>BSBN01000206.1:0-2500000 GCA_027924645.1 Cunninghamia lanceolata | reverse complement strand
GAAAATCCCAAAACTCCCAGGTATGTAAGATTGAATTATTCTAAAAATCAGATCATAGGAGATAAAAATAAAGGTGTTCAAACTAGAAGAAGAATTGGTGAACAACAAGAGGAGTATTGTCCGATTTCAAAGATTGAACCAAAATCAGTGAATGAAGCTTGTAACAATGAAAGTTGGGTAAAAGCAATGGAAGAAGAATTAATGCAAATTGAAAAGAATCATACTTGGGATCTTGTTCTTAGACCTGAAAATAAAAATGTAATTGGAACTAAATGGGTCTTCCGGAATAAATTGAATGAAGAAGGTGAAGTTGTAAGAAACAAAGCAAGATTGGTGTGCAAAGGTTACTCTCAAGTAGAGGGAATTGATTTTGAAGAAACTTTTTCTCTGGTGGCAAGAATTGAAGCAGTCAGGTTATTTCTTGCCCTTGCTGCTTACAAAGATTTCAAGGTTTACCAGATGGATGTCAAGTCAACATTCTTGAATGGAGAGTTGGAAGAAGTCTACATTGAGCAACCCAAAGGATTCTAGCTATCTGATCAGGGAGATAAGGTCTGCAGATTGAAGAAAGCACTGTATGGACTTAAGCAAGCCCCAAGAGCCTGGTATGCAAGATTAGATAAGTATTTGCTAAAGTTAGGCTTTAGCAAAGGCACTACTGACAATAATCTTTATTTCAAAATTGATCATGAACACATCTTGATTCTTGAGGTATTTGTTGATGATATCATCTTTGGTGGAAATGAAAGCATGTGTAAAAAATTTGTTGATCAGATGCAAAGTGAATTTGAGATGTCCATGGTTGGTGAAATGAATTTCTTCTTAGGTTTGCAAATCATCTAGTCAGAAAAAGGCATCTTCATATCTCAGTCTAAGTATGTGAAAGAGTTGTTGAAAAAGTTTGGAATGGAGGATTCAAAACTAGTGAGTACTCCTATGGTAACCAGATGCAAGTTGAGTAAAGATGATGATTCGCCTAAGGCAGATCAGAAAAGGTATAGATCAATGATTGGAGGACTGCTTTATCTGACTCATACCAGACCTAATATTATGAATGCAGTTGGCCTTGTTGCTAGATTTCAAGATGATCCTAGAGAATCTCATGTTGTAGCAGTCAAAAGAATTTTTAGATATCTGAAGGGAACATCTGATTATGGCTTATGGTATCCTAAGGGTGATGATTTCAGTCTTCATGCATATACAGATGCTGATTGGGTAGGAGATGTGGATGACAGAAAGAGTACTAGTGGAGGTGCATTTTTCTTGGGAAAGAGATTGGTTTCTTGGCTAAACAAAAAATAGGAGACAATATCTCTGTCTACTGCAGAGGCAAAGTATATAGCAGCAACAAGTAATTGTACTCAAGTTTTGTGGATGAAGCAAATGTTGAAGGATATCAGAGTTGTGTTTGAAAAGCCTGTTACAATCTTCTGTGATAATTCAAGTGCAATAAATATTTCAAAGAATCTGGTATTGCATTCCAAGACAAAGCATATATCCATCAAGTTTCACTTTTTGAGAGACAAGGTAAATGAGAATGAAGTCAGACTAGAGTTTGTCTCTTCAAAGGATCAGATTGCGGATATCTTCACTAAGCCTCTACCTAAGGATACTTTTGAGTATCTCAGAGTGATGTTAGGGGTTATTACCCATCCTGTTCAGAACTAAGGTGCATCAGTCCGGTGGAATTCACAGTCATATCTTGTGATCCAGATTGGTGTTTAGGGGATACTACTCAGGGGGAGTAGTTAGTATGTTATTTCTGGAGTTCATCTTGGAAACAAAAGGAGGAAAGATGATTGCAAATATGTGCCCTTTGCCATTGATGTCAAAGGGGGAGAGAAGTCATGTGAAAAACTTGGATGTGAGTAGTTGCTAGTGAAAGGGGGAGAAGTGAAGAAAGTGGTTGCGGGTGTGATAAGAGAAAGGGGGAGAAGTTCTTGTCTTGATGGTGCAATTAGTTTTTCACATCATATGTTGCCATCAATGACAAAGGGGGAGATTGTTAAAAATATGTATCGGTGTTGTCATTGATGTCAACATATCCTTGTTGTCTTGGTGTCAACTATACCTGTTTAGAAGACCTGTATGTTGAGGATATTGAGAAAATTAGCCTCTCCAAAAGAGACAAGTGAGTTACATATCTCTTTGTAAAAGACAGTGAAGACAGTGCAGTTTAGTGAAGTAGATTGCTCTGCATTCCCAGTAAGATGAAGATCAGAGTCTACAGATCAAAGGGTTGTGTAGAGGATAGTCTGAAGCTTCTCCAGTCAAGATTTGAGAGGTCCACATGAAGGATTAATGAAGTTATGGCCATCTGAGTAGAACCAGGTTTTGTAGTGTTTAGAGGTGATAGAGTGACAAAAATATGGTCCAAATTGATCCGCATTGAAATATTATGGTCTACGGATCCAAAGGTGTGTTTGGGATGTCAGTGTGTATCCTCAACTCAAGTGGTTCATGGTTTGGAGGTCCGCAAGTAATCTTTCTAGTATGACAGTCATGGCAGTCAGTGTTCTTGAGGTTTCAGATGAAGGTGCAAGTGTTCTGGTGATCTGAGGTGGTGCGATTGTTCTTGTTGATTTCATTGAGCTTGTGGAGGTCTCTGGATCATGTTCCTATTGTGTTGGTGGTCTGCATTGAGGATTGAGTTCGCAGTTGAAGATTTCTTCTTTGATGTCATTGTTCTTCCTAGTCTTGGCTGACTGGATGTCTTGTACATGTTGCGGTTGATCTAAGAGAGGTTCTAAGAAATATGGCATGTTGTTCGAGGAAGATTTGGGTCCCAGCTATGTTTGGCTGACAGTATAGTGATTCGCATTAAGTCAAATGTTTGTAGTGTCAACCTTGATGTTTATTCTAAGGTTGATGAAGCATATATATATATATGTGTGTGTGTGTGTGTGTGTGTGTGTGGTTGAGTTGTGGAAATGTATCCTTGTGCAAAAATGATAAGATCCTAAGAAAGGAGGAAAGGCAGAGCAGAGAAGAAGAAGACAAGAAGAGGAAGAGTAGTAAAGTATGAGGAGATAACGAAGAAGTGTTTGGGGTAGAGACTGAACCTTACATGAAGAAGATGTTGTTTTCCAGTTCAATCTTTCTATGACAAACTTATAAATATTTATGTAGGCAGTGAGCCTCTTGGAGCAGTGAGCTCTGGGTAGTGCACCTTGAAGGCATGTGCTTTCCCCATTTTCTATTCTTTTAATAGAGAATAAATCTTGTGGGTTAACCCCCACCATGGTTTTTCCCTTAACTAGGTTTCCACATAAAAATCCTAGTGTTATGTGTGTTGATTTTGTTTCTGCTCATGTGTTGTCGATTCATGCTTTCATGGTTACATCATTCATCTGTTATTAAGTGGTAAAGAAGTTTAATTATAGAAAAGGATAAAAGTTTGGTGACAACTGATTCACCCCCCCTCTTAATTGTTTGCCCTAATTTCAACACGCCAATGTGTCAGGTTGGGCACTGATTCACTATATAGGCACTAATTTGCAGTGA
Organism: Cunninghamia lanceolata; assembly: GCA_027924645.1. NCBI lineage: Eukaryota > Viridiplantae > Streptophyta > Pinopsida > Cupressales > Cupressaceae > Cunninghamia > Cunninghamia lanceolata. The sequence goes on along the minus strand of BSBN01000206.1, from coordinate 2,496,496 downwards.
CAGGTGCTAATCTGGGACAAATAGCACTTCCCGTTTGTAAAATGGATATTTTCTACAAAATAGAGAGTTTAAATGTCCAAAAAGTTAGTAAAACATCATCTAAAACATAATGCAAGTATAAAATACTAAAATTAACCAAAAACCCATGAAAAATAAGTGCTTTTACCTTATGTTGGACTGGCACTAATCTGTCGGGCTGGGCGCTGATGTGTTGGCTAGGTGCTACTTTGTAGAAGCTAGGCATTGATCCAACCTGTCACAAAGAAAACCACATAAAACATGCAAATTTGTTAGTGCTAAGGTGGTGGGGGTCCTACCGGCCGTGCCAAAGATGTCTACCTATGAAAGTGTGATCCTAAAATAGATGCTAACTATCCTAATTGCACCCAATCCCAAGTCCAAGGGACCTCAAGATTGAGCTTAAACTACTAATGCACTAACTAACAGGCTATTGTGAGGACCTAACACTTTAGTTGAAAAATATCAGTTTATCGACCGGGGTAGTGTCGAAGGTTGTATGCAATAAGAGTATTGTTTGGATATCTCATCTAGAAATAATTTCCTAATTCTTTAAAAAGGCTTAAATAGCATATCAAACAAGAAAGTATTTGAACTCTATACTAGAAATCATTTGAACTCTTTAATCTAAGAAAACATATAGACTTTATACTAGAAATACATACATGTAATTTTTACTATGAACTCGAACAATGACTAATCCTATAACTGCACACACGTTCAAACTTTCAACTAACAGTTAACAACAATTTAAAATTGATGCAGAGTAGGAAGGGGAATCACTCAATAATCATATTTCAAGGTATTTGAACAAACTTTCAATCTTGAGAAACCCTAACTCAATAACTTTTCACAATTCCTTCATAGGTTCCTTGTAGGTCTCCAAATAGTAAAATTTGGGCATACCTTCCTAAATATTTCTCAAACCCATAAACCAATGGGTGTTTTAGATACCCATTAAGGCATACTCTAATATATCTTGAAATCTCATAGGGTCACTTTGGACCATCACCTTCAAATTTAGACTGTCCTATTATTTTAAGGCTTAATTAGCCCACTTTTACAAAGCAAATTTGTAGAATCCTTCTACCAAAACACCAAAATCAATTCTAAAAGTCTTCACAGGTCTCCAATAGACCAAATCAACCACTTTTGGCCAATGAAAGGCCTCCCACTTCACCTAACCACAAGACACTTGCTCTAGGCCTATTTAGACTTGTTTCATGAGGGTATATTGAAACTATGACCTCCACACCCTGCCACACCTTGCCAATGGCTCAGATATCTTGTATCAGACATGTACATGATCAACCCATCAATTGGAATGATCCTCCAATGTTCCTTTACAAAACCCTAACCTTTAACCCTCAAAACCTTAAAAATAGGGTTTCAGACCGGTCCTTAGTAAATCCTTAATAAAATGCTCTAAACTTGATGAATTCAAACCAAAAAAGAACCAAAAGAAAGTTAATTTTGTTGCCCACAAGATTCAATATATTGGAGATCAAGAACACACAGTACGGAGCCGTACAATGGCTTGAAACAACAAATTACACAAGGAAAATGTAGAAAAACAAAGATGTATTATTGTTTGAACTTCAAAATCAACATCAGGACCTTGAACCCGAAGTTCACAAGCATATTTAACCTTTTATAATCCCATGCAACTAGAAGTTAACGGTTGCAACCAACTTTTGAATGCCTTGACCGTTGGGCTTCCACACTGTACTTTTAAACATCAACTTTAGCAAAATGACCCTTCTATGACTCAAATTACATTAATAGTGGTCTATTATGACCTTATTGAACTCAAAAGACTCAAAACACCCTAAACCAACCTATCAAAGACCTTGTTTGATCAAACTTGCAAAAGATGAACTTGGTCCCCCTACACCATACACTCAACCTAAAAAAGTTCTCAAGTCCCTTTGAGGACTGTATTGCAACTTGTCCAACTTGATCACTTCATGTGTTTGACCTCCAAAAGCTCTTTCATATGGCAATCCTTTCCACATAGTTAGATACTGAAGGTGTGAATCATTCTTTGCACCATTGACCTTGTTGCCATCTTGATATTGCTCCAACCTTGCAACTTGATCTGATGAATATCCTCTGACCTTTCTCTCATCTGACATTGATGTTACACCTGCTTTGACACCTGCAAACTAACCTTTGTCAACCTTGTCTTTGACTATCCTCTCCTTCACTTTCATTACATACTCAAACTCACTCCTTTGGCCTTGTCTTTCACCTTTATTAAATTCACCTTTTACCCTTATCTTTCCCACTAGATTCTCTGCCCTTAGAACTTCTACACTATCAGACTTACACACCACTATATGATCATATTCATAAATCACTGTCTTTATAGAATTAGACTGCTCATCAACCTCTTTAGCAACCAAAGGACAAAGCACTGTCCCTATCAGAATCTCATCATGTTTTCCTAACCCATCTTGCTTTCTCACAAATAATTCATCCTTGACCTTCTCTAAAACTATCGTTGACACCAAATCATCATCTTCTTTTCTCATCAAAATTAGATTACTCTTCACCTCTGCCATCTTGGTAGCTTCAAGCCTTGAAGTGGCTATAACCTCCATCTTCTTTTCTTCCTCTATTTTCACAAACTCTTTCTTTCCTATCATTATCACCTTAGCTTCCTTACCCTATCCTTTAACATCCTCCTACAATGGGGTTAGTGTAAAAGTGGTTGCATCCTTTTCAATGGTGTAAGTATTATCTCTTCCATCGTATATGGCATGTCTATCAAACTGCCATGGTCTTCCAAGTAATAAATGACAACAATTCATTGGCAAAACATCACAGAGAATGTTATCCTTATATCCACCAATATTGAACTCAACTAAGGCCTGTTCATTCACCAAAATAGACTGATCATCATTCAACCAAGATACTTTGTAGGATGTTTCATGAGGTATTTTTTCTAATTTCATATTATCAACCATTTCATTAGACACCATATTATTAGTGCTTCCAGAGTCTATCACTACTTTACATACCTTTCCTTTGCACTTGCAGATGGTCTTGAATAGGCTCTCCTTTGTGTTGATTCTTTCTCCTTGGATGCTTTAAGGAGTGTTCTTCTCACCATCAATGACTCCCATTTCTAGAGCAACAAGCTGACTAGAAGAATTAGCGCTTTCACATTCATCCTCTTGCACTAACTGAACTCTCTTGTCACCACCACTTGAAGTAGAGCCTCGTTTCTCAAGACACTTGAATGTTGGATGGCTAAACTGATTACAATAATAGCATCTACTTGAAAATGAACTTGAACCTCTACCACCACCAAATCTTCCTCTGAAACCTCTAAAACCACCTCTTTGATCAGCCACTTGATCTTTGCTTTTGCTTGCTTCTTCATGTTCTTCATAAGTCTACCTTGTAACTCTTCCTCTATTAATACTACCTTTGCCTGTTCCTTGTCTTTCTTGTCTTCTTTTTAGTTTCTCTTCTGCCCTAGCAGCCAACTGAAAACATTCCTCAACTATTCTAAGTGTTGCCAAACTCAATTCATCTTGGATTTGAAATCTCAAGCCACACATATACCTTGCAATCTTTTCATTGTCATCTTCAATATGACCAGACCTAATACTTAACTTGTGAAATTCTTTTTTATAGGCCATGACATCCCTTTCCTTTTGCTTTAAGGTTTGCAACTTCTTGAATGTTTGAATAGCATGATCACTTGGCAAAAATTGACTCTTGATCTTTAATACCATCCTATCCCATGAACTTATTTTTGTTTTCCCCTTCTTCATTCTTTCCTCTTGAACATAATTCCACCATGTAAGAGCATGACCTTTCAACTTAGTCTTTGCAAACTTTACCTTCTGATCATCAGCAACCTCCTTGTACTCAAAGTAATTATCAATTACATCTATCCAATCTAATACCTCTTCAACATCCAACTTTCCATTATACATTGGCACATCTATTTTCTCACCAGAAGCATCTCCTCTAACAATCTTGAGCATCTTTGTCATCCTTCTCTCATCAGGGTCCAATTCCTCTTCATCATCTTCGACTCTTCCTCTAGGGTTCTCACTTTCACCCTCTTCCTCTCGGTCACTTTCCTCTTCAGTGGCCTTTCCTCTTCTTTGCTTTGTCTCTAATGCTACAAATCTAGCTAAGATTGCTTCTTGTGACTCCTTTAACAACTTAATCTCTCTTGCAAGTACTACACTACCTTTAGGAGGCATCTTGTCTCTTCAACTTCCCACTTTTCACTCTTCAAACTACAACTTTTCACCTTCAAATGATCTAATACCTATGCTCTGATAGCACTTTGATGCAGAGTAGGAAGGGGAATCATTCAATAATCATATTTCAAGGTATTTGAACAAACTTTCAATCTTGAGAAACCCTAACTCAATAACTTTTCACAATTCCTTCATAGGTTCCTTGTAGGTCTCCAAACAGTAAAATTTGGGCATATCTTCCTAAATATTCCTCAAACCTAGAAACCAATGGGTGTTTCAGATACCCATTAAGGCATACTCTAACATATCTTGAAATCTCATAGGATCACTTAGGACCATCACCTTCAAATTTAGACTGTCCTGTTGTTTTAAGGCTCAATTAACCCACTTTTACAAAGCAACTTTGTAGAATCCTTCTACAAAAACACTAAAATCAATTCTAAAAGTCTCCACAGGTCTCCAATAGACCAAATCAACCACTTTTGGCTAGTGAAAGGCCTCCCACTTCACCTAACCACAAGACACTTACTCTAGGCCTGTTTTAGGCTTGTTTCATGAGGGTTTATTGAAACTATGACCTCCACACCCTGCCACACCTTGCCAATGGCTCAGACATCTTGTATCAGATCTGTACATGCTTAATCCATCAATTGGAATGATCCTCCAACGTTCCTTTACAAAACCCTAACCTTTAACCCTCAAAACCTTAAAAATAGGGTTTCCGACCGGTCCTCAGTAAATCCTTAACAAAATGCTCTAAACTTGATGAATTCAAACCAAACAAGAACCAAAAGAAAGTTAACTCTATTGCCCACAAGATTTAATACATTGGAGATCAAGAACACATAGTACGGAGCTGTACAATGGCTTGAAACAACAAATTACACAAGGAAAATGCAGAAAAATAGAGATGTATTATTGTTTGAACTTCAAAATCAACATCAAGACCTTGAACCCGAAGTTCACAAGCATATTTAACCTTTTACAATCCCATCCAACTAGAAACCAACAGTTGCAAGCAACTTTTGAATGCATTGATTGTTGGGCTTCCATACTTTGCACTTTTAAACATGACAACTTTAGCAAAATGACCTTTCTATGACTCAAATTACATTAGAAATGGTCTATTATGACCTTATTGAACTCAAAAGACTCAAAACACCCTAAACCAACCTATCAAAGACCTTGTTTGATCAAACTTGCAAAAGATGAACTTGGTTCCCCTGCACCAAAAACTAAAGCAGATGCTCTAGAAATATTTAAACAAATAGAGCTCTAAGAATTGATGTCTTAAACATCACACACTTGGTGAGACACACAATAAAACTAAACATAAAATAACACTATCTGAAACAGAACATTCATGGAAACAAAAATACTTATCTATTCTACAATCCTGCAAGTGGCCAGCTCTTAGGAGAAGTTCATCTTTTAACTCAGATCACATTCAATTGTTTCCACAGCAACATAGTAACTCCATTCATATCTTCATAACTCAAAAGGAAATACTTAGAACAACACTATTCATGAAAATATTGTAGAACATAACTCTTTGATTATTTGCCAAAAAGAGATTGATATTCATTCTTCACATAGTATGATATATATCCATGTTTTGAGCAAATAACTAAAACTAAACTATTACGAACTCCTATATTCCAGATGGCGGTAAAATGCCATTTGAAAAAGTCTTATAACAGAAAAATAGAATTTCAACTACTGATGTCTTTAAAACATATAAAAGGCTCTGAGTGGAGCCATAATGTCTCAGATAACCAACAGAAATAAACATAATTAAAAGAATCTTCAATCAATGCATGCCTAGAATTTTCAGCAGCCTCAACTTCCAGCACACTTGACCGCAGCTGCTTGAAGTCCACTCCTCTCGTAGGCCATGCATTAATCCTACACAATTACTCAACTCTACATACCATTATATCAACATTTAATAGCTAATTTCAATCAATTTAGGAAATAAAGATTTGTACAACATTTCATTAAAAATAGATAAATATTGCTTATAAAAATAAACAAATTGGTAAGGCTAGGGTGATTGGGAAATGCAAAAAGGGTTTTTTGTTTTATCAAAGGAATGAGGTTGTTTATATCTCATCACTAACTATCTAAATTGTACCCTATCTAAGCACATAAGTAGTGATAGACTCTATATGATTTAGAATTGCACTAATTCTATATGTTGATCACTCAATTGGACAGAGTTTCTTTGCATATGATGACTTGTTGAAAATGGGAGGTGGAGGCCTCAATTTATAGATTTTTGGGGATGGGATTGAAGGGCTAGGATCAATTTGGAGGATCAATGGTTGAGATTTCTAGAGGATCCTCAAGCAAGGAGAATTGGACAAATGGCAAGCTAGGATTGGGTGAGAAGTTTGCTCCAAGATTCAAAGGATGATCAATGGATGAGATTTCAAGTTTGAACGGATGGATGGCTAGGATTGGGTAGGTGTATGACATGTAAGGACTCATTTATGAAAAGGTAAGGGTTGGATTTTGTGAGGAATTTTAAATTCCGTGGAGAGGACAAGTAGAATTTAAAATTAGAAGAATAGTGTTCAAAATAGTGCCACATGTAATTTTAAATTTGAATGAATAGTGACACATGGAGTGGGGTGGAAGAAATAGGAATAATGTACACTTTATGGAAGATTTGCCCATGCTTCCAAAGTACCATTTGTCATGTACATGTGTGTTCATAGGATGACAAGTGGACTTCTAGAAACATGGGGGTTTGTAATGATGAATTAATTAAAATTAATTCATGTGCACATGGATTAGAAGAAGATAATGATGATTACAAAAAGTGAACAAAATATGGAATTAAATAAATATGATAATTTATTTAATTTTTGAAATGTGATTTATGAACTATAGTAAAAAATATTGAATTTTTAAACTATAGTACAAGAACTTGATTTTTAGGGAAAATATGTAGAATAAATTAATTAAATAATAAAAAATTATTTAATTAATAATTGGATCAAATGAAGTGATGCGGGTGAATTAGGGTTGGATTACGTAGGTGGATGAAAGTGGTTGTGACCATTTTCAGACATCTACACCAACAATCATCACCAATAATAGTAGCAGAAATAAATAAATCATTATTATCACCATCATCAAAGTATTTCTCACTAGAGGAATCATCATAAGTTTTCTTCTTGTTTCTACATTCTTTTTTGCGTGTCCTTACTTCCCATAGTTCTAACATTCTAGTCTACTCTCCTAGATGGTTTTAGATCATCCTTTAGACTTGGACCTATCTTTTTCTTTCTTCCAATTCCCTTTAGACCCAACTTTATCCTTGGTCCTTGAACATGTAATGCATTTTTTGATCCCTCATCGATGGATTTTCTCATCTTCTTTCTAAGCAAAGTCACAACAAGGGCCTCCAATTTTGAATCTATCATATAACCATTGAGATCAATGATTAGATTCTCCTAATATTCAAGAAAAGAACAAAGTAATAAAATAAACTTGTCCTCCTCATTTGGCTTAACATCAATAGAACCTAGCTAACTCAAAATCAAATTAAATGTATTCAAATGCTCAATAATAGAGTCTCCTTTCATTTTTAGAGTAAATCTTTCTTTTCAAATACAACTTATTTACAATGCTCTTTATTTGACAAATATCACATATCCTCTTCCATAGATTGTATGTAGTAGTGTCTTCTGAGACATTCAAAAGGACATAATCTACAAGACACAACCAAATGATTTCTCATGCCTTCTTGTCCATCTTTATCCAATATTCATCAAATATATCTATAGGCTTTACCTCCTTTGCATTTGTTGTCCATTGATCCCTTTCTTCCAAGAGATCCTCTATTTTCAACTCCCACAACTCATACCCAGAACCATTAAACTTTTCAATTTATGATCAAGGTGTGCTAGCCATGGATTCAAACATAATGGATCAACAAAATCCACTAAATTAAATACTCCTACTGAAGCAAAAAACCTCACAACATTTTTAGAAAGGTGTCCCTCTTTGATTAAAACCATAAGCTATAATACTAAATGTTGAGAAAACTAGTGAATAATAGTAGCGATAATATAAACATAAAGTGTACAGATCTAATGAACCTAATTTAAGGTATGTGTGATTAACGATAAAATCTAAAACAAAACATTGATAATCATGCAAACCAATGCAATAAGAAATCAACAAACTCATCAACACAAACACATAATGTCAAATTTACATGGAGAAACCCCTTCGAGAAAAAACTCCACCACTAAAGAGAGGACAAGTCTATATTAATCCAATAGGAGAGTTACATCAATACATCCAAATTTCTTCCTTCAATTTGACAGTATCCTAGTAGCATAATAGTGCTCACTTGCAAATGACCCATAAAATAATTATCCAATGCATCCAATTTATAGAGAATTGAAGAGGAAAAACCATAAATGGTTTCCTAATACCAAAACTACCAAAAAATATGGTATGGAAAAAAAATGTATGCCCCCATGACCAAAGTTAAATAATGACAACATATTTGACCCATGTGAAGAGTGGGTACATATTCCCAAGTACAACACTCCATTTCTAATCCATTACACTTTATGACCCCACCCATCATAACATAAGATGCTTTGCTCTCCCACCTAGCACCTAGGAATGAGAAAGTGGTGTAAATGAAGTCAAACCACTCCATAAATACCATTGTCATAACTAACCTCCCCCTTACTACCATTCTAATGAATATTCCAAGTTATAAGGAGAACAATAAGAATACACTATCTCTCAACCACCATGGTCATCTAAGTACCCATTCTAGGATGTTTGAAGGGTGAAAATTAGTACATAGGAGTTTCAAGGCTAATATCACCTTAGTCCTAACACCTCCTTCTATCCCTTTTCCTTTAATCAATTAGTTAGGGTTAGCTAGTTGCTAGATTGGTTTCATGATCTACTCATTTGTAATTTAGTAGCATGTGTTTAGGTAGTTTAGCTATAACTGTAAAATAGAAAAGGAAACTAGCCTTATTTAGAGGTTCCTACATAGTTATTCAAAAATAATTGTTGATGTGTGGGTTTCCCATCTATTGGATCTTCTCAAGTAGCAACAAATTCAGGTAGCATAATTCATATTTTTGTTATATCTAGTAAGTAGTGGTTGTGGCCTTAAAGTTTGCACACCTAGGAAGCTTGGTGTCCATGCATATCTATGAGCGTAAGGATCCCTTCCCATATCCTATCTATGGGAGCTTTTCCCCAACATTTGTAGTTAAAATCCATTTCCAATACACTTGATTATTGCATGATTAGAATGAATGCATTGAATGTATTTAAATACTAGCACATAGTAGTGAGTCACACCAAATGTGTGTTTAGCCAACTTAAGGTAGATTGGTGAATGGGGATTAGTTGGCCAAAATTTGACTTTTGAATTTAAGTTGGAAGGGGATAATTTTGTGACTATGAGGTCACCTTGCAACCATATACTTTCCCTAGAATGGGATAAAAGTCAAATCCAAGTGGCAAGCAACTAAATGGAGGTAGGTGCATAGATAGGTGTAATAAGTAGGCATATAACATAAATATATATAAGAGAGTGTGTGTAAATGAATAACATAGGGATAGATTTATAGGGATATCCATGTAGAAATAGATATAAAGGCTAGAGGAATGAGCCTAAACTCATACAAGATTGTGCCATTTGTCACTTTGTAAATGTACTGAGACATTGCCTCAAAATAGGTACAAAAATTAAATGGGAAATGACATAAGTGTGTAAATTTTACCATTACATTTTGCCCCCACTTTGAGGTGCATGTGATTCCTAAAATAATCAAGTACCTCAAAGTATTTAGTACTCACAAGCATGCATGCAAAGTAAATATTTACACTCAAAGGATATTTCCATGGGATCCATATAAAGCGATGGAATCTACAAGGATACGAATAGGTGTATTCATCTCTGGTTTATATATTCTCCATATGATGAGTCTCTATAAGCTCATGTATTTTCCTTCATATTTAAACATATGAACATTAGTGATGTGTGCTCTCTACAATTGGTTGTGTCCATTTACTATAGGAGGAAAGAATAGTACATGAATAGTAAATGTAATCTAAGCATGTAAACATATAACCATGTAAGTATATAGGCACCTAATAATATATTCATAAAAGCATCTAAAATAAGAAGTGTAAATACTGCATCTTGTAAGCACATGGGTTGTAGATAGCATCAAGGATGCTAAGGTTGCCCTCTAGCATGGACAATAAATTGGTGATGCATCCTTTAATGGGAAAAATAATCATATAAGTATAAAAATTCACTAGGATGGGCATATGCCCCCAATGTGGCATCCAAGAACATGAACACACAAATGTATTGGTAAGGAAATAGGTCTCTAGTGGTGATGTCATATTTTTGCATAGGCCCAAAATAGCTCAAAAATCCCATCTTCTTCCATCAAATATATCCAATCTGAGAAAGTCTAAATGGAAGAAGTCCCCTTTCAAAAATACCAAAAAATTCTAAGTATTTTGCCTTTACTTTTGCCTTGTCGGCAAATTTTAAGTTTGGCGAACCTTTGGTTTGTCGATTGGCCAATTTGTCGATTGACCAATTCATCGATTTGCCGATTTGCTGACTAAGGAGGAATGGACAAAGGAAGCAGCTAAGGTAGAAAAAGGGATAAAGGAGTGAGCTTTATTGGCAAAGTTAAAGGTTTGCAAACCTCTTGGTTCGCTAATGAAGCAAATAATGTGGCTAAGTCAAAGACAAGGTTGGTTGGTGAAAAGGAGAGTTCACCGATAAAGATAAAGATGACGAAGAGCGACCAATCGGTGAATCAGCAAAAAAAACAACCTTCTAGTCGGTTTGTGATTTTTGAATTTCGCCGATAAGGTGATAAGGTGGGTAGAAAATCTCTCAGTGAAAAGGGAGGCCAAAAAATGACTAAGGAAAGGGAAAATACAAGGAGTGGCCTTCGTTGGTGAAAGTTTGAGTTAGCAAACTGACAAGTTTGCCGATTGGTGAATTTGTCAATAAAGGAACCAAAAATAGAGAAGAAAGCCTAAGGCAAGGTAGGTTTGTGAATGGTGAAATTCATCGATAAGGCAGAAAATGATAGAAAAGAAAAATTGAAGATGAAGCAACATGGGAATAAGTTCACGAAATGCAAATTTCACTGACTAAAGAGAAAAGGACTAGAGAAGAAGGGAGATCGGTGAGTCAGCTAAGTTGCAAACCTTCTAGTCAGTTCGTGATTTTCAAGATTCGTCAATAAGGCAACTAGGAAGCCAAAGACAAGGAGATGAAGAAATGAAGAAGGCTCGATGGTTCGTGAGAGAGAGATTTCTCCAACCAAAGGAAATACGAGCCAAGTTTACAGAGAAGAGATTTTGCCAATAAGGAAAAAAAAAGACCAAAAGAGTGAAAATCAATAAAAAATAAAGCATGTAATATGATTTAGTACTTTAGAATATTTTAAAGAAAGTTAAAATATTTTAAAGTGTTGTAAAAGTTTGTAGGGCACACATACACCATTGTTGCAGAATGTTTAATACCTGAAGTACAATGTTGCAGATCGGTCAAATTTAGGTAACTAAAATAATGGAAGGCTTCATTGCAAAAGGACCATAATTTAATGAATCAAAATAAGTACTTGTTTTTTATGAGGATTGCACCCTTATGCAAAGCTATGAAACTCTGCAATCCTTCGAAACATGGGGACAAACTCAGGCTGTGGGTGACCTATAGTGAGTTTGAACCTCTAGATTGTGGGTTGGTTCCCTTAAAATATTCTATTGGAATGTATGATTTTCTGTTTTGGAAAAGGGGAAGAAGGAAACTATAAGGAAATAAAACTATAAAATTTTGGTGATGCACCTAATATGGATAGAAAATATGCAATCTGATTCATAATAGAACTCAGAAATCTGACTCACACAATCCAATTTGGGCATAAATATTACAAAAGTATTTCTAAGGAAGGCTTGAAAATAGGTTTTTTATGAAGGAAAATGATCTCTCACAACACAAAAGGATTATTTTTATTAACACAACCTAAGACATGTAATAACACTATGCTTAATGCTTCAAATAATGGTGAGACAATAGTTTTAAAAGTTTTGGTAATCAAACACATTAAAACTTTATCAAATCACTTCATACAATTTGCATTAAATGGAAAGGTAAATACTTGATTCCAAAAAACAAAGGAAAAATTGCATGAAAACAAAGAAATTGAACCTGTAACCTGCTATGATTTCTCTATAAAACTGTCAAAAATAGTGAGCTACAAAACCTTCTTCTCTCTCCAAAAGTGTAAAAGAGAAAAAAAGGCAAGAACTAGCAAAATCAAGTTTTGCTCTACAATATATAGCTTTGCTCTCACTAAGAGGCATGCAAAAATGAACTGTAGCTAACTGCCTCTAAAAATAATCTCTCCAAGGTGATCCACGAGCAAACTCAAAAATCCCTAAAAATAAGGGCTCAAACTGCCACAAATCGAGCAAAAATAGCTTCAATTTGGACCTCTCCATGTGTTTGACCAAGAAGTTGACCAAGAACCCTAAAAATGCTCCTCAAATCATGCAAAAATCTCCTAGGTGGCCTAGTTAACTCAACTCATCAATTTGCATGATTTTGCATTTGCAAAATTGATTGTGAGAAAATAATAAAGTAATTGAAATAATTACTCTATTATTGGTTACAACTTGTACTTATTTTGATTTTACAATTTGTGAAAAATAATAAAGTAATTTGAAAAATATTACTTTATTATTTATTTACATTTGATTTGTTTTTGTAAAATCATGCATGAAAAGAAAAAAGATCTCCTTATCTCTCCAATTTACATATGCCTAATTTGCATGTTTTGAGCAAAAATAGGACTTAGAGAAAAATACAATCTCCTTACAGCTCCTTGTGAGAAAATATATCTAATTGCATGCCAATATGCTTTAAGGGAAAAATATACCCTTATCACTCCAATTACATTGTCAAAATGCATGAAAATTTAAGGCATTACATACAAAATCTTATAACTCCATATTTGTATCAAAAGAAAACAAACATCTAACTCTACCTTATCACTCCATTTACCATGCAAAAATTATCTCACTGCCACACATATATATCATGCAAAATAAAAGCCCTAAGTCTCCTTGTTACTCTGCCATATGTATTCACCATGTCAAAATACCTTATCCTCCTCATATCACCTTCATGCAAAATATATTCTCTTTGTCACCTTATATGCCACCTTGTCAACTCAAACTGTCTTTGTCTTCGTGCATATCTTTGACTTTTACCTTGAATGATGTTTTGCAAGAAATGAAGAACACCAACCTTGACCATGTTTGGTCACCTCATATTAGCCAATGATTATAAGGAAATCATGCTTAAACAAACACTTATTTGAAAAGGGAATTTTGACCATGTGACATTAGCATCATTCCACTACAATAGTCGACACAAGGTAATGAGTGTTTGTTTGACTATTTGCAAAGTATAATACCCACCTTTGAAGTGATGACCACCTTTTGGAGTGCAATACATACCATCTGTCGGCCATTTCTTATGATGATTGCTAGGCAATCATCATTGAGGTTTTGACCTCGATTGATATTAGGGTATGGCAATAATTTGTTTCTAAAAAATCAATGAAGGAAAAGAATGTTCAAACAAAAAGGGTTTGGAAACCCTAATCATTCAATCATTTTCATTAGTATTCCTTCCTTGTCGGTCTCCGCTCTGCTCTGTAACTCTTTTGCATTACTTAGGGTTTCTCTAGTTTCTTTGTCATTTCTTAGTGAAATGAGGTTGCAGATGATGGTGAGTTTGGCATTTTTTTTTATTTGACTGTTATTTCTTTCATTTCTTTGACTTCGTATAAAAATGGATGCGGCCATACTTGTACCTTCTCCCTCTGTATCATTTCTTTGACATGTTTTTTGCTCTCTGTGCGTTGAATATCTACAAAATGTGAGAAAAATGTGAAAGAAAAGATAAGAACCTCCTAAAGGAGGCCGCGGCCATGGTATTCTTCCTCTCTGCAATTTGAAGGTAATCTCTTGCTCTTCAAGCTGTAGATACTTTAACCTATCTTTGAATATGCAAAAAGAAACAAGGGTTTCGACCCTTTCAATCTAGGTATTTTTTTATTCTCCTTTCTGTATGGCTGTCATTTTTGTCCTCTTCTGTAGTATATTTACTGGTTTTTTAACATGAAACTGAAGGTTTCCATTTTTGTTATGAGGGTTTCAACATAGAAATACATATAAATGCATTATATGCAAATGGCCATATTGGAACACATGTCTCTCTCCTTCTTTGACTGCTCTGTAAAAGATGATGAAGGGTTTCATACCTACAACAAGGGTTTTGACTGTAAAATGCATAACACCTACTTTTCTCCATGCACAGCCATGATAAATATATACTGTAATCATTGTATTTCTGTAACAACAAGAAATTTTGTTAGGGTTTCATGAAAATCAATATGGGTATCAAAGAAAACCACTTTTTTTGTTACGGTCGCGTTATAAAAATGCTTCTTTGCAGTTTTTTCCTTCACTATGCAAAAAATGAAAGTTGGGGTTTCATTAAAAAAATGATGGCTTCTTTATTCAGGCTCAAACTTTGCTCCTTTCTTCACGGTTGTGATGTAAGAACACCTTTCTGTAATTTCTCATTCATTTCTGTGCATAAAATGAGGCTAGGGTTTCATTTAGAAAATGAGGGTTTCAACTTATATGATCTAGGTATCTTGAATTTAGACACAAAACCTGCTTTCACTTCACGGCCATGCAGAAATATACATTGTATTGATTCCCTTTTTCTGTATGCAAGAAAATAAGTTAGGGTTTCAAAACTGCTCCATTTTTAAGGTTTCATTTTGTATAAACATTATTATACCAGGCATGATTTTATCCTTCTTTTTGGGCATCACTCCTTCATTTATGTGTACGGAATGAGACTCTATTCAAAAAATAAAACTAGGGTTTTAAATATTGAAACACAGGAATACCATCTGTCACTTTTGAGAGCTATTTCTCTAAATCTGTAATTTCTTCTTTTGAATTTGGACATTCTGAGTGATAACACATGTTATTTCTACAATTCTGAACAATAATGTCATCCCTTTTTCTGTGAAGAGATATTATGATAGTCCTATATGTATGAACCTCCTTCTAAGCAAGAAATTTTAACCTGCCATTAAATGGTCATCTATTAGATAATCAACATCATGCTGCTCCTTTACATTTACTTTGGTATTTTGATCATTTCCTATAGCATACTTATCCTGTCTTTGATCACTTCCTATTCTTCATTATGGCATATGACTGTCAAAACTATATCAATCAAGATAAGAGCATAACTAATATGAAATACTTGACTATCTTGACTACTTGGTTTACTACCTATAGATGCATTTATTATTTTGTCAGAGATAATGATGCTTGTACTTGATATTTCTCTGAAGTTGTAACATTTATTTGATCTTTTCTTGATGTACTTTCTTTAGTTATGTCTGTCAGATACTTCCCATGTTGAACCTATCTAGCTTTGTATTACTTGCTTTGGCTATACCTGATCATTATGAACACCTGCACATGACATTTTGCTCACTGTCCTTTGATTATAATCAGATAATACCTTTGATGTTTGTATCCTGTAACTCATGTGCACAAATCTGTCTCCTGTAAGCATTATTCTGTAAATTTTTTCTCATTAGGTAACAATGGAAACACTTATATGACTGATAAATAAAATGACATGTATCAATTTGACTTTGTCATTTGCCTTCAACTGCAACATTATATGCATGAATAATGAGAGTTCCTGTACCTAATCATTCTATTTGATATGCAATTGAGACTTGATTGGCATATGTGTCTTTTTGCCCTTGATTGTTCTTTCAGTACTGTTCTTTGTGTATCCATTGATGGCATAAGACTGTTATGACAAATCACACATCATAAATGATAAAGAAAGTAGAACAGTACCTTGCTTCTTGCATATCATTTGGAATTTTGATCACTGATGAGCTATTGGATATAGCATAACATGTAATGGTATCACTTGAGCATGTTGGGCTCGACCCTTGTGGGAGCCACATTTTCTCCACATGCTTTAAATGTCTTCAAATCAAAAACATTACTTTTCCTATACCGGCACAGTGAACAAACAAGTTAGCATAAAAAATATACCTGACGCTATTGATTGATCCTCTTCATGATATTCTAACTTGTAGCACATGTCTGATCTGATCCTTCATATGAAATGCATGATGTGATAAGTTGATATATCTACTTGATAAAAGAATATGATAAATTTAAACATCCGGAGCTCTAACATGACTTTCCCCAATTTTTTGTAGGTTCAACTGATGATAGGAGCTGAAGATGAAGACTGAAGATCAACATCAACAAAACAACCTTCTTGCTTAGGCAATGAAGGATGTTTACCTTTATCATATGTTCTTATTACTTCTTTTATCATTCAGATGTATAGCTTGCATGTCTACATTACTCAGTCTAGTTACTCCCATGGCTTGTGTGGGACACATTTGAACACTTCTTTTAAACATGATCGGTTAATTTATCTTATGCACTTGATGTATGTGTATTTCTTTTTCAATCAATGCATAGGATAAAGTAACAGATATTGAATTGTATGTTCAAAACATGACATGAAATAACAATTTAAACAAATATCTTTCTTCTTTCTTTCAAATCTGATTAACTGAATTAATCAATGTCTTATAACTCCTGAAAGATAACACTATGTTAAATCGACTGTATTTCTTGAATGATTGATACCTCAACAACTTGATTCTCTTGTCATGATGATTCATCAGTCTTGATTAGACTGATGGGTTATCCTGTCAACTGAATTCCATCTCTGCTTTGTCAAGACATCAATTGTTCATTAAATGCATAACTTCAAAGTTTTCTTTTATTCCTTTTGAACAACTACACTTAGGTCTAACTAATTTTAGTGTGAACAAAAATTAGTAACATTCCTCTCTACAAACCATGCTTCTGCAGGTCCTTCCAAGGACAAATCAATGTCTAGGGCATGGACATTCCTCAAAATCCACAAATTTCCTGACAAGGCCATGGGCCAAAATTGAATGCAGCGTGGGTGCCTAGGTAAGGTGATTGATTGATTTTCAATGCCTATTGCTGCATGGTGGACAAAATGCTATATATACATGTAAAAAAGATAAATTAATGTTAGTTGTTCTTCTAGGTTGTTATATAGGTTAGATAATCTATTGTCATAGACCTTGTAATGCATTTGCAAGAACCAATTGAATTTGATTCATTGTGCTCAAAGCTGAGCCTTTGTTGTCTCCGATAGTGGTTCACTAATGAATGTAAATGGTTATTTTGTGTCTACCTCTTCTGTAAAAAAATATATACCTTTTGTAATGGTTATATGACCTCTGTGATTAATACAAGTAGCTGATTTTGCCTCTCATTTTCTTTTACATTGTGTCTGTTTGAATGTTGCTCATTTATTCTATGGATAAAATGGTCCCTCTATAACTTTCAGCATTTTGTTTTGGCCTATGTTCAAGATTGGATGAGTCTGTGTCAGTTTATTTAGCCTTTGAAATCACTACTGTGTTATGTTAGTTCCAGCTAAACATTATAAATCTAGTGCATCACCTCTTTTAATTCCAATATTCCTTCTTCCCCTTTTCCCTGTGAGCATTAGCATTAGATTTAATTGTCATTATCTAGACCTTAAGTCCAAAAAGAGGAACCAACCTTCTCTGGAGGTTTGATCTCATTTGCAAGGTCCCACACCTTGAGATCATTCCCATGTTACACTAAATTTGTTGGAATCGTCAAAGCTTCAACAAGAGGGTGCAAATTCAGGTGATAACAGTTTTGTCATGCCCGGTGGGACTAGTTTGATGAGCTTTATTATCCATTGAAGGATTTGGTGTGTTCTTCAGTGTATTTTTCCATTTGGGGTAGTCTTCTTCAACACCATGGTGACTCTGTTGATCAGTTTCCTGGTTTAAGCAGTCCACACATTCAAAGATTCATCAAAGATCGAAGTCTGGTGATGCTTTAGGTCTTTTCCAGCCTTTAGGGCTCCCAAATCACCTGGTGACTCTTCTTGGTGTGTATCTAGTTTTCTCTAGATGAAGATCTATTTTTCTCTATTTCATACATTTTCTATGATTATCTAGCATTTTGATGCTCCAAAATGTCAATTGTTTATGGGAGTTATGGCTATTCCCCCTCCTAGTCAAAACACAAATTATTGGCCTCCATACCAACAGTATCAGGCCCAAAATGCCTCTAATTTTATGCCATGCAACCCTACAACAATAGGTTATCAACATCCTCATGATGCTTACCTCCCTCCCACACTTGCTTATGCTTACTATCAACCTCAAGAGGCCCCCTTTGCTCCAAATCAGCATATTTACCCTACTGAGCAATCCCAGGATGTCAATGACCTAAGTATCAAAGATTTCATGTTGTGCATTCAAAGGGAGTTTGATGACATTGATAGAGAGTGAATGTATAACCAGTAATAAGAGGAGCTTGCTTATCAGGATCATTTTCAACAACAATAGATGGAAGCAGAGGAAAGACCATGCTAGGAGAAACTTTTCATGTAGCTTGCATCCTTATTTGATGAGCAGTTAAGGCAACTAGAGGTCCAGGTAACGTAGAGGTTGGAAGCCCAATCAGTCCCCTCCATTCCCAGTTTCAGGCAACTCCTCCCTTCTACACAAGTTCATCCTACTACCGAAATAATTCCCAAATTCAAGATCCCAAGCTTCAGGCAGGAGAAAACCTCTGAGCCTCCGAGACCACCTTCTAATTTCAAAATCCCAAGTTTCAGAGGCCCTTAGCCTTTGTGAGACCCTGTTCCCGCATAAATCCAACCTATTATTCCTCAGGAATGAACCTCTCAAGAAGCCCTTCTAGTCCCTATCCCATGTCACCCCTCTTGTCTTGACACTATTTCACTTTTTAAAGGTGGACCTATTGTTTATTGGGCTAATTGAAGGGATGAGCCGAGGAAGGAGGTACTTGTGACTAGGGAGGAGCCACATGCTAATAATGAACCCTCATGCACCAGCTCACTCTATAAGGACATACCAGTTTTTTTGCGAGATACTGGGTTCTATGAGCCAGAAAAGGAAGTGTTTGAGGTTGTTGTGAAGCAGCCTGCCATTTGTGAACCTTCACATACTATTAAAACTGAAGGTTCAAACCTGCTACAAGAAGAAGATAAGCCAAATATGATATAGCAACAGTGCACTGAGCACAAGGATAGTGTTAATTCTGGTGTAGGGTTGAGTCCCTTGGATTTTGGCTCATTTGAAGAGTTTTCCCATGCTTTGAACAAGAGGAATAAAATAAAAATGCAAATAAGGCATGGTGAAGAGGTCCAGTTGTAGAGGCAATTCAAGCAAAATCCAGTTGGGTCACAATCAAATGATAAGGGCATTGGAGAGGTTGCAAAGGAAATTGCTCCAAAAGTGGATGATGCCACTATATTTCATGAATTGCCTAGTTACATTGAAGATGAAGAAGGCATGCAAATGCCAACATTGGCTGCAGTTCTAGCTGTAGTTCTAGAGCAGCATAGGGACATTGAACATGTGGGCAATGATTGCAGATTACTAGAATATGAGGCCAATTGTGGCAGTGAGGTTCCAGCTCATGAAGTAAAGAGTGAGAGCAACCCTATACTGAAAAATGCAGAGGTTGATGATGTAGGCTTATTTGAGGAGCTCCCATCTTTTATAGAAGATAATGATGTAAAGATCAAGCATGGGCAAGAACAAATTGAAGATTTGTTCTTGATTATCTAGCAGAGATATCAACTTCTTGGTGGAGAAGATTTCTCCATTTTGCATATGCAGGGCTCATTTTTTGAGCCTAATTTAAAAATTCATGAGCATCTTATGCATAAGGTGGAGGCATCCATATTTCCAGTTGAGCCACAAGAGCCAGAGCATTCAGACCAGCAGCAGAATGATGAAGAATCAGAGCATAGGCATGAAATTAACTCTGTTGATTTGCATGCCATTTCAAGGGGATGCCCTATTAAAGGCATCTAGCCCAGCTAGAGATAGATCATGAAGAGCCACAACTTGTCATGCTCACTCCTGAGCATGAAGTTCAACATCCAAATAAGCAAGATTAGCCCATTTATCCACTTCTAGGCAACTGCATCAACAATCAGTTCAAGTGAGTAAGTGATTTTGTTCCCATTCTTGGGGAAGTGTTTTGTCAATTTGTTGTATGCCCATCCCTTCCCCACCTCCTGTTAACTTCCCACAAGCATCTAAAGCATTGCAAATTGTTGAGAAAGGGCAGTTATTTTGAAGAACTAGTTAATGGATTTGTTTAAGTCAATTTCTTGGTTTGTTAGTTTAGGTTTAGGATAGGTTTGTTTTGTGTAGTTTCCCTTCCATAAGTGTTCTTGCACATGCAACATTCTTATTAGGGGATTGTTTGCCTCATTTTTTGTTTTGTTTTATTTTCTAGAGGTAGTTTCTAGTTCTATATGGTCATGTTGTTGTAGTCTCCTTTTGACTCTATGCCCAATGAATTGTATAAGGCAACGGGATCCCTATGTTTAGCAGGCAAACACCCCTACATAGTCACCAAAATGTTGTCATATTTTTTCCTAGGCCCAAAATAGCTCAAAAATCCCAAAAAATTCTAAGTATTTTGCCTTTACTTTTGCCTTGTCGGCAAATTTTAAGTTTGGTGAACCTTTGGTTCGTCGATTGGCCAGTTCGTTGATCAGTCGGTTCACCGACTAAGGAGGAATGGACAAAGGAATCAACTAAGGTAGAAAAAGGGATAAAGGAGCACTTTATCGCCAAAGTTGAAGGTCTGTGAACCTCTTGGTTCGCTGATCGGTAGGTTCGCCAATCGGTGAATTCATCGATGAAGCAAATAATGCGGCTAAGTCAAAGACAAGGTTGGTTCATGAAACAGAGAGTTCCTTGATAAAGCTCAAGATGATGAAGAGAGGCCAGTCGATGAATCAACAAAAAGTCAACCTTCCAGCTAGTTCGTGATTTTTGAATTTCACCGATAAGGCAATAAGGCAGGTGGAAAATCTCTAAGTGAAAAGGGAGGCCAAAAAATGACTAAGGAAAGGGAAAAGACAAGGAGTGGCCTTCATCGACAAAAGTTTTGTTAGAGTTTATGATTAACTCAAGCCACCAAGATCACCTGTAAAACCTAAGATTTACCTTCCACAAGAGAAAAAAGCAAAGAGGAATAATTTGCACAATAAGGATGCAATTAATGAAATGGATTAATGAATTACATGTGAGAACTTGCTTTTATATTTGCAAGTTAGAGAAAACCCTAATATGACTTAAGGATAACCTAAGACTAAAATTAGCCCTAAGTAAAATTAATAAAGTGTAATTAAATATTTAATAACACCAACACCCCCCATAAGTGCAACTTAGGGAGAAATGAAAAACATGCAACTAATGCAAGAATGGGTCCCAACTACAAGGCCATGTTTGGTACCCTTGAACAATAAGAATCTCTCATAAAGTGGAGAGAAAGGAGAAAAACCCAGTGGGAGTAAACTCCTCTCTAAAAGAGAGAAAATACAAGTACATGAACATGTGATGGAAGAGGGACTAACACTAAGACCCCCCAAGAACTGAATCCATCACAAAAGTACAATCATGAATGCCCTCCCATAAGAGAGGAAGAAGAGAGAAGGATGAAAACCCATGCGAGGAAATGCTCCCTCCCAAATAGAGATGAGAAGAGAGACCATGTAGCCACTCCTCATGATGACTCCTGCAGTGCTGGAAGATACTCGACACAGAATAAAGATGAAGACCCATGAACATCAAAAAATATTTCTCCCCTTGGGAAGAAATATAACTACAGATGTGTGCATAATGTCTTCCCATTCTGGATAGAAATATATAGGAAGAAGGATAAATGTGTTTGAACTCTACACATGATCCAAAGACAACAATGAAGCTCCTGAAAACTACTCAAATGTCTCCAATTCACTACAAAACTATGACTAAATAGGAGGATGAAGAACAATCTCTAAAGAAGGTGAGGGTGATGCAACTCCATCAAAGCTGTCATCAAATAGAAGACAAATGTCTTCAATGTGGTCCTCCAAATCTGCAATATGGGACTCTACAAACAACAATGATATATCTGGTAGAAATGCATCCCAAAAAGCTATCTCTGGAAGACTAATAATGTCCTGTTGCAAAGAATCTAATGTAGCAACAAGTAATACAGATGTGATCTCGATAAGAGGAGAAGGAGAAGCAAGTGAAGTCTTTGTGTCATATGAACTAGCAAGACCTATCAAATATGCAATCTTCTCAACTGTATCATCATAAAAAATTATGCAATCTGCATCATCAAGTGGTATGTGGTAATCCATAGCAAGATCATCTGGGAATGGAGAGATATGTGGGTCTCCATAGATCTCCCAAATGCTAGTCCAAAGAGTGTGTGGGCACTCAATATGTGAGATAGAACACATAGTGTCAAAATCAACACTACAACCAATCAATCCTACAATATGATCAACATAATTTCCCCATACAGATTTCCTCCCAGGTGTATCTGGTTCAGGTATGAGTCCATAAAGATAAGGCAAAAGATTAAGCCACCTAAGATGTGTCAAGATGCCCTTTTGCGAAGACTCATAATTATCCTTACCCAATGTAATCACAGAAGGGTGAATAGGAAAACCCGTGATATCTCCTCAAATAAATCAAATCAGAGATCAACAATCTGAATATGTATTAATGCTGATAAATGAAGCCCAACAAAACAAATAGAACTTCTCTAGGTGCCAAAATGTCTAGAATATCAAACAAAAACTATAAAACTGACAAACTGAATAAAGAATACCTAGGGATGAATCTAGAAAAAGTGCATAGATAGCTGTGTAGAGCTCCTCAATACCTTTCCAACGCCGCAAAAATAGTGAAAATTGGAGATAGTGGCAACAAGATACGAGCTTGGAGGCCAAAAAGAGTATCTAGTCTTCAAACAACAATAAATGTCACCAACAACAAAATATGGAAAAAAATACCTACACCACTAGATTTGTCTCAGAACCATCTTTCCAACGCCTATTTGTTTGCAAAAATTTGACTCCGCTTGCCCAAGTTATGGCAAAAAACAAGAAGACCCCCTTGAAGCACAAATTAGGGCAAAAAATGGCCCTCTGCTGCTAAATTTAGCCAAATTGTCAAATCTAGAGGCACTGCTAAATCTGTAGCCACTGCTAAATCAAGAGTCACTACTATATTTAGGGGAGTCACTATATTTGGCAGAAGTGCCAATTGAATCACCAAAAATGGAGGGACTGGGCTCAGGTTACAAAGATCTTTTTTATTAATTTTTTTTAAAAAAATATATATTGGTGTGGGGGACGGAGCCACCCCACACAGGCTTTAAAGGGGTGCAAGCCCCCAAATTAGGTACAGGTCCCTAAGGGACCACATCCCTTATGGTGCGCAGGGCTCAAAGGGCCTGCCGCCGCATTGCCTAGTAAGGATGGTACCCTGCATAGGACACAGGTACCAACCTGCTTTTTTTAAAGCTTTTCTTTTTTTTTTATTTAACTTTTTTTTAAAAAGCTTTATATATAAAAAACTTGTGATTTTTTTTTTGAAAAAAAATCACCTCGTACTACGTGTTGGGCAGGTTGTACGACTTGCCTAACAAATTTTTTTTGCCCTAGATGATCCTAAGACCGATTTCAATGATTTGATAGTCAAACTTAAGGTTTTTGGGCCTTCTGAGCGCGATGGTGAGGTCCGTTTGGGCTGAAAATGCTCCAAAATTGCAGATACCCTCTAGATCTGGAAAAAAGCACCCGCTGAAACCCTTGCAGATCTAGCATACGAAGCTCAAATCAAGCCAAAGAAAAGGCTAATCTGACTATTTCGACTACTCTGAATCCAATGGAATACTCTGGTTTACACAGAAACACACCCAACAAATGGCTCTTGCTTGAATTTTTCTCCAAATCTGAGAAGGGACTTGCAGATCCGCTCTGATACCATGTTAGAGTTTATGATTAACTCAAGCCACCAAGATCACCTACAAAACCTAATATTTACCTTCCACAAGAGAAAAAAGCAAAGAGGAATAATTTGCACAATAATGATGCAATTAATGAAATGGATTAATGAATTACATGTGAGAACTTGCTTTTATATTTGCAAGTTAGAGAAAACCCTAATATGACTTAAGAATAACCTAAGGCTAAAATTAGCCCTAAGTAAACTTAATAAAGTGTAATTAAATATTTAATTACACCAACAAGTTTGAGTTAGCAAACTGGCAAGTTCGTCGATCGGTGAATTCACCAATAAAGGAACCAAAAACAAAGAAGAAAGCCAAAGGCAGGGTAGGTTCACAAAAGGTGAAGTTCACTGATAAGGTGGAAAATGTTAGAAAATAAAAAGTGAAGATGAAGTAACATGGGAAGAAAATTGTGAAATGCAAATTTTGCCGACTAAAGAGAAAATGACTAGAGAAGAAGGGAGGTCGGCAGATAGTTGCAAACCTTCTAGTTAGTTCATGATTTTCAGGATTTGCCGAAAAGGTGACTAGGAAGCCAAAGACAAGGAGATGAAGAAATGATGAAGGCTCGATGGTTTGTGAGAGAGAGATTTCTCTGACCAAAGGAAATACAAGCCAAGTTCACAGAGAAGAGATTTTGTCGATAAGGCAAAATAAAGACCAAAAAAGTGAAAAACCAATGAAAATTAAAGCATCTAATATGATGTAGTACTTTATAATATTTTAAATAAATTTAAAATATTTTAAAGTGTTGTAAAAGATTGCATGGCACACATATGCCATTGTTGCAGAATGTTTAATACCTGAAGTACAATGTTGCAGATCAGTCAAATTCAGGTAGCTGAAATAGTGGAAGGCTTCAATACAAAATGACCAAAATTTAATGAATAAGATGAAGTACCCTCTACAAACCGTGCTTCTGCAGGCCCTTCCAAGGACAAATCAATGCCTAATGCATGGACATTCCTCAAATCCATAGATTTCCTGACAAGGCCATGGGCCAAAATTAAATGTAGTGTGGGTGCTTGGGCAAGGTGGTTGACTGATTTTCAACACCTATTGTTGCACGATAGATCAAAATACTATATATACATGTAAAAAAGATAAAATAATGTTAGATGTTCTTCTGGGCTATTATACAGGTGGGATAATCTATTGTCATAGACCTTGTAATGCATTTGCAAGAACTAGTCAGATTTGATTCATCGTGCTCAAAGCTGAGCCTTTGTTGCCTCTAATAGTGGTTCACCAATGAATGTAAATGGTTATTTTGTGTCTACCTCTTATGTAACAAATTATCTGCCTTTTGTAATGGTTATATGACCTTTGTGATTAATACAAGCAATTGATTTTACCTCTCTCATTTTCTTTTACACTGTGTCTGTTTGAATGTTGCTCATTTATTTTGTGGATAAAACAACCCCTCTATAAGTTTCAGCATTTTATTTTGGCCTTTGTTCAATATTGGATGAATCTGTGTTAGTTTATTTAGCCTTTGAAATCACTACTGTGTTATGTCAGTTCCAGTTAAACATTATAAATCTGGTGCATCACCTCTTTTAATTCCAATATTCCTTCTTCCCCTTTTCCCTATGAGCATTAGCATTAGATTTAGTTGTCATTCTCTGGACCTTAAGTCCAGAAAGAGGAACCAACCTTCTCTAGAGGTCTGATCTCACTTGTAAGGTCCCACACCTTGAGATCGTTCGCATGCTACACTGAATTTGTTGGAACCGCCATAGCTTCAACAACAGGGTGCGAATTCAGGTGATAACAAGTAACATAACAAATGGTATGGAATTGAAATTATGGGAAATGGACCAAAACAAAGTGAAAAGCCAAGATAGAATGCATAAATCCATGATAAGGGGCAAGGGCCCACAAGTAAGCATAGAGTCAAAATGATGCTAGGACAAGTACCTGAGATATAGCAATAGTAGAAACAATGTGGAAAAGAGAGAAGCATGATTCCTCCAAATGTAATAGTTCAAAAGGGAAAATTAGTCTAATGCCCCTAATGTAAAAGTGTAACCATAAAGGTAGTATGCATATAGAAAATGGAAAATGTATGATTCCCCCTATGTAAATGCTCAAGATGTCGCAAGAGGAACACATAAGGTATAAAGGGGAAGACATAATGCCCCCCAAGTGTAAGGATGTGGCAATGAAAGCATAATATGTAAGGGGGAAAGCACAATGCCACCCAATGTAAAGGTATATCAAAGTAAGATCAATGTGTCATGGGAGGAGGCATAATGTTTCTCCAAATAAGTCTAACTCTAGAAGTGGAATATGAGAATGTAGGATCGAGAGGTAAGGCTCTACGATCATGATATAGTAAAAATGTGCAACAAGTAACTCTAAGGAGTAAGATGTGACAATGTAGGGTCAATATAAATCTCTATGATGCAAGATATGTTAGTGTAAGATCAGTATAAAACATGATATATCAAAGTAGGATCGATGTATAAGCTCTAGAAAGCATGATATAACTTAGTATAAGATCAACAAGGAATGCTTTAAGAAGTATGATATAACAATATAGATCAAAGAGTAAGCTCTAAGAAGCATTACATAACAATGAAGGATCAATGAGTAAACTCTAATAAGAATGATATAATAATGATCAATGGGTCATGAGCATAATTTTATAAAAAGGCAATACAAACATGTATAAGGATAGGATGAAACAAATGAGAAACACAAGTCAGAAATGGAAATAAAAGGTAAAAATATGCAAAGGAAGGAGGCAAAGTGAAACCAAACATGCCTCCCAAGTGGGAGAGGATAAATATATGAGACAAATATAAAAGGTGAGATGGGTATTAAAGGTACAATAATATCGGCATAACCAAAAAGGATAGAGCATAACATTGAAAATCCAAAAGAAGCTAACACATTAATTTAGAAAGAGGAAAACAATTGATATCTAATATATAGGTATAAATAACTATATATTATAATGATGCTCATAAACCATTGAAAATTTTATTCTTAGGTACCACCTTTAAAGCCTCTAGCTATGACTCATCCATTAGATCATCATTTTTCCAAATATCATCATCTAATTTATCCTCTTTTTATTTTGGTTTTTTTCCTTCTTTGCTCAAGCTTTCTCAATGACGTGTTTTATCTTGATATTTCTTTGTGCTTGAGGTGAAAATATTTTCTCAATAGGTGTAATAATATGTACTTCTTTTCTAACCCATTCTTGATTTTGAACATGTGGTTGTGGTCGAATGATAAATATTTAATGCACCATAACTTCTTGCTTTGGTTTAAAAATTACAACATGATGAATATTATTAGGTATATCCTCATCATCCCCATCTTCAAAAAATTAGAATGATGTTATTTCATGAAGAAGGGGGAAAGCACTATGAATACAATGACATAAAGGAGATATTCTAATTAGGCATCACACTTATATAGTAGCACATAAATTTGAAAATGAGTGATGGGGAATGGAAAACACTTGACTTTCAAAGATCACAAGTAAACCATCCATAAATATATATTGGAGCTCATCACTGCATAATGGAGATAATATATTATTAGACAAAGCTTGAAATCTACAAATATAATCCTTACTTGACTCTTTTTCATGTTGCTTGCATTGAATGAGTTGAGAGATAAATACCTTAGGCTCACTATTGTAATGAAATTTTTTCATGAAAGCACTAGCCAGATCCTCAAAAGAAGTGATAGAAGCTTGAGACAATGAATAAAACCATGTAAGTGCATGACCACTCAAACTTGAGGGGAATACCTTAGCAAGAAACTAATCCTCATGAAAATAATGAAGGGACATAACTTGGAAGTATTGTGCATGTCATAATGGATCACCTCTATTATCATACTTCTTGAAACAAGATGCCACAAATCCATTTGGTGAAGGATAAATCAAATGGTCCTATGCCAAATGATTTTGGAACAATTTAGTAGTGTCATCTTGTGATTGAACTCTTTGTGCATAAATATCAGTATACCATTCTTGATTATCAATCCTAGCGATGAAGTAGTTCACATAATGGGAAATATCATTCTTAACATGCCCCATATTTGTATGTGTATGCATCATGTCATATGTAGTAGTGGTGGAGGATGTAAAACATGTATTGTCAACCAATGACATGTTATCCTCACATATACCAAGTAAAAATTGTAAAAGATCCTCATGCTTGGACATGGCCAAACCATGTGTAAAATGGGATGTATAAGAAGGTACTCCACAAATAATCATGAATATGTCATGTGAAAGCACAAATGGATCCTAAGAAGGGTATCTAGTAGAAAGTGGTGTATCACGATGATGCATAGAAAATCACTAGGATCTACTGAAGACAGACCGCTAGAAGGAGAAGTATAGAAAAAATGAGTAAAACATGGTCTAGGGCTCATAGTAAAGTGATCTATGAAAGCATATGATAACACATGATAATATGTATAAGAGGCATGGCATGAAGTAAACCATTATTTAGCTCTATTAATCAAAGTATCATCAAATGCATGTATCAAAGTACTATAATCATGTATAGAAGCATAGTGTGAAGATAATAATGATCTAACATTTAATTTTTCATCTTCATCACCACTAAATGCCTTTATCATAAGTGTGTCAAAAGAGTGTGTATCATAAGGAAGATCATCATAAACCAAGGAGTCATCAACCTCGTTATGAGAAGATAAAGAAGTGTCACTATGCACATCACTAAAGATATGATCAATATACTATGTGCCACAAGATAGAGAAGAGGGATCATCATGAACTACATGGGGGTGATGACCTCATGTTAAGGTGAATAATTCATAACACCAATGATAGAATAAGTTTAATCATCACATGTAGGTGAAGGTAAGATGTGTATCATAAATGTCCATAGTTGCGACATGCATTGTAGAAAAAGGATCATCATTATACTCATCATCATGCATAAAGGAAGGTAATGCATTTAAAGCACATGAATCCATGAACATATGACCAACATGACATATACTAGATATATTATCAAGAGGTTTAACAATTCCATTGTTAGGAACCCATGTTTAACCCTTCTCTTTACTTTGTTAGTATATTGTTGTTGGACGCATATGCTTTGTAAGTCATCCCGTGAGTATATTGTATTATCCCACATTCATGGGGAGTAATAGTTGTTTAAATTAGACTTAGTATATGAGTATGTGTTGAGGCCAATGAAGGCATCCACGAGTTTATTGTATTGAGCTTGCTCAAAGGAGGTTGCCCCCTCGAAGTGGCCTGTGATCAATAAATTCCTTCTGTGTTCTACTATTTATGTTATTTCGTGCATTTTTCATTATATTGTTGTAGGAGGTTCCTCTCATTTGGTATCAGAGCACTTTCTTGGGCTTGCTAGGTGGAATTTCTACCAAATTTTTTTTTGCAGTGGCCTCCAGGCGCTATGATTATTGTATTAGTTCTTTTTTCTTTGCATATGTATTGTTCATTTCAATTGCAGGTTCGGATCAGGGAATAATCCCTATCTGCTTAACTGTGGGAAGTGCCTGGGCATAGCCCTAAAACTCATTGTGAGTACCACACGAACCCTGAAGTAGCTGGCCCATTGAGAGGACCTGCCAGTGAAAAGGGCAACAGCCCCTACCTGATTGACTAGTTCCCATCCATGAGGTGAACCAAGAGTCGTCGTTTGTGGCAAAGCGGTTATTAGTTTTACCTGAGCCATGGAGTGAGGGGTACTGCCCCAATACGCAAGCCATTAAACAACATTGGTAGCCGAGTGAATCCCCTGAACCTTTAGGAAGCTGAACATACCTAGGGTCCATATCTATTACCAGCTGATAAATCACAGATTACATCTGTCCAGAGCTGTTGCAGATTATTTTCAGAAAAAAAATAAATAAAAATAAAAATCTATTTTTTTGCCATATCTTCCTTGCTTTAGCTCCGTTTCCTCTGAAAATTCACTGGAACCCTTGAAATTTCATTCTACATATATCCTTCCTTGAGGACCCTATCCCAAATTCCACTTATCGAAGCCAGAAATCCCACATTTGTTTATTTTTAGGGTTTGCCATAACTTCTTCGATTCTCACCCAATCACCTTCAAATTTTGCCACAATGTTCATTTCCTATTTCTGCTCCTTTGTCCCTCTTGGACAAATTTTCTCATTCTTTCACCCCGCTTCTGAAATCCCCATTTTCTACTTCCCTGTCCCTCAAAAAGTGTCCAAAACCTAGTCAAACCCCAATTACCCATCAGAGTTTTTCCCAAATCCAAATTTTCCTTTACTAAAAAAGTTTTTGTTTTTGTTTTTCTACCCATTCCAAAAAAAAAAACTCCTGGTTATGGTTGTCACCTGTGCAGGAGCAAAAAACATGGAGGATGAACTTGCAGCCCTCAAGACCAAACTCCAAGATCTGGATGAAAAAATTCTCGGCCTCAATCTTCAGCATTTGGCCATAAACAATAGACGGTAGCCAGAGTCTTCTACAGACATTGGGTTCTCTTCTTCCAGCAATTTTCGTGGGCCGAAGCTTGATTTTCCTCGCTTCAATGGCGATGATCCGATTGGATGGATATACCAGGCAGAACAATATTTCAATCTGCATAATATTTGTGATGTCAACAAAGTCCCACTTGCATCCTTTCATTTGGAACATGAAGCTCTTCAATGGTTCCGTTGGTACATCAAGGCTCACGAAGAGCCAAAATGGATAGATTTTTGCAAACTCATTTTGCAATGATTTGGCCCTAGTGCTTTTGATGACTTCACAGGAGCACTCACTAAACTTCGCCAAACTGGCACTGTGAGAGAATATCAGACAATATTTGAGAAACTGACCAATCACACAAAGGGATTGTCTGATGATTTCTTCAGGAGTTGTTTTGTCAGTGGTCTGAAGGATGCAATCCGATATGAGGTTAAAATGTTCCATCCCAGCACAATGATGGAAGCCCTAGGGTTGGCTAAATTGGCAGAGGACAAGATCACAGCTCAACAACGCTATAAATCCACTTTTGTTCCATTCAGAAATATGGTTTCCCAAAGACCTCCAATCATGCCAACTCCTAGAACTACTCCTATCAAGCATTTGTCTGAAGCAGAGATGCAGGCACGCAGAGAAAAAGGGTTTTGTTATAATTGTGATGAGAAATTCACTCAGGGACAGATGTGTTGAGCAAAAGCTCTATCTCTTGGATGTGGATTCTCCGCCTGCAACTGAAGTTTATGAAGATGCTCAGGATACAGTAGATGATCAGGTCGACATTCAGTAGCCGCCTGTTGACCCTCCTTCTCAGGAAGACCACCCAGAGATCTCTCTCAATGCTTTAGCAGGAGTCACCACCCCACAAACCATGCGGGTCAAGGGTTACTTCAAGAAGCTCCCTCTTACAATACTCATTGATTCTGGTAGCACTCATAACTTCATTGACCCTCAGATCGCCAAATAGGCTGATTGTTTTGTCCATCCTTGCTCCAACTTTGAAGTCATGATTTCTAATGGGGGCACATTACCTTGCAAAGGGAAGTGTCACAATGTGCGTATCTCTATTGGAGATTATAACCTACGCTCCGACATGTTTGCCTTGCCTTTAGGTGGATGTGATGTGGTTTTGGGCGCTCAATGGTTACACACACTTGGACCCATCTTATAGGATTTTACTAAACTTTGGATGCAGTTTTCAGACAATGGGCAAAAACACACATTGAAGGGCTTACAACCAGGGTCTCTCAGCATCATCAGTTCACATTGCATGGAAAAGCTCCTTAAGAAGAATTCACATGGTGTCATCGCTCAGCTCCATTCCATTCAGATGCAACCATCAGCGGTCTCCATTAGTCCTTCGGATCTACAACAAATTTTGGATAGATATGCATGTGTCTTTGCTGAACCAGTGGGATTGCCACCTTCACGACCAGAGGACCATCATATTCAACTCCTTCCTAGAAGCATTCCTCCCAACATCAGGCCCTATCGCTACCCATTTCACCAAAAGATAGAGATTGAGATGCTCGTTCGAGACTTACTGAAGCAAGGTATTATTCGCCCTAGTACCAGTTCCTTTTCTTCACCAATTCTTCTTGTTTGAAAAAAAGATGGGTCATGGCACCTCTGCATTGACTTCCGAGCACTTAATCACATCACAATCAAGGATAAGTTTCTGATTCCTATTGTTGGTGAGCTTCATGGCACTCATTTTTTCTCCAAGTTGGATCTTCATTTTGGGTATCACCAAATTCGGGTTCATGAGGATGA
The DNA here is from genome assembly GCA_027924645.1 of Cunninghamia lanceolata. Classification (NCBI taxonomy): domain Eukaryota; kingdom Viridiplantae; phylum Streptophyta; class Pinopsida; order Cupressales; family Cupressaceae; genus Cunninghamia; species Cunninghamia lanceolata. Next base: position 2,463,925 of record BSBN01000206.1, on the reverse strand, counting down.
TATCCCTAAAATGGCTTTCTGCACACATGGTGGCCACTATGAGTTTTTGGTCATGCCCTTTGGCCTCATTAATGCTCCTTCCACATTTCAGGCATTGATGAATAAAATATTCCGGCCCTACTTGCGGAAATTCATTCTGGTCTTCTTTGATGATATCCTCATCTATAGTAAAACATGGGTCGAGCATCTCCAACATCTAGATCTTGTACTGCAACTTCTCTCTGATCATCATCTCTGTGCAAAATAGTCTAAATGTGTTTTTGGGCAGGAGGAAGTGGAGTATCTCGGTCATATTATTTCAGCCCAAGGGGTTCAAGTGGATCCTGCCAAAATAGTTGCCATGAAAAATTGGTCGCATCCTCAGACACTCAAGAGCCTCTGTGGTTTTTTGGGACTGACTGGCTACTACCACAAGTTTGTCAAGGATTACGGGAAGATTGCATCTCCATTAACAACTCTGTTGAAAAAGGATGCTTTTACATGGACACATGCTGCTGAGTGTGCATTTGAAAAACTGAAACAAGCTATGTGTACTACACCTATTCTAGCTATGCCAGATTTTTCTAAGACCTTCACTATTTTGAGTGATGCTTGCGGCAATGGACTTGGTGTTGTTCTCCTTCAAGATGAACATCCCATTGCATTCACCAACAAAGCCCTTTCAGGTAAGAATTTAGTACTCTCTACATATGAGAAGGAAATGATGGCTATTTTGCATGCAGTACAGAAGTGGTAGCCATACCTATTAGGGAATCATTTCTACATCAAGACTGATCACCAAAGTCTGAAATATTTCCTGGAACAACGGGTCTCCTCCCCAACACAACAAAAATGGGTTAGCAAACTCATGGGTTATGACTATGAGATCACTTACAAGAAGGGTAAGGACAATATTGTGGTGGATGCTCTTTCTCGCACATTTGATGACCAAGCTTCTCTTTCAGCTATTTCTATGCCTGTTCCAAATTGGTTGGAATCTGTCTAGCAGGGATATGTCAATGACTCTTCATTATCTCAAATCATCCAACAGTTGGCCAATAACCCTTCTGCTGTACCGCATTACTCTTGGGATGGTGCTTCTCTGAGATACAAGGGTCGTCTGGTGCTTCCCCAGAGCACAGATCTTCAAATCTTCTATGAACTCCATGCTTCTCCATCGGCAGGGCACTCTAGGTTCCTCAAAACTTATGAGCGGGCACGACGTAACTTCTTTTGGAAGGGAATGAAAAGGGAAATTCAACAAATGGTGGCTGAATGTGATACCTGCTAGCGCAACAAGGGTTAAACGACACTCCTTCCTGGATTGCTCGAATCCTTGTCCATCCCTACATGGATTTGTACAAATATTTCTATGGATTTCATTGAGGGGCTCCCTAAATCTGGAGGGAAGACAGTGATCTTGGTTATGGTTGATTGCCTCTCCAAATATAGTCATTTTTGTGCCCTTAGCCATCCCTATACCGCCTCCTCAGTCGCACAGATTTTCATGGACCAGATCTTCCATCTTCATGGAATCCCTTCTTCCATTGTCTCAGATCGTGATGCAACTTTCACCAGTCATTTTTGGACAGAACTATTTCACCACACTGGCACCAAACTAAAGTTGAGTTCAGGGTATCACCCACAAACAGATGGTCAGACTGAAGTTATCAACAAATGTTTGGAAACTTATCTTCGTTGTTTCACCTTAGAACAACAGCATCAGTGGGCAAAGTGGCTCCCTCTCGCTGAATGGTGGTACAATACCTCCTACCACACTGCGTCTAAAATGACTCCATATGAAGCAGTCTATGGTCAGGCACCGCCAGTGCTCCTTCCATACACCCCCAATAGTTCACCAGTTCAGGTAGTTAACACAGTTCTTCGAACCCAAGATCAGATTCTTCTCATTTTGTAGGACAATCTTCACATGGCAAGAAATCGAATGAAACAACAAGCTGATCAACACCATTCTAAGTGCACTTTTCAAGTAGGTGATATGGTTTTTCTTCGTCTACAACCATACAATCCTCCCTGAAACTCAAAGGGCATCATAAGCTGGCTCCAAAGTTCTATGGCCATATAAGGTTCTTCATAAGATTGGGTCAGTTGCTTATAAATTGGAGCTTCCTCCTTCCTGCGTTCATCTAGTATTTCATGTCTCTTGTCTAAAGAAAGTTCTTGGCACCAACATCAGAGCACAAACTGTTTTACCAGAACTAGATAACGAAGGATCCATCATTTTGGAGCCGAAGACAATCCTCGACAGGTGCACTCGTCAGCTTCGCTCTCGATCCATCACAGAGGTATTAATTCAGTGGGACGGAATGCAACTAGAGGATGCTACATGGGAACCACTCCTTCAGATTTCAGCAACAATTTCCACATCTTAAGCTTTGAGGACAAAGCTTTTCTAAGAGGGAGGGGATGTTAGGAACCCGTGTTTAACCCTTCTCTTTACTTTGTTAGTATATTGCTATTGGATGCATATGCTTTGTAAGTCGTCCCATGAGTATATTGTATTATCCCACATTCATGGGGAGTAATAGTTGTTTAGATTAGACTTAGTATATAAGTATGTGTTGAGGCCAATGAAGGCATCTGTGAGTTTATTGTATTGAGCTTGCTCAAAGGAGGTTGCCCCCTCGAAGTGGCCTGCGATCAATAAATTCCTTCTATGTTCTGCTATTTCTGTTATTTCGTGCATTTGTTATTATATTGTTGCAGGAGGTTCCTCTCATCCATGCATAAGTGAGGGAGGTGTGGTACCATCAATAGCCATCGTGCTAGATGCATCACTAACACAAAAAATCTCGAATAGTTATATTGTCATCACTATTACAAGCCATAGGGTCATCATGAGGATCATGGATAAATGACATGTATCTAATAGGCACAAATGAGCACCAATCAACTCTATGAAGGAAGGAAAAGATGAGACACAATAGAGCAAAACCAAACACATCCTTATACTTATGAAAATGTGTCATGATAATATTAAGGATAGAGGGATGATGTGTAATAGATGATAAGAATCTATCAAAGTTTGAAATGTATGCAAGAATATCAACCAATGAGCAAGATCCAAAAGGAACTATAATGATAAGTGGGTCTAGGTGGGACGATGGGATAAAAGAATCACTATGTATACTCAAACTCTAATAAAAAGATAAAAACACATAAAGATCAAATCCTAGGTGAATTTAAAAATATATGAAAAATTGGATTTGAAAATATGGATTAGAACCCCTAAAGGCAAGACAAGATTGGGTAGGATCAATTAAGTTCACCAAAATGTAAAGGAAAATAAACTTTACTTAGGGTTAACCTATGCTAATTAAGTAAATGCAACCAAATAAGCACAATCAACCTAAATTTATGAAATATAGTTGAGAATTGGTAAATTAATTTTTATATTTTAGAAATTGAATAAGATGGAGGATGATACTTAACTTGATAGTCAAAGAACGAAGACCAAGTGGATGAGATTATGGAATTTTTTTGATGTGAGACACAACAATAATGCCTCTTTGTTAGTGAGTTGCCTAGAAGTCCGCACTAGATATTTGTTCTATTAGACAATAGAATCATGAGCCCAAGATGTATTCACAGATGCACGAATATGTACTTGAGCTCTAAACTACTCCTGGAAATCAATAGTGTTTTGCTTTGTAATTTTGCCTAATAGGCAATAGTCTACTCTACTCTTCTCGAATGTCTAGGGACTTTGTGGTTTTTATAGATACCTTAAGGATTATTGATTAGTCACAAGGATGCGAGTTCTCTTAGATTCATCTATTTTTTTTTTTTAACCCAGAGGTATCCCCTAGCCCCGAATATTCTGGAGCGTTGCGACTCCGCCTAGCGAGCTCAACCACCCTTGCCCTGGGCTTACTTTTTATGCCAGGTTTTGGGGGAGGAGGAGGCGAGCGGAGGCGAGACTAATCCTCTGGAGGTTGCCGAAATGGCCCGCCCACCCTGGACAACCTTGAAAACTCGGGCGGAGAGAATCGACCTTGGGACCTACATGGGAAGAACCCAAAGCCCTTAGCCAACTATGCCACCCATGTGGGCTTCTTAGATTCATCTCTTAAAATTGAACAACATTAGAAAAACAAGTAGCACCTAAGTATTTAGATTCTTTACTCTTTTTATTGCACTAGATCGAAGTGTATCACTATTGATTACTCCAATGCTCTAGAATGCTTGATTTGGAGATGAACAATTGACTATTTCATGATTAGAATTAATACATTAAATGTCTTTAAATACTAACACATAACATCAACTCGCACCAAACATGTGTTCACTGTTTAGGATATAAGTCAAATCTAAGTGACAAATGGCTAAATGGAGGTAGGTGCATACATAGGTGTGATGAGGAGGAGGATAAGGTGAATCTATAAGAATATGTAAGTGAATAGAGTAGGACTATATATAAGAACATGTGTATGTAAATGGATAGTAAAACTAGGAAAATGAACTCAACTTCACACAAAATATACTAACCTAATTAAAAAATAAAATGGTTGTGCAAATTTCACCGGTACAAGAATGTGTTAGTGTTATGGGTAAAGGACAAGAATGTTAGAAGGGCAGACAATGCAGGAAAAAATAAAAAACCACATATTATTCCGCAAGTCTAGTAATCCCCACAACCACATGCTTTCTAATGCTTACGTGGCAAAACTGGTATTAAGATTCCATAGTTTTAGTTTTACCCACGTTAGCTCGTTGGGATCTAGCGAGTCAGTTACCGATTTAACAGAGATTGGTAACTTGTTCAGCTATTTCCTCCTCCAATGCCTACCAAATCAAAGCCTCCGCTAGTACTAGTGAGGCCATGGGTGTAATATTCCTTAATTCACCGACCAACAAATTCATCCCGAGTAATAACCTCCAATTCTGTCCCAAAAGATTAAAATTATCACAGAGAGGAGGAACGAGGACAAGGCCAATTTATCAATGTAACACCATAATTAGTGCGAATAATGCTCTCAGAATATCCTCCTGGATTTTGCCCTCATGGGTTCTGAAACCCTGTAAAAGAAATAAGCAGCAGCAGTGTGAAGTTGGTGGGAATGGAACTCATGACGACAAAGAGGACAGCTCGGATGATGACATGGACGAGGCTATCCACATGGACGGCCAAATTCCAGAGACTTCTGATAAGTTCGTGAAGCGGGTGACTTCTAGAGCATATGACATACGAAGGCAGTTAAAACAGGGCATGGATTCCAGTAGCTATGACGGTACGACCATTTTTTAAATTGGGTAATTTTCTTTACCGCAATTGTTTGGGTGGGTATCTTGTCAGTCAATTTTATCTAATTTTTTGCCGTTATCATCATCTCGTCACACCCATATTGGATTTGCTAATTCACTCATATTAAACTCTCAATATTTGTTCAACCAAGACTTGCACCTTGCTTCCATGTAATACCCATAATTGGATGTAGCAGTTTACCAGTTTAAACACTTTACATTTGCCCTTGTCTGTTGGGTATGTTACATCAAGAATTGGATATGGTAGTTAACTGGATTGAAACACAATATTTGTTTATCCAAGACTTCTTTTGTCCTTGTTCAGTGGACGCCACACCCATAATCAGATGTGGTGGTTTTCTTGGTTTAAACACTCCACATCCATAATTGGATGTGGTAGTTTACCTGGTTTTAACATATACTACACCCATAATTGGATGTGATAGTTTACTTAATTTAAGCATTCAACACTAAGTTTTTGGACTTGCAACGGCCCTTATTCATTGGGTATGCCACACCTGAATTAGATGTACTAATTTAAATTGTTAAATATACCACACCTTAAATTGGATGTACTAGTTTAAATTGTTGGATACACAACATCTACAATTGTGTGTGATAGTTTACCCAATCTAAACACTCAACAACTGTATATGTTATCATGTAATGTGTGTCTTAGAGATTAAAAATGGGGTTCTTCAATAAAAACTTGGATGATTACTACCTGAGCTCAACCCATACGATAAGGGTATGGCCTAGATTGTTATTATTTTATTATAATCTCAATGCTATGCACGTTGGCCAACTAATTACAAATATCTACAGGCCTCCCTGCATCCAACCTACAAGAATACCCTAAATCTTATTTTAGGAATGAAAGACTAATGATATGGTAATCTAATTGTTTGATCTTAAACGGTGCAAGAATGTATCATGAAATTGTTCGGGAGCAATTAATTGTTCAGAGAATTTTATGAAATATTCATCCAAGTTTTTCATAGCTATATTCCTATTTTAATTTTTTTTTTATCAGGTAGATAATAACACCCACTGGACATTAAAGGAAGTGATGTATGAGTGGTTCCTATTGAGCATAAGTTGACTCCCACTTACACCTAACCAAAGTTTTTGGAAAGAATATGACAATTTCATCTTATAATAATATAAACCATGTTCTAGAAACCCAGTTTCCTACATGAGTGGCCCGTTGGTACAGGGAAGTCTAATTTTTACAGGAAAATGAGTGTGAGTTCTAGCACAAGCAATCTAAATCCAGAAAAAAAGTCTGCAAAAATCCGAGGGTAACCTAGTAATCAATTGCCACCGGATGATCATTTTGTACAACATATTTTATATAAGAGCTCCCACACCTTTATATGCAAGTTCAGTGGAATAACTGTTTGCAGGAAATGGCTTTGTTCATGGACCTCTGAGGTCTGGAAACTTTAGGTGGTCTAACAATGAATGCTGAAGGGTCCTTTTATGTAAGTTTTCGGGCATAGAAGATAGAGGGATGGTCCTCAAATGTGGGCCCATATTATTATAGGAATTCTACTGCGGCCTTATATATCAAATTTCAATGGACACCGGACTTATCCAAACATGGAAAATCTAGTGTGCGTACTTGTATGAATAATGGTGGAGATCTCTTCCCGTGTATTGCCAGAACTAGGATGCCATCCATATATGCTGTTACACAAGAATCAATGAATGGCTGAAACATATAATATATCATCCTCATGAATGTTGTGTATGCACACTGCGAGTCCATATGGAAGAACAAACGATTATACAATCCTTGTTTTGTTTTGAATGTGGTCTTCCGTACGTCTTTACATGAACTTTATGTAAGTTGATTTCAAGTCCAACTTGGTGAACTTCTTGGCATATTGCAGTTGATCCAACAAGTCAGCATTCCTTGGACAAGTGTACACCTATTTTTGTTAGTGATATTGTTCAAATCCTTATAATCGACACATATCCTCCATGTTCTATACTTATTTGACACCATCACAGTTGGCAAACTACATGAACATGTACTTGGCAAATGACACCTTGTTTCAACAAGTCTTGCAGTTGCTTCTTCACCTCATTGGATTTGAAAATGGATTGGCTCTATAGCCGGATGCTGGGCAATGGAGAATAAGTAGGAAATTTTCATGGTCAAGTTCCTTCTTGGGTGGCAAGACTCTTTGCTCTTGGAATATCTACTTCAATTTTTGGATAAGCTATTCCTTTTTTTGCTTTTGCTCCTTGGTGCAACTTGCTCGTGAACTTTGGTCTAGCCTCTTTCTTAGACTTCATTAGTAGCATTATAAACTTCTTGCTCTCATTTATGAGCCTCTTTGCTTGGTTGGAAGGTACCAATGCAATCTTTCGCTTTCCTTTATATGCATTAATGAGCAACAGCTAGGTGGAATTTTTTCATCCTTCTCATAAAAGTGTTGTCTCTATCATACATGTGTTGGCTGCCAGACACCAGTCCGCATACATCAAGGTGTAGTAAATCAACCTCTACCTAATCAATGTAATTGGAATCAATAGTAAATCTGATTTTCAATTGTTTGGTAATTCACAATTCTGAATCCTTTTGCATCAATCCCAAGGGGTATGGATGTAATGGATAGTAACCCTTCAAACCAGGCTTTTGCACCAGCCCCTCATAAATCAAATTTGCTCATGAACCAGAGTCAAAGAGTGCCTACGCTGTAGATCTCTTGATTTGGATCTTGACATGGAAGAGCATTTGAGATTAATCAACCACATTGGACTCTTTTCTGTCAACATGTTCTACCTTTTGCATGGCAGTGGACATGAACTTTTCATTCGTATCAAAAGTACAACCCACATTATTTCCTTCAAACATGGATTTTGTATTCTCCTTAGGTTGCTCTTTATAATGGTTTATTGGTTGAAGATCATGTTGTAGTTTCCACAAATTCTCTCAAGTTTGCCTATCTACATTGCAACTTGCAAGGATTCTTATGGTTCTTACACTTGTGGACGTTGTTAGGTTTCCTTGTCTTTCCAATTTCTTTTGCCCTTCTGCTTAGAGGTGTCATACTGATTTGAATTGGATGAACTCCCTTGCTGCCTGTTTTTACCTAGAACAATACCTGCCAAATCTTTTCATCATTGCAGGTCATGTGTGTTCATTCTTGTTCATAGTCCTTTCATGAAAGATTCAATGTGAATTATTTTGGTAAAGTTCAGTCCTTGGTCTCTCACTGTAAGTCATTGTTCAAGTTGAGTTTTGGAGAAAAATGTGATATCATAAAGAGTTGAAAAGTATGGCAAATCACTTGCAGGCTAGATTTATAAATCACTATGAGTGGGAAAATGGTGTCGTGAGGGTTTTTGCCCTCAGCAGGGCTCATTGTAGGTCAGGAAGATAGAGATGAGGAGGAGGACGAGGATGATGAGGTGGTCGAGGATGAACGGAATGGGGATTTTGACGATGTTGAGGAGGAGAAATTTCTAGACCTTTGGTTCGAGGCTCGTCTGAAAGCTTTAGAGGCGCAGTCGGTGGGGAAGGGTGGCTCCTCTATTGTTGAGGGCTTGTGAACGAATGTTGCTAGGATTTCTCCCATTGGCAATGGATTGCAATAGGGGCTTAAATGAGGGTTTCTATTCCCTTTTTTGTGTGCAAGGCTCAGTGGGTGGATGCCCTAGATGGAGTTTCTGGCAAGCAAATTGCTTTTGCTCGGGTGGCGTGGTGTACGAAGGTTCCCTTGGCTGCAAGGATGTCAGGGGTCCTATTTCGTCCCCCTATGCTCCTAAGGGAGATGAGTGTTATGCTTCTCTTTTTGGAGCCCTTGCTAGATCTTCCCATGGGGAGAAGGCCACGTCTAAGTTGAAGTCTGTTATGTAGGGGTCTGGCGGATCTATCACTCAATGCTTGGAGGTCGAGAGGGATGGCCCTGATTTGTTTGTTGCAGCAGCTCAATGATTTTGTAGTTGTTGCTGATGGGATGCCTACAAAGAAGTCTTGGATTGAAATGGTTAAAGGTATGCCTTGCTCCAATGTCATGCCCCCTTTTTAGAACTAAAGAATTAATAATATTTTTATGTAGGCTTGATCACTTTTGCCTTGTCATGTCCCTATTTCTGGCTTGATCATCAGTGAAGTATGGATTAGCCTATCTATCATTCCCGTGGGCTAATACCAATGATGAGGGAATGAATTTGGTTTTTGGACTAACTCAGTGTTGTAGTTTTGCAGGTACAAAGTAAAAAACTATTCTTGAAATCTGTGGCAAGATTGGCAAAATGGCTAAGTTTGGAGGCCAAAACTGACAAGAACTTGACTCTCAGAGCCAAGGTGCACTTTTCTGTCTATCCGGTACCAAATGTGCGCCTAAGGATATGGAGTCTTCTATCAAGGTGTGGAAGTGCAATATGATAAGCATATCATCATTAGAGCCTGTCAACACACTGAACCAAGGATTTGAAGGCCAGAAGTTGCCCAAGTGAGGTTAGGCGCACTTTCTCTCTCCTCCAGCCTCAAAATGGCGCCTAGCATAGAAACATCGTGTTATGAAGCACATCAATCATATCAAACATGGCGCCTTGGTGGGAAAGGTTGGTTGGTCCCCAAGATGATTTTGACTAAGTAAATTGAGCAATTGTCTTAGGCACACGTTGGCCTCTGTGCAACCTCAAAAGAGCACCTAACTTGTTAAGGCAGAGTTCAATGATAGCAAGAGTGTTGGACCTCCAATTGAGCATCCGGGAGTATCAAATTGAGTTTGGGATCGTAAATTTGCCTAAGTAAACCTAGGCGCTAGTTTGCACTCCTACCACATCAAATATGCTCCTAAGGATCAAGGCGCCACTTTTTGATCAGATAATCCACAATGTGCGCCTAGGCGCTAGATCAAGCCTCTGGAACCCTGAGTTTGCGCCTTAGCAAGGAAGTGATTTGGAAGGCTAAATTGATCATCAAAGGATTAAAGATTGTTCCAAAGATCGTCCACTCAGTTGAAATCATCATCTTTGACAAGAGAAATGTTATGAGAATGAGGCGCACTTTTCCTCATCTCCAACCCCACATTTGCGCCTTCACCAAGATATGCCCAACTCAACATGAAACCTTGGCACCTTGATGTGAGTTGATGTTTCAATCCTCAATATACTTCAAACATTGAAAACTTTGCTAGAAAACGGCTAAATAAGTCTAGGCACATTTCTCAGTCTGGAAAGCCTAGTGTTGGTGCCTTGCAAAGGATCCTGTATATTTGCATTTGAGACTAAGTATTTGAAGGAGGAGGCATTCTAGAAGTATTTCCCATTGATTGAAACAATGAAAGACAAGTATGAAGCCTAGAACCCTAGGCACACTCTTGGGTCTCTGCAAACCCCAATTGGCGCCTAACCTTAGCAAGGCGCAATTTCATGAAGCAACCATCTCAAGTTGGCGCCTAGCCTTGAGGGACTTGCAACTGCGACATCATTTTGGCACCCTGAGTGTCTAATCTCCTATTGGTCCAAGTGGTGGCATTAGGATCCGTTGCGGCTCATTGGACAAGGTTGCCAACTCAGAGTGAGTCATCAAATGGAATATTTCCATTGGAATATGCTCTTGGGAAACATGCCTTGGTTCCTTCTTTTCATTGGAAAGTGTGCCTTTATTGCTCTTGAGGAGGAGCACTATAAAAGGAGGAGAGCGACTTCATTTGGATATTTTTTTTGCTATTGAATTTCTCTCTGGTAAGCTTTATGCTCTTTCGTGAAATCTGCGTATTTCATGCTTGTTGAGGTGATGCTCCCTCAACTTTGATAAGGAGATGCTCCCTTATCTCTTGAGAGGTGTTAACATTCAGTTATCATCATTGTGTAGGATTGAAGTCGACACATACATCATCAAGCTACTTGCATCTTGAAGGCACTTGAGAGTTGGAGATAGGATTGTATCTTGTAGACACTTGAGAGTTGAAGTCTGGATACTTGTAGTTGATTGTACTCATTGTTCAATCTAGGCACAAGGCCTTTCATATAAGATCATTGTAATAAGTGAACATTGATGATGCTATTAAGCATCTATTGCATGTAATAAGACTTTGAATTGATATTTGGAATAAGATATCTCAGCTTCCTTGATGTTCATTCATGTTGTTCTGTTTCATGTTTGATGTTTGATTGAAGTAAGAAGTAAAAGTAAGCAAAAAAATTTGGTTAAGTATAGTTGGGATATTTCATGGCCACTTAAATATTGTTTTAGGTCCTATGTAATGTTTAATATGTGTTTTTGACACTTTATTCAAAATGGGCCTTTGGATGTAATTTAAAAGTATTTTTAAATACTTGGAGGGAAAAGCAAATTAAATAAAAAATAAAAATAAAATAGAGGGCCCAAAGTAGGCAACTATAAATGTCGAGACATGGACCAGCTAGGACTCGAACCTAGGACCTTTCATTCGCTGCTGGAGTGCTCTACCACTGAGCTACTGGCCCAACTTGGACTAGTCCATCGTCGGTCCGGGTGTGGCTTATTTCCAACACCAACACCCCCCCTTAAGCCACACCTCTCGTGTGCTTGGGGCTCCTAGCCTGGGCCTGGCTCTGATACCATTTGTTGAGCTACAGCTCATATGGACCAACTAGGACCAGCCCATCGTCGGTCCGGGTGTGGCTTATTTCCAACACCAACAATAAAAGAGGGGTCAAGGCTCAAAGCAAATCATCCGATTATGTCATTCACTATTCCTTCCAATTTGGAGTTTGAAGCATTCAAGGACATAAAACTTTGGTTTGCGAATTTCTTGAGGACAAAAACCCTCTTGGATTCATTGTGGATTTGGGGACGAAAACCCTCATATCCAATTGGGGCAATTCTACATCAAGGATCGCAATTGTGATCATTTTGCTATCATTCCAGCTGGAGTGATTTGGATTTGTAAGCAAATTATCATTTCAACGATATTGTTGAGGGTTTGAAGATTTTGAGTGGTTTCGGCAATGTCAGTTGGTGTAGAGGATTGTAGTGTGAGTTTCAGATTGTAATCTCAGGTGATATATTCATATTTATATAATGGTGCTGTTGATTTCCCAACATTATTATGTTTTGATGTTCCAGTTGTGAAGATTAATTAGATACTATATTATTATAATGTTTTATATTATTGTCTATTCTAAAAAGAGTTGTCGTGCCTTTATTATGATTCTGAGTGGTATTTAAGTTGCAAGCAAATTGAGCGCCTTGCTTATTTCCAGCCGCAGCCCCTTTGAAAATTAATCGCAGCCTCCTTAGTAAATATGGGTTTTTTCTCATGTCTCGTCTGGAAAGAGGAGAACTCAATGATCATTCGTTCACCGGAACCAGAAGTAAAGATCGTAGTGGAGAGGGATCCTATTAAAACCTCTTTTGAAAAATGGGCTAAACCCGGTCATTTCTCAAAGACACTAGCTAAGGGACCTAATACTACCACCTGGATCTGGAACCTACATGCTGATGCTCACGATTTTGATAGCCATACCAATGATTTGGAAGAGATTTCCTGCAAAGTATTTAGTGCTCATTTTGGTCAATTAGCCATCATCTTTATTTGGCTAAATGGGATGTACTTTCACGGCGCTCGTTTCTCCAATTATGAAGCATGGCTAGGCGATCCTACTCACATTAAACCTAGTGCTCAGGTAGTTTGGCCAATAGTAGGTCAAGAAATTTTGAATGGAGATGTAGGTGGAGGTTTTCGAGGAATACAAATAACCTTTGGGTTCTTCTAGATTTGGCGAGCATCCGGAATAACTAGTGAATTACAACTTTACTGCACCGCAATTGGTGCATTGATCTTTGCAGCGTTAATGCTTTTTGCTGGTTGGTTCCATTATCACAAAGCTGCTCCAAAATTGGCTTGGTTCCAAGATGTAGAATCCATGTTGAACCACCATTTAGCAGGGTTACTAGGACTTGGGTCTCTAGCTTGGGCAGGCCACCAAATACACGTTTCTTTACCTATTAATCAACTCCTAGATGCTGGAGTGGACCCTAAAGAGATACCACTTCCTCATGAATTTATTTTAAATGGTGAGCTTTTAGCTCAACTTTATCCCAGTTTTGTTGAGGGATTGACCCCATTTTTCACCCTGAATTGGTCGGAATATTCAGAATTTTTGACTTTTCGTGGAGGACTCAACCCAATAACGGGGGGTCTGTGGTTGACCGATACTGCACATCACCATTTGGCTATTGCAATTCTTTTTCTAATTGCTGGTCATATGTATAGGACCAATTGGAGTATTGGCCATAACCTCAAGGAAATTTTGGAAGCTCATAAAGGTCCATTTACAGGGGAAGGACATCGAGGTCTTTACGAGATCTTAACTACTTCATGGCATGCTCAATTAGCTCTTAATCTAGCTATGTTAGGATCTTTAACTATTGTCGTAGCTCACCATATGTATTCTATGCCTCCCTATCCATATCTAGCTACTGACTATGGTACCCAACTCTCTCTGTTCACGCACCATATGTGGATTGGTGGATTTCTCATAGTTGGCATTGTTGCACATGCAGCTATTTTTATGGTAAGACACTATGATCCGACTACTCAATACAACAATCTTTTAGATCGTGTTCATCGTGATGCAATTATATCACACCTCAACTGGGCATGTATTTTCTTAGGCTTCCATAGTTTTGGTCTATATATTCATAATGATACTATGAGTGCTTTAGGACGTCCTAAAGATATGTTTTCAGATACTGCTATACAATTACAACCTATCTTTGCTCAATGGATACAAAACACTCATGCTTTAGCACCTAGTTTGACAGCTCCTGATGCAACAGCAAGCACCAGCTTAACCTGGGGAGGTGGTGATTTGGTAGCAGTAGGTGCCAAAGTGGCTTTGTTACCTATTCCATTAGGAATTGCGGATTTTTTAGTGCACCATATTCATGCATTTACTATCCATGTGACTGTATTAATATTACTTAAAGGTGTTTTATTTGCTCGCAGTTCTCGTTTAATACCCGATAAAGTGAATCTTGGTTTTCGTTTTCCTTGCGATGGCCCTGGTAGAGGAGGAACATGTCAAGTATCTGCCTGGGATCATGTCTTCCTAGGGTTATTCTGGATGTACAATGCAATTTCGGTAGTAATATTCCATTTTAGCTGGAAAATGCAGTCCGATGTTTGGGGTAGTATAAGTGATCAGGGAGTAGTAACTCATATTACAGGAGGAAACTTTGCACAGAGTTCCATTACAATTAATGGGTGGCTCCGCGACTTTTTATGGGCACAAGCTTCTCAAGTAATCCAATCTAGAAATGATGTAGTATTAAGAAACATAGAGATTGATAAAATCTCTAGAAATACTACTATCGATTTTGTTAATCTTGGAGTAAGGTTCAAGATGTAATAATATTGAATGGAATAGATATTGAGAATAGTCTCTAGGATATTGTGAATAGTATCTAGTGAAGAGCAGGGAGGAAAAAAAGCTAACTTGCTTTTCCGGCAATTCTTCCGTTGATATTTATTACATTCAGAAGATAATTTTAGGAGGAAAAAAAAATAAAAATGGAATAGAAACAACTTCGGGTTATCATGCATTTACTTATATTGTATTAGTTCAGTTTAACTTAATAATGTCTGTGCCAATAAGAAATCTTCAGAACCCGATTTGTTGAAAGGGAGGATGGATTCAAAATTGTCCATAAATATACAAAATAGTGTATACCCTTTGATTCTATCAGATAGGGCACTCGGAAAAGGTTGGAATAGTTAAATAGGAGGATCACTATGACTATAGGCCTTGGAAAGTCTTCCAAAGAGGAACAAACTTTATTTGATATTATGGATGACTGGCTACGCAGAGACCGTTTTGTTTTTGTGGGTTGGTCCGGTCTATTGCTTTTTCCTTGTGCTTATTTTGCACTAGGTGGATGGTTCACGGGTACAACCTTTGTGACTTCGTGGTATACTCACGGATTGGCCAGTTCCTATTTGGAAGGTTGTAATTTTTTAACTGCCGCAGTTTCTACACCTGCTAATAGTTTAGCACATTCTTTGCTGCTATAATGGGGTCCTGAAGCACAAGGAGATTTTACTCGTTGGTGTCAATTAGGTGGTCTATGGACTTTCGTTGCTCTTCATGGTGCTTTTGGTCTAATAGGCTTCATGTTACGCCAATTTGAACTTGCTCGATCTGTACAATTGCGACCTTATAATGCAATTGCGTTCTCTGCTCCGATTGCTGTTTTTGTTTCCGTATTCTTGATCTATCCATTAGGCCAGTCTGGTTGGTTTTTTGCCCCTAGTTTTGGTGTAGCAGCTATTTTCCGATTTATCCTCTTTTTCCAAGGTTTTCATAATTGGACCTTGAATCCATTTCATATGATGGGAGTTGCCGAAGTATTGGGTGCTGCTCTTCTATGTGCTATTCACGGTGCTACCGTGGAAAATACTTTATTTGAAGACGGTGATGGTGCAAATACATTCCGTGCTTTTAACCCAACTCAAGCCGAAGAGACTTATTCTATGGTCACTGCGAACCGTTTCTGGTCCCAAATTTTTGGGGTTGCTTTTTCCAATAAACGTTGGTTACATTTCTTCATGTTATGCAGCTTGTAGAGTTTAGATCACAGCTTCCTTAATATAGGGAAGTGGTCCTTAATATAGGGAAGTGGACCACCGAACAAAGGGTTTAGCGTAATATTGCTGAAGTATTTCCTAGCACTTCCCTTCCATGTAAACCGCAGCAACCTTGGTGTTTATGGGGCCTGCCATCAGTCAAGTTGGAGTTAAACAAGTCTAGTGCTGCCTTGGAATATTGTTGGGCATGTTTACATCACATTGAATATTATTTGGTGTTTGGGATATTGCTGGCAATAAGGATAAGTTTGATTTTTCTGGTAATTGCTGATAATATTTAAAATTCTGATTTTGCTGTCGTAAGGAAATATGCTGGGAATCTGCTGATAATAGTATAATACTTATCAACATTGAAGGACATTTATTATTGCACAATACTGCTGATTGGCTGCATAGGTTTATAATTATTCTGATTTTGGCTATCATGGATCAGATTTCAGCATAATAGTTGTCATAGTAATTTATATCAGCTGTTGATGTAATTAACAGCTATAGATCAGCTGTTACACTAGAATATTTGGCATGTAAGATTCAGATCTGCTGTTGTAGTCCATTAATTTGGCATTTGAGAGTTTACCAAGATTCATATCAGCTTATGTGGGTTTGTATTTGCTGTTTCGGGATTGCATATTTGATTTTCAAGGGTTTGCAATATTGCATTATTGCTGATCAGCTAGGGTTTGGCATCAACATTGGTCATTGATTATTGTTTCAGCTTTCACATGTTTGATAAATCATCCATTTCCTAGAGTTGTCCAATTGGAGACATTACACCCAATCTTGCTCTATCCTCCTCTTTGAATCCGGTTGAGGATGGCATGAGTTTTTTGTTGAGGATTCCTGATTCATTAGTTGATAGGGCTTCCTCTAGGCTGGAGTTTTCTCTCATTGGAAAGTTTTAAGGAGCTAAGCCTAACATTGACGTTTTTAGGAAATGGGCAATGAAAAAATGGAAATTATGTGGCCATGTTGAAATCACAACTTTGAGGAATGGCTTATTTTTTATCTCCTTCTCGAACCATGAAGATTGTGTTCAGACTCTCTTGGATGGTTTGTGGTTTCTAGGCAATTCAGGACTCTTTCTTAAAAAATGAAAACCGGGTTTTGATCTTGAGAAGGAATGCATTAACAGGGTCCCCATCTGGCTTAGGCTCCCAAGTTTGCTGTTGGAATATTGGGAGGATGAAGTCTTGAAGGGTATTGCCAACTCTATCAGTCAGCTCATAGCTATTGATGTGGTGACCAAATCCAAGAAATGCCTGTTGTTTGCCAGATTTTGTCTAAATGCAGATATGGAAATGGTGCTTCCTTCTTCTATTACATTGTCCTCTAAACTTGGTGAGCTGGTGCAATAGATTGTGTACAAGGATTCCACAGTGATGTGCCAAACATGTCACGAAGTCAGCCACTTGGCTGTTGTTTTCCTGAACTATAGGAGGAAGCAATACTCATGGAGGAAAAAAGAAAATTTGGATCTTGGCCTTTCTCAGCCTTTGGAGGTGTTGCTCTTCATGAGTGGTGACGGTGAGGGTGGCCCTTCTTTAGGTAGGAATATTTTTGGCAATGATTTTCAAAGCCCCTTAGCTCTGATGGGAGGTGTTTGGACAAGGGTAGTCGAGAGCGGGAATTTGTTAACGAGGGTCTAGATGATGCTCTGCATTCACATGTATTGCCTCCCACATGTAAGGATAAAAGGAAGACACATTTGCATGAGAGGTTAACAAGAAGTTCTAAGAATTCTTATGATTTAGGATTGGCAGTTAGGAAAGGGAGTACAACCAATAAGGAAATTAGCAACAGTGATTCTGTGGTCGGGGCTGGTGGTAATATTCATAACTCGTTGGAGTGCTATGGCTTCAATCTGCCTTGACTTAGTTGGTATTTGGTTTTATGTCCTGCGGGCGCTGCTGGTAGTCTACAGCCTTAGTGTTGTTTGATCCTTGTCGTTGGTCCTTTGTTGGGTGCTAGGCTTTATTGTTGTATCTGTTATGGTCTTTGTAAAAGGTTTGGGGCCCTTTTAAAACCCTCTTTTTACCCTTAATTAAAAAAATGTATGGAAATAAAAGGCACAATTTGTTCTTGAGTCATATGCATAATTTTAGGTATGTTATACCATGGTTTAGTAATATGTTGAGAGGTTCTAAAAGTTTTAGTGATGGAGGATAGCATTCAAATGGTTTTTGAAATAGTAGTCGTGGGCAATATTCACATGGATATATGGAAAAAGGCTTTACAACTTGTATGATCTTCATGGTTTTTTAGAAGAGGAGCTGTTTTACACTTGATGATTCCCAAGTTCAGTTTACTTAATCTCATGGACATGAAATTTCGAACATCAATTGTGGGGTCAAGGGGTGGCATCCCATTGTGGCTTTATAAACTGATATTTTTCCAAACACTGAGCTCAAAAATCTAACCTATTTGTGATCTGAAATCAATTGAATGATTCATGCTTTCTCACTAATATGAATCTCAAAAGCCTTAACTAGAGAGTGCTGATCATTTGATGTTTCTGAAAATGAGGGCCTTAATTTAATCTTTCTGAAATGCTATATTCAACCAAGGATAAATCCTCATTGTCCAATCATTTCTATCCAGACCGTTGATTTTTTAAGGCTTTAAATATCCAAATATTTTTAGCTGTCGATAAGCTAAATAATCTAACAATCATTGCTCTTTAAATTCTGACATACTAAGATGTCAGAAATGAATAGCACTGATCTTCTGATCAAAAGCTTAATCTATAATCTGTGCTTGTTCTTTCTCCACGCTTTCTTTTTGTCTCACTATTTCCACCATTCTATCCAAAGGCAAATCCTATGGCTAATATTGCATCTCATGTTTCCAAATCTAATGAATTCAGCATAAAGTATGAACTGTCCAATTAAAGATTAAATCAACTATTCTTAGTCCTCAAGGCTCTATTGGTGAGTTTGACTAAGTTTGACCTTAGCGAAGAATTTCAACCATTGGATTGCAAGCTAAATCAACTTCCCTCATTCATATTCTGCCCCTTTTCTATTTTGAGAAAACTTTTACATTGCTGAGTGAAAATCGGAGTGAATGGCTGGGAATATTTCAAATGTAAAAGCTTATTTAGAGCTCAAGTTATGTAAAACAATAAAAGCTTACTAGAGCTATTAATGAAAAGAAACTCAAGTTGCTATTTATGGTTGTTGTTGAGGACACACTTGCCATGGGTGAAACAGTGCTGGTTCACTTTGTTGTCAAGCAAAGTTTGTGATGGAGTGGTGGTTATATGCTTGATGATAGCCATTTTCTCATTGTTGGTTGGGGGATTGTTGATGGAGAGAGAAAGATTGTCATCAACAGTGAAAATGCTGGTTTTGTTCGTGTTGGTGCTTAAATTTGGTAGTGCAATTTAGAACATCAACGTGACTGCTCTCAGTGGTAGTGATGGTAGAATATGCACTTGTTGTCAGCTCTTTGTGGGAAGCTGACATTTTTTGCATATGTTGATGCAAATGTCATAGATTGCATCAAAAGATTACTGACAATTACGGAAGCAGTTGAGGTTGCACTTTTCATTAGTACCTTGCACTATTTTGCTTGTATTAATGGATAAAATCTTGTGCTATGGTATTGTTTCGTTGATCCCACTCTTGTCTTATTAGGTGGATCTAGTGTTTTCATGTTTATATTAATGAAAAGTTTTTAGAGAAATTATATGCAGATGCACATATTGTCCGCAGATACATTGAGGTTTTTGGTCAATATGGAGAGAAAACTAATTGGAACTTTGTTTGTGTGTCAAGGAGATATATTGTGGAGTCCATGGTTGTGAAAATAATATGATGACTTGGAGTTTGGAAGTTGTTGTGTGGTTACACAACACGCCCCATTTTGCCTTAGCAAAACAGGGACCCAACTTTTTGCTTCTGCTTTCTTGCTTTCTTGCTTTGGGCGGTTTGATAAAATTCAGTCATGTATGTCACCTTTGCTTAGGTATGTGCATCACAAGGAGAGGTCGGTTGTCCAAGTTAGCATTTGTTACCACAAACCTCATAATTGGAAAGAGTACAAAATTCTAAGCAGGTTTGCCTTTTAGATCACCCTGATATTGTTTGATGCTGATTAGGATCAAAGTGTTTCATCACCGCATGCTGAAGGAGATAATCAAGGAAATAATCCAGGAGTAGAAGAGAAATCTGGTGATAGGGCATCAACCTCTGCACCTGCATCCACATCACAACAATCCCCTGATAAATAGAAAGGCAAGAGGGCAATAAAGCCCGTTCCTGAAGTTACGGAGAAACAAATGGAGGATGAGCCATTACAGGATGAGCAAGAGGAAGAAAACCCCTTGGAAGAAGAGCGGTTGGATAAGGGACCTAAAGATGATGATTTACTAATAACAAGTAAGAAAAGGAAGAAAGTGCAGCAAATACCACCACCAAAGAAGCAAAAAACAACAATGAGGGGAAATAGCGACACTGACCCTATCATGTTAAGGGGTGCAGGTGGTTTAACTTTTATGAGGGAATTACAGCATGATGTCCCTATTCCTGACATTATTCAATTTAAGACTGAGAAGATGGAAGAGCAGATAGAAAAAGAAACGCATATGGCTAGTAAAGAGTCCCCCGTTCCACTTGATAACACTGTTGAATTGTTGGATGGTGAAGTAGTTCAGGATGTGGCCGCTCAGCGTATGGAGACCTTAATAGCTAATACTAGGATGACTCCTCATGGGACCCCATTGGCCCGGAAGATGTCTAGTCAAATAGAAGATAAATGGATGAAATGGAGCAAGGTAATCCTGAAGAGGCAGTCCAACAGATAGGGCTGACCAATCTGATAGAGCAGGTTACTAGTCCTGCAGTGATAGATTTAACTTATCAGGGTGATATGAACTTGAATAAAGACAATGATCAACCTTTGGAGCCTGAAAAGGCTGAAAATACAATGCATACAAAAGCTGGTGATATGACAACCCAATCAAAACAGAGATCAGGGTAATGCACCTACAGAACAAGAAAAGTCAGGGGCACAACGTCAGAGTAAGGGTGATCAGGAGATACCCGATAAGGATGCTGATTAGGATCAAAGTGTTTCATCACCACATGCTGAAGGAGATAATCAAGGAAATAATCCAGGAGTAGAAGAGAAATCTGGTGAGAAAGAATCAAGCTTGGGAGAAGCTAGCACATCTATGGATAAGGAACAAAGTTTGACACATGATGGAGGCCTGGAGAAGGAGATAGAAAATGTGACTAAGGGTGATCAGGGTGATCCCCAAGGTCAAAATACCCAGTCTTCTCAAGAAACCCAAGTGCCACATGACAAACAAAGTCAGAATGTTCAAGAAACCCCTGGGGAAAGTTTACAAAAGGGAGTACAAGATCAGAATGTGAATACTTCACAAGAGCCTCCTCCTCAGAAAGAAATCCCTCAACAAGAGTCCCCTCATAGGAATGTGCATTTGGAAGAAATCAGAAAAGAGAATTCACCACCGAGGGCAGGGCACAATACAGAGTCCCAGGACACTCAAAATAAAGAAGGTGATCATCAAGAGCCCAAGGGTGATGTACCTTATTGGTTGCAACAAGAAATAAATCTGCAACAAATGGATGAGGTACATGATTTTGATGTTTCTACATTGTTTGCTGAAAGTATGATGAAACCTAGAAGAAAGGCAAGGCTTACATCTGCAATAAGAAGGGACCCTACTACAGGTAGGAGAACAACTCAAGTAGCCTTACCAACAGTTGAAAAGGAGAAAGGCAAAATAGGCCTTGATGAGTTTCAGATAACTGATATTGATTTAGGTTTTGCAAATGAGGACCAGGAAGGTCAAGAAGGTAAAGATATTATTGATTCTTTGACACAAAGGGTGTAAAGAGAAAAGGATAAGAATAAGAAACACAAAGAGCACATTGCTCAATTGCATTCTTTTATTAAAGGATTGGTTGATCCTAAGCACACACCTATTAGTATAGCCACTCCATTAACGATTATATCCCAAGAAGTTACCAGATTAGATGTGATGAAGCATAAAGCACAATTAATGGACAAGTGGTTCATGTCTTCTATTTTTGAAGCTGAAGATGTGGTAAAAACCTCTCTGGAAAGGTGAAATTCTCTTAGTGCTTTGAAAAGAAAGGTGGATAAGCTGCAGAATGAAGTAGGCAGGAGATCCTTCAAACTAGAAAAGCACCTAGATGCTTTGGGAGAGATGAAAACAATTGATATGAAGATACTTATAGATAACAAAATATTGGATAATAACACCTCCCAACTGCTCAATATTTGGTATGAGGACGCTAGATTTGAGTGTGACATTTTGAAGAGATGTAGTGGCAAACTCAGGGACATAAGTGTCAAATTACATGATCTTATGGCAAAAGAGGCAGAAACCCTGGAGGCTCTAGAAGGAAAGGTGGAAGGGAAAATAGAGAATCAAGATACTGATTTTGCTGTTTAGGCTTTTCACGATAATTTTAAGCAAGCTGTAGAGGATCCCCTGCACCATTTGACAAAAGAGGTAATAAACAAAGTCATGAGGATAAAGGTCAAGGTAGAAACATACAATGAAACGTTGAAAAGCAGGAGTAAGATGGATGCCCTTCAAGCAAAGTTTCATTCCCACAGGATGCCGTACTGAAAGCCAAGGTTCAGGATGGAGGTGAAATTGATAGAATAGTACAGCTATATGAATCCATTAGGGCAACCATAAGGGTACACATAGGGGATGATCTGCATCGGAGTGATAGTAATAGTGGAGATGATGATGATGTGGAAAATGATGAAGAAGAGGAAAGTGAAGAAGAAGGAGACAAAGAGTAAGTAAAGATGCATGATAATAGAATCATATGCATAATCCACTTACAAGCGAATGAGTTTTGCTAGATAGTTGCCAGCTGGCAACTTGTGCCACATATGCAGATATTGACTAAGTCAATGAAAGATGTTGACCGTTGATATGAATAGATAAATCTTGACCATTGGTCATTTGTAACCACCTCTTCTTATTCTATAAAAGGGGATGGAATGCACTCTTTAAAGCATTAGAAACTTAATTGAAATTGGATTGCTGAAGCATTCAGGACTGATTTCAAGGCTTTTGTGAATGTACATGTCTTTTGAATACTTAATGAAAGAGAAGCTGTTTTGATTACAAACAATTGTAAATCTTGAGAAGTCAGTGAATGAGATCTGGATATATGCATTGATTAGCTGCATCCCTTGGAGTGCTTGTTAGTTTGCATGTATTGTTTTCATTCCTTGTTCCTTTGAAGTTAGCATCGACCATACCTAGCTGTGGAACAACTTGGTGAAATTATGGTTTGATTTCTTCTCTTCATGACTGTATCTGGAATGTATGTGACTCAATAGCTAAAGGTTCACCAAATTTAGAATTATTTCTTTAAATTTCTTTGAATTTCATTACAAATCACCTTCATAATTGCAAATAACATACAATCCAAAGCAAATAAACATAAAATATGCCTATATCTCATAAATAATTGAACACACAGAGCATATTTTGAATGAAAGCACGTTAAAATGATAAATATCATGCGAATACATGCTAATAGTAGTGATAAACATGTGAATATCTACTTATAGGCACATCATTTGGTTGAATACACGTGTAGAAGTATAAGACAAATTCACGATAGTAAATGCTCAGAAGAATTGATCAAACTTATAAATATAATCATAATCTGTGGAGCATAGTGGAAATAACCTCGTTTGTGAAGTAATTTTATAGGAAACAGATGCAGGATCGGATAAATAAGCAACAATTTACAATACAGACAGTGTGAGACCCCTTGAAATGGAAAACAACATGTCACATCAACCTCTGAGTAACGTTAGAAGATCATGACCTGATCAACAGAGACTTGGAGTCATCAAGTTGTTCCAAATTGATCGTACTTTTCAAGATAATAAAGGTTTTTGTGCAAATTTTTATGAGTGTTATTGTGACTAACAATCACCATCAACATAAATTGGCGCTAGAAGGAGGGCCATATCTTGTCCGAAAGGTGAATTAGTTATATATGCGTATCTCTAAGTTTGAAATGAGGTAATCTTCTCAAAGCTTATCATAATTGTTCATGCTTTGAGTGTTTGTCCAAAGATTTGCTAGTTCTACATCATTTCATATTTGGTTGTCCTAAATATTTCAGAACTGAGCGTGGATAGTTTGAAATTTGTAGTCAGTCCTTAAAATATTTGAAGATTGAGTTGTTATTGAAGCTTTCTTGCTAGATCTTTGCTGTAATTTGCTTGTGTTACTTGATATCCTGATATCAATGTCCAGAAGTCTTATACTTGCTCATATTTGCAAGTTTTGAGCAAATATTGCATAAATATCCAAACAGTATTAGGCTCTGATCATAAATATTTCCTTTGCTTGATTAGTTCTGTTGATCTTTACAGAAAAAACAAGTCAAATTTTCATAAATTGTCGGAACCCTGGCTCACAGGCCAAATATTAGGTCCAGATCTGGTGGACTTCTTGAGGAACTGCCTATCCGGGGACTTAGACCTAGAACTACAGACATTCATCACACCCCTGACTCAGGTGCATTTGCATCTTCATCACGATATATTCACACCTTCTGTTTCTCCGCTTGCATTTCAAACACCTCTTGGATCATCAGTCATACCCCCAGTCCAACAACCACCAGTCATAATGTCATTCTTTGCTGCGGAGTCACCTTTGACTTTCATCGCATATCATCCTTTACCTAAAAATCCTGATAAGATTTGCCCTAAATATCATCCATAGCAGGATGCTGATGATCATATCAGAACATTCAAGGAAGCGTGTTGTAGAGCAAGGATTGAACATCAAGATGTGGTATGTAGATTATTTCCATATTCCTTGGGAGAGGAAGCATATAATTGGTATATTAGTCTTGGTCAAGGTTCAGTTGGTTCATGGGCAGCCTTAGAGAAAGCTTTCAAAGATAGATTCAAGATACCTATAGATCCTTCAATGAATTATCACCTGTTTGCCACAATCAAGAGATTTGAAGGAGAACCTATTGCCAACTTTAATGCTAGATTCCAAAAGATGCTTTCAAAGCTGGTAGCTCCTTATACTATAGCAGATGAAGCGGCTAGAAGTATATATTACTCAGCACTAGATCCCTTCACTTCTATGTTTATCAGGACACATCCTGGTGTCACAACTCTAGTAGGAGCTTTTGAAGAAGCAATTAAAGTTAATCAACAATTGATCCCTGCTCCAACACCTAATATTGCCTTCCCTGCACATCCTACATATCCTGCATATCCTGCTCAACAGCAAAACAATGGAGCTATGATGCCTCCAGCTACAATGCCTGGTCCTTTACAAATACCTCCACTTAGCATAATGCCACCTCCAAATGGAAATGGCCAGATAGTGTAATATCCAGGACATGCACAAGTACCTCAGGATGTAGGACAGAGTAGTAACAATAACGGTTCTTTCTTTTTCAAACCCCAAGCAGAGAATGTAGTGGCTAAAGCTCAGGAAGAAAAAGAGGAAATTAAAGAGATATCAGCACAGTTGAGAAAGTTGACAACTGAAATCACTCATTTGAGGGGTCAGAATTTTTATTCCCAATCAAATCAAAATAGAGGATATAACAATGACAGATCGGGATATTCTGATAGGGGATATAACAATGATAGGAACTACAATAATAACAACAACAATAGTAACAACAATGTACCTAGATAGCCTAGAGTGTGGAACACTAGGCCAAATAATGGTTCTCTGCCATCACCCCTAGATAATCAGCCTCCTAGTGAACCTAAGCAGATCACTAGGGTAAACTTAGCGAAGCAGCCCTTACAAACTGGTGTAGAATCCATAACAATTCGCGTCACTTCACTCATCGACGTGATTGGTTTACAGACTTTACTCCCTTCAGTGACTCAGTTATTTTTGGTGGAGGAGAATAATATACAGTTGTCGGTAAGGGCACTGTTCAGATTCAGTCTGGTGGGAGGAATCTCATATTCCTCAATGTCTACTATGTTCCTGGCATGGAACTTAATCTTCTCTCTATCAGTCAGATCATGCGGCACTCTCCTCAGTTGGATGTGGTTTTCAGTACACACAAATGTTCCATTGTTGATTGGGAGACTCGTAGCACTGTGGCTATTGGTATTGAGGATCATGGTCTATACAGACTTGTGGATATAGGTGATTCTCCAGAGTTAGCAATGGCAGCCTGAAATTCTTCCATCACTTGTCTTTGGCATCAACGTTATGGGCACTTAAATGTGACAGAGTATGAAGCTTTAATTCATGGGCTATTGTTTGCACTCAAGAAAAAAGTAAAGATTCTGCATGTTTATGGAGGCTCAGAATTGGTGGTAAGACAAGTAAGAGGCATATACTCTTGCAATTACAAAAGGTTGTCCAATTACAGACACAGGGTATGGGATTTGATAGAAGACTTTGATGCATTCAACATCACCCATGTGCCTAGAGAATAGAATCACAGAGCAGATGCCTTGGCTCAAGCTGCAAGTAGTTTGGAACCGTTATCCATATCTGGTCTAAAGAGGTTTTCAGTTGAACTAGTATTAGTACCCTCCGTACCAGATAATGTCATCAATCTTCAAGTGTTTGATGATGACCAACACATTTTGGATTTTATATCAAATAGAGATGTGTTTGACACACAGATCATAGATGAAAGAAATGTAGAAGATCATACTTGGGAAGAAGAGGAGATCATAGATCTACCTAGTAACAAGATACCCAAAGGGATGATAGAGTTAGAAAGAGCATTTAATTTGCATAATATGCTGAAACAGAAAGATCTCCCAAAGACTAATGGAGGAGAATACTCATCAGTCAATATAGGACAAGATAAGGAAATAAAGAATGTCCCAGTTGGTAAAGTTTGTACAAAAGAAGAAATGGCAGGGATAACCCAAGCACCTAAAGATTATGTCCATGTTATCGCCTGGACCTATGATGAGTTGAAAACTCATGACACTTCAATCATCACCCATACTATACCATTAAAGCCAAATGCCAAAGCTTTTAGACAAAAACAAAGGCCTGTCAATGCCTTGTTGGAACCTATCATTTTTGAAGAAGTGAAGAAGTTGCTAAATGCCAGAATCATATTTCCAGTGAGACATTCAACATGGGTGGCCAACTTAGTCCCTGTAAGAAAGAAAAATGGTGATATCAAGTTGTGTGTAGACTTCAGAAATCTGAACAGAGCTTCTGAAAAGGATAACTATCCTTTACCTTCATTGGATGAGGTCTTACAAATAGTAAATGGTGCACGGATGATGTCATTCTTGGATGGTTTCTCAGGTTATAACCAGGTGATGGTAGATAAAATAGATAGGTTGAAAACCTCATTCACCACTAAGTGGGGTATATTTGCTTATAGGCGCATGCCTTTTGGATTGATAAATGCTGGTGCTACCTTTCAACGTGCAATAGACATAGATTTCAGAGGCTTGATAGGTAAATGCATAGTCATTTACATGGATGACTTGATAGTCTTCTCCAAGCAGAGAGGTGATCATATAGAAGACCTCAGGAAGGTGCTTAAAAAGTGTGAACAATATGGTATATCATTGAATCCCAAGAAGTGCATATTCAGAGTAACTATAGGTAAGTTACTAGGTCATCTGATAATAGAGAATGGGATCATCATTGACATTGCAGGAGTAGAATCAATTATGAAACTGCAGCTCCCTGGGAGGAAGAAAGAACTTAAATCATATTTTAGTAAGATAAATTTGGTTAGGAAATTTATTACTGGCTTTGCAGAGATTGTCAGGCCACTAAATGCAATGCTCAAGAAGGATGCCAAATTGAATGAACTCCTGAGGCCAGAGCAGCTTTTGAGGATATCAAGAAGGCCATATCTGATGCCCCTGTTCTGATCAGTCCAGATTATACAAGAGAGTTCTACATTTATTCATTTGCTTCAGAGCATACATCTGCAATAGTATTGACACAAAGAAATGAGGTTAAAGAAGAAAAGACTAGCTTTTATGAGCTGCCCATTCAAGGATGCAGAGCTTAGATACATGGATGTTGAGAGACAAGCTCTTGCTCTAGTCCGAGCAGTCAAGAAATTCAGACATTACATTTTGAGAAGTAAAATAATTTCTGTAGTACCAGATGCAGCAGTGAAAATGCTCCTAATGCAAAGTGAGCTTGGTGAGAAGAGGGCTAAATGGATAACAATCCTCTAGGAATATGATATGGATATAACACCCATGAAGTTAGTAAGAGGACAAGCCTTGAGCCAGATGATATTAGAAATTGATCCTAACATCGTGAGCCAACAATATGTGGTAAACACTAGAGAAACTGAAGAATGGTATTCAGACATCAGGCATGTTTTGATTACTGGGAGATGCCCATCAAAATTGCAGGCCTCACAGAGGAGAGCCTTGAAGATAAGATCATAGAAATATATGATAAAAGGAGTCCTTTTCAAAAGGAACTATGAAGGAGTATATCTCAGATGCCTAGAAAGGCAAGAAGCAGATAAAGTGTTAGCAGAGTTGCATGATAAGTTTGGAACCGCACATGGATCACATCTAGCTACTGCTCATGCTATCCTGAGAGCAGGATACTATTGGCCTACTATCTTTAAGGACGCTGCTGAACATATTAAGTGTTGTCATACATGTCAAGTTGTAGCCAATAGAGAAAGATATGCTGCTCAACCCCTGCAGCCAGTAATGGAGATGCGCCCATTTGCTCAGTGGAGCATGGATTTCATAGGACCCATCAATCCACCATCATCTTCAGGCCATAGGTACGTCTTGACTATCACTGATTATTTCACCAGGTGGACTGAAGCTGTCAGCAGTAAGACATGCAATGCTGATAATGTGATCAAATTCTTAGAAAGCAACATAGTAACCAGGTATGGAGTTCCTTATGCTTTGGTGTGTGACAATGGACCTGCCTTTGCATCATTAAGACCATAGAAGCAGAAATCGAGTAGAAATCGCGATTTTTAGTAAAAATCGCAAATCGGATTGGGAAGCGATTTTTATCTTGAAAAAATCGAAAATCGTTGACTTTTGGCCGGGCGATTTTCAACGATTTTTACAGGTTTAAATCACGATTTTTACAGGTTTAAATTGAGATTTTTATAGGTTTAAATCGTGAAAAAACCCTCGGCCCACGTGCAGATTTCCCCGCTCATTTTACCCGCGCGATTTCACCTATTTTACCCGCGACCTATGCAACGATTCACACGCGATTCCTTTTTGGAGCTCGTGCTGCTCGTGATTTCATCCGCTGCATCGTGGTTTTTTGGAGGACGCTGCATCGTGGTTTTAACTTTTTGGGAGGACGCTACATCGTGGTTCAACCTTTTTGGAGGTATGTAACCTGTTTATCATCGATATTTCTTATGGTTTGGAGTTTGGACTCCATTAGTATAGTCTTTATTAGCAAGCAAACTAACACTCGACTTATATAGGCCAATAAACACTTGACATAGGTAGTCACACCATTCCACTTCTTCAGGAATGATAAAGAAATGAAAACAGAGATCAGAATAGGGCGTGAACAAGGGAAATCTAGATTGTCGTTTTTAACTTTTTAAGAAAGTCATGAGAACAAACAACCACTTCAGCATGCACTTGAATAGGGGTTAGTAACTGAGTGGTAACTAGTATAGTGGGGACTTGAAGCTAAGAAACTAATGTGCCATCTGCATGTAATGCTGAAAGTTGAAACATCTAAATATGATTTCACTAGCATCCACCTCAATGGTTTTAGATGAGATAAAGAATTGGTATTCTTAGTACCCTGCTTAAGTTATAGTTCCAGCAGAATCAACAGCTTTCTTGTTTTAGAAAAAATTTACCCATTCCCTATTTTTTAATGGTCTAAAACTTTTCTTCTCGACTTTGATGTTTTTTTGGCATTATTTAGTCTGGCATATCTTTGTAGTAAACTTTGTTGATTGTTCAAAACAGTGGGACTAAAGCAAGCATAAAATTTTTGGAGCTGAAATTATATTTTGTGCGGAACTTTGTCAATAGATAGAAAAATTAATCTAAACCATCCACTAGTTGAGGAATATGAGAGATGAATTGGTAAAAAGTATTTGACCACCAGAATTTGATGCTACAAAACTGAAAACAAAGTCAGTATATAAGAAGAAATTGACAGTAGTAACAAGACATGTATGATCAACATAGAATTGTTAAAAAATGCTAAACTGTCTGGGTGATTCTCAAGGATTAGTCATCATAGGACACAATCTGCAACACCTTAAGCCTGTGGATAATTGTCTTCGAATGATTGAACATTGTACTCGGAACAATACAATGTTGAGCATATATTTCAAACCCAGAAAAAGTACAATGAAAATGAACAAACTAACAACCACCCAGATCACATAATCACCAAATTTGAATTATTATTACATACCCATGTCAAGATTTGCACTTTGATATTTATGCTGTAGCTGGACCAGCAACTACGTATCACATAAATCACTCCGAATCTCCAAGAAATATAAAGTATTGTGCATACAATTGCTGACAACAATATAAGAGGCCCTAGACGCCCAAATGGGTCATACAATGATTGCAAACAAGAAAGGAAGAGTCTCTACAAGACCCCACGTCCCTCCAAGGAAGGTACGGCCTAGCTGGTAGGTGTTATCAGCAGTACAAAGACCAATAACCAGTCACAAACTCCTTTTTCCATCTGTATCTGCTGCTCAACAATGGCGATCAAATGAAGAGACCAAACAACAACAAACTCTCTCTAAAACTTCATCAATATGGTACTGCCAAGCTTGAGGATGGTACGACCAGCATGTGTAAGGAAATGCAGTCCCAATGGTCCGTCAAACTCCTTCAAATCTGTCACTGCAATGAATCTCAGCTGTTCCCAAATACATCTGCAATTGATATAGCAATTAAATCCTCAAACCCTTAATATTTCAACTCCATTGAAGCCCATTTGCAAACACTGTGTGTATTTGCTTCAGTAGCACCTTTGGACGGTCTTTCACCCCTGTAGAATGCTGTTACTAGAGGGAGTTTTCGTTCCCAATAGCCTCTAGTTCGAAATCCTTTCCAAACCCTTCTCATAGAAACCCTAGCAGAGCAAAAGTCACAATATCATATATTCAAACATAGCAAATGACTTTGCTTTTTCATCTTTTATTTCCTTCCCATGAGGCGTTGGCTTTTAGGAGGGAATATTTTATTTTAAGACACTTTTTTCATCCTCCTAGAGATGGGCACCCAAGTCACTAAAGTGACATTTGATATTTGTTTCATAAAGTCACTTTACAACATAACACTAAAGTCCCAATTAAATATATTAATTCAACTTACGGACTTTAAAATAACTGACAAGATGATATCGGAATTCAATGATCTTTAGCTCGCCGGAAAGGTCTCGACGAGACGAATATAATCCCACTCTGAAAATCCCGAAATGATGCCAACCTCAAACATACTGTAAATAGCAAGTATGGTCCATAAGCCATCAAAACCAACTCTGAGAGTGCCAACTGGAACCACTGGACTCAAACCACATCTACACCACTAAATAGCCCATCCAAGGCCAATCCAACCATGATTCCCTAGCCAAATTGTCAGTCTATGGGAACCCAATGATAGACTAACACTGTAGCTAGAAAGGGGACATTACAACAGTATAGTTGATATCTTTGGGTGCAGGGTAAGAGTGAATTTTCATCTGTTTTATCAAAGGTTTGATAGGTCTGTATGTAGCTAGTGCTGACATGAACTTAGTGACAATTATGGGGCTTCGTAGCATATTTGGTGTAGCTGCTTAAGGACCTAGTGTTTAAATTGTTATTCATATTGCCGAGACCTCAAGGAACACCCCCCTTGGCCTTGCATAGCCAAAAGATGAAGGTGAGTTTACCCACTCACAACAATTGGTCCATTCATGCCACTGTCTGATCATAAGCATTACCCACTGCCTAAGCATGACATATCCCTGGCCTTAGGTTCTAGTTTTGAGTCTTTAGGATTGGTGGAATTGCATATTTGAGCGCCAATAGATGTATCAATAGGATTATCGACCCAATGAGTTCTGGATCAAGTGGTATCACAATAGTAATTTCCATTGGGAAATTTGAGTTTGTAGGTTTTGCAATTGTACGCCAACCATGAGGTCATGTGGAAAAGCAAGTCTAGCGCCTTTTGAGCTTGAGATTGAATCCAGAGATTGGTTGAGGAGAGTGAAGGTGACAAGAGAAGAAGACAGGGAAGCTAGAAGATGTTGCAAAGGTTCTAAATTTCGAGAAGTTGGATAGATTATAAGGCATGGTGTTGGTCCCTGTCTCCAAAATGAGGATCCCAAAAATCAACATGGAAGAAGGTGAATCGGGAAGAGTAGAAATGGAGCAAGGTGAGTCCTCTAAGGGAAGGGTTTTCAAAATAGAGGCAAAAATTGACATCCTACCATATGATAGTGAGATCAGCACCAAAAAATTGGACCAATGGGTGTCTCAAATGAATGTATACTTTAGTCTCCATCAGTTGTCCCCACGCCAGTAGATTTCTGTTGCAAGACTAAAACTTTCTAGGCATGCTCTCACATGGTATGAGAGTTATGCTCATTCCTTAGAGATTTGGAAATTACCACCAATGTCAAAGTGGGATGACTTAAAGGTATTGTTGTGGAAGTAGTTTTACCTAATCTGCCATGAAGAAGAGCAGGTGAAGCAGTGGCATCATTTGAAGCAGGAACAAGGGTAGAGTGTATAGGATTATACCAGTGGATTTAGGAAGAGTTGTACAACTTGAGGACATAGTGGAGCATGAGGTGCTGATTAAATATGTGGGAGGTTTACTTGACCATCTACAAATGGAAGTTCACATGGCTAAACCTCAGAATATTGATGAGGCATGTGCACAAGCACATTACTTGAGTTGGATAAAAAGGGAGGTCCTTTTGCTTACAACAAGGTAATGAAAAATAACAAGGTGGTAAGAAGAATTTAGAAGGCATAGGTGTCATGTCCCTTCGCCCAAAGCAACATTATTTTAATATTAACATATATATATATATATATATATATATATATATATATATATATATATATATATATATATGTATTATATATATATATATGTGTGTGTGTGTGTGTGTGTATTATATATATATATAATTGAATTCAAATTTGGGTGCCAAGATTTAGGTCCCATGAGACGAAAAAGAAAAAGGTTTAAATAGAAGCGTTGGAGCTCAAATTTGATCATTTGATTTGGCTTATTTTCGGATTTATTTTCTAAGTTTTAGAATTGTGCCAAGGACGAGAACCCATGTTGCATTCATTGAGGTTAGGATGGAAACCCTATTCCTCATTTTAGGGCAATTTGATCCACGAATTGCAAGAGAGTTGATTGTATATCTTGTTGGGATTTTCAGGTGCATGCACTAGCGAATGAATTTGAGGGTGTGACCTAGGTCGCTACCCTACTACAACATCGTGTGAGTTTGGTTTGGGGATCTATAGTGGTGAAGCTGCCAATTGCCAAATTGTGGCATGGAAACTATCATCCATCTACCTAGTCACTGATCTAATTGTCCATCATCCAAGCTATTCATTCCTTCCACCAACTGAAGCGCCGAATCACTACCTGGATTGTTCCTCAATGCTGCTGATTGGAGATGCTTCCTTTACAAGTACCACTGTTTCATGTCATTTTAGTAAATTGTTTGTCCCAGGTGTAGGATTGCCCGGATCCAATTTTCTATGGAAATTTTGTCACTGTGATAGTGACTAGCTACCATTTGCTTGCAAATTTAAAGTCGCATCATCTTGGTGTTATTGTGGGTTGTAGAAGTATGTGCGCATCCAGGGAAAACGTGAGGACTGGATCACCAATTACCATAGGCAGATTGCATTCAATTGGGGGAATACTACCACATCCTATTCCACACCCAGTCAACCCTGCTATGATCAAATCCACCTTACAACCTTCAGGAGGGTGTAGTGTATTCAGGGTCAGAAATTATCACTTATATTGCTGATTTCATTTGTACTCCGATCTTGGACAGCCAGTAAATTTATGCGACCTTGTGATATCTCTGTGATTTTGGCATTTGTTTGTTTGAATTTATGGTATTAATAAATCTGAGCAAGTACAATTGTGCTAGAGAATATATGTTGATAGAGGTCTGACCATTAATAACAGTAATTCCATTTATGATAAACTTTGTACATTGATGGAGGTTTGAGCATTTAATAATAGAAATTAAATTGTGCTACCCAATTGTGGTGAACCCTAATATGACTGCGAAACAAGTATGAATGTGCTGTCAGTAATCTGAATATGGTAAATTAGTCTAATAGGGTTGATATTACACAAGGGTTATTACATTGGTATCAGAGCACTCTTTCTTGCCAGCCTGTGGGATAGTGGGATGCAGATTCATGCAAAGGAGTGATAGGGAAATCAGATATGAGTGAAGGGAGAAGAAGAAAGAGGAAACCATGGGTGATAGAAATGAAGAAGGAAACATTCAAGAGTTCATTTGTAGGGAAAACAAAGAGTTGGTTAGAGAATTTCAGTCCTCTATGAGAGAATCCATGGCAGAAATAGCTCGAATCTTGAAGGGAATGAATCAACAATGGAGTACTGGAAGACCCAACCAAAATTTTGCAGAAGGAAGCAACTTGACTAATGATAGGGTCTCAATTAACCCCCCTAGAAAGACATTCAGAGCCAAATTTTTACAAAGAGAAGAAGAGGATCCATTTGAAGAAGAGCAGCGATTACCACCAAGACAAGAGGATGAAATGACAAGGTATTATGCAGGATATAATGCTCTAAACCTAGCTATCTGTCGTGACATGTCTTTCATTGAGTATTATGAGATGAAAACATGGAATGGGCATAGAAGGGGAAGGAGATATTAGGAGCAGCCCCAGAAAGATATACAACATCGATTGGGGAAGATAACTATACCTACATATGATGGATCAAACAATTATTCAGCAAGGGCATGGTTGTAGAAATTTGATACATACTTTTCACTGAACCCTATGTATGAGGAGGAAGCAATTAAGTAACAAAGGAAGGATCCAAAGATTCATTTTAGCGAGTTAGCACAGTTGAGACAAGAGGGCTCAGTTCAGCGTTATGTAGCAGAGTTTCAGAGGCTTTTAGTGATGGTTCCAGATGTGATGGAGAGGAGACTCATAGTGCTTTTTGTAGAGGGTCTAATCTAACCACTCAAGGGTTTGGTGAGGGCATTTGATCTAGGATCTTTACAAGAGGCCATCAGGAGAGCCTTGAATTTGGAGGACTTCGTGACTAATAACCAATTTTATTCCAAAACCCCACCAATGGAGCAGCATAAAAAATATTTCCAAAAAGAAATTCCTCAGCCTAAGCCACTACCTCCAAAACCAAGCAAGGTCAAAGAATCCAAGAATGAACTCCGAAGGAAGCAATTATGTTTTTCTTGTAGGGAGCCATGGGAACCAGGATATAGATGTTTGGGGAAGGGGCAAATACAATACATGGAGGTTATTCCCGATGAGGATTTAGGGATAGAAGAAACCGAGCATGAGGTTGCGGTTGATGAGATGGAGCTTGAGAGCAAGGAAGGATATTCCTCGGAAGGCACCCTTGCTACTCTTTCCGGATTGCCCAAGTACCATCCCTTTTGAGTTCGTGGAGGTTTGCAGGGTGACAAAGTGACAGTGTTGATTGATAGTGGGGCCACTCATAACTTCATAGATGCAGATTTGTTTTACAGGAAAGGTTTAGATACTGAAGAGTTTGATGGGTTTAATGTCATGCTTGCGGATGGCCACATTATTCCTTGTAGGAAGTGAATACAGCAGCTCAGCTTATCTTTGTAGAGGCATCAAGTTAAGGATGATTTCTACGTTGTGGGGATAGAAGAAACGGATATAGTTTTGGGAGTACAATGGCTGCACTCACTTGGAGAATTTACCCAAAACTACCAAGCAATGGAGTTCAAATTCATGGTGCATGGGAAGGAGGTGATACTCCAAGGCATATTGAATGGAGCTCCAAGCATGGTTGAAGTGAAAAGAATGGAGGTGCATGTTTGAGGAAACCAAGCCACTCAATACATGGAGATAGTCAAGAATCCACTCCAAGGTAAGATACTTCAATATGATAATGTTTGGTCTATTTTGAACAAGCATGATAAGTTACTCAATATTACACCTCTAAGGCTGCCACCAAATGGGATAACTTTAGAATGGGACTTTCTTGTTAAGAGTCATCTACACAACATAAAAAGGATGAGCATTGATGGCAAGAGAAACGAATCCAGAGGCATGAATCCTAACCATGGGGTTGCTGCACGCACTGATTTCAACCTCTACCCTACATCATGGATGGTCATGAGCAAGTTTTAGTCACATGGTGGAGGAATTCTCAATTAATTACTGCTGTTAGAGTATTCTCAGTCATTACAGGATGGATTCCAGCCTCTACACAGTTGATTTTGGCTGAAGAAATTCAATGTTGCAGCTACGGTTCTATGTCCCAATTGTTTATTTTGATGATTTCATGTGTTGGACTGATGTTATCTCTCATAAGCCATTATAAACCTGCAAATTTTGGGAAGATCTCCTTGATTAATGTTGTGTGTAGGTCGTCTCAGCTACTGGGGTTACTAAGTAACATTATTCCCTCTTACATATTGCTGTTTGGGAAAAAGTTTCAAGTGATATATGACTATTGTAGCTACTGTCCAGCCTACATACAATCTGATCCATACCATTTTTTGAAGAGTACAGCTGATGGTATCACGGGCATCCAAGAGGAAACTCCAAGAATTGTCATGGCAAGGAGAATGGAACCTCAATCGGTAGCAATCACAACCTCATCCATGGATGAGACATCTTTGGACCAGCATTGCATGGAACTTGATTCTTCACTTCCAATGCTTCCTGTGAGTAGAGAGTATCGGCATGAGTTGAGGAGGTTGAGTGATGTTGAGGTGCTATCCTCATTTGATAGTGGAAGCATTCCAAGCCAGATGTGAACTCAAATTCCAATCCTAATGCTGCTGTCAGGGTTATCAGCCACTCCATTACTTCAGTAGCACTCACATGAATAATTTTGCAGGGATTCCCAGCCATGGGAGAGAGTAGAATTGTCATGGCAAGGAGAATGGAACCTCAATCGGTAGCAATCACAACCTCATCCATGGATGAGACATCTTTGGACCAGCATTGCATGATACTCGATTCTTCACTTCCAAGGCTTCCAGTGGGTAGAGAGTATCAGCATGAGTTGAGGAGGTTGAGTGATGATGAGGTGCTATCCTCATATGACAGTGGAAGCATTCCCAAGACAGCTGTGAACTCAAATTCCAATCCTAACGCCGCTGTCAGGGTTATCAGCCACTCCATTACTTCAGTAGCACTCACATGAATAATTTTGCAGGGATTCCCAGCCATGGGAGAGAGTATTTTTCGGTTGGTGCTGACTAATGAAGAGTTTCCAGCTCTTGTATGGCTACCCACAGCCTTTAAATTGACCACCTTGTTGAATTTTGCATGGGATTGTCATGTTTGCAGTCATTACATCATTTCTATATTGCTGGTTTCAATGTTTTCAGTCATAAACAGATGTACTTTTGAGAAGGTTCCCTTGCAGGATAAGGTTAATGAAGGGCTCCTAGTACTGATTTGGAAGAAATGTCGAGTGAACTGTGGCACTCCTTAATGCCATTTGTCCTTACATTGTGACTTCCACAGTACTTAACAAGACCTACTCTCTCTCTCTATGTTCCTCATTTTTACATTTTAAATACCAAATTTCCATTTTTCTGAATTGTACCTTGTCATATTTCTTATTTAACAATTTTAAAATCTCTTCTAATTTGGTTTCATGTCTGTCTTCATCTTGCTTTCTTTCTGTAAAATGGTTTGTTATTCAACATCTAACATCCACAAATATGTATCTTAGTTTTTTGATGTTGGTACTACCCACAGACTTTGTCTGAATATTTTCCTTAATACGTTTACAAAGTATTACTGTTTTAAGTCAGTCTGTACTGGGTTATCTAATATTTGCACTAAATTCAACATTCTCTTGTTATCTTCAATAAATTCATCTCTTCTTTGTTTGCTACTAGACAGCTCATTTAGGATTTTGGCATTGGTATGCTACTTTTTGAATAACTTAGCAGATTCCAGTTTTAACTTTCTGCCATATTCTTTTCTTATTTTTTTGTGAACCCCTATTGCAAAGTCTCGTAGTGTCCTTGGAAACATAATAGTGTTGCTTTATCTTCTGTGATACCGTTTAGGCAATGTCATTTTGGGTCTTGACTGTCACCATCAAACATAACAGGTTTGGAAATTGAAGATGGTTTTGAGTCTGTTCTCTTCTTTCTAAGTTTGTAGTGATCTTTCCCTTAGCCCCCCCCCTTTTTTTCGCTGTTTTAAACAATTAACTGGTCCGAGTGTCTATTGTTTCTTGTTTCATGGGGTATAGACAATCAATTCCTAATCCTTATTGGCAGTGATGTCACTTCCTTCCCAACCTCAATTCTAGCCTGAAATATTTCAATTGTCCAATTTGTGCTGATAATGAATCAGTTTCTTCTTTTAATGCAAGAATCTGATTGATATTGATATCAGTCAAATGCCTTTTTCTCCACAACCTTATGGACCTTATCATGCCCCTTACCTTCTGCTTGGTTGCTTGCCTATTTTTAGGTTTGTTATTTCTGCCTTGACAATCGAAACTGCTGTCTGCAATTAATGACATACAACTTTCCTTATGCTGCTATGCCAGGTTCATCGGTGCAAACATGCACAAGGCCTAAAATGTTCTCTTTCAGCCTAAATGGAAAGCACATGATCAGATATATCAGCAGAATATAACACTATACACAACTTAGCTATGTATGCAATAAACAGCTATGAATTGCAGCAGAGCAATGGTTTTTTAATACCAAAACAAGTGAACATAAATATAAGTCTTGGGTGATTATCAAAGGTTACACCTTTGATGACACCATTTCATCACCAAAATAGTACTTTTAAACATGTCCTGAGGTAGCTAAACATAATCAAGTTACTTGGAAATACTAAACGATCCAAGTACGTAGTAAAATTTTTATAATCTAGGAGGTTTTTAAAAGTATCCTTGTATCGTTTGTCCATTAGATTTGAGTTCTTTGTGCTAGTCATCGAAACTATTGCTTTACGAATAGAATGGTCAATTTAGGGTGAGTCAACCTTAATTAATTGGGTTAAAGCTAAGTTCTATCTGCTTGTATTATAAACAGATTAAATTATTACTACAAATCATAGTTTGAATTGTATTATGCCGAGAGGTGTTCTACAGTGGTAGCAAGGCACGGAGTCTCATGTCATGACTGTATATTAAAATCAAAACACAGCTGACATATATTTAAAAAAAATTAAAACTATAAAATTAAAAATATAGCTGACATAATTAAATATAGAACTAAAACATATAAATATAAAACTAAACAAATATATATTTTTATTTTACTTTATCAACAACAAAAAATAAATACATATTATAAACTAATAAATTTTTATTTAGTAGAAAAGTTATTATTTATTTTTTAAATATAAAGACATCAAAGTTTTAAAATGTATATTAATGCCTACAAATGAAACTATTAAAAACTAACATATACGTATATAATATTTACTACACTTTTCAAAGTAAAAACAAACAAAAGAATTACCAAAATAATGAATGGTGGCTTTTCCAAAAGTAAAATTAAAAGTTACAGACAAAAGTAAAATAGCTCTTCAAGTAAAAACAAAGTAAACAATGTAGATAAAATAAAATGATTCTTAACTAAAAATTAAAATTTATGTGTCCATATCTGTATGTAGTAAATAAAATAGTTCTAAAGTAAAATAAAACAACTCTTAAATAAATAAAATAGCTCAAAACTGATATTTCTCTGCATTTTTTAGATAGATGTATTTAAGATACCTATACTAATTTATACAAAGCATTAACATGCCTTAACAAATGGAACAATAACTCATTTCTAACATGTTTTTTTAAAAAAAAAACCTTTTTGCAGTTTTGGAGGCAAATCCATGGAGGGAGGACTCAAAGCCTGTTTATGTGCTTGCTCAGGGGGAAAATCAATTGTGGACAATGAGAACTCGAAGACCTCGCAGGTACATTAAAGGCTTTTCAGGGAGACTATATGTTCTTTCTTACACTATCAATACATTTTATGTTGAAATTGTTTGGAGAAAATAAGAGAATTGCTCTAATTCTTTGCATTTAGTGAGGTGGAGCGGGAGCTTGGAATCTTGTTTCCAAAGCAAGGAAATAAAAGAACTGAAATTGGAACTCAAATGAAAAAGTCTGATGGTGACAATCGATTCCGCATGCTGGTGGAGGATGTTAGAGAAGGAGTTCTTGTAAGTATGATGTTAAATTTTCTAGATGTAACTTTCAGTTTGCTTGAGTTAATGTTACCTGTATGTTTGGAAGGTATACGAATGTGGTCATGATATATCCTAGAGGAACCAATCCATTCTCTTCCTTATGTGGAACTTTCAGCCATATGAAGATGGCAACTGCTATGAAGTTTACAGGTCAATACATTGAAATGAATTGAAGAAACTCTAAAATGTAATAAAACATCAGTGTATACAATTTAGTAATGCATTATGGTGTGTCAAATCCATTAATGTGAGGGAAAATTTAATGCACTATATGTGCATATAATCTGCAAGGGAAGTCAGACATGCATTAAGGTTTGAGCCAATACTTCTAAAGCTATGTATGTCGGTGCACTCTTGTGTATCTATGCATGTAAATGTGCATGCTTGCATATACATAGATTGGATTCAAAGCGTTATATTGAATTTTTTTCCACAAAGAAATGTTTTTATTGGTATACAAAGGCTATATATGCCCTCCAATTTATTGGGAAACCAAGAGATGTCATGGGTTAAGTCCATCATCCCCTAGGCCCACAATTTTGTCTCAAGTACATATATGAACCTTGAAAGAACCTGATAAAAAATACTTGGCAACCATAGTTCTCCACAATTGCATGATATATCACAGAAAGAAGACTAACAAGTTTAATCTAGCCATAATTACCAAATTCAGACTTGGCACAAACTTGGCAGATTGATTTTGGTCTTGGACTTGGCACCTAGACTCGAAAAATTTAAAAATCATGAAATATATAGATTTTTTAAGGAACTAAAAGCTTTTCCATGCAGTCTTCTCAAAATCAACTTTAAAGACATAAAACCTAATCAATTACAAGCTAGTTTGATCACATACACAAGTATATATTGAACAAATGAGTACAAAAGCAGATTTGAGCTGAAGGAAACAAGATTTTTAAATATAAATATTCTCTAGTGTCTTGATGTACTAAACTTATGGGTTTTTTTTTGGATTGAGAATCGTGCACAAATTGTATTCAAAAAAGGACAGAGTTTACATCATTGTGGTCAAGAAGACCACATCAAAAATTGTTTTTTAACTAGCATCAATCCAAAAACACAACTTCCCTAATACATACGAACAATTTTGCCAATTTCAAAACATAGGTATATACTAGAGAGTCAAGCATATATATAAAAGAACAACATTGTCTTGTTAGTCATTGTTTTCCTGCTTCCACACTACTGTATATTATCTGCTTCAAAAAATAGTTTCTTGTGTATCTCTGTGAAAGCTTACTGCTCCATATTATCCTCTGCCAGCCCTACAGGTACGGGCAGCTCATTGTTAATGTTACCATATGCCATATTTGTGTCTTCCCTTGATTCCTTGTGATGATTCACTATCATTTCTTCATTTCCCAGTTCTGCATACTGATAAGAAAAGCCTTGACTGTTGACCAAATCTGTACTATAATTCACTTCCTCTGTCCATATCTTTTTCAATTCATTCCAGTGGTCTTCATCACAGCCTCCTTCCTGAGCCCAGAAGTGCATCCTATTGTCACTATTTTTGAAAGAGTCCATGGCTGGTATAACTCCAATGCTTGGTGAGTTTCTCAGTTGCTCGGTACTGATACTAAATTTCTGACAGGTTCTCTCCCAATGTTTGTATATTTCACTTTTTTCCATCTCTCTCTGCTGTTGCTTGCAATACAACTCTTGGAAGTCTGTATATTCATTGTAGTAGCTCTGGTCAAATCTTCTCAGGTTACTAGTATAGAAATCTGTTTCTTTTATGTCCTCTTTATGAATCATAGTACCTGTGTCCATTAACTCTTGGAACTTGTCTAGTGAGATCTCTAGTGCAACCACCACCTATTCAAAGAAATTATAATTGGTGAGTGTTGTGACGTTTTCACACATCGCCCCATTGCAAATGGGGACCCACCTTTTTTTTTCTTTTTGTCGTCGTAGGGTGTTAGGCCAAGCTTTGATTCGTTGAGTCTTGGGTAGTATCAGACACTCGATCAAGTCTCCTCTCCGAACTAGGAAGTGAGTCTCTCCGAAAACGAATCAAGTGAGTCAATCAACATGCAAATGAGGAATCACTAAAGGGTCAATTTGATGAACAAGATACATTGAGAACACTGAAGTCAATCCCTGAGACTAGGAGTGATGAAATTTCATCAAAATTGAAAAACAAAGCAAATTGCAAAAAAAATGGCTAAGTAAAATTTTAGAGCAATTTTGTCATAACCTGTTGCTTTCAAAATTAAAGAACATCTTAAATGAGGACAAGAGTGAAATCGGAGCCATAACATGATGGTAAGAGATAATCTAACTTCATAAGCAAGCCGATAGTGAAGTTGGCAATAAATCGCCTCATAGAGCATCTTAAATAACCAACGAATGGTTAATAATTAATGATAAGCAAGAAATAAGAATCGATCCATATTATGTTAAGATAACTAATGGCCGATTAACCAAAAGAGGCGACCATCATGAAACAACACGTCATCTTATGGAATCCATCATATAAAAGAGGTCGAATGGATGGTAGAGGGCATTCAGGTTTTAGAATTCAATAACACATCAATAGCAAGCATTGAATCATAAGGGATCGATCACCAAGAGAGAGCCGCGATCCTTCCATCAGTAGATATCATTATTTACTCATTATTACAACAGATAACAAGTATAAGTTCCAACAAAGTGCATCCATAACATTACAGTGACAACGCCCCTGCCATATATTTGGCCACCTTTTTATAATCAGAAATCGAGTAATTGCTGATCATTGTCATAGCATATATATATACATATATTGTCATTATTTCTGCAAGCCGAACCACATCTATTCAGCCACAAAGTCTTATCGACCATAACAAGGTATGTAATTTACATTCAATATCTCTTTGCTGCATTATATTGTTTAATGTATAATGCCATGATATGATGAACATAGATGAGTGAATTTCTCATAATGAAAAAGCTAGATATTACATGAAATAAGACATAACAGTTGTGAAGCATATTGAGCAATGAAATTAATACATTAACTTCATAGGAGAGGGTGAGTATGAGATGTCCATTCAGCCAACCATGGGTAATCAGTGGCCTTTGTCACAGTTGGTACAAAAGGTACCTCTTGTACAAAGGATTATTATATAGTGGCCTTTATCACAGTTGGTACAAAAGGTACCCCTTGTACAAAGGATTATGATATAGAGGCCTTGGCTATAGCTGGTGCAAAAGGCATCCCTCATACCAAGGATTATCATAGTGGCCTTGACTCAGCGGGTACAAAAGGTACTCCTCGAGTCAAAGGATAAAAATAGTGGACCCATAATGGTAAATGGCAAAGACATCATATCACTCCTCTCATATGAAATTAATGATTAATGCATGGATAATAATAGAAACTGTGAAATGTAGATTGATAGCGATCGTGACATTTAATGAGAGAGAATATGAAATATATATATTGATAGTGAACTTAAGATTATTGAGGGAACATATGAAATATATAATGATAATGATTATAAGATTAGTAATAAAAATGTGTAGTGATCATAAGATTATTGATAAAAGATTTGTGAAATGTATATTTGCTGTTAATCATAAGATTATAAGAGAAATGTTACTATATGATTTGAATACTTCTTATATCTATTGCAAATAATTGAAAATCAAAGAGGGTTTAGTGTACTAATGTTCTCTTTTTGCAAGTTGAAATTTGTGGACAAGGTTGAGAAATTTTGATTTGTGACAAGGGGACATTACAAATTTCCATACACTGGTGGAAATCCCTGAGACTAGGAGTGATAAAATTTCATCAAAATTGAAAAACAGAGCAAATTGCAAAAAAAAAATGGCTAGCGCAATTTCCATGCACCTGTGGAAATTGCACCAAAAAGTGCAATTTCCAGGCACAGGTGGAAATTGTGCCA
The DNA here is from genome assembly GCA_027924645.1 of Cunninghamia lanceolata. NCBI lineage: Eukaryota > Viridiplantae > Streptophyta > Pinopsida > Cupressales > Cupressaceae > Cunninghamia > Cunninghamia lanceolata. Next base: position 2,419,750 of record BSBN01000206.1, on the reverse strand, counting down.
TTTCTCCTGAAGGGCTTTAAAACATGAAATTTCATAATTTTTTTGCTAGGGATTGATTGATAGTTGGAAAATTTTGGCGTTTCATGTTCAATTTTGATTGACATTTCATGTGAAAAACTGGGAAAAATGATCATCATCATCATCAAAAAGCGCAATTTCTAGGGTAGCAAGGAAATTGCGCCTAGAAAGATTTGACAACTGGTTCTTGCAAATTTGAAGAATCTCTAAATAATCTCTGAGAAACATGAAAATCTTTGAAGAAATCTTTTGAAAAGTCTAAAAAAATCATTGAGAAACCCTTAGGAAAAACGCCATCATGAAGTGAAATAGCGCAAGTTTTTATAACAGGTGGAAATAGCGCAATTTCCACTCATAAGTGGAAATTGCGCCACTTTTGGACCTCACAAAAGTTCAAGAGAAATGGAAATTCCTAAGTATCCTTTTGAAAATCATTAAGGAAAACATCAAAAGTTTTGTGAAGAAATCATAAGAAAAATCAATGTAAAAATGAACATCATGATGAAAAAAAAAGTGCAATTTCAAGTGACATGAGGAAGTTGCGCCAAATTGGGATTTCAATTTTAGCTCATAAAAAATCAAAATTCAACTTGAAAACATTGAAATAGTCCTTGAAATGCATTGGAAAATCATTAAAAAATCCATCAAAAGTCATCAAAATTCCTGAAAATCCATATGAAAGAGAAGAAAGTCGTTTGAAAAGGGAAATTGCACCAAAAAGCGCAAATTCCATCCGCAGGTGGAAATTGCGACACCCTCATACCTGCCTTGTTGAATAAAAAATCTGCCAACAATCATAGAGACAGGTCGGCCCTCAAGACAAAATAAAACAATTTTTAAACAAAGACATTGTTATTGGAGCCGACCTAACGCTAAAGAGGGCCGACCCAAGGTGAAATTTCAAGCTGACCTAATAAGGTAAGTGGGGTGCGCTATAAAAGAGGGATTCAATCCTCATTTTCCATATCAAATTCAAAACTCAAAAAAGCACACAAGCAGAGCAGATCGAGGCAAGTTAGAGCAGAAAGCAGCGACTTTAGAGCAGAAATTCATAAGAAAAGGAGTGAATTTGCTTAGTGCATGAGGTATTCCATGTTTCAAGCATCCAAAATGTGAAGGAATTCAAGGCGAAAAGTGCAGATAAGAAGGATAAAAGTGCAGACCTCTGCGAATAGTAGCAGACCTGAAGGTGAAACAAGGTAGATATCAGCAGATTAGAGCAGATTTCAAGACGAGTTTATGGAGAAGTAAAGAATTTCTTGGTGCCTAGTGTTATGTTCTTACATCCATGTTCAAGTAATGAAGCATCAATGGGTGAAATAAAGTGGAAATTTTGTGAAATTCAATGAAAATCTTTCAAATTTCTCACATGCATTAAGGTAAAAGAACTTGACATAATGTTTTCAAGTACTATGACTTGTGATATTCTATTTTACAGATATTGGAGAATCCAGAGGATGTGCTTGCCAAGAAGAAGTATTTCACGACACGGTCCAAGCATGGAAGTTTCATATGAAGAACATATTTCGGAAATGAAGGGTATCAAGACATCATCAAGCTCATCACCTTGCATCCAAAGAAGGTGTCATCACCAGAATGAAGAGAGTTATACTGCACTTCATCGAGACATCATCGAGTTCACCATCATCCTACCTCCAGAGAGAAGAACTTCATCACCACCTTTCAAGCTCCATCATCCGAAAATCTAGAAGATCACTTCCACGTTCAAGGGTCTTCCACTTCATCCATCAGAAAGGTCAAGTGCAAACATTGTGAAGTCTAGTCTACTCTAGGAATACGCACGTCAAAGATATTCTCTACTTCAACATCCAGTGTTAGAATCCTACACAAACATCACAAGAAAGAAAGACGAATGAGCATAAGTATCAAGAAAATCCACAAATTACATCCAGAAATGTAAGGAATGCAAAGACGACGACAAGGTGGAAAAACAAGGACAAGTTCCCAAATTCCAAATTTGAGGAGAAATAGTTGCAGAGATGTGAAAATTCAAGTTCGAAGACTCGTCCAAGAAAGAAGATGCAATTTGGGAATAGCATCAAGAAATTGGAAAAATATTGAAAATCAAGCAAATTTGCTCAAGAAATGCTGAGTTGGCGTGTATACATCATCGATCAATCAAAGCTCGCCACATCACTTGTCCATGTTCAATGTACCTGCAACAAGCTTCAAGCAAAAGAGGGCGTCTATCTAGAAGATTCCATATTCATCCTTATCACCTTGGGAAGCGTGCCTTCATTACCTCTCTTTTTATGTACACGATTATGTTGGCTATATTTTCATTTACCAAAAATAGGCATATGTGCCTTGTCAAAATCTTGGCCATCGGTTTCACAAATTGATCTAGGCCATTCGTTGTAATTTGGAAAACTATAAAAGGCTCATTCGCCTCATTTGTGATTAATATTATTGCTGTAGGAGAGAGTAGAATAGCAAGTAGAGTAGGAGTAGAGTAGAGGAAGCTCTTCGAAAGTTGTTGGAGAGAACTTGAAATTGTTGTAATCGCTTCCAAGATTAATCCATTTCTCATTGAAGCTTGGTGACAATTGTGTTGTTTTGGAACGTCGCATGGTTTCTTATTTCTCGAAGATAATCTAGATGTGTTTCCAAATAGAAGTAGAGTAAATTAGAAAGTTCATTGATATAGTGAATGCATTGTGAAGATATTTGATGAATTCCTAGGTTCATACTTTTGATGGTTTTTTGCTGGCAAGTCATTGTGCAATGTTAGCTTGAACCTCAACTTATTGCAATAGTTCGATTGTTGATGCTTGTTCAAGTTGCGCCAGCTGAGGGTACTTGAATGTGTGTTTGCAATATGAAAATCCTTAGTCATCCTTGGGAGATTGCACTTGTTCTATGTAGTTGTTGAATTCATCATGGCGAAGTGGAGCTTGTTATGAAGGAATTTGTCTATCTTGGCATTGTTCATTGTCTCATTGTCCTTGGGAGTAGCATAGATTCTCTCTCAACCCTTATCTTTTTTCTTTATTTGTAATCGTGGTTATAACTCTCGCAATATCATCCAATTGTGGAATTAGGAGGTTTCCATCCATGAAAAGGAGTAATAAGTCAAGTGAGTGAAGAAGTAAATCCAGCGTAAGTCCCTTTGTGTTAATAGCATATCACATCAAACTACTGAGTCTATCCATTGCAAATCACGAATAATGAACCTTGGAGTTGTCTCACTGGATCACATAGTTTAGCCTTTGAGAGACTTTGTTCAAGAGAGGATAGAATACTTAGTATTTTATTTTGCATGTTGCCTTGTGCATAAAAAACACATCAACATTGAGACTCGGAAAAGTCCTAGTGAGTAACCTCTCCCTGCCATGGAACCTTTCCTCATTCCTCTTTTTCCAGATAAACCACAAGATTTCAATAGACAAGACAAACCAAAAGGTATTAGATTTTTTGTTAAGAGCATCAACATAACCACAGATAATTTCTTTCCAATTTGTTTTTATAGTAGGACTCCACAAAGAAATGTTGCCCATGAAAAAAGACCAAATCCTCTTAGCATAGAGACATTCAAAAAAATATGAGCAACAGACTCAGGAACGTTACATAATGGACATAAGACATTATCAAAACCAATGCACAATTTATTAAAGATTAGTAGCCATCTGAAACAAGCTTTTTTAGGCTCTAGGATTTTGGACCATAACAATTTAAAGGTTTTGGACAAGGCTTCTTGCCCCAAAGTGTCACCCCAAGTTGTGATGATATGCTGAAAAATCTCCTGAGAGTTAGTAAGCATCTTATAGATCAAGTTGGATTTCACATTCAAGATATTGGTACCATCCACCCATTTCAAATTCTCAATACATTCTACATCCATAACAAATACACCCGATTGAAGTTTGCACAACAGAGCTTTATTTAAAGTAGAATATGTTCTATACTATTTCTCATTTAGATGAAATTCCTCTTTAATCTGAGTCCACTTTTTTGGAGATCTCTCATCAAAGAGATCTATAAGTTTAGTTAACCCTTTCAAATTGCACTTCATGGCAGAGCAACCATGCAGTAAGGCTAAAGGTTTACCTTTATGCCTGACATTCCACCAGATGGATCTATGACCCCAAATGCTATAGTTATCAAAGTTAATAGATGCTCTGTCCAAAATAAGAACCTTAGCTTGCTCCCAAGCTTTTCATATACTACCAAAGTCTATAGATCCTCCAGGCTTAGATTTGAAGTCCCCAAACAAAGCATCATGAAAGTGCAACTTTCCCCAGCATTTTTTCTTTCTCGGAATAGAATTCTGAAGATTGTTTCTTACCAAGACCTTCCAAGGTTCTTCTCTTGATAGTGATTTGATTATCCACTTTGTTGCTAATGCAACACCCTGAATCCTCAAATCTTTAAGCCCCAACCCTCCCAAGTCTTTGCTAAAACAACACCAATCCCATTTGACCAGATGCTTCTTGCTCTTACCCTTAACATCAGACCACATGAAATTTCTTATCATCTTATGGATAATATCAAATTGATAATTAGCAAAGACCCACATAGAAGAGTAGAAAATTGAATATGTTGAAAGAATTTTTTGACAGACCTGAACCCTGCTAGCCAATGAAAGATGCAGCCTGTTCCAGCTTTTAAGTTTCCTTTCAATTTTGGTGAAAAGCCAATCCCACATTAGCTTTAGAGAAGGGCAAATAGCAAAGGGCATTCCAAGGAATCTAACCTACTTCACGGGACCCCCAACTTATGGGTTACAATATTCTTGGCATCATAAAGAAAAATCAGAACATGGAGTCATGAACTATGGTAGAGAGGACCTTGTATCACTTGGCTTAACATCACTAGCTCTAAAGGCTGTTGGGTACGAGAGGAGAGGATGTGCGGATCCTGTGCCCATATCTTAGATAGATCCTTGATGTTTTTGAAGCCATAGTAGCATTACTTGGGGCTGGGATTGACTTGGCAAACCAAAAGAATAATTGTAATTCAACTACTTAGGATTTAATTGAGAAAACCTCGGGAAATAAAAAATGGTTTTGTTATTTCAAACTAAATAAAGGGAAAAAATGCCACTTTTCCATCCTACACAACCCAAAACGTTATGATTGAAGTTTGTGGGCAGGGCAATGCCACTCACGACATCTGGGTACAGTGCCCTTGTTGCAATACAAGGTGGTCTCGAGGGGCTAAGCCCCTGCCACCAAGCCCAAATTAAGGCCTACATGGCCAATGCCATTTTCATAATTGTATCACTTTTAACCAAGCTCTTAGAGTCTAGACTCCAAATCCTTAAAAAAAAGAGCATCAAGGCATAGAGTAGTAATTATGCCCTAACTATGTTTTTTGGCTTTTTAGTGTTTGGAAAGTCATATATGTTTTATTCTTATACTTATTTTGATTTTGATGGGTTTTATGTTGTTGAGTTTGACTCATAGGACTCCGAGTCCTAGCGAATTTGTTGAGTCTGATGGAGATTAGCCCAGATTGCAGCTGAGTTTGTAGGCCTTCTTTGGCTTGGCTTGGCTTGGTGTAGAACAAAGTGAGTTTGCTGATTACTCGGTGAGCCATGTAACTATGATCCTTGTGTAAGAGATAGTGTTGTATCACAGCTTGAACAAGTGTGTAGAGGTCCTTCTCATAAGTAGAGGACCTTCATATGGTGTTTCTCAATGTTTTTGTATGTTACGCAACAAGATTTCCATGCTAAGTGAGTACAATACCAAGCAATCAATTGCTTTGTTATATTTCCTCTTGTGCTTGATCACTAGATGGAATTGTTGCAGGTATACAATCAATTTCATGTGCCTTGCATTGTCCAGCTTACTTTATGTATGAATAAACTAAAGAAGCTTGTGACCAAAGTGAATGATGGCCTCCATAACTAAGAGATGGTGTTGCCATTGCTTCGTGGCTTAAATAATTGTGTAGAGCTCATTCTCATAGGTAGAGTACCTTCACACAGTGTTGCTAAATATTTTTTTTGTTGCAACAAGATGACCATGCTGTAAGATCCCTGTCTAATTCTGCCCTGAATTTTTTGATTTTTAGTGTCTTGACATTTCATCAAACACTTTTCATGATTGCTGTTTTTTTTAATTTTATTTCTGAGTTTGTTTGTTTTGAATAGCAGATAAAGATGCCCAAACTAATACCATAAACACATATATTCATGAAAGAAATGATGAGGCATTTCATCCAACAATTGTCAAACAATATAGCAACTCAAATCTGCCCTTTATTTTGATCAATCAAATGAAATACAAAAATGTTCAGGAGCTGTTATAAAAATCAGAAATACAGAGATAATAATATTTTATTTCTAACCTCAGAAATGAGTCTTGGAAGCTTGTATAAATGACTACCTAAGAGTATGAAGACTTCTAGCAAGTGCTGGTACAGCTGTTATAATTCTTCAACCTGTGTAAATGCCGGACATAAATATATAATGGCAGACTTTCATCTCCTTTAACATCTAATGTAACAGTAACCCTTCATTATCTCTCCCAAAGCAATGTCAAACACCTCTAGGAAGTATAAATTAATTTATTAGAGGCAGTGCCTCACTTTCGTATTCACACGTCCCTCACCAAAATCTCACGCAGCCTCTCAAAAAGGTGAGTAAAGTCTTCAAGGGCAGCAGCTGGCTGTAGGGTGTGAGGTGGCTGTTGTGGGGGCCACTCTCCACTTTAGAGATCACAATCTCCTCCTAATAATGGTACGGAAGCTTCCTTTATGCAATAAACTTCAACTTGTACGGCTGGGATTATAGTGGTTTAAACCCTCATTAATATTTGTAACCAAACCCTCCAAGCCGTATTTATGATCTTCAATATGCAATAACCAAATTTATATTTGGATACAAATCTTCATAAATTTGGTGATATTCTTCTGCATCTTCAACCTATAAGAAATATATATCTTTGAAGCCCAAATATCTCCTCAAATCTGATCAATGAAGCACAATGTGAATTCCGAAGTGAATCCACCAAATGGGTAGAAAACTCCATTATGCAAATAACAATCCAAGATATGAAAATGATTTGCCTTCCTCTCTTTTTAAATCCACAAGTGAACTTTCTAGAAAAAACTTCTAGAAGACTCGTTTATATTATTTTATTTTATATTTTCCTTTTTCAAAAGTGACTTATTTTTATAATTTCTCAATATAATATTATAAACTCACTTTAATAATAAAAATAGGTCCAGCTAATTAATCAAATATAAATAATCCAAAATGACTTAGGGTTATTTACTAGTATATTTATATTTAAAAAAATATATCTATAGTATGCCGAGAGATATATATTCTCTAGGTTGTGTCATGCTTTTTGTCTTTTTCATAACTTTTATTTTTATTTTCTTTGTTTTTTTGAGTTTTCATGGTTTTTGTGATTTTTTCTTTTTTGGTTGCATAGTCTTTTTTAAAAAATTTTCTCCACCTTTTTTCTTCAACCCTTTCTAATTTCTTTTTTGGTTTTTATTTTTTATTTATTTTTTCTGTGTGCTCTCATATTTTTGGTTGCATAGTTTTCTTTAATTTTCTCCACTTTTGTTTTCCTTCAACCCCTTCTAATTTCTTTTTTGGCTTTTATTTTTTATTTTTTTCTATATATTTACACGGAAAATGAGTGCTCTCATCTGCACCCCGCTGTGATTGTAGAATGCCTCTCGGCATAATTTTTTAATTAATCAAATTATTCCCTTATAACTCCTAGCTTAGCCTATGGGAATAAAAATAGGCTAGTGGACCGCTGGATGATCACTCAAAAAATGGGGACATTACACACGCTGAGTGAGTACAACACCAAGTGCAAAATCAGATGCATCAATCTTGATTTTGAAGGTTTGGTTAATGCTAGGCAGTGTGAGGACATATGCAAAGCAAAGTCTAGATTTGAGTTCTTCAAGTGCTTGATGTTGCATAGGTGTCGATTGGAATGTTGATTTAACTTGCATAATTTGATTTAGTGGCTAGGAGATATGTGAAAGTCCCAACATGATTTGTTGAGAGAAATATGCAAGTTTGAGAAAACTGTGGTTTTGTGTGGCAGTGAGGAGTTATCAAATCTTGTATGATCTTGATCTTTGTCAGATCCACATTAATTCCTTCATAGTCAATAATGTACAAGAATTGAACCTGAGTAAAACCAAAGACACAATTGCCTAAATTGGTGCTTTCAACTTATGGTTGAGAAATGTATAAGAACCTTCTAAACATGTGCAATGTGGATCTTCTCAAGTTTTGTTGTAGATGTGGATGTAATAGACAATCACAAAGGGCTTGGTGAAGGATCACAAGATATCATTCAAGAGTTGTAGTTAAGGTCGTAGGTGCATTGGTCAGGCCAGAAGGTACCAACCACTCATAGTCTTTTTGTCTTGAATGTAGCCTTTCAGATATCTTCTAAGATGAATAGAAGTCAGTAATAACTGGGATGAGGTAAAGGATACCTATTTTTCATAGTGATCTTGTTGAGTGCACAGTATTCTATGTAGAGACTGTTGATGTGTTTTTTGTGATAGCAGCAACATTAGAATAAAACACTGGGTATTCTATCCTCTCTTGAACAAAGCATCTCAAACGCTGAACTTCGTGATCGAGTGAGACTGCTCCAAGGTTCCTTGAATGCCAGGTCTTGACGTGCACAGGGATAGACTCAGTGGAATGATGTGAATTTGCTGGTAATCACAAAGGGACTTACGTGAAATTACTCCTTCGTGGACATGGAATTCACTCCTTACTCCTTGGATTTGTGAATGAATGAAAACTTCCTCAAACAGGGGAAAACTTGGAATTTCCAAGTTCCACTCTTGAAGAGGCATATGATTTGACAATGAAGCTCTTGAAAACTAATCCTAGTGAAGATCTAAAAACAAAATGCAAAAGAAAGATAAGGGTTTAGGAATCTAATTGACAGAAAGGACTACTGTTGATTCATGGAAACTAGAACCACGCTCTGCTTCGTCATGAGGCAACAACTACATAGAAATGGTGCAATCTTCTGAGGTGCTAAGGATGATTTTCAGATTGCTCACACATAGAACCTGGGAATGAAATATGCAAAACAATCGAAGTTAAGCTTGAAATGAGTTCAGGCCAACCATGCACTGTGATTTGCAAGCCGCAAAATGCAAATGGTACGAACTAGGAGTTTCAATCATGCACCAGCAACAATGTTTTCCACCATTCTAACTAATGAATACTGAAAGATAATAGAAATGAAACAATTTAGAATTTGGAGCTTATGACTTGCTTCAAAGAAATCAGAAGACCATGCCACAATCTAGAGAATATCAAGAACACCAATCTTCAATGTTCATATATTGATTCAGAAATGTGTTTCACAACAATCTTACTGATATCTCAAAGTTCCTTTCTCTCAAAAATGGAGTATTATAGTAATGAACAGCAGAATACTGTTCTTTTTCCTATCCTCCCTCTCTAGTCTCTAATGTCTAGTGAAACCTGAGTGAAAAAAGAATGGAATTGGAATCCTTGAAATGAGGCATTCAGGCCTTTATATAGGCATCCAAAAGTACAATAGAGGGCAAGATCAGATTTCCTTGGAATCCACGCCCATAATTAGGTCAAGTAAAAACCCTAATGAGGAGGTAGGTGAGACTGCCACCCTTCTGACAAATAAGAAAGTGCCACCTGTCCTACGGCGCCGCCTTGTCTTGTCCTTTGAGTGAACTTTGTACTTGGAATTTTGTCCTTGACTTCTTGGATTGATCTTCCCGTCTGGAACTGGAATCCTTGACGTAGAACTTGAAGTGTATCCTGTTGTGGATTGGTGAAGTCTTCTTGACGCAAGATAATCTCCTTCTCCAGCCTTTGGAACTCTTTGCATCAGCACGAATTCTTGTTCTTGGCGTGGATTCTTGTCTTGGCTCTCCAAGGATTGATCTTTTTGTCCGGAACTGGAATCCCTGATATTGGACTTTGTATTATCCCGAATGGATATCCTCTAAAGACATACAATGCACCCAATTGAATATGATAACTCAGTAATTCTCAATTTGATTATAGATAGAAAGAAATCATTCAAATTAAAGATTTGCTTGTTATTTGCTATTTCAAAGGAACGCAGCTCTTAAGAGATAACATAGCAATGTTTAAAGAATAAGTGGGACTTCTAAATGGAATACGGGCCCCAGCTCTGACAGCAATTTATATTAAGGAAGATTTAGATCATACTAAGAAGGCATCGAATATTTTTAATGAAGGCAGATATCATATACAATAGTTCGTGGTTCCCAGATTTTGCATACTACAAATCTGACGCAGTCTTTAGCAAAGGAAATCACATAGTTCTGAATCGCAGCATATCCATAATTAACGCCTTTCATAAGCTGTGCAGACGCTGAGTAATATATCTATAATTTTGGCAGCACATCATTAGAAGAAGTCACGGGATCATTGAAGGTAATCGATTAACTGTTGTCAACATATATATTCATTGCAGATTGAAATCACAGCAACCTTCATACCCTATCACAGCTTGGAGGCTTGACATTTCGTTATTGATGCTGGACTGAGAGAAATAGACAGCAGGTTGGGCAGTGATTAAAGTGGTTCATTGCATTTTGGATCACAATTCATCCTCAAGGATCATTGAACAACATAAGGTGACAGTGGCTCATTGAAGGAATTATTGAATTCTAACTGTTATTGTTTGATATTGCCTGAGCATCATCAAATTTGGGCGAGAATTCTTCATAGGGTATGACATTGGATGATCATTTTTAGTATGTTATGATTGCCGCTTCATGTCTGTTTTGCAATTTATAACTTGTATTTGGCTATCATAGAGCCACTTGGCTAATGCAATGGGAGGAGTTGATAAGACAGTGAGGTCTGACTATTCATTCAAATCTTTAATTTGAATGATTTCTTTCTATCTATAATCAAATTGAGAATTACTGAGTTATCATATTCAGTTGGGTGCATTGTATGTCTTTAGAGGATATCCATTCAGGATATTACAGACTTGGAGTGATCTCTTCCATCCTGTATCCTTGATGCAAGCATTCTCTATGTCATTTGAAATCTTTGAAAGGACCTTTGATCTTCCTTTATCCTTTATGCGAAGTCTACCTGTCACTGAATTGGAATCCTTGATGTTGCCTTCCTTGTGCCAATCATGTTGAGCGTTCGGAGGAGAAAGGCGGGCAATGGAATGGAGTGATGTCCTTCATCTTCCCTTGGTATGCATGTGTATTCTTCTTGTTATTGGAACTCCTGGATCCTTGAAATAGTCATCTTCTCCGGCGTTTGAACTTTCTGCATCCATCTTGAACATCTGATTTTCGTCGAGCATCCTCTTCATGGAACGTAATCCTTGTCCTCAATCCCTGCAAAACAAAGAAAAATCTTAAATAGCAAAGGTGGATAGAATCCTTCAATGCAATGCAATAAAACATGAATAACCTTGCATGATTCAAGAAGAATACACAATTTTGATTAACTTTCACTCCCAAATTCTTGAGTAAATAAAGGATTTCCTTCATTCCTCTTGTGAGAAATTCACTCTTTCCTTAAGAAATTCGCTTTTTCAATGGAAAATTCAGCCTTTTTATGAAAAATTCTGTTTCAATTTGATGAAATCTGGTTCCACTTCAATGGATTCTAGATCCTTTTCCAATGGATTTCTGACTTTACTCAGTGAATTTCTGATTTTCCTAATGGTTTTTCTGCTGTTCTGCAGAATCCGCCCTTGAATGGAGTTCGCTCAGCCTGAAGAAATCCTCCTTCCTACAGAAATTTATGTTTTATCTGAAAATCTGCCCTTTGGTTTGGTGAAAATCTGATTTTATTCAGTGAATTCCTGGTTTGTTCAATGAATTTCTGATTTTTGTTCAAGGAATTTCTGATTTTTGTGGCATGAAACTCTGCTTTTTCTGAAGAAATCAGGTTTTTCTATGGCGAGTTCTGCCTTTGGACTGTGAATTCTGGTCTTGAAGATGCTTCGAATTTGTTTTGATTTGAGATTCCAAGAGCCTCTATATATACCCATGCAAATTCCTCTCCACAAGACCGACTTGGGTATAAGGGAACATTTTGAATGCTTAAATACTTGTGACTTGGCCGACTTGAATGAGTTTTAAAATATTTTCCTTAGGGTCTTTTATCTCAAGCGGTCACTTAGGTCGGCCACCGCCCCAAGGGCCTTAAGTCGGGAATTTTGGTTGGTCGTGGAATCTTCCTTGTCCAAGAGCGTGTATTGAGGAGGGTCGGTGATTTTTGCACGTCGTGGAATCTTCCTTGTCCAAGAGCGCATATTGAGGAGGGTCTTGGATTTTTCACCTCTGGAGTGCAATTTCCTCTTTACCTTGGATTTCTTCATCTTAGTCACGATTTTCTTTTTGACATGAATTCCTTTATCTTGGTCGCACATTTCACCCAGTCATGGATTTTTCTGAGTTGTGGAACTTTTCCTTCATCCAGAGCGCATATTCCCTTAGGTCGGGGATTTGGCGAGGTCACGGAATGATTTCCTTGAAACGATTTTTCCTTGGTGGAGGGCGCACTTTGGAGGGGGTCTTGGATTTTTTGTCGTTGAGGAATTCCTTCCCTTAGCAAGGGCACATTTTTAGGGAGGTCTTGGATTTTGTCGTTGCGGAATTCCTTGTGTTTTCAACTTCTTTACCCAAAGCGTGTATTTCGTGTGGTGAAGGAAAAAAAAATATTATGTTTTGGATTCTTCCTTATACATGGCGCAATTTTCACAAGGTTGTGGATTTTTCACATTGAGGATTTTTCACATTGAGGATTTTTCCTAACTGAATTCCCTTATCTCAGTCGCATATTCTGCTCCCTTGTGGAATTTTGCACTTCAGAGGTTGTTCTGGAATTTCCTGTTGAGGAATTCCTCCTTGAGCAAGGGCGCATTTTCAGGGAGGTCTTGGATTTTTTCTTGTTGTGGAATTCCTTCCTTGAGCAAGGGCGCATTTTCAGGGAGGTCTTGGATTTTTCCTGTTGTGGAATTCCTTCCAGGCCAGGAGCGCATTTTTAGGGAGGTTCTGGATTATGAAGTTGTGGAATTCCTGTCCTGAGTTGCAATTTAGACTTTTGAAATTTTGTCTATCCTGGAAATCAAGTGAATCCTGATGGGGCTTTTGTCATGTCCCGATATTAAGGTATTGTTTAAATTAAAGATTTAAACATCATGATAAGTTAGAGAAGTCATTAATGTATAATAATATTAAATAATGTTATATTTATGGTATTTATAAATAATATTATAAATATTATCAATTTAAATAATATTATAATTATATATAAATGCAATTATAAATATTATCATCTAAAATAGTATTATATAATATATTAATAAATATATATTATATAAATAAATATAATTTAAATATTATTATAATATAAACACTATTATATTATATAAATAAATATTATAAATATAGATATAAATATAAATATTAAAAATATAAATATAAATATTACTATCATTTATAATCATATCTTAATACTATAAATATTTTAAACTTAATCAATAACACATAGCCATGCTGGCCGGTTAGATATAAATAAAGATAAGTGTGCAAATATAAATGCAGCGATTAATATGCAGCAATTTAAGTAGTAAAGGATGCTGATAAGGGCGTGGTTCGGTGGTTAAGTCGCTTGCTTGTAGTGGCGGCCACTAGAGTTCAAACGTCCGCTGGGACAACTAGCTCGCAGGCATTACGCCTTCGTTGGGCCAATGAGCTCGCGGGTTTGAAGTGTTCTTGCTAGGGGATGAGGTCCCCCGTGTTGTCGCCTCACCGGTTCATTGCTCTGGGCAAAATCATTCGCGTGGAGCCGGAGGGCGTGTCGCACCAGCGTCGCCGGTCACGTTAAAAAGTTTACCAGGCGCATTATCTTTAAAAAAAAAAAATTTAAGTAGTAAAGGAGCTGCGATTTTATAAGGTAACGATTAGTTATGAAGAGGGGCTATTTAGTAAAAGATAGGGCAGCGATGATGTTATTAAAGAATAATGTGATTAACACATAAGACGAAAAAGATGTTGAAGGAATGGGTGCGATCTGTCTTATGAAAAGAGATAATAAAACAACAAATATATTATCAAATGACTGGATTATAATAGGATGTGGTACTATTTGTTTTGAATGGTTCTCTTTATGAAGTATTGCCTCTCTTGGCAATAGTTACAGCCATTCACATACACCATTGAAGATATAAAAAGGTAGTAGAAGAGGAAGTATAAAAGGATACATCTGATTTTAGAATATAAAAAGTAATATATATATCTGAATTAAAATTCAGATATGCATAAACGTAATAGACAAGGATATATAGAACAGCATACAGAAATATAAATCAGTCACCTGTGATATATATATATATATATATATATATATATATATATATATATATATATCAGCAAGGGTATCAGAGGTATGTTCTATTTCCAATCTGAATATTATAAGTTAACTTAAGTAACAATGATGGATGCATAAATAATGTTTTTATTATGGCAATGTAACATAAGTAGAAGGCTATGATCATGCTTTGTTTCTAATTAGTTCTTGTCTTAATTGGAGAAGTGAAAGTGATGAGTATTAAATAGAAATTATAGAGAGTTTGTGGAAAGAATATCATTAGTAAGAATAGATTATACTCTTAGAATGAGAATATGAATGGTATTATGAATATGATGCATGATCATTATTGAGAAGGTGTATTTAATGAATGATTAGTATAAAGAACATCTTGAAGAGATGTGAAAGACTAACATGTGATAGAAAATGTAATTCATACATATGGACTACCGGATTGAGAAATGGACCTTCTTGTTAATCCATCACGCCACATAAGTGAGTCTAAAGGTTAAGCAATTGGCCAAGGTATTTAAGGCTCGAGTTGATAAGGCTCTAACCTTACAAGGCAAGTGTAGATTGCTTGTCGTAAACGGGAAGAGTACTCAACTGAGGAAGGCCCTTATCTCATTTGATGTAGATTGCCAATATGAGGTAAGTGGAAAAAGGTCCTTATCTCGATTAGTGTAGATTGCTAATCCAGGGTAAGTGGAGATAGGCCCTTGTTTCAATTCGTGTAGATTGCTAATTTGAAGCAAGTGGAGAAAGGCCCTTGTTCCAATTAGTGAAGATTGCTAATATGGACAAGTGGAAATGGCCCTTGTTTCCAATTGGTGAAGATTGCCAATATGAGACAAGTGGATAGGCCTTTGACTCTAGTTGGTGAAGATTGCCATACTAGATCAAAGGAAAGACAATGGACCCATGGCAAGATTGTGCCCAAGGAAGTAATAGACTCTTCCGGAGGGAATTATGATATTGTTAAGTGAAATAGAGAAAGGCATATTGCATATAAGTTATGATTATAAGATTTGATTTTATATAATTGTGATTTATATTATGAGATAAGAAGGATTGAAAACTAATGTTCTCTTTTACAAGTTGAAATTGTGTGCAAGGTTGTGAAAATTTTAGCTTGCTAGAAGGGAACGTACAGCTTCTCAACACCTGGACAAGGATTTCCACCTTTTGACCAGGAATTGCCTAGTTTGTCATGGAATTCTTGAGGTTGTCCTTGGAATTTTCCTATTTTCAAGTCAGGAATCCAAGATTTCCCAATGGAATGATGAGTTTTGGCAAGGAATGGCAAGTCTTTGGCGCATTCAGGACTTTGTATTTAGAACTTTGGAACAGGAATTAGGATGGACCATGGAATGGGACTCTGGACAGGAACTTTGAACAAAGGCTTCTGGATTGGAACTTTGGAACAGGATTCCTGGATAGGAACTCTTGGAACAGGATTCCTGATAGACCTCGGAACTGTGGACAGAGACTCCTGGACTGGAACTATGGACAGAGTGAAGTGTTGTGACCTAATCACACATCGCCCCATTGCAAATGGGGACCCCCTTTTTTTTCCTGCTTTTTTTCTTTGTTTTGCTTTTTGTTTAAGCTTGTAGGATCTGGTAGTGTTGTTTTGTCCAAATCTCGATATATTCTGGCTAAGGAGTTCGTGTCTTCTCATCCTGGTACATGTCTTGAAGCCCTGGAATTGACTAAGTCTGGTGTCCTGAAACTTGATGTTCTGAGATCCTAAAATTGACTAAGTCTGAAATCTGGTGGATCCTCAAAAATCTAGAATCTGCATGTTAAATCCTATGGATCCAGGACCTATCTCAAACATCCTGGAAGTAAATTTCAAAATATTTAAAGTATTAAATATATTTTTAAATATACTTCCACCTAGGATACTAAAAAAATGGTAAGTCAAAAAGTTGAAGTCTTGGACTTTGAGCGGAAATTTCTCAGGCAGGTGGAGAATGCGCCCAAGATGAATGGAAAATCCTCATACCCAAGGATAATGCGCTCCAAGAAGGAATTCCTTTCACACAAGTAAAATGCGCCAACGAAGAAATCTTAACAACATTGGAGGACGGAGAAGTGAAAGATCAAAAGGGTTGAAAATGACTAAGTGTCAAGGATGAGCGCAAATTCCATGCACTCATGGAATTCCCGCAGAATTGAAGGAAATTCCCTTTGGAGATGAAATATGCGCCTAAGACAATGTACATGTGATCTTTGCAAAAGGTTGGAAATGTTGATCAAAATCATTGAAGACGTCACTGATAAATCGTTGGAAGAAATGCCATGAGGGATTGAAATTAGTGGAAATTCCTTATACATGAGGAATTTGCGCTCCAAATGATGAAAATTCCTCTCACCTAAGGGATTTGCGCTCAATAAAGGTTTGTTATTTTGGCCAAGATAAGAAATGAAAATCATGTAAAATCTTGAAAACTTGCTAAGGAGGAGTGGAAATTTGAGGAATGAAATGAACAATGCCAAAGTCAAAAAAGTGGAAAATCCTCACACTCATGGAAAATCCACCCTAGCTTTGGGGAAAATCCACAGTCTCATGCAAAATCTGTCCTGCATTGGAGAAGCAATTTCATGGAGATTTCATGACCAAAACTCGAAATTTCACTAAGGAATGAGCAAATGATCAAGGGAATGATGACGAAAGTTGAAATGGAAAAGGTGGACAATCCTCACACCCATGGAATATCCACCCAGGGAAATGGAGGAAAATCCATACTAGTGTGGAATATGCGCCCATCTCAAGGAGAGTGTTCACGCGAGGAGAAAATGTTAACTTGCAAGATTGTAAGAATTTGATGACAATTTGATCTGAAAGATCCACCAATGAAGTTAAAATGTCCGGAGAAGTGAGAAGAGTTGAAAGCTTGATCATGAAACACCCAAGTATCAAAACGTGGAAAATCCTTGTCTCCATGGATTATGCGCCCTAGTGAAGGTACTCATAAAGTTGGTATCTTGGAGGCAAAACAATGAACTTATATTTTCCTTGGCCAAATTCTTGGAAATCCATTTGAGGAGGAGTCTTACAAGTGATAACAAGTTCAAACTCAAATGAAGGAAATTCCTCATTAACAATCATTATGCGCTCAAACAAAAAGTGGAAAATTCTTGTGTATGAGCAATATGCTCTCTAAGGTCAAGGACTTAGGATAAGGTTATCACCTTGCAAGCATTTCGCTCACTGAAGATGGTTTGGAAACTTAGAAAAATTTGTAACGATTCTAAGTTGCAAAGAAGGAAATTCCTCCTACAGAGGGAATTTACGCCCTAAGAAAAAATTGTTCCAAGACATGTAGAAGGTGCGTGAGGGAGGAATCATGTAAGGAAATCATGAGAAATCGTTATGAGAGAAGAGGAAAACCCTTTGACAAATCTTTAGACCAAAATGAACAATGCCAAGGTCAAGGTCGCAAAATCCTCACTCATGATGAGAATGCGCCATTTCTAAGTCTCCCTCTATTTTGAAGAAGATTCAACAACCTCTAAAGGAGATGTCAATTTCATCAAGATTCAACGAAGATTCAATGCAAAATTTGATGAATTTGCCAAACAAAGAAGTAAGAGTTTGGAAGAAAAAAAAAATGCCAAGGAAAAGTGGAAAATCTTCCTGCATGAGGAATTTGCGCCCTAGCAAGGTGGAAAATCCATGTACCCAGGGAATTTGCGCCACTCCTTAGAAGCTTTTGATCATGAAAATTTTGTATCTATTCACCAGAGACTGATTGATAATTAGTGCTTTTGGTGTTCTATGATCAATTGTTGATTCAACTTTTGTTTGGAAAAGGCTTTAAAAGGTCATCATCATGGATGAATTGCAATTGCACCTGAGGAAAATTTAACATTCAATCCTTAAATCCCCTAAAATCGTTGAAGGAGTTGACAAATCTTTAAGAAACAAAATGCCATAGTGAAGTGAAATTAGTGGAAATTCCATGTACTCATGGAATTTGCGCCTAAGAATGAGGGAAATTCCCTCTACAGGTGGAATTTGCGCCCAAGACAGTTGGCATTCAATCCGTGCAAAAGTTTGAAAAAAATCATCCAAAACACTTAGAATTCCACGCCAAAAGAGTAAAAATTTGAGAATGAAACAAAAAAACATCTAAGTGCCAAAAGCGGAAATTCCACTTGCATGTGGAAAATGTGCTCAAGCTTAGGGTGCATCATCAACAATCTTTTGAAAATCACTTCAAATTCACGAAATTTCAATGCAAAACCTTTAGAAAATACTTAGAAAATTCGTAATCCAAGAACAAAAAAAGAAGGAAATTCCTTACTCCCAAGGAAAATCCGCTCAAAATGGGCACAAATTTCAAGCACTAGTGGAAATCCCGCCCTGTTTTGTTCAATCAAAATCCGCCAGTCACAGAGTAAGGTCGGCCTGGGAAGATCTTAAGCAGGTCGGCTAGGAGGAAAAATTTGCTAAGGAGCATATATAAAGGCAATTTCAAACACTATTTTCACATTCAATTCAAAACAAAAAGCAGATAAGATGAGCAGATTGCTTCCAAATATCAGCGAATCCCATCTAAAAAATTGCAATTCCTAAGGAAAAGGCAGAATTTTATTAGAGAAGAGAAGGAATTCATTCAAAGGAGAAGGCAAATTTCTATAGTTGGGGCAAATTCCACAAGGGAGAAAGGGTGAATTAGCAGCAAAGAGTGAGGGCGAATTCTGTAAAAGTAAGGACAAATTCCTTTTCCACAGCCAATTCATTCCAAACAGCAGAGCAGAATTCCTCTTTAAGAAGACGAATGCAGTGAGAGGAAGAAGAATTAAGGTTTTATTTCATCATGCTTTTCCATGCTTAAAGATTGCTCAAGATTGCTTCAAGAGTGATTTGAATGAGATTGTTCTAAGATGATGAATTTTTTTTAAATACAATGAATTGTCTTTCATGCATTTATGAACTCGACTTGATGTTATCAAAATACTATGATTTGTGAATTTTTATCTTGCAGATATTGGGAATCCAGAGGCGAGCTATGTATAGGAGCATCCAGAGGATTAAGCATCATCAAGTTCACCATCATCCACCTTGCAACAAGAGGAAAACTTCATCGCTGGAGTGAAAGAACTTCATCATTCATCTTGCAAGTTCCATCATCCAAGCATCCAGAAGAGCATTTCAATGTTTGAGTTCAAGAGCCTTCCATTTCATGCACCAGAAGAAGATCAAGAGCAAACATCATGAAGTCTACTCCGGGAGTACACACGTTAAAGATATCCTCTACTTCAACAATCCAGTGTTTGATTCCTACACAAATGTCACAAGATGAAGAAGGAGCATGAACATCAAGAAATCCATAAATTACACTAAGGCATGAAAGACAACATGAAGAAATCCAAAATTCTCAAATTTGCAAGTTTGAAAGATGCAAAGTTCTAGAGGTGAAAATCCAAGTTCGAAGACTATTCCATGAAAGATGATACAATTTGGGAAAGTATTCCAAGCAGTGTGAACGCATTGCAGATTAAACCGGTTCGCTCAAACGCTGAGGTGGCATGTGCAAGCCATGGATCCAATCATATTCTGCCATTTCACCCATCTAAGTCTGACACGTGTACATCAAGCAAGAGGTCAAGAAGGATGTCCATGTGGAGATTCTAAAAGATGCCTTATTCATGCTTATCACATTGGCAAACGTGCCTTTGTTCCCTCTTACATGTCTAAAAATAGCGAGTTGTTGTAACAAACTCCTTACGTGGTGTAATTTTGGCCATTGATTTGCAAATCGAGCCTGGCCCTTGGATGTAATCTTGAGCTCTATATAAAGCTCACTCTCTTCATTTGTAAGGGGAGATCATTAGTTCTTAGGGGGTAAAATGTTAGAGTAGAAGCTCTTGAAGCATTGACAAGACTTTGGCAAATTGTTGTAAAGATACTACCAAAATCAATATATTCTCATTGAAGCTTGGTGAAACTTGTATTCTTTTGGGATGTTAGCATGGTTTTCCAATCTCTTGAAGATGATTCAAAGCACATTAGATAGATTTTAGACAAAGTTCATTGATTTGATGAATAAATGTGAAGATATTTGATGAATTCCTCAGTTCATACTTTTGTGGATTGCCGATGGTGATTTGCAATGCAAAGTTAGCCTGAACCATTTTGTTGCAATAGTTCGATTGTGAATGTTCATTCAGATTGTGCCAGCTGTGGGTATTTGGATGCATGTTTGCAGTTTGAAAATCTTTCATTTTCCTTTGAGGATTGCACTAGTTTCGTGTAGTTGTTGCTCTCATGGCGAAGCGAAGCTCGGTTGTAAGGAACTTGTCTATCGAAGCATTGTCCATTATATCATTGTCCTTAGATTAGATTCTCTTAACCCTTGCCTTCTTTCATTTTCTTTCATAGTCAGTTTGAAGTGAGTTCCATTTCACAGAAAGGAGAATAACATATTTGAGTGGAGCAAGGAGTCAATTCAGTGTAAGTCCCTTTGTGAGTTTCAGCAAATCACATCAACTACTGAGTCTATCCAATTTGCAAGTCAAGAACTGACATTAAGGAACCTTGGAGTTGTTTCGATTAACCACATTGTTTAGCATTTGAGAGACTTTATTCAAGAGAGGATAGAATACTTAGTATTTTATTCTGAGTTTGCATGTGCATAAAAAACACATCAACATGAAGGACTTGGACCTTTTCTTGTGAGATGGACTTTTGCCATGGATTGGCTAGATTTGCTTGAGGAATGATAACTAGGGCTTCAATTTATCCTTAGGAAAATCAAACTTTTATTTCATTGCTTCAACATGTTTATGTATTCCTCAAATTCCCTGTGAGCTAAGTGTGTTGACACTCCTTCCAAGTCGAATGTTCATGGATTTAGAGCAGGAAACTTGGCAAAAGATTAGCAAAATCAAAACCTAACCTACAAACCCTAAGACCTAAAGCGAAAAGAGGGGGTCCCCATTTGCAATGGGGCGATGTGTGAAAACGTCACAACAGAGACACCCCAAATTATCCATAGGTGTGAGGACAATTGGACTACCGCAATGTGAAAAATTTGGTCTAACTTTACTTTGGTCAATGAGATCTTGTAACTAATATGCAATAGAGAGAACTTTTTTGAAGTTGTGATCATGAGATGAGATCAGTTTGGCGCTTGACGGAGAAATGTGCTGAAATTCCTTTGAGATATTCAAAGACATCTCCATAATGTTGTAGCACATTGTCAACTATAGTTTCTAAGTTGCGATCTCAATAGATCGAGTTGTAAGAGTATGCTTCTTCATAGTGTTCAACTTCGACTGGGGCAGGGGGAAGGGGGGGCAAGGTGTGGGGGGCGCACAAGTAGTACAAAATCTAGTGTATAAGAGACAAAATTTGTGTACTTTTTGTAGATATCAATGAGATATTGGTCTTGGGAAGCACTATAGAATGTGACAGGGACCATAGCAGCAAAAATCTTTTGGGGAAAAAATCAGCAAATCAAAAGTAATTTTTTCAAAAAATCGTGAAAAAATCGGATTTCTAAAAAATGTAGAAATATTATAATAAAATAATAAATATTAATAATATATTATTATATTTTAATAATATTATATTAAAATATGTCATTATTAATTATATATATTAATGGCCTCGGCCTTTTACCAATAAAAAAAAATAAAAATATTATATTAAAATATATTAATATTAAAATATATTAATAATATAAATATTATATTATTAATATTTATTATAATATAATAATATATTATAAATATTATTATATTTTAATAATTATATATTATAATATTAAAATATAATAATATTTATAATGTATTTTGGCAAATATATTTTGGGTTGGGTTTGGGTGGTTATATATATTATATATATAGATTAATGATATAAATATTATATTATATTATTAATAAATATAATAATATATTATAAATACTATTATATTTTAATAGTTATATATCATATTATTAAAATATAATAATATTTATAATATACTTTGTACATTAATATGTAATATATTAATGTACTAAAATATTATAAATATTAATAATATTATAACATATAACTATCAATAATATGAGACGGAGCGTATGTGCGGTAGCTCTGTGCAGTCCTGCGACCTATAGTAGGCCGCGGTCTGCATGTGTTTGTTCTCTGTTGCATGCGTTTTTTATTTGCAGATCGGGCTCTGTGGGGTTGTTTCCAACGAGGGGAGGGGTTTTTTAGCTTTCGCGGGGGTCTGTTTTCTCGAGTGTGTGTGTTGTTCGGTGTAGGTGGGGAGCAATGGCTTGAGGGGATTTTTTAATGGTAGGGTTTGTGCCTTTGGGTGAGATGTCGAGGGATGCTGCTATGGCAGAAGTTGGTGACGGGTTTCCTCATCCATCCCCTCCTGATGTTGGGGTTTTTAGCACTGGTGCTTTGAAATTGTAAAAGATAAACAGATGCTTGGTGAGAGCTCAAGCTCGTCCGAAGCTGGTGATTCAAACAGAGGCGGTAGCCAAGGACCTGGAGTATTATAGAAAACATGTTTTAATCTGCAAATTTATGGGATTAAGGGTTTCGATGCCTTTCCTGGAACCGTGGATTCACAAGTCATGGAATCCGGAAGGTGATTTTGACATCTTGCTAGCTGCGAATAACTTCTTTCTGGTGGTTTTGTTGTGTATCTCATATCGTAACAAGGCGTTTGAGGGAGGGCCCTACTTTTATAATCAAGTTGGCCTATTCATGAAGCCTTGGCATGCAGGCTTTAACTCGCCTGAGGAGCTGCTCTCGAAGGTGTCGGTGTGGGTTGTTTTCCTCAGTTGCCGTTGGAATGTTGGAGACATGATATTCTGCAATCAATTGCGTTGCTGCTCGGGAAGCCTATTGGCCCATCTCAACAAACTCTGGAGAAGTGAATTTTTTCCTATGCTCGGGTTTGTGTGGAGATTGATCTGAGCCAGCCTCTGCCATATTCTATTGATCTGACTATTGGGTCTAGCTCCTGGACTCAGCAGTTAGACTATGAGACTTTACTCTTTAGATGCCGGTTGTGCCATGAGTATGGTCATCTTCAAAGGAGGTGCCCTCGTGCCTCGGGTGCTGGTGGTTTAGATAATGTGAAGGCTCCATCTAATCCAAGGGCGGAAAAGGGTAAAGCACTCGTGCAGGGGGTGGTACCGGATAAAGATGGATTTGTGCCAGTTAAGTCACGAAACAAGAATCGGGGTCAAAAGAGGACTCTTCGGGATCGTCAAGAGGAGACTTTTAACAAGTTTGAGGCTTTGGATGAGTTAGTCCATGAGGAGGGGGTTTCTTCTGACATGCATGTTGAAGCTTCTCCTTTAGTTGATCATAATTCTGAGTCTTTGACTGTCACTACCTCAGCCCTAGTTCCTGTGGTGGCTTCCGGGGTGGTGATGGATTCGTTTGCTCCTTCCCCCGATGCTGGGATTGGTGACTCTTGTGGTTTGGTGGAAACCCCTATGGCCTCTTCATCTGAAAGGGTGACTTTAGTGGGTGGACCGGGTTTGGAAGACTCTGGTAAGAATAAAGCCCTCTCTGCGTCTCCTATTTTGGGTTTACAACAAAAACCCTTGAAAAAGAGTGCTCCTGATAAGCCCTAGAAGGTGGGGAGGAAGAAGGATCAGGAGAAAGTTAAGATGGCTGGGGAGACGGTGGAATCTGGGTCGGTGAAGACATTGGATACTCACTTCTCTCACCCTTCGTGATGATTGTGTTATCATGGAATGTAAGGGGTATGAATAGCATCCCTAGACAAAAGGCTATTCGGGACTTGGTTAGTGCTCATTCTCTGGATGTGGTTTTCCTCCAGGAGACGAAGTTATCTATGGATGGTATGATGCAGTGTGTGTCTAAGATTTGGAACAGAGGGTTTTGCTAGTGTGTGGGTGCGCAGGGTAGCTCTGGGGGTCTTGCTTGCCTCTGGGATCCTCGGCGAATTTCTCTTGTTTGGTGGCTCTCTAGCAAATTCTCCATTTCTCTGGTTGCAATTAGTTTGGAGACGGGGGAAAGAATTCTTCTTTCTAACATTTATGCTTCGACGGATGTTCCTGGTAAGACTCTCTTGTGGTCTCATATCAATTTTCTGAGATCGTTGGATCCTTTCCTTCCTTGGATTATGGCAGGTGACTTTAATGCAATTGCCTCTCTAAAGGAGAAAAGGGGGTGTGTGCCTCGTTTGGATCCCTCCTCTGATCTCCTAAGGGATAATTTGGTTCGGCTTCAGCTTGTGGATATCAAACCTTCGAATGGCATGTTTACTTGGAATAATAGGAGGCTTGGGGATGATGTCATTTATGAATGGTTAGACAGGTTTCTTGTTTCCAGTTTTTGGGTGGGTGACAAGTGGCTGTCAAGTTTTGAAATTTTAGATTGGCGAGGATCAGCCCATTGGCCGATCAAATTCTCTGCCTGTTTGGTTGGTGGTCCTAAGAAACAGACTTTTAGCTTTCAGCTTATGTGGCTCAGGGAGGAGAGTCTTCTTGACTTGGTTTCTAGATAGTGGACTGAAGGATGACCTGCTTTTGGTACGGCTATGTACTCATTTGTGAAGAGGCTTCAATATGTGAAGTATAAATTGAAACATTGTAATAAGTATCAGTTTGGCAATGTGTTTCAAAGGAAAAGGGTTGCCCAGGAGCGCTTGGATTCTATTACCAGGTAGATTCGGGATTAGGGTCTTGATGCAAATTTAAGCAGGCTAGAGGATAGTGCAATTAATACCCTTGAGGAATGGGGGCTTCATGAGGAATTTTTTTGGAAACAAAAGGCTCGTGTTGATTGGCTTCAGGAAGGGGATAGGAATACTTCTTCCATAAATCGGTGAAGGCTCGAAGATAAGGTAACTTTATTTCTTCTCTTCGCTCTCCTCAGGGTTCTGTTCTTTCTTCCTCTTCGGGGATCTCTAGTGAGGCGGTTCATTTTTTCTCCGCTCTCTTTTCCGAAGATACCCTGCCTGCTAGTGAGGAGGAAGCTTCTATCCTAGCTTGTATTCCTCCTTTGGTGACTATGGATACGAATGCTTCTCTTCTTAAACCTATTTCTTTGAAGGAGTTGGAGGATGTGGTGTTTCAGTTGAAAAAAGGGAAAGCTCCTGGTCTTGATGGGTTCCCAGCTGAGTTCTTTCAGGAATTTTGGGAAGTGATCAACCTTGATCTTTTGGAGGTGGTGTAGGAGTCTTTAAGGAATAAGCAAATGTTGCGAGCCATGAATGCCACGCTTCTTGCTCTTATCCCAAAATGCGAGGGTGCTGATTCTCTAGATCTTTTTCGACCAATTGCTTTGTGCAATGTGGTGTATAAAATCATTACAAAGCTAATTGCTAAGCATTTGAAGCCATGGCTGGATAAGTTGATCTCGAAGGAACAAGGGGGCTTCGTTGCAGGTGGACAGATTTTGGACAGAGTAGTTATTGCGGCTGAGACTATTCACTCCATGGCCTCTTCTAAGGAAAAGGCTATGTTTATAAAATTGGACATAGCTAAAGCTTATGACAGAGTTAAATGGGGCTTTTTCATC
This sequence comes from Cunninghamia lanceolata, assembly GCA_027924645.1. Lineage (NCBI taxonomy): Eukaryota > Viridiplantae > Streptophyta > Pinopsida > Cupressales > Cupressaceae > Cunninghamia > Cunninghamia lanceolata. The sequence goes on along the minus strand of BSBN01000206.1, from coordinate 2,393,891 downwards.
AAAATTCTCAGAGCCTTTGGGTTCAGTGGTGAGTGGATTGATTGGGTCATGAGTTGTGTGAAGACTTCCTCCTTTTCCATTCTCATAAATGGGGAGTCTTCGGATCTGTTTGGTGCTTCTAGAGGTCTTCGACAGGGGGACCCCTTATCCCCATATTTGTTCATCTTCATGGCTGAAGGCTTGGGGAGATTCATTAAGTCCCGTGTTATGGATGGGCTCATTCAGGGATGGAAATGGAGCAATTCTCTTCCTCCTCAAACTCATCTTCAGTTTGTGGATGATATGGCTTTGATGGGTGCTGCTAAGGTGGCTGAAGCAGTTGCTTTGCGACAGATTTTGGATGGTTACCTCACTGCCTCGGGTCAAAGCATTAATGAAAGTAAGTCTTGCATTTATTTCTTTAATGCCCCCATGCTTATTCAGCAACGTATTGCTAGGATCTTAAGGTTTCAGGTGGGGAAACTTCCCTTTATATACCTCGGCATCCCTCTGGATGTGCGCCCACTTTCCAGGTGTTTTTGGCAGGGTGTGATTGATAAATTTCGAGGGCTGGTTTGTCATTGGACCTATAGATGATTATCCACAACTGGCAGAGTTACTCTATTGAAGTCCGTGGTGCATGCCCTTCCTTTATACAGGTGCTTTGTGTTGACTACTCCCTCAAGCTTCATCAAAGATTTTGAGGGCCTTTGTCGGCAGTTTCTTTGGTCGGGTAATCTCCTTTCAAAGAAGTGGAGCTTAATTAAGTGGGAAGTTGTTTGTCGGCAAAGCAGGATGGTGGTTTGGGTTTGCATAGGGCGGATTGGAATGGGCAGGCTTTGGCTGCTAAGCTGTACTGGAGATGGTGTTCATATCAGCATCAATATTGGGCCAGGATCCTTACCTTCAAGTACTTTGGGGAGGTGGATGGCATTGAGGTTCCTCGATTTAGGCTTTCGGGGGAAAGGTTCCATGATCTGGGACACTCTCAAGAGGGGGGCTATGCTGGTTAAACAAGGCTTGTTTTGGATCTGCAATAGAGGCTTCGATGCTCTTTTTTGGCATGACTCTTGGGATGGCTTCCCGCCTATCCTCTCCTCGCATCCTCACTTGGGGGACTTATGTGGGATTTTTGTTCAGGCTGGTTGGAGTAGAGTGATGGACTTCAAAGCCCCTTAGGCTTTGGGGCAGACCATTGTTTACCAGTGGAAGGATATGCAGGAATGGCCCATGAGTGGATCTTTGGAGGATAGGAGGGAGTTGTCCTCCATTTTGGTTGATAGAGTGTTGTTCTCTTTCGGAGCGGGATATGCTGGCTTGGGGTCCGAATCCTAAAGGGAAGTTCACTGTTGCTTCAGGGTATCGTGTTTTGGACAGACAGGCCTAGGGTAGTGCTGAGGTTCCTTGGTGGAAAAATATTTGGAATAAATTCTCTTGGCCAAAATGCAATTTCTTTTCTTGGCTGGTGGTTTATGGCAGGTGTTTGACTTGGGATAACCTCTGTAAGTGAGGCTTCCAAGGTCCTTCATTATGTTTCTTATGCCTAAAAGATGTTGAGACTATTTCGCATATTTTCTTTCAGTGTCCATTTGCTAGGACTATTTGGCATTTTTGGTGGGGGGCTTGGAATTTGCAGTGTAGGCACCCTTCTTCTCTGGAGGAGTTTTGGCGGAACATTGGGCCCATTCGGGTGAGGACACGTTTCTGCACATAGCGTGGCCAATTGGCCCTAGTTTGATTATATGGCACATCTGGTTTGGAGCGCAACCGCAGGGTCTTTCTGGATAAGAAGTTGTTGGTGGGTCAAGTTTGGTCTCTCATTCTTGGGGCCTTGCAGGAGACCTTGTATGCTAAATGTGATTTGTCAGCCCCGGTGGATCCTGGTGATACTGGAGAAATTCGTAATCTGGGGATTCTTGTTGGGGGTACCGGAAGGCCCAAGATTGGGCAGAGTAGGTGTTCTAGAGGGAAGGTCTTTAGGGGAGGGCATTGGCTGCTCCCTCCCACTGGAGTCTTGAAAATCAATATTGATGGGTCTGCAAGGGGTAATCCTGGGCACGCTGGCGTTGGTGGGGTGGGTGAAGACAGTTCTGGGGTGGTTGTGTTTTTCTTCTTGGAATATAGGGGCAACACTCTAATAATCTTATGGAGGCCTTGGCTATTCTTTTGGCTTTGAAGAGGGCATATGCCCTTGGCTGGAAAAAGATTATCTACGAGTCGGATTCTTAGGTGGTGATAGACTTGATAAATAGAAGGCAGTTTGATGATGTTAGTTGGTAGCTTGCGGTGGTGGCTAAGCAAATCACCAGTCTTGGAGAATTACTTGATTCTATCACCTTCTCTCATATCCCTCGGGAATGGAATAAGGTGGCTGATGGGTTGGCCAAATGTGCTTCTGAGAAGATTGGGACCTAGGTGGTGGATGATTGGGGCAGTTTACTTGGGGATCTTGCTCAGGATTTGGAGGATTTGGTTACGGAGGATGTGAGATGTTGCATGACCACTTCTTGATTTCTTGTTTGGTGTCTCTGGGCCCGTTTGGGCCTCCTGCTGCTTTTATGCTTTGTATTGCTCTCTTTGATTAATAAAGTTTTTACCCTCTTTTTAAAAAAAAAAAAAACTATCAATAATATAAATATTATATTATTAATATTTATTATAAATATAAAAATATATTATAAATACTATTATATTTAAATAGTTATATATTATATTATTAAAATATAATAATTTTTATAATATATGTATAAAATATTATAAATATTAATAATATAATAATATATTATATATTAATAATATAAATATTATAATATATAACTATTAATAATATAATTATTAAAATATATAAATATAAGAATATATTATAAATATTATAGTATATAAATATAATAATATATTATAAATATTATAAAATTTATAACTCGAGTCACCCACAGGATGGTGAAGCCCTACCTCCAATTTATAATTAGCCGATAGGTTTTTATATTTGAGCATTATAGTGCTCAGAATTGTCTCACGCCTAAAAAAAATCGCGTTGGAAAATTTTCTAAACTCGTTGGTTGTTCCTATCGGCATATTCCTTGAACCTCCTAGGGGTGCAAGTGCTAGTAATATTGTAGTGTGCGTGAAGCCCTACCTCAGAGTCTAAACCAAATCCGCTAATCTGCGCTTGAACCTAATCCGCGCACAAAACCAAAAAAAATGAAGCAATAAAACTAAAAAACGTAGGTATAAACCATAATGGAACCGAAGAATTTTCACCCAGTTGACTATTCAACGATTTATATGTGAAATCGCGATTTTTTGGGGGAAAAAATCGGGAAATTTGAAGATTTGAAAAAAAATCGCAATTTTAACTATTTTTTCCTGATTTTTGCTTCTATGATAGGGACAATTGTTGCCCTCGAGGAACAACAGTATGGCTTATTAGTAACATCTTAGTCATACAAATATGGCTTACAATAAAGAACATTGCATATTCCTAGTCATGCTACTTGGCAAGAGAATCTTGCATGGGTGAGATACCATACTCAAATGTGCATTGACTAGTTAATTTGAGCTCTTGTCCTTACTAAAACGATGCAAGCGAGTAAGATCTAGTATGTGTTTCTATTGTGAGGCCTATAAGTTTTGTCATGTCTTGTGTGATAGTGTTCTTTTGGCATCCAATGTTGATGATGACATGGAGTGGTTGTCCCTTAACCCAACACATGGTGTGAAAAAGACACTCTCATTCTTCAACATCAAATGGGTGCTTGTTGAGCATTGAGACTAAAGCAAGTTGGAATATTGGGGTTGGTGTTTTTCTGTTCCTTGTGTCCAAGTTGCAAAGTTTGAGAAAGCAATCTTTTGTACATGACATTCTTAGCCGTCATGGGTGTTGTAATGAAACAACTTGCACAATAGAAGAATATAATAGTAAGTATGCTGCAAATACTTAATAATATGCCACTTCGAAGGGGCAACCTCCTAATCCACTTCGAGGGGGATACCTCCAATAGTTTTCAATAAGAACACAATACTCACTATGATGATAATAACTAACCTCTACCTCCTATATATACCATACTTATGCCATGGATGCCACTCAGGCCGACCTAACTACCTATATAAGACTATATTAATGATTATATAAATTAAATAAGAGTTAAGGTAGCCACAAGCCCTATACACACTATAGGATTAGGGATGTAGCATGCCCTCCACCTTTACAAAAGTGTTGTCCTCAACGCTGATCAATTGTGGTAGCGTCTTCATAAAATCTCCATCTTCCCATGTGGTAACTTTGACTAGAAAGTATTTCCATATAATGAAGTAATTTGGAATTGTCAATGTCCTTAGCTTCTTCATGTGTGTCTGAAAAATCAACTTCAGTTCCAAGATGTGTCTTCCCTTTGCATATAGCTCTTGATGGCGATAAATATGTTCTTCCATTTCTCTAAACTTTTCGTGCACCTTCAAGGAGGAGGTGAGGAATGGTAGATGGTACCCTAGCATTGGTTGAATAGCTTGATTAGGAACTTCTTTAGGAAATAATGCTTTTTGAAATGCTCCAAGTAGTGATAATGAATGGAAAGATCTTATGGGTTTGACTTCTTCTGCTATTTTTTCCTCTTCTTCTCTTTCTTTTGTTTCTCTTCCTTCTCCTTCTTCTTCTTCTTCTTTTGTTTCATCATCATCATCATCATCATCTTCTTCTCCTCCTCCTCCTCCTCCTCCTTCTCCTCCTTTGCATGTAGATCCTTAGTATAAGTCTTCCCCACTTTTTGTATCTTCCTTGTTTTGAGATTTTCCAAGTGTGATAGGATTCTTTTTGCCTCTTATGGCAGGGCCCTCCATGATTGGGAAAAATAATTTTGCAATAAATCACACAAAACAAATCCAATTAATTTGAAAGTTTTACTGTAACTTACTAGGGCCTAGATCTCACTACCCAGAAACAATCTCCAAGAAATTTGCTAATTTGCAGCCTTGAGGGAGAAATTGATGGAGACCCTAATTCTGCAATAACTCGCATAATTCTGATCCAATTTCTCTGAAATCTGTACTATAGTAGCTTCAATATGTTCTTAAGAAATCCTTAAAAAATTTAGAGAGATATGTGCTTTACAAGAAAAAATGGTAGAAACCCTAATTCTGCAGTAACTCGCTCAATTCTGCTCCAATTGCTCTAAAATCGGTGCTATAGCCGCTCCAATATATCCTTGAAAAACCCTTTAAATATCTTGAAAAGATTCGCTACAATGAGAGAGAGAGATGCGCTTCCCAAAATGACCTCCAAAATTGAAAAAAAAATTGCTTTATTTTTTGCCTTCAAGGTGCCAAGATCATGCTCTGATACCACTTGTAATGAAACAATTTGCACAATAGAAGAATATAATAGTAAGTATGCTGCAAATACTTGATAATAATATGCCACTTTGAGGGGGCAACCTCCTAATCCACTTCGAGCGGGATACCTCCAATAGTCTTCAATAAGAACACAATATTCACTATGATGATAATAACTAACCTCTACCTCCTATATATACCATACTTATGCCATGGATGCCACCCAGGCTGACCTAACTACCTATATAAGACTATATTAATGATTATATAACTTAAATGAGAGTTAAGGTAGCCACAAGCCAACTACTCATAACCATATACACACTATAGGACTAGGGATGTAGCAGGTGTCAACTTTATGATGAAGACACTCTCTTTCCTTTATTTTTCTTCTAGCAAGAGGCTTTGGCTGCATAGTTGCATTTGGCTTAGACAAAAGTATCCTATTGTGAGGTCGTTATTATGCACTATGAACATCCGTATTTTTTGAAGATTTGTTCTTGTGCAAGGGGCTAGAAGAAGATGTTGGGCCATTGAACTCTTGCCCCTGCCGAAACCATCCAAGTGAGTAAGAACAAGTGTATGTTTCTATTGTCAAGCCTACAAGTTTAGTGGTGTTTTGTGCAATAGTATACTTTTGGTGTCTAGTATTGATGACATGGAGTGGTTGTCCCTTTACCCAACACATGGTGTGAAAAAGACACTATTGTTCTTCAACATTAAATGGCTGCTGGTTGGGCATTGACACTCAAGCAAGTTGGAATATTGGGATCGATTTTTTTCTTTCCTCGATTACAAGTTGTAAAGTTTGAGCACTCAGATTTTTCCTTGCCTTTATTTTCTTCTATGCCAGAAATTTTGATTTTGTAGTTGCATGTGGCTTAGGCAAAGTTTTCCCATTGTGAGGTTGTTGTTGTGAATTGCTCATTTTTGTTCTTGTGCAAAGGGTTAGAAGACGAGGTTGAGCCTTTTTGCTTTACTCTGGCTTGTTCTTCAATCTTGAGAACATGCTAATGGGCTTCCCTCAATATTTTACAGTTTATGAGATTCACAGTGACTTGTATGTAATGATGAAGACCAATAGTGTACTTCAAGACTTTATACAAGTGTATTTTGCAGATATTAAGACGTGTAGAGTTAATGAACTAGTTGTAATCTTGCAGTGACAGGTCATTTTTTTTCTGAATAATTGAAATTTCACATCATGGTAGTATTTTAGATGATAAAATTGAGTGTACACTGCCTCAATGTGCTTGGACTTGATGTGGCAAAAGACACCAACATATGAGAACAAAAATGCTCTCCCTTACAGAGAGTGAAATCCCTAAGGTTTTGGGTACCATTATGCAGGCTTCTATGGATACCAGAAATAAATGAAATGGTTCCCAAAGTCAAACGGGCTGAGAAATACTGGCAGGATAAACTATAGCAACATCATTTTTTTAATGTTTAGGATTTATGGGTACAAAAATAAATATGCTTAAGAATTTAAATCTAAATCTAACAAACACTGATTTTCAAAAAAGATCAAAAGAAAGATAGGGTTAGAGAGAGAGAGAGAGAGGATGAGCATGCAACTGGAATGAAGTGCAACTGATTTACTGATTTCTGTATCCCCATAAAAATGAATTCATCAAATGATCTGTCTAGCACAATCTATCTAGTGAAAGGTGCAAGATTTAGAGGAAATAAACCTAATAAATGATTTCTTAGACTTTTTTACGAGTGTACACAAAGTTCACATCAACCATTTGCTAAATCAAAAGAAGATATTCAACAAATACCAGCAAGTGGGGATATGAGCAGAACTCATACCAATTTCAGATTCTATTCCAATTCCAATACATCAGCTCAGTTTGAGGACATGAAAAACATACAACTATTCAAAAATCTTTTCTAATATCTGTTTGCAAATCTCCAACCTGGAGAAAGTCTAAACAACAGATATTTAAAGATAAGTTTCTTGGCAGTTACATTTGTCACTTCGAATTTTACATATTACAAAGCTTCTTTTAAACAAAATTGATAAAACAGAAGATCCCTAGGACCTAGCAGATCATGCCACCCAGCACCCCACATAATCAGAATGCACTCTGTCCAGATTGATGACAGGTATGCTTCGTAGCTGGGTCTTTGGCTCTCTAATTGCTCTTCCCACATTATCCAACTGTTCTTCTCAAGCTCCAATCAGTTATTCGACTTTTCTCAACCTGGGTACTAGTATTCACTATGAAATCCATGGTTTACTGATTACTCTTGTCTTCCACCAGTCATGCCTGCTCCCTGAAATTAACCATAAAGCTCCTCAAGATGCCATTAAAGGTCACCTGACGGACTAACTTTTGTTGCACTTCCAGAGATCCACTGCACCCCTTCTTGCAAACTGCCTTGCTAACATGTACCATAGTTTTGCAGCAATCAATTTCAACCTGGGTTAACAATATTTGATTACATCACCCACTGTTTGATGCCACAGAAGAAACGACATTCAATTCATTCTCAACTTCCTTAATCTCTTTCTCCTTTGGTTCTACTTTGGTCCATACTGTTACTAGCTCATCTGATACACCTTGAATTGGTATCATCGCCCTGAACAACCTCTGTATGCTTTCTTTAGCTGATTTCACCAAGTGAGGAGGTACACCAATTTTATCCCTTTGCATCAGATTAACATTCTCTTGGGTGAGTGGTTCTAGTTTGTCTACCACTATATCTCCCATTGTATCATGTTTCAACAATAGAAGTAATCGAATCACCCTTCTTGCACTTTCTAGATGCCTGGAATAAAACTTCTTCTGTTTGTATTGCAATTAATTGACTTCCTCTTTTTACTTGTCTGGTAAATGTTCTTTTAGCTTTTCCAAATTTCTTATCATATTTCATTTAAATATCAACTTCCTCCAGTGCCATTTGTAAATTGCCTTCTTTCTCCTTCTCTGTCTGCACATGGACTAGCCAAGAACTTGCTAAAGCACCAGGAGTTTGTATTGTGAAATCTACACCGTCTTGTACAGGGGTTTCCACTGGGTTGCACAGGTGTTGAAGAAACTGCTTGTTGTTGACTGACCAAACAAGGGATATCATTTCTTTGCACCTCTAGGGAACTCTGAATGTCAATTTCAGAAAACACAAGAGCTTTCTTCTTCACTGCTGTTGTTTCTTCTTCTGGACTTGCCTTTGTTTTACCCTTAGATTGCATTTCCAAGTTGAATTCTTCAGGAGTAATTTCTTCCATTTCTTTTGGGGTGTCTTCGTAGTTAACCAACCCTTGATTGGGTACTTTAGTTTCAACATGATCAACTGGAGGAAGGGATTCTTGCAATGCCTTCTCCAAGGCTCTTTTACTTAGCAAAGACCTATCCTCCTGCTTTTCTCTTATCTGTTCATCTTCTTGCAGTCTGTACCTACCATCATGTACCAAGGAAGGAGATAGCAGGTCAAAGTTCCCTGCATCCTTCATTCTCTGAACAACTTCATGATCATATAATGCATAAATATTAAACTTATCATCTTCAGGATATTCGTTATGTACATAATTAAAAGAAACTTATTATTTAGAAAGAAATCGCTAACTCTCCCCTCTGGTTCCCAATGTCTAAAATTTATCGAATTCCAATTTGACTCGGTGATGTGAGAAGGCATAGCAGGTAGATAAACTTTATCTTTACCAAGTATTATGGGAAGGGGAGGGTATGATGTAGTTCTTTTAATCTTTAAGAAAGAAGCAATACCAGTATTCTCCTGAAAGCAAACTTCTGGTACAACCAGTCTAGGCAACACATACTTTGGGAACTGGCGCGGGGTTTGCAAACATCCCTTAACCTGGATAAGTATGCAATCAGGATATATCCACCATGCCCCTGTTTTCTTCAAATCTTCAATTAACTCGTCAGGCTTATTAGGTAAGGTTTACTTCTAACTTCAAAATACACAGTGGGATAGAAAGAATCACAAATCACCTGAATATTTTCGAAGTATTTATGAAATGTAAAGCATCTCAAAAACACAATGAACAAGATGTAGAGAAGGGAAAAACCAAGTTGGCATTTTAGAACCAAACTGTATTGAGGCACAAATAGCATCCACTAAATAGGAAGCCTTATAAAAAGAGTCCCTCTTTAACCATCCTAAATTGTCTTTGCAAATTGACTGAAATCAAATTACCCCAATTTGGTTGTATTTTTGTCTTAATAATCATAAATAGCAGAGCGATTGAAACTGGATTCACATGGTCTATATCCTTGCAACCAAACAATTTGTTTAGAAGGATCATGGCATACCTGATTACTGTCTGGAAAGATGCTAACGATAGCTTAGAAACATCTACCTTCTGTGGCAATGGTTCAATTGCCTAATCTTCAAGACATTCCACCATGTTGTTCATGCCGTGCCATTGCTTAGCCTTATGGGCATCATATTTCAATGTGGACTCAGGCAATCTTAGCATATGCCGAAATGCAATTCCTTCAATGGGAATAATAGATTTGCCTTCTACATTTTTAATATTCCTGTATTAAACTGTAACATGGGAAGACATTTGGCTTCCCAACCACCCTATGTAAGAAGGAAGCTCTGATATTGGTTCTAGCTGCAATCCGTTCATCGATTTCCGGATAAATCTTTGGGTTCTCTGCATAATCCTTGAAAAAGTACAAATCGTTAAATGTTTTCTTATGCACCACTACATTACGAGAAGGATCCCTGTACTCTGACCTTTTAGAGGATGAAGTTGCTGCTACAAGGGTCGATAACTCAGCAATTCTTGCTTTATCTCAGGCTTTGTCTCTTTATGCTGCTTGAAACTCAAATAATTAACAACATAATGACCTCTCACTCAGTTCTTCGCACTTTATTTCCGTGAGAACAATGGTAGAGGATGAAGTTGCTGCTACAAGGGTCGATAACTCAGCAATTCTTGCTTTATCTCAGGCTTTGTCTCTTTATGCTGCTTGAAACTCAAATAATTAACAACATAATGACCTCTCACTCAGTTCTTCGCACTTTATTTCCGTGAGAACAATGGTAATTTAAATTAACTGATCAGGTGAAACCGTTAATAAATGCACTTAACACAGACATCAATATTCAATGCACTGGCACTAAAATTTTCAAATTTACAAAATCCCAATTGCAATCATCATTACAAATTACCCAGTGTGAAAAGACTTGTCAGTTGTCACTTATTTACCTGAGGGGAAATCATTACTAGCAAATAATTGCTATAAATCCGAGATATTTGAGTTTACATTACCAAGGTTAAAATTTGGGATATTTAATTCGATTTAAGAATTCGGAGGATCTGGGAGTTTGGAAGGAAACCAGAATAAAAGTTACCAATTCAATCCTCCAAAAGCCCTCTGGATCTGAAATCTCATGATATTCATGTTAAAATTAAGTTGCCGGTTTGGGTATGGGTCTATATATATACATATATTAATCAGCTGATGGAACAACAGAAGCAGTAAAAAAAACGTTTGGGGCTCGTTGCTGCCTTTGCCTATGGCTTTTTGCTCATTCCATCCTTTGCTGGTTGAATCCTGCCAATAGTGCTAGGGTCAGTGGTCTTTCAGAAATATCTATGGATTCAGAGACTCATGAAGTTTTTCTTTGGTTTTTAATATTTTGGATTTTTTTTCGTTTTCCATGGAGATGGCCCTGGACGAACCCACAGGGGACCCGAGGTGTATGACCCTGACCCTGGGTGAACACAGAGCTGTCCCGGGCCCGGACCTGTACTAGAACTGAATTTTTTCAATACTCGGGCTTAAATATAAGAATCTGGTAACATAGTGTTAAAATCATTCAAAGTCTGGGTGATGATGACACATGAAACCATACACTTGGCACCATAGTCAATCAGATTTAAAATTGCATTCGGGTCTGTGATCACTGATAAGCTCAGAAGGAAGTAAAATCTCAACAGTCAACTCTTCCAAAAATTGGACCTATTGATGTCTTCAATTCTACTATAAAAGTTTTAGCATCTGGACCACACCGTTAATTACAAGGAAGGGCAATAAATCAGGTTTAAGAGAGGTTTCACATCTGCGAAAGGAACAGAGAGAAAAGAAGCATAAAAACTAACTAAACATTCTCCAAAGTCATAGACTCACCGAAACATAAAATTAAACACAAGGAACCTCAGGAAATCCAGAGTCAGGAATGACAAACATTAAAACGACAGGACTTAACAAAGCATTGAATATTCCAATGGACTCCTAGAAAAGATAAAAAAATGACTGAACCATTTTCACATCCATGGAAACTCGGAAGATCAAAAGAATTCCCAGGAAAGGTTTGAAACACAGACTTACTGACATCCTTTAAAACAATTTAGTACAAGCAAAGTTTGGAATTAAAAGAAAACATCTGAGAACTTCTTCATATAAAATAAACAGGTAATCCTCTCTACAGATTGAGACAAATTAATAAAGCAGAGAACCAAAAATATACCCAGAAGTTAAGAGCTAACACAGACATAAGAACAAATGAAAGCGTAATCCAAGAACCTGCAATCAGAATTTACCAGTTTACCAGGGGCCTTGAAAGAAGCTCTGTTTTGAGCATGTTGAGATAGAAGGTCACGATAGGACTATGTGTTAATAGGTTTGAATTCATTCTGCTTCTTTGTACTAAAAAATTGAATTGGATGTCTTTAAAGTTGAGAAGGTGATCTTTTTTGCATATTTGAACTTTTTGATGGTGGTGTTAGACTCCAATTGTTGAAGCCATTCATCCAACATGTCAGTGTGAATTTTCTCTTGGGACATTGAGATGTAGAGATTGACTTGCACCTTGACTGAACTTTGGTGCTGAAAACTAAAAGAACTAGGAAGCAGCCATCGATGTTGTGGGGATGAGTTGAAGCATTAGGTCATAGAACTGTGAGAAAAATTCTTGTCTTTTCTTCCAAAGCTTCTTGGATGAGATTTTGGACTTCTTCCTGATCAGGTTTTTTTTCATTTTTAGACATCTTGGCTTTGTGTCATTGTCTTTGGAATAGGCTAAAATAGAACCGAGTTGTATGCCTTATTTCGGAAATTGCAAATGAATAGTCATGCAAAACTAGAACTCGTTGTGGAGGCCAAGTGACAAAATAGCTGAGAGGAAATTATGTTTTGATACCAGTGATTTGTGTTGAGACCAGAAGTAAATTTTGCCCTCCCAAAAATTGTTTTGAGGCATTTTCCCAACTCTGTGTTATTTGCAAAAATATAATCCACCCAAATAACCTAATCCACTTAAGTGATTTTGTCATCATTTCATTACGTGGATCAAATTTTGGTGTCTATTTCTATAAATATAATCACACATTCTTCATAAACCAAGGCTCTTCTTGGAAAGCTCTATATGCATACTTCAAACTTCAAAATATGGCTATGAAGAAGTCTTTGCCAAGAACCTTATTTTGAAACTTCTTCCTCATTTTCTCTCTAACCATAGCGACAATTTTTCCATAGTAGGATAACATATTAATTTTTCAATTAGGGCTTTTTAGGTAGAAATCTTACCTTAATCAGTAGTTTTGGGGTTTCTTTGGCCATTTTCAATTCTTTGGAAATTTTGCATCGATCTAATAGTTCAAGCTCCTTGTCCTTGCTTTCCAATTTTTTTCTTGTAGCCTCTCATTCCTTGTTATTCCTTTATCCCTTTTTCTTCAAAATCCTCTCTTATTATACATCTTGCATTCATCTATAATTCCTAGGACTAGGGCTTTCTATCCTTACTCTATTGCCTCGATGAGCATTCTCAAACTCTATAGTGGTACTCCTACAACGATTGATGATAACATTGTTGGCTCTTCCAACACATCCTTGACCATTGACCCAAGAAGATTTTGTTTCCCCCACCTAAGTGGTCTTGATCCATTTCTACTGCTTTGTGGGGTTACTCTTTTTAGGTTAACCTCCTCATGTTTATTTTTTTGGGGCTTTTCTCACTTTTTTGTTTTTGCTTTGTGTCTAGGGCCCCTTTTGCCCTAGTCCTTTGCTATTGTACCTACTATATGTTCCATTACCTTTGATCTATTTTGGTCATTCATGGACATTTATATAATTTCTTTCTTTCTTTTCTTCTTGCCAGTTTCTACATTCTTCTTGTACAAATCCTTCATCTCCTTTTTTCCAACCCTTAAAAAATGCTTCGCTTGTTTTGTGTCATGCCCAGTCTATGCATATAACTTTATTCTTTTGCCACAATTAAACTTAAGGGCAACCAAACCAGACAAATTTCAATATTCTAAGAGTTCATGAAGTTCATTTTGGTAGGATAGAATTGTGACAAACTATGATTGATGACTCAGTATGAAATCACAGATAAACATTATTATACATTTGCCCATAGTGTTTATTTGAGGTGTACAAATGTTCCTCACAGAGCAATTAGAAACCTCGGCTCCTTGGATGTCATTTGTTCTGCCACAATACTTGCATGGGTTTATTTATCCACTCATTTTATGTATGGTTTGTTCAGAATAATTTTCTCAATGTATACTTAAAGCCATGGGAATTTCAGTTAGATTTTGGGTTTTTTCTTATTTATGTGTATTGACAGTTCTCTTTTGTTTTTAGAATGCATATTTTTGTTACGCTAGGTTGGAATCATAACTTCTTAATTATGAATGACATCTAAGCTTCATCATGGATGGATTATTCATACATTGTGCTCTCTGTCAGGTGACTTTTATATGAAATTTACATATAATCTCAAAATTGGTTGCCCTTATTTATTTTCATTTAGTTTCCCACGTTGTGTTTCCTATCCTAATCATGGTTGCAACTGATGGACAGATATCTGAGTTCTACATATTTAATTTTTTAATTATATTCTTAAAGATGCATCGATAGAAAACTTTCTTTGATTGGGATGTGCAGTCTTTTTGATAATTTAATTTTCTTATATAAGTCCAAATCCAACACACCATCTAGAGTTTTGAACAAATGGTTGTTTGGATAGTGTTGCTTTTTTTTCACTACTATAGCTCTATGGAGGCAGGTATTTGAAGATGAAGAAGAAGCAGCGAAGTACTGCAGCTTATTGGAGGGTCATCGTGGGCAAGGCTGTGCTGGTGTTGCTGAGCTTGATGCATCATCGGTGTGTTTTGTTTTCGTTTGCAAAGTCTGTCTTCCAATTCTGTTTTAGAAAATTCTAGCTAAAAGATTAAATTACTTATTTTGTAATGCCCCATATATAATGGAGAGAAAAATCACATATCATATATATCGCAATAAAATCACATAATGTAAATGGACTATCATATCCAAGGTAGAGAAATACAACAAAATTATCAATCGACTACTACACACAATACTTGTCCAAATTAATTACTGTGATTTCTATAAAGTTTTGAATTGATTAGTATAACACGTGGTATATGACCTTTCTTAAAGAACCTTTCTCTTAAAAAGTTTCAAACTTTTCCTGGTAGAGGAAGAGCTAGAGAGAAAGTGGTGACTATGTGTCAATTGTTATATAATGTTCTATGAAGAAATGGAGTATCTTCCTTATAAAGTATGTCACTCTACAAGCTAGAGACAAGTCTATCCTTATCCTTAACCCAAGAAAAGGAGCGTCTTCCTTAGAAACTATGTCAATCTACAACCTAGAGATAAGTCTATCCTTTTCCTTAAACCTTTCATCTACCCATTTTTAGTGCTACAGTTATGTCACCATAGCTACCAGGTTAATAAAATTTGGAAATCCAGAATCTTCAAAATGGTTTGGAAAAATCTGATTTGGAATGTTATTATAATAGAACATACAAAAATAAATAAAAAATTCACAATAATTTATGAGCAGACTTCTGAAAATAATAAGATATATGGATATGCATAAATGATAGAGAGTTTCAAACTTTAATAACAGCGGCTACAACAGCATGTGATGTCTACAGGAGTGGCGACAAAAACATTGACTTTTACAGCGACTCGAAGATGTAAACAGTGATGGAAAAATTTCAAAAGAAGATTAACAACTGGAAGACTTCAATAGTGTCGTCCAATGTCCACAATCATTGCTTGGCATTTGTGGTTTTTTTCCAGTGTCTCTTTCCTATTTCTCTCTTCCTTCTCACTTTGGCAGTGATACATGAAAATCTAGTTTTTTTTTTCTTGTTTTTATAGTTGTTTTAGGGTTTTTTACTTAACATTAGATTAATTTTTTTTTTATTCCAATGAAAAGTTGGTTGAACTGAACCGGGCAAATCTATCCAGTCCAAAAAATCCAGACCGAACCAGATTTGAACCCGGATTTGGTAACACTGATGTTCACATTCATTTGTTGTGCTCTCTACCTAATTTAGGATATGTACTGCAAATTTCTAAAGAGCAATAATTATATAAACCCTATCAAGCATAGAAGATGTGTTTTTAGATATTTTCTCTAATAATGATGACTTTCACAAAGCATTGTATTTTCTCTCTTGCACGTCTTGATTCTATGGCCTAGCATATATATGATATGTATGATTGGTAAGATTATTCTAGATCCTTACAAAGAACGCCTAGATCTGTTAGGTTGACTTCCTCCTTCTAGCCTAAGATTGAAATTTGAGAGGGCAAACACCTGTTTCATGTAGTGATCACACATAGATGGTCATAGATTGGCGAGGCAAATCATCACTACAAGCATCCCAGCATCCTCAGTCTCATTCTAGATGAAGGGGGTCTACTTTGCTTAGGCATCAAGGGTCTTCCCCTTTCTCATGACCTAGGTCACTATGGTTAGTGCACATTACTAATGTTTTCTATGCCACCATAGGTTCAGTGGCTTAGATGTTAGGTGAGGTTCTAAAGGGAGTAATTGGGTTCTATATGTTTTCTCCAATAATGACGACTTTCACAAAGCATTCTATTTTTTTCTCTCATGTCTAGGTTCTATGGCGTAGCATATATGATTGGTAAAATTATTCTAGATCCTTACAAAGAACCCCTAGAGTTATTAGGTTGATTACCTACTTCCAACTTATTATTGGAATTTGAGAGGCGAAGCTTCACATAGAGATGAGCATAGATAGGTAAGATGAATTTCCTCTTCATTGCCACATGCGTATCCCAACACCCTCAATTGAAAAAATCCTGTCATAATCCTGTCGTGCATGAGAAAAATCAAAGTGAAATAAGTCATAGGATAATTTGAAGAAAATTTCTTTGGGGTTTTGGCTTGATATAGCTTGGAATTTAGACATAACAACAAAATCTTAATATTTGAGGGGTCATATTCATATGATTTATGAGAGTGCAAATTGTCTTATCAACCAAAGGATGATTCTGAGAAGTTGCCATCAAGAGGTTTCAAGTTTTGTTGTTTGTTCGTCAAAGGAGATTGATATTAAAAATCTATGTTCTTGAGTTTGTAGAGAAAAGAGTTTTTAATTTGAGTATTTTTGAAGTATTTGTCATTATTAGAACAGACGATTTTCCATGAAAGCATCATAGTGAATTCTTAGAGCTTCATCAGAGGGTTTGCCAAAGTTCATCAGAATAGAGAAAAGCTTTACTAGAATCAACTTCAGAGCCATCTTCCATAGAAGTCTATTTTTAACTTGCACTTAAAAGTTGTGTCTCACTATTTCTAGCTATCATCATTATGAAAGAGAAGAGTGTATTCTAGGATAAACTAGTTTTATCTATGTTGTAAAAAAATAGAACACAATATTATTGTATTAGATATTAGAATAATAATTACAATGAAGTCCATCTCCTTATATAGAGATCGGGAGATGAAATGGATAAACATGATGCATGTCCAAGCTTCTAAAAGCTATCAAAGATGTTAAAAGCTAAAATAGAAATAAAAATAAACCACTTAAGTCACTAAGGTGACTTTATTAGAAAGGTAAGCCTTATCTTCTAAACACCCCCTCCTAAGGCTTACTGTATTAAAAACAAAACATACTAACAAACAAAAACACTCAGAACCATATATTCTTTAGAAGCTTTTCTTTGAAATTAGCTCTTGGACTAGGTAGAACTCCATCAAGTTGCCTTGTAACCCTCATAAAGGTGTATCTACCGAGCTGAATTCTTGAGTTCCCAGATTACTACCTCCTTGGACTTTCGAATTACAAATCTCCCAAATTATTGGACAACAATCCATGTTGAGTAACATCCATAGTGCTCCATCAAGTTGTCTCATGACCCTCGTAATAGTATAATTCCCAAGATCCACAGACTCTCGAACTATCTAGGCAACCATCCATACTGAGCTTCATCTATACTAGAGTTCTTCCTTTCTTCAAAGTGCAGGGTTCTTAAAATGCATACAGTTCATGAGCAAATTCTTCACCATTGCTAGCATTTAGAGGATCTTCAACAATGGCTACATTAGCTGAACATTTGGTCTTTCTTTAAGCTTTCCCTCGATAATATTTGCTTGAATTCTACAGCTCCAAGTTGTGTGGCCTATTTTCTTGCAATAATAACATTTAGTCCCCCCTTTTTCTTTATCTGATCTTCTACGTTTTATGTATAATGCTATCTCAGTTTGAGGATCAACTTTTGTATCTCTAGCAATTGTTCTCTTTTCTTCCACTAAGAGAGCTGAAATCATGTCTTCCAAAGTTTGAGAATATAGCTGACTATGAGTATGTTAAGCACACCCAGATACTGAGAGGGGGGGGGGGGGGTGAATCAGTATTCAAACAAATCACAAACCCTCCGGAGAAAACTAAAACTTAATCTTTACAGCATTAATAGAAACATAAAACATCAACACAATGTACAACACCACATAACACCAGATATACGTGGAAAACCCCAAAGGGGAAAAACCACGGTGAGAAAAGCTGCTAGGAGCTACTGTCCTAATCCAGCGTCACAAATGAATCACAATTACAACTTTGTTTTAGGGCTACAACCCAAGGAAACTACTACTCCCTGTAGAAAGGTTTTAGGGTCACTCCCAAGGAAGCTACAACTCCCTGCAGACTTTGTTTTAGGGCTTCGACCCAAGGAAGCAACTACTCCTTGAACTAAGAACAAACTCATAAAAGATTACAGCATGACAGTCTTCCTATTGTCTGAATCTGACAATGAAGCTCAATCCTTTTGATGATTGCAATTCTGCCTTGACAACTTCTGCAACTTCTTCAAAATGTCTTCTTTGCAACTTACTGACTCACTACTTTCAACCTTCAAGAAGTTTTTCCTTTGGCTTACTGCCTCGAGCAATCAGTTAGGCACACGAGCTTCACTTCCCTTCTATCTCAAAAATGTCATCAAGATGAAACCAGACATGATTTATTACTTCTGCTCTTTCTCTTTTAGTTGCACATCATAATGCATTACACATCCACATTCTGCTTCTTACACATACTCCGTAATCATACTTCACCTAGATCAACTAGGTTTACAATATATATATGATATTACATTGATTACTTTGTCTGTCAGCTAGAGACAACATGAATATTACAATTACAAGTCGGCCAAAGATCAAACAACATGAAATGTGTAGAGGGCAAGCCCTAAAGTGAACTACACGCAACACTAGGAAGAGGAACACGCCTTGCGGATTCAAATACATGCTTAACCAGGTCCTAAGCATCCTTCACAACATCAGTCTTTAAGGAATAACATCCGCACACTTCACACATTTGAAATAGGTCGGTCTTAAGCAAGAAAGAATGAAGCTTGTAGCATATCGGCCATAACAACTTGGCGGTACACATGAAAGATTAAACATTACTTGCGGTTCTCCTAGATGAGTCAACATGACCCATACAACATTTCCCTTGAACTCCGCACAACAAGGACTTGTTGGAATTAGGGCTGACAATTGAGAGGGGGGGTGAATCAGTTGTCATAAAATTTTAATGCTGACTGCATTTAATTCTTCCTTACCACTTCTTAATGGATTAATGATAAAATCATGAAAAGCAACAATCAATAACACATGAGCAGAAACACAAATAACACACTTGACACCAAGATTTTTAACGTGGAAACCCGGTTAAGGGAAAAACCACGGTGGGGGTTAACCCACAAAAATTATACTATGTTAAAAGTATTACAAAAGGACTGCCCAGAGCTCACTGCTCAAAAGAGGCTCACTGCCTACAAGAGTGATTACAAAAGGATTACAGATTGTTTGAACTGATGAATAACATTTGCCAATGCAAGAATTCAGTTCCGGTTAAGCACAAAATACTGATTTTACACATTTCATCTTTACTCTGCCTTGTTTACTGCTTTGCCATAATCCGGACCTTAGATCTCTTCTCTTTCGCACTTCTATCTACCCTTTTCGCATTTACTCCATTTTCACATATCAACTTGCTCCAATTCACTCGAATCCATTGGCTATATATATCCGCCTCAAGAAATTTAATCACCTTTCTGTCGGCCTTATGAAGAACTTAACAAACAATACAAATACTTTGTTCTGTTGGCTGAATCCATACACCAATATTGATGCGTACCAGGAATAACACTTGTAGGTCACCATACATGTCGGCCACTAACATTATATCCCATACGCAGCTTACCAAAACACTTATACTAGATTCACACAAGGATGTAACACAAGTCGGCCTGTTCTTCACTGAACTGTTCTGTCATATTAGGACCTGATACTTAGATGCTCATAACTTTTAATCCCTTTGTCACCGGAGGCTGAAATCTTAGATTTAGATTTTCCTGACATTCCTCTACACCCTTAAATTCGCAACACACAATAATTAACTAGAGAGATCCATTGACCAAAATATTGAACTCTACCATATACCATGTTCCTGTCTATCCGGACTGGACAAATCTTGGAACTGACTTCCGGTATGATCTGATACTACACTGCGGATGTGTGGAATGGACTTAGTTGCCATTAATGACAACACATGACATGCCTTGCAATGTCTCTTGCCAACAATCTCCCCATTTGGCATTGATGGCAATACTTAGTGAAAAATGACTAAGTGTCAGAACACTCCCCTTTACTATGTACACTTGAGCTTTTCACTGATCTCCAATGCTCCCCCTTTTTTGGATTCCTCATTTTTCACTGCTCTTCACTCCCCCTTTGACATCAATGGCAAAGGATGGAATCCGCAAACCAAAATTTACCCAAAAACTATGTATACAATGCCGCATATGTACAACCAATCCTTAAGTTATATTTACATATACTTAAGTACATCTCCAAAAATATTCCTTAGCAGGGCCAACTCTGTATCCCAACTCTTCTTCATACTATTCAAAGTTGAAATGTGACCATTGAACAAAAATGCTTGTGCTTCAGTCTTCCGGAGGTCAATGGGATTACCTGTTTGAGTAGCAGTTTGGGCTTCTGTTACAACATTGAACATTGCTTCTATCTTAGGGGAAATCAATCCCCGGAGCTCACCCATTCTTGCTTCAATGTTCTCCTTTTCTCTTGTCAATTTCTTTGTTTCTTCCATCAGGCTGATTGCTTGACACTCCTTACTTGCCACTGATACTGTCAATGGATCAAAAGCTTGGGACATACTTGACAACTTCTGTTTGGAGTCCTTTATTTTATCTTCTATATCCTCTATGACTTTAGGAGTAGATAAACAAAACCTATATATACTGCCTCCTTCTGAAAGAGCATTTTGAATACTCTTTATACTATTATCTAGCATCAATCTATCTACCCCAATCATGCCTTTAAGTGCATCAAATCTTTTGCTATTAAATTCATTCTGAACTTTAACTTCTGCAGATTTTTCAAAGGACTCAAAGTGTGTACTTACAAAATTTAGAAGGCTCTTCAAATTCCCAGAGGGAGAATCAGATGGATTCTTCTAGAAAGTTGGCATTATCTTCTCCAATATACCGGATGCAAGGCCTAACAGCTCATTGTCCTCTATGTGAGATTTCAGTATCTTTTCTCTTGCCTTGGCTTGAGTGAAAGATGCTATCTTCATCAAATGGACTGGAGAGAGAGTATCTAGATTGATTGGTCCTTGAATTAGTTCTGGTTCATCAAATTCTAGCATTTTTTTACTCGGGAAACTCTTCACTGCATCTGCAGTGTCTCTTGCCACAATTTCTGGACCACCTTCCTTTCCTTGAGTTTTTTCAGAATTAGGACTATTTTGTTTGGGTGCATCAACATTTGCACCATCTTCTTCTGCTTTATCTTTCTTACCTTTGACTTCTTCTTCTTTCTCTGCTTCACCTTTCTCTATGTCATTTGCAGGGGGATTCTTTCCTTTGTCCTCACCATTTACAATCTGCTCCGAAGGATCTTGTGTAGCAGCAGTATTCTCAACATTGTCTTTTTTTCTGAATTGATCAGGAAGAGTTAGAGTATCTCCTACATCATCAGTTTTATCCACCATCTCTGTATCTTCCTTGTTTATTTGCTCCACTTCCGGAACAGAGGAGTCATCAACCTTGGTTTTGTTGGATTTAGGCTAGACAATTGAGAGGGGGGGTGAATCAGTTGTCCCAAATCTTTAACAGTTGCAACTATTTCTTTATCACACAAAACTGATTAATGGTATAAACATTTAAAGCATGAATCATCAACACATGAACATAAACAAATGAACACAGAACCCCATGATTTTTACATGGAACCCTGGTTAAGGGGAAACCACGGTGGGGGTTAACCCGCAAAGATTTATACCCTGTTAAAAGTATTTTAGAAAAATAGAAGGCACATGCCTTCGGGCGCACTGCCCAGAGCTCACTACTCAAAAGAGGCTCACTACCTACAAAATTTATGTTTTAATACAAAAGGAATTAACTGATAAATAGCATCTCTTTCATGCCTGGTTCAGTTTCATTGAATGCTCACAACTTCTGCTCTACCCCAAATACTTCTTCTTTAACTCTTCATCAAAACAACTCTTGTTCTTCTACTTCTCCTCTGCTCTGCTCTGCCTTTTGATCCTTTCTTCAGATTATATTATTTTCGCACAAGGATGATTTTCCACAACTCATCAACAAGTATTTATACACTTCATCAACCTTGGAATGAACATCAAGGTCGGCACTACAAACATCTGATTTAATGCGAATCACTATGCTGTCGGCCAAACATAACTGGGACTCAAATCTTCCTTGATCAACATGCCACGCTTCATAGAATTGCTCTTAGATCTCCGCAACACGCTTGAATCATCCGGTCGGCCAAGACTGGGAAGAACAACAACACCAAGAATAAAATCTTCATTGACAAGCTCAAACTTCAATGCGGACCTCCAACATAGCAGTCACACGATCCAGAGACTTCTACAAGCACATTGAATTCAACAAAAACATCTGCACTCCTCCAAATCATCCGAATCACTTGCATCTTCCTCAAGAACCTCAAGAACACTATCTGCCATGACTGTCACATTAGAAAGATTGCTTGCGGACCTCCAAACCACAAACCACTTGAATGGATGATACAAACTGACTTCCCAAACCTGCCTCTAGATCTGCAGATCATTTGACATATCTGGAACAATCCGGACCTCTTTCTGTCACTCTGTCTCTTCTGAATATTGTAGGAACCGGTTTTACTCAGATAGCCATAACTTCTTCATATCTTAATGCGAACCTCTCAAAACTTAACTGGAGCTTCTTCAGACAAACTTCTACATAGCCATATGGTCCGCATACATTGATCCTCATTAATTTTCTTAACATCCTCAACAATCTAGTCTTCTATACAGGCAGCAAAATATGATACAGTTGACACCAATGACAACAAGGATATGTTGACATCAATGACAACACTGCTTGGGCACATATTTGCAACAATCTCCCTCGTTGTCATTGATGGCAACATATGATGTGAAAAACTGATTTGACCATCAAGACAAGAACTTCTCCCCCTTTCTCTTCTCATTTCAATTACTTTCTTCACTGCTCCCCCTTTTATCAGCAACTAGTTTTTCACACAAACTTCTCTCCCCCTTTGACATCAATGGCAAAGGGCACATATTTGCAATCTTTTCTCCCTTTTTGTTTCAGACTGATCCCAACATTTGCATACTGACTACTCCCCCTGAGTAGTACCTCTTTTACATCAATCTGGATCTCAAGATGTGATTGTGAATTCCACTGGACTGATGCACTCTAGTGCATCTTAATTCTGATCAGGAGGGGTAATGACCCCCAACTTCTCTCTGAGATACTCAAAAGTTTCCTTGGGAAGAGGCTAAGTAAAAATATCCGCAATCTGATCCTTTGAAGACACAAAGTCCAACTTGACTTCATTCTCATTTACTTTCTCTCTCAAGAAATGAAACTTAATGGATATATGTTGTTTTTGAATGCAACATCGGATTCTTTGAGATGCTTATTGCACTTGAATTATCACAGAAGATTGTGACAGGCTCTTCAAACACAATTCTAATGTCTTTCAACATTTGCTTCATCCACAGAACTTGAGTACAATTATTTGTTGCCACTATATATTTTGCCTCTGCAGTAGACAGATATTGCCTCTTATTTTTTGCTCATCCAAGAGACCAATCTTCTTCCCAAGAAGAATGCACCACCACTAGTACTTTTCTTGTCATCCACATCTCCTGCCCAATCAGCATCTGTATATGCATGAAGAGTGAAGTCATTATCCTTTGGATACCACAATCCATAATCAATTGTCCCCTTGAGATATCTGAAAATTCTTTTGATTGCCACAACATGGGATTCTTTAGGATCAGCTTGAAATCTAGCAACAAGTCCAACTGCATTCATGATGTCAGGTCTAGTCTGAGTTAGATAGAGCAATCCTCCAATCATTGATCTATACGTTTTCTAATTTGCCTTGGGGGAGTCATCTTTACTCAACTTGCATTCGGTTACCATAGGTGTACCCACTGGTTTTGAATCTTCCATTCCAAACTTCTTCAACAATTCTTTCACATACTTGGACTAAGATATGAAGATACCTTTATCTGACTGAACAATTTGCAGACCTAGGAAGAAATTCATCTCACTAAACATTGACATCTCAAATTCACTTTTCATTTGATCAACAAATGCTTTGCACATATATTCATTTTCACCAAAAATGATATCATCAACAAAGACCTCAACAATCAGGATGTCCTCATGATTAATCTTGAAGTAAAGATTACTATCAACATTACCTTTGCTAAATCCTAGCTTAAGCAAATATTTATCCAATCTTGCATACTAGGCTCTTGGGGCTTGCTTGAGTCCATATAAAGTTTTTCTCAGTCTGCAGACCATATTTCTCTGATCAGACAACTGAAAACCTTCTGATTGCTCAATGTAGACCTCTTCCTCCAACTCTCCATTCATGAATGCTGATTTGACATCCATCTGATAAACTTTAAAATCTTTCAAAGCAACAAATGCAAGAAATAATCTGACTGCTTCTATTCTTGCCACCGGAGCAAAAGTTTCTTCAAAATCAATTCCTTCCACTTGAGAATAGCCTTTGCATACCAACCTTGCTTTGTTTCTTACAACTTCACCATTTTCATTTAGTTTATTCCAGAAGACCCATTTGGTTCCAATCACATTTTTGTCCTCAGGTCTAGGAACAAGATCCCAAGTGTGGTTCTTTTCAATTTGCATCAATTCTTCTATTGCTTTTACCCAGTTTTCATCATTGCAGGCTTCACTTACTGATTTAGGTTCAATTTTTGAAATCAAACAAATATCCTCTTGTTCTTTAGAAAATTTTCTCCTTATTCGAACACCTTTACTCTTATCTCCTATGATCTGATCTTCAGGATGATTCAGTCTTACATACCTGGGAGTTTTGGGAATTGCTTGAACTTCTGTTTCTTGAGCTTGTTCCTCAACATCTGTACTATCATCTTGAGTCTGGGATTGAACTTGCCTTCCTTGACTTGGATTTTCATCTTGATCATCTGAATCATATCCGCAAGACTTGGCATCTCCTTCTTTGCTCTCATCAATTCTAACATTAGCACTTTCAACAATCTTTTTCAACCTCTTGTTAAATCACCGGTAAGCTTTGCTTTGAGTAGAGTAACCCAGAAAAATTTCTTCATCACTTCTTGCTTCAAACTTGCCTAGATCCTCATCTCTTTTGATATAGCATTTACTGCCAAAAACTCTAAAATATCTTACAGTAGGAGGATGATCAAACCAGAGTTCATAAGGAGTCTTACCAGAATTGCCTTTGATCTGCACCCAGTTAAGAGTGTAGATAGCAGTACTTACAGCTTCTCTCTAATAAACTTGTGGAACATTTGATTCCATCATCATGGTCTTGGCAGCTTTTTGAATGGTCCGGTTCTTTCTCTCCACAACTCCATTTTGCTGAGGAGTCCTAGGAGTAGATAACTGTCTTTTTATTCCATGTTTTTAACATAATGTATCAAACTCACCAGAGGTAAATTCTCCACCTCTGTCGGATCTCAAACACTTTATCTTCATACCAATCTCATTTTCCACCATAATTTTGAACACTTTGAATTTGTCAAGAGCTTCTGATTTTTCTTTTAAGAAAGTTACCCACATCATCTGGGAGTAATCATCAATCAACAACATAAAATATCTGTCTCCTTGCACACTCATAATTCTAGTAGGACCACATAGATCAGTATGCACAAGTTCCAATCGCCCACTTGAAAATTGTTCTTTACTTTTGAATTATGTTTTGTTCTATTTACCCAATTTACATTCTCTACACATGCTATTAGGTTTCACAAGTCTTGGAAGATCTCTCACACCCCGAGTAGAACTTATCTTGACAATGTTGTCAAAATTCACATGACACATTCTTCTATGCCACAACCAACTCTAATCTGTCTGTGTAATCAAACAACTTTTACCAGAGCTACTTAATTGAAAGATGTTACCTCTAGTTTGTGTACCAGATGCAATTTCAGTTTCGGAGCTTTCCAGGATTCTGCATTTGCCATTCTTGAATCGGAGATCATAACCCTTGTCAACCAACTGTCCAACACTAAGAAGATTATGCTTCAGTCCTTCCACATACAAAACATCATTGGTGTTATTCTTACCATCAAAAGAGATGGATCCTCTGTCACAAATTCTACCAGCTGAATTGTCTCCAAATTTCACAAGCCCACCTTCATATTTTTCAAAGCTTACAAACTTACTTTTATCACTAGTCATATAATGAGAACATCCACTATCAATCACCCATTCATCCTTCTCAACAACCTGAGCAACCAAGGCACTTTCCACATTTGTATAGTTAGCAGATTCCGTAGACACCGGATCTTCTTCTTTGATGGCAATGAACACCCAATCATTTTCAGTGGAACCTCCATGATCAGATTCATCATCTGTGACTCCTCCTTCTCCAGCTTCTTGGACATAGTAGCATTTCTTCTGACCTTTAAATCTGTTAGGGTTTGGTTTTGAAAATCTCTCCGGACATCTTGAGGCAAAATGACCAATCTTACTACAAGAAAAACATTTGAGTGGCAACTTTCCTTCATACTTACTGGATCCTCTTGGCATTCTTTTGGCAATAAGAGCTTCAAGATCTGCAGTTTCAATTTCATCATCTTCAAGATCCTTCCTTGCCTTCACAAATCTGTTTGATCTTGCTGAAGAGCTTACACCCGGATCATATCTTTGTTTTCCATATACACTAGCCTTAAATGCAGATTCAGACTTAGGAAGAGAATCATCAAATTCACTTAATTCAAAAGCTGAAATTTTGCCAACCAGGTGATCTCTTGTAACTTCTGAGACAGGCCTGATCTCCTCTATAGCAACAACCTTATGTTTGTATGAATTAGGTAAAGATCTGAGCACTTTTGCCACAATCTCTTATTCTTCCAAAGTTCCACCAGCACACTTGATACCACACACAAGTTTATTTATCTTTTGCATGTAGATTGTGATGTTTTCATCTTCACCCATCCTCAGATTTTCAAATTTTCCTCTCAGACTTTGTAGTTTGACACATTTGGCATATTCATCGCCTTCATACAGATTCTCCAATTTCTTCCAGATTTCATGAGCAGTTTTTAGTCCAAAAACATTTGTCATTTTTTAATCAGAGGGCTCTCAACAAGGCTTCTTTAGCTCGAAGGTTATTTCCAGCATCCTTGAGTTCATCTGGAGTTGACGGACCTTTCTCCGGAGGATTATACTCTTCCTTAGTTATCACCCAATAAGCATCACCCATGCATTGCAAATGGCACTCCATGCGACTCTTCCAAACAGAGTAATTTGTTCCATCAAATCTCACACTATCCTTTTTGTAGGTTGACATCCTGGATCTTCTCGGGCGGTTAAGCTCCTTTTAGAAGAACTTGGCTCTGATACCAATTGTTGTATTTATGTCGGACAACTGAGAGGGGGGGTGAATCAGTTGTCCCAAATCTTTAACACTTGCAACTATTTCTTTATCACACAAAACTGATTAATGATATAAACATTTAAAGCATGAATCATCAACACATGAGCATAAACAAATGAACACAGAACACCAGGATTTTTACATGGAAACCTGGTTAAGGGAAAACCACAGTGGGGGTTAACCCACAAAGATTTATACCCTGTTAAAAGTATTTTAGAAAAATAGAAGGCACATGCCTTCGGGCGCACTGCCCAGAGCTCACTGCTCAAAAGAGGCTCACTACCTACAAAATTTATGTTTTAATACAAAAGGAATTAACTGATAAATAGCATCTCTTTCATGCCTGGTTCAGTTTCATTGAATGCTCACAAAACTTCTGCTCTGCCCCAAATACTTCTTCTCTAACTCTTCATCAAAACAACTCTTATTCTTCTGCTTCTCCTCTGCTCTACTCTGCTTTTTTATCCTTTCTTCAGATTATATCATTTTCGCACAAGGATGATTTTCTACAACTCATCAACAAGTATTTATACACTTCATCAACCTTGGAATGAACATCAAGGTCGGCACTACAAACATTTGACTTAATGTGAATCACTAAGCTATCGGCCAAACATAACTGGGGCTCAAATCTTCTTTGATCAACATGCCACGCTTCATAGAATTGCTCTTAGATCATCCGCAACACGCTTGAATCATCCGGTCAGCCAAGACTGGGAAGAACAACAACACCAAGAATAAAATCTTCATTGACAAGCTCAAACTTCAATGCGGACCTCCAACATAGTAGTCACACGATCCAGAGACTTCCACAAACACATTGAATTTAACAAAAACATCCGCCTTCCTCCAAATCATCCGAATCACTTGCATCTTCATCCGGAACTTCAAGAACACTATCTACCATGACTATCACATTAGAAAGATTGCTTGTGGACCTCCAAACCATGAACCACTTGAATGGATGATACAAACTGACTTCCCAAACTTGCCTCCAGATCCGCAGATCATCATTTGACATATCTGGAACAATCCGGACCTCTTTTCTGTCACCCTGTCTCTTCTGAATATTGCAGGAACTGGTTTTACTCAGATGGCCATAACTTCTTCATATCTTAATGCGAACCTCTCAAAACTTAACTAGAGCTTCTTCAGACAAATTTCCACATAGTCATATGGTCCGCATACATTGATCCTCATTAATTTTCTCAATATCCTCAACAATCCAGTCTTCTATACAGGTAGCAAAATAGGATGCAGTTGACACCAATGACAACAATGATATGTTGACACCAATGACAACAAGGATATGTTGACATCAATGACAACACCGCTTAGGCACATATTTGCAACAGGTTTGTTGTTCCTTAGTTTTCATTTCTTCAATATCTGGGATTGATTCATCAATCCCATCACCAGTCTCCTCAACAAATGGAAGATTGTGTCTCTTCAATGCACTTAGAAGTATTTCCTGTGTTTCTTTAACTATTTTGTCTAATTCTCCAAGCATTAGTTTGTTCATTCTCTTCTTGCCCCTGAATTCATCCTTCACTTCTTTGAATATCATATTCATTTGAACTTGAGTGATCTTAGGGCACAGTTTTATCAATACATGTTCTCTAAGCTCTATATCCTTGTTTTTTGCATTTTCTTTCCTTAACTCCAAAATGTCTGCAAGACTTTGAGGGATCTCATACGTTATTTCAATTAGGGCCTTATTATAGATATTCAGATATCTAATAGTTGCTTCCTCTAACACCTCTTATTTGTATCACTGTATTCATCATAAAATTTAGTCATGGGTTTCAAATTTCCATCCACAGTAATTGATTTTATTACATCTTCCACAGAAAGTGTGGGCTTTTCAACATATGTATCTGTCTTTTGCCTTTTGCTTGCTCTTTTGCTTCTGAAGGGCTTCTCCTTAGTCATCTTGGCAACTTTTGTTCCAGAGGCTTTCAACTCCTTTACCTCAGCATCTGAATCTGTTTCTTCTTCATCAACTTTTGTGCTCTTATAGGTTCTTGTGGCCTTTGTTTTCTTTCTCTTTCCTCCTTCACCGGATGGTGTGGCTTCCGGTGTCTTCGGATTTGCAGGTTTTGGGGAAACATGGGCAGCATCAGAGCTTCTAGTAGTCCTTGATGTGGAGGATTCTACCAGAGCACTACCTTGTTTCTTATCCTGCTTCTCCTTATCTGCCTTTTCAATTCTTTCCCTGAATTGCCTCACAACTTCCTTTGTGAGGCCTAGATTCTCGGCCAACTGCTCAACTTCTTTTCTTACTTTCCTTTTGGTTTTAAGGTTTTTTGAGCTCATCATGCAGTTTTACACTTAGTTCCTCATATGTCCCAAATCTTTCAACTGTTGTGTCTTTTGGTTTGCTCAAAAGGTGTTGAGCATACATATTCAAAAAAAATTCATCTACTTCATACCCCATGGGTATGATCCAAATAGTTCTGAATTCTACTGCGTCCATTAAGCACTGATCAGTGTCAACCATAAAACATATTTCACTCTTGTACTTCTCAACAATTGATTTGGGGATTCTTTCTCTAGAATGCATCATATTCTGAAAATTCTTGAAGTATCCCCAAATAGTAGTTTTCTGTGCTTTATAGTCACCAATGTTGCGTAGATGATCTCTGATCTGAATAGCCACTGGCTCATCATTAGTCTAGTGTACACCTTTTACTCTAGGTACCTCATTCATAAAGTAGAAAAATAACCATAGAACCAATGTACCATATTTAAAGGTGTTTTTCTTGTCTTTCTTGGTTTTGTTTAAGTTCTCAATTAGTTGGTTCTGCAATAATTCACACAAATCATAATCTGCATTTTCCTTTAACATTTTGTATGCAACATATATGGCCGTTCCGGAGACAGAGTTCTCCCTGCTGGAATGATAGATCTTGTAACCAATCACCATAGAGGCAAACTTAACATCCGGTTCAATGTCATTGATGGTCATTGCTCTTATGTCGAACTTGGCACCGGTTGCATCAGTAACAGTCTGGTTTTTCACAGATTTCAACATGGGTAATCCACCGGTTGAATTTAACCCAGTCATAATCCTGATAGCATCCTTTGTAATTTTGAATGGTTTCAACAACCATAAAAACTCATCATGCATTCGGCTCAAAACATACTGGACCCACTCATCTTCATCGAATGTTGGAGACCCCATAATCTGAATGAAATGTTTATCATTCAGTGCCTTATACTCGGGTTTAAGGTCGTGATTTTCATCCCTGAGAAGACTCGAACAAATCTACATATCTTGAGTCCGCAAATTCATCTATGTTCGCATGAATATAAACCCTAATATCTTCAACATGCAGTACACCATACGAAACACTTGAAAATGCACCTAATGGGTCGACTTTTATTGATTTGTGTGGATGCTTTTTAAATTTGGGTCGAAGCCTTTTAGTAATATCAACAACCAAAGGTGTAGCCATTGCAAAAGATTACAGGTACAAAGCTTCGTAGATAAATACCTTTTTCACGAATTTGGGTAGGAGCAAATTCACCGGTTGCACTTCAAATCCTTGAAATCTCTGCTTAAACGCTATTCTTCTTGTTCTCTTTGAATGCAAAGTGATTCAAATGAAGAGTGAACGACCTTTTTATACTTCGCAAAACCTAATTTGCCTTTGTAATAAATGCTCTGCCCTAACACATCCGGTTACATTGTTTCTGCATACAGTTGACCTTCAATTGCTCCACATATCCACTTCTTTTCTTCCGGAAATCCTTTCAAATGATCTGTAGTAATCCAAATTATTTTCTTTCATCGTGTCAGATTTAGGCACCTACTTACTGGCTGGGGGAAATTTGATTTTTAATGCTTCTCCCCCTGAGCCAAAGCTCCTAATTCAATTCTCAGAGGAATTGTCAGCACTGGATTCTAGTGCGCACCCATTATTATTGTTCATAACACTTTTCTTGACCCATGTCTTGCTCATTTCATTCTAGATCTCATTCATATCAATTTTGCCCTTGCCTTTGTCTTGTCTCTACTTATCTGGTTTTCTGTTTGGCAGACCTCTTCTTTCATTATTCTTGCTTCTGTAGGATTTTGCAAAATGACTGGATCGGTTACAATTGAAGCACACAACATTTCTTTGCCCATTTGATTGATTTCCTCTTGATCTGCACTGATTAGCCATATGTCCAAATCTATTGCATGCAAAGCATTTGCCATTGAAAGAATTGTCATTTCCTCTATTAATTGAGTTATTCATTATCATACTTCTGCATTCATTGGATCTATGACCATATTTTTTACAATTGAAGCATTGACCGGAGAAGGATGGATTATTTTGATTCACTCTACTTCTGCATTGAGTAGCTCTATGACCAAATTTATTGCACTTAAAACAATTTCCATTGAAAGATGGATACCTTTGAGCATTAGGTTGTCTTACCGGAGGTCTTCTAGGTCTGTTTCTCCTATTCCTTGATTGAGAATTTCTTTGCCCAGATCCGGAGCTTTTCACCTTTATCATACCCAAGACCATGCTTATCATCAACCTTCTTTTGACACTCAAGCACTGCTTTAAGTTTAGCTGAGCTTATCTTGAACTTTTCCTTGTATTCATTTGCAATTTCTAGGTCATGTTTGAGAATGACAATTTGCCTTTCAAGCTCTTCCTCATTGTCTCTGCTTTCATGTAGATCAGACTCTAGATTGCTAGCAATTCTGTTCAATTTGCAGCATTCTTCTGTACTTTCTTTCAGAGATTGATTCAATTTTTCTTCAGTCTTTTTCCTTTCTTCAATTTTCTTAGTTAGCCTCATCACCCCGGATTCCATCTCATAATGTTGGGAATTAAGGTGTCTCAACCTTGGTAATTCCTTGCATTATTTATGATTGTATTTACTAATTTATTGCCTATGTTGTAAATTAATTGTAAATTCCATATTGTCATTTTGTGGGATGTGGCACGGTGATGTGTCATCCTACATGGAAGATGACAACTTGTAATTTTGTCCTCACATGAGGAAATAGGCGTCCCACTTTGTGGTAGGAGTATTTTGCCATGTGTCGGCATCTTGGATGTTGTGTAAGGGGATGTTTGACTGAAACGGTTATGACGGATTCCTATGACGAAGTTATGACATGTAAGAGTCAGAAATAGAAGCTTGTAAGACAGGTGAAGACATGTGTCGTGAAACATCTTTGAAAAAGACATATTTGGGCGCCCTAAGGTGGACTATGACATGTTGTAAGAGAATATGCTATTTATACCCTGTGTATGACAGATTCTCTTACAACTGTAAGTTGTAACCGCTATGACAGATTCTATGACAATCGTAAGTGTCGTAAGAGCATCTGTCATAGCCCATTTTGGAAATAGGCGACATCTTTGGGATGGGAGTTGTGGACAAGTGTCAGGCACATTTTACAATGTTGACCAAGTGTCCTTAGGTGTGGGTTTTGGGCCATGAGGCCAAGTTAGACGCCCATTCCAAGATAGAGCCATTTTTGCCTTGTATATTCTATATAAACAGGTGCTTGGAGAGGGAGATGTATTATAGGTTTGACAGGTACTGTTATGCTGTCAGTCTGTATTCAGATACGAGTGTCGAAGACTCCTAAGAGCTTGCATTGCAAGTGTGTTGTAAACAATCTTTGTTTTGATAATACATTGTGCAGGTTTTGGAGTGTGGGGTTTTTCACCCGATAAGGGTTTTCTCCACGTATATCTTGTGTCTCTCTTCTTCTGTCTCACCTTTTTTGTTATGTGTTTGCTGCAATAGCTCATGTTAATGGTTTAATGTTGCTGTAATAGTTAGGATAAATTTGAATTTGCACTCTCCTCCCCTCATTAGATTAGTGTAGGAAGCGATTTCCGCACACCTAGCTTCCTTTCAGTTGGTATCAGAGCCTGACCAGTTTTTGGTTCTAGCTGCTAGATAGGGGTTTTTTGAGCTAATCTTAGGTTGAGTGGGAGTCTTGTGCAGAGTATTTTGTATCTTATTGCAGCAAGGAGATGACAACCACATCCGGAAGGTTAGAGGTTGAGAAATTCAATGGCACTAATTTCGAGTTGTGGAAATTGAAGATGGAGGACCTACTTGTTGATCGTGACCTATGGGAAATGGTATCCGGTGTAAAACCCGCAGCAATGCAACAAGCTGATTGGGACCTCAAAGATCAGAAGGCTAAGGGTCTCATTAGACTCTATTTAGCTGACTCTGTTCTGTTGAACATCCATGAGGAGAAGAGAATGAAGGATCTTTGGAAGAAGTTGGGTGATGTTTATCAGGCCAAGTCCTTGGTGAACAAACTCTTCCTGAAAAAGAAGTTGTTTGTTCTGAAGATGGAAGACGGAGGATCTGTTGCAGACCACATGAATGCTTTCAACATGATCATTGCACAGTTGACATCTGTGGGTGTTAAAATGGAGGAGGAGGATCGTTGCATGACCTTGCTTTGTTCTTTGCCAGATTCGTGGGATCATCTTGTAATGGCTATCGGAAGCACCACTACCACCTTCAAGATGGAGGATGTGGTGTCCTCGCTGTTATATGAAGAAATGCGGAGGAAGACATCCGAATCAGCCAAAGAGACTCTTGCGGTTCGTGGAAGACCCAAGGAGAAAGGGAAGAAGAAAGACAAGAAAGCTGAGAAGGGTAGATCCAACTCCCGTAGGAGATCCAAATCTCCTGGAAAGTCCAAGGCTCTTTGTTGGAACTGTGGTAAAACCGGGCATTTCCGAAAGGAATGCAAAGAGGAGAAGAAAAAGAAGAAGAAAGCACCTGATTTAGATTCTGATAAGTCAAAAGATGATGGTGATGCCTTCATCACAGCCCTGGCCACCCATGCATCTGATGATGTGTGGTTGATTGATTCTGGTGCATTATTCCACATGACCTCACATCGAGATTGGTTTACCAAATATGAAGAGTTCGATGGTGGAAGGATGTACCTTGGTGACGACTCTCATTTGAAGATTGTTGGTCGTGGAAGAGTCTCAATCCGATTCCCTGATGGACGAGTGAAGGGGATCACTGGAGTTATGCACATTCCAGGCCTTGCACGGAACCTGCTTTCTGTAAGTATGTTGAATGATGCAGGTGTGCAGGTTGTCTTTTCGAAGGATGGATGCAAGATGACAAGAGGATCTATGGTGCTTGCGAAGGGTACTCGGAGGGGTACTCTGTCTCAGCTGGAGGCATGCACTTCACAGTGCAATAGTTCTTCTGACTCAAGGAAACGAGCTGCTGTCACTTCATCCCCACCATCTAAACATGCAGTGAAGAAATCTGTTGTAATCGGTTCCGATGGTTGTGCACATGCTTTGGAAGCTAAGCTTCCTGTTGAAAAGACCATGTTATGGCATTTGAGATATGGCCACATTGGTGAGAAGGGTCTGCGTACCCTGAAAAATAAAAACCTCGTTGAGAGGTTAAATGATTGTAATCTCGAGTTTGACTTTTGCGAACATTGCATTTATGGAAAGCAAAACCGTGTTCAGTTTTACTCTAGTTCTCACAAGTCTTTTGGTGTATTGGATCTTAATCATTATGATGTGTTTGGTCCTGTGAATGTTCCTTCCATTTCAAAATCTGTATATTTTGTATTTTTCATAGATGATTACAGTAGAAGGACATGGGTTTACTTTATCAGAAGCAAGACTGAAGTCTTAAGTCTGTTTAAGGAGTTTAAAACCTTTGCTGAAAATCAGACTTGTAAAAAGATTACGTGTTTGAGAACTGACAATGATGGTGAGTTTTGTTCAGCAGAGTTTGATAAGTTCTGCATATAGCAAGGGATTGAAAGGCATAAGACAACTCCATATACCTTGCAACAAATTGGAGTTGCAGAGAGGATGAACAGAACACTGATGGAGAAGGCTAGGAGTATGCTTAGTGGAGCAAGCCTCAAACAAAAGTTTTGGGCTGAAACTGTTGCCACTGCTTGCTATCTGGTAAACAGATCTTCTACATCAACTCTTGTTGGCAAAACACCTATGGAGGTGTGGTCTGGTAAGAAGCCTTCAGTAAGTCATCTTCGTGTTTTTGGTTGTGAGGCATATGCACATGTGCTTAGGGAGAAACGGTCTAAGTTGGAGAACAAGGCTGTTAAATGTATCTTCATTGGCTATGGTGTTGGTGTGAAAGGATACAAGCTTTGGGATCCCGCGACTGAGAAAGTGTTGCATAGCAGAAGTGTTATCTTCAGAGAGCTAACACCCTCTTCCATTGTTCTACAGCCAAAACAGTCAGAAAAGAAAGAAGATGTGGTTCAGTTTTCTTCTACCCCTGAGAAGACTGAACCGACAGACCCTGTGAGGCCTGATGATGAGGAGAGCTCTAGCAGCTTTGGAAGCGAAGAAGAAGAAGCAGAACCTCAACCTCAGTTATTGAGGAGGTCTACACGAACAAGAAAGCAACTTGATAGGTTTGGTTATTCATTACTTGATTCTAGTTGTGCTTTTGCTTTACTTTCTAACACTGATGAGTCTAGAACTGTGAAAGAGGCTATGGGCATGAAAGATACAGGTTCCTGGAAGGAGGCCATGGAAGATGAGACGACTTCTTTGGAAAAGAACAAAACATGGGACTTGGTGCCTTTGCCTGATGGACAGAAAGCCGTTGGTTGCAAATGGGTGTTCAAGAAGAAATTCGGTGCAGATGGCAGTGTTGAAAAGTACAAGGCTAGATTGGTTGCGAAGGGTTACTCACAAGTGGAGGGAATTGATTATGGTGAAATTTTCTCTCTCATTGCAAAGCTGACATCCATTAGATTTATGTTATCTCTTGCAGCTGCTTATGATTTAGAGATAGAATAGATGGATGTGAAGACAACTTTCCTTCATGGTGATTTGGAGGAAGAAATCTACATGTCACAGCCAGAGCATTACATAGAGAAAGGTAAAGAAAATTTAGTTTGCAAGCTTAAGAAGTCTTTGTATGGTTTGAAGTAGTCTCCTAGGATGTGGTACTTGAAGTTTGATGCCTTTGTGTTGTCAATTGGTTATCTGAGATCGAAATCAGATCGGTGTGTGTATTATAAGTTTGATGGTGATCGTATTCTCATTGTTGCATTATATGTTGATGATATGTTGCTCATTGGGAAGGGTAAGAATATGATTTCTGATTTTAAGTCTCAGTTGGCAGCATAGTTTGAAATGAAAGATTTAGGTCTTGGAATGGAAATCAGAAGAGACAGAACTAACATAAAACTTTGGTTAAGCCAGAGTAAGTATGTGAAGACCGTGCTGGATAGGTTCAGCATGGCAGATTGTAGACTAGTGAGTGTTCCTGTTTCATTGGAGACAAAGTTGTCTGTTAATGATTGTCCGAAATCTCCTAGTGAGGTGGACATGAGCAGAGTACCTTATGCTGGTGCTATTGGCAGTCTAATGTATGCTATGGTTTGCACAAGACCAGACATTGCCCAGGCAATGGGAGTCCTTAGTCGGTTTATGGGTAATCCTGGACGGGTACATTGGGATGCAGTTAAGCGAGTGTTCAAATTTTTGAGGGGTACTTCCAAGTATTCCATTTGCTATCATGGCAAGGCTACAAGACCTCCACATTCAGTTTGTATTTGTGGATTCTGATTGGGTAGGTGACATTGACAGCAGGGGATCCACCAGTGCTTATGTGTTTACACTGTTTGGTGGTGCGATTAGTTGGATGAGTAAGCAACAACTTGTGGTTGCTTTGTCCACTACAGAAGCTGAGTATATGGCTACAACTCATGCTTGTAAGGAAGCCATTTGGCTTAAGAGATTGTGTTCCGATATTGGTGTTGATGCAGGTCAAATTACGACCAATTGTGACAGTCAGAGTGCAATTTGCCTTGCGAAGAATCCAGCTTTCCATGCCAGAACATAACACATTGATGTTCAGTTTCACTTCGTGCGAGACATGGTTGAGGATGGGAAGGTAAATTTGGAGAAGGTAGATACTTTGAAGAATGTTGCAGATGCATTAACGAAGCCAGTGGGCACAGATAAGTTCAGATGGTGTTCAGAGTCTATGGGCCTTTCAGCCTATAGCAGTTAAATCATGTTATTCTATTGGCTCTTACAAGGTGTTCGACAAGTGGGAGAATGTTGGGAATTAAGGTGTCTCAACCTTGGTAATTCCTTGCATTATTTATGATTGTATTTATTAATTCATTGCCTATGTTGTAAATTAATTGTAAATTCCATATTGTCATTTTGTGGGACGTGGCATGGTGATGTGTCATCCTACATGGAAGATGATAAATTGTAATTTTGTCCTCACATGAGGAGATAGGCCTTCCACTTTGTGGTAGGAGCATTTTGCCATGTGTCGGCATCTTGGATGTTGTGTAAGGGAATGTTTGACCGAAACGGTTATGACGGATTTCTATGACGAAGTTATGACATGTAAGAGTTAGAAATAGAAGCTTGTAAGACAGGGGAAGACATGTCACGAAGCATCTTTGAAAAAGACATATTTGGGCGCCCTAAGGTGGACTATGACATGTTGTAAGAGAATATGCTATTTATAGCTTGTATATGACAAATTCTCTTACAACTATAAGTTTTAACTACTATGACAGTCGTAGGTGTCGTAAGAGCATCTGTCATAGCCCATTTTGGAAATAGGTGACATCTTTGGGATGGGAGTTGTGGACAAGTGTCAGGGACATTCTACAATGTTGACCAAGTGTCCTTAGGCGTGGGTTTCTGGCCATGAGGCCAAGTTGGACGCCCATTCCAAGATAGAGCCATTTCTGCCTTGTATATTCTATATAAACAGGTGCTTGGAGAGGGAGATGTATTACAGGTTTGACAGGTACTCCTGAGAGCTTGCATTGCAAGTGTGTTGTAAACAATCTTTGTTTTGATAATACATTGTGCAGGTTTTGGAGGGTGGGATTTTTCACCCGATAAGGGTTTTCCCCACGTATATCTTGTGTCTCTCTTCTTCTGTCTCACCTTCTCTGTTATGTGTTTGCTGCAATATCTCATGTTAATGGTTTAATGTTACTGTAATAGTTAGGATAAATTTGAATTTGCACTATCCTCCCCTCATTAGGTTAGTGTAGGAAGCGATTTCCGCACACCTAGCTTCCTTTCAGTTTTAGGACAACAATTTCTTTAGCTAACTTTTCACGTTCTTTTGTCTTCTCTTTCAGGGCCTATTCTTGTTATTGTCTTCATGAGAGAGTTGCTCCTTCATCTTTTCATTAGATTTGCTCAATTTTTCTTTTAAGGTCTCAATGAAGTCTTCAACATCTTTAAGGTTCTCTTGCAGTTCTTTGACTTCTGCTCTGGACTGATCAAGATCTTCTAAAGTGAGTTTAAGTTGTTCCTGAAGGTTGTATTCATCCATTTTATTGCCTTCCCAGATCTTCCTCAAGCTGTTAAACTTTTTTTTTTCCAAAGGAAACTTGGCTTTGATACCAATTGTTAGAATTAGGGTTGACAACTGAGAGGGGGTGGGGGGGTGAATCAGTTGTCATAAAATTTTAATGTTGACTGTAGTTAATTCTTCCTTACCACTTCTTAACGAATTAATGATAAAATCATGAAAAGCAACAATCAATAACACATGAGCAGAAACACAAATAACACACTTGACACCAAGATTTTTAACGTGGAAACCTGGTTAAGGGAAAAAACACGGTGGGGGTTAACCCACAAAGATTATACTCTGTTAAAAGTATTACAAAAGGGGAAGGCACATGCCTTTGGGCTCATTGCCTAGAGCTCATTGCTCAAAAGAGGCTCACTGCCTACAAGAGTGATTACAAAAGGATTACAGATTGTTTGAACTGATGAATAGCATCTGCCAATGCAAGAATTCAGTTTCGGTTAAGCACAAAATATTGATTTTACACATTTCATCTTTACTCTGCCCTGTTTACTGCTTTGCCATAATCCAGACCTTAGATCTCTTCTCTTTCGCAGTTCTATCTGCCCTTTTCGCATTTACTCCATTTTCGCATATCAACTTGCTCCAATACACTCGAATCCATCGGCTATATATATCCGCCTCAAGAAATTTAATCACCTTTCTGTTGGCCTTATGAAGAACTTAACAAACAATACAAATACTTTGTTCTGTCGGCTGAATCCATACACCAATATTGATGCGTGCCAGGAATAACACTTGTAGGTCACCATACATGTCGGCCACTAACATTATATCCCATACGCAGCTTACCAAAACACTTCTACTAGATCCGCACAAGGATCTAACACAAGTCGACCTGTTCTTCACTGATCTGTTCTGTCATATTAGGACCCGATACTCAGATGCTCATAACTTTTAATCCCTTTGTCACCGGAGGCTGAAATCTTAGATTTAGATTTCCCTGACATTCCTCTACACTCCCTTAGATTCACAACACACAATAATTAATTGGAGAGATCCACTGACCAAAATACTGAACTTTGCCATATACCTTGTTCTTGTCTATCCGGACTGGACAAATCTTGGAACTGACTTCTGGTATGATCTGATACTACACTACGGATGTGTGGAATGGACTTAGTTGCCATCAATGACAACGCGTGACATGCCTTGCAGTGTCTCTTGCCAACAGGACTTTGTGGTGCACACCTTCAACATGCCTTAGTCAGCCAGGCAAAAGCATAACTCTGCAACACCATCATTTTGGACCACAACCTGTTTCGGAGAAGCCAAAAAACACCTTGCGGAGCAACAAGAAACATCACAAGATCCTTAGGATCAATCTTCATCATCCAATTTACCATTTCATATAGCAACAAGTTGACGCAAGTCAACAGACACTGAAACTAGCCATTGGACAATACAGTCCTGCACTTTGTCACTTCAACTTTTTCTGCAGAGGGACAAATGATACGAAACTTTGGATGTAGCACCTCCACAGAACCTTGAACTTAACTTTTGAACTGCATGGCCATATCTACAAACGTGGAGGAATGCAGAGCATTTTCCCAATCAGTCTTCAAAGCAGCTTCCTGTAGTAGAAACCTTCACCATCATCCGGAGACCAGAGCCTTCTTATAGCAACACATACTTCATTAGGAACAACAGGAGAGAGCATACAACATGCTATAGACCATCAACAATATCTTCCCAACAACAACATTACTTCTAGTCCACATCTTGATGCTTCTGATTCCCATCTTACTATATCATCTTGATATCATCTCTGCTAACAAGTGCTTCTAATTCCCATCTTAATATATCAACATGATATCATTTCTGCTGACAACAAACATACTCAATACTACCTTAATCAACAACATCGTTGTTAGCACACCATCAGTATACCATCAACATAAGTATCAAACACCAAACTGAGTGTTGACATCAATGACAACCACATCACAACCTTAGGTAACATATGTGCAACAATCTCCCCCTTTGGCATTGATGACAACACACACCTGCTCATTCTCCCCCTTTGACATCAAGGACAAAGGGCAACTACTTCTCCCCCTTAGGGCACAAACTCTCATGCTCAACCTTCTCCCCCTTGGATGTACATACACTCCTTGAAGCAACTAATAGGTTTCCCCTGTCAGCAACAACCACTGCCTGCTCCTCCTAAGAGGTAGCCACCATTAGTCTAGGAAAAAGATATAGCATTAATTACTCCCTTTAAATAGATGCACCAACCATGCATCTAGTTAGGAGGGGCAGTTACCCCTAACTTCTGCCGGAGATACTCAAAAGTATCCTTTGCAAGAGCCTTTGTGAAAATATCTGCAACCTAATCCTTTGTTGAAACATATTCCAACTTCACTTCTTTATCTACAACCTTCTCTCTAAAAAAGGGATACTTGATTGATATATGCTTGGTTCTGGAATGCATCACTGGATTCTTGGAAATATTGATAGCACTTGTATTATCACACAAAATAGGAATAGGCTCATCGTACTGTATCTTTATATCCTTCAATGTTTGCTTCATCCACAACACTTGTGTACAACAATATGTTGCACAACAATATACTTTGCCTCTGTAGTTGATAAAGATACTGAATCTTGTTTCTTACTATGCCATGAAACCAATCTGCTTCCCAAAAAGAAAGCACCACCACTTGTACTTCTTCTATCATCAACACAGCCAACCCAATCAGCATTAGTGTACTTGCACTCAGATCAAAGTCATTAACTCTTGGATACCATAAGCCATAATTCGAAGATCCCTTCAAATATCTGAATATTCTTTTTACTGCCTTCTCATGAGTTTTCTTAGGATTAGCTTGATATCTGGCAACGATACATACTGCATGCATAATATTAGGTCTAGAAGCAGTCAAGTACAATAAACCTCCAATCATAGATCTATAAAGGGTCTGATCAACTTCAGGTGACTCATCATCCTTGCTCAAGTGACAACCAGTAACCATAGGAGTACTTACTGGTTTGGACTCCTCCATGCCAAATTTCTTCAACATCTCTCTAACATACTTAGCCTGAGAAATAAAGATACCATCTAGTTGAATGGGTAAACTTTATGTAAGTGTAGGGTAACATCATCTTAGAGGAGTTTGTAGAATTCGCAAAGAAAGCCATCACAACTAGGATCTTTATCATTAGCCATGCATAAAGTTGTTCCCTGTGGGTCCTCTTGAGAAAGGAGCTTGTCACAAGCCACAACCTAGGTTGTAGAGAGATGACAAGGGACCATGTCTAGACAATCTTTGAGTGCTTCTTCCCATTCAGGTGAGATTATTATGCTTTGAAGACCTTTATATAATGTTGCGCAAAAGTCTTTAGAAGTTTAGAGATGCAATGACCAATCTCTTGGATAGTTTTGATTTTCTAGGAAGTATTTCTTGCTTATTAGGTTTGAAAGAATTTGTTGGAAACTCTATTGCTAACATTCAACCAACGAAGTTTGGCTTTGATTTGAGCTCCTCTAGTAGCATATGCATCGACCACCTACACATGGTGGCGAAGATTCGTCACCTAGACTTGTAGGGGTTTATGGAAGGGTTTTGCTTCTAGCTAAGAAAAGAGGTGACTAAACTCCAAGGACATGGCCATGTAGGACTTGTAACATATGCCATTGGTAGCCAAAAATTCTAAGAAAGTAAGCAATATGGGTGATGGTGTCATTCCACCATGTGATCCATCTAGTATTGCCTTTTGGAAATGGAATAGGATTCTAGATATGTTGGATATGGGCCACCATGGCTTTGTGATGGAGAAGTGATGTGATACAAAAGATTAGAGTCTTTTCAACTTTAGGGCTTTAAGTACCCCATTCTAGTTGGAAATGGATTAGAGAGTGGTTAGGGTGCACATAATCTAGTAAAGGTTCAATTGGGTTGGAATAACAGTTGGCAAAAGAGAAGCATGGTTTTGCGGACATCATAGCATGATCAATATGCTATAGTATTCTTTTAGAACAACTACACAAGTTGGACCATGTGTATCAAATTGAGGCATGTGGCGGCCAAGATTGCGATCATAAAGGCCTAAGTTATTATGCATGTGAAACTACCTCTCCCTTTCACTAGTTGTCCATCTCATAGGCAAATGATCTTGTTTATTCAGTGTCACCTCTACCATATTAAAGGCATGATTAATGGACCATTAGGGTTTAGGTAATTCATCTGCGAGCCACTACCATAGCAAGGTTCTTTTAGTTGCATCATTTGATGCATAGATATTAACAATGCTAAAGGCTTTATTGTTGGTGTTGAAAGAAAGGACCCATTGAGCCTGTTAGATGGGTTGCAACCATGAGTAACATAGTAGGATTGACTCTTGGCATTTACAAAGGTTACGACACCTCTTCGTCCTTGCTCATTATTACTATTGAAATAGATACTACCTGACATATCCTCGGAGTCCAAGCCTTGTAGTGTAGAGAAATTTTTATGCATAAACCAAAATTGATTATGTGGAAATAACTTGCCAAATTGCATGGCGTCCTTTTTTAGGAACATATTCTCCTTCAACCTCATGAGGAGGGTTGTGTGAGCACTTGACAACCTCAGGTGGAGAAGTGGTTTGAACCACTAAATCTGCAGAGGATAAAACTCTTACAAGGAGCAAAGTTCTAGAATAATGAGGTTCATTAACGTCTTTGGTAGGCTCACTGGAATGATAGGGTGGTTCTAGTTATGGTGCCACCAACTATTTGGCTTATCACTAGCATTTGGTCAACAAGGAATTGGAGGCAAGGATTTTTAAGCCAAACCATTGTTATTTCCAACATTGTTGGATTGGAGCCTTTATCGGCCTCATTGCAACCACCTTGTGGGTGCCAATATTTGGCTAACCATTCTCATGCTTGTTGGAATCACTCCCTAGCTTGGAGGTTGGTTTTGGTCTGTGGGTGACAAGGGGACGATCTTTGATTTTATGTTTAGAGGATTGACATTGAAAACAAGTGTTGAGAAGATTAATATACATGATATGTTGTGCATGGTGCATGTTGACAATCTGTATAGCAATGGTTTCCTTTAAATCATGGGAGAGGCCTATGTTGATGCAAACCCCGATGTGTGTGGGCCAACTTTTTTATCTATTTCCACATAGACCACCCTCCCTAGGGAGAAGGTGATATGATTCTAAAAAGGATAAGACAAAGGAAAATCAGGATATTCAACCCATGCATACACTTTAAGAGTGGTGTTCAAACACAACAAAATCCCTAGACCAAGGAGAAAAAATAAAAGTGAGCTACGAACATGGAAGGGACCATGTTGAAGGACTATGTTTTCGTGGTTAGCTTCCACAAAGCAGAAGAGGAAAAACCTTAGGTTAAATTCTGGATGACATCTAGTTTAATCCCATGGGTGACCCAAGCAATATTAACCTAGCTACGTAGCATAGTTTTAGATGGTATATGAACTACAAAGTAACCAATAAGTGTAAATTGCTCTAACGACTTGCATGCATTATCAAACTTCGGAAGTGGAAGAACTAGGGACTTTTAAGGGCCCATACCTCATGAAACACCTTGGAAATAAAATTTTGAGGCTTTTTTTTCAAGTGATGCCATTGTTTGTTCAACATTAACAATCGAAGGGGAAGACTTGGATGCCATTATAAAAAAACTGGCCACCCTAGGGGTGAGAAACCAATAAATGTAGGCAAGATAAAAAAATCCCACTACAATATATTTGGAAACGATATGACAAGAATGAAGAAAGCAAGGGAACATGAATCAAGCCACACAAACCTCGCTCTCTTTGCTTAGAAAATATTAGTTTTACCATGCACTCTTTGTTGTATGTATACTTATATTCAATGTATTTTTATGGTGAAACTTATCACTTATTTTTCAATAGGTTCAATATTTAGTTTTGTACTTTTTTATAGGTTGATTGAGGGTCTTATAGGGGTTCTCTTCCAAAGAAAATAAACACAAATATAATATAGGCCAGAAAATCCAAGCAAGGCCAACTTTGCTATATACAATTTGGGAGCTAAAATGACTAGGACATCAACACTATCTAGAAGAACGACATCTAGTGTTTAAGAACAT
The DNA here is from genome assembly GCA_027924645.1 of Cunninghamia lanceolata. Classification (NCBI taxonomy): domain Eukaryota; kingdom Viridiplantae; phylum Streptophyta; class Pinopsida; order Cupressales; family Cupressaceae; genus Cunninghamia; species Cunninghamia lanceolata. Next base: position 2,348,902 of record BSBN01000206.1, on the reverse strand, counting down.
ACAAAAGCTAAAACAAGAAGAAAACATCACATCCAAAAGAGGAAATCAACATTAGGGTATTGACATCGACTTCTTAGACTCCACCTTAATGCTAGGATCCAAGAAAGAGCAACATGAGGCACATTAGCTTCCACTCTTTGAAATTGTTAGTAAGGTGTATAAGCTTGAAGCCTCAAGGCTCTAATCCCAGAGAACAACACAAACTACAATTTAATTATGTAATTTTGTTCGCCTGATGTAATAACATAAAGGTTTCCTCCATCTTCAAAATTTCCAAACTTCGAGTAGTCGACATGGAAAATAACATCATTATTGGGGATAAACAACCAAGAATCCATCTCCGGTAAGATTCATTAAGAGTCTAAACACTTGGCATGAATATATAATCTTCAATAATAGAGGGCCTGATATGCATAGATCTACTATTACTCAAACCCTTATCCTCCAAAATCATTTTGACAAAGTTGAGAGTGGTTGCAAGGAATGCAAAAGGTTCTATGAAAGCGACAGTCAAAGACTACCCCACCATAAGGAGAATCCCTAGAAAAAAACTCGTGTTTCATATTGTTGCATTTGAAACCTTGCAACATGTAGACACAAAACAAAAAAAAACAAACTTGAATTGCAGTAGCTGGAAAATAAATGCAGATGCTGACTTTAAGTTGTTGCTCACACATTTTGCTACATTTCCACATGAAAGCCACAATGATAAAAACAAGTAGGGCGAAAGCATATGTGGGAACGACGATGCATTCCAATGCCTCATGCCTAGTAATAATGAAAATACAAGATCCTCCAACTTTTAAATGGTGGGGGCCAATTGAAAAGAAGGTAAAATCAATTTTTTGTAAGGTAGTCTTTCCTAAGAAAAGGAACTATCTCCCATTTATCAAGGAAGTCACTAATTTTACCCATAAATGAGAATTAGTTAATGCCAACATTTGTTAGATGATCAATGACTTGATTGCATTTCTCTCAAAATAGTGCCCAAACAAAATGTTCTCAAAGCTTTGAGCTACCAAGCTCACTTCTTCTATGATATTCTGTAATCTCCAATATTTTAGAGTAATTTTTCAAATCTTGAATAACTATCACGATGTCTCCTTCCACTTCAATTCCTTTTACAACTTAAGGTGACAACCATCTTGAGACCTAAAATCACTAAAGCCACTACTTTGTTGTTTGATTTGGAACCTAAATAAAAGGAGTCGCCTTTGATAAAACAACTCATGGGGGAACAAGTGACTATATTAGCACCAGCTTGACCCAAATTATCCTTAGCTAGTCCATCAAAGTTAAGTTTAAAAAATCCTCCATTAGGCAGTTTCAAAAAGACAACATTCCACTTAGAATAATTAGTGATTACCCCATTAATGGGGGGAGGGAGAAACTGGTAGTTCAAAATAGTTTTATGCTCCATTAGGGAGAACTGGGATTTTACCTTACCCAACACTACTTTAGCATAAGACCAAAAAGCTATAGAGATTTTGTTACAACATCTTTCCCAAGGGAAGTGCTTCTCTCTAAATATCCGTTGATTGAATTCTAGACACATGCCCCATAGGGAACCACAAAGGGCAATCTTCCAAAGAGATCTCAATTGGGGAGTTCCTTGAGGCTAGCTACATTAGTGTTGCTTTAGGTTAGCTGGAAAAGCCGGGGACATTTCAAGTTTAAAGAGGAGAATGTGAAATTCGTTGAGATAAGTCATATTGTAACAAAAGATGATCAAGCCTTGTTCATCTTTTTGAACATAGGACAACTCGAGGGACTAGAGAAACCCTATTTATGTAGATTATCAAAAGTGAGAATCTTGTTGGACCCAATCAATCTTACAAAAGCATTGCACCTTAAGCGGTGAAGGGTGGGAACGAGCTTCACTACTTCAAATAAAATCTATTGGCCAATCTTGTAAAGGAGGAAGACCTCAATTATGAAGAATGAAATTGCCATTCCAAATAATCTTATCTTCGTTGAGAAGATACGAAATTTTAACTTCTTGTCCAACTTGTCTGAATGTTGATTTTTTTATGTTCTCAATAGAGACCATCAAAGCTTTTCCACCACTAATACCAAAGGCCATCAATACAATACTTCATCCAATAATCTTTAAAAAAATCTCCCCAATGGAATTTCAAGTAGTTAATGGCTATCTCTAGACCTTGAATAGAGATAAGAGAAGGGTACCAAGAGAAGGGTACCCTAACCATGAATCATCCTAGAAACTTATCTTTCTTCCATTGCCTATAACCTAGAAAGGAAATTGACAATCAAATCCTTGCATGATAGAAGGAAGTTCCAAATAGTTAATCCATTAAGAGTTTTGGATTTGAAAAGGAAAGAGGAGTCATGTGAAGCTAGATATTTGCTTCTTAGTAGTTTTCACTAGTGTTAGATTCAACTCCTGAAGAAAAAACCATACTAGCATCAATCCCAAGGCTTTATTGTGTAGGATCAAGTCCTTAAGGTGAGCTCCTCATTGAGTTTTGAGTTTACAAACTTCCACCCATTTTAGAAATAGGATATTTTTTTCAGCCAAGTTTCCTTGCCAAAGGAAATTTCTACACGTGTCATTGATTTTATCAATAATTTCACCCGGAGCTTGTAAGAGAGCACACGTAAATAGGAATAACTTGGAGCATTGCTTTATTCAACATAATTCGGCTAGTGAGGCTCAACCAACGCTTAGTATAAGATGACAATTTCTTTTGATTTTTATCTAGTATCTCTTTCCAAACATTAGCCCTAGATTTGGAATAGAGCTAAGAGAAGGGTACCCTAAGTATGAATCATCTTAAAAACTTGTCTTTCTTCCATTGCCTATAACCTAGGAAAGGAAATTGCCAATCAAATCCTTGTAGGATAGAAGTTCCAAATAGTTAATCCATTAAGAGTTTGGGATTTGAAAAGGAAAGAGGAGTCATGTGGAGCTAGATATTTGCTTCTTAGTAGTTTTCACTAGTGTTGATTCAACTCCTAAAGAAAACACCATGCTAACATCAATCCCAAGGCTTTATTGTGTAGGACTGAGTCCTTAAGGTGAGCCCCTCGTTGAGTTTTGAGTTTACAAACTTCTGCCCATTTTAGAAATAGGATTTTTTTTCACCCAAGTTTTCTTGCCAAAGGAAATTTCTACATATGCCATTGATTTTATCAATAATTTCACCTGGAGCTTGTAAGAGAGCACACAAAAATAGGAATAACTTGGAGCATTGCTTTATTCAACATAATTGGGCTAGTGAGGCTTAACGAATGCTCAGTCAAAGATGACAATTTCTTCTAATTTTTATCTAGTAACTCTTTCTAAACATTAGCCCTAGCTCTCCTTATAAAGAGAGGGATCCTAAGATATTTGCATGAGAGAGAATTAGATTGAAAGCCTAGAGTTTTGTGGATTCTTAATTGCGTATTGGGAGCTGTGTTCAAGAAGAAGACTTTGAATTTATCAGGGTTGATTAATTGCATAGAAATCAATTCATACTCTTCTAAAATTGATTTGAAGGTTCTGGCTTCCAAAACTTTTGTTGCACAAAATGAGGTGTCATCCACAAATTGAACGTTTGTGAGGGGATCCATATTCTTTTTTCCTTTAATGCCTTTAATTATCTCTTTGCTTCTTAGATTATTTAAGTGGTGTCCAATAATCTCTACCATTTAAACAAAAATGTAAGGAGAGAGGATTTCCTTGTCTAATGCCCCTAGAACTAGAAAAGTAGCTAGTAGGGCTTCCATTAACTAAGATTGAAATCCATAACTTAATGACATAATTCAACACCTATTTAGTCTAGAGAGGGGATAGCCAAAATGATAAGAGAACTACCTCAAGCAAAGACCAATCTACCTTATCATAAGATTTTTCTATATCCAATTTGATAAGCATATCATGTTTCTTTTGCATTTTGAGAGAATGAAGAGTTTCATGGGTGAGAATGATGTCATCTAAATTGTATCTACCTTGAACAAAGTCATCTTGCTTCGAGGAGAAAGGGTTTCAGTCTATTTGTTATTGCTTTTAATTTGATCTTATGAATGGTGTTGCAAAGAGTAATTGGTCTAAAATTGATAATGGAAGTGGGATGCTCCCTTTTGTGGATGAGGGCTAGGAAGGTTTGAAATCCTTCTAACACTTTCTTCGATCTTGTGGATTCATTAACATTTGTAACGCCCTCCCTAAGAATTTACTAGAAATCTTGATAGAACCCTACATGGAAGTTGTTTGGACCTAGAGATTTATCTTTCTTGAGAGCAAATATTGCATTGCAAATTTCCTCCTTACAAAAAGGGGCAAGCAACACACTATTTTGATCTCAACTAATCAAATGGGGGATATTGCTTAAGAAAGAGGATAAATCTACCCCCCCTTGACCTTCTTAGGAGGAGAGAAGATTGGATAAGAAATGAACCGCTTCAATTCTAATTTTAGAATGATCAAGGATCTTGCATCTTGAAGAGTTGAGAATAGAGCTAATCTTATTAACCAATTTTCTGGCTACCTTGGCTTGATGAAAATATCGAGAATTCCAATTCCCTCTTTGATCCAACTTTCTTCCATCTTCTACCTCTATAAAGTCTCTTTCTTTGCATAGTAATCTTCTAAAATGATAAGATCTTTTTTTCTTATGCTAGAACATCATTAAAAAGTTCCTCTCATTGATCATGAAGATTAAGTTAAACAAGATCACTTTCTAACCTTGACCTTTTGACAAAAACATTTCCAAAAACGTTTTTATTCAAAAATTGTTAGGCAAGATTTGGCATACCTTAGTTTGTGAACATATTCAAACATCTTGGAACGCTTCTACATGAACAACTTGTTCACCAAGATCCTTTAGTGTCAAAAAGGCTAGGATCATGAAGCCACATGGAATAAAAAATTATAAGGAAAACGAGCAAGGGCAACATCATTCTTAATCTCTAGTTGGACTGGAAATTGTTTGATCTAGAAACATTTAAGATATAAACTTCAGAGAATCATTGAGTAGCCTTTAGATTGAGACATCAAAAATCTATCTAGATGTTCCACAATGTTGCAAAATCCCAACCTTCAATTATTGCAAGATAATTTACGTGATTTGGGTACCAAATTAAATAGAGTGTTTGACTACAAAGTCCTTGAAATTAGATTGTGATATTGTTGCTTTGCTTTGGCCACCATGCTTGTCCAAGGGTCCCGTTAGTGCATTGATGTTCCTACCTAAAACATAGATCTGATCAGCACAAAGGGTTAATTGAGAAGATATTTCTTCCCATGTCCTTTGCTTTCTTACTAGACTATTGGGACCATACACATTCACACAAATTCTTGAAAAATCTTCTTGAAGGGATTTGAAATTGCAAGCTATCCAACTAGAGGAAGAAACCAACAAATTGATAGAAACATTGTTGGGTTTCAACATAATGCATAAACTTCTTGATGCTTCAGACGCATCCACCACTAGGCCTTCCAAGATTTTGAGGAATGAAAGAGCATATCAAGGAGGTCTAAAGTTGATAGCTTAGTTTCTTGAAGAACCATACATTGATTATCAATCTAAATTTGACATTTAACCAAATGGCCTTTTGTTAGAGGCATTAAGATCCCTGACATTCCATACTAGCATCTTCATTGTTTAGATGGATATAGCGACGCCGCCCCCCCCCCCCCCCCCCCCCCCTTCTTTTTCCATATGAGGTAACCATCCATCATTTGCTAAGATCTTGCTTCATCTATTTTGATTGATTCCTACAATTTTGCCAAGATTGACTTGCACCCTCTTTTTTCTTTTATTAACTAGATTTATAAATCCAAATCTAACTTTTTCTATGCTAAGCCCCTTAAACCTTCTAGAATTTCTTCAACCTCATCTGACCCAAGTTGAAGACTATCCTCTAAGGCTTCTCCTTTCTCTTAATGATCCTTGAGAGACTTGCTAACTACTACAGAAATATTAGCATCCAAACACATCCAAATTTAAAGGAGCTTCTCTAGATTCACAAAATGTTGGGAGAGAAGCTCGAGGATACTCCATAATTTTCTTTGAGATTGGAGGAGCTTCCAAATTGAAGAGAGGTGATGTTCATGCCTATCTATAAAAGAAGAGGAGGGCCTCAAGAAGGCGGGGTTTACCTTTGGAAATCGGGGAATATTTGGAAGTTTTCTAGGATGGAGGCTTTGCTTCCTTTGAATAGAACCTTTGATGATGACGAAGGAATAAAATTTCCTTTTTGATCTTGGAAATCAATTTCTCTATCCACACAAGGCCCAAAGAAACAGGAGGAAGAGAAAGATTATAGGAAAGCATATTGGATCTCTTAGGACATGAGACCGTTAAGTGCCCAACCTTGTGATGAAATTAGCAATAGAAATGTAAGCCCTTTATAGTCCAACTCTTGATAAAAAAAACTCTAGAGATTGATGAGAGACAATGATTTTGGAAGCAACAAATCTAAGTCACATCTAATCTGCACTCTAGCATGTATGGCATGTGAGGGATCCAATGAAGAAGGATCCGCCTCTATTAAGTCACCAAGACTTCTCTGTATGGTTTCAAGATTTCCAATACACTAAAACTTAATAGGGAGACCATATGACCCAAATATAATCTTTTGAAGGAAACTCTTCACATATGGGATTTGACTTCCACCACTAAAGCTCAACTTTGAAACCATTCAAATTTATAGGCATAGAGTTAGGTACCTTTGTTTGACACTCTTGAGAGGGAAATTTTGCAACAAAATTTCCTCTATGGAGGAAATGATTTAGACATTGGGCTCCTAGACCTCTTTCGCCTAGGAGAGAATGCTAGCTTCTAAGATTCTTTTCATCCTACAAAAGCACATGATTTCCTACTTGGAGAGAGAGTATCTCATACTCAACATTGGAGTCCAACATTTGAACCTATAGACGAATATCCAAAATTGTTAGAAGATGAGCATCTATCTTTGATTTAGGGGAGGGGATTCTTGAACCCACCACACTAAATAGATATTGGGTGTAAGGCAACCAAATCATCTAGCCTAACACCTTTCTGGTCTTTGCTTACCTTATTTACTTGAGGATAAATGATTGGATCAATTGGGATCATGCTTGTGTTGGAGTTCTACAAGTCCCCATCCATAAAACTATGAGTGTTGTTGCATGCTCAAAAACCCGATTCCTAGAATTAGATAGTTAGTTCCAGATGTTAGGGTACATTTGGGGCATAGCTCATTGGAGACACGGCATAGGCTTAGTTCCTTAATATGGGTACACTCAACCATATTTGAAGGTGCCTTCGTGGAGAAACATGGGGTTGGGATTTGGTTTGCACATTGCCATAAGTGCAACCCCTACCTCCAAGTGTCACCATGGCCATAATAAGGTGCCCCACTCATGAGAATTGAAGCTAGGTCTATGGTGTGAAACTCCTCATTTTTCAAATAAAAAATGACACAAATACAATGATTAGTTTAAACATTTATATTTTATATACATTGAAAATTATGCATATTATTATATTTGTACATCCTAACATCTTGTATGCTTGCCTAATTGGAACACACCATCCTTAATGTAACTTTGGGCTCTCTTAATGAAGAGTTGCAAGGTTTGTAGTTTCTAATTATGCTATTTTTCTTTTTCTATTTTTTTTGTTGGGCTTGTTGTGGTGGCCATCCAACTAAAATCTGTCATTTTACTGTAGTTATTCTAGTAATAAGGCAATCTTTAGAAATCTCTTGGGATTTTTTAATTTCTTATTAGGAACATATCGTAATCAAGGTTCATGTATTTCTTTCTACCTTAGGCAACAAACTATGACGAGCAACCTTATACTACAACGAATGTTTTCAAACTTTAGGTTGTTTTAGTGTGTTTATTTCAATTGACAATTGATATGTATACATTCATATTAAAAAATTACTATAACAGAAGCAATCAAAATGACATATCACTACAACTAACTATAAAAATTACAATTAAAATAATCCCTTCGCATTCATTATCTCTAATTAATAAACCCAATACAATCTATGAATATTCATATACTGTTTTCTTTTACAGGTATTTGATTTGTGTCGCAAAATGAAGGCTTTGGCTGTTTTTTTTCGTCGAGGAAGAAGACATCCATTACCAGATAGCCTTGAACTCGATCTAAAAGCTCGAAAGCGATCTTTGGAAGATCAAGAGTAACATATTTAGTCTAATCAAAAGTAGTTGAGATGAAATTTGAAGTCTATTGTTAATATTATTCAACGTTGTTGAAGGCCATTCCAATTGATGTTTAGATTTGTTAAAAATTTGCAATCTTCTATATATATATATATATCATCTACTAATTGGTTGGTTTAGATCCTATTTTGGATTGTATGGTTGGTCTTTATGGCTATTGTATTTTCCTTATTTGTAATTATTGTTATTATAATTTTTTAAAGTGACAAGATCAAGATTATTTTTGCATTTTTAAATTGTGATACATGCTACCTAAGTAAATACCATTTTCAAAATGAGGATTGTCCAAAGATTTTAAAAGAACACTTAATAGTGGTAAAGAATTTGATATAGGATTAAGAAAACAAATTTACATCACACAATTTAAAATGGGTACCAATTCACCATTATTGTATGTGCAATTCTCCCTAATAACAATAGGCTTAATTGCAACTTTCCTTACTACACTAGTGTTCCACTCCCGACTCTATTATATATAATACGAGAGATAAGGTCAAGTAGACATGGTCGGTGGATACATATGCTAGAAGTTTCTAGGCCACTAGAGATAAGGTTGGTTGTTAAATAACTTAATGACTATTTACATATGAACTTGGAGAAATACATGGGTCAAACATACCTAACTACTAGTAAATGAGAATTAAGTGTAGAGTCCCATTATATACAAGAAAACCTCCATATGGATAAATTAATTCTTATGAAAATTATGAAATGGTGCATTTATTTTAACCTAAACACAACATATTCAACATAGAATTATATATAATAAATGCAAAATATGTTGGATATAGGTGGATATACAACTATTCCTAATAACTTGGGAGTAACACTCTATGGTATGACACACTTTTGGTGGCTCAATGGTCTTGATAAGATATTTTATTAAACACCCCCCTCTGAACACAATTTGCTAGTGCTCGACAAAGGTGGCATTTACTTGCTAAACCATATCTAAAGAGAGGCATTTACTTTCCATCCCCCTAATGATAGCACCCAAAAGCTGCAACAAGGTTCTCAATTTCATAATCTTATTCTCAATAGATGGCTTTGTGAAGATGTCTACAATTAGATAATTGATTCATATAAATCAAAGATCCAACATCCCTTTTCACAATAATTTTGAATATAATGTTGATGAACCTCAATGTGCTTCATCCTATCACACTCAGTTGGATTATGAATAGTTGGAATAACCCATTGGTTCATCATAGAGTATGGATGATTGCTAAGAGGATTATTAGTTCTTTAGACAACTCTTTAATTCATGTTATCTCCTATGTTACATTGTCTACACTATCCTTTGCCTCAGTAGTGGATATAATGTAATCTTGCACTTAATATATGGGCATGTAATATGACTCAATCAAAGATTATACAAATAGTTAGATGAACATCGTTGTGAATCTATCACATACCTAATCCAAGTTTGTAAATTACATGGACTATCACTTCCTTAGAGAACATGATCCCTAATGACTAGTACTCTAAATATATCTCAATGTCTACTTGGTTGCTTCCCAATTCCTCTACATTGGCTCCTCAATGTGCCTACACACAAGTCTCACTACAAAGGAAATCTTCAAGTGAACTTAAAGTATAAAGAGCTCCTATAAGCTACCTTACAAGGTAGTAACAATTGATGTAGTACAATGCACTATCCACTTTAATTGCCAATTAATATAAGGTAATTGATGGTTTACATTTATACTATAGAATTCTCCATTAAGTGAATACTTAGGTTACTAGATTAATATACATCTTCTAACTACAATACTTGTATCTTAAGAAAGTAATGAAACAAATCCAAGTGGGTCATCTCAAATCTATCTTCAAATCATCCTTAAGATTATGTATCAAGGAAGTATCACTATTATTTGTAATCAAATTGTCTACTAAAGTATCACAATCAACATGGTTTACATCAAAGTTATAGATCAACATGGTTTACATCAAAGTTATAGGCAAGCTCACATCATGTGAAGCCACAAGACAAAGAAATCATCAATGAGGTCTACTTCATCCTATATGATGACTTATTACTCTTGCACATGATCATATAATTACGATGCTACTAAAAACTTGTTAGATGCTCCATGTAAATCTCATATTGAATATCACTAATGATAAATATACACTTCACATCCATTTGGTGGGCCTCCCATTCAGATTTGGCCATTAAAGAAAGAACAATCTAAATGTATTATCTTGGCAATTGGAGCAATAGTCTTCTAATAATCAATTCCTTTTTTTGAGAGTATCCCTTACCCAATTTTACTAACCGATGACACATATCAATGGGGTCATTTGAAGTGAACTTCATTTTGTAAATCCACTTGCATTTCACAGTGTTCACCCCCCTTAAGATAAGGTGCAAGCTCCAAGTCTCATTCTTCATTAAGGAATTGTACTAATCATGGATATCATATTAATTCTTGCATCTTCCCTTGGCCTAAGGATCACAAGTGTCCATAACCCTTGTCATAGGATCAAATTTACTTAATTTTCAATGTGATTCCTCCATGTTTAAGAACAATCCCATTATTCTACCTATCCTCATCAAGGGTTTTAATAATCTACTTGGGATGACAAACCTCCCCTTAGAAGAAGGATTCTCATGTGTGGGTAGAGGATGGGGACTAGAGGAGATGAATGAGTTGGGGCTAGGGGAGGTGGGTTTGGAGGATGAGGAGGGAGATGGGTGGGCTTCCTCAACTAGAATCTCACCACCTAAAATTGTCTCGCCAACCAAAGTGGCCAAGTTCAGCCAATGCATCATCCATTGAAGCTTAATCCTTGTCTGCTTTTTGAGCATCACTATAATCAATGAATGCACTTTGACAACACAAGCATATATTATAAATTAACAATTTTTAGCTTCCAAATTAAATCATATCATAAATGTAAACAAAAAACTTTAATTATGGTAAAATTTTGTCTCCATGTTGCCACTTACCATAACACTTCAAAGTCTTAAAACATTTCAACCACTGATTAATATAATTGCATTTTCCTTTCAATATGTCCTTTCTTCTAATGCCATCTCCTTCACAATATATCATTACCATCTTTCACATCATGTTTCATCTCCACTTCACATCATATTCTTTGTCATGTTGCATGACCACCTACGTATCCTTTGTCTATTATTCTACATTTTGCATTTTGTGTTTTTCTTCCTTCTTGTATCTTGCATATACAAATTGCATAAAACTAGTCTTCTATAATATTTCAAGTCACCATTCACTTTATCAATGCATAACATAGAGACACAACATTTCACTTTTAAAATGAAAGAATGACACATAAGAGAGTGCATATTGAAGGTTTATTTTTATTATCAATGTCTCACAAATACATTTATAATCGGTGATATTGAGACTATGACAATGTTAAAAGTAGTTTGTGGAGAAGATGGACTAGCAAACATCTATGTAGGATGAACCAGATAATTCAATAAGATTTCAACACTAAATTCACTAACAAAGTCAATGGCCCATATATTTATCAATGGATTCTAAATTTTCACATTTATGATTCCATCATTGACAAAGGTGCACAACAATGAGGATAGTGCACTTGAAATCATCAATTAGATGACAACCATGTAACAAGAAATCTAAGAAGTGCACAACCATATAGAGTGTTAGGAATAAGTGTTGTAAACCTTGCAGGCCCTAATGTTCTTGCAATTATTTAATATTTGTAAAATATTGAAAGTGTTGGGCCTTATTTAATATTTGTAAAATATTGAAAGTGTTGGGCGCTCATGGAAAAAGGCAATACACATGGAGAGAATTTTGAGATCCCCTTGTTGGCACTCTTCACCATGCTTTCTCTTATAACAATTGTAAAAAGTCATTGAAGAGTGCGTTATAGGTTGGATAATGACTAGCATCTTTGACCAACTATTTTTAGCTATTCATAAGAGGTGTATACGAGAAATAGTGTAAGAGGTTTTCATTTCCATTATTTAATTGTCTTTCCTTTTATATAAATACCAAAAATACAAAAGTAGTGTTAGGATTATCTTAATTGAATTAGATTATTGAAAATAGTTTAATTTTAAGACATTGTAAGTGTAAGGGGAAAAGAATAGAAGAATATATGTCATTTTCATGTTTATTCATTGTGGTTATTTTACCTTTAAATTGTTTGTTTCTTTATAGTAAATGGTATCACTATCTTCTTCTTATCGCTTAATGTAATGTAATTTGTTTTACTTTTTCATTTAAAGTAATTTAAAACTTACATTATATTTTGGTGATCTGAAGCACTTCATTTTAAAACCTTCTCATCTTAAACTTGGTGTATCTTAAGATCCCTTTCTCTTTGTGTGCAAAACTTTGTTTCTTCTTTGTTTCATGAGTTTTAATACACAATCAAGGTCTCTTGTACCTATTTGTCATAGTTTGTGTTTGAACCTTGATATGACTTCTTATACTGGAAGTACTTCTTTATCAACTTACCTTCATGGTTTGATCACTTCTCTCCCCCCTCTACCATCCACTCCTAAGGATTTACCTCCTGGTGGGGAAGATGAGTTTGACCACATGTGTGAAGGCTTTAGATTTCGATGCTTGTGAGAAAATTCAACATACACACAAAAACTTAGCCTTCCAATAGAACCATATTGCTAGTAATGAAAGTGTCGTTGTTGAGATTGAGCCTCTTATAAATGCCATGAAAAAATTCTTGTTAAACATCTTGAGGGGTTAGATTTCTTGTAGGCTATTAGGCATATTGTTCACCATCATACCTTTATTTCAGAAGAGATCCTTGATCCTTCAGGTAAGATTCATTATGAGTTTTCACATACTCAACTTTTTGTGATATTTCTATTGTAGTCGCTACATCATCTATTCCTCCAAGTACATGAGCTTCTTCATATCATAATGCCCATGAATTTTTCACCAACCCTTTCTCCACTTATAGTTATGTTCCACCCTCTCAACTTCTCCCTTTTTCTTATTCATCTAGACCATCTATTTCTTCTTAGGCCTTTCATTTGCATGTATCTACCAATTCTTCTTAGTCTTTCTATTCACAAACCTTTACTATTTCCACTACTACTAGCACTACCCTTTTTTCTCCTCATACCACTAATTGAATTATGAACCAACTGATGTAAAACATAAGGATCATTAACAAATAGTTAGATTCTCTTCCTACTTCTCACCCATTGAACACTATGCAATTTTGGTGTAATCCATTGTCCTTGGATGTCGTTGTTCATCCCTTCCCACCATAGTATGTGATTCTATGTTTTTAAAAATATAATGAAAAAGGGATCCTTAGAGACATATTTCTTCTTTTACATTGACTTGTATTGATTTCTTCTTCAATGATAAGATTTTGGATAAAATCTTTTCTAGATCTCTTAAGGAGACAACTCTTGATTGGTTCTGCCCTCATTTGAACAACTCTATTTTTTCTTTTAATGAGCTTGTGCATCTTTTCTTTCAACATTTTTTGGTCAACATCGGTTTAGAAGTTAGTTTTATAGACCTTGTCCATTATAGGCAAGGTGCAAATGAAAATTTCACTAATTTTATTCTTTGATCTCATTCACTTTTGTCTTAGATTTCTTATCCGCTTCTAGATTCTAATGTTTAGAATGTATTTGTTGGAAGCCTTGTTAAGAGTATTTGGCATAAAATTATTCTAATGAAATATTCTTCCTTTCCTCATTTATGTATTGCTTTTCAAGACACTAGATAGATAGCCAGTTTGAGGCACTTCCTTCGACTACCTCATCTACTCCTGTTGTTGTATTAGCCTCATCTATTCAATATTATTCCAAATATAAGAAAAACTATAATTTGTTTTTCAAAACCTAATCTCATTGTGAACGAGACTGATATAGTAGAGTTACCTTCTTCGACACTAGTTGTATCATTGCTTTCACAATGTAATCATCGATTCACAAAATTGGCTAATCCCCTTCAGGTTGTTCTTCCATATGATGTAGCCTTATTGGTGCCCAAATTTTCTAGCTCACAAACCTGCAAAATTGTGGCCAAAATCCATCAATGAATCCCATATTGTGCCTCTATTTGCCTTCGCTTATTTTGACCCATTATATATAACCAATCTGAGACATTTAAAATTGGGTCCCCATCCTAAGAAATTCTCCTAAAATTCTTTTGAGCCCTTCGTGAAAATCATCTGAGTGTCTATAGAGCCTCGCACTCAAATTCTGTTTCAAATCTAGAGTCGGTGGCAACTCCTTTGAATCATCTATCAAGCTCCGTTTAATAGGTGACGAGCCATAAAATTTATGATTGAGGGATGTACATGGACGCTTCTTGCAACCTCCTAGGACTGCCAGTTTTGACACATCTGCGTCTTGCACCATTGGTCCATTCGAGTGAGTCACCCATGGTGGGCCCAAGGCTTCAAAAGAATCAGCGAAGGAAGGTTGGGGGGACCATTGATTTAAAGTGATGCAGATGGTGCCATGTGCTAGAGCCTCACACCTCAAAAGGTTGTAGTTCTGACACAAGTAACTTGCAAGTAACTTAAACATTGTTAGGACATGTGGCATTGACTCATTGTGGTGGGCCCTTATGAATCAAAAGAGAAGGAAATATCAAGGAGGTGTTTCCCCAGGACATGTGTCATCATGGTGCATCAGTGTGGAGTATCAACACTAACACCTCAAGGTGCTTGCGCCATGGTTCGGCATCATCCAAGTTGGACTGTGGTGGGACTCACATAATTGAAGCCCGATAAAAGAAAATAGATTGGAGTCTTTAAGGAGAGATACATGTCACAACGTGCATTATTTTGAATAAGACTGGTCTAGCACTCACAAGGCGATGCACAATTATTCCATGTGGCGGGTGGACCCACCACAGAGTAGAGGTTGAGAAAGGGATTTTGAACCGTCCGATCATTCAAGGATCTAGTGGTCAACATGATACAAAGAGGAACCCAAAGGAAGAGTGAAGGGATACATGTGATGCTTCCACGCAATGCTTCAATGCTCCAACCTTGTGACACTTTAGGCAATGCATGATGGAGACACGTGTCATGGGAGTCTCACTATGAAAAAAGAGGCTTTCGAACCACCCGATCATGAGCCTAAGGCATCCGGTGGTTTACACATTATGAAGGACCTTTCAAGGCTAGTAAGGGAACTAATGTACTAAATTGGATGAGTTAGTAGATCTCTGGCCCTACGAAGAAGACACAGAGGCATCTTTAGGGTGACTCAGTAGTACGATGGCACGCTGGAAGGTTGTTGAGCATCCTGCATAGATTCTTAGTGAGTTTTTAAATGCATCAAGCCTGCACCTGAGATGCCATAAAAGTGATTCAAATGCTGAGGCACTGGTTGATGATGAGGTAGTTGCAGATTTAATGTCGATCCATCAGAAGTGGATGGGGTAGGAATTTCCCGCCCAAATTCAGCTTTGCGAGTCATGGCCAAAGTTATTAAGGAAGATGGAGTAGGTGATTCCCGCCCAAGCACAACAATGGAAAATGAGTGCTATATATGTGCTCAGAAGAAGTATGAAGGGTTGGTCTTTTCTTTTCTCTAGGTGGCAAGTGTGCAGAAGAAGTTAGGGCTTCAACCAGCGATAGTCTAAGTTTTTTAGGAACAGGCGATCAAGAGTATATGAGGATTTTAATGTAAAATCAGGTATTAGTTTTGGATTTCTCCATTATTGTATGTATTTCTTCAAGGAGACTCTTGATCACAGTCAGAGTCTTCTCTTACCATGTTTTATGGTATAATTGTAATCATAGATTCGAGGAATGTGACAAGTTCTCAAAACATTGCAAGTCTTGTAATGATCATTTATGTGTTGCATATGGATGAATACACTATAAGAATGGATCACTAAGCATGTTCATTATCTAATACTATTTTCTATGCATCTGGGTATTTCGAATAGGCATTCATATATTCTTTTCATTACTGTTTATCTTTGATAAACTAAGACTATGTAGCCCATTGGATATGCACTGATCTGAGAAGTATTTGATTAGCCACACCCCTTAAAACTAAATCAATCATTCAAGTGTGAAACATAAATAGGTAAATCTTTATGCATTTGTTGGGTTCCACGCTCTAACCAAGGAATATTTTAAATCCACCTACCAAGTTCCATTCTTAGCAACCAAGCATGCATACCTGCATCTGGATTTGTTCCATAGATGCCATTCACTAACTATATTGAGGTACTTGGGTGGCTATTTGTTCTTGGCTCAGTGACAATATTTAGAGCCAAGTCAATAAGTTGGGTTTATCCACCTACATTTTAGTTGTTCATTTGTTTTAAGTACCTTTAGGAACAACCTCCTTGGTTTAAGCCAAGCCAGAATTGAAGAGGAGATTACCCACTCCTACAAGTTGCACCTAAATCATCCTCAATCTGTTGATGAGCCTTTTCCCTACCTCCTTGTTGACATTCCTGGCCTAGGAGATATGGAAACACTCTATGGTTTTGGACCTGTGTTTTTGGGACCCAACAAGCCCCACTATTGCCTTTTAAACACATTGACAAGTGAAATGGAAACACCTTCCTGGAAGAAAACTAATAATGATCTTGCCTGCAAAGACTTTGAATATCAACAATTGGCTAACCAATTAGCAAGAACTAAAACTATTTGATGTCCTCATCAACCATACATAAGCCTTCAATTGGGGCTATAAAGATATGAGAAGAATTCACCCAAAAATTTGCATGTATCATATCTTCAAAGTTGTCTTCTAGCTCTCCTCTGGAGATCTTCCAAAGTTGGTTCGTAATATTTAGAGATCTTCCAAAGTTGACTCTCGAAGCCTTCTGGACCACTTTTGTGGACAGCCCTCAAAGTTTCCTTTCGATGCTTCTTTGAAGCATGCCTCTAGAGACTATTCAAAGTCCTCTCCCAAAGCCGCTATGAAGAGTTCCTCCCGAAATTTCCCAAAACCATCTTTCTGACATCCTCTAGAATCAAACTCTGGAACAAAGAATAATGCAAGATATCACATCAATCTAGAAGCATGACCTATACCCATTCCAGAGCATGCTCCCTGCCCTGAAAGACTAAAAATAACAACTACAAAATTCTCCTCAGAGCCAATATCTCAAACCAAAACTACTCATTTAGGAGTTAAAAATATTAAACATGGAGGTCCCATTATTGCAGGGAATAAGAGAGATTTCAGAGCTAAATTAGTCAGTTAAGTAGATCTATATAAAAACCTATGGGATAAATTAAAAAGTAATTCAATACCATTTACGTAGATGGTCACTTAGCTAACCTCCTTTCTAGAAAACTCTTGCTAGAATATGGTGATTCGAGTAGCCTTGTGATTACTCTATCAATCGGGGGTTTTGAAATATCCAACACATCAGTTAACCGAAGTTTCCATCAATGTCATGACTGTCGAAGTCATGAAGATTTTATCTCTTATAGGACTGCAACCTACAAACACCATTTTGTAAATGGGAGACCAGTCAGTCATCATTCCAAAGGGTGTCATGGAAAGCATTCCTATTATGATTAAATCTTGGGACTATCCAATAGGTTTTCTTATACTCCAATTTTGGACTCTAAAGGACAATTATCTGTTAATATTGGGAAGGCCATGGTTAGCCACTGTAGTTGGCCTTATTGATTGTAGATCTGAGGGGACGACACTATCAAATGGGATCAATATTAAACAATTATCTTTATATCCCCCTACCAAACCATCCCTAATGTTTAACAAATCTGTTTGGGTTGATGAACCCAGTCAATTTGGTAGCCAAGAAATATAGCCTCCTATGGTCACAATAAAACATGTAGAGGAATTAGATGATGTTTCAACTTTTTATGATGCCTTGGAATTAAGCAATGAAACAAATTTTGAAGAGGATGAAGATCTTCAATCACTTTTACAAAATGGCATGAGTTTTCCCAAGATGACCAAAGGGACTTAAGGCATTCCACTGTACTTTGGCCAATGTGATCCCAAGAGGAGAAAGTTTCTTGAAAGATATAACTAATGTCCATATATTGTAGCCCTACTATTGCCCCATGAACACATTGACGAGTGAAACCAAAACATCTTCCTCTAGTCATCCTAGAACAAAACAAATAATGATCTTGCCTATGAATACTTTGAACATCAACAATTCATAAATAAATCACCAAGAACTAAAACTATTTCATGTCCTCGTCAACCATATAAAAGCATTTGGTTGGGACTACAAAGATATGAGAAGAATTCACCAAAAAAATTGCACCCATCATATCAACACGGAAGACATGAGACCGGTAAGGAAACCATAATGCAGACTCAATACTGCAATGAGGGAAATAGTCAAAATAGAAATTGAGAAACTCTTGCTAGTAGGATTTATCTACCCAATTTTAGACAACAAATGGGTTTCACCACACATCGTTTCAAAAATGGGTGGAAATGGAGGGTCTATGTTGATTATAGAGCGCTAAGCAAAGCAACTTATAGGGACTACTTTCCCTTACCATTTATTGATCATGTTCTTGATAATCTACTTGGGAAAAGTTACTTCTCCTTCCTCGATAGATTTAGTGGTTATAACCAAATCCAAGTAGCTTCGGAGGATCAAGACAAAACCACGTTCACATGTCTTTGAGGAACCTTTTCTTATAGAGTCCTTCCCTTTGGCCTTTGCAATACATTGGCTACATTCAGTGAGTTGTGCTTGCCATCTTTGCAGAGCTAGTGAATGGATGTATGGAAATCTACATGGATGATTTCACTATCCATAGTAGCACTTTCTAAGAGGCCTTCCAAAACTTGGACAAAGTTTTAAAGCGATGCAAAGAACATCATCTGTCACTGAGCCATGAAAAATGCCTCATCATGGATGATCAAGGAATTATTTTAGGAAACCACATTTTCACTAAAGTCATCAAGGTAGACCCCAAAAATATAGAGGCCATCAAACAATTGGAGCTACCAGAAACCCTTGATGTTAGGAGTTTCTTGGGTCACACTGGGTACTACAGAAGGTTCATAGAAAACTTTAGTAAAATAGCAACCTTAATTTTTTCCCTTCGGAAAGATGTTGAATTTTCTTGGACTGAAAAATGCTAGCAATCCTTTGAGCTAATTAAATAGAAGTTGATTTATGCTCTTGTCTTGTGAGGCCCTAACTGGAAGTTGCTCTTTCACATTTATGTGGATGCCTTGAATGATGTTATAGGTGTCGTCTTAGGATAGGAAGACAAAGAAGGGGAAAATACACAATCTATTTCATTAGGAAGAACTTGACTCTCATAGAGCAAAACTATAGCATGAAAGAATATATGAGTTCCTTGTGGTAGTTTATGCTATCAACAAGTTTAACCATTATATTATAGGCTATAGAATAACCATCTACACTGATCACTCTGCCATTAAATACTTAATCATAAACCCATGTTAAATGAAAGAATAATTTGGTGGTTGTTACTATCGTAGGAATTTAATGTCACTATAGTAGATAAACCTAAGAAGTTTAATGTTGTTGTTGACTTCTTGTCCAGGATACACTATGCATGTGGTGAGTAGGAACTCATCAAAGATGATATTTTAGATGAGAAACTATTTTCTATTTCTACTCACACACTGTGGTTCATCAACACAACTAATTACTTGACTACAAGGGAGTTTGCACCCGAATTTTTTGTTAAACAAAGAAAAACACTTGTTAAAGGAAGTGCAAATTCCAAATGGGTTAATGGCATATTGTTTAAATGTTGACCTGTTCATATCTTGTGCAAGTGAGTTTGAGTTGATGGAAATTACAACATTTTGATGGCATGCTATGATGAACCAATGGGTGGACATTATTCGGCTAAGAGGACAACACACTAGATCCTTAAAGATGGGTATTATTGGCCCTCCATGCATAAGGACATCAAGAGATATGTCAAGCAATGTGACAAATGCTAAAGGATGGGAAGGTCAACAACATCCAGTGAAATGCCTCTCCATTCTCAAGTGATTCTTGAACCATTTAAGAATTGGGGGTTGGATTTCATTAGACCCATTGACCCACCATCTTAGGGGAAAGAGTACACCTTAGTATGTACAAACTATGTCACTAAGTTGGCATAAGTGCAGACACTCAAGGTAGCAAGGGAAGAACAAGTTAATGATTTCCTATACAATAAGATATCCCTGAAATTTGGATTATTGAGATCCATTACTATAGACCAAGGTCCCCAATCTAAAGTACTCCTAACTTTGATTAACCATTTTTGGGTAAGTCATAAGCAATCTTCACCATATCACCCATAGATGAATGGTCAAGTGGAAATTATCAATAGGGAGTTGAAAAACATACTAAAAAAAATGGTTTCAACTGGTAGAAAGGATTGGGCAAGGAAATTGTATGAAGCGGCTTGGGCCTACAATACCACATGGAAATCAACCACAAGGTTCACACCCTATGAGTTAGTTTTAGGCAAGAAACTAATCTTTCTTGAGTTTGAAGTGAAAATCCTCCAAACAACCATGGAGGTTGTCTTGGATCTCGACCAAGCATAACAAGAAAGGATTTTACAACTCAACGAATTGGATGAGTTGAGGCTAGAGGCCATTCAACATATAGAGTTAGTACAACAACAGAGGAAGTCATGGCATGATCAACACATCAAAGAGAAGAAGTTTGAAAGTAAAGATTGGGCCTTGTTATTTGACTCTAGGTACAAGGATCTTAAGGTTAAACTTCACACTCGTTGGTTGGGCCCATATGAAGTAGTAGAAATATTTGATAATGGAGCTATACAACTAATTCCCATTGATGGAGACATGAGGACATTATTTGTAAATGGACATAGATTACATCTCTATCAAAACCAACCAACAAGGAAGAGTTTATCAAAGCAATCTAGGCCTAGTTAGACATTTGTTGTGTGAAGGGGTTCTATTTTTCTTCCATAACAAATTATTAAGTGTTAAAATAAAAGAGGAGAGTTGAAAGCTAGCAAAATGGCAACTCTTTTGAACAAAAATAAATTTTTACTTTGGAAACCATCTCTGGAACCATCATTCAAAAGTCACCTCCAAAATCATCTACTCTAGAAGTTATTGATGAGACCATAAAGTGTCTCACCTTTAGTCAAATAAAGGCATATATTTTATCTTCATTAAATTAGTTTTGAAGTGGACTTGAGTATGTGTTGGAAGATTTTTAGCTAAATATCAAATAAACTTGTCTAAATAGAACAATCAATGCCATGCATGAGTTTATCTTGATATTACATGTTCACCTCTAGATCAGCAGTTATTTTATCAGTAAAGTGAAGAGAAAGTCTATTTTATGCCAAGTTGGAGCTTCGAAGATGCAGAGCATCGGAGATGTAGAGCGTTGGAGACGTAGAGTGCCAGAGATGCAGAAGTCAAAAATGCAGTTTCAATAAAACTGCAATATCTCACTCATTTCTTAATGAAAATCAAAATTTTAAAATGACCCAGAAAGATCAAAGAGAGGAATAGATCCCTGAAGGCATTTTGAGGAGATTCATTAAAATGAATAAATAGTTAATGACAAAATTGACTGTTACAGAGCGCGAGAGAAAAAGTCAAAAAAATAGTTTCAATAAAACCATGATATCTCTCTCATTTCTTAATGAATTTCATAAATTCAAAATGGTCTAGAAAGATGAAAGTGAGGGGAAAAAAACCCAGAAAGCATTTGAGGAGATCAGGTAAAACAAATGAGTAGTTAATGACAGAAGACGACTATTCTATAAGCTCCGGAGATATTCCAGAAATACTTTATGAAGTTGCTACAGATTCTTCCAATCTACCAACACGCACTCCAAGGTTTTTGAGGGATAGATTGACTATAATTACTCCTAAATTAATGGATCTAATTATGATTAATTACTCCATGCAAAGAATACACACTTTGTGTCATTGCATGTCTTTCTAAAAGACTGCATGTTTTGCCTTGTAATCAACAATTGTATAATCAACTAAATGAATAAGTTTAGTTAACTAGATAAATAAGTTTAGTTAGTTGCATGATTAAGTTCTCTACTCTAGAGAGACTCTCAATTAGAATTTAATAACCATAGTTATATATAGAGAACTATGGCGTAGAATAAAAAAGGAGGTTGTAAAAGAACAAAAGGGAGAAAAGAACTCAGTTATTTTTTAGCAACATGTACTTTGGATCTTGAAATTTTTTGAATAAAGAAGTTGTTCTGCCTATTTTCTAATTGCTAGAATTGATTAGTCTCTCTTTGGAGGTGGAGCAAGGGCCCACTCCAACCAAAGGGTAGAGACTAAATTTCTTAGTTTGATTAGTTGTTTTGTTGTTATGCATTTCCTTTATTCATAATTCCTTTAGTTGTTCCAGTTATTGCTTTCCATAGGTTAAGTTGTTTTTCTGTTGTGCAATTCCTTTATTCCAAAATTACATTAGCTGCTCAAGTTATTACTTTCCTTAGACTAAGTTGTCTTTTTCAGCAGAGTTTAAACCCTAGTTTGTTTCATGCAATTGTTGTCAATTCCCCTTTGTAGAAAGGATTGCAATGCAAGTTATTCCTCTTCCCTTTTGCATTCAGCCATGGACACCACCTTGGATTGATATTTATTAAAATCAAATGATGAGGATTGCAACGACCCTCGTTAGTTATCCCTAGAGCCATTATTTAAGAGTTATTTCTGGAGTCGTCCTTCCTAGTGATTTTATTCCATCTCTCCAAAGCATCCTTTCAATGATGCTTCTAGAGTCATCCTTGATTTGTATCTCTAGAGCATCCTTTGAATGATGCTTTTGAAGCATTTTGTTTTAGTTCTCTAGAGTATCCTTCAACGGAACTCCTAGAGTTGTTTCCATGGTCCAATTTATCCAAGTCTCTTGTGTTCCACTCTTCTAGTGCATCTCTTCAATGATGTCTCTGGAGCCATCTGATTGTTGCATCTCTATATAACATCTACTCAACAATGTTTTTAGAGCCATTCATTCTATTCTCCAAAACATCTCCTCAGCGATGTTTTTGGAGCCATCCATTTTGTTCTCCGGAGCATCCTTTGAACAATTCTTCCAAATCCATTCGTTGCATTTCTCCAAAGCATCTCCATAGTGATGTTTTTAGAGCCATTCATTTTGTTTCTCTGGAACATCTCCTTAGTGATGTTTCTAGATTAGTTAGAACTGCATCTGTCAAGAGCATCCCTTCAACAACGACTTTGGAACCACCTCATATCATCACTACTTCTATGAATTCTAGAACTCATGTCATTCATGCGGTTGGAACTCCACCTTTGGAATTTATTACACAACACTCATAATAATCCCGATGACATCTCTAAAGCACATGCTTGCAATTATTATAGGATTTTCATCATTCACAATAAATTTAGTTCTTTGTCATATCTCCACCATGTCAAGTACAATCGTATCTTAGCATAATTATTTTTAATGACGTCAACAATAGCAGCTAGGTATACACTTTATTTTTATTTCAAGTAATAATAATTCTTTTTGCAATCACATTAAATTTGCATGATCCCTAAAAGCCTATAGTTGCCAAATGTCATGCCATAACATCACCTGTAATATCTAATCATTACCAAGACACCAAAAAATATAGGAAATGATGAGATGGTGAGTTGTTGATAATTAAGGTGTATGCCACATTTAATATTGAACAAAGTAATCTCTCCTCACCACATGACATGTTGTCGTCTTCTTCCTTCACTTCAGAATTCTTATACCCTTTTTGCATGCAAAGCTTCCCCTGAATTCTATGTGATCTCTTATGTAAACCATTTGAAGTCCATAATTAGAGGCTAAGTTCAGAACCCAAATCAGAACCTACTTTCAAATCCTATGCCTAATATTTTAGGGGTAGCTAATAAAAAATGGGAGCCATGGGAGTTAAAAGGAAAGTAGAGCCAGACTTGATGGAGAAATTGTTGGAGAATAAGGAGATCACATGAATCTTCCACATAGCGAGGTGGTTAAACTTTCTCCACAAGTTTGAAGGATTCAATGCAAACATTATGGAAGAATTTATGTAGAATTTCAAAGAAACTCACTCCAAGGTGTATGACAGAAAGATTAAGGTGAGTCTTGATATTATTTCTAAATTGTCTGAAATTCCAGTTGAACGTATTGATATTTTCCAATCCAAACCTAGTTCATACAGTGAATTATTTAAAAATTTATACACAAAATGAATTAATACCTCAATTAATAGTAGGGAAGAAGGGATATAACAAAAGAATTAGCAAGGACACTCTTCCTAAACATTGGAAAATAGTGGTAGTTTGGATCATGAAGTTCTTCATCTGTGCAGGTCAATACCGTACAATAGTGGGACTGGCCTTTCACATGTTAACTCACTTGTGCCATGGTATATAAAAACTAGAGATAAAAATCAACCTTTCTACCTACTTGTATACTTCCCTTAAAACTATGGTGGACAAACATAATAATGGGGTAGGTAATAAAAAATGGGAGCCATGGGAGTTAAAAGGAAAGTAGAGCCAGACTTGATGGAGAAATTGTTGAAGAATAAGGAGATAGCATGAATCTTCCACATAGCAGGGTGGTTAAACTTTCTTCACAAGTTTGAAGGATTCAATGCAAACATTATGGAAGAATTTATGTAGAATTTCAAAGAAACTCACTCCAAGGTGTATGACAGAAAGATTAAGGTGAGTCTTGATATTATTTCTAAATTGTCTAAAATTCCAATTGAACGTATTGATATTTTCCAATCCAAACCTAGTTCATACAGTGAATTATTTAAAAATTTATACACAAAATGAATTAATACCTCAATTTATAACAAAAGAATTAACAAGGACACTCTTCCTAAACATTGGAAAATAGTGGTAGTTTGGATCATGAAGTTCTTCACTTGTGCAGGTCAATACCGTACAATAGTGGGACTGGCCTTTCACATGTTAACTCACTTGTGCCATGGTATATAAAATCTAGAGATAAAAATCAACCTTTCTACCTACTTGTATACTTCCCCTTGAAGCATCATGTCCGAATAACTCTAATCTAGAAGAACGACATTTTGAAAAACCACATAGGGAAGGGCAGATGGTTAAAGTTTTTAGGGAAAGAAGCCAAAATGCAAAAATAGGAGTCTCCAAAAGCCACTGCTAGTGTTGTTGAGCAGGATACTACTAGTGCTTCTCAATAAACAATGTCAACTTTTGTTATGGAGCAATTATCTCCAAAAACTCAAAATTCATCAACAACAAGAGAAGACCTCATGGGTATAGCTCAACCATCTCCTATAGATTTACCCCCAGAGTAGCCAATAGGAACAACTAGAATCCAACCAATTTTGTCTAAACAAGTCATTACGTCTGGGAGCCATTTTTCTCCACTTGAAGAAGTTGAGATTAGTGCTTCAAACTCCAAGAAGGAGGTGGG
This sequence comes from Cunninghamia lanceolata, assembly GCA_027924645.1. Classification (NCBI taxonomy): domain Eukaryota; kingdom Viridiplantae; phylum Streptophyta; class Pinopsida; order Cupressales; family Cupressaceae; genus Cunninghamia; species Cunninghamia lanceolata. The sequence goes on along the minus strand of BSBN01000206.1, from coordinate 2,323,354 downwards.
GCAACAACCTAAAAAGAAAAGGGTAAAAAGGGCGTTGCAAAGACCTCCTCCACCTTAGAGGAGCAAGCATCATTTAGCCCAAACAACTCCAATTTTTTATTTTGTTTCTATTCCCATTCAAACTACTTCCCTTGAAGAAAGTTGATAAATCCATTCAAAAGATAGATTAGGATAATATTTTTGTTGCCCTAGAGGAATCCACACTTCTAGAACTGCTGCCCGAAAATTTGAACTTGAGGAATTTCAAATTTGCCAGAGCACCCCGAACCTCTTGAACAACAAAACCACAAAAACAATTAAATCTAAAATCTTTGCAAGCTAGTAAAAATTCCATTTATGGGCCTGATACTGACTTCATTTTGCACAATATGCCCAGTTTTATGCCAAAACACCTTCTTGTTTGAGAGATTTTTAGCTTCACATTTTCCCATCCGTGGTCCGCAAACAAAGCAAAAGTCCGACATCTGGGTTGCTAGAAGTTAAAAATTTTCTGGGTTTTTCTTGGGAGTGTCCAATCCTCTTACTGTCCAAATTTCATGCAAAAAGGAGTTGGTATGTGAAAGATATGGAGATTTTCGTCTTCAGCATAAGCCCTGTTTTCCGAATTGAATCTCGTTGAAATATATATTTTCAAAGCTTTCAAGAAGATTAATTTCTTTGGAGATATTTTGATGTTTATTACAAAAGGTGAGTAAATGTATTATTAAGGATGACAATTCCCATGCTTTAAATGACTTTATTAAAGTCATATATTTAAGTGGCTTCAAAGACTTATTGAATGATAAACTCCTTATTGCACCCGACCATATTAAATACTTAAAAAGCCCTTTGGAAGTTGCTGAGTCGGGAGTTTTTAGAACTCCCGAACTCCTATTACAAAGTTCAAAAGTTCATAATAGTTGCGACTCCCCGACTCTCTTTATTGTCGGGAGTTTTTAAGGTTTCAGAACTCTGAGAATGCCCGACTTCTCCTCATGAAGGCTGCTAAGAGAGTTTCTGGGAACCAAGCCGTGGGAAATAGCCTATACCTTGCAGAGTCAAGCTTATGCCGAATGAAAGCCTCCGAGCTGAGTATGGATATCCATCAAAGCACCGTGGAAAGTGAGTTTTTGTTCGAAATGCTATAACAAGGATGTACGAAATGTGGAAGCATATACAAGGAACATAAATTGTTCGACAAATCTATATGCGAAATGCAGTTTCATGGAATAAAATGATTTGACAAGGCTGTAGACTTGCTTTGGCAGATGCAAAACGATGTATTCTGGCGGGTGTCAATCCAAATTCCACAATATTTGCAAAGATATGCACAAAACGGATTTCGGGTGTGTTGTTTTACTGCAAGCTTAAAGAGATCGAAAGCGGAGATGTGAAGAGTAGTAAGCTTTTGGTATGAAAGGACGTGCAGCCATCAGATAGTATGGGTTTTGAAACTAATACAAAGCTTATTTCTCAGACAGTACCGTTGGTCATAATATGTCTTCCAGAAAAACCGATTAAGTGAACTCTATATCTTGTGTTAAGTGTATACCATCAATGATCCTCAGCACACAGAGAAAATGTTATTGGTTTTTGATGTGATTCAGGATATACATAGCAACGAATTTGTTGAAAAGGCTTTAGATACTTTGAGAACAAATTGTGATTGGCGGGTGTAAAACCAATCTCCATGACCGGGCGCTGCTTGAAGTCTTCCTCAGAGCACATAAACTGTTTGACAGGCAGAAAATATTGTATCAAATGGATTTGTTGAAAACACTTTAGAAAGTTTCAAGCAAATGCAATCGGCACGCATAAAACCAGACTCTGCCACCCTTGCCAATATTCTCCCAGCCTGTAGCAAATGAGAAAGCTCTACACAGCATATGGACACCCATCCAAGCATAATCGAAAATAGATTTTTGTGTGCAAATGTTTTGAAGCAACAGGTAGTATCAACGAATGTCATGAGTGCAAGGCCAACATGCTAATTCCATGTGCTGATATGATTAACCATTCATTCCAACCAAAATGTTCATATTGATGGCGTCTAGCATAATATGAGGTTCAATTCTTCACCATGAAATACTATTCGTTGCTGTTGATGTATTATGTTGCGAACACTCCCAAACACATGATGAAATCAAAGTAGTGAAATGCTTAATAATCAGAAGGCATGAATCCTGGTGATAAATCCAGATGGAGAGAAAGGTGATTCCGAGAATTAGGGCCTCTTGCAAATAAAAAATTGCATCGAAGGGAGCAGCAAAAAAAAACTGTTGTGGAGATGTTGAAACCATTCCAATCGAGGAACTCAAATAGGATAAAGACTAAAGAGATTTATCAAAAGCAAGATCATAGAACGATGGTGGGAATCAATCAGATCAATCTTACACCTGTGGCCATAATGGAAATCTTCAATTTACCTCCTCTTTCTGTAATTACTCTTGAAAAGCTGGAAAGGCAAATTGTCATCAGTCACATTAGTTCAAGTCTGATGCTATTTGGAAGCATGTTCCAAATCAATGATTGGAGATTTTATTTAATTGTTTCACTTTCTCAAAGGGTATGATAAAAATTAAGTCATCTCAAATTGACTTAATAAGTGACTTCTATCTATAACTTAGTGTTATACTAGTGACCTTTTAAATGTAATAAAATTGAGAAAGCAAGAGGTCATTTGAATATTAAGTCATAGGAAGGGGAAGAGTTTTATTATTATTTGTAATCAATTCCCAAGATACAATTACGGGAAAGAAAAGAAGTTTTCACTATATTTTGACTTGAAGAAGCGGTTTCGAAGAAAAAAACAGTCTCTTCATTGCAATGTATTTTCAAGAAGCGGTTATGAGAAAGGAGGAGTCTCATCGGGAGATAATATAAATTTCACTTTCCTTATTGGAAAGGGGATCTTTTTTATCTTTTTTTGCTGTTCAGGAATAGGAGAAGGAGAGAAGCATTATTTTCTGCAACACAGTTTCATTGTACAGAGTTTCATTGTACAGCACATTGAGGCTTTGAACTCATGTCTACATCGGAGGAATAAAGAAAATATTTATGAGTCAGTGTGCTTATTGATGTCTTCTTTTGATCATATGTTCTTTGTGTCTTTGTAATTACTCTATGATGTTTTATCTGCTATATCAAACTGTGAATGTGTTATTTCTGAAACTTTGAATTCAGATTAATTCATCTGTTGAGGGGGAATTTGCTGTTCTTTCTTTTCTTGGTTCTCATTCTGGGTTGTGGGATATGTGAACTGTGAGTCATTTAACCTGTATCCTTTTCATTTAAAATTAACATATCGTATCTGTGGCATGGTTATGCACAGCTGTTAGTATTTTCTTTTCTGCTTTCTAGTGAAAAGCATACTTTGTGTTTCATTCATTGCAAATTATTCGAAGGTAGCTATGCCTCGTAAAACAAGCAGAGAGCACTTGCACATACCATTGCAACTGTCTCAACTATTGGCCAGGTTGTCATCACTATGGGCAAAAGGAGTATAAAATGAGGTGACAAATCTGTTAACCAACAAGACGTAATTCAAGAATCAAGGGACAGACCCCTGACACCTTTGGAGGAGCTACATTCTGGGGCTACTCCTCTATAGACCTCTTGTTTACTGGTTGCCTCTTCACCACATGATTATATCATTTAGTCAAAGAGCCCCCATATTTTGACTTCCTCTCCTCTAAAGGAACATCATACAACAACAATTTCATCCCCAACAAATCCTCAAAAGATAGTTTCCTCCTCTTCGAAGGAGAATCGTTTAGAATTAGTGCAACTCTAAGGCGCCCACAAGCAAAGGATGCCTCACCTCTAGAGAAGCCACTAATTGAAGTTATTTCATCCTAGGAGGATGTACAAATAGGAGATATTTTAATGCCCCTAGAAAATTTGTAGTTAAAGGATGCTACCTCTCCAAAGAACCTACAAATTGAGAGCACATTGGCATCTTCGGAGAATAGACAAACTAAAGATACATTGGCATCTCTGAAGAATTTTCAAATTGAAGACATGGTGATACCTCTATAGAGCATGCAAACTAAAGACAATGATACCTTAGAGAGCATGAAATTTGAAGATACAATGGTGTCTCTATAGAATGAGAAAACGATAAATATTTTTATGCCTCTGAAAACTGTTTAGAAGGATGAAAATAAAATGCCTCTAGAAAGTGTGCAAATAGAGAATTCCTCAGCTCCAAGGAGCTCCAAAACATATGTATCATCCCTAGAGCATGAGGAAGTGTAATGTCCCCTTTTTAGCTGATGTTGTTTACGGATGGTTTAGCCTATTCCTGACCCTTGTAGGCTAATGTACATGGTTAGGGGGTCTTCTTGAGGCAGTGACCTGGTCGATGGTTAGTTTCTTGGATTCAGTTTGATGGGAAAAATAAGGGAGATAATAATTAAATTAATTATTTGTAAGGTTATTAAATAAATAAATATTATAAAGTGACCTTATATTTAATTAATTTAATAAAGTGGCTTAAATAAATATCATTACATAAAGTCACTAAAATAAAATAATATTATTTTTCTAGAAGCTTCTTGAAGTGGGATTGAAAAAATATAAAGGAAGGGGCAAGGCAAGCTTCCAGGCATCTGATTATTGTCATTTTGCATTTGATGAGTTTTGTGGAGCCAAGGGTTTCTCTATATTTGGTCTTTGGGAACGAAAACTCCCATAGATTAGCATAACTGAGGTGGTGAAATATCCTCCGAAGGGTTGCAAATTGGAAGGGATATTACAGGAAGCAATACCTCCTCCTTTTGAGGACAAGCACCTCAGAGGCAACCGACACCTCCACAAACAAATAGGATCTAAAGTAGTGGATGAAACAATGTCAACATCTGATTCTCCTCTGTACAAGAGTCCAACAAAAGGAAAGGCCCCGATGCTATCTCATAAAATTGAGCAAGAAGTGGAGTTTGTGACAGTATCAGTAGTTATGCCGTACTACAATTATCTAGATCCGAACTCCTTATTTTGCAATGACAATAGGAGATAGATAGGTTGAAATTTTTGTTTGCCAAAAAGGATGCCACAATGAAGGAGCAATTGAATTTAAGCTAGTGAAGATGTCGACTCAAATAGTGGAGGGAGCTCTAGAGATTAAAAATCTCTAGGAAGCTATCTCCATCAAGGATGACAAGATAGAGGCTCTCATGAAAAATCTTGTGGGAATCCCTATCCACATTAATAGAAAAGAATCAAGAAACCTATAATGAGTTAACATTACCCACAACCAAAATTGTGGAACTAGAAGAAGAGTTGAAAGAATTATAGAATGGGCCTCCTAATTAGGAGGACAAGCAAACTTAGACAAATCTAATTTTTTAGATGGTCCATAGTTTAGATTCTAGAGGTGCTCTGAACTTGGGTGGCCCACTGTTACTTGTTGTGACATGTAGACTTTGAAATTTCTAGATTAAAGGCATAGATAACAATTTTTCAAAGGAAAAATGACCACCTTGATAAATACAAGATGGAGGCCTTAGAATTGGAGAGACCCTTATATCTTGTAGGAAGCCATCCCATGTATATAGTATGTTCCTCAAAGAGTAGCTACTAAGGTGGAAACTTCTGAGGATCTCTTATGTCCTCCCCTATGACCCAGACAACGTTGAGTTCTTGGAGGTTTATAGAATCAACCCTCTAGAGAAAAATAACCTGATGTGCAAATTTTACACTCACTGGTTATTAGCAAGTCATGATGTAGATTTATTTATTAATATTTTTTTGGAAGAGGTTCAGTTAAGATCATTTATTTCTACACCACAAAACTAACTTGCATGGTAGGAAAGAACAAGAGAATATGACGAAGCAAAGAAGATAGTGGGATTGCTAATGTGGCACTAGAATCCTAAACCCATGGAATTCAAACAACAATTTGAGTGAGCTATATCATATGCTAGTATGAAAGAAAAATATGTTGAAAGTCTTAAGATTTCATACAAATCGTTTCAGCATGCTATCTATAATGTGATCAAGTTGGCCTTTACCACCTATGAACAAAGGTATACCCCTTTACATGTGCATTTAAAGAGGAGGGAAATCATCTCTCCACATAATCTCATGTGATTGTTGTGAACGACCAAATCAATAGAAAACATGATAGTAAAATATAAGGATCACTGTAGAAGGATGAGGTTTAGACCACCTATTCTCCTTGCTCCTCCAACACCCTTAATTGTGACTGCAAAACAATTTGACTGGGACTTTCAAAAATGGAAAAGAACAACATGGCTCTTGGACGACCATAAAGAGAGTGGCACTACCTATTTTAAAGACTATGATTATAGACTTAAATGAGAGGATCATAATAAGAAGAAAGAGGAAGACAAAAGGTAAGCCTCCACCTCTTCCCAACCTATAGGAGAACCTAGAAGATATTCTACATGGGGGAGAGTGATGAGGCTGATTTTGACCTCATCAATTTTCTAGACAAATACCTTTTTCCCATGTTTGCTCCTTTTTTATGTTGAATTAATGTTAGCATAGAAGATTATTAATTACTTTGACGTAAAATAAATTATATATTTTGGCTAAAATGGTATTTTGGCGAGTTTTGAAGGGAAGAGTGCTCAGCTCTGGGACCTTTCATCTTGTTGGTACTATGATATCTAGAAGTTTTGAGCTCTAGAGGATAATCTCACTAGCTCCAGTGATGTTAGGCTCTATAGGAGGTAGAAGTAGTCTCGCTAGCTCTGGGGGCTCCAAGCTCTCGAGCAAATGAATTTGCCAGTGTAGATTCTCTAAACCCTTAGCAAAGAACATACTCAATAATGAATTCCTAGTTGTTCGCCTATTCCCTCATGTGTGGTAGTTAATCAACACAATGATCTCTAGTTTGTTAATTGTAAGAATAATGTCTAGATACAATAGACTCCTAGTGGGAGTCATCTTTGAAATGTGTTCCTTATATCATGTGTTCAGAACATACTTTGTATTAATTAAGTAATGGACTTGTGCATTTATTTCTAGTTAAAGATTTCCATTATAACTTGAACAACGCACTACATGCTTTGGCACATCGCTGGATTATAGGAATTTTCACATGAATTTAGTAAATATAATAGAGTATTGGATGTTAAGTTAGGGTGTCATTGTTTTATTTGAGGTGCAAAGAAAAAGAACTTGTTATCTTTGGAAATACAGTATATACTTGAGTTATGTTATGGTGAATGTTTTACAATTTTATGAATGCAAGATAGGTGTACCTTTTATTTCTATGAGTTTTGAGTTGTGGATTTGAGAGTTTAAAAGTCATTCCAATCTCTGAAGAGTTGGCCACTTTGCTGGTGAGGAAGAACATATGTTTTTGTAGATAAGCATATTATTCTTTATGCATTATAGATTGTTCATTGATGTTCCTCATATTTTGTTGCTTACATATCTTCTTATGTCATCCATATTGTGTGTGTGTGTGTGTGTGTGTGTGATTTTCTTTCATTTTCAATTGTTATACAAAATTCAGAAAAAATAAGAAAAAGAGGATTGAGAATTTTATTTGTTTTAGTTTGTTGTTTAGTTTTTTAAAAAAATCATCAAAAAGAAATCTTTGGATAGTTGTAGTCTTTATTCTAGTAAAAGCATTTGTATTGTTTAAAATAGTTTATTTCTAGGCATTTCTTTATTCAAAAGCATAAGAATTTCCTTTTTATATAAGTTATTTATGGTTAATCTTGTTGAAAGCAGTCATAGTCTAGTTGAAGTATTCTTTTAAATCCAGTTAACATAGTTAGTCCAGTGTGTACAAGTTACTTTAAAAAGGTAGGGAAACTGCTAAGCAAAGACTCTGAAGCTACCATGTTGCATGTAGTCATGGACACCACCCAGGTTGTCATTAGACATTTATTTGTTAAAGTGTGAGGTACAACAATGCCTTGTTAGGACCCACCCTCACTTAGCACTCAAACTCAACCTAAATGTTAGCCACTGGATGTAGACCTCCACCACACCACAACCAACTTGTTTCCCAACTCACTTCTTATCTAGCTTCCTAGACTTCTCACTAAACCATTCCCTAGCCACAACCTTATTGACTATCTCATGTGAAAAGAAAAGCTCATGCTTAGAAAAATTTAAAAGAATTGAGATGTTCCTTTCTCAATCCACCTTTCCTCCCATTATCTAGTAGCTTCTAGACATCCTTGATTTTACATAATTGATCAACCTTCTTAATCTCACTATCGTTTCTGGCTTTGTCCTTACAACTCTTACCCACCCACCCATGCTCATCATTCTTCCTTCCTCAATATCCTTAAACCATCCAACTATGACATAGTTCCAACTCCTTGACCTACAACTAGGCATAAGTTTGAGCCTTACCCCACCTTTCCCCCACTGCCAACATAGATCCAACTCATGGTTTCTTCCCATCAACATTTATTATTTCTTGGGATATCCTAGTTTTTCTTTTGTAGCCTTTAGATCTTAGAATACTCATGAGGATCCAAGGCTTACAGATTCTTTTCTACCTTAGCTGACAACCCATCTAGATAGTGGGTCTCTCTTTGGCTCAATTGCAAATGTTCTTGTTTTATCAAAGATATTCACTTGAACTCCAACTACTTATTCTTGTACAGATATTCGAGATGATATTAACCCTCTTGTATGTGCAGAATGTTTTCATTCTACTCCTATTATTACTACTCTGCCTCCTCATTTAATTCCTACACAACCCAATAGTCCTAAATCATCAAATGAGCATGAGTGAGATGAGGACAACTTGTTAAGTGAGGATTTTTATGAGTGGGAATGAGTATTTAGTTTTGTATAAGTATATACATGTGTGTACATCTTTGTTTAGATGATGTGTGTCAATGATTTCTATGTATCTATGCATTGTGTGTGTATATGTATGTTAGCTTGATCTAGAGGGTCCATGATACTTTTGTAAGTATATGGATATAGGAGGAACACCATGGTGTGTTATTCTTCTATTTCTTCCCATATTCTTCATATGTATATTATCTCTTGTCTTAAGTACATTTTGGGGACAATGGAAAGTATCATGACATTTATGTTTCTTTCATGTTGACGCAAACTTTTTAAGATAAGTTTTCCATGTTTTGTTCCTTTTGGTTTTTGATTGTTTTCTTGGGGACAATATAAAGCATTATGTTTCTTCTTATACATAATCATGTTGACCCAACCATGATCATTTAATTTTTCAATCTATGATTTTTGTGAACCTTCTTCCATTCTACTCATAGTTTTGTATGCCTAGAGGAATGGGAGAGCACTAACCCTAGCCTATAATGGGGGGATGACCTCTCCCTCTAAGTTATTACATTGAGAGAGGGGAAGGGGCACAAGAAGAGAATATTCTCTTTTTAAACATGTAGGATCGCAATGATCTTCCCTCTCAATTGCTTGAATCTCTGTAATTATGGAAATTAATCTCTATATAGAGTGAAATGGTGTGGAGTGGAGTTAAATTATATGTATTTATGGTTGTAACTAGTTGGGTGCCTAAGTCTAAATCCAAATAACAACTAACCCCTATGGTTTTGTAAAAGTTAATCGATCATACCCACTTGATCATAGCTAGCTAGGGTCCTATGATCATTCTACCCCCTATAGCCAATTATACTTGGGAATTGAGTTAGATCCCTAGTTGTGGGTGAATACTATAATTGTCCCTTAAGATTAAAGGCATATCTACCATTCTTTTATACATTTATTATATGAAAAAAATGCATGCTAACCCCAAAGCATATAAATCTGATGAAGGGGGTAAATCACAAAACACACAATAACACCAATTGCACACAGAAAATAGGAATGTTCTTTTATTGATTTGGACAACACATTACATTACAAAAGATCAAATACAATCAGAGGATGAATCCTCCACAGGTTGCAACACATTACAACTTCTTATTTCCAGACTTTGGAACCTTCTACCTTTTGTAGCCCCAAATCTGCTAGGGTTTCTATATTCCTGCCTTTTCTTGACCCTACACTTTCCCCCTTATCTATACTACTACCAAGGGTTCCCAAAAATGGTCATAAATAGCCCCTTTTGGTGGCCTCCAACCAAATTTTGAAATTTGCATCTCCCTCCAAAAATAGGTCAACTTCTGGGAGCCATAACTTTTGATTCGGGTGTCTGATTGATGAACCGTTTGAAGCATTGGAAAGCTCGTGAAGTGCTCTATGCGCTAAAAATTTTCTCTACCAATTCCACTCATTTTCGGGGCCGTACGAGGCCTTTTAGTGCCTCAAACTTGACTTTGAATAATTTTCAGGGGTTTTTCAGGAAATGAAAACTTTAATATCTTTCATCCCACAAATGATCTTTGCCTAATTCCTTCACCAAAGGTCTTATTTTTCATTTACGAAGCTTCCTATAAAATTTTGCTTCCATACATGTCCAAATACAAACTTTCTACAAATAACAATTTGCTATTTTTAGCAGTTTGGAAAAACTGAAGGTTCTACATCATTATTCAAGCGATTATGGAACCAAAAATACTAATTTTAAAAATAAATGAAAACAACATCAACAATTTTGAATCAGCATCTTTTTTTTTTGGATGATGCAAGATTTCCTTTACACCACTGGATGCTCCTACATCAAAATCCCTTCCTATATCTTTTTCTAATGTTGTTGTCATGTATGTAACATCACTATTCTTTTATTTATGTCATCTTGTGAACATTATTTTGGGTGTACCATCATTTTAGTGATTTATTTTTCCTATTTCTAGGCAAAAAATTCTCAACCTTGGGGGCATACTCTTTTATCTATTATTGTCTTTGGTTCTATTATATTTTTCTTTCATCTATCTTAAATTACATGCATACATTTGAGTTATGGAATTACTTTCCATATCTACTACTTACACACTTTTGGCATACTTTCCTAACATTAGTAGTTTATAGATCCAAGTACAAAGTACATTTGGACCTAAATGCCTTTATTAGGATCACCTAGCAATAGAGTATGCTAGTACATGTGATCCTTGATATTGTGTTTACATATGAATCACCTAGCAACGAAGCATGTCAGTGCATCTGATTCATGGTATCATATGATCTTGGCAACATAGCACACTAGAACATTTTTCACTCCTATTCTCCTTGTATCTAGATTTCCATGTCTATGTGTGAAGCCTAGTTTTCTGTTGTATGCATGTGTTGTTTAATTTCCTTTTATGTACATTATTTATAATGTTTGGATTATGTATAATTTGTTGAGTTTGTGATGTAGGTTATGTTTTTCTAATGTATTTGTGTTGAAGGTTTTCTTTGTCTAGCATGTTTGTTTTGCAAATCCTAGTCTAGGGGCTCAAGTTCCTCAATTGAAGCCTTTGTTGCATTTTCTCTTGTGTATCCTCCAAATGTATAATTTATGGCTTTTCATTATGTACTTTAACATATCTTTATCACCTAGTGGCACAAGATCATTAAAATAGGGGCAAAATGTAATGTTGAAAATTGCATAGCCTATAATTTTGACACTGTAAATTATACTTATGTTAGTCTCCATTCTGTAGCATGTTTTAGAATACATTTTAGCCCATCTTCTAGTCTTTTTTCTTAATTTGGATGTCAATTTTTATTTTTATTTGTGTACTTGTTTTTCTTGTTGCATTTTTCTAATGTTTTTATACTTGTTTTGTAACTCATGGCCATTTTCTAAGGTTTTAGATTTTGTCTAGTTTAAGATGAAAACATTGTCACATAGATATCATCGCAATTGAAAATTCATCCCATAATTGTGTAGTTATACAAACATTGTCCAATAGCCACAACATTGGCATTTTTTATCATTCTTGGATGTAACTTCGATTCCTGAAGTCCTACCAAGTTCCCAACATTATTCTCTTGATTCCCTTCCTCAAAATAGCAAAATGGATGATTAAGAGTTTCAAAAATTAGATTCTTGAAGGATTTCATTTTCTTGACTAGTTTTTAGTTGCAACTTCTACATTCTCTTATTACAACACCATTTCTTTACTACTTGAGCTTCCTTGTACTTTCACTATCCTCTATTTCAAAAGTTATTGAGCTTGTAGGTTTCCATAAAATCCTCCATTACTAGTTTTTTCTTGAAGATCTATTCTTCTTAGATAGGAGCAAATAATCTTCACTAGTTTTTTGAGACTTCTCTTTGTGAGATTCACAAATTAGGTGATAATGCTTTTGTTTAAATCTTTCAAGTTAGTTTTCATTTATTTCTTGTATTCGTATTTGATTTTGATATATATCTCATATATTTCCAAATTGTATTTCATTGTGTTTGGAGCATTTGGTTGTTCTTGCATGATTTTATTGCATTTTCATTCTTCTTGGAAAACCAATACAAACCCTCTATCTATTCTTAATTGAGGTTGAAATTTATTTTTTGGCACTACCATATTAGACATCTCCTCATTCTCTTCCATACATAGTAGAATAGTGGTAGACATATTTACTATTATTCTCATAGTCATTTATATTGTCATTTTAAATTCTAAACACACCTAGGATTAAGAGCACACACACAAACAATCTATTTTTTTCTTTTTAACCTCCTATGGAGGTTGAAAGACCAAAATAGAGGCTTGACCACTTTGACAAGCTCTTATGAGGTCATACCTTTTCTCTTGTTCTAGATATTGGTAGATTGTGAGCTCATTTGTTTAGATTCAACGTCTCATTCAATGGTTTTGCATCTCTTTCCCTTCTCCAGTATTTTCATCATTTAATTAGTTTAATCTAGTCTTTAGTTAGTTTATATTGTTTAGATCATTCTATTATTTTCCCATAGCTTTCATGTTGTTGTTATTGTGTATTTTGTCCTTGTCTTGTAGTTATTCAACTATTATATGACCTACTTAGTTTTTTGCTTACACTGGGTGTTTCAACAACTATATAGACTAGCACAATTGTTATTCTATCAAGTTCTATGATGTTGTCTAGTTTGGTGTTTTCTGTATATAATCAATATTTCTATTTTTGAATCCTATAGTGATATATTATATTCCTTTGACATTCTGTAAACAATTAATTCATCAGATTACCATTTGTGTTGTTTAATTGTCTTTCCTTTTATATAAACATAAAAATTCAAAAGCAATAGCATTAGCATTAAGATATCTTAATTGAGTTGGATTAATAAAAATAGTTCAATTAAGACACTATAAGCATAAGTGAAAAAGAATATAGGAATTTATGCCATTTTATTTATTTGTTTGTTTTGGTTCTTTTGTCTTTACATTGTTCATTGATTTATGGTAAATGTAAGTGCATCTTCTTCTTATCACTTAACGTAATGTGATTTATCTTCTTTTACATTTAAAGTAATTTAAGATTTATATTATAGGGTCCAACTTGGAATAATTAGACCAAGGTTTGGCTCATGGTTTTAAGAATTCATAAGGGGTTTTCTAGATCTCCTTGGTCTACAAATCGAGGGCTTAAGATGGAGTGTATAATCATCTTTATGTAGGGTTATGCTATTAGATTTCCTCTAAGATTTAGAGTGTTTATATCTATTGAAGCAGTAAAACTTTGAAATTGTATAGTAATTGTTTGAAGAAGATAAATACTTTTGGCGTGCTTTGTTTCTAGGCTTTCTCCTCTACAAATTTTTCCACGGTATATCTTGTTTTTATTGTCATTATTCTATTGAAGTTTATTTGGATTTGTATTTACTTGCATTGTTTCTTTGTAAGGTTAATGTGGATTTATGCTTAGTTTCCTTCCATTTGGTATCAAAGCTCATTTATTGTAGTTTGTTTGATTTATGGGAGGATAGACTGTTAGTTTTTATCCTTATTTGAGAGGGAGCTTTAGCTAGTTGATCTTGTGTTTTTAGGAATAGAGAATGGAAATCACATCTAGAATGGAGATTAAGAAGTTAAATGACACTAACTTTGACTTTTAGAAGCTCAAGATGGAAGACCTTCTTAGTGGCAAAGATTTATGGCCTACACTTTTTGGTCAAAAACCTTCCAACATGTTTGCAAAAGACTAAATAGAGTTGATAGGAAGCCAAAACTTGGTTCAACTTTGAATTTCTAGTTTAACACTCCTAAATGTAGCAAGAGAAACCAATTTGGATAAAGTTAAGGAATTTATATCTAACAAAGTCCATTTTTAACAACCTTTTTCTTTGGAACTTGTCTTTATTAAGTATCAAAATGATGGTTTTCTATGACAGTGCACCTAAATTCCTTCAACATTGTGATGACCTAGTTGGAATGTGTGGGTGTGAAGATGGATGAGGAAGACCATGGTGTATCACTATACTATGTTCTTTGCCAAATTTGTCAAACAACCTAGTTATGGTAGTTAGTAGTACCATCTCAAAGATGAAGCTTCATGAGGTGGTTGGTGTCTTATTATCATAGAAGATGAGATGAAAAACATTAGAATTTGTAAATGATGCACTGGTCGCCAAAGGTTGTTCAAAGGAAAAAGATAAGAATAAGAAAGACAAGAGATCTAAATCTAAGGGGAGATCTAAGTCTCCTAGAAGATCTAAGATCAAGTGTTGTAACTATGGCAAAATTAGTTTCATCAAGAAGGATTGCAAGGAGAACTCTAAGAAAGACTAATAATAATGTTAGGAAAATTAGTTTGTGTCATAGTTTAATATTTGTGTACTAGATAATAAATAATAAATTAACATGTTTATACTAATTTATAAATAATTCAATAGGTATTAGCAATTAATAATGTTAGATTTAGGAGTTACTTTCTCATAAGAAAGTTTGGGTAGTTTTGTATGGAAAAAGAGGGCTTTGTAATTCTATTTATATGTAAGATATTTTGTTGAATAAAAGTGTGATTGTGTCTGATTAAAATTGTTTCTACATGTAATCTAAAACCACTTTTATAAGTGGTATTAGAGCAAGTTTTCTATGAGACCTCTTTGCAAATTTGGCCTTGTGCATAACAATATTGAGTAGTGCAAACCATGTGCGAAAGATATTTTATTTGATAGGATATTCATTCTTGTTGACAATAGAAGAGCAGTGTAGACCATGTGCAATCATGTTATTAGTTGTGTGAGTTATATCAAAGTCCATGATTTAAATCAAAGTGTGTCTAAACGAGTCATGGAAAACATTGTTGTGTGGAAGTTGTTGGAGGAGGCATAGGCTTGAACTTTTGTGTTTCTACATATTCATGTAGTCATTGTTGCATATTTGATCTATTTAGAATGGAATCTATGAACATTAGGCAAGGCATTTTTAAAATTGTTTGAAGACCTCTATAATGTGGTATAAATAAAGGAAAGGTTTTGTCATTAGCATAAAATTTGCAATCCGTAGTTTAGATCATTGCCAGACTCAGTACGTAAAAGTTTTAATAATTTTATACTCATAATATTTGAGCAATTCTCTTTTGTGCTTCCCTCCATCGCTATTGATTCATATATATTAATTTCTTTCATTCTTTTAGACCATTAAAATCTTCTACACATTTTAACCTAACATCGTCATATTTCCAACACTATCATCACATCATTAATTCCACATTACTCCTTTACTAATTAATTAAAGAAAATGTTTATTTAATTAATTAGGCTAATTTCCCATTCACTAATTAATTAAATAAAATATTTAATTAATTAGGTTGATCTCATTTCCACTGATTAATTAAATACATTGTGTTTATTCAATTGATTAGGTTAATGTCATCATGCACATTCCCCTTCATCTCATTTAAAAAATAAAAAAATAGATATCTTCACATTTAAATATTCATCTCCACCTCATCACAAAATCCAAAAAAATGAATTTGCATCTCATCCCTTCATTCAAATGAAGAAAATCCTAGCCATCTACCACTTGGACCAATCTCATCCATCCACTTGTATTGATCTCATCTACTCATCCTTAGCTTTACCTACAAGCTAATGCATCATAACCATCCAATTTGAGGCATGATCTTAGCCCTCCATATCCTTGACCAAAAATCTATAAAAACTCACTCTCAAGGACATCTTTTCATATGTGGAAGTTTATCAATCATTGTAGGTACATGCTCTCCCAATTTGGAATCTCAAATGAGTGACCAACATACCAACATATCAACTCTCTCTCAACATCCAAGAGCACATACCTTTAACAAGTAGGTATAATGTTTGGTTTCCTTTAAGAATTTGTTGTGTTTTGTCTTCTTTTCTTAATTGGAGGTGATTACTTTAGTTTAGAATAGGAGGTTGTATTTGTGTGCATTCTCCCTATTTTTATTCTAGATTTGACCTTGCACATCCTAGCACACCTGGTGGGACTCTTGTCCCAATCTAATTTTTGTTTTACAAGTCATTTTAGTGTTTTTCTGCAAGTTTTTACATACTTCTAGACATGTTTTCTAGAGTAGCGTTTCTACTCTGTGTCATAGCATATGTGTTCTATGTTCAACATTTTTGCTTGTTT
The DNA here is from genome assembly GCA_027924645.1 of Cunninghamia lanceolata. Taxonomy (NCBI): domain Eukaryota; kingdom Viridiplantae; phylum Streptophyta; class Pinopsida; order Cupressales; family Cupressaceae; genus Cunninghamia; species Cunninghamia lanceolata. The sequence continues at coordinate 2,306,981 of BSBN01000206.1, read as the reverse complement.
TACAACATTTGCAATTTTAAGTTATTTTTTATGTGCCTTCTAGAATGGCATTTACACTCTATGTCACACCATCTGTGTTTGATGTTCAGTGTTTGTGCTTGATTAGAAACATTTGCACTTTGTGGGTTTACATGGGTTCATTAACTTTTTTCTATAGTTTATGTTAAGATGACTCTTATAGGACTATTTATGCTAATTATGGATTTGCAAGGGATTTTTTGTTAATTAGTGCTTCTTGGATACATTTTCTAACTAGGGTTTGAAAGTTTTTGCCTTCTAACCATAGTTTTTATATAGGTCTTCTACTAACCAATGTCTTGCTAGTGTTCTACTAACTAATGACTTGCTAGTCCTTTTCTAACCAAGGTTTTGCAAGAAATCTTTGTACTAATTGTAGCTTTGCATGAAAGTGATTTATGCACCAAATCTTTAATGCTTCCACTTAATTATCAAGATTTCTACTAAACCGTTGACATTTACATTTGTCTAACTAGTTCTCCGTAGGTCGACATTTGCACTAAATATTTGTCATTTGCACTTAATTATTAGTATTTCTACTAAACGCATAGTATCTACATTTGTTTAAATTATTTTTTTGCATGTTGACACCTGCGCCTAATATGTGATGTTTGAATTTAATTTTTAGCATTTACATATGTAGTTTAGTTTATTCACCCTGTGTCCATTATTTTTAATTTTTCATTAACTTTGACTCACATACCTTTGATTTGCAAGGCTTATACTGGACATTTCTACTATTTAACTCTTTTTTTTGTAGCTTTCATAAGTCTAAGACCAATAATATTATGTAATGAAATAACTTGCACAAGAGAAGAATATAATAGGAAATATGTTGCAAATACTTGATAATACTTGAGAATAATAAGTCACTTTGAGGGGTCAAACCTCCAAATATCTCCAATAATAACACAATTTGCAATATTATGAACAAATAACACTCACTACCTCCTATATATACCCTACTTATGTGATGCAAGAGCATCCAGAGGTGTAGAACAATCTTGCATCACCAAAAAAGTTTTCTTTTCTATTTCTTTCAATTTTGGTTTTTGTGGATACCCATTTGCTTGACTAATGATTCAAAACCTTCAAAGTTTCCAAAAAGGCTAAGAATACCAAGACTTACTATTTTTAGTAACCTATATTGGAGAAGTAGTTGGGTTCAAAATTTTCCTCAAAGCTTCGAAATAGTCAAATAAACATTCTTGGTAAATTTTAGCCCAAGATAGGTCTAGATTTCAAGATATTAAAGTTTTAGTTTTTGAGGTTCATGAAAAAAGTTTCAGAGTCAATTTTGAGGCACTTAGAGGTTCCGTAATGACCTAAAAATTGGCTAAAAATCAAAATATCCCTAAATCAAAATATCCCTAAACAAGATATTTTTTGGATCTTCAATTTTTCATGAGCTTTCCAACGCATCAAACAGTTTGTCAATCAGATGCCCCGATCAAAAGTTATGGCCTCCAGAAGTTGGGCCTCCCGTATTAAAAAATGTAAAAATGTGTTGGACATAGAAAAGAGTTGTTAAGGGAAGCTACACATGTTTATAAGTGTTTTGACACATCATAAGGCATATTTTAATGGTAGATAATTTGGGCACCACTTTTGGGTGGTTTTATCTCATGGTTTTGTAATATCATTTGATGATTTCCTGTATTGTATCTCCTATATATCAGGTGCTTGAGAGAGAGGTTGTGTGTGGGAGTATGATAGATGTTGAGTCATCTTCAAATCTCTAGTTGGAGATATTCTTATGGAATCTCACTTTGCAAGTATATTGTAATCATGTTGAGATTTTTGAATAATATATTGAGTTTCTTTTTGAGGTGGGGTTTTCTCCTAAAAGGGTTTCCCCACATAAATCACCATGTTTGTGGTTTGATGTTTATAATTTGTCATTTTGAGTGTGTTGGGTGGAGTACACCCTTATCATTATGCCTTGGATATCACCCAGGCTGACTTATATATCTAAATGTAACACCTAGGATGACTTAATTATCTAAATAAGACTATAATGGTGATCTTATAACAATTAAGAATTAAGGTAGCTACAAGCTAACTACTCATAACCCTATGCACACTATAGGAGTAAGGGCATAGCATGCCCCACTCTTTAAAGAAACATTTTCCTCAATGTTGATCAATTGTGGATGCTTTTGAACAAAATCTTCATCTTCCCACATGACATATTTAACCAACAAATTCTTCCATTGAATGAGATTTTTTTATTATCCTAGTCCTCAACTTCTTTGTGCATTTATGAAGAACTAACTCTGAATCCAAGATGATTCTTCCTTCTTCATCTAGCTTTGGTAACATTGTTTGTGTAGGAATTTATCAGTCAATCACCTTCTTTAAACATGAAACATGAAAATTTGGATGTATCTTTGTTGGTGGATGTAACTCAAGCTTGTAAGCTACAATGCCAATCTTTTGCATAGTCTGGTATGGACCATAATATTTTGGTCACTTGTTATTCTTTGTTTGTTTCTTCAGGGGCATTTGATTATAAGGTTGCAATCTCAAGAAAACCCAATCACCTACTTCAAAATGTTCTCATTTCACTATGATGTTAGTTATCTTGTTGTGTCATTCAATTTTGTACCATGGCCAAATTCTCTTTGAGTCCTAAAGTACCTGTTGTTGATGATTCATGTGTTCTTCCATATCTTGAACTCTTGGTGTCACCTTCAATTATGATGTGATGGATGGGGGATGGTATCCATATAATTCCATAAATGGGGACATTTTAAATAACTATGGAAGGAAGTGTTATACCACCATTCTTCTAGTGGTATCCAAGTCACCTATTGAGATTGCTTGTCTAATGTGAAACAACGTAGATACACTTCTAAGAACTTATTGACAACCTTAGTTTGCCCATTTGAATGAGGATGGTATGAAGAGCTATGAGCCAATTGAGTACCCAAACAAGAGAATAAACATGTCCAAAGTTACTAGTAAATATAATATCATGATCACCGACAATAACCCTTAGGGTACTGTGTAACTTTTGTATATTCTCCAAAAAATATTTTGACACTATACTTGTTGTAAAAGGATGGGATAATGTAATAAAATAGGCATATTTGGTGAGGGGATCTACTATTTCCATGATGACACTCTTACCTTTAGATCTTGGTAGGCATGTGATGAAATCTATGGAGACATCTTCCCATCGCTGGCTAGGAATAACTAAGGGCTATAAAAGACTGGGTGTCTTGACTATCTCCCCTTTATTTCTTTGACATACCAAACATTCTGCCACAAATTTTTGAACATCACCTTTAAGCCCTTCCCAAAAGAAATCATGCTTGATTCAATGATATGTCTTCAAAAATCTTGAATGTCCTCCAATTGGAGACCCATGGAGCTCCTTGAGAATCTTGTCTTTTAGGGAAAAGTTCTTGCATATATATAGTCACTCGTTATACCACAAGAGTCTCCCTTCTAACAAACTCATTTGAACTATTGGGATTATTTTGCAACTATTGAATGAGATTCCTTATAGTAACATCATTCTACCAATTAGCTTTGGCTTCTTCAACCCAATTTTCTTGTAGTATTTAAATGACACACAATAATGTGTTATCCTTCTTGGATAGTGCATCAACCACTATATTCTCCTTCCCTTTCTTATAGACTATCTCAAAGCCATAACCCAACATCTTAGTGACCCATTTTTATTGTTATTCTAAGGATAATCATTTCTTTAGAAAATATTTTAGGTTATCATGATCTATCTTAACTTTTAAGTGTCTACCAATCAGATATGGCCTCCACTATGTCACTACATGAAGAATAGCTAGCATTTCCTTCTCATAAATGGGTTTGAGTTAATTCTTACCCTTTAGCTAACAACTTTCAAAAGCAATCGACCTACCTTCCTGCATGAGAACTACTCCTAAACCATTTCTTGAAGCATTACACTCAATAAAATCCTTGGTGAAGTTTGGAGTTGCTAGAATTAGAGTGGTACACATAGCCTCCTTCAGTCTCTCTAATGTTGTATTAACTAACACATTCCACTAAAAAAACATCCTTCTTCAACAAATTTGTGAGGAGTGTTGCTATGCAATCATATTTCTTTACAAATATTTGATAATATCTAGTAACTCCTAGGAAACCCCTCAAGTTCTTAATGGTTTTAGGAATTGGCCACCCCATCATAGCCTTGATTTTGATCCAATCAACTTTTAATCCTTAATGAGACACTACATGACTTTAGTATTCCACTTCTTTGAGATCAAAAGCACACTTGGAAGGTTTAGTATAAAGTTGATGTTGTTTGAGAATTTGTAATGCCTAGTCAACATGGTGCAAATGCTCTTCACATGTCTTGCTATAAAACAATATATTATTAAATAACACTAATACAAATTTCCTTAGGAATGGCTTAAAGATGGTATTGATCAAACTTTAAAATGTAGGAGCATTAGTAAGATCAAAAAGCATTACTAGAAACTCATAATGGCCATCATGAGTGCTAAATTTAGTCTTAGGAATGTCTTCTTCTTTAATTCTAATTTGGTGATAACTTGATCTAAGACCAAGTTTTGTAAAAAACATAGCCTCATTTAGTTCATCTAGTAAATCATCAATAACTAGAATAGTAAAGTTATCTTCTATGGTGTACCTATTGAGTTCTTTATAGTCTAGCCACATGCACCAAGTGTCATCCTTCTTACGTACCATCACCACTAGAGAAGAGTAAGCGCTTTGGCTATGCCTAATAATACTTGCCTCTAGAATCTCCTAAACCATATTCTCAATCTCACTTTTTGTACATAGGTATAACTATATGACTTGATGTTGGGTGGTTGGTTCCTTGGTACTAGTTGAATGGCATGTTCATGATCCCTTTTGGGAGGAAATCATTTAGGCATCTCTCCAAAAACTACTAAATACTTATCTAAATATGCTTGTAGACCCAGTGGTGTAGAAACCTTTGATTTATATGCTTATGATGAAAATAGTTGGGTCACAAACCCATCTTCCCCTTTATTAAGTATGTTTTGCATTTAGTGTGAGCTTACCATCTATGGAGACTTTGCACACAAGCCTCTCAATTCTACTGTCCTTCCCTTTGAGTGAAAGTGCATGAAGAGTTCCTGGAAGCTCATCTCAATCATCCCCAATGTAGTAAGCCATTGTACTCCCAAAATAATATCTATTGCACTCATGGATCTATATCAAATATTGGGCAATCAAGATGATAGTATCCCATGGATAATTTAATGCTATGGCATTTCTCTAAACAACTAACAATGTACCCACATCTACAATCAAGACCTAAAATTCTAGGGCTGGATGTATAAAATAATTTATACAAGTAGCTAACCTCTTGTTGATGAAGTAGTGAGTGCTTCACAAGTCCATCAACACTATTACTCTCTCTTTCTTCAAGAAACCCACCACCTTGAGAGTTTATGGGGTGCTAAATCTAGCAAGTGCATGACAAGATATCATTGGGTGAGTATCTCCTAATTCCTCATTTGTCCCATTATTGCCATCTAATGTTACTTCTTCCTCCTTTTCTTCCTCATTTGTATCTTCAATGTAAAACAATTTCTTTTGAACACATTTATGACCTCGACTCTATTTTCTATCACAATTAAAACATAACCCTTTTGCTCTCTTCTTTTAAATTTGTTATAAAATCAATTTGGCAGGCTAAGGAAATGATTGTGTAAGAGAGATTATATCTCTTATGTTTACAAACCCTTGTCTCCAATTGGACAAAAACTTTTCCTCTACTTTCCTTGCCATAAGTATTGCTTGGGACACAGACTTTGTATGGAACATATGTACCTCATATTTGATGTTGTCCTTTAAACCCCCTAAAAATAGTTCCTTCAAATTTTCTCTTGTAACATTCTCCACTCTTAAAGACTAGGTTTGAAATTGTTGTGTATAGTCCTTGACCATACCTCTTTGCTTCAATTTGGTGAGTTGGGTGAAGTAGCTATCCATAAAAATGTCTTCGTAATGTGTAGTGAGTTCCTCTTGAAAAACTAACCATGTGACCAATGACCACACAACCCTTCTTTTTCTTCTCTTCAAATAACCAATGATACCAAATGAATTGGTCCGATTCCAAGTATAAATATGCCATTGCATACAACTTTACAAGTGGACCTAAATAAACATTTAATGTGGCTAAACACGTCTCCTAAAATGCACCACAAATAAATATTTATTTTACATAATTATAATATTTCATTTTTATGCAAGGTGTAAAACACACCCTTTTCCTAATATTTTCCAAGGGCCAATTCTTAAAGTATACATTGAACACCATAAGGAAGCATCCTAAGAGGTCTCAAGTCTTGATCTACAAAGGAAGCATTAAAATAGTTTGGAAACCTAATGGTCTTGATTCATTGACAAAAGTGGAGAAATTAGAGTGATTTCACTTGATAAACTTATAATTTTGTATCATGGATGGGTCCTTGGGATTGACACAAGTCTTAGATAGAAAATCAGACTAAATATCACCCAAATAGGGCTTGAAATTAACAATTGGTGGCCTGTAGGGTGGCCTTGACTGTCTAGGTTGGCCTTGACTATGTTAGACAAAGATCTATAACTTATGTGAGGGTTTGATTAGAAAATTTAAGAGGTACTTTGATACTAAAACTTTTTTGAAACTCTGCAGACTCTTCTGAAACTAACTTGCAAGCACACTTTCATGAAAGAGAACCCTGTAAAAGTAGAAGTTAAGGGAGAGTCTACCTCAGTTAGTCCCCTTGTGGAATTTCAACCTTTATTCACATTGAAATATTGATAAATAAAATCCATAAAACTAATATATGCAAATAAATTATTCTAAATCAAAGCATAACCATTAAAACCTATAAGATTATGACAAATTACATATGGAAACTCAACATGACAAGTGGGGTGGGAGAACGATTTTGGAAACAAGGTTTTGTTTCACTCATAAAGGATTTTGGGTTGTTAAATAGGACTATTATGGGAATGGAAAACCATAAGTTTGAACCACTCTAACAAGGGTTTGACATGGTAATGGATCTCAACTCCAAAAGGTGTCACAAAAGGGCTTGCATTCACAAAGGGTTGGTGGGAAACACACTAAATGACAAAAAAAACTCCATGATGGATTAAGTAAAATGAAAGAGGATAGTGTAAAGGCCTACAAATATAAAGCAAAAAAATGGGTTGATGGTGGATTTGGAAAAAAAACAAGTGAAAATGCCAAAACACAAAGGCAAATATTTGAATAATGGAAATGAGGGGATGGAAATAGATCAAAAAGGTGATGGAAATAGATGGTGAAGGATTGTAATGGTGCAAAGGAGAGGTATGAAGAGAAACCTATAGAAAAATTAGATAAATAACTCTATTTCAGATAAAAACCATAAATAGAAATGGTTCACTTGTTGAAATCCTTGGAAATTGGCTAGTTAGTGTGAAAGATATTGTTGTAGCATTGTCCAATGGCCAAATAAAAATTGTTTGAGAAATTGGGGATGAAGCTAGATCACTCATGGAATTTTTGAAGCAATGTTGGGGTGTTGTCCATGAGTCAAAATAGAAAAAACCATGTGAGCAACTCAAATTTCTATTTTTCTCTGTAAAAATAAGGCAAAGCTAGTTTGTTTTAACGAGCTTGCATTGAGTTTTTGAAGATGGGAACTTAGTAGGTGGGAAGACCTAGCAATTAATTATCTTCCATTTGTAAATTGTAGCAAGAGGATGAAAATTCAAGGCCGCCCTATTAGGTGGGAAACTATGGGCATTATCCATGAATGAAATTTCAGCTCAATTTCCTAGGGGACCTTAAGCTCGAAGGGGGCCATATAGTGGTGGGTGTCATCATTGATTTTGTGTTCATTAAGGTCAGATTTAGGATGGGTAAAGTGGGATTTACACATAGGATGGGGCTAGGCACAACATTTAATGTTTTACAAGGGGTAAAGGAGGATAAGTCAATTGGAAATTAAATATGGGATTGGAACATGGGATGGGGTAAAAATTAAATGAAAGGGAATGCATATGAACTCTAAACAGGGCCATGGAAATAATATAGGAAGGGAGATATGGATGGCTATGGGTGACATAGGTTAGGAAAAAGGGGTCAAAATAACACAAGATGTGCACAAATAGGCTAGGGGATAAAATGGACACAAAAGTACAATAAGAAAGTTGTAGGGTATGCAGATTTTGTTATTACACTTATGACTTGCCACATTTTAAAGATTTTATCTTTCCTTCCTTGGCATTATGTTTCCATGTTCCTAGTTAGCATTTGGATGACACAAAAATACCTTTAGTGGCGACACAAGTTTATTTGAACATATGTTGTGTTGTTTATGTCACTTCTTCCTTGAGTTTAGTATCATTTTATTTTGTCCTTTTGCTTATGCCATGTATGTTGTGATCCTCCCCGCTTCTTTATCTATTTACCTTTTGTGTACTTACGCTTTGGCCTCTTGATTATGTCATGTTTGTTATATATACATATTCTCATTTCAATTTTTATGTTATAATTATTAAATTGGCAAATGCAATGAGCAACATCATATTGAAGAGAGAAGAAAATAAATACATAATAAAGTGGTTTGAATAACCACTTAGTCGGGCATACTCGACTAACTACTCAACCAACTATAACTGTGACAATAGTTATAAGTTGGTAAATACAAATGATGTAATATTAGGATTACAAATGTTTTAACACCCCCTCTTATTACAGCATATGCCCAAGAGACAAAAGCATGAAAGTCGGGAAAGCTTTGAACTTCACTACTGCAAGTGATTTTGTAAATATGTCGACACGCTACACTCGATTCGAACAGAATTGGAGCTAAATATTGTGTTGTTGAACATGCTCACGAATATAATGGCACCAAACCTCAATGTGCTTGGTATGCTCATGAAAGACTGGATTGTGAACAAGCTTCAACACACTCTGATTGTCACAGAACAAAATGGTAGGACCTATATCAGGAACACCTATACTTGTCAAAATTTGACATAACCATATCGCCTCACAGAAAACCCCCTACGGTGCAATATTATGCCTCCGTGGAAGAGTGAGCAATAGTGGTATGCTTTTTGCTCCCCCAAGAAATTGGACCAGATTCCCAAAAGAAAATGAAGCCTGAAGTAGACTTCCTATCATCCATTGAACCTACATAGTCTGCATCTGTGTATACATACAATGAAAATCTACATTCTGCTTGTATTCTAGGCCACATGCCACTGTACCACGGATGTATCTCAAAACCCACTTTGCTACCTTCCAATGAACAACCTTAGGTTCTTCGATGATCTTAGAAAGATAGCTGACAGCATAGCTAATATCTGGCCTGGTATATGTCAGGTAGATGAGACTCCCAATCAAATGTTGATAAAGAGTAGCATTCACCTGATCAGATGGATCGTGGCGGGAAAGTTGCAAACTTGTCTCCATGGGAGTCGACATCCGTTTGTAATCTTCCATATGGAACCTCTCAAGCATTGTCTTGGCATATTTCATCTGAGAAACATAGATCCAATTCTTCTGTTGCCATACTTCAAGGCCAAGACAATAATGCAGGAGCCTAAGATCTGTCATGTCAAATGATCATTTGAGATCATTCTTTGTTGTATCAATCATCTGTGGAGAACTCCCCATGATGACTAGATTGTCGACATAAACAATCAAAATGACAAGCTACCCCCTTATTCCTTGAGGTAGAGATTGGGATCATATGGATTCCTAGTGAATCCATGATTAAGGAGATGCTCATCAATCTTTATGTACCAGGCCTGAGGAGCCTGTTTAAGACTGTTGAGAGATTTGATGAGTCTGCATACTTTGTGTTGTTGCCTAGTTACAATGTATCCCTCTGGTTGAGTCATGTAGACTTCTTCCATGAGATCCCCATTAAGGAAGGTGCTCTTGACATCCATCTAGTGAACTTTCCAGCCAAACTGCACTACCATAGATAATGCCATATGGATAGTCTTGATCTTTGTTGTAGGGGTAAAATTCACTTCATAATCAATGCCTTCCTCTTGTGCATAGCCCTTAGCTACAAGTTAGGCCTTATACTTGTCAATGCTACCGTCTGCCTTATATTTGATCTGAAAAACCCACTTGTAACCAATAGCCTTCTTCCCTAGTGGAAGATCAACAAGTTCCCATGTATTCTTCCTTAGAAGTGCTTGATATTAAGCATCCAGAGCATCTTTCCAAGGTGGTGACTCAAGAGGTTGTACTGCACTATTTCAGGTTCTAAACTTTTCATAATTGTACACATAAGGGCCATGTTCACTTCTTCACAAGACTTGCTACGAGTCTTAGGCTCTTTGAAAGATGTGTCCACAACTGCATCATCTTTATCATCCTTTAGGGTAGATTGGTACCACTTAGGTAGCTTCTTGTGTACATGAGATGAAGATTGAGGTGATGATAGAGGGGGAAACTCATCCAATGGAAACAAAACCTCATCAGGAGTCTCTTCGTCAACTTCCTCATCTTCAAGATCAAGAATTCTAGGTGTTTGGGAATAAACAGGTGATGGAGAGGGAGAGGTACTGCAACTAGAATCCTCATCAAAGACAACATCCCTGCTAATGTACACCTTCTTTTTTATTGCATCCATGAGCCTATATCCCTTAGACTCTAAATTGTACCCAAGAAAAATACACTTCATAGACTTATCATCCAATTTTGCTCTCTGAACATTGGGGACATGCATAAAGGTAGTACATCCAAACACTCTGAAATGAGAAATAGAGGGCTTCGTCCTAGTCCAAGCCTCTTTAGGTGTGAGGTTATCTAGCACTTTGGTGGGTGCTCTATTCAACAAATACACTAATGTATGAACTGCTTCAGCCCAGAATGCAGAATCAAGACCTACATCCTTCAACATACATCGCACCATTTCCACTATAGTACGATTTTGCCTCTCTACCACACCATTTTGTTGAGGTGTATATGTAGTTGTCAACTGTTGGTGAATTCCATGTTTTTATAAGTAGGCTACAAATTCCTTACTTGTGAATTCCCCCTCTCGATCTGAGTGAAGGGCTCTTAGAGTCTGACCTGATGACCATTCTGCAAGGACTCTAAACTCCTTGAATTTCTCAAAGGATTCACTTTTGTGAGCCAAACAATAGACCCACATTCTTTTGGTGTAATCATCCACAAAGAGAAGGAAATATCAGGCATTCTAGTGGCTGAATGGCATAGGCCCACATAGATCAGTATGCACCAATTCTAAGGGACTAGTGGCTCTATTTTCTGTAGCAGGAAAAAGAGCCCTATGTTGTTTCCTGGCAAGACAATGTGTACAAATAACTTCTATTTTCTGAATGGGGGGAAGTCCTTTCACCATATTTCTTTTACTCAATGCTAGAAGATAACCAAAACTAAGGTGGCCAAATCTCCTATGGCAAAGAGTTGTGGACTGATTGGTTTTTACTGCAAGGGCTTGGTCTTCTTGTGAAACATTAATTAGTTGGAACATCTTTCCTGCCCTTGATGTATGAGCTACAATTTCTCCATTGCAAGTTTTATCTTTGATAAGACAAAGTTTCTCACCATTTTTTTGATCAAATTCAACTTGCAAATTGTGCTCAAGTAACTGACTTACTGAAAGTAGGTTCTTAGTGATCCCAGGAACATACAGAACCTTTGTAAGCCGACATTTGTGATTTCTTAGTGGAAGGCAAATTTCACCAATTCCCTAAACTTCATAGGAGGTATCATCACCCAATGAAACATGCCCATAGGATTTGGATGGTTGGAGATCACTGAACCATTCTTGTTCCCCCTTCATGTGTCTGGATGCACCAAAATCAACATACCAGATTGAACTACTTGATGTGGAGGTCTTTATTTCTGCAGCATATAGGTATTCTTCATCATCTGGATCACATGTTGAGGCAGCATTTCCTTGTTGCTTAGTTGGATTTGTTTCTGCTAATGAGGTGGCTTTTTCTTGTCCCCTTGAGGTGGTTTCTATGGCTTCTTGTGAATGGACTCACCATTGACATAAGAGTTATACCAGCACTCTTTGAGTTCATGACCCTTTTTACCACAAATTTGACATTTCTTTTTCTTGTGTGAAGAGTTGTCTTGATTTTGTTTAGATTGTCCTAATGGACCATTCCGACGATCAAGTTGTTTTCCCTTTTGCTTTGTTGCTAGGGCTTGATTGTCTTGAGATTCAGTCTCACCAAATATTGCTTCTTCTTGTTGAAGCAAGTTGACTAGTTCTTCAAATGAGGGTGTTTTATGAGTGACATTTAATCATGTGACAAACACTCTAAATGAGGGGGTAGTGCTATCAATACAATGGGTACGAGAGAGTCATCTTTGACTTCCTCCCCTAACGCTTGTAGAGCAGTTCTTATTTTGGCAACTCTTATGAAAAAGGCTTCTATCTTCTCACCATTTTGCATTTTGAGACAATGGAGTTGATGCTACAAGTGGAGGATTTAATTTTAGTTTTTAGCCTCATACAATGTTTTGAGGCGATCCCAAGCATCTTTTACAGAGGTGGAGGTATGAATGTGAGGTTGAACCTCATCAGTCACACCAAACAAAATGATCAATTTGGCCTTTTGATTGGCCTTGTCAAATTTATTCTAGTCTTCGCCTATTTGTTGAGGTCTTGTTGTTGTTCCAAAGACAATATCCCAAAGGTCTTCAAATTCTAACTGGGTTTGAACCTTGGTTTCCCAGGTGGCATAATTGTCACCTCTCAGGAGTTGAGAATCTAGGAGCATTATCTTAGGTGCACTAGGAGCCATTTCTATAGTTTTGATGTCCTTATATCTCCAATGTAACCCTTATTTATCCCTGACGTTTTACAGGGTCGATGCCACAGACATCGTTGTTGCAACTATATTACGCATTAGATGTAATTCAACACGACGACATTACCTATAAATGTGAATCAGAGGCACCGTAAATTCGAAACGCTGTGAGGTTTGTTTGGTATCTAAATTTTCAAGACTTAATTCAAATTTACAAACCATTTTGCTCCAAAAAATATTGATTTTGATGCATAAAATCAATTAATTTGCCCAATTTTGATTTTTCTTTTGTTGAAACTATAGAAAAGAAAAAGTATTTTAAAAATAATTTAATGTTTTGACATTATTATTAAAATACTTTACTAATTCTAAAGATCACTTTGCAAAATTTTTAGGGCTATTTGCAAAAACAAAGAAATATGCACCTTTTGTTTTCTCCAACTCCAGCAGAATTTTTTTGTGTGAATGACTCTTGTCTCTAGATTTCAGTATTTCAACATCATCCTTTGCTTTCATAGCACACATAGATTTCTAACACCATTTTTCCAGCATCAAACAACTTCTTTCAGGCAGCAAATGACCAATAACATGAAACAGTACAACTATGTGTATGACCTATTTTGTTTTCACCAGATTTGCACTAGCAATCATAGATGTATCAACCGAGTTTAGATGTTTTTAAACATTAATTAACACCTTTCAATACTTTTGAGACAAGTTTCAACTTCCAGGAAAAGAGAATTGACTCCGTACGACCTATTGTATGGCCTGCTAGTATGGATATTTCAAATAGATTTTGGTTTAAACAACACTTGAATGCCTCCTTAATAATCATGTAATGATTAATGCTTCTAAAAACTTAAAATGTGCAATCTTCTTTCAATAAAAAAATGCAACAAAGAATTATTAATCATGTGCAGCAAGAGATGTACAGCGTATCCATATGGTGTTACGGAGTGGGGTTTAGAATATTTTCCAAAAGAAATTTAACTTACATTCATTTGTGCTGAGACTGAATTCAAATAGAATTATCAGAAACTATTACCAGATTGACCAATTTGATTGCCTCCTTTCATTTTTTAGAAACTCAAGTGATTAATTGGGATCCATATGGCATGTATGGCCTACTGGTACGATATGCTTCAGGCAGCAAGTTCTTCAAATTGTTATGAAACTTTGACAATTTTCTCTCAACCTTCAGGCTCTCCAATTTTCTATCGACCTTCAGGCTTTGGATTTATATTTATATAGACACAAGATTATTTTTTCTCTGATACCATATTAAATTGGCAAATGTCTTCACCTACTTGTTGAGGTCTTGTGGTTGTTCCAGAGACAATATCCCAAAGGTCTTCAAATTCTAACTGGGTTTGAACCTTGGTTTTCCAGGTGGCATAATTGTCACCTCTCAGGAGTTGAGAATCTGGGAACATTATATTAGATGCACTATGAGCCATTTCTATAGTTTTGATGTCCTTATATCTCCAATGTAACCCTTATTTATCCCCAACGTTTTACAGGGTTGATGCCATAGACGTCATTGTTGCAACTATATTATGCATTAGATGTAATTCAACACGACGACATTACCTGTAAATGTGAATCAGAGGCACCGTAAATACGAAACACTATGAGGTTTGTTTGGTATTTGAATTTTCAAGACTTAATTCAAATTTACAAACCATTTTGCTCCAAAAAATATTGATTTTGATGCATAAATCAATTAATTTGCCCAATTTTGATTTTTCTTTTGTTGAAACTATAGAAAAGAAAAAGTATTTTTAAAATAATTTAATGTTTTGACATTATTATTAAAATACTTTACTAATTCTAAAGTTCACTTTGCAAAATTTTTAGGGCTATTTGCAAAAACAAAGAAATATGCACCTTTTGTTTTCTCCAACTCCAGTAGAATTTTTCTGTGTGAATGACTCTCGTCTCTGGATTTCAGCATTTCAACATCATCCTTTGCTTTCACAGCACACATAGATTTCTAACACCATTTTTCCAGCATCAAACAACTTCTTTCATGCAGAAAATGATCAATAACATGAAACAGTACGACTATGTGTATGACCTGTTTTGTTTTCACCAGATTTGCACTAGCAATCATAGGTGTATCAACCGAGTTTAGATGTTTTTAAACATTAATTAACACCTTTCAATACTTTTGAGACAAGTTTCAACTTCCAGGAAAAGAGAATTGACTCCATACAACCTGTTGTATGGCCTGCTAGTACAGATATTTCAAATAGATTTTGGTTTAAACAACACTTGAATGCCTCCTTAATAATCATGTAATGATTAATGCTTCTAAAAACTTAAAATGTGCAATCTTCTTTCAATAAAAAAAGCAGCAAAGAATTATTAATCATGTGCAGCAAGAGATGTACGGCCTATCCGTACAGTGTTACGGAAGTGGAGTTTAGAATATTTGCCAAAAGAAATTTAATTTGCATTCATTTGTGCTGAGACTGAATTCAAATAGAATTGTCAGAAACTATTACCAGATTGACCAGTTTGATTGCCTCCTTTCAGTTTTTAGAAACTCAAGTGATTAATTGGGAGCCATATTGATGCAGAGGAGGAGAACATTCACATTACTTATAGCAAGTTTCAAAGCTTGTCTTCAAGATTGGTCCTCACAAGACCATACAAAGAAACTTCAATAAACTAGTTTTGATGTATTGCAATGATTCAACCCTTTCACCTGGGTATAAGAGGCATCAACAACATTAACCCCTCTCACCAAATACATTCAGACCACTCCAAGAGTTAGAAGACACCAACAATGCCCATTTCACAGATAGGCTGCCCCAAAAAGCTAGTAGCCCTGTTTTTAAGGACAGTCACTCACAACTTCCAGTATAGGACCCTTCTTAAGACTGTTAAGGGAGTTTTGAGTACCCTTTAATGTGTTCTCAAACATACCAAGAAATTAGTATCTATTGCTTTGGACAGAGCTACTCAAAACAAGACTGTCGCTGAGCAAAACAGGGCTATTAGGCCTCCAAACTGTCACCATAGTGTCATTCTTCTTTACATTAACCCATTAGGAGACTCTTGCAAAGTTACTATTGATTGAAAACACTTAAAAAATCATGTCCCATACCCTTCTAGGGTTTACAAACACTACCAACACGCACAAATGCCTTTTACTCAGTCATAACTGTGACTGTCCATAAGACTGCCTTAACAGGACAGTCATCTTAAAGGGATTAAAAACTATTGATTTACCCTAAACCAAGCTAGAACAGTCTCTCAATACCATCTACCAACCATTTAAACCATTTATGGCCATGATGGACTCATACAACAAAATTCAAAACTCCTTAAAACATCACAGAACACTAATTTTACCAATCTTTTCATTATTTACAGTCTTAGGGCTTTGTGATACTTGCCCCTAACCACCTCTTCTGACTCTGCAACCTTGGAATCTTTTAATACACATAAAAAACTTTCTTCATACTACTTTATACGGAGATCCACTAGAGACATTAAGAGAAATACAATCTTAAAAGGTCACTGTTACCCTAGAACAGGGTTTTGACTGTCTTTTGACAGTTTTTAGAAAATCCTCAATATCTAATACAAAATAACATCAAACTACATGAAATAAGGTGTTTCAGGAAGGTGATTGGTTAGTGCACCATTTTCCATCAATTAGACACGCAACCATGTCCGTATAAGTCCGTACAGCATCAGAAAATAATCAATTTCTATTGAAATACATGAAAACAATGTTTTCTCTATTGATCAAAACCTACTAATCAACCACCCACGAATTTTGTGAAGATTACAAAGCCTTTTAAAGGCATTTCAACATGTCTTTTCAGTTTCCAACCTCCTAGGAACGAACTAGAACAAGGTGACCCTTCACCTTCTTTAGGAATTTTACATTTTGAAAGATACATTTTTAGGGAGTTTCCATTTTGTATGACAACTTGTTATAAGACTTAAACATTAGACCCCTCCTAGGATCTTAACACATGAAAGATGACTTGATGGACCTCAAATCATTACAAATTTAACCAAAAATTAAAGATTTGTCTAGGACAACTTTGATTTGTCAAGGTGCTCCTGCACCACATATGGCATGTATGGCCTACTGGTATGATATGCTTCAGGCAGCAAATTCTTCAAATTATTATGAAACTTTGCCAATTTTCTCTCAACCTTCAAGCTCTCCAATTTTCTATCAACCTTTAGGCTTGGGATTTATATTTATATAGACACAAGATTATTTTTTCTCTGATACCATATTAAATTGGCAAATGCAATGAGCAAAATCATATTGAAGAGAGCAACAAATAAATACATAATAAAGTGATTTAAATAACCACTTAGTTGGGCACACCTGACTAACTACTCAACTAACTATAACTGTGACAATAGTTATAAGTCGGTAAATACAAATGATGTAATATTAGGATTACAAATGTTTTAACAATAATTTATGCTTTATTTCCCCACATGGGCCATCTTTCATGTGCCATTTTCATTTTTAGCACATATGCTCTCTTTATGTGCCATGTGTTTCTCTCTCATGTTTTCTTATGTTTGCCTCTATGCATTCATTTATCATTTCTCATGTTTCATGTTCCCACTTTGGGTGTTCAATCAATCTTCACTCATATGTTTTCATGATCCATAGTACACACTTGTGATGTCTTCCATATGTCACTATACTTTTTATTCTTTCTATTTATTATATGCTCATCATGCTTACCTACTTATGGCCTCGTGTTTGTTGCTTCATGCTTATCATTGTCATGCTTATTCTTGTACCGATATGCGACAATGCTTATGAGCCTTATCATGTGATGGGTTTAAATATTGGCCTCTTTTGTGTTGTTTTTATATGCTTTCAGACCTTTTGCACATGATCTTCCAGATACTTGTCAAACATTACCATCATGATATACTATCATTTTATATATTTTGCAAAACCTTGAACCTATTTTGTTAATATGAAATATGGTGATGATATTTATCAATTGAATTATTTGAACAAGAGTATGTATGCAATATAGATGAGATTCTATGGTTTAATTATGAAGGTTATTTACATGCATATGTTTTGTGGATTAACCCCTGTGCAACAATAAGCACATGGCATCAAGGAGAGGAGAATTTGCAACAAGTTGCAGAACAGGGGAATTGAAGGAAGTTGAAATCAAGTCGCCAAAAGTGCAAGCAGCTGGAAGCTGAACCGTGAATCATTATGGGAAGAAATAAATTTAGAGAAGTAGACTTGTTCCAAGATTCTAAATGCATCTTATGTGTTTCTCATATGAGTCGTTGCATAGGAATTCTTATTTGAATGGGATTTTCCTTCCTCTGTTCAGTTAGAATTAATAAATCAATCTTAACTATGTATCCTAATATCTAGGAATGGATTAATGATTATAGTTAGTTGG
This sequence comes from Cunninghamia lanceolata, assembly GCA_027924645.1. NCBI lineage: Eukaryota > Viridiplantae > Streptophyta > Pinopsida > Cupressales > Cupressaceae > Cunninghamia > Cunninghamia lanceolata. The sequence goes on along the minus strand of BSBN01000206.1, from coordinate 2,288,760 downwards.
TAGTTGAATAAGACTCTCCCGTTTTGTATAAGTTAGGGGATGAGCTCGGAGTCAAGGGAGTTACTCAGTTGTTAGTTGTTTTATTCACTATTGGAAGATACAGCAGTTAGTTATTTCTCCAGACATGAATTGTTGAAATGCAATTATTGAATAAAATCTACAAAGAAGATTTTGTTTGAAGTATTTCCATGATATGGAATGAATGAAACTATGTGTTATATGGATGCGTGAGTATCTGAGTTAGATTTGATTTCCAGCTAAGTAAGTCAGTCCCCTGAGATGACCACTCAAGGTAATTATCTTCACTTCATTTATTTTCTTATTCATTTATGCATTCTTGTTAAAGTTGTTTTCCATTATTTTATAAATGCATTGTGAGCTAAGTAGAATACTCTTGTTATTAATTATAGTAGTTGTGGTTCATGAACACATGCATAATTGATCCATCTTAGTCCTCCGGAGGTTAGCATTAGCTTTCTCATCAGTTTGAATGGTTTTGGATTAGTTCTATACTTTTCTGTTGCTAGCAGTTATCTACAACTTATGTTGCAGGTACTCGTAGCCACTAGGTTCTGTAACTATTTTTACTGTTCTTACATTTATGTGAATTCTAGCAAAGTAGAATAATCTAAGTAGGTTTGAATAGCATAGTTTAGGAGAATATGAGCCCCTGAAGGCACATATAGTGCAATGCCATCATAAGCTTATGCTCCTTGGTTGATAATTTAATGTAGGTGTATAATGTCAAGTGGACTGATCAAATAGGTTTACCCCTAAATTATGTCAAGTCTGCAATGCATTAGTTTTCCTCTACATTTTTTGCACCATTGTTGGGGATGGTACTACCTTCATAGGCTCATTTTACATGTTTTCATAGCTTAAATTTTGATTCCAGCATCAGGGTTGATAGATTCACTTTTCAAGAATCACCAGAAATTGTACTAACATTGTGCAAGACTGTTGATATACAAAAGCCAAATCTACTATATGCAGAGGCAGAGAGACAACTGAGGTAGATTCCTCCCTTCAAATTATCAGGACAGAGAAGATACTGCTAATTTTATCAACTATACAGTAGGAATTGCTAAAGGAGAAAGACATGTTCTTCCATCTTCATCAACATCTTCTACATATTTATCAGCTTCTTCCATAAGTACATAAAGGACCTTTAGAACCATGGCAGATGGGGCGGTGGATGATCCACCAGAGCAAGAAATGTTTGAGTTTCCTATCACTGATCAGGAGAGGGCTACAGTGTTGAAGAACATTCCACCTTCAGCATTACCAGTCTTCTATGGCCTAGTGACAGAGGACCCAGATACATTTTTGTTTGAGTTTGATAGCCTATGTAGGAGCTATGACTACACTTCAGATGCTCATAGGATTAAACTCTTTCCTACCACTCTCAAGGATGTAGCCTTGAGATGGTTTATAGGGCTAGGAAAAGATGTCATTCCAAACTGTGATACAATGAAGGAGAGATCCTTGGAGAAATACCAAGATTATTGCAGAGGACATGATAGGAGGAGAGATGACATCTTCAGGATGTCACAAAAAGAGGAGCCAATGGAAGATTATGTTGAAAGATTCTAGTTTGCCTTGAAGAAAAACCCCAAAATAGATTGTCTAAAGAATCAATGAAGCTTGTCTTTTTGAGAGGGGTTAATAATGATTGCATGGATGCCTTGAATCTCATTGGGCAAGGTGATGTTTCTCAATTACCTTTTGAATAAATCTGTAAAGTTTGCAGAAATTATTCAAGAACTTTCACCAGACGACCAAGGGGAGAAAGGATATACATCACAAACAAAGCAACCAATGGGGTTTCAAGAGTGGAAATCAGTAACTTGCTGTCCAACATGAAGGAGGATATCATCAGCCATATGGCTACACAACTGAACACTCTTCACATCAAGAAGAAATAAGAAGAGGTGGATGCAATGCTTACTGAGTACTACCCCAACTATAGACAAACGAAGGCCAATTGTAAATGCAAGAGGGTGGCCAATATCTAGCAAGAGAAGGTTGAAAGGCCAAAATTTTAGCCATTTGAAGGAGAGAACGGGTAGCTATTCTACATAGCTCAAAGGAGACCTTGGCAACAAAGACAAGGTATGCCCTCTGATCCACTTAATTTCAATTCACCCTTTCCTGCTACAAACCAAAATTTCTCTGCCTGGAATACTCAACCATGGCCTAACAATCAAAATCTATGGCAAAACCCACAATGGCCTACTCCACAACCCAGTTGGAACCAATAGTAGCCAAATCCATGGCCCCAACAAAGTTTCCAAGGTTCCAACTATAACCCCCAGTGGCCTACACAACAGCATCAGTGGTAGCCCCAATGGAACAAGGGCCAGCAATGGTAGCAAAATACAAATTACCAGCAACCTATGCTTCCATCTCAACCCCAGCATCCAGCAATCATGCCTCCATCCACTCCTCAAAGTCAACCTCCTAGACCTACCCAACTCCCTGCCCAACCTACACCTAACACTAACAACAAGCCTGTTCAACAGGCTTATACTAACGAGGTGATGCAATACCCCACCTATGGGGTAGAGGTGAGTAATGTTCACCTCAGATCAGGGAAGCAACTTGCAAGCCCTTCATCTCCCCAAATTATAGAACTTGAAGATAAGAACCCACAGAGGAAGCCTCAAATAAGCCACCTTTGGAACCTGAATCAAATTAGGACCCTCAAACCACTTGACATCCGAAGCCTCCTTTCCCTGAATGCTTGGCTATCCAGAACCAACCAGCACATGTTGAAACTACCCTTCTAGGCTAATTAAAAGATATAAGCATAAAGATTCCCTTAATCCAAGCTATCAAAGATATTCATATCTATAATAAGACTATAAGGGATCTCTGCATAAAGAAAATAGGAAGGAAGAGAACGGACCCAAAGACAGTCCAAGTTTTGGATAACCTTGCTGACATAATGTTGGGGAATATAATTGTCCCCAAATATAGAGATCCAGGTAGTTCAGTAGTGAACATAAAAATCAATGGGACTCTAATCAAGAATACTTTGATAGACTTGGGTGCTTCAATTAATGTAATGACCAAGGAGATAATGCAGATGTTGTAGTTAAACAACCTTAGGCCTACTCAGACAATTTTGTAATTAGATTATAGATCTACAGTTAAGCCTGAAGGAGTCATTGAGGTCTTGGCAATTGCATTAGATTCCTAGGAATACCCTGCTGATTTTATAGTACTACAACCCAAGGTCAATCTTGTTGGTTATCCTCTTATACTAGGCAGACCATGGTTTGCCACAACATATGCATTTATAGGTTACAAGGAAGGAAATATGATCATATCCAATGGGACTATGACCAAGAAATTGCTCTTATATCCACCAGCCCAATCATACCATGAACTTGAGTAGACCATCTAGCCTCCCTTGGATGATAAGGACAACTATTCACTACAAACCTTGACCATTGAACGTAGCCCTTTACTGGATATCCGAGATGAAGATGAGTTGATAGCTCACATTATACAAAATGACTGCAGGATGCACCCGTAGCAGCAGTAGTGTCTGTCCTGCTTACAAGACCCCTTGAGAAGCATAATACCCACTGGATCCTCAGAAGAGATATCCAAAATATTTCATACTTTATTACTCCAGCAATGCTTACCAGTAATACCAAGCCTTGGTTTGTCCTCTGTACAAGGAATGTCTAAACAATTAGAAATCAAGCCAGGAAAGATGTTGACTGCTAATAATGCATTGACCGATGAACAACAACAATCCTTGCACGCAGTGTTGCAGGCACACGCAACAGCGTTTGTATAGGATTATAGTGACATGAAAGTCATTGATCCTGCCTTATGCATGCACAAAATTTACATTGATGATGGCCACAGACCTATAAGGCAGTAGCAGAGATGCATGAACCCTGCTCTAAGAGAGGTAGTGAAATCTAAACTTCAAAAGCTTTTGGATGTAGGATTTATATACCCCATTTCAGACAGTGAATGGGTTTCACCATTGGTAATAGTTCCCAAGAAAGGTGGCAAATGGTGATTTTGTGTTGAGTACAGGGAACTAAATGCTACCACAAGGAAGGATCACTTCCCCTTACCGTTTATTGACCAAGTTCTTGACTCTTTGGTAGGGAAGAAATATTTATCATTTCTTGATGACTTCAGTGGCTATAACCAAATCAAGATTGCACCCAAGGATCAAGATAAGACAACGTTTACCTGCCCTTGGGGGACCTATGTATATTCTATCTTTCCTTTTGGTCTGTGTAATGCTCTAGCCACATTTCAAAGAGTGGTACTCAATATTTTCTCTGATTTTGCCCATGATAGCATGGAGATTTACATGGATGACTTCACCTCATATGGTGAAACATATGATGAAGCCTTACACAATTTGGAGAAATTTTTAAAGAGATGCACAGAGCACAATCTATTTTTGAGAAATGAAAAATGTTTTATGATAATGACACAAGGCATTGTCTTGGGACATTTTATCTCAAGTGTAGGAATACAAGTTGACCCAAAGAAGATTGAAATCATATCTACCCTGCCTATTCCATAGAGACAGAAGGATGTAAGGAGGTTCCTTGAACATGCAGGTTATTACAGGTGGTTCATTCAAGATTTTAGCAAAATTATTGCCCCTTTGTTTACTCTATTGACCATAGACATTGACTTTGAATGGACCCCAGATTGTCAAAATTCATTTGAGAAGCTAAAAGTAGCCTTGACACAAGCTCTAGTTCTAAGAGGTCCAAATTGGACACTGCCTTTTCATATCCACACTAATGCATCAGACTTTGCCATTGGAGCAGTCTTAGGCAAGAAAGAAGGAAATAAAGAGTATGTAATATACTATATCAGCAAAAACCTATAGGGAGCTGAGTTGAACATTGTGACAGAAAAGGAAATGTTAGTTGGTGTTTTTGTCATTAACAAATTTAGACACTACATTACTAGCTATAAAGTGTTCATACATATAGATCATACAACAATTAGATATTTGACGAATAAGCCAATAGTGGGTGGAAGACTTGTATGGTGGTTGTTATTGCAAGAATTTGACATAACAATAGTTGACAAACTAGGAAAGGCTAATGTGGTTGCTAATTTTCTGTCTAGACTGCCTACACAATCAACAGAAGGAGTGGTTGATGATTCTCTTCCTGATGAGCATCTATTTGCTCTAAACATACACACTACATGGTATGCAGATATAGCTACAGATTCTAGGTTACTTTTCTCCAAGGGAGAAAAGACAGTTAGTTCACAAATGCTTCCCTTATTCTTGGATTTCTGGATTCCTATTCTACACTGGCCCAGATAACATTATGAGAAGATGTATCAGGGAGGATGAAGTGTTTGACATATTGAAGGCATGTCATGATGAACCCTATGGTGGACATTTTGCAGCCAAAGGGATAGCCTTTAAGATCTTGACAATAGGATATTACTGGCCAACACTACATAAACACTTTGTCAAGTATACTAGAAGTTGTGATCAGTGCCAGAGAATGGGGAGACCTACAAGAAGTGATGAAATGCCTTTGCAGCCCCAAATAGCATTAGCTCCTTTTGATAATTGGAGGTTGGATTTTGTTGGACCTATCTCTCCCACTTCAAACAACAAGGAATATATACTGGTATGCACTAATTACTTAACCAAATGGGTGGAAGTTAAAGCTTTGTAGTTTGCTAGAGATGGCAATGTGGCAAAATTCTTATATGAAGAAATCTTCACTAGGTATGGTGTACCTAAGGAGATATTGACTGATCAAGGACCACAATTCACATCAAACTTAATTACCAAACTGGTGGAGGAGTATCAGATCAGACACAAGAAGTCCACCCCATATCATCCTTAGGCTAATGGTCAAGTTGAGGTTACAAACAGGGAGATTGAGAATATATTGACAAAAATAGTAGAGCTCCATAGAAGAGATTGGGTTTCCACATTACCAGAAGCTATTTGGGCATACAGAACCACACGGAAGACAACTACAGGATTCACTCCTTATGAATTGGTTTATGGCAAGACAATAGTACTGCCTATAGAGTTTGAATACAAAACTTTGAGAACAACCGTGGAATTGGGGATGGACTTGACAGAGGCTCAAAAGGAAAGGTTACAACATTTGAATGCTCTTGATGAAATCAAATTAGAAGCCATACACCACACAGAGGTTATTCAGAAGCAAAGAATTAAATAGCATGATCAGTATATAAAGACTAAAGAGTTCAATGTTGGTGATTGGGCCTTTCTCTATGATTTCAGATACAAAGATTTCAAAGGCAAGCTTCAATCTCGATGGTTGGGACCATAGGAGATTCAACAGGTATTCCCCAATGGTGCAATCCAATTGCAAACCATTGATGAGGTCAGATTTTCATTACTGGTAAATGGACATAGGTTGAAACTTTATAAGAAACTGCTTCAAAAAGATGATTTTATTGTCTCTCTAACAAATAAGTATGGCACTCACAATGATATTGATGAAGGCTCTGAAACACACAATGATATACTGATAGAAAGTGATCCACCCATCATGTCTAGTGATGCAGAGGTTGAGTTACATAACTCAACCCCTGTCACTAAGACTTATTTTTTATCATTTTGCACTTCACATGCACACACCGCACACTACCCATGGTGAACACAGTTAGCTTCAGAGGGACATGTTCTTAACTCTCAGTCAGGACCTGTTACAGTTGGGACCTAAAATAATACATTCAGTTGGGACTTGTACTGGAGGTACCCGTAGCAACACCTATCTACAAAAGTCTTCAACACTTTGGCAAAAAAGTAAACTATTTTCCTGCGCATTCCATTTCTTCCACACATGTTTTATTCATTTTGAATAAGTCAAACGCCCACAGAAAAAATGTTCAACTCACACCCATGAGTTGTTAGATCAAGTATTGTGAGTTGTCACATCACATCACTTCCGAAGTACCCGCTGCCTACCATTCACTCTCATGCATTTCATTCTACTCACATTAAATAAACGCCAAGTACGTGTTCTCCAGTTCCAAGGTGTGCTGATCACTTACTTCCATAACGTATGTATAAAAGGTAATCTTCAATTATTAACTTAGATTTCACTTTATATTCATTATTACTCTTCGTTTAATTCATGCATGCGAAAATATATATCACCATTAAATTTCATAATTACTCTTTCAGCCCTATCAATTTCCGCGTGAAGTCACTTCACCCATTAGTTGGGGGGAGGGGTATAATGGTTAGTTAATTCTCAATTTTTGCCACCCAAGTCTTTAGAGTTATTAGATAGAATTCTATGTTGTTTTTCCAAAAATAGTAGACCTACCCTGTTTCATCCAAATTGTGAACTTATTACCCTATGAGTAAGCTGAGATACAGAATTTTGCATACAAAGAGAGCTCGAAAAGTTATAGTTGGGGGGAATAGAAGAAGGCACATGAAAAGGCATCAAATTATAGGTTCTTCTAAAGGTGGTGGAATCAAAGTTCAGTAGAAATTGAAACCTTTTGAGGTTGTAAAGTATAGAGACAATGGGAGGTGATGTTGTAAGACAAGAACCATCTGTGCACAAGGAAATATTAGAGGATATGATGGTTCTACCACTCTTCACCAGAGTGGGATGGTTAGATTACTTCTTGAAGCTAACAAAATATGACAATGAAATGGCGAAAGAATTTGCAGCTACATTGCAATATGATGAGGCAACAGTCAAGGGATTGGTTGTAGATGCTTCTGAAATAGTCATTGCCCAAGTTACAGGATTGTTACGTACAGGGTCTGAATATCCAGCTTGTGTTGATGCAGCTGCAGCAAGAGAAGAATTCTGCCAGCATGGAGAAAACCTGGACTCATCATCACAAGGTACAAAGAAACTATCCCTTCCATTCTTTTGGGGAAAATGTGCTTCTTATATCATTAAATACTTTACCTGTGATGGTTGGCACAATTTGTTATATATTGTGCACTTTCATTTGCTAAATCACTTACACCATGATAAGTTATTCAATGTTTCCATTTTCCTCTATAACATGTTGAAGAGGATGGAATCTAACTATCAGAGAAAGAAAATGGACACCACGTTGTCCCATCACTGCTTAATAGCCCTATTGGTTAAGAGAAGCCTGAGGATTCAACATCCACAGGTTGATTGGAATGCCTTTAAAAAATGCACAGATATCACAAAACTATTGGAAGTACCTGAAGCAGAGGATGAACCTCAACATGAATCAGAACCTGAGATTGAACCGGAGCAAGAAAAGCCACAGGAGTAAAATACTCTAGAAAATAGGTCGGTGGCAACAGAGAAACCCTCATCTTCTACAAACCCTAAAGCTATAAGAGGCGTTGCTTCAACATCTTCTAAGAAAAAGAAGAATAAGAAAGGTGTTGGGAACATAAGAGCACTGTAAAAGAAAAGGATGTAGGGGTGAAGAAGAAGGAGAGTAAAAAGAAAAGAAAAAGTGAAGTTAAATAGAAAGTTGTTACTCCCAGGCGCTTAGGAAGGTTGAAAAGACATAATGTTGAAGAAAGAATTGTTGAGGAATAGAAGCAGGAAGAAAAAGGTGAAGGACAACAACACCATGATTCAACGTTGTCGGACACAGACTCAGACAAAGAAGGAGATGCCCTTGAGAATGTCCCTGCTGATGTTCATGAAAATATCAATGTGTCTGCTAAGAGAAGGTATGTTTCTTCATCTTCTGATTCTGGTTCAGAAGATATTTTTATTGCAAAGAAGATAGGGAAGTTAGTTCCCAGTAGCTCTATTAGGGAAATTTTTGATATCACTGGGGATGATGATGAAGGTTTAAATGTTGAAGAGGAAAAAGAACTGTTAGAGGATAGGAATATAAGGAAAGAGCTTCAAGAAGCTCTTGTCAGGATAAAGCAATTGGAAGAGCAAATAAAGCAATATGAGGAAAAGGACAAAGAGAAGGAGATAAGAATACATGAATTGGAGGAGAAAATCCAAAAGGAGAAAGAGAAGGAGATAAGAATATGGGAATTGGAGGAGAAAATCTAAACCTATGGGCATGGAACCAACTTGGATCTGTTAGCATAGATGGCCGAGAATAAAACAAAAACTGAAGAGAATAAAACACTAAATCCACAACCTCATGAAGCAAGGTCTCCAACATATCTCACCACTTTGTCTTTGGGCTTTGAATTGATGAAACTTACTAACAAATTCAAACAGGAAAAAGAAAGATGGGAGGAAGAAAAACAAACTCTTAATGCATCACTAGAAGGTAAGAATTTTGAGTTGAAAAGGTTGGAAGGTAAATTGACAGTGGTAATAAACAGAGCTATTCGAATGATTGAGTGTAGACCTCTGCCTAGGGTGTATGCATTGTTTCTAAACGAAAAATTTCTCAGTTTTTAGTTCAATAGGTTCATTAATGATCAGCCTACTTTACACTCGAGGCATAATTTTTTCATCTATTACAAAGAAGTCATCTTGGAGGAGCAAGATCAGTTGTGTGAGTGTTGTTTACACAACTATGTGATGATAGAGGATATAGAATGGAACCCCTCAGTTTATGTTGGTGATTTACATGTTAGAGCACTGTCATCCTATTTCAAGAATGAGTAGCTCAGAGGTGAATTAATGGACAAATATGAAGAACAAGAGAAAATAGTGGCACTGCAGATCAAAAAAGAAGTACTAAATCCCGATGTAGTCCTTACTCAATGGTTGACACTCCTTTCTCACAAGGGTCCAGGAAATATAATCATGGATTTGAGACTCCGAGATTATAGAAGGATACAACAGCTGGCAGTGCCTATCCTTCAAAACTATCTAAGGTATGTACAAAGCAAATGGAATAATCTGACCCTAGAATTGCAAAGGAAAGAACCTCACTCTTTCCATAATTTTATAAATATGTTTGAAAGATTGTGCAAGTACATCCAAGTTTTAGAACAACAAGGAGTGGGATGGTTGCCACTTACTTATCATCCTCCTATTCTCCTCTATCTAGTACCACACTAGACAGGAGAAAAGAATGATGAATGTAAGAGTGCATAATTAGTTAAGATGGATAGGCTTGCTTGTTATAATGGTTTCTATCTTAAGCAGGGGGTGGGGGTCAAAGAAGTGATGGACCTTAGATAGATCACCTTGCATTACAATCTTTGCCCCTAGATGTTTAATTAAGTGTTTTGCTTGAGGACAAGCAAAAGTATAGTTGGGGGGAATGATGGGTTTAAATATTGACCTCTTTTGTGTTATTTTTATATGCTTTCAGACCTTTTGCACATGATCTTCCAAATACTTTTCAAATATTACCATCATGATATATTGTCTTTTTATATATTTTACAAAACCTTGAACCTATTTTGTTAATATGAAATATGGTGACGATATTTATCAATTGAATGATTTGAACATGAGTATGTATGCAATATAGATGAGATTCTATGGTTTAATTATGAAGGTTATTTGCGTGCATATGTTTTGTGTATTAACACATGTGCAGCAACAAGCATGTGGCATCAAAGAGAGGAGAATTTGCAGCTAGTCACAGAACAAGGGAATTGAAGGAAGTTGAAATCAAGCCACCAAAAGTGTAGGAAGTTGGAAGCTGAATGTGAATCATTATGGGAAGAAATAAATGCAAAAGAAGTAGACTTGTTCCAAGATTCTAAATGCAACTTATGTGTTTCTCATATGAGCCGTTGCATAGGAATTCTTATTTGAATGGGATTCTCCTTCCTCTATTTAGATAGAATTAATAAATCAATCTTAACTCTATATCATAATATCTAGGAATGGATTAATGATTGTAGTTAGTTGGTAGTTGAATAAGACTCTCTCATTTTGTATAAGTTAGGGGATGATCTTAGAGTCAAGGGAGTTATTCATTTGTTAGTTGTTTTATTCACTATTGGAAGATACAACAATTAGTTATTTCTCTAGACATGAATTGTTGAAATGCAATTATTGAATAAAATCCACAAAGAAGATTCTGTTTGAAGTATTTTCGTGATATGGAATGAATGAAACTATGTGTTATATGGATGCGTGAGTATCTGAGTTAGATTTGATTTCTAGCTAAGTGAGTCAGTCCCCTGAGACGGCCACTCAAGGTACTAATCTTCACTTCATTTATTTTCTTATTCATTTATGCATTCTTGTCAAAGTTGTTTTCCATTATTTTATAAATGCATTGTGAGTTAAGTAGAATACTCTTGTTGTTAATTACAGTAGTTGTGGTTCATGAACAAATGTATAATTGATCCATCTTAGTCCTCCGGAGGTTAGCATTAGCTTTCTCATCATTTTGAATGGTTTTGGATTAGTTCTGTACTTTTCTGTTGCTAGCAGTTATCTACAGCTTATGCTGCAGGTACCCATAGCCACTAGGTTCTGTAACTATTTTTATTGTTCTTGCATTTCTATGAATTCCAACAAAGTAGAATAATCTAAGTAGGTTTGAATAGGATAGTTTAGGAGAATATGAGCCCTTGAAGGCACATATAGTGCAGTGTCATCATAAGCTTACACTCCTTGGTTAATAATTTAATGTAGGTGTATAATGTCAAGTAGACTATTCAGATAGGTTTACCCCTGAATTATGTCAAGTATACAACGCATTAGTTTTCCTCTACATCATGCCTTTATCTTATGCTTGTCTCATTTCCATTATATGTGCTTATACTATATTATCTTGCTTCTAGAGCTTGTTGGATTAGATCTGGGTAACTAAGAGGGGGGGGTGAATCAATTGTTACTTATTTAACCTTTTTCCTTCTTTAATCAACTTATAAACAAATATTTTAGCATTACATAAGCAGAAACATAAATAACACACTTGACAACAAGATTTTGATGTGGAAACCCGGTTAAGGGAAAAACCATGGTGGGGGTTAACCCACAAAATTAATACTCTGTTAAAAGTATTTTATAAGTGGGAATGCACATGCATTCGGGCTCATTGCTCAAGTGGAGGCTCACTGCCTATAGAAAAGTTTACAAGAGATTTACAAAGATTTTGAATTGGTAAGATGCATCTACCAATGCTAGAGATCAGTTCCGGTTAAGTGCAAATACTAACTTTGTACACTTCATCTTTATTCTGCCCTTCTCTCTATTCTACCTTCATTCAGATATTAGATTTCTACTACTTTCACATTTTCTCCATAATCACACACACACTCAAAATATCCACAATCATCAGCTATAAATACCTATCTTGAATTGCAATCTCTTGCCAATCAGCAACAACAACAACAACAACACTTAGAACCTTTTAAGAATGCTCTGCTCTGTCGGATGGATCCATACACCAGTATTGATGCGTACCAAAAATAACACATGTAGATCATCATACATGTCGGCCACTAACATTCTATCTTATACACAATTCATCAAAACACTTCTATTGGGTCCGCACAAGGATTAACATAAGTCTGCCTGTTCTTCACTAAACTGTTCTATCATAATAGGACCCGGTATTCAGATGCTCATATCTTTTGATTCCTTTATCATCGGAGGCTAAAAACTTACATTTAGATTGTCCTAGTGTCCCTTTACACTCCTTCAGATCCGCAACACATAATGATTAACTGGAGAGATCCGCTGACCAAAATACTGGACTTTGCTATATGCTTTGTTTCAGGCTCCTGGACTTAGATAGATTATCATTCTGACTTTTGATATGATCATATACTACACTGGGGATGTGTCGAACAATCTTAGTTTCCATCAATGACAACACCTATCAATGTTAAGCAGTGTCTCTTGCCAACAATCTCCCCCTTTGGCATTGATGGCAACACAGTGAAAAATGACTAAGTGTCTTTGAGCGACTCCCCCTTAGTCTGTACATTCATGCCCTTCACTTAATATGGTGCTCCCCCTTTGCTGAATACTTTATTTTTCACTGTCCTTCACTCCCCCTTTGACATCAATGGCAAAGGGTGGGATCTGCAAGCCAAAATTCTCAAAGAAAAGGTTCTGTTAATACTGTCGCATATGTACAATAAATCATCAAATTCTACTTACATGAACTTGAGAATGTCTGCAAAATTGGTTTTTAATTACACGAGTTCAAAGGCCTGAGTATTCTTCATTCCATCTAAGAGTGAGATGTGCCCACTCAGCAGAAATGCATATGCTTCTGCCTTTGCCAGATCCGGAGGATCACTTGTTTGAAGTGCATTCTGGGCTTCGGATAAGGCATTATGCATGGCTTCCAACTTGGGGCAATCAATCCCCGGAGTTCACACTTCCTCTTCATAGTATTGATTTTCTCTTTTTCAAGTCCCTTTATTTCATCTGTCAAGCTAATGACCTGACATTCCTGGCTTATAGGAGAGGTATTTAGAGGATCAAAATTTTGAGATAGAACTGATATTTTATGTTCTTGTTCCTTTATCTTCTTCTCAACATCCTTATTAACTTTAGTCCATGATAGGTAAAACTTATATATATCTCCTCCATCACATAGAGCATTCTTAATGCTCTTTATGCTAATGCCTAGTATCAATTTATCACTCCTTATCAAATTCTTAACTTAACTAAATTTCTTATTCAAAAATTCTTTCTAAACCTTTGCCTCCGCAGACTTTTCAAAAGACTCAATATGTGAGTTTACTGAACTTATAAGATTTTTCAAATGGCTGGAGGGGGAATCATTTTGATTCTTCTGATAAGTTGGCATTAATTTCTCTAAAACTCTGGTTGCTAGCCCCAACAGCTCATTGTCCTCTAAGTGGGATTTTATCATCTTTTCTCTGGCTTTTACTTGGGTGAAAGATGCTATTTTCATCAATTGAAATGGAGAGAGCGCATCCAGATTGGTTAGTCCTTAGAGTAGTTTAGGCTCATCAAGCTCAATCACTTCGTTTTCAAGAGGGCCTTTTACTGCATCTGCAGTGTCTCTTGCTACATTTTCTAAACCATCTTTTTGATCATCAGATTTTTCTACATCTGCTTTAGGTGCTTCAACATTTGCACTATCTTTTTCTGCTTTGTCTTTCTTTCCTTTTTCCTCCTCTTTCTCTGTATTATTCTTCTCTGTGTTCTCTTCTGAGGGACTCATTTATGCTTGCCCACCTCCGGAGGGCTTTGAGTGGTAGCAATATTCTTTTCCTTCCCAGAGTGATCAGGTGGAGGAGTTATCTATGCATCAATTATTATGTCTATCATTTCTATGTCTTCCTGATTGATTTGTTTCTCTTCCTGAACTTCTCCAATATTTAGATTTGAGGAATCAAGTTCCGGAGGGTCTAGAGTAATACTTTGGTCATTATTCTCTTGTTAGTTTCTTCTTCTGGAGATTTTTGTTCCGGAGCAGAAGGATTGTCTTCTTCAACTTGTTTTTCCAAAACAATGTAGTATTTATTTTTGTCTAAAGTCTTTCTTAGAATTTCCTCTGTTTCCTTTGCAATTTCTTCAATCTCACCAAGCATTAGCTTGTTCATCCGAACTTTGCTTCTGAATTTATCTTTGACTTCTTCGAGGATTTTATCTGCTTCTTTTCTGGTCATTACAGGGCACAGAGAGGAGAGAACATACTCTCTGAGTTCTATATCTTTTTCTTTAGTTGCTTCTTTCCTCATTTCCATTACTTTCCTTAGACTTTTAGGAAGTTCTTGTAAGATTTCCAACAAGGCTCTATTGAATTTATTCAGATATATGATAATGGCATCTTCTAAAATCTTCTTATTTTCTTGATCAAGGTTATCATAATAAACTCTAATAGGTTTTAAATTTCTATGAACAATGATTGTTTTTACAATTTCATCAATAGTCATGGCAACCTTACCAGATACTTGCTTTTTACTGGCCCTCATGCTTCTAGATGGTTGATCTTCAAAAGTCTTTGAAGTTTTGACCTTCTTTGATCTTATTTCTTTTATTTCTTCATCTGTTTCTGTCTCCTCATCATCTTGTGTGCTCTTGTGGGTTCTTGTTGCCTTGGTTTTCTTTCTTTTCCCTCCTTCACCGAATGGAGTGGCTTCCAGCTTCTTAGTGGAAGTGGACTTGAGTGGCTCAACAGGAGTTGCAGAACTCCTTGTTTTCCTTGGGACTTCTAGGGGAACTACAGACTCACTTCTTGCCTGCTCAGTGCTCTTCTTTATCTTTTCAATCCTTTGTCTATTTTTTCTCATAGCTTCTTTTGTAATCCCAATGCTTTCTGCATACATCTCCACTTGCTTGTGTACCTTTCTTTTTGTTTCCAGCTATCTAAGTTCCATATGCAACTTTAAGCTTATTTCCTTGTATATTCTGAACCTTTCAACAAAGGTGTCTTTAGGTTTGCTCAGGAGATGTTGAGCATACATGTCCAGAATTTCCTCATCTATGCCATAGCCCATTGGCATTATCCAAATTGTTCTTGGTTCTACAGCCTCCATCAAACATTGATTTGTGTCTATCATAAAACATATTTCATTTTCATACTTTTCAACAACTCAACTAGGAATTCTTTGCCTTACATGCATCAGACTTTGAAAGTTTTTGAAATATCCCTAGATTGCAGTCTTTTATGCACTTGAATCTCCAAGATTATGTAAGTGATCTCTTATCTAAATTGCCACAGGTCTGTCATTTGTCCAGTGCACACCTTGCACTCCAAGAACTTCATTCATAAAATAGAAGAATAGGCATATGATCAAGGAACCATATTTGAAGGAGTTTTTCTTATCTCTTTTGATTTTACTCAAGTTCTCTATCAGTTGATTTTGTAGTAATTCACACAAATCATAGTCTGCATCTTCCTTTAACATTTTATAAGCAACATATATTGCAGTCCCAGAAACTAAATTTTCCCTGTTTGAGTGATAAATCTTGTACCTGATCACC
The DNA here is from genome assembly GCA_027924645.1 of Cunninghamia lanceolata. Taxonomy (NCBI): domain Eukaryota; kingdom Viridiplantae; phylum Streptophyta; class Pinopsida; order Cupressales; family Cupressaceae; genus Cunninghamia; species Cunninghamia lanceolata. The sequence continues at coordinate 2,272,942 of BSBN01000206.1, read as the reverse complement.
ATAGAGGCAAATTTAACATCTGGTTCTATGATATCATTAATGGTCATTGCCCTTTTATCAAACTTGGCGCTGGTAGCATCAGTTACTGTTTGGTTTTTAATGGCTTTCAACATAGGCAATCTGCCGAAGGAGTTTAACCCAATTACAGTCTTGATAACATCCTTTGTGATCTTAAATGGTTCCATTAGCCATAAGAATTCATCATGTATTCGGCTCAGGATGTAACAAACCCATTCATTTTCATCAAAAGACAGAAATTCAATTAATTGCAGGAAGTGTTTTCTCTCAAGGGCTTCATATTCAGGTCTCAGCTGGTAATTGTCATCTTTCAAATGATTCTTAAACAACTCCATCAGTTTCATATTCCTAAATTCTTCTAGATTGCAATGAATGTATGCCCTAATGTCTTCAACATGTAAAAGCCCATAAGGGACACTTGAGAAGGCACCTAATGGCTCGACTTCAATATATTTATAGGGATGCTTCTTGAATTTTGGATGGGACCTCTCAATAACATTGACAAGTAAAGGTGTAGCCATTTTTAGAGATTGGAAATTCAAGAAGTTTCACAGGAAATAGAAATACCTTGTTTCGCAGATTAGGGTTTTGCTTGGAGATCCTCTTTGCACATCAATTCTTGGGAATGCTCAGCTCTGAACTCGTTCACTTCTCTTCTTCTTGCTTTCTTCTGATGCAAAGTGATCTAAATGAGGAATGAATGATCCTTTTATGTTTCGCAACACCTAATTTGTCTTTGTAATAATTATTCTGCCCTAATACATCTGGTTGCTTTGTTTTTGAGTAGTCTTTCATGTATAGCTCTGTAATTTGCCATATCCATCTCTTTTCTTTCAAAAATCCTTTCAAATGGTCTGAGACAATCCAAGATCTCTTTTCTTACTGTGCCAAATCTAGGCACTTACTTACTGGCTGGGGGAATTTGATTTGTAATGCCGCTCCCCCTGAGCCAAGACTTCCAACTTAATTCTTAGAGGAATTATCAGCACCGGATTGCGATGTGGATCCATTGTTGTCATTCATAATGGTTTTCTTGACCCATATCTTGTTTGATTCATCCTGAGTCTCATTCACATCAATTTTTTCTTTGCCTTTGTCTTGTCTTTGTTCATCCGGTTTTTTGTTTACTGAGCATCTTCTTCCATTGTTTCTATTTCTGTAGAATCTTGCAATATGATCAGATTTATTATAGTTAAATCACACAACTTGATTTTCTCTTGATCTGCACCGATTAGCCATGTGTCCAAACCCATTGCAAACAAAACATTAGCCATTGAAAGAGTTGCTAATTCTTCTATTATTGGGATTATTTATTGTCATATGTCTGCATTCATTTGATTTATGACCATACCTGTTGCACTTGAAGCATTGACTAGAGAAGGATGGGCCATTTTGATTTACTCTGCTTCTGCATTGAGTAGCTCTATGACCAAATTTGTTGTAGTTGAAACAATTTCCATTGAATGATGGATATCTTTGAGCATTTGGCTATCTTACCAGAGGTTTTCTAGATCTGTTTCTCCCATTCTTAGATTGAAAGTTTCTCTATTCGGATCCAGAGCTTTCACCTTTCTCATATCCAAGACCATGCTTGTCATCAGCCCTTTTCTGTCCTTCAAGTAGTGCTTCAAGTTTTGCTGAACTTATCTTGAACTTCTCCTTATATTCATTTACAATATCTAGGTCATGTCTGAGAGTGATTATTTGCCTTTCAAGTTCTCTCTTATTAACTCTGCTTTCTTGTAGATCAGATTCTAGATGGCTAGTTATTCCATCCAATTTGCAACATTCTTCAGATCTTTCTTTTAGTTTTTGTTTCAGATCTTCTTCAATTTTCTTCCTATCTTCACTTCCTTTGGTTTGCCTCATCATCCCAGATTCCATTTCAATTTTTAGAACAACGACTTCTTTTGAGAGCTTCTCACATTCCTTTATTTTTTCTTTCAAAGCTTCATTCAAGCCATTTTCTTCAGGTAGATTGGATAGATGCAGAAGTAGCTCCTTTTTATTTTGCAGAGATTTCATTAATTTATCTTTTAACATTTCAATGGTGTCATCAGCATCTTTAAGTACACCTCTCATATTACTAATTTCTGTTCTAGATTGAGCAAGCTCTTCTAGGGTTGACTGAAGATCTCTTAATGAACCCATTTGAAACTTTTTCCAAGATCTTTTCCTTAAGCTATTAGGCTTCTCTAAGGAACCTTGCTCTGATACCAATTGTTGGATTAGGTTTGGACAACTGAGAGGGGGGGTGAATCAGTTGTTACTTATTTAACCTTTTTCCTTCTTTAATCAACTTATAAACAAATTAATGAAATAAATATTTCAGCATTACATAAGAAGAAACATAAATAGCACACTTGACACCAAGATTTTGACGTGGAAACTTGGTTAAGGGAAAAACCACAGTGGGGGTTAACCCACAAAATTAATACTTTGTTAAAAGTATTTTATAAGTGGGAATGCACATAAATTCGGGCTCACTGCCCCGAGCTCACTACTCAAGTGGAGGCTCACTACCTACAGAAAAGTTTACAAGAGATTTACAGAGATTTTGAACTGGTAAGATGCATCTGCCAATGCTAGAGATTAGTTTCGGTTAACTGCAAATACTGACTTTGTACACTTCATCTTTATTCTGCTCTTCTCTCTATTCTACCTTCATTCAGATATTAGATTTCTTCTACTTTCACATTTTCTCCATAATCGCACACACACTCAAAATATCCACAATCATCGGCTATAAATACCTATCTTGAATTGCAATCTCTTGCCAGTCGGCAACAACAACACTTAGAACCTTTTAAGAATGCTCTGCTCTATTGGCTGGATCCATACACTAGTATTGATGCATACCAAAAATAACACATGTAGATCATCATACATGTCAGCCACTAACATTCTATCTTATACACAGTTCATCAAAACACTTCTATTGGGTCCGCACAAGGATTAACATAAGTCTGCTTGTTCTTCACTGAACTATTCTGTCATAATAGGACCCAGTATTCAGATGCTCATATCTTTTGATTCCTTTATCACCGGAGGCTAAAAACTTGGATTTAGATTGTCCTGGTGTCCCTTTACACTCCTTCAGATCTGCAACACATAATGATTAACTGGAGAGATCCGCTGACCAAAATACTGGACTCTGCTATATGCTTTGTTTCAGGCTCCCAGACTTAGATTATCATTCTGACTTTTGGTGATCAGATACTGCACTGTGGATGTGTGGAACAATCTTAGTTGCCATCAATGACAACACCTATCAATGTTAAGCACTGTCTCTTGCCAATAGAGCTATCTTATTATATTGGCTACATTGGGGGGCAATCATCTTTACATATGCTTTCACATTCACATCCTACTTGTATGTATTTATATGTATACCTTTTGGTTTGATCGTACATTTAAGATGCTTAAATGATCCTTATCTAACCTTTAGGGCCATTCTTGCCTCATGCTTTGCCTACATTGGGAGCAACCTCGTTCATTGGTGTTCATCTCCAATTTATTATCATACATTCTTGTTATATGTTAATATATGTTTACATGCTTTATGTGCTTACATGATTATTATTTGATATTCTTAATTTACTTTTCACATGATGTTACTTATGACATTGTAATTACATACTTCTACACACTTTTTGATTCTTTATGTGCTCATGTGCGTATATGATTCAATTGCTTTACTACTTTATCATGCATTGTTTTTCCCTCTCCTCCAATTCCTTGCATATGATTACTACAACTAATTAAGGGGGTGGGGCATATATTGTCTCTAACACTCTTATTATTGAGATATCAAGTAGTGACTTGTGCTACATAGGGACTCATCATTGTACCTAGATGGATCATGTTCACATTACATGTCTACAATCAAGTGGAGTTTTATCTCATAACTGCAACAAATAGAGATTGTCTCATTTCACACCTATAATTGAGTGGAGTTCTATTGCATTTTCCACATTGAGTGGATTTGCATGGCTGTAATGAACACACAATATCACATTTTTCCACATTGAGTGAAGTTGCATGGTCGTATTGATGTTGGAAAATGAGTTGAATTGTAAAAGGACCAATCATAAAGTGACTAGATAGCTCAATGATAGAGCACCCCAACAACAAATGAGAAATCCTAGGTTCAAGTCCTAGTTGCTCCATGAAAAGTTTAACATGGTATCAAAGCCAAGGATAGGAGCCCTAAGCACTTAATGTGGCTTAGGAGGTTTGGAAAATAAGCCACAATTGAAGTAGAAAAGGACCAATCACAAAGTGGGTCAGTAGCTTAGTGGTAGAGCACCCCAACAATAAATTGGGAGATCATAGGTTTGAATCCTAGCTAGTCTATAGAAAGTCTAACAATTGAATATGTCATATCATGTTTTTCACAATTGAGTGGAGTTGCATGGCAACACTAAATGCACCATATTGTATTGTTTCATCAAGTAGAGTATTTTTCATATCACTTTCCATATAGACATAATTTCTATCCCTTATCTCTTTATTTATTTTTCATTTTCATAGACAACTAAAACTACTTGTTATTTGTGCCTCTTCCACTTGTGTGATAGAAGCTACTCACTGCATATTTTTTCTCTATTTTATAAGTTCATGTGGACCACTAATGCCAAGAAGAATAACATAAGAAGAATCCAAGAATGGTCCATTACTTTACATGGACTAGATATCCTTTTAAAATGGATAAATATTTTTTTCATGCTGGATGAGAATTTTCATATACTTTGAAAGAGATGTTTATTTTAGATTCACACGCACCTCAAAGTGGGGGCAAAATGTAATGGTGAAATTTGCATACTCATGCTAATTTTCATTTAGTTATGGGCCCATTTTGATGAATGTCTTAATACAATTACATACCGACAAGTCATACACGCTTCTACTAATTTTAGCTATTGGGATGATACTTATCTCTATTTTTTTCATATTCATTTACAACTATTTCCCTACACTCAACCTTATCCCATCCTTATTTATGCACATTCCCATATATTTTCCATTTACGCATCATCTGTTAGCCCACATTCACACTCATGTCCACACATTCACTCATTGCTCAAAACTAACTCTTTTTTCCTAGGTCAACCTTGAGTTCCTTAGGGTCAATACTGAGTGGCTTGAGATTGACCTCAAATTTTAAAATTTTAAAGTCAAATTTCTAGACTGTTGCCCTTTCCTACTATTCATCATGCATTGACTTGGTACACATTTACATGCCTTGGTGCTATGTTTTGGTATTTAAAGACACTCATTTGTACAAGTCCAATTAATTCATACATGGAATGATTCACATGAAGGAACATTTGGATTTGGAGCTTAAAAATAACACATCTACATCAAAATCATATAGGCAATTTGCACAATTGTGCATGTTGTCTTTGATTATTCACTCAAAACTATAAACTTAATCCATATAGGAGGTTGACTTAGGAGAACTTGAACCTAGTGATCTAGCAATTTTCCTTAAGGTGTTTGTGAATACTGCCTTGATAGATTCATACAAGGGAAGGCAAAGGTGAAGAGATCTTTGTTGCAAATTTTTGTTAGATCTTCATGTGGGTCATAGTTCATTTTTGCACATCAAATCATTCTTGTAGCTCTTGGGTTTGATCCCAAAGGGCTTGGATTTAAGCCACAAAGATTTTTGAGATTGTATAGAGTTGACGCATTCATCAAACTATAAGCATTAAATTTCTATATCTTAACAACAACATTAACTTTAATTGTTCATCATTGTTTACATAGCTAAATACCCTCATCTATTACATTTAATTTCTAAAAACAACATTTCAATTTATTAACTCAACTATCTAATTAAATCTAAATTAATATCAAAGGGACCTTGGTTTGCTAGTAAAGTTGAATGGTTCTGAGTGAGCCCTCTAGGGATCAAGTCTTGTTGAGTGCAAGACCCTCGACACCATAAGGGATGGGGCTGGGATTGTGCCCTAGACGACTTTGGTGAAATAAATACCCCTTAATTCTTACTTTTAGCCAAAGAAACATCAACTTAGACTCATGCTCCCAAGTTAAATGACAAAAATAATATGAATTTAACATAAAACCTTCCCTTAAAATAATCTAAATTGACTATATAATAATATAATAATAATAATAATTTATTTAATTAACCTAAATTTATACAAAATAAAAATAACTCTTCAAATAAAAATAAAGTAAACAATGTAAATAAAATAAAATAACTCTTTAGTAAATAAAATAATTCTTTAGTAAATAAAGTAAACAATGTAAATAAAATAAAATAATGCTTTACTAAATAAAATAATTCTTTAGTAAATAAAATAATTCTTAAATATAGTATACAATATATAATGTAAATAAAATAAAATAATTCTTAAATAGTTCCAAAGTAAAATAAAATTATTCAAGACTGATATCCTCATTTTTAGATAGATGTATGTAAGATATTTATACTAGTTTTTAAAATATATTTTATTAATAATTTTTTTTATGTTTATTATTAGTATCTATACCCTTAGGTGCATAAACTTATATTCAAGGTCTATAAATATTAATTTAGGTCAAATAAATAATATTTGAATTGATATAAATTAGATCTAAATTAATAAAAATAAATTGAGCTATGATAGTAAAAGTACAATTAGAAAGGGAGAGGGGTAAGAGATTAGATAGTTATTTTATTCTAATGTGTTATGATATACTTGACTATGAATTTGATTGGATGTTGTAAAGATGTGCATATAATTGTGATGAATTGATCTTGTTGTTTTGTGTTTTCAAGTAGAATTATAGTTGCAATTATATGTAATTCTCATGCTTGTCTTTTATCAACGATCTTGTCTATAGTACTTGTAGCCCTATGGAGACTACTCACTTTTACTTGATATCTAATTTCTAACAAAGTGGTGTTAAGGAACACCTTTAGGGGCTTGCTATGGAAGGATTGAAGTTATGAAGCTTTCTTGCAACTTAGTCAAACCTTGTGTTGATGGTATAGTACTTGTCCTTAGTGAATGCTAATGCAAGATTTTATAATTTCCTAATGCTTTCCTTGCATGCAAATTGATGCTCCAATGATTTCTTTCTATTGTTATGATTAGTAGCCTAGGGCATGTTTAAATATGACAACCTGGACCCCAATTTAGATAATTTTACATGCAAGCTCACAAGCAATGTTTGAAAATTTGAATTTGGTCCAATTCAAAATAGGCCAGAAGTGAATTTGGCATTAGATTCACACTATTGTGGCAACGATCTTGTTTGAGAGACAAAATCATGACAATGATTGAGTCCAGGTGGTACAAATGGATGAGAGAAGGAATGTATAGATGAATGAGAGCTAGAGTGGACAAATGAATAGATGATTTCCAAATTCTATCAACTTCTACATATAAATAACCTGAATCAAATACCAATTTAACATATCCAAACTCATAACTAAAATAAATGTAAAACTACCATAAACAAATACCAAACATACACTTTTCTCCTCTACAAGACACTATAAAAACAAATACTCCTTTTCTCTTTTACTCCTTTTAATTCAAATAGCTTAAATGCTACAAATATCTTAGTTTAAAAAAAAAGTAACTATACAAAATCTCCTTGGGAACTTAATTTGACTATTAACCTTATTTCTGAAACAAAAATTTTGTGATGATTATCTATTCAAAATTACCCTTCAAATATTAAAACATACCTTATTTTATATTAAATATATAAAAAGGAATTCTATAAAAAATTGGCCAATCTATTTAAAACTAGCAATCACACCTTAGTGTGCAATGGGTACGCCAAGATAGCATGTAGATAAAAGCAATAAGTAATTTCTTGAGATAGCATGTCTAGATAAAAGTAATAAGTAATTTCTTGAGAAGAGAGCATATAATTTTGTTGATGGTGAATGGTTGTTGTCCATACATCAATTGAGTTGAAAGAATGTAGTGATATATGTTGTTGAGACATTTGTAAAAACACAATCATTGGCCATCATAGGATTACAAAACTAAGCTTAACTATATACACATAGTGCCAAAAAGTGTTACGTTGTGTGATAAATTTAGGGCTATGGTCAAGCGTTGTAATGAAAAACCCTACATTAAAGATTAGGCTATGGTACTTTTACAATTTAAAAAGTAGATCTTGGTATGAAATGACACTTTTAAAAAATAGAGAGAGATAAAGAAAAGAGAGAGTGACTCTCTCTCTCTCCCACTCTCACTTTGTCTCCCCTTCTCTCTCTTACTCTTCCTCTATATGATGACAACAGTTCTATATTTTTCATCATTAGTGTCTGTCAATGGATCTGGAAATGTACGATGCAAATTCCATAGATGGTAATTGTTTGAAATTCTTTCCCAATGGGCTATAATATCTTGCTCCAATGAACCAAAAGAATGCTTGAAAACATTGATCATCTACTATTGGATGGTGTTGAAACAAGGGGAGACTCAAATAGTAAGTGTTAAGTGTTGTTTCCATTTGCTGGACTTCTACTCGATGCTAAATGTCTTTTTTTGAGGAACTTCAATAAGCGGAATTGTTTCCAACTGTATTGGTCATGCCATGTATTAATGAATGAAGCTTAGAAATAGGATGTTGCTATTGTTAGAGATAGCTACACTTTAGTGTGCAGTGGGTATATTAAATAGGTCTTAAAGATGAATTATTAGGTCCTTAAGAAAATGACATGTTTCACTAATGTATTAAGGTTTACTTTTGGTGGTGGGTCTCTTACTCAAAAGGGTGTTCCCATGTATATATGCCATCTTATCTTCTCTATCTCCTTCACTTATTCTTTTATGTTTAATTAAGGTTACATGTGTTTTATGTCAACAATTTTTTTTACTTCCCATTTCTCCTAATTGAAGAATAAGCATTGTAAAACCAACATTTGGTATCAAATTTTGTTTTGATTGATCCCATGAAGGAAGGGATACATAAATTCTTATGTTGCTTTCAATTTTTTTGTGGGATAATTCATGTGGATTTAAAATAACATTTGAAAATCAAAAGTCATGGCCAACACCTTGACAATTGAGATTGAGAAGTTCAGTAGGTAAAACTTTGAGTTGTGGAAATTGAAGGTTGAAGATCTTTTAGTGGAGATAGATTAGTTGATCATAATAATTGTTGCACTTAATTTTCTACCATCAGCAATGGATCGAGATGAATATGACAAGGTGGATAGAAGAGATAGATGTACTATTAGGTTTTGTCTTTCTAATTCAATCTTGATGAATGTTTTAGTACAAAACATTGCTAAGAGTTTATGAGATAAAATTATTGCATTATATCAAACTAAGTGTCTTGTAAAAAAGTTATTTTTGAAAAGAAATTCGTATTCTTTGAAGACGCATGAAGGAGACTTTGTAACCAAACATTGAAATGATTTTCAGCTAGTAGTGAGTCAATTGGATTCCACAGATGTAAAAATGGAAGAAGAGGAAAAATGTATCACTTTCATTTGTTCATTAAAGGATACCATATTTCTATTTTGAAGCCTATCTATCTAAAGGGGATCATTATCCCTTCTTTGTGCGCTAGAATTGGGGGTGCAAAAGTTGTTTTGCATTGTTTGGGTATACCACTCAATTATGTTGTATCTACAAAAAATTGTAAAGAAAACAAGCTTATCCTCAAAAGTTGGGTAGAAAAAACACATCAAAAGAGTAAATTGATTTGAGGTTGAAAATGTGTAGAATTTGACAAAAGAAAGAATTGATGAACTAATTAATTCAATTGGAAGTTTTAATGTGATAATAGGTGCAAACCCCTATAATAGTCTAACAAGCAATGACAAAAATAGAAGGGATGGGTTAGAGGGGAAGCATTCCTCTATTTTCTATGAATTTCCGTGGATTGTGAATTATGTATGGCATGTAATGCATTCAAGTGTAACTTGATAGAATAATAAAACCTTCATTTTGTACTAATCTAGACTTCAATATATTATAAATTCCTTATTTTTCATAGCCAAGTTCTTGCCCAAATTGAAGAGGCTACAAAAAATAAGTATTGAAATTTATGAATATTATTATTATTTTGATTCTATGTAGCAAATTTGTTTACACAATTAGTGGATGTTGCTAATTATAGGCCCATATGGACATTATTTTGATTATATGAAGCAAATTTGTTTGCACAATTAGCATGGGACTAATTGTAGGCTTCGATGTTGCTAATTACAATCCTAGGGTTATTAGTTTGATTAGTCATGCTAACCATGGTTTGATTTTGCAAGGATTGAATGAAAGCCTAGAGGATTGCAAAAAAATAAATTTCATAAAAGAAAGCACTTAGATTTAGAAAATGATTACTATGAAACCCATCACAAGAAACCATCTCAGAAGATAAAGCTCAAAGAAAGTATGTATTCCATATGTTTGTCTATAGAAAATAAATATGTAAATTTTCATTTACCACAACATATTAAAGGATTGGTTGGAGTTGGAGTTCTAGATCACCTTGTGGGTTAGTAGTAGATTTTTAAAGAATTTGAGCAAGGCCCACCATACTTTTACTTTGAATATGTGTATAGTATGCCAAAGGGTAAGTTCTACAATGTATGGATTGAAAGTACTTTTCAATTTCAAGTAGAAAAATATGGCTACATGCACAACCTTCATATGAATATAATTATTTTAAGATTTACTATTAAGTCAAGTGTCTTTCTGATTCAATCTTCATGAATGCTTTAGTTCAAAACTTTGCTAAGAGTTTATGAGAAAAGTATTGCAGTATATCAAACTAATTGTCTTGTAAATATGTTTTTTCTTGAAAATAAATTTCTATTCTTTAAAGATGCATTAAGGAGACAACACCAAGCTTAACTACATAAACATAGTGGTAAAAGGTGTTCTGATGTGTGATAGACTTGGTGTTAAGCATTCTTTCCATATTTTGAACTTTTGAGTTAATTGTTGCAAATGTCCATTTTCGAGCCATTTCAATAAGTAACATTGTTTCCGATTGTATTGATCATGCCATGTATGAATGAAGCTTGGAGATGGGATATTGCTAGTTTTAGAGATAGCTACACTTTAGTGTGCAATGGGTAGAGTAAAGAGGTCTTAAAGGTGAATTATGAGGTCCTTAAGCAAATGATGTGTTTCACTAATATATTAAGGTTTACTTTTGGTGGTGGGTCTCTTATTCAGAAGGGTTTTCCCAAGTACATATTGTTGGTTCTAGGGCATACAATTGAGAGGGGGGGGTGAATCAGTTGTATAAAACTTCTTGTTCTTTCAAACACTTAATTCTCTGTTGTTAGTTAGCAGCATATCAAATAATCATCCATGGAAGCATAATACATAAACACAAGAGCAGATAAGCATCAACACATTGAACACCAAGATTTTGATGTGGAAAACCCGGTTAAGGGAAAAACCACGGGGTGATTAACCCAAGAATTATTCTCTGTTAGAAGAATAAAGAAAAATGAATGGCACATGCCAATAAGGGCTCACTGCCTGAGCACACTGCTCACAAAGAGGCCCACTGCCTACAAGGAGACACACTGTCTACAAAGTGATAAAAATCACAGTCTTGAACTGGAGAATGACATCTCTATCATGTCCGGATCAGTTCCAATTAAGCCCAACAATCTCTACTCTGCCTTTCGCACGTTTCTTCGCTATACCACACTCATCCACACACCACACCTTGAAATGAACTCACAAACCGTTATTTATACAAGACATCGACTTAGGAACAAACATCTAAGTCAGCAAACAACCATAGGAGTATCCGCAAGATGAATAACACATCCGGTCGGCCATCATAAGAACATTCGCAGGATGAACAACTCATCCGGTCGGCTGAACAGAGCAAGAACTTCATCCGGAAGAATAACTTCAATTCCGGGCTCTACCATCAATGCGGACCAACAACACAACCTAAACATGATCCAAGAACCTTCACAAGCCTGTCTGAATGTCCGGATACATCCGCACTTCCTCTACTTACTGGGATCTCTTGTCTTTCTCATCCGGAACTTCAAGAACACAGTCTGTCGCCACTGTCATAATGCAAGAGGTACTTCCGGACCTCCAAATCATACACAAATCAGGATGACACATCACAAGGACATCCCAAACACTCCGTCCAATCCGCAGATTAGGATGATACAATTCCGGACCTCACCGGACCTTTTTGTGATCCTCTGTCACCTCTGGATACTTGCCGGACCCGGTTCTATACCGGCAGCCACAACTCCTTCAGATCTTCATGCGGACCTCTAAAATCTTAACTGTAGCATCTCAAGACTCATATCTACTAACCCTTTAATCCGCATCCTCCGGTTCTCATCCTATACAGTACATTTACCTTCTTCTCATCACTGTTCTTCACTGTTCCTGACTGAGACTAATTTTCTCAATATCCTCAGTACACAGCTCATCAAATCCTTCTTGTCAATGCAATATGAGTATGTTGACATCAATGACAACAATGGCTCACCTCATACTTGCAACAATCTCCCCCTTTGTCATTGATGGCAACATATGATGTGAAAAACCATTAAGACAAGAACTTCAACTTTTCATATGTCTTCTCTTCCTTTACTGCTCCCCCTTTGATCATCAACCACTTGTTTTTCACATGTCTTCTCTCCCCCTTTGACATCAATGGCAAAGGGCTCATACTTGCAATTCTCATACATCAGAATCATACCAGCTGCTCCCCCTTAGTTGCAGCTCCCCATTAGTCCGGATCACAAGATATGACTGTGATAGCCACCGGACTGATGCACATTAGTGCATCTTAGTTTATCACCGGAGGGGCCATGACCCCTAACTTCTCCCGGAGATATTCAAAAGAGTCTTTGGGAAGACGTTTTGTAAAGATATCTGCAATCTGATCCTTGGAGGGAACATACTCCAATCTGACTTCTTCCTTGTTTACTTGTTCTCTCAAAAAGTGAAATTTAATAGATATGTGCTTAGTCTTAGAATGCAATACCGGATTCTTGGAGATATTAATTGCACTTGAATTATCACAGAAAATTGTGATAGGCTTCTCATATTCAACTTTGATGTCTCTTAGCATCTGCTTCATCCATAAGATTTGAGTGCAACTACCTGCTGTTGCAATGTATTCTGCTTCAGTTGTAGACAGAGATATTGCATCTTGTTTCTTGCTTAGCCAAGAAACCAATCTCTTCCCCAAAAAGAATGCTCCACCACTAGTGCTCTTCCAGTCATCCACATCTCCTGCCCAATCTGCATCTGTGTAAGCATGAAGAGAGAAGTCCAGATCTCTAGGATACCATAGACCATACTCAACTGTTCCTTTCAAGTATCTAAAAATTCTTTTGATTGCCATAACATGAGATTCTCTAGGATCAGCCTGGAATCTTGCCACAAGACCAACAGCCTGCATTATATCTGGTCTAGTTTGGGTGAGATACAACAATCCACCAATCATTGATCTATACTTTGTCTGATCTGCCTTTGGAGAATCATCATCTTTGCTTAACTTACATCCGATTGCCATAGGAGTGTTCATAGGCTTTGAGTCTTCCATACCAAATTTCTTTAACAATTCTTTCACATATTTGGTCTGAGAAATGAAGATCCCTTCTTTTGTTTGAGTAATTTGCAGACCCAAGAAGAAATTCATTTCACCAAGCATAGACATTTCAAACTCACTTTTCATCTGATTTGCAAAAGTTTTGCACATACTATCTCTTCCTCCAAAAATGATATCATCCACAAACACTTCAACAATCAAAATGTTTTCATGATCAATTTTGAAATATAAGTTACTGTCAGCAGTACCTTTGTTGAATCCAATCTGCACAAGATGCTTATCCAACCTTTCATACCATGCTCTTGGGGCTTGCTTCAATCCATACAAAGCTTTCTTCAACTTGCAGACCATATCATTATTATCAAACAATTGAAATCCATCCGGTTGTTCAATGTAGACTTCTTCTTCCAGATCACCATTTAGGAAGGCAGACTTGACATCCATCTGATATACCTTGAAGTCTTTGAAGGCAGCAAATGCAAGAAGTAATCTGACTGCTTCAATTCTTGCCACCGGAGCAAAAGTCTCTTCAAAGTCAATTCCTTCTATTTGAGAGTAGCCTTTGCAGACCAATCTAGCTTTGTTTCTGATTATTTCACCAGCTTCATTTAGTTTGTTCCGGAAGACCCACTTGGTTCCAATTACATTCCTGTCTCTAGGTCTGGGAACAAGATCCCAAGTATGATTTTTCTCAATTTGCATCAATTCATCTTCCATTGCTTTGGTCCAGTTTTCATCATTGCAGGCTTCATTTATTGTTTTAGGTTCAATCTTTGAAATCAGACAACATTCATTCTGATTTTGAGCAATATTCCTTCTAGTTTGTACACCTTTGCTTCTGTCACCTATGATCTGATCTTCAGAGTGATTCAGTCTTACATACCTTGGAATTTTGGGAGTATCCAGCACTGCTGTTTCTTGATCAGGCTCATTCAAACCTATCTCTTCTTCCTGATTTCCCGGATCAGGCTGACTCTGTCTCACCGGAGAGGATTGAGGTCCTTGAACACTATCTTGGTCATCTTCATCAAGCTCATAAAATCTTGAAGGCTTCTCAATTCCTTCATCAACCTTTACATTGGTGCTTTCTATCATCTTCCTCAATCTCTTATTGTAACACCGGTATGCTTTGCTTTGAGTGGAGTAGCCCAAGAAAATTCCTTCATCACTTCTAGCATCAAACTTTCCTAGATCTTCATCTCTTTTAATATAACACTTGCTACCAAATACTCTGAAATATTTCACAGTAGGAGTGATGCCAAACCAGAGTTCATAGGGGGTCTTACCGGTGTTGTTTCTGATTTGAACTCGATTGAGAGTGTAGACTGCAGTGCTGATAGCTTCTTTCCAAAACATTTGAGGAACATTTGCTTCCAACATCATTGTCCTAGCAGCTTCCTGGATGGTCCGGTTCTTTCTCTCAACTACTCCATTCTGCTGTGGAGTCTTAGGAGCAGACAACTGTCTCCTTATACCCTGTTTCTCACAAAAGTCAATGAATTCACCAGATGTAAATTCACCACCTCTATCAGACCTTAGACACTTTAGTTTCAATCCGGTTTGATTCTCCACCATAGCTTTGAAGATTTTGAACTTCTCAAAAGCTTCTGATTTTTCTTTTAGAAAGGTAACCCACATCATCCGGGAATGATCATCAATTAACAACATGAAATATCTATCACCCTGCAGACTCTTGATTCTTGTCGGACCACATAGATCAGTATGTACTAATTCCAACAATCCGGTAGAAGACTGATCTTTGCTTTTGAAAGAGACTCTGCTTTGTTTACCTAACTGACATTCTTTACACACACTATTTGTAGGTTTCATCAATTTTGGAAGATCTCTCACAGCCTGAGTATTGCTTATCTTGATGATGTTATCAAAATTTACATGACACATTCTTCTATGCCATAACCAACTCTGATCAATTTGAACAAACAAACAACTTTTATTTGAACCAACCAGATGAAAGATGTTACCTTTTGTCTGAGTACCGGATGCAATTTCAGTTCCGGAGCTTGTAAAGATTCTGCATTTTCCATTCTTGAACCGGAGATCATAGCCTTTGTCCACTAACTGACCAACACTGAGAAGATTGTGCTTCAATCCTTCAACATACAGTACATTTCCTGTTTTGCTCTTACCATCAAAGGAAATAGTTCCCCTACCTCTGATTCTGCCAGCAGAATTGTCACCAAACTTTACCATTCCTCCTTCATATCTTTCCAAATCTAAGAACTTATTCTTGTCACCAGTCATATGGTGAGAACATCCACTGTCAATAACCCAATCATCCTTTTCTTCTACTTGAGCAGCCAAGGCTTTTTCAACAACTTTGTGATTGACAGATTCAGAGAGTATTGAATCTTCTTCCTTGATGGCTATAAACACCCACTCATTTCCGGATTTGCTTCCTAGTTCTGATTCATCATCTGTTACTCCTTCATTGTCATCTTCTTCATGAACATAATAGCAATTCTTTTGAAACCTTTGTCTGTGAGTATTAGATCTTGCAGATCTCTCCGGACATCTTGAGGCAAAATGACCAATCTTATTGCAGTTGAAACACTTAAAGGGTAGTTTTCCTTCATACTTACCGGATCCTCTTGGCAGTCTCTTTGCAATGAGGGCTTCAAGTTGAGCTGTTTCTGCTTCTTCTTCTTCCATGTCTCTTCTTGCTTGATCATACCATGACATTTTCCTTGATGAGTTTTCACCCGGATCAAATCTCTGTTTGCCTTTCACATAGGCACTGGCTTTGAAAGCAGATTCAGTCTTGGGAGGATCATCTCCAAACTCGGTCATTTCAAATGCAGCTAGTTTGCCAGCCAGTTGTTCTCTTGTGACAGTTGTGTGGGCTCTGAATTCATCAATGGCAGCAACTTTGATTTTGTAGGCAGCAGGAAGGGATCTTAGGATTTTGCAGACAATCTCATTTTCATCTAAAGTTCCACCAGCATTTCTGATTCCACATATCAGCTCATTTACTCTTGGCATAAAGGTAGTGATGTTTTCATCATCTCTCATTTTCAATCTTTCAAATTTCCCTTTCAGACTTTGCAACCTTGCACTTTTGACAAACTCATCTCCTTCATACAGAAGTTCCAGTTTAGTTAGGATCTCATATGCAGTTGGTAGGTCAATGACATTCGAGAGATCTGAGTCATTCAATGCGCTTAGAAGAGCTTCCTTGGTCCGCAGATTGTTTTCAGCTTCTGTGATTTCATTCAGAGTTGTCGGACCACCTTGTGGAGGTACATATGGTTTTGAAATCATAGCCAAGTATGCTTTTCCCATACATTCCAAGTGACACTTCATGCGACCTTTCCAGAGAGTGAAGTTGGTTCCATCGAACTTCGGACTATCCTTCTTGTATGACGACATCCTAGATCTCCTCAAGCGGTTAAGCTCTTATTAGAGGAACTTAGCTCTGATACCAATTGTTGGTTCTAGGGCATACAACTGAGAGGGGGGGTGAATCAGTTGTATAAAACTTCTTGTTCTTTCAAACACTTAATTCTCTGTTGTTAGTTAGCAGCATATCAAATAATCATCCATGGAAGCATAATACATAAACACAAGAGCAGATAAGCATCAACACATTGAACACCAAGATTTTGACGTGGAAAACCCGGTTAAGGGAAAAACCACGGGGTGATTAACCCAAGAATTATTCTCTGTTAGAAGAATAAAGAAAAATGAATGGCACATGCCAATAAGGGCTCACTGCCCGAGCACACTGCTCACAAAGAGGCCCACTGCCTACAAGGAGACACACTGTCTACAAAGTGATAAAAATCACAGTCTTGAACTGGAGAATGACATCTCTATCATGTCCGGATCAGTTCCAATTAAGCCCAACAATCTCTGCTCTGCCTTTCGCACGTTTCTTCGCTATACCACACTCATCCACACACCACACCTTGAAATGAACTCACAAACCGTTATTTATACAAGACATCGACTTAGGAACAAACATCTAAGTCGGCAAACAACCATAGGAGTATCCGCAAGATGAATAACACATCCGGTCGGCCATCATAAGAACATTCGCAGGATGAACAACTCATCCGGTCGGCTGAACAGAGCAAGAACTTCATCCGGAAGAATAACTTCAATTCCGGGCTCTACCATCAATGCGGACCAACAACACAACCTAAACATGATCCAAGAACCTTCACAAGCCTGTCTGAATGTCCGGATACATCCGCACTTCCTCTACTTACTGGGATCTCTTGTCTTTCTCATCCGGAACTTCAAGAACACAGTCTGTCGCCACTGTCATAATGCAAGAGGTACTTCCGGACCTCCAAATCATACACAAATCAGGATGACACATCACAAGGACATCCCAAACACTCCGTCCAATCCGCAGATTAGGATGATACAATTCCGGACCTCACCGGACCTTTTTGTGATCCTCTGTCACCTCTGGATACTTGCCGGACCCGGTTCTATACCGGCAGCCACAACTCCTTCAGATCTTCATGCGGACCTCTGAAATCTTAACTGTAGCATCTCAAGACTCATATCTACTAACCCTTTAATCCGCATCCTCCGGTTCTCATCCTATACAGTACATTTACCTTCTTCTCATCACTGTTCTTCACTGTTCCTGACTGAGGCTAATTTTCTCAATATCCTCAGTACACAGCTCATCAAATCCTTCTTGTCAATGCAATATGAGTATGTTGACATCAATGACAACAATGGCTCACCTCATACTTGCAACACATATATGTCAGATCTTATCTTCTCTATCTCCTTCACTTATTTTTATATGTTTAATTAAGGTTACATGTGTTTTAGATCAACAAATTTTATTACTTTTCATTGCTCCTAATTGAGGAATGAGCATTGTAAAACCAATATGTG
Source organism: Cunninghamia lanceolata (assembly GCA_027924645.1). Lineage (NCBI taxonomy): Eukaryota > Viridiplantae > Streptophyta > Pinopsida > Cupressales > Cupressaceae > Cunninghamia > Cunninghamia lanceolata. The sequence continues at coordinate 2,254,507 of BSBN01000206.1, read as the reverse complement.
GTATCAAAGCTTTGTTTCGATTGATCCCATGAAGGAAGGGATACATTTCTTATGTTGAGAAGTCTAGTAAGTAAAACTTTGAGTTGTGGAAATTAAAGGTTAAAGGTTGAAGGTCTTTTAGTGGAGATAGATTAGTGAATCATAATGATTGTTGCACTCAAATTTCTACCTTTAGCAATGTATCAATATGAATGGGACAAGTTGGATAGAAGAGATAGATATACTATTAGGTTGTGTCTTTCTAATTCAGTCTTGATGAATGTTTTAGTTTAAAACATTGCTAAGAGTTTATGAGATAAAATTATTGCATTATATCAAACTAAGTGTATTGTAAATAATTTATTTTGAAAAGAAATTTGTATTCTTTAAAGATACATGAAGGAGACTTTGTAACCAAACATTTGAATTATTTCATCTAGTAGTGAGTCAATTAGAATCCATATATGTAAAAATGGAAGAAGAGGAAAAATGTATCGCTTTGATTTGTTCATTATAGGATACCATATTTCTATTTTGAATCCTATCTATCTAAAGGGGATCAATATCCTTTCTTGGTTTTCTAGAATTGGGGGTGCAGAATTTGCTTTGCATCGTTTGGGTATACTACTCAAATATGTTGTATCTACAAAAATTTGTAAAGAAAACAAGCTTATCCTCAAAAGTTGGGTGGAAAAATACATAAAAGAGTAAATTGATTGAGGTGAAAGATGTGCATAATTTGACAAAATAAAGACTTGATGAAATGACTAATTTAATCAGAGGTTTTGATATGATAATAGGTGGAAGCCCCTATAATAATATAAGCAACAACATGAACACAAGGGATGGGCTAGAGGGGAAGCATTCCATTATTTCATATGAATTTTCATGAATTATGTAAGGCATTCAAGTGCAACTTGATAGAATAATGAAACCTTCATTGTGTACTAATTTGGAATTCAATAGATTATAAGTTCATTATTTTTCATATGAAAGTTCCCATCCAAATTGAAGAGTCTACTAAAAAAAGTATTGAAAATTATGGACATTATTATTATTTTGATTCTATGTAGCAAATTTGTTTGCACAATCAACACAGGACTAATTGCAAGTATGTATGTTGTCAATTATAGACCCATATGAACATTGTTTTGACTATACGGATCAAATTTATTTGCACAATCAACATGGGACTAATTTTAGGCTTGGATGATGCCAATTACAATCCTAGGGTTATTAGTTTGATTAGTCATGCTAACCATGGTTTCTATATCTTTGTCTTCCTCTATATCTATCCATGTCTCTATCTCCCCTTCTTTCTTCCTCTATCTCTCCTCTCTCTCATTCTCTCTCTTGATCTCTCTTCTTTCTTCTTTCTTATTTCTTACCACCTCTCTCTCTCTCTCTCTCTCTCTCTCTCTCTCTCTATATATATATATATATCCCCCCTTCTCTCTTTCTCTCTTCCTTTCTCTATGTCATATCTACCTCTCTCTATGTCCCTCTCTATCTAATTGTCTATCTCCTCTCTTTATTTCTATCTTTATATATGTCTTTGTCTCCTCTTCCCATCTCTCTATCTTTATATATGTCTCTCTGTCTCCCCTTCTCTCTTTTGCTTTTTTTTTTCTCTATCTCTATCTTACCATCTCTCTTTCTTTCTCTCTCCCTCTTTATCTCTCTCCTCTATCTCTTTGTTTCTTTCTCATCTGTCCATTTCTCTTTATCTCTCTTGGTAATATCCTAAATGGAATATTATTTGATATATGATCAAATTTAATTCACTTCAGTAAATTTCAACAGTTAATTCCACAAACAGAAAAACTCAATTAGTCTAAAAAATGGATATTATTATTGCTCTACAAGAATTATGTGTGCATAAGTTATGGATATGAGAGCTACTTTAATGTATAACAAGTATGCCAGGGCTCTTCCCTACAGGGGCACAATGTATATTTGATCTTGATACTAATATGATTTTGTTATGGTAGAAATGCGATGTTGTTCTCTACTAAGATGAAATTTTCATAGTTTTTAGCATGCTTAATTCTAGATTATTGGTGTCTCGACAAATTGTATTAGAAGAAGTAATGTTTGTTTAGGATATACATGATCTACATTGATTGAACTGAAAGTGATAACGTATGCTATCGTGGCACAGCATTGGTATACGTGTTTAAAAGCGAGAGAGTGGATATCTAAATAGGAAATGTAAATGGCAGATGTTATGAATAATATGATAAATGCAAATAATTTAATCCATATCTTTTTGCGGGCCTATACGTGCAGTCTTACAACCACACAGACGACAGAACAGCATAAATATCCCGACAGCGCTTTTTCTCAAGTGAAAGAAGTTGGAAAAATCCAGCATGGCGGAGGTCATGGGTTCAACTCTCAGTCGCACCTCTTTTCTCTCACACGGCACTCTTAGAGGTACTCGCTTCTTGCAAATTTTGTCTCCCATTCGTTTCTTACTTTGGATTTCAATGATACCTGTAAAATATCGAATGCCCACAAGTTAAAAGTATTAGAAAAGGAGAGCTCTGTTTGTACTCTGTATAGAATTAATGCTTTTTTATTAGAAAATATTTGTTTTGTTTCTAAATAAAATAGATTCGTTGAGAATAGGCTTTTCAATGCAATCTGTTAGCGTTGCTTTGTCTTAGACATGTATATACTTATAAAGATAGATTTAATACCTTGGTCACTATTCAGGAAGATGTAATCAAGAAACTAAAATGGGGTTTTTGAGCTGCATTCCACCATAGTTTCTGCCAAAGACAAACTTAGGTAAATTGGAGTCATCTGGGACGGTTAAAGCTATTTTAAGAATCCCAATTCCTTTTTCAGTGAGAGCATATTTATGTTTTAGATTGCCACCATTTTATAAAAAATTAAAGGTAGTTTTCAAGGGCACTGCCAGGGGAGATACCAATTTGGTGCATGAGACTCCATTTTATGTAAGAATAACAGAAGGTGCGTGTTTTTCCATTTACCTTATATATTGTTCAATATTTTGTACAACTTTTCATTCCCTCCATATTTCGAGAATGTTTCCACCACTATAGAGTACAGACGCCTTCATCATCATGCCAACTCAGAATATATACATTGCCTTATAACTCTGAGTTATCAGGAGGGGAAAGTCTGCAGGGTTTTGAACATCTAGCATCGTAGTAGACTTGGTAGTAAGCACCCAACTTTACTGCCAGGCCAAAGCCTAACATATTTTGAACCCTATCTCCATATTATATTATCAAATGCATTGTAATTGAAGTAATTAGTTGTAACTGCCAAGGAACAGGGGTTCTTTGTCAAGTTGAATCTAAACAATGTTTGGTTCCACGAGTAGGGCAAGGTCTTACATGGGAATAGAACTTGTCTACCTAGTTTACAGAACGGTGAGCTTGCACACAAATGGTATCAGCCCAGAAAATATGCTAGATAAGCTCTTGCTATAGTCGGGAGCCTGGAGCACTTTCTTGCTTTCTTAAAGGGTGATTCCATCAGAGGTTCTTTTTTAGAGTCCTAATGTGTTAGCATCCTCCCTCTCTGCAGTATCAAGAACACTTCATCTGATGTTAAGCTGATTTGTTTGGCTTTCTTGTAAGTTTAGTCTTGGTCTGGTGTGTGCATGGAGAAACGGGGAATGGGGGTTAGGCATGGCAAGGCTGTCCAATTCTACCATGATGCGGTTCTTCATGTAATGCTAGTGACATTCTATTACAAGAAAACTGAGTCCTGATCAACTTTAAACTGCCTAAGTTGCGGCCCTTCCAAGTTCATATTAACAGGAACAGAAGCTTCCACTACAATACTAGCAGAGTCTTGTTAAGTTTTCTTCCTTTGTTTGAAACTGAAATTTTATGATGATACAGCTATTGAGATTCTCGTTTACTTAGTGAGCTGCTTATGTGACTGACAGGCAACTTTTGGGTAATAGTTTTCCTTAGGTCAATGATATCTAATGACATATGGAAATGAAATAACCCTAAGCTTAGGTGGAAAGTTCCATCATCACTGTTCTAGAAACTAAGGAAATTTTCCTGGTATTATTTACAGGTCTAATCATGAATAATTTGAAGTTTCAGTTTAAGTCAATGAAAACAGTGAGCAGAGAGATTCGTTTAACTATCTACCATGTGACTGGAGTAGAGGTTTATTCTCCTGAAAGTGTGAAGTATATTAGAAAAGTAACATCCCCTCCCTTGATGACAGCATTTCAATTATCTACCAACCAAATTTTTTGATTGCCTATTACTAATATTTAGTTTGGCATGGCAAGTAAAGATTCAATCCCCGTTGGTTAATGTTTACACAGGAGAATTTGGACCCTTTGTGTATGGCACACTTTTTCGGCATACATTTTTCAAATTCTATTCTATACTTTGAAGTCCTTCAACTATTATATTTAACTTCAAGTTAATGTTACAGATTACAATCTACAAAATAAGAACATTGAATTATAGTATGGGTTAAGACCCTTTTTTGGCTAACCGTATTACAAGTAGTTGCCACAAGGCAGTTTTGGTCTACAGACTTAATATATAAATAGATAGTAAAATATGGAATTATTGTATGCGTTGAAATCCTTTTAGAGTGAAACCTGATTACTTTCAGTTGGTGGAAAGAACAGTGGATATACTTCATTTCGAAGAATTATAATTATCATAACCTTCAGGAAGCAAAAATACCTTATACATTTAAAAGTTGTTTTCTGCATGCTCAAGGTTTATTTATTTATTATAATTTAATTTAATTTACCACGTGCAATGAATAAATCTTTACATATGCCAAAGCTGTATATTTTGAGCTGTAAGCTGTAGTAATATTTATAGTAAGACAAAAAAGAAAATCCAAAGCTTGACATCAGAATGCAAAGTCTGTGACAGACTTAATCTTGCTTTTTTTGGTTTGTTGGGCTTTAATTTTTGAGTTAATGAATCTGGAAATTTGATCTTAAGTAACATAAACTTTGTCTATGTGATAGATAGAAGCTCTTTGAATTGGACATTTTTGTGTCATTGGCTCTTCTGTCAAGAGAAACTTATCCTCTCTAGTGTCCGGACTCCTGAGTACTGAGTATGAAAAATATTAAAATTGATTGCTCTCTGCTCTTGGAGATGGCTTATTTTGCTATTTTATTTCGAGGATTTTTATAGGTTCCACAATATTTAGGGGTAGAATCTTGTTTACCCTCTAATTTATTGTTTTGAATTGTTTATTAATTTATTGTTTTTGTTTGCATGCATGTATAAAATGTATGTTAGTAAATAACTAAATATAGAATGTCTCTTGAAGATTTGCCTAGGAATTTCATTTCCAGAATAGATATATTTCCCCAGAAGACAAGTAGTTGCGTCAAGTATATCAAGCCAAATTTGGTAGCATACTTGTGAGATTAGATTTAGTTTTCCAAGTCTTGAGGCATCCAAATCAACTAGCATATAGAGGAAATCCATAAGTGAAGAAATATGAAATTTTAAGGACAGATTAATTTTGTTTTTTCTTCTAAATATTCCCATGATGAGGGAGTGAAATCATATTTTTCTTGAGACGTCACTGACATAGGTTACCCTGAGTGCTAGCAACTACTATCCATTCACCATGGTTGTGGGTCATAAGTGCATTCATTTTCCTTACCTGTAGAATAAAAATCACTTTTATCTAGTTATCAGTATTTGAATGTTGCTCTATCATTTAGGCAATGCAGCAAGACGATGGAGAGCACCTTATACAAGATCAATGCCACGAGTGGTTATGCAGGCAGAGAAAACTGTCAACTTCTCGTCTGAAATCAGCACTGACATTCCTCTTTATGAGCTTCCTCAGGTATCCTTAACTATGATCTACAGGTAATATTTGAACTTCAATCTTATTTTTTCCCTGCTTCAATCTTACTTTTGCCCTGCATAACATTATTCACTTTATCATCAGGTTTCTTTTGATCAATATTTGAGTGATAGGACAAGAGTATTTCAAGCAATATTCCCAGACAAAAGGAGGAGTGAGAGGCTAAATGATGTAAGAGATTTCTGATCTGGATTTGATGTCAAATTCAATGGCAAGGATTTGTATTCTAAAGTATTTTGTAATTATATATATGTTCAAACTTCAAAACAATTTGGAGATTCACTGTTGCTTTGTTGCAAACATATAGAGAAGACAATGTGTTATGTTAAAAGTCGCCATGGGGCTCTTTCCATTGTTTTCTTTTGATTGTCCTCTTTTTATTTAAGTCAACGCAGCTTAATGTTTTCTGAATCCATATCCTAGTGTATGTGTGTTTTTCTGCAATTAGAAAGGTAAGCATACGACCATCCACTTTGCTATATCCATAACCACCTCTAGTTGATTCTCAGTGACCTAACATTATATTCTTCTTAAATCTCTTAGTCTTCTCTGCAACTAAGGTTTTTCTGATAGTTGATGTTGCTGACTTCTCCATTTAGTCTAAGATGATGAGTGTCTCATTGCAGGAAGAATGGCGAATTCATATGTTGCCTATTGAGTTCCTTTTCGTGTCTGCATATCCCATTATTGATATGAGTATAGTTTTAAAAGAACCAGGGCAAGGATTTCCTGATGGTATCGCAAAAAGTGTTAAAAAAGTTATAACCTTGGAAGCTGTAAGTATTACATGTTGATCTAGTTGTGCAACTATTAATACTACAATCCAAGTATGCACTGTTTGTGTTGCTGTTTGTGGCATAATTTTTCCATATCCCAGTTGACGTGTATTTTTTCAGTGTATCATTGCTTTTGGCAGCTTTGTTTATATGTTAAATTGATCCTGGGAAGCATTTTCTCAGAAAAGATGGGATCTTCGAGGATTAGATTATATTTTGAAACCATCAGACTTTGAACTTGGAGTTCGTGGGGTTCTTTACTCAGAGAAATATGGAGTTGCATCAAGATTAAAGGCACAGATGGAGATGAGCATTAGCTTTGTATTGCCTCCAGCACTTGCTATAGTTCCTGATGATGTTCTCAAAGGCATTGGTCATTCGGTGTGTATATACTGTAGAAGTCTTAAGACTCTAAACATAAACCTTTTTTAAAAAAATTATCTTGTAGAGAGCTTGATAATATTTTAACAACTCAGTATGTTGCAGGTTCTTATTCGACTGCTGGAGAACATGAAGCAGAAAGTCAACAGCAAACTTCTTTCTGATTACAGAGAATATGCAACACAGCAAAAACAAGGCAGCCAGGCATGGAGAGATGGAAAACCCATAACAACGGCACTATAAGAATGCCATGGCTAATTGCAAAATGGAAGATAGACAATAGAATGGTGGTCTGCATTTCCTTTCAATATGGCATGATCTTATACGTTTGGATTTGTGTATGACTTCTCTCATGCAGGAGTATAGTTGTAGAAACATGCATGACTAATGTTTGTATAGGGGTTGTGGCTCAAGCCTCACACAGAGTGCTTCCTTTGGTGGGTTTGATATCCCATACATCCAATGTTGTTTATTTATTCTTTTTGCTTGTTGGAAACTAAAATAGCTCCTTTTACCTCGGATCCACTTCATTTTTGCAGAAGGAGACTATTTGGAATACCCATTTATGTGATGGACGCAGCATCTCAAACTCATGTAAATGTCATTTAAAATTTTATAAAAAATTTAAATGATTTCTCTTTATTTAATTAGTCTGTGCTCTTTTTGGGCTGGAAATGGTGCTTGATATACTATTGTCTATTGCTAAGTATTTGTGATAACCTTAAACTATCTTCTTTGATCAGTCCAAAACAAGGCAGTCTCCTTGGGTTTCCAACTCATCTATTCAAAAACTAGTTTTACACGGTATAATTCCTGATTGATGCAGGGCAGACAAGCACCAATAATGAACTCCCTATATCTTCTAGACCATTCACATAGAAAAAGGATAAAATTGGCATGCTTTCAACTGTATGCTGTGAAAAATAACTTAATGACTTATCTTACAGCGAACAACTTCCAACTAATAAATGCCAGAGCCTGAGAGCACCATAGATCCAAGAAAAATACTGTTACTCAAATAGAAGCTGTATTGCATGGGGACTACTCAGAAAATTTGGAGCATATGCTTAGAGTTACCATAGCCATTATGCCACTCCAGCAAGAGCTGAACTACCTGCAATGTTCTCGTCATAATCCTTAAAAAGATCTTAAAAGGTTTCAGATCATCATTCTACTTCTCCATCAATGACCTCAGCAGACCATCGACTATATCTCTTCAAGCTTGAATTACTTCTTGAGATGTAGAAAGTAGTGTAATTAACAGTCCCCTGAGCTTTTGAATATTTGACTACAGAGTGCAGAACATCAGAGGAATCCCTGACTGATACTAACATCTCTAAAGCAGAAGTTGTAGCAAGGGAATGATCATTATATTGGGTATGGGAAACGCGTTTCGCCCGTCCACACATTCACATTGAAGCAGACTTTCTAATAACAAACTAGTCCCATCACCTCCCAAATAAAGCACATCAAATGGTATATACCAGTAGAGAAGGATGCAAATGCCAAAGCTTCTTTACTTATATAATCATTAGAGATATGATATTTGCATAGTCCGTTATAGTGAATTTTGAAGGCTTCTAGATTAAAAATGTGTAGAAGTTTTTTGTCTCAATGTTTAGACCGCACTCTCTCATCTATCATCAAGATGAGGAGAGCAAAAAAATGGATCACAGAGTGTGATCCAAAATATTGATGCAAAAAACTCCTACGTAGTTTGATGCAGTCAATAGGAGGCTCTAGCAAAGAACTGCTCGACCGTGCAGCCTATCACCAATAAGTCATCTACAAATTACCGCAAAACACAAAAATTCACATGAAAGACCACGATTCTTTTATTAGATAGTTTGTAAGATTATCACTGAATTACAACCACAAAAGTTGCCGCAATGGGCCCTCTTACATGTCAAGCCGTAGCTATTTGATTTCAACAGATTATACAAATGGATAGTCGCCACTATGGGCTTCTACACTCATAGACCTCTAACCATGGAAACACCACTTGCAGACTTGCCGCAAACAGCCACATAATGATTTCTAGTACAATATAACCTCAGAATTCTATCACAGACTTGCCGCATGGGCTACACAATGATTCAAGTACAAGTACATTTACTTCTCACCACTTAGACCACAATCACATTAGCTACAACCTCCAGATCACAATACTATTTTAGGGCAATGACATCCACAATGCACCACTATTAGCTACCCCATTCATACTCCTTGTACCTTTACTCAACCTTCTAGACTTAGCTCCCTCGTTGCTACAACTTACCTTCTATGTTCCTACTCCATCCTATTTTTCTTCGCTTGCCTTCAACCAATACAAAACTATTTACATATATCATCCTCAAGCTCTTCACATGATCCGTGTTGGCCTTAAGATCGCACAAGGCCTGAAACTACATGAAACATGTTGCCAACTGAAAATAACTAACTTACAAATTACAATGGTCAAACAGTGGAGAATCTTCACGCAATACACCACATACCTCCATGAAAGTTATTACAACCTTCACAAATATTCTCCCTTGGCTCAAACCCAAAATAAATCCTCTACAAATAGAAATAGTTCCAACTGAACACATTGCCAACCTGTAGATACTTCACAATCCAATTTACCAACTTTTAATTATTCAGTCAACCTCAAACTTCAACAAAAGATAAAAAATTATAAACATAGTTGCTACCACAACTATAGAAGCTAATTCCTCACTGCGGTGAAATATGTCAACTGCTTATACCACAAATTGTTAACCACAATTTACACACAAACTACCAAACTAAACCATAAATTCCACTTTCTTAAACATGATACCATATTTACACGATTCTTAGGGATGCATCAACATCAAACTCTTGGGGTAAATTAAAAAAATGAGTCCCTCATTTTCCAGGATAGTCGGCCCTTGCCTGGAGATTCCACTTTGCTTCTTCCACCTCTTCAATTTGTTGGGAATTAAGGTGTCTCAACCTTTGCAAGTTCCTAATGTTGTATTTATTTATTTTTTCCTACTCTTGTAATTTTCTATGTAAATTTTATTTTGTCACTTTGTGGGAGTTGGCATGGTGATGTGTCATCCTACAAAAGGTGACTAGATGTATGTTTTGTCCTCATATGAGGTAGGCATCCCATGTTGACGGGGCATTAGTTTGCCATGTGTTGGCACCTTGTGGTCATATGTCATGAGTTATGACAGATATGCCATGTAAGAGTTGAAATGACATGTGTGACAAGTTGTTAGTATGTGGTGACTGATCATGTTGCAGGGTTGTGGCTACATGCAGAAAGATAAATTTTGGTGACTTTGTCAGCCGTGGTTTCCCACAAAATAATTAATAGGGGGCATCTCCGAAAAATAAACGGCCTATATTTAATAAAGGCATCGACAATTAGTTTGTTATTGGCCGACATGGAAAAACCAACATTGGATAACTGTCAAAGAGGCTTGATAAATAAGTGGTTGGAGAATGTGAAAGGTCATGGGATGCGAATGGGAATAGACATTTGTGTACTTCTGGAAGAGCTTGCATTGCAAGTGTGTTGTAATCATCTTTTGATTTGATAATACATTGTGCGGGTTTTGGAGAGTGGGGTTTTTTACCCGAAAGGGTTTTCCCCACGTATATCTTGTGTTGTGAGCATTGTACTTGTTTTTGATGTGTTATTACCTTTCTGTTAATGTGCATCTAATAACCTGTAACTAGTAAAGATTAAATTTGCATAACTTTCCTTATTAGATTAGTGTAGGAAGTTGTTTCTGCATACCTTGCTTCCTTTCACAATTATGCCTCCAATGATCCACCCTGAGTACAACTTTCACCCATGTTGTTTATTACTTTGTTCCACCAATCATCTTTCGCCTTATCGGTCTTCGTCTCCTATTTGGTCACATACCACCTTACCTTTTCAATAACTAGTCCCTCACATCTATCAGTGTCTTTCTTGGTCGTTGCATGCCCTTTTGTTATGCTTTTCTATGTCACATGTTTTTTAGTATAGCTCCCCATCATCTTGTTCATCTATCATATCCTCTAGACAATCTTCTTTTGCTGACCTCCATTCTCACAACCTCTTCTTTGCACTACTTCTTTTGCATTTACAGTGTTTCCTCTCATTCTAGCACTGCCACACATCTTTGGAATCAATGTATATCGTCCCTCTCCAATGCACACTCCAACGTTGTAAAATTGTCCTTCACTTGCCGTCAACGACATTAACTTATGTTTTTCTCCATCTTCCCAAATCACGTATGTGTTAGTTCTCCCATCATACACCACTTCCTTTTCAAATTTCCATGGTATTCCCAACAAAAGATGACACACATCCATGGGCACAATGTTACACAACACCTCATCATGGTACACCCGGATGTTGAATCTCACCCAGCATCGTTCCTCTACAAAAATCCAATCTCCTTGTTGCAACCATCCTATCCAGTATGGGTGTAGATGTCTCATGCTTCTCAACACAAACTTGTCAACCATCCCCATAGACACGAAATTGTGCATGCTACCACTATCCACCACCACATCACAATGTTTACCTCCTACCTTACATTGGGTCTTGAACAAACTCGTTCTTTGTGCAGGCTCATCCCTCCTATCACACCTCAAAGCTCTCCATAAGACCAATGAATCCCTGCACTCAAGGTCCCTCTTCGAAGTAGGTGACCTCTCATTACCAAATTCAACTCTTATGATGTCTATTGTTCTCTTTCCTTGGCAATTGAACACTTTGTGTCCTTCCCTATCACACCTAAAATAGGGTCCCTTGAAGGATTTCTACCTTTTCTTCTCATATCCCCCTCTACCTTGTTGGGAATATTGGCCATGCTCCTCTTGAGCCTCTTTGTAGTGAGTATCCTTTACTCTTTCATCTTTGTGGTGACTTCCACTACCATCCATTCCTTTGCGGTAGCTACTATAGTCATCTCCCCTATTGCCACAATAGTTCGTATCATTTACTGTCTCTCCATAGTGGGAACTTTGGCGTCATCTCCCCTATCTCCACAATAGTTCATAGCATCTGCTTTCTCTCCGCAATAGGAACTTTGTCCTTTTATGTTGAGGTACTGGTTACCTCTCACTTGACCTTTTAGGGTTGCTCCCCTATCGCCACATCTCATATTGCTACTCTAGTTCTTCTCTTCTCTTCCTCTTTAGTGGTTCTGCTTTTTCTCATTCCTTTGGTTTAGTTTCTTCTCTATGGTGAGAGCCAACTGATAGGCCTCCTCAACTATCTGGATATTCCACATACTGAACTCCTCTTGGATGGATTCCCTCAATCCTCATTGACATATTTTGCCACTTTCTCAGCCCCTTCCTCATGATGTCCTGGCCTAATTGTTATCCTGTAGTATTCCTCGATGTACTCCATAGTCATATCTCCCTGCCATAAATTGTCCAGCTCCTTCAACAATTCCAAATGGTAATTTATTGGAATGAACTTGGATTTTAGCTTCTCCACCATCTAGTCCCACTTTGCAATACAAGACTTTCCTTTTCTATTTATCTCGAACTAGACTTCCTTCCACCACATCACTGCATGACCTTTCAACTTGGTCTTCGCAAATTTCACCCTATTCGAGTCCACAATGTCCTAATACTCAAAATACATCAACGACCTAGTCTATCAGCTCCTAGAGATCCAAGTTCCCAAAATAGTTTGGAATGTCCACTCTAGCCCTCTTACCAATGTTGGTTATGGCCTTCATCATCCTCTCTTCCTTGTCCTCTTTGTTTCTACTTGATTCCATAGGATATGCGTCCTACTCTTCATCATTTTCCTTGACCCTAGGTTAGGGTTCCTTCAGAGCTCATGCTCTAGCGCATCCATCTGATTCTGCATGGCCTTCAATATTTCATATATCTCCATTCTTCCTACAACATTGATAATACCACACCCCTCTTTGGTGATGTCTTTAGGTCGACGATCTGTCCACAATTACCCCTTTGCAAATTGCCTCACATTGGCACTCTGTTGACAAACCCCCGTAGACTACTATAGCTCAAACTTTATTTAATATAAAGTACAAATTTGGCATGCCTTAATTGCTTATGCATTCATTTACTTATCACCACCATAGTTTATGTTTTTGTCAAACTCATTCTTAAGAAACCACATCAATTAAGTGTGCTCACATCCACACCAACAATCTTCCCATGATCTAACCTTTCGCTCTGATACCACTTGATGTAATCATGGTAGGAGGGTCGAACAAAGGATTGTCCAATTGTGCAACCTATCAACAATAACTCATTTATAAACTTGCAAAACATATAAATCTACATAAAGCACCATAATTCTTTTATTAGATAGCTTGTAAGTTATCACTGAATTACAACCACAAGATTTGCAATAGTGGGCCCTCTTACATGCTAGGTCATAGCTATTTGATATCAACATATTACACAAATGGATAGTCACCATTATGGGCTTCTACACTCACATACCTCTAACTTTGGAAACACCACTTCCAGACTCGCCGCAAGTGGCCACATAATGATTTCTAGTACAATATAACTTCAGAATTCTACCATAGACATGCCGAATGGGTTACACAATGATTCAAGTACAAGTACATTTAATTCTCACAATTTAAACCACTCTCACAACATTAGCTACAACCTCTAGATCACAATACTATCTTACAATAATGACATCCATGATGCATCACTATTAGCTACTCCACATCATACTCCTTGTACCCTTACTCAACCTCTCAAATCTAACTCCCTTGCTGCTACAACTTACCTTGTATGCTTCTACTCCATCCTAGTATTCTTCACATGCCTTCAATCGATACAAAACCATCTATATATCATACTCAAGCTCTTCACATGATCCACGTCGGCCTTAAGATGATGCAAACCCTGAAACTACATGAAGCATGTCGTCAACTAATAATAACAAACTTACAAATTACAATGGTCAAAGGGTGGAGAGTCTTCAATTGGTATACCACATACCTCCACAATGGTTATTACAACCTTCTCAAATATTCTCCTTTGGCTCAAATCCAAAATAAACCTTCCGCAAACAGAAACAATACCAACTAAACACACTATCAATCCGTAGATACTTCACAATCCAATTTACCAACTTTTAATTATCCAATTAACCTCAAACTTCAATAGATGATAAAGAAACAATGAACTGAGCTACTACCACAATTGCAGAAGCTAATTCCTCAATGCCGTGAAATGCCCTAACTTCTTATACCACAGACTGTTAACCACAACTTATACACAAACTCCCAAACTAAACCACAAATTCCACTTTCTTAGACATGATATCATATTTTCATGATTCCTAAGGATGCACCTACTCACAATTTTAAGCCAAAAACCTTCAAATTTGATATAATTGTTGATCTCCTCAAAGATTAATGCCAGTATTCCCTTCTTAATTGTTAGCTTCCTCCCTATTGTCATGGTTGATTTTTTTTATATATATATTGAAAGGAATGCAAATTTACAAGGAAAGAAACAGTCCACAAAGGACTGTAAAACAGAGAACTACAACTATGACAGAATAAACAATATCTGCCAGTGAACCAGAGATAAAAACTCCAATAACCATCATACATGCCTGGGACCACTGCAAACATTAAGAAAGACAGTACAAAAAGAAGTAGATCCAACACAGGGACCTCTGTACAGACTGCCGATGAGTATAATTACAAAGAAGCCACTGTTACATGCTATACACAAGAATGCCCTCACCAGCAAACGAGCCTCTGCGACTTCCATCTTAAGGAACCACTGCCAAACAAATGTCATTGCTGCAAAAAAACACTGAACAGCCAACAAAGAATGCTAGCAAAACAGAGCACTCCTCCTGTACTCCATTCAGCCCAACAATAGAAAGCGGAGAATCAAAGTTCTCAGCCTGTGTGAAAGAACTGTCAACGCTGCAAATAACACTGAACAGCCAACATAGTATCACTCCAAAACAGAGCAACCCTCCAGTACTCCATTTGACATCCCAACAATGGAAAGTGGAAAACCAAAGTCCTTCTCAGCCTTCAATAGCTGAAAAAGAAAAGCCCTGTCCAAGATGACCAGTGAGAAAAACCAGCTGTCCTACGGACTCAACAAAACGCCATCAACAAACAGAAATGCCCACAGAACTGGAGAGGAAGCCCTCAGCAATCTGTTAAGACTTGTCTTTTTGCAAATTTGGTTGATTAATTCTATCTAGCGGGGATTATCCTTTATAAACCTAGAGAGAACCTAACTGTATTACCTTCTTAATTATTAGCTTTCTCCGTGATGGTATGGTTAGATTAATTTTATGAGTGGAGATTATCCTTTAGAAACAGACCCTATCTTCAGCTAGGCTATTTTTTTTCAATTGCTCGCAAAGATTCCACCTGAGGTGCAATCAAGGTTTCCTTTAACAAACATAGTTAAGGGGTACTCGATTGTGAGCAACAATCCTTAGTTGGATTGGTGAGATGACCTGCTCGGAAAAGCCTTGGTTATTGGAATGACATTTTACATAGGGCCTCTTTGCAAAGGACCATTCCCAAGCCCTTGGCATTGACGCACCTCTCCTAACTTGTAGATACCATCGTTAGGGTTTCTAGGACTGTAATCTACAAACCTACTCACTGAATCATTGGGGGTGCCCTACAATAGGAATAATAAATATCAGAAGCTTGCGTGAATTACCAATGGTATATGTTCATCCAAGGGTTAAACTGCCCTTCTTCACTAGCAATACCATTAGTTTTGATGTAGAGGTCTCCATGCCAAGTTAGAGCACCACTGTTTGCTACGTTCTGTGCATCAGAAAGACAAAATGGATAGAATCCTTGATCCCAACGGTTAGACCATCCTTCAATCACATTCAGTCAATACATTCAACAAACCGTTATAGAACGTACATTAGAATTAAATGAGTCAAATCAGCTCAATTGTTTGAAATCGATTTCATATGACGGGGCATATTGTTCAATATCAAATAATTTAAACACAGGAAATATAGTATTCTAATTATCACATTGGAATCAATTAACATACATTAAATATAACAATGTAATTAGATTGAACAATGTGAAAAGTATGGTATAAATTATAGTAAAAAGGGGTGTCTTTGCATTCACAATCATTCGTTCTGTCACATTATTTTTTAATAAAATGAAACAGGTCTCTAGACAGATCTTTAAAAAAAATATATGGGTCCATTTTGGCTTACCATATATTATTGGGATGGTAGGATTCTTAACCATTTTTGTTCATCATGTTTTATGATGGACAGAAAATTGAGAAGATTGCAATATTCCATCTAGATACATAGATATATATACGCAAGTAGAGTTTGTTGATTGTATGATTGTGCACATTCTCTAAATGTATTGTTTAAACCATCTCTAAATATGGAATGTGCGCTTTCGTTATGTCTAACACAACTACAATCGAGCTCTTCATGGCTCCATAGGACACAATCGATTCTAGGTTTGTCCTAGCTTCCAACTATTGGCACCAACTAATGTATAAATTATTGTCATGTTGGATAAGACATCACCCCATTTGGAAAAAGAAAATTAGATAAGGCTAGCATATTTATCAACAGTTCACATTCAACATGTTCATGAGATATTATAACAAACTAGTAAAAAGTAAAAGCAATGACATGTCCAACATCATGTCCCTTGTTAATTATAGGTGGGAGTCTAAGTATGGTTCCACCTTTAGAAAGAAAAGCTTCAAAGCCTAGAAATGAAAATCATGGCTTTGTATTATGGTTCATAAACCATTACTAACCAAGTGGGTGATAAATTTGTTTGAACTAAGCTTGCTATCCTATTTAGCTTGCATCTATGTTCAACACAAAATTATTTTGACCATACTTTCTGCCATTATTGGACACATCAAATGTTGTTGAATAGTAGCAATGCATATAACTAAACCCTAACACTACCACTGTAGTTCCTATAGATCAAATACTTAATATATTGGTGAAGGAGATGAATAATTGATAGATTCCACACTATTGAGTGGTGAAGGGAGGAATTTTTTTTGTATTATGCAAGTGGTTTACTAGGAACAAAATTCATCAAAAGTTCCCTCATCTAGTATAAAAAAACTAGGAAAAATGGGGCCCATTACTTCTTAAGGAGGGACAAATGATCAAAAACTGTCTTAGGGCATCAAGGTGATAATTTTTAAGATACAATTATCAAAATTTCTAAAAATATCTTTTTTGGTATTTTATACCTTTTGCATTTTGCATTTATGGGTCCTTTAGAGTGAAATTTATATACACTAGTTAGACCTTGGTTATCATATGATCTAACTTATTGATTAGCTCATGAACTAAGATTTCCAATTTATATATGATTTTTTATTTTTAAATAATGAGCTAGGAGTTATAACCCTAACAAGTAGGGGTACAAAAATTAAATAACTCTAACAAACATTTTTAGTTTTCTAATATTGTTTTCTTATCCAACTATCTATTTCAACTTTCAAGGTGGTCATGGGTCACTACCAATTATGATGACTTATGTTCTCACCAAGAACTCTATTACTATTTTTAGTAACTTTTCTATTTATTGTATTTAACACCATATGAGCAATGAATTTAAAGAATGTAAGCCAGGTAAGAGGTATATCTCTCTTACTAAGTTTTCCCATTTTTGATAGCCTCTTGGCTGAAATAAAAATCTATCTTGTTTAGCTATTCAGTGGTTGTCAATCTTGTTTTGTTAGATTTTACTAAAGTATTGTTTATAATACATTAAGTTTCTCAATTAGTACATTATCCTCATTTAGTCTATTTTTTAGAGGAAGGGGGAGTGTTTATATTAGTTTTAGTAATAAGAAGGGGAAATGACCTTGATCTAACTAATTGTAATTTCAAACCAAAAGCACGGGTATTTTAGGAAGAATTTGGATAACAAGACAATTAAAAACAAATTCCACAATATGACGATATTTGTAAATAACAAATATAGTGGAATGAGAGAATGTTTAACACTTAAGACTAATACAATAACATTGATAATTATTGTGTTTTTTATGAGATTTCTTTGTATGGCAAAATTCTTAGAAGGGATAAAAATAAATGAAGTAGGAAAGAGGGGCCAATGATTGCTTGGGTTCCTTTAGTTATTAAAATGTCTAAAAATGTGAGGACATGTTCCTTTAGTTATTAAAGTGGTTGAAAAATTGAGTTCTATTTTGTATTTTATAAAAAATTGTCTAGAAACTTTTAAAGTTAATGCTTGAGTAAAATAATGTCAATAAAGCAAGTTGCCTGAGAAATTGTGAACCATGACATGATTTCTAGATGTCATATAGTTGAATAACTTAATATAAATATTATAGACTATTAAATTATTTTCTTCACATTTAAAACACTATTATTATAAAATAATTTCCAAATCACTTGAAATTGAAATTGTTAATAAACACTAGTGTCTACTATGTGAGTTTAGTTGGATGAGATGAATCTAAATACGTGTGGTATAGTGTTGTATATACCAAATTATATTACATGTTCTTATATGTTCTCACCAACATCATATATTATTACAAGGGAACATAATTCATTTTACATAAATTTAGGTTAATCTAATAAATACAAGCAATTATATAAATTAATCTAGATTTAAATTTAGATTTCAAAATCAATAACATGTAATATATGAATATTTAGAAATTAAATGAGGGGAGATAAGACACTTAGCTTTGGAGATTATGGATGTAGTGTAGAATTAGGTCACCTTGGTTCAAAAAATAAATGCTTCTAGTTTGATCATTGCATTAGGTTCTAAATAGTAATGGAATTCCCTATGGGTTGAATCCACATCTCTTAGGTTCAATCTCAAGTTTCTTTGGAATGACCTAAATGTAGGATCGATTTGTGACCCACGTAATTGATTTGGCTAATTGTGAACTTCTACAACCTATTTTGCCTTGATTCTTGATTCTAGAGATGCGCAAGTGTTGTCATGGGATTTTTCAACCCCATATTGCAAACTCATGTCTATGTCTTTTCCTAGTTTTTAGTTGTCCATGTTAGGTTATATAGTCCAAGTCTCAATGGAAGGCCAATTGTATAAAAGTGTCTCATTGTGCAAAGCTCAAAGTGTTCAAGTAATCTTAAGGGAAAGTTAATGCTCACGAAGAAGCAAAATTTCTAGGACACAAGTTGAATTTTCCTTTAGTAGAGTTTTGGGCTTTCCAATTATAGTTATGAAATTCTTGCACACTTGCTTAGCTTACCCAAAAGTTTGATAATTTATTAATCGATAGTATTGTAGACCTTCCATGCAACCTTGTAGTTTTTGTATACTTACATGTTTTTTCCACATATCAAATTAAGCTATATAAAGTGAGGTTGTGGAGTTTTCTCACAATTGTGTAGTCATTGTAATCTTGCTCCTTTGGTTATTTTGTATTAAGAGACTAGACATTTCATGCATCCTAGCAATATTTGCATTCCTTCTTTAAGATCCCACAAGTTTGAATATCCTTCGAGCATCACTCACAAACATACATAATACATGCATAATACTCTTAAGCTTATAAATGATGAGCTTGCTTATGATTCTTATTGTTCCACCAATTCAGTGCAAAACTCAAAAGGTGTGGACCTAAAGTGCAATCACATACAACTTGCAAAATTTTCTTGTGTTCCTAATTCCCATTTTCTCACATTGAGCTTATTAAAGAAACAAGATTTTCAAGCAATTATGCAATATTTGCAAATTGCATGTTTGCTTCCACATTCCACAATCGAACCACTAATTCTCACACTTGTATATCTCAAGCTATACCTTGTAAGTTTGTGTTCACAACAACTAATCTTACAAATTGACAACAAAAATGTAAAGCCCAAAAATCTTTAAATGCACACTTGTGAGCATAGCTTTTATAAAGCTATCTTCTTGCTTCATTTCCACACCTATTCACACTAGTTTGCACCTATAAAATGCCTCTTCACTTTTGATTAATATCATTCCTTCATTGAATTTATCCCATTGAAGATTCACACTTGCATACACACAAATTCATAGATTTGAAGAAGAGGACACAACATTGGCACATGCTACAGTTTCATGGATGCTAATCTCTGGCCTCATCCATCATTTTTCACTCATGGGTAACCCTAGTCTTTCACTTTTATCTATTCTCTACTTTTGCCCTCATGATTTTGAATTGAACATTCTCTAAGTCATTGCATATAGAGTTTGAAGGCCTTGTTTAATTGCTATGAATGTCTTCATACCTTGCACTAAACTCTAGTTGTGATCCCTCTTGTTGGGTTTATTAGTCTTAACACAAAAAATCTCAAGTTCACATGCAAACTATCATTTGACCTACACATGTGATTTATTTTCCATCATTGCATTCTTGCATTAGTTTTCCTTTCACAGATCCCATAACCCAAAGTGTTAATCATTGACTACAAGAAATTACAAAGTGCATTAAATTCTCTACATCTTGACACTAATAAACCTACCAACTTTTATAACCTATGTGCATGTATGCGTAACTTGAACTTTGCTTATTTTCTTTTGCCTCCCATAGTTCTATAATACATATGAATTGGGTTTCTGGACTTTCAATGCATTCTCACAAACTACAAATTGCTAGTCTACTCTTGTGCTTTGTAAACCTACTAAGTTGCTAATTATTAACATAACTTCCTACATCATCCTTACCTAATCCTACTTCTTTAAAAACATTCTTAGTTGACATCACCTAGATCTAAAGAGATGAAGTACAAATTTATGGGGGTTAATCCTCCTTCAAAGATCATATCCACACTTGGTGAGATATCTAATATAGATTTGAGTCCTTCGGATATGGTTGATTTCTTGAGAAGAATATATGTAGAAGATAGAATAGATTGATCTAGGTGTATTGGAATGATTCAAGCTAGCATTCTCCTAATATCAATTCAATATTCTAAACTAATCGTAACTCATTCTAAATACTATAATTCTTAAACTAGAAAAATCATTCGCTTAGGAAATGAGTTATTTCTAGATGTTACTCTTAAAAGTATAGAAGATAATTTTTATCTCCCAAATCACCATGAGTATACAACAATAATCATTGCCTCTGTTACTGGTTTCTTCAATAAAGATCCTCATCTTGCTCCAAGGTTATAAATACTTGAACCAGTTGGTTGACCAAGCCAAGAATCTTCACTTCAAAGCTACCCAAGATACTACACACAAGTGCTTTTTAGCCAAAAATAAATGTTTTGATTACATTGTTGAATAGGGTCATGGATGTTCAAATTTATCTTTGTTAATTTGGAAAACAAAATTAGAATTAACTATGCTACACTCATAGTGACAATTGAAATAAATAATTATCTAAAGCCCAAGAGAGCAAAAGGTTTTACATGACTTCTTACCTAGTTTACTTGATGGCAAATAAGGAAATTTCCCTTAGATTAAACAAAGAAGTAATCACTCCAAGAAAAAAAAAATTATGAGCATACCCCCAATTGAAGCTCTCAAAAAGCCAAAAAAATTTCAAAAGAATCTATGATGCTTTTATGTTTTATTTGATCAGGGTAATGGAAAATGACTTAAACAAATGTTTATCTCTTGAAGCTATTGCAGTCATTACTGAGTGGGGAAACTAGTTTATCCAATTCCCTTCTTTCACATATATGAAAGTGGGTGGTTTTATAGGCTTGCCTTACAAATTGCCCAAATATGTGAGTGATAAATAGGTCTTTCTTGAACTCAAAAGATAGCTTTGTATAGTGCATAAAGTCGTATCTAGCAAACACAAGATAGGAATGTTATTCTTTATCACTAAATTGGTGCATATTCTTGCACTTGTCTACGTCATGCAAGGAATTCTAAAATTAAAATCTCAAAGGTGAATTTGTATCTTTGTGATAAGGGGATAGGGTTTCACCCTAAAGGGTTAATGGAAAAATATGTAGGATCATTCATCAAACATCAACCTAACATAGAAGATTTTTTGGGTTGATTGTGATGATGAACATGAGGTCTAGAAGAGAAACTATTCTAAATTCATTGCTTTTGAGATCAAAGAATTTGGAGTCAGTAAGGTTCCTAAAAGTGTTTATAATGATGGAGATGTGCTGGATCCAATTTACAATAAGAGAGGAATCTTTAATTTCACTATTCTAAAAATGAATTGGCCAATATAAGAAGAAAGTTTGTATTGGATAGGAGTAAAGAGTTCATTGATAGAAGTTTGACATGGTTGACTAATACAATTAAGGATCCAAGTTTTAGTAAAAAGGATATGCCAAAGAAAGATAAAGTTGTGAAGTCAACTCCTGAGTAAAAGAAGGATGCATTAGCTCAACCATCAACATAGGACACTCCTTTTCTAATTGTACATGTTCTGAATCATGAACAAGAACAATCTAAGGAAGAGAAGCCACTATAAAGAAAGAAACATCCAAAGCTTATCTTCAAAGTTGGATAAAAGTCAAAGAAGATTATAGAAGAGACATCTTCCAAAGCTCATATCTCTTCTTAGGTTATCACTCCTCCTTCACCCCATGATAATTCATCTTAGATGTATATTTCTAGTGCCCCTTCACATGGTTCTCCTTAATTATAGATAACTATTTCTGTTAGAAATTAGGATCTTAGGATACTAATCATTATAAATAAAATATAAAAGAAATAAACTAAGAATAATAGAAGCATAGATTCAACACATTACACAACATATACATGGGGAAAACCCTTCCAGGTAAAAAACCCCATAAAGCATAATTTTATTTTAAAACACTTACAAAAAATAGTCTATTAAAAAATAGACTGAACTTGGGGACACTCCTCTACTTACTTCCACATGGCCAATAATACCTCTTGTGCATAGTGATATAATTCATTATCAATCTCCAAATTCCTTACCTCTCAAATGAGAGAGAACCTCGTTAAATATAGGAGAAGGGGTGGAAAATACCTGAAGGGGTATTGGTCACACCTATTCAAAGCAAGCATTTGTAAATAATTAATAATCTAATAGTTATTTTGACTTTGACTTGCAAAAAATGATGTTAGACCTTCAAAATAGATGGGGTAAGTGGAAATTTTAGCATTATAACACCCTCTAAAATGATTTTTTGATAAAAAGAATAATTTTAAAGGTGTTATAAGTGTTGATTTTTATGTTTTTAGGGTCAGATCACAAAGGTGCTCATATGTGCCATGCAGACACTCATCTATGAATGCATATGCTCATCCATGTTCAGGGCTGACAAATGAGATTTTGACCTACAAAAAGGATGGTCAATGATGTAGAGATACTAGGATAGTTGGAGGATAGCACAAATAGACAAGGTTTTCACTACACTCTAAAACCCAAATTCAAAGGTCAATTTGTAAAAGTGGGAACAACAGTTAGAGGCTCTGAAATCTTCATGGAAAAGTTAATTTGGCATCCCATGGGACCCATCCAAACTAATGGCAAAGGCAGAACAAACATGGGTTTAGTACTTCTTTATGCCTCCAAATCCCTTATAGCCCTCCAAACATGAACAGTCAACAATAACGTCTTATACAAACCTGCAAACTCAAAACTTGGACAATCATGAGATGCCCATTTGGACTCCTTGTGACATATTACAAAATGAGTATGGGTTGTTTTGGACAGTATGGTCTAACCTATAACCCTCCTAGTGACCTAGAGCCCCAATTAGGTCAAATTTGTGAAGCAACTACCCTTGAATGGAACCACCAAACTCTCTAGACCCCTTGGACACTTCACATGGGTGAAAAAAAAAAGGATTTCATGATTTTTCCGGTCCCATAGCCGACTGTTCATGAATTACCTTATGTTGTTGTTCTTTCTACACTCCTAGCACATGGTCTTGCTAGGTCTCATCAATAGAACTCCACCAATAACAAACTCCTACCCAAAATGCTTTTGAAAAACATCAAAACAAACACCAAATAATCCATCCCACTGATCAAAGAGCTTTGGAGTTAGTGGAATGGCGAACACATCTTAAATTTCTGTCAGAACCCTAGTTGAGGGTTTCTCAGACCACCTTACAGAAAAGTATGGATTTGTATGCTCTAAAGAAGTTTCAAGAATTCAATATATATGTATTTGAAAGGTTACTCACAAGGTTTTCATCCAATCATGCCCAACAGTCACCACTCGTTTGTACACAGGCAAAGTACATGCAGTAACAGTCAAAAAATAATGAACACAGGCATAAAACTATTATATCTTATTTATTTCTTCACCAAAATGCTTCTCCCTCCACAATGGGCATCTGCAGTGTTTTATTAAACCTTCCTCAGGGTCTTGAAGTAGTTGAAGGGTAGTTTGGGTCAATGGGAGGACTGGTAGACTGTCCCCAACCACCGAACTGCCCTGTTTGTTAACTGCAGCAACTAATTACATGTTGTTAACAGAGTTGCATCAGTTATTTGGGCTTAACATTGCCTTAAAACAAGTTTACAATGCAGTTAAACCTTAGACTAGGCATTAGACTCCTTGACACTACCTTACATGCCTCAGTAAGGCTTACAAAGATGAAGACTGCCTCCTTTTACAATGTATGGTGCTATGACTATTTATTACACCTTATGACTGATTCATGACATCAACAAGACATGGTCCTTATTACAATCAAGTGAATGGTCTTCTAGGACCTTACTGAAGCAAGACAACATGAACCACAAACATGAAAACAAGACATATATGATCTCCTTGGTGCTCCTGCACCATACTCCCTGGGTGGAAAAGAACTCACGTCTCTTGAGGAAGTAGATCAGCAACTGTGACACCATGCTTCAATATGTCTTCTTCACTCATCCAAGTGACATCTTTAATGGGTAAGCCACTCCATTTGACAAGGAACTATTTGTATGTCTTCTTTCTAGTCTTCTTCAAGACCTTGGTGTCCAAGATACATTCCAGCTTCAAGGGTTGAGTGGGTGGAAGATCCTTAACCCATTCTTCATCTCTTGTTGTTGTCATATCTGCCTCTGAATCTGCATTATGATCACCTTTGAAAGGAAACAAGTATGAAACATTAAAGATAGGAGAGATGGCCAAGCCTTAAGGAATCTCAATCTCATAGGCATTAGACCCAAACTTGTGCACAATCTGACATGGTCCTATCTTTTTCATGAGGAGTTTGGTTGGCTGCCCCTTTGGAAGTCTCTCCTTCTTCAAATGTGCCATGACCAAATCCCCAACCTTGTATTGTGCATCTCTCCTTCTCTGATTGGATTTTTCCTTGTACTTCTCATTGTTTCTTTGAAGAGTTTCTCTTACATTATCATGGATGTCCTTCATGGCCAATGCAAAGTCTTCACCTTGACCACTCTTCCTTTCCAATCCATGGAGATCTCTCAATTCAAGAATACCTCTTGGGTGAACACCATAGACAATCTCAAATGGACTCCTTCCTGTACTTCTATTAGTGGAATCATTGTAAGCAAACTCATCTTGAGGGATGATCATATCCCATGCCTCTCCATGCTACTTTGTAAGACATCTAAGGAGATTTCCCAAAGACCTATTCACTACCTCAGTTTGGCCATCAGTTTGAGGGTGATAGGCTGAAGTGAATGACAATTGAGTGCCCAACTTCTTCCTCAAAGTGCACCAAAAGTGGCCTACAAACTTTGGATCCCTGTCAGTCACAATGTTAAGAGGCAAACCATGGATTCTAACAATTTCTTTGAAGAACAAACCAACAATGTGTGAAGCATCATTAGTGCATTTACATGGCAAGAAATAAGCCATCTTATTGAATCTATCCATCACAACAAATATGTTATCAAAGCCTCTTTGAGTCCTAGGAAGACCCAAGAAAAAATCCATGCTAATACTTTCCCATGGCCTATTAGGAATAGGAAGTGGCTAATATAGTCCAGCAGTAGATGAAGTACCCTTTGCCCTTTGACAAATACTACAACATTCAACAAATTTTCTGATATCTGATTGCATTTTAGGCCAAAAATAAAACCTCTTCACCTAATCCAATGTTTTATCCAGTCCAAAGTGACCTCCTAGTCCACCACAATGTTTTTCCTTTATGATGTTCTCCCTCATGGAACACCTAGGAACACATAATTGGCTGCCTTTGAACAACAACCCCTGTTGCAACAAAAACTTAGAAAAATGAGAATGATAAGAGCTTGAAAACTGTGAACAAACTTCATATACCTCCTTGAAATCTTCATCATCCTGATACATATGTTTGAGAGCAACAACCCCTACACTTTGCAACTGAATTTCTTGAACCATACACACCCTTCTACTTAATCATTTGCCACTTTGTTGGCCTACCCCTTCTTGTGTTTGATTGAAAAAGTATATGCTTGGAGTTATTCAACCCATTTCATGTGTCTATGGTTGAGTTTCTCCTATGAATTTAGAAAACTAAGTGCATGGTTGTCACTATAAACAATAAACTCTTTAGGCAAAAGATAGTGCCTCCATTTTTTCAAAGCTTGTACCATTGCATACAATTCCAATTCATAAGTAGAGTACTTTCTCTTAGCATCATTCAATTTTTCACTAAAGAAAGCAACAGGCCTACCTTCTTGACTTAGGACAACCCCTATAGCAAGGTTACTAGCATCACATTCCACCACAAACAACTTGTTAAAGTTGGGCAAAACAAGAATGGGCTGTTGTGCTACTTTTTGTTTTAGAATTTTAAAAGAATCATTGGTTTCCTTGGTCCAAGAAAACTTACATTCCTGCCCCCCTTTGATGGTATCCAAAATTGGTGCACAAATATGACTAAAACCCCTTATGAACTTCCTATAAAATGTTGCCAAACCATGAAAACTTTTCACATCACCTGCTGTTTTTGGAGTTGGCCATGACAAAATGGCCTCTACCTTTGCTGGATCCATCTTCAAACTACCTTGGGAAATGACAAAACCAAGATAGGTGAGTTCTTCCTTCATGAAGACACTCTTTTCCATGTTGATCATCAATTGTTCATCATGTAGCTTCTTCAAAACCTGATCCAAATGTTGCAAATGCTCTTCCTTAGTCTTGCTGAAAACAAGAATGTCATCCAAGTATACCACAACAAATTTGCCAATGAAATCCTTCAACACTTCATTCATGAGATGCATAAAAGTACTTGGGGCATTAGATAGACCAAATGGCATCACTAACCACTCATAAAGATCCTCATTTGTTTTGAATGTTGTCTTCCATTCATCCCCTTGTTTTATCTTAATTTGATGATACCCACTCTTAAGATCAATCTTAGAAAAGTATCTAGCCCCTCCCAAACAGTCCATTAGGTCCTTAATCCTTGGCATAGGGAACCTATATCTTATGGTACTCTTGTTAATGGCTCTACAATCCATACACAATCTCCATTTACCATCCTTTTTAGGGGCTAGGACTCTTGGGACAGCACATGGGCTAAGACTCTTTCTTACCAATCCCTTATCCAACAATTCTTGCACTTGCTTGGCAATCTCTTCATTTTGAGAAGGTGTCATCTTGTAGGGTGCTTTGTTTGGCAAAGTAGATCCCGGTATGAAGTCAATTTGATGGCTTATGTCCCTAATAGGTGGCAAGTCATTAGGCATTTCTTCTACCATAATCCCCTTATACTTCTCTAACAATTGCTGCACCTCCTTAGGAACCTCTTCCTTACTAGGATCATACAAATTAGGACTATTTTTAGGCTTCAAAATCAGAGCATACCCTTGAGTTCCTTCCTCCTTAAGGGTGTCTAGAAACTCTTTACCACTCACAATCATGACACTTGACCCAACACTCTTCTCTACAATCTCATCAGGCAATGGATCCATTCTATACTTCCTACCATTCTTGGTTATAATGAAAGAATTAGTTTTACCTTCATGTGGGGATTGAACATCATATTGCCATGGGTGTCCTAACAACAAATGACAAGCATCCATGGGAATTATATCACACAAAATCTTGTCCTTATATTCCCCTATTTCAAATTCTACCCATGATTGTTCATCTACCAAAACTTGTTGCCCCTTATTTAACCATGATACTTTATAAGGACTAACATGAGGAAGTCTTTTCAATTTCAATTTGTCTACCATTTCAATGGAAACCAAATTTTTAGTTGAACCTGAATCAACAATTACATTGCAAATCTTACCATAGGCCTTGCATGTTGTCCTGAACAATGTCTTCCTTTGAGGGGGTTCTTGTGTTTGAGGCACCTTCAACATGGTTCTTCTCATCATCAAACTTTCTCCTTCATGGACTGGGGTTGCACTTCCAATTGGTGAGTTAACACTTTGGCAATCTTCCTCTTGGATCAACTGGTTCCTTCTCTCTCCTCCATGAGAACTTGAGGCTTGCTTTTTAGGACATTTGAAGGATGGATGTCCCACTTGGTTGTAATTGTAGCACCTTCCTATGAAGACATTAGGACCTCTCCCTGGTCCACCAAATCTACCTCTTCCATTGGGCCTCCTTCCTCTAAAGCCTCCTCTAGAACCTGATTCTCCACTTTGCTCTTGGGACTAAATTCCCCTTGACTTCTTTGCGACTGATTTCTGCCTCCAAAACTACCCCTACCTCTGAAATTTCAGCCACCTCTTCCTCTATTTTGTTGCTCACCTTTCCTCTTCAACTTCTCTTTAGCCCTTAATGCCACTTGAAAGCATTTATCCATGGTTTCAGGGGTTAATAAACTAATTTCATCTTGAATATTAAACCTCAAACCATTTAGATACCTTGCCACTTTACCTTTTTCATCCTCCATGTATCCACAACGAAGAGAGAACTTGTGAAACTCCTCGGTGTAGGTGGCCACATCCAAATCTCTTTGCTTGAGATTTTACATCTTCTTGTAGATCTACACCTCATAGTCTGATGGAAGGAATTGGGACTTGATCCTCTCCAACATTCTACTCCACGAAGAGATCATGCTCCTCCCATTCTTTACCCTCTCACCTTGGGTGTAATTCCACCATGTAAGGGCATCACCTTTGAGTTTAGTTTTTGCAAACTTCACCCTCTTTCTCTCAGGAACTTCTTTGTATTCAAAGTAGTTGTTTAGGGCCTCAATCCACTCCATGACTTCATCAACATTCATCTTGCCACTGAACATGGGAATCTCCATCCGAGCCTCTAAAGAATCCTTGCCAATTGCCTTGATGGCTTCAAGGAAATGTTTTTGATCTGTAGGTACCTCTACCTCTTATTGATCTTCTTCTTCCTCCTCTTTTTTTCTTCTTCATCATAACCTTCATCTATCCTCTTCCCTATTCTCAATGCCTTCAACTCTTCTTGGAGTGCTTCCTTGACTCCACTTTTGATCTTTTCTTCCATCTCCTTGAACTTCTTAACCACCTTAGTGGTCATCCCGTTTGGAGGCATATTGCTAGCCTCTCCTTCACTCTCCTCTGCTGACATATACCAGGCCTTACACAACCAACAACAGAACCTTTTATGGCTTTGATACCACTATGGTGTAGAGACACTAGGATAGTTGGAGGATAGCACAAATAGACAAGGTCTTCACTACACTCTAAAACCCAAATTCAAAGGTCAATTTGTAAAAGTGGGAACAACAGTTAGAGGCTCTAAAATCTTCATGGAAAAGTTTATTTGGCATGCCATGGGACCCATCCAAACCATTGGCAAAGGTAGAACAAACATGGGTTTAGTACTTCCTTCTTTATGCCTCCAAATCCCTTGTAGCCCTCCAAACATGAACAATCAGTAATAACTTCTTATATAGATCTGCAAACTTAGAACTTAGACAATCATGAGATACCCATTTGGACTCCCTGTGACATATTACAAAATAGGTATGGGTTGTTTTGGATAGTATGGTCCAACCTATAACCCCTCCTAGTGACTTAGAGCCCCAATTAGGTCAAATTTGTGAAGCAACTACCCTTGAATGGAACCACCAAACTCTCTAGACCCATTGGACACTTCACATGGGTGGCAAAACAAAGGATTTCATGATTTTTCTAGTCCCACAGCTAACTATTCATGAATTACCTTATGTTGTTGTTCTTTCTACACTCCTAGCACATGGTCTTGCTAGGTCTCATCAATAGAACTCCACCAATAACAAACTCCTACCCAAAATGCTTTTGAAAAACATTAAAAAAAACACCAAATAATCCATCCCACTGATCAAAGAGCTTTGGAGTCAGTGGAATGGCGAAAACATCCTAAATTTCTATCAGAACCCTAGTTGAGGGTTTCTCAGACCACCTTACAGAAAAGTATGGATTTATATGCTCTAAAGAAGTTTCAAGAATTCAATATATATGCATTTGAAAGGTTACTAACAAGGCTTTCATCCAATCATGCCCAACAGTCACCACTCATCCGTACACACGCAGAGTACGTGCAACAACAGTCAAAAAATAGTGAACACAGGAAGAAAACTGTTATATCTTGTTTATTTCTTTACCAAAATGCTTCTCCCTCCACAATGGGCATCTGCAGTGTTTAATTAAACCTTCCTTGGGGTCTTGAAGTAGTTGAAGGGTAGTTTGGGTCGATGGGAGGACTAGTAAATTGTCCCCAACCACCAAACTGCCCTGTTTGTTAACTGCAGCAACTAATTACATGTTGTTAACAGATTTGCATCAGTTATTTGGGCTTAACACTGCCTTCAAACAAGTTTTCAATGCAGTTAAACCTTAGACTAGGCATTAGACTCCTTGACACTACCTTACATGCCTTAGCAAGGCTTACAAAGATGAAGACTGCCTCCTTTTACAATGTATGGTGCTATGACTATTTATTACAACTTATGACTGATTCATGACATCAACAAGACATGGTCCTTATTACAATCAAGTGAATGGTCTTCTAGGACCTTATTGAAGCAAGACAACATGAACCACAAACATGAAAACAAGACATATATGATCTCCTTGGTGCTCCTGCACCAGTCAATCTTGCAAAATACAGGATTAGAATGATATATAACACGTTAGAATGATATTCCCTTGCAAAACCACAAGATATTAGCCCAAACTGATGGTTAGAAAACCCTAAAACAATGATTTGGATTTTGATATGTCGTGCTACCAAGCCTACATATGCAGATGCTCATTCATGTTACAAGGGAACTCATCCATCCCACAAGGGTGCTCATCCATGATTAGGGGCCCAACTATGCACAGAGACATTGAAACATGCAACAAAGGCACCAGAACAAGCCTACAAATGCTCAATTGAAACCCACAAGCTTAAAAGCCTTAAAATACCAAGAAAATAATTAGATTAAAAGACAAGGTCCCACCAGGCATGCCAAAAATATATACATATAAATGTGAACATAAAAGAGGCAAACTAAACTTAGCCTATCTCATTCACATCTAAATGCAAGCTTTGATTGAGCTAAATAGGAATGCATAAAACATAAAATGAAATCAAATGAAGACCTTAAATGCAAACCTATGATCTTTAGATGTGCTCATTGATATTTGATATGTGATTTCTCCTCAAACCAATAGCATAAGATTGCACCACGCGAAGTCTTGAAAATGGCTTACATGAGGTTGAATTTATAGATTTTTAGATGGGTTGATGGAGGGTTAGGATTAATTCAAATAATCAATGGTTGAGATTGGTTGAGAGGATTGTGTCGATGAAGAGCCTCCAATTGGCATGATTTAATTGGTACAAAAGTGAAGGTCCAAGATTCAAGGGAGGTCAATGGTGGAGGATCTCCTTAGAAGAAGTGGATGGTGAGGATCAAAAGGGTATCAAGGGTACCTTTTGGAGGGATGTGTGAAGCACTTGCCTAGAACCATGTAAGAATGACATATTATTTGTACAAATACCCATGCCTTTGTGCACTTATGGAAGATGTGAGAGGTTTGAATGGATTAATGATGGCTTATGATTATGCAAGTGTGATTAGTTGGCTAATTGGTTTTAGCCAACTTAATGAAAATGTGGACAACATAGGGAATTAAATAAAGAGGAATATTTATTTAATTTTTGGGATGGGGATAAGGATTTTAGACTGTAAAGGAAGAAATTTGGATAGTTGATGTTTAGTTGGGTTTGTGTGAATATCCTCCTTTCACCCTTCACATTCAAGGACCCAGGGTCAAGTTGCAATGTACTATCATACCTTAGGTCACTATGAGATGTAGGGAAACTTGGATTTTTATGATTTAATTGTCAATTTCCTTCTCTTATGCTCAATGATACTTTAAAACCCTAATTATGGGGTGTGTGCAAGAAGTTGAGTCCACTTTTTGGCCAAAAAGTGGAAGTGTTTTCCCTGATTTTTAGAATTTGTCACATTTGACCTAAAAATTTGAAGCACTTAAAAGTGGAATCTTGAAAAAAGTCACTAAATATGAAATGTAGTACTCAATGTCTAGTTTCCAAATATGTAATTTTTTTAATACCCAGATGATACAAATTGATTTTTAATAGGCATTTCTAAAAAATACTGTTTAAAAGTCACTTTTTTTTACTATACCATGCACATGTACGTCATCCATATTTTGACCTAAATAATCATATTTTTTCTAAATCCTTTTGGAAGAAGATTTGTAACTCA
Organism: Cunninghamia lanceolata; assembly: GCA_027924645.1. NCBI lineage: Eukaryota > Viridiplantae > Streptophyta > Pinopsida > Cupressales > Cupressaceae > Cunninghamia > Cunninghamia lanceolata. The sequence goes on along the minus strand of BSBN01000206.1, from coordinate 2,222,008 downwards.
CTGAAGCACATTTTCCATATTTTTTTATAATTTTTTATTGAATTTTTTTTTGTTAATTTTTTATTGGCCATTTTTGGTGTTTCAAAAAATCGTCATGTACGTCATGCATAAGATGACCTAAACTTATCATTTTTTGAATTTTTTTTTTCAAATTGAAAAGAATTGTCTGAAGTACATTTTCGTACAATTTTTTTTTTAAAAAAATATTTTAATAAAAAGTTATTAAAATACTAAAAAACCCTGATAATTCAAGTTTATGGCCCTGTTTCATCATAAATTAATTGAAAAATAGAAAAAATAATCCAATTGTAAAAAAATTACATATTTGGAATCTACACTGTCTCATCTATAATGGGTTTTAATTTCCTCAAAAAAATCTTCAAAAAGGGCCTTCAGACATATGCCCAAAGTCACTATTTTGTTGTGACATTGATAGGACCTTCAACTTGTAGGCCAAACCAAGTCCAAAGCCAAGGGTCAGGTTCCCAAGCCTTTTTTCCGACCCAAAACCCATAGCAAAAAGTGGGTCAAAAATAACGGTTAAAATATTAACCTTTTTATGAAACTCAAAATGGGATCCCGTTTCTAGAAAACGGGATCCCGCTTTTGGCTCGGGATCCCAAAGCAAAATGGGATCCCGTTTTATAAAAAGCGTGATCCCGTTTTAGTTAACCTGATTTCAGGTTTTTTTCTAAGTCTGAAACTTCCACCTTAAATGGACTCATCTTTGTGCATTTACCCTATGCAAATACGACAGTAAACAGATGAATCATGGAAAATACTGCTATAGGAAGATGTAAAATAACAAATCACTGCGTACCTATTTTTGGGGTTCGAAGACGGAAAAGTCAGGGACTAAGGAGCAGGCGCCCAAGTTTAAGGCCTAGGTTTTTGTCAGGATCTAGAAGCTCAGTGTGCAACCTATTCCTGCTGTCATAGAGATTTTACCGTTGTGGAACTTTGAGGACTAAAGAGTGGGCACCCCAGTCTAGGGTGTCCTTTTCTTCACTGATCTGCAATTCTGACACTCTGTTGTACCCTCCTGCAACTTCATTTTATCTACAACTCCAACATGTAACCTGGAATCATGAAAACTTTGTGAGGCGATTGTGGTGTTTAGAAGCTTGCCTCAGTCAAGCCCCAGAGAGACATTCAAGTCTTCCAAACACCATTGTCAAATAGAGTGTGTGCCTTGGGAGGCTCAATAATCATAATAGATACATCACCTTGTAGTGAAGATCTCATGAGAGGAATAAGCTCTTCATTCCATGAGGAGATGATTGCTCAAATCTGCAAACACAAATACATAAACAACACAAATCTACTCTTGCAACACAATGAAAGCCTTGAATCACCTTTAGAATGGATAAAGTTCATAATAGCCATCTAGTTTACAAATGAATGCCTAAACATGCAATTACAAACATTCCCGCTAAAAATTTCATAATTCAAACTTACCGTGTCGACATAGGACCCAAATAATGGTCACAAGCCGATACCCAAAAATTAGGGCTGACCTAAAATAGGGCGAGACTAGGGCGTGGGCGCCCAAGTCCTCCCTCCCTATTTTGGGCACTAGGTCCTATTTGCCAAGACACTTAGGGGTTTTCTCATCGGGATGTCAAATTATGATGTAATATGTTCTAAATGCACACTAAAGACCCAGGAGCTAAACCTTATGAGGGAAAATCCCCCAAGGGGACATTTTTTGATGTTACATAGATAAATAAGTACTTGGATTTATTTATCTAAGGCTAGACTATAAAAAATGATTGATTAATTAAATAAATGATTGAATTTATTTAATTTATGATAGGAAGAGGGTCAAATGAATAGTGGTTTTATTAATTAAATAATAAAATATTATTTAATTAATAATGGGATGAAAATTGGATAATTAATTGAATAACTATGAACTTATTCAATTAATTATAGAGTAAATGGTCAAGTGATGTCTTGATTGTGGCTAGAATGACGATGAGGCGATTTTAGGTGTCTACAGTGTGTACCATTATGCTACTAGAATTGCTCCAGAATTTATTGTTGGTAATACTCTTATAAAGCCTTAGACTCTACACATGTATTATAAAAGTATATAATAAATTGAGATCCTTTGGAGTGCACCATTTTTCTTCCAAAGAGTTTTTCCCACTTAAATCATTGTGTTATGGTATATTGTATTCATGTTTATTTCCTTGTAACTATATGATCTAAATTATTTTTGCACATAGTTCCTCTCATAGATTAGTGTAAGAACTGTGTTCTATAGTTATTCTTCTTTTCATTTGGTATCAAAGCTTGATCACCTTGGGTCCTAGGTTTTAGATAAAAGTTTTTTTTAATCTAATCTTGGTTTGGGTGGGAATTTGCATAGAAGGGGATCTTGTTGTACATGAAAACGGAAAGCACATTGAGTATAGCGATGGAGAAATTCATCAATTTCAACTTTGAATTATGGAATCTCAAGATGGAGGATATGCTCTTAGATAAATATCTATGGGCTTCTATATCTAGATCCAAATCATCAATAATGTCACAAGCCAACTAGGATCTATTCAATATAAAGGTGAAGGACCTTATTAATCTTTACTTGGTAGATTCAATTTTATGGAATGCATATGAAGAACCTACCTCACAATCTCTTTGGAAGAAGTTGGGAGACTTATACCAGGATAGATTTTTCTTGAGAAATAAGTTGTATACCTTGAGAATGGATGATGGTTTTTCTATGTCTAAGAATTTAAATGAATTCAATATAATCATGACCCAATTGCACTTTATCGAAGTGAAGATAGAGGAGGAGCATTGAAATATATTACACTCTTATGTTCCTTTCTAGACACATGGGATCACTTGGTGATGGTAACTGAGAGCACTACCTCAAAGATTTAGATGGATGAGGTAGTAACCACTTTATTCTTAGAGAAAATGTGGAAAAATACTTTGAATCTACTAAGGAGTCCCTATCATCTTTTGGAAGATTAAAAAGGAAAGTAAAGAAGAATGACATGAAGAAATAAAAGTCTATATCCAAATCTTGTGGAAGATTCAAATCTCTTGTAAAGCAAAAGGCTAAGCGTTGGAACTACTACAAGATTGGGCACTTTAGAAGAGACTGCAAGGAGAAAAAAAAAAGAATGAGTTCAATGATGAGTTTGATAGATCTTCATAGGAGGATGGTGGAGATTCATTTGTCATGGCCTTGACAACACATGCATTTGAAGGTGATTGGTTGATAGATTCTCCAGCTTCCTTCCATATGAGCTCCCATTGAGGGCGGTTTTCAAAGTATGAAGAATATGACGAAGAGAAGTTGTGTCTTGGTGATGATTCTAATATGAGTGTTATTGGCCATGATAGAGTCTTGATTAGATTCCCTAATTGATGTGTGAAGGGGATCAATGGTGTCCTACATATCCCATGTTTGGAACAAAACAGGTATTATTAGTTAGCATGTTGTTTTCTTTAGTGAGTGATGTAGGATGGATGCACTATTTAGTATACTAGTTTTCCTATATTAAAGAGGTCTACAAAATCTACACCTTCACCATTAGAACTGTTAGCAAAGAGGAGAGTTGTATCTACTTTTGATGGTCATGCTTTCTAGGTACCTACGCAAACTCTTTCTTTAGAGAGCAAGTTACTTTTGGAGAAGACAATTATATGGCACTAAAGAATGGGCCATGTAGGTGAGAAGGGTGTAAGGAGAATCTTTAAAAGTAAAATTTTCTTAATGGGATGAATGATTGTACTCTTGAATTTGATTCTTGTGAACATTGTGTATATGAAAAAAAAACTACATTTAGTTTTATTCTAGTTCTCACAAATCTTCTAGGGTGTTGGACTTGATTCATTCAAATGTATTTAGTCTTCTTAATGTTCCTTCAATTTCTAAGTCTGTGTACTATATATGATTGTTCTAGAAGTAAATGGGTGTATTTCCTCAGGAATAAATTTAATTGGTCAAAGGAGTTTAAGGTTCTGTTAGCGCCTGAATTGACTGGCAGTTTTTTGAGCAATTTTCATGCAGGCGCTCTCCCTAAGTATCCAAAAAATGTTCTAAGTAATGGACCTCCTCAGCAGTTTTCAGCTGCATCATGATATTTCCGAAGGAGGAGGTCATCATCATCATGTTTGTTTCGATGAGGGTCAGCATCATCATGTTCTCCGTTGACCGGTTTCTCATCGTCATCATCATATTTCACTGTCGGGTGATGTTCGGTTATTATCCTGATGATGCTGATGAGCTACAGTGCGCCCTGATCTGCTTGCGAGGGTGATTCTTCAAAGTCTCCGGTGATCTTCCATTTATCACCTTGCCCAGACATGATGATGATGTTGCCCCGTTATTCTGAAGGGGTTATTCTCTAAGTTGTTCGACCTGACTTGTCTTGTTTTTTCCTAAGGGTCGTCGTCATCATCATCATATTTCCTTTTATCACCGTGTTGCTTGCGGGGGTCATCATATTATCTGCATCATGATATCTCGCCGGGGTGATATTTTTATCATCGGGTGATCTTGGTTATGATCATCCTGATGATGTTGTTGAAGAGTTCTAAGTGCGACCCGATATTCACTGGGGTCATCATATTTTGAACGTCAGGATGATCTTAGTCAATATCATCCTGATGATGTTGTATCACTTCTTGTTCGTTGTTTTGTCATCCTGATGATGCTGACGTCATCCTTATATCAGGGTGATATCTTTCTTTCTGCCTATCTGCATCATGATGTTTCTGAAGGAGGGGGTGATATTTTCATATCACTCGGGTATATGTTTGTTCCAGCATCATGATGATGCTGATATCAAGGAGATATCCACCTGCCGGCTTCGTGCGCTATCTAGTGGGGGTGATCTTTTCGAGCATCATCATATTCATCTATCGCCCCGATCTTACAGAGGAGCTACAGTGCAACCTGATATTTGCACATCAGGATGATATTTCCAAATATCCGGTTGTCTTCCGAATATCATCCTGATGTTAATATGATGATGACGTCATCGAGGTCCCGGGGGGGTCATATTTCTAACATAGATCATCTTGTGGAGATCCCCTGATATTTGTAAACATGATGATGACGTCATCCGGATATGAGGAGGTGCGCAGTAGGCAGATATGATGATGACGTCAGCAGGATATGATGATGACGTCATCAGGATGTTCATCGGCCAGACTTTTGGTATAGGCTCAGTAGGAGGATGTTCCTCCGATGGATCAGGTTGTGCCGATGAAGGCGATTATCATGCGGTTGTATTGCGATATGATGATGACGTCAGGGTGATATTTCGGGCAACAGGATATCATGCTGCTGGAGGATGATGATGATGAAGTCTTATACTAGTGTCGTCAGGAGCAAAAGCACCGACATGATATATGCTCATGACCTAGTATATAAAGTGTTAAGGAGGTTGCTGCGGGGTGCATGTGGGATAATGTTATCCTGCATTTTCAAATATCATGATGATGAATCTCGGCGGGAAGTGGTTGCGATTGACTGTTAATGTTCTTCCCGAGGCCGCGGGTTGGTGCGCCATTATTGGCGATTGTTGCAGAGGTATGGGCGATGGCGTGGACGGATGTAGTACCTGATTGAAGATCTGAATCCCTAGGCGGCGGCGCAAGGCTCGAGATATTTTCCTGTCTCCTCCCCTACCTGCTGCATTCAAGTTTGGGCGCCAATCTGGTAATGTTTGAGCGCCATTTCTATGAGACTGTATATCTGGCGGGCTTTTTGGTCAACCTGGTAGTCAATGCTGAATACGCCCTCCTGCTTTATAAGGCAGATGGTGTTTTTCATTCAAGGTTGTTGAAAGTTGTGGATTTTGGCTCTGTAATCCAAAACCAGCTGATCTGGTTGCTCTGTATAGCTTGATCTTGAGAGTTTATGTATCTCCTGTTGTACGATTTGGCATGAATCCACTGATTTCATGGTTGATCTTATATGAGTAATGCTATCTTAGCATGTGTTGTGTTAATTCTGTCTCCAGTATTGCATGTATTCTTCTTCTGGATCTGGATATTTGCTTAATGTTTAGATTCTAGAGCATAGAATTCCTATGTTGAATGTCTGATCTTTTAACCTCTGCTCAAGGGGCAGATTAAACTATTTTCAGGTTGAACATTGGGAAGGGTATACTGCAGTAGGGATACCATAAGTAGAGATAACCTAACACTTTGTATTGGGAGATATCTGTAAGGCAGATATCATGTGTATCCCCCTGAAATCCAGTTTTAGCTATTCATGCTGATCATTCACAGGTGTATGTCTACCGACTCCAAGCCCTGGATAGGCATCAATCATGCTGTGTTCTTGTGTTATACACCATGTCCAGCTTTGCATCCAAATTCATATCAAAACATTTCATACCTCCACCTGTTAGTTGTAGGAGTAGGATTAGGAACCCCCTGCATGCTCTCATACCCAACCAGACATCATGTCCAAGAATGTTGCCAGCCTTGTGATCTATCATGCAGATCTTGGTCCATACATGAGAGTATTCTGCTTGTTGTTGTCAAGTTAGATACTTCTATCTTTGAGCTAGTCAAGGTTACATCTTGAGTTATAGGGATACCCCCCTTGGTGTGGCAGAACCAGAAGTGAAGGGGAGGAGCTCACGCAACCTCCTGTATTCAGTTGGCCTGAATCTGCCTGTGCATTAGAAGTGGCAAACCCTAATGCTGATTCAGAAGAAATGTCAACAAAATGGCGACTCCGCTGGGGACGGACTAAAAAATGATATACTTGTGGCCCATCCGAGTCACTAACAAAATGATGCTCTGCTAGTGGAATGAACCTGGAAAAGTAGCTTTCAGCTATTGAAAATTTTGTCCTCTCTGGAGAGGTGGCGACTCTGCAAAAAAGATCCAAATGCACATGAAAGATAGATGTATGTTATTGGTTGAAAGATGTACATATTTCTGCATCTGTATGAGAAAAGGTACTTTGTTACTTCCCCTTTATTTGCTGTTTTACTGCATAGGTTAGATGCCAGGGGAAGCCTTAGGTCTTAGACAGACAGACGATGTCTAAGAGTAAGATTTTTATGAATCCAAGTATGAGTTATCCCACACTCAGTGGTGAAATGTTGGATAAAGGAATAGAAGAGATAAGAAATAGGTTGATATTCTTAGAGGCTGAGCAGGCCCAGTTAAGAAGCAGTAACCCTGTTGTGTCTACCAGTCAGAAGGCTAAACCTCCTGTCAGCCCTTTTGATCCTTTGTATGACCAACTGGATTTGTCATGGGTGGACTACAAAGTAGAAACTATGCCTGCTAGGATATACTGTCAGATGCCTAGATTTAGTGGTCACAATGTATGTGATGGGAATGCACATATCCAAAATTTTCAAAGTTTTATGGGAAAATATTCATTCAGAGATGAGGATATGTGGATGAGGTTTCTTGTTAGGTCCTTTGATGCAAAAGCAAAAGACTGGTATTTGAGCTTTCCAAAGAAATTTTTTGCCTGTTGGGATGAGCTTGCTGACTGTTTTAAGGAAGAATTTGCAAAAGAACCGGCTGATCTTGTTGCAGAATTGATGAGAATCAGAAAACAAGATGAAGAGCCATGTGTTGATTTCAGTCATAGGTTTGCAGTAGCCCTTTCACATGTCCCTGAAAGTTTCAGACCTGATATTTCAGCCTGTGTTGGCATATTCTTTGAAGCTTTTGAGGAGGGCTCTAGTGCATTACTGAGGGATTTCAAGGTGACAAGTATGCAGATGGCATACAAATTTTTAGAAAATGTAGAAGAAATGAGAAATGTGCACCTGCTGAAACCCCTGTCCCCAGGCCTTGGTGTGAGGAATGGTTATGAAGCTGCAAATGACCAAATGATTATGGCATCATGTGCAGATAAAAATGAAAATAAAAGCATAGAGGTTGAGACTGCTGTATTTGAACATAGTGCTAACAATACTGCTCAACTGGATTGTTCACTAGTTGAGGATGCCAGTGAAAGGACTAATGAGGATTCCCATTGCAGTGATGAGGTAGCTAACCATGAAAACAATAACGAGGTTGTGGACAGCAATGAGCAATTTTTAGAATGGACCTGTGGAGACAATTGTGAGTATTGTACTCAAGACAGAGAAGATATAAGCAAACAGAGAAGCAGTCCTATGTGTGACCCATTGCCTACCTTTCAAACACATGGAGATCATGAAGAGCAGTCAGAAATTGAAATAAGTGCTAGTTCAGAGCATGATTGTTTTTCATTTGATGGCTGTTTTGCTTATGACACACAGGCTGATACTCCTCCACAGAGTGAATCCATTGATGATGAAGAGGTGTGCTCTGCTGCCCATGAACAAATGGCATACTATGATGAAACTGATGCACCTGGGTCACCCATTTATGACACATATGGTGATAAGGATCTGTCTGAGTATGGTGAAGATCTAGATACTATTTTTGGCTTGGATTCTGTTTCTCATCCTGATGAAAGAGGAAACAACATACATCAGGTAAGTGACTGTGAAAGTGTGCCTGACTTAAAAGTGATGCCAGAGCCTGATCTTTTCCAGCCTGGTGTACCAGATGGTTGTGTACATGATGTACACAATTGTGATTTTGAAAGCTTTTCTTTTGATGAGCCAGCATATAATACAATGAGCCTTGATCTTCCTAGTTTTGTGGTGGACTCCGAGTGTTTCCTATTTGCAGTCCAGCTAGGAGATCATGTTGCAATGCATAATGATGATATAGGTGATAAGTGCTATATGCCATATGAACATGCATTGTTTGATACATTCTGCACCCACATGTCATATGATGCTGAGGGTTATCTGCACAAGGGTGATAATGACAAGCCAAATCAGAGGGTTGAATATGCAGATGACAAGATTTGTTTGTGGGTGGATCTCTGTAGTATCTCCAAGCTTGACCCAGTGCATGCAGATGAAAACAAGATATTTGACAAAGGGAGATACATGTTTTTCTTTTCTTGGTGGCCTTAGGCCATCAAGTGTGTTTGGTGATGCAGGTCAGTGCAGTATTTGACTCTGTGCCCAATGGATAAGGGACTGGTCTGCATCCCAGAGATCTGGAGTTCTCGCTGCAGGTTTTCACCTGCACGTCCCCAGACAGAGCCACTGTTAGCGCCTGAATTGACTGGCAATTTTTTGAGCAATTTTCATGCAGGCGCTCTCCCTAAGTATCCAAAAAATGTTCTAAGTAATGGACCTCCTCAGCAGTTTTCAGCTGCATCATGATATTTCCGAAGGAGGAGGTCATCATCATCATGTTTGTTTCGATGAGGGTCAGCATCATCATGTTCTCCGTCGACCGGTTTCTCATCGTCATCATCATATTTCACTGTCGGGTGATGTTCGGTTATTATCCTGATGATGCTGATGAGCTACAGTGCGCCCTGATCTGCTTGCGAGGGTGATTCTTCAAAGTCTCCGGTGATCTTCCATTTATCACCTTGCCCAGACATGATGATGATGTTGCCCCGTTATTCTGAAGGGGTTATTCTCTAAGTTGTTCGACCTGACTTGTCTTGTTTTTTCCTAAGGGTCGTCGTCATCATCATCATATTTCCTTTTATCACCGTGTTGCTTGCGGGGGTCATCATATTATCTGCATCATGATATCTCGCCGGGGTGATATTTTTATCATCGGGTGATCTTGGTTATGATCATCCTGATGATGTTGTTGAAGAGTTCTAAGTGCGACCCGATATTCACTGGGGTCATCATATTTTGAACGTCAGGATGATCTTAGTCAATATCATCCTGATGATGTTGTATCACTTCTTGTTCGTTGTTTTGTCATCCTGATGATGCTGACGTCATCCTTATATCAGGGTGATATCTTTCTTTCTGCCTATCTGCATCATGATGTTTCTGAAGGAGGGGGTGATATTTTCATATCACTCGGGTATATGTTTGTTCCAGCATCATGATGATGCTGATATCAAGGAGATATCCACCTGCCGGCTTCGTGCGCTATCTAGTGGGGGTGATCTTTTCGAGCATCATCATATTCATCTATCGCCCCGATCTTACAGAGGAGCTACAGTGCAACCTGATATTTGCACATCAGGATGATATTTCCAAATATCCGGTTGTCTTCCGAATATCATCCTGATGTTAATATGATGATGACGTCATCGAGGTCCCGGGGGGGTCATATTTCTAACACAGATCATCTTGTGGAGATCCCCTGATATTTGTAAACATGATGATGACGTCATCCGGATATGAGGAGGTGCGCAGTAGGCAGATATGATGATGACGTCAGCAGGATATGATGATGACGTCATCAGGATGTTCATCGGCCAGACTTTTGGTATAGGCTCAGCAGGAGGATGTTCCTCCGATGGATCAGGTTGTGCCGATGAAGGCGATTATCATGCGGTTGTATTGCGATATGATGATGACGTCAGGGTGATATTTCAGGCAACAGGATATCATGCTGCTGGAGGATGATGATGATGAAGTCTTATACTAGTGTCGTCAGGAGCAAAAGCACCGACATGATATATGCTCATGACCTAGTATATAAAGTGTTAAGGAGGTTGCTGCGGGGTGCATGTGGGATAATGTTATCCTGCATTTTCAAATATCATGATGATGAATCTCGGCGGGAAGTGGTTGCGATTGACTGTTAAATGTTCTTCCCGAGGCCGCGGGTTGGTGCGCCATTATTGGCGATTGTTGCAGAGGTATGGGCGATGGCGTGGACGGATGTAGTACCTGATTGAAGATCTGAATCCCTAGGCGGCGGCGCAAGGCTCGAGATATTTTCCTGTCTCCTCCCCTACCTGCTGCATTCAAGTTTGGGCGCCAATCTGGTAATGTTTGAGCGCCATTTCTATGAGACTGTATATCTAGCGGGCTTTTTGGTCAACCTGGTAGTCAATGCTGAATACGCCCTCCTGCTTTATAAGGCAGATGGTGTTTTTCATTCAAGGTTGTTGAAAGTTGTGGATTTTGGCTCTGTAATCCAAAACCAGCTGATCTGGTTGCTCTGTACAGCTTGATCTTGAGAGTTTATGTATCTCCTGTTGTACGATTTGGCATGAATCCACTGATTTCATGGTTGATCTTATATGAGTAATGCTATCTTAGCATGTGTTGTGTTAATTCTGTCTCCAGTATTGCATGTATTCTTCTTCTAGATCTGGATATTTGCTTAATGTTTAGATTCTAGAGCATAGAATTCCTATGTTGAATGTCTGATCTTTTAACCTCTGCTCAAGGGGTAGATTAAACTGTTTTCAGGTTGAACATTGGGAAGGGTATACTGCAGTAGGGATACCATAAGTAGAGATAACCTAACACTTTGTATTGGGAGATATCTGTAAGGCAGATATCATGTGTATCCCCCTGAAATCCAGTTTTAGCTATTCATGCTGATCATTCACAGGTGTATGTCTACCGACTCCAAGCCCTGGATAGGCATCAATCATGCTGTGTTCTTGTGTTATACACCATGTCCAGCTTTGCATCTAAATTCATATCAAAACATTTCATACCTCCACCTGTTAGTTGTAGGAGTAGGATTAGGAACCCCCTGCATGCTCTCATACCCAACCAGACATCATGTCCAAGAATGTTGCCAGCCTTGTGATCTATCATGCAGATCTTGGTCCATACATGAGAGTATTCTGCCTGTTGTTGTCAAGTTAGATCCTTCTATCTTTGAGCTAGTCAAGGTTACATCTTGAGTTATAGGGATACCCCCCTTAGTGCGGCAGAACCAGAAGTGAAGGGGAGGAGCTCACGCAACCTCCTGTATTCAGTTGGCCTGAATCTGCCTGTGCATTAGAAGTGGCAAACCCTAATGCTGATTCAGAAGAAATGTCAACAGGTTCTTTTGGAAAATTAGAATGGTAGGAAGATTAAATTTTTGAGGACTAACAATGATGTGATTTTTGTTCCACAAATTTTGATAGATTCTATAAGGACCATGAGGTAGAAAGACATAAGACAACTCCATATAATCCTCAATAGAATGGAGTTGCAAAAGGAATAAACAAGACATTGATGGAGAGGGATCGAAGTATGCATAATGGAACTAACTTGGAATAGAAGTTTTGGGTAGAATAAGTTGCTACACTTATTATTTGATTGACAAGAATCTTACATCAACTCTTGTTGGTAAGACCCCTATGGAGGCATGGACAATAAAAAATCCATCATCACAGCATCTTCATGTTTTTGGTTGTGAGGAATGTGCACATGTGCCTAGGAATAAGTGATTGAAGTTAGAGAACAAGGTAGTAAAATGTATCTTCATTGGTTATGGTGTTAGTGTGAAAGGGTACTAGATTTGGGATCCTATTATTTAAAGATTTATACAATAGAAGTGCTATCTTTAGAGAGATTAAAATTTCTTCCATAGTGTTGTAGGTAGAAGAGGATGCGAAGAAAGATGTAGTTCAACTTGTTGATAACTGAGAGGGGAGGGTGAATCAGTTATCCTAATTATTTCCCTTTTTGAACTTTCTTATTAATTGATGCAGCATTGAATCAAACACTAAAACATTAACATGAAATAAGAAACACATAACACAGTATTTTTGACGTGGAAACCCTGTTAAGGGAGAAAACCACGAGGTGATTAACCCAAAATTATTCTCTGTTAGAAGAATAGAAGATTACAAAAAATGGCACTTGCCAATTAGGGCTCACTGCCCGAGCACACTGCTCACAAAGAGGCCCACTGCCTACAAGGAGACTCACTGTCTACAAAGTGATAAGAATCACAGTCTTGAACTGATTGGAAGCATCTACATATGCTGGAGTTCAGTTCCGGTTAGGCTCAGTATACTGATCTGCTGCACTTCATCTTTCCTCTGTTCTTTATTCTGCTATCTTTCACATACCGGATCCTTTTTGCTACTTCTGCTCTGTTCTGGACTTATTCGCATATATCTTCTTACCATCACACACTTCACAACTAAATCCATCCTCTATATATATCCGCACAAGTAATTTCATCACCTTTTTAGTCGGCATCCGGAACAGTCTAGTTTCTTACAAACTTTTGTTCTGTCGGCTGAATCCTTCCTTACCAAGCAATGCGGATCAAGCATATACTTGTAGATATCATTAATCATGTTGGCCAAACATGATTCATGCCTTCACAACTTCTATCATCAACAGTAACACATCCGGAAAGTAGTCTGATACTCTGTCAGTCAGTTCTTCCTCTGTTTTCACTGTTTCTCAGGAATCCGGTACTTCAACTGTTCATATCTTTTTCCTTGTCCATCACCGGAGGCTAAATCCTTGGAATATACCACTCAAGGTAGTCCTCTTGACTTCCCCAAATCCGCACTGCACCAAGACACTTCCTCTGAGAGATCCGGATCAATCTGTCGGACCTTGCCACATGCTCTGTTCTTGTTCACCGGACCACAACATTCTTTATTCTGACTTTCGGTAGAGACACATCATGACTTGCGGATATGTGGGATGACCTTTGTTGCCATCAATGACAACAACCATGAATCCATATAGTGTCTCTTGCCAACAATCTCCCCCTTTGGCATTGATGGCAACACTTAGTGAAAAATGACTAAGTGTTTTCACTATGCTCCCCCTTTGCTGATGCTCTGTCTTTATATACAATTTCCGGAACTCCCCCTTAATTGGATTCCTCATTTTTCACTGCTCCTCACTCCCCCTTTGACATCAATGGCAAAGGGTAGGGTCCGCATATCAAAATTTTCAAAAAATTTCTATACATAGCCGCATATTTACATACTCACATATACTGAAGAATGTCTGCAAAGGATGTCTGCAATTGGATCATTTCTGTAGCCCAACTTTGCTTCATTCTATCCAAAATTGAAATGTGACCACTCAACAAAAATGCAAAAGCTTCTGCCCGCTTGAGATCTGTCGGATCTTTTGTTTGGGCGGTGGTCTGAGCATCACTGATGGCCTCATGCATAGTTTCCAACTTAGGGATTATAATCCGTCTAAGTTCTCCCATCCGGTTAGTGATGTTCTTCCTTTCCTTCTCAAGATTCTTTATTTCATTCAAGACTGCAATAGTCTGACATTCTTGATTTATTATGGAGGAAGAGAGAGGATCAAAACTTTGAGATAAGCTTTGTAGCTTGTCCTGTTCCTCTTTTATTTTCTTATCAAATGCTGCTGTTGCCTTTGACCAGGATATACAAAATTTGTAGATGTCACCGCCATCCTTAAGAGCATTCTCTAAGCTCTTTATTCCAATGCTCACAATCTTCCTATCCTTAGAGATTAATTCTAATATTTCTGAAAATCTTTTATCCAAAAATTCCTTCCGGACCTTTTCTTCAGCTGATTTTTCTAGAGAATCAAAATGTGTATCAACACTGCTGACTAAGGTTTTTAGATTACCGGAAGAGGAGGCTGTCGGATCTATCTGGATTGATGGCATAATCTTTACAAGTACTCCGGAAGCAGCCTCTATCAACTCACAGTCTTCCATATGAGACTTCAGGAGTTTTTCATTTGCCTTGGCATTTGCAAATGAAGCTATCTTCATTGTTTGTACCGGAGAGAGAGAGTCAAAGTCGAATGGGCCTTTTAGAAGCTCCGGTTCATCAATCTCTAAAGTTTCTTTGCTCAAAAATTGTTGAACAGTTTGTGCAGTGTCTCTTGCCGGAGACAGATGTTTCTTTTCTTCTGCAGTCTTGGAACTGTCAACCTCTTTGTCTTTCACCACTGCTTCCTTCTCCTGTAATTGCTCTTCTTCTTTGGATCCGGAGACTGTAGGGGAAACCGGAGGAGAGATGCTTGTATGTTCAGGGCCCACTTCTTCCGGAACAGAGGGTTCCAAGTCCTCAGCTGTTTCTGTACCTAAGTCCTCTACAACAGGAAGATTGAACCTTTTGAAGGCCTTCCGGAGGATCTCTTCTGTTTCTTGGGCCACTTTGTCAGTCTCACCAAGCATGAGTTGATTCATCCTGGCTTTACTTCTGAACTCATCTTTGCAGTCCTTGAAGATTATGTTCATTGTCTTGGGATCAATTTGAGGATATAGCTGAATAGCTATCTGCTCCCGGATCTCAAGATCTTTGGCATGAGCATTGTTCTTTCTTACTTCTAATTCCTTTTCTAGGCTTTTAGGAATAAGAGATATGATCTCAATGAAAGCCTTATTGTATATGTTCAGATATTTGACTGTGGCTTCCTAAAGAGTCTTTTGGTCAGCCTCACTGAAGTCATCATAAGATTCAGTCATTGGTTGAAGGTTTCCATCCACCGTGACCGACTTGATTAATTCTCTAGAGACAGAGTGGGCTTTTCAACAGATACCTCCGCCATTTCATCCTTGTCTTGGCCTGTGGAGGGTTTACCGGATCCTTTCTTCTTCTGTTTCTTTATTTCTTTTACTCCCTCATCTGATTCTATTTCCTCTTCATCCTTTTGGCTTCCATAAGCCCTTGTGGCTTTTGTCTTGGATCTCTTACCGGATGCCTGGACTTCCGGTTTTGAACTTTTGGTTGTGGGAGGTGCAGATCTCTTTGATGATCTGGTCTGGGTGGGAGCTTCAACCGGAGCACTTTCTTTACTTTTCTCTTCTTTCTCAGCCTTCCTCCTCTTTTCCCGGCTGGCATCAAGTGCCTCTTTTGAGATGCCTAGGCCTTGAGCAATGTGCTCTACTTCTTTTCTCACCTTTCTTTTAATCTCAGGTTCCCTGAGTTCTACATGTATTTTTACACTCAGCTCCTCAAAGGTTCCAAACCTTTCTGCCTTAGGATCTTTGGGCTGACTTAGCATGTGTTGAACATGCAGCTCCACTATCTGTTCATCCACTTCATACCCCATGGGCATGATCCAGACAGTCCTTGGCTCCACTGCCTCCATTAGGCACTGATCAATGTCAACCATAAAGCACACTGAGTCTTTGTATTTTTCAACAAGAGACTGGGGAATTCTCTCTCTTGCTTGCATCATGCTCTGAAAGTTTTTGAAGTATCCCCATAGAGCTGTATTTCTCGCTTTTGCATCCCCAAGTCCATGCAAATAGTCTCTTATCTGGACTGCAACAGGTTTGTCATTCTGCCATACCCATCCACTTGATCCGGGTAGCTCATTCATGAAGTAGAAGAATAGACATACAATAAGAGTACCATACTTAAAGGAATTCTTCTTATCCTTCTTGATTTTCTGTATATTTTCCATTAATTGGCTTAGCAGTAGTTCGCAGAGATCATATTCTGCATTCTTTCTTAGCATTTCATAGGCAGTGTATACTGCAGTTCCGGATACAGAATTCTCCCTGCTGGAGTGATAGATCTTGTATCCTATTATCATGGATGCATATTTGATATCCGGATCCGAAATATCTTCAATGGTCATTGCCCTCTTATCAAATTTTGATCCGGTGGCCTCAGTTACAATGTTGTTCTTGACAGATTTGAGGATAGGTATCCCTCCGGAAGAGTATAGACCAGTTACTGCTCTAATTGCCTCTTTTGTGATCTTGCAGGGTCTATCCAGCCATAGAAAGTTGTCATGCATCCTGCTCAGTACATACCGGACCCATTCATCTTCTTCAAAGTAGGGGAAATGAATAAATTGCTCAAATTGTTTCTTCTGGATATCCTTATACTCTGGTTTAAGCTCAAAAGCATTGTCTATCAGTTGCTTGTGATAGAGGTCTCTTAATTTGAATTCCCCAAATTCCTCAATGCTTGCATGTATGTAAACCCTAATGTCTTCAGTATGTAAAACTCCGTGAGGAACACTAGAGAAGGCTCCTAGTGGATCTACCTCCAATGATTTGTAAGGATGTTTCTTATGCGCCTTCGGTTTGCACGGAGTGGTTGGATTGATTTCTTTATGCAATAACTTCGGCAGGAGATCCTTGGTGTGCTTGATGAACCTTGTTGCAGAGCTCCACTTTTCGCTTCTTCTCGAGTGCAGAATGAGCAAATGACTTTTGAGAAATCCCTTAAATTGCTCTGCGAACCCTAATATCTGTCTGCAATAAATGCTTCACCTACATCATTCCGGTTTGCCTTGTCTGGATAGCTTGGAGTATCCCGGATTAGTCCTGATCTGTGGATATCATCCGGATCTTTCAATCATGAATAAATCGAGGTAACATATTACAAGAACATCCCAAACACTCTGTCCAATCCGCAGAACAAGATAGTGCACTTCCGGATCTCTCCGGACCTTTTTGTAATCCTTTATCATACCGGAGCATCTCCCTGAACATGTCTTATTTGATCGATCACAGCTTCTTCATGACTCCATGCGGACCTCTGAAAACTTGACTGAAGCATCTCAAGACTCATATCTGCAAACCCTTTAATCCGCATCTTGTGCCACATTCGGCACCACTTGTTTGGCTAGGGGAACAGGATTTTCTTTGAGTCTCCCCCTGAGCCTGAGCTCACTTTTTAATTTTCGGAAGAAATATCAGCACCAGAGTCTGGTGCAGATCCAACCTCTACATTCTCTGAACTTTTCTTCACCCAAATCTTGCTCATCTGATTCCTAACTTCATCCGCATTCATCTTTTGTTTACCCTTGTCTTGATTCTGATTATACACCGGACCTCTTTTGTCCTGATACTTGTTTCTGCAGACTTTAGCATTATGACCGGACCTATTGCAGATTTGGCAAATAACATTTCTTTGCATATTTGACTGATATCCTCTTGATCTGCATTGATTAGCCATATGACCTACTCTATTACATGTGAAGCATCTACCTTTGAATGATTTGTTTACTTGCATAATTCTGCATTCATGGGATTTGTGTCCATACCTTTTGCAGTTGAAGCACTGTCCGGAGAAGGATGAATTAATCTGATTCATTCTCATTCTGCACTGATTAGCTTTGTGACCAAAGTGGTTGCAGCTGTGGCAGTATCCATTGAAGGATGGATATCTTTGAGCATTTGGCTGTCTTACCGGAGGTCTTCTAGGCCTGCTCCTTGGATTTTCTGATCCAAGATTCTTCTGACCGGATCCGGAGCTTTCTCCTTTCTCATATCCCAAACCATACTTGTCATCTGTCCTCTTTTGACTTCCAAGAAGAACTTCAAGTTGAGCAGAACTTATCTTGAATTTCTCTTTATATTCATTTGCTGTTTGAAGGTCTCTTTTGAGAGAGGCAATTTGATCCTCAAGTTTTTCTTCATTATCTTTGGCATCTTCAAGATCAGATTCAAGATGTCTGATAATCCTGTCCATCTGGTGGCATTCTTCTGATTTTTCTTTAAGAGATTGTCTTAGATTATCTTCAGCCTTTCTTTTTTCTTCAATCTCTTGAGTAAACTTTATAGTTCCTGATTCCATTTCATGTCTTAACATAATGACTTCTTTTGATAACTTTTCACACAACTTGGTTTGCTCAGTCAATTCTTCATTTGTATTGCTTTCTTCACTTTGTCTTGCCAACTGTTGGAGCAGCTCCTTTCTCTTTTTCATAGAGAGACTTAGTTTGTCTTTTAATTCTCTCATGAATTCATCAGCCTGTTTGAGTCTTTCCTTTAATTCACTGACTTCAGAATTTGACTGTCCAAGATCCTCAAGAGCAGTCTTGAGTTGCTCCCTTAAACCATATGCATCCATTTGAAATCCCAGATCTTCCTCAAGCTGTTAGGCTCTATTAGGAGGAACTTAGCTCTGATACCAATTGTTGATAACTGAGAGGGGGGGTGAATCAGTTATCCTAATTATTTCCCTTTTTGAACTTTCTTATTAATTGATGCAGCATTGAATCAAACACTAAAACATTAACATGAAATAAGAAACACATAACACAGTATTTTTGACGTGGAAACCCTGTTAAGGGAGAAAACCACGGGGTGATTAACCCAAAATTATTCTCTGTTAGAAGAATAGAAGATTACAAAAAATGGCACTTGCCAATTAGGGCTCATTGCCCGAGCACACTGCTCACAAAGAGGCCCACTGCCTACAAGGAGACTCACTGTCTACAAAGTGATAAGAATCACAGTCTTGAACTGATTGGAAGCATCTACATATGCTGGAGTTTAGTTCCGGTTAGGCTCAGTATACTAATCTGCTGCACTTCATCTTTCCTCTGTTCTTTATTCTGCTATCTTTCACATACCGGATCCTTTTTGCTACTTCTGCTCTGTTCTGGACTTATTCGCATATATCTTCTTACCATCACACACTTCACAACTAAATCCATCCTCTATATATATCCGCACAAGTAATTTCATCACCTTTTTAGTCGGCATCCGGAACAGTCTAGTTTCTTACAAACTTTTGTTCTGTCGGCTGAATCCTTCCTTACCAAGCAATGCGGATCAAGCATATACTTGTAGATATCATTAATCATGTCGGCCAAACATGATTCATGCCTTCACAACTTCTATCATCAACAGTAACACATCCGGAAAGTAGTCTGATACTCTGTCAGTCAGTTCTTCCTCTGTTTTCACTGTTTCTCAGGAATCCGGTACTTCAACTGTTCATATCTTTTTCCTTGTCCATCACCGGAGGCTAAATCCTTGGAATATACCACTCAAGGTAGTCCTCTTGACTTCCCCAAATCCGCACTGCACCAAGACACTTCCTCTGAGAGATCCGGATCAATCTGTCGGACCTTGCCACATGCTCTGTTCTTGTTCACCGGACCACAACATTCTTTATTCTGACTTCCGGTAGAGACACATCATGACTTGCGGATATGTGGGATGACCTTTGTTGCCATCAATGACAACAACCATGAATCCATATAGTGTCTCTTGCCAACACAACTACCCCCTAAGAATGAGAAGGTTGAACCAAAAGCTTGTGAAGGACCTAAAGAGGAGGAGAGCTTAGATAGTTCGAAAGAGGGAGTAGAACCTTCACCTTAGCTCTTGAGGAGGTCCACTTAGCAAAGATAGTAACCAGAAAGGTATACCCCTCTTGAAGAGAGATGTATTTTTTATTTGATTACTAATACCAAATTGAGCCTAGAACTATGAAAGAGGTGATGGATATGGATGATTCTAAGTCCTAGAGAGCAGCTATGGATAAGTAGATGGCTACATTAAAAAATGACACATGGGACTTGGTATTGTTTCTCAATGGATGAAAGCCTATTAGTTGTAAATGGGTGTTCAAGAAGAAGATAAATTCAAATGCTGATGTTGAAAAGTAAAAGGAAAGATTGGTTGTGAAAGGATATTTGGGAAAGTTGAGGGGATATAATTAGTGAGATTATTTTCTTAGTTTCTAAGCTAACATACATTAGGTTCATGTTATCTATAATGGTAGCTTTCAATTTAGAGATAAAATAGATCAATGTGAAGATAACATTCTTACATGATGACTTGCATGAAGAGATATGCATTACACAACCAAAGTGCTATGTTGTTAAAGGTAAGGAGTCTTAGGGTTTCAAATTGAAAAAAAAAATGTATGGTCTCAAACAATATCCCAATATGTGGTATCAAGAGTTTAATTCATTTAAGTTTGGATTGAGATTTCTAAGATCCACATTCAATTATCATATTTATTATGAACTATATAGTGGTTGATTCCTTATTATTGCATTGTACATAGATGATATGTTATTTTTTGATAATAATGAGGATGTAATTTGTGATTTAAAATCTCAAAGTTTGACATAGTTTGAGATGGACTTAAGGGATGTCATGTATATATTGGGTATAGAGATCAAAATGAGATAGACTAAACATAAATCTTTGGAAGAAAAATCTAGTAGTAGTAAACCACCCACTTGAATTTTGATCTATTGTTGGTTTGGTGCTATGAGGTGTAGAATACAAAATATCACTCCTAGCACCCTTTCACTAAACAAAATTGAATCATTTTGGAACATCGCATTCGTCACCATTGCAAATAAATGAATTTGAGTTGACAAAAAGTTAGATAGGTATTTATGGATGGACCCAATGTCTACCTATAGGTTTATATGAAACATTCTTAGGTGCCATAGTTTGAAATAACAATCGTGCTAAAATCTACACTTTTTTGGTCTTAGGGCTCTTAAGAGACTTTACTAGTCTAATGTAGCCCAAAAGGATTGAAATGGTTGGAAACTAAAAAGACACCTTCAATAGTAGTATCCCACCCACTTGGATGTGTTAGAATTGTTAATTCAATGCCAAAAGGTTTAGAATGAAATATAACACTCCTAGCACCCTTTCATTGAATGTAATTGGAGCATTTTGGAACATTATGTTTGTTTCCACCATGTGAAAACAAATTTGAGTTGAAAAAAATGAGATAGGTATTTTTAGGTTGACCCAACATCCACTTTTAGGTTTAGATGAGACATTCGTAGGTGTTGGAAATTTTTTGATCTTGGGGCCCTTAAGAAAAATTACCTATCCAATCTAGTCCAAAAGAATCACTTGACACTTGGAAACTAAAAATAAACCTCTATTAGTAGTAACCCACCCACTTGTATGTGTTGGTGCTTGATAACACTCCTAGCACCCTTTCATTGAATATAAGACAACACTTGTAGCACCCTTTCATTGAATGTATTTGGAGCATTTTGAAACATTATGTTTGTTTCCACCATGGGAAAACAAATTTGATTTGAAAAAATGAGATAGGTATTTTTAGGTTGACCCAACATCCACCATTAGGTTTAGATGAGACATTCCTAGGTGCTAGAACTTTTTTGGTCTTAGGGCCCTTAAGAAATATTACCTATCGAATGTAGTTGAAAAGAATCAAGACACTTGGAAACCAAAAATAAACCTCTATCAGTAGTAACCCACCCACTCGTATGTGTTGGTGTTGTTGATTTAGTGACACAAAGTGTGGAATGCAAAATATCACTCCTAACACCCTTTCACTAAATGAAACTAAAGCATTTTGGAGCATTATGTTTATTGCCACTACGAACAAACAAATTTGTTGACAAAAAACAGAATAAGTATTTGTAGATGGACCTAATGTCCACTTTATGTTTAGATGATATATTCCTAGGTGCCATAGTTTGAGAGAATAATTGTGTAAAAGCTTGGCACTTGTTTTGTCTTAGAGCCTTAAGAGAATTTACTAGTCCAATGTACCCCCAAAATGATTGGGACTCTTAGGCATAAAAAAGACACATCAAATAGTCATATCCCACCCACTTAGACATTTTGGAATTGTCAATTTGGTTCCATGAGGTGTAAAATATGAAATATGACTCCTAGCACCTTATCACAAAACAAAATTGAAGAATTTTGGAAGATCACATTTATTGCCACTACGGGAAAATGAAACCAAGTTGACAAAAAATGAGATAGTTTTTTGTAGGTGGACCTAACTGATACCTCTAGGTTTAGATGAGACATTCTTAGGTGCCATGGTTTGAGAGAACAGTTGTACAAAAGTTTGACACTTTTTTGGTCTTAGGGCTCTCAAGAGACACCTCTAGTACCAATAACCTACCTACCCAAACATGCCATCTCTCTCTCTCTCACTTCATACACACTCTCTCTAACCATTAATTATAAACACTAAACATCGAAAGTCAAACCTTCAACATGTAAAAATTAAACCATAAACCCTAAATAATGAACCTTAGCATTTAACCCTATATATAAACAACTAAATTTGAATGTGAACTCTCTCTCTCTCTCTCTATTTAGCTTCCATTACCTAAATATTCTCTAGCCTTATAAAAATTGTTGCGCAAAATAGTAAGGAACAAAGAAGGACAAATTTATTTAGATAGTGATAAGGGAGAGATATAAAATTCATAGGGGGGTGGTGGAAAATGAATGTGATAGCACATCACTTCATAAAATTTAAAGGTATAGATTAAATTGATAAAATAGTGCTATCATTTTAAGAAGCTCGAATACCACATATCATGTCATGTCACATTTACCTAATTTCAGATGATATTAAAAATTGAATGTGTAAACTCTCTCTCTCTCTCTATTTAACTTATGCCACCTAAATAATTGCTATCCCTATAAAAATAATTTCACAAAATAGTAAGGAACAAGGAAGAATTTATTTAGATAGTGATAAGGGAGAGATGGAAAATGCATAGGGGAGGGATGGTGGAAAATGAATGTGATAGCATGTCACTTCATAAAAATTAAAGGAATAGACTAACAAATGCATTTAAGGTCTTCATTTGATCTCATTTTATGTTTTATGCATTCCTATTTAGCTCAACCAGAGGTTGCATTTAGATGTGAATGGGATAGGCTAAGTTAGTTTAGTTTGCCTCTTTTATGTTCACATTTATATGTATACATTATTGGCATGCCTGGTGGGACCTTATCCCTTAGTCTAATTATTTTCTTGGTATTTTAAGGCTTTTAAGCTTGTTGGTTTCAGTTGAGAGATTTATTCAGCAAACTAGCTCCTAGAATTAGATCCATATGGTGGTTGATACTCCTTATTGGTGGTAACCCTTCTGACATATTGTTGGATATGATATCCTTGTATTCTCCTAACAATTCTAAAATTTCCTACGATGCTTCCTCATCACTTGTGGTGGTATCCCCTTCATTTGTAGCACTACATGCCTTGGGAATTGGTGCAAAAACATTGTCATGCCTTAGTCCATCCAAAAAATAACATTTCATGACATGTAAAGGTCATATAATTAGATGACTTAATACATAATGTATAAGCCAATATTATTTTTTGTATACACCTAAAAATGACATGACTCTACCTAAATAAATATTTTAAATATTTATTTCATCTTAATATTCCTCTATCAATAAATAAATAGATCAAATTTATTTATTTGATTCATTTTCTCCCATTAATTGAATAAATTACATTTATTTATTTAATTAATTTCATCCATATCAACTTTATTCTTCTAATTAATTAAATAATTTTAATTATTTAATTAAATCTTTCACTCTTCCAAAATTTAAATAAAATGCAAATTTATTTAAATTAAATCTCTAAAAATAAAATATAATTAAATATTTTATTTATTCTTCCAAACTATCTACAAGTAATTAAATAAATTTATTTATTTAATTATGCTTTCTTATCTTCTAAAAAATGTTCAATGTCTTCTAAAAATAATTCCTCTTGTCATACAAAAGCAAAAGTTGAGTTAAAGCAACTTTGTTTTTAAATTAGAAAAATATATTCTAATTTAAGAAAATAAAAACTCATCTTCATCAAGAAAGTAGTTAACTCAACAAAGCTTCTTTTTGAATGACACATGTCCTTCTTCTATTCGCGCACGTTCTCTCGAACATTCTCCTCCGTTGATCTTCTTTCTTCTTCTCCACCATTGATCTTCTCTCACTCAACTCTATAAATACAACTATCTATCTCTTCATTTCATATCCATCTTTCGAGCAAACTTATGCTACAGAAACCATAGCGCGCCATTGGCACCCCTACCATCACTTCACCTATCATCCTTTCATATTGTGTTGAAGCTCATCTTCAACACAACTAGTATCCGAGTCGTTTCTCTTTGTCATCTTGAGGAATCAAAGTGAGGAAGCAAGCTTCCTGAGGGCCATCTTCATCACCGAAAGATCAAGAAAGAAGAGGCGAACAATGGAAGTTGCAAGGTAAAAGGTTGTAAGTATCTTTCTTTTATTTTTAAATCCTTTTTATCTTCATATTCCATTGATGTTTTGGGTTTATTAATTAATTTTATTCATCCCACTTTTACCCATCACATTTTTAAACACCATTATTGTAATTTAACACATTCTAAATCATTTAAAGTCAAAATTGTCAGCCTCAAAAAAACATTAACATATGTTGTGTAAATTTAGCATGATTATATGGCTCCGAATAGGATGGGATGACCTACCAACTTACAATACAAGTTATATGTTCTCTCCAACATCAAATGAGTATTTTATACATAAGTGGAAAACAAAAATACCACTAATAGTGAGTCAAAGATGCAGCTCAATTAATATTCTAAGTAAAACTCAATTAATATTCAAAGTAAAAAGATTTTGCCAAGTCAAGGCATTGGCATTGAATTATCATATGATAATTAGTGCCACATTGACTTCTCTTTGGCATTAAAGTTAAAAACATTATAGGCCAATAACAAGTAGAAAATATTGCAAAAAAGTTGTAGCACATAAATCAATATGACTTTTTTTTTCTTTCTTCTTTTTATTGGGGGGGGTGCGAGGTGGTTTTTTAAGGTGCTTATCCAAACCATATAGAGGCTCTATCCTTTGATTAATGCTAAGAAGAGAGAAAGACCCTAGAGAATGACCAAAACTTTAAATATGAATCATAAAAAAAAATTAACAATGTTATTGATAAAACAAAAAGAGAAATGAAATAGTCTACAACTAGTAGTATATGTTTTGTATATAATAAGATATAAAAAAAAACACAATGGAACATGAGACTTCAATTTCAAATTAGTTGAGACAATACGAGTTAAAAAATACAAATTTTGTTAATTATTATGTTGAAATATTTGCAAATATGTTTGAGGGAATGACAAAAAGTTATAAAGGCAATGAGTGGATGTTTTTGGAATCAACTGTACAAGTTTTTTTGCATCGTTTTGGATTACACACAATGATCTATCATCAAGATCAACATTTCAATTATTTCCTCATCTTAATGATGGAGTATTGAGTGTCATTTGAAATGATTATGCAAATTTTTTTTACATAATTAAATCTAAAAACATACATATTCATCTTCATGAATTGTGGAAAACTCATACTATACTACAATATATTAAATTTATTTTTTTAAATGACAACAAATAAACCTCAAATTGGAGTTTGGTACCAAATAATTAAAAATCTGAAGATGGAAAGAGTTGAACTTAAAGACTTTTTAAGGATTTATTGCGTTCGTATGGGTAATGAGAGGGTCCACTCTACTTCAATCATGCATGCCTGAAAACAATGCTAACCATAACCCGTAGAGAAAAGGAGAGTTATCCAACATCAGCCGTGAATCGAACCCGGGCCTGTACCGTGGCAGGGTACTATACCACTGGTGCATCCCAAATGCTATTAGTGGTTGTAGCTGTGGGCTTCTGTTAAAAAAAGAGACTAAAAATGATTGCACCAAACTAAATATCAATTTGATGGGGAGAGAGAAGAGGGCCTTCCCAATGTTTCTGGTTTATTACTACTGCCAACGAAACAATCGGAGTTAAGGAGAGAAGAGAGGAGCTTTCCCATTCTCGTTGGTTTACTACTACTTCCAACCAAATAATTCAAAAACTTGTTCAAATTTGTTAGAATATTAGCCTTTATAGCTCAGTGGTAGAGCGTCAGTCTTGTAAACTGAAGGTCCGCAGTTCGATCCTGCCGGGAGGCAGTGCAATTTTGTTCTCTCCAACTTACCAGTTGTCTGTTTTACCAACTAGCATGATTGGAACCATAACCGATCATAACCGCTGTTAGCTTCATGTTTCACCCCTTGTCACTTTCTATCACGGTGATGGGACCCACAACCACTATTAGCTTCGTGTTTTGCCCCTTGTCGCTTTCTATCACGGTGATTGGATCTACAACAGCAGTTAACTCCACGTTTTGCCTCTTGCCACTTTTTTGTCAAGACGAACCACCAACTACAGTGATGATGGGACCCACAAATTTCCTTGACACTTATAAAAATGTGTAGATTTAAAGTATTGTCATCCATTATTTTAAGTTCTGCAATTTCATGGGGGACGAGTAGAGAAAGTGAAATAGGAGTAGCAGCCACCCATAACTCTTTTGAATAGATTTCTCTACTTTATCTCAATGTGTGTTGTCTAGGTATTTGTTGAAACTATAAAGAAGAGTATAATTTATATGGAAAAAACAAATTTAATCGTACCCTACTTCATTCGAGTGTTATGGGTAGGTTTCTCTACTCTATCTCAATGTGTATTATCTAGATATTTTGCTAAAAGTACGAAGAAGAAGAAGAAGAGTATAATTTATGTGAAAAAAATAACCATGCTCTATTTCATTTAGGAAGAATGATATAAGGCATGTTGTCGTTCACTTTTCCCTTGTCATATTACATTTCAAGTTTATGGTAAAACATTTTCATTTAATACTGCAAAGACAAGGGTTTATTTTTGGCTTCTATAAAATTGTTTGAGGGATTTCTGCAATGACTCTCATGGGGCCCTCTAGGTCTTGAAAATCTCTTATTTTGGATGCTTTTGCACCGGTAAAACCAATTGGGTCTACATAACCCACAAGTTAATCATTTGCTTCAAAATTTGTGGGTGTGTACACTCAAAAACACAACTCGGTGGACTGGGGCGGTCGAGTTAGATTTGGCATGCACATGGACCCTCTCCTTGCCACCGGGTGAACCTCCACGTCACTCTCGCTCTCGTGGAAGTAGCCAGTCGAGAGAAGGCGAGACACGAGGGTAGTCTTGCTCGTTTGAGAGTTGGACTTCACGGAGAGTGGTTGGCCAATCCTGGGGCCTTTGTTGTGTGTTTGTTCTGATGTGGTGTTCTATGACCGTTGTAAAAATAACTATATGACCCGAAGGGTCACTAGTCACCATTCTTTTGTTTGAGTTTCTAAGGTTCCAGTGCTGTGTGGGTTGATGTTGTTTTCGTTGATACTTCTTTCAAGTTGGTGTTCAAACTTTTGGATGATACCCTGTATTTGGAATTCTCTGAACCTTTCTTGTTGTTGAACTATCTGTTGATCTTGTTATTGTCTAGGGTGGATCTCCTCTATCTCGTCGAGGATTGCCCTCACCCAGTCACCTCTTAGTCCAGAGCACATTCGTGAGCCTAAACAAGAGAGAGATGGTCAAAGCTAACCTTAACTTGACCTAGGGTTTCAACTTAGGGTTTGTTTGACCTTGTGTTGACCTTGTGATGAAATCAAGGGTTTGTAAGCACTCTACGATGCTAATGTTTTTGTTCTTTTTAGTTTTTGTATGCATGCAAGCCTATATGAGTGCAAAACAATTTTTTTGTGCTTTTTTCTATTTATAGAAATGAAAGTGCTTTTTTCTATTCTAGGAATTAGAAAATGTTTGCAAACTAGTATGAGATTACCTAATGCAATTGAATCTATGTTTTTGGTTCGATTTTCTGAACAAGTGGAACAATTGACTCTAGGAAAGGGAAATTGCTTTTAAATGAATCTAATCTATGAACTTTTGAAAGCAAATTACCTTAATGCAAATCTACTTAGCCTATCAAGGAAAAAGAAACATACATTTACTATTCCTAAGAGCAAAGTTTGATTATCTAATTACTATGAAAAGAAAAAAAGCATGAAGGAACCTGGAATAAAGAGACACGTGAGCCTCCACTACCCTTAGAAATCCTTGTATGACAACCTCTAATCCTCTTGTACCAGCGGGGTGATCCTCTTGGCAACAATAAGAAAAGGGATGCAAAAGAAGCTTTTGAAGCTTTGAAATGAACTCAATGAGAGCTTGATGAGCATAGTAGCTTGTGATGTGAGCATCGTATGGATGCAAAATGATCTTTTAGCAAAGCTAGATGAGACAACAAATAAAAACAAAAGGCTCAGATGTCCTGTGTGAGCATATGGATGCTTGATTGGAGAGCAATAACCTACAAGAATTGTGTGCACAAATGAAATTACCTCCCTTTGTGCTTGACGGAGGGGGTATTTATAGGTTTGAAGCAGGAATGAGAGATGGAGAGGAAGAAGAGTTAACTCCCTTTGATTGAGGAGTTAACTTAGAAGACACAAGAGTGATCTAAGCTAAAATTAGAGTGATCTAACTGATTATAACTTATCACTCAAGAAGAAATGGAAAAATAGAATGCATGGGTTGATAAATAAAGATAAAAATATGCCAAATATGCATGGGTGGGTGCGTGAAATAGTTAACTCTATCTTTACGATAAAATTCCATGCAAATAGGAAGAAAAACAAGTGAAAACAGAGCTATTTTTTATCAAAAACTCGAGTTATTTCATGGTTGGGAAAAATGGCAGGGTCACCACCTGATCACCCCTTTCATTAGTCAAGGTCACCCGGGAGCGACCCATAGTCGACCCTTAGAGGAGTGGTCTTGGGTCAAAGCTCGGGATGGGAGATGGAAGAGGAGGAGAAAAGAAGGAGATCTACTTCTGAAAACAGGTCAAACAAGGGTGAAAAACCAAATCTCCACTCGCAAATGTAGGATCTCCCAATGATTGATTGAAACTAAAAACTGAAAGTTGGAGATGGCTTGGGAGGTCCTCTAGAGGGCTCCTAGGGGTGGGAATGGATGAAAAACACCGAGGAAAGAGGAAAACACAACAAATGGATGAATACAAGGCTTAGGGATGAAGTCACAAGCATAGGAAACACAAATCAAAAAGTGTCAAAAGTGAAGAAAGGGATGAAACGACAAAAGGGAAACGACACAAGGAAGAAGAAACCACATGCTACCAAGAGAATTGCTGCTGAGAGAATATTATTTCATGCTTACATGTATGTGACAAGGATTGTGAGTCATCATCGAGGTCCTCTTGGAGGCTATGCGTGATTTTGGTGCTTACATGGTGTTCAAAGGTCTTGTTTTACTTTTGAATCAAAATTCTTGCAATTTTTATTTGTATTGATTATTTATGTGTTTGAGTTGTGTTATCTCATCATATAGCTACTATTTGTTGGAAAATTAGGTGTCTCAACGTTGCAAAAATTTTTATTATTAATTTGTCATTTAATATTTTCCCACATTTGGTTATTATTTTATTCAGCTCCAACATAAAAGAGGAGACTTTGAATTTTTTAGTTGGCACTTGTGCCACATGTTGGTGCCTTGAAAATGATTTATTAGTTGTCAAAAGATGCCCACTTAGTAGTATGTTATGGAAGGGCCATTTTTAACGATATTATGATAGATTATATGACAACTGTAAGGGTCAAAAATAGGGGACAATATTTTGGATGTGAGAGCCTAATTTTAGACTGGAATCTCACGTTTTTGGGCACTACACCTCATGAGAGGTTTCACACATGGTTTTGAAAACCACAGAATGGTTTCTTGGTTGTGAGAGGTCTATAAATTGAAGGCTTGAGGAGAAGTTTGTGTGAGGAGAGTTTTATGCAGGGTTATGTTGTTAGTTTTTCCTCCAGAGGAGCAAGATGTAAATCTTCATGTTTTAAGGCTTTGAGCCTACAAGTGTATTGTAACATGTTTGTTGTTGCAGATTAATACATTGGTTTGACGCTTTGGAGTGTGGGTTTTTTTACCCAAAAGGGTTTTCCCCACGTATATTGGTGTCTCTTCTCTTCTGTTTATCTTTCTTCTATTCTTCTTCTTTTCATGTTCTTAAAGTGTTAATTTATATATCGTTATGCTGCTAAAATTTATTTAGATCTGTAAGCTACATTATCTTTCCTCTAAGGGTTAATGAGATGGAAAATCAACTGTCTGTTTCCGCTTTAAGGGTTTAGTAGAATGTGCTTACATCAAGTTATTGAATAACTGATTAAGTAAAATATAGGATGTTGTAAGGTGCATGCTAGGTTCTCTTTTCCCTTTCACCATTAATGGTCTTCCATCTCTATTTGTACCTGTAACTACCAAATTCAGAAAAATAAAGAAACGAAATGAAGCCAAAATGATTTTCTTTACTAAATCAACATAAACCTCAAATTGAGCGAATGAAATTTAAATAAAACTCAGTTAAATACATTACCAAATGCAAACTCCATTGATGAAGAGGATGTGCTCAACGGATGTTGATGCTCAATGACTCATACAAGATTTCTACAACATATACTTCTCAAGTTCATGTTATTGTTCTGCCTTTGAAGAATGAATTAGATTTATAAATGTTTGATTGTGGATGTGAACGATGAGGATTTGATCTTGGATGAATGGTTGAGATTGATTGAGAGTGAGTGGAGAATCTTAATAAACTAAAATAATAAAAAGGAGTTATGATGACTCCTTAGTAGGCTCTAAAATGGGTTAGGGTAATGAAATTTAAATAAATCTCAGCTATACATTGTTGAATATGAACTCCATTGATGAAGAAGATGTGCTCAATAGATGTGGATGCTTAAGGACTCGTGCAAGATTCTGCAACATGTACCTATCAAGCTCATGTTGTTATGTATTTCATGAAGGAATGACTTGGATTTATAGATGTTTGATTATGGATGTAAACGATGAGGATTTGAACTTGGATGAATATTTGAGATTGATTGAGAGTGAGTGGAGAATCTTAAAAGGCTAAAATAGTAAAAAAAGAGTTATAACATCTCCTTAGTTGGCTCTAAAATGGGTGAGGATAACAAGTTATTTTATTTATTTATTTTGACTAATTAGTTGTGTGTAGATTAAAAAAGAGGCAATCATGGACAAGTTATGATGGAATATGAGTCGATAATTAGTTTTTTTAATTATTTGTAGAGAATAAGTGAAAATGGATTTATTTATATTTAATTTTAGAATAAATGGATGGGTGAAGGGACTGGTGATAACAAATATAGTTAGGTAAAGAATGCATGTTAAGGATGAAAAGATTAGTGATGAATGGAAGGGAGAGGTATGCAAAAGATGAATGAGAAATGAAAATGATGTATGAATAAAGGTGATAGATAAAATGGTTATTTTATTTTTCTATTGTTTGCAGATGATGAAGAGATAGATACGATAAAGGGCTAGGTGGAATGAATATGATGAGGGATAAATGACTTTTATTTTGAAGGTACATGTTATATTGCATGGTGTTTCAAATATTCTGAGAAACTGATGCAGGAGCATCCCTAGTTCAAGAACAATCTTGCATCAACCAAAAACATTTGCATTTCAGTTTGTTTGCATTTCAGTTCTTTCATTTTCCAATTCATTTTAGGTAGTTTAGTCAGAAGCAATTTTCAGCTTGTGGTCCGGTTTTGGCATTTCACACCTTATGGATTTGGACTTAGCATCTACACTCATTCATCTACATCATATCAAGAATTCAGAGCATTTGGATCAGTTACCGGAAAGATATCGCTATTAGAAGATTGACTATTTTCTTAGAGTAGAGCATCCTAACAGTCTTAGACAAATCAACTAAAAGAGAAGGCTTACAGATCATTCCTTGACTTGCAGATCCTATTGACACATCATTCAATGATCCTTGGTTCGTGGCCGACCCTTCCTGGAGGTTCGCACGTTACTCCATTCATTTGTGGGCGTGTTCTATGCATTTAGGTCCGACCTATCTGTGTACACGCATTATAGCTCTTCATTGGAGTTTGTGATCTTCCTTGGCCGATACGGAAGAATCTATTGGTCTGGAAATGATATATATTGATGTAATAGATCGTTAGGAAAGTAGTTAACAAGTTCTCAGGATTTTAGAAGATTGATAGTTTAGATTTTGTGCGAAGGAGCTTCAAAGATTTATCTTGTGCATGTATGTAATCAGGCCTTTGAGCCCTAGATGTAAGCCCGCATGTTGCCGGCCAGATTGTATTTGAATTCTATGATATACTGAATGACTGAATCTGTAATTGTTCATTTTATTTGAGTTGTTTCCATTGTGTTTACTATTGCTGCATGATCCAGATAGTTCATTCTGTGAACCCTCCTACCGTGACTGCACCAGAAACCTGATGTTTTCTATAGCATATGACATGATGTACCATGATCTTGAAAACCATGATGACGTTGTTGCCATGTACATTGTAGGGCTAACCCAAAAGAAAAATTCACAAGTAGGCATATGACATATGGCACCATGATATGAAAGACCATGTTATTGTTGTCAAATGCCCCAAGGATGAACACACATGTAAAACAAAACAAGAAGACACACAAGCAAGAAAACATATAAAAAATAAAAAAAAAACAAGATTTTACCCCTGGTCAAGCTAGAAGCTGAAGATTGATTTGATGATGATGATTGCATTGTTGATTTGGGGACAATATATCCCGAGAACAAGATAAGGATTGGGAACGATATATCCCAATAATAATGTATTGATTTTTTTAGAATGGAACAAGGCTTGTAGCAAGACGAGGAACAAAGCCTATGGATGTTGTCGAATGGACACCGGATTGCTTGACTAGATTGGTTTGGATTTTTTTTTCTTTGCTTCTATATTTGGATTGCAATGCTAGGATAGTTATGCTGAACCATGCTATGTATTTGGATTGCTTTTGGGTAGTCTTTTGCTTTTTTTCCTAGGAGGGATTGATGTCATAATGTTGTAACCAATGATAAGGGAAAACTAATTCTAGTGACAAGGATGAAAGGCAGATTGGATTGGATGATTGAGAGATGGATGGAGGGATGGATTCAAGATGTGATCTCCAAGGACTATGTCACATCAAAATAGCATGCCCCCACTTGGTTCTATGGAATATTGGATATTATCAAGAAGTGTCCAAAGCATGTTTCGTCAGTTTTCCCCTGTCCTTATCAAGGTCAAAATTAGGAAGGGAGGATATATTGGGTACAATGAAATGGTTATGTGGATATGATGGATGGGTATGATGGGATGGTATGGTATGATGGACTTAGGATAGGTACAATGGAGGATTAATGGGACGAGTTGATGGAATAGAGCTTACCCCCAAGTGAAGGGTTCACATAGAGAACTAAATTACACATGACACCCACGAATGGGTTTTCATCATTGTACTTGTTGGGACTGAAATTCCCAAGTTGTTTTTTGGCAAATATTAAGTTTCAATCATCCAAAAATTTCAGTATGTGAGCATATATGGAAAGATCCATAGTTGTTTTCAAGCAGAAACTAACAATTGAGTTGATAGAATATTTGGATTTGAGCTATTCTAATTCCTAAAGACTTAATATAACATGGTTGAAGTGCCCATTAAAGATGAACTGTAAACAAGGAAGTGAAAAGTTACAAACCTTGTTAAAAATAAAGGAAAAATGGCATTAAGTACCAGAGCTAAATATGGGTGAATTCCTTGTCAAAAATGAATAGGGGTTGCTTTTTGAACCTTTTTAAAATTCCCTATATTTTGCAAGTTATGTGTGTTTTTAGTAAAATGCATTGTGGTATGGGTTTGTATGTTTGTATATACAAAGTTGTTTGTATATACAAAGTCTCTCATATACAACGTGGTTTGTATGTTCTGTCATTGTATGATGCATATGCAAAGTCCCTTGTATATCGGGTCACATTATGGTCGCATAAAGGAGTCATCGAGTTGATGCATTGTTTATTTGTATGCATTTGGCTAATGTTTTATTGTTACATACAAGGTGGACCCAATGAGGTTAAAAGTTGAAATGTATTTTCTGTCGGGTCCATTGCTTGTATGTTATGTTTGTATGTTTGGCAGAACGCAACATACATTGCGGTACATACAAGGCGATATGCATTGTCCAGAACTGAAACAATTATGAATTAATGTTAAGTCTTTGTATGTCTGTGCTTTGTATGTATGTTGCGGTATACATACATTGCATTACATACAAGGCGAATATGCATACCGCGGAACTGAAAGATTATGAAATGTGGTGAAATTGTTGTATGTTTTGCGTCTTGTATGTTTCGGGTTATACAAGGCTAATATACATACCGTGGATTTGAAAAAGTATGAAATGAAGTTAAGTTGTATGTATTGCGCTTTGTATATGTATGCTTTTGGAGACATACATTCTAATATACATACATTGCGGTACATACAAGCCAGAACTTAGAGAAATTAAAATCTGATATATAGGATACATCTTGACTCATTGTATATCGGAATATACATTGCACCTTATGCAAGTCACGGAACTGAAAAGTTATGCAATGAGATGTGATTGTTGTATGTTTTCACCTTGTATGTATGTTTTGGGACATGTAAAGCAAAATATACAAGGCTACATACAATGCGGAATCCAAGAAAGATTAAAGTTTAGTTAAACCAACGCATCAAGACTTAAAGTATATCGGAGGATGCATCTACAAGTCAGAATTGAAAGCGGCTACATAATGCGATTTATAAAATAAGAAGTCCGCAAGGAAGATACAATTGAATTTGTATGTATCGGGCATTATTTATGAAGGTTGGATACAAGTAGTGGGTCCCGCCACTTGCACATTTGGCTTGTATAACAACAATGTATATCTTTGATATGCCAAACTATTGTATATACAAGACATGACTTGTTATCACCGGTTCTCTTTAACGTTTCTAGCAGTCACCTCTTGTATCCAACACAATGTATATTCTCACATACATTCTTAGAGATACATTTGCGATATACATTTCGCATTACACCTTCAATAAAACAAAATGCACCTTATGCCGATACAAAATACAGAAACCCTAAAATGACATTTAATCCAAATGGTTAAGATATTTTTATGACATTTGAAGAATGAATTTTTTGCAGGATATACAAAGCAGGGATCAAGTTATAAAAAACACCCACGAAAGGATCTTGAGGAGCGACTAATAAATCATCGATAAGGGAAGTAATTTTTTAAGTAAATATATATGTTTAAATAAATTTGTTTTGATCAGAAATTAATTTGTGTTTTATATGGTCTTTTGGGAATAATAAAGAAACCCTCGAAGGAGATTAAGCAGAACTACAGTTAAAGATCTTTGTTTGATCCTGAAATGGTTATCCATTTGATGATTAGTGGCAAAGCATTAAATTTCCTGAATTTGTGTTAATAGAAAAAATACTGTTGTTCGGTTATCAACCATCACAACTGTTGTAACTGGTCTGAAGCTTGTATGCCACTCTTTATAAGAGATGACCAAGACCAGAAAGAGAGACATAGAATTTAGAATATAGGGAGAAAATAGGTAGAATAGAATAGGGAGATTACAAAACAGAACAGGGGATACTATAGATTAGATTTGAACAGCAATGCTAGTTCATTTTTAATTATTTTATTTCTGGTAGAACATGTGCAAGCATTCTCTGATGGAGTCAAGTCTGTAAGCATGAAGCAGTGACTGCAAATTTCGGTATCAACTATCTGTTAAATTTATTCAATTATATGACTGTCTCCTTTCAAAGTTTTCTTTGTTATTCAATTTGAGTTATCAAGTATATCTTCAAGTTGTCTATACACATTTGCTGTTATAGTGTGATAAGATTAATTGGTTTCTGCTTTCATAATTAAATCCTTTAAATCTATAATAGTAACTGTGAAGGCATTGTCATGGATCTGTAAGAAGAGTCATATAGTTAGGGTTTGTATTATGTCTCCAATTTTTGATAAATCTATTACAATTACAGTATTATTCTGATAGGTTCCTTCAAAGAGGGATTAAATCCTTTTAGATGAATGTAGGTAATTTGATTTTGACAATTGGATATATATAAGTATGGAATACTAACTACTTCCTTACAGGGTTGTACAAGTTACATACCTATTCTTTCATGCCAGATAGTTTGATTTTTTACCAAATAAATAGTCATTTATTTCATGATCATATTGACTCTATATTCAATAAGGCACTGGTCTAGTATTTTCATTATCACTTATCCAAATTCATTTTAGATTTACTTAGTTAGATTGCATTATTGTTTTAGTATTACAATTTAGATCATTTAGAATTAACTTGTTGTCTTTTCATTTGTTTTGTCATTTGTGCCATTATCAGTAGTTAGATCTATTCCGATTAAAGTAGTAATCATCTCTTTATCTGCTTTATTAATGAGAGGTTTACCCGCCTAGGTCTGGCAGAGCCTAAAATGAAGGGGGTTTAGCCATATCTACCCTGTGTCAGTTAGCCAAAAACGTCAAGAGAGCCTGGCATCCTCTTAGGGTTAACGACCTGCGTTTTTTAGTCCTAACAGTACTCACCCAAGGTGCCATGAGAATAGTTTTCATCATTGAAGGAAATTTTTCTCTTTACTATTAATTTTTTTTTTAATTTGGATAACTTGTAATTTTATTTCTTCAAGTATCAAGTTCCTATCTATATGATGCAACTAACCTAGAAGCTCTTATCATGATGTGTCAATAGTATCCTACCTTGAACTAATGCACAATTCATAGGTATTGTGATGCTCTTTGATAGTTGGGTTGGTTTTTATCTAAATTTAAACATCTTGATAGGGTGCCATTATAGCCCTTATGGTAAAGCATTGCTGCCAAGATACGAGAGATTCATGATTTTGTGTTGGATTTGGTTCTTGATTTGAGATTTTGGATAGGGGATTTAGATACTTGGACTCAGATTTAGGGTTGAGATTGAGTTTTAGATATTTAGATTAGAATTGCAGATTGCTAGATGTAGTATTTTTTACTATCCATGTTTGGGATGTTGGGTGTTCAAACTTGGATTCGAGATAGGGATTTTGATTAGGACCAACAATCACATACACTATGTTGGATCTTTGAATCTCATGTGTTCGAGTCAATAATGCTTGTGAAGATGGTGCACACCTATTGTATGCAAAGTACTTCTTTCGATTGTTTACCATAGTTTGAGTTGTTTGATTCATATTGATGTTTTATGCCATAATTTGTAATTTTACTTCATTTTATTCTTTTTCTTTATCTAGATCATTTGCTTTGGTTTGATTTGTGACTTCTTTTAGATTTTATACTTCTTTTTTCTTCAAGATCCACCTTTCTTGGTTGTTTCCTTTTCAATTTGTGGACTTATATTTCTCTTTGAATTCATTTTAATTTTTTTCTTGATGGTGATTTGGTACTTCATGGTGATTCTTGGATTCTTTTGAATTTATTTCTTAATATGCTAGGGCATCTAGATTAATTTCAAGGCATTTGTGATGATCCCTTAGCAGGATGTTATCTTGAAATCCCATGATCTTTGTGATTGCTTCATCATTTTGGAATAAGTCAAGTGATGCACAATTTTGTTGGTCCAAAACCCACGGGTTTAGGATGTTGGAGGTGAAGGTTGATGATATAAATAGATGTGCTAGTGAAAGGACTAGTGGCAACATGATTATTAAAGGGGCTATTAATGGCCTCCATTTCAATGTTTGCATTGGATGAAGTTGTCCCAATGATCGTCGAAGTATCAATAACATCATTAAAGTGCTCACTAGAAATCTTATATTTGATGCCTTGATAGCCATGATTTGCATAAACATGTACATGTTCAAGGACTCCTTGTTCATGAAGGCCTAGTCCCTTTCCTTTATAACCCATGATTTGACAAATTTTGTTGGTGATAGGATATTTGTTTCTTTGGAAACGTGATGCAAATCTATGTGTATCACCAAGAGACTAGATTTGACGAAGGTAGTTGGACCAACTTGATAAGATGTTTTTGTTTTCTCCTCATCCATGATGTTGGATCAAGTATACACTCAATGTGATCAATCATGAATTTCTTATCCTCATGCTCAATGTGAAGACCATGTACAACTTGAGTGCCAATATGTTCATTATGATTATGTTTCTTGTCTATGCGTTTGATGGGGTGAAGAATCACCTTGTGGGAAGGGGAGTTGTGAGATGATGGAGAGGACCAATTTGATTTTTTGGTCTTGTGAATTTGTGATAGGATGGATGGAATTAGCTTGAGTGTTTTGACCTTGATTTGGTAATGGGCAAGGTTGATCATGTTTTGACATAAGCTCTTAACATGTTATTAAATCACTTTGCTAACAAGATGGATGTACATTGTTTGGCTTTGATATCCCCTTTAGTGATTCATCGATATTGATGCAGGATCATCGCTCTCCATCTAAAATTTTGGTTTAAAATTTCATTTGAATTTTGGATTTCTGTGTTGTTTTGTGGATTGAGTGGTTGGAGGTGTCTTGGTGTAGCCTCCTGTTGCATTGCATTTTATCCCCCTGACGCTTACAAGGCAGAGACTAGTTCCTATAACCAATTAATAAAAGAATCCCTGTCCAGGTGACCAAAGATATTAGAAAGGTTCGTGTCGCCAATTATTTGATATCAAATGGTTTCTCCCATTGCTAAGTGTCAGGATTGTGGACCGTTATCTTTTTCAGAAACTGATAGTCTGACAATTATAGTCTTAAGGTGAAGATGAAAGGTCAAAAGTGGGGAAGAATTACAAGACAACTGAAAGGTAAATGGAGGGACTTCTAGAAATGGTTGAGTTGTGGCAGTCGTGAGGTAGGTGAAAGGGCAATCGTAAGAAAATGGTTGCAGAATGAGTCGAGTTAGTAACAACGACATCTTGGAATGGTTGCTGAGGCATCAAGGGCATGTTCACTATCAAGAGTCAAGGGTGGAAATAAAAGATATGGCTTCCCAGAAATAGAAGCAAGGAGAATGACCAAAAAAGAAGATAGGAGGGTCGATGCAATAAGAAGGCAAAAAAAGGCCAATAATTGAGTCAAAGGAATAGATAGAGATCGTTCAGTCGAGAGGCTAGTGGGTGTAAGTGTTAGATTCAAGATAGACAACAGAGAGGGAGGGTGAATCAGTTGTCCCAAAACTTTCTCTTATTAATCACTTAAATCCTTCAGCAGCATAATAATAAATCAATCATGAAACATAATGCAACAATTCAAGAGCAGAAACACATTAACACATATGACACCAAGATTTTAATGTGGAAAACTCGGTTAAGGGAAAAACCACAGGGTGACTAACCCAAGATTGTATTCTCTATTAAAAGAATAAGAAAAACAAAATGGCACATGCCAATTAGGGCTCACTGCCCGAGCACACTGCTCACAAAAGGCCCATTGTCTACAGGAGACACAATGTCTACAAAATGATAAATATTACATACTTGAATTGAAGAATAGCATCTTCACCATGCTTGAGTTAGTTCCATTTAAGCCCAATACTTCTGCTCTGCCTTTCACTTTCCTCCTCTCTACCACATTCTCATCACCGCCAAGATTGTTTTTGAAATGACTTCACAACTTCTTATTTATACAAGACATTGACTTTGGGATAATCATCCAAGTCAGAATACTTTACAACATGACTAATTACAAAAGACTTCATGTGGATCATCACACTGTCAGCCACATAGATCTGAGACTTTAATATTCTTTGAGGAACACGCCATGCTTCGCAGAACATCTTCAAGATCATCTACAGGATGTGTAACTCATCCGGTCGGCCAAGTTTAGGAAGAACATCATCATCCGGAAGTAATTCTTCAATTATGAGCTCAATCTTTAGTGCGAACCACCAACACAAACTGGACATAATCCAGAGACCTCCACAAGCTTGCCTGAATCACCAAGAACATCCACACTACTTCTGCTTACTGAAATCATTCTCTCCTTCATTCAAAACTTCAAGAATACAGTCTGTCATCACTGTCATAATGGAATAGATGCTTGCGGACCTCCAGACCACGAACCAATCAGGTTGTCAATTCACATTGACTTCCTAAACACTCCACCAAATCCGTAGAACAAGATATTTCATTTCTGGATCTCACCAGACCTATTTGTGTCACTCTGTCACCTCTGAACATCTGCCAAAACTAGATTTACTCATATGGCCATAACTTCTTCAAATCTTCATGCGGACCTCTCAAATCTTTACTAGATGACCTTTGGACACATATGTACAAACCCTTTGATGCGCATCCTCTGATCTTCATCTTAGATGGGATCTTTACTTCACTATCTTCACTGTTCTTCTCTATTTCTAATAGGACTAATTTTCTCAATATCCTCAGCATACAACTCATCCAATCCTTGTCATCAATGCAACATGAGTATGTTGACATTAATGACAACACCGGTTAGGCCCATACTTGCAACAATCTCCCCCTTTGTCATTGATGGCAACATATGATGTGAAAAACTATTTTAACCATCAATACAAGAACTTCTCCTCATTGATTGACATAACTCCCCCTACCAACAACAACTATTCACATGTCTTCTCTTCCTTTACTACTCCCCCTTTGATTAGAAAACCACTTTTTGTTTTTCACATGTCTTCTCTCCCCCTTTGACATCAATGGCAAAGGGTACATACTTTCATCACTTCAGAATCATACCAACTGCTCCCCATGAGTAGCAACTTCCCAACATCAATCCGGACCATAAGATATGATTGTGAGATCCACTGGAGTGATGCACATCAGTGCAGTGCACCTTAATTTAGAGCCGGAGGGATAATAACCCCTAACTTCTCCCTGAGATACTCAAAAGAGTCCTTAGGTAGAGGTTTTATAAAAATGTTTGCAATCTGATCCTTGGAGGGAACAAACTCTAATCTGACTTCATTCTTGTTCACTTGCTCTCTCAAAAAGTTAAACTTGATGGATATGTGCTTTGTCTTTGAATGAAACACTGGATTTTTTGATATATTTATTGCACTTGAATTATCACTGAAGATTGTGATAGGTTCCTCATACTCCACTCTGATGTCTCTTAGCATTTGCTTCATCCACAATACTTGAGTACAACTACCTACTCCTGCAATATATTCTGCTTCTGCAGTGGAAAAAGATATTGCCTCTTGTTTCTTGCTCAGCCAAGAAACTAATCTTTTCCCCAAAAAGAATGCTCCACCACTGGTACTCTTCCGGTCATCCACATCTCCTACCCAATCCGCATATGTATATGCATGAAGAGAAAAATCATGATCTCTAGGATACCGTAAACCATACTCAATTGTCCCTTTTAGATATCTAAGAATCCTCTTGATTGCCATCACATGAGATTCTCTAGGATCAGCTTGGAATCTAGCAAGAAGACCAATAACATTCATAATGTCAGGGCTAGTTTGAGTAAGATACAATAGTCCTCCAATCATTGACCTATACTTTTTCTGATCAGCCTTAGGAGAGTCATCATCTTTGCTCAATTTACATCCAGTTGCCATGGGAGTACTCATTGGTTTTGAGTCTTCCATCCCAAATTTCTTCAACAATTCTTTCAGATATTTGGTCTGTGAAATGAAGATTCCTTTCTTTGTTTGAATGATTTGCAGACCCAAGAAGAAATTTATTTCCCCAAACATGGACATCTCAAATTCACTTTTCATTTGATTTGCAACAGTTTTACACATACTATCTCTTCCTCCAAAAATGATATCATTAACAAATACTTCAACAATCAAGATATTTTCATGATCAATGTTGAAGTACAAGTTACTGTCAGCAGTACCTTTGTTGAAACCAATCTTCAAAAGATGCTTATCCAATCTTTCATACTAGGCTCTTGGGGCTTGTTTGAGTCCATATAGTACTTTCTTCAACTTGCAGACCATATCACAATGATCAGATAATTGGAATCCATCTGGTTGCTCAATGTAAACTTCTTCTTCCAAGTCACCATTCAGAAAGGTAGACTTGACATCCATCTGATATACTTTGAAGTCCTTGAAGGCAGCAAAGGCAAGAAATAATCTGACTGCTTCAATTCTTACCATTGGAGAAAAATTTTCTTCAAAATCAACTCCTTCTACTTGGGAATAACCCTTGCAGACCAATCTGGTTTTGTTTCTAACTACTTCACCATCTTCATTTAGTTTATTCCGAAAGACCCATTTGGTTCTAATCACATTTTTGTTTCTAGGTCTAGGAACAAGATCCCAAGTGTGATTTTTCTCAATTTGCATCAGCTCTTCCTTCATTGCTTTAGTCCGGCTTTCATCATTGCATGCTTCATTCACTATCTTTGGTTCAATCTTTGAAATCAGACAATACTTTTATGAGTCTTGAGCAATCTTTCTTCTTGTTTGAACACCTTTGCTTTATCACCTATGATCTGATCTTCAAAGTGATTCAGTCTTACATACCTGGGAATTTTGGGGGTTTCTTGTACTTCTATTTCTTTAATAGGTTCATTCAAACTTATCTCTTCTTCCTGATTCTCCAGATCAGTTTGGATCTAAATTTCAGAAGGGGCTTGGACTTCTTGGACCAAAACATCATTCTGATCATCTTCATCATATTCATAAAACCTTGAGGGTTTTTCAATACCTTCATTAACCTTTACATTTGTACTTTCTATAATCTTTCTCAATCTCTTGTTATAACACCGGTATGCTTTGCTTTGAGTAGAATAACCCAAGAATATTCCTTCATCACTTCTAGCATCAAATTTGCCAAGGTCTTCATCTCTTTTAATATAACATTTGCTACCAAACACTCTGAAATACTTCACAGTGGGAGTGATACCAAACTAGAGTTCATAAGGGGTCTGACCAGTATTACTTCTAATTTGTACTTGATTAAGAGTATAGACAGCAGTGCTTACAGCTTCTCTCCAGTAGATCTGCGAAACATTTGCTTCCATCATCATGGTTCTAGATGCTTCCTGGATGGTCCGGTTCTTTCTCTCCACTACTCCATTCTACTGTGGAGTCCTTGGAGTAGACAACTGTCTTTTTATCCCATGTTTCTCACAAAATTCTATGAACTCCTCGGATGTGAATTCTCCACCTCTATCAAACCTAAGACATTTTATGTTTAATCCCATTTCATTCTCTACCATAGCCTTGAATATTTTGAATTTCTCAAGAGCCTCAGATTTCTCTTTCAGAAAAATCACCCACATCATCTGAGAGTGGTCATCAATTAATAACATGAAGTATCTATCACCTTGCAAACTTTTGATTCTTGTCGGACCACATAGATCAGTATGTACTAAGTCCAACAATCTGGTAGAAGACTGTTCCTTACTTTTGAATGTGACTTTTCTCTACTTACCCAACTGACATTCTTTGCATAAACTATTAGTAGGTTTCACCAGTCTTGGAAGATCTCTTACAGCCTGAGTGTTGCTTATCTTGATGATATTATCAAAATTCACATGACACATTCTCCTATGCCACAACCAACTCTGATCAATTTGAACAAATAATCAACTTTTGCCAGTACCAACCAAGTGGAAGATATTACCTTTTGTTTGAGTATCAAATGCAATCTCTATTCTAGAACTTTCAAAGATCTTACATTTTCCATTTTTGAATCAGAGATCATAGCCTTTGTCCACCAACTGTCCAACACTGAGAAGATTGTGCTTTAGACCTTCAACATATAGTACATTACTAGTTTTGTTCTTTCCATCAAAAGAAATAGTTCCTCTACCTCTGATTCTGCCAACATAATTATCACCAAATTTTACAACTCCTCCTTCATATCTTTCCAAATCCATGAACTTATTTTTTTCAGTTGTCATATGGTGGGAGCATCCACTGTCAATGACCCAATCATCCTTTTCTTCAACTTGAGCAGCCAGAGCTCTTTCTACCATTTTGTGATTGACAGATTCAGAGGGCATTGGATCTTCTTCCTTGATGGCAATAAACACCTAGTCACTTCTGGATTTGTTTCGTGTCTCTAATTCATCATCTGTTACTCCTTCATCATCATCATCTTCATGAACATAGTAACATTTCTTTTGAAATCTTGATATGTTTGGATTTGCTCTTGAAAATCTTTACAGACACCTTGAGGCAAAATGACCAATCTTATTGCAGTTGAAACATTTGAAGGGCAATTTTCCTTCATACTTACCGGATCCTCTTAGCAGTCTTTTTACAATATTGGCTTCAAGTTGAGCAGCTTCTGCTTCATCTTCTTCCAGATCTTTTCTTGCTTTTTCATACCATGATAGTTTCTTTGAACAGTTCTCTCCCGGATCAAACTTTTGTTTGCCTTTTACAGAGGCACTACCTTTGAATGCAGATTCAGTCTTGGGAGGTGCATCTCCAAACTTGGCCAGTTCAAATGCAGCTAATTTTCCAACCGATTGATCTCTTGTGATATTTTTAAAAGATCTAAATTCTTCAATAGCAGCAACCTTGTATTTGTAAGGAGGTAGGGATCTGAGAACTGTGGAAACAATCTCTTCTTCATCCAAGATTCCACTAGCACATCTAACGCCACACACAAGCTCATTTACTCTTGGCATAAATGTAGTGATATTTTCATCTTCACTCATCTTCAGGTTTTCAAATTTTCCTTTTAGACTTTGTAGCTTGGCACATTTAACATACTTGTCTCCTTCATGCAGAACTTCCAGTTTTTCCCAAATCTCATATGTAGTTTTTAGATCTATAACATTTGTCAGCTCTAAATCAGATAAGGCACTTAGAAGAGCTTCTTTAGCCCGAAGATTGTTTTCAGCATCCCTGACTTCATCTACAGTTCTTGGACCAT
Organism: Cunninghamia lanceolata; assembly: GCA_027924645.1. Lineage (NCBI taxonomy): Eukaryota > Viridiplantae > Streptophyta > Pinopsida > Cupressales > Cupressaceae > Cunninghamia > Cunninghamia lanceolata. The sequence goes on along the minus strand of BSBN01000206.1, from coordinate 2,177,157 downwards.
TCTGTGGAGGAACATACTTCTTTGAAGCCATGATCCAATATTGCACTCCCATACATTGCAAGTGACATTCCATGCGGTTTTTCCAAAGAGTGTAATTGGTTCCACCAAACCTCAGACTATCCTTCTTGTAGGAAGACATCTTGGATCTCCTCAAGCGGTTAAACTCTTTTAGAGCATTGGGTGAATATTTTGTCTTCAACTAACTGAAAGCAAATTGGTTATATCGACCATAGTGTAATTAGATAAATCTCTCCTCTCAGCAAGGGGAGGTTCCCTATCAACTATCACAAACTATTTTAAACTAAATACTAATTCAAGGGTGAGACCATATCATCCATTTCTCTTTTTTCAGAAATGATGTTTACAAAATGAAAGAGTACTTTCTTAATACAAATTGAATAACCAAGAAACGCATGAGAGCACAAAGTCTATCGTTGTTTCTTTTGCTGATTTATAACTTTAGAACTCAGTAGAATGAGGTGCATCCCAAAGTCTTCACTGAAAACTACGACAAAATATATGATCACAAAAGATAATAGTAGTTCAAAGCCTTTCCAATATCCTTTACTTTAAAACACTAAATCACAAACTAAAAATAATTGTTGTAGCACAAAGTCTCCACAATCAACTTTAGAACATCTCCTAGATTATTCACACTCACACTACTATTCAATCAAACAGATAAGATCGTATTAGAAAAAGGACATAAAAATAATTTCCAATATGCCACAAGTTATTTCAACACAAAGATTGAACGATCACTTGCTTTCTTATTCACTTGATAAAATTTGATTTACAATTTGAACACAAAGTCTCAAAATGCTCTTCAATTTGGTAGAGTTTCACTTCAATAACTAAAAGATAAATTTACAATAGAGGCCCTCTTTATTTATAGGGAGGAGCCTGGATCAAAAATAGGAAATTTACAACTACTTTGACTTATTCAACAAAGGAGTCCTTTTTGACTTGGGACTTCCTATGTTTTTATATGTAATTACATATGAGAAAAGTACACGTAAATATGTCCAAAATTGTTTCAAAAGTACATATGAAAAATAGAAAATAAACTAAGGGAAAAACTACTTCAACTTGTATTGCCATCTTTCTTCCTGTGACCATCATACATAGTGAAAGTTGCTTGCATCTCAATACTGTCTGGACTAACTGTGTTCTTGAAAATCATCTTGGCTCTAACTATGGTGTCTCTAATCGTGGTGACTGATTTTGCATGACTAGTTAACTTGGTTTTCAGATTATCCAAAGTTAACTGATTGTTGAGAATATTGTCCACAGAGGCCATTGAAAATGTTTTGTCCTTGAATTCTTTCTGGAACATATCTTCAAATTCCTGAACCATCTCTTCTGCAGAGAGAAATTGTTTATCCTGTGACACAAGTTTGCACGACAGCTCCTCCAATTTATGCAAAAGACTAACATCACTTTGTTCACTTAGTTTCCTTGTAGCTTCCAGGTCATTGATCAAATCTTTCAGCACATGGCTTTGATATGTCAATGCCTCTTTGGTTTTTGTATAAGAATCCCTATTAGGAATGACACCAATTGATATTAGGGTGCTTATTTTCAACTTTCTCATCTCCACCCACTTATAATGATTCTGTTCTAGGCGATCGATGTCTTGAGAAATAACATCAATTAGGTCATCCAGTTCCTCTCTTATCTTCTCCATTTTGTCTGTCTTCTCAGATAGCTCTGTGAGCATAGAGATTCCTTGTGCACACATCCTTTCTAAGTATTATTCAAATACTTTTCCCTTGAGATGAGTCTTTTCTTCTTTCTGAATGATGGGGTCTTCTATAGAAACAGCCTCGAGAGTTACTGCTTCTAAATTCAAAGTGATTTTCCTCACCATTGCAGTCAACTGTTCCACCATTGCTTTGTAATGATCTTTCATTTCTTTCTCTTTATCAAATTTCTGAATCAGGATGTTCGTTGTTGATTGCATATCATTCTTCGCACTTTCATGAGTTATTTTGCCTAACTCGACTCTAGAGATAGAGTAATCATTCATATCAAAATTTTCCATGGTCACATCCTGTAGAGGTCTTGCAATCTCTAGAAATTTGTGTCCCTTGTTCCCTAGCATTCTTGAAAGAATCTTTGGCTTCTTCGAGGTCTTGGCTTTTGCAGGCACCAGCTTACTAAAATCAAAGTCATCTGGAGAGATGGCTTGTTTCTTCCTTTTTTAGGTATAAGTTGACAACCATGGTGGAAGCACAGAAGTACTAACATTAGGATCTGTTCCCATTGTTGGTGTCACCGGAATTGCACTTGCACTGGAAGTAGAAACAATAGGTGGAGTGTTAGTAAAAACTACACCTGTTACATTTACATTTGAAACCTACTCAGTATTCATTACAAAGTGATCAAAAATAGAGGTATCCCCAATATCAAAAGATGAGGAGGAGAAACTAGGAATAGACTCTGAGGAACAAAGCACATCTTCAAAAGTATTTTGAGGATTGTCAAAAATAGTTTTGGAAGGGGGTGGAGATTCAGAAGAGGGAATATCAATGGGGAAAGCAAACAAAGGAACTGCAACAGGTGTGTTGGGCAAAGGAGAAGAGACTCCCGTTTCTTGTTGTACATTCTCCTGTGGAGATGAAACTTCTTCTTCTTGTTGATCTGTAGATCTATCTTCAACCTCCATTTCTTCAGTGACTACCTCTTTAGTGTTTTGTTTCTCCACTTTCATATCTTCTATCCACAAATTTGATCCTAGGCTTATGTGGCTTGGAAGAAGAGGGAACATCACTTTTGTTCTTCATTCTATTCTCCACCTTTTTACTTGTTTGCTCTTGGATCTCAGTCTTTGATCTTGTAAGGAATTCTTTCAAAGCAATTCCCTTATCTGCTAGCCAGTTATTAGTGTTTGCCAATATAGGCTCAAATCTTTTCCTCAGAGAGATCAATTCTTTTTTAGACCATTAGATTGGAGGGAGAGGAGAGCCAGCAACCTGTTCAGTGTTATATCTGTCATCGATCAATTCTCCATCATCCACTAGATCTTCAGGAATGTCAACCAATCCCAGATATTCAATCTGCTCAAGAGATAACCGGCTATAATCAAACTTTCTAATATCTTCCTCTGTTCTCAAATCTACCTAGACATCTTCAACCATAGGTTCATGGAATTGGGTTTTCCTCTTGATCTTATCCTTCACACCTCTGTAATCAAACTTTGGTCTTCTCTTGAATTGCTTCATGGTTACAAGCTGCATTTCAGTTTCCATGGCTCTAGCCTTCGCAGTAGTTAATACTGAAAACCTGCCAATTTCAACTGGAAACTTGACTGGGCTTCTTGAGTTCCATTTGTTTATTATGTACGACAATCATTTGTCTACATAATTCCATTAAAACAAGTTTATCTGAGGGAAACCTTGGCAACATATAGGGATGACCTTGGAAAAAGCCAACCCTTAGATATGAAAAAGAAGGAACTTGAAAGAACATGCATCCAAAATCATTCACTATAGACCAAGCTTCATCTAAAACTCTTCTTTGTTCTAGCTGAGGGTCGAAAAGACATAAGAACACTGCAAAGAAAGCATCATTTACCCTCCTAAAATGGTGAATAGAACCCTTCAATGTCAATTGAGAATAATACTGATATACAGGAATTATTCTCCTATCTCCTTCTGATGTTAGACTTGGAAAGATTCTCATGGAGGACGCTATGTACACCAGATAAGAAGTCATGTAGAATTTAAAGGTAGTGGATACCTTTGTCAATTGCTCGTGTAGAGCATTGCTGATTTGCTCACCCCAGAAGATGGCTTGTTTACCTTGGAGTATTACCTTGATGAAAGGGTACATCCACTCATGAAATAGTGAGGGAGATGACAATCCTCTTATCCTGCTGAGAAGAGTTATCAGATCACCAACTTCTTCTATAAAGTGACTTCTAGGAAAACTCTATGGCCATCTAGTCAAATTTGATCTTGAAGTTTTGAGCCATTTAGTATTGATTACCTTCTTAGCTTTCTCTAGTTTTTGTCATACTCTTTTTGTGCTTCAGCAAAATCTAGCTTTATTACTTCTGTAGCAGGAGGGCACATGAAAACCTTATCAATGAATTCAAGATCTAATCTGATTATCACATTGCCATTTGCATCCATCACAGCCCTAGTATCTATGTTGTAAAACTAAGCACACTAAAGAACAAACTCTATGTTGTGGGCTGCCACTGGGAAAGATGACACCAAATGGATGTTACTATCAATAATCTTTTTCATTGCAGAGCTGGGATTATTGGACTTGGTTCTTTCCACAAATTCAGTCATGTCCACATGACCAATCTCTATATCCCTAATGTCATCGACATTAGAAGTAACCGAAGTGATTGGAAAAACACCTTGATATTTATACTTCATCGCTTTCAACTTTGGATGGAGATGGCTCTGACATTAGCTTTGGAGAGAAATCTGAGATAAATATCTACCACGAACACTTGTTGAGAACTGAAAAAGGCCATGATCTTGCAGTTAGGGGAAAAATGGATAAACTGGGATAACCGCGATTCGATGATCATAGACAGGAAAGCATGTGTTGAAGGGCTTGAGTGCGAGCAAGCCAAAAAACAAAGGAAAGCGGCTCAAAAAAGCAAAATTGAAAATATCCTAGAGTTGGAAAAATTTGAGAGAATGTTTGCATGGGTGGCAAAATTTGCCGCCCTTGCATGTGAGGGATATTTCACAAGTGTATCGGTGGTTAAATTCGCCGCTATTGCATGTTCCAAGGGAATTGCAAGTGTTATGTATCGATGGCAAATTATGCCGACATAGTAGATTGGTATGAAAATTGCAAGTTTGATGTTTGAGTGGCAAAAAATACTGACAATACATGTGATGGGAGAATACTGCAAGGGTTCGAGTGGCAAATAATGCCGACACTGCAAGTTGGATATTTCAAGGTTTTCATGTAGGGGCGGCGAATTTCATTGCCCATACACTTACATTTTGATAAGTCTTCAAACACATAAGCGGCAAAAAATGTCGACTTCGCATTTGCTCACAAGTTTATGGAAGAACTTGGGTGGTAAACTTCACCGCCACTACACAGGAACAAGCATAATGAACATGTTTGAGCGGTCAGTTTCACCGACGACAATACACAACAATGGTTATGAAGGTTTATGTCTCAAGCGGTAATTATTGCCAATGATGCAGACGTTGTAAGATGGTTTTGGTGTTTGATTGGGACAAACCACCGATGACACATATCACCTTAAAACCTAGGGCACAAACATTGGTCGGCGATTTTCGCCGTTTGGATTTACTAGTTTACAATCTAGGGCACAAGCAATAAAACCTATTCGGGGACCTAGACAATGCACATTTGAAGAACAAACTCAAAAGATTAAGCAAAAAATGACAATAATAAATAGGAATGCAAAATTTTACAAAGGTTTTTGATAAATTCAAACTAATAAAGCCATTGAACAATCATATTAACGAAACCCTAGAAAGTGAAAGTGGTTTAACGACTTACCTGTTGAGAGATTGAAACCCTAAGCTTGACGACGGCGATTCGAAATCTATTTTGAATCCAAGATCACCACGGTCGAGCGGTTTGAAGAGGGTTCAAGAATCGACTAGGAAGCTTTGAAGAAAAAAGAAATGATGAAAAAACAACGAGACTACACATTAAAAAGGTTTAAAAGATATGATCTTAATGCCAACACGAGTGGCAATTAATGCCACTAGAGTTCGTGATTTTGAAGATAGACCTCACTCGGGCGGTGAAAATTGCCAACCTTGCATGGTGCTTTCCAAAATACAAAAGCGGTAAAAACAACCGACTTTACACATGCGCTTTATGTCCGAGAACATGTAACGGCGACAAAAAGTGCCGCTCGAGCATGTGGAAAGGAAAAACTATGTAAAAATGGCAAAAAGTGCCGACTCAACACAAGCAAACAATCAGAATATGCAATAGCGGTGAATTTGGCCGACTTTGCATATAAAGATTCAAAATTTCACTAACACCCCAAAAATGATCAAAATTGATATTTTGGTTAGTTTACAACCTAATCGATTTGCGCAAACTTCGAGGAATCGATTCGAGGGAATGTTGTAAACTAGTTTAGGATGTCATACAACTTCGCACGAGGCCAAGAGAATCTTGTCTCGATTTGCAAACTTAGAGTGTAGATTACAAAATGTACAAGTTTCATATGGGTTGTCCACAAAAATGAGCATAGCTGATTTTGAGAACAACAACTAGGAACTTAGCTCTGATACCAATTGTTACATTCAAGATAGACAACTGAGAGGGGGGTGAATCAATTGTCCCAAAACTTTCTCTTTATAATCACTTAAATCCTTCAGCTGCATAATAATAAATCAATCATGAAACATAATGCAACAATTCAAGAGCAGAAACACATTTACACATATGACACCAAGATTTTAACGTGGAAAACTCGGTTAAGGGAAAAACCACAGGGTGACTAACCCAAGATTGTATTCTTTGTTAAAAGAATAAGAAGAACAAAATGGCAAATGCCAATTAGGGCTCACTACTCGAGCACACTGCTCACAAAAGGCCCACTGCCTACAACAGATACACTGTCTACAAAATGATAAATATTACATACTTAAACTGAAGAATAGCATCTTCACCATGCTTGAGTCAGTTCCATTTAAGCCCAATACTTCTGCTCTGCCTTTCGCTTTCCTCCTCTCTACCACATTCTCATCACTGCCAAGATTGTTTTTGAAATGACTTCACAACTTCTTATTTATACAAGACATTGAATTTGGGATAATCATCCAGGTTGGCATACTTTACAACATGACTAATTACAAAAGACTTCATGTGATCACACTGTCAGCCACACAAATCTGAGACTTCAATCTTTTTTGAGGAACACGCCATGCTTCACAGAACATCTTCAAGATCATCCGCAGGATGTGTAACTCATCCGGTCGGCCAAGTTTGGGAAGAACATCATCATCCATAAGTAATTCTTCAATTACGAGCTCAATCTTCAATGTGGACCACCAACACGAACTAGACATAATCCAGAGACCTCCACAAGCTTGCCTGAATCACCATGAACATCCACACTACTTCTGCTTACTGAAATTATTCTCCTTCATTCGGAACTTCAAGAACATAGTTTGTCATCACTGTCATAATGGAATAGATGCTTGCGGACCTCCAGACCACGGACCAATTGGGTTGTCAATTCACATTGACTTCCTAAACACTCCACCAAATCCATAGAACAAGATATTTCATCTCCGGATCTCACCAGACCTATTTGTGTCACTTTGTCACCTCTGAACATATGCCAGAACCGGTTTTACTCATATGGCCATAACTTCTTCAAATCTTCATGTGGACCTCTAAAATCTTTACTGGATCACCTTTGGACACATATGTACAAACCCTTTGATGTGCATCCTCTGATCTTCATCTTAGCTTGGATCTTTACTTCACTATCTTCAATGTTCTTCTCTGTTTCTGATAGGACTAATTTTCTCAATATCCTCAGCATACAACTCATCCAATCCTTGTCATCAATGCAACAAGAGTATGTTGACATCAATGACAACACTGGTTAGGCCCATACTTGCAATAGTAAGTGGCCAAATTAGGTTTGGAAGGCCGATAGTTTTGCAGGCCAAAATAGAAAATGAGATAGTCGAAGACATTGCTCAGAGGAGAGCATATCGGCCAGGAAGATTAGGAAAACAGGCCGTAGAGGAAAGGCCAATGCAGAAGCAGACCAAGGAAATCAAGGCCAAGTAGGTAAGGCCCAAATGAGAGAAAGGAAATCATGAAGTCGAAGGGGACGACTCGAAAGGAAAGGAAGGCTGAATGAAATAGAGGAATTGAGTCACGAGTCAAGGATAGAGGAGGCCGACAAGGAAGAAGTCAGGGCAAAAGTCATAAGGATAGGCAAAGTTGATGGGAAGAAATCAAATGTGGCCCAAGGCCAAATAGTCAAGAACAAAGAGTGAGTTGAATGTAAAGGAGAGAATAGGGTCTGTAGCAGGAAGAAGTAAAGACCTCATAGTCAAATATGTATTCACCTTGCAAGTAGAAGAATATAATAAAAGATTAATTTGTTATGATGTTGTTGTTGTTTATGATCTCAAGGTTTTGTATTGATGAATGTCAAATTTCTGTCTCCATGGTTGATGCCATTGAAAGTTTCTGGCCCTGATTACAGACTAGGAAGTTCCTGTAGCATAAATGTGTTGTTATAAAATTGTTTATCTCGTTGGTTAGGTCCCTGTCACGTTCTTGATAGTAAGTTATGAGAGGTTGAGAATGGTTATGTATCTGAGAAGAAGAGTGGAAAGCAGATGGAGATTTTTTGTGCCATCAAATATACTCCTTGATTCTTGTACATCAAGGTGAGAGGCATTTCATGCTTATGGGTTTTATGGATCTTATGGATTTGATGGACCTTTGGAAATGTAGACTTTACCCTTCCAGATGGGTGGTCTTGTAGGGATGGTGGCCTAGGGGATCTTCATCATGTTTAACATGCTTTAGATTGGTAATATTCTTGCATGATGACTCTTGACATTGGGTGGGAATGGTACCAGGAGGATTTTGGATAACCCTAATATGTCTTGCATCTATAAGATGATTGCCAACAACATACTTGTATTTGTCAAAGAATTATTGTATGGGATTAGAGGTGTTGCATAACTCCTTGTCTTTTCTCTTTATATTTTGCTTATGATTCCTTGCTAGTAGTCCTTAGATGAAATCCTTCCTAGATTGTTTGGATAAGGTAGGATTAGATGATCGATAAGATTGTTGGTTGCTTTGTGAAGATTTGTATGATGAAGAACTTATATAAGAGGATGAGGCTTTGATTGGTTTTTGGAGGGTTTAGAATCAGACATAAATTTGTTTTGAGGGTCTTTTCCTAGAATGGTGTTATATGTGTGTGTTTTCTTTAGGGCTAGACAAAACTCTTTAATACATATGGCTAACATGATTAAAAGGTAAGTTTTTATTAAGGAAAATCCTTAACAAGATTCTTTTAGATGCATTATTACCTAAACATCTACTTAATACATCATAGATATTATGAAGTTTTAGTTTTATTTTTCTATTTATTTAGTCTTTTGATATTTTTATTTTATAAAGTATAATTTTATAGTAGAAAATTTTATCTTTTAAAGCTCGTATATATATACACACACACACACACACATACATACAGTGAATTATGGTTTAGAGGACCACTCCCATACATTAAATAAAATAAAAAATGCAAAGTTTTGTTAGAGGATGTGTTGTAACGAGGATTGCACCCTAGCTAAGTGTAAAACTTAGCTATCCTGTGAAACATGGGATCACCTTCAAGCTGTGGGTTGCCTATGATGAAGGTGGACTGAATCTTCTATATTGATGAGGAAAAGGGATAAAAAGATTGCTATGTTCTGAAATCTAGATCCTAGGAGGTGATGCACTGAGTTTATAAGACTTGTTCTTGTTGTTTCAACTCACAATTTCTCTCAAAAATGGATTTTGTTTCACACAACTCAATCCAAACAATGTTCATACATCAGTATTTCATAGGGAGGTTTGAATTTTTATGTTTGTTTGAAGGAAAACTAATGGTTTTCACAGCTACAACCTGTTGAAAGTGATTAACACAACCTATGACCTATATGAATATTAAGCTTCTTAGAATGAGACATAAAATTGAAGGGTTTGTTTAAAATCACAAAATTTTTGCATCAATATCACTCATTTAACACATAACACATGCTAATTGAGAAGGATAACCTACTGATTTTATTGAAAAATTGGAGTTTCTGCTTACAATGTTTGAAAAATGCTTGAAAATTACATAAAAAGGTTGTTGTTCAACAATGAATGCTTCTAGTTTTTGAGTTACAATACCATGTTTTCTTGTTGTGAGAAAAGAAAAGATAGAAAGAACTAAGAAAAAAGCAACTGTGTGCTTGGTTTTGATGAAAGAACTTGTCTTCAAAGAAGGCAGTCTACATGCTTGAACTGGGCACTTGGGAAAGTGAACTTCAACTGAACTCGAACTGATCTAACTGCATTAGAGTGATTGGAATTGAAGTCTTCAATCAATTTGCATGAACTAGAAGTTGCTAGGTGTACAAGGAAAAAAAGCCTCTATTTTAGGAATCCATAATGCCCCAAAATGCATGATTTTAGCTTCAAACTCCTCTTAACTTCAACCTTAACCATGTGGACTTCTTAAACAAGCCTAAACTAACTAAAAGCATCACTAAACTGAATGTTTAACTCCCTTTTAAACTCTTTGAAAAACTCTTCAGCTGATTGTATGGAAAACCAACTCATTTGCATGGTCAAGTTAACTACTTCTTGGACTAGGACAACTATATCATGTGATCTGCATGAGTTTTGACTTTCTTGGGCGTGCAAAGTGAAAAAGCCTTGTTTTAAGGGCTCAAAACTAAACTCAACTATCCCCTTTTGCCTCCAAAACTCCCCTCAATCCATGTATTATTCATGTAGTACCTTTTTGAGACCTAAAACTAGTTGTAGGTACCTCTAAACTGAAAGTTTAGGCCTCATGTGTGATTGATCCAACTGGGAATCCCATGCATGATATTAGGATAGCATGTCAGATCCATTTTCCTTTATAAAAATGCTTCTTCACTTCTCAAGAGATCATACAAGTGCTAAGTAAGATCATAAATGCCATTGAAGACTTGAGAGGTTTTTTGTGTGGCAGAAGTGTTGAGGAAGACTGATCTTGCTTAGCGATTTCACAAAAGTGAAAACATTTTGAGTATTTCAACTAGGTTGAAATACATGTGTGTTTCAACCCCAAAACTCAAACTAGGCCTTTTTTAATCTTTATGCCTTCCTAGTGAAAATGGTGACTATTTGACCTCTTCCCTGAGTCATTCCTATACTATCAATGTCTTTGTAGTATCTTGCCAATGTAAACACATTACTTGTCAATGTCTTTTCAAGGTTTTGACATCTCAATCCATACCTTATTCCCGCACCAGCTTTCATCATTAGCTTTTATTTGATCTCTGTTATTTCTATCACCATCTTTATTTCATATCCCCTTGGATCTCCATACCAACTAGGTCCTTACTATCCTCAATCTCTGTAGACCTCCCTTCTACCATCCACTATACTATATGTCACCATTGTATTCTTATCAGTCTCCATAAGATCACTATCCCACACTGTCTTGGATGGTTCTTCTTAGATGTTTGTAAACCTCTATGAGTCTTTGATGAACACTATAGACCATTGTTTTGTGGCTCTTACAACTTTCATGCACCCCTTATGATGCCTTTGGTGTCTTTCTTGCTCTTCACAGTCTATCACTGTGCATACCCATGCTGTCACATGATTCTCATAGCAAACATTTACAATCCTATAGCAGAGCTAAAGTTGTAGCAGACCTTTGGCATATTGAAGCTCATTGGTCCTCTCATCACCTTGACAACATTTGATGATTTAACTGCTAAAAGGTTTGACAAACAACCTTTGTGTTGATGATTGTTTTTAGACAACTCAACAATAGAGTAAAACACTAAGTATCCCACTCTCTCTTGAGTAAAGTTCCTCGAAGGCTAAGCTATGTGATCCAATGAGGTAACTTCAAGGTTCCTTATTTATGATTTGCGATGGATAAAATTAGTGAATACATGTGATCTTGCTGGTAATCACAAAGGGACTTACGCAAACTTCTTCTTACTTCATTCAACTTATTTCTCCTTTCAATGTGGATGATGTATGTACAATGTCTCAATGATAAAGAAAAGGAAAAAGATAAAGGTTCAGAGAAATTAATCTAAGGTCAATGAAGCAATGATGATGCAAGAATAGACAAACTCCTTAATCAACCTAACTCCATTTCACCAAGGATGCCTACAACTACATGGAGTTGGTGCAATCTCCTAAGGATAGCGAAAGGTTTTCAAACCATGAAAGCTCATATAAGCACCCATTAGATGGCGTAGCTCAAACAAGCATCCACAATTGAACTTAAACAAATGATAATGAATCTTAGACTAGCTTTACACAACACTTCACCAATGATGAATGTCAAAAGCATGAGCTAGGAGTTTATCAAATATTCAATACATACATGTATCACATCAATGAACTACTACTCTAGACTTCTAATCTACTTAGAAACATCTCTAAACTTCATCAAGATACAAGAAACCGTGTTATTCCACAAGACAACACTTAACACCAAACAAGGTCCAATGTCTTTGCATTAATCTTGAGAAATATTTACAACAATTTTCAAGTACTCTCAGAAAATTTTGAGTCTCTTCCTACTCTACTCTACTGCACTAACTATTATTTTTACAAATGAGTCAAAAAGGCCTTTATATAGAGTCCCAAAATTACAATGAATGGCCTAGATCAATTCAGATAGCCAAGGGCCCAGATCATTCCATCTCAGCAGGTAGTTACAACAACTTGCTATTTTTAGTACATAAGAGAGGCAATGAAGGCACATTTTCCAAGAAGATAAGGATGAAATGGAATCTTTTAGAGCATCTTCCACATAGGCATCTTCTTTGGCTCCTTGTTTATTGAATGATGTGGCAAATTGTGATTGGTGAATATTATGTATATGCCACGTAGGTGCCACCCTAGCATATTCCCAAATTATATCATCTGTGTGATGTCTTCGAATGTGATTGCTTTGATGAACTTGAATGTTTTGAGAATGTATCCTTGTTGACTTTTCCTTGTTCATTGTAAGTTGAATGTATGATGTATGTAGCTCATTTGCTTAACTTTGTGTACTTCTTCTTGCAGGATGTAAGTTGATCTTCTTTGGACGCTTCTTTGTGGAGAGTAGTGTAGATGATGATGTATGCTTCATGGAGTAAGGGACTTCTCGGAGACTTGAAGATTAAGAGAACTTGAAGCATTGTGGATGGATGTCTTCTCTAGATGTCATTGATAATGAAGTGTTCTGGCATGATGATGGTGAAGTGTTCCTTTGGAGCAGCTATCTTCAATCTTTACTTCACTCCTTGCATGAAGGTGACTCCAAGCTCTTGCTTCTCAGATGACCCCTTAGCTTCGCTAATGTTCCTGCAACACAAGAGAACCACTTATTAAACCATTGATAAACATCAAATCCCATAGCACAAAGAAATCATTTTGTATACTTTCTAACACATTAGACATCTTTCTAGCCAAGGCGCAGATTTAGGACAGTAGAGAGGTGAAAATGAACCTTAGCTTATTTCATGACATTTTATGATTTCAAAACACTTGAAGATGACTTATAGTGATTCTTTCTTGTAAGGCATTCAATCGATGGTGTCACTTTAAGCAATTTCCTCCTTGGCGCTCAACTAGTAATGCAAATTCATGTGATTTCTTTAAGGCGCCAATCTAAGTTTGAATAAAGGATAAAGTGCACCTAGATTTACTTTGCAAATTGATGTCTTTAAAGTCATGTAGATACCTTGTGGATATTCATTTGGACCAGCAAAAAAAGACCCTTCAACATAATTCTTGCCTTGCAACTTGAATGCTTATTTCAACTTAGGCGCTGATTTAGGTGAAAATGGACTGAAAATGGCACCTTATATGCTTAGTTTGTTGTTTAATGTTCAATGATTCCTAGCTCCTATTTATTCTTTATCTTGCAATCAGACTTGGTTATGTCAGACTCAATGATCATGCAAATGAGGGGCTGATTTAGATGTCCATGAAACTCCTTAATGCTTAGGCGCACCTTATGATCTTTTGAGGTGAAATCAGTGCCTAACCTTCCCAATGGTTTCCTTCTAATTCTTAAGGAGGTTCTTGTCTTATGATGACCAATTCTTGAAACTCAAATAACTCTCCTAATCAAGGCGTTATTTGAAGGTTGCATTGACATGGATTGGCACCTTGATAAAATGAATGTTCTCTTTAAGTTAGGCACTAATCTGGATAAAAATAGAGATAGATATGCACCTAGCTGATTTAATTAGTTTCTTAACATTCAAATGACTTCAATCATTTATTCAATCTTCTAAGAGTCTTTCTCATCATATTAGGTGCTCAAATTCAGAGTTACAAACTCTCTATTTCCTAGGTGCCAAATTTGATATGGAGAAGAGGAAAAGTGCACCTCACTTAATGATAGTCTCAAGCCTCTTACCTAGGCAGACTCTTGTGATGGCTAAAGCATGAAATGGTGCCTAAACTCATAGTATGTCTTTTGTGGACTTAAACCAATCTTAGAACTTTCAGGAGGGAGATATCTCTTTAGATGCCATCTATCATTGATTTAGACTTCATCTTACATCAAGGTGCTAAAAATGGATACTACACATGCAAAAATGCGCCTAGATCCAAGATGAGTGAATTGGTGCCTAGACTTTAGGATCATTTCCTTGCCAAATTTTCAATGTTTAAAGCTTGCCGACATCAATTTTAATCAAGGCGCCATAGTTTGGAGTGGTTCAAAGTTTGTTCTCCTCTAGGCACACATTTAAGTCTCCACCTTAGGCACACATTTGGGTCTCTGCAAGTGGGAAAATGCACCTTGAGTTCCTTAACCATTTTCTTGCAAATTTTGAAGGTGAAGGCCCCTGGGTGGAAGTATATTTAAAAAATATATTTAAGTATATACTTTAAATATTTTTGAAATATACTTCTAGGATGTTTGAGATAGGTCCCAGATCCATTGGATTTAACATGCGGATTCTAGATTTTTGAGGATCCACCAGATTTCAGACTTAGCCAATTTTTAGGATTTTTAGGATATCATGATATCAAACTTAGTCATTTTTAGGATCTCAAACATGCATCAGGATTGATCTCAGTGTTCATTTGAACCTTGATGGATGGCTTCCTGGTTTCCCCTTTGAATGGAATTTGATCAAGACTCTTCATTATTGCAAGTTCATGTTCCAGGTGAGACCTCTAGTTTTAAAGCAAAACCTCCTAGGAGAGACTCATTGTTGGATTGGAAGAGGAAACAAACCTAAGACATCATCCAAAATGCAAGCAAAGCATCAGAGCTCAAAAAAGAGGGGGCTCCCATTTGCAATGAGGCAATGTGTGATTAGGTCACAACACTCTGCCTCAATTACCTCAACTCTGCCCCTTTGTTGTACATGGTTTAAATTTTGCAAGCTTGCCAGATATACCAAGACTATCACTATTTGATAGTACTCTCAGTCCACTCTTGATGAATTTATCTGATACCTGTCACTGTCATGCACTACTTCATGCTTCTCAGACCTGCAACAAGTGTCCTTCACTATGTATTGTATTTTGCATCTTTATGATAGACTTGTCTAACCAGAGGACTGTCTTACAAGAGGACTGTCATACATTTCAGAGAAGCCTATCAAGCTTTATTTAAACCATGCATAAATCTCTATTGAATCTTGCATACTTAAGTTTTCTTCCATCTCTCTATTCTATGTTCAGTCTCCACATATTGCATACCTATGGGTCTTAAGTGGGCATTCATGTGTTGTCTTTGCACAACAAGTAGACCCTTAAGACTATCTTCATGTAGGATTTTAGGTATTAATGGACACTCAAAGCTTGACAAAGTCCTCAAAAAGAAGGCACCAAACTCTAATATCTTGACAATCCTTTAGACGTAGATGTAGGGTTTAAAATGAATATGAGACCTTAAACTAAAAGAGATAGACCCTCAAAATTACTGACAAACCCTATTTGCTATTGTGCAGGCTTCTAAAAGTATCATATAAACTTCTCCATACTCTTTTAAGTAACTCTGCAAGTTTTGAATGTTGTGACAATCTCTTAAAATGACTTGGGAATGATTAACAACGCTCCTATGACATGACAATCTCTGCAGTGATTGTTATACCTTTCCTTAAACTTCATACAAACCTTTTCAAAGCCATGTGACAAGCTTCTTTGATAAAAGGACTCTAACAGTATTTGACAGTATTCAAAGATGATCAGACCATACCTCTAAGGGATCTTCTTTATCCACATCCTTCACTATGCTCCTTGGAGTCTTCTAATGGTGACAAACTAGACATTGCTTGATTTCTTTACTCAAAACTCTCTTCAAAGTTTGATATGATTTCATGGTGAAGACTTATGTGATTGTCCTTCTTTGGTGATTGTTCCTACCCCCTTGAAATTGTTCCTAATGGCTACTATCACTGCCACAAAGCTTAGGACAGTCTTCATGAGCCTTCATAACCTATTCTTTGCCTTTTGATAGTCATAATGATTGTTATGACTGCTAAGATAATCATTTAACATAACTCTTTTTTATTGGTAAGACACTCATTTAATGACTATTATTTGAATGCTTTTGACAATCATTTAATGTGACTGATATGACTGTTGCATACAATCATCCTTATGACTGATAACAATCTTATGACTGTCTATATATGTCATCAAAGAAACCCTTCAAACCTATATGATAAGATACATGCGAGATCACTGTCAAGTAAATACTTCCCATAGTCAATGTGACTATCCTCACAAACTCATGAACTTCACACAGCCTTCTTCATGCTCTTGAATATTTTGTGTTGTCACGCTCATGCACCGGTTCTTGATGTTGTTCCAAATCTTCTTGTCTTCATAGATTCAAGACTCTCAATCAAAGATTCTCATCATGCCTTGGGCCCTAAAGCTTTACCATTCTTGATCTCCATCTTAGGACTATCTCAAGCTTAGTCTTTCTCCTCAATGTGTCCCTTTTATTTATGGATCTTAGATGCTGCATGGATGAAGGCTCTGCTACAAAATTAGATCCAAACATGGTGACTGTTCCCTCTATTGATCTGCTAATCTTTTTGTACGCCTGATGATTTGAGCTTGCTCCTCCTTATCTTTGCATTGTCTTACAGCTCCCTACATCTCCTTATCTTTGCATTGTCTTACAGCTTCCTGCATCTCCTTATCTTTGCATTGTCTTACAACTTCCTGCATGATCAACATCAAACAAACACTTGACTGGTCCAAAGAAACCCTAATCAACTTGGGAAACCCTAACAACAACATAAGACTTGACTAATCCAAAGGAAACATTACCTCCTTCTATGAAAATCATTTGTACGTGGATATTTGGAGCTTTTGAGGTTGTTTGGATGTGAAAACCCTTAATAAATGACTCTTGACCAAAAGCCTCTTACATGCAAAGTGGGATTGACCCCTTTTGGACGTGGAAAATATCTTCTTTTTGCTCTTTTACAACTCAAGGAACCACTCCAAACTTTAATAATGACCCTTCTAAACTAATTGAAACCAGATGAAAAGGTTTAGAACCTTATGCAATCCTCCTAATACCTCTTAAACTTGATAAACTTGTAACAAGATATGACAAGACGCCATAGATCTCCTCTTTTAAGTGACACAAGAAGACTATTATGATCAAAATGACAAATCTCACAAGGGCACAACCCTTGCACCAATTTGGAAAAATAAGGACAAATTGGTAACATGATGAACAAACAAAAATGGTGCTTAGAAGTCACCATCCTTTTCCTGCTAGCTAGTTTATCAACAAAAAATAAAGCTAAGCATTATTTACATGTCAAAAAGACCCTAAAGTGGCCAAAATAAACCTAATTGCATTCTTCTTCTTTAATATAAAACATAATCAAACTACAAAAACAAATCCCCAACCTACCGAGCCTAACACCTTCGATCCTGCACTGATCTTTCATAATATTACTACATTCACCACCCAATTCCTTCAAGTTGCATCCAATCAAGCCTTGACACTTTGGAAGAAAGGAAGCCATTTCCCCATAATATCACCATCCTTTATCAAAAGAGGTTGATTCAACATTGGGAAGCCATACCCAAAGATTGCATTTAATAGAGTGTCCTTCAAACCACCCAACACAATTATTCTTGAAGAAAGTCTCGGCTAACACTTGAATCACCTCTTTATCTTCCCCCATATCTAGAATCACACCAAGCATTGAGAAAATATCTAGATTAATCCTATATAATGGTCAAAAACAAAGAATTCCTTCCCCAAAATCCACTAGATGCTAAACATTGTAATCATTGTCTTCATTTTTATAACATGTGGGTCTAAAGCTACCAACTCAAAGAAAATGGGAAGCTATTGAAACCATTTGGAAAGGATTGCTATATTCACTGAAATTAATTTCCACTTCCTCAAAACTCTCAATTGAAGATATTAAGTTGTCTATATGTGCCAAAGGGATATTCATTGATTGATGAGAGTACCATTACTCAAGTATAACTATTTGAACCAGCTACCATCTTTGAAATATGATTACTAATTTATTATTATACTATATTGAAGATATCAACAGTTCAATATTTAAAATTAAATTAATAAGATATAACTTTTCATAATATTTCAATTTTTTTATACTAAATACTTAAATATTTTACATTAAAAATATAAAAATAAATAAATTTTTTTTTGAATATTCTTACTTACAATATTCCAAAATATTTTTATAATTAAATACTTAAAATTTTTATATAAAAATAAAATAAATTGAAATTGAAATTTTTAAAATTAAAATTTAATCCTATCTTCTTTAAATAAATCTTATAAACTTTAGCATCCATAAATATATTTAAAGTGTTTTAAAACACTTTTAAATGAAACACAGAAAAGTGATGGGATAACTTTAACAAGAGTAACATTATATAACGATATAGTTGAAACAAACTACTTAATCTCTTATCACTACTCTTCCATTCCTTCGCTCTACATTACACCCTGGAGATTTTATTTTTTATATACATTTGTTACATATTACATATTTTTGGCATACAATGCATTGATATTTTGATTCCCACCATTTCGGTTCCCCACCGCATAAACTGCAATTGATACTGCAATTGATATCAGTAGGAGTTGCTAGTTGAAGGAGAGGATGTTGGGGATAATGTTTGGGATGGATGATTCCATCTCTCCATCTGCTCTCCACACTTTTCTTCACTCCTCCGTTTTTTATGTCTTCCACCAATTTTTCCTTGCTATCTTCTTCACCATGACAGAGTAGTTCTACCACTTCCAATCCCCTCCCACTTACCATCTCACCATTTCCATCCACAACCACTATGCTTATCCCCCTGTCATTTATCCAACAGTTAGATTCTGCACTAGCAAGACCCAATACCATTCTTCTCACCTTCACT
This sequence comes from Cunninghamia lanceolata, assembly GCA_027924645.1. Lineage (NCBI taxonomy): Eukaryota > Viridiplantae > Streptophyta > Pinopsida > Cupressales > Cupressaceae > Cunninghamia > Cunninghamia lanceolata. The sequence continues at coordinate 2,158,035 of BSBN01000206.1, read as the reverse complement.
ATCCTTTCATCTGTTCCCATTTCATTTATTAAGTCACTTCGCAAATGCTCAACACGCCGCCAAAATTTGTATATATCAGAGAACGAGAGGGTTGGTATGCTACGCATCTCCTTCCTTTCTATCTCAAACTCATTTTCTTTTAGCTTTTGCAAAGCCATATCATAATCATTTGGACTGATGCCCCTGCGAGCAACATAAAAGACCTGGAAATCCGTTTGTAACATTGTCAAAGCACAATTCAAGTCAGGGGCGAGCTCCATCATCTTTTCAGCTGAACCCACGCAGAACAACATTACTCCACGATCCATCATCTCCTTTGCCTGTCACCACAACTCAAATTTCTATTATCTTGCCATTATGTATGGATAAATTCTGAGATTTCTAGCATAGCTAAGAGAAGGGTTACACTTGATTTAAACTCACCTTGTTTGAGAGAAACTCCAGATTTTGAAAGACGAATTGCAGAGTGGATAAAGAATTGAATTTGAATCCCTCCCACTCTGCCTTTCTCAGTTCTTCTTCACGAGCTTCAGAAAATGGATACGCCTCTACCCCCCACCTTTCTATCATCGGCATTGCATCCATGTTACAAATCCTTCCCTTCTCGTCCACCACACAGACGCATGGTATTCGGCCAATAAAATAACATAGTCGCTCCTGTATCAACCATGGATTTGGTACCACTGGCCACGGAGCATTGGCAGCCGCTCTCTCAAACTCCTCCCATGTGTTTTCCGAAGGCATTGGAACCCAAACAACTTGGAGCACATGGTTATGGCTCTCTTGCATCTTCAGATACATTTCTTTCACGGCTGAGGCGCACACTTGGGTTTCATCAAGATATGTGACGAGCAGTAATATCAATTTTCCTTGTAGGTCGGCAACCTTTACCTGCAATTATTATTCTCTATTACTCCAATAAGCTGCTCTTTAACATTTCCATCACAATTAAAGTGAGGCTACATTTTAAAAACAAAATTAGTCGAAAACAATACCTGAACATTTTCATTGAGCAACAGGTAATCTGTTTTTTCAGTTACCAGCAATTCTGTCAGCAATTCAATATTGCTGTGTCTCGGAGTGTTTGTGAGAAAGGCCGCTCGATCCAATATATAAGATGATACGTCTTCCCACGCTGACAAGCACTTGAGGCCGTTTTGTTCTAATTGATCGGTGCTACGGAAAACTGCAATGCTTCCAGTGCCAAAAACAGTAGATAATTTATGATAGAAAGAGGAAGTCCGGGAGTTGTCAGGTGTATAAGCCAAGACGGCCAACTCAGATGTTAATGATTTATAATGGTGCCCAACATATATGATTTGCAACTCTTTTGAATTACGTTGCAGCTGCTGCAGGTTCTTTCCTATTCTCCACCGGTCATCTTTTGAATCGATGATGAAGATGAGAGGAGTTTGTGGTTGAAGCGAGGATGAATGGAAGGGGTGTTGACGAGCGTCAAGCAGAAGCCCTTCCTCATCAAATACCTTTGATAACACCCCTTCCAACAACAAAGCCCTTTTACCTTCTCTACCCTGCAATTGCAACGCAATGACGAGAACTATGATGGAATGCCATTTAAAATTTCGCGCTAAAAAAAATGTGATTCTGCAACTTAAATATCCAATTTTAAGCCACGTGTATATCCTGCAATTGCACATAGGTAGACAAGACAGTAATGGGATGAAATCTTAAATTTCTCCTCAAATAATGATTATTTGCTCCAAATTAAATCTATAGAATTGTAGCGCTAAATAAAAATTACAACTTATACCTGAGGGAAGTCTGTTACCACCACCAGGTTCCTTTCTTTTTGGCTTTTCCTTTCCATCCAGCGCTGTATCATTCTTTCACTGAGCACAATGTCAAGGCGCCATAAGCTCCTGATATTCCCCACACTATCCATCCATTCACCACCCAAACTCTCACAATTGGAAAGGTTCAATCTTGTTAAAGATTGAAGAAGATGGAAATCATCAGAAAGCTTAACTAAATTAGAGCATCCTGATAGATCTAATTCTTCCAAGCAGCCAAGCTCACCAAAGCGGTCTGAAAGTTTGCATAAACTCTCACACTTGGACAGATTTAGATAATTTAGTGCTACCAGGCAATGGAAGTCACTGCACAATTCCTCCAGTTTATCACATCCTTTTAAATATAAGGTTTTTAGAGAACTTAATTTCCCAAAACCTAGAGGCAGGCTTGACAAGCTCTTGCAATCTTGCAAATATAATGTTATTAGAGAACTAAGTTTCCCAAAACCCAGAGGCAGCCTTGACAAGCTCTTGCAATTTCTCAAATCTAATGTTCTCAATCCTACCAGGCAATGAAAGTCGTTAGACAGTTCCTGTAAGCTTTCACATCCTTCTAGGTCTAAATCTTGCAGACAAGTGAGCTCACCGAACCTGCTGGGAAGCATCTTCAAACTAGAACAATCCATTAATGAAATGTTTGTGAGCATTGTATATTTGCAAATTTCTTCTGGTAGTTCACTTAAACTTGAACACCCCTCAAAATTTATATTGGATCCCCTCAAAGACATCAAGCCTCCAAGGCTATCGGGAAGACATGTCAGACTTCCACATCCATGTATTGTTAAAGAAGTTAAAGATGTTGAGTTTCCCAATCCAGCCGGAAGGCAAAGCAGACTGGAACAGTAGTCTATATACAATGACTGTAATGAGGTAAGTTTTTCCAAATCACACGGGAGCTCTTGCAAACTCGAGCAACCTGACAGGTTAAGCTCAGTAAGAGTGGCCAACTCCCCAAATCCAGCTGGCAACTGCTTCAGATTACTACACCAACTCAAATCCAACTCCTGTAAAGATCGGAGCTTGACAAGAGATTTGGGCAATTCTTTTAGATCTTCACACCCGTACAGTCCTAACCTATGCAGATTATGTAAACTTAAGAAACATTGCGAAATTCCATCAGTATTGCATTTTACTAAAACCAGCTGCTTTAATGAACGAAGATGTGCAATTTCAGCGATTCCATGTATTCGGCTACGAGAAAATTTGAGCACGTTTAAATTTGCAAGATTCTGCAACGACAATTAGGGAAAATTAGAAAGCTCATACCACTTTCTTTTCATATTTCGAAATACTGTTGGAAAAGTAGAAAACCATCACAATTGAAAAAGAAGAAATTAATCATTATTTTGTGGAAATCGTTGACCACTTGCCATAGACGGACTCAAAATGATATCCTCCTTAGAGCTATATATTGATAGGTATCTCAAATGCTTGAGGTTGAATATATGGATTGGTAAATTGGAATCTCCACTTTCCACATGAAGAAACTTTAGCTGGTCAAAATGTTTGCGGCATTTCCCTTTCACATTTGTCATTTTTCGCATATAAAATACTCGCAAAGACAGGCTCATGGCATCTAACTCTTCTGCTGATATAAAGAAAGGACTATTGGAACTTCCCTGCCATACTCCTTTCACTTGGGAAACAAGCTGTTGAAATTCAACGCACTGTTAAACTAATTTTTATTTTTTTTAAGTTTAGGCTAAAACAAAGTAGTTGTCTTTCATAAAGTTTGTGCTTAAACAAAGTTTGTACTTTTCTAATCTTTTTCTTTCTGATATATTTAGTGGTACATATATACACACCTTTTTTTTAATTCTTGTTATCACATTTAATGAAAATTTACACATACCTCTTCATTTTTCAAGGTCACAGAAAGATCTTCTTCACTTTTGAATCGGTTGTGTCTCGATTTATGACGACCAGCTGCTAGAATAAGATCATGAATCTTTATCTTCTTACCTTCTCTCTTGATGAGAGCTCCTTCTTGAAGACATTCCATTTCTTCCTCTCCCACAATGCATGCAACTTCCTCCCACTTCCAATCACAAAAGAATGAGCACAAGTCAAGGAATGCCTCCTTAGCACTTGATTTAAGCCCTTCATAGGTAAATAGAACCCTATGCTCATCAAAACTATACCTCTCACTGCCACCAAAGTCATCTCCAGATTGTAGCCAACCAAGTACTCGCTCATAAGCTTCAACTTTGTTCTTCCGTTGATGAAGATAAGCTCCGATAACTTCCAAAAATAGAGGACAACAATCACATTTCTCTGCTATCTTCCTGGCTTGAGGTCTTTCCTGCAATATGGAATCCTTTTCTCTTTTTATGTCAATTTTTCTGCACAAGACTTTAAGGGCTGCATCAACAGAAAGAGGTTCCATGTGATAGAGTTTGCAAGGTTCGATTCCGCAGCCTTCAGTTACTTGAGAGACAGTTGTTTCTCTGGCCGTTAAAAGCAACCGGAGTTTCTTCGCACTTGTGACATTCTTAGGCAGAAGCTTTTCCAATGGTTCTAGAAACAAAGCATTGTCAATATATAGGAAGATGGATTCTTTTTCCATAATGTCTTTCAACCTCTGGCATCCATTTTGAGAATCTGTTACAGTTTCTTTGGTGGCAGTCAAATTCTGCAAAATCAAGGATTGGAGATCTTCAATTTTGGGATCTTTTTCCAGGTTTTGAATGAGAGTAACTTTAGAATGTTTCCACCCCTGGAGTTTGTCTTTAAGAGAGGCATAAACTGCATCGGCCAAGGTGGTCTTGCCAGACCCTCCAATACCATATACAATCACTGCAGTTGTTGTTGCGCTATCATTTTCCCAATCTAGTTGTTGAATGACTTCTTCAATTTTCTCTTTTATTCCAACTGCTAGTTATCCAAACATGTGAAATATCACAATATGTCAGTGTAGCACCTATTATACTTAACAAAAGAGTAGCTCAATAACAACTGGCTGATGATGTTTTACCTGCATTGTGGTCGAGGGTGGGAAGAGGTTGGGGACTAACTACGAGATTGCTTTGCATTGCTTCCAAAATAGAGGTGCTTATTTGTAAATTAAGGAATTTACACATATCATCTATATCCCTGTTAAGTTGTTGAAGCTCTTGTCCATCCGTTGAAGCTTTGAACACCCTTTTCATGTTCCAATCAAAATTTATTTAACCAAATGAGAAGAAATTACAGTCTGGAATAAAAAATCATGTTGGAAACTAAGACAAATATAGGATGTCCTTGGCTTAACAATCTAAAATTAAAACAAACATTGGCTTAAAAGCTAATCTTCATATCTGAGAACCCAAAATAACGTGCTGTGAAAACTTAAAAGAGTATTGTAAAAATCAAATAATCCAGAATAAATATTTGCACATAAAAAACATCGAATCAAAGATACAATGGTGGTTATGTACCTTCTAACAATTCCTTTCTTTTTCTTCTGGGAACAACATATGATAGCTCCATCAACAATTAAATTTATAGACTGGTTCAATTTCGAATGCAACTCCATCTTCAAGTTAGGAAGACGTTGAAGCTGGATGATTACTTTGGCCAAATCATTCATAGACTTGAGAAGTCTGAAACACTCCTCCTTGTTATTTTCGATGGTGTCTGCAATTTTTAAAACTGCACCCACCACTAAGAAACCCACTGCAGCCCAATGAACGTTTCCAATGGCATTCAACACTGTTATGCTTGTTTGATGTTTGTTTCCAGAGCATTCTTTTATCTGCAAAATCAATATCAAATTTAAAACAAACAATTACCAACAAATAGAATAAGTGTCTCCCCTTCGATTTCCCTGTAAATCTCAACACCTAATAATCAGCGTGGCAACTTTCATACAAAACCTTTTCTTTAAAAAGTGAGTCCCAAATAAAAACGGTCTATTAAATAGAATAATTACTCAATAAAATTAAAATTGAAATTAATGTTTATAAATATTTAAAAGGATAATGATATTGAACATGAAGTATAATCCAAAAGTCAAAAAAGTACTTCAAAACTTCTCTAAGCAAAACAAAAAATTAAATAAGTAACAAAAAGTTAAATAAGCAAAGTTAATATTAAAATCTGAAAGTTAATTTGTAAATAATTTGTAATATGAATATCTTTGGATATATGTCACACTTCACATTTCTTAAGTTTTGACATCTTATATTTTTCATTGTCATTATCTAAGTCTATTTTTTTTTACTAAATGTAATATGCAATTATGTTTAAAAAATAAATATAAATAATTTTAAAATGCAATAAAAAATATGAAATTAGAGAATTTGTACTTTTAAGTACAAATCCATTAAAAAAATTACTAGCATAAATATCTCAAATACATTTAATAATATCTCTGAGTGTCTTCTTAGATATATGTATTTAAGAACTATTATTTAATACTAAAATAATTTCCAATAGTTCCATCTACCTATCACCCCTAATCTTTTTATTACAAAATGAGGAGGAGCAAATTTCATAGGCTCCTCTAACATAAAATCTTTTATACATTCACATTTCTAGTCCAGTGTGTATCTTTTATAGGAGAATCTTCATTTACATCAACACAACACATATTTTCTTTGACCATAGTAGAGAGAGAAAGCTTTAGATTTAAACATGCAAGTACCTCTTGCATTTTTTTAAATAGATAACCTTGATTCTCCATCAATAAGTGTAGGTGATGGAGAATTTTTGTGTGTTGAGCCCTTCCTACTCCTATGCCTCCTCTATATCTTCCTTTAGTAAAAAGGACAAGTTAGCTATTGAAAGCGTAGTGGCACAACTAAGACTCTAACCTACATCAAACACATTTCAACACCCTAAAGACTACTTAAGATCCAACAAGAGATCCTCCATGGTCAAACTGATATTAATAGAAGAACTACCATCCATCTCCTTCACCAAAGCTCCATACTTGTAGCATCCAAATTCTCATGCCTAGATTGATGATCTCTTCAGATATATATAATACATAAATTTTGTAGAGGTCATGGCTACATTCAGCACCATTGTCTCTTCGTCTTTCCCTTTAACATCAAATACTATCACTTTGTGCTTTCCTTTGCCTTGGTCTTCCTTCGAACTAGATGCCATGCTACCAATAATCTCACCTAAACACTCAAATGCTGATGTATATCATGCTCACATTATAAACTATCATTTGCCCTCACACACATCTCATCATTCAAAAGAATGATTTTTATGTTGGCTATACTCATTTGTTCATTGTCCTCACCATTGGAGACAACTTTGGGGACATACTCTCCCCTTTAATAGATACACTTACACAATCACATATTGCTATCTTTATTTATTGCTTGTCACATGTTATCTATGACATTATTACATGATTATTGTGCCAACATGATCATATATTTTACACGTCACTTTTTCTCCTCTCCTACACTTACCAAAATCTTTTTTAATGCATCCAATTGGAAGGGTGGAAAATGCATACCTAGCATTTCTCCCTTAGTTTTGAACTCACTTTGGCCTATTTGTCCCAAATGTAATGACTAGTGTAAAAGTGACATGTTTTTGCATAAAAGTTCCTATTGTTTAATCCTAGGTTGAAATTGTAGGCATGAAACTAACTCTAGTTTAGAATTGCAATGTGGATTTCACCCCTTCATTTCTAAATTCAAATTTAATCTGGGGCCTAATTTGACATTCATCCTACTTGTTTTTAACTTACAATTTGAGTGAAAAACATTCAAATTTGTGTGCTAGGGTCTTCTATAAAAGGAGAAACCCTAATTCATTTTAAAATTATCATGAGAGGGCTTTGTGACACATTGCATCATTATTAAAAGACCATAGCATCATCATCTAATCAATAAGAATAGATTATGCATTTGCATGCATGTCTAAAGAGTCTTCAAAGTTGTCAAAACTATTAAATTAACTCCAAGTGTTTGACTAAGGAGAATAAACCTTGCACAACAAACTCCAAAGGCATCTATGGATACCATCCAAATTTGCAATGTAAGTCTAGATACCTAAGGTGAGCAAGAAACTATAGATTAGCAAAACTCAAATCAAATCAATATAAAAAAGTTGAATCTCTAATTGGGGATTGTTTCTACAAGTACGAATATCATTTCTATATCACAAAAATGCCCTGGAGCTACACACAGTGAATTTATCAGTCTGAGTCACCTAGTAGATTTTCAAGCACAAATTACAATGACAAATAACATAGTTCTATCTTTTAGAGTTTGTTTCACATCAAACTTAGAGCTAAGTACCCTAATCCTCTTTGTTGATTTTAGTCTTTATTTATGAACAAGCACCATCTCTCACAATCTCTCACAATTTATTGAACATTGAATCTAAAGCTAAATAGCTTAATTGTCTTCATTAATTTTAATTTTAATGCTTATCTATAAATGTGTTTCCTATAATATAATCTATCTCAACTTATAATTTTAAAATAATTCATATATTATATAATTAATTAATTAACCTGAAAATATTTGTATAAAAATCTTACAACAATAAAAATATTCATTTTTAAATTTAATTAAAAAACAATCTTTTTATATATTTAAACTTCGTTAAATATGATTAGAAATGTGAATATAATTAGTTGATAGGCTTTTATATGTGAGCATTATAGTGCTCGAAAAAGTGCTCGTTGTAAAAAAATTCACGCTAGAAAATTGTCTCACGTTGAAAAAAAAAATTCACGCCGGAAAATTTTCTAAATTGGTTGGTTATTAGCCGATAGGCTTTTATATGTGAGCATTATAGTGCTTGGAATTGTCACACAAAAATTTTTAAAGTCGTCGACGTATTCCTTGAACCTCCTATGGGTGCAAGTGCTAGTTCCTATCAGCCTATTCCTTGAACCTCCTATCGGTGCAAGTGCTAGTGATATCCACTATTGTTGGATATGAAACCCAACGGTCACCTCTTGTCCTTTTGCAGTGACTCTTCATTGTCTTGGCTCTTTCTATCTTATCCTCTCATGGATATTATAATCAATATAAGTATATGTATATGCTATTGTAAACATGACAGAGAACACATAATAACACAGAGTTTTCCCCTACTTTGTGGATGTAGCCATATATATGGTGAACCACGTTAAATTGAGTCGTGTTGTGTGATTGTTGTTTACTATTCTATTGCTCTTTTGTTTTTCAATGTTCCCTTGTCATAACAGTTGGTATCAAAGCTCGATTAAGGAGCTGGTTGAGGAATTCGTGACGAATTTTTGAAGAGATGGAAAAAGCAGACAAGTGGAGAATAGAGAAATTTTGGGGGTAGAATTTTGGGCTATGAAAACTTCAAATTCGTGCCCTGCTGATTCAAAAAGACCTAGCCATCACGCTAAAAGGAAAGACAGCAAAACTAGAGAAGATGAGAGATGACGAATGGGATGTGATGGATCAAAAAGCAGCTACTACAATTATCCTTTCGTTGTCCAGTAATGTCCTATTTAATGTTGCCTCAGAAACTTCGGCAAAACAAATTTGGGACAAGCCTTGTGACATGTATGAGACAACATCAGCAACCAATAGGGTCTTCTTGTTGAAGAAGTTATTCAATCTAAATATGAAAGAAGGAAAATGTTTTTCAAATCATTTGAACGAATTCAACACCGTGATCAGACAACTAGTTTTCGTAGAAATCAACTTTGATGATGAAATGAGAGCTCTGTTGCTCTTGTGTTCTCTTCCCGATAGCTAGGATAGCGTGGTGATGACTATTAGAAATTCGACATCCGGGAGAAGAGGATCCGAAGACAAGGAAAAGAAAAAGGAAGCAATGTTAAGATTTGACGATGTCGTTGCCACACTTATCAACAAAGACATGAGAAGAGGACAAAATAAAACATCCGAAGAAGCCTTGGTCTTAGGCAATAGGGGAAGAACCCAAGATCGAGGAAAACACAATAGGAGAAGATCTAAATCTGCTAAGAGATCAAAGTCAAGGGGACAAAAAAAAGGTTGTTGGTTTTGCAGAAAAGATGGACATGTCAAGAAGGATTGTTGGTGTTACAAGAAAGCCCAAAAACAACTGAAAGAAAACGAGGTGAACACGACATATGAAGATGATGGAGGAGCTCTAGTTCTGACAACAAGTGAAACTATAGCTGACTCATGGATATTAGACTCCGGTGCCTCCTTTCATGCAACCTCAAATCGAGATGCCTTCAAAAACCATCAAGAAGGAAAATTTGGCAAAGTTTATCTCGGTGACAATGAGCCATGTGAGATAGTTGGAAAATGTGACATAATGTTACATCTAAAAAATGGAAACAAGTGGCTATTAAGTGATGTAAGACATGTTCCTAAGCTAAAGAGGAACCTGATTTCCGTGTGACAACTTGATGCTCAACGGTGCAGCATCATCTTCTCTTCTAATATTTGGAAAGTGACCAAAGGAGCCTTAGTTGTTGCAAAAGGTAGCAAATCGAGATCTCTTTATGTGCTAGAGTGTCACGCTGAAGTGGGAGCTGCAATGGTCGTAGTGGATAGTGGGACAGAACTTTGGCATAAGAGGCTTGGCCATATGAGCAAGAAGGGAATGAAAATTTTGCTCAAAAGAGGTCACCTTTCAGGTTTACAATCAGCAGATTTAGAGCTATGTGAGCATTGTCTTTACGGGAAACAAAGACGGACCAGCTTCTCCAAAACCGGACACGACAAGAAGTCAAGACCCTTGGAACTCGTACATTCGAATGTGTTCAGTCCCACAGAGGTAACCTCCATTGGAGGAGCAAACTATTTTGTAACTTTTTTAAATGATTGCACGCATAAAGTTTGGGTCTATATGCTCAATAGAAAATCAAAAGTGTTTACAAAATTCAAAATTTTTAAGGCTGTTGTTGAAAATCAAATCAAGAGCAAAATTAAATGTCTAAAAACTGACAATGGGGGGGAGTTTTGCTCTTTGGATTTTGATACTTATTGTGCAGATAATGGCATCCAACACATCAAGGTTGTACCATTTACACCTCAAGAAAATGGTGCAGCCGAAACACTGAATCGTACGATTCTAGAGAGGGCATTTAGTATGCTCTCTAATGCTGGTTTGAGTAAAGAGTTTTGCGCTGAGGCAGTTAACACAGCGGTCTATTTGATCAACAGAAGTCCTACTAAGCTGAATTTTAACATTCCAGAAGAAGAGTGGTTTGAAAGGAGGATCTCCTACAACCACCTTCGAGTCTTTGGCTGCGAGGCGTTCACTCACATTCCTAAGGAGAAGTGAACAAAATTGGATTTCAAATCCAAACGATGTATCTTCATCGGTTATGGGGAAGAGCAATACGGATTCAAGTTGTGGGATCCTGTTGCAAAGCAAATCATTCGTAGTTGTGATGTGGTCTTCAATGAAAAAGTGTTCCCAGCCATGCTAACACATAAAACACAAGCAAAGGAGTACATATCAATTGATGCTGTTGGGAGTGATACGCAGTTTTCACATCCAAATGTGGCATCACATACAGATGGAAATTCAAATCCAGCATTGGCACAACGTAACCAAATTACTCTGCCACCATTTAATTTTGGTTTACATTCTGGAAATGTTGAAATTAGCCAGTGCTCTGGCTACTATCTATCGTCCAATTCCCAATCACCACATTCAGTGGGAGTAATTCTCACACGAGCTGGAGAAGCAGAGACACCCTCTATGGGCCAGCGCTCTCCTAGACAAGCTTCTGGTTATGATATGGGCAGGTCACAAGCATCGCTCAACATGCCATATGGTCAGCGGCTTCAGGAAGAAGGTGATTGTTTTAAAAAGACTGTGGAAGACTTTTCAACACAGCCAATGCAAACAGCGACTTCTTCACATGAAGCGATTTCCCCTCCACGTCCAAGTCTTCCTCCATTGACTGCTACGCAGCATCTCTGGCATCCTACACAGCCAGCAAATTGCGATTCTGTTAATAATAACTATGCAAGATCACAACATACAGTTGGAAACATTACCACGCGGGCTGAGGATGGTGTTGGTCAACAGAGGTCAAACGCATCATAAAATGCCTTGAAATTGCCGTCCCTGTCTCAAACACAGCCTTCTCTGCACACGACCCCTCAAAATGAAACGTTTCCTATGCAAAGTCCAACGCAGCATATCAAAAATGCTTCGCAGTGTTCAATTCAGCAGTTGAATTCTCCCACGTAGGCAGTCAGGGACTCGCCAGAATTAAGGGAGAATTCAAACACTAACATTGAAAATCCATTCACTTCTATGCCCCTTCTCTTCAACCAGTCACAGGAAATACAGATGGGCATTACCAAATCAAAGGGCATACAAAGAAGTGATACTGGAAAATGTGTTGAACAACAGAGGAGTGTTGAACAAAGCACTTCACATGAAGAGGGCAGTATACAGGGACAAATTCCTCCATTAAGGAGGTCTACGAGGGAGAGGAAACCTCCCTCCAGGATGGATGATTATCAATTGCTCTTTTCTGATCAATCAGAGCCAACTACATTCCGAGAGGCCTGCAATGCTAAGGACAGTGACAAGTGGATGGCTGCAATGAAAGAGGAAATGGAGTCCCTCATGTCCAATCACACTTGGGACTTCGTAAATCTTCCACCTGATCGCAAAGCATTGAAGAATTGGTGGGTCTATAGACTAAAAGAGGAAGGAGGCACAAAACGCTACAGGGCCAAACTTGTAGTGAAAGGGTATGATCAACAAAAAGGAGTAGACTTCAATGAGATTTTTTCACCAGTCGTAAAAATGAACACAATTCGAGCCATCTTGGGCTTGGCAATAGTTTATGACCTTGAGCTTGAGCAACTCGATGTCAAAACTACATTTCTCCACGGTGACATAGAAGAAGAATTGTACATGCATTAGCCTAAAGGTTTTGTCAAGCAAGCGCATGAGAATCTGTATTGCAGATTAACGAGGAGCTTGTATGGGCGAAAACAAGCCCCAAGGCAGTGGTACATCAAGTTCGATAACTTCATGATGGAGAATTAGTTTATACGTTGTGAATCTAATCCATGTCTATATTACAAGGTATTGGCAAATGGTGAATTTGTTTTATTGCTGCTCTATGTTGACGACATGCTCATAATCGGCACCAACATGAGAGTTATTGGTGATTTGAAGAAACTCTTGGGTAACAAATTTGCAATGAAGGACCTTGGGGCAGAAAAAGAAGATTCTTGGCATGACCATTATCCAGGATAGAAAGAAGAAAGAAATCAAATTATCTCAACAAAAGTATATTGAAAAAGTCTTGGACAGATTCAATATGAGAGGTGCTAAGCCGGTTAGCACTCCACTTGCAGATCATTTTCGCTTGTCTTCCGCATTGTGCCCCAAGACACAAGAAGATCAAGTCTACATGAAGAACATTCCATACTCATCAGTTGTTGGAAGTCTTATGTATGCATGGTGTGCACCCATCCTAATATTTCACATGCAGTGGGAGTTGTGACCGGTTCATGAGTAATCCCGATAAAACTCATTGGGAAGCTGTGAAGTGGATATTGAGGTATCTAAAAGGCACTTCTGATTATGCCTTATGCTTTAGTGGGAAAGTTGCACAGCTGCAAGGTTTCGTTGACTCTGATATGGTGGGTGACTTGGATAAAAGAAGGTCTACATCAAGCTATGTTTTCACTTTTGCTGGGGCAGCGATCAGCTGGGTCTCAAGATTGCAACAAGTAGTTGCTCTTTCCACTTCTAAGGTTGAGTACATTGCCCTCACCGAAGGTGCAAAAGAAATGGTTTGGTTGCAGTGTTTGTTAACTGAGTTGGGATCCACATAGCAAGTTTTCACTCTCTTTTGTGACAGCAACAGCACTATCCATTTGGCCAAGAATGCGGCATTTCATAACAGAACCAAACACATTGAGCTGAGCTATCATTTCATCCATAGCATGATTGAACAAGGGAAGTTGCAAGTTGAAAAGATCGACACAAAGATCAATCCAGCTGATGCATTGACCAAGGTTGTACCACAAGAGAAGTTCGAATTCTACAAGGCTTCTCTCGGCATTGTCAAACTCTGACAATAGGCCTAAAGTAGGGGAATAGCTCTGAAAGTTTGCAGCAGTCGTTGGGTTTCAAGTGGGAGATTGTTGAATACAAAACCCAACGGTCACCTCTTGTCCTTTTGCAGTGACTCTTCATTGTCTTGGCTCTTTCTATCTTATCCTCACGGATATTGTAATCAATATAAGCATATGTATATGCTGCTGTAAACATGACAGAGAACAAATAATAATACAGAGTTTTGCCCTGCTTTGTGGATGTAGCCATATATATGGTGAACCACGTTAAATTGAGTTGTGTTGTGTGATTGTTGTTTACTGTTCTATTGCTCTTTTGTTTTTCGCTGTTCCATTGTCATAACAACTATATCTAATAATTATACTTACTATGCATACATTTCACTATTCACTCTTTATATATATATATATAACTTATTCTGGAATTTCTGCAATGCCTCTTGAGTTTCCACAGAACCCTGTCGTGGCTAATAACACTAATGGTTACTCAGTTTTTTTGCACAATATTCCTTTTCTTATTACGTAGGATGATCTCTTCGATCTTTGCGAGGAATGTGGCAGGATCGTTAGGGTGTATATACCTCGAGACCGTGGAACTTCACGTCCGAAAGGATTCATTTTTGTGCAGTTTAGCATTAAGGAAGAGGCGGATTCAGCCATCCAAGGTCTTAATAACGAAATCTAGGAAGGAAGGGAGATTAAGGCGAGCTTTGCAACGGCTAGGGCACGCCCAGTTCCCTTCCTCAAAAAAATCGTTTTAGAGCTCGGAAGTTTTAGAGTCGACGGATGGCAATGGTGGGATCTACTCCCTGCTATAGGACGCCTCCACACTCTGTACTCTTGTTTCTTTGTTCTGCCAACTCTTTGCGGCTATTCTTAAATATCATCCACTTCAATGGTTAAAGATTAATTTTAACCAATAAAAATAGGATAAATATTTACCACTTTTTATTGTGAACGAGGTGTAAAATTGCTATTGATTGTTTGACCATTAAAGTGGATAATATTTAAATAGAGTGACTCCTTGCTGGAGTCTGAGGGCAGGGTTTTCTCTCCTCCCTCAGACCATAGGTGTGGCTTTAAGGATGGTATAGGGCATAATAATCGACTTGAACTCACGACCCATTTTTGATAATGGTAAGCCAACAATTATTTTGGATTCGGAAGTTTTGATCAGGTAAATTTTCTGATCAAACATGCTCTAATTTGGCCTAAATTGACAGACATTCATGATTGGATTTCTAGTACTTAGAAACCTTTTTTTCTTGAAGGGGAAATCTTCATTTATCCTTGCGCTAATTGGGTTTTTATCCTTGAATTCAGATCGATGAAAGACGGAATATATTTTGAGGTCTGGTCCATGGGTCATGAAGGATAATTTCTTGAGCATTAGACCATGGTTCCCTTATTTTGATCCTCGCTGTGACTCATATTTTCTAGCCTCATTTGGATCAGATTGTCGTACCTTCCACTACAATTTTGGTAACCTTCAACTTTGACAGCGATTGCGAACTCTTTTGGCAAGTTTGTGTGTATGGCCTCCGAGACTGCCAATAACATTTACCACCTTTGCTCGGTTATGTGTGGAGATGGATTTCACAAAGGATTTTTCAGAAGAAATTAATTTGATAGTTGGTGCTAGATCAGGGAATCAACCAGTGGATTATGAAAAACTCAATTTTAGATGCAGGAGGTGTTTTACTTGCAGGCACTTTGCTTCCGAGTGCGAAAGAAAGGCCTTCAAAATCTGGGGAGGAATCTAGTAAGGCCACCTGGTGGGTGGGAGCTAAACCCCATCACCATTTCATTACTTCTCAAAAAACAGATCAGAGTAAGTTTGGGGCAAATTCTTTACTTAAAGATATTGTTCCACAGGCTATGGAGAATAAGAGCTCGGGTGGTTGCTCCAAGAAAGATTTGGTGGTCTTTAAGGATTCCACTCCATGCAAGGATCGTGGTTTTGCCCAAGACGTTGAGAAGGATTGTGATGTTGTTCCGAGGTTTCTGTCAATGTTAAGAGCGTTTTGGGGCTAATCTAGAATTAGTTGTTGGCGCTTCTAAAGATGACAATAATTCCACTCCGGAGACAAATTGTATTGAGGTGAAGAAAGGAAAAAAAAAGAGAGATCCCGACATTAGTGCACATCTGATGGTCGAAAGTCATCCTTTTTGAAATATGAATGTATTAGTAGTTTGTTGTTAAAAGCGGAGGGAAAAGCCTCTCCACATTGTTTGGATCTGGTGAATTATAGGTTACCAGAATCTGCATTTAGATGTTATTTTTGCAGTTTTTAGAGGTGACAGTGTCTAGATTTTTTGGGAGGTCATCCATTTTAGAACTAGTTCGACTTAAGTAGGCTTGAGTTTCTCCCAAAATTGAGTCCACTTTAGCGTGTTGGTCCATCTACAAGTGTTGCGCCTTTTATACCACATTATAGAGCCCCTTTAGCTCATCCATTAACAAGTAGGAGGTATTTTTCAAAATGTGTTAAATTATGATGTTGAAAGCATTTTTCACAATGTATCAAATTATGATGTTTTATAAGAGTTCAACTGTGTAGTTTTTGAACCAAACTTATTGCCCATATTTCATGATGCAATAAGTGTCAACTGGACCATTTGTGTTCATAAGAGATGGGTTCATATGAAAGACTACTCATAAAATATGGGTCAAGGAATTTGACTCAAAAACCACACAATTAAATCAAATCAGATAAAACATCATAATTTGACACTACACATGATAAACATCCTAATTTGACACTACAAAAATCAAAATTTAAGCATTTAAACGTACTTTCATCTGGTTAAAAACTGAATATCGTCATATCCATTAGTTACTATGCACTTTGGTTATTACTGTTTTCTGGTGTCACAGACCTATGCCACAGTTTAACTTCAATATAAACAATTATACTAACCGTGCATAAAATTTCCCCTTATACAAATTTCAGTCCAAACTCTTGACAATAACAACCAAACGAAAATTGCTGAAAAACGTAAGGAAACATTTATAAGATGCCGTGTGTACCTCATTGGCAATTAGTTTCACATTTGTCGACACCTGATCTGCAAAATTGGAAACCTCTGATGCAGATGGGAGCTCACCCAACTTCTCTCGGATGGGATTCTTTTTTCGCTGCAAATAAATACATGAATGGTGTTGTTTAGAAATAAAACATGGGAAACTCACATGAAATCAGCAAAGGGCACGGTTTGTACCAGCTGAGCGCCGTAATGAAGAAGAAGAGCATCAATCTGCTCAACTAATCGGCTAAGATCGAAGTCTGGCTTATCTACCTTTGTTATTAGAATTTCATCAATGAGTTGGGAAGGCGTGACAGAGGACGAAGAAGATGTTGTGGAAGACATATTGATAGAATGAAAGAAATTAAGGATATAGCAAAAAGACGAAACTGATTCGATTTTGAGAAAAACCTTGAAAACCCACAAGAGGGCAAGGGATGCTATGGAAGAAAGAACGAAAGAAATTGCAGGAGATATCAAAGATGAATCTGCTTCGACTTGGAAAAAAACCTTGAAAACACACAAGAGGGCAAGGAACTGGTTGGAGAGACGACTCCTTAAAATGTATAACAGTCAATATGGATATACTCGACGCACCTTCGAGGAAAGCCATTGCGTCGCATCACTCGCCACTTTAATCTCTGTAGTCAGTCACATCGGACGGTACGATCGACGAAAGCGCGTTAAGAGGGAGCTATCTGAGAGAGAGTGCGTCGTATCACTCGTTGCTTTAATCTCTGTCTGCAATAAAAATGGGGCCCCAGTGGAGAAACTCTGATAAGAAAAGCACGCCAGGAAGTGTCCAGTGAGTTGGAAAGCTATTTCGTCCCATCACTCAGACAGACAGCAATGTACAACACGCCAAATTTTCTGTAAGATATTCATTGCGGTCGGTTCAGTGTGAGTGGAAATGGTATGGGACACGTCTTTTTATCTTAAAAAATTTCGACCTCGCAATAATTCCCAAGATTTTCAGCGAAGGTTGAAGTGTGAACACGTTATAAATGTATGATTTGAAAAGTAAAAATATGGTTTTTCTTATTGTTAACTAAGCAACCAAGCACAATGAAGCACAAATTAACCTAAAGAAACAGGGTATTTTATTTTGGGGTTAGATAGGGTGAAGGTTGAAGTGTGAACACCTTATAAATGTATAATTTGAAAAGTAAAAATATGGTTTTTCTTATGTTAACTAAGAAAGCAAGCACAACGAAGCACAAATTAACCTAAGGAAAGAGGTTATTTTATTTTGGGGATTAGATAGGGTGAAGGTTGAAGTGTGAACACCTTATAAATGTATAATTTGAAAAGTAAAAATATGGTTTTTCTTATGTTAACTAAGTAAGCAAGCACAATGAAGCACAACTTAACCTAAGGAAAGAGGTTATTTTATTTTGGGGGCTAGATAGGGTGACCGCGAACAAGTTTCTGCAAACACAGATTCGAAACTGCAAACTCTAACCTCTTATCATTTCCCTATTGCCCCCACGAATCGAATAAATACCTCTAAATCTACACAATTAATGATGGTTGGAGCCCATAGGAGCTTGAAAATCAAGACCTTAAGCATGAAAAAGAAAGCCAAGGAGTGTGGCTTTCTAGAAGGTGATAAATCCAAAGGTATTAACTAGATGGAATCACATGCTGCTCATGTGCCAGCTGATTTGGCAATAGTTGCTCCAGTGGAGATACAGTCATCAGGGCTCCCACTTGTCAATCCTACTCAACAATGCCAAGAAGCCCTAATCTCACTGCCTAGAAGCCCTTCAATGCACTACCAAGACAACCCATCTGTGAACGCACAAAGCTCTAAGTCCTTTGAAACCCTAGCCTGAGTTGCACTAAAGGTAAAATGGTTTCTTTTGAACTCCCCTATGACATTATTGAAGTTATCTCTAATTGCAAAGCTAAAACCACTATCCTTTTTTTCCTCAAAGGCATACCTTCTGAGCAGGATTTTTTTAAATGGACCCGTAATAATTGGGAATCAAAGCGCTGAGCTATAGAAACATTTTGAGGCCTAAGCAGAGGATATGTATCTTGCACTTTTGTTGACCCAGACCATGCCCGAGCCACCTTACAATATGGCACATGGATTATTTGCAGTCAAATCTACTATGTCCAAGCTAGGGATCTCAATTTCCATCCAGAAAGGATATCCAAATCTAAATACCCTATGTCGGTAGAATTTCCATTCCTTAACCCGGCCTTCTGTCCCTTCTTGCAAGACATTGCCTCTTAGTTGGGTAAGGTCCTATGGGGTAAACAATATACAAATAAATAGGTCAGTTTACATGTTCATCCAAGAGCATGTATCAAGATGGACTTAACTCAGCCTTTGCTCGACACCATCAGATTGGTTGGGCCTGGGTTTGAATTTGAACAATGGATCATGTACCTAAACAAACCAAATGCATGTTTCTATTGCCACCAAGAAAGCCACCTCATTCAAGACTGCCCATTTTGTAAACCACGCCAACAAGAAGCATCCCAAGTAGTTCCAGCCCTACCAATGTTACTCCTTTTGAAGACAACGTGAAATATGTTGTTATTCATCTCACACATAATCATGCCCATCCACTGCCAACACACATCTTTTGCCTTTCATTCCATCCTCCTCACCTCACCCCGCCTCCCTTGCTAGTCTTAAGTATTTCAAAGATGTTATGTTAGAAGTTGGGTGTAGAGCCACTAAACGACGAAAGAGACTCTCCCTTTGTCCAAAAACACCTCTCCTGAGCTAATTCTACCAACTCAACCAAATGGCCCCATGCAATCTTGGTCCTGATCCTCTTCTCAAGAATGACCTTGTCAAGATATATAATGGATGCTCAAGCTTGCACTTTAGAGAATCAGTTCACTGCATTGATGACAAATGAGGAAACTCTTCCTGATTCTTCACAATGAAATGTAATGTTCAATCTTGGAATGTTCACGTATTAACAATCCTCGCTCAAAAATTTCATGTCAAGCAGTCTGTCTAGAATAATCAAACTAATCTAATCATGCTCCAAGAAGTGAAAGTTAATGCAATGCGATTGGATGTCATTCTTGCCTCAATTTGGCAAGAGGCCCTTTTCTTTCCCACGAACCACATTGATGGTAGTGGTGGAGTCGTTTTGGGTCTTGCCCCTTGGCTCACCAAACACATTGTGGCTTTTGAGTTTGACCCGAATAACTATTGCATTTGGACTACTATTCTTTTTCAAGGCACTTTATATGGTTTTTATTCTATTTATGCTCCAAATCCCCCCTCGGAGATAACTTTGCTAAATGGGAATGGCTTCGTCTTCATCTTACTACTACTAAGTGGATTTTGGGGGGTGACTTCAACATGGTTGAACACCTATCTAATCGTAACTAGGACAACTCTTCTTACCTATCCCATTTTGAATTTGAAGCTTGGACTTTGGCTTGAAATTCCTTGGGAGTTTATGACCCCCTCTTGGGCAAAGTCAACTTTCAAATGTTGCATTGGTTTATGTGGAACAATTGTTGTGAAGGCTTTTTGAGGAAAATGAGTCATTTGGACCATTTCTATATATTTCCCCTAACTTCATCTTGATCTCTTGACTACTCTCTCTGTTCACCTTCATATCTTTACCACATTTGTCTTCACCGATTCCCCTCCACTCCCCAATGAGCTTCCCTACAAATTGAATGTTTCCCACTTAAATCAACAAGACTGCATTGATGGCCTTCTAGCAACATGGAAAGTTGAAACAAAGCCTCAACAAGATAGGTGGATTAGTTGGTGGGAGAGAACCATTTCCCATTGTACATTATTTCTTCTTAACTATGGGCAAAGAGCTACTATCGAATGTCGTAGATTGAAAAATCCATTAAAGATCAGTTGGAATGTAGTCATACTCTTCTGATTTCTAACCCACTTAATGTCTCCTTCTAGTAGTCAGTTGTTAAAACTGGAAGCTTACTTCGAAAACTAGCTATCTACAAAGGTAAAGGAGCCCATGTGCGAGCTTGCCTCCAATGGATCAAGGATAGGGATAGAGGGTCTAAATTTTTCTTTCAATTTCTGCAACATAAACATAAAAAAAGAGAAAATCTCTAGTATAAAATTTGTCGATGGTTCCTAGCAAACCAACCAATCTGCCATTTTACAAACCTTTTATGAGCACTTCAAAAATATTTTTATCGATGAATATGCTGGAGATCCCCTTCTTCCCATTAATCATTGAAGAATGTGTTGCAGACTGTGTCCCTTGCAAAATAGACCCCAAGTATAGTAATTACCCTGGCCACCTCCCTTCCATCGAAGAGATAGATGAGGCTCTTTAAAGTTTGGCTTTGGAGAAGAGTCCAGGAATTGATGGGCTTCCAATTGAATTTTATAGAGCTCTTTGGCCTCGCATTCATGAAGACTTAGAATATCATGTTTACCTTGAAGGTGTTGAAACAAGATTGTTGGGGGCAGTCATAAACCAAGGATTGATCAAGTTCCTCTCGAAAGGAAAAAATCAAGACACCATGAATGGATGGTTGCCCATTACCTTACTTAACACCTCCTACAAAATCATTGCCAAAGCCTTGTCTCACCGAAAAAAGTGTGAGGCCCACCCTAGTTTGTTAGGATTATGTACTCTATTGGACTTATTATTATTTTGGTACACCTAGGTCTTGGACAATTGTGTATGGGCTTATGACCTTTGTTATAGACTATATTAAACAATGATGTTTGGATTCGAGCAATTGGATTAATTTGCATATGATGATGATATTACTAGGAGTTGACTATGTTGTATTTCATTCAATTCTCATATTATATGCTTTGAATTGAATTAATTATATATTATTTGATCATGAGTAAAAATGATCCATGTTACCTAGTTGAATTGCAATGAAAGGTAATATCTATGTTAACTAGATTAGAAGGATGAACATGTAATGTCAAGGAAAGATAATGAAAATTGAATTTTATGATTGATATGTGTTTTGATGAGTAAATTGAAATTGAGTTATTATTATAACAATGAATACTTAAATGTTATTGTTGATCGCATTACAAGTTGCTTCGGCTATATATTTGAACATATTAATAGGTGCAATTGTTTGTGCAGGTAATTTCCATGGCCAATGGAAATTCAAAGGTCTATCAAGTGTTTTATAGGAAAAGAGGGTTGATGGGATTGATAGGCTAGATCCTCCTTTCTCTACAAACATTCAAGGACATTTCAACCGAGTTGAATGACATTTTTTGTAAGAGGATTCACCTACAAGTTGGGTTGTCACTTGGAATGATGTGGAAATTCAAAAATTGTCAATTAATGTATTAATTTAATGCTCGAGTATGCTTAAAACCCTAATTATGCAAAATAGTAAGCATACTGATAAATTATGACAAATGCTCACAGACCAAGATAGTAGACAGAGATTAGTTACTGACCATTTTTTAAAGTTTGAGATTTGGAATATTCAGGACTATGGTGTAAGGCGCCCAAGTCCAAGGTACAATTTTCTTCAGGGGGTTCCGGACTCCTTCCAGTATTTATGATCACTATTCTGTCTGTTTCTGCCATGTAAGATGCGGAGGGCACTACCCTAGTCCCCCTTGTCGAAGTCATAATATTCTTCAAGGTGTCGGGACTTCTTCATATGCTAATTATCATTGTCACAAAAAAATCTATGTTTGCCACCTCGGAGGACATTGCCCTAGGTGCCCTTGTCCTGAAAGTGCTCCAAACTGCTTCTTTCCACTAGATCCAGAATACTTATCTTCTGTAACCTTCCTCTACAACTCCACTCCGTGAAATCTGATACCTGTAACCTACAATCACAAGGAGTGTGGTTGGGGGTTGTGGTGTTTAGGAGCTTGCCTCAGTCAAGCTCCAGAAGGACATTCAAGTCTTCCGAACACCATTGTCAGATAGAGTGTATCGGGCTGTGGGATAGAGGTAAAAACAAATTGATAAATGATTCAAAATAAATATATATCACCTCAGAGGTGTAGCCCTCACATAGATAAAGATCCTTCAACACATGAGAAGATGAAGCTCAATCTGCAATCACAAACACAACAACAATATTTTGCTCTATAATAATGAATATCTTGAATGCTCTAAAATCATAAGTTCGCCAAAAGTTCATAATCATCTTCTAGTTTTCAAATGAAACCCTACACATGCTTATATATGCAACAACATATATTCCTGCTACAAATTTTGTAATTCAAACTTAAGATTTCAGCATGGGACCTATCTAACGGTCGCATAATCGACATTCAAATTTGGGACCTGCTTAAAATAGGGTAGAACAAGGGCATGAGTGCCCATGTCCTTAGGTCCTATTTTAGGGCAGGGTCAAATGCCACAATGTCCCTCAAGCCCCACGTGACATGGGTTTTAAGCCATTTTCCTCCGGGAGCTAAAATGAACATGCACGATGCAAAACAAGGGACCTGGGAGCTAAACTTAGGAAGTAAAAGTCATAGGGGGACATTTTATGACATAACATTTAGCCCCCACTTTAATGTATGCATGAATGCAAGGCCCATACATGTATTAAAGTACGATCAATACACAACAAACATGCCAGGCACTTGAAGCAATGCATACACAAAGATTGAGGAAGTATTTCTAGCCCCCAGTATCAGGTAGACATTAGAGAAAACATACTGCAGACACACCAAACACATTGAAGACAGTAACAAGCATGAAAAACACCGAGAAGAGAGTAACAGTCACACAAGACACGGAGAAGACATCATTGAAGACACACAAAACACAATGAATATAGTGAATGCAATGATTATTTCTTTTTCATTTTCTCGTATATACGAATGCAAATGTAAGTACACAGAAAGTAAACATAACCCAAAATGTAGGAGGGGCATTTCACCACACATCTTGAAACTACATATGGGGCAACAAACATGCAATACAAATCTCAGAGTGTAGGAGGGGCATTTCACCACGCTCTTGAAGACTACACTTGAGAACAAACACACCATATAAATCCCAAAGCATAAGAGGGGCATTTTGCCACATGTATTGAGACTATGCTTGGGAACAAACACGCCATACAAAACCTGAGTGTAGGAGGGGCATTTCACCACACGTCTTAAAACTACAACATGGGGGAAAACACACGGAAGACACGAGCGCCATATAGTATGCCAAAGACATACTATATGTTTTAAACATGAAAAACAAGTGATGAAAGGAGCCTATTGCTAGATTCACCACCATCTCAAACATGCTACAGGCACACCTGACGGTTGGGCTTATGCCACAACAACCACCAAAGACACGCTTAAGGGGGGATACCACAACCTCGCCTGCTCGGAGGACTTTTAAAATAAAAGCATGTGCACTAGCTCAAGAGATACACCATCCCTACCTCCGTAGAGGGCTTTGAATAAAAGGATATGCACTAGCTCAAGAGATACGATATCCCGCCTCCGTAGAGGGCTTTCTCAATTGCAATGTAGGTAAAGATGTGCACTTGTGTTAGAGATACAACATCCCACCTCCGTAGAGGGCTTATAAACATGCTTCATTAGTACCAAAATCATCAAACAACTTACCTTTATATGCCCCCACCTTAAGGTGGTTGATATCATGTATCAATATCAAGCATGTTAAGATAGGAAAGAAAACACACAAGGGAACAAGAGCTCTCACAAAGCCCATGCCCCCAAAGGTGACATGTACTTTACGATCGTCGAATGTTCCCACAAACACACAATTTCCTACAAGAAGAGAGGTTAGAAATCTTTCTATAAGATAATAACCACATCACATGATCAAAGCAATGCATGAAAACAATGACATTAAGAGCCAAGGTTATACTACGGATTCAAAAACTGAGTATAACCATGGGGCTATACTGCAGAGATCTTAGAACTGAGTGTAGCCAAGGCAAGACTCAAGATAAACAAAGTGCATAGATGTCACGTCTCATTTTTTATGAACAATATGATTAATCTAGTTTAGTGAACAATTATCTTGTTTAATTTTAATTCAAGCAATTTTGCTTATGTGGATGTAATCATTATGAGTTAATTGATGAAATTTGGAAATTATTTTAATACGGAATATTGATGCAGTGATTTGCTTCTACTATGTTCTGAGATACTAACCTATTGATGACAAGTTGAGTGCAATTGGATGCAGATACTCATCGAAGACGAGAGCATGACTGAGGTAGAAATGTTCTAGCCACTTGGCAAGAACTAATGGATGGGTTTATCTGATGCAAACACACACACCACTTAGTTGCATATGCATTATCGAATGGTTTTAATTGCATTAATGTGTGGTTATTTAATTGCCTTCGAATGCATAATGTGATTACTTTAACTTATTATCTTTTCAAAATATGCTCACATGGTGTTTTGTGCATATGTTATATTCGATTGATTAATAAAATATTGCTTTAAGATGTTTGGAAGACAATATGTCTTTAAAATAAATAAATAGATTAAATTAATTGTGCAAATGGTTTTGTTTAAATTATTATTAACATTATTTTATTTAGAGTTTTTGACAAAAAGAATTATATTCATTTTAATTCCTGTCATCTATGTGATAGAATGTTGTAAAAAGAAGATTTGTTTTCTTTATTGTTTTAAATAAGCTTTTTGTTTTTAGAATAACAAATATATTGTTATATTATTATTTTAATTCTATCTTTGATGCATGCAAACTAAAAAAAAATGAACTTCAGTTTTAAACCTAAAAGCAAAGATCTCTAATAATAAGAGGAGGTAATATTGTTAAAAGGAGGCAGCATTTCGCACAGAAAACTACCACGATTTGGTAGAGAAATTACCACGAATTGCAGAAGGAATCTGTTTTACCTGAGCGACAGGAAGGAGATTGAAGTTGTGACAAAAAGGAGAAAGTAAGGTTCGCAGCGACTCTATTGCAAAACTCATCACCAATCATCGATCTTCCCAGGTTCATTTCCATATTTTGTTTGTAATTATGTGGCATGGTTGTGATTATAATGATTGATCAACCTGTTGTTTTGGTTGGTTGACCCCTATTGCTAGTCGTTTTGACTCATTTCATGAGTCATCCTCTTTCCGTATCTCATGTGGGCAAGGTCTTATGTTTTGGTCGCTCCATCTAAACTGGCTGCTCATGTTATTTTTGTTAGGTCGTTGTTCTTTGTTTTGGCCGCTTACCTTCTAGCTAGTCGTCGACCCACTGTAGCTTATTGGCCGATGATCTCTCTAAGGTCATCCTACTTAAATGCAGATCATTTCATTATGTCCTGGCTGCTATTTTATTTCTTGGCCACTAAACTAATTTTCTGGCCACATGGCTTCATGCCAATCGTGCCCTCTACTTGGTTGTTTTGACTGATCTGGGTGATTGACTTAGATCGACCCATGTATATAATGTTTTCACCAGATCTAGATTTCATACTAAGATAGAAAACGATGACAACTCCATGTTGTTGTTTTCATAATATTTAATGACTGGTAAATGAGATGCAATTCTTTGCATATGGCGTAGACTATTGTAGTAGTGATTGGAATGACTGTGTTTACTTGCATGCTAGCTTAGTAAACAGTATATACATAAATCGACTTATCCTATGTTGAAACAACGAAACTCTATTTTTAGATGATTATAATTCATGTAGCAGATTAAATAGATCACTGAGTTTTAGATCGAATGATTAATTTCCTGTAGCGTTACTATGATTGTAGGATATGCATGATGGCTGTATTGAAACTATATACTTGGATGAATAAACAGTAGATATGTAAATCAACTTCTTCCATGATTGAATCATGAACTGTAAACAGATTGAAACCATTGTATTCTTGAAGACTTTTACCTTTACGAAATGTTGATTAAAACTCTATTTTTTTTATGCCATTATCTTGGATGACATATATCAGATTTAAATCTCTATTTAAACTTTATTTTAAATGTTGTTACAGTTCCTGTCGCCACAATGACAGGAAGGCTAAAAGAAAGATATATGAACCTAATTTGTATGCAAAATTTCAATTAGATTTTTGTCAGTAGTTGATGATAAGTTAGAACAAACTGGAAAGAAGAATTTCTTATTGACCCAAAAATTAGATTTATTATGATCCAATTTTCATCTTTTTATGGCTGTTACAGCAATAGGAGGTATGTTTTCTTATTTTCTGTTATGTTAACCTCTTGTCACAGAAATGACAGGAAGGTAGAATTGTGATTTTTATTGAGAGATTAAATGATTGAAGTAAGGTACTACTTTATAGCATTTATTTTCCTATATTTGATGTTGGGAAAGGGAATGGATTGATTTATGGAACTTATTCTTTCAATTACTTTATTTTATTTCTTGCTTGCTTCTTGGGGAAAGAAGTAGCTTTTCATTAGGAATGTGTTGGGTTACTTTTGGGACTAGGATGCCGAATGTGGATATTCAGAGATAGGCTTTTCCTCTTTTTTTGGGAATTGACCAAATTACTTTAATAATTATGCATAATCTAGATGACATTGAAATAGATGTATATTGTCTAGCAAAAGCTTATATTATTGATATCTCTACCACATCTTGTTGTGAGACAATTTGCTTTTCATTACATAGAATCGCATATTTAGGCATCGGGTGTTCCCTCCTGCAGTTGTTTCCAGGTAGCTAGACATTTTATGCAGGGCTGGGTTTCCTTCATGTTAGGAAGGGATCCTGGGAGGTGTAAATACTTCATGGTTGGGTGGAAAAGCACCTGAGTCATGTTCCCGTCTCTCGACTTGCAGGTGGTGGACCCTTTGGTTCGTGCAGCTGGAGAGTGTATTTGATTTGTACCTATTGGATGTATTATGGCATCTTGCCAAAGTATTTATGTATATTGATTCATAGTGCTTATTACCTAGATTTTAGCACGTGAATATGTAAGATTGTATTGACATTGAGATTTTATTTATGAGAATTATCTTTTTTATTGAGACATTGTGATTAAGCGGATCAATTGCATATTTTATCTTTGAAAGTTGTATTTAAGTGGATTATTTACTTCCTTTTGACTTTGGTTATTGCGATGTTGTATTTAAGTGGATTATTTACTTCATTTATTTTGAGTTGGTTTAAATGCTTTTACTTGAATTATGAGACATTACATTTGGTATCAGAGCTAGGTTTAACACTAGGGCCTTTGTTTTTGGGACTATTGTGCTAAAGTTGCAAAATTGATAACAGATTTATCCATCATGAATACGAGAAACACTAATTGTGGTGACGAATCAGGAAGTAATGGAGGTAGAGGATCACGTGGAGGTGCATGTGGAGGTTCTCGTGGTGGTCGAACTACTGTGGATCGTGGAGATGCTAGTAATGACCATGATGGAAGATTTGACTGTATTCTTGATCTCTTGACCCGACAAGACACGAGGATGAATAATCTTGAGTAGGAGATTAGAAGAATCCCTAGAGGTCAAAATGCTAATGAAAATCCAAGGGTTGAGACACAAAGTGAGAACCTAAGGTCAAAAGTTCCAGTCTCTAAAGTTGGAACTATTGCTGATAATCGAGCTAAGATAGTTGAAGAACTGGGAAAGGATCTCAAGAAGTTATCACCACCAAAATTTGATGGAAAGACCATAGGGGATGGAGCCGAGTCCTAGATAATAGAAATGGAGAAGTACTTTGGGCTCCGGAACCTTTCAAATCACATTAAGGCTATGTGGGGTTCTTACCAGTTGACTGGTGAAGCAGCAACTTGGTGGGATAATGAGAAGGTGGATAAAAAGCTATTACCTCGTGAGAAACATGGGAGGTTTTCCTGCAACTATTCAGAAAGAGGTGGTTACCATAGTTATTCTTTGACAAGAAGATGATAGAGTTTCAAATTTTGATCCAAGGAGGTATGTCTGTGACCACTTATTGGGAAAGGTTTTCTCATTTACTAAAATACGTTCCTCAGTATCAGACAGATGAGAGATTCAGAATAAGAAAGTTTATTTTGGGATTGGAGTCGTGGTGGATATTCATAACCCACTCACGATGGATGCCACTTTTGAGAAGGCAATAAAGCAAGAGTAGAGATTGTAGCAAACAACAAATTACCATAAGCAGAGAGATGCTAAGTTTCTGAATAAGAAACCATAGAATAATCATCAGAATTATCAAAAGAATAATAACCAGGGCAACAATAAGCAGATCAAGAATCTGAAGAGAGGCAATAATTCTTAGGATGGCAATGGTGGAAACAAAAGAGGTGGCAATAACAACAGGGACAACAATCAGAGGGAAAGAACTGAAGGACCGAGAGCACCTAAGGGTGGATGTTATACCTGTGGAGGAGAGCACTATGCTAATACATGTCCACAGAGAAGAGGAAATAAGAATTAGCAAGGAGCACCGCAACATCAAATTCATGCCGCAGTGGATAATCAGCAAGCAGAGTTTCAAGAAGCACCTATTCAGTTCCAAGGTAAGCTCTATGGACTACCTATTTCTATTTTGATCGATACTAGTGCCACAGTATGTTTTGTTGATCCTAGAGTAGTATCTAAGTTATCTATTAGACCTGGACATATGGAAAACTCTTGGATGGTACAGTATGGCAATAGTGCAGAAAAGAGGGTAGACTCATGTCTAGCTTGCAGTGAGTTAGAGCTTCCTGGTTTTTAGACACAAGTGAATCTGTATGTAGCACCTTTGGGCTCTTATGATGTAAATTTGGGAATCAATTGGTTAAGTGAACATAAGTCTCTAGTAAATAGTGAAGAAAAGGTTGTTAGATGTTTGGATGACCTAGGAAACCAAGTGGAAATTAATGGAACTAAGAGACCCTTAGAGCTTAGACAAATCTCAGTTATGCACAATTGAAGAAAGCCAAAAGGAAAGGATGTGCCATTTATGTTGTCCAAGTAATGGACCTTGATAAAGAAGAACCAGTGTTCAATGACTATCCAATCCTTAGAGATTTCAGAGATGTCTTGCCTGTAGAGTTGACAGAGTTGTCGCCAAAGAGAGAATTTGACTTCTCGATTGACTTGCTACCAGGGACTGAGCCACAATCTAAGGCACCCTACAGAATGATTACAACAGAGTTGTATGAGCTTAAGGCTCAATTGGAAGAGTTGCTAAATCAAGGGTTCATTAGACCTAGTGTGTCACCATGGGGTGCACCAGTCATCTTTGTAAAGAAGAAGGATGGTACTTTGAGATTATGCATTGATTATAGGATGCTTAACAAAGCTACTATAAAGAACAAGTATTCACTTCCAAGAATAGATGAGCTCTTTGATCAGATGAAAGGAGCAACAGTGTTCTCAAAGATAGACTTTAGATCTGATTATCACCAATTACATATTAAAGATGAGGACATTTCTAAAATAGCTTTTAGGACTCGATATGGTCACTACGAGTTCACAGTAGTACCATTTGGGTTGACTAATGCTCCAACAACTTTCATGAATTTGATGAATAGCATTTTCAGAGATTGCTTAGATGATTCTGTGTTAATCTTCCTTGATGATATTCTGATATACTCTAAATCAGTGGAAGAACATGAAACACATTTGAGAATTATTTTGCAACAGTTGAGAGAAAGAAAGCTTTTTGGTAAGTTATCTAAGTGTACATTCTTTCAAGATAAAGTGCACTACCTTGGTCATGTGATCTCAGCTGAAGGGATTGCAGTTGATCCTGAGAAGATAAAGGCAATGATGGAATGGCCTGCACCGCAGAGTGTGACAGAAGTCAAAAGTTCTATGGGACTTGCAAGTTACTATAGAAAGTTTGTGGAAGGCTTTTCAGCCATAGCAACACCGATTACCGCACTTCAGAAGAAGGGTAAAAATTTTGAATGGACAGAAAGGTGTGAGCAAGCTTTCCAAGTGCTTAAGGAAAAGATCACAACTGCTCATATCCTGACCATACCAGATCCTAATGGGCACTTTATAGTTATAACAGATGCTTCAGGGGAAGGATTAGGAGGAGTGTTAATGCAGATTGAACAAGTGGTTGCTTATGAGTCAAGAAAGTTAAAGCAACATGAGTTCAACTATGTGCCGCATGATCTTGAGTTAGCTGCCATAGTTCATGCACTTCAGATGTGGAGGCATTATCTTCTTGGTAAGCCCTTTAAGTTAAAGACAGATCATCTTGGGCTCAAGTATTTATTTACTCAACCTAACCTCAATGCAAGATAGAGAAGATGGTTAGAATTCCTTAGTGAGTATGACTTTGGAATTGAGTATATTAAACGCAAAGAGAATAGAGTAGTAGATGCTCTTAGTATTAGATGCTTAAAACATGTTATCCAAGATTGTATCGATCAAGGATTAATCAAGGTCACACCTTCAACGACTCAGCCTGCACAACAATCAACATTGAACTATGATCTAGAGACTTTCAAAAATCCACTTCCATCTCATGATCAGACAAATAAGCCTCATGTTGGAAATGCTATTCAATATACCTATGAATCGTCTACCATTGGCCATATTGATCATGCTCGCATTTCTACCATTACCATCCAAGGTAGAGCACCTGATTGTGCTATAACCACACGAAGAGGTCGAGTTACCATACAAGGAGCACCCGCTCATCCTCCTCGATTTCTCTCTAACTATAACCTCTTGGATCACCTTGGCAAAACACCCGCGTAAATATCCATTCTTGAGTTGCTTCGCATATCCCCTGCTCATAAAGCTATCCTTAACAAAGCCTTACAAGAGTCTTCGGTGCCTAATGACATTGATATCACACAATTCCAATCTATGGTTGCTAGCATTGCAGCTCCTTGTCACTTAACAAGCCTTACAAGAGTCTTCAGTGCCTAATGACATTGATATCACACAATTCCAATCTATGGTCGCTAGCATTGCAGCTCCTTGTCACTTAACCTTTTCTGACAAAGATCTTCAACCCTCCATCCATCCTTCACATAACGAAGCCCTCCATATTGAAGTGTTTGTTAAACAACGCCACATCAAACGAATATTGGTAGATGGTGGAGCTGGTCTTAATATATGTTCTTTGAAACTCATAAAACAATTGGGATATTCTGAGAAAGATGTCGACACCTCCAAGGTTATTACTATAAGAGCGTATGATGATGCTGAAAGAGATACTGAAGGGATTATCTTATTGCCTATCCAAGTTGGGCCGGTTACTACAGAAACCCGTTATCAAGTTCTTGATATTGATCTTCCTTATAACATCATCCTTGGTCGCCCATGGATACATGCCCTTAAGGCAGTTCCTTCTACATACCATCAAGGCCTTAAATTTCCACATAACGGTGTTGAGGTTACCATTCAAGCTAATCCCAATCCATTTGAATTTTGTCGTGCCTTTCAAGCCAAATATCAAAGTCTGAACCGCATTCCTATCAACACCGAGGCATATCCGTCTTCATCTTATATAGACTCATCCGACCTACTCAAGCCATCATCTAGCAAAGCTGCCTCCAACCTCCGCATCAAATATACTAAACATGGCCCTGGTGAATAGAAATTGCAAGAATCCTATTGTGTTGGCACCATTCCATTATCTCCTAAATCCCACTGTAAGCCTTCTACATCCAAGCCAACTTCATCCTCCGCTATCATCAAAGCTCCCCCTACAGTATTCATTAAAGGTGGACTCTTGGATGATGAAGACATTGATGATATAAACTCTTGGATATTCTTTGATGAAAATGACCAAGTCCAACTTGAAGTAGAGTGATACAACAATGGGTTTCATATCATAAAGAACATGGGCTATAAAGGACATGGTGGATTGGGATCACAGGAACAAGGACCTACTAAGCCCATTATTGTGTCTAAGAAGTTTAATAAGCAAGGCCTTGGTTATTAGCCAGAGGTACCACGACTCAAAGATATTAAGTGTATTTCTGATACTGACGCTGGACCTTCTTCGGTAGGAGAGATTTCTAATTTGGATACTATCAATGACTCCTCCCTCCACATCACCGACCTTTTTCAAGAACATTCTATCTTCATGTTTTCTGTAGCCTCCTCTAGCTGTAACAATTCCTCCATTAGTCTTTCACTTATATATCCTGACCTCATCGATTGGGACCAACAGGGGACATCGATATTAGATACATTTGAAAATGATGAATCCATTGCAGAATTCATGGGTTTACGACAAGGTATTCCATTGGGTGATCATAAAATAGGTTTCATGATGGATCTGCCTAAACTAGCATATTTTGGCGGAAGTATCAAATCCTTTAGTCACAAAAGCAAAATAAATAAAATCCAACAAAATAGGTCACTAGGTGAAAACTGAAAGGTGCCTCTTGACCGTGAAAAAGTAAAAATAAAGGATGTATCTGAAGGTGAAAACCTCTCTAAGGCGCCTGAGGATGAGGGATTTGATCTTCTTGTTGCCACTAATTATCATGAGAAATCAACTGTGCTAGTTGAACAATCACAAGACATGAATTTGGGAACAATGCAAAATCCAAAGATCACTTTTTTGGCAGCATCACTATCAGAGCAAGAAAGAAGAGACTTCACAGCATTTTTTATGAGAAGAGCTATAAATTTTATATGGACTTATGCCGACTTGCAGGGTCTAGATCCATCACTTGTGGTACACCATCTAGCAGTATCTCCTAATGCAAAACCTATCAAACAAAAATTGTGCAAAATGCATCCACAAGTAGCCTTATTGGTCAAAGCAAAATTCATAAGGCCTATTGATTATCCAGAATGGGTTTCAAATTTGGTACCTGTAGCAAAACCAGATGGACGAGTTCGTTGTTGCACAGACTTTAGAGATCTTAATAAAGCATGTCCTAAGGATGACTTTCCACTCCTAAGCATAGACAATATTGTAGATCTTACAACAAGACATGAAATGCTATCTTTGATGGATGGATTTTCCGTATATAATCAAATCAGAATAGTAGAGGAAGATCAAGATAAAACATCTTTTATTTGTCCATGGGGCACCTATTGCTGGGTTGTAATGCCTTTTGGTCTCAAAAACACTGGAGCTACCTATCAATGAGCCATGACAGTTATTTTTCATGACCTTTTTCATACTATCATGGAAGACTATGTTGATGACATCTTGGGAAAATCTAAGACAAGAGAATGACATCTATAGCTATTAGCACAAATATTTGATCTATTAGAAAAATACCAAGTCAGACTAAATCCAAAGAAGTGTGTATTTGGCGTAACATCAGGAAAACTGTTGGGATATATTGTGTCTCGACGAGGGATAGAAGTAGACCCAGCTAAAGTAAAAGCCATCATAGAGATGCCTCCACCAACAAATCTCAAACAACTCTGTAGTCTACAAGGTAGGCTACAATCTATCCGCAGATTTATCTCACAACTAGCAGATAAATGTCATCTTTTCCAGCATCTTCTTTGTAAGGGTGAATATTTTAAGTGGGATGAAAAGTGTCAACAAGCTTTTGATAAGATAAAGGAATACTTGGCAACACCTCCTGTGTTAGTACCTCCTGTACTTGATCGTCCATTATTGCTCTATATATCATCAACAATCGCAACATTGGGTGCCCTTCTCGCTCAACATGATGATTCAGGAAAAGAACAAGCCATCTATTACATCAGCAGAACTCTTGTGGGATATGAACTCAATTATTCATTTATAAAAAAGCCTGCTTAGCATTAGTGTTTGCTTCCCAAAAGTTGCGACACTATATGTTGAACCAAACAACAAAGCTCATCTCTAATGTGGATCCCCTCAAATATCTTCTTTCTAAAGCAATTCTCACAGGGAGATTAGCAAAATGGGTTATGATCTTAAGTGAATTTGATATACAATATGTGAATCACAAAGCTATCAAAGGACAAGTTATTGCTGATCAACTAGCTGCAGCACCTATCACAGATATTCATCCAATGTATCTAGAATTCCCTGATGAAGGATTGTTCAATCTAACTTCTCCAACATGATGGCATCTATATTTTGATGGATGATGAGTGCCAAATTGCACTCATGAAATACACCTTTTTGCCTCTCTTTTTCCCCTTTCTCAGTTCATCTTCCTTGTGTCTGCACTCAAATAAGTTAGCAAGATTGTTCTATTTTGTGATTAATTAAGATAGATTACTTGAGATTAGAATTTCTGATTAGGTGACTAATGTGCATGGGATTAATGGAAAAATGTAGAATTTCTCTTTCTTTTTGAATCAGCAGGTGTAGATGCCAGGAACAGCGATTTTGTGCATCTCTAGAGATCATCTTCAATGATCTCTGGAGACAATAACAAAGAACAGTGACACCTGAAGTTTTGAAGATATGGGGAATGACTCTTCGGAGCTCTGCGAGAGTCTAGAATATCTCCGGAGCTGCAGACAGGAACATCTATCTCTGGCGCCTCCTGAGAACAGGGCATGTTTCCAAGCAGAGCTGTCGACCAGACACTTCAGCAGCGATCCTAATACCCCCTCACTTCACTCAAATCATCACCTGAGTGGTGAAGGGTCAACTATCAGTTAAACTACTGAAGTTTTATCTTTTCAAAGATTTTGCATGAGTTACGAATTGAACTAATCCAATATTCTTATTTTCAGGGCTTTGATGCCCAAGTGTATTAAGACTTAAACTTAGACCTCTGAGTGGACTTCTGTTCCACTCAAGTCTACCTTTCTCACATGGTGACTTTTCATAAGTTAGACAGTTAAGTACAAATAAGAGATGGTGTCATCTCCTAGAAAGACTGATAGATAAGTTCAGTGATATATCATCACTCATTTTTTTATATATACTCTCAAAAATAGTAATGGAACAACAATGATAAAATTATTCTGATTTTCGAAGATCTCAGTTCTGTTATAGCCATATTTTCATGAATGCAGAAATGAATTAACTGGATTGAATTTAGTTTAGATCATCTTTTGTGCTGATTTCATGCAATAGCCTTCAGCCTCAAGGGTGTGGAGCAAGGGCCCACTCTCACCACTCAGGCAGGAGGCTAGTATCTCTGTTTTATTGTTTTAGTTTTCTCTTATAAAAGTATTTCTTGTTTTAATAAGATAAATGCATGTTATTGTTTCCTTTGCTTTGAGTACATTTCCTATTTTATTCTGTTTTCCAGCATTCATTACATTTATTCAACAAGCAGATAGATTAATCATTCTTTTAAGCATTAGGACTAGCTATAAACTGGTCACTTAGAATCCCTAGTTGCAGACAGCCATGGACACAGCCCTGGTTCTTTGACATCTGGAAATAGATTAAATGATGAGGTACAGTGACAACCTGTCATTTTTGGCACCGTTGTCGGGGACTAGTTTGTGTTAATTAGGGACACTGAGTTAAAAATAGTTTTTAGAATAGATCTGTATGGTTAGAGCTAGAGATCTAAAAGGAAGATATATTAAGTAGACACCCCAACAACACACCATAGGGGAAAGTAGTGAGGTGGTACAAAATCTTGTTGAAGAAGGAAACCTAGATCTTAATTTGGAACCTGCACTTCAAAATAGCAATCCCTTAGATCTTGTAGACATTCCACTTGCCAATTATATCCAGAAATTACAACAAAAAGTTGAGGCAGATCCTTTGGTAGAACCTAATTTCCTAGAACCTCAGGAAGAAGAACCAATACTAAACATGGAAAATGATAATCATGGGGAAGAGGAAAATCAGGCTCCAAGAACCTTCTCTTATCCTATTGTTTTGGCTGCTACAGACAATGCTCCCATGAAGAATATCTCACCAGCACATCTGCCAAATTTCAGAGGATTTTCTTCTGAGGATCCAGATCAGTTCTTGTTTGAATTCAAAGTAGTCTGCCAAACTTATGATTATGGATCAGATAACTAGAAACTCAAACTGTTCCCTTCAACCCTGAAAGATTCTGCAATGAGATGGTTTATGGGTTTACCCCAAGGTTCTATCCGTTCTTGGGATCAAATGGAAACGGAGTTTTTGGAAAAATACCAAGATTATTGCAGATCCAGTAATAAAAATGAAGAATTGTTTAAAATTAGGCAGGGGGAGGAAGAATCCTTAGAAGACTATGTGGATAGGTTTAATTTTGCCTTGAGAAGGTATGGCAATCCGGTGGATCACTCCTTGGCCAGAACCCTGTTTATAAAAGGATTGGATAAAGAATCAAAATAGGCTCTGGACCTAATGGGAAAAGGGAACATTAACAAAATAGAAATACCTGATATAGAGGAACTCTGCAAGAACTATTCCAGAACTCAAGATGGAGTAAGGTCATCCAAAACCTTTAAAGGGAAAAATGAAATAGGACAGTTGATGGAGGAAATTGTAAATCTAAAAATAGACATTCTGGTCCAACTAAATACCACATTGGATGGGATTCAAGCAAAAACTAGAACAACTGATCAAAGCAGAGCAACTGAACCGCTCTCCATTTATTGTCCTAGGTGTAGAAACAAACACCTGTTGAGAGAATGCCCCTTGGACAAATCAAAGATTTGTCAAATCTGTGATAGGGAACATCCTACCAGTCAGTGTAGTCAACTTCCAGCCTTGAAAAGATTAAGTAAAAAGAATGTTGTGATAGAGGAGGAGTTGAACTATGTGGGACAAAAACAAGCTAGAAATTTCCCTTATAATCAGTATCCAAGCCAGTCTTCTTACAGGGGTCCTTCTAATTGGGGAAATAATCAGTGGAATCCAACTTGGTATGGCCCTCAAAATAATCCTCCTTGGGGATAGCAGGATTGGCCAGGTCAAAATTGGCAAAACCAAAACTGGCAAAATCAGCCTTGGGGAAATCAACAATGGCCACCACAGTTTGGGTCACAAAACATGCAACCTCAACCTCAACAGGGATATCATCAACAATATCAAGGACAACCTAGACGTTTCCAACCTCAACAGCAGGCTTCACTAATTGGATCCTCCAACACACAGGGTCAAACACAAAATGAACCAGTTAGTTAACCACCTTTACCAGTTCAGCCTATACCAAACCCATGGAATAAACAGGGAGCAGCTGTCTACATGACAGCAAGAAAATCTGGCTGGAATTAATGCTATATATTCAAATAATCTCCAGCTGCGTTCTGGTAAAGCATTCCCAAGACCTTCTCCTCTAACTATAGTTGAAATAACCAATGATGAGGAACTTGAAAATCCATCCAATCAACCCCCAGAGGAGATTACTAACGAAAAAGTGCTAGAAAAATCACCCACAGACAACTCCGGAGTTACTCCTAAAAAGCCAGCTCCAAAGAACAGTCTTGAACACAATTCTGATAAGAGCTCTGGAGATGCTCTGGAGATGGAAAAGCTAGCACCCTACCCAGAACGACTTAAACAAAATGCTCCCCAGAAAAAGATTTTACAAAAACAAATCCAACCCAATCAGGAATCAGAACTTTTACAAGAAATCAAGCAGTTAAACATTGAAATTCCTCTTCTTCAGGCAATCAAAGATGTACCAGAACTAAATTAGTTCATTAAACAGTATTGTATCAAAACACAGGGCAAAAAGAAGAGCTTTCCTTCCACAATACAGGTGGAAGGAAAAGTAATGGATCTATTGATGGGAGAAATTCTCCTCCCAAAATATGGAGACCTTGGAAATCCTGTCATAACTATTTTCATCTCGGGAGTAGAAATTTCAAATGTTCCGATTGATTTAGGAGTAGCAATTAATGTGATGACAGCTCATACAATGGACAGGTTAGCTCTATCAGGTATCCAATCCACAACTACAATTCTTCAACTTGTTGATCAGTCAGTAGCTGTTCCAAAAGGTGTAATCACTGATGTACCCATTGCGATAGATTCATGGGAATTTTCAGTGGATTTCTTAATACTAGAACCTAGAAACCAGAGAAATGCTTATCCGCTGATTTTAGGAAGACCATGGCTGGCTACTACAGCAGCATCTATTGATTGTCGAATTGGAGATATAGTCATTTCTAATGGGATAGATCTAAAGAAAATATCTCTGTATCCTCCAGCTAAACCATCAGTGCATTACACAGGAAGAGTATGGGTGGATGAACCAGAGAACATGGACAACAGTGCCTCATTAGCTATGGTAACCATTAGGGAACATCTGGGAGAATTAGAAGAAGAAGTATACTATGATACAATGGAAGACTTCACTCACATCCTAATCAATAAAGATGTGATGGAACTCGCCCAAGATCCTCAGAGAGAACTTGTTTCTTCTCACTGTACCCTTGCTAACATTATTCCTTGTGGGGAAATCTTTTATAGGGACTTAACCACCTTCCACATGTTACTCCCACATTCTTGTCCTCTCAATACCATGACACCAATGTATGGACCCACCACATCTATGGATCAAATTACAAAATAGGTCATGATTCTGCCAGGGAAAACACTTAATATAAATACTCAGTTAACAGCAAGTCAGGAAGAAAAACTTATCCAGCTTTTGGTCTCCCACTCAACATCTTTTGCCTGGGAATACCAAGATATGAAAGACATACCTCCTGAGATCTGTACCCATCATATCTACACTGAGGATATTAAACCCATCAGGCAACCACAAAGAAGATTGAATCCTGCCTTAAAGGACATTGTCAAAACTGAAATAGAAAAATTACTCCAGGCAGGATTCATATATCCAATCTCAGACAGTCAATGGGTCTCACCTCTTGTCATTGTGCCTAAAAAGAATGGGAAATGGAGAGTGTGTATTGATTATAGAGAACTCAACAAGGCCACAAAAAAGGACTACTTTCCCTTGCCATTTATTGACCAAGTTTTGGACAACCTTGCTGGGAGAAAGTATTTTTCTTTTCTAGATGGATTCAGTGGGTATAATCAAATTCAAGTAGCACCTAAGGACCAAGACAAAACCACCTTCACATGCTCTTGGGGAACCTTTGCTTACAAAGTTCTTCCCTTTGGGCTATGCAATGCCCCAGCTACATTTCAGAGACTGGTTCTAGCTATTTTTGTTGAACTGGCTAATGAATGCATGGAGGTCTACATGGATGACTTTACTATGTATGGGAATAACTTTGAGGAAGCTCTCACAAACCTTGGAAAAGTACTAAAATGCTGTGATAAAAATCGACTGTCCCTTAGCCATGAAAAATGTTTTATGATGGTGGAGGAAGGAATTGTTTTGGGACACCATATTTCAGAAAAAAGGGATCAGAGTGGATCAGAACAAGATAGAAGTAATCACACAGTTGCCTTCACCCAAAAATCAGACTGATGTCAGAAGTTTTCTAGGTCATGCAGGCTACTATAGGAGGTTCATAGAAAATTTTAGCAAAATAGCTGCTCCCCTGTTTACCCTGCTTAACAAGGAAACATAATTTCTCTGGACAGAAGACTGTCAATCAGCATTTGAAACTTTGAAGGAGAAGCTTACTGTCACACCAGTTTTAAGGGGACCTAATTGGACTTTACCATTTCACATACAAACTGATGCTTCAAATGAATCCATTGGGGCAGTTTTAGGACAAAAGGAGGAAGGAGAAGGTATGCATGCCATTTATTACATCAACAAAAACCTTACCCCTGCAGAAATAAATTATACAACAACTGAGAAAGAATTCTTGGCAGTTATCTATGCTATAAACAAATTCAGGCATTATATCACCGGATATAAAATATTTGTGCACACTGATCATGCAGCCATAAAGTACCTAATGAATAAACCAGTAGTAGGTGCAAGGATCATCAGATGGTTATTGCTATTGCAGGAATTTGATATTACCATAGTTGATAATCCAGGAAAGTTTAATTTGGTTGTTGATTTTCTATCAAGATTGCATACAGGAGGAGAAGATCAACCAGTGGAGGACAAATTCCCAGATGAACATCTTTTTGCCATATCCACTACTGCACCTTGGTTTGCTGACATAGCTAATCTTTTAGCTACAAGCTTGTATCCATCCCATTTTACTTCAAAACAAAGAAAATGTTTGGTTAAAGAAAGTTTATCCTACAAATGGTTGAATGGTTTACTATTTAAATGTGGTCCTGATTTCATTATATGTAGGTGTTTAAAGGCTGATGAGACTTTTGATGTGTTGAGAGCATGTCATGACGAACCATCTGATGGCCACTACTCTTTCCACATGACAGTCCACAAGATCCTTGGAGCTGGTTACTACTGGCCTTCTCTTCAAAAAGACACAAAGAAGTATGTGCAGCACTGTGACTAGTGCCAAAGGATGGAGCAGCCAACCTTTACCCAGGAAATGCTGCTACATCCTCAAGTCATGATGGAACCGTTTGAGCAATGGGGTCTAGACTTTGTGGGACCAATTTGACCACCATCATCAGGCAAGGAGTATATTCTAGTGTGCACAGATTATGTTACTAAGTGGTCTGAAGTTCAAGCATTACAGTTTGCAAGAGAAGAAAAAGTTGCTGATTTCCTTTACAATAAAATTTTCTTGAGATTTGGAGCCCCAAAATCAATAGTTTCAGACAAAGGACCTCAATTTACTTCACAGGTAATTAAGGCATTCATAGATTTATACCAACTCAAGCACATAAAATCTTCACCTTACCATCCTCAAGCAAATGGGTAGGTAGAAGTAACTAACAGAGAACTTGAGAATATCCTAACAAGGACAGTGGCAATGAACATAAAAGATTGGGCTAATAGACTACCTGAAGCAGTTTGGGCTTACAAAACCACTTGGAAGTCCACAAAAAAGTTTTCACCATATGAATTGGTTTATGGGAAAAAGCCTATACTATCTATAGAATTTGAACTCCAGACACTTAAAACTGTATTGGATGTTGGGCTGCCATTGTCTACAATTCAGTAGAACAAAATTCTTCAGCTCAACGAGTTGGATGAGATTCAGACAGAAGCCATTCAGCAAACAGAACTGGTTCAGTACCAAAGGAAACAATGGCATGACCAACATATTAAGAGGAGGACATTTCAACAAGGAGATTGGATTCTTCTTTATGATTCTAAATTCAAAGAATTCAAAGGGAAATTACAGACTCACTAGCTGGGTCCTTATCAAATAAAGGAAGTGTTTGAAAATGGAACTGTATTATTGCAACCAATTGATGGGAGCACAAACACATTTATAGTAAATGGTCACCGGATAAAGCTCTACAAAAGACCATCTACTAAAGAAGAGTTTCTAAATGATCTGTGTTTTGATACAGGGGATACCTCCTCTGTCACGGTGTTGGATTGAATGGCTGCCTTCTAAAAAAAAGGAGGTTGAAAACCAGCAATGGCTGCCATCTAAAAAAAAAAAAAAAGGAGGTTGAAAACCAGCAATGGCTGCCTTCTAAAAAATAAATAAATAAATTAAAAAATTAGAGAAAGATGGAAAACCAGCAAATGGCTGTCTTTCTCGACCAAGGGAGTTGAAAATTAGTAAAATGGTGGTTCCCTTCTTCAAGACAGTTGTAATAATTGAGCTCTGGATATGATCAGTTGCCAGAAATTAGCCCAATGCATCTCTGGCGCTTCTCAAACGGGAGCATCTTCGGCGCTTTCCAATAAGGAGCACCTCCGACGCTTTCCAATTAGGAGCACCTCTAGCGCTCTGTTAATAACGCCGACAGTTTCCATAATAAGGGAGGGACCCACCTCGCCAGGTGGTAAAGTAGACAACTCATATAATGAGGTCATCATGACTCATCTTCTACTTCATCGCAAAGCATAATTAAATTAGAATACTAATAATTGCAGGAGTGTCCACGAGTCGGCGCTGACATCACCCATGGGCATGGATTTTAGTGCCACTCAGTGCAATGATTGCAGGTCGCGTGCAAGTAGGAAGTGGATGTCATTTCAGGCCGC
The DNA here is from genome assembly GCA_027924645.1 of Cunninghamia lanceolata. NCBI lineage: Eukaryota > Viridiplantae > Streptophyta > Pinopsida > Cupressales > Cupressaceae > Cunninghamia > Cunninghamia lanceolata. Next base: position 2,115,535 of record BSBN01000206.1, on the reverse strand, counting down.
TACTTAAATGCCACGACGCATGCAGTTTCCAAAACGGCGTAGCATTTCTCCGGTGTACATCGCCTCATCATTAAAACTGATCTAAGTAAATCTATTTTTAATTAATCATTAATTAGTAACTGTCCTGTCTTTCTATTTTGGGTGCTGCCAAGATGACACGTCCCTCCGCTGTCATTTCCTTCTTCACATCCAAGCATGCTGCCATCTGTGCCTTAATGCCACCTTACCTCCGGAGTGCCTTGTCAGTCTGTTACATTTATGGCTGCTTTGGTCCCTTAACCCATCTGCATAAGCCCATCCTGAAAACAATAGCATCCCTCATTCAAACCTCTAGAATAGACTGAAGCATAAGATAAATTAAACAACTCTTCGGAGTGTACAGAGCAATTTGAACAATACTCCGGAGCGCACAGAGATAAGAGGGACAGATAGACTGCAGATTAGGGAAGTAAAAGAACAAAACACAGAAAGTGCCATCAATTCAGCAATGGGGGTCAAGAAAAAGTCTGAGCTAGAAAATACTGCGGGTCTTCTGGAGGATGCAGCTGCAGCAAACATTTTAAGGGCTGCTGAATGGTTAGATTTCCTAGACAAGTTCAAAGGGTTTTAGGAGGATATTGTGGACGAATTCCTTAGGAATTTAAGAGACAACCAGACCACTGTGAGAGGAAACCAAATCAGTCTCTCCTCCACAATTATCAGCCACATTTCCAGACTCCCCGAACAAGGTGAGAGGTTCTACCACCTGAAAACCTTATATACTGATTTAATTAGAAATTTTTCTATTCGTGGTGAACCTGCTATTCAATTGCATATGAATAAGAATGAGGTAAAAAGAATTTTGAGGTTCACTCTCCCAAACCCTTGGGCAACTGCAGAGAAATACCAGCAGGGTAAGGGACCCATGAAACATCATGGCCTCATCTTTCTGATAGTCAAGCACCACTTCCTATCTTAGGCCAATGGAGAAGAACTATTGTAGAACTTTCTTCAGCATAACCCTCAGGTCAGAGAACCAGAGATAACACAAACAGAGGATGAGAGTTCTCCCTCTCACCAGTATGAGGAAACTGAGCCTACAGCCTCCTCCACAGCTGTTCACAAAGGGACATCACCCTCACAGGAGGCTACATCATCTGCAACCCCTGTTCCTGACAAAAAGGGGAGAGGCAAACAAATTACAGAACCTGCTCCTACACGACCTCTATACATGACTTGGTTAGTCAGGCAAAAAATGACTCTACCTGAGGAATCTTTGCCTAGGGAATTAATAGAGGAAAAGTTAGGACAGGGAATTGAGGGGAGGTGGTGGGTTGAAGAACCATCCCATGATTCAGATGAGGTACCTCTGGTCAGGAAGAGGAAGCAAAGTGAAAATTCTCCAGCACCATCTAGTCATGTGGAGTCAAGTCCAATTTCAACACCACCATGTGCTCCGGAGACAGGAAACTTACCAACTGTTACTATCTCCTCAGATTCTAAGGAAGGGAGACCTACTCCGAAGGCACTAGTCCCACCTGTGCTCCGGAGAAGCAAAAGGAAGAGGCAGCTCTCACAAGCTGAGAAGGATACTGCCCTGCTCGCTGAGGCACTCCTGGAATTGAGCACATGTGAGGACAAAGTAGGACCTTCATCAGTGCCAGCAACAACAGAGGATCCTCAAGACAGGAACACTACAGAAGGAGAAACAGGGCACATGGATACATTGGGAGAAACAGGGTAGGTGGCCATGGATAATATTGATAATTAGCCAACAGCCAAAGAAACAGAGGTAGAAACTCTATCTCATCCCTCTGACCAAGAGGATATAGAAATCTCAACAGAGCAACAATTAATAGAAGAAATTGAAAACTTAAAAAGAATGCTCTGGGGAAAGAATTTGATTATTACTGACCTCAAGAAGGTCAGAGTAGAGATGGAGATGGAGCTGAAGCAAACTATTGCAAATATCCAAACAAACCTCCAAAACAAGGACAGAATCATCCAGGAGAAGGAGGCAGAGTTGGAAGCACAGAAATGTGAGGCATCAAAAGTGATGGAAGAAAAAGAAAAAGAAACATCACAAAAGGTTTTTGAGCTCACCATGGCCAGAGACAACGGCCTCACAGTAATGGCAGCATTGATTGAAAAGGTACAAAGCCAAGATAAACAATTAACTTGGGCCAATAACAGACTGGATGACCAAGAAGAATATATTCAAGAACTATCTGGCCCAAGGGCAACCAATGAATAGGAAATTCAAACAGATGCCTATGTGGGTCCAATCCCCATTGACATTCCCAAAGCCCTGTTTCATTGGGAGGAAAGGTGTAGGGAATTTGAGGCCTCCAAACCAATGTTGCAATTACAAAGGGCAGTCACTGCCAGAGTAGAAAGAATAGCAACTTTGGAAAGCAAAATCATTCAAATGGCCTCCCTTTCCTCAGAAATTCTATCCTGCAGGCCTCCAAGTGCCAGCTATTCAATGTTCCTACGAGAAAGGGTACTGCAAAGGAAACTCTCCTTAGTCCTGTCTGACATAACTGAGGATACCGAAACAACAGAAGGTTTCATGGCAGCTTACACCAGGAGCAATGATGAAGACAAAAACTTCCTATGTGAATTATATTTACATGGGTTCTGCATTAATGATATAGCCTTCATGATTAATCACTTTGTGGGAGAATGCCAGCTTAAGGCATTCATGTCCCTCATGAGAAACCACCAGATCTAGAATGAAATGATGGAAGATCATCTTCAAAAGGATTCAAAAACAGATCTCCTCATCAGAAAAGAATGTCCCAATCCTTTTGCTTTTCAAACCCAATTCAGGTCCCTTATCTATCATCCTGCAAGTGCAACCGGCATATTGCCATTATACCTGAAAAGTTTGCAGGAATGCTCCATTGACTTTGGTCTTTTTATGATTAATTCAGCAAATCCTGTACTTGCTATAGTAAAGAGGAGATGGAATATTTTGACCCCAGAGCAAAAGCTTAGAGAGGTGGTCACCCCTGCAAACCTGAGACTATTCATGAGAAAGGCAAAGATGATATCCAAACTGATGGATAAACATAAACAGGAATGGATAGGTGGATAGTTCAGACCTCCTCTGATAATTGAACCACTCCCTGTATGGACAGAACAGTTGGAAGATGAAAAATTGCAAGACTGGATGAAGCAAGTTGACAAGTACAGAGGAAATGGTAACACCAACAGAACCACTTGGACAACCTATCTCCAGGAGTATAGCCTGACTGACAGATTGCTTTGCCAAAATAAATCCAGGATGTGAAAAGCAGGAGGACCTGCCAAACCTTAGGTATGGGGGGGATGATGAGTACCAAATTGCACTCATGAAATACACCTTTTTGCCTCTCTTTTTCCCCTTTTTTAGTTCATCTTCCTTGTGTTTGCACTCAAATAAGTTAGCAAGATTGTTCTATTTTGTGATTAATTAAGATAAATTATTGAGATTAGAATTTCTGATTAGGTGACTAATGTGTGTGGGATTAATGGAAAAATGCAGAATTTCTCTTTCTTTTTGAATCAGCAGGTGTAGATGCCAGGAACAGTGATTTTGTGCATCTCCGGAGATCGTCTTCAATGATCTCCGGAGATAATAACAAAGAACAGTGACACCTGAAGTTTTGAAGATATGGGGAATGACTCTCTGGAGCTCTGCGAGAGTCTAGAATATCTCCGGAGATGCAGACAGGAACAACTATCTCCGGCGCCTCCTGATAACAGGGCATGTTTCCAAGTAGAGCTGCCGACCAGACACTTTAGCAGCGATCCTAATACCCCCTCACTTGACTCAAATCATCACCTGAGTGGTGAAGGGTCAACTATCAGTTAAACTACTGAAGTTTTATCTTTTCAAAGATTTTGCATGAGTTACGAATTGAACTAATCCAATATTCTTATTTTCAGGGCTTTGATGCCCAAGTGTATTAAGACTTAAACTTAGACCTCTGAGTGGACTTCTGTTCCACCCAAGTCTACCTTTCTCACATGGTGACTTTTCATAAGTTAGATAGTTAAGTACAAATAAGAGATGGTGTCATCTCCTAGAAAGACTGATAGATAAGTTCAGTGATATATCATCACTCATTTTTTTATATATACTCTCAGAAATAGTAATGGAACAACAATGATAAAATTATTCTGATTTTCAGAGATCTCTGTTCTGTTATAGCCATATTTTCATGAATGCAGAAATGAATGAATTGGACTGAATTTAGTTTAGATCATCTTTTGTGTTGATTTCTTGCAATAGCCTTCAGCCTCAAGGGTGTGGAGCAAGGGCCCACTCTCACCACTCAGGCAGGAGGCTAGTATCTCTGTTTTATTGTTTTAGTTTTCTCTTATAAAAGTATTTCCTGTTTTAATAAGATAAATGCATGTTATTGTTTCCTTTGCTTTGAGTACATTTCCTGTTTTATTCTGTTTTCTAACATTCATTACATTTATTCAACAAGCAGATAGATTAAACATTCTTTTAAGCATTAGGACTAGCTATAAACTGGTCACTTAGAATCCCTAGTTGCAGACAGCCATGGACACAACCCTGGTTCTTTGACATCTGAAAACAGATCAAATAATGAGGTACAACGACAACTTGTCAATGGATCATACACACAACATGGATCTGGAGCAGGTATCTTGTTTGTTACCCCTTAAGGAGATTGTATACCTAAATCATACAGAATAACATTCCCATGTACCAATAACATAGTAGAGTATGAAGCTTTAATCACAGGTTTGCGCATGGCAGTACCATGGGCTATCAAACAGTTACAAGGTTTTGGTGATTCTCAACTGGTTATCAAACAGGTTCTAGATGAATATCAAACAAAAGATGAGAAGCTTCTTCCATACAAGCTAATGGTTGACGATTTCAAGAAATATTTTGACAATATCACTTTTGAGAAAATCCCAAGACTACAAAATAAAGCAACAGATGCCATGGCTATGATTGGGTCTCTTCTTGACATGCCATCTAACACCCATAAATGTGAATTCTTGGTCAAACAACTTTTGATTCCAACATTTGAAGTTCCACAGTCTAAGCTTATATGTGAAATTGTTGGTCCCAATTCGTCGTGGTACAAGGATATATACAAGTATCTTCGTAATCAAACCTTTCCATTTCAACTATCTAATACCCAACGCAAAACCTTTATCTGTCGAGCCTCTCGTTACACTATCTTAGGAGACACCCTTTATCGCTGGAGTCTTGATGGTATCCTTCTTAGATGTCTCGATTCTAAGGAAGTGAAAGTGGCCTTATGTGAGGTACATGAAGGTGTCTGTGGCTCGCATTCCGTTGGCCTTGGCCTTGTTAAGAAACTTCTACGAGCAGGATACTAGTGGCCAACTATGGAAAAAGATGCACATTAATTTGCAAGGAGATGTCTACAGTGTCAGAAACATGGAGATCTAATACATGCACCAGCACATGAGATTCAGCCTATTGTCACTCCATGGCCTTTTTCGCAGTGGGGACTTGATCTCGTAGGTAAAATCCATCCTACTTCATCCAACAGTCATAAGTTTATTATTGCCGCCACTGAATATTTCACAAAGTGGGTAGAAGCCATACCAATGACCTATATCACAGGTAAACAAATGTCTAAGTTCATTCTACATTATATCATCTGCCGTTATGGAGTTCCTCAAGCTATTGTCATAGATAATGGTCGCCCTTTCAAGAACCAAGAGGTTAGAGATCTTTGCAACAAGTTCCATATCCAACATCGATTCTCTACACCTTACTATCCTCAAAGCAATGGCCAAGCTGAAGCTTCTAATAAAACAATCATCAAAATCCTCAAAAAGACTGTTAATGATGCTAGTCAAGATTGGCATTTACAACTCCATCCTGCATTGTGGGCATATAGAACGAGTATCAGAACTCCCACTGGAGCCACACCTTATGCTCTCGTCTATGGCATTGAAGCTATTTTACCTATCGAGGTTGAGATCCCCTCTTTGTGAATATCCCTGCAACATACTATCTCAGATGAAGAATATCGAGTATCTAGACTCCATGATCTTGAACTTCTAGATGAACGACGTCTTACAGCATTGAACCATCTTCAAGTCTATCAAAACTGGCTATGCCGTAGCTATAACAAAAAGATCAGAGAACACAGATTTCAAGTTAGTGACCTTGTCTTTAAAGAAAATCAAAGGAATCAACAACATCGAGAGAAACAGGGCAAGTTTGAACCGAATTGGCTTGGTCCTTTCATTATCACAGCAGTTTATGGATCAGGCGCATACACTCTTTCAACACCTGAAGGCATTCCCTTGGATGAACTAGTTAACAGCGTTCATCTCAAGAAGTTTTATCCGTGAATCTCAGCTATCTAAAAAAAAAATCCATCCAATAGTGAAAACCACTTCGTGGCGCTTTGGATAACAAAAAAATAACATAAGATAAATAATCCGTCCTTTGGTGAAAACCTGGTAAACAGGTGCCTTGGATAAGTACTATAGTGAAAACCTGGCAAACAGGCACTATGTGTAGTGACCAGCTTCCCTTATTTGCTTGGTTCGTTTGATCATATTTCACCATCTCATCCTGTATAGTCCATATCATAATCCACATAGCAACACCATACATAGCCTTTCCATCTTCATCTTTGCCAATGCTAGCTATCATACTTGAGACATTGTCGCGATACCTATATCTTTTGGCACATTAGCATCTTGACCACATGCTTTCCGCATTGTCACTTCTGCATAATAAACCTCATCCCACGCTGGGGGCATTTGTTGAGTCTTATTTGGAAGTGGATACCACTATCTCTAACTAATAACACATCAAACAACTCAGCTTACAACACAGCAAACTTTTTCAACTTTAACCATAGCGTTCATCCAACGATAAATGTGACCTAACAACTTGCAATCAGGATCCATATCTTTGCAATCTATTCACATTCATCCAATAACTAAAACAAACATCACCAGCTCAAGCATCCAAGCAATCAATGACATAAGTAAGAACTACATCCAGCTCTATCATTAACGCCTTGATCCCATGGATACAGGGTATGTAGGCAATCTGAGATGCGAAGGAAGCACTCTGATTCAGGCTAAGATGATAGCCCCTTTCATCATCCATCTTTCATTTTTCTTCTAACCATCCTTCAATCTTTCAGCTCACATTCTTCTATCTTTCATCACTTACATCATCCATAAAACCCAGAACTACATATTCATCATGTCTCATCTTCATCGTAAATGTGCTTTGCTCCTGTGGATACAGGGTATGTAGGCAGTTTGGAATACGAAGGAAATTTCTAGTACTCAAGCACAGATGATCAACCCAATCTTCTTCATCTTCTTTCCTTATCCATCTTCTTCTCTTTGATTAGCTCAAACAAGAAGCAAACCATGTGTATATTGAAAGCCCAAGCACTTTAACCAATCAAAAGTAAGCTAGAAGCTATTTGTCTGCATGCCTTAAGCCAACATTTGCTATAACAGTTTATCAACATCTTTAGCCTTCAACAGGATGTAGCTTTCCTCTTAACAAGGCACAAGCTTGATCGATCTAAGAGCACCTAAAATTTGGCAAGAGAACGTGATGACAGTATCTTTTGTTTTATCTTTTGATTTATCTTTTGTCCCTTTTCTATGCCTAATCAAGACTGCCCTGATCTATCTATATCTTGGCATGTTGCGACGAAGTAAGGACTGGGGCATGGTCATATTGCTTTCGTATGCCGTGTTTGCGGGATGATCTTATTCTCTTCCTATGCGTATTGGTATCTTGTACATGTTGGGAATAGCATCTTACATATCAATATCTCTAGCATCTGAGAAGTTAAACAGTCTCTTATGCATTTGAGACTATTCTATGTTAAGACTAGCTCCATACATATAACCAGCAAGCTATCACTATGTGTAGTGGAGATAAGCTCAAACCATTGTTTGTAGCGTAAAAGTCCATCTCGAAACAGTAGTTGTTATTCATATCTTGTGCATGTTGGTTCCATATCTTAACCTCATGTGTTCAGACAAGATTGTAGCATGCTAGTTGTGCATTAGATATCTCAACACCTTGGTCTTCTATACCTTGGTGCATAACATCCATATGCTATATCAAATATAAGGACTGCATTTCTTCTCATTTTGAGCAATTACTTAAAAATCTGCCCATTATCCTATCTATTCATTCCATCTATTCATCCTATATCATATTTAGCCAAGATCAATCCTTGCCATCGTCTTTTGTCCATATTCCCGCTCCTGCAAAACAAGTGTGTTAGACATACATCAGTCCATCATATATCCTTTCATTACCATCTATCTATATGCATAAGCCTATCCATATCATTACCATTTACATATTCACATTAACATACATTTTCCATTCATTACCATTTGCATAAACATCCATATATAATCCATAACAATATAAACACAATAACCATTACAACATCATATAGATCACCAATCCGCCATCATATATATATATACATGTGTCAAAATACAAGTGTCTACAATACAAGCTGAGCTCTGAAAGACTGAATGTACAAATCGGCTCCAGGCCTCATCATGATAAAATGTAAACAAGGTAGCCCTAGTGACTACTGGCAGCTCCCTCGCTCTGACCATCACCACCACCACTAGGTCCTGCACCTGGTCCTCTATCTCTCGGTGGCCCCATCACTGAAGCTACTAATCGAGATCCACCTAACCTCCGTGAACCTGAAGCCCCTGACCTACTCCTGAAACAAGGCTACCTCTGCTCTGTTGGCACAGCCCCATAGTATAAGCCTTTGTAATACTCAGCCTCACCCTGCACTCTCTGAAGCTCTGCCTATACCTCTGTCAACTGTGTAGCCAAGTATATCGTAGCTCCATCGGTCCCCAATGCAACCACTGCTATGTCTCGCTCACTAATCATCCCCTGTAGCTGATGCACAGCCCTATCTCTCTCCACTCGTATACCATCTCTCTCAGCTCGCAGACCATCCCTCTCTGCCCTCATAGCTTGTACCTGCTGTATCGCAGTATCCCGCTCTAGCCTCATCATCTGCTCACTCTGTCTCGCAGCATCTCTCTCTCTCCAGTCACTCTAGCTAGTGCACCATCATCATGTCCATCTCTCGCCTGTGCTCTCAACTGAAGCGGACCCTGATAGGTCTATACCTGTGCTCTCGCACGTTGTAAGCTAATCACTGCCTAATGCCTATCTATCTCCACTATCCTCAACCTCATCTGTGCTCGCTGCCTCCATCTCCTCTCCTCTCTAATCCATCTCCGCAACTACTGAATACCAACATCATCACCCGCTAAAATCTGTGCCTGAGGCTGTGCTAGTATAGGAGGCTGTCTTGGCATCTATCCCTCCATCTGTATCCTTGGTGCTACTGGCATAATAGCCTGTGCTGGTGGAGCCCGTCATCGTCTCCTCCGAATCGGTCTCTCCATCCCAATCTCTCCAATCTCTCCAACCTGTGTCAATCGAGTCGGTCTAGCTGTCGCCCAGTGTACATCATACTTTGGCAATGTGCCTAGATTTGCAGGACCCTATCTCCACTGCCATGCTACTGGCTGTAATCCATCTCTCTCTGCCAACGCTGTGTCAACCACAACCTCTGGACACCAATCAAAAACCTCATGTCTCATCCTCCCAAAAATGGCATAACCAACTGGTACTGCTTGTGCCACCCCAAACTGCCTCAAAAATCTCTTTGGCAAATAGCGCTCTATAATATAAATGCCGCGTCCAAAAATGTATCTCGCCTGTCTAGCATAGACAAGCTCTGCATCCTCCTCATCCCATCGCTCACACCCTAGCCATGGCCTCCATACAAACCTATCCACCTCATCCAATCTCCTCCGCCAGTATATCACCCCTCGCCGCTATCGGTATGTCAAAGCTCCTCTGTACATCCGTGCATATGGCTCTCCCGTTGCTCTCGCCACCCATCCCTCTGGTCTAGTAACTAGAATGTGCTCATAAGCCCATACATGCAACACTGTAACTCCTGCTGACATCCTAGCTCCGAACATATAAGCGCAATCATGTAAGAAATGATAGAGCTGTCCCAATACACACTCATCCCATGCATACCTCGTACCATATGAGAACATACCCTCCATAACTATCCCCCATCCTACTGGAAAGCCTCTAGCTCGTCTATCTCCTACTAGCCATCTGATGATAGCCACTACAACTCACTGTAATCTGTCACATGGCTCCTCCATCCTCGCCATCGGGATCTCAGATCCCTCTACTCCAATGTCCAGTGTCCCGAATAACCCACTGAAAGTAGCTGGACCCATATCCGGATCATAATCAACACGCTCCCCGTCAATCAGAATCCACAAAATCTGGAACACATCCTCCAATGTGATCGTGGCTTCTCCTGTTGGTAACAAGAAAGAACTGTGCTCGCTCCTCCATCGCTCCACCATCACCGTCATCAGTCCATGATGTGCCTGCACTGGCTCCAATCGCAAAACATGCTCCAACCCGAAGATCTCCAACACCAGTCACTCCTCTACATCCAGCAATCTAACTAACCGCAAATCCCTAGGATGTGGCTCCCGTGATACCAACGGCGGTAGTATATCCTGCATCATCCATTTATCATTGTCAGTCCATTCCGCTATTTTATTCCTATCAAAATCTACTTATTTATTGCTATCCTAGTTTAAATCTGCCATAAGCAGTTCATTTTACCATATGCACCTGCTTTTTGTTTAATAGCGACTCTGTTTACTACATGCGCTTCTATTCGGCCCATATGCGAGCACATTTTCCTATGCGCTTACTGTTTCACTATATGTGAGCTCTACTACTGTATGCGCTTCCTTCTACCCTATATGCGAGCTACTTACCATTTGCGATCATTTCCTCCATATATGCGAGCTATTTACCCTATGTGATTCATTCCTCTTTATATGCAAGCCACACTATTATATGAGCCTATCTTTTGACCATAAGCGACCGTTTTCTATCCATACGCGCATTTCAACATACGTTTTCCTTGACCATTGGATGCGACTCATTTTTCCTAAAGCGACCAAGATGTGCCCATAAGCGACCTGAACTACTGCAAGCGGTCTATCTTCCTACATAAGCGACCCGAAACCCCTATCCTGCAACCTAGTCGCTTTTGGTGATGTGTGTGCATTAATGACACTTCTAGGCTATTAAATACATGCTTTTAGGAAAAGTTTTGAAACATACCAGTAGGCCTGCTCCCTCTGGTCACCCATGTGTCCTCACTCGCTCTGCATGATGATCCCTGCGTGGAATAACCATCCTGACAGCTCTCCAACTCTTGTCACAACCTAACTCTCAGGAGCTCTGGATTTCTCTAGTTTTTTAGCACAAATGAGCCTATTTAACATGGCAGAACCTACTTATAGCCTATCCAAATCCTAATTTTTCTATGACACAACCTATTTTCTCCCACCCTATTAGTATTTAAATATGTATATGCAGGCCCCTTCCCAAAAATCCAAAAAGTTCTAACTCTTTTGGCCTCTGCAGTGCTAAAAAATGCAAAAAATCAGTGATATGCATGTGCCTTTGTATGTACAAGGGTGTTTGTATATACATGCAGGTCAAATGTGCATTAGCGGGTCAGAAAACTCTATTGCCCTTTAAAAAATTGAGTTAGATGCATTTCTGAATGTATATCGGGCTCTAAAAGGTGCATATACAAAGGGGGAAATCTTTTGTAGATTCCTGGGAATATTCCTGCTTTGTATGTTGGGTCATATACAAAGAAAAATATACAAGGAGGTACAAATATACATTTGCTACGGTGGCGAGGCAGAGATGCATGTGGTGGGGCCTGTGGATATACAAGGTCGAATGTATATGCAATATACATTCGGGCGCACATATAATGGTTAGATACATTGCAGGAATATTCTGGAGAAGATTCCTTGTTTGTATGTGTAAGGGAATGTACATTGAAAATTATACAAAGGCTCGCAACATGCAAAGTGAACAGTGCAAAGGAGAGAGAAAATGGTCGGTCCCACCAGTTGTATACAAAGGCAGGTGTATGTATGCCGATGTACATTCAAAGCATACAAGTGAAATATGCATTCCAGAACCGAAGGAGAAGTCAGATGTGGTGGATAAAAGTTTGAAATCTGCCTTGTATGTATGAGGTGATGGATGAAAGCAAAGGGACATACAACCCGTACGCGATGGAGGAATAAAATGCAGTGAATAAATATTTCAGGTCCATGGGTTGTATAAAGCGCTTGTATATGCTGATATACAAGCTGATGTGCAATGAAGGGCATACAAGCTGGATTTGAACCGATTCTCAAATTATTCTAATAAAATTTGAGTTTTGACTTGTATATAAGGTGTTTGTATATGCATATGTTTTTGCATATACAAGGGCGAAAAGGCAAAATGAGAACTGCAAAAGCCAGCGATAGAAACATGAGGTGCCTCCGTGGCACAATCTGATTGGCCGGTGACTTGGTCAACATTTTTTGGCACCATAGATCATGGTGATGGGGAGGTGATCGACGGTAGTGTTTTAACATCCAGTAGCAAAGGTTTTCTTTGTATGTGGCCGCATTTTTTTTTAAGCGGGAAAACTTCTGATGCATCTGATGCTGCATTTCTGAGGGGTGCAGGTAGGTTGATCTTAATGGCAACGCTTGCAGGGGTACATTGGGTGGAATGACAGGCCAACCACCAATTTTAAGATGAAAATTTGGAAACGGCGGCACATCTCCTGATTCTACCTATTCCCTCTCCTTCCTCTGCTTAGTGCATTGATGATTTTAAGCGCCATTTTCGAATGCATTGTATCTGGCAGATTTTTGTCTGGCCTTGTAATTAATTTTTCTAAGTTTACAGTTTTGGTATAAAAGCCAAGCTGTGTTACTCCTTGTGTTGTTGAAGACTTGGGCAATTTTGGGGGAAAAATAACGAAATACAGGGCATTTTCCTGGCTGTTGTATCTATGTGGAGTTTATGTGTTGCATCTGAGTTGTATCTTGCACATATGTTCAGTTTCAGTGTTAATGTTATATGAAAAATGCTTCTTGCATGTGTTTTGCTGTCTGTCTCCACTTGTTGTATGCATTTCTTCTTCTGAATTTGGTTGCTAAGGGTTTCTCAAATTCTAGAATACAGATTTATGTATTGCATGCTTAGCCTCTAACTTCCATTCAAGGAGTGGACTAAATTGTTTTAGGTTGAGTGTGGAGGAGATTGTATGTCAGCTGGGATATCTATAAGCAGAGACAGTTAAAATATCCATTCTTGGGTGATGTTTGTAAGGCAAGCATCAATCTAACCCCTTGAAACTCGAATGCCAGTTGCAAGCCACTCTCATGTATACGTCTATGTTGACTCTTTGCCCTAAGATAGGCACCGATCTGTTCTTGTGAAGTAGTTATGATCCAAAACCCCTGTCTTGCATCCAAACCATAATTCAAACCATTTCATATTTCCAACCTGTTAGTTGTAGGAGTAGGATTAGGAGCCCCTGCATACTCTCATCCATAACCAGACACATATGTCCAAGAATGTTGCTAACCTTGTGATTTGTCACACAAATCTTGGTCCACACATGAGAGTATTCTACCTGTTCTGAAGAGCTAAATCTTTCTGTCATTGGGGGAGTCAAAGTGTCAAATCTTTAGCTTATAGGGATCCCCCCTTGGTGCGGAAGAACCAGAAGTGAAGGGGAGGCAGCTCACGCAACCTCCCATACTCTGTTGGTCGAATCTGCCTCTGCATTGGAACTGGCAAACCCTCTGTCGATTCGGAGAAAAATACCAATAGAATTGGCGACTCTGTTGGGGAGATCAATGTCATATCCATGAAAGTTTGAATCTAAAGGATTGAAGAAGCAGACCTGGAGGTGTTTGTTACAGCAAAATCTGAAAAGTTATGTGTGTGGCTCTGCTATGGGAGAACCTAGAAAGAAATCAATTTTCAGCTTCGGCCTATTTGAAGCTTATTCCTCTGCCAAGGAGGTGGCAACTCTGCATATAAAGAACCTGATAAGAGGACACCAGAGGTGTTGAATTTGCAGTTGCTACAACATATCTAGGTATTTTCATAAGTTTTGAAAGGTTCCCTATTTGGTGAAATAGCACTAGTCAAAATAGAAATATTGGTGATTGGATTGCATACTTTTGTGAGGACTTAGTTTGCATTTCAAAAGGAGTATGCAATATTGTTTAAAAGACTCATTTCAAGGACTTTAGGAAAGCTGAAATAATAGTTTGTATTATAAAAGCCTAAGGTCATTATTATGATTGAAAATCTGAGTTGAAAGGAGGGTTGCAAAAACATAATGATGTATTATTAGCCCATGCACCCTAGTGAGGTGTCAAATGTAATGATGCATAATAATCAGTCCCAACCATGTAATAAAAGAAGTTTCAGCATTGACAGATATAAGCCCATAAATTTTGATGGCATTTGTGGCTATCCAAATGCTTTTCCATCTAAAATTAGAAAATATTTGCCCAAATTTAGTGGTGCAAAGGATGAATCAGTTGAGAAACACTTGCAACAGTTTATAAATGTTGTAGATGATTTTGAGATTGACCATGAAGATGTAGTTATGAGATTATTTTTTCAATCTCTAGATAAAGATGCAAGGGACTGGTTCTCCTATCTTCCAGCTTACTCTGTCAGCTCTTGGCATAATTTTAAATCTGTATTTCTAGAACAATTTGGTGAAAGAATATCTGAATATGCAGTTATTAGTGATTTTATGTATATCCATATTGAGAAGATGAGTTGATCCCAGCTTTTAACCTTAGATTTATGAAGGCATTGAATAGAATTCCAAAATGCATGAGACCAAATGATGCACTGTGCCTAGTTGTCTATTTGGGAGCATTTGATAGGAAAATGAGCTATAGATTGAGGGACAAGGAGCCCACCACATTGCATCAGGCACGTCAGTTTGCCATTGGCATTGAAAATAATTAGAGGTATGGGATTCAAAAAAGGTATTTCTCTAAAAAAATTTGCTACCCTAGGGCCATCAATGTTGATAAGGGATATAGTTTGAATGTTGAAGATGAATGTCAAAGTACTCACACCCCTGCTGTCCCAGTTTTTGCATCATTCCAAGTTGATGATGTTTCTGTTATAGAGGAGGATGTCCCATTTTGCCTAGCAAATGAAGTTGACAACAATAATTTCCCAAGTAATATTTGTATGCCAGTCCTAAACAAAGAGCATTCATGTTTAAATGATCCAGTTGTGTAAAGTTGTAATCATATGGATCAAGAGTCAATATCAGTTTCATTAGAAAGCATTAGAGGGCTGGAAAATGATGTAGATAGTTCAACTTCAGAGTGCATTGAAGTAGAAGAAATTTTGTATGTGGGGCAATCGGATGTTAAAGATGATAAAGATGATATCCATGACCAGTTCATGGATTAAGTTTGTTCTTCTTATGACTCTAGGTCTGATAATGATGAAAAAGAAATGGATTGTCATGAAGAAGAAACAGAGACCTTTGCAATGAGTATGAATCCCCTTTATGATGAGCTTGTGGATGCAGTTGATATTGTGAGTTATGACATTCGTTGGTACAGAATTAACCCTTTGTTTGAAAATGATGATACTGATTTGCAAACTGTGGATGATAAATGCTTAGCATCAGTTGTTTCAGACATGTGCAATGATGGCTGTGTGGATCAGGTTTTGTTTTTTGAGTGTTTTCAGTTTTTGGATCAGCTGGATATGTGTTTGGTTATATCCAACAACCAGGTAGATAATGAATATTGCCAAATACAATATGAGGATATACTGTTTGAGGATTTTAACCTACATATGTTACCTAATGTTGAAACATATTCTACTATGTATGGTTATA
This sequence comes from Cunninghamia lanceolata, assembly GCA_027924645.1. NCBI lineage: Eukaryota > Viridiplantae > Streptophyta > Pinopsida > Cupressales > Cupressaceae > Cunninghamia > Cunninghamia lanceolata. The sequence continues at coordinate 2,099,696 of BSBN01000206.1, read as the reverse complement.
TGTCTGGTTGTAAAATGCAGAGTGACAGAGGCAGTGCTGACAGTGGCAAGTTTTCAAAAATGGTGAAAAATCTAATTGATCAGATCAGCATATGGGAAGATTATTTTAACGTTTTCAGTTGTGGTTGGGATTATTCAATTTGGAATCAGGCATTTGACAGGATAAAATTGTGGTTCTTTATTTTTGGTTGCTCGGGGCCACTAAAATAATGTGTAAAAATTTAGTTTGTGATGCAGGTTGGTGCAAGTTTGACTCTATAGCCCAATGGACAAGGCCCAATCTGTGAAACCAGAGATTCTGAGGTTCTCGCCATGCCTGCAAGAGGCATGCGTCCCCAGACAGAGCCTATGTTAGTATTTAAATATGTATATGTAGGCCCCTTCCCAAAAATCCAAAAAGTTCTAACTCTTTTGGCCTCTGCAGTGCTAAAAAATGCAAAAAATCAATCATATGCATGTGCCTTTGTATGTACAAGGGTGTTTGTATATACGTGCAGGTCAAATGTGCATTGGCGGGTCAAAAAACTCTATCGCCCTTTGAAAAATTGAGTTAGATGCATTTCTGAATGTATATCGTGCTCTAAAAGGTGCATATACAAAGGGGGAATCTTTTACAGATTCTCAAGAATATTTCCGCTTTGTATGTCAGGTCATATACAAAGCAAAATATACAAGGAGGTGCAAATATACATTTGCTACAGTGGCGAGGCAGAGATGCATGTGGTGGGGCCCGTGGATATACAAGGTCGAATGTATATGCAATATACATTCAGGCGCACATACAATGGTTAGATACATTGCAGGAATATTCTGGAGAAGATTCCTTGTTTGTATGTGTAAGGGAATGTACATTGAAAATTATACAAAGGCTCGTGACATGCAAAGGAGAGAGAAAATGGTCGAGCCCACCAGTTGTATACAAAGGCAGTTGTATGTATGCCGATGTACATTCAAAGCATACAAGTGAAATATGCATTCTGAAACTGAAGGAGAAGTCAGATGCGGTGGATAAAAGTTTGAAATCTGCCATGTATGTATGAGGTGATGGATGCAAGCAAAGGGACATACAACCCGGACGCGATGGAGGAATAAAATGCAGTGAATAAATATTTCAGGTCCGTGAAGGGCATACAAGCTGGATTTGAACCGATTCTCAAATTATTCTAATAAAATTTGAGGTCCGACTTGTATATAAGGTGTTTGTATATGCATATGTTTTTGCATATACAAGGGCGAAAAGGAAAAATGAGAACTGGAAAAGCCAGCGATAGAAACATGAGGTGCCTCCATGGCACGATTTGATTGGCCGGCGACTTGGTCAACGTTTCTTGGCGCCGTTGATCCTGGCGATGGGGAGGTGATCGATGGCAGTGTTTTAATGTCCAGCAGCGAAGGTTTTCTTTGTATGTGGCTGCATTTTTTTTAAGCGGGAAAACTTCTGATGCATCTGATGCTGCATTTCTGAGGGGTGCGGGTAGGTTGATCTTAATGGCAGTGCTTGCAGGGGTACATTGGGTGGAATGACAGGCCAACCACCAATTTTAAGATGAAAAACTAGAAACGGTGGCACATCTTTTGATTCTACCTGTTCCCTCTCCTTCCTCTGCTTAGTGCATTGATGATTTTAAGCGCCATTTTCGAATGCATTGTATCTGGCAGATTTTTGTCTGGCCTTGTAATTAATTTTGCTGAGTTTACAGTTTTGGTATAAAAGCCAAGTTGTGTTACTCATTGTGTTGTTGAAGACTTGGGCAATTTTGGGGGAAAAATAACGAAATATAGGGCATTTTCCTGGCTGTTGTATCTCTGTGGAGTTTATGTGTTGCATTTGAGTTGTATCTTGCACATATGTTCAGTTTCAGTGTTAATGTTATATGAAAAATGCTTCTTGCATGTGTTTTGTTGTCTGTCTCCACTTGTTGTTGCATTTCTTCTTCTGAATTTGGTTGCTAAGGGTTTCTCAAATTCTAGAATACAGATTTATGTATTGCATGCTTAGGCTCTAACTTCCATTCAAGGAGTGGATTAAATCGTTTTAGGTTGAGTGTGGAGGAGATTGTATGTCAGCTGGGATATCCATAAACAGAGACAGTTAAAATACCCATTCTTGGGTGATGTTTGTAAGGCAAGCATCAATCTAACCCCTTGAAACTCGAATGCCAGTTGCAAGCCACTCTCATGTATACGTCTATGTTGACTCCTTGCCATGAGAGAGGCACCGGTTTGTTCTTGTGAAGTAGTTATGATCCAAAACCCCTATCTTGCATCCAAACCATAATTCAAACCATTTCATATTTCCAACCCGTTAGTTGGAGTAGGATTAGGAGCCCCTGCATACTCTCATCCATAACCAGACACATATGTCCAAGAATGTTGCTAACCTTGTGATTTGTCACACAAATCTTGGTCCACACATGAGAGTATTCTGCCTGTTCTGAAGAGCTAAATCTTTCTGTCATTGGGTGAGTCAAAGTGTCAAATCTTTAGCTTATTGGGATCCCCCCCTTAGTGCAACAGAACCAGAAGTGAAGGGGAGGCAGCTCATGCAACCTCCCATACTCTGTTAGCCGAATCTGCTTGTGCATTGGAACTGGCAAACCCTCTGCTGATTCGGAGAAAAATACCAACACACCCTATCCCCATTTTCTTCGTGTCAGCCTTATTTTTAGCCTTTTTCTTCTATCGCGAGCCAACCCAGCCCTTCCTATTTAGCCTGGCTTACCTCTCGAGGGGGCATCACCTTCCAGTTACACTGGGGCATAACTTGTTTATCGAACACATATCGTATCTTCTTTGACACAATGCTCTATCGAATAGTGTATCAAAGAGGGGTAAAATGTAGACACCCAAATTTGTCTTAAATTTGTCCATGTCTTGCAACACCTTGTTAAAACATCATTTAGACATCATGTAGCATTTTTAATCCCATTTATCCATTATCTAATTAATTAAATAAATTTTATTTATTTAATTAATATCCCCATTTTAATCATAAACATAACCCTATTTATCCATTAGCTAATTAATTAAATAAATTTTATTTATTTAATTAATTTCCACAGCATATCTTATCTCATCTTATTCATTTACCCAATTAATTAAATAAATTTTATTTATTTAATTAATTTCCACATCATATCTTATTCCATCCTATTCATTTTTCAAATTAATTAGATAAATCTTATTTATTTAATTAATTTCCAACTCATATCCCAACTAATTCAAATATTTTATTTGAATTAAACCCTCATCTTTCATCACATTCCAACACTTGTCCAGTCAATCATGTGTTGTAATACAACTTTCATTTATATCCTTCACATGCACAACTAATGGGACCTAATTTTAGTATCTTTCAATCTTAGCCATTCACATAGTCTCTGAATCTCCACCGTCGATTGATCTTGGTTGAGTTCTATATAAACACCCTCTCATTCCATATGAGACATCCATCATTCATATAGTGCCTACATTATCATCTTGAGCATATTGAGCATTTGACAATCCAATTGAGCTTTTATCATCCATCATGGCAGCTTTCAGCTTTGTAATTGTTCATTGTTGAAGAAGCAGTCCACATCATAAACAAGGAATCGCACGGTCTAGGTGATGTTATGATTGAATTGCATTACTTTTTTATTTCATTTAGATTAGATTCTTTGATGATGGTAGGGTTAGGTTTTCATGGCTATGCCTGATCTTAAAAACCTAATTTTTACCTATCACACAATTATCTTGATTAATTTTAATTCAAGTAATTTTGCTTACGTGGATGTAATCATTATGAGTTAATTGATGAAATTTGGAAATTATTTCAATATGGAATATTGATGCAGTGATTTGCTTCGGCTATGTTTTGAGATACTAACCTATTGATGACAAGTTGAGTGCAATTGGATGCAGATACTCGTTGAAGACGAGAGCATGACCGAGGAAGAAATGTTCTAGCCACTTGGCAAGAACTAATGGATGGGTTTATCTGATGCAAACACACACACCACTTAGTTGCATATGCATTATCGAATGGTTTTAATTGCATTAATGTGTGGTTATTTAATTGCCTTCGAATGCATAATGTGATTACTTTAACTTATTATCTTTTCGAAATATGCTCACATGGTGTTTTGTCCATATGTTATATTTAATTAATTAATAAAATATTGCTTTAAGATGTTTAGAAGACAATATGTCTTTAAAATAAATAAATAGATTAAATTAATTGTGCAAATGGTTTTGCTTAAATTATTATTAACATTATTTTATTTAGAGTTTTTGACAAAAAGAATTATATTCATTTTAATTCCTGTCATCTATGAGATATAAAGTTGTAAAAAAAAGATTTGTTTTCTTTATTGTTTTAACTAAGCTTTTTTTTAGAATAACAAATATATTGTTATATTATTATTTTAATTCTATCTTTGATGCATGCAAACTAAAAAAAATATGAACTTCAATTTTAAACCTAAAAGCAAAGATCTCTAATAATAAGAGGAGGTAATATTGTTAAAAGGAGGCAGCATTTCGCACAGGAAACTACCATGATTTGGTAGAGAAATTACCACGAATTGCAGAAGGAATCTATTTTACTTGAGCGACAGGAAGGAGATTGAATTTGTGACAGAAAGGAGAAAGTAAGGTTTGCAGCGACTCTATTGCAAAACTCATCACCAATCGCCGATCTTCCCAGGTTCATTTCCATATTTTGTTTGTAATTATGTGGCATGGTTGTGATTATAATGATTGATCGACCTGTTGTTTTGGTTGGTCGACCCCTATTGCTAGCCGTTTTGACTCATTTCATGAGTCATCCTCTTTCCATATCTCGTGTGGGCAAGGTCTTCTATTTTGGCCGCTCCATCTAAACTGGTCGCTCGTGTTTTTTTTTAGGTCGTTGTTCTTTGTTTTGGCCGCTTACCTTCTAGCTAGCCGTTGACCCACTATAGCTTCTTGACCGATGATCTCTCTAAGGTCATCCTACTTAAATGCAGACTATTTCATTATGTCCTAGCCACTGTTTTATTTCCTAGCTGCTAAACTAATTTTCTGGCTGCACGAATTCATGCCGATCGTGCCCTCTACTTGGCTGTTTTGACTGATCTGGGTGATTGACTCAGATCAACCCATGTATATAATGTTGTCGCCATATCTAGATTTCAAACTAAGATAGAAAACTATGACAACTCCATGTTGTTGTTTTCATAATATTTAATGACTAGTAAATGAGTTGCAATTCTTTGCATATGACATAGACTGTTGTAGTAGTGATTGGAATGACTGTGTTTACTTGCATGCTAGCTTAGTAAACAATAGATACATAAATTGACTTATCCTATGTTGAAACATCGAAACTCTATTTTTAGATGATTATAATTCCTTTAGCAGATTAAATAGATCACTGAGTTTTAGATCGAATGATTAATTTCCTGTAGCGTTACTATGACTGTAAGATATGCATGATGGCTTTAATGAAACTATATACTTGGATGAATAAACAATAGATATGTAAATCAACTTCTTCCATGATGAAATCATGAACTGTAAACAAATTGAAACCATTGTATTCTTGAAGATTTTTACCTTTAAGAAATGCTGATTAAAACACTATTTTTTTTATTGCATTATCTTGGATGACATATATCAGATTTAAATCTCTGTTTAAACTTTATTTTAAATGTTGTTACAGATCCTATTGCCATAGCAACATGAAGGCTAAAAGAAAGATATATGAACCTAAATTATATGAAAAATTTCAGTTAGATTCTTGTCAGTAGTTGATGATAAGTTAGAACAAACTAGAAAGAAGAATTTCTTATTGACCCAAAAATCAGATTTATTATGATCCAATTTTTATCTTTTTATGGTTGTTACAGCTCTTGTTGCAACAACGACAGGAGGTCTGTTTTCTTTTTTTCTGTTATGTTAAACTCCTGTCACAGAAATGACATGGAATTGTGATTTTTATTGAGAGATTAAATGATTGAATTAAGGTACTGCTTTATAGCATTTATTTTCCTATATTTGATGTTGGGAAAGGGAATGGATTGATTTATGGAACTTATTCTTTCAATTCCTTTATTTTATTTCTTGCTTACTTCTTGGGGAAAGAAGTAGATTTTCATTAGGAATGTGTTGGGTTACTTTCGGGACTAGGATGTCGAATGTGGATATTTAGAGATAGGCGTTTCCTCTTTTTTTGGGAATTGACCAAGTTACTTTAATGATTATGCATAATCGAGATGACATTGAAATAGATGTATATGGTCTAGCAAAAGCTTATATTATTGATATCTCTGCCACATCCTATTGTGAGACAATTTGCTTTTCATTATATAGAATTGCATATTTAGGCATCAGGCATGCATCAGGTGTTCCCTCCTGCAATTGTTTCCAAGTAGCTAGATATTTCGTGTAGGGCTGGGCTTCCTTCATGTCAGGAAGGGATCCGGGGAGGTGTAAATACTTCATGGTTGGGTGGAAAAGCACCTGAGTCATGTTCCTGTCTCTCGGCTTGCAGGTGGTGGACCCTTTGGTTCATGCAGCTGGAGAGTGTATTTGATTTGTACCTATTGGATGTATTATGGCATGTTGCCAAAGGATTTATGTATATTGATTCATAGTGCTTATTACCTAGATTTTAGCACGTGAATATGTAAGATTGTATTGACATTGAGATTTTATTTATGAGAATTATCTTTTTATTGAGATGTTGTGATTAAGCGGATTAATTGTATATTTTATCTTTGAAAGTTGTATTTAAGTGGATTATTTATTTCTTTTTGACTTTGGTTATTGTGATGTATTTAAGCGGATTATTTACTTCATTTATTTTGAGTTGGTCTAAATGTTTTTACTTGAATTATGAGACTTTACAACGGAGAAACTTTATTGCTATGGTGTGTTAGCAAATATAAGACATCATCAAAATATCACACAGAGTGATTCTACTAGCCAAGCATCAGATAATATATATCAACCCCATCATCATATATGGACTAGGTCCATTTTTGCTTTACTCACTGAAGGGACACTTGGTCCTTATCAGTCTTATTTATTTTTCATCATCTGCCAGCTAGATAGAACCACTAGAAGAACGTAGACAATAAAATGAGAGAGGAGAATAAGTGCCTTAGGGTCGTCATGTTGGAAGGTGCCCCCAGGTCACCAACTACAATGCTATGACCGTAAGACACAATACGCAACAATGAAAATAGAGGAGAAGATCAATATAGAAGAATGGTGATACAACTAGAAGAAGGATCACAACAGAGCCGGTCTCCTGGTATCCTTGACCTTACAAAAGTATCAAGGGTCATCCAAGGATACCCAAACAACACATAACACATCACGGAGGGTTACAACACAGAAGTAAAGGGTTAGAAACACTTACCTGTAGGCACAACCAAACTAACGGTTGTCAACAGGCAAATAATCATCATCCCACTCTCGAATGTTAGAAGAAAGTGGGACATAAGGTAAAAGTGCCCAACTTCTGTCATTATTTTTAAATTCATCTTCTTTAAGCTCTTTGTTGTTTGTTTCAATGTTAGGTTGAATGTTTTCTTGTTGAGGTGCATTTCGTTGGGCAAAATCCTATCTTTTCTTCCTCCTTTCTCTTGTGTGTCTATTTCTTTTTGTCTTATTACTTATATCTTCAAAAGTATTGTCATGTTTTTCCATAGGTTTCTGTGTGTTAGAGGAAGAAGCATCATGTTCAAATCTAATTTGTCTTGATGAAGTGCCTTGTTCTCAACGAATACCTCCTAATCCTTGTAAGGATGACAAAGGAGGAACCTCAGCATAAGGTCCTTTACCTTTCGGACTAGGAAGTTCTTCTAATGCGGGTTGTTCTTTTCTTATTGATGTAAAGGAGGCCCAACCACTCTAGATAATTGTTTTGCTTTGTATCGTCTATATTGTAAGAAAGAGTAGTCTCTTCGTGGCTCAGAGTCTCTATCAGGGCATGGCCAAAAGCAATCAAGAGTGAAGTTATTTTCCATAGCCATAGGTTGATATGTATTGCATTAGATAGTACACACTTATCCATGTAAAGGGAATTTTATGCATTTGTGAATAGTTGAGGGGACAACATTCATAGCCTTAAGTCATGGATGTCCTAGTTTTACACAGAAGATATCGGATAAAGGTATAACATCAAATAATTGATCCACAACTTTATCATATACCAAAACCAATAAGGTTATCTTCCCAAATGTAGGCATAAAAGCTCCATTATGTGTTTTAATCCTCAAAATTGACGGTTCATAAGAATCTTGTACCAAATAATGTTTAAGAAGGAACTCTTCTATAACCACATTAGTCATGCAATTAGGATCTATAAGTGTTCCATGCACAGGGATCTCCATTATGTTAACTATAATGTAAAGGGGTCCCTCAGTGTCTACCATTGTCTTGTCATGTGGTGTAAATGTTATTTTAGGTTTAGGAGCCCTTCTTTTCAAATAAGGCCTAGGAGGAAACCTAACATTATTGTTGTGTTGAGAATCCATGTATATATGTTTTCAAGTGAATGCAAAATTAGATTTTAAAAGATTTTCAACACTTATGCAAGAAAATAAGTGCAAAAGTATGTATGATTATGACCTAAAATGCTTGATTTTTTTCACTTTTTTCAATGCAAATGACTAAAAGAAGAGGTGTTGTAAAGAAATTGATGAGGGGCAGCGAATAATAACCCTTATATCAGTCCAATAATGTAGCAATATCCTTCACAACACACCTATAATGTAATTCTATATGAAAGATAAGTCAAAATCTAGTGAAAATGCAAGGATTTTAAACCCTAATTGTGAAATTTGAATGCAAAAATGCACTAAGATGAAACATTACAGTCCAAAATCAGATTTAAAAGAGTGTTTAAAAGATTGGTAAAATCTGAAACAAGATTTTAACCACAAACCCTAGCTAATGCAAAAACTAGGTCATATGAAAAATGCACAATTTCAAGCAAATTTTAACAATTTAAGCATGAAAATGCAATGCAAATGATTAATTAATGATGACTTTTTATAATTTATATCAGATCTAATGAAAATATCAGAAATTAAATGAAATTTAATTATATTATGTGAAAATGCAAGCCTAAAATGCTAATTTGTTTCAAAATTTTCAATTTTTTTAAAATTTTCAAATGAAACAAGATGAAAATTAAATGAATGAATGTAAATCTAAAGTACAACACTCAGCAAGGTGCAAAGTTTAATAAAAACACAAGTTCACCAAAATATTTTATAGGAAAAGACGGTTGATGGGATTGATAGGCTAGATCCTCCTTTCACTACAAACATTCAAGGACATTTCAACTGAGTTGAATCACACCTTTTGTAAGAGGATTCACCTATAGGTTGGGCTGTCACTTGGAACAATGTGGAAATTTAGAAATTGTCAATTAATGTATTAATTTAATGCTCAAGTATGCTTAAACCCTAATTATGCAAAATAGTAAGCAAACTGATAAATTACGACAAATGCTCATAGACCAAGACAGTAGACAAAGATTAGTTACTCACCATTTTTTGAAGTTTGGGATTTGGAATATTTGGGACTATGGTGTAAGGCACCTAATTCCAAGGTATAGTTTTCTTCAGGGGGTTTCAAACTCCTTCTGGTATTGATGATCATTATTTTGCCTGTTTCTGCCATGGAAGATGTGGAGGACACTGCCCTAGTCGCCCTTGTCCAAGTTAGGATATTCTTCAGGATGGCGAGACTTCTTCAAATGCTAATTATCACTATCACAAAGATTTCTATGTTTGCCACCTCAGAGGACATTGCCCTAGGCGCGCTTGTCCCGAAAGTGCTCCAAACTGCTTCTTTCCGCCAGATTCAGAATCCACTCTGCAAAATCTGATACTTGTAACCTACAATCACAAGGAGTGTCGTTGGGGGTTGTGGTGTTTAGGAGCTTGCCTTAGTCAAGCTCTGAAAAGACATTCAAGTCTTTCGAACACTGTTGTCAGATAAAGAGTGCATATCCCTGCGAGATAGAGGCAAAAATAATTTGATAAATGATTCAAACATAAATAGATATCACCTTAGAGGTGTATCTCTCACATAGATGAAGATCCTTCAACACATGAGAAGACTAAGCTCAATCTGCAATCACAAATACAACAATATTATGCTCTGCATTTCGGCATGGGACATATCTAACGGTCACATAACCGACATTAAAATTTGGGACCTGCCTAAAATAGGGTAGGACAAGGGTACAAGTGCCCATGTCCTCAGGTCCTATTTTAGGGCAAGGTCAAATGCCACAATGTCCCTCAAGCCCCATGTGACATGGGTTTCAGGCCATTTTCCTCTGGTAGTTAAAATGAACATGCAAGATGCAAAACAAGGGACTCAGGAGCTAAACTTAGGAGGTAAAAGTCCTAAGGGGATGTTTTATGACATAACATCAAGTAGCCCCTATGAATTAACCCCATGACATCGAATCTAGTCCCTAAGGTGGACTAAGGTCTTTGTTTGATTTTTAGAATGTTGAAATGTGTTGAGTCTATTAATTTTTAATAGTTTGAGTGTCCTAAGGTTTTTTAGGATGAGTAGGATAATGTGTTGTCATCTTTGTTGTTCAATTTCATATTTGTGAATTAAGGGCTTTTAAAAAGGTGGTATCTGGTCTTTTTCTTGATTATTGTATTGTTTTTAAGGCCCTAGGCCAAGTACCTATGATATAGGTACCTTTTGAACTACTAATCTTTGGTCCTAACCAAGATTTGGCCCTTCCAAAGTGCCTTGGGAAAGGAGTAACGATATTTGGGTTTGGGGAAGAGGGATGGGTGACTTGTCACCATCCCATTCCCCTTCTCCAAGGTTCATACATATGGACTTGGGTTGATCCCAATGCCTCACACATATGTGAGTACACAATGTAATCATTTCATGGAAAGAGAGCCCAAGTACAACCAAGTCCCTAATGTCTCACACATGTGAGAGCATTTGTGGGGAGATGTGCTCTTGGGAGTGATTGAGAAGATGATAAGTGTCACCTCCTCATTGAAGGGATTTGAAATTTGAATCCCTATTTATCACCCTCTTGAGGGAGGAGAAAGGGTATTTTTTAGATTTATTTTTACCATGAAGGCCTCCTAGCTCAAGGGTGGCTTGTGAGCAAGCCTAAGGTTGAGAGGTGAGCACTTCAATTCGCTTTGGTTGGGTATTTCTTCCTTTTGTAGGTTTAAAGTGGATGACAAAGGAGGGAGACCCTAATGCAGGAGCATCCCTGGTTCAAGAGAAATCTTGCATCAACAAAAAACATTTGCATTTTAGTTGGTTTCTTTTCATTTCCCAGTTCAGTTCAGGTAGTTCAGTTAGTAGCAGTTTTTGTACTTTACTCCGCATTCTACCGCAGTTGCATTTCAAACCTTGCATAGCTAGACTTAGCATCTGAACATAGTCATGCACATCGTAACCAAATCTCAAATCATTTGGTTAAGGTATTGGTAAGACATTGCTATCAGAAGATTGAATGTTTTCTCCAAACAGAGTATCTTGACAGTCTCAAACAATCAGCTAAAGGAGAAGACTTGCAGAGTATTTCTCAACTTGTGGAGCTAAATGAGACATCATTCAATGTTTTTTGGTTCATGTCCGACCTTCCCTGAGATCTGCACATCATTCCATTCATTTACGGAGGAGTTCTATTCAATTACGGAGGAGATGATATATATTGATGTAATAGATGCCTAGGAAAGTAGTTCATGATATGATAAATAGTTGATAGTTTGAATTCTTTGGGAAGGAGCTGTAAAGCTATATCTGGTGCATATATAGTAATTCTGTAATCAGGCCTATGAGACCTATTTGTAAGCCCGCATGTTGCCGACCAATTCATATTTGAACTCTATGATATACTAAATGACTAAATCCACATTTGTGTTATCTATTTGAGTTGCTTTCATTTTATTTACTCTTGTTGCATAGTCTAGACTATTCTCTTTAAGGACCCTCCTAACCGTGACTGCACCAAGTGGTATCAAAGCGAAAGTTTGAATCATTGGGAGTAAATTAAGCGAAGTTGGAGAAGAAATTCTATAAGATCTTGCTTTGAATAGATCACTAAATTTGAGGCAGGTTACATGTGTTGCAATCGATCACCGATTGTGAGGTATTTGTCACCTTGTAACCTGAATGCTGAACTTGAGGCAATTTACACTTGATCCTAGGAAGAGATGTCGTTGAGGAGAATCCCTACTATTGGAATAATAGATGAGATGATGGAGATGATGAAAACAATGAGAATTAGACTGGATGTTGTTGAAGAAGATAGAAGAAAAAGATTAAGCCCTAGACTGGATATTGAGAGTGATGATGAGGAATTTCAATCCATTGATCAAAATGAAGTAACCCTAGGAGGTGATGAAGAAAAAGAATCAGATCAAGTGAAGATGTTGTGAGTTATTTCAAAGATTTGGAAAAGACCTAGAGTTGATGTACCAAACTACACTGCCAATTTGAATCTGGAGGAACTGATTGATTGGATAAATGACATGGAAGAATACTTTGAATATGACAAAATTAAAGATCCAGAGAAGGTGAAATTTGCAAAGACAAGGTTGAAAGGACATGCTGCTATATGGTGGAAAGAAGTTTAGTTGGATAGAAATAGAAGAGGAAAATAGAAGATTACAAAGTGGGATAGAATGGTGACAAAATTAAAATCAGATTATACCTACTAACTATGAGTTGGAACTGTTGAAGAGATTGCAAAACTTGAGACAAAAGGAGAAATATGTGAAAGAGTACACTGAAGAATTTCATAAGATGATCATAAGGATAGGACATAGTGAAGCAAGCAAAGAGAAAGTGGCTAGATACATCAATGGACTGAGATTGAACATTCAAGAAGAATTGAGTTTGGTAAGGATGACAACATTGGAAGAAGCATATCAGTTTGCCCTGAAAGTTAAAGAGAAGTTGAACAAGAGACATGATCAGAGATAGAGAGGCAGAGGAGGCAAATTTTAGAGAGGTAGATCATTTTTCGAAGGAGAAAGATCATATGTAGAGAAAAATAGACAAGAGAACACATTCAAGAAGGAGGACATAGATAAAAATGCATACCAGAGAGATGATAGAATTATGTATCGCAGAGGAAACCCTAGTCCATACCCCGGAGTGAAGGATACAAAAGAGAAGGAAGAGGACTTGATAGGAGAACATTCAGAAGAACTTGTTTTAAGTGTCAATGTGAAGGACATAGAGCATTTGAATGTAATCAAGGGAATACAAATAAGAGAATAGAGAACAGTGGAAGAGCAGCCTATGTGGAAGAGCACCTGTTGAACTAGGTGACCCTTGTTCAGTTGGTAAACTAGAGAAAGGAGAATTACTTATCATGAGGAGAGCACTATTTCAACTAGAGATAAATGAAGAACTACCGCAGAGGAAAAGCTTATTTAGAACTAGATGCAAATCAAGAGGTAAATGTTGTAAAGTTGTAATTGATAGTGGTAGTTCAGATAATTTGGTTTTAGAGGAGATGGTAACTAAGCTGAAGTTGGAAATATTGAAACACCCTAAGCCATATCCGATAGCATGGATTCAGGATGACCATAAGGTACTGGTGAGTGAACAATGTTTGGTAAAATTTCATATTGGATCTTATCATGATGAAGTATTATGTGATATTATGCCTATGGATGTTTGTAATATTTTTTTGGGTAGACCTTGGCAGCATGATAGAAAAGCTATACATGATGGGAGAAAGAATACATATACTATAACATCAAATGGAAAGAGAATTACTTTGATTCCTTTGGAAGATGACCCTAAGAGTGAAGTATGTGGGAATGCTAGAATCTGTTTGGTAGATGGAAGAAATTTTTTGGATGGTTTGAGACATGAGAATATGTGTTATGCCTTGATCCCTAAGAAGCCCGAAACATTGAGGAAAGGGACTAAAAAAACACAACTGGAGGAGATAACTGAGTTGCTGACAGAGTATGAAGACATCATATTAGACAATGTACCTGAAGGATTGCCACCAATCAGGAGTATTAGTCATCACATGGATCTTATACTTGGAGATAGTTTGCTTAACAAAGCAGCACCCAGAATGACACCGACAAAGAATGAAGAGTTGAAAAAAAAGATACACAAATTGTTGAGGAAAGGTTTGATCAGAGAAAGCTTGTGTCCTTGTGTAGTACCTACAGTGTTAGCACCAAAGAAAGATGGATAATGGAGAATGTGTACAGACTCTAGAGAAATAAGCAAGATCATGGTTAAGTATAGATTTCCTTTACCCAGGATGGATGACATTATGGATTGTTTGAGTGGAGCAAAATAATTCACAAAGATAGACTTGAAGAGTGGATACCATCAAATTAGAATCAGAGAAGGAGATGAATGGAAGACTGCTTTCAAGACAAGTGAAGGATTATATGAGTGATTAGTGGTGCCTTTTGGATTGACAAATGCATCGAGTACTTTCATCAGATTGATGAATGAAGTCTTGAAGAAATTCTTGGGTAAGTTTGTTATTGTGTATTTGGATGACATTCTGATTTTCAGTAAGACAAAAGAAGAACATTTGTGGCACTTGAGACAAGTATTGCAGACACTGAGAGAAGAGAAATTGTTGATAAAAATCAAGAAGTGTAGTTTCATAAAGGAAGAACTAGTATACTTGGGATTTGTTATTTATGCAAAAGGATTGAAGATGGACCTTGAGAAAGTGAGAGCAATTGTTGAGTGTCCTACACCAAAGAACATTGGGAAAGTCAGATCATTTCATGGATTAGCTAGTTTCTACCAGAAGTTCATCATAAATTTTAGTTCAGTTTGTAACCCTATGACAGAGACAATGAGAGGTGATAGAAACGATTTCAAGTGGACATCAGGACTAGACAGAAGTTTTGAATTGTTGAAGCAGAAATTGACAGAGAAACCTGTGTTGGCATTACTGGATTTCAATAAGGAATTTCAAGTAGATTGTGATGCAAGTGGAAATGCAATAGGAGTAGTATTAAGTCAGGAAGGTAGACCAGTAGCATATTTCAGTGAGAAGTTGAATGATGCAAGGAGAAGATATTCAGTTTATGATTAGGAGTTCTATGCCATAATTCAAGCCTCGAAGAAGTGGAGACATTACTTATTGCCTAAGGAGTTTGTGTTGTATACAGATCATCAAGCTTTGTAGTATTTGAACAGTCAAGGAAAGTTGAATCAGAGACATATGAGATGGGTAGAGTTCATACAGAGTCATACTTTTGTATTGAAGCATAGGAGTGGTAAATCAAACAAAGTTGTAGATGCATTGAGCAGGAGAAGAAATTTGGTTACAGAGATGAGAGTTGAAGTGTTAGGATTTGAAGAGTTGAAGAACATGTATGAAGAAGACCCTGATTTTGCAAAACCTTGGAAAGCATGTAAGGAACCTGTTGTGACAGATAGGACCAAGTGGTTGGACTATTTCATTCAAGAAGATATGTTGTTCAGAGGAAATCAGTTATGCATAGCTAGGAGTTCAATGAGAGATAATTTGATAAAGGAGAAGCATAGTGGTGGATTGGCAAGACATTTTGGCATTGATAAGATAGTAGCTTTAGTGAGTGAAAATTACTTTTGGCCTCAGATACATAAGGATGTTAGGAAATTTGTGCAGGGTTGTAGAGTATGTCAAGTTGCAAAAGGCAATAGTCATAATACTGGATTGTATAAACCTTTGACAACAGTGGAGAGACCTTGGGAAGACATAAGCATGGATGTTATAATGGGATTGCCTAAGACACAGAGATGACATGATTCAATATTTGTAGTAGTGGAAAGATTTTTAAAGATTGCATATTTCATACCTTGTAAGAAGACAATTGATGCAGTGCATGTAGCTAACCTATTTTTCAAGGAGATTGTGAGATTGCATGGATTACCTAAGAGCATAATTTCAAATAGAGATACAAGATTTCTTAGATACTTTTGGAAGACACTTTGGAAGAAGATGAAGATAGATTTGAAGTTCAGTTCATCATTTCATCCACAGACTAATGGACAGACAGAGGTTGTAAATAGGAGTTTGGGAAACTTGTTGAGATGTTTGGTTAGAGAGAAGGCAGGAAATTGGGATTTGATTCTATTACAAGCAGAGTTTGCATATAATAATTTAGTGAATAGGAGTACCAGAAGAACACCATTTGAGGTTGTGATAGGAACTAACCCTAGAGGAGTTGTAGAGTTGAGAGATATTAGTATGGAAGAGAAGAGAAGTGCAGAAGTAGAAGAATTCATAGAACACATGGAGACAGTGCATAATTAGGTTAAGAAGCATTTGGAGAAGATGAATAATAAGTATAAAGAATAAATAGATGAGAAGAGAAGACACAAAGAGTTTGAAACTTGAGAAAAGAAAGATTTCCAGTTGGGACATATAACAAGTTGAAGATGAAGAAGTTTGGACCTTGTAGGATACTCAGAATGTTTGATTCAGGAAATGCATATGAAGTAGAGTTACCAGAGACATTGGGTATATCACCTATTTTCAACATTGTAGACCTATATCAGTACCATGCAGCAAAGTTCAGTGACAACGTTGAAGAAGACTGGAAGAATCAGTCACCACAAGCACCAGAATAGATTGAAGACATTTTGGATAGCAGAGTTGGATGCAGCACCAGAGGAAGACAATACAAAGAATATCTTCTGAAGTGGAAAGGCCGACCAGAAGAAGATTCATCATGGATTTCTCAGGCTAAGGTGGACTGTCTTGGTTTTCCTCTAGCCCCAGCAAAGTGAGGGACTCACTTTTTCAATAACCCCAGATGTTTGATGCAAGAGCATCCCTTGTTCAAGAGTAATCTTGCATCAACCAAAAACATTTGCATTTCAGTTTGTTTTTTTTCATTTCCCAATTCAGTATAGGTAGTTTAGTCAGTAGCATTTTTTGTACTTTGGTCCGCATTCTACTGCAGTTGCATTTCAAACCTTGTGGAGCTGGACTTAGCATCGAGACACATTAATGCACATCGTATCCAAATCTCAGATCATTTGGTTAAGGTACTGGTAAGCTATCGCTAACAGAAGATCGATTGTTTTCTCAGAATAGAGCATCTTGGCAGTCTCAGACAATTAGCTAAAAGAGAAGACTTGAGAAGCATTTCACAACTTGTGGAGCTAAATGACATCATTCAAAGTTGTTTGGTTCATGGCCGACCTTTCCTAAGATCTGCACATCATTCTATTCATTTACGGAGGAGTTCTATTCAATTAGGTTTGACCTATCCATGTACACACGATACAACTCTTCATTGGAGGTTGTGATCTTCCTTGGCCGATGTGGAGGAGTCTTATGTTCCAGAGATGATAAATATTGATGTAATAGATGTCTAGGAAAGTAGTTCATGATATGAGAAATAGTTGATTAGCCGCAAAGCTATATCTGGTGCATACACAGTAATTCTGTAATCAGGCATGTGAGCCCTATTTGTAAGCGCGCATGTTTCTGGCCAATTCATATTTGAATTCTATGATGGACTTAGCATCTAGACACATTCATGCACATCGTACCCAAATCTCAAATCATTTGGTTAAGGTATTGGTAAGATATCGCTAGTAGAAGATCAACTATTTTCTCAGAATAGAGCATCCTGACAATCTCAGACAATTAGCTAAAAGAGAAGACTTGCGGAGCATTTCACAACTTGCAGAGATAAATGACATCATTTAATGTTGTTTGGTTCATGGCCGACCTTTCCTGAGAGCCGCACATCATTCCATTCATTTGCGGAGGAGTTCTATTCAATTAGGTCCGACCTATCCTACACACGTTACAACTCTTCATTGGAGGTTGTGATCTTCCTTGGATGACGTGGAGGAATCTTATGTTCCGGAGATGATATATATTGATGTAATAGATGTCTAGGAAAGTAGTTCATGATATGAGAAATAGTTGATTAGCTGCAAAGCTATATCTGGTGCATATATAGTAATTCTGTAATTAGGCCTGTAAGCCCTATTTGTAAGCTCACATGTTGCCGACCAATTCATATTTGAATTCTATGATATACTAAATGACTAAATCTACATTTGTGTTATCTATTTGAGTTGCTTTTATTGTGTTTACTCTTGCTGCACGGTTTGGACTATTCTCTTTGAGGGCCCTCCTAACCGTAATTGCACCAGAACCTCTCTTCCTTGGAGTGGTTGAAAACCTTTATTCTTGAGATGAACTTATTGTAATATGGTGATGAAATGTGTAATTGGAGCCTTAGATGAAGCCTCATTCAATATTGTTAAGAGGGTCTATAGTTGTAACATGTGATACATGTGTTGTTTATGAACCTATAATTAAAGTTGTGTTGTTGACAAAATGATTAGTTATCTCTCGTCACTTAAGCTTGAAAAGAGAATACAGGTTGTTCTTTGAACTTATTTTTTAAAAAAGGAGATTAAATCGCTACCTTGATTTCTTTCTATTGTATAGAGTTATGGAAGAATAATAAAAAGATATGTATTCTTTCAAAATGTTTTCCTTCACCTTATTTAAGTTCCAAAATGTACAAATCAATGTTTGTGTGCATGTGAGTATATACATATATATTGTAAAAGGGAAAAGAAGTAAGGAAATGTAAATATCTTACTTCTATTCTCTGTTGAATAAATAGTTGCTATCAAAGAAACATCTAGATCGATTTTTGTTTACAAAATATAAATGAAAAATAAATCATGTCTTCCTGCCTTGCAAACTCAATTAATTGTAAGTATAGAGCTTTTTTCATTTTCAAACAAAAATAATTGTTTAGTTTTGTTATCCATCCTATTTAAAAACTTTGCCAAACAGATTGTTTTATATATACTTATATATAGGATGATAAATATCTCTATGATTTTATATCTATGATTGTGTGTCTATTTTCTTTATAATAACATGGAGAATACCTAACTACCTAACTAACTATATATATAACTGATTTATTTTAAAAACTTTGTCTTAAGGAAGAGTATTGCTCTATTTCTTTATTTATATCAAAAAATATATATACAATCACAAAAGTTACCACATAGATTAGATTGAGGCATTTTAAATCTTAATCAAGAGAAACAAATTTTTAAATTAAAGTATAGAGCTGGGGTTTTGGAGCTGAGTCCTGCTCATCCCTCCATGCCTCCATGGAGGTGGCGGTGGGAGGGGTAGGGTCCCCATCCCCACAGAGCTGGTGGGATTTGTGGGAATGGGGGATTCATCCCCTCACCTGGGTTACGGCTTGGGCAGGCTGCAAACCCCCTAAAAGAGGGTTGCAACCTATACAAGTCGTTGGCCTTCTACCCCCTTTCTATGATATAACCTCTATTGAAATTTTTGTGACTATAATTTGTAAATTGGCTTTCGATATCAATGGAAAATGAAACATTCTATGCTTAAGTATATATGTGTATATAGACACATATATAAACAAAGTATTTTTTAATTGAGATATATTACCAATAATAAAAAGTTAGGTTACAATATATGTGGCAGTAAGAAACCACACTATCCCCACCTGGCCAAAACACCAGTACATACTACAAAATTATTACATAAGTATAGTTTTCAAAAATAGATACATCTAGGTGCAAAACACCATTAACCAAAAACATAGTAAAGTCTGTATAACCAATATCAAAATCAATATAACATAGCCATGTAGAACATGAAGTATCCTAAAAAATAAAGAATTTTTAAAAATAATATATACATATATTATTTTGTTAAAAAGCACAATGTTGTTGGTAACAAATGAGGATCTAGAGTGCAAGATAGAAAGGAAAGATGATAGAAAATAAATACACAAATAAACTATTGTAGAGAGATAGAGAAAACAGATTCTTAGGGAGACTAAAGAAAAAAGGTAATGGGTTAGAGACTTAATGAAGGATTAAAGTAAATTAATTTTATTTAGGGATTTTTAACCCCTTTTAGGCTAGTTGTATAGTCTAGATGTGGGTTATTTGTTTGGGAGAATATTTTGATACGGGTAGATGTACTTGAGCAAAGTATTAATTTGTTTGCTTGAATAACTTGCTTTAATTCCTTATTTTCACATTTTGGATGGATCTCAATTTAATCATATAGTTTCAAAATCTATAGTGTTTTTTTTAAAATATGGATTAAATTATACATTTTTATAGACCTAACTAAGTTTAGAAACGATATATCTATGATGTCGAAAAGGATTTCTTTCCCATTAATTAATTAAATGATGTATTTTGGAATTACTTTTTTGTTTGAAATTAAATCGAAGTATATTAATTAAATATTGTTTCAATTGAATGATTTTTTGGAGCCTTTTTGGCTTGAAATTTAAATGTTGTAACCTCTATCTCAGACCTTGGTGAATTATAATGTTAGTTTAATCTCTCTCTTCTACATTGGATTTAAATTTTTAGAAACAATTTGAAAGTATGATTAGCTTAATAGGATGCTTTTTAGGATAGGTGTTTAGGTCTTTCTCGAGGGGCGAGATTGATTTCCGCTTTCACCTAGGAGCCTAGAGGAGATGTTTATCACGAAAAGGAATCTCCCTATGACATAGCAGGACGCAACGCCACATCTTATATAGCTGCATCACTTTATTCGAAACCCCTTCCCCACCCTATGTGGTGTGTCGAATGTTGCATGTGCAACATTGTTGCATGCGCATGTTAAGTGATCATGTGCATAGCACGAGTGTGTGAGATAGGTCTTATTTAAGAAATATTTTTGTTGGTTTTGTTTTCATGTCGATGTGTAAATGTGGGCATGACATAAAGTATATAACCCAGAACATTATGCAACCTGAACAAACAGGTTTCTTAGGTGGCATATTTATCCTAGATAACTTAGTTCTTGCATGGGAGACTACAAAATGGACACAATAATCCACCCAAGATGCTCTAATTATAAAACTAGATTTTGATAAAGTGTATGACTACATGTGCTGGTCCTTCATTCTTAATATGTTATAATGGATAGAATTTGGACTCAAAATTTGTGAGCAAATTAAAATGTTGTTCATTAGTGCCAATATTAAAGTTCCTCTCAATGGAGCCCTTTCCCCCCAATTCCCCTTGCAAAAATCTATCTGCCATGGCTGCCCCTTGCACCATTTCTATTTGTTTTAGCACCTGATGCCCTTGGTTACCTTTTTTAGCATGCTCTATCTTCTAAACTTATTCATGGTATTTCATTTCCTAGTAATGCTAAAGTGCTTAATTCCCACTTTTTTGATGATAACATGTTGTTTATTCAAAATTTGGCCAATGAAGTGACCCATACTCTAGATATTTTAGAACTTCTTGTACTATGTCAGGACCCAAGCTTTCCATGCACAAAACTAAATTCATAAAGTTAAGCATTGTACAATCACTAGATACCTTGGTATATCCTTTGGTATTAGAGTCTCCCTCAAAGAAATGTGGAACTGGTTCATGACCAAATTCAAAGGACAACTTATGAGTTGGACCAATTGGTTTCTATCCATGGCTAGCCACATCCAAGTTGCCAATAAAATCCTCCTAGCTAGCCAAGTTTACATTTCATCATGTTGGTTGCTCTCTAAAAAATGCTACAACCAGTTGACTCAGTTGATTAGGAACTTTTTTTGGGCCAAATGGGGAAACAAGAAAGGTCTTCCTTCCACATCTTGGTTACGTTGTATTTAGCCAAAGGACAAAGGAGGCTTGGGGTTTATTGATCAGTACACCGAGGGCATTTACATCACCACTAAATGGATTTTACAGGCATTGGAAGGGGAGGCCCCTGAAAACATTTGGTTTTATTCCATATTCAATCTATTGTCATTGGCCGCTCATGGGACATGGTCAGTTGGAAAGAAAAACTCCTCCTTGCTCCTTTTTTCAAAACCCATGGGCTGAACCATTCAACTCTATTTGGAAAGCTTGGCAAATCACTTCGAACAAGCTAATTTGGTATGATCGATCCTTTAGTCATGGTCTCAGTTTTACAACCTCCTGCATTTGGTGAGCTACTTAATTTAGCAAGAGGGAAAACCCCTTGACACCATTAAGAGTTTTAAATGTAAACACCTTTTTTAAAATGGAATTCAAGTCTTTTAGGATTTGTGGTACCTAATTACCTTCAACTGGAAATCTTGGAAACAACTTTGCTCCTAATTCAATTTGGCATCTTCTTCCAAACAACCTCTTCTCCAAATCCAATAACTTGTTCCTTCTGAACTCTATTTCATGATGTCCTCCTCTTTCCATTCTAACTTTTTGAAATATTAGAGATGGCCTAATAAGTGCAACATCTGCTACTTGAACCCCTTTAAATAATTTATAGATGACTTCTCCCTTTAATCTTGCTCTCGCATCATCTCAATGTTAAGTGGAACTGCAAATTCATTCAAGAAAAATGGAATGAGTTTAGCCTACAAATTTGGAAGTCCAAAGTTGATGCCCAATTCCAACTTATGGTATGGAAAATACTTCATGTCAAGGTGCCCATCAGTAACCATCTCAAATTTCTTTGTCCACCATCATCTTGTCATTTTTGTACTAAAACTAAGTCAATAAAACATGCATTCTAGCTTTGCCCTCATGCCTGCAACCTTTGGTGTTCCCTTTTATCATTGCTTCCTTCTCTCTACTTGCAAACCTAGTCATGGAAAACTACACTTCTTGGTATCTTCCTTTTTCATAATGTTCTCACAGTTCAAACGTGTAGGCAAATCATCCTCAAATTTATCTGGAAGTTCCGCTACTCTCTTGTATTCACTGGCACCTCCCTACCCCTCCAAATTGAAACTCAAATGATTTGTTGGAATCTATCACTCCAAACTTCTAATTTGTCAGCATTACTTCAAGAATATCTACAAACCAACAACAATTTTAAAATAACTATTTATAATCTTCAAGCACGACTCTAGTTGGTTGAAGGATAAAATCTTGACAACATTATAGATAGCCAGTCTCAATAAGGTGGCATTGAATTCACAATACTCATGATTCTTCTGCAAGGTTTTCTTCGTGGCTCCTTGGAGGGGTTTAGCTTCACTTGCCTACTACATTGGGGGTTTTCAATTCAAGATCAAATTTGTGGTAAAAGAAGCTTAGTCACTGCTTTTATTTGTTGTGTCTAATATTTTTGTGTAGCCTAGGAATGCTTGATTAGGATCATGTGTTATTTATTGATTGTAGCCTTATTGTTGAGTACTCCTTGTGATCAACATCTTTGGTCATATTATTCCTTCAAAAAAACCAAAGTGAAGTTCATAATTTTTATTTACAAAAATTACAACAGTATTTGTTATGATATGTCAAGATTAAGGTTTTATGGTTGTATGTTCTCTAGGAAAAAGTAAAGAAGTCAGAGGAGTATGGACTGTTTCTCGTTGAATCTTATTGTATGGTACATTGGACTTTTGTTGACTGTTGTTGCTTGTGTTAATTTTCTGTGGTGTTGTTGAGTTCGCTCGATGGATTTCTACCTTTCCTTTCTTGCTTCTTGCATTTGGTTTCTTTAGCTATTGTTTTATTCTTTTTGCTTACTCCTTGATTAAAAAAAAGGTGAAATAAAATGGATCAATAATATCATAGAGTAAATATTATCATCTAGTAAATAATAATTAGTGAAGGATGATATCACTTAGTTTTAGGATTCATGATGAATGCTAATTGATGTAGGTAGTCAAATTGATGTGTTTTAGAATTGTAGATGTTCTAGGTAGTCATTTATATGGATTAGAATAAAAATATTTCCTTTCTCACTGTGTTGGGTTGATTTTGTAGATATGGATCTAAATCTCAACTGTGTATGTGTTTAATAATTTTAAACTCAACCCTTGATGATCTATAGATTTTTCTCTGCAAATTATTAGAAAAGTAGACTACTAGACAACTATATTTTATGCTACAATACTCTAAGGGTTTTTCTATTAAGTTGGTAGTATTTAGAAATATCTTCATACACAACAAGTTTCAAACATGTACATGGATTCAAAAATGATTGCTAGGTGATTCACATGTGCTAAGAGGAGTGTGATCGGATATGATAGATTCTTTGCTTGATTTGAGGCATACTCCTCTGTACTTCAGGCTTAGCTAGACCTAGGAGGGATATTCTTAGAGGCATGAAATAGAAGACAAAAAAAAACACAACCATACCCAATGTACACTTGACCCCAAAGCTATCACTAGGTCAAGACAAACTGGCTACACAGGCTTTTGATTAAGCTGAATACTGCATTATACATTTGCACCCAACACATAGCAATATTACATTCTTGAGATGAATTCATTTAACTTCACATACACAATATACACAGTGCAAGCATACATGTACATGATTCTAAAAGATTAATATAATTTTGCATCACTTCAGATCTATCCCCGGTTATTACATTGAATTATGCACAACATTAGAAACCCTAAACTAAACCTACTCCTAATCCTATAGCTAATATGATGAGGGTTTGATTAAAATGATGATTGATCCATCCCCAATATGGACTCGTGCCTACTCCATTAGGAAACTGAGTCATGAACAACAAATGAAAGAAGCACACATAGCAAAATATCAACAAAACCATGAGTTGCAGACATACAACTCTAAAATATATTTCATAAGATGGACATACTTATTTATCCCAAATACAACTGCAATAATCCACACATAATAGAAGAAAGACCCATTCAAAAGGTTTGCATGATTTAAATATTGTCATACATTATTTGACTTCTGTTGCATTCATGCCAACAAATGTGGCAAAGGAGAATACAAAGTTGTGATTCAATATCCCCCTTAATCATTATAAAGCACCTTGGAAACATACCATGATATGAGAATGTTTAATGAAACCTTTCCTCCCTTCTGCTGGATGCATCCCTTCATTTCTTGTTCAGACATTATCCTCTGCTTGATGCCCTAAAATCTCCCTTAGTCTTTCCAGACCAAACAATAGGTTCAACAACCAACCCTTTAGACGAGTTTCAATCTTCCTTTTATAGCCTTCACAACTAGGACATGAGGATAAAATGGGTGGGAAAACCACCAACAACTCCACCAACAGCCATAAAAACATTAATTTCAACTACCCATTTTGCATTAATGGCGATCGTAGAAGTTGTTGGCGCATTTATGGATGGTGGAAGGAGAGGGGAAGGCAAAATAATCAGGCCCCGACCAATTAGGCTTATACTAGGCAATCGACCTCTAAAAGGGTAAACAAGGAAACCCTGATCTCCAAAGTACAAAAGGAACAAATGGAATCCATTAGATTTCAGAGATCGAGCCTTCACCATACATCATGCATTTGGAAATGAAGAAAAGGAACCACCCGACTTGAAACACTTATAAAAAATTTGAAGATCGTCCAACTTCAGTCGTTGAGCCTTCCGCCTTCCATCTTTGAAAAGAAAAGAGGAAGAGAAACCCCTGGTCACCAACACCCACAACACCTAGAAAAATTTTGGAGCCTTGGCAAACTTCGACGATCGGGTCTTCTGCCTTCTGCCTGCAAAAAGGAAGAAAGAAAAGACACCTCCCACTTGCTACCACCCGAAAGACTTAGAAGAATTAAAGATCTATCGGACTTTGGTCATCAGGCCCTCACCCTTTTGCTTGCCTGGAAGAATACAAAAGACTACCACTCTGACCCTCGATGATCCGCAACACTTAGAAAATATTTGAAACCTTGGCAGACTTCGGCGATTAGGTCTTCCACCTAATGCATGCTTGGAAGAATACCAAAGGCCACTACCCCAACCTTCGATGCCCAAAACACTTAGCTGATTTTACAAATTACCAAAGGGGAACTCTAAGCCAATAGGAATAGCACGATGGAAGACAAAAGGCCGAAACTTTGAAGTTTTGACAAAGGCAAAAAACACAAGGAAAAAGCCAGGATTCTCATGGACTTAGCCTTTTGTGGGCTTCTTCCTTGCATTTCAAAAATAAAAACACTTAGAACTTTCTGGAAGGAACCCATTCAAAATAGTCTCAGATCGGATATAAATGATGCACGTTCAACAACAAAGGCACAAAGTAGGGTCCTAATAGATTTGGGGCAAGCTAATGCAAGTTTTGGGGCATGGAAAATAGGATTCCCAACATGGCCAATCAATTAAATGTTTTATTTTGATTAATTACAATTTAAAATGATCAAGATTGTAGCTACGAGAACAACCTTGCACCCATGGACATGAATTGAGTAAAACAAATAGGTTGGATCAATGCTTGAGATGGATTTGATTGGATTAGGATAAGATTAATGACAAGAATTAGACAAATAGGCAAATTAGACCAAAATTTTAAGTAAATAAGCATAAGGATAAGTGATAAGCATAGGGTTAAGTGCAAGCAAGGCTAGTTATGCAAGCCCAACTATACACAAAATATATGTCATTTGTAGTTGTATAAATGCATTAAGACATTGCATCAAACTAGGCACAAAACTAAATGGGAAAATGCATTGACGATGTGTTTTCACCATTACATTTTACCGCCATTGTGGGTTGGATGTAAATCTCTAAGTATGAATCACTCTTCTCTAAGCATGCTTATTCTCAAACATGCATAAATTAAATACAACAAATACATGAACCTATGTCACATTAAAGGATGAAGACTATCCTTCCACATATGTTCTCCATGAATTTCCTTCAAGGTCCAAGGATTAAAGATTCCATGCATAGATTTTGACTCACAAGGAAAATTGAATGTAGAAATGAGAGCATTATTGATCATGTATGGCCCCCTTTAATTGATTGCCCTGGACAGGGTGCAATTGCTTGAAGGAAGATATTAATGATACACATAAGCATAATATAATAGATTGATGATATAATGCATTGCGATATGATCATAGTCATAGTCATGTGATCAATCAATAACAAATGATAAGCATGTAAGCACATATAATCATCCAAATGTGAAAATGTAGCAATCACAAATAAAATAATACATTGTGAGAAGCATATCAATAGATTAGAGATAGAACCAAAGATAACAAGATCATTGCCCCCATCATGGGCATAATTGTTGGAGTAGGTGTGTTGTAAACCTTGCATAACATTTCTATTATTTAATTATGTAAAATAAATATTTATTTGTGGTGCATCATGGGTGATGTGTTTTTTATTTGGTGTCACTTGTAATAATTGTATGTAAGATTGGGTTAATTATTTTATGTGTGTGGGATACATAGAGTAATTAATTATTTATTTGTAATTATTTAATTATTGGGAAAACTTAGTACCAATAATTAAGTGTAGGGCCAATAGTTTTGTAGACTCATGGTTTTGGAGAAGATCGAGTTTTACCATACCACATATTGTATTTATGTGAGCTTATCTTTATACAAGCAAACACACAGGTAGTTGTTGAGGTTGGTTGTTTGGCCTATTGGTTGTAGGTTGGGTTTTGCTTGTTTGAGCATCTCTTGTAGGTTGCATTTGTGAGGGTTTGAAGCATTGCATTTGATGTGTGGTTACATGTTTGTTCACATGGAGTGCAGCTAGAAATCTTAATCCTTTAGAAGTATTCATGGAGGTCATGTATTGTAATGTTTATTGTTGATTAAGCAATGGATATGGATGATTTTGGAGGCTGGGTTTTTCCCTCAATGAGGGTTTTCCCAGGGTATATCTTGTGTCATCATTGATGGTAGGATTGTCTATTCTTTTGCATATGGATTCCTAGTTATTTTTTGCACATTAGTTTCTCATTGGGTTATGAGGAATTAGTTTTTATGGTTGCATATTTACAACATTTGGTATCAAATCTTTGTTGCTTGGTTGTGAGAGGAAATCTCTATTTGTTAACCCTAGCTATTAGTGGATTTATTGTGTATAGTGGAATCCACATTGGCTTTGTAGGAAATAATAAAGGCATTTTCAAGGTTACAAGGTTGTTTGCAGACTTGGGTTGTTGCAGATCTAGGGTTTCATGAAGATTTGGCAAATGGGTCTTCGATTTGGGCTGTTTGTATGGGGTTTTAGAGGTCAAATTATGCAAGAAGCCTCCTGGGAAAAAACAGACCCTACCATTGGATTCAGGAGGTCTTGCAGGTGAAGAAAAACATATAATTTGACTATATTCCGAGACAACTTTTTTGCCCTAATTGATAGCCTAGGAGAATCTGCAGAGGAATTTTTTGTACAACATAGGTAATATTCTTTGCACATCGTACTTGCACAGGGATACCTATCATAGGAATTTTTTAATAAAAAAATAATATTTTCATTTCTACAAATGTTTTTTAAATTAAAAAAATAAAAAATTTTCAGGGGGGTTGTACCCCCTACGTCAGCAGACGCCAGGCTTGCATTAGGTGTACAACCTGACAGGCTGGCAGGGCTATCAGCATAGTTCACACTACGAATTGGCAACAATAGAGCCTAGGTGCCGGCCCCCAGTCTTGTGGGGAACTGGGGTCGCAGCCCAGACCCCCTTATGGGTAAAATAAAAAAATAAAAAATTTCAAACCGTTCAAAAATAAAACTATTTTAAAACTATTTTCAATTCCTCCACCAGATAACTGCCCCAGCGCTACCCAGGTGCCACTGCCATCGGCAAGCCACCCCTGGGCCACCACAAAGCCACCAGAGGGCCACCAGGGCTAGCCTTATAGCCTAATTGGACAATTTTTTTCCAAGGGGCATAACTTTTGCCTAGTATGTCAAATTTTCAACTTTTTATAGTTGATGGAAAGATATTTCCGAGCACTACGCCATGATGTTAGAGATGTTTCCATATTTTTCCATTTGACTAGGTTTTTCCAGTTGGAAGCTATATGTGTGCTTTGAGCTTTGACCAGACATAACTTGTGCATACAGAATTGGATTTTGGACTTCTTATAGGCGTTGGAAATGTATTTCTGAGCAATACACAGTGGAGAAGATTTAGAGATGATATTATGAGGTTTGTTCATATTGTATCAGTTTGAACTATTTTTGGTCCTTTTGACTTATGGTACATTTGTGAGTTGATGGAAAATCAAATTTGAGGTGATTTAGTGTTTGATTTATTGGAGACTTATATTTATCTTTGATTATCCTTTGTTGACAACATTATACATGTATTGTTGAATTTTCATGTTGCATTGTGAGATCTACAGGTTGTGCAGTGTTGTAGGTTGTCTATGCTTACATGTTGCATATATGAATTGGAGGTGGGTTGTCAATGCCCATAGATGTTTCAGTGCTGATGCAGATTCTAATTTGTGGCTTGGTTTAGTCACATGTTTCATTGGTTTGCTTGTCATTATGAGATATAGAGAGATATGATATTACCTGATACAGTCATGATATGGGACCTATGTTTATTGACTATATGGTATAGTTGTGTGAGACTTGATGAGAGTTTGGTGCAGGTACATTGGGTGGTGATCATGGTGTCATGGATGTTCCTTATTTGGTTGGGACTTTGGCATGTCATGATTGTTTTACAAGTGTTGTTTTGTGGTATTGGATTGATGTTTGGTTTATAGGTTTTGTTCATCTTCTTGGTTTGGAGATTATGGTTTACTCGACCTTTTGGGAGCTATTGTCATTACAATGGGATTCTTTGATTGTGTTGGGGCCATGAATGATCTTTATTTAGGAGATGGTTATCACGTGTCATGGATAGCTTCGTTACATGTTTCAGTAGGAGCTTTTGATAGTGATGGTTTGATGTTTCTTCATGTTGCCATGTATAGCTTGGTATCATGGTTCAATGGGAGATTTGGCAGGATAAGGTTATCTTCATGTGATTTAAAGATGTTGTTCCTTGGTTTAGAGATGTTGGTATTGTATCTTGGTTTACTCTTGATCACGTGTTAGAGTGTTGGCATGATACAGGTTCTCTTGAGATAGGATGTGTGCATTAGTGCATGTGATTTTTTTTGAGGAGATGGTTAGATCATGATGTCATGACGTGTTCCTAGGTTATGCAGACATGCAGTGGGAGTTTTGACAATCATATTGTTGGTTCTCTTGGTATTGAGTACAATGGTCATGTGCTTGGGAGCTTCATGATGGTGCAATTTGACATTTGGGGTTTAGCATGGATTGATCATGGAGGTGCTCATAGATACTTAGAGACTTAGGCGAGGCTTGAGTTCTCTTAGGATTAGAGACATGTGTTGAGATGGTTACTCTTTGATGAGGATTTCAATAGCAATAGCAAGGAGTCTACACCTTGGTTGGATGTGATTTCAACATGGACCTATTGAGGATATTGTTCTTGGAGAGATTCCTTGAGGCTTGATGCATCCTGGACGAACAATCTCATCCCCACTCTTGGTCCACTCAGCAGTGAATTATTTGATAGGTAAGGCCCACCTATTTCTCAAATGCATTATTTCTTTGTATCTTATCTTCTCATGCTGGAGTCTTGAGCTATGGATTATGGTTGTGAGGACTTGTTTGAGGAGTAGATGCATGGTTATGATTATTTATCTCCTTATTTTTTTATCTTGAGTTGTTATGAGATTATTGTGTGTAATGTATATGGTTAGTGGCTTTGGGATTATTCCTATTTTGGGATGGTTATGAGTTTGGTTTACTTTTAGTTTGAGAGGCTTGCATCTTGATTTGTTGGATGTTGAGGAGGCTTCTTGTTTTGGGGTTGTAAAGGAGATCATACTTTTCATAGCTATAACACATTAGTGTGGATAGAAGGACATGGTTATGATTTGCAGGTTCTCTCTTGATTAGTCTTATTCTTCTTCCTGGACATTTGTGTTCACATGACATTAGAGTTGAGATGTGTATGGAGCTTTTGAGTCTCTTTTGATCTCTTTCTCTTATGATGTGGAGGATATGGGAGATATGGACTTGAGGTGAGAGTTATGTTGCATCTATTTAGTTTGTAGATTTTGCATATCTACGTGTATGCTCTTTGACACTATGTGATAGAGGATTTAGCCACATCTTCTATGTGAGTGCTATTTGTGGATCTTTGGATGCCTTGATCTATTTTCAGATTTGACATTTACTCATGCAGTGGGAGTTCCATAATGTATATGATTCCTTTGTTGGATTTTCTCATCATGCTATGGTATGGAGGGTCTTGAGGTTTGTTATCACATGCTTTGTGTTGTTACCTCGGAGGACTTCTTTGTACGTAGGATTGAGTATATATAGGGACTAGTTATCATTGTGATTTGAGTTGGATATGTTGATGGCATAAGGTCTACTTGTTATCTTTTGTATGCCTTGGTTTGGAGGTATGGTTAGTTGATGCATTAGAAACTAGTTGCGGTTGCTATTTCAACTATGATGATTGATTCTTGTCAGCTACTTGAGCCTATTTGTTATCATTAGATTCGGTGTTTGTGTTTGGATATCAATTGATGTAGGTTTCTTGCTTCTACATGACAATTTAGTGTGGTATCTCTTTGGAGGATCTTATCCTTCATGGTTTGGTTGATGGAGGATGATGGGATTCTTGTTTGAGATGGTAGACACCTTGATTATTGTTGCAGGTATCTTAGAGCACATGGAGCACATGGATGGTTATATGGTACATGTTGGGCATATGAATGGTTTCCCTTGATGTTTTGAGTTTACTTGATGTTCCCTTATGCAATGTATACAATAAGTGGGAGAATGTTCAAGGAGTAGGTGTGTTGTACACCTTGCATAATATTTGTATTATTTAATTATGTAAAATAAATATTTATTGGTGGTGCATCATAGGTGATGTGTTTAGCCACATTAAATATTTATTTGGTGCCACTTGTAATCATTGTATGTAACATTGGTTTAATTATTTTGTGTGTGGGACACATAGAGTAATTAATTATTTATTTGTAATTATTTAATTATTGAAAAATGATTAAGTGTGGGGTCAATGGTTTTGTAGACTCGTGGTTTTGGGTAAGATTGTTTTACCATACCACATATTGTATTTGTGTGAGATTATCTTTAGAAAAACAAACACATGGGTAGTTGTTGAGGTAGGTTGTTTGGCTTGTTAGTTGTAGGCTGAGCTTAGCTTGTTTGAGCATCTATTGCAAGTTACATTTGTGAGGGTTTGAAGCATGGCATTTGATGTGTGGTTACATGCTTGTTCACATGGAGTGCAAGCAGAGAGCTTGATGCTTCAGAAGTATTCGTCG
Organism: Cunninghamia lanceolata; assembly: GCA_027924645.1. Lineage (NCBI taxonomy): Eukaryota > Viridiplantae > Streptophyta > Pinopsida > Cupressales > Cupressaceae > Cunninghamia > Cunninghamia lanceolata. The sequence goes on along the minus strand of BSBN01000206.1, from coordinate 2,067,655 downwards.
AGGCCATGTATTGTAATGTTTATTGTTGATTAAACAATGGATATGGATGATTTTGGAGGCTGGGTTTTTCCCTCAATGAGAATTTTTCCAAGGTATATCTTGTGTCACCATTGATGGTATGTCTATCCTTTTGCATACGGATTTCTACTAATTGCTTGCACATTAGTCTCTCATTGGGTTATGACGAATTAGTCTTTATGGCTGCATATTTCTAACAATAATAATGGTGATGCATCCCTCAATTGATAAAAGCACCCATGAAAGTATAACAAAAGGCCAAATGTGGCATCCCATGAGCACAAGAACACATAGGCTAGGATCAATAGAATAAGTGATTTTGAGATAATGATGATGTGGCCCTCTATGGAAAAGAGTGCCCATGTGTTACCCAAGCTTTTTCCATTATCTTGTAATATAAAAAATATCCATGTTTAATTTAAACTCGGTTTAGTCTTGTTCTCACAATGTTTCTTACCCATTGTGAGATTTCCCCAAGTCTTAAGGTCTCTATACTTTGATCAACATTTTTGTTCTTTTGTAAACTTTATCGCTAAGTTTGCTAGTTCACAAGCCTAGTGATGTAGCAATAAGAAAGAACATTGACTTAGTTCTTCTTTGTCATCGACATTCTTTCCCTTTAGCAAACTTTCTTTGTCATCCTATGTTCCTTATTGCTTAGTTTTTAAGTTCGCTAACTCTCTGACAAGCCGATCATATAACCTTGTGAGTTAGTCTCATCAAGTCCTACCTTGTTGATGAAAGGAAACTCTTTGTTAAAGTCTTGTCGCTTAGAAGCAAATTTAGCAAACCATTGAGTTCGCCGATGTATGGAGCAGTTGATGAAAACTAAAGATAAGTAATTATCGCTAGTAACGACAATCGACATGAACTATTGAGTTTGCGAACTCTTAAGTTAGTTGATATAGTTGTTTCCCAACTCATCTCTTTGCCGATAAGTAAAGTTTCACAATGACATGGTTTGTCAATGAAGAACTGAAAGGAGAGGTACCCTCAAGTTTGAGAAATGAAATCTTCTCCAATAAGTGAAATTTAAAAGGTGTCGTGTCCTCTACCCCTAAGCATTAATTACAAGGGTGTATTAATGAGTTAAAGTAGTGCGCTAATAAATAGATATAAATAGGGTTTTGAGAAGCATTTTATTCACCATTTAACACTGAATTTCTCACATGCACTAAATAGTGTTTTGAGAGGCATGTTTTTTTAACCTATTGGACTTTAGGGTAAGATCCTAATTATTGTTGTTGGTTTATGGCCGCTTTAAAGTAATTTGTTTGGTAAGATAAGAAAATTTCTTCTAAACTAAATTTTTTAATAGATATCTAGAGTTTTTAATTTGTTAAAACTATGTTATGGATAATGCAGGTAATGCTGGTTGGCCTGCAATGGACAATGCAGGCTAGAATGCTCCTGGTTCTTCACATCCACCATCTACAGGGTGGGATAACACTAAGGTTTTCCCTCGGTTAAATTTGGCTATCTCATCTTAGCACAAGGAGCCAAATGTTTAGAAAGAAGAACAGGAAAATGAAGATGGCTGGGATATGCCTGATGTCAACCCGGACCCCGCGGACATTTGGGGGAAACTGGATGATAGGGATCCGCCATCTGTAGGAATGGCATTGGCTGCTTAATTTTGTTTTCTCTTTATTTTTATATGGGTCCTGTACCCTTTGATACTTTGTTCTAGATATTTCTGGGCTTTGCCCATGTGACTCTTGGGGTGTGCCTTTTAACCACCCGTTATGTTTTTTGTGAAGTGTTTTTTTATTTAAATAGATAAATTGCATTTCCATAAAAAAAAAAAAAAAGAACTATGTTTAAGTAACTGGGGGCACTTTTGGTTTAAATATTATGGAATTTAAAGTTATCAATTTGCTAAACTTTTTATGATAGTTAATTAAATATTTATAATATTTAATAGAATAGTTATTTAATTTTAAAACATACATATTTATAATTTGAATTAAATATATTGAGATAATTAACTGTTATATTAAATATTCTAAATCTATATAAATATTAATAAATTGTTAAACATATATATATTTAATATAATATAATATTTATATATTTATATATGTTCTATTTCATATAATATTAATATATTTAATATTTATCTATTTATTAATCAATTATATTAATTATATATATAAAATATCATATAATTATTATATCTATTATATATTATATATTCTGTAATATGCATTATTAAATTTAGAAACAATAAAATATATAGTTAAAAATAAAAATATAATATGATATATAATATCAATAAAATAAATAATTGTTTTTTAATAATTTTTTTAAAAAATTAAAGTTTCTTAAAAAAATATAATGTATTATAAATTAAAATAATTTATTATATTCTCCTATATATTAGATCATTTTTTTTTTATGGGTAAGAGGCCGTAGCCAGAAAATTATTTTATTAGTAGAAATTTTTCAAAGTACAACTATGTTCAATGCGGGCACCAGTAGGAAAGAACAGAGTAAAGAAAACCTTCGGTCTTGCCTGGGACTTATGAAGTCCAGTACATAATTTAGTTTGCAAGTCCTATTTCCTATATACATGATAGTAACCTATGAGGATGATTCTTCATTTAAAAAATTAAGGATTTACAATTGCAATGTACAACACGCCAAATTTATTTTATTTAATTTGATGATGATTGTTCGAATCATAGATACTATAATTCTGTAAAATTTTGTTGTTGGTTTATAAGTTTTTGGAAAAACTTGTGACAAAAAAATTAATAGAACTTTATGTTATTGGACCACACTTTGATTTGTTAGCTGTAAAATTTTGTTGTTGGTTTATAGGTTTTTGGAAAAACTCGTGATTTATATTATTGGACCACACTTTGGTTTGTTGGCATTTAGTTGAGAAGTAGCAAAAATCTTAGTGTATTGAATTTTTTTAGTACATCATAGAAAGTTATAGTACAGGTCTACGAAAACAATGCAAATTTTGCATATTCCATTGCATCAGTGTGTAAGAGGGTTGGCATCTTTTGGCATGGTCTTTATACTTTGAGGGTGAATTAGCTTTCTGTTGTATTCTGGTTTATGTGTTTATAATAAGAACTACTATGTAAAAGAATTGATGCTTGCTCGCACTGCTTAGTATAGAGTCACAGATGGATGGCATTTTTGATGGACTTTATCATGGCTATATGAAAAATAATCTGAAGCCTGGTTATGGCCATTGTGTCTATGTGGGGGAGGGTGGAGCATGTTCTGATGTTAATATAGTTGAGGTTGAATCACTTGCTGCTTTATGTTTGATGATGTTCTCATTGTGTTATTTATTTCTACCTTGTATTTAATAAAAACTATATTATGTATAAACATTGCAGCTTGCATGTTTTGTTCTGTATACATTACAAATGGTCGGCAATTCTAATGGATTTTGATTCTTATTAGATATAAAACATGTGAAACCTGGGTATGCAATGAATACAACGGATAAAAAACCAATCTTCTTAACCATTTTTAATTGGCAGTGGTGGTGCCTGCATGAACATTTAGGTTTCAACCATTTTAAATATGCAGGGACCTTCCATAAAATTCATAAAAAATTATAACTCTTTCGGCCTCTGCAGTTGAAAAAATGCCAAAAATCTATTAAATGCATGTCACTTTGTATATACAAGGGTGTTTGTATATACATGCGGGTCAAATGTGCATTGGCGGGTCAGAAATCTCAATCGGCTTTCAAAAATGGTGAGAAAATAAGTTATATGCATATCGGGCTTGCATATACATTGGGGGAATCTTTCGCAAGATTCCTTAAATATTCTACGTTTGTATGTCGGGTTTGCTTGTATATCGGGTTTGTATGTTTAGATATACAACAATTACATACAAAGAGAACATGCAAAAGAGGGATGCATCGGCGGACATGCATTCGCTACAGTGCAATGTACAAGTGGTCTTGTATATCGGGCATCATGCAAAGGTGCAAGAAAAATATACAAGGGCCAATATACAAATGATGGGACCCGCTGACATGCAAAGGTTTTGTATCTCGAACATACAAGTCACAATGTATGTGCAACATGCAAGTAGCAAGCGAAAGAGGAGATGCATTTGATGGGGCCCACCGATTGCATATTTTTGCGATTGTATGTCCGCACATACAATCAAATGTGCATTCGCAAAGATACAAGCCGGACCCGATGTAAAAGTCAAATATGACTAATTCAATGGCTGGCATCCACGGCTTGTATGTTTAGCACATTGTATATGTGCCGATATGCAAAGAAAGGGATACAAGCCGGATTTCAAGGCGGATGCAACGTGTTTCATATTTTTTGAAGTCCGTGACTTGTATGTTTGACGCATTGTATATGTGCAACATACAAAGCGATAGATGCAAGGAATGAAGATGCAAGGCGGATCCGATGGTGATTGTGATTTGTCCTATAAGTGTTTGGGGTCCGCCTTGAATATTAAATGGTTGTATGTATATGCTCTTGCATATATAGAGGATCTGAAAGGCAAAAAAGTAGGAGGTTGTATATGCATTTGAACATGCATATACAAGGCGAAAAGGGCAAAATAGAGAAGGAAGAAAAGTCAGCGATAGGAAGAAGACACCTGCGTGGCAAGTTTTAATTGATTGTTGACTTTTCAAAATATTTTGATGTTGTAGATCTCAGCGATAGTAAGGAATCGACGGCCACCCTTCAAATTTTCAGGCGCAGGGGGTTTTGTATGTTTGCAATTGCGTTTTGAGAGGGAAGGAGCTTCAGGGGCACGTGAACCAGTGGGCTGCGGGTAGTTGGCATTGATGGCAGATGTGTAGAGGGGTATGGGTCGAGATGATCGGCCAGCTACCGCATTCAAGGACGAAAATCTCCAAACGGCAGCACATTCCCCAATTTCACCTGCTCATTCCTCTCTTTCTCTCAGTCGCATTCAATGTTTTTGAGCACCATTCAGGAGATGCATTGTATCTAGCAGATTTTTGAATTTTTCCCTGTAATTAATTGCTGAGGGCACAACCTTGCTTTATAAGAAAATTGTGTTACTCATTTTAAGGTTGTCGAGGACTTGGACATTTTTGGGGGGGAAAATAACGAAAAATAGAGCATTTTCCTGTCTGTTGTATCTCTGTGGAGTTTATGAGTTGCACCTAAATGTACATTGCAGACATTTTCAGTTTCAGTGTTGTTTTATATGAAAAATGTTTATTGCATGTGTCTTGCTGTCACTCTCCATTTGTTGCATGCTTTTCCTTCTTCTGAATCTGGTTGCTAAGGGTTTCATAGATTCTAGAATACAGATTTATGTATTGCATGCTTGATCTTTAGACTTCCATTCAAGGAGTGGATTAAATTGTTTTAGGTTAACTATGAAGAAGGTTGTATGTCAACTGGGATATTTGTAAGTAGAGGCAGTTAAATACCCTTTTTTGGGTGATGTTTGTAAGGCAAGCATCAAACCTGACCCCTTGAAACTTGAATCCAAAATGCAATCCATTCCTGTGTATACATCTAGTTGACTCATTTCCCTGAGATAGGCACCGGTATGCTTTTGGATTAGTAGTTATGATCCAAAACCCCTTGTCTTGCATCCAAACCATCAAACCAATCATTCCACATTTCCAACCCATTAGTTGTAGGAGTAGGATTAGGATTCCCTGCATGCTCTCATCCACAACCAGACAAATATGTCCAAGAATGTTGCCCATCTTGTGATTTATCACATAAATCTTGGTCCATACATGAGAGTATTCTGCCTGTTCTGAAAAGCTAAATCATTCTGTCATTGGGTGAGTCAAGGTTAAATCTTTAGCTAATAGGGATACCCCCCTTGGTGCGGCAGAACTAGAAGTGAAGGGGAGGCATCTCACACAACCTCTTGTATTCCTTGGCCGAATCTACCTGTGCATTGGAACTGGCAAACCCACTGCTGATTCGGAAGAAACACCAACAGGTAGTAGAAAAGTATCCATCGAGATTGGTTTATCAACATTCAGACGGTAGTGTTAGCACTAATTTTAAGTTTAACGAGAGTTATTTTCATGGCATCGTTACCTTGTAGGAAAATAACTATGAAAGGACGAGGGGGCATTTGTGTATTTTGACAATCTAATCAAATTATGTATGATATGCCCTGCATGTCTAGTTGGATTAGCAAGGCTTCAATAACTCCCATGTAACCCCCCATTTGGGCCTGAGGTTGGAAACCCAATGGGGTACTAAATTTGAACTCTTTGTAAGGCCAAAGAGTTAAAAACAAATCAGTTTTAGCTCTCGCCAAACCCATAGTAACGTGGCCGTTATCTCTCTCTGCATCTCAAAATTTCAGTTCATTGGAGATCACAGACATGCAATGACACTAGCATGTATTAAACTAGTAATCGCACCTTAGCGTGCAATGGGTACATCGAGAGATGTTGAAGAGAGTTTTAAATTGCATGGATAGAATATAGTAATAAGTAATAAATTATTTCTTGAGAAGAGAGCATATAGTTTCGGTGATGGTGAATGGTTGTTTTCCATCCATCAGTAGAATTGAAAGAATATAGTGATATGTGTTGTTGAGACATTTTTGAAAACAAAAAATCATTGGCCATCATGGGATTAAAAAACTAAGCTTAAGTGCATAAACATAGTGGGAAAAAGTGTTATGCTTTGTGATAGACTTGGGGTTATGGTTAAGCATTTTAATGGAAAACCCTACATGAAAGATTAGGGTATGGTACTTTTAGAATGCAAAAAATGGAGCTTAGTATGAAATGACACTTTTACAAAAATAGAGAGGAATAGAGTAAGAGCGATAGAGTGAGAGAAAAAGAGATAATAGATATAAAGGGAAAGAGAGATGAATAAAAAATAGATATAAAGGGAAAGAGAGGAAAAAAAAGAGTCTCTCTCTCTCTTTCTCTGTAGATTACAGATTTCAAGAACTCATCCAAGCTTAGGAAGTGGAAGCTCTTCTAGGCCACCAAGCAAGTTGTTGCCTTCCTACAAAACAATTACTCAAAATTCATTGATAAAAAGGTTAGTAGTACTTTCATTAACTTTTTAAAATTTTAAATGGTTCATATAAGTGTTAGATGATGAGATTAAAATTTTGGTGTGAGATATTTTTTTACTGTGTCATGGCGATACTTGGAATTGAAGACTATGACATCTCCTTTTATGAGGGTAATAAAAATGACTAAGGGATTTGATTAATCTAGTGCATATATAGATTACATACAAGTAACCTTAAGAAAATTTTATTATAATAAAAAACTATCCCCGTGCCCATTGAACCTATGGGTCCAATTGCTAGTTTATATAGATTCGTCACATATTACATATTTTTGGCATACATTGCATTGATATTTTGATTCCCACCATTCCGTTTCCCGACCGTATAAACTGCAATTGATATAATGAAGAGCTATTTGAAGGAGAGGATGTTGGGGATAATGTTTGGGATGGATGATTCCATCTCTCCATATGTTCTCCACACTAATCCTCCGTTTTTTATGTCCACCATATTTTTCTTGCTATCTTCTTCACCATGACAGTGTAGTTCTATCACTTCCAATCCCCTCCCACTTACCATCTCACCATTTCCATCCACCACCACCATGTTTACCCCGCTTTCATTGTCCCAGCTGTAACAATCTGCACTAGCAAGACCCAATACCATTCTTTTCACCTTCACTATCCTTTCATCTGTTCCCATTTCATTTATTAAGTCATTTTGCAAATGCTTAACACGCCACCAAAATTTGTACATATCAGAGAACGAGAGGGTTGGTATGCTACACATCTTCTTCCTTTCTATATCAAACTCATTTTCTTTTAGCTTTTGCAAAGCCATATCATAATCATTTGGACTGACGTAGCTTTGAGCAACATAAAAGACCTGGAAATCCGTTACTAACACGCCGCCAAAATTTGTATATATCAAGGGTTGGTATGCTACACATCTCCTTCCTTTCTATCTCAAACTCATTTTCTTCTAGCTTTTTGCAAAGCAATATCATAATCATTTGGACGGATGCGGCTGTGAGAACCATAAAAGCCTGGAAATCCGTTACTAACATCGCCAAAAGACAATTCAAGTCAGGGGCGAGCTCCATCATCTTTTTAGCTGAACCCACGCAGACCACCATTATTACTCCATCATCTCCTTTGCCTGTCACCACAACTCAAATTTCTATTATCTTGCCATTATGTATGGATAAATTCTGAGATTTATAGCATAGCTAAGAGAAGGGTTACACTTGATTTAAACTCACCTTGTTTGAGAGAAACTCCAGATCTTGAAAGACGAATTGCACAGTGGATAAAGAATTGAATTTGAGTTACTCCCATTCTGCCTTCCTCAGTTCTTCTTCACGACCTTCAGAAAATGGATACGCCTCTACCCCCATCTTTCTATCATTGGCATTGCATCCATGTTACAAATCCTTCCCTTCTCATCCACCACACAGACGCATGGTATTCGGCCAATAAAATAACATATTCGCTCGTGTATCAACCATGGATTTGGTACCACTGGCCACGGAGCATCGGCAGCCTCTCTCTCAAACTCCTCCCATGTATTATTATAGTTAGGCATTGGAACCCAAACAACTTGGAGCACATGGTTATGGCTCTCTTGCATCTTCAGATACATTTTTTCCACGGCTGGGGCGCACACTCGGTTTCATCAAGATATGTGACGAGCAGTAATACCAATTTTCCTTGTAGATCGGCAACCTTTATCTGCAATTATTATTCTCTGTTACTCCAATAAGCTGCCCTCTAACATTTCCATCACAATTAAAGTAAGACTACATTTTAAAAACAAAATTACTAGAAAACAATACCTGAAGATTTTCATTGAGCAACAGGTAATCTGTTTTTTCAGGTACCAGCAATTCAATATTGCTCTCTCTCGGGGTGTTTGTGAGAAAGGCCACTCGATTCAATATATAAGATGATATGTCTTCCCACGCTGACAAGCATTTTGGGCCATTTTGTTCTAATTGATCAGTGCTACGGAAAACTGCAATGCTTCTTCCAGTGTCAAAAACAGCAGATAATTTATGATAGAAAGAGGAAGCCCAGGAGTTGTCAGGTGTATAAGCCAGGATTCTGACGGCCAACTCAGATGTTAATGATTTATAATGGTGCCCAACATATATGATTTGCAACTCTTTTGAATTACGTTGCAGCTGCTGCAGGTTCTTTCCTAAATCTCCCCATTCGTGGTCATATGCTGAATCGACGATGAAGATGAGAGGAGTTTGTGGTTGAAGTGAGGATGAATGGAAGGGGTGTTGATGAGCGTCAAGCAGAAGCCCTTCCTCGTCAAATACCTTTGATAACACCCCTTCCAACTGTTAGCGTTAGTTATTCTCTTTAACATAAGCTAACTAATGTGCTGACTGCAGCATCTTCACCGCCTTCCTTCATGCAAATAAGGAACGGTGAAACAGCAGTTTAACTCTGCTTTTTCTGCCTCTTTCACCGCCTCTCTTTCCAGCGGTTGTTTTGATTTTGTAACATTTGTTAACACTTTTTTTTACATTCTGGAAATATAGAATTTAGTATGTTCTTGCTCTGTTTTTCTCTTGCAGCTCTGTTTTTTTTGTTTTCTGTATAATCTGCAACTCTCTGTTTTTTTTCTTCTCTGGTTGATCTATGCAGCTGTAGCTGCAAATTTCACATGGTATCAAAGCCTTGGTGCTAGAAAGAAGAAGTACAGTATTTTCTTTTGCAGATATAGAAGATCAGAGCTGAAAAATGTAACGTTCACCCTCTGCCATTCTCACACCATACAACTATTTTGATTGGAAGCCAAAGATTCTACTCCAGCTCAGAAGTATAGGCCTGTATCGGATAGTTATGAATACAGAGGTTGAACTCAATCCAGCAGTTGAAAAATCTAAATACTTCAACAGCATGGATGAAGCATTTGGTCTGCTATGCTTATCCATCTCTCCGGAATTGTTGTTTCATGTTGAGGCATGTACAACTCCAAACCAAGTTTGGAATACATTGGAGACTCTTTTTGGAAAGCAAGATGAAATGCGGGGTCATATCCTTGAAAATGAGCTCAACTCATTAGATCCAAGGAGTTTTGATAATATTCAAGATTTCTTCACAAAGTTCAAGGCTTTATTGCTTCAGCTCAAAGGATGTGGTAATGACAAATCCAAGGAAGAAAGCAAATTAATTCTTGCTATTCTATCAAAGTTGGGTCCAGAATATGCAGTATTTGTCTCTGCTTTCCACACAGTTAGGCTCACAACAGGAGCAACTTGGAAGATGCCCACACTGGATACCTTCATTGAGTCTCTAGTCCATGAGCAGGATAAGCTAATAAAGATGGGCACATTGAAGAATTCCAAAGCTCTTGCACTTGTTGTGCATGCAAGTGGGAAGAACAATTCCAAATCCAACCAGCAATTCAAAGGCAAAGGGAAGAAGGATTCATATCCAAGAAAGGAAGGCAATCCCAAACCCCCAGATGGATCTACAGGCTCAAAAGAAAAGAAGGACAAAAAGGGCCAATCAAAATGCAACTATTGCAACCGTGGGTACCATTCAGAATCATTATGCATGAAGAAGACTATTGATCTCATGGCTCAAACACTTCAACAGCATAATCTTGGTAGCCTTATCCCTGAGGGTGCGAAGAAGAAGCAGGAAGAAAAAGCACCTGAAACAAGAGACAATGCTCATGCATTGATTGCTATTCATTCTTCATCAGATGCATGGATCATAGACTCTGGAGCTTCACACCACATGGCAGCCACAAAAGATGATCTTTCTTCTTTGAAACCATATTCTGGTTCTTCTATACTCATGGGAGATGGTTCTCCTGTAGAGGCAACTGGAATAGGAAGGGTAGAGGTTGGAATTGGAAGTTTTGAGAATGTCTTACATATTCCAAAACTTTCTGTTAATCTTCTTTCTGTGTATCAAATGACACATACTGGAACCGGTAGGAGAGTTGAATTCACCCCTGATTCGGTGACCATATTTGACATGCAAGACAACTCCAAAATTGCTGTTGGTAAGGCAAATCATCAATCTCATCTATACACTTTTTCTGATTTTGTTGCTAAATCAGATTCTACTTTACTTCTAACACATGCAAATGATGAAAGTAGAATTTGGCATGAAAGATTTGGTCATTTAAACTTTAGATACATGCAGCAACTTAACAAACAGGGAATGGTTAAAGGCTTGCCAGCCATAGAATTTTTTGATGGAGTTTGTGAAGGTTATGCTCTTGGAAAGCATCCACAAGAAAAGTTTCCCAAAGGGATTGCATGGAGAGCCTCTTCTCCTTTAGAGCTTGTTCACAGTGATCTTATGGGTCCATTTCTTGAACCTTCCATGAGCAAAGCCAGATATGTGCTAACATTCATTGATGATTGCACAAGATTCACATGGGTGTATTTTCTCAAATTCAAATCTGAGGTGTTTGACAATCTTGAGATTTTCAAAGCCCATGCAGAGAAGCAGTCTGGGAAAATGATCAAGATCCTTCGCACAGATAATGGGGGGGAGTATGTCAACAATGATGTCCAACATCTTTGTGATGAAGCAGGAATACAATTGCAGAATATAGTTCCATACACTCCACAACAAAATGGGGTAGCTGAGAGGAAGAACCGATCTTTGAAAGAGATGGCCAGTTGCATGTTGCATGCTAGGTCCCTTCCCTCCAAATTGTGGGCTGAAGCAATCGATTGTGCTTCGTACATACAAAATAGATCTCCTCACAAATCTGTCACAGGACAAACACCTTTTGAGGCATGGAGAGGCATGCAACTGGAAGTCACACATTTCCGCATCTTTGGATCACGTGCATGGGCACGCATTCCTGCAGACAAGAGGAAGGCTTTGGAGCCTCAAAGCAAAGAATGCATCTTTGTTGGGTATCCAGATGGTGTAAAGGGATACAGACTACTAGATCTTTCCACAGAAACACTCTTCATTGAGAGGAGTGTCTACTTCGATGAAAGTCTTCCACATGCATCTCAGGAACAACATGCCACCATCTCTATGCTTCCTCGTCTTACAGATCTCAGAGATACATGCAATCATTCTGATCTTATTTCAGATATTTCTGAATCTGATTCAGAGGAACATGAGCATGCATATGCTGATCCACAACCAATCCTTGATTTGGAATCTAGTGATGATTCAGTATCCCATGTGGAAAATCAAAGAACAAGGAGCTTAGTTGATATATATGAAGTCCCTCATGCACTCTCAGCTACCGAGCCCATCATGCCGATGCATGCCTATGTGGTTCTAGCATCCGACCCTCAGACTTATGTAGAAGCTACAGGGAATCCTCTTTGGGAAGCAGCCATGGATGAGGAGTACAACTCCCTCATTGCAAACCAAACTTGGGATTTGGTTCCACTTCCTTCCAATTGCAAGCTTGTGAGATGTAAGTGGGTCTATAGGACAAAGAAATCAGCAGATGGACATGTGAGCAGATACAAAGCACGGTTGGTGGCCAAAGGTTTTCAGCAAGTTCATGGCATTGACTATGATGAGACTTTTGCTCCAGTGGCAAAAATGGACTCCATTCGATTGGCTCTTGCCATTGCAGCATCAAGAAGGTGGGAGGTTCATCACATGGATGTGAAGAATGCATTTCTTCATGGTGATCTCAAGGAGGAGATCTACATGGAGTAGCCACAAGGGTATGTACAAAATTCCTCATTGGTATGTAGACTCAAGAAGTCACTTTATGGCCTCAAGCAGGCACCTCGAGCTTGGTATGCTAAAATGGATTCTTATCTTCTGTCTCAAAATTTCATACGATGCAAATCTGATCCAAATGTTTATATGCTGAGAACATCTGACTCTTTGTTGCTCATAGTACTCTATGTAGATGATCTACTAATAACAGGTGATTCACCCACAGCTATTGCTGCAATTAAAACTGCTTTGCATGACAGATTTTCTATGACAGACATGGGTCTCCTACATTTTTTTCTTGGCCTTGAAATCAATCAGAATCAATCAGGAATCACAGTTGCTCAATCCAAGTATGCACGAGATCTCTTGGTTCAGTTTCACATGACTGACTGCAAGCCAGCTGCCACACCTTTCCTATCGGGTGTCAAGCTTGAGGATGGCAAGGATACGCCATTGGTTGATTGCACACACTACCGTCAGCTTGTAGGGAGTCTTCTTTATCTCACTCACTCTCGTCCAGATCTCTCATATGCAGTGGGGGTTGTTTCTAGATACATGCAAGAGCCGCATGAGCTACATTGGAAGGCTGCCAAGCGTATACTTCGATATGTCCAGGGAACCATTTGCTATGGGATTCATTATTCAGCAGGGTGTGTTTTGGATCTCATTGGCTACACTGATTCTGACTGGGCTGGTGATAACATTGATCGCAAGTCCACTTCAGGATATGTACTTAGTTTGGGATCAGGCCCCAGTTGTTGGTCAAGTAAGAAGCAATCTACCATTGCTTTATCATCAACAGAGGCTGAATATAGAGGTGCAGTCAACATTACCATTCAAACTATTTGGCTGCAACACTTCCTAACTGAGCTTGGTATCCTCTTTCATCGTCCGACTGTCATTTGGTGTGACAATTAGAGTATATTGAAGGTTTGTAGAGATCCCATACAGCGGCAGCGAACCAAGCACATCGAAATCCACATGCACTTCATCCGTGAATTGATACATGATGGAGTCATCGACTTGCAGTACTGTGCCACTTTTGAACAGATTGCTGACATCTTCACGAAGACATTCACTGAGCAAAAGTTTCATTTTCTACGAGACCTTCTTGGGGTGAAGAACACTGCCACACAGTAGCTGCCATGCACAATTAGAGTATTTTTTGAGGGGGGATTTTGTTCCCACAGGGTTTTCCTTCTTTCCTCTTTTACTTGTCTCCTTAGTTAGACTTAAGGGGGGGTGTTAGCGTTAGTTATTCTCTTTAACATAAGCTAACTAATGAGCTGACTGCAAACTAATGAGCTGACTGCAGCATCTTCACCGCCTTCCTTCATGCAAATAAGGAACGGTGAAACAGCAGTTTAACTCTGCTTTTTCTGCCTCTTTCACCGCCTCTCTTTCCAGCGGTTGTTTTGATTTTGTAACATTTGTTAACACTTTTTTTTACATTCTGGAAATATAGAATTTAGTATGTTCTTGCTCTGTTTTTCTCTTGCAGCTCTGTTTTTTTTGTTTTCTGTATAATCTGCAAATCTCTGTTTTTTTCCTTCTCTGGTTGATCTATGCAGCTGTAGCTGCAAATTTCACACCAACAACAAAGCCCTTTCAACTTCTGTACCCTGCAATTGCAACGCAATGACAAGAACTATGATGGAATGCGATTTAAAATTTCGCGCTAAAAAAAATGTGATTCTGCAACTTAAATATCCAATTTTAAGCCACGTATATATTGTGCAATTGCACATAGGTAGCCAAGACAGTAATGGAATGAAATCTTAAATTTATCCTCAAATAATGATTATTTGCTCCAAATTAAATATATAGAATTTTAGCGCTAAATAAAAATTACAACTTATACCTGATAGAAGTCTGTTACCACCACCACCAGGTTCCTTTCTTTTTGGCTTTTGCTTTCTATCCAGCGCTGTATCATTCTTTCACTGAGCACAATGTCAAGGCGCCATAAGCTCCTGATATTCCCCACACTATCCATCCATTCACCACCCAAACTCTCACAATTGGAAAGGTTCAATCTTGTTAAAGACTCAAGAAGATGGAAATCATCAGAATGCTTTACTAAATTAGAGCATCCTGATAGATCTAATACTTCCAAGCAGCCAAGCTCACCCAAGCGGTCTGAAAGTTCGCATAAACTCTCACATTTGCACAGATTTAGATATTTTAGTGCTACAAGGCAATGGAAGTCACTGCACAATTCCTTCAGTTTATCACAACCTGATAAATATAAGGTTTCTAGAGAACTAAGTTTCCCAAAACCTACTGGAAGTTTGCATAAACTATCACACTTAGACAAATTTAGATATTTTAGTTGTACAAGGCAATGGAAGTCACTGCACAATTCCTCCAGTTTATCACATCCTGATAAATATAAGGTTTCGAGAGAACTAAGTTTCCCGAAATCTTGAGGCAGGCTTGACAAGCTCTTGCAGTTACTCAAGGTTAATGTTGTCAATCCTACTAGGCAATGAAAGTCGTTACACAGTTCTTGTAAGCTTTCACATCTTTCTAAGTTTAAATGTTGCACGCAAGTGAGCTCACCGAACCTTTTGGGAAGCATCTTCAGACTAGAACAATATCTTAATGAAATATCTGTGAGCATTGTATGTTTGAAAATTTCTTCTCTTAATTCACTTAAACTTGAAAAGGAAGGAAAATTTATATTGGATCCACAGCCTCCAAGGTTATGGGGAAGACATGTCAGACTTCCACATCCCTCAATTGTTAAAGAAGTTAAAGGTGTTGAGTTTCCCAATCCAGCCGGGAGGCAAAGCAGACTGGAACAGAAGGCTATATTCAATGACTGTAATGAGGTAAGTTTTTCCAAATCACACGGGAGTTCTTGCAAACTCGAGCAACATGACAGGTCAAGCTCAGTAAGAGTGGCCAACTCCCCAAATGCAGCTGGCAACTGCTTCAGATTACTACATTCACTCAAATCCAACTCCTGTAAAGATCGGAGCTTGACAAGAGATTCAGGCAATTCTGTTAGGTCTTGACAGTTGGACAGTCTTAACCTTTGCAGATTATGTAAATTTAAAAAACATTGCGAAATTCCATCAGTATTGCATCCGACCAAATCCAGCTGCTTTAAAGAACGAAGATGCGCAATTTCAGCGATTCCATGTATTTGGTTACCAGTCCACGTGGTCAAACTGAGCACGTTTAAATTTGGAAGATTCTGCAAACGACAATTAGGAAGGTTAATTCACAACTCATACCACACTTTCTTTTCATATCGCGAAATACTAAACATTAAAGGGAAAATTAGAAAACTTTAAGGAAACAGGGAAACATCACAATTGAAAAGGAAAAAATTAATCATTATTATGCAGAAATCATTGACCACTTGCCATTGACGGACTCAAAATGATATCCTCCTCAAATCGATTTATTGATAGGTATCTCAAATGCCTGAGGTTAAATATATTGATTGGCAAATTGAGATCCCTTCTTTCCACATGAAGAAACCTTAACTCGTCAAAATGTTCGCGGCATTTCCCTTTCCAACTTGTCATAATTCCCCTATAAAGTACTCGGAGAGATCGGCTCATGGCATCTAACTCTTCTGCTGATATAAGGGAGGGAAACGTCATGTACCCAAAAATAAATAAATAAATAAAGGTACTAAACCAAAGAAATTGTATTCATTAAGTTTGTGCTTAAACTAATTAAACGTAGTGAAAATATTTAACGGTACGTGGTACATACATATACACATTTTTTGTTCTTTTTGTTCATCACATTTAATGAAAATCTAGACATACCTGCTCATTTTTCAAGGCCATAGAAAAATCTTCGACACTTTTCCATCGGTTGTGTCTTGATTTATTACGGCCAGCTGTTAGAATAAGATCATGAATATCTTCTTGCCTTCTCTCTTGATGAGATCTCCTTCTTGCAAGCATTTCATTTCTTCCTCTCCCAGAATCCATGCAACTTTCTCCCACTCCCAATCACAGAAGAATGAGCATAAGTCAAGGAATGCCTCCTTAGAACTTGATTTAAGCCCCTCATACGAAAAGAGAACCCTCCTCTCATCAAAACTGTACCTCTCAGTGCCACTATAATCATCTCCACATTGTAGCCAATTAAGTACTCGTTCATAAGCTTCAACTATGTTCTCTCGTTGATGAAGGTAAGCTCCGATATTTTCCAAAAATAGAGGACAGCAGTTGAATTTCTCTGCTATCTTCCTAGCCTGAGGTCTTTCTTGCAATATGGAGTCCTTTTCTCTTTTTCTATCAATTTTTTTGCATAAGACTTGAAGGGCTGCATCAACAGAAAGAGGTTCCATGTGATAGAGTTTGCAAGGTTCGATTCCGCAGCCTTCAACTACTCCAGAGACAGTTGTTTCTCTAGCTGTTAAAAGCAACCGGAGTTTCTTTGCACTTGTGACATCCTTAGGTAGAAGCTTTTCCAGTGGTTCTGAAAACAAAACATTGTCAATATATAGGAAGATGGATTCTTTTTCTATAGTGTCTTTCAACCTCTGGCGTCCATTTTGAAAATCTGTTACAGTTGCTTTGGGGGCAGTCAAATTTTGCAAAATCAAGGACTGGAGATCTTCAATTTTGGGATCTTTCTCCAGGTTTTGAATGAGAGTCACTTTAGAATGTTTCCACCCTTGAAGTTTGTCTTTAAGAGAGGCATAAACTGCATCGCCCAGGGTGGTCTTGCCAGACCCTCCAATACCATATACAATCACTGCTGTTGTTGCACTATCATTTTCCCAATTGAGTTGTTGAATGACTTCTTCAATTTGCTCTTTTATTCCAACTGCTAGTTATCCAAACATGTGAAATGTCACAATATGTTAATGTAGCACCTATTATACTTAACAAAAGAGTAGCTCAATAACAATTGGCTTATGAAGTTTTACCTGCATCATGGTTAAAGGTTGGCAGAGGTTGGGAACTGACTACCAAAATGCTTTGCATGGCTTCCAAAGTAGAGGTGCTTATTTGTAAATGAAGGAATTTACAATTATCATCTATATCCATGTTAAGTTGTTGAAACTCTTGTCCATCTGTTGAAGCTTTCAACACCCTTTACATGTTCGAATCAAAGAACAATCTGGTGTTAAAAAATGATGTTGGAAACTAAGACAAACATAGGATGTCCTTGTCTTAACAATCTAAATTAAAACAAACATTGGCTTAAAAGCTAATCTTCATATGCGTGTCGTGAAAACTTAAAAGGGCATTGTAAAAATCAAATAATCCAGAATAATTATTTGCACAGAGAAAAAATCTATTCAAACATAAATTGGTTAGGTACCTTTTAATAAATCCTTTCCTTTTCTTCTGGGAACAGCATAAGATGGCTCCATCAACAATTAAACTTATAGATTCATTCAATTTCATATGCAACTCCTTCTTCAAGTTAGGAAGACGCTGAAGCTGGAGGATTACTTTGGCCAAATCATTCATAGACTTGAGAAGTTGAGAAGTCTGAAACACTCCTCCTTGTTATTTTCAATGGTGTCTGCCATTTTTAAAACTGCACCTACCACTAAGAAACCTACCGCAACCCAATGAACGTTTCCAATGGCATTCAACACTCCTATACTGGTTTGTTGTTTGTTTCCAGAGTACTCTTTTATCTACAGAACCAATATCAATTTTAAAACAAATAATTACCAACAAACAGAATAAGTGTTTCCCATTTGATTTCCCTATAATCAGTATAACAACTTTCATACAAAGCTTTTTTTTTTAAATAAAATCCCAAATAAAAAGGGTCTATTAAATAGAATAATTACTAAACAAAATTAAAATTGAAATTAATGCTTATAAACATTTACAATGACACTGAATATAGGTATAATCCAATAAGTCAAGTTAAAAGCTTCTCTAAGCAAAACAAAAACTTAAATAACCAAAGTCCATATTAAAATCTGAAATTATGTTATTTCTAATTAATTTGCAATAATAATATCTTAGGATGTGTATGGACACTATACATCTCTTCATTTTTATACCTTATACTTCCTATTACCATTATTCCCTTGCCTTTTTTTTAACTAAATCTAATATGTAAAGAACTATCGATTTGCACTTTAAGTACAAATCCACTAACAATAATTACTCTTAAATGTATCTAATAATAATATTTTGAATATCTCTTTAGATAGATGTATTTAAGATATCTATACTAGTTTACTTGAACTTTTACTTTAATAGTTTTTTTTTCCTAAATATAATATGATTTTCTAATATCTATCTAAACCACTATATACCCCCCTACATTCATAGACGCATAAATAGGTGAGTAGATAGATAATAAACTAGCAATTGGACCCATAAGTTCAATGGGCAGGCTGAAAACTTTATGAAATTATAGAATTTGCTAGATATTTTTTATTATTTATTAATTTATAAGTTATTTAATCCACTAAATTATTTTATTAATTCTTATTGAAATTTCATCACATTAACTATTGTCTTGTTTCGCTTATATTAGTAAATTTCTTTTTACATTACATATTGAGATGAACAATAAAATTATGGTTGGACCCTTAACCACACTTGGAATCCTCTTCTAAATTCCCTCTGAAATTGTACCCCTCCCCCTTGTTCCTTCCTCCTCATTTTTCTCTTCCAGTTCTCCCCTTCCATCCTTGTCGGTTTGTTTCTCCCTTGATCTTCTCCCTCTCCTCCTTTCTTTGTCCACTCCTCTCCACCATACCTTCTGACTTCTTTATTTTTTAGTTGTTTTTTCTTTCTCTTTATATATATATATATATATATATATATATATATATATATAGACATTGTTTATTTTAACATTTACAGAAGAGATATGTTATTTTAATAATTTTATATGTTGGCTGCCTATATTTTTTTCTTGAAGTTTTGTTTTAGGTTGTGATGAGTTTTTTTTTAACACACTCATGATGGTACATCCAAGACCTTACTTTCACTATATGTTGCATATCTTGGCACAATTTTTTAAAAGCTTTTTAAATTTGTTTTTGCTAATAGTAACAAGTAGATTAAGCATATAATAGCAATTGTTTTTGCTAATAGTAACTTGGGTTAGGCATACAAGAGCCACAAAAGGATGGTATCAAAATAGTAACTAAAAGTTCACTGAATGCCACTAAGAAAATGTATCATCATACTAAAAAAACTAATAAAGAATTTGAACTAACCATTATTTAATAGTAAAATAGTTTTTAATAGTTCCATTTACCCATCACCCCTAATCTTTTTATCACAAAATGGGAAGAGGAGAAAATTTCATAGGCTTGTCTAAGCTAAAACCTTTTATACATTCACATTTCTACTCCAATATATCTTCTATATGAGAATATTCGTCTACATCAACACAACACATTTTAGTTGACCATAGCAAAAAGAGAAAGATTTAGATTTAAACATGCAAGTACCCTCTTACATTTTTTTAGATAGCTTACTTTGTTTCTCCATCAGCGAGTGCAGGTGATGGAGAATTTTTGTGTATTGAGCCCTTCCTACTCCTATGCCTTCTCTATATCTTCCTTTAGTAAAAAAGAATTGAGGTAGTCATTGAGGTAAGATTTTGAGCGACATCAAACACATTTCAACACCCTAAAGACTGCTTAAGATCCAACAAGAGATCCTCCATGGCGAAACTTATATTAATAGAAGACCTACCATCCATCTCCTTCACCAAAGCCCATACTTGTAGCATTCAAATCCTCATGCCTCTAGGTTGGTTATCTTTTAGATTATATATCATACATAATCTTTTGTAGTTGTTGAGGTAAGATTTTAGCGACAACAAACACATTTCAACACCCTAAAGACTGCTTAAGATCCAATAGGAGATCTTCCATGGCCAAACTAATATTAATAGAAGACCTACCATCCATCTCCTTCACCAAAGCCCATACTTGTAGCATTCAAATCCTCATGCCTAGGTTGGTTATCTCTTGGAATATATATTTAATACATAATTTTTTGTAGTTGTTGAGGTAAGACTTTGAGCGACAACAAACACATTTCAACACCCTAAAGACTGCTTAAGATCCAACAAGAGATCCTCCATGGCCAAATTGATATTAATAGAAGACCTACCATCCATCTCCTTCACCAAAGCCCATACTTGTAGCATTCAAATCCTCGTGCCAAGGTAGGTTATCTCTTAGAATATATATAATACATAACTTTTGTAGAAGCGATGGCTACATTCAACACCATTGTCTCTTCTTCTAGCCTTATAACATCAAACACTATCTCACTTTGTGCTTTATTTTGCCTTGGTCTCCCTTTGAACCAAATTCCATGCTACCAATAATGTTTCACCTAGACACTCAACTGTCGATGGCTATCATGCTCACATAATAAACTATCATTTGCCCTCAACATATAGCCCCTTCACACACATCTCATCATTCAAAAGAATGGTCTTTTTGTTGGCTATACTCATTTGTTCATTATCCTCATCATTTGGGACAACTTTGGGGACATACTCTCCCCCTTTAATACATGTGCTTACACAATCACATATTGCTATCTTATTTATTGCTTGTCTATGATAGTATTACATGATTGCTGTGCCAACATGATCATATCTTTTACACATCACTTTTTCTCCTCTCTTACAATGCATAACATTTTTTTTAAATGCAACCAATTGGAGAGGTATATCATATCACTAGTACTCTTTGATGGCTATGATTGAAGTGATTAGCTCATTAATGATGGTACCTACACCACCCAACATTGCTTTATTATGTGGGATCCTTCACAACCATACATCACTAATATTTATAGATGTTCCTTCATAGCCATATTAATTGTAGGATTCTTCATAATCATATTCTTTATAGGCTTCTCCACAACCACATTTATTTTGTAGGCTCCTTCACAATTCCCAACTCCTATTTTTTACTTTTACTTTTACTTCTTAATAGTTGACATGGTCACGTTGTTGTTAATGCCTAGTACCTTAAATGTTTGTCAATGCTACTCATGGAACTTTGTGCTTGCAAGCATTGAGATAAAGTATTGATTACAATGAGCATGCATGGAATTGTCATTCACATGTATATCCTTATTATGAGTGCACTATTTACTTTCATGTTGAATAGTTGTTTATATTGACATGCATAATCATAGTAGGCCACATGCAAACTAAAGTGAGAGAAGAATGGAAGGGTGAAAAATGCATACCTAGCACTTCTCCCTTAGTTTTAGTTTCACTTTGGCCTATTTATCACAATTGTAATGACTAATGTACAAGTGACATGTTTTTGCATAAAAACTAGCAATTAACCTTAGTCTAACCTCACACATCCCAAGAGTCCACACTCAATCTTTAGTTTTCCTATCCTTTATCCTAGGCAAAATTTTAGGTGTGAAACTAGCCCTAGTATAGAATCACAATGCAGATTTCACCCCTTAATTTCTAAATTCAAATTTAATTTGAGGCCCACTTTGGCACCCTTCCTACTTGTTTTTACCTTCCAATTTGAGTAAGAATCATTGAAATTTGCATGCTAAGGTGTTTTATTAAAGGAGAAATCCTAATCCATTTTAAACTTATCATGAGAGGGCTTTATGATACATTGCATCATCATCTACATCAATAAGAATAGATTAGGCATTTGCACGGATGTCTAAAGAGTCTTCAAAGTTGTCAAAACTATTAAATCAACTCCAAGTGTTTAACTAAGGAGAATAACCCTTGCACAATAGACTCTAATGGAATCTATGGCTACCATCCAAATTTACAATGTAGATCTAGATACCTAAGGTAAGCAAGAAACTATAGATTAGCAAAACTTAAATCAAATCAACGTAGAAATGTTGAGTCTCTAAATTAGGGATTGTTTTTGCAACTACAAAGATCATTTCTATATCACAAAAATGACTTGGTGCTACACAACAAATTTATCAGTCTGATAATAGTCACCTAGCAGAGTTTCAAGCACATCTTACATTGACAAATAACATAGTTCTATCTTTTAGAGTTTATTTCACATCAAACTTAGAGCTAAGTACCCTAATCTTTTTTGTTGATTTTAGTGTTTATTTATGAACATGCACCATCTCTCACAATTTATTTAGCATTGAACCTAAAGCTAAATACCTTAATTGTCTTCATTAATTTTAATGCTTATTTATAAACATGTTTCTTATAAATAATCTATCTCAACTTATAATTTTAAAATAATTCATATATTATAATTAGTTAATTAATCCTAAATTATTTGTATAAAAAAATATTTTTCTTACAACAATAAAAATATTTATTTTTAAATTTAATAAAAAGAAAACTTTTTATGTATTTAAACTTAGTTATGTATAATTAGAAATGTGAATATAGTGATATCCACTATATTTAGTAATTATGCTTATTATGCGTACATCTCACTAATCACTCTTTTATATATATGTACATGTGTGTGATACGAGATTCGTCTTTAGAAGGGCGAAGTTTGAGTTCGATTCAAACTGGATTCAAATCTCGTCTGACGGGGGATTTGAACAAAATTTGTCCAGAAGCATGCGAATTTGTCAAGGATGAACCCAGGCAAATTTGGGGCAAATACAGACATTCCAAGGTAAATTCCTAGAATTTGAATAGGTTTTTTTATTTTTATTTTTGCATTTTTTAATATTTTAACTCATTTGACTATGAGTTGACTTCGCCCTAACCCTAAAAGCCTCTTTCCAATGTACTTTGAAGATAGACACTACTATTTTACCTCATTGTGAATGCAAAACACAAGACTCATTCATTTTTTTCTCAACTTTCATTTGTTCTTTGCATCAAACAATTAGAGTTGAAGATTGATCAGACCTAAGGGACCGGTTTGCTATTTCTACGCATGTGCAACAACCCATTTGCTACAAAGGAGATTGTAGATGAAGATTTCTACAAGATAGGTTGGTTTTTTTTAGTTTGGTACATTTTTGTTTTGTTTTGAATTTTTTTTTTTTCAAATTTTCTATGAATCAATGGCATATGCTTTATTTTTTAAAACTCAATTAGGTCATATAGAATTTTTTTTGTTTTAATTTGTTTCAATTTTCAAATGTCTTGTTTATTGAATTTGTTGCCATGGGGATTAGAATGGCAATCAGTTCATCCTCTGTCGGCAAAACTTGTTTCAAAACATACCCAAGTTCACCCCTTTGGAAATATGTTAATATGGTACTGCAAATTAAAGGTGATGGGTGTTATATTTGGATTTGAAATGGGTGTGATGTTAAGTATTCAAGCTCATACAATTGGGTGAAAGCCCATTTGTGTAACATCTCTGGGATGGGCATCAAAGCTTGCCCAAGAAAAGATAATGTACCCACTCCAATAGAACAAGTCATAGCCATAGCAAGAGAAAGTAGATGAAGTAGCAGGTCGTAAATCAAATCATCCTTTGCTAAAGAAAGGGTCTCGAGAAATGAAGCCCCCTTTATTGCCATCTAATCTTCAACCTGTAGAGAGCCATGCATTTTTAGACACACGTCAAAGTGAAGAACAACATGTTGCACGTAAGAGATCAAAGGGCCCATTTGAAATGGTATTTTAGAATGAGTCTCGTGAGATTGTTGATCAACACATTGCAAAATGTTTGTATGCAAATGGATTGGATTTCAATGTTGTTCACTCACCATATTGGCAACAAATGATGAAAGCAATTAATGAGGCTCCAAAAGGGTACAAGGGCTTCGGCAATGAAAAAATGTGTACTACCTTGTTGGAAAAGGAGGTGAGGTTTGTAGAGGATACATTGAAGCCCATAAAGGATTACTAGGTTGATACAGGGGTATCCATCAATTCCAATAGATGGAAGGATGCAAAAAATCGATCATTGATCAACGTTATTGCAGTGTCCTCTAAAGGGCAATGTTTCTAAAGGTAGTGGATTTTGAGGGAGAGGTGAAGGATGGTGCATTTATTACTAATATTCTTTGTCAAGCCATTGAGGAAGTGGGGCCTTGAAATTTTGTTCAAGTTATATGGGCAATGCCAAAAATTGTAGAGCAACTGGTTTATTGGTTGAGGAGCATTACTCGCACATCTTTTGGACACTTTGTGTAGTCCACTCCCTCAACCTTATGTTACAAAAAATTGGCATCAAAATTGATTGGATCAAATAGGTGGACAATGAGGCTGAAGACATCCAAATGTTCATCACCAACCACCATATGTCACAAGGCATGTCATTCTCAAAATTGGAGCTATTGAAGGTAAGTGAAGGAATATGATTTATATTTCAATTTAGTAATTCTATTTTTTTTAGTTAAGTTTGTGTTTTCATGAATTTTTCTTTTTAGATTCAATAAGTTAAGAATCTTTATTTTCTAATTTTTTAATTTTGAAATCAATGTTAAATAGGTTGCTAAGACTCGTTTTGCCTCCAACACAATTGTCTTAAGATGAATTATGAACCTGTTCAAGAGGCACTCTCTAACATGGTCATCAACCAAAATTGATCCATATGAAGACAATATGACACTGAAAGGGCAGCAAAAATTAAACAGGTGATTCTAGATGACACTTAGAGGGATTGCATTGAATATCTCCTCAGTTTCACTGAGCTCATATTAAGTATAATTCATTATATTGATATGGATAGGCCTTGTTTGGGAGAGATATATGATGACATTGACTCAATGATTGAAAAGATGAAAGCTATCATAAATACAAAAGAGCAAGATCTTGAAGAAATTTTCTTCTTGAACAATTCCACAAAATTATTGAAGAGAGATGGAACAAAATGACCACCCCACTACATCTTCTTGCCTTTGCGTTGAGTCCCAAATATTATAATGTTAAGGTTCTTTTTGTGCTGACAAGGATTACCTCATATAAAGATGTTGAAGTCAACCAAGGGTACAAGGCAGTGCTTCATAAACTCTTCATTGATCCTAACATATGGTATGTAGTTAGACAAAAGTTTAAGGATTTTGTACGCTCCTATAATTGTAGTCTCAATGCCCTTCGAGACAAGTTTAAGGTTGATGCTGCAAGTTGGTGATGCTTTCATGGCTAATCATTCAAACACCTACAACCTCTTGTGATGAAAATTTTATGGCAAATAAGTTTTTTAATATTTATAAATTTTATTTTATCTTTTAAGTTTCATTTATAATTTTATATTTTATATTTATCTCTAACTCTCTAATTTTGTATTAATAGGTTGCTAGAATTGGAGTACATACTCCTTCATCCACTCAATAAAGTGAAACTAACTACACTCGTAAAAAGCAGAGGACTTAGTGTATGTGCATTCCAACTTGCACTTGCTTATACACAAAGTGGCTACAAGGAAGGGGACATAAAGAAGTGGGATATCAAGCCAGAGCATATTGACTTGGATTGTACCACTTCCCACCTTGCTGCACTTGATGTTGAGGACGAGCGAGCTAACGAGCATGGTATAGTAGAACCATAATAGTGGCACCGACACTGACACTAGCATTAGCATTAGCACTACCTACGTCATCCAATATGGATGATAATGATGATTTTTTGAAACCCCACATGACACTCATTAGTATGTGGTATTCTGAACTTAATTACTACTGCAAAAATATGTATATATTTCTAATTTTTATATGTTTTTGTATTAACAAATCCACAAACCCATGAATCCAAACCCTAATCAATACCAGGTAACTTATATATAAGTATATTGAAGATTTTTAAACAAATAATTTAACAATAGATTTAAGATGAACAAACAAATAACCATAAAAAGATATATGCAGCGCATAAGAAAAACATTTTTACATTATTATTGAAAAAACAGAGAGCTACAACTCTTATACATTTCTTATATAATGTTTTTAGAAAAGAAAAACTTATATGGAAAAAACAGAAAAACAAACTAATGATAGAAGGTTCCTACATGCCATAAAGATAAATGGAAATATCCTAAAACAACTAACAAAAAAACTGACTAAAAATATAGAAACTGTCTATAGCAATGAGGAGCCAAAAGGCAAAAAACAGATTTTTCACAATACGATCTCGAAGCATCAAAAACTAAACCGCATAAAAAACTGAACCTTTGCAACTACCTTGGTGCAAATGTCTACAAGTAGTCTTGATATACCTGAGTTCTACTTCTTTCTTTTGCACCAAATCTCTGATAAAATGATATTTTAGATCAAAGTGTTTAGTTCTACTATGATACACAGGATTTTTTGCCAATTTAATTGTGCTCATATTATCACAAAAGAGTACTGTAGGCCGAATTTTGTACCTGCAGAGGTGATTGCAACATATTCTGCCTCTGTGGAAGAAAGAGAA
Source organism: Cunninghamia lanceolata (assembly GCA_027924645.1). NCBI lineage: Eukaryota > Viridiplantae > Streptophyta > Pinopsida > Cupressales > Cupressaceae > Cunninghamia > Cunninghamia lanceolata. The sequence continues at coordinate 2,040,695 of BSBN01000206.1, read as the reverse complement.
ACTATGCTTTGTTTCTTTGAACTCCAAGAAACCAAACCAGAACCAACAGTAAAACAATTACCAGAGGTAGACTTTCGGTCGTCCACACTACCTCCCCAATCAGAATCACTGAAACCAACTAGATTAAATCCTTTAGAACTGTAGTAATGAATGCTAAAAGCAAGAGTTCCTTTCACATACCTCAAAATTCTTTTAGTAGCTTTCATATGTAATTCAAAGGGTTCTGTCATATACCTTGAAACAAGAGAAACTGCATAAGCAATATCAGGCCTTGTATGGGTTAGAAACATTAGACTGCCAACAACACTTCTATAAGTTGTCTCATCAACTCTTTTAGCACCATCCTCTCTACACAACACAACTCCATGAGAAATTGGAGTGGAGGCTAGTTTACAATCAACCATATCAAACTTCTTCAACATATCCTTGGCATATTTTGTTTGACAAAGGAAAATTCTATCCTTACTTTGATAAACCTCCATGCCTATAAAATATTGCATAAGGCCTAAATCTTTCATTTCAATCTCATTCATCATAGCATGCTTGAATTCATCCTTCATCTTAGAACTACTTCCCATATACAACAAATCATCAACATATAAACTCACAATAAGAATATCATTACCTTCTTGTTTGTAGTAGAGGGTAGGCTCACTCTTACTTCTCTTGAAGCCATTCTGCTGAAAATACACATCAATCCTAGCATACCAAGCCCTTGGTGCTTGCTTGAGGCCATACAAGGCCTTCTTTTCCTTGCACCTCAAAACCTTGTGGTTGTTCCACATAAATTTCTTCATCAAGTACCCATTCAGGAAGGCACTTTTCACATCCATGTGATGGATTCTCCATTTCTTTTGCTCTGCAAGGGAAATCAACATTCTAATAGTCTTTTGTCGGGCTACGGGTGCAAATGTTTCTTCATAATCAATGCCATAACTCTGTGTGAAGCCCTTAGAAACTAATCTTGCTTTGTGTCTTTCAACACTCCCATCACTATGGTACTTAGTCTTGTAGACCCATTTAGTGTCAATCTTTTTCTTGTCATGAGGAAGCTCTGTAAGCTCCCAAGTACCATTCCTATGAATAGCATCCATCTCTTCTTGCATTGCTTGCACCCAAACTTCATTAACACATGCATCTTCATAACACGATGGTTCAAAAACAACTTGTGAAAATAAAGCAAAATTTATTGTTTCACCTATAGGATTCTCTTCATGTGCTTGGACTGTACTTCTTTGATAGATATCACTTAAGCTTCTTATCTTCCTTGTAGGACTTGGACTTGAATCTGGACTTGTACTTGAAACTGAAGAACTAGATGAGGGGCTATTTGGTGGATGTATAGCACTTGGAATTGAAGTATTAGTCAGCTGCTCATGATTTTATGATTTCATTCAAAATAGATTTAGACTTCTCAACATGGTCTTTCTAATGATCATAAACTCCCCCTTCATCAAAAATCACATCTCTTGAAACAATAATGCTATTAGTACATACAACCTGTAAGCCTTACTTTGCTCACTATATCCAACAAAAATCCATGACTCACTTTTGGGATCTAATTTGTCTCTTTTGATGAGCCACATGAACATAGGCTAAACAACCAAAAATTTCTAAAATGATTAACATTAGGCTTTTTTTCATACCAGGCTTCCTAAGGAGTCATCATGTCAAGTGTTCTAGTAGGACTCCGATTGAGAATGTACACTTGCACTGCATCACCCCAAAAAGAATTGTCTAATCCTTTGGTATGTAGCATACTCCTTGGAAATATGTAGCATACTCCTTGCCATTTCCACCGCTATAAGATTTTTCCTTTCAGCTACCCCTTTTTGTTGAAGTGTGTAAGCAGTGGTGAGTTGCCTTTTGATGCCATTCATATCACAATAATTCTTAAAATCTCTTGAGCAAAATTCTCCTCCACAATCTATCCTTAAGCATTTGATCTTAAGGCCCTTTTCATTTTCCACAAGGGCTTTAACCCTTTTCATTTTCCACAAGGGCTTTAAACCTTTTGAATGTATCGAAGGCTTCAAGGGGGTCTCTATGGAGAGAAGGTAGGTAGGTAGGGCCATGATGCCGTACACTGTTCTAAATGGAGGGCCGGAGTGCAGTTCTGTTCGGGGAAGTTATGGAGAAGGGGAGGGAAATCACGTGAAGTGTCCTTGGTCTTCAAAAAATAAACCCAACACTTTCGTGAGTAATCATCAATAAAAGTATGAAATATGATGACTTACCCAAACTCTTTGTCTGCATAGGACCACAAATATCTGAGTGAACCAATTAAAGTGGGTAATGGGCCCTCCATGTATTGCCTTTTGGAAATGACTCTCTTGCATGTTTTCCTTTAGCACAGCCTTCACAAACTTCCTTGTGTTCTTGAACCTTAGGCAAACCATAAACCAAATCTTTTGAAGTGAGAAACATCAAACTATGAAAGTTCATGTCATAGCCAACTTTTATCCTCATATTCCATATTGGCAAGATGGATGTTATGTTCACCAAACTTCAATGGAAACATCCTATTCTTTGACATAGGCACTACTGTAACCACCCTATTGCCTTGATTTTTATCATAAATTGTACATTGCTGATTTCCAAATACCACCTTATAATTCTTCTCACACAATTGCCCAACACTCAATAAATTATGTTTTGATTGTGGAGTGTAGTAAATATCAGTCACACATTTCTTACCTTCTTTTGTATTCACCTCCATAGCTCCTTTAACTGCAACCTCCAAGGACTTGTCATCACCAAACTTAATTTTAGATTTGAAAATTTTTGTGCTAGCATTTTCATTCTTTGTAATTTGTACTTTGGAAGCAAAAGCCTTCTCATTACTTTCTCCAGATGAATCTCTCAAATCTTTTCTTTCTTCAATGATGATGGCAACATTGTTCCACCTTGGTGTTAGAGACCTCAACACCTTTTTTATCACAACTTCATTGTCCATAATTTCTCCAAGAGTAGCCATCTTATTAACCACATCTTTTACTCTTACACAATAATCACTCACATTTTCACTTTCTTGCATCTTCAAATTCTCAAATTCTCTTTTTAAACTTCACAACTTTGACTCGATCACTACTTTGGTAAGCTTCTTTTAGAGTCTTCTAGGAATCTTTAGCTATCTTACACCTACAATTCTTGGAAATAGGCTCTTATCAAGAGCTATTTGAATGTGAAATAAAACCCATGCATTCTTCTTCTTAGCTTCCTTCTTATTTGTTCTATCATTGGCTGCAAGAGCATTCCAATCAGTTGACTCTTCATATCCTATTTCTACAATTTCCCATAAATCTTTTCCTATCAAAAAAGTCATCATCTTGATGCACCAATAATCATAATCACATCCATTAAATTTTGGATTGACAAAGAGTTGGAATTTGACATGATAATTTTTTTAACAAAAACACCTACTCTAATACCAATGAAGATTTTTAAACAAACAATATAACAGTAGATTTAAGAGGAACAAACAAATAACCATAAAAAGATATATGCAGCACACAAGAACTTTTTTACATTATTATTGAAAAACAAGAGAGCTACAGCTCTTATACATTTCTTATATAATGTTTTTAGAAAAGAAAAACTTATATGAAAAAAACAGAAAAACAAACTAATGATAGAAGGTTTCTACATGCCATAAAGATATATGGAAATATCCTAAAACATCTTAAAAAAAACTAACTAAAAATATAGAAACTGCCTATAGCAGTGAGGAGCCAAAAGGGAAAAAAAACAGATCAGATTTGGAAAAAACCGATCTTCAGTTATCCAACATATATTCATTCACAACTTATTCTGGAATTTCTGCAATGCCACCTGAGTTTCCATAACTCTGTCGTGGCTATAACACTAATGGTTACTCAGTTATTTTGCACAATATTCCTTTTCTTATTACGGAGGATGATGCCTTCGATCTTTTCGAGGAATATGGCAGGATCGTTAAGGTTATATACCTCGAGACCGTGGAACTTCGCGTCCGAAAGGATTCGCTTTTGTGCAGTTCAGCATTAAGGAAGAGGCCGATTCAGGATGGTACTTAAACTCGTGACCCAATTCTGGTAATGGTAAGAGAATTATTTTGGATTCGTAAGTTTCTAACCGGGAAAATTTTCTGATCAAACATGCCCTAATTTGTAAATTTTATGAGTTTTGGCCTAAATTGGCCCACCAACATGATTGGACTTCCAATACCTGGAAACCTTTTCTGGAAGGGGAAATTTTTATTTATCCTTGCGCCCATGGGTTTTTAATCATCGAATTCAGATCGGCGAAAGACATGCAGTATATTTTGAGGTCTGATCTATGGGGTATGAAGGATAATTTCCTGAGCATTAGACCATGGTTCCCTTCTTTTGATCCTCGCTGTGACTCATATTCTTCTAGACTCGTTTGGATCAGACTGCCGTACCTTCCACTGCAATTCTGGGAACCTTCAGCTTTGACAGCGATTGCGAACTTGTACAACCTTTGCTCGGTTATGTGTGGAGATGGATTTCACAAAAGGATTTTCTGGAAGAGATTATTTTGATGGTTGGTGATAGACCACGGAATCAACCAGTAGATTACAAATAACTCAATCTCAGATACAGGAGCTGTTTTGGTTGTAGGCACCTTGTTTCCCTATGAGAAAGAAAGGCCTTTAAATCTGGGGAGGAATCTAGTAAGCCCACCTGTTGGGTGGGAGCTAAAGACCAGAGTAAGTTTGGGGCAAATTCTTTAATTCACGATATTGTTCCACAAGCTACGGAGAATAAGAGCTCGGGTGGTTGCTCCAAGAAAGATTTGGTGGTCTTTAAGGATTCCACTCCTCCTGACCCCTCATGCAAGTATCGTGATTTTGTCCTACTAGAGGTTGAGAAGGATTATGATGTTGTTCCAAGGTTTCTGTCGATGTTAAGAGGGTTTTGGGGCTAGTCTAGAGTCGGTTGGTATAGCTTCTAAAGATGACAACAATTTCACTCCGGAGACAAAGTGAAAGAAAAAAAAAGAGATCCCACATGATGGTCGAAAGTTTTTTGAAATATCAATGTATTAGTAGTTTGTTGTTAAAAGCCTCCACATTATTTTGGATATGGTGAATTATAGATGTTATCTTTACAGTTTTTAGAGGTAAGCATCACCCATCTTAGCATTAGTCCTGCTCAAGCATGTTTAACTATAGAGTTTCTCTTAAAAATCCATCTATAAAACCTTCAACAAGTGTTGTGCCTTTTAAATCACATTATAGAATCCCTCTAGCTCATCCATTAACAATTAAGAGGTATTTTTCAAAATGTGTCAAATTATGATGTTGAAGGCATTTTTCACAATGTATCAAACTATGGTGTTTTATAAGGGTTCAACTCTGTAATTTTTGAACCAAATTTATTGATCCATATTTGATGACGTAATAAGTGTCCAGTAGACCATTTGTGCTCATGAGAGATACGTTCATAAGAACCACTAGTCATAAAATATGAGTCAAGGAATTTGATTCAAAAAAACACACAATCAAATCGTGGTAAAACATCATAATTTGACACTCTCAAAAATCAAACTTTGAAACAGGATAAACATCATAATTTGACACTCAAAAATCAAACTATAAAACGCAAAAATCAAACCTTAACTATTTAAACATATTTTAATCTGGTTAAAAACTGAATATCGTCATATCCATTAGTTACTATGCACTTTGGTTATTACTGCTTTCTAGTGTCACAGTCTTGTGTCACAATTTAACTTCAATATAAATAATTATACTAACCGTGCATAAAAAAATTCCCCTCTACAAGTTTCAGTCCAAACTATTGACAATAACAACCAAACGAAAATTGTTGAAAAATGTAAGAAAATATTTATAAGATGCTGTATGTACCTGATTGGCAATTAGTTTCACATTTGTTGACACCTGATCTGCGAAGTTGGAAGCCTCTGATGCAGATGGGAGCTCACCCAACTTCTCTCGGATGGGATTCTTTTTTCGCTGCAAATAAATACATGAATGGTGTTGTTTAGAAATAAAACATGAAAAACTCACATGAAATCAACAAAGGGCACGGTTTGTACCAGCTGAGCGCCGTAATGAAGAAGAAGATCATCAATCTGCTCAACTAATCGGCTAAGTTCGAAGTCTGGCTTATCTACCTTTGTCATTAGAATTTTATCAATGAGTTGGGAAGGAGTGACAGACGACAAAGAAGAGGATGCTGTTGAAGACATATTGATTGAATGAAAGAAATTAAGAAGATAGCAAAGATGAAACTGCTTCGATTTGGAGAAAAACCTTGAAAACACACAAGAGGGCTACGTTACCAGAAACGCGACGGGAAGGCTGCGTTTCCGTTTTGGACGGCAGAAACGCCGTTGCCGTAGCTAACGGCCGTTTCTCAGCTTCCCGTCCGTTTCTGCTGCGTTGTTGTTTGCTTTATCTCCCGTGAACCCTTACGAAATTTCCATTCTTTTTTTAATCAAACTTTTTGAACCTGTTTTATTGACTTTTTATATATTAAAAGCTTTCCTGACTTTTTGAAATAAAAGTGAGTTTCTATAATATTGTGTTAAAGTAGTTTTTTTAAAAAATAAATTTTATTAAAAAACTAAATATTGTTTTAAAGTTTTTTTTTTAAAAACAAATTTTATTTAAAAAAAAATGTACAGTATTTATTAGGATATTGTTTTAAAGTAGTTTTTTTAAAATAAATTTTATTAAAAAAATAAATGCATAGTTTATTTATTATGATATTGTTTTAAAGTAGTTTTTATATGTTAAAATTGGTTTTTTATATGTTAAAAAATATATGTTAAAATCCGTTTCTTATACGCAACCTCTAAATATCTCGTTTCTCGTCACGTTGCCGTTGCTGTTTCTCGTTTCTGGTAACATAACAAGAGGGCAAGGGATGCTGTGGAAGAAAGAATGAAAGAAATTGCAGGAGATAGCAAAGATGAATCTGCTTCGACTCGGAGAAAAACCTTGAAAATACACAAGAGGGCAAGGGACTGGTTGCAGAGACCACTCCTTAAATTGTGTAGTAGTCAATAGTGGTACATGTTGATGCTCAGAATTGCGCTGTTTCCAACACCAACATGGGAAACTCTGAAACGTGGGAATGCTTTTCAGAGTGACCTCCAGATTTTAAAGAAGCTGGCTCTTCTTTATCTCAAAATGTGTTTGGGAAAAAGGGGAAGAACGAAACAGAATCACAAATGTAACTAAGAAGGAAACTAAAATTATGGCGATGCGCCTGAATGTAATTTTGTATCTCAACACTTAAGTACAGTGAAACTATTTTAAGATTCAGTCACATTAAAGAGCAAAATGCATGATCAATGTAACAGATTAAAAACGAATAGCATCAAAGGCTTACAAATCAGAATGCTTTGTAATAACACAGAAAATATCAGCGAAGGCACAGAACTCTGTCTTTATTAATGTTCAAGTTACATAAAAGGCACAGAATCATGCACAGTTATACAAACTTTCTGAATCAAGAAAACAAAACAAAGGCAAATGATATTACTGGCCACTACAAAAGATCCTCAAATTTCTCTAACAATCTGTGATGCAGAAAATCTCTATCTCTTCGATCCTTTTTTTAGAGCTGTGATCTGAACCCATACTTATAGCATGCAACTGGCCCAAAGATTGCCCGCATGATCAAATCCCAACGGCCTAACCGAACTAGCAGTTAACTGAAAGTGTCTGACAGAGGATTTCCCGCGAATCAGAAACGGTTAGCCACTCTGCAAATTCATTGGCTGCAACAGATACATGTAACCCCACATATTTGAATCAGAGAGGGACGCGTGGCTTCATCTGATAGTCTTTTGCGACTATAATCCCTTGAAACAGCTAGCACTCATGCGCGCCTCTTTCCTGAAACTCCTTCATCTTTCCAGATCAATTAGAAATAAACACCTGGCATCCTCTGCGTGACTTACTTAAGAAACTACATCTTCCTCAGGAAATACCAGATTCTGACACTTGGCAGCGTCCGCGGCTCTTCCAAAAACACATGGCGCCCTCCGCTTTATTCTGAGTCTTTACTGTGGCTTATATCAAGAGTGCTCGGGCTCCGCCATCTGTCGCGGTCTGGTGAACTTTGAGACTTAAGAGACATTAAAAAAATGGGACCCACCATACAGCCTGCGCTTGAGCAGCTTCAAAAAGAAAAGAGACACATGGCGCCCTCCGCTTATACAAGAGACTGTGGACGTGGCAGCTTCCGCTGCTATCTGAGAAACTTTAGAAACTTTACAAAACCTCCGCGGACGTTGCCACTTGGCGCTCTCCGCTGCAACTTCATGGGACACGCGGCACCTTCCGTGAAACTTCAGGAAACTTTTGAAACATTCTCTGCTTCTGCCACTTGGCGCCTTCCGCGCTCACCAAAACTCTAAAAGGGGCCCGCTTCATTAAGAGAAACATTCAACATGAATGTTTGAAACTTTGACGAAACTTGAACGGGTGCCGACACCTAGCGGCTTCCGCCTCACTGCAAAAAATACGTGGCATTCTCCGTGAAACTTCAGGAAACTTTTAGAAAGAACCACGGCTGCTGACACGTGGTGGTTTCCGCTGCACCGAGAGGAACTTAAAAAGGGGCCCGCCAGACTTCCTTCACTTAAGGGCTTTGCAACTTATAAAACAGATCTTCGGATGTCGACACTTGGTGACTTCCGTAGGACTCAAAAGGAACGCGTGGCAGCTTCCGCAGAACCCTCAGCAATTGTATAACATATCTTCAATACTGACACATGGCAACTTCCGCTGAACTCTGGGACTTAGCAAAATTTTCAAAAAAAGAAAACCCTCGCGCCCGCGCTGTGTCGAAAACGTTGCCGCAAAACTGAAATACTCAGAAACAAAAATTGGACCCGCACTGCTGAAACTCAAAATCAACAATGTAGAGTATTTTACTCTACAGTACACTCGACGCAACTTCGAGGAAAGCCATTGCGTCGCATCACTGAGCACTTTAATCTCTGTAGTCAGTTGCATCTGACGGTACGATCGACGAAAGCGCGTTAAGAGTGAACTATCGGAGAGTAGTATGTCGTATCACTCGTTGCTTTAATCTCTGTCTGCAATAAAAAGAGGGCCCCAATGGAGAAACTCTGATAAGAAAAGCACGCCAGGAAATTTCCAGTGAGTTGGAAAGTTATTTCGTCCCATCACTGAGACAGACAGCAATGTACAACATGCCAAATTTGCTGTAAGATATTCATTGCGATTGGTCCAGTGTCAGTGGGAATGGTATGGGACACGTCTTTTTATTTTAAAAATTTTTGGCCTTGCAATAATTCCCAAGATTTTTAGTGATGGTTGAAGCGTGAACACGTTATAAATGTATAATTTGAAAATTAAAATAATGGTTTTTCTTATTAACTAAAAATATGGTCTTTTTAACTAAGCAAGCAAGCACAATGAAGCACGAATTAACCTAAGGAAAGAGGTTTTCTATTTTGGGGGTTAAATAGGGTGAAGGTTGAAGTGTGAACACCTTATAAATGTATAATTTGAAATGTAAAAATATGGTTTTTCTAATGTTAACTAAGTAAGCAAGCACAATGAAGTACAAATTAACCTAAGGAAAGAGGTTATTTTATTTTGGAGGTTAGATAGGGTAATCGCAAACAAGTTTCTGCAAACATAGATTCCTAACCTCTCATCATTTGCCCGTTACCCCTACGAATTGAGTAAATACCTCTGAATCTACACAATTAACTATGGTTGGAGCCCATAGGGGCTTGAAAATCAAGACCTTAAGCATGAAAAAGAAAGCTAGGAAGTGTGGCTTTCTAGAAGGTGACAAATCCAAAGGTATTAACTAGGTGGAATCACATGTTGCTCATGTGCCAACTAATTTGGCAATAGTTGCTACCATGGAGATACAATCATCAAGGCTCCCACTCGTCAATTCTACTCAGCGGTGCCAAGAAGCCCTAATCTCACTGCCCAGAAGCCCTTCAAAGCACTAGCAAGACAACCCAACTATGAACGCACAAAGCCCTAAGTCCTTTGAAAACCTAGCGTGAGCTACGCTAGAGGTAAAGTGGTTTCTTTTGAACTCCCCTATGACATTATTGAAGTTATCTCTAATTGCAAAGCTAAAACCATTATCCTTTTTTTCCTCAAAGGCATACCTTCTGAGCAGGATTTTTTTAAATGGACCCGTAATAATTGGGAATCAAAGGGCTGAGCTATAGAAACATTTTGAGCCCTGGGCAGAGGATATCTATCTTGCACTTTTGTTGACCCAAACCATGCCCGAGCCTCCTTACAATATGGCACATGGATTATTTGCGGTCAAATCTACTATGTCCAAGCTAGGGATCTCAATTTCCATCCAAAAAGGATATCCAAATCTAAACACCCTATGTCGGTAGAATTTCCATTCCTTAACCTGGCCTTTTGTCCCTTCTTGCAAGACATTGCCTCTTAGTTGGGTAAGGTCCTATGCGGTAAACAATATACAAATAAATAGGTCAGTTTACATGTTCATCCAAGAGCATGTATCGAGATGGACTTAACTTAGCCTTTGCTCGACACCATCAGATTGGTTGGGCCTGGGTTTGAATTTGAACAACGGATCATGTACCTAAACAAACCAAATGCATGTTTCTATTGCCACCAAGAAAGCCAGCTCATTCAAGACTGCCCAGTTTGTAAACCACACCAATAAGAAGCATCCCAAGTAGTTCCAGCCCTACCAATGTTACTCCTTTTGAAGACAACCTGAAATATGTTGTTGTTATCCAACTCACACATAATCATGCCCATCCACTGCCAACACACATCTTTTGCCTTTCATTCCATCCTCCTCACCTCACCCCACCTCCCCTGCTAGTCCTAAGTATTTCAAAGATGTTATGTTAGAAGTTGGGAGTAGAGCCACTAAACGACGAAAAGAGACTCTCCCTTTGTCCAAAAACACCCCTCCTAAGCTAATTCTACCAACTCAACCAAATGGCCCCGTGTAATCTTGGTCCCGATCCTCTTCTCAAGAATGACCTTGTTAAGATAATATAATTGATGCACAAGCTTGCAGTTTAAAGAATCAGTTCACTGCATTGATGACAAATGAGGAAACTCTCCCTGATTCTTCACAATGAAATGTAATGTTCAAGTATTAACAATCCTCGCTCAAAAGTTTCATGTCAAGCAGTCTATCTAGAATAATGAAACTAATCTAATCATGCTCCAAGAAGTGAAAGTTAATGCAACATGATTGGATGTCATTCTTGCCTCAATTTGGCAAGAGGCCCTTTTCTTTCACATGAACCACATTGATGGTAGTGGCGGAGTCATTTTGGGTCTTGCCCCTTGGCTCACCAAACATGTTGTGGCCTTTGAGTTTGACCCGAATAACTATTGCATTTGGACTACTATTCTTTTTCAAGGCACTTTATATGGTTTTTATTCTATTTATGCTCCAAATTCCCCCTCAGAGAGAACTTTGCTAAATGGGAATGGCTTTATCTTCATCTTCCTACTGCTGAGTGGATTTTGGGGGGTGACTTCAACATGGTTGAACACCTATCTAACCGTAGCTAGGACAACTCTTCTTACCTATCCCATTTTGAATTTGAAGCTTGGACTTTGGCTTGAAATTCCTTGGGAGTTTATGACCCCCTCCTGAGCAAATTTAGCTTTCAAATGTTGCATGGGTTTATATGGAACAATTGTCATGAAGGCTTTTTGAGGAAAATGAGTCATTTGGACCATTTCTATATTTCCCCTAACTTCCTCTTGATCTCTCAGCTACTCTCTCTGTTCACCTTCCTATCTTTACCACATTTGTCTTCACCGATTCCCCTCCACTCCCCAATGAGCTTCCCTACAAATTGAATGTTTCCCACTTAAATCAGCAAGACTGCATTGATGGCCTTCTAGCAACATGGAAAGTTGAACCAAAGCCTCAACAAGATAGGTGGATTAGTGAGTGGGAGAGAACCATTTCCCATTGTACATTATTTCTTCTTGACTATGGGTGAAGAGCTACTATCGAATGTCGTAGATTGAAAAATCCCTTAAAGATTAGCTAGAATGTAGTCATTCTCTTCTAATTTCTAACCTGCTTAATGTCTCCTTCTAGTAGTCAGTTGTTACTTTAAAAACTAGCTATCTACAAAGGTAAAGGAGCCCAAGTGCGAGCTTGCCTCCAATGGATCAAGGATAGGGATAGAGGGTCTAAATTTTTCTTTCAATTTCTGCAATATAAACATTAAAAAAAAAAAGAAAATCTCTAGTATAAAATTTGTCGATGGCTCCTAGCAAACCAACCAATCTGCCATTTTACAAACCTTTTATGAGCACTTCAAAAATATTTTTATCAGTGAATATGCTGGAGATCCCCTTCTTCCCATTAATCATTGAAGAATGTGTTGTAGACTATGTCCCTTGCAAAATAGACCCCAAGTATAGTAATTACCCTGGCCACCTCCTTTCCATCGAAGAGATATATGAGGCTCTTTAAAGTTTGGCTTTGGACAAGAGTCCAAGAATTGATGGGCTTCCAATTGAATTTTATAGAGCTCTTTGGCCTCACATTCATGAAGACTTAGAATATCATGTTTACCTTGAAGGTGTTGAAACAAGATTGTTGGGGGCAGTCATAAACCAAGGATTGATCAAGTTCCTCTCGAAAGGAAAAAATCAAGACACCATGAATGGATGGCGGCCCATTACCTTACTTAACACCTCCTACAAAATCATTGCCAAAGCCTTGTCTCATCGAATAAAGTGTGAGGCCCACCCTAGTTTGTTAGGATTATGTACTCTATTGGACTTATTATTATTTTGGTACACCTAGGTCTTGGACAATTGTGTATGGGCTTATGACCTTTGTTATAGACTATATTAAACAATGATGTTTGAATTCAAGCAATTGGATTAATTTGCATATGATGATGATATTACTAGGAGTTGACTCTGTTGTAATTCATTCAATTCTCATATTATATGCCTTAATTGAATTAATTATATATTATTTGATCATGAGTAAAAATGATCCATGTTACCTAGTTGAATTGCAATGAAAGGTAATATCTATGTTAACTGGATTAGAAGGATGGACATGTAATGTCAAGGAAAGATAATGAAAATTGAATTTTATGATTGATATGTGTTTTGATGAGTAAATTGAAATTGAGTTATTATTAAAACTATGAATACTTAAATGTTATTTTTGATCGCATTACAAGTTGCTTCGGCTATATATTTGAACATATTAATAGGTGCAATTGTGTGTGCGGGTAATTTCCATGGCCAATGGAAATTCAAAGGTCTATCAAGTGTTTTATAGGAAAAGAGGGTTGATGGGATTGATAGGCTAGATCCTCCTTTCACTACAAACATTCAAGGACATTTCAACCGAGTTGAATGACACTTTTGTAATAGGATTCACCTACAGGTTGGGTTGTCACTTGGAACGATGTGGAAATTCAGAAATTGTCAATTAATGTATTAATTTAATGCTCAAGTATGCTTAAAACCCTAATTATGCAAAATAGTAAGCAAACTGATAAATTATGACAAATGCTCGCAGACCAAGACAGTAGACAGAGATTAGTTACTGACCATTTTTTAAAGTTCAGGATTCAGAATATTCAGGACTATGGTGTAAGGCGCCCAAGTCCTTGGAAGGTACAATTTTCTTCAAGGGGTTCCAGACTCCTTTCGGTATTTATGATCACTATTCTATTTGTTTCTGCCACGTAAGACATGGAGGACACTACCCTGGTCCCCCTTGTCCAAGTCAGAATATTCTTCAAGATGTTGGGACTTCTTCATATGCTAATTATCACTGTCACAAAAATTTCTATGTTTGCCCTCTCGGAGGACATTGCCCTAGGCGCCCTTGTCCCGAAAGTGCTCCAAACTGCTTCTTTCCATCATATCAAGAATCCTTATATTCTGCAACCTTCCTCTACAACTCCACTCCATGAAATTTGATACCTGTAACCTGCAATCACAAGGAGTGTGGTTGGGGGTTGTGGTGTTTAGGAGCTTGCCTCAGTCAAGCTCCGGAAGGACATTCAAGTCTTCCGAACACCGTTGTCAGATAAAGAGTGCGTATCCTTGTGGGATAGAGGTAAAAATAAATTGATAAATGATTCAAATACAAATAGATATCACCTCAGAGGTATACCTCTCACATAGATAAAGATCCTTCAACACATGAGAAGATGAAGCTCAATCTGCAATCACAAACACAACAACAATATTCTGCTCTACAATAATGAATATCTTGAATGCTCTAAAATCATAAGTTCACCAAAAGTTCATAATCATCTCCTAGTTTTCAAATGAAACCCTACGCATGCTTATATATGCAACAACATATATTCCTGCTACAAATTTTGTAATTCAAACTTAAGATGTCGGCATGGGACCTATCTAACGGTCACATAATCGACATTCAAATTTGGGACCTACTTAAAATAGGGTAGAACAAGGGGATGGGCGCCCATGTCCTCAGGTCCTATTTTAGGGTAGGGTCAAATGCCACAATGTCCCTCAAGCCTCACGTGACATGGGTTTCAGGCCATTTTCCTCTGGGAGTTAAAATGAACATGCATGATGCAAAACAAGGGACTTGGGAGCTAAACTTAGGAAGTAAAAGTCATAGGGGGACATTTTACGACATAGCATTTAGCCGCCACTTTAATGTATGCATGAATGCAAGGCCCATACATGCATTAAAGTATGCTCAATACACAACAAACACGCCAGGCACTTGAAGCTAATGCATACACAAAGATTGAGGAACTATTTCTAGCCCCCAGTATCAGGTAGACATTAGAGAAAACATACTGTAGACACACCAAACACACTGAAGACAGTAACAGGCATGCAAAACACGGAGAAGACAATAACAGTCACACAAGACACGGAGAAGACAACATTGAAGACACACAAAACACAATGAATACAGTGAATGCAGTGATTATTTATTTTTCATTTTCTCATATATATGAATGCAAATGTAAGTACACGGAAAGTAAACACAACCCAACATGTAGGAGGGGCATTTTGCCACACGTCTTGAAACTACATATGCGGTAACAGACATGCAATACAAATCTTAGAGTGTAGGAGGGGCATTTCGCCATGCTCTTGAAGACTACACTTGAGAACAAACACACCATACAAATCCCAAAGCATAGGAGGGGCATTTTTCAACATGTCTTGAGACTATGCTAGGGAACAAACACGCCATACAAAACCTGAGTCTAGGAGGGGCATTTCACCACACGTCTTGAAACTACAACATGGGGGAAAACACACGGAAGACACGAGCGCTAATAGTACACCAAAGACATACTATACGTCTTAAACATGACAAACAAGCGATGAAAGGAGCCTATTGCTAGATTCATCACCATCTCAAACACGCTACAGGCACACCTGACGGTTGGGCTTATGCCACAACAACCACCAAAGACATGCTTAAGGGGGGATACACCAACCCAGCCTGCTCGGAGGACTTTTAGAATAAAAGGATGTGCACTAGCTCAAGAGATACACCATCCCTGCCTCCGTAGAAGACTTTGAATAAAAGGATATGCACTAGCTCAAGAGATATGATATCCCGCCTCTGTATCTAGGGCTTTCTCAATTGCAATGTAGATAAAGATGTGCACTTGCGTCGGAGATACAACATCCCACCTCCATAGAGGGCTTATAAACACGCTTCATTAGTACCAAAATCATTAGACAACTTACCTTTATATGCCCCCACCTTAAGGTGGTTGATATCATGTATCAATATCAAGCATGTTAAGATAGGAAAGAAAACACACAAGGGAACCAGAGCTCTCACAAAGCCCATGCCCCCAAAGGTGACATGTACTTTACGATCGTCGAATGTTCCCACAAACACACAATTTCCTACAAGAAAAGAGGTTAGAAATTTTTCTATAAGATAATAACCACATCACATGATCAAAGCAATGCATGAAAACAATCACATTAAGAGCCAAGGTTATACTACGGATTTGAAAACTGAGTATAACCATGGGGCTATACTGTAGAGATCTTAGAACCAAGTGTAGCCAAGGCAAGACTCAAGATAAACAAAGGGCATAGAGGAACTTTATTATTATGGTGTGTTAGCAAATATAGGACATCATCAAAATATCACACGGAATGATTCTACTAGCCAAGTGTCAGATAATATATATCAACCCCATCGTCATATATGGACTAGGTCCATTTTTGCTTTACTCACTGTAGGGACACTTGGTCCTTATCAGTCTTATTTATTTTTCGTCATCCACCAGCTAGATAGAACCACTAGAAGAAGGTAAACAATAAAACGAGAGAGGAGAACAAGTGTCTTAGGGTCGTCATGTAGGAAGGTGCCCCCAGGTCACCAACCGCAATGTTATGACCCTAAGACAAAACACGCAACAATGAAAATAGAGGAGAAGATCAATATAGAAGAATGATGATACAACTAGAAAAAGGATCACAACAGAGGCGGTCTCCTGGTATCCATGTCCTTACAAGAGTATCGAGGGTCATCCAAGGAGACCTAAACAACACATAACACATCACAGGGGGTCACAACACATAGGTAAAGGGTTAGAAATACTTACCTGTAGGCACAACCAAACTAATGGTTGTCGACAAGCAAATCATCATCATCCCACTCTCGAATGTTAGAAGAAAGTGGGACATAAGGTAAAAGTGCCCAACTTCTGTCATTATTTTTAAATTCACCTTCTTTAAGCTCTTTGTTGTTTGTTTCAATGTTAGGTTGAATGTTTTCTTGTTGAGGTGCATTTCGTTGGGCAAAAGCCTATCTTTTCTTCCTCCTTTCTCTTGTGTGTCTATTTCTTTTTGTCTTATTACTTATATCTTTAAAAGTATTGTCATGTTTTTCCATAGGTTTCTATGTGTTAGAGGACGAAGCATCATGTTCAAATCTCATTTGTCTTGATGAAGTGCCTTGTTCTCGATGAATACCTCCCGATCCTTGTAAGGATGACGAAGGAGGAACCTCGGCATAAGATCCTTTACCTTTCGGACTAGGAAGTTCTTCTAATGTGGGTTGTTCTTTTCTTATTGATGTAAAGGAGGCCCAGCCACTCTAGATAATTGTTTTGCTTTGTATCGTATATATTGTAAGAAAGAGTAGTCTCTTCGTGGCTCAAGGTCTCTATCAGGTCATGGCCAAAAGTAATTAAGAGTGAAATTCTTTTCCATAGGCACAGGTTGATATGTATTGTGTCGGATAGTACACACTTGTCCATGTAAAGGGAATTTTATGCATTTGTGAATAGTTGAGGGGACAACATTCATAGCCTTAAGCCATGGATGTCCTAGTTTTACACAGAAGATATCGGATAAAGGGATAACATCAAATAATTGATCCACAACTTTATCATATACCAAAACTAATAAGGTTATCTTCCTAAATGTAGGCATAAAAGCTCCATTATGTGTTTTAATTCTTAAATCTGACGGTTCATAAGAATCTTGTACCAAATCATATTTAAGAAGGAACTCTTCCATAACCACATTAATCATGCAATTAGGATCTATAAGTGTTCCATGCACATGGATCTCCATTATGTTAACTGTAATGTAAAGGGGTCCTTCAGTGTCTACCATTGTCTTGTCATGCAGTGTAAATGTTATTTTAGGTTTAGGAGCCCTTCTTTTCAAATAAGGCCTAGGAGGAAACCTAGCATTATTGTTGTGTTAAGAAGCCATGTATATATGTTTTCAAGTGAATGCAAAATTATATTTTAAAAGACTTTCAACACTTATGCAAGAAAATAAGTGCAAAGGTATGTATGATTATGACCTAAAATGCTTGATTTTTTTTACTTTTTTCAATGCAAATGACTAAAAGAAGAGGTGCTGTAAGGAAATTGATAAGGGGTAGCGAATAATAACCCTTATATCAGTCCAATAATGTAGCAATATCCTTCACAACACACCTATAATGTAATTATATATGAAAGATAAGTCAAAATCTAGTGAAAATGCAAGGATTTTAAACCCTAATTGTGAAATTTAAATGCAAAAATGCACTATGATGAAACATTACAGTCCAAAATCAGATTTAAAAGAGTGTTTAAAAGAGTGGTAAAATCTGAAACAAGATTTTAACCACAAACCCTAGCTAATGCAAAAACTAGGTTAGATGAAAAATACACAATTTCAAGCAAATTTTAACAATTTAAGCATGAAATGCAATGCAAACAATTAATTAATGATGAATTTTTGTAATTTATATCAGATCTAATGAAAAATATCAGAAATTAAATGAAATTTAATTATATTATGTGAAAATGCAAGCCTAAAATGCTAATTTTTTTCAAAATTTTCAATTTTTTGTAAATTTTCAAATGAAACAAGATGAAAATTAAATGAATGAATGTAAATCTAAAGTACAACACTCAGCAAGGTGTAAAGTTCAATAAAAACACAAGTTCACCAAAATGTTTTATAGGAAAAGAGGGTTGATGGGATTGATAGGCTAGATCCTCCTTTCACTACAAACATTCAAGGACATTTCAACTGAGTTGAATCACACCTTTTGTAAGAGGATTCACCTACAGGTTGGGATGTCACTTGGAATGATGTGAAAATTTAGAAATTGTTAATTAATGTATTAGTTTAATGCTCAAATATGCTTAAACCCTAATTATGCAAAATAGTAAGCAAATTGATAAATTACGACAAATGCTCATAGCCCAAACAGTAGACAAAGATTAGTTACTGACCATTTTTTGAAGTTTGGGATTTGGAATATTCGAGACTATGTGTAAGGCGCCTAAGTCCAAGGTACAGTTTTCTTTAGGGGGTTTCAAACTCCTTCTGGTATTGATGATCATTGTTCTGTCTATTTCTGTCATGGAAGATGTGGAGGACACTGCCCTAGTTGCCCTTGTCCAAGTCAGGATATTATTTAGGATGTCATGACTTCTTCAGATGCTAATTATAACTATCACAAAGATTTATGTGTTTACCACCTCAGAGGACACTGCCCTAGGCGCTCTTGTCCCGAAAGTGCTCCAAATTGCTTCTTTCTGCCAGATTCAAAATCCTTATCTTCTGCAACTCCACTCTACAAAATCTGATACCTGTAACTTGCAATCATAAGGAGTATGGTTGGGGGTTGTGGTGTTTAGGAGCTTGCCTTAGTCAAGCTCCGGAAAGACATTCAAGTCTTTCGAACACCATTGTCAAATAAAGAGTGTGTATCCCTGTGGGATAGAGGCAAAAACAATTTGATAAATGATTCAAACACAAATAGATATCACCTTAGAGGTGTAGCTCTCACATAGATGAAGATCCTTCAACACATGAGAAGACTAAACTCAATCTGCAATCACAAACACAACAACAATATTTTGCTCTGCAACAATGAATATCTTGAATGCTCCAAAATCATAAGTTCGCCAAAAGTTCATAATCATCTCCTAGTTTTCAAATCAAACCCTACACATGCTTATATATGCAACAACATACATTCCCGCTACAAATTTCATAATTCAAACTTAAGATGTCAGCATGGGACCTATCTAACGGTCACATAACCGACATTCAAATTTGGGACCTACCTAAAATAGGGTAGGACAAGGGTGCGAATGCCCATGTCCTTAGGTCCTATTTTAAGGCAGGGTCAAATGCCACAATGTCCCTCAAGCCCCATGTGACATGGGTTTCAGACCATTTTCCTCTGGGAGTTAAAATGAACATGCATGATGCAAAACAAGGGACCCAGGAGCTAAACTTAGGAGGTAAAAGTCCTAAGGGGACATTTTACGACATAACATCAAGTAGCCCCTATGAATTAACCCCATGACATCGAATCTAGTCCCTAAGGTGGACTAAGGTCTTTGTTTGATTTTTGGAATGTTGAAATGTGTTGAGTCTTTATTAATTTTTAATAGTTTGAGTGTCCTGAGGTTTTTTAGGATGAGTAGGATAATGTGTTGTCATCTTTGTTGTTCAATTTCAGATTTGTGAATTAAGGGATTTTAAAAAGGTGTTATCTGGTCTTTTTCTTGATTATTTTATTATTTTTAAGGCCCTAGGCCAAGTACCTATGGTATAGGTACCTTTTGAACTACTAATCTTTGGTCTTAACCAAGATTTGGCCCTTCTAAAGTGCCTAGGGAAAGGAGTAATGATATTTGGGTTTGGGGAAGAGGGATGGGTGACTTGTCACCATCCCATTCCCATTCTCTAAGGTTCATACATATAGACTTGGGTTGATCCCAAAGCCTCACACATGTGTGACTACACAATGTAATCATTTCATGGAAAGAGAGCCCAAGTACAACCCACTCCCTAATGTCTCACACATGTGAGAGCATTTGTGGGGAGATGTGCTCTTGGGAGTGATTGAGAAGATGACAAGTGTCACGTCCCCATTGAAGGGATTTGAAATTTGAATCCCTATTTATCACCCTCTTGAGGGATGAGAAAGGGTATTTTTTAGATTCATTTTTACCTTGAAGGCCTCCTAGCTCAAGAGTGGCTTGTGAGCAAACCTGAGGTTGGGAGGTGAGCACTTCCATTCGCTTTGGTTGGGTATTTCTTCCTTTTGTAGGTTTAAAGTGGATGAAAAAGGAGGGAGAACCTGATGCAGGAGCATCCTTGGTTCAATAGCAATCTTGCATCAACAAAAAACATTTGCATTTCAGTTGGTTTGCATTTTAGTTTGTTTCTTTTCATTTCCCAGTTCAGTTCAGGCAGTTTAGTTAGTAGCAGTTTCTGTACTTTGGTCTGCATTCTACCGCAGTTGTATTTCAAACCTTGCAGAGCTGGACTTAGCATCTAGACATAGTCATGCACATCATAACCAAATCTCAGATCATTTGGTTAAGCTACTGGTAAGACATTGCTAGCAGAAGATCGACTATTTTCCCCAAACAGAGCATCTTGACAATCTCAAACAATCAGCTAAAGGAGAAGACTTGTAGAGCATTTCACAACTTGCGGAGCTAAATGACACATCATTCAATGTTGTTTGGTTCATGGCTGACCTTCCCTAAGATCAGCACATCTTTCTATTCATTTACGAAGGAGTTCTATTCAATTAGGTCCAACCTATCCGTGTACACACATTACAACTCTTCATTGGAGTTCGTGATCTTCCTTGGCTGAACTGTAGGAACCTTATGTTCTGGAGATGATATATATTGATGTAATAGATGCCTAGGAAAGTAGTTCATGATATGAGAAATAGTTGATAGTTTGAATTCTTTGCGAAGGAGCTACAAAGCTATATCTAGTGCATATACGGTAATTTTGTAATCAGGCCTGTGAGCCCTATTTGTAAGCCCACATGTTGCCGGCCAATTCATATTTGAATTCTATGATATACTAAATGACTAAATCTACATTTGTCTTATCTATTTGAGTTGCGTTCATTGTGTTTACTCTTGCTGCACAATCTAGACTGTTCTCTTTAAGGACCCTCCTAACTGTGACTGCACCAAGATCCTTGGGAGTGAATTAAGCGAAGTTGGCAAAGAAATTCAGTAAGATCTTTCTTTGAATAGATCACCAAATTTGAGGCAAGTTACTTGTGTTGCAACCGATCGCTGATTGTGATGTATTTGTCACCTTGTAGCCCGAATTCTGAACCTAAGGCAAATTACACTTGATCCTATGAAGAGATGCCACTGAGGAGAATCCCTACCATTGGAACAATGGATGAGATGATGGAGATGATGAAAACAATGAGAATTAAACTGGATGTTGTTGAAGAAGATATAAGAAAAGGATTAAGCCCTAGATTGGATATTGAGAGTGATGATGAGGAATTTCAATCCACTGATCAAAATGAAGTATCCATAGGAGGTGATGAAGAAGAAGCAGATAAGGTGAAGATGTTGTGAGTTATTTCAAAGATTGGGAAAAGACCTAGAGTTGATGTACCAAACTACACTGGCAATTTGAATCTGGAGGAACTGATTGATTGGATAAATGACATGGAAGAATACTTTGAATATGAAGAAATTGAAGATCTAGAGAAGGTGAAATTTACAAAGATAAATTTGAAAGAACATGTTGCTATACGGTGGAAGGAAGTTCATTTGGATATAAATAGAAGAGGAAAAGAGAAGATTACAAAGTGGGATAGAATGGTGAAAATATTAAGATCAGTTTATACCTGCTGACTATGAGTTGGAACTGTTGAAGAGGTTGCAAAACTTGAGACAAAAGGAGAAATATGTGAAGGAGTACACTGAAGAATTTCATAAGATGATCATAAGGATAGGATATAGTGAAGCAAGCGAAGAGAAAGTGGCTAGATACATCAATGGATTAAGATTGAATATTCAAGAAGAATTGAGTTTTGTAAGGATGACAACATTGGAAGAAGCATATCAGTTTGCCCTAAAAGTTAAAGAGAAGTTGAACAAGAGACATGATCAAAGATAGAGAGGCAGAGGAGGCAAATTTTAGAGAGGTAGAACATTTTTTGAAGGAGAAAGATCATATCTAGAGTAAAATAGACAAGAGAACACATTCAAGAAGGAGAATAGAGATAACAATGCATACGGGAGAGATGATAGAATTTTGTACCGCAGAGGAAACCCTTGTCCATACCCCGGAGTAAAGGATACAAAAGTGAAGGAAGAGGACCTAATAGGAGAACATTCAGAAGAACTTGTTTTAAGTGTCGAGGTGAAGGACATAGAGCATTTGAATGTAATCAAGGGAATACAAATAAGAGAATAGAGAATAGTGGAAGAGCAGCCTATGTGGAAGAGCACCTGTTGAACTAGGTGACCCTTGTTCAGTTGGTAAACTAGAGAAAGGAGAATCACTTATCATGAGGAGAGCACTATTTCAAGCAGAGACAAATGAAGAAATATCGCAGAGGAAAAGCTTATTCAGAACTAGAAGCAAATCAAGAGGTAAATGTTGTAAAGTTGTAATTGATAATGTTAGTTCAGATAATTTGGTTTCAGAGGAGATGGTAACTAAGATGAAGTTGAAAAGTTTGAAACACCCTAAGCCATATCTGATAGCATGGATTCATGATGACCATAAGGTACTGGTGAGTGAACAATGTTTGGTAAAATTTCATATTGGATCTTATCATGATGAAGTATTGTGTGATATTATGCCTATGGATGTTTGTCATATTTTTTTGGGTAGACCTTGGCAGCATGATAGAAAAGCTATACATGATGGGAGAAAGAATACATTTACTATAACATCAAATGGAAAGAGGATTACATTGATTCCTTTGGAAGATGACCTTAAGAGTGAAGTATGTGGGAATGCTAGAATCTGTTTGGTAGATGGAAGAATTTTTTTGGATGGTTTGAGACATGAGAATATGTGTTATGCCTTGATCCCTAAGAAGCCTGAAACATTGAGGAAAGAGACTAAAAAAACACAACTGGAGGAGATAACTGAGTTGCTGACAGAGTATGAAAACATCATATCAGACAATGTACTTGAAGGATTGCCACCAATCAGGAGTATCAGTCATCACATGGATCTTATACTTGGAGCTAGTTTGCCTAATATAATAGCACCCAGAATGACATCGACAAATAATGAAGAATTAAACAGACATATACACAAATTGTTGAGGAAAGGTTTAATCAGAGAAAGCTTGTGTCCTTGTGTAGTACCTACAGTGTTAGTTCCAAAGAAATATGGAGAATGGAGAATGTGTACAGACTCTAGAGCAATAAGCAAGATCACAATTAAGTATAGATTTCCTTTACCCAAGATGGATGACATTATGGATTGTTTGAGTGGAGAAAAATATTTCATAAAGATAGACTTGAAGAGTGGATACCATCAAATCAGAATTGGAGAAGGAGATGAATGGAAGACTATTTTCAAGACAAATGAAGGATTATATGAGTGGTTAGTGGTGCCTTTTGGATTGACAAATGCATCGAGTACTTTCATGAGATTGATGAATGAAGTTTTGAAGAAATTCTTGGGTAAGTTTGTTATTGTGTATTTGGATGACATTCTGATTTTTAGTAAGACAAAAGAATATTTGTGGCACCTGAGACAAGTATTGCAGAGATTGAGAGAAGAGAAATTGTTGATAAACATCAAGAAGTGTAGTTTCATGAAGGAAGAACTAGTATACTTGGGATTTGTGATTTATGCAGAAGGATTGAAGATGGACCTTGAGAAAGTGAGAGCAATTGTTAAGTGTCCTACACTAAAGAACATTGGGAAAGTCAGATCATTTCATGGATTAGCTAGTTTCTACCAGAAGTTCATCAGAAATTTTAGTTCAATTTGTAACCCTATAATAGACACAATAAGAGGTGACAGAAAAGATTTCAAGTGGACATCAGGAGTAGACAAAAGTTTTGAATTGTTGAAGCAGAAATTGACAGAGCAACCTGTGTTGGCATTACCAAATTTCAATAAGGTATTTCAAGTAGATTGTGATGCAAGTGGAAATGTAATAGGAGCAGTATTAAGTCAGGAAGGTAGACCAATAGCATATTTCAGTGAGAAGTTGAATGATGCAAGGAGAAGATATTCAGTTTATGATTAGGAGTTCTATGCCATAATTCAAGCCTCGAAGAAGTGGAGACATTACTTGTTGCCTAAGGAGTTTGTGTTGTATATAGATCATCAAGCTTTGTAGTATTTGAACAATCAAGGAAAGTTGAATCAGAGACATATGAGATGGGTAGAGTTCATGCAAAGTTATACTTTTGTATTGAAGCATAGGAGTGGTAAATTAAACAAAGTTGCAGATGCATTGAGTAGGAGAAGAAATTTGCTGACAGAGATGAGAGTTGAAGTGTTAAGATTTGAAGAGTTGAAGAACATGTATGAAGAAGACCCTAATTTTGCAGAACCTTGGAAAGCATGTAAGGAACCTGTTGTGACAGATAGGACCAAGTGGCTAGATTATTTCATTCAAGAAGATATGTTGTTCAGAGGAAATCAATTATGCATACCTAGGAGTTCAATGAGAGATAATTTGATAAAGGAGAAGCATAGTGGTAGATTGGCAAGACATTTTGGCATTGATAAGATAGTAGCTTTGGTGAGTGAAAATTACTTTTGGCCTCAGATACATAAGGATGTTAGGAAATTTGTACAGGGTTGTAGAGTATGTCAAGTTGCAAAAGGAGGTAGTCATAATACTGGATTGTATAAACCTTTGACAGCACCGGAGAGACCTTGGGAAGACATAAGCATGGATTTTATAATGGGATTGCCTAAGACATAGAGATGACATGATTCAATATTTTTAGTAGTGGACATATTTTCAAAGATGGCACATTTCATACCTTGTAAGAAGACAACTGATGCAGTGCATGTAGCTAACCTATTTTTCAAGGAGATTGTGAGATTACATGGACTACCTAAGAGCATAATTTTAGATAGAGATACAAGATTTCTTGGATACTTTTGGAAGACACGTTGGAAGAAGATGAAGACAGATTTGAAGTTCAGTTCAGCATTTCATCCATAGACTAATGGACAGACAGAGGTTGTAAATAGGAGTTTGGGAAACTTGTTGAGATGTTTGATTAGAGAGAAGGTAGGAAATTGGGATTTGATTCTATCACAAGCAGAGTATGCATATAATAATTGAATGAATAAGAGTACTAGAAAGACACCATTTGAGGTTGTGATAGGAACTAACCCTAGAGGAGTTGTAGAGTTGAGAGATATTAGTATGGAAGAGAAGAGAAGTGCAGAAGTAGAAGAATTCGTAGGACACATGGAGATGGTGCATAATTAGGTTAAGAAGCATTTGGAGAAGATGAATAATAAGTATAAAGAACAAATAGATGAGAAGAGAAGATACAAAGAGTTTGAAATTGGAGATGAAGTGATGATGTAATTGAGAAAAGAAAGATTTCCAGTTGGGACATATAACAAGTTGAAGATGAAGAAGTTTGGACCTTGTAGGATACTCAGAATGTTTGATTCAGGAAATACATATGAAGTAGAGTTACTGGAGACATTGGGTATATCACCTATTTTCAACATTGCAGACCTATATCATGTTGCAAATATGTGCCTAAGTGGTGTTGTCATTGTTGTCAACATATCCTTGTTGCCATTGGTGTCAACTGTATCCTATTTTGTTGTCTATATAGAAGACCAGACTATTGTGAATATTGAGAAAATTAATGACAATCAATGCATGTGGACCATATGGATGTGTAGAGGATCATCATAGGTTGCTCCAATTAAGATTTGAGAAGTCCGCATGAAGATTTGAAGAAGTTATGGCCATCTGAGTAAGAACTAGATTTTGCAACTTATTTAGAAGAGACAGTGTGATAGTAAGTTGGTCCAGATTGCTCCGCAATGAAATATTATGGTCTACGAATATGAAGGCATGTTTGGGAAATCAGTGTGCATCATCAACTCTAGTGGTTCTTGGTTTGGAGGTCCGCAAGCTATCTTTCTAGATTGACTGTCATGATAGATAGTGTTCTTAAGGTTCTGGATAAAGATGCAAGTGATTCTGATGAGTTGGAGGAGTGCGGATGTTCCTGTTGAATTCAATGTGCTTGTGGAGGTCTCTGGATCATGTGGCTACTATGTTGAAGGTCCGCATTGAAGTTTGAGCTTGTTGATTGAAGATTTCCTCTTTGAGGTTGATGTTCTTCCTAGTCTTGGCCGATCAGATGTTCCTGATGTGTTGCGGATGACCTAAGAACATTTTATGAAGCGTGGCGTCGTTGTAGAGAAAGATTCAAGTCTTAGTTGTGTGTGGCTGACATTGTAATGATCCGCATCAAGTTTAGCTGACCTTGTTGATCATTCCAAGGTTGATGAAGCATATGAATACTTGTTGAAGAGTTGTTGAAAAGCATCCTTGAACAAAAGAGTTAAATCCAAAGAAAGGATCAAAAAGTAGAGTAGAGAAGAAGAGGAACGAAGGAAGTATAGAGTGAAGAGTCAGTGAAGAAGAATTTGAAGATAAGAGTAGATGGTGTTGAGCCTTCAAAGGGACTGATTTAGGCATGAATGTAGATGCTATTTCTCAGTTCATTATCTCTGTGTAAATCATAATTTCCTATAGGCAGTTAGCCTCCTTTTGAGCAGTGAGCTCTGGGCAGTGTGCCCGAAGGCATGTGCCATCTATTTTCTTAAGTACTTTTAATAGGGTACGCATTTTTGTGCGTTAACCGCAACCGTGGTTTTTCCCTTAACCGGGTTTTCCACATCAAAATTCTGGTGTTGTGTGTTCATGTTATTTCTGCTCGTGTTGATTTATGCTTAAATGTTTTCATCATTAATCTAGTTATAAAGAATATTTAAAAGTTTAGAAAAGGTTAAAGTTTAGGGACAACTGATTCACCCCCCCTCTCAGTTTTCTAGACTTTTCCAACAATTGGTATTAGAGCCAAGTTCCTCTAAAAAAAGCTTGACCGCTTGAGGAGATCCAAGATGTCGTATTACAAGAAGGAAAGTCTGAGATTTGATGGAACAAATTACTCCCTCTGGAAGGTACACATGCAGTGTCATCTAGAATGTATGGGTGATGTATTTTGGTTAATAACCAAGAATGCATATAAGATTTTGAAGAATGGACCTACAAATATAGATAAAATCAAAGATGTTGAACACAACACTCGAGCCAAAGAAGCATTGTTGAGTGCCCTGTCTGATAATGAATTGGCAAATGTCCTGGATTTAAAAATTGCTCATGAAATCTGGATAAAATTAGTAAATCTGTATGAAGGTGACAAATATGTTAAATGTGCCAAGCTACAAAGCCTGAAGGGTAAATATGAAAGATTGGTAATGAGTAAAGATGAAAACATTACTACCTACATGCAGAAAGTAAATGAACTCGTGCCTGGTATCAGAAATGCAGGTGGAGTATTGGATGAATCAGAAATTGTTGCCAAAGTGCTCAGATCCTTACCTGCAGCCTACAAGCACAAGGTTGCAGCCATTGAAGAAATTGGGACAGTAACAATTGTCACAAGGGACCAGTTGGTTGGTAAGCTCTCAGCATTTAAAATGAGTGAGTTTGGTGATTCTCTCCCTAAGTCTAAATCTGCATTCAAAGCCAGTGTGTATGGAAAACAAAGATATGATCTGGGAGAAGGTTCTTCAGGAAGATCAAGCAGATTTATCAAAACAAGGAAGTTTCTTGAAGATGATGAAAATGAGACTGTAGATCTTGAAGCTCTCATTGCTAAACGGATGCCAAGAGGATTCGATAAGTATGAAGGAAAGTTGTCACTCGAATGTTTTTCTTGTAATAAGATTGGTCACTTTGCTTCAAGGTGTCTAGAGAGGTTGTCAAAACCAAACCCTAACAGATACAAAAATCAGAAGAATTGCTACTATGTCCAAGAAGTTGGAGGAGTCACAGATGATGAATTTGATCACGGAGAAAGTGATTGGGTGTTCATTGCTATTAAAGAAGAAGATCCAATGTCTATTGAGTCTACTAGCTGTGCAAATCTAGAAAGTGCCTTGGCTGATCAAGTTGTTGAAAAGGATGAATGGGTGATTGATAGTGGATGCTCTCATCATATGACTGGTGACAAGAATAAGTTTGTGAGCTTTGAAAATTATGAAGGACTTGTGAAATTTGGTGACAACTCAGCTGGTAGAATTCGTGGCAGAGGATCCATCTCTTTTGATGGTAAGAACAACACCAATGATGTTCTATATGTGGAAGGACTGAAACACAATCTTCTCAGTGTTGGATAGTTGGTTGACAAGGGTTATGATCTTTGATTCAAGGATGGAAAATGTAGAATCTTGGAGAGCTCTGGAATTGAAATTGCATATGGTACTCAAACTAGAGGTAACATCTTTCATTTAAGTAGTTCTGGCAAGAGGTGTTTGATTGCTCAGACATATCAAAGTTGGTTATGGCATAGGAGGATGTGTCATGTGAATTTTGAAAACATTGTCAAAATAAGTTGCACTCAAGCTGTAAGAGATCTCCCAAGACTTGTGAAACCGGATAGCATATGTAGAGAATGTCAATTGGGTAAATAGAACAAAATTTCATTCAAAAGTAAGGAACAAGGTTCAAGTGAGATATTGGAACTAGTACATACTGATCTCTGTGGTCCTGCTAGATTTAGGAGTGTGTAAGGAGACATATATTTCATGTTACTGATTGATGACTACTCCCAGATGATGTGGGTAACTTTCCTAAAAGAAAAATTAGAAGCTCTTGATAAGTTTAAGGTGTTCAAGATGATGGTTGAAAATGAGATTGGTGGGAAATTGAACTGTCTGAGATTTGACAGAGGTGGATAATTCACTTCCAGTGAGTTTGATGCTTTTTTGTGAAAAGCATGGGATAAAAAGACAGTTATCTTCTCCTAGGACTCCTCAGCAAAATGGAGTTGTTGAAAGGAAGAACCGGACCATTCAAGAAGTTGTTAGGATCATGATGATGGAAACAAATGTTCCTTAAGTTTATTGGAGGGAAGTCATGAGTACTGTTTTCTATACTCTTAACCAGGTGCAGATCAAGGGAAATTCTGGTAAGACTCCTTATGAACTATGGTTTGGTCATCCTCCTACTATGAGATATTTCAGAGTTTTTGGTAGTAAATGCTATATCAAAAGAGATGAGGATTTAGGCAAGTTTGAGGCAAGAAGTGATGAAGGAATATTTTTGGGATACTCAACTCAAAGTAAGGTTTACCGATGCTTCAAAAAAAGGTTGAAAAAGACTATTGAAAGTGCTAATGTTAAAGTTGATGAAAGAAAAGGACATTCCAGGTACCGCGGATATGATTCAGACGATCAAGATGAAAGTCAAAGTCAAAGAAGACAAGTTCAAATCCAGACTCAGATTCAGATTGATCCGCTAACTCCAGTTACTCAAGAGATTAATGTAGAAAATGAGGAACAAATTCAAGAAACAAAAGTTCAAATAATTCCCAAGACCCCCAGGTATGTAAGAATGAATCATCCTGAAGATCAAATCATAGGAGATAAAAATAAAGGTGTTCGAACTAGGAGAAGAGTTGTTGAAGATCAAGAAGAGATTTGTCTAATCAAATATTGAACCTAAATCACTAAGTGAATCTTGCAATGATGAAAACTGGGTTAAGGCAATGGAAGAAGAATTGATGCAAATTGAAAAGAATCACACTTGGGATCTTGTTCCTAGACTTGAGGACAAAAATGTGATTGGAACCAAATGGATCTTCTGGGATAAACTAAATGAAGATGGTGACGTCATAAGAAACAAGGCAAGGTTGGTATGTAAATGTTATTCTCAAGTGGAAGGAATTAATTTTGAAGAAGCTTTTACTCCAGTGGAAAGGATAGAGGCAGTCAAACTATTTCTTGCTTTTGCTACTTTCAAAGATTTTAAAGTTTATCAGATGGATGTCAAATCAACATTTCTAAATAGAGATTTGGAGGAAGAAGTCTAC
This sequence comes from Cunninghamia lanceolata, assembly GCA_027924645.1. Classification (NCBI taxonomy): domain Eukaryota; kingdom Viridiplantae; phylum Streptophyta; class Pinopsida; order Cupressales; family Cupressaceae; genus Cunninghamia; species Cunninghamia lanceolata. The sequence continues at coordinate 2,010,329 of BSBN01000206.1, read as the reverse complement.
ATTGAACAACTAGAAGGATTTCAGTTGTCTGATCAGGGAGATATGGTTTGTAGACTGAGAAAAGCCTTGTATGGACTCAATCAAGCTCCAAGAGCCTGGTATGCCAGATTGGACAAGCATTTGCTTAAGCTAGGATTTAGCAAAGGTACTGTTGATAGTAATATGTACTTCAAGATTAATCATGAGGACATTCTAATTATTGAGGTCTTTGTTGATGATATCATTTTTGGTGGAAATGAATGTATGTGCAAAGCATTTGCTGATCAGATGAAAACTAAGTTTGAGATGTCAATGATCGGCAAGATGAATTTCTTCCTAGGTCTGCAAATTGCTCAGTCAGACAAAGGTATCTTCATATCTCAGTCCAAATATGTGAAAGAATTGTTGAAGAAGTTTGGAATGGAAGATTCAAAGGCAGAAGGTACACTTATGGTAACTGGATGTAATCTAAGCAAAGACGATGACTCCCCCAAGGCAAATTAGAAAAGGTACAGATCAATGATTAGAGGATTGCTTTATCTGACTCAGACTAGACCTGACATCATGAATGCAGTTGGAATTGTTGCCAGATTTCAAGCTGATCCAAAAGAATCCCATGTTGTGGCAGTCAAAAGAGTTTTTAAATATCTCAAGGGGACAATTGATTATGGACTTTGGTATTCAAAGGACAATGACTTCACTCTTCATGCATATACAAATGTTGATTGGGCAGGAGATGTGAATGACAGAAAAAGTACTAGCATGGTGGTGCATTCTTCTTGGGAAGAAGATTGGTCTCTTGGATGAGCAAAAAGCAAGAGGCAATTTCTCTGTATATAGCAGTAGCAAATAATTGTTCTCAAATTATGTGGATGAAGCAAATGCTGAAGGACATCAGAGTTGTGTTTGAGGAGCCAGTCACAATTTTCTGTGATAATTCAAGTGCTATAAGCATTTCAAAGAATCTGGTATTGCACTCAAAGACAAAGAATATATCTATTAAGTTTCATTTCTTAAGGGAGAAAGTTAATGAGAATGAAGTCAAGTTGGATTTTGTGTCTTCCAAAGATCAGATTGTGGATATCTTGACTAAGCCTCTTCCCAAGGATACTTTTGAGTATCTCAGAGAAAAGTTAGGGGTTATTACCCCTCCTGATCAGAACTAAGATGCACTAAGGTGCATTAGTCCGATGGAATTCACATTCATATCTTGTGATTCAGATTGATATTAAGGAGGTACTACTCAAAGGAGGAGTAGTCAGTATGCAAATTTTGGGATCAGTCTGAAGAAAAAAGGGAGAAAAGATAGAAAATATGTGCCCTTTGCCATTGATGTCAAAGGGGGAGAGAAGCCATGTGAAAAACTAGTTGCTGATGAAAGGGGGAGCAGTAAAGAAAATAGTTGCAGAAGTGAGAAGAGAAAGGGAGAGAAGTTCTTGTCTTGATGGTTAAATTTAGTTTTTCACATCATATGTTGCCATCAATGACAAAGGGGGAGATTGTTGCAACTATGTGCCTAAGTGGCGTTGTCATTGATGTCAACATATCCTTGTTGCCATTGGTGTCAACTATATCCTATTTTGTTTCTGTATAGAAGACCAGACTGTTGAGGATATTGAGAAAATTAATGACAATCAATGCATGCGAACCATATGGCTGTGTAGAGGATTGTCATAGGTTGCTCCAGTTAATATTTGAGAAGTCCGCATGAAGATTTGAAGAAGTTATGGACATCTGATTAAGAACTAGATTTTGCAGTATTCAAAAGAGACAGTGTGATAGTAAGTTGGTCTGGATTGCTCCGCGGTGAAATATTATGGTTTGTGGATCTAAAGGCATGTTTGGGAAATCAATGTGCATCATCAACTCCAGTGGTTCATGGTTTGGAGGTCCACAAGCTATCTTTCTAGTTTGACAGTCATGATAAATAGTGTTCTTAAGGTTCCCGATAAAGATGCAAGTGATTCTGATGAGTTGGAGGAGTGTGGATGTTTCTATTGAATTCAATGTGCTTGTGGAGGTCTCTAGATCATGTGGCTACTATGTTGAAGGTCCGCATTGAAGTTTGAGCTTGTTGATTGAAGATTTCCTCTTTGAGGTTGATGTTCTTCCCAGTCTTGGTCGATCAGATGTTCTTGATGTGTTGCGAATGATCTAAGAACATTTTATGAAGCGTGGCGTGGTTGTAGAGAAAGATTCAAGTCTCAGTTGTGTGTGGTCGATAGTGTAATGATCCACATCAAGTTTAGCCAACCTTGTTGATCATTCCAAGGTTGATGAAGCATATAAATACTTGTTGAAGAGTTGTTGAAAAGTATCCTTGAATAAATGAGTTAAATCCAAAGAAAGGATAAAAAAATAGAGCAAAGAAGAAGAGGAATGAAGGAAGTATAGAGTGAAGAGTCGGTGAAGAAAAATTTGAAGATAAGAGTAGAAGTTGTTGAGCCTTCAAAGGGACTGATTCAGGCACGAATGTAGATGTTATTTCTTAGTTCCTTATCTCTGTGTAAATCATAATTTCCTATAGGCAGTGAGCCTCCTTTTAAGCAGTGAGCTCTGGGCAGTGTGCTCGAAGGCATGTGCCTTCTATTTTCTTAAGTACTTTTAATAGGGTACGTATTTTTGTGGGTTAACCCCCACCATGATTTTTCCCTTAACCAGGTTTTCCACGTCAAAATTCTGGTGTTGTGTGTTCATGTTATTTCTGCTCATGTGTTGATTTATGCTTAAATGTTTTCATCATTAATCTAGTTATAAAGAACATTTAAAAGTTTAGAAAAGGTTAAAGTTTACGAACAACTGATTCACCCCCCTCTCAGTTGTCCAGACTTTTCCAACATATCAGTACCATGCAGCAAAGTTCAGTGACAACATTGAAGAAGACTGGAAGAATCAGTTACCACAACAAGCACCAGAACAAATTGAAGACATTTTGGATAGCAAAGTTAGACGTAGTACCAGAGGAAGACAGTACAAAGAATATCTTGTGAAGTGGAAATGCCGACCGGAAGAAGATTCATCATGGATTTCTCAGGCTAAGGTGGATTGTCTTGGTTTTCCTCTAGCCCCAGCAAAGTGAGGGACTCAGTTTTTCAATAGCCCCGGATGTTTGATGTAGGAGCATCCCTTGTTCAAGAGCAATCTTGCATCAACCAAAAACATTTGCATTTTAGTTGTTTGCATTTCAGTTTGTTTCTTTTCATTTCCTAGTTTAGTATAGGTAGTTTAGTCAGTAGCAATTTTTGTACTTTGGTCCGCATTCTACTGTAGTTGCATTTCAGACCTTGCGGAGATGGACTTAGCATCTAGACACATTCATGCACATCATACCTAAATCTCAGATCATTTGGTTAAGGTTTTGGTAAGATATCGTTAGCAGAAGATTGACTATTTTCTCATAATAGAGCATCCTGACAGTCTCAGACAATTAGCTAAAGGAGAAGACTTGCGGAGCATTTCACAACTTGCAGAGCTAAATGACACATCATTCAATGTTGTTTGGTTCATGGCCGACCTTTCCTGAGATCCACACATCATTCCATTCATTTGCGGAGATGTTCTATTCAATTAGGTTTGACCTATCCGTGTACACACGTTACAACACTTCATTGGAGGTTGTGATCTTCCTTGGCCAATGTGGAGGAATATTATCTTCTGGAGATGATGTATATTGATGTAATAGATGTCTAGGAAAGTAGTTCATGATATGAGAAATAGTTGATTAGCTGCAAAGCTATATCTGGTGCATATTCAGTAATTCTGTAATCAGGCCTGTGAGCCCTATTTGTAAGCCTGCATGTTGCCGGCCAATTCATAATTGAATTCTATGATATACTAAATGACTAAATCTACATTTGTGTTATCTATTTGAGTTGCTTCTGTTGTGTTTACTCTTGCTGCACGGTTTGGACTATTCTCTTTGAGGACCCTCCTAATCGTGACTACACCAAAACCTCTCTTCCTTGGAGTGGTTGAAAACCTTTATTCTTGAGATGAACTTATTGTAATGTGGTGATGCAATGTGTAATTGGAGCCTTGGATGAAGCCTCATTCAATATTGTTAAGAGGGTCTATAGTTGTAACATGTGATACATGCATTGTTTATGAACCTATAATTAAAGTTTTGTTGTTGACAAAATGATTAGTTGTCTCTCGTCACTTAAGCTTTAAAAGAGAATACAGGTTGTTCTTTGAGCTTATTTTTTTAAAAAGGAGATTAAATCTCTACCTTGATTTCTTTCTATTGTATAGAGTTATGGAAGAATAATAAAAAGATATGTATTCTTTCAAAATGTTTTCCTTCACCTTATTTAAGTTCCAAAATGTACAAATCAATGTTCTTGTGCATTTGAGTATATACGTATATTGTAAAAGGGAAAAGAAGTAAGGAAATGTAAATATCTTACTTCTATTCTTTGTTGAATAAATAGTTGCTATCAAAGAAACATCTAGATGGATTTTTGTTTACAAAATATAAATAAAAAATAAAACATGTCTTCCTGCCTTTCAAACTTAATTAATTGTAAGTATAGAGCTTTTTTCATTTTCAAACAAAAATAATTGTTTAGTTTTGTTATCCATCCTATTTAAAAACGCTGCCAAACAGATTATTTTATATATATTTATATATAGGATGATAAATATGTCTATGATTTTATATCTATTATTGTGTGTCTATTTTCTTTATAATAACATGGAGAATACCTAACTAATTAACTAACTATATATATATATAACTAATTTATTAAACTATGTCTTAAGGCAGAGTATTGCTCTATTTCTTTATTTATATCAAAATACATATATACAATCACAAAAGTTACCACATAGATTGGATTGAGGCATTTTAAATCTTAATCAAGAGAAGCAAATTTTTAAATTAAAGTATAGAGCTGGGGTTTTGGAGCTGAGCCCTGCTCATCCCTTCATGCCTCCATAGAGGCGGTAGTGGGAGGGGAAGGGTCCGAAGATCCCATCCCCACAAAGCTGGTGGGATTTGTGGGAATGGGGGATTCATCCCCTCCCCTAGGTTGCGGCTTGGGCAGGCTACAAACCCCCTAAAAGAGGGTTGCGGCCTATACAAGTCATTGGCCTTCTACCCCTTTTCTATGATATAACCTCTATTGAAATTTTTGTGACTATAATTTATAAATTGGCTTTCGATATCAATGGAAAATGAAACATTCTATGCTTAAGTATATATGTGTATATAGACACATATATAAACAAAGTATTTTTTAATTGAGATCTATTACCAATAATAAAAAGGTAGGTTACAATATATGTGGCAGTAAGAAACCACACTATCCCCACCTGGCCAAAACACCAATACATACTACAAAATTATTACATAAGTACAATTTTCAAAAATAGATACATCTAGGTGCAAAACACCATTAACCAAAAACAAAGTAAAGTCTGTATAACCAATATCAAAATCAGTATAACATAGCCATGTAGAACATGAAGTATCCTTAAAAATAAAGTATTTTTTAAAATAATATATACATATATTATTTTGTTAAAAAGCATAATGTTGTTGGTAACAGATGAGGATCTAGAGTGCAAGATAGAAAGGAAAGATGATAGAAAATAAATACACAAATAAACTATTATAGAGAGATAGAGAAAATAGATTCTTAGGGAGACTAAAGAAAAAAGGTAATGGGTTAGAGACGTAATGAAGGATTAAAGCAAATTAATTTCATTTAGGGATTTTTAACCCCTTTTAGGCTAGTTGTATAGTCTAGATGTGGGTTATTTGTTTGGGAGAATATTTTGATACGGGTAGATGTACTTGAGCAAAGTATTAATTTGTTTGCTTGAATAACTTGCTTTAATTCCTTATTTTCACATTTTGGATGGATCTCAATTTAATCATATAGTTTCAAAATCTATAGTGTTTTTTTATTATGGCTTAAATTATACGTTTTTATAGACCTAACTAAGTTTAGAAATGATATATCTATGATGTCGAAAAGGATTTCTTTCCCATTAATTAATTAAATGATGTATTTTGGAATTACTTTTTGTTTGAAATTAAATCGAAGTATATTAATTAAATATTGTTTCAATTGAAAGATTTTTTGGAGCCTTTTTGGCTTGAAATTTAAATGTTGTAACCTCTATCTCAGACCTTGGTGAATTATAATGTTAGTTTAATCTCTCTTCTGCATTGGATTTAAATTTTTAGAAATAATTTGAAAGTATGATTAGCTTAATAGGATGTTTTTTAGGATAGGTGTTTAGGTCTTTCTCGAGGGGCGAGATTGCTTTTCGCCTTCACCTAGGAGCATAGAGGAGATGTTTACCACGAGAAGGAATCTCCCTATGACATAGCAGGACGCAACGCCACATCTTATTTAGTTGCATCACTTTATTCGAAACCCCTTCCCCACCCTATGTAGTGTGTCAAACGTTGCAGGTGCAACATTGTTGCGTGTGCATGTTAAGTGATCATGTGCATAGCACAAGTGTGTGAGATAGGTCTTATTTAAGAAATGTTTTTGTTGGTTTTGTTTTCATGTCGATGTGTAAATGTGGGTATGACATAAAGTATATAACCCATGACATTATGTAACCTGAACAAATAGGTTTCTTAGGTGGCATATTTATCCTAGATAACTTAGTTCTTGCATGGGAGACTACAGAATGGGCACAATAATCCACCCAAGATGCTCTAATTATAAAACTAGATTTTGATAAAGTGTATGACTGCATGTGCTGGTCCTTCATTCTTAATATGTTAAAATGGATAGAATTTAGACTCAAAATTTGTGAGCAAATTAAAATGTTGTTCATTAGTGCCAATATTAGAGTTCCTATCAATGGAGCCCTTTCCCCCCAATTCCCCTTGCAAAAATCTATCCGCCAAGGTTGGCCCTTGCACCATTTCTATTTGTTTTAGCAACTGATGCCCTTGGTTACCTTTTCTAGCATGCTCTATCTTCTAAACTTATTCATGGTATTTCATTTCCTAGTAATGCTAAAGTGTTTAATTCCCACTTTTTTAATGATAACATTTTGTTTATTCAAAATTTGGCCAATGAAGTGACCCATACTCTAGATATTTTAGAACTTTTTGTACTATGTCAGGACCCAAGCTTTCCATGCACAAAACTAAATTCACAAAGTTAAGATGGTACAATCACTAGATACCTTGGTATATCCTTTGGTATTAGAGTCTCCCTCAAAGAAATGTGAAACTGGTTCATGACCAAATTCAAAGGAAAACTTATGAGTTGGACCAATTGGTTTATATCCATGGCTAGTCACATCCAAGTTCCCAATAAAATCCTCCTAGCTAGCCAAGTTTACATTTCATCGTGTTGGTTTCTCTCTAAAAAATGCTACAACCAGTTGACTCAGTTGATTAGGAACTTTGTTTGGGCCAAATGTGGTGCAGGAGCACCAAGGATACAAGAAGACCAAACTCTTGATTTCTCTTGTTTTGAAGTTCATTTTTGTTTTGTTGGTTTCATAAGGTCCTAGAGACCATTCTCATGATGTAATAAGGCCATGATGCCATGTTGTAAAGGACTATGTCCCAATGTCTACAAACTACTATCCTAAAAGCCTTCTCAAGGCATATATAAGAATAATCTTCATGTTTGTGAGCCTTATCAAGGCATAACAAGGAGTTTAGGGTGGTGTAAGGTCTAGTTAAGGCCTAATTATATTGTAATCCTATTGAAGGCAGTTTCAAACTCCTAAACCCACTGTAATTCTGCTAACAAAGCATGTAAGTAGTGGTTTCCAAAACTACCAAAGGAAGTTCGATGGGAAGAGGGGGTTGTAAACCTTCCCATCAAACCAAACTATTTTTCAAGAGGTTGGAAAGGTCAATAACACCTTGAACATGATGATTGTAAGGTGTGTGAAGGAGTTCAAGACAATACAAATCAGTTCTTTGTATTTTCTGTGTTATTTTCTAAATTTTCTGCATAACAGTCCGTACCTTTCTATTATACGGCCCTGACATGGAGTCTAAATTGTTTGGAAGTGAAGTATGATGAGATGACTATCAATCAAGACTAGGTTTGGCTCATGTCATTGAAGTTAAGACAATCTACAACCATTTGATATCAAACGGTTCACTGAAATTGCTGTCTTCCTGAAGAACTTGTTGTTCCTGTGCATACCCCGACTGTGTACGGTCAAGTGGTGACTAGTGGCTATGTTGAAAAGTTAGTTTGGTGAGTCACCTTTCAATTGCATATGCTTTGTTTTCTTGACATTCCTTTATATTATTGTATTCCTCCTTTCTCTGCAAGTGGTCTGGGAAACCCTCAACTAGGGTTTTGACAGTAGTTTAATATGTTTCTTTCATTCCACTGATCCATCAAACTCTGTGATCAGTGGAATGAGTTTCCTAAGGTTTGTTTTAATGTATTGTAAGGGTATGTTGGGTAGAGGACTCTTATTTTTGAGATTTCATTGATTAAACTTAGCAAACCCATGTGCTAAGTGATTGACAGAAGTAGCAGTAGTTTGGTTTTTGAGGAAAATCGATCATGACAGCAAGGGAAGACTAAATATTGTGGTTTTGGGATGTCACTGACATGTTCAAGTGGTCTTGGAAGTTTCAAGCCTCCATCTAAAGGCACTTGCTTCACAAACTAGGCCTAATTAGGGCTTAAAAACACTAGGAGGGTTATTAGTTAGGGCATACCTCCCAAAACAACCCAAACCTATTCTTGAATATGTTGTGGGGAATCATAAAGAGCATCTTTCAACTATCTAAGATTTGCATTTGGAGATTAGTGCTAGAAGTTATTAGGATTGTTCTCTGTTTTTAGGGCTACTAGCCATTTTTGAGGTTTATGAAGGAAGTGTTGGTCCTGAGGGTGATCTGCCTTAACCAATGGATGGAATGAGTCCTCTAGCATCCCAAATCAACCTTTCCATGATGAGCCAGGAGTTCCCTTCTGTTGTTCCCACTTTTGCTTAAAGTTCTTTGTTTTTGGGCTTATAGAACCTTGTCTAGCTTGTCTAGTTTGCCTATCCTTTCCCATCCAATTTGCCTCTACATCATAGTGGTATCAGAGCCATAAAAGGTTATGTTGTTGGCCTAGTATATGTCAGCAGAGGAGAGTGAAGGAGAGGATAGCAATATGCCTCCAAAGGGGATGACCACCGAAGTGGTCAAGAAGTTCAAGGAGATGGAAAAGAAGATCAAGAGTGGAGTCAAGGAAGCACTCCAAGCAGAGTTGAAGGCATTGAGGATAGGGAAGAGGATAGATGAAGGTTCAGATGAAGAGGAAAAGAAAGAAGAAGAAGAAGAACAAGAAGAGGTAGAAGTACCTGCTGATCAAAGACATTTCCTTGAATCCATCAAGGCAATTGGCAAGGATTCTTCGGAGGCTCGGATGGAGATTCCCATGTTTAGTGGGAAGATGGATGTTGATGAAGTCATGGAGTGGATTGAGGATCTAAACAACTACTTTGAATACAAAGAAGTTCCTGAAATTAAGAGGGTTAAGTTTGTAAAAACTAAACTCAAAGGTGTTGCCCTTACATGGTGGAATTACACCCAAGGAGAGAGGGTAAAGAATGGGAAGAGTATGATCACTTCATGGAGTAGAATGTTGGAGAGGATCAAGTCCTAATTCCTTCCATCAGACTATGAGGTGCAGATCTACAAGAGGATACAAAATCTCAAGCAAAGAGATTTGGATGTGGCTACTTACCCCAAGGAGTTTCACAAATACACTCTTCGTTGTGGGTACATGGAGGATGAAAAAGCTAAGGTGGCAAGGTATCTAAATGGTTTGAGGTTCAATATCCAAGATGAAATTAGTTTATTGACCCCTGAAACTATGGAGAAGTGCTTTCAAGTGGCACTAAGGGCTGAAGAGAAGTTGAAGAGGAAAGGTGAGCAGCAAAGTAGAGCAAGAGGTGGTAGACATTTCAGAGGTAGGGGAAGTTTTGGGGGTAGAAATCAGTCCCAAAGAAGCCAAGGGGAATCTAGTTCCCAAGAGCAAAGTGGAGAATCCAGTTCTAGAGGAGGCTTTAGAGGAAGAAGGCCTAATGGGCGAGGTAGATTTGGTGGACCAGTGAGAGGTCCTAATGTCTTCACGGGAAGGTCCTACAATTGCAACTAAGTGGGACATCCAACCTTCAAGTGTCCTGAAAAGCAAGCCTCAAGCTCTCATAGAGGAGAGAGAAGGAACCAATTGATCCAAGAGGAAGATTGCCAAAGTGTCAACTCTCCAATTGGAAGTGCAGCCTTGGTCCATGAAGGAGAAAGTTTAATGATGAGAAGAACTATGTTGAAGGTGCCTCAAACACAAGAACCACCTCAAAGGAAGACATTGTTCAGGACAACATGCAAGGCCTATGGTAAGATTTGCAAGGTAATTTTTGATTTAGGCTCAACTAAAAATTTGGTTTCCATTGAAATGGTAGACAAATTGAAATTGAAAAGGCTTCCTCGTGTTAGTCCTTATAAAGTATCATGGTTGAATAAAGGGCAACAAGTTTTGGTAGATGAACAATCATGGGTTGAATTTGAGATAGGAGAATATAAGGACAAAATTCTGTGTGATGTAATTCCTATGGATGCTTGTCATTTGCTGTTAGGACATCCATGGAAATATGATGTTCAATCACAACATGATGGTAAAACTAATTCTTTCATCATAACTAAGAATGGTAGAAAGTATAGAATGGATCCATTACCTGATGAGCATGTAGAAAAGAATGTTGGGTCAAGTGTCATGTGGTGCAGAGGCACCTACCTAACAGCTGGCCTCCTTGAGGCAGTTAGTTTGTTATAGGTCCGCATGATGACGTACATGATCAGGATATAGGATAACATGATCAGGATATAGGTGAATTGTCCGCATGATGACAGGATAGTCTATTTTTAGTATGTTTGACTTTATCATGTAATAAGGTCCATTGGACTGATGCTATGTATTAGATCAGCATAGGAGTATGTGTAGGCAGTTAGAGATCGGGATAAGGTTATCTGAGCTGTCCTCTCTCCCAGCCGCTTGGAAGCTCCCAGCCGCTGGGAAGTGAGTTGGTAGTACTCGAAGGATTTGTTATATATACCTTCGATCTGTTAGGGTTTAGATATAGTTCATATTGAGTTTGATAGATGTTATGTTCAGGAGAGTAGTACTGGTGATATGCTGTACTGGTGATCAGTCCAGATATTGTGAAGCAGAATTGTAAAAGCAGGACATTTGAATCTCAATTGAATAAGATCTCATCTTTTGCAGTATTTGAGTTGATCAGTTGTATCTGTGTTGATTTCCTTTCTGTTTGCAAGTTAATGGGTACTTTCAACCCTTCCACCGGTTGATCCTGCAAATCGGTGGAATGGTCCTGTATCATAGCTTAGGTTGCATTTGTGTTTTCTGTTTATGCATTGCATTGTTCAAGAGATCAGTTAGGAGCATGCTGTGAATCAGCCTAGCATCCTCATGTGCTAGGTATAGAAAGATAAGTTGTTAGACTTTGGTTTGAAGGTGATCCGGCCCGGTCGTCACATTGTCTTTGTGAAATTGAGCGGTTCGGAGTGGTTACATGCAGTGGACGGATACACAGGAGTCTGCATGTGCATTTCCAGTCGGAACGAGCGGCATCATCATCTGCGAATGCATCGCCATCAGGATCGGGTCATGAAGCTGTTGAAGTTTGCATGTTGCAAGTGCATCATGATGTTCTAAGTTGGATATATACTCAGTGTATATATCGCAGTCAGGATCATCTCTCGGGGAAGCTCATCATCCGCATATCGCTAACAGATGCTGGTGTGAAAGTTTAGTTTTTGTCTAAGTATTGAAGAGTTCATCAGGATGATGTGTGACGTCATCGTCATCAGGATATGACGTCATCATCATCAGGATATTAAGAAATCCCTCTATGCGAGTTTATCCTGTTGTCGCTAAGTGGTTAAGTATCGGCGTAGGCAGGAAGTTGTGAAACATCATCAGGAGGTTCCAAGACAACCGGATAAATTATATCATGATGCTGTTGCTTGTATCGTCGGCTAGCGGAGCATCGAAGGGAAGCAGTTGAATGTATCGTCATCAGGATATTTGGAGCGACCGGATATTTGGATATCCTGCTGACGAAGGGAGTGTTGAAGATCATGATGACGCCGCTAGAGTTTGGCGCCCGATGAACAGTGCAACCGGAGGATGTTTGCGCCCGTTGAATATCATGATGATGACGACAGGCGACAGGCGGAGGAGATGAACAGTAGCCGGCAGGAGGATAAGTGTGAGCGTCCGAAATATGATGATGCTGTTGAAATATGATGATGCTGTTGTTGTTTTTAGGAAATATGATGATGATGCTGAGCCGATAGGGATTTTTATCATGCTGTTTGTATTGTTGGCAGCTCCTTCCTGTTAGTTAGCTTCCGTTACGTTTCGCTCTGCATCATCATGATTGTGAATGGTAAAGAGTTTCTAGATACCCTTAAGGAGGAAGGAACCCAAGGGTATGCTCTGATTTTGAAGCCTAAAAACAGTCCTAGTTTGCATGATCCTAGTAAGGAAGAAGTTCCTAATGAGGTGCAACAATTGCTAGAGAAGTATAAGGGGATTATGGTAGAAGAAATTCCTAATGAGTTGCCACCTATTAGGGACATAAGCCATCAAATTGACTTCATACTGGTATCTAATTTGCCAAACAAAGCAGCCTACAAGATGACACCTTCACAAAATGAAGAGATTGCCAAGCAAGTGCAAGAATTGTTGGATAAGGGATTGGTGAGAAAGAGCCTTAGCCCATGTGCTGTCCCAACAGTCCTAGCCCCTAAAAAGGATGGTAAATGGAGGTTGTGCATGGATTCTAGAGCCATTAACAAGATTACCATAAGATATAGGTTCCATATGCCAAGGATTGAGGACCTAATGGACTATTTGGGAGGGGCTAGATACTTTTCCAAGGTAGATCTTAAGAGTGGGTATCATCAAATTAGAATCAAACAAGGGGATGAATGGAAGACAACATTCAAAACAAATGAGGGTCTTTATGAGTGGTTGGTGATGCTATTTGGTCTATCTAATGCTCCAAGTACTTTTATGCGTCTCATGAATGAAGTGTTGAAGGATTTCATTGGCAAATTTGTTGTGGTTTACTTGGATGACATTCTTATTTTTAGCAGGACTAAGGAGGAGCATTTGCAACATTTGGATCAAGTTTTGAAGAAGTTGCATGATGAACAATTGATGATCAACATGGAAAAGAATGTCTTCATGAAGGAAGAACTCACCTATCTTGGTTTTGTGATTTCACAAGGTAGTTTGAAGATGGATCCAACAAAGGTAGAAGCCATTTTGTCATGGCCAACTCCAAAAACAGCATGTGATGTGAAAAGTTTCCATGGTTTGGCAACATTTTATAGGAAATTTATAAGGGGTTTTAGTCATATTTGTGCACCAATTTTGGATACCATCAAAGCGGGGTAGAAATGTAAGTTTTTGTGGACAAAGGCAGGCAATGATTCTTTTGAAATTCTAAAACAAAAGGTAGCACAACAGCCCATACTTGTTTTGCCCGACTTTAATAAGTTGTTTGTGGTGGAATGTGATGCTAGTAATCTTGCTATAGGGGCTGTCCTAAGTCAAGAGGGCATGCCTGTTGCTTTCTTTAGTGAAAAATTGAATGATGCTAAGAGAAAGTACTCTACTTATGATTTGGAATTGTATGCAATGGTGCAAGCTTTGAAAAAATGGAGGCACTATCTTTTGCCAAAAGAATTTATTGTTTATACTGACAACCATGCACTTAGTTTTCTAAATTCACAGGAGAAACTCAATCATAGGCATATGAAATGGGTTGAGCAACTCCAATCCTATACTTGTTCAATCAAACACAAGAAGGGGTAGGCTAACAAAGTGGCAGATGTATTGAGTAGAAGGGTGTGTATGGTTCAAGAAATTCAGTTGCAAAGTGCAGGAGTTGATGCTCTCAAGCATATGTATCAGGATGATGAAGATTTCAAGGAGGTATATGAAGTTTGTTCACAATTTTTAGACTCTTATCATTCTGATTTTTCTGAGTTTTTGTTGCAGCAGGGGTTATTGTTCAAAGGCAGCCAACTATGTGTTCCTAAATGTTCCATGAGGGAGAACATCATAAAGGGAAAACATTGTGGTGGACTAGGAGGTCATTTTGGATTGGATAAAACATTGGATTAGGTGAAGAGGTTTTATTTTTGGCCTAAAATGCAATCAGATATCAGAAAATTTGTTGAATGTTGTAGTTTTTGTCAAAGGGCAAAGGGTACTTCATCTAATGCTGGTCTATATCAGCCACTTCTTATTCCTAATAGGCCATGGGAAAGTATTAGCATGGATTTTGTGTTGGGTCTTCCTAGGACTCAAAGAGGCTTTGATAATATATTTTTTGTGGTGGATAGATTTAGTAAGATGGCTCATTTCTTGCCATGTAAATGCACTAATGATGCTTCTCACATTGCTGGTTTGTTCTTCAAGAAATTGTTAGAATCTATGGTTTGCCTCTTAACATTGTGACTAACAGGGATCCAAAGTTTGTAGGCCATTTTTGGCGCACTTTGTGGAAGAAGTTGGGCACTTAATTGTCCTTTACTTCAACCTATCACCCTCAGACTGATGGCCAAACTGAGGTAGTGAATAGGTCCTTGGGAAACCTTCTTAGGTGTCTTACCAAGTAGCACGGAGAGGCATGGGATATGATCATCCCTCAAGCAAAGTTTGCCTATAATGATTCGACCAATAGGAGCACATGAAGGAGTCCATTTGAGATTGTTTATGGCATTCATCCAAGAGGTGTTCTTGAATTGAGAGACCTACATGGATTAGAAAGGAAAAGTGCTCAAGGTGAAGACTTTGCATTAGCCATGAAGGACATTCATGATAATGTCAAGGAAACTCTTCAAAAGAACAATGACAAGTACAAGGAGAAAGCCAATGAAAGAAGGAGAGATGTACAATACAAGGTTGGGGATTTGGTCATGGCTCATTTGAAAAAGGAGAGACTTCTTAAGGGGTAGCCAACCAAACTCCTCATGAAGAAGATAGGACCATGCCGGATTGTGCACAAGTTTGGGCCCAATGCCTATGAGATTGAACTCCCTCAAGGCTTGGCCATATCTCCTATCTTCAATGTTTCATATTTGTTCCCTTTCAAAGGTGATTCTAATACAAATTCAGAGGCAGATATGATAGCAGCAGAAGATGAAGATTGGGTCAAAGGTCTTCCACCCAATCAGCCACTGAAGTTGGAATGCATTCTTGACACCAAGGTCTTGAAGAAGACAAGGAAGAGGACATACAAGTAGTTTCTTGTCAAATGGAGTGGCTTGCCTATTAAAGATGCCACTTGGATGACTGAAGAAGACATATTGAAACTATTAGATTTAGGACAGACAACTGAGAGGGGGGGTGAATTAGTTGTCCAAAACTTTCTTCAATTAATCACTTAGATTCTTTTCTTAATCCAACAGCATAACAATAAATCAATCATGGAAATGTAATGCAACAATTCAAGAGGAGAAACACATTAACACATATGACACCAAGATTTTTGACGTGGAAAAACTGGTTAAGGGAAAAACCACGGGGTGATTAACCCAAGATTGTATTCTTTGTTAGAAGAATAGAAAGAACAAGATGGCACATGCCAATTAGGGCTCACTACCTGAGCACACTGCTCACAAGAGGCCCACTACCTACAAGAGACACACTGTCTACAAAATAATAAGTATTACACACTTGAACTGAAGAATAGCATCTTCAGCATGCTTGAGTCAGTTCCATTTAAGCCCAATACTTCTGCTCTGCCTTTTCACTTTCCTCCTCTCTACCACACTCTCATCTCCACACCAAGATACAATTGAAATGACTTTATAACTCTTTATTTATACAAGACATCGACTTAAAGGGATAATCATCCAAGTTGGCAAACATTATAGACAAAATACATAAATACAATATGATTAATTACAAAAGGACTTCATGCAGATCAGCACACTGTCGATCACACAGATTGTAGACTTCAATCTTCCTTTAGGAACACACCATTCTTCACAAAACATCTTCAAGATCTTCCGCAGGATGTGTAACTCATTCGGTCAGCCTGACTTGGGAAGAACACCATCATCCGGAAGCAATTCTTCAATTACAAGATTAATCTTCAATGTGGACTACCAACACGAACTGGACACGATCCAAAGACCTTTACAAGCTTGCCTGAATCACCAAGATCATCCGCACTACTTCTGTTTGCTGAATTCATTCTCACCTTCATCCGGAACCTCAAGAACACAGTCTGTCAACATTGTCATATTGGAATAGATGCTTACAGACCTCTATACCACGAACCAATTGAGTTGTTACTTCATATTAACTTCCTAAACACTCCACCAAATCTGTAGAATAGGATATTGTATTTCCGGATCCCACCGGACCTATCTGTATCACTCTGTCACCTCTGAACACCTGTCGGAACCAGTTTTACTTGAGTGGCCATAACTTCTTCAGATCTTCATGTAGACCTCTGAAATCTTTACTGGATCATATTAAGACACATATATGCAAACGCTTTGAAGCGCATCCTCTGATCTTCATCTTAGCTGGGATATTTACCTTACTGTCTCCACTGATCCTCTCTGTTCCTGACTAGGACTAATTTTCTCAATATCCTCAGCACAAAGCTCATCCAAACCTTATCATCAATGTAATAGGAGTGTGTTGACATCAATGACAACACCGGTTAGGCCCATACTTGCAACAATCTCCTCCTTTGTCATTGATGGCAACATATGATGTGAAAAACTATTTTAACCATCAAGACAAGAACTTCTCCTTACTAACATAATTCCCCCTATCAACAACAACCATTCACATGTATTCTCTTCCTTTACTGCTCCCCCTTTGATCAAGAACTACTTGTTTTTCACATGTCTTCTCTCCCTCTTTGACATCAATGGCAAAGGGCACATACTTGCATTACTTTAGAATCATATGAGCTACTCCCCCTGAGTAGCAGCTTCCCATCATCAATCCGGACCATAAGATATGACTGTGAGATCCACCAGACTGATGCACATCAGTGCACCTTAATTCAGAACCGGAGGGGTAATAACCCCTAACTTCTCCCTAAGATACTCAAAAGAGTCCTTAGGTAGAGGTTTAGTAAAGATATCTGCAATCTGATCCTTGGAAGGCACAAACTCCAATCTGACTTCATTCTTGTTCACTTGCTCTCTCAAAAAGTGAAACTTGATGGATATATGTTTAGTCTTTGAATGCAACACCGGATTCTTTGATATATTTATTGCACTTGAATTATCATAGAAGATTGTGATAGGTTCTTCATAGTCCACTCTGATATCTCTTAGCATTTGCTTCATCCACAATACTTGAGTGCAACTACCTGCTGCTGTAATATATTATGCTTCTGTAGTGGACAGAGATATTGCCTCTTGTTTCTTGCTCAGCCCAGAAACCAATCTCTTCCCCAAAAAGAATGCTCCACCACTAGTACTCTTTCGGTCATCCACATCTCCTGCCCAATCTGCATCTGTATATGCATGAAGAGAGAAATTATGATCTCTAGGATACCACAACCCATACTCAACTGTCCCTTTTAGATATCTAGAAATCCTCTTGATTGCCATGAAATGAGATTATCTAGGATCAACTTGGAATCCAGCAATAAGACTAACAACATTCATAATGTTAGGTCTAGTTTGAGTAAGATACAATAGTCCTCCAATCATTAACCTATACTTTTTTTGATCAGCCTTAGGAGAGTCATCATCTTTGCTCAGTTTACATCTAGTTGCCATGGGAGTATTCATTGGTTTTGAATCTTCCATCCCAAATTTCTTCAACAATTCTTTCACATATTTGGTCTGAGAAATGAAGATTCCTTTCTTTGTTTGAGTGATTTTCAAACCCAAGAAGAAGTTCATTTCCCCAAACATGGACATCTCAAATTCATTTTTCATTTGATTTGCAAAGGTTTTGCACATACTATCTCTTCCTCCAAAAATGATATCATCAACAAATACTTCAACAATTAAGATATTTTCATGATCAATTTTGAAATACAAATTACTGTCCGCAATACCTTTATTGAAACCAATCTTCAAAAGGTGCTTATCCAATCTTTCATACCAGGCTCTTGGAGCTTGCTTGAGTCCATACAATGCTTTTTTCAACTTGCAGACCATATCACCATGATCAGACAATTGAAATCCATCCAGTTGCTTAATGTAAACTTCTTCCAAGTCACCATTTAGGAAGGCAGATTTGACATCCATCTGATATACTTTGAAATCTTTGAAGGAAGCAAAGGCAAGAAATAATCTGACTGCTTCAATTCTTGCCACCAGAGCAAAAGTTTTCTCAAAATCAACTCCTTCTACTTGGGAGTAACCCTTGCAGACCAATCTGGCTTTGTTTCTGACTACGTCACCATCTTCATTCAGTTTATTCCAGAAGACCCATTTGGTTCCAATCACATTCTTGTTTTTAGGTCTAGGAACAAGATCCCAAGTGTGATTTTTCTCAATTTGCATCAACTCTTCCTCCATTGCTTTAGTCCAGTTATCATCATTGCAAGCTTCACTCACTGTCTTAGGTTCAATCTTTGAAATCAGACAATACTCTTCTATTCCTTGAGCAATTCTTCTTCTTGTTTGTACACCTTTGCTTTTATCACCTATGATCTGATCTTTAGAGTGATTCAATCTTACATACCTGGGAACTTTGGGAGTTTCTTGCACTTCTGATTCTTGAACAGGTTCATTCAAACTTAACTCTTCCTCTTGATTTACTGGATCAGTCTGAGTCTGAATTTCAGAGGGAGCTTGAACTTTTTGAACAAAAACATCATTTTGATCATCTTCATCATATTCATAAAATCTTGAGGGTTTTTCAATACCTTCATCAACCTTCACATTTGTACTTTCCACAATCTTCCTTAGTCTCTTGTTATAACACCAGTATGCTTTGCTTTGAGTAGAGTAACCCAAGAATATTCCTTCATCACTTCTAGCATCAAATTTGCCTAAATCTTCATCTCTTTTAATGTAACATTTGCTACCAAAGACTCTAAAATACTTCATAGTGGGAGTGATTCTAAACCAAAGTTCATAAGGAGTCTTATTGGTATTGTTTTTGATTTGAACTCGATTAAGAGTGTAGACTGCAGTGCTTACAACTTCTCTCCAGTAGATCTGAGGAACATTTGCTTCCATCATCATGGTTCTAGATGCCTCATAGATGGTCTAGTTCTTTCTCTCCACTACTCCATTCTGCTGTGGTGTCCTTGGAGCAGACAACTATCTCTTTATCCCATGTTCCTCACAAAATTCTATGAACTCACTGGATGTGAATTCTCCACCTCTATCAGATCTCAGACACTTTAATTTTGATCTGGTTTCATTCTCTACCATAGCCTTGAATATTTTGAATTTCTCAAGAGCTTTTGATTTCTCTTTCAGAAAAGTTACCCACATCATCCGGGAATGATCATCAATTAATAACATGAAGTATCTATCACCTTGCACACTCCTGATTCTTGCCGGACCACACAGATCAGTATGAACTAGGTCCAATAATCCGGTAGAAGATTGTTCCTTGCTTTTGAATGAGATTCAACTTTGTTTACCCAACTGACATTCTTTGCACAAACTATTGGTAGGTTTTATCAATTTTGGAAGATCCCTTATAGCCTGAGTGTTGCTTATCTTGATGATATTATCAAAATTCACTTGACACATTCTCCTATGCCATAACCAACTCTGATCAATTTGAACAAATAAGCAACTTTTACCAGTACCAATGAAGTGGAAGATGTTACCTTTAGTTTGAGTACCAGATGCAATCTCTATTCTTGAGCTTTCAAAGATCTTGCATTTTCCATTTTTGAATCGAAGATCATAGCCTTTGTCCACCAACTGTCCAACATTGAGAAGATTGTGCTTCAGACCTTCAACATACAGTACATTACTGGTTTTGTTCTTTCCATCAAAAGAAATAGTTCCTCTTCCTCTGATTCTGCTAGCAGAATTATCACCAAATTTTACCACTCCTCCTTCATACCTTTCCAAATCTATGAACTTATTTTTGTCACCTATCATATGGTGAGAGCATCCACTGTCAATGACCCAATCATCCTTTTCTTCAACTTGGGCAGCCAGAGCTCTTTCTACAATTTTGTGATTAACAGATTCAAAGGGCATTGGATCTTCTTCTTTGATGGCAATAAACACCCAGTCACTTCCAGATTTGTTTCCTATTTCTGATTCATCATCTGTTACTCCTTCATCATCATCATCTTCATATACATAGTAACATTTCTTTTGGAACCTTGATCTGTTAGGATTTGGCCTTGAAAATTGTTTCAGACATCTTGAGGCAAAATGACCAATTTTGTTGCAGTTAAAACATTCAAAAGGTAATTTCCCTTCATACTTACCAGATCCTCTTAGCAGTCTTTTTGCAATAAGGGCTTCAAATTGAGCAGCTTCCGCTTCCTTCTTCCAGGTCTTTTCTTGCTTTCTCATACCATGATAGTTTCTTTGAAGAGTTCTCTCCCGGATCAAACTTTTGTTTTCCTTTAACAGAGGCACTAGCTTTGAATGTAGATTCAGCCTTGGGGGAGCATCTCCAAACTTAGTCAATTCAAATGCAACCAATTTACCAACCAATTGATCTCTTGTGATACCTGTAATAGATCTGAATTCTTCAATGGCAACAACCTTGTACTTGCAAGATTCAGGAAGGAATCTGAGAACTTTGCCAATAATCTCATCTTCATCCAAGATTCCACCAGCACATCTAATGCTACAAACAAGCTCATTTACTCTTGGCATAAATGTGGTGATATTTTCATCTTCTCTCATCTTTAGATTTTTGAATTTTCCTTTCAGATTCTATAGCTTGGCACATTTAACATATTTATCTCCTTCATGTAGAAGTTCCAGTTTTTCCCAAATCTCAAAAGCAGTTTGTAGGTCAGCAACATTTTCAGCTCTGAATCAGACAAGGCACTTAGAAGATCTTCTTTAGCCCGCAGATTGTTTTCAGCATCTTTGATTTCATCTACGGTTCTCGGACCATTCTGTGGAGGGGTATACTTCTTTGAAGCCATGATCCAATACTGCATTCCCATACATTGCAAGTGACATTCCATGCAACTTTTCCAAAGAGTAAACTTGGTTCCATCAAACCTCAGACTATCCTTCTTGTAGGACGACATCCTAGATCTCCTCAAGCGGTTAAGCTCTTTTAGAGGAACTTAGCTCTGATACCAATTGTTAGATTTAGGACAGACAACTAAGAGGGGGGGTGAATCAATTTTCCAAAACTTTCTTCGATTAATCACTTAGATTCTTTTCTTAATCCAGCAGCATAACAATAAATTGATCATGGAAATGTAATGCAACAATTCAAGAGCAGAAACACATTAACACAAATGACACCAAGATTTTTGACGTGGAAAACCCGGTTAAGGGAAAAACTACGGGGTGATTAACCCAAGATTGTATTCTCTATCAGAAGAATAGAAAGAACAAGATGGCACATGCTAATTAGGGCTCACTGCCCGAGCACACTGCTCACAAGAGGCCCACTGCCTACAGGAGACACACTGTCTACAAAATAATAAGTATTACATACTTGAACTAAAGAATAACATCTTCACCATGCTTGAGTCAGTTCCATTTAAGCCCAATACTTCTACTCTACCTTTTCACTTTCCTCCTCTCTACCACACTCTCATCTCCACACCAAGATACAATTGAAATGACTTTACAACTCTTTATTTATACAAGACATCGACTTAGGGATAATCATCCAAGTCAGCAAACATTACAGAGAAAATACATAAATACAATATGATTAATTACAAAAGGACTTCACGTAGATTAGCACACTATCGGCCACACAGATTGGAGACTTCAATCTTCCTTTAGGAACATGCCATTCTTCACAAAACATCTTCAAGATCCTCCGCAGGATGTGTAACTCATCCGGTTGGCCTGACTTGGGAAGAACACCATCATCCGGAAGTAATTCTTCAATTATGAGCTCAATCTTCAATGCAGACTGCCAACACGAACTGGACATGATCCAAAGACCTTCACAAGCTTGCTTGAATCACCAAGATCATCCGCACTACTTTTGTTTGCTCAATTCATTCTTACCTTCATCTAGAACCTCAAGAACACAGTATGTCAACACTATCATATTGGAATAGATGCTTGCAGACCTCTATACCACTAATCAATTGAGTTGTTACTTCATATTGACTTCCTAAACACTCCACCAAATCCGCAAAACAAGATATTGCATTTCCAGATCACACCGGACCTATCTGTATCACTCTGTCACCTCTGAACACCTGTTGGAACCGGTTTTTCTTGAGTGTCCATAACGTCTTCAGATCTTCATACAAACCTCTGAAATCTTTACTAGATCATATTAAGACACATATATGCAAATGCTTTGAAGTGCATCCTCTGATCTTCATCTTAGCTGGGATCTTTGCCTTACTGTCTCCATTGATCCTCTTTGTTCCTAACTAGGACTAATTTTCTCAATATCCTCAGCACAAAGCTCATCCAATCCTTATCATCAATGCAACAGGAGTATGTTGACATCAATGACAACACTGGTTAGGCCCATACTTGCAACAAAAACATGGTGTCACCATTGCTGATCTACTTCCTCAAGAGACTTGAGTTCTCTTTCCACCCGGGGAGTATGGTGCAGGAGCACCAAGGATACGAGAAGACCAAACTCTTGATTTCTCTTGTTTTGAAGTTCATTTTTATTTTGTTGGTTTCATAAGGTCCTAGAGACCATTCTCATGATGTAATAAGGCCATGATGCCATGTTGTAAAGGACTATGTTCCAATGTCTACAAACTACTGTCCCAAAAGCCTTCTCAAGGCATATAGAAGGATAATCTTCATGTTTGTGAGCCTTATCAAGGTATAACAAGGAATCTAGGGTGGTGTAAGGTCTATTTAAGGCCTAATTATATTGTAATCCTGTTGAAGGTAGTTTCAAACTCCTAAACCCACTGTAATTCTGCTAACAAAGCATGTAAGTAGTTGTGGTTTCCAAAACTACCAAAGGAAGTTTGATGGGAAGAGGTGGTTGTAAACCTTCCCATCAAACCAAACTATTTTTCAAGGGGTTGGAAAGGTTAAGAACACGTTGAACATGATTATTGTAAGGTGTGTGAAGGAGTTCAAGACAATACAAATCAGTTCTCTACATTTTCTGTGTTATTTTCTAAATTTTCTGCATAACAGTCCGTACCTTTCTATTATACGGCCCTGTCATGGAGTCTAGATTGTTTGGAAATGAAGTATGATGAGATGAATATCAATAAATACTAGGTTGGTCTCATGTCATTGAAGTTAAGACAATCTACAACCATTTGATATCAAACGGTTCACTGAAATTGCTGTCTTCCTGAAGAACTCGTTGTTCCTGTGCATACCCCGACTGTGTATGGTCAAGTGGTGACTAGTGGCTATGTTGGAAAGTTAGTTTGGTGAGTCACCTTTCAATTGCATATGCTTTGAGTTCTTGAAATTCCTTTATATTATTGTATTCCTCCTTTCTCTGTAAGTGGTCTGGGAAACCCTCAACTAGGGTTTTGACAGTAGTTTAATATGTTTCTTTCATTCCATTGATCCATCAAACTCTCTGATTAGTGGAATGAGTTTCCTAAGGTCTGTTTTAATGTATTGTAAGGGTATGTTGGACAGAGGACTGTTATTTTTGAGATTTCATTGATTAAACTTAGCAAACCCATGTGCTAAGTGAATGATAGAAGCAACAGTAGTGTGGTTTTTGAGGACAGTCGATCATGAAAACAAGGGGAGACTGAATCTTGTGGTTTTGGGGTGTCACTAACATGTTCAAGTGGTCTTGGAAGTTTCAAGCCTCCATCTAAAGGCACTTGCTTCACAAACTAGGCCTAATTAGGGCTTAAAAACACTAGGAGGGTTATTGGTTAGGGCATACCTCCCAAAACAACCCAAACCCATTCTTGAATATGTTGTGGGGAATCATAAAGGGTATCTTTCAATTATCTGAGATTTGTATTTGGAGGTTAGTGCTAGAATTTATTAGGACTGTTCTCTGTTTTTAGGGCTACTAGCTATTTTTGAGGTTTATGAAGGAAGTGTTGGTCCTGAGGGTGATCTGCCTTAACTAATGGATGGAACGAGTCCTCTAGCATCCCAAATCAACCTTTCCATGATGAGCCATGAGTTCCCTTCTGTTGTTCCCACTTTTGCTTAAAGTTCTTTATTTTTGGGCTTATAGAACCTTGTCTAGCTTGTCTAGTTTGCCTATCCTTTCCCATCCAATTTGCCTCTACATCAAAATGGGGCAACAAGAAAGGTCTTCCTTCCACATCTTGGTTACATTGTATTTAGCCAAAGGACAAAAGAGGCTTGGGGTTTATTGATCCGTACACCCAGGGCATTTACATCACCACTAAATGTATTTTATAGGCATTGGAAGGGGAGGCCCCCTAAAAACATTTGGTTTTATTCCACACTCAATCTATTGTCATTGGCCGCTCATGGGACATGGTCAATTGGAATGAAAAACTCCTCCTTGCTCCTTTTTTTAAAACCCATGGGCTAAACCATTCAACTCTATTTGGAAAGCTTGGCAAATCACTTTGAATAAGCTAATTTGGTATGATCGATCCTTTAGTCATGGTCTCAGTTTTACAACCTCCTGCATTTGGCAAGCTACTTAATTTAGTGAGGGAAAACCCCTTGGCACCATTAAGAGTTTTAAATGCAAACACCTTTTTTAAAATGGAATTCAAGTCTTTCAGGATTTATGGTACCTAATTACCTTCAACTGGAAATCCTGGCAACAACTTCGATCCCAATTCAATTTGGCATCTTCTTCCAAACAACCTCTTCTCCAAATCCAATAACTTGTTCCTTCTAAACTCTATTTCATGATGTCCTCCCCTTTCCATTATAACTTTTTGAAATATTAGAGATGGCCTGATAAGTGCAACATCTGCTACTTGAACCCTTTTAAAAAATTTATAGATGACTTCTCCCTTTAATCTTGCTCTTGCATCATCTCAATGTTAAGTGGAACTACAAATTCATTCAGGAAAAATGGAATGAGTTTAGCCTGCAAATTTGGAAGTCCAAAGTTGATGCCTAATTCCAACTTATGGTATGGAAAATACTTCATGTCAAGCTGCCCATCAGTAACCATCTCAAATTTCTTCATCCACCATTGTCTTGTCATTTTTGTGCTAAAACTAAGTCAATAAAACATGCATTCTAGCTTTGTCCTCATGCCTGCAACCTTTGGTGCTCCCTTTTATCATTGCTTCCTTCTCTCTTCTTGCAAACCTAGTCATGGAAAACTACACTTCTTGGTATCTTCCCTTTTTCATAATGTTCTCACAATTCAAACGTGTAGGCAGATCATCCTCAAATTTATTTGGAAGTTCCGCTACTCTGTTGTATTCATTGACACCTCCTTACCCCTCCAAATTGAAACTCAAATGATTTGCTAGAATCTGTCACTCCAAACCACTAATTTGCCAGCATTACTTCAAGAATATCGACAAACCAACAACAATTTTAAAATAACTATTTATAATCTTCAAGCACGACTCTAGTTGGTTGAAGGATAAAATCTTGACAACATTATAGATAGCCAGTCTCAATAAGGTGGGATTGAATTCACAATACTCATGATTCTTCTGCAAAGTTTTCTTCATGTCTCCTTGGAGGGGTTTAGCTTTAATTGCCTACTACATTTGAGGTTTTCAATTCAAGATCAAATTTGTGCTAAAAGAAGCTTAGTCACTGCTTTTATTTGTTGTGTCTAATATTGTTGTGTAGCCTAGGAATGCTTGATTAGGATCATGTGTTATTTATTTATTGTAGCCCTATTGTTGAGTACTCCTTGTGATCAACATTTTTGGTCATATTATTCCTTCAAAAAAACCAAAGTGAAGTTCATAATTTTTATTTACAAAAATTACAACAATATTTGTTATGATATGTCAAGATTAAGGTTTTATGGCTGTATGTTCTCTGGGAAAAAGTAAAGAAGTCAGAGTAGTATGGATTGTTGCTCATTGAATCTTATTGTATGGTACTTTGGACTTTTGTTTACTGTTATTGCTTGTGTTAATTTTCTATGGTGTTTTTGAGTTCTCTCGACGGATTTCTACCTTTCCTTTCTTGCTTCTTGCATTTGGTTTCTTTAGCTATTGTTTTATTCTTTTTGCTTACTCCTTGATTAAAAAAAAGGTGAAATAAAATGGATCAATAATATCATAGAGTAAATATTATCATATAGTAAATAATAATTAATGAAGGATGATATCACTTAGTTTTATGATTCAAGATGAATGCTAATTGATGTAGATAGTCAAATTGATGTGTTTTAGAATTGTAGATGTTCTAGGTAGTCATATATATGGATTAGAATAAAAATATTTCCTTTCTCACTATGTTGGGTTGATTTTGTAGATATGGATCTAAATCTCAACTGTGTATGTGTTTAATAATTTTAAACTCAACCCTTGATGATCTATAGATTTTGCTCTGCAAATTATTAAAAAAGTAGACTACTAGACAACTATATTTTATGCTATAGTACTCTAAGGGTTTTTCTATTAAGTTTGTAGTATTTAAAAATATCTTCATAGACAACAAGTTTCAAACATGTACATGGATTCAAAAATGATTGCCAGATGATTCACATGTGCTAAGAAGAGTGTGATTAGTTATGATAGATTCTTTGCTTGATTTGAGGCATACTCCTCTATACTTCAGGCTTAGCTAGACCTAGGAGGGATATTCCTAGAGGCATGAAATAGAAGACAAAAAAAACACAACCATACCCAATGGACACTTGACCCCAAAGCTATCACTAGGTCAAGACAAACTGGCTACACAGGCCTCTGATTAAGCTGATTACTGCACTATGCATTTGCACCCAAACATAGCAATATTACATTCTTGAGATGAATTCATTTAACTTCACATACACAATATACACAGTGCAAGCATACATGTACATGATTCTAAAAGATTAAAATAATTTTGCATCACTTCAGATCTATCCCTGGTTATTACACTGAATCATGAACAACATGAGAAACCCTAAACTAAACTTACTCCTAATCCTACAACTAATAGGACGAGGGTTTGATTAAAATGATGATTCATCCATCCCCAATATGGACTGGTGCCTACTCCATTGGGAAATTGAGTCATGAACAACAAATGAAAGAAGCACACCTATCAAAATATCAACAAAACCATGAGTTGAAGACATACAACTCTAAAATATATTTCATAAGATGGACATACTTATTTATCCCAAATACAACTGCAATAATCCACACATAATAGAAGAAAGACCCATTCAAAAGGTTTGCACTATTTAAATATTGTCATACATTATTTGACTTCTGTTACATTCATGCCAACAAATGTGGCAAAGGAGAATATAAAGTTGTGATTCAATATCCCCCTTAATCATTACAAATCACCTTGGAGACATACCATGATATGAGAATATTCAATGAAACCTTTCCTCCCTTCTGCTGGACACATCCCTTCATTTCTTGTTCAGACATTATCCTCTACTTGATGCCCTAAAATCTCCCTTAGTCTTTCCAGACCAAACAATAGGTTCAACAACCAACCCTTTAGATGAGTTTCAATCTTCCTTTTATAGCCCTCAGAACTTTGACATGAGGATGAAATAGGCAGGAAAACCCCCAACAACTCCACCAACAACCATAAAAACATTAATTTCAACTACCCATTTTGCATTAATGGCGATCGTATAAGTTGTTGGCATGTTTATGGATGGTGGAAGGAGAGGGGAAGGCAAAATAATCGAGCCTCGACCAATCAGGCTTATACCAAGCAATTGACCTCTAAAAGGGTGAAGAAGGAAACCCTGATCTCCAAAGTCCAAAAGCAACAAATGGAATCCATTAGATTTCAAAGATCGAGCCTTCACCATACATCATGCATTTGGAAATGAAGAAAAGGAACCGCCCGACTCGAAACACTTATAAAAAATTTGAAGGTCACCAGACTTCAGTCGTTGGGCCTTCCGCCTTCCATCTTTGAAAAGAAAAGAGGAAGAGAAACCCCCGGTCACCGACGCCCGCAACACCTAGAAAATTCTTGGAGCCTTGGCAGACTTTGGCAATCAGGTCTTCTACCTTTTGCCTACAAAAAGGAAGAAAGAAAAGACACCTCCCACTTGCTACTGCCTGAAAGACTTAGAAGAATTAAAGATCTATCCAACTTTGGTTGTCAGGCCCTCACCCTTTTGCCTGCCTGGAAGAATACAAAAGACTACCACTCTGACCCCGACGATCCGCAACACTTAGAAAATCTTTGAAACCTTGGCAGACTTCGGCGATCAAGCCTTCCACCTAATGCATGCTCGGAAGAATACCAAAGGCCACCACCCCAACCTTTGATGCCCAAAACACTTAGGCAATTTTACAGATTACCAAAGGGGAACTCTAAGCCAATAGGAATAGCACGATGGAAGACAAAAGGCCAAAACTCTGAAGTTTTGACAAAGGCAAAAAACACAAGGAAGAAGCCAGGATTCTCATGGACTTAGCCTTTTGTGGGCTTCTTCCTTGCATTTCAAAAATAAAAACACTTAGAACTTTCAGGAAGGAACCCATTCAAAATAGTCTTAGATTGGATATAAATGATGCACATTCAACAACAAAGGCACAAAGTAGGGTCCTAATGGATTTGGGGCAAGATAATGCAAGTTTTGGGGCATGGAAAATAGGAGTCCCAACATGGCCAATCAATTAAATGTTTTATTTTGATTAATTGCAATTTAAAATGATCAAGATTGTAGCTACGAAAACAACCTTGCACCCATGGACATGAATTGAGTCAAACAACTAGGTTGGATCAATGCTTGAGATGGATTTGATTGGATTAGGATAAGATTAATGACAAGAATTAGACAAATAGGCCAATTAGACCAAGATTTTAAGTAAATAAGCATAAGGATAAGTGATAAGCATAGGGTTAAGTGCAAGCAAGGCTAGTAAGGCAAGCCCAACTATACACAAAATATATGTCATTTGTAGTTGTATAAATGCATTAAGACATTGCCTCAAACTAGGCACAAAACTAAATGGGAAAATGCATTGAGGATGTGTTGTCACCATTACATTTTACCCCCATTGTGGGTTGGATGTAAATCTCTAAGTATGAATCACTCTTCTCTAAGCATACTTATTCTCAAACATGCATAAATTAAATACAACAAATACATGAACCTATGTCCCATTAAAGGATGAAGACTATCCTTCCACATATGTTCTCCATAAATTTCCTTCAAGGTCCAAGGATTAAAGATTCCATGCATAGATTTTGACTCACAAGGAAAACTGAATGTAGAAATGAGAGCATTATTGATCATGTATGCACCCCTTTAATTGATTGCCCTGGATAGGGTCCAATTGCTTGAAGGAAGATATTAATGATACACATAAGCATAAAAGAATAGATTGATGATATAATGCATTGCGATATGATCACAGTCATAGTCATGTGATCAATCAATAACAAATGATAAGCATGTAAGCACATATAATCATCCAAATGTGAAAATGTAGCAATCACAAATAAAATAATACATTGTGAGAAGCATATCAATAGATTAGAGATAGAACCAAAGATAACAAGATCATTGCCCCCATCATGGGCATAATTGTTGGAGTAGGTGTGTTTTAAACCTTGCATAACATTTGTATTATTTAATTATGTAAAATAAATATTTATTTGTGGTGCATCATGGGTGATGTGTTTTTTATTTGGTGCCACTTGTAATCATTGTATGTAAGATTGGGTTAATTATTTTGTGTGTGGGACACATAGAGTAATTAATTATTTATTTGAAATTATTTAATTATTGGGAAAACTTAGTACCAATAATTAAGTGTAGGATCAATAGTTTTGTAGACTCATGGTTTTGGAGAAGGTTGAGTTTTACCATACCACATATTGTATTTGTGTGAGCTTATCTTTATAAAAGCAAACACATAGGTAGTTGTTGAGGTTGGTTGTTTGGCCTGTTGGTTGTAGGTTGGGTTTAGCTTGTTTGAGCATCTCTTGTAGGTTGCATTTGTGAGGGTTTGAAGCATGGCATTTGATGTGTGGTTACATGCTTGTTCACATGGAGTGCAACTAGAAATCTTGATGCTTTAGAAGTATTCATGGAGGTCATATATTGTAATGTTTATTGTTGATTAAGCAATGGATATGGATGATTTTGGAGGTTGGGTTTTTCCCTCAATGAGGGTTTTCCCAGGGTATATCTTGTGTCACCATTGATGGTATGATTGTCTATTCTATTGCATATGGATTCCTAGTTATTTTTTGCATATTAGTTTCTCATTGGGTTATGAGGAATTAGTATTTATGGTTGCATATTTCCAACATTTGGTATCAAATCTTTGTTGCTTAGTTGTGAGAGGAAATTTCTATTTGATAACCCTAGCTATTAGTGGATTTTTTGTGTATAGTGGAATCCACATCAGCTTTGTAGGAAATAACAAAGGCATTTTCAGGGTTACAAGGTTGTTTGCAGACTTGGGTTGTTGCAGATCTAGGGTTTCATGAAGATTTGGCAAATGGGTCTTCGATTTGGGCTCTTTGTATGGGGCTTTGGAGGTTAAATTTTGCAGGAAGCCTCCTAGGAAAAAACAGACCCTACCATTGGATTCAAGAGGTCTTGCAGGTGAAGAAAAACATATAATTCGACTATATTCTGAGACAACTTTTTTGCCCTAATTGATGCCCTAGAAGAATCTGTAGAGGAATCTTTTGTACGATGTAGGGAATATTCCTTACGCATCGTACTTGCACAGGTATACCTGTCAGAGGAATTTTTTAATAAAAAAATAATATTTTCATTTCTACAAATGTTTTTTAAATTTAAAAAATTAAATTTTTTTAGGCGGGTTGTACCCCCTACGTCAGCAAACGCTAGGCTTGCATCAGGTGCACAACCTGACAGGTCGGCAGGGTTGTCAGCATTGTTAGAGCCTAGGTGTCGGCCCCTAGTCTCATGGGGAACTGGGGTCGCAGCCCAGACCCCCTTATGGAAAGTAAAAAAATTAAAAATTTCAAACTGTTCAAAAATAAAACTGTTTTAAAACTATTTTCAATTCCTCCACCAAATAACTGCCCCAGCTCTACTTGGGTGCCACCGTCATCAACGAGCCACCCTTGGGCCACCACAGAGCCACTAGAGGGCCACTAGGGCTAGCCTTATAGCCTAATTGGACAATTTTTTTCCAAGGGGCATAACTTTTTCTCAGTATGTCAAATTTTCAACTTTTAATAGTTGATGGAAAGATATTTCTGAGCACTATGCCATGATGTTAGAGATGTTTCCATATTTTTCCATTTTGGCTAGGTTTTTCTAGTTGGAAGCTATATGTGTGCTTTGAGCTTTGACTAGACATAACTTGTGCACACGGAGTCGAATTTTGGACTTCTTATAGACGTTGGAAATATATTTATGAGAAATACACAGTGGAAAAGATTTGGAGATGATATTATGAGGTTTGTTCATTTTGTATCAGTTTGAGCTATTTTTGGTCCCTTTGACTTATGGTGCCTTTGTGAGTTGATGGAAAATCAAATTTGAGGTGATTTAGTGTTTGATTCATTGCAGACTTATATTTATCTTTGATTATCCTTTGTTGACAACATTATACATGTATTGTTGAATTTGCATGTTGCATTGTGAGATCTACAGGTTATGCAGTGTTGTAAGTTGTCTATGCTTACATGTTGCATATCTGAATTGGAGGTGGGTTGTCAATGCCCATAGATGTTTCAGTGTTGATGCAGATTCTAATTTGTGGCTTGGTTTAGTCACATGTTTCATTGGTTTGCTTATCATTATGAGATATAGAGAGATATGATATTACCTAATATAGTCATGATATGGGACCTATATTTGTTGACTATATGGTATAGTTGTGTGAAACTTGATGAGAGTTTGGTACAGGTACATTGGGTGGTGATCATGGTGTCATGGATGTTCCTTTTTTGGTTGGGACTTTGGCATGTCATGATTGTTTTACAGGTGTTGTTTTGTGGTATTGGATTGATGTTTGGTTTATAGGTTTTGAACTCATCTTCTTAGTTTGGAGATTATGGTTTACTCGACCTTTTGGCAGCTATTGTCATTACAATGGGATTCTTTGATTGTGTTGGGGCCATGGATGATCTTTATTTAGGAGATAGTTATCACGATGTCATGGATAGCTTGGTTACATGTTTCAGTAGGAGCTTTTGACAGTGATGGTTTGATGTTTATCATGTTGCCATGTATAGCTCGGTATCATGGTTCAATGGGAGATTTGGCAGGGTAAGGTTATGTTCATGTGATTTAGAGATGTTGGTATTGTATCTTGGTTTACTCTTGATCACGTGTCAGAGTGTTGGCATGATACATGTTCTCTTGAGATAGGATGTGTGCATTAGTGCATGTGATCTTTTTTGAGGAGATGGTTAGATCATGATGTCATGACATGTTCCTAGGTTATGCAGATGTGCAGTGGGAGTTTTGACAATCATCTTGTTGGTTCTCTTGGTATTGAGTACAATGGTCATGTGCTTGGGAGCTTCATGATGGTGCGATTTTGCATTTGGGGTTTAGCATGGATTGATCATGGAGGTGCTCATGGATACTTAGAGACTTAGGTGAGGCTTGAGTTCTCTTAGGATTAGAGACATTTGTTGATATGGTTACTCTTTGATGAGGATTTCAACAGCAAGACCAAGGAGTCTACACCTTGGTTGGACGTGATTTCAACATGGACCTATTGAGGGGATTGTTCTTGGAGAGAGTCCTTCAGGCTTGATGCATTATGGAGAAATCTCATCCCCACTCTTGGTCCACTCAACAGTGAATTATTTGATAGGTAAGGCCCACCTATTTCTCAAATGCATTATTTATTTGTATCTTATCTTCTCATGCTGGAGTCTTGAGCTATGGATTATGGTTGTGAGGACTTGTTTGAGGAGTAGATGCATGGTTATGATTAGTTATCTCCTTATTTTTTATCTTGAGTTGTTATGAGATCATTGTGTGTAATGTAGATGGTTAGTGGCTTTGGGATTATTCCTATTTTGGGATGGTTATGAGTTTGGTCTACTTTTAGTTTGAGAGGCTTGCATCTTGATTTGTTGGATGTTGAGGAGGCTTCTTGTTTTGGTGTTGTAAAGGAGATCATACTTTTCATAGCTATAACACATTAGTGTGGATAGAAGGACATGGTTATGATTTGCAGGTTCTCTCTTGATTAGTCTTATTCTTCTTCCTGGACATTTGTGTTCACATGACATTGGAGTTGAGATGTGTATGGAGCTTTTGAGTCTCTTTGATCTCTTTCTCTTATGATGTGGAGGATTTGGGAGATATGGACTTGAGGTGAGATTTATGTTGCATCTATTTAGTTTGTAGATTTTGCATATCTACGTGTATCCTCTTTGACACTATGTGATAGAGGATTTAGCCACATCTTCTATGTGAGTGCTATTTGTGGATCTTTAGATGCCTTGATCCATTTTCAGATTTGACATTTACTCATGCAGTGGGAGTTCCATAATGTATATGATTCCTTTGTTGGATGTTCTCATTATGCTATGGGATGGAGGGTCTTGAGGTTTGTTATCACATGCTTTGTGTTGTTACCTCGGAGGACTTCTTTGTACGTAGGATTGAGTATATATAGGGACCTAGTTATCATTGTGATTTGAGTTGGATATGTTGATGGCATAAGGTCTACTTGTTATCTTTTGTATACCTTGGTTTGGAGGTATGGTTAGTTGATGCATTAGCAACTAGTTGCGGTTGCTATTTCAACTATGATGATTGATTCTTGTCAGCTACTCGAGCCTATTTGTTATCATTGGATTCGGTATTTGTGTTTGGATATCAATTGATGTAGGTTTCTTGCTTCTACATGACAATTTAGTGTGGTATCTCTTTGGAGGATCTTATCCTTCATGGTTTGGTTGATGGAGGATGAGGGGATTCTTGTTTGAGATGGTAGACACCTTGATTATTGTTGCAGGTTTCTTAGAGCACATGGGGCACATGGATGTTTATATGGTACATGTTGGGCATATGGATGGTTTCCCTTGATGTTTTGAGTTTACTTGATGTTCCCTTATGCAATGTATACAACAAGTGGGAGAATGTTCAAGGAGTAGGTGTGTTGTACACCTTGCATAACATTTGTATTATTTAATTATGTAAAATAATTATTTATTTGTGGTGCATCATAGGTGATGTGTTTAGCCACATTAAATATTTATTTGGTGCCACTTGTAATCATTGTATGTAACATTGGGTTAATTATTTTGTGTGTGGGACACATAGAGTAATTAATTATTTATTTGTAATTATATAATTATTGAGAAAACCTAGTACCAATGATTAAGTGTGGGGTCAATGGTTTTGTAGACTCGTGGTTTTGGGTAAGATTGTTTTACTATACCACATATTATATTTGTGTGAGATTATCTTTAGAAAAACAAACACATGGGTAGTTGTTGAGGTAGGTTGTTTGGCTTGTTAGTTGTAGGCCGAGCTTAGCTTGTTTGAGCATCTATTACAAGTTGCATTTGTGAGGGTTTGAAGCATGGCATTTGATGTGTGGTTACATGCTTATTCACATGGAGTGCAGGTAGAGAGCTTGATGCTTCAGAAGTATTCGTGGAGGCTATGTATTGTAATGTTTAGTGCTGATTAAACAATGTATATGGATGATTTTGGAGGCTAGGTTTTTCCCTCAATGAGAGTTTTTCCAAGGTATATCTTGTGTCACCATTGATGGTATGTCTATTCTTTTGCATATGGATTTCTACTTATTGCTTGCATATTAGTCTCTCATTGGGTTATGAGGAATTAGTCTTTATGGCTGCATATTTCTAACAATAATAATGGTGATGCATCCCTCAATTGACAAAAGCACCCATGAAAGTATAACAAAAGGCCAAATGTGGCATCCCATGAGCACAAGCACACATAGGGTAGGATCAATAGGTTAAGTGAGTTTGAGATAATGATGATGTGGCCCTCTATGGAAAAGAGTGCCCATGTGTTACCCAAGTTTTTTCTATTATCTTGTATTATAAAAAAATATCCATGTTCAATTTAAACTTGGTTTAGTCTTGTTCTCACAATGTTTCTTACCCATTGTGAGATTTCCCCAAGTCTTAATGTCTTTGCACTTTGATCAACATTTTTGTTCTTTTGTGAACATTATCGCCAAGTGTGCTAGTTCACAAGCCTAGTGATGTAGCAATAAGAAAGAACATTGACTTAGTTCTTCTTTGTCATTGACATTCTTTCCCTTTTGCAAACTTTTTTTGTCATCCTATGTTCCTTATCGCTTAGTTTTTAAGTTCACTAACTCTCTGACAAGCCGATCATATAACCTTGTGAGTTAGTCTCATCAAGTCCTACCCTGTTGATGAAAGGAAACTCTTTGTTAAAGTCTTGTCGCTTAGAAGCAAAGTTAGTGAACCATTGAGTTCGCCGATGTATGGAGCAGTTGATGAAAACTGAAGATAAGTAATTATCGCTAGTAATGACAATCGACATGAACTATTTAGTTTACGAACTCTTAAGTTCGCTGATATAGTTGTTTCCCAACTCATCTCTTTGCCAATAAGTAAAGTTTCACAACGACATGGTTCGTCGATGAAGAACTGAAAGGAGAGGTACCCTCAAGTTTGAGAAATGAAATCTTTGCCAATAAGTGAAATTTAAAAGACATGTTGTGTCCTCTACCCCTAAGCATTAATTACAAGGGTGTATTAATGAGTTAAAGTGGTGCCCTAATAAATAGATATAAAGAGGGTTTTGAGAGGCATTTTATTCACCATTTAACACCGAATTTCTCACATACACTAAATAGGGTTTTGAGAGGCATGTTTTTAACCCATTGGACTTTAGGGTAAAATTCTAATTATTGTTAAATTTGTTAAAACTATGTTTAAGTAACTGGGGGCACTTTTGGTTTAGATATTATGGAATTTTATGTTTTCAATTTGCTAAACTTTTTATAATAGTTAATTAAATATTTATAATACTTAATATAATAGTTATTTAATATTAAAATATACGTATTTATAATTTGAATTAAATATATTAAGGGTATGTGTAGGATCATCATGGGCCAAACAGTGGCAATAGGAAAAAAATCACGTTTTTACTTAGCCAAATTCGCGACTTGGCAAAGTTTGACTTTGAAACGGATATCTGTTTTGGTTTGGATACCAAACCAAAATGGATATCTGTTTCCAAAATGGATATCCGTTCTCAAAATGGATATCTGTTTTCTAGAAAAATTTGGGAAAAAGGCTTTTTAGTCTTTTTGAAAATATACCTCTTAAATCTTGGATCTCCCATCAATATATGAACCTCCTTAAAGACCGTTTCTAGTGAAGGAGGAGGGCAAATTAACATTGGTAGCTTCTTTACACATTAATCCATAAGGATTTGTTAAACACTAAGAATCATCACTAATGAATTACTCAAATAATCAATAATAAAATATTTAGTTTTGTTCACCATGCGAAATAATCACTTTTAGACTATGTTCCAATATTTCGGGGATATGAATGGTGGGGCAGCAGGGGATGTGTTTCAGGGCGTTTTGGATTTCATGCCCTAAATTGCTTTACCCAATCCTTCATATGATTTGATTCATGATACATGGTTTGAGAAGGATACACATGATATACCCTTACCCTCTAGTGATAAAATTATGAATGATACTTTATGTGGTGAAGCTACACCTTCGTTAATCCTTCATGACATTATTATTCCTTGTGATGATGATGTTTCATGTGATATGTTAGGACATAATGCAAAGTTAACATGGCATGAACTCTCTTGGAAGGGTAAGCATGGACTATAAGAACATTGAACTAGTTGGATCTATTAAGCTCGCCATTTATGAAAGAACCTTAAAGGTTAACCTTAATTAGGTAAGGTTATGTTTCAGTGTGGTTGTTTGTGCAACAATGTGTAAATTAATGTTACCGAAGGATAAATCTAACTATACTAACATTTTAATAACCATGAGAGCTGGGACTAACAATTAGACTAAAAACTTGACAAACAATGCAACTTGGACACATGTAGGACTTGGAAAATGGAAAAGAATATAATTAAATGTGGAAAACAATGAAAAAGTGGTATTAGTTGCACCTATATAGAGAAGTGGTTTAGAGGTTGGTTAGGGCAATTATTTAGGGTTTAGAGGTTTAGGGTTGCTCGAGTTTAGGGGTTTAGGGTTTACAGTTTAAAGAGAGATAGAGAGAGGGGACTGAAAGAGTTTGGGAGAGATAGAGGAGACAGAGGGGAGAGATAGGGAGATAGAGAGTGAGAGACATGTCCAAAGACATAGAGAGAGAGATTGAGAGGTAGAGGGATGATAGAGATAGAGAGATAGAGGTTTAGGGTTGCTTGGGTTTAGGGGCATTATTTAGGGTTTAGGGTTTAGGGTCTTGGGGTTAGGGGTTAAGGTTTAGAGGTCTAGGGTTTAGGGTTTAGAGAGAGATAAAGGACCCATAGGGAGATATAGAGGAGTCCGAGGGTAGAGATAGGGAGATAAAGAGTGAGGGACATGGCAAGAGACATAGCGAGAGAGATTGAGAGGTAGAGGGACAAAGGTGATAGGGAGATAGGGGAGAGATAGGGAGATAGTGGTTTATGGTTACTTGGGTTTAGGGTTTAGGGGTTTGGGGTTTAGGGTGTCTCAGGTTTAGGGGTTAGGGGTTAGGGTTTAGGGGCATTATAATTTAGGGTTTAGGATTTATTGTTTAGGGGTTAGGTTTAGAGGTTTAGGGTTTTGGATTTAGGGTTTATAGAGAGAGGACTGATAGGGAGATATAGAGGAGTCTGAGGGGAGAGATAGGGAGAAAAAGAGTGAGGGACATGGCCAGATACATAGGGAGAGAGATTGAGAGGTAGAGGGACAAAGGTGGTAGGGAAATAGGGGAGAGATAGGGAGATAGTGGTTTAGGGTTACTTGGGTTTAGGGTTTAGGGGTTTAGGGTTTCTCAAGTTTAGGGGTTAGGGGTTAGGGTTTAGAGGCATTATTTAGGGTTTAGGATTTAAATTGTTTAGGGGTTAGGGGTTAGGTTTAGAGGTTTAGGGCTTTGGATTTAGGGTTTATAGAGAGAGAGGAATGATAGGGAGATAGAGAGGAGATCGAGGAGAGAGATAAGGAGATAGAGAGTGAGGCACATGGCCAGAGACATAGGGAGAGAGATCAAGAGAGGTAGAGGGATGATAGAGATAGGGAGATAGGGGAGAGATAGGGAGATATAGGTTTAGAGTTGATTGGATTTAGGGTGTACCTGGGTTTAGGGTTTCTCAGTTTTGTAGATAGCTAGATAGAAAGAGAGAGGAGACAATAGGGAGAGATGGAGGTGACAAAGGGGAGAGATAAGGAAATAGAGAGTGAGCGAGATGTCCAAAGAAATAGGAAGAAGGATTGAGAGGTAGAGCTCGATGATAGAGATAGGGAGATAAGGGAGAGATAGGAGATAGGGTTTAGGGTTGCTCGCGTTTAGGGTTTAGCATTTAGGGGTTCGGGGTTAAGGTTTAGGGGCATTATTTAGGGTTTAGGGTTTATGGTTTAGGGGTTAAGGTTTAGAGGTTTAGGGTTTAGTGTTTAGAGAGAGAGGACAATTAGGGAGATATAGAGTGAGGGACATAGCCAAAGCATAGGGAGAGAGATTGAGAGGTAGAGGAATGATAGTGATGGGGAGATAGTGAGATAGGGAGATAGAGAGATAGAGGTTTAGGGTTTCTTGGGTTTAGTGTTTAGGATTTAGGGGTTTATGGTTTCTCAAGTTTAGGGTTTAGGGGTTAGGAAATAGGGGTTAGGGGTTAGGGTTTAGGGGTTAGGTTTAATCATGTGTTAATACAGGTTGTGGAGTGAGAAATGGGTGGTATGGGAGATTGGAAGACTAGTTTAAAGTTAGGCTGATGGATATATGTCACAACGAAAGGTTCAAAGGCTCGTCAAAAGTGGAGTGATCGGAGCATCGGTATAAGAATTTTTGAGTTGGCCGATAGTGTTTATCTTACCGATAGGAAGAATGTATATGATTTGATGTTATTTGGGACTTTAAGAAGGTTTCTTAAAGCTAATTAAGCTTTAATCTATTTGAACTATGGGTTTTGATGGGTATTTCACCGTGTTTTGAGAGCTTCCACTGTGTGCTCTGCATCAGACCAATAGGGAGATATAGAGGAGTTCGAGGGGAGAGATAGGGAGATAAAGAGTGAGGGACATGGCAAGAGACATAGTGAGAGAGATTGAGAGGTAGAGGGACAAAGGTGATAGGGAGATAGGGAAGAGATAGGGAGATAGTGGTTTATGGTTACTTGGTTTAGGGTTTAGGGGTTTGGGGTTTAGGGTTTCTCAAGTTTAGGGGTTAGGGGTTAGGGTTTAGGGGCATTATAATTTAGGGTTTAGGATTTATTGTTTAGGGATTAGGGGTTCGGTTTAGAGGTTTAGGGTTTTGGATTTAGGGTTTATAGAGAGAGAGAGGAATGATAGGGAGATATAGAGGAGTCTGAGGGGAGAGATAGGGAGATAAAGAGTGAGGGACATGGCCAGAGACATAGGGAGAGAGATTGAGAGATAGAGGGACAAAGGTGATAGGGAGATAGGGGAGAGATAGGGAGATATAGGTTTAGAGTTGATTGGATTTAGGGTGTACTTAGGTTTAGGGTTTCTCAGTTTTGGAGATAGCTAGATAGAAAGAGAGAGGAGACAGATAGGGAGAGATAGAGGTGACAAAGGGGAGAGATAAGGAGATAAAGAGTGAGTGAGATGTCCAGAGAAACAGGGAGAAGGATTGAGAGGTAGAGCCCGATGATAGAGATAGGGAGATAAGGGAGAGATAGGAGATAGGGTTTAGGGTTGCTCGCATTTAGGGTTTAGGGTTTAGGGGTTAGGGGTTAAGGTTTAGGGGCATTATTTAGGGTTTAGGGTTTATGGTTTAGGGGTTAAGGTTTAGAGGTTTAGGGTTTAGTGTTTAGAGAGAGAGGACCAATAGGGAGATATAGAGTGAGGGACATGGCCAAAGCATAGGGAGAGAGATTGAGAGGTAGAGGAATGATAGTGATGGGGAGATAGTGAGATGGAGAGATAGAGGTTTAGGGTTTCTTGGGTTTAGTGTTTAGGATTTAGGGGTTTATGGTTTCTCAAGTTTAGGGTTTAGGGGTTAGGAAATAGGGGTTAGGGTTTAGGGGTTAGGTTTAATCATGTGTTAATACAGGTTGTGGAGTGAGAAATGGGTGGTATGGGAGATCGGAAGACTAGTTTAAAGTTGGGCCGATGGATATATGTCACAGCGAAAGGTTCAAAGGCTCATCAAAAGTGGAGTGACTGGAGCATCGGTTTAAGAATTTTTGAGTTGGTCGATAGTGTTTATCTTGCCGATAGGAAGACTGTATATGATTTGATGTTATTTGGGAATTTGAGAAGGTTTCTTAAAGATGATTAAGCTTTAATCTATTTGAACTATGGGTTTTGATGGGTATTTCACCATGTTTTGAGAGCTTCCACTATGTGCTCTGCATCAGACCAATAGGGAGATATAGAGGAGTCCGAGGGGAGAGATAGGGAGATAAAGAGTGAGGGACATGGCAAGAGACATAGTGAGAGAGATTGAGAGGTAGAGCGACAAAGGTGATAGGGAGATAGGGGAGAGATAGGGAGATAGTGGTTTATGGTTACTTGGGTTTAGGGTTTAAGGGTTTGGGGTTTAGGGTTTCTCAGGTTTCCCTCAAATCATGTATAAATATGCATAAACCTTCGTGGAAAAGGCATTGGAGATGTATTGAAAACATTTTGAAGATGAATTGAAGACAAGTTTGAATGAAATTAATGTCAAGAAGCTCTATTTTTGCAAATTTTACTATTTTCCTACTATTTCTTTGTTTAGTATAGCCCTGTATGGATGTGTTAGGGCCTAAGAGAAATTGTAATTGAAAGCTAGTGGAATCTACTTTCTTGTGTTTTAGGTGCCAATAAGGCCAATAAGGACACTAGGGGCACATTATAAACATAAAAAACTTACATCTTGGGGGGAGGTGCCAATAAGGCCAATAAGGATACTATTTTAGTTGGGTGTTTGTGTATGCAAATCCCATTTATGGCCGAGAAGCTCTCTATTTACAATTATTCAACTCTCGTTGATAGGAGGTTGGCTCTACAACTATTGCAATTTGTGTATGAAACCTAGATGCCTACAAGATCATATATATATATATGTATGTATGTAAATCCTATTTATGGTCAAGTAGCTCTCTACTTACTATCATTGAACTCTCATTGATAGGAGGTTGGCTCTCTGACTATTGCAATTCAATCCATTTGTAATGATGCCTCTATCATGTTGAGTTGGATCCTATCTCTGCATCAAGTTAAAATCATGAATATGACAACACCATACAATCCTCATTGGGCTGTTAAAATGCACTAAACAATCATATAAGATAGTCATTCATGAAATTATTATACAAAGAGGGTTTATAAGTTGCATTAGGGTTTGTATAAATGATCTAATGGATTTATAAGGTTGTCAAACACCAAAATGGATGATTTATATGAGTTTTGGGACTGTCACAGTCCATGTACAACTTGCCCTTTATGATTGTTAAAAAGATACATATAGCTATCCAAAAACTGCCCTTTATGACTGTCCTAAAACAATATCATGTATATGCTCATAAAAGCCATCAAACTCTGTGAATAAACTCATCATTGGATAAGGAGTGGAAGGATAAAGTCACATTCCCAAAACCTCTTAAAATCACATGTCTCCCCTTATGAAAACTAGGGTCTTTGCTGATACATTGTTCTGTAAGAGCAAAAACCTTGCTAGGTGGCATATTTTTTGTTTTGCTCATCGTGGGGTCGAATGGACTATGCCAACGCGTCGGGGTGGGCAGGTAAATGCCAGTGGAGGTCTCATTTCATGCGCCAAGCGTCCCAGTCGTTCCGGGCAAGAGGCTACCGGCAAAGTCTCTTAAGATCCTTGAGACCAAAAATGTGCCAAACTTTGATGGAGTAGTTCTCAGAATTTGTGATAGCTGGGAATGTTGTGTTTGGACCTACAAGTGCACGTGGGGTCTATCGACAATAACCTCTCTCATTTTTGGTCAACTCCATTCTGTTTGACCATGCTGAAATCAAACACATTGTTGCAAAATGCTTCAATTTGATGCAGTGGAAAGGTGCTAGGTGTGACATTTTTCATTCCATAGCTCGTGGGGTCGAATGGACTACACCAACGCATTGGGGTGGGCGGGTAAATGCTATTGGAGGTCTCATTTCATGCGCCAAGCGTCCCAGTCCTTCCGAGCAAGAGGCTATCGGCAAAGTCCCTTAAGATCCCTGAGACCAAAAATGCGCCAAACTTTGACGGAACAGTTCTCAAAATTTGTGATAGCTAGGAATGTTGTGTTTGGACCTACAGGTGCACGTGGGGTCCATCGATAATAACCTCTCTCATTTTTGGTCAACTCCATTCCGTTTGACCGTGTCGAAATCAAATGCATTGTTGCAAAATGCTTGAATTTGATGCAGTGGAAAGGTGCTAGGTGTGACATTTTTCATTCCATAGCTCGTGGGGTCGAATGGACTGCACCAACGCATCGGGGTGGGTGGGTAAATGCCAATAGAGGTCTCATTTTGTGCGCCAAGAGTCCCAGTCATTTCGGGCAAGAGGCTACCGGCAAAGTCCCTTAAGATCCCTGAGACCAAAAATGCGCCAAACTTTGACAGAGCAGTTCTGCGAATTCATGATAGCTGGGAATGTTGTGTTTGGACCTACAAGTGCACGTGGGGTCTGTCGACAATAACCTCTCTAATTTTTGGTCAACTCCATTCCATTTGACCATGCCGAAATCAAATGCATTGTTGCAAAATGCTTCAATTTGATGCAATGGAAAGGTGCTAGGTGTGACATTTTTCATTCCATAGCTCGTGGGGTCGAACGGACTACGCCAACGCATCGGGGTGGGTGGGTAAATGCCAATGGAGGTCTCGTTTCGTGCGCCAACCGTCCCAGTCATTCTGGGCAAGAGGCTACTAGCAAAGTCCCTTAAGATCCCTAAGACCAAAAATGCACCAAACTTTGATGGAGCAGTTCTCAGAATTCATGATAGCTGGGAATGTTGTGTTTGGACCTACAGGTGCATGTGGGGTTTGTTGACAATAACCTCTCTCATTTTTGGTCAACTCCATTCCGTTTGACCATGCCGAAATCAAACGCATTGTTGCAAAATGCTTCAATTTGATGCAGTGGAAAGGTGCTAAGTGTGACATTTTTCATTCCATAGCTCATGGGGTCGAACGGACTACACCAATGTGTTGGGGTGGGCAGGTAAATGCTATTGGAGGTCTCATTCCATGTGCCAAGCATCCCAGTCCTTCTGGGCAAGAGGCTACCGGCAAAGTCCCTTAAGATCCCTGAGACCAAAAATGTGCCAAACTTTGACGGAACAGTTCTCAGAATTTGTAATAGCTGGGAATTTTGTGTTTAGACCTACAGGTGCATGTGGGGTCCGTCGATAATAACCTCTTTCATTTTTGGTCAACTCCATTCCATTTGACTGTGCCGAAATCAAACGCATTGTTGCAAAATGCTTCAATTTGATGCAGTGGAAAGGTGCTAGGTGTGACATTTTCATTCCATAGCTCATGGGATCGAATGGACTGTGTAGATGCGTCGGGGTGGGTAGGTAAATATCAGTGGAGGTCGTGTTTCACGCGCCAAGCATCCCAGTCCTTCCGGGCAAGAGGCTACCGGCAAAGTCCCTTAAGATCCCTGAGACCAAAATGCACCAAACTTTGACGGAGCAGTTCTTAGAATTCGTGATAGCTGGGAATGTTGTGTTTGGACCTACAGGTGTACGTGGGGTCCGTCGACAATAACCTCTCTCGTTTTTGGTCAACTCCATTCCGTTTGACCGTGCTGAAATCAAACACATTGTTGCAAAATGCTTCAATTTGATGCAGTGGATAGGTGCTAGGTGTGACATTTTTCATTCCATAGCTCATGGGGTCGAACGGACTGCGCCAATGCGTCGGGGTGAGCGGGTAAATGCTAGTGGAGGTCTTGTTTTGTGTGCCAAGCTTCCCAGTCATTTCAAGCAAGAGGCTACTGACAAAGTCAAAAGTTGCTAGGATTAAAATTTTGCATTCCACAGGTCCTGGGGTCGAACGGATTATGCCAACACGTCGGGGTGGGTGGGTAAATGCTAGGGGAGGTCTCATTTTATGTGCAAAGCA
Organism: Cunninghamia lanceolata; assembly: GCA_027924645.1. Taxonomy (NCBI): domain Eukaryota; kingdom Viridiplantae; phylum Streptophyta; class Pinopsida; order Cupressales; family Cupressaceae; genus Cunninghamia; species Cunninghamia lanceolata. The sequence goes on along the minus strand of BSBN01000206.1, from coordinate 1,965,956 downwards.
TCGCAATCATTCCAAGCTATAAGCTACCGGTAAAGCCACTTTGCTGGTAGCTTACAGCTCAGAAGGACTGGGAGCCTTGGCACATAAAATGAGACCTCACCTAGCATTTACTCACCCACCCCGACGTGTTGGTGCAATCTGTTTAGCCCCAGGACCTGTAGAATGCAAAATTTCAATCCTAGCAACTTTTGACTTTGTTGGTAGCTTACAGCTCAGAACGACTAGGATGCTTGGCGCACGAAACAAGACCTCCACTGGCATTTACCTACCCACCCTGACTCGTTGGCACAGTCTGTTTGATCCCATGAGCTATGGAATGAAAAATGTCACACCTAGCACCTTTCCACTGCATCAAATTGAAGCATTTTGCAACAATGCATTTGATTTCGGCACGGTCAAACGGAATGGAGTTGACCAAAAATGAGAGAGGTTATTGTCAACGGACCTCACATGCACCTGTAGGTCCAAACACAACATTCCCAGCTGCCACAAATTTTGAGAACTGCTCCGTCAAAGTTTGGCGCATTTTTGGTCTCAGGGATCTTAAGGGACTTTGCCGGTAGCCTCTTGCCCAGAAGGATTGGGACGCTTGGTGCACGAAACGAGACCTCCATTGGCATTTACCCACCCACCCCGATGCGTTGGCGTAGTCCATTCAACTCCACGAGCTATGGAATGAAAAATGTCACACCTAGCACCTTTCCACTGCATCAAATTGAAGCATTTTGCAATAATGCGTTTGATTTCGGTACAGTCAAACAGAATGGAGTTGACAAAAAATGAGAGAGGTTATTATCGACAAACCCCACGTGCACCTGTAGGTCCAAACACAACATTCCCAGCTATCACAAATTCTGAGAACTGCTTCGTCAAAGTTTGGCACATTTTTGGTCTCAGGGATCTTAAGGGACTTTGCCGGTAGCCTCTTGCCCGGAACGACTGGGATGCTTGGCGCACGAAACAAGACCTCCACTAGCATTTACCCACCCACCCTGACGCATTAGCGCAGTCCGTTCGACCCCATGAGCTATGGAATGAACAATGTCACACCTAGCACCTTTCTACTGCATCAAATTGAAGCATTTTGTAACAATGCATTTGATTTTAGCACGGTCAAACGGAATGGAGTTGACCAAAAATGAGAGAGGTTATTGTCGATGGACCCCATGTGCACCTGTAGGTCCAAACACAACATTCCCAGCTGTCACAAATTTTGAGAACTCCTCCGTCAAAGTTTGGCGCATTTTTGGTCTTAGGAATCTTAAAGGACTTTGCCGATAGCCTCTTGCCCGGAATGACTGGTATGCTTAGCGGACGAAACAAGACCTCCATTGGCATTTACCCACCCACCCCGAAGCGTTGGCACAGTCCGTTCGACCCCACGAGCTATGGAATGAAAAATGTCACACCTAGCACCTTTCCACTGCATCAAATTGAAGCATTTTGCAACAATGTGTTTGATTTTGGCACGGTCAAACGGAATGGAGTTGACCAAAAATGAAAGAGGTTATTGTCAACGGACCCCACATACACCTGTAGGTCCAAACACAATATTCCCAGCTATCATGAATTCTGAGAACTGCTCCGTCAAAGTTTGACACATTTTTGGTCTCAGGGATCTTAAGGGACTTTGCGGGTAGCCTCTTGCCCGGAATGACTGGGACGCTTGGCGCACAAAACAAGACCTCTATTGGCATTTACTCACCCACCCCGATGCGTTGGTGCAGTCCGTTCAACCCCACGATGAGAAAAACAAAAAATATTGTTCTAGTTGACACATTCTCAATCATTGACATGGATGTTATCTTAGTACCATTCCTTTAGGCACAATATGAGCTTCCAAGGGAAGGCACAATTGTGAGGTTGGAGATAATGAAAAGTGCACCTCATTCACAATCATGTTTTACTTGTCTTCAATGATGATTCCTTGATTCAACTTAATCCTTTGATAATACATTTTAACCTCCTTGTCGAAGCGCACTTTCAAGGTTGCTTGAGCAAGAGCTAGTGCCTCAACATCTAGGCGCACTTTTGGTGTTCTAGAAGCATGAACTAGCAACTCAAATAGTAAGGCACTCATTCTAGGTTGGTTGTTCAATAATTGGCACCTTGTATTCTTTGGACATTCTTTCAACTTGTGGAGACAACCTCAACTTGCAAGATCAATTCATTATCAAGGCACATATCCAAAGTCATAGAGATATGAAGTGGTGCCTCACTAATCTAGGTGCACATTTGATGGTGTAGAGAGGTAGATGTGCGCCCAAGTCATCATTTGATACCTTCAATAACTATAAACTCCTTTGATGACGCATTTTATCCTTCCAATTCAATATCTAGTCTTAGGCGCACATTTTAGGTTGATCAATCATAATCTAGCACCCTAAGTACCAAGGTGCACTTTTAGGTTAGTTTGATCAAGGATTAGCGCCTTCACTTCTAGGCGCAAGTTTGGAGTTGAAATACATCAAAATAACAAGTTTCTTCATCACTTCATATTGTCACATGTTGTAAGCCATGTATGTGAAGATGTAAACATAGTATTGGTTACATGAGCAACACTACTACATATTCTTAAGTGTTGTAAATATGCATCTTCTTATTTAATCATGTGTTGTAAATGAAGGAATGCAATGATTGCAATATGTGCACAAAACAAAATTTTGATAAGGATTGAAAGGAAATGTTAAGAAAATGCAATTGGTGGGTGTAAATCTAAAGTGTGGAAGCATAGACAAGGCATGTGAACAGTTTGGCATGACACCTCAAAGAGATGCTATCTCATGGAATGCAATGATTGCAAGATATGCACAAATGGATTTTTTGAAAAGGCTTTAGAAACTTTGAAGCAAATACAATTGGAACGTTTAAAACCAAATTCCATAACCTTTGCAAGCATTCTCCCTACTTGTACCAAATTAGGATATTATATATACATAAATGCATAATGTCATGAAAATAATTTGTATAGTGTATATATCAAGCCATATAGGCATGTACAAATAAAACCATATGGGTATATACAACGATATACATCGATAACATACAAAAGTATGTTTACAAAGCCAAATAGGCATATGTAACAAAATGTCCCAAAATCAAATCTCCTATGGATTGCTATCAAATAATCTATGGCTCTTGCTAGGCCATGAAGATGGTGAACCAGTCAATGACTCATCCTCTATCGCTCATCGACTAGACCTCCTCGATAGAGATTTTTGAATTTCCACCTATTAATACAATCAAACAACGTGCACATTAATATAGAATTTAATATTCAAAATATATAACATGACATAAGTAATCAATCACTTACCGCTAATTGGTGATCCCTGTAGAGCTGGATGGGTAGGGGAGGTGACGTCTTGTGAGAAGCATGAACAAGCAAATTTAAGTAAATCCCAATTCTTTGCCAACGGACACTCTGCAACATCCATATCGCTACTACAAAACAGATATCCGTTTTATTATGTACATTTGGATTCTAGACTAGGGATTCATTTTATTATTCTATAAACTTGTGAATTACCATCTAATTTGAATGTTTACACACTAATCCACCTAGGTATCAACTTAATAAAGCTCTGGATATAAGCCATTATTTGATTTGAGTAATCTTAATTTGGACACATTTGTGAAGACTCCTAAAGAGCCTGGACATACAATTGTAAAGATGATATAGCCTCCATATAAGCATAAAGATGATATATAATTTTAGTTTGTTGAAGGCCATGTAAATCAGTCATTGATGAGGACTCTGCTACACCTAAAGTTGAGTCCTTTGTTTGGAACTTTGAAGCATGCAAAGAAGTAAGTGACTTGTAATGCTTAAGTAAACACGAGTCTCAACATGATGTAGTTCAACTTGATGACATTTCTAAATATGACACATTTTAGTTTGTATTGCATGAGGACTTCCTTATTCATGCATATCAATTTTATAATTAGGTATATTTTTATGAATTGTATGAGTTTGAGGCTTTCAATTTTTGTATTGACTCACTTGAAGATGCTAGTAGCCATGTGAACATGATTAATATGGGATCCAAGAGTTGTCCTTTTCCCATGCATTTGGAGTGGATTGTTGGCCCTTATGATTGTTTAAATCATGTTGGCCTAGCATTTGAATAGTTGCTTCGTGACATGGATGGGAATAGATAATGTATAGACTTTATCACACTTTAGGGTTTTCCCATTATGCTAAAATGTTATAACTATCCACTTATTCTATTTTAGGCTATCATCAAATGAGGAGCTTCTAAAGGCAAAAATGTTGTCCCAAAAGGAGGCTCAATGTTATTCGTAAAGACATTAGATTGTTAAAATACAAATTCAAGGTTAGATATTCCTTGAGCTATTTTAGTATAGAGAAGCAAAATTACAATATATGACTATCCTAGGAATTAGAATGGTTGATCATCGGATATTCATGGCATTTTGATATTAATGGATGGATTGATGGATGTTTAGGGAGTTTAAGTTTAAATGTAATGTATGAGAATTCTTATTTATGAAGGATCTAAAAGGTCTTATGTCTTATTTGTAGGCCATTCAAGAAAGAAATGAAAAGATACCAAGGACTATCATAACACCTATTACAATTAGGTGCATCAAAGGATTGTCATCCAGGACCTTACCACTATGGGAAGTTATCAAAACCATGTCATGTTTAAACTTAAAGGCTTTATCACCTCTTTGTCCCTATAGGCCTATTAGAACAATAGGTCACATTTTATTCATATACCGAGGTTGAGAATAAACACTAAGCATTTGTAGTTATGGCAAGTGTAAATGGAAATAGATTACAACTTTAGACAATCTATTCTCTCCTAGATTGCACTAACTGAGTGGAAATTAAAAATTCCCTATCAATGTCCTTTATATACTGAAGGTATGGGTGAGAAAGGTAAACTTTGTATGTTGTAGACAAGGCCTCAAATATAAAATATATTATGACAATAACGATAAGGACTGTTAGGCATGAATGCTATCACTATTATAGATTGTCAAACCAACCATAGGCTGCCATAATAGTACACTGCTGACTATCATACCTTTAGGCATGGTGCCATGAACCTTATGAGTAGAATGCATTGGTAATTGTGAGAAATGTATTGCTTATGTTAAGAATAAGTATTTATATTATTTGAACATCATCAAAAGGTGGACTACAAATACGACTTTGTCAAAGGAAAACTTTAGTGGCAAAAATCTAACTATGAACTATTGTGCCATCTAAGCATAATCATGACCAACATCAAGGGATAGTCAAGGCATGGGTGTCTTAAGAAACACAATTGAAATTGTCCATGGATATTTGAAGTAATTTGCAATATTCATGATCAAGAATCAACTCTGACTGTCTCAACAGTGGTAAATTTGGCTTCAAGACAATAAAAAATGAGCTTAGGGATTCATTATCACCAAGTAATAAAGAAGAGTAACCGTAAGTGTCGACCTTCAATTTCATTATACAAGAGGATGAAGAAGGGGCCATAGTATTTTCATACCATAATACAACATACAAAAGGAAAATCATGAAGTTAAAACATGTGCAAAGGGTATCTATGTTAAAGAGGAGAGTTGTGAATGGACGATGACTATCACTGTCAAAATAAGATATAGTCTCACTAAGGACAGTTAGGTGATTTGTGGATTGTCATGACTACAAGGCACGAGAATCTTGTGTATGAAGAGGAAAGAAATATAAATAAAAGAAGATTGAAGGATTGTTGCACCTGGGTACAATGATCCTAAAGGATTGTCATCCTAAAAGGATAGTCAACAGTACAAAGATTCATATTTCAAGGCTATCCTTAATCTCATTCACATGGTCCTAATGTTGGTTTGATTTGCATGGAGTGAGATGACACTATTCGGATTAATTGAAAAGGTGAAAGGATTTGGTACCAAATTTGGTCACAAGTGTAAAAATTACAATAAGCTTGAGAATACTGTTCACTAAACCTAGAACTATCACCAAGCAACATCTGTTTCATAAGATATGATCAACAAACATGTAAGAAAAATGGATATCAACCTTCTTGGTTATGCGTACTTGATAAGAGCCCATACTTTTCACAAGGAGCCACCAATTTTTAACTAAATATTCCATTAGAAACGGATAAAAAAATGTTCCCCCAAATGAGGAAACTAGATTGTTAATTAGAATTCTATGTGTAATGTGATATGAAACAATAGATACACCTATAAATGACCAACTAACTTTAACTTCTTGTATTATTGCCTCAATGTTTCAAATATGTTGCTTCTCTTCATCCAAAACCAATGGTACAAAATTTTTTATAGATCAAGGAAATGGATATCTGTTTTCAGAACAGATATCCATTTTGGAAACGGATATCTGTTTTTAGAACAGATATCCGTTTTGGAAACGGATATCCGTTTTGAGTTGCTTTTACCGAAGCAAAACAGATATCTGTCTTGCTTTGGTACAAAGCAAGACGGATATCCATTTTGGTTGTTGACTTTTTATGGATTCTTACATGAATATCTGTCTTGCTTTGGTACAAAGCAAGACGGATATCCATTTTGGTTGTTGACTTTTTATGGATTCTTACATGTTTTCATGTTTCAGTCTCTTCTTTGAACTTCACCCTTTGTGTTGATGACTTTTTTTTTATGTAAAATTGATAAAACAAAAAGGGTTTATAGAAAAAATTGTTAGCTTTCTAAAAATATAAGATTTGTTTGGTTATCATTTTATTAAATAATTATTAATAATTTTCTATATACCGTGTGTCTGAAATCCTGATAGACACACTGATTGAAAAACATCCATAACTTTCAAACCATTTCACCTTTTTGAGATCCGAAACGTGCGTCACACTCTATGCTTTTCTGGCTATAGGTTAAAAAAAAAAATTTCAATTTCAATTTTTTTTAATCGAGTTAGGTTGGCTAGAAAATTACTTTTTATTTTTTAAAAAAAGTCACAGTAAAAAAATCATAACTAATTATTTTATTGGAAAAAAATTTCAAATAAATATGCATCACATCCGGACATGAGTCCTCTACTTATTTTGAAAGTTTAAAAAATATATATATATATTTTTACTCATAGTTAGGTTGGGTGGACAGACACCCACTTTTTATTTTTTTCTGAAAAATTTAATAGCTGTTCTTTGAAATATTCAATTTTCACTAAGTAAATTTAGTTTTAAAAAAAAAAAAAAATAGTAGCCTATAAACTAGATTCAATTCTCTACAAATTTCGTTCTTACATCTTTTTCAAATTGTGTAGATAATCCATTCAAATTTTCACATGAACTTGATAAATTCTGATTTTCTGTATTTTCATTACCACTTAGAGGTATAGTTTGACCCATCATGATCCTGCACATATCCTTAAGATAATTTAATAAAATATATAGTTAAAAATATAAATATGATATGATATATAATATCAATAAAATAAATAATTGTTTTTTAATAAATTTTTTAAAAAATTAAAGTTTCTTAAAAAAATATAATGTATTACAAATTAAAATAATTTATTATATTCTCATATATATTAGGTCATATTATTGGGCCTAATAAATTTTTAAAATATAAAAAATATATATAAAAATTTAATTGTATATATAAAATATATAATTTAATATGTTTAAAAATAATATTATATTGGAAATTCATATTTTCTTAATGAAATTTTTTTAGTCATGAATAAATGGTGAATAAAATGCCTCTCAAAACCTTGTAGACTTGTATTGAAAACATGGAAGCATGGACAAGATACGTGAAGTATTAGATAGAATGCCTCTAAGACATGCGATCTCATGGACTAAAATGATTGCAGAATTAGCACAAAATGTGGAACCATAGATAAGGAACAGTAATTGTTTAACATAATGCGTCGAAGAGATAATCAAAATGTATCTGCAATCTATTGCCGCAAAAACCATTCAATGGGTTGAAGTTCCTGTCGCTAAAGAGGCCTATGTCGTCTATGACAGTTTAGTGTTGGTCCAACTAATCCTTCTCTATTCAAGCTTGACAATAGTTTTCACTTCTGTCTGGCCAGAGAGATACCATACATATCATCCAAGACTCAAGCTATTCACATCAATGTACGTGTCTCAGAATTCCCAGCAATTAATGTTTGTGTATCCATCTACTTGCCTTTCTCATTGCATATGAAGCATTGCTCTACACCCCCAACATAAAATACTAAACGTTTCCATACTCATCCAAGTTTCCTGCACCCATTAATGCTAGTGTGTCTAGCTCTGCCTGTATGTCCCAGTGTGTCTTATATCTATCAACACACTTCCTTGTTTTCCACATAATTTCTTGAGCATTCAATACAAAACATTTCCATAATCAAGTTTTTTTTGCACCCATTAATGTTTCTGTTTCAATCTGCCTGGTTATCCCAGTACATTAATTACGAAGCATTACAAACTAGGTGAAATCTCATATATTGCACACATAATCTCGTGTGTCCCGAAACAGAACAGTCACACAAGAAGTCTCCTTCATCCACTTTGAAGTTTTATCTACTTATTACAATTAGAACCCATCTCCAAAAGCAGAAAGTCCACATTCGCTTCACAATCTCTGTGTCAAGTTGAGAATTGATTATTCTTCTGACTATGCACTACTCTTGAGAAAAGCCATTGTTCTTATCAGCATCGATTCTCTGTTTATATTTCAATAGGTATGTAGTAGATTCATTAACAGCGCAGTTTGAATGTAAGTTAAGACCCTTTGTGGGTTGTCGAGTGCTACTAAACTCTTCCAATCAAATGGAAAGTTCTTCGAAAGTATGTTCAATTCTTCCAATCAGAGAAAACTACTCAGCAACAATTTCACAGTAAAAATCTACGAAAGCAGGACGTTTATATTAATGCTTTCCATCAAATCAAAATCCTTCATAAAAAGATAAAAAGAAGCCAAGTCTGACTGTTCATTGAAGAGCTCTGTATCAGTTGATTAACAGGCTTGCATTCCATCTATCTTCCTTGTTGTGTACCTGCCCTGAAAAATCTGTTGGCCCACTCTACTTAAACATCATCCAAAGAATGAAGATTTTGTTGCTATGTTCTGCCATGAAAACTGATAAGCGAACAATTTCTCATCTACCTGACTATTATCACTCAATACAAAAAGTGTGGAGATTAAAAAATGCGATTTGTAGTTGTTCTTGTTGCTGGTATTAAAATATTTAAAAGGTTACTGGTAACGTAAGAAGCATTGCCTTCTAAGCAAAAGACCTAAAACAACTGAAAAGCGAGAAAGCAGAATGGTATTGCCTCCACGAAGGATCGAACTGCGGACCTTCAGTTTACAAGACTGACGCTCTACCACTGAGCTATAAAGGCCTTGACATTTATCGAATGGTAATAGTTATATCGAATGTTTTCTCCAATGGTAGCAATAAACCAGGTAGATAGGGGAAACCCCTTTCCTCTCTCGTGTTATCAAATTCATATTTAGTTGGGTGCAATCATTATTAATGTTTTCTTAAAAGGATTAGATAGCAACAAAGATTACTGCTCCTTGAGGATGTAGTTCGAAAGAAACGGCACCCTCTTTGCATGCGAGAAGCACGGTGTTCGATACCGCGCATCTCCAATTTTCGTTTGTCTTATTTCGCTATTTCTTAAGAAACTTGTAGTTGTTCTTGTCTCAGCAAGTAGTTGTCCCACAGTTGCCTTTCCTAATTTTGCTTGCTCAAAGTCTCAAGTTAGTGTTTACATATGCCAAATTTTACAATCAAGAGATGAGAGAACAGAGGTTTTAGTGGACAATTATTGGTGAGATTAAATATAGAGGCAATAGAAGAACTCCCTTGAATTCCACCTTTTGATACAATGATACAAATAAACTTGGTGGATTGCATGAACCAATTGAATGACAAGTTAGATAGATGCCCAAAGTAGATAACAAGGAATTGGATTTTTGAAAGGAAACTAGTCTAGTGAATCTCACGGATGTTAAGAAGGGAATAATTCAAAGACATTGTGGACGACATGATTACCCTTCTCCATAGGGTAACAAAGCAACTACATGCCAAAATATGTATACGTGGATATTATATGTCATGAATCTCATTTTTTCCATGTAGTTTTGCATTGATAAGCAACTTGATTAGTGATTGTTCATCGACAGTTAAGCAATATTGTACCTTATATTCAACTTTGTGAGGGTAAGGGTTTTCTCAAGATTACAAACAGAAGCATGTAGTGCAACTTGTCTAATTTATGATAATCTCTCTACACTTTAGTATAAATCATTAGGCATCCATTATAAGAGATTCAATTATGTTCTTATTTTTCACCTAATCAATCTATGGATTGGACATAGGCTCAAACGATATAAGAGGAGGCAAAAAGGGTCATTGATGAATGGAGAGAGTACTTTATCTTGTTCCCCATTTGCAATTACATTCGGGTTTATATCTATGATTTGAAGTAGTTTATAGGGTAACTTTCCTAGAATATTGTCAATAGTTCTCCATTAGTCACCAACTCCTTTAATCAAGGGATAAGTTATTAGTAAAGTTTCCTATTAAAATTGAGATATATTTATTTTAAGTCAGTATCTATTATTCCAAAGTTGTTGAAAAAGGATTGTTTATATTTGTGATTTGAAGTAGTTTAAAGGTACCCAAATGATAGGATAATTTTGATAGAAAATTGTTAATAGTTCTCCACTAGTCACCAACTCCTTCAATCAAGGGATAAGTTATTAGTAAAATTTCCTATTAAAATTGACATTTACATTTTTTAAGTTAGTAGATTATTCCAAAGTTGCTGAGAAAGGGTTGTATATTTCTAATTTTAAATTCTTTGAAATTATAACCCAAAGGAAACCATGGAGGTGAGACTGTGAAATAAATGGGAATGCCTTCCCAGTATGAATATTTTTGGGTTGACTATATAGACAATTTTGAGGCTAGGGAAAGAAATTTTTAACAATAGTGGAGCAAATGATATGTACAAAACCAAAAATCTACTATGCACTTATCTTTTCTTAATTGGTGAAACAAAATGAATTTCTCAATAGAAGAAAGGACCAAATTTATTACGCAAAAGTCAATGTTTACTTTTGTGGATTAGGTAAATTTGGAAAGACCGCCATGATAAGAAATCTTTGGAACTTGACAAAGAATCTATTAACATTTCTTATTTCTAGAAAATTATGGTTGTTCAACAAAACCAAATTGCTAAGAAATTTCAAGAATAGGGTCAAATAGTTGACAACTTCAGAAATTAGGATGGCGAAAAGATGTCTAGATATAATAGTGCCAAGAGTTTAGCAATCCAAGAGGTTTCATATCACATTGAGAAAGAAATATAATCCTCTCATCCTCTCATAAATATATCTCATGTTGAGTAAATCCTAAACAATCCCAAGTCACTAAATACAAGTGCAACTATTTCTACTACTCCAACAAAAATCCCCTCTCCTCCACAAAAATAATCTACCCACCCCTTCTCTTCCACATAATCATTCTCCAACTCTAACTTCTCTACACTTAGTCATCTCATCTCCTCTTCATACTTACTTGATTATCATTTTCTACCCACTACATCTATCTCTACCTACATATTTGGTAGACATAACTTGTGGGCAATAAAATTGTACTTTAGATGCAAATCTTAAATAATATAGGAAACGATGCACCTAATTGGTTATAGAACTTAGAATATACAAAAAAAGAAGATAATGTAGCCATCGCCTATAAGTCTTAGTGTTGTTTCTTCCTTATTGTAAAAACCTCCAACCAAGAAGGAAAAATGAAATACACTATTTAAAAGAGACAACTAAGGGATTCTTTATGTATAAATAGTGATATCTTCACTACACAAAGAATACCATGATGTTGAGGTTGTTAGAATGCATTATATTTATGCATATTTACTTTATTATCCTAGGTTTATTACACACATAGGATAAGCTTTCTTAGATTCCCTTCACACCTGTGTCATCTTGTTGAGACCATCTTCTATATTTAGCAAGTTATAATTTACTTGGTCTTCTTACATAGTGGCTCACTTGGTGACTCATTGATGCAAAGTCATTAGATGGGTGGATGATTCATCAATAGGCCTCTCAAACCTTGAGGCATGTATGGGGAATTCTACTTCATAAAAATAGTCTTCCTAAGCATTGAACTCTTGAACCAAGAGCACCCTTCATAGATATGACATCAAATAACTCACTTTCTTGAGGGAAGACATGTCAGGGGTCCCAAGACAACACACACATAACCATCCCAAACCAATGGAGGGTCTTGCATACATAGGATGAGTATTTGCTTCACAAGCCTCTTGAACTCCCAATAGCCCTGTTTTGGAACAATAGTGAATAACTTTTCACAGAGGCCTTTCTCCACAAACCTTAAACCTGATCTAGATACCCTTTTGGAATATGCATAACATATATCAAATTTACCATGGATTGTTTTGGAAAATGTGCTATAAAAATGGACTGGTAATTCTACTACAAGGGTTCAAACTCAGAAATTTCATTATGAAATCCCATGAACAGTCATTCATAACTTCCACATAATAGAAAATGAGGTCAATCGCTTTCGTTAGATTGTAGATAACATAGGTACAGACGTTTCCCAAAGTTACATAAAGATCTAATGGTGGAAACAAAAGTTATGGCATTTTCCCCAAAATGGGTAACCCTAGACAGGGTTTTGACAGTTTTTGGAAAAACAATCACTTCTCACAAAATACTCCACAAAAGTGCACAAGAAAGGATTCATCTAAAATCTATTTCATTACTCTATCATTCAAAAACATCTACATATCAAAACTACAGCAAATGTGAGCCTTCTTGGCTCTGTGATAGTCACAGATTCCTTAAAACCTTGTGACAGTTTGAGGGTTTTGATGGATAGTCTTTGTCAAATCCCCTCCAAACTGCTCCTCTCTCATACTTGGACCAAACATTGCATTATAAACCTTTTCCAATCCCTCTAACTGCCTAACCAACTCTAGAACCAAACCATTACATTTTTGCAACCTTTTTTTTGCACTTTTTGTAATGTTGTAACTTTACAACTTTTTGCATTTTTGACAAAATAGCACCAAACTTTGCCAAATCACTTAGGGACACTTCATACATGCCAAAATGGATTAAATGAACCTTTTTACAATATTTCCAACCTTCTCTTTGGACTCTTTGACCTTTGACCATAGTTGACCTATTCAGGACCTTTTAGGTTTCTTGGAACAAAATGGCTCATCAAGCCTTACAAAGTGAGTTGTTTTGATACCAATGGTCCTTAGGACCTTTCAAAATATTACAAATAATGAAAAATGCAATTTGACCTCATGATACCTCTCCATGGCTAGGTGCCCCTGCACCACTCACCTAGTTGTCATGTGTTAGGAATTTCTTTTTAAGCATCTTCTATATATTCTCACATATACCTCACAATCTTATAGCATGTAATGTTAAAGATGTGATCTTTAGGAGAACCAAAGATCACTTGAGCATTGATTTTTATTGTTATTGTTCAACACTTTTCTTGCATGTTCTTTGTTGTAAATATCTCATTATTTCAATACATTATTTATATTGGTGAATCTTTTGTTTTGAATACTTGCTTATCGATAGTCTTTAGCTTAGGAGATTTCCTAGATCCACTCTTGTGAATGCACACTTAGTTCACCTCCATATGGTTGCATGGACCTTTCTAACATAGTATTAGAGGCATTGCTTCACAAACCACATCTCAACCTTGTCTTCGTTTAGCACCTTTGGAATATCTTGGTACAAATTGTTGGTTTGTTTGTCATTGATGAGATTGTTGGTTTGTCATTGAATTAGTTTTTGTTTCAGGAGGCCATTTCAAATTGTTTGGCCAAACTAAGGACATCATCTTTTTAAAGACCCAATTGGGTATTCCCAGTTTCATTTTGGTGAAGATTGGGCAAAAATTGGCTGTTATAGCCAGTCAAAGATTTCTTCAACTCACGAACTGCTTAGTTCATCGACCCAGAAGTTACCCGATTTGACAGATTGTCGACAAGTCATAAGGATGATTCATATTGTTCAAATTTTATAAAAGGAAAGTTTGAATTATTCAAGTTAGCCATTGGGAACTTTACCGGTTGCACTTTAAGTGAGGTTTGGAAGTTCTTTTATTGTCAGTAAAATCTCCATTTTACGAACCTTTAGGTTCATTGGTAAGTAACTTCGCCGACAAAGGTGCAAAGAAGAAAGGGTGAAGTGCAAGGTTTTTGTTATCAGTAAAGTTTTTGTTTCTCAAACTAGTTCGTGACTTTGTCATTTCACCGATTTGCCGACTAGGCGACAAAGGGCACAAAGGAAAGTTAGTTCACGAGTTCATCATTTCGGTGATTTGTCGACTAGGAAACAAAGGGCACAAAGGAAAGTTAGTTCATGAGTTCATCATTTCACTGATTTGATGACTAGGTGACAAAGGCCTAAGTTCATAAAAGAGACTTTTTACCGATAAAGGCGACAAAGGATGAGGTTCATAAAGGCAAATTTTGCCAATAAAGGGACTTGATGACTAAAGGTGTTGAACCAATAAACATTTTAGTTTGTGGAATGAAAAATTTGCCAATAGCTTGTGATGACGAACTTTTAAGTTTGCAAAGAGCTACATTCACCGATAACTAGTTTCTAATGGGTTTGTTGGGGAATATAAAAGTTCACAAATCTAAGCAAATGCTGATAAAGTTGGTCCTTGAAGAAATAGACAAACCTGGTAGTTTGCAGGGAATGTATTTTATCGATGGATTGTTTTGAAGCTCATATGTCGAATACATATTGGTGATTATACTGGTGACTATTATACACCATAATGAATGTTTGAGATGACATTTTAGATCTATAACTATTCCATTCGTGACTATTTAACTGATTGGTGGTTGTTAAGTAACGATTCTGAAACTATCAAATTTTAGTTTCCTTAGCAGTTGGTGGCGATTCAACTATTGAGACAGGTGTAGGGGTGACATATATTTCATTTTTAAGAATAAAAAATGTTGTTGATAGAGTGTGTGCCCTCCTTCTAGCGCCATAAAGAGAAGGCTATAGAGTATGAAGCATGCTCTGGTTCGACAAAGATCTTGAATGAAAGGTTTATTAAATATAGTACAGAGATTGTTGCCTCATTGCATTGAGTTGGTGCTCAATTAGGTGTATAGTGTACCTATAGGTTGGTGCCTCCAAACATTGTCTTGGGTGTTAATGTACCTGTATGTGGATGCTTACAAAACATTTGTAAAAACTCTTTGTGAAAATTGATCATCGTCATCGTGGTTTTTCCCTTTTAGGGTTTTCCACATACATCTAGTGTTATGTGGATTGTGTGTGATTTTAGTTTATGAATGATCTTAGTTCTTGTATTGGTTGAATTGTAAAAATTAATATACATTGAGTCACCCCCCTCTCAGTGTATTGGTGTTCTTTCATCAATCTAGCACCTCTATTATGTCTAGAACATCCAAAAACCTCAAGGGGCATCTTTGGTTTGCCAATTTATGTTTACATTTATAATTTAAAATTTTCAATTATCAAAATGAGCCCAAAAGAATCCTCTTCCTCTTTTCTTGAAAACAATTTCGAGAGAAAAGAACCCCTTTACAATGGAAGAAACCCTTTTTAAAAAAATTTACCCACACAAAGAAGTTGTGTAACTACCTGTAACTCCCTTTTACTCATCTCCTCTTTGAATTATTTTCCCACTTTTTCATTCACGGGAAAATTTCAAACCAAAAATAATAACCACGCCAAGCTTTTCACATCAATTAATTCTAAAAAGAATTAATTCACCTCACCTTGATAACACCACCTACACACTTATAATTACTTCAGAAATAATTTTACCCCCTTTACAACATTAATTAATTCTTTAAAAGAATTAATTTATCTTGAAAATATTAAATTCACTTGAACAAATGTAATTTTGTTTTACATGGCTATAGTGTGAATCTAATTACCTTTGCACAATAAAATAATATTTAATTCTTTATAAGAATTAAATAAATATGCTCATGCAAGGTAATTTATAAACCTATAGGCCACCCCTTTGACATGATTGATTATCCTTTGACTGCTTGCGAAACACAATAGGGAAGTTACCCAGGATTATTAAAATTGAGGGGTAATAGAGGCTCTAACTAGGGACTGCATTCCCTGGTGGAATGCAGAGAACTCCAGAATCTTTGTATAGACTAGTGCTTCATCCATTGGGTTGTAGAGTCTGTTATGGACTAAAACATGTACACTAGTATTTTACACCTAGTTTAGCACTTGGTTGAACCTAATTTGTTTCCTTTGTTAATCAGGACCTATTTTAACATCCTTTTGAGATTAAAATGATAAAATATCGATCCCGATGAATAAAACCGACAGAATCAACTTAGGACTAGACTAATTCCACTATATTTGGCACTCCTTGGAGTTTGTGGGCTAAAGGCCCAGGGCACCCAAGCACTCTATTTCTAGTTGGGATCTTTAGCCCTCTTTTGTAGTGTCAGCTTAGGACACTTCCTTGGTTTGTATTTGTCGGCATCATTGTGTTTTATTTGTTGTAAGTGAGCGAGAATGCATATTTAAAGGAGTTTTGTATTTCATTTTACACCTAGAGAGATGAACACTAGTTTATGGGGAGGAATTATCTTATGCTTTTATGTTCTATGACAAAGTGTTCTCCAGGCTTGGAAGTGTTATCTACTTGTGGATGCGATTGAAGTTTGTTTGCAAGTATTGAAGGGAGTTTCAAGCCTTCTTCATCACTCTCCTTTTTTGGTGTGAGATCTTGAGTCATCTTCATCAACTAGGGTTATACCTCTTGTGGTAATCATCATCAATTTCATTCATATTTCTATCTTGATGTTGATGTGTATTATTACATATCTGGCCTCTGCCCTCTTAGGGCATGCACTCTTGGATCTAATCATTGCTGTAGTGGAGGTGGAAACACCAACATAGGGTTTGACTGAGGAAAGCCCTTATATACAACACAACCTTTTCCTCTTTCCTTGTGTGCAAGTCAGAGAAACAGGTTTTTGGGAATAAGATAGAGCAAACAGGTACATGTCTGGTGACATCCAAGATTTTGCCAAACCCTAAAAAATGCCTAGGGCACCCCAACACCTTGGTCCTTGGCATTTTTGCTCCAAGATCCAGGTTCTGAATTATTCTCTGATCTCTACTGTGATTTTGGTTTTCTGAGATCTATTTCCGTCTGTTAGTTATAAGTCGATATGTTTCCATCTATTTTGACCATTTGTCCTAGCTTTCTTGCTTGGTTGAACTTGGTTGATCCATCTATATGCAAAAAAGAGTAGAACCCCTATAGTTTGGCTCTCTTTCTTGTGTAGAAGCCAAGCTTAGTTTGTGCCCTAATGTTTGTAGAAGAGGGTTTGACCTAGTTTAACTCCTTAAGCTAGATCACTCTTTTCTCCCTAAACATTTTGGTGAACCTTATGTTTCTTGCAGTTTTTCATCCCTCTTCTTTCAGATTTGAGCTTTTTATCACCCTATATTTGATTGGGAGTGAGTTCATTAATCATTTTTGATACATACATAGTTAAATTTTGCATAGTTTCAAAACTAGGGTTTGTAAAAGAGTTGCATTTCTAGAAAATCTAGCTAGTTTTGGAACCTATGATTTATAGATTTGCGGGTTGTTTTAGATATTTTTGCATTGATAGATTGTTCGTAAACATTTGCATTTTCTTTACCTTTTCATTTAAAAAAACATTCTTGAAGTCTTGCATATGAAATTTGAAAAAGAAAAACTTCATTCTAGAATTTAAAAAAACATAGTTGTCACTTTGTTTGCATTTGGAAAGGATAGATCATCATAGCATAAGTTAATTTTCTGATTTTTACATCAGATCTGATTGGTATTACAACATTTATTCATTTCATAGTGTTACATTGTTCATTTGAATCCTTTTCATTCCTAGAAATTGTCAAAAAAGTTGCATTTTGTGAAAACCTAGTTAATGTTGAAATCTAGGGTTTGTGATTGATATTTAGTTTCAGATTTTGTTGTTGTCATTTGCATTCTAAATCTGATTTTAAATTGTTCTACAACATTACAATTGTCATCTTACATTGAAAATTGAAGATAGGAACAATTTTGAATTTTTGCATTTTGGAAAAAGCATTGAAATTTGGGTTTGATTTAAGCATTAGCATTGTTGATATTTAAGTGGATTTGAGTATAATTGAATTTGATCAAGGGTATATTATTGTTTCAATTAAACAAAAACTCAAATATTTCTTTTTCTTCATCACTCATATCTTCTATTGGTGCATCTTGTGTGCTACTAAAGCTTGTAGGCACTTTATGAGCTTTGTGACCTAGCACCCCGATTCTAACGTTCTTGTGCAAAGAAGTCATCGAATTATAGATTATAGTGCTTTGAATAATGATGATACCAATACATTGGAACCCCAAATTCCTATTCTTATCACACAAGAAGGTCCATCACTTCTTTCTGACATTCCTACTTCGCATCTTCCTGAAGCTCAAATTCAGAGATTAGACACAGAGTTGGCTAATTTCTAGAAATTTGTAAGTGCAGAACACATAGTTAAGGAGGTCACCCCTATTGTTGAGAACGAAGTATTTTTATTGAAGTTCAAGAAGGATTGGAAGTCTCACGTGGTCTTGCTCATATATTGCATAACATTCTATCTACATCTAGTTGCGTTGAAATCATCACCAATGTCACATCTTCTAATCAAATAGGGATCCAAGTGTCGACACCCATACCTACACTCCCCATTCCTACTTATACTTCTATTATTCTCACCACTAATACACAACCAAGTAATAGTGCTACCACATGTGTTGGGTTATCCACTAGGAATATTGTTTGCCATTATAGTACCATTCCATATAGTTACACACCTAATGTTACTCCACCTACATCTAAACCTCCTATTACATTCTAAAAGGCTACTCATACACCATCACCTAGTCCTTCCAATTCATTCCAATCTCTACCCGATTCAGCTTCTGATCCTGTCATAAACCAATTGTTGAAAAATATGACCTCTATCCAACAACAATTGGCTAGCATGAGAAATAGTCCACCTAATCCTAGAATGACAACACATTATATCCATAGCCCTTTGTCCTATTCCATCCTAAGAAATCTAATTGCCTAAGAAGATTGAGACCCCTCACTTTTAGAAATATAATAGGAAGGGAGACCCTAAAAACCATGTGGCAGCCTTTACCGTTATGTGTAGTGATTTCTTCTTTGAGGATGCGATCTTGGAAAAACTCTTTCCTAGGTCACTCAAGGACACAACCTTGGATTCGTTTTGGTCGCTACCTCCTAATTCTATAACTTCTTTCTCACAATTAGTCAATAAGTTCCTTGAGCAGTTTCAAGCGAACATTGGACCTCAAGTCTCTTTGACAGACTTGGTTCATTGCAAACAAGGAATGAAAGAGAAAATAATAGATTTTATGGGCCATTATCAAGCCTTGTTCTCACAAATCCAATATTCTATTCTAGATGTTGATGTGCAAAGAATCTTTATAGGAAACTTACAAGCTCACATCCGTGATAAGATATTGTTGATGGGATATGATTCATTCACTCATCTTTGTATTACTCTTTGTGATTATCAACTTTCGGTTAGTCAGTATGAGCATAATCCCTCATTGGATCCAATTGATCAATCCAAGGCCTCTCACAATTATTCTTTCAAAAGAGAAAACAAAAACTTCATCAAGATAAATGAAATTTCAGTGAACAACATAAGAAAACATGTGGTGGCAACGTCATTTTCTACACCCACCCCTTACAAGTTGAAACCAAAAACAAGAAACTTCACACTGTTATCAGAATCTATCTATGCCATCATGAAACAACTTTTGCAAAGCAATCTCATCAAGCTTCCACCCGTTAGAGCTCTCGATCCATGTAAGATGCAATCATCTTGATTTGATGCGAAAGCCTTTTATCAATTTCACTGCTTTGTTGGCCATGACACTAAAAGATGTATGCGTCTTAAACATGAAGTTCAAGACCTCATTGACTCAAATGCTATCCAAGTAGTTGGTGTCAATGACAAAGGAAATAAATCAGTGGCTGCTCCTAATCAAAGTCTTCAAATATATACTGATCCTTTACCTCATCACGAAACTAATGTTGTTGATATTTACATGGTGGATGCTTGCCCTCACAAAGAGCGAGTAGATATGGAACCTGCTATATCTTTTACTCCACATGATGCTACTATAGCATCTCCTGATGGGCCTCTTTACATTACTATTTGAATCAATGATAAACCTATTTGAGGTGCTATGATAGATCATATATGCATGGTGAATGTAGTAGTTGAAGATTTTCTCTACATGCATGCATGGTTTACATCGAGATACATATGATGTATCAGAGATGGCTATTAGAGCACATGATGAGTCTATGCTTCCAACTCTTGGTGCCTTAACTCTTGAAGTTAAGGTTGGGTCAAGAGCCTTGGATATTAATTTTGTCATCATTCCTACATCGAACTTATTTCATGTGAAGTTGAGCTACCCATGGCTCCACTCCATGAAGGAAGTCCCCTCTATGGTTCACTAGTGCTTAAAGTTTCCATTTGAGGGACGTGTCCATGTTGTACATCATAGTCAGTACCGACCCATTGCTTGCAATGGACATTTTACACTTGACTGATTCTGGCCACAACTAGTTGGAGTCGCTTGAGCTAGAGAGGATATATTCTTCTTGTCATATCAAGAGTTTAAAGAAAATAAAATAGTAGAGTTATCACTTAGTAATATTCACCCTGGTGATGTCCTTAAACCTCCTTGATCTTTTGAGGCTACGACAGTAGTTTCTCCTATCCCACAGGTAGTGAATGAAGCTAAGCCCAAATAGAAGGTTCTCCCCCATCCCCGAGCGTCCGGTAGATGTGCCAAGGTTCCCCCTCTACCATACCTTCAAGGATAATGAGGCAACCTTCATGCACAAGACAGACCTCCCCATAATCACAATGTTACTTTTGTACCACTTGCCTCCGTGGAGACTAGTGGAAATCAATTAGTTGCACTTTTATTTCTTGAGGTTTCTCAACCACTTGGGGATGCTCATGTACTTCCACCTATTTCAAAAGTTGAGAAGGAAGAGCAACCCACATTGAGGAACCCTTCCCCCATAGTCTCCTAGCCTTCGGTGGTTCCTCCTATTTCTTCTAATGTTCTTGAAGCAAAGGAAGAAAAGGAACTCATGTTGGAAGATACTACAGTTCCCTTAATAAACAACATGAATAAATCTAAGTGAAATAAGATTGCGAGATAAAGAAAGAAGCATCATCGTTATATGGATTGCCTTGCCGTAGAAGAGGAGAATCTCCCTCCTTGCAAGAATTTATCACTAACATATGTGAAAGAGACATCTACTACCATTGTGTCTCCTACAGAGAAAGATGAAGCTTTACAAGCCACTATGGAGCCTATTGTACTATATTCTGATAGAGAATTTGAAGATAACACATGTATGGCTCTTGTCCCTTATATCTCATGTGCTATAGTTCCTCTTGCATCTTGTACACCTTTCCAAATTGGTGATGAGCAGGATTGGGATGAAGATGATTTGATTTAGGTTGACTTGAAAGTGAGGTACCTTATTTTTATGTTATGAGTGCATGTGATTGTTTTCTCCTGTGATGTGTTTCTTGATACTTTATTTATATTGTTGTTGTGTTGTTAAGCTCTCTTTCGATGACCCTTGATACCCTTGTAGGTGCAAGGATAGAAAGGAACTAAAATCCGTTGTGACATTATCTATATTTGTATCATCATTCTTCTATATGTTGTAATTTGTATTGTTGTGTCATTTGGTGATGATACAAGACATAGGATGTTTCAGTGTCATGTTCCCTCTCCTATAGGTTGACAATCATCAATTTGAAGAAGTTGATGTAATTTAAAGATTTAAACCATCATGACAAACGATGAAATTGCTTTCTTGAAATATGGTGTTTGTAGTATCCCTTCCATCATCAATTTGAATGATAATTGTGCATATATTATAAAACATATATAATATATAATATAAATAATATTATAATATATTATATATTTCTAATTAGCAGGATATATATTATTGAATAGCATAAATATAAATATAAATATAAATATAAACATAAATAAAATATTAGTATAAAATATTGATTATGTGAATATTATTATAAATGTCAGTATCGAATAAATAGTTATATAATGCAGTAACCATGAATACCATACACTGGTATATATTTCCAAAAGCAAATGATTCATTAAAGAGGTATGAATTATATCACAAGACAAGCGGTTAAAGGGCAATGATTCCTTAATGGGCTGCGATCAAGACAAAGTTGATATTAGTTAATAATTATCATAAAAGGCAGTGGTTGGAATCCAAAAGGTAATTTGCAAAGATTGTGACTCTTTAATGAAAAGGTATGAGGGAAGTATAAGAGATAAGATAAGTTGGAAGTTGGGAGGAGAATCAAGCAACGAATACACATTGAATTCCATTGAATAGTCTAAGGAAGGTAGAAATACAAATAATATATATTAAGCAGATTTAATAGAATATAGAATAATGATCTACTCTATACATATCCCTTCATAGTGAAGGGTACATTATCAACTAATTTAGTTCCTATTAAAGGAATAGCCTTGCATAAAGGGAATTTTGAATCTTGTAGCAGCCTTGTGAGAAATCAAGGAAATCATTATCTTGGTGATCCAAAGGATCACTTGTGTATCTCCAAATCAACTAAGGAGAAAGGATCCCTCATTGGTCTGATATTCCTAAGCTATATGTTATCTATACTTTAAATAGTTATACTTAGTCTTACTTATGATATACAAGGGATGAGCGTGTCTTGACGCATCTTTAATCTTTGTCTATTGCCCTTATGAGGACGTTTGGGTTGTTAGGGAAAGATGGTTTGTTATTAAATGTCTCACACGGTAGGTGACTCCCAAATGGTGGTATTGACAGGCGTTCATGGCACCTTTGGGCCAAGTGGTAGTATTGATAGGCATTCACGAAACCCTTGGGCCTAGGGCAATGGAGAATAGTTATCTAGTGCCTTAACATAATATTTTCCTCTCCTCTGCTAGGGTTGATGATTAGGTTAGATTAAGGACCATGCTTGATGTTCGCCATTCCCAAATTATATCATGAGGCATAAGACATGTTAAGTATAAGAATGTTAAAGTATGTGGAAATACATTTAAATATATGTACTAATAAATAACATTTTCTTGTTCATTATTATTGATTAGGATCATGATGCAACTAACCCTAATGATTATAGATGAATATATGTATTGTGTATATATTATTATTGTGTTTAGAATTACATTATTCAAAGAAATATTTATATTGAAAGGTGGTAACCCTAACCCTAAGTTGTTGTAATCATAATTCTAGGGCACATTCGGGAAGGGGACATTACATTCGGCATTCTCCCTTGTTTACCCAAGGGATGTTTATTTTTTATTTCATGTGATACTTCTTCCTTTATCTTCGTAGTTCTACTAGCTAGCAGATGATGACAATTCCAAATATATATAGTCTTGAGAATTCTTCTATTTTATACAACCATTCATATACTGATGCCAGTTAAGTAGATCCCTTTGTGTTATTACTTAGTATAACTTATTGCTTCTTTTATGTTTTGATTTATGTGGCACCTTGTTGCTATGCTCAACGTCATACCATGACTACACAAGCCATTATATATCATGTCTATAGCATTGCCTCCGTTTGCCTTTTGTGGGGGCAACCCCTTTGTGCGATGTAGTTTTTGGCAACACATATCTTATGGGCATGTGCTTCCAGAAAGACCTCGTGCCTATCTTGTGATTTGTTCTACCTTAAAGCAATTGCTCACTGATAGGAGTTAGCAATCACTTTAAAATGAGGGCATACATTGTGCTATGCTCTCTTTTGGTTGCATATTTACTTGTTGGTGTGGAACTCACCTAGTGATTCGGTGGTCCTCACTAGCATGTGATGTTTCCTTTTGGTCCATGAGCCACGTAGTATGCAACGTAGTTGGCTAGCCCATGTGCTTCATGTAACTTGTCGTGGTCACCTAGTAATTCAACAGTCCTTACTAGTGTGTGATCCATGGTGGCACTTATTTTCACATGAGCCCTAGCGACAGAGAAAGCTAGCATCAGAGTCATGTGCCTTGTGTGTTCTTATGTTGGTTTCCTTTATGAATTATGTTTAGCTTATGTTTTCACATGTCTTCATCATGTTTGCTATGCATTCACTATGCCTTGTGTATGCTTTATGTCTTATGTGTATTCTTCATGTCAAGCGTGTATGCATTGTGTATGGCATGTCTTCCACATGTATTCCTATATATGATTTTAGTAATCCATGTATGTGTGAGTTATGTTGCAATGTCTTGTGTGTTTGAAATCTCTTTGCTTACGTGTTTGCAACCTTAGGATCCTAAGTTTGGGGGCTACTATAGTCCACAACTTGGCAGAATTCTTTGGGCTTCTATGTTTGTGTGTTTGGTCCATCCTTTAGTGTGAGTTTGATCATAAGTTCATACCACGCTAAAGTGGGGACTAAATGTATTGGAGTAAAATGTGTACACTAGCGTTTTATACATAGTTTAGCACTTGGTTGGACCTAATTTGTTTCCTTTGTTAATCAGGACCTATTTTAACATCTTTTTGAGATTAAAATGATAAAATATTGATCCTGATGAATAAACCCAACGGAATCAACTTAGGACTGGACTAAGCCCAATATGTTTGGTACCCTAGAGTTTGTGGGCTAAAGGCCCAGGACGCCCAAGCACCTTGGTCCCAGTTGGAATTTTTATCCCTCTTTTGTAGTGTCAGCTTGGGACACTTCCTTGGTTTGTATTTGTTGGCCTCATTGTGTTTTATTTGTCGTAAGTGAGAGGGAATGCATATTTAAAGGAGTTTTATATTTCATTTTACACCTAAAGAGATGACCACTAGCTTATGAGGAGGAATTATCTTATGCTTTTGTGTTCTATGACAAAGTGTTCTTCATTCTTGGAAGTGTTATCTACTTGTGGATGCGATTAAATTTTGTTTGTAGGTCTTGAAGGGAGTTTCAAGCCTTCTTCATCACTCTCCTTTGTTGGTGTGAGATCTTGAGTCATCTTCATCAACTAGGGTTATACCTCTTGTGGTAATCATCATCAATTTCATTTATATTTCTATCATATTATTACAGATCTAGCCTTTGCCCTCCTAGGGCATGCACTCTTGGATCTAAGCATCATTGTAGTGGAGGTGGAAACACCAACATAGGGTTTGTGTTAGATCCCCTTTTTGGATTCAGCTTTACTACTTACTTTTGTTAATTACATGAATAGATTAGACATGTGAATATGTTTATGACTATGGAAATGATGTTATTGTTAAAAAAAATAAACTTTATGAATCATGGATTTATCACTTGAGTATGATCAATCTGATGTTATGAATTAAAAATGTCTCTTCAATATGAAAATGAAATGATATGATGTAAATATGCTTCGACCAAATTATTGGTACTCTAACCACAAATTGTATGTGAGATTGTTTTGACAGGAACAGGTGAAATAGGCTCTCCGTGAAACAACAAGAGAGAAAGTATCTTCGGGAAGGGGATAATAGACCTTGGAATACCCATGAGAGTTTGTTACTGAGCACGAACAACAGGTAGTTAAAAACTAGATGTCTTGAGGTAAGAATTGCTTTTGGTTAAGTCAATTAGCAAAGTGACCGTCAAGGATTGTGTGATTAGGCCACTTTTTCTTACGTCATTGTGGAGGAATGATGTAGTTTGTCTAGATGTCGATGTCAAGACGAGTTTGGTCGATTGACATCCGTATTGTGAGATGTGCTATGTTAAGGTAGTCGACATAAAAACATCTTCAGTAGTTCGTAATGAGGGAGCTAAGACTTGACCCCAAGAGGTCGACCGTACACTTCGTCCCCGTAGACACGAAGTTGCCCCAAACGTCGTCACCATCATAATGCCTTATGTGCGTGCAATGTAAATGCAGTCAACTTCATTATGACATTGTTGGTAAAGAGATTTTCGTAACGTCTTGAATCTGTATGAACACCAAGTGTTTTATCTTCAATTCTATTTGTAACAATAAGAAATAAATAAAATATTTTATGTCCTCTATAATCATCTTGGGCAAGATGAAGATTATCAAGTAATAATATTAGCCCAAAGAAATTGTTATAGGTTACTATTTTATAGTACCACTATGTCCCATATATGGCAATCCTTTATATTAAGCCACTAAAAGGTGGAAAAAGGTTGTAAGTCGTACATTTTTCATATTGTGATGTTATTTCATTGTCCTCCATCGACAAAACGTAGGGGGGGTTACCAAAATATAATGTCTTATCAATCAGCAACCCGCCACCTTACCAACCACGTCGGCCTATCATGCAGATTAATCGAAGCCTTTTCTAAACTTAGAAACCGTTTTTCGACGTCATGGGGAAAGAAGTGTCTTCTTGGAGCCGCAGATAAACCCAAAAGGTAGTTAGGGATTCCGGTAGTTATTTTTCTTTTCTTGGGAGGGATTATTAAGTGATTGGGAGTTCTGAGTGAAAGGCGAACAATAGATAGAAAGAATCAGAAACAAGATTAACAATGGGGAATGAGGATAGGAAGATAACACGGGAGTAACCTCAAGAGATCGAGTAGGCGTCAGTGGTCGGACTAAGTAAAGAGAAATAGATTGAACAGAAGGAACTAAACAGGTTAATCTTCTCCTATACTTTGCTATTGTTTCAAATGAAACTCATTATATAAAATGGCTTGAAAGAGTCTTTAATGATCCTCTTTATTTTCGAAGACGACAGTGAAAGATACGTTGTATGCCATTTTAACATTCATTTATCAACTTAATACTTGTAGCTCTGGAACGTAGTTTTACAATATCTGAGCTTTTCTTTACCATATTGCTTTTGCCTATAAATCTTTTTGTACCGATATCAGATAAAGCAATGTTTAGTACCTGAGTAAGGACTGAGCGATGACTTTAATGATTGAAGCGCCCTTTCCATTAACCTTTGTTATGGGAATGATTTCGCTCACAAGAGAGTATCGAACAGCTCTAAGAGAATAAGATTTTTCCTAATATAATGATATCGTTGATAACCCGGTGGAGTAAGTTTGTCTCAAGACCGAATGATTTGTATCTTTATATTATTTTGGTAGTACGAGCTAAGGATCCCTAGGGATTCTCTGCTGATAGCTAAACCATACTGGCTTAAAACTTAGTGATGGCTAGAATAATTCTAATACAACCATAGGGAAAACTTATGCCATTAGGACACTGTGTCTTTCAATGAGCTTACATCGACTTGGTGCTGAAAGAAATCATTAATATGTTCATTTTCACATACAACACCATCTTGTCTATAACTTTATTAGGATTATGATTGTGGGTTTAAACTTTATGACAGTAGGTCGAAGAAGATTTATTTGGCAATATTAGAATTGAACTAGGATAAAAACCCTATTAGTGTTAGTCACCGATACAAGCTTAAACTTGAAAATCAATTTCGTGTTATTCTTCTTGCGGCAATAAGGATAGATAAACATTCTAACTAGAAGGGAAGTGTGGTTGGAGGTCCAATCTGTGGGTCTCCCCGGTAACTATTAAAAACATACCAAAAGCCATTTCTCAACCTCATTGATGAAAATAACTCTGGAAGTCCATTAGTTCGAATTAAACTATACTGTCATACTTAAAAGACTTGTCAAGTTGGATAAGTTAAACGAATAACAAAATTATAAGCTGTAGGATTGCGACCAATTCAAGTCGAGCTTAGGTGGGTGAATGTATTGATAGTGTGGTCACAACGCTAATCTCCAATAAACCCTTTGGCCAAGGTAATGCACTTGTCTCTAGTGCATTTGAAGTTCACTGTGATTGGAGGGCGTAACTTGTGGATGGTCACGCTGGACTAGAGAGGATCTAGGGGGTGCATGAAAGCAAGTTATGAAAATCACAACACCAATGCTCAGATGGCAAACTCCATTGGTCATCCTAAGTCTATCCTCCTTGAGTAGGGTAGGACCACTTCTGGTTAGGAAGGCATGCAGGAGACCGACGGCCTATGGTTGGAGGTAAAGCTCCTCGAAGATACTTTCTCATCTATTATCTAGAGGCATGCCGAGGCTTGAATTGTGATGGTCGTCAATCGAGATGCAATGAAATGCGTAAGTTTCTAATTTTGTTATATTTCTTATGAATAAATACATCCTATATTGAAACATTAAAAATTGATTAGATCCTATGTTCTTCATGGTATCAACATGTATCTTGAATAGTCAATGATTGTTTTGTTTTAATATATATATAAACCACCTTTACCTTTTAAAATTTACTTTATGGTCAAATATTGAAATTCATTAGTTGATTTAGAGATTGGATATTACAGTTTAACTGATGCAAGCCCTTATATAAAACACAATCTTTTCCTCTTTCCTTATGTGCAGGTCAGAGAATTTTTGGGAAGAAGATAGAGCAGACAGGTACAGGTCTGGTGACATTTGAGATTATATATCAAACCCTAAAAAGGCCTGGTCCTTGGCATTTTTGCTCCAAGATCTAGGTTCTGAATTATTCTCTAATCTCTATTGTGCTTTTGGAAAAAGGCCTGGTCCTTGGCATTTCTGCTCCAAGATCTAGGTTCTGAATTATTCTCTAATCTCTATTGTGCTTTTGGTTTTCTAAGATCCGTTTCCGTCTATTAGTTATTAGTTATAAGTTGATCTTTGTCCTCTAGGGTTTTGACGATTTGTCCTCACTTACTTTCTTGACCTTGGTTGAACTTGGCTGATCTATGTATATACAACAAAAGGGAAAAACCTATGTAGTTTGGCTCTCCTTATTGGGTAGAAGCCAAGCTCGGTTTGTGCCCTAATGTTTGTAGAAGAGGGTTTGACCTAGTTTAACTCCTTAAGCTAGGTCACTCTTTTCTCCCTAAACAGAGTCATTTGCACATGTTCACTCCAATGTGACTGAGTTTACTTCATTCGTTGTAATCAGTAAATTCATCTTTTAATGACTACAAACAATCATTGCCACCTCCAATGCAATCCAATGAGCTAGCTTACTAGGCAACACTTGCAATTCAACTTCCTTTTTCCCTCTCGTTACTTAGCTTGCAGTAAAGTGTAGTATTTCTCCTCATAAAGCAAAGCTTTGGTTCATACAGGCTTGTAACCTTGTCCTCTATAGTAGAAGAATGCATTGTCATTTTACCTCCTTTTGCTTGAGGCAGCTTGTGGAAATTTGTTGCTTTCCTTCTCACATTTTCTCTGTGGTTATCATAGAAAGTTTTATTCTTTAATGCCTAACCTTGTCAGGGATTTTAGTACCACTTGTACCACCTCATGGAAGTGATAATGCCTACGAAACAGAAGTCCAACAAGTAGAACAATAGCACCATGTGCAGCAATGCATTCTGCCAATTGTTCCTCTTCTATTAATTTATCAAGAGCACAAACTACTGCATGCTGGGCCAGAATATAATCAAACACAAGAGTTTCAACACATCTGGAAGCAGGTAACATAGATCTAATTCTTATATTTACAACACAATTATGCAGCATCCTATTTCCAAAGCTCATCAGAGGAGAAAAGACCGGGTCTCATACTGAATTTTGTTGTGAATGTTGTTGAACCTCATTTTGATTTTCCAATGACATATATTGGGACATGATAGCCATGATTTCAAAATCCATGTATGGCCGAAGTCTATAATTGTAAAACACATAACTAGTAGCAACAATACCTACTAATCCAGCTAGAACAAGAAGTATCAAGAACCAACCAAATCTTGAGCCATTTCTGCCAATGCATGTATCTTGTTCTACAATTTATAGAAGATTTCCTTTACATTTGCAATCAAATCCCCCCATTTGTTTTTGCATGTATAATCATTGCAATGACAAGAAACTCCTTGGAATTCATCAATATCCCATCACCACGAAAGCCAGTAGGGCAATGGCAACCGCTGAGTTGAGATTCCAAGCACGCCGAAAATGTTTCACCATTTTGAGTTTCTGACCAGCAACCTCCATTTTCAAACCTACAACGACCTGCTCCAGTGGCTTCACAATGTGAATAGCCATCTCCTTGAAACTGAACTCCAGACATGAAGGGGCATTCACATACTCTACCCCTAAAGGTATCCTTGCAAGCAGTTATATTAGCCTTCGTGTTTTGCTAGCAACCACCATTATTAGTCAGGAATTCATTTGTCTCTACATCTCCAATCAAATAAATTAGAGGCTCGGTAGTTTCTTTAAATCCTGCACATATGGCCTTGAATATAGCACTCCTCTCCAGCTTGCCTTGGCACTGCACATTGTTAATGACCAGAGTTGGCAGGATAGTTACATCACCACAAGGGCCTTGTCCAACCTGAGCATCTTGTTCTACCTTTAATACAGGGTTTTCTGCATCAGCTTGTGGGTCACCCATGCATTCCTGGACCTTGTCTATAGGCAAGCCTAAAGATTTGATGACACCCTCAGCACATTCTTTATTGTATTTTTTTTATCTTTCATAGGGCATCTAATGTGGAAGTCTGTAACATAGTCCCACCAAACCCAAGGTTTGTTACTTTTGTTAGCAACCCTGAAGACACAGAGCTGCCTCAGATTTTCAATAACATCATCTTTTCCCTCATAACCTTCACTTAAGTCCTGATCTGGATCTGGAGCACAATACCTTCCATGATTGATGCATTGTGATACACACTGTCTACTCAAAATAAAGGCTTTGGGGCAGAACCATGTTATATAGTGTGGATTAAATTGAGTAAACCAGTCTTTTCCAATATTTGGGCATGGCCCTTGAAGTTTCTCACAAATTCTATCTGACGTCACATTCAGCTCCACACTCATCGTTGTTGTTTGTCCATAGCTCATACTCTACACACTCATCAAGATGAGGCATGGATTCAGTCCAATCAAGCTTGATGGTTTCTATTTCACCCTTTCCTGAAGCAGTTTTCAATTCATCTCCAAAGACTTTTTAATCAACACAGATGGAATCGAAATCTTATCAAGATAATCATCAGATCCCTTGCTAGCTTCAGGAGAATCCATGGTTATGAGAGGCTCCTCATGGTCATCTGCAACAAGAACAGTAGTAGCACCACCATTTTGTGCATTCCATGCCTTCATTGCAAAATAACATTCTTATCACAATAGAAGTAGAGGTTTTTGAAGAGTGATGGAGATTAAACTAGAATCATGATTGTACAGAAACATATGCTGCCGTTGGAGCCATTGCATTGCTTCCCTTTCTTATTTTCTTCAAAAAGGCCAATTTTTCATTCTCTCTTTGAATTCCTGAAGTAAGGCATCGCATCTTTAAGTTGTTCCTTTCTTAGGTTGCTAACTGCTTTCCCATTGGTTTCCACAGTTGAACCTGGTTGAGAACATCTAATGGACTCAAGCTTGGTCTCTATGATATCCATATTATTTCCTTGCATTTGCTCATTCTACCCATTAGATTGGAAATTGGATACACTTCTGTTGACATTTAATTTGAGGCCATCTAAAACTTGCAAATATTCAGTACCATAGGCTGCTCTATCGTTGGTATCTTGAGCAATATTGACGGGGGAAAATGATTCCTTAAACATACCAGCTTGAACATCCACTTCTGTAATCACATCTTGCCCATCTAAAGATTTGGCCCCATTTTCTGCTTCAGCAAACTCACGTTCCTGTTCATAATTTGCATAATCTCACTATTCTCAACTGAGGACTCGGCCTCAATTTGTTCTTTAACAGCTTCAATTTTTTGTGGAATTGCACTATAGCTACCAGCTTGACTTGCTTTGCTTTTAGATTCTGCACCAGCATAGTCTTCTCTGCAGCCTCTTCAGATTCAAATTCCTCTGATAAAATTACAAGTTCATGCAACCCAGATACCCTTGTAGTTATTGATATTGTATTTGCATCAAGTGTCTCCTTTTCTTTTACAGTCGCCCCGAATAGGAAGAGAGCTGAGAGCCCAGATTATCATAGAAGGAGCTATCCTCAACACTAATCTCCACTGTCTGAGAGTTCAATTTCATTTTCATACCTCTGTCCATGTCACTTTCATCCATTTTACCATTTGAGGAAAAACCTGGAGACATTGACATTACACGATATGTCCTACAGTCATCCATCACTTGAGTCCATGGAAAATTTAATTGAAGTGGGTTTAGGATTGGTAGCCACACGAAATTGTTGGGACTCGGCAACTGATGCCAAACCATAATGCTTAGATATGAAGAAGATCGCAGGTATTGAGAAGTTGGGAGAATGGAAACATCTCCATATGTTAGCTAGCACTGTAGCTTTAAGTAGATGGCCCTCCCATAGATAATATTGGTACCAACTATATAGCACCCAAGATAGATTCACAAGATATTATACAATAGATTTGGTAGCTTAAAAGTGTAATTTCTAACATCAGGGCTATTAATGTCACTCCAATGATCCCCAATAACATCTTTGACGTGCAAGTCCTCACTCTTCAATTGTAATCTCTGTTTAGACCTATAGGCTTGAACATTCATCTACAACTCATCTTGAGTCTGCATTATCAACATTGTCCAACTAGAATAACCAGCATGAAAGAGGTTCTTCACAGTGGAATTCCGTTGGTTCTCATGTCTTCCAGAAAGGAAAATCAAAGCCAAACCATGGTTCTGGAGCTTTTGATATAACTTAAAAGTGGGAATTAATGGTGGTGATTTTGCTTCTTCAACCCAACAATTCCAAGCGCCCAAATTATGCAACATGGAATGATGCTAAAAAGTACTGAAGTATGGAAAGTTGGACAAAGTTGTTTCATCAATGTCCATTATTACTGTATCCAGTCCATCGCCAATCACCACTGCAAAAATTAAATATCCATGTGCTGCCTTGATTGATCCATTTACATCATTCTAATATTTACCACTTGTTATGTATCAAAACACATGTTCTTCACACATACTCAGGAAAACATTATCCCCTTGTATGTTACTAAGCTCAAAGGTCAAACCAAAGCTCCTGCATAGATTAACATCTATTTTTTATCTCGTCCCTTATTTGACCACAACATCGGGCTTACTTTGACAAGACACCAACAATATAGTTGGTGTAATTACCAGTGTGAATAACAAAATCCCAATTATGGCTATTACTGAAATCAAGATAGTGACAACCATAGATGTTAAATAAGCTCTAGAATCATCCAGCTAAAGATAGTGGTTGGAGTTGTACATGCCTAAGCCTCTTCCACTGAAAAGGCTCTGGGTGGACTCCTGGGACTCGTAATGGTTGCTGAGAGTAAACATGGAGGGAACCAAATCGGAAGACATTGAAGATGCCTCTACTTAATATTTTATAGAGAGAAACAACAAATATATAAAGGTAAGGTGTGTGCTTTCTCCCCACATCACTTTTTCTGGAGACACCCTCCCCATACAAATCATTACATTGCTGCAATTCATTCATCAACACCTTCATCATTCTGGCAGCAACAACTATCATAGGTATCCAGAATCCAGAGTTTATATGTCCCACTCCTCCCAAATATTCTAACTTTGAAATATGACTTATAGATATATTTGAACACCAGAATATTTCCAAACTCTATTTTGTGATGATGCATAAATTTCTCCCAACCTTGAACAAATTCTATTTGAGTGGCTGTACTGTAAAGTTGACGTCCCACCTCTGGCTGCATGGACCTTGCAAAACCACATTTCCTCCAATCCCAATCTCAATTTTGAATTTTGGGGAAAATACAGGAGGAATACACAGTTTTTGTGCAAAATCTTCGGTCATAACTTTGAAGAAATAGGAACGGTCATCAAGCCTTTCTGTGTTTGCCATGAATTGCAAAGCAATTCTTGGTGCAGAATGTGCAAGGTAGTAGAAAGACCCCTGCTTCTTCATTCTCCGTGGCAAATACAAATGCAGGGGCTGTCACATAATAGACTTAGTAAACTCTGTTCAGAAACCTCAAGCTCATTTTCTTTCTGCATTACTGTTGTCGGTAATGAATTTGAAGCTGGATTTGCTCCATCTCTTTTCATCAAAAATAGCTCATCAAATGCTTCAAAGATGTCAGTTTCAGGCTGAATGAATGGTATAGACAACGGTTCTTTTAGTATCAACAATGTTATGGACAATTCGCATAACAATTGCAGCAGATCTTGCATGTAGTCTAGAAGGGGTTTCATTCACGAAAATTATAGGGGATTTTGCAACAAGGTCTACAACAAGCATTAACCTTTTTCTTTGTTCGGTTGACAATCCAGTGACGGACAACATTGCAAGGCTGTTGCAACTTATTGAAAACACACGACAAAATAAAAGTACTAACAAAACTGAAAATGAACTAGTATATCTATATTAAATATAATATATCTAGTAGTATTCCACCTTAATTCAAACCCTAATTCTAATAGGAACCCTAATCCTAACTCTAATTCTAACCCTAACCCTAATTCTAATCATAACCCTAATTCTATCCTAATTTCAAATCTTAATTCTAACTATGATTTTAACACTATCCCTAACCTGAACTCTAACCCTAACTCTAGCCCCTACCCTAACGCTAACGGTAACTCTAATGCTTACCCTAATTTAGTAACCCTAATTATATTTCTAACCCTAACCCTAACCCCAACCCTAAGTATAACCCTAATCAAACCTAGCCTTAACCCTAACTTTAACCTTAATTCTAATTGTAACCATAAATGTCAGCCTAACCCTAACCCTTATGATAAGCCTAACCCTAGTTTTGACCCTAATTCTCATTCTAATTGTCACCCTCTTTAAACTATAACGTGAATTTTAATTATAATTCTAACCCTAATTCTATCTATAATTCCAACCCTAACCCTTATTATAACCCTAATCATAACCTTAACCCTAACCATAACCATAAGTCTACCTGTAATTGTAATTGTAACCCTAAATCTAGCTCTAACCCTAACCCTAATTGTAGCTCCAATGCTTATACGAATTTAGTAACCCTAAATTTAATTCTAACCCTAACCTCAATTCTAACCCTAAGCCTGATCCTAATTGAAACACTAACCTTAATACTAAACTTAACCCTAATTGTAACCCTAACCCTAACTTTAATTCTAACCCTAATCCTAATTCTAACTATGAATTCAACCTAACCCTAACCCAAATTTTAAACCTAACTCTAGCTCAAAATGGGTTAACCCTAATTCTAACTCTAACCCTAACCTCAATTCCAACCCTAACCCTAATTATAACCCTAACCTGATTCTAACATTAACTCTAGTTCTAATCCTAACTCTAACCCTAACTCTAGCCCTAACCCTAACCCTAACTCTAGCCCTAAACCTAACCCTAACTCTAACCCTAACTGTAACTCTAATGCTTACCCTAATTTAGTAACCCTAATTTTAACTCTAACCCTAAACTCAATTCCAACCCTAAACATAATTATAATCCTAACCTGATTCTAACATTAACCCTAATTCGTACCCTAATTCTAATAGGAACCCTAATCCTAACTCTAACCCTAACCCTAATTCTAATTATAACCCTAATTCTATCCTAGTTTTAAATCTAACAATAACCCTAATTCTAACACTTACCTTAATCCTAATTCTAACTATGATTTTAACGCTATCCCTAACCTAAATTCTAACCCTAACTCTAGTCCTTACCCGAACCCTAATACTATTTCTAACCCTAACCCTAACCCCAACCCTAATTATAACCCTAATCAAACCTAGACTTAACCATAACCCTAACCCTAGTTTTGACCGTAATTCTCATTCTAATTGTCACCCTTCTTTAAAATATAACGTGAATTCTAATTATAATTCTAACCCTAATGCTAACCTAATTCTATCTATAATTCCAACCCTAACCCTTATTATAACCCTAATCATAACCCTAACCCTAACTCTACTTGTAATTGTAATTGTAACTCTAACTCTAGCCCTAACCCTAACCATAATTGTAGCTCTAATGCTTACCCTAATTTAGCAACCCTAATTCTAATTCTAACCCTAAGCCTAATCCTAATTGAAACCCTAACCCTAACTTTAATTATTCATGAGTCATGCTACAAGGTTTTCTTCTACATATTTTGTATGCATGTGTTATTCCCTTGTTGCATGTGAGTCCACCAATTATTTGGAAGTCTCCTAATTGGGAAGTGGGCTTGTATTCAAGCCCTAGAAATTTTGTGTTTATAGGTGCTATATTAAAGCTATATGGAGACTTGTCTATATTGTGCCATTATTTTTTGTAATTTTTTCTTTTAAGGTTAATCAAACTTGCATTTTATCTAAGTTGTAACTCAATGCAAATCATGGAGTTTGAATCCATTCAATCATTGTATGGCTAAGATTATTGTATTTGTAAATTTCATTATGTTCAATTGGATGATGCATGTAGCATTCTCTTCAAGAGGAATTGTTTTTGTTATAAAAAGTTGTGAGAATATAAAAGTCAGAGATATATGGGTATGCCTTTGTACTCATCTACTCTATTGGTTAATTTTAAATATGTGTGTATGGCTATAAATATTTTTGTTAATATTATCAAGCCAATGAAAAAGGGTAATTAATCATGAATATAGAGCTATCTATATATATTTTATAAATTTATATGTATGAAAATTATATATATAATAAATCAAATGAATAAAATAAAACAAAGAAGAAATTAATTAAGGGCTTTGTGTTGAGAGGGCACCACCCCAAGATGGGGGTTGTGGGGTTCCCCAATATATAGTTAGTCTCTTCTTCTCTATCCTACATAGCAATCTAAATTAGTTTTCAAAATTATATAATCGAGCCAGCTAAGAATGGCTTGTCTCTTTATTCTTACCATATATTCTCACCCAATCACAACATACATATGTAATGAACCGCAGCCCAATAACCTTAGCATATAAACTAATAGATTTTCATTATTTTATTCATTTTTCATATTTGCTTTGCTAGCTGTCACCCATACACTTTAGTTATCTTCGTCAATGTTGTCTAGCATTTTAAAAGAAAAAAAACTAACAGTAAAATGGTGTGCTCTACAATCATGGGAAAAGCATGAAAGAAAGAGGCACGGAAGAAGCATCTGGCATCGTTTATGTCACAGCCACATAGACCCTATTTTTATTACTTATTAACTAGCAGAGTGGCAGCCTGGTAGGGAGGGTTTTCGTTTTCTTAATTTATGCCTTCCAACTGTGTGGCTCGATTTTTAGTCTCTGTAATTTACTGTGCGTCACATTTGTGCACACTAAAAAAAGGATGAGAAAGTAGCTGTGGACAACTAAGCATAGTGTGCACCAATTGTATTTTCTATTTTTGTTGACTCGACTCATCCAGACTTTAATTTCCAAGTAAACGAATTACTTAGAGTTGGAAACCACGTGCGCTAGTATAAATAAATAAGAAAAAGTTCTTTTGTTCTTTCATTTTCACCTCTTCACCTCTGAATTACTTAATAACTTTATCTGCCATATTTTTTTTGAAAAACTAAATATATTTTATTTTATTACACAAAACAATATTTGTCAAATCATTGTAACCCTTGTTTTGTTGTAAGAAATTAAGATTACTGTGTCAAAGATGAGACATTAAATCACCATTTTATTTGATCCATTGGAAAGAAAAGTAGATTTCTAAACTAATTCAAAATTTCAACTCCACCTTACACAGAATAGAAAACACAACTATCAAACTAGGAACACAAAACCCATTGAAATCCATCCAGTATTTGTTTAGCTTTTTCCATGGTGCTACACGAAGGGAGATCTTGTTGGGCATCCTCCTTAGTGAGGCTAAGAGAAAGCTTGGTGATGAGGGTGAACGTAACACTGAAACCAATGAGGAAAGGCCAATTCCTATTGAATTCTCTCTTCAGAAACACCCTCCACAGCTCGTTCCACTCCATTGAGATCTTCCCTGCTTGAACCTCCTCCCTCCTCTTCTTCCCTGCAAACCCTAACCCTACCCATTACCTTTTATCTGCCATATTAAACCCGCATTACAAACACTATACAAATAGTTTTTGAAACTTATGTAACCAATAAGGGAAAGAAATAAATTATTAGAAACAAGATATTAGAAAGTTTCCATTTAAATTCATTTTGCATGGTTAACTTATTTCGTAGCCAGGTCAAAATTAGATACATAAGCATTCAAATCAGCGTCCAGCAAAATATTTGTGGCCTTAATGTCTTTGTGATAAATCACAGGTTGAATTCTATAGTGCAAATAAGCCAATCTCTTGGCTGTCTCGAGCAGAATAATCTTCCTCTACAGCCATGTCAACAGAACCTTACAATTTTCCCCAAATACATGGTCGTCTAAGCTACCATTTGGCGTGTAGTCATAATCATAGGGATTCGAACTAAAGATCGGTCTAAAAGGAGGCAGGAGAGGAGAGCTTACATGCGTAGCTAGAAAACATTTTTTTCCTTTTCAATTAATTACACAATTTAATTTTATCAAAGCAATGCTAATTACAAGAAGTCTGTTAGTATTTAATTTCTACAAAAATTTAAAATGCTGAAGTGCTATCAGATATAATCGTATGATTATAATAATCAAGCTTGTCTGGAATAGATGTAATACAATTTCTGAACAAATCAGTGCTTAAGAAAAAAACAAAAAACTTCATTTCAGAGATAGTTAATTCGTAATCAACCCGACATGAAAAATGATTCTTTTTTTATTATTCTTTTGAATGGGCATTGCCTTGTGCTAGAAAACCCTACATTTTATAAATTGAATTTGAGTGCTCTCATCTATTTTCAAACCAATGAAAACATGAATCTATAATAGAGTTCCGAGTTTAACAAGTTGTGATACTATCTTCTAATCCTTTGCATGAAAATCTAAATGGCTTGAAAATTTCCAGGTAAATCAGTTGAAAGATGGGATTTCCATGTGTTGCACAGTCAACCATGCCGTAGAGGACGGGACTTCTTTTTGGCATTTCTTCAACTTGTGGGCCATCATATTTAGGAGGTTTTTGTATCCTTGCTCGCAATTACATGCGTAGCCATAGTCTAAGGTTTTTTGGCAGGAGCCCTCTCCACAAAGGGGAAATGTGCATGCTACAAAATAAACAAATAAAAAATGCCCTATAAAAAGAAGCAATATGGAGATGAAGACGGAGCTTACAGTCCAGAAGGTTGGAAGAATTGCGGGGCAGAGGCATTGTTGAAGGTGTCGTTTCGCTGCAGGGGTGCACTTTCCCTTCCCGCAACTCATTATTTTGCACAGCCCTGCCAGAGTCTAGGCATTCCAACACCTTTCTATTATAGAAAAAAGAAAAAAAGATTGTAAGCTAGTGCCCTTCCAATGAACGCCTTTCCCCCAAATACATGGTCGTCTAACCTAGAGCCCTTCCACATCATCACTGGCTAGCTACTCAAAATAGCGTTTCATTTATCAACCTTCTATAACTTCCATGCCACATTTAATTTTTTTATTCTCCCACCATTCTTTTTCTTTTTTCTTCTTTTATTTGAAAATATTCAATTAGTTTATTCCTATTTTCTTTTTCTTTTTAATTTTTTCCATTTATAATTACAACCTAAAAATGAGTGCTCTCATCTCCACCCCCACTGCGACTGTAGTTCGCCTGTCAACAAAATTATTTACAAAGGAAAGAGGGCGGAGACAAGACCACACATAACCTTTAACGGGCTGAATAAAATATGAGACCTTTTCAAATAATTTTGGGTTATAAGAGGGTAGCCTTTGCAAGGATATGAGCATCAACAATAGCAAGATTTTAATTGCATCAATAGGGAAGGCATGAGTTATAGGTGGAAAAACAAATATTGATTCAAAAGTTTGACCATGGATAGCAGGGATACTCCAATTACTCTCTTTTATGACCAAAGACGTAGAAAACACAATTTCCTCATAGATTATTGGAATATCAACATCATTTGTATCTACAAAAGGATGTATGGCATAAATATTTTCCTCCACAAATGTAATTGGAATGTCAAAACTTTTGCCCATACCTTCACAATCTTTGGCTACTGACTGTTCTAATGGCTCTTCCACTATGTTTGGCTGAACCAAATCTTTCTCAAATGCCTCCAATTGTAAACTTGGGGCTGGAACTTCAAGATGTTCATGAGCTTCATGATATTCCTCTTGTTGATTGCTATTTGATTTTGCTTCCATACCTCTTTCATCTTTGTGCTCAATGCCACCGATATGCACATGTTTCTCTTTATTCAGGTCAGTGAGTGAAGAAACCAATTTATTTTCCCTCTTTTTGTTTAATCCTTTGCAATGAATGGAGCAAAGAGGGATGTACTTTTTCAGTATCAAGTTGCCTACTATCATAGAATCTCTTCAAAAACTAAATTTGCTTAGGATCACAAATAATCCAATTTCGTTGTGCAGCAGGTGCAAGCAAGGAATAATTTTCCTCATAATCACTATCATTGTCCATGACTGATTTAGGAAACTGTAAGTTATACAGGTATCAAGAGTCACCAACCTCCATTTCAGGGGAGGTATCTTTAGATTTCTGAGGAAATGGAAAATGCACTAGTACTTCACATTTGTCCCCAGTAGAGTCACCAAAATCTATTAGTGAACAAATTTTGTCACCTAACTCTTTATATAAATATTTTTCTAACTACAAGGTGACAAACATACTAACAGTTGAACATAATACAAATTGAGAATTGTAACTATTCTGTGCATTTAAAAAAGGGGAAGCTCCCTTTGTATGATAAAATTAATTGTTTTGGGGTACACCTTTTACCTTAAAGCAGGAAAGGTGATTTTTTACAAGTATAAAAATGTAACAAAACCTTCAATACCCAATGCACTACAGGCAACTAATCACAACTTACAACTATGAAATTACTTGATCATGTCCAGACATAAGAATGTCCAAGGAAACTGGTAAGTGATTATTAACTCATGAAACTACCATCTTTGCATCAAATTTAGACTTAAGAATGAAGACACATATATGACAATGTAAATATCAGAGGTAGGTTATCAACATCCCATACAAAAGAACTATAAAATTTATTACTCAAGATCTAGATATTCAACATAAGAAGAATAAATAGGCAACACGAAAAGATGATGACCCAATATCAATGCTCTCTTGTATTGATGAGTCAAAGAAAGAGCACAATACACCTAAAAAATATTACAATCTTCGTATAAAATGTCCCACTTTTACCCAAAATTTTAGAACCAATAAAATATTAATGATCTAGTCATGAAAAACAATTTTCACCAAAAGATTCCATATCATTTTCACTTATTCATTATATAGTAAAAGTGATAGTAACTAGCTTTTTCTGTATAACTGTCTTTGCAATGAACCATTAAAGTACAATAGCACTTCTAATAATAATAAAATAAGTAAAGTCCCATAAGGCATAATATAACATAAAGTTTTCCAAAGTTTATGAAAAGTAAGCAATAAAATATTATGCCAAAGCATCTTTTCCATCTTCTTCTCAAGCGTCTGGATCTGGTTATTCATATTTGTCCGCACATACCTGTGAAGCATCTAGCTTTGCCTTAAGGATTTTAAACTTGTTCAAGATTGGGATTATAGCCTTTCCATTAGGTATGCTAGTCATAGTTAACCTGGTTCTCCATATGATCTATAAAGTATTACTGGCATCTTCATACTTCTTGTGCACTTCCATAATATCTTTCTTAAAATTCAAAAGATAGGCTGCCACATTACACAACTTTTCAATTGGGTTGCCATCTAGACTCTCCTTATTCTTTAACTTTTCTGTTAGCAAATCCTTGAAAGCTTGTTTAGCCATAGAAGCATCCAATAAATTTGTCTTAGTTTCATCAAAGATATCAACCCCTAAGGATACATAGGAACTTCTGAGATCCAATAAACATGACCTATTGTTTTTGGCAACATTCTTCAAGTCTGTTAGGCATTGTTTTGTCATCACTAGCTTGTAGTCAATTGCATTTATCCATTTCATTGATACATTCTCCTCTTGCTTGCCAATAACATTTTCTGAGACTAATACACTAGAATCAAGTTTGACCATATCCTAAAGCCCATTCTTGGCCACATTTAGTATTGCTTCCTCTTTTTTGGTTACCTTCAGATCAGCCAAAATTTTAGCCTTCTTATTAGATATTTTTGTGTACAAATGAACCACATCATGGATATACAATAAACCCTCCACCATGATTTTTTCAACCCATTCTTTTGTTGCTTTTCCCAAGAACCTATATTTATTGATTTGATCCACAACCTCTACACTTACTCCCTTTGGAGGGACCTTCACAAGAGTGTCCATGGTTGCATCCAAGGGCCGAGTAGTGGTGCCCACAATAGACCTAATGTAAGAGGTGAGAATATTCATCTCATCTTCTAATAGTTCATTTTCTTTCTCCCTCTCCTGTAACCTTGTGGCAAGGATCTCCACAGACAATTTGGCATTATGAATATCACCCTGCACTGAAGGAGCCCCTAGGTCCACCTTGTTGACATGAAAGTCTTCAACTGAAAGCTCTTTTTCATCTTTTTCCACCATGGACTCTACCATCTCCACATATTGATGTTTTGTCACAGGATCAACCATGAGCCTTGAAATTTGTTTTGCCTTCTCAGGTGGAGTTTCTAATCTCAACAACTTGGCGACTGCATCAGACTTAGTATTAATGATCTAAGTATACTTTCTTTTATTACGAACTTCTTCTTGTAACCAGGTGGGAGTGGGTAAAATAGGAAAGCCATCGGCTACCATATTGGTACATAGTCAAATGGAGGTGTAGTAGGCATAGTCTTCTATTGCTATGAGGATGAAGGTGGGGAAGACATACCATCATGAGAAACAAGTGGAGTCTACATGAAAGAAGGGGGAATTGTGCTCTGATGAGGGGGAGAAGAAGCCACCCTATCTCCTTGATCTTGCTGCACTTGTTCCTGTCTTGTCACACTTTCAGCATAAGGATTAAAAGGCCTTTTGATTTCCAGTTTCTTCATCGAAGGCTGATTGTCCCCTTCATAATGCCCTTTTAGCCCAACATTCTTCTTTGGGTCTTCACCTCCATCATTCCCATCCTTTACAAAAGATTGGGATTTTGTAGAATGAATCTTGATAGGTGTGTTTTGGGCAAAGGTCCCTGTAGAAGTCTGTTGACCCTCCATTGTGTGCTCCTTATGTTTAGGAGAACCTGCAGCGTGACCATTCATCTTAGATTTTAACCAACTCTGAATCTTATTCAACACAAAAGATCTAACAAAAATATCAGAGATTTCCCACTCAGACCATCTAAGTTTATGCAATGGTTTAGCACTTTCAACATAATATCCTTGATCAATCATGTCAGAATAATCATCAACTATTTTGGGGAGATCCCATCCAAGCTTGAAAGCTCTCATCTGGTCTAAGGTCAACCTTGGCCAATATCTTATCCTCACCTCATGTTCATCCACACAATCTTCTAAAAAATCTTCTAAATGAGGGTGATGTTCTCACAACATAGGAAAGTATAAATTCTTCTTTACAAATATTCATTGTCAAAGAAACTTATTGATTCATAAGTATGGAAACTGAATTTAGAAATCAATCTATCAACATGTTTAGCATCCTCGAGTTTATTACAAGTGTAATGAGTCAAATTCAAAGGGAAAGGGCACCCTTTCTTCTTGC
The DNA here is from genome assembly GCA_027924645.1 of Cunninghamia lanceolata. Lineage (NCBI taxonomy): Eukaryota > Viridiplantae > Streptophyta > Pinopsida > Cupressales > Cupressaceae > Cunninghamia > Cunninghamia lanceolata. The sequence goes on along the minus strand of BSBN01000206.1, from coordinate 1,922,252 downwards.
TATCATGGTACCTCTTACTTGCATTGGATTCTTGTCTACATAATTCTAGAAATACAATATACTCTGATGCATATCTATGCAATTTCAAAGGAGCAAATTTGAATCCACCAATCTTGATGTATGTAAATTTATCAAATTGGATAAAATAGCTACCAAATTGCATTATCAAGTTTGCACCCTCTGTTGACATTCTCAACTCAAGATTCTCATATATCTTTCTTACCATGAACATTAGAAAGGCATGATTAGTTCTCCTATAATCTCTATTGCCAAATTCTTCTTGCAACTCAGTGAAATAGTCATACACATGTGTATCTTTGTCCATTGTGCCAATGGTATTTGTTGATCTCTAAAAGGGACTGCTCGAGATATAGCCTATGGGAAGTTCTGTAAATGGGGGACTAGGGTGCACTATGAAGAACAACCTTTGAGGTTTTAGAAGTTGGCTCTTCAAATCTTGATTGAGAGGGGGAAAAGGGAAAGATAGAAATTGATAAAACAAATCTACACTAAGGCAATGCACCGAAACTGAGATAGTTCATTCACCAGTTAGTATAGTACAACTTCAATTTATTAGTTTCAAAGGGGTTTAGAAGAGTACATAGACATGATCTAAAGCTCCATAAACATCACATGAACTAAAATTATAAAAGCATGAAAACAAGTCAGGAATCAATTATAATTACTCCCGAATAGACACCGAGCAATGTACTAAACAAATTTAATAGAAAATAACACAACACATAGGCAAGAATTGCACAGTTGATGTCTTATATTTCTATTCAACAGCTTAACATGTTGAGGTCTTAGAATATTACAATCAGAATAACTATCAGGATCTTAAGACTTGTTCTCCCAAAGTAATGAACCCCTAAAAAGATAACATTACTCCCTCTTATAGAAAACACCTTCGAAGAGAGAGAGAGAGAGAGAGAGAGAGAGAGAGAGAGAGAGAGAGAGAGAGAGAGAGAGAGAGAGAGAGAGAGAGAGAGAGACTAAAAAGATTCTGCCCAAAACACCTATGAGGCACCCATCATGGTGGTCGTTGCAACTATCATCCAAAAGGATAAACCTACTTCCATCTTTTTCAGCTGCTAGCGCCAGTTGTGAATCTGCTGAGAAAAAGAGACATGTGGCACGTTGCTGGTGAAACACACTGCAACTCTCCATTCATCCGCTAGTAGCTCGTTGAGAAAAATGGACCAATAGTGCACTAAGAAAGATTTCCAAACTTTAGAGATACCCAGCTCGCGCCTAGCTAACATGTAGCGTGCTCTGTTGCCTCCACCGCCGCAAAAATAGAGCAAACAACATTTTCCAAATAGAAGCCAAGCTAGACACATGGTGCAATAGCGCAAATTGGAGAGAGTCCTGCCTTTGTTCTTGATAGAAATTGCATCGTGTTGACACGCGACACACTAGTGTAACTACAAAAAGAGAGAAAGTGAAACCTAGTGTCTCAAAGACTGTTACTCAGTCATGCCACCACGTGGCATCTCCACACAAGTTTGAAAAGGAAAAGGCCCCGTGAACACTAAAAAATGCACCTCTTTGACACATGTCCTACTTTCCAGCAACATAACTTAGGAACCTTTCAGGGCTGCAACAAAGAAAAAACAAGGCTGAAGGTTGCTGGAAATGAAGTATACAGTATTCAAACCTAGCCAAACCCTTTGAACTTGCCAACCAAAAGATACATCAGGTAAGAACACATGTGAAATTTACTTCTTTTCTTTTGAAAGTTTGTCAGTTGGTCATTTAGGTGATCAGTGATGAGATTAGCCCAGTCTATGCCTTGCTTCCTTGTACATATGACCAGTATAAACTGGCACATCCACTTTGAGAACTCATTTGAGCCTGCACTCCCTGCCACTCTATGTAACAATGTTATTATATCTGAAATGTCATCTTTGAACAAAGCTCTAACCGTGTTTTTAGGAAGTTGTGAACCACCCTTCTCTTTCTCAAGACATGAAGTGGCAGTGGTTGTTTTACACATTTTCTTACCATCGATATAGAAATTCCACCTAGTTTCCATTCAAATGCTAGCATAGTCCTCCTAGACCAGTAATCTAAGCATACATTACTGATGGTCTTAGCATCTAACTATATTATCACTTCACCGCTAGCTGTTCTTATTTGTCATGATTCGGCATGGTAGTTGTTAATACATGCCATTACTAAGTCTTGGTATTTCAAGACCAGGGGAAAGCCTCCTGCATGAGCTAACACACTTTCAAAAGTCTTTTGTGCTATGGGTTCCCTTGGGTTTGTGTTCATCCTTTCCCAAAGTTCCTTCAAGTCAATATGACCTAGTTCTGTTTCATTCATGTTGGAAAGTTGGTTATCTATAATGAAGGAATAATCAAGGCCTTTTTGTTTGTATTTCATCTTGGCCAATCTTAATAACCACTCAGTTGTGATGTTAATTGTTACCAGGAGTAACCGATTTATAATGGGTGGGAAACGGTTATAGATGGCATTTGGAAGAAGGAGAGTTTCACTAGTCATGAAAGAAGATAACCATAATACAAACACCCTTCCACCAAAAAAATTGAAGAAATATTCAAATTGAAATAGGTATCATGACTGTGCACTCACCTTCTTAAACTACAATGTTTGAGATTGGAGGCTAGATAACTATGAGAGGAAGCAAACCTCAAATGACTCCAAACCGTAGCATAGGTAATGCATTTAACAAAATTTGATTTGTATATAAAGTAAACCAATTAGGGTAAAAGGTTTCATTAAATGCTTTTCAAAATAAATACTTCACATATTGGATTACTTTATCAACCATTCTCCCACTTCACAAACCAACATAACTTTCCAAGAATCTCTTTATTAGTGAAAGTAACCATTAGCAAACTTCTTTATCGATCAACTCTTGATTTTACAAACCAAGCCATCTTCTAAATGATATCAGCAAACCTTTTTATCAATGAATTTATTAGTTCATGAGCTATCTTTTCCTTCGACTCCCTTTGTATGATCTTCTATCAGCAATTGCACACATCAGCGAACTTTTAAGTTCACGAATCTTGAATATGAGTGATACTTACTTTGATTTTCCCTTTATTAGCAAAAAGACAATTTCACAAACTTAACACATGGGAAGGCATTGCTTAATTGGTAAAAACATGAACTTGAGAAATATGCGACAACTTGAATAAAGCACAAATTAAGTTTGAAAAAGACAACAAACGCCGATAGAGAAGACAAGAAGACATCCTTAAAGTATATCAAAAAATTGAGAAGTTCGTGAACTAATGATTTCCCCAACAAAGTTCGTAAACACAAAGTTTTGTCAACAAGGAAGAAAAGAAGGCTTAGTTTCTAAGATACATAAAAAGTCAATTATAAAGGAAAGATATTGCCAAAATTCTATTGTATCACTAAATCATCAGGTTAGAGAACTGACCAATTCAACGACATGGTTAGGAAAAGCATAAAATTGTTGATAAAGGGAAAAGAGGAAGACCTTTTGACTTGGAACCAAAACTTAGTAAAAGACACATTAAGAATAGACATAGACCAAGTTTGAATTGGACAAGGACAATGTTGATGTTGAAGGACAATGACTAGAACTTAGGCAACAAATTTTGTCACCTAGCTCTTTATATAAATACTTGCCCAACTACAAGGTGACAAACGTACTAATATTTGAATAGAATACAAATGGAGAATTGTAATTGTTCTCTACATTTGAAAAAGGGGCATCTCCCTTCATATGATAAAATTAATTGTTTGGGGTACGCTTTTGACCTGAGAGCGAGAAAGGTGAATTTTTACAAGTATAGAAATGTAACAAAACTTTCAATGTCCAATTCACTGCAAGGAACTAAACACAACTTACAACTATGAAATTACCAAATCATGTCCAGACATAAGAATGGAAGGAAATTGGTAAGTGATTATTAACTCATGAAACTACCACCTTTGCATCGGATTCAAACTTAAGAATGAAGACATGCAGATGGCAATGCAAATATTAGAGGTAGGTTATCAACATCCCATACAAAAGAACTATAAATTTAAGTACTCAAAATCTAGATATTCAACATAAGAAGAATAAATAGGAAACACAAAAAGATGATGACCCAATATCAACGCTCTCCTATATTGATAATTCAAAGAAAGAGCACAATACTCCTCAAAAATATTATAGTCTTCATATACAATGTCCCACTTTTACCCAAAATTTTAGAACCAACAAAACATTAATGATCTAGTCATGAAAAACAAATTTTCACCAAAAGATCCCATATCACTTTCACTTATTCATTATATAGTAATAGTGATAGGAACTAACTTTTTTTGTATAGCTGTCTTTGCAATGAACCATTAAAGTACAATAACACTTCTAATAATAATAAAAGAAGTAAAATCCCATAAGGCATAATATAACATAAAGTTTTCCAAAGTTTACGAAAAGTAAGCAATAAAATATTATGCCAAAAGAATCTTTTCCATCTTCTTCTCTAGCGTCTAGATCTGCTTGTTCATCTTTGTCCACCTGTTCACCTTTTGTTACTTGGTCCACAGATACCTATGAAGCATCTAGCTTCACCTTGAGGATTTTAAACTTGTTAAGGATCGGGATGATAGACTTTCCATTAGGTATGCTAGTCATAGATAACTTTGTTCTCCACATCTGTAAAGCATTACTAGCATCTTCATACTTCATGTGCACTTCCATAATATCTTTCTAAAAATTCAAAAGATAGGCTGCCACATTACACATATTTTCAATTGGGTTGCCATATAGACTCTCCTTATTCTTTAACTCTTCTACGAACAAATCCTTGAAAGCTTATTTAGCCATGGAAGCATCCAATAAATTTCTCTAAGTTTCATCAAAGATATCAACCCCTAAGGATACACAAGAACTTATGAGATCTAGTAAACACGACCTGTTGTTTTTGGCAATATTCTTCAAGTCTATCAGGCATTATTTTGTCATCACTAGCATCCAGTCAATGGCATTTAGCCATTTCATTGATTCATTCTCCTCCTGCTTGTCAATAACATTTGCTGAGACCAATACACTAGAATCGATCTTGACCATATCCTGATGCTCATTCTTGACCACATTTAGCATTGCTTCCTCTTAGTTGATTACCATCAAATCAGCCAAAATTTTAGTGTGTTTATTAGATATTTTTGCATGCAAATGAATCACATCATGGATATACAATAAACCCTCTATCGTGATTTTTTCAACCCATTCTTCCGTTGCTTTTCCCAAGAAATTATACTTATTGATCTGATCCACAACCTCTGCAATTACTCCCTTTGAAGGGACCTTCAAAAGAGTAGATCCATGGTTGCATCCAAGGGCTGAGCAGTGGTGTCCACAATAGACCTGATGTAAGAGGTGAGAATATTCACCGGCTCTTCTAACAGTTGATTTTCTTTCTCCCTCTCCTCTAACCTTGTGGCAAGGATCTACACAAACAATTTGGCATTATGAATATCACCCTGCACTGAAGGAGGCCCTAGGTCCACCTTGCTGACATGAAATTCATCAATTGAATGGTCTTTTTAACATCTTTTTCCACAATGGGCTCTACCATCTCCACATATTGATGTTTTTTCACAGGATCAACCATGAGCCTTGACATTCTTTTTGCCTTCTTGGGTGGAGTTTATAATCTCAACATCCTGGCAACTGCATCAAAATTAGTGTCAATGATCTAAGTGCACTTTATTGTATTACTAACTTCTTCTCGTAACTAGGTGGGAGTGGGTAAAACAGGAAAGCCAATGACCACCATATTTGGTATAGAGTCAAATGGAGTTGTAGCGGGCACAATCTTTTGCTATTGTGAGGGTGAAGGTGGGGAAGGCATACCATCATGAGAAATAAGTGGAGGAGTCTGCATGAAAGAAGGAGTAATTGCGCTCTGATGAGGGGGAGAAGAAGCCACCCTATCTCCTTGATCTCGCTGCACTTGTTCCTGTCTTAACACACTTTCAACATAAGGATTCAAAGGCCTTTTGATTTCCAATTTCTTCATGGGAGGCTGATTGTTCCCTTCACAATGTCCTTTTAGCCCAACATTCTTCTTTGGGTCTTCACCTCCATCATTCGGGCATCCTTTACAGGAGATTGGGATTTTGTAGAATGAATCTTGCTAGGTGTGTTCTGGGTAGAGGTCCTTGTAGAAGTCTATTGACCCTCCATTTTGTGCTCCTTATGTGAAGGAGAAATTACAACATGACCATTCATCTTAGATTTTAACCACATTCGACTCTTATTCAACACAAAAGAAGATCTAACAAAAATATCAGAGATTTCCCTCTCAGACCATTTGAGCATAGGCAATGGTTTAACACTTTCAACATAATATTCGTCGATCAATCATGTCAAAATAATCATCAACTATGTTGGGGAGATCCCATTCAAGCTTGAAAGCTCCCATCTGCTCTAAGGTCAACCTTGACCAATCTCTTCTCCTCACCTCATGTTCATCCACTCAATCTTCCAAAAAATCTTCTAAATGAGGGCGATGTTCTTGTAGCATAGGGAAGTATAAAATCTTCTTTACAAAATCTTTGTTGTCAAAGAAACTTCTTGACTCATAAGTATGCAAACTGAATTTACAAAGAAATCTATCAACATGTTTATCATCCCGGGGTTTATTACAAGTATAATGAATCAATTCCAAAGGGAAAGGGTACCCTTTCTTCTTGTTGTCATGGTACCTATTTCTTGCAATGGATGCTTGTCTGCATAATTCCAGAAACACAATATAATCTGATGCATATCTAGACAGTTTCAAAATAGGAATCCATCGATCCTAAAATATGTAAATTTGTCAAACTAGATAAAATAGCTGCCAAATTGCATTATACGGTTTGCAACCTTTGTTGAGATTCTCAAATCAAGATTCTCATTATATCTTTCTTACCATGAACATTAGAGAGGCATCATTAATTCTCCTTTAATCTCTGTTGCCAAATTCTTCCTACAACTCAGAGAAATAATCATACACTTGTGTATCCTTGTCTAATGTACCAGTGGTACAAACCTGGCCAAACCCTCTGAGTGCCATCCAAAAGATACACCAAGTAAGAACACATGTGGAATTTATTTCTTTTCTTTTGAAAGTTTGTGAGTTGGTCATTTAGGTGATCACTGATGAGATTAGCCCAATCCATGTGTTGCTTCCCTATACATATGACTAGTATAAACTGGCACATCTGCTCTGAGAACTCATTTGAGTCTGTACTCCCTACCACTTTTTGTAACAATGTTATTATATTTGAAATGCTGAAATGTCATCTTTGAACAAGGCTCTAACCATGTTTCTAGGAAGTCAAGTGATCCTCCCTTCTCTTTCTTAAGCCATGAAGTGGCAATGGTTGTTTTACACATTTTCTTACCATTGATATAGAAATTCCACCTAGTTTCCATTGAGATGCTAGAATATTCCTCCTAGATTGGTAATCTAAGTGTGTTACTAATGGTCTCAACATTTAACTGTATTATCACTTCACTGCTAGCTATTCTTATTTGTTGTGATTCGACATGGTAGTTGTTAATACAGGCCATTACCAAGTCTTAGCATTGCACGACCAAGGGAAAGCCTCCGCATGTGCTAATCCACCTTCAAAAGTCTTTTGTACTATGGGTTCCCTTGGGTTTGCATTCATCCTTTCCCAAAAAAATTTCAAGTCAATATGACCTAGGTTTGTATCTTTCACGCCAAAAAATTGGTTATCTATAATGAAGGAAATATTGAGGCCTTGGTATTTGAATTTCATCCTAGAAAATCTTAATAAGACTCAACTATGTTGTTAACTATTACTAGGAGAAATTAGTTTATAATGGGTGGGAAAGGGTTATAGATGGCGTTTGGAAGAAGGGTTTCACTAGTCATGAAAGAAGATAACCATAATACAAGTTACACCCTTCCACCAAAAACACTGAAGCAATATTCAAATTAAGATAGGTATCATGATAGTGCACTCACCTTCTTAAATTGTAATGTTTTAGACTGAAGGCTAGATAACTATGAGAGGAAGCAAACTACAAACCACTCCAAACCGTAGTATAGATAATTTATTGAACAAAATTTGATTTGTATATAAAGTAAACCAATTAGGGTAAAATGTTTCATTAAATGATTTTCAAAATAAATGTTTTCCTTCACATATTAGATTACTTTATTGGTCATTTTAGCACTTCACAAACCAACATAACCTTCTGAGAATCTCTTTATCGGCGAAAGTAAACATCGAAAAACTTTTTAATTGGTGAACTCTTGATTTTGCAAACCACGCCATCCTCTAAATGATATCGGCAAACTTCTTTATCAACAAATTGATAAGTTCATGAACTATATTTTTCTCTGATTCCCTTTGTATGATCTTCTATCAGAAATTGCACACATCGGCGAAATTTTGAGTTCACGAACCTTCAATATGAGTGATACTTACTTTGATTTTCCCTTTATTGGCAAAAAGACAATTTCACAAACTTAACACATGGGAAGGCATTGCTTAATTGGTAAAAACGTGAACTTGAGAAATATGCGACAACTTGAATAAAGCACAAGTTAAGTTTTAAAAAGACAACAAATGCCGATAGAGAAGTCATCCTTAAAGTATATCAGGAAATCAAGAAGTTCGCGAACCATGATTTCCCTGACAAAGTTTGTAAACACAATATTTTGCCGACAAGGAAGAAAAGAAGGCTTAGTTTCTAAGATACATAAAAACCTGATAGTAAAGGAAAGACTTAACCAAAATTCTACTCTATCACTAAATCATCAGGTTAGTGAATTGACCAATCCAGTGACAAGGTTAGGAAAAGCATAAAATTGCCAATAAAAGGAAAAAAGGAAGACCTTTTGACTTGGAACCAAAACTTAGTAAAAGACACATTAAGAATAGACACAGACTAGGTCTAAATCAGACAAGGATAATGTTGATGTTGAAGAGAAATGACCAGAACTTAGACAACAGATTTTGTCACCTAACTCTTTATATAAATATTTTCCCAACTACAAGGTGAAAATGTACTAGCAGTTGAACAAAATACAAATAGAGAATTGTAACTTTTATCTATGTTTGAAAAAGGGGCAGCTTCCTTCGTATGATGAAATTATTTTTTTGGGGTACGCTTTTGACCTGAAAGTGGGAAAGGTGAATTTCTACAAGTATAGAAATGTAACAAAACCTTCAATGCCCAATGCAATGCAGGCAACTAAACACAACTTACAACTATAAAATTACCAGATTATGTCCATACATAAGAATGGAAGGAAACTAGTAAGTGATTATTAACTCATGAAACTACCACCTTTGCATTAGATTCAAACTTAAGAATGAAGACACACATATGACAATGTAAATATTAGAGGCGGGTTATCAACATCCCATATAAAAGAACTATAAATTTTATTACTCAAAATCTAGATATTCAACATAAGAAGAATAAATAGGCAAAACAAAAAGATGATGACCCAATATCAACTTTCTCGTGTATTGATGAGTCAAAGAAAGAGCACAATACTCTTCAAAAATATTACAGTCTTCGTATTAAATGTCCCGCTTTTCCCCAAGATTTTAGAACCAACAAAACATTAATAATCTAGTCATGAAAAATATTTTTTCACCAAAAGATCCCATATCACTTTCACTTATTCATTATATGGTAAAAGTGATATGAACTAACTTTTTTCTGTATAACTATCTTTGCAACAAACCATTAAAGTACAATAGCACTTCTAATAATAATAATAAAAGAAGTAAAGTCCCATAAGGCATAATATAATATAATTTTTTCTGAAGTTTACGAAAAGAAAACACTAAAATATTATTCCAAAGCATCTTTTCCATCTTCTTCTCTATGTTTACGAAAAGAAAACACTAAAATGTACTAACAGTTGAACAAAATACAAATAGAGAATTGTAACTTTTATCTATGTTTGAAAAAGGGGCAGCTTCCTTTGTATGATGAAATTATTTTTTTGGGGTACGCTTTTGACTTGAAAGTGGGAAAGGTGAATTTCTACAAGTATAGAAATGTAACAAAACCTTCAATGCCCAATGCAATGTAGGCAATTAAACACAACTTACAACTATAAAATTACTAGATCATGTCCATACATAAGAATGGAAGGAAACTAGTAAGTGATTATAACTCATGAAACTACCACCTTTGCATTAGATTCAGACTTAAGAATGAAGACACACATATTACAATGTAACTATCAAAGGCGGGTTATCAACATCCCATACAAAAGAACTATAAATTTTAGTACTCAAAATCTAGATATTCAACATAAGAAGAATAAATAGGCAAAACAAAAAGATGATGACCCAATATCAACTTTCTCGTGTATTGATGAGTCAAAGAAAGAGCACAATACTCTTCAAAAATATTACAGTCTTCGTATTAAATGTCCCGCTTTTCCCCAAGATTTTAGAACCAACAAAACATTAATAATCTAGTCATGAAAAATATTTTTTCACCAAAAGATCCCATATCACTTTCACTTATTCATTATATGGTAAAAGTGATAGGAACTAACTTTTTTCTGTATAACTGTCTTTGCAACAAACCATTAAAGTACAATAGCACTTCTAATAATAATAATAAAAGAAGTAAAGTCCCATAAGGCATAATATAATATAATTTTTTCCGAAGTTTACGAAAAGAAAACACTAAAATATTATTCCAAAGCATCTTTTCCATCTTCTTCTCCAACGTCTGGATCTGCTTGTTCATCTTTTTCCACCTATTCACCTTTTGTTACTTGGTCTACAGATAACTGTGAAGCATCCAACTTTGCCTTCAGGATTTTAAACTTGTTCAGGATCAGGATGATAGCCTTCCATTAGGTATGCTAGTCATAGTTAACCTAGTTCTCCACATCTATAAAGCCGGCATCTTCATACTTCATGTGCACTTCCATAATATCATTTTTAAAATTCAAAAGACAGGCTACCACATTACACAACTTTTCAATTGGGTTGCCATCTGGACTCTCCTTATTCTTTAACTCTTCTGCTAACAAATCCTTGAAAGTTTGTTTAGCCACATAAGCATCCAATAAATTTGTCTCAGTTTCATCAAAGATATTAACTCCTAAAGATACATAAGAACTTCTGATATCCAATAAACATGACATGTTGTTTTTGGCAATATTCTTCAAGTCTGTCAGGCATTGTTTTGTCATCACTAGCTTCTAGTCAATGGCATTTAGCCATTTCATTTATTCATTCTCCTCTTGCTTGTCAATAACATTCTCTGAGACCAATACACTAGAATCGATCTTGACCATTCCCTAATGCCCATTCTTGGCCACATTTAGCATTGCTTTCTCTTATTTGATTACCATCAAATCAGCGAAAATTTTAGTGTGTTTATTATATATTTTTGTATGCAAATGAATCACATCATGAATATACAATAAACCCTCTATTGTGAGTTTTTCAATTCCCATTCTTCTATTGCTTTTCCCAAGAAACTATACTTATTGATCTGATCCACAACCTCTGCACTTACTCCCTTTGGAGGGACCTTCACAAGAGTGTCCATGTTTGTATTGGTTAGATGAAGGGGCTCAATTTCCAACACAACAAAGAATTAACTTACTATCGTACCACCAAATGTAATGGGGTTGAATGTTAGATTTATGCAATTACTAATAAATTATTTCTTTGAGACTTAATCAATACCACATGTAAATATACCTATACCAATAATGATCCACAAATATCATGAACTCGTAATCTCAAATTGATCAATAAAAATATACCAATTTTTTCCTAGGAAACTATGAAATAAAACAAATATATTGTATTTGACGCGTTTGGTTCCAGAAAAAATTCAAATATTTAAAAGTGGGAAATGAAAGGGGTAGCCTATATATAAAAAAAAATTTGGACCATTTCTCGATTTATGCGTGTCATCCTTGCGCAGGGGCCATGCTAATCTTCTCTGTATCGTTCCAATTTTATCGGATGTCTCCGAAGAGACACTAATACTACCATGACACGTCATATACAAAGTGTCTAAAATGAGGTCATACGCCGCATGTGGGAGTAAATGGAGTGTACTGCAGGCCACGCAAGTCCTTTCTTCCCTCGCACGGCGAGGAGAGAGACGGTTGCAACTTACACGCAATCCTTTCTAGGGAAGAGAGTAGAGGGTAGAGGCCGGTTGCGCTGGTATTTAAATATATAAAAAGTTACACATAATCTGCTCCTCCTCCATCGCCTTGTAAGTAAAAGAGATAAGAGAGATAGAGCTGATAAACGAGCAAACAAAACAGCGCTGCCTCCACGCAGGATCGAACTGCGGACCTTCAGTTTACAAGACTGACGCTCTACCACTGAGCTATAAAGGCCACCATAGCAGTGGTTTTTAATTTAATAAATTATTTATCGAGTTAAATTCACATAAGTTTTTTCAAGCTATTAATTTCAACTTCAGGTGATTTCGAATGTCTTAAAGTACAACAACGGTGTTTTAAAATAAGATTGGTCTATAAATGTGCATTAATTCATCCAACTATATGGCCCCTACATGTCATGAAATATTGCTTTAAATTTTTAGATAATTTGTTTTATCCATAATGTTTTATTCAAGCATCAAATTTAAAAGTTACACAAATATACAAAATAGCTTCATTTTAAGTATTAGATGAACCTCAATTAGTATCACAACTAAAAGAATCACAAGAAGTATTAGACCCCCTCCTCTACTTCATTTCATTTTCTTTCTTTATAAAGAGTTTTGTCATACAAAGAACTTTCATTAAACTACACTAATTGTTAATAATATTCTATATCTCATCTAAATATTAAATATTGTCTTGCTCCACTCTATTTATTATTTACAAACATCATAGTTGTGTTTCTATAATAACAACCTTTGTTTGTATTTTTAGTGTGTTATCTCAAAAATTCTTCCCAAAATACCAATCAACTTTAACTTGAAAGTATTAATGCTTTCCAAAACCTAAAATTTTCCTTTTTATTATTTGAAACTCATAAAAGCATGCCCCTTCCTTTAGAAGAAGGGTTAAATCAGAAGATATAAGTTTTAAATTCAAAACTAGCAAATTTGTTTTTATAATTATTTTTCATTCCGCATTGATAAACATGTTTGCAAGTTTTTGAACTTAACAATGAACACAATTTATATGTTCTAACCAAGGTTTTCATTTCATTCTCCACCTTTGTTGTTCCACTTGATTTGATCTGGAAAACTCATTTCCCATTATATTTTCATAAATCTTGTTAGATAGAATATCCACTTCATTATGTTAGCACCATGCTCTAATTGTAGAACAACATCCTTCCATGATACATACCACATTGTTCAAATCTTGGCTAGTGCATTTCACTTTCCTTTTGTTTCAAAAATAATACACTTTTAGTTCTTTTTTATTTATTCAAATTTAAAATTTTAGTCGCTCTTTATGATCTTTCTCTCATACCAATAGTAAAGGAGTAAAGTCACCAAGGGGTTTGGGATAGCACCTCAAAAAGACTAAAAATTAGCAACAAGAGTCACACTAATTTAAATGTTACTAACAACATTTATGGAATGTTTTCCACTCATTGTTGACCTCTACCATTGTTAACATAAATGTCACGTGAACCAAGGCAATGAGGCATTAATTATATCAAATGCTAACTCAAATCCAATGTCATGTCTGGCACAATATTCTTACATTGAAGATTAATCACTTCATCTTTGACTAGCTATCATGGTACTTTTGTTCTCCACTTATGTATATAATTGTAATGGTGAAATTTGCAGACCCATGCAAATTTTTTGGGTCCATTTTGATGGAATGATTTAATACAATTACATATCAACAAGTGGAAAATTCTCGTGCTAAGTTTGACTTATTTTCTAATCCTTACATGATCCCATCCCACATTTATTTACATTTATCTCCATGCATTTGACTTTATCATGTCCCTAGTTACTATGTTGTTTGGAATGCAACCCAGATGATTTTGTAGGTGATTCACAATTTAGCATGACACATGAATCACCCTCCTTGCTAAAGACGACCTCCTAGTCACTCCCGCTCACATGGCAGAAGGTGGGACTGAGGGATTTTCCTACTCTCTTTCTTTAGGGAGTAGGACATCGCAGAAGGCAATTGGGTTTCATGCTATGTGTATGTTTTGATGATTGTTCCTGTGGAGACGTTTGATATCTATTATAGTTGTCTTGATTATATGGGTATATGCACAAAGTTGTGGGACCAAAAAGTCGCCACTTGGATTTTTAGTCCCATGCAAGGCAAAACGTGAGTGCATTATACTCTATTAAAAAGTGAAATAAAAAGAAAAAACAAAAAGTTGCGGCTCATTTCTACATTTTGGAAAGCAAAAACCAATTTTTAGAGCCTGATTACGTTAGAAGGAGGAATCAAGTAATTTCTAAGTGTAATCGATGTTTTCACCATGTCAGCTCACCAATCCCACTCCCGAGGATGTCATGAATGAAATTTAGAGGGTGTAGCATCCGAAGAAGGTAGGGTTTGATTGATTTTTGTGAGTTTGAAAAGAAATTTTTACTTTTGCAATGTTTGATTGCTTTTTTATGTTGAATTTACAGTCAATAAGGCACCACAAAACACTAATCCAACAAAGGAGGTTGAAAACAACCCCCAAAACCCTCAAAACCCTCCACCTTCATGTCCTCGCCATGAAAGAGACACACATGAAAACTATTTAGGCAAATTGAAGAAAACAAAAACATCTTCAAGCCCTAATTGAAATGTTAAATAGTCCAAGTGCAAGCATCGATCATAGGAGAGCCCTTGCCAAGTCATTAGAGGTGATTGTTTCTCACATTGAATCAGTGACAAACCAAATCATCGAATGAAATGACTATAGGGAGAGGAGTCGGCAATACTATGCTAACAAATTATCTTACCAACAAGTGAAGGACACAAAGATTACAAAATCTACATTATGTTCGCAATTTATCAATCCTAAAACTAGCCAAACATTAGAAGAGACTTGCAAATGCTTCTCGATTCATTGGTGTAGGAACGAAGATATATCCAAAAACTTTTGGGATAGATGGTACATGGTCTTTGATGAGCGTCCATGTAATAACAATAAGGTGCTACAATATTTCTTGAGGAAACTCTATTGTGAGTTCTTCCTCAAGGATATTCCTAATTATTTCGACATTAGAGAGTTCCAGGGTAGAGGTGGTGGCTCTACCCAAGATAGAGAGGGGGCATAATGAGACCAGAACCGTGTACCTAGACCCCTGATGAGGCCAACATGTGTCTCACTCCCTTTGAATTTGAAGGAGAGTGTTGAGTTGAAGACACTACATTCATTGAGTTCCCTCACACAGTCTCTAGCACAGCACGATGATGATCTCACCCAGGCCAATGAGGGTGAGAGAAGAAAGCATCATTTGTCCCCACATCTTTGCAGTTCATGTGGGAACTTGTGTGATTATGGGATGCAAGACTCTAAACAGGATGCTGCAATGCAGGGGCATCAATTAGTGATGGACACATCCATATTGGATGATATTGTTCTCATAGATGATGTCTCACAGTGTACATTTGGTATTGACTCCCAAGTAATTTTTTACAAGGTTTATCTTGATTTAATATATTTGTATTTGAAATTTGTAATTAATTTTATATGACTATCTATATTATACGTCAAAATTAATGTATGTAATTGTCTACGCAATGAAATTACAGGGTCAGAGTCTTCATCCTGCCTCTGTTATCTGTCTAGTGGTGGGTTATGAGAGGAGGTCGCATCAATAGGTATGTAATTTATCACATGATTATAAATATAGTACATATATCAATGGTAATCTTATTTAGTGACAATTTGATAATTTTAATAGGGAGCTTCACCAGCACCTCCACGATTTCCTTGGTCCCCTGGATGTAGAACCACTTTTATGGAGGTAAATTTAACCATTTGTAATCATTATCCATTTAAATAATGTTATGTATCTATTTTGGTCAAATAACATTGAACTTTATTTTCTGATGTTGAATATGGAGACTCCTCATCTTCGTCAGTCAGCGGAGGTGGGCATTGCTACAACTGTGTTGTCTACAAATCCTTTGACTGAGGTATGAGCTAGTAACATGCAAATATCATTTTGCATTTCTTGTTTTATCTCATGTCATTTGATGTACATAAATGATATTTATATTTAGTCAATTTCGCTTCTTGATGCTTCTCATAGGAGGTCACAACTCCAACCCGTCTAGCTATGGATGAAGAGAGAGAAAAGATGATCGAGAGGGATCATCAACTAGTGGTAAGTGATCGATTACATATGTGATGTTATATATTTCATGTTTTCTATATTAATGTGCATATTGTTTGATTGTATTAACAGGAGGAGTTGCAAAAATCTCTGTCGAGGAGGTCTAGTCGACAAGAGAGAGAGGATGAGTCATTGATTGGCTCTCCATCTTCACGGCTAAGTAAGGGCTGCCGATTATTTGATATTAGTTCATAGGAAACTAGATTTTGGAACATTTTTTTTAATGCCTAGATGGCTTTGTATACATACTTTTGTATGTTACCAATGTATATCCTTATATATGCCTACATGGCTTTGTTTGTACATGCCTATATGGATTTATATATAGACTAGATGTTATGTTCATGACTGTTAGGGTTAGGGCAGATCAAAACAATAAACACTAACAATTATATGTAGATTAAATAACCCAAATATAACAATGAAGAACAACACAAAAGAGATCAACACATAAAGTTAACATTTTTCACCCAATATGGGCTACATCCACAGAAACTCAACCATCCAATTATTTTATTATCCAGTGCAAAATAGATTACAATCTCATGAATACACCACCGTAACATACATCCCAGCTGCTTATAACAAGCTTTTTGGAAGCTTCTAGAATTAGGGTTTTGAAATGTCATTTTTCTTTTATTGGTTAACAAAAAATTAACAACTGACTCCAATCGTGCAAAAAAGAGGGAAATTTTTTTTTGGAGAGGATAAATTACTAGTGTACAATACTTGCATGATCAGTCACCACATACCAACAATCTCCCACTTGGAGACTGATCAGGCTCCACACCAAACAATCTCCCACTTGGAGACTAATCCTGGATGACACTGCTGCACTTGCAATTCCCAATGGATTACAGGCCTGGCTGGTTTCTTATATCCACCATTATCAGTCATGAAGGCCAACGGAAAGAGGAAATCAGTTTCTCTCGTGTAACTGCCTTTATGAACATATCTACAGGATTCTCACTTGTGTGAATTTTCTGTAGCTTCAACTACCCATCCTCCAAAACTGACCGGATGAAGTGATAGCCAAGCTATATATGCTTAGTTTTTGAATGCAGAGTTGGGTTCTTAGCAAGATGAATGGCTCTCTGGTTATTAGTGTACAAAGAGCTATCTTCTTGTCGCTGCCCTAATTCCTCCGAAAAATGTTGTAACCAAAGCATCTCCTTGCTAGCTTCTGTAGCAGCAACATACTCATCTTTAGTGGTTGAAAGCACAACAACCTTTTGTAGCCTTGAAATCCAGCTGACTGCAGTACCTCCTACAGTGAAAACATACCCTTTAGTACTCCTGCTATCAATATCACCCGTCAGATCAAAATCAACATATCCTTTTAGAGCAGAATTTGTTCCTCCAAAACATAGTTTCTTTGAAGTAGTACCTCTCAAATATCAGAGAATCCATTTTACCACATTTTAATAATCCATTCCCAAATTGCTCATATACCTGCTCACAACTCCCACTGAATGTGAAATATCTGGCCTTGTACATACCATTGCATACATCAAGTTACCAACTACTGATGCATATGGTATCTTAGACATTTTGTCTTCCTCCTCTTGTGTCTTTGGACACATCTCCTTAGTCAACTTAAAATGACTAGGCAAAGGTGTACTAACTATTTTTCCATTCTGCATGTTAAACCTTTTCAACACCTTCTCTACATACTCACTTTGGGGCAAAAATAATTTTATGTTTGTCCTATCCCGTGTGATCCTCATACCAAGAATTTGTTTTACTGCACCCAAATCCTTCATAGCAAATGAATTTGCTAATTTTTGCTTAAGTTCATTAATATGCTACAATTAGACCTAGCAACAAGCATGTCATCAACATAAAGCAACAGGATAATATAGCCACCATTACCCAATTTCTTGAAATAAACACAATAATTAGAATGACATCTTTTGTAACCTTGTTTAGCCATAAAACTATCAAATTTCAAATACCATTGCTGAGGTGCTTGCTTTAGGCCATACAAACTCTTCTTTAACCTGCACACAAATTCCTCCTTACCCTTGACCTCGTATCCCTATGGTTGCTACATGTATATTTCTTCTTCCAAATCCCCATGGAGAAATGTTGTTTTCACATCTAGCTGTTCAAGATGCAAGTCTTCCGTAGCCACAAGACTTAGAATAGTTCTAATAGAAGTCATCTTTACAACCGAAAAAAATATTTCATCAAAATCGATACCTTTTTTCTATGCAAAACCTTTTACCACGAGTCTGGCCTTATATCTTTTCTTGCCTCCATTTTCTTCCTTCAAACTGTAAACCAATTTATTTGGCAATGCTCTTTTACCTGCAGGCAATTGGACTAAGTCCCAAGTCTGATTCTGCAACAAGGAATCCATTTCCTCTTTCATGCCTAGCTCCCACTGCTTTTTGGTATCTGCCTGCATTGCTTCTTCATAACTTTCAGGTTCACCATAATCAGTTAATAATATAGAATATAATGATGGAGAAAATCTTTCTGGAGGTCTAGTTATCCTTGTAGAATGTCTGACACTTGCAGGAGTCTGTGGGATAACTTGTTACTGAGCATCAGTACCACTGGCATTTTATTTTTTGGAATCTCGTCCAGCACCACATATTCCTTTTTGGCCTATTCATGCTTCTTTTCCTGCAGTTGATCCTTATACATGACCTTCTCATTGAATATAACATCTCTTCTCCTAATGATTTTATGATTTTCATAATCCCATAACCAATAACCAAATTCATCTACTCCATATCCAATGAAGGTACATTTTTTAGACTTAGCCTCAAGCTTGGTTCTATTTTCAATATCAACATGGACAAAAGCTTCACAACCAAAGGTTTTCAGAAATGAATAGTTTACCTTTTTGCCCATCCACCATCCAAAGGATTTGAAGGTCCCCTATTTATTAAATAAACAATGGTATATACAGCATCTACCCAAAAGTGTAAGGGTAGTCCAACATGCAATCTCATGCTCCTTACACGCTCCATAATGGTCCTATTCATCCTCTCAGACACACCATTTTCTTGTGGGGTGCCAAGAACTATTTTCTGCCTACGGATTCCATTATATGAACAGTAATTCTCAAATTCTCTGCTGCAATACTTGCCTCCATTATCAGATCTGAGACACTTCAACTCTTTTCCTGTCTCATTCTCAAACAAAGCTTTCCACTTTTTAAAAGTTTCAAACACTTCTAATTTTTTTTTTAGGAAATACACCCATGTTTTCCTAGTTGCATCATCAATAAAAATAACATAATACAAGAGCCAACAAGAGAAGATACCTGAGCTGGTCCCCATACATCTGAATGCACAATCTCTAATTTCTCACTCTTCTTCTCTTTCCCAACTTTGAGAAATCAGACTCTTTTATGTTTTCCATAAACACAATTTTTGCAGAACTTCATGTCAATCTGCTTTAGACCTGGTAGCAACTTTCTAGAGTGAAGGATTTTCATCCCTTTCTCACTCATGTGCCCAAGTCTATGGTGCCACAATTATGTTTCTGTCCCTGCTGCAAGTGTTAAAGTTGTCTCAGTAGCAACTGTTTCTATAGCATCTAAGGTAGAATAAGTATTACCAGTACACAAATACAATGTGCCTACCTTTTCACCTTTAGCTACTACTAATGCACCTTTAGAGACCTTCCAAATTTTATCTGAAAAGGTAACTATGCAGCCTTCATTACCTAGTTGTCCTATAGAAATTAAATTCCTTCTCAAATTTGGAACATGCCTTACCTCCTGTAGCAACCATTCATTTCCATTATGCAACTTGATTTTTATCTTTCCTTTTCCAACAATCTGACAAGGTTCATCATCACCCAAATATACCTGTCCAAAATCACCTCGAACATAATCTACAAAATATTTCCTGTTGGGTGTGGCATGAAATGAAGCCCCTGAATCTATTACCCAAGAATCATTAGCATTATCTAAACATAGAATTAAAGCATCTTGTAATTTATTATTTGCAACATTAGCTTCCTTACTGTCATCATGTTGTCTGTCTCCTTGTTTGCCCTTTCGAGACCAGCAATCCTTCTTCAAGTGTCCTAGATTTCCATAGTGCCAGCAATCCATTCTTCCTCTGGATTTAGATCTGCCTTTCTTTGACTTCCCTTGTGACTTCCCATGATTTGTAGGGCTTTTTCCTCTTTCCTTTCTTCTTCCCCTGTTCTCTACAGTCAAAGCATTACCAGATGTTGAAGTCTCACCTGTGCTTTTTCGTCACATTTCCTCGCTAAGGATAACACCAACAACATCATCAAATTTGAAATTATTTGAACCAGAGACAGAGTTACTTACAACCATTACCAAGGCATTCCAGCTTTCTGGCAAAGAACATAAAACCAAGAGAGCCCTTACCTCTTCATCAAATTTCACTTTTATAGAAGTTAACTGACTGGTAATCGTATTAAACTCATTTAAATGATCTGACATAGATCCACCTTCAATCATTTTCAAATTAAACAACCACTTCATGAGAAATACCTTATTAGAGGCTGAGGGTTTTTCATACAATTTAGCCAAATCTTTCATTAGTTCATCTATTGTCTTTGCTTCTGTTATATTGAACGCCACAGATGGTGCCATGCACAACCGAATGGTTCCCAGTGCCTTTCTATCCAGAAGTTCCCAATCCTCATCAGTCATTGTTGTTGGTTTCTTGGCTTTTCCTTCCAACGGCCTCCATAAATCCTTCTGATAGAGATAATCCTTCATCTGCATCTTCCATAACTGATAGTTCTTCCCATTGAATTTATCTACCTTCAATTTACCCCCATCCACCATTGCTCCCAGTTAACCGTGAGACTCCCACTCAACCGTGAGATCTTCCTACAGACAATAATTAAACACAACCCACTCTGATACCAGTTGTTAGGGTTAGGGCAGATCAAAGCAATAAACACTAACAATTATATGCAAATTAAATAACCCAAATATAACAATGAAGAACAACACGAAAGAGATCAACACATAAATTTAATGTGGTTCACCCAATATGGGCTACATCCACAGAAACTCAACCATCCAATGATTTTATTATCCAGTGAAAATAGATTACAATCTTGTGAATACATTGCTGTAACATACATCCTAGCCACTTATAATAAGCTTTTTGGAAGATTCTAGAATTAGGGTTTTGCAATGTCATTTTTCTTTTGTCGATTAACAAAAAATTAACAACCGACTCTGATCATGCAAACCCTAGCAAGGATACATTACTAGTGTATAGTACTTGCATGATCAGTCGCCACATACCAACACATGACATTATGTATATGAAAGTTTACATTAATCATTACAGGAATTTGGTTTTACATGTGCCAATTGCATTTGCTTGAAAGTTTATAAATCCTTTTCAAATAATCAATTTTGTGCATATCTTGCAATCATTGCATTCCATGAGACTATGCATTTCTTTGATGTATCGTGTCAAACACTTCACATGCCTTGTCTATGGTTCCACACCTTGCATACATGTCTATGTAAGGGCAACTACAAATACAACATGTGAAAAAATTCCTATATCCTTTATGATTTGATGGTTGTCCACACCCTGTTCTACAGATCCCATTTTGGCATAGGCAAGGAGGATGTTGGATAAGGTTGTGGAATTTGGTTTTAGAAGTGTTTGTTGTTGTCAAAGGTGAAAATGATTATCATTAATCACAATAACAATATTGTAATATATCAGGATATATTGGAATATATATCGGGATATTTTAAACATATATGCTTCTATGGTCCATACCCTTTTCCAAAGATCCTAATTTGGCACATGTAGGGAGGATGCTTGCAAAGGTTATGGAATTTGGTTTTACACATGCCAATTGCATTTGCTTGAAAGTTTATAAAGCCTTTTCAAAAAATCCATTTTCTGCATATCGTGCAATCATTGCATTCCATGAGATGGCATCTCTTTGAGGTGTCATGCCAAACTATTCACATGCCTTGTCTATTCCTCCACACTTTGCATACATGTCTACAAGGGCAGCTGCAAATACATGTGACAAAATTCCTATATTCTTTATGCTTTGATGGTTGTCTATACCCTGTTCCAGAGATCCAATTTTGGCATAGGCAAGGAGGATGGTGGATAAGGTTGTGGAATTTAGATTTACATCTGCCAATTGTATTTGCTTGAAAGTTTGTTTTGTGCATTTTCTTGAAAGTTTCTAGATCCTTTTTGAAAAAATCCATTTTGTGCATATCTTGCAATCATTGCATTCCATGAGACAACATTTCTTTGAGGTATCATGTCAAATAGTTTATGTACCTTGTCCATGCTTCCACACTTTGCATACATGTATCCTAGGGTAGCTGGAACTACAACATCTGTTAAAATTTCCACATCCTTTATGCTTTGATGGATGTCTATACCCTGTTCTGAAGATCCCATATGGGCATAAACAAGGAGGATGTTGGCTAAGGTTGTGGAATTTGGCTTTATACTTGCCAATTTCATTTGCTTGAAAGTTTCTAAATCCTTTTCAACAAATCTATTTTGTGCATATCCTACAATCATTGCATTCCATGAGATGGAACCACTTTGAGGTGTACACCAAACAATTCATATGTCTTGTCTATGCTTCCGCATTTTGCATCCATGTCTCCGAGGGCAATTACAACTACAACATATGAAAAAATTCCTATATCCTTCATGCTTTGATGAATGTCTATACCCTGTTCCAAAGATCTTATTTTTGTACAGGCAAGGAGGGTGTTGGAAAAGATTGAGGAATTTGGCTTTACACCCACCAATTGCATTTGCTTGAAAGTTTCCAAATCCTTTTCAACAAATCCATTTTGTGCATATCTCGCAATCATTGCATTCCATGAGATGGAATCTCTTTGAGGTGTTCTTTCGAACATTTCATATGCCTTGTCTATGCTTCCACAGTTTTGCATTCATGTCTCCGAGGGTAGTTACAACTACAACATTTGACAAATTTGCTATATCCTTCATTATTTGATGGATGTTCATACCCTGTTCCTAAGATCTCATTTTGGCACAAGCAGAGAGGGTGCCGACAAAGGTTGAGGAATTTGGCTTTACACCTGCCAATTACATTTGCTTGAAAGTTACTAAAGCCTTTTCAACAAATCCATTTTGTGCATATCTTGCAATCATTGCATTCCATTTTATGCACATTCATTGAGCTAAGTGTTGCTATATTACCTTTTGTGATTCACTATCACTATGTTTCCAATTTGATCAATTGTTGTAGGTTTGAAACTTGGTTGAGTAATTAATTGTCTTTAACAATTTTGTTATGGTTAAGTTCTTTATTGATTATTTTTTTACTTCAATTCTTGATTGTCTCAATGTGATCATTATGAAATTTTGATTCACCTTGATGCTTCATTTTTTTTTATGTTAAGGTTTAAGGAATATGGCATGTTTTGAGCTCCTACACATGTGACATCATAATGATTATTTCTTAGCTAGCTATCTTATCTCTGAAATTAAATTTATGCTATGTTGTTGACATCTACTTAGGGGAGCAACTTGTTCTAAGTCTAGGGTCTCTAGATTAAGTGAGTTAAAACCTATGTTAAGCCTATATAGAGGAATATTCGAGGCATCCAAAAATGGCTTTTTACTAGTTTAAGCAGTTGAAGCATAATGTGTTAAGAATGAGCATGCCTTTAGCAAGGGGTCCCTCTCATATGCATGATATATGGTTTGGTCATGTTACAATGCACTATATTCTTAGGGTCTCAATTAGTTGACTATATGATTTGTCCTTTGATGGTGTTGCACTTTAATAAGAACCTAATCCTTTTCTTTGGTTTTGTGGCTTGGGTGAAAGATGGAGTACTGAGGAGAATGAATCTAATATTTGATGGTCAACAGACCATTCATCAAATCTTGGTGGAATTCCCCTCTATAGTTTTTTTAAAATTCACATCAAGATGTTAATAATGGGCATCAAGGGATTGAAATTAAAGAAGTTGGGATGTTGTTACTGTTCATGTCACCTATGATTGTCTTATATCTGCATCATTGTGCCCCTTATAACTCTTCATTCAAGATTTATAAAGACACCTATACCATCCATATAAGACTACCCAAACACTGACAATAATGTAGCATATTTTGTGCTCTGATTTCCATTAGGGTGAAGATGAAATCAATTTTTCTTCATAATTTAACGGTGCTATGGTGAAATACCATGAATTAGTCTTAGGGAGAAAAGGGGGTAGTGGTTACCCTACAAATCCTCACATGCCATAACCATGCTATGAAACTTTTCACTATCACTATGTCCTGGTTAGTGATCATGTTATGAAAGAAGTGGTATGTAGATTACTATTAGCATGAGAAATTCATACAAGAGTCTTTAGATCAATCTTCATGCTACATGATTGTCATAGGTGATAGATAAAAGGATGGACTATTATGAGGAGTTGCATGGGACTATCTCAAATTTCTGAAACTCAATGTGTTTAGGACATCACTGAGGTATTGTATTGTTTGAATCATGAGAAATGGTGGATGAGTGTGTCTCCATAAAATTTATCTAAGGTAAAAGAAATCTAAGGTGGACACCTTAGTGTTGTCCTATTATAAAATACAAAGAGTGTTATGCATTCACAATACCCTAGGTTAGTTATATAGAGTTTTGCATGTTTTGTTGTCTTATAATGATTGAGTTTTGCATGTTTCCAATAGATTACCATACTATTCCTAGGTTATTTTTCCCTTGAGAAGTCATTCCTAACTTTTGGATTAACATTTAAAAACATCATAAGATGGGATTGCATGAAGAAGAGTTGATGTACATGAGTAAGAGGAGATGCTAATAATTTCAAATACTATCATGAAGACTAAAATCTAGTTAACAGTCTACTAGGACAGCCATAATCTTAAATATTGTCACTTTTGTGAACTTGCAACTATCATAGGAAATTGGTGCTCTGTCAAAACTAGAATAGTGGTGGCACTAAAATGTTAGCTATGGTCATAATATTATTATCACAAATTGTCAAGTATCTAGTACTCAAATCTAAATGGAGAAGTTATGAGGAGGTTAGGGAATATAAAAATATTAAGTCACACATGTATGATAAGGTATATATAGATCTACAGGAAAGATTTCAGAGGTTGGTCACACGTGTAAGTGCCACTTTGAATAAGCCCTACTCTATTTGGCCTAAAGAGACCCTGCTTTAGTGCATTTTTGATAATTCTTGTGTTGGGTGAGTGATTTCTGAAAGGGAAGTGTTTAGACATGTTATATAAGCCTATTTAAACCTTCCCTATCAATCTCAGGGTTTAAATCAATGTGCAAGTCTATGTTGTTACATTATAGTCCCCAAAATATGCCTAATTTAACTATAACAACAACAAAAATTCCTATTATGTACAAAACAACCCTATCTCATTTTCACATATGTTTTACAAGGACCAAAAGGGTATCCAAATCAGGTCTCAGATATCCATTATCAGATGTATGAAGGAAGATATGACAAGAAAGGTCTCTGAGAAGGGATACAAACTCCTAGGCCACTTACAAGGCAAGTACATGTTATATTGATCACAAAGATCTGCCTATGCATGGAAAAGGTTGGTATAGTGAATTTAAGCATACCTTAGTGTTTTCAAACCATGTGAATCTCTATAAGTCTTCCAATCAAGATTTGGTTTTGTTTTAAGCCTAGAATGAAGCTAGTGTGAGCTAGTGAGAACTTGAATTGCTTAGTTCATTGCATGAACATATCAATTTGAGGTCATATGAGGTAGTACAAATCTCTAGACAAGATATATATGTCATGTGAATAGACAAGGAATGATAGGTTGCAAGCAAGTGTTCAAGGTAAAGAGCCAAATTGATGTGAGTATGGTTGATGGCATCACTTCTTTATGCTTCCAACTTTGCATACATGTCTCCTAAGGCAAATGAAACTACATCATTTGTCAAAATTCCTTTTATCATTTATGCTTTGATGGATGTCCATACCCTGTTCCGAAGATCCCATATGGGCATAGACAAGGAGGATGTTGGCTAAGGTTAAGGAATTTCATTAATTTTACATGTGCCAATTGCATTTTCTTGAAATTTTATATATCCCTTACTTTCTCATGCTAATGGATAAACTATGTTTCTTATAATGGATAATGGATGTGTACATGTTTGCTATCAATGATAATGGATGTGTTCTTTGTACAATTTTCAAGAAATGTGAGGGCTGAAGTTACATTGCCTCATAAACTTTACCTTCTTGTCCTTCATTACCTTCAAGTAGACTTGTTTCCTCACACTCACCAGTTAGTGAGTGAAGTTAGCTACAATTCAAAATAGAAATTATGTAAATACATGTGATAACAACTCTCTTATAGATCTGATGCAAATTTCTCATTACCTACGTTGACTGTGCATTTGTCATTCTCTTGCAAAATGAGGAAGAGAGTAAGAGAGAGAGAGAGAGATATTTGGCATGATTCACATATCCTCATTTCACCTTCTATATGGTTTCTATGCTTTACATATCCTCATTTCACCTTTCTACATTTTCTTTACACCTGCCACTTTGCATACATGTCTATCAGGGCAATTGCAACAACATCTGACAAAATCCCCATATCCTTTATGCTTTTATGGATGTAATTAGAACACATTCCATACCTCATGGGGTCAAATTAACTATGCTAATGTGTCGGGGTGGGCGGGTGAATGCTAGGGGAGGTGTCTTTTCAGTGGCGAAGCCTCTTGTTCATTATTGGCTACATCAAATGTAGACAATCTCTCAAGAGCCCTAAGACAAAAAAAAGGTGATGCAGGAGCATTCAGAAGCATTTAAATCAATTGGGATAGTTAATGTTAAGTTGCAGAGCACTAGGGAGAGCAACCTTGGAGATTACCGCATTTTACTGCATTATCACATTAAAGCTTGTAGAGCTAGATTTAGTTTCTATAACATGTCATCTACATCATATCCAAAATTTAGATCATTTGGGTTCATTTTCGGAGAGATATCACTATCAGAAGATTACCTATTTTCACATAGCCAAGCAAACAGTGTTTAGTTGAAGCCTAATGGACCTATAGAGCAACTTCGAGACTTGTGGAGCCTAATGGAACATCATTCAAGGTGATTTAGGACCTAGCCAACCTTCATGGAGAACCGCACTGAGTTTCATGCATTTGTGGAGCAATACCCTATGTGTTTAGGTCTAACCTATTTGTTTCTACACGTTTCATACTAGTCGTTACAATCAGGCCAACTTGATAATGTTTTGAAATCTTGCGGAGGATATAAATGAAAGATAGATGATTGTTTCGAATAAAAAAGGGATCAAGTGTGTAAAGATATGAATCCAGAAGATGAGTTGTTTTGATATGAAGGAGTAGTAGAATAGAGCAGAGAGCAGAAGGAAATACAGAGTGGAGAATTGAGAAGAACAAGAAGAAAGAAGACATGAAGTTGTGTTGTATGAATCTAATGTAGATGTGGGTTGTGTCCTAGCATCTATAAAACCCCTAGAGGCATGTGTATTGATGTTGTAATTCTAATATAATGAGAAGTGATCTTTGAAGGCTGGGTTTTTCCCTTTGAGGGTTTTTCCAGGATATATCTTATGTCATGTGCTTATCAGTATCTCTTTATCATTTTGTTGTTAGTTGTATGTTTCTATTGCATCTTTGTTATGATCATGGTGTTAGTTGTTTAAGGCTGCAAGGCTAGACAGTCCTTCATTGGACCCTCCTACCTTGATTGCATCAAAAGGTGTCAAACTTTGGACTGACTATTCTATCAAACCGTGAAACTTAGGAACATCCTATTTACATGTATAGGTGGATGTCAGGTCCACCTTTAGATACCTACCTCAGTTTTTTTAAAATCAATTCCATTTGCCTATGGTGGCAAGGAATGCATTGTTCTAAAATGCTTCAATTTCATGTAATGAAAATGTGCTAAGAGTGAGATTTTGCACTCCATAGCTTGTGGGGCCAAACTGACCACACCAACTTGTTGGGGTGGGTTGGTAAATGCTAGGGGAGGTCTCATTTCATGCGCTAAGTGTTGTAATCATTCGAGGCAGCAGGCTACTAGCAAAGTCACTTAAGATCCCTAATAACAAAAAAACTACCAAACTTTGATGGAGAAGTTCACAAAATTCATTGTAGATGGGAATATTTTTTTCAGACCTACAGGTGCACGTGGGGTCTATCCACAATAAACTCTCTTAGTTTTGGTCAACTCCAATCCATTTGACCATGTCAAAATCAAATGCATTCTTGCAAAATGCTTCAATTTCAAGCAGTGGAAAGGTGTTAGGAGGGACATTTTGCATTCCACAGCTCATGGGGCCAAACTAACTATGCAAACATATTAGGGTGTGTAGGTAAATGCTAGGGGAGGTCTCATTTTGTGCACCAAGTGTCACAATCATTCAGGGCAGCAGGCTACCGACAAAGTCACTTAAGATCCCTAAGAGCAAAAAACTTGCAAACTTTGACATAGTAGTTCTTAGAAGTTATAGTAGCTAGGAATGTTTTGTTCAGACCTATAGGTGTACATGGGGTCTACCCACAATAACCTCTCTCAGTTTTGGTCAACTCCAATCTGTTTGACCATGATGAAATCAAATGCATTCTTGTAAAATGCTTCAGTTTCATGTTGTGGAAAGGTGCTAGGAGTGACATTTTGCATTCCATAGCTCGTGGGGCCGAACCAACAACACCAACACATCAGGGTGGGTAGGTAAATGCTAGGGGAGGTCTCATTTTGTGTGCAAAGTGTCCTTATCGTTCAGGGTAGTAGGCTACTCGCTAAGTCACTTAAGATCTCTAAGAGCAAGAAACTACCAAACTTTGACGAAACAGTTCTCAGAATTCATGGCAGCTGGGAGTGTTTCGTTTGCACCTACATGTGCATGTGGGGTCCATCCACAATAACTTCTCTCAATTTTGGTTAACTCCAATCCGTTTGACCGTGCCAAAATCAAATGCATTCTTGCAAAATGCTTCAGTTTCATGTAGTGGAAAGGTGCTAGGAGTGACATTTTGCATTCCATAGTTCGTGGGACTGAACTGACCACACCAACGCGTTGGGGTGGGTAGGTAAATGCTAGGGGAGTTCTCATTTCATGTGCCAAGTGTTGCAGTCATTTGGGGCAACAGGCTACCAGTAAAGTTACTTAAGATCCTAAGAGTAAAAAACTGCTAAACTTTGACAGAGTAGTTCTTAGAAGTCATAGTAGCTAGGAATGTTTCATTCAAACCTATAGGTGCATGCAGGGTCCTTCCACAATAACCTCTCTTAGTTTTGATTAACTCTAATTCGTTTGACCATGTCAAAATCAAATGCATTCTTGCAAAATGTTTTAGTTTCATACAACACAACCTTACCAGGAGCCATATTTTTCATTCTGCTAGTTGTGGGTCTAAACCGATTGCACCAACACATCGGGGTGGGTGGGTAAATGCTAGGGGAGGTCTTGTTTCATTCGTCAAGTGTCTCAGTCGTTCCGGTCTGCAAGCTACCAACAAAGTTGAAAGGTGCTAGGAGTGAAATTTTTCATTCCATAGGTCATGGGGTCAAACTGACTATCCCAACACATCATGGTGGGTGGGTAAATGCTATGGGAGGTCTCATTTCATGCATCAAGTGTCTCAGTCATTTTGGGCTACAAGCTATCGATAAAGTCAAAAGGTGCTAGGAGTGAAATTTTGCATTCTATAGGTCATGGGACCAAACCGACTATGCCAATGTATCAGGTTGGGTGGTTAAATGCTAGGGGAAGTATTGTTTCATGCACCAATTGTCACAGTCATTCGAGGCAGCAAGCTACCGACAAAGTCACTTAAGATCCCTAAGAGCAAAAAACTGTCAAACTTTGATGGAGTAGTTCTCAGAATTTATGGTAGCTGGGAATGTTCTGTTTGGACCTACAGGTGCATGTGGGGTCCATCCATAATAACCTCTCTTAGTTTTGGTCAACTCCAATCCATTTGACCGTGCAAAAATCAAATACATTCTTGCAAAATGCATCAATTTCATGCACTGGAAAGGTGCTAGGAGTGACGTTTTGCATTCCACAGCTCGTGGGGCCAAATTGATAGCACCCATGCATCGAGGTGGGTAGATAAATTCTAGGGGAGGTCTCAATTTGTACACCAAGTGCCCCAGTCCTTCGGGGTAGCAGGCTATCGGCAAAGTCACTTAAGCTCCCTAAGAGTAAAAAACTATCAAACTTTGACAGAGCAGTTCTTAGAATTTACGATAGCTGGGAATGTTCCATTTAGACCTACAGGTGCATGTGGGGTCTATCCATAATAACCTCTCTCATTTTTGGTCAACTCCAATCCATTTGACCGTGTTGAAATCAAATGCATTCTTGCAAAATACTTCAGTTTCATGCAGCACAACCTTGCCAGGTGCCATATTTTTTGTTCTGCTCATTGTGGGGCCAAACTAACCATGCCAATGCATTAGGGTGGGTGGGTAAATGCTAGGGGAGGTCTTGTTTCATGTGCCAAGTGTCCTAGTTGTTTCAGGCTGTAAGCTATTGGCAAAGTGTGACTTTGTCAGTAGCTTACAACACACTTTGCTAATAGCTTACAACCCGGAACAACTAGGACACTTGGCACACAAAATGAGACCTCCCCTAGAATTTACCCCCCACCCTGATGCATTGGTGTAGTTAGTTCAACCCCACAACATGTGGAATACAAAATTTCACTCCTAGCACCTTTCAACTTTGTTGGTAGCTTGTATCCCAGAACGATTGAGACACTTGGTGCATGAAACAAGACCTCCCCTAGAATTTACCCATCCACCCCAACATGTTGGCACAATAGGTTCGGTCCCACGAGCTATGGAATGCAAAATTTCACTCCTGCACCATCATTCTCCCCCTTTCCTTGCCTAACCTCACAAAAATTCCACATATGTTGAACACCATTCATCCTATGCATCTTGCTCAACCAATAGAACATCCGCGAGTTCTTGAATTGTGATACACATTATCTGACCATATGATATGTTGATCAAATAATATGCTCCTGCTAGCCAAATCATGGTAGAACATCTGAAAGTAGCCTTGCACGAACTCTGTAGAATGTGTGTGATAATCACTGATATAAAACATGATACTCCCTCAAGATCTTCCTGTCATCCTTTGTACTGTCATCTACATGAATGAATGCTATATGTACAAATATAGCAACCTGCGTAGAGTTGTAATTATGCGATTGCAGCTCATTCTGTGGCTGTAGTGTGTAGTTCTCTACAAAGTCAACAATTGAAATGATGGTACCAAGTGAAAACATGTCCTTGCATAACTTGAATTGCAAGTCCAACCATTGAGCTCTATGGGTATGCCTTACATACTCATAAACTATATTCTCTCAGAAAATAGAGATAAACTGATACACTAGAATCTTTTCAATGACCAATTCACACATTTTGCTTCTTTACCATCTTGTAGACTATATGCCACTGTCTTATATTTGCCAAACTTACTAGTTCATTCCCAATTGCATGTGTGTTCTCCATATGTTAATAAATTGGCAAATGTTGCAACCCACCACAATGCACACGTGTCATCCAAGCATAAGTTCTTGTAAAATAATTGGCCATCCACTCTTTGACATAAGATGCTTGATATGAAATCTCTTGAAGATCTAGGTGGACACTTTATATTACACTCCTGCAAAACATCGTTAGTATGCAAATCTACACATATATATCTATAAACATCATAATGATTAGAAAAATCAATATGTACTCTACAACAAAAATTTGTGTGTGTGTGATTTATTTTGACATAAAAAGGCTTTACCATTTCAAAATACCTTTGACTAATTTTGATTTGAAGATACATCTCTTGAAATTTCTTGAAAAATTGTGTTTGAGTCACATCCAAAAAAATGCTTTGGATGTGGCTCACGGTTTCGACAACCAATTCTCCTTCTTACAACATCTCTTGATGATAATTCATTGACTAACATGATTTCCCTTAGTATCCTTCTAGTTGTTTAGGTTAATGTTTGAATCAGGATAATAGCAACATGTGATTGCACATCTACTCCACAGTGGAAGTTTTTCCATGGCCTTGCTCTAGTTTAGGATTATCCTCAAATGTTGATAAGACTCCCTTCATAAAAATATAGCAATACTATCTTGATGATTTCCTTCCCATGGTGATATGGCTTGTTGTCATAGATTGTTATCTCAAATAAATATAAATTTTCACTTTCTCATGATAATTTAACTTGTCAAAATGATAATCCTCTCACTTCCCTCATGACTGTCCTATAACATGAGGTTTCATGCTTTAACATAATCATAAAGTGAAGTAAATAAATACATTTAAATAACATACCTTAGATTTAGAGATTCGAGTTGCCCAATCCTCAAAAATTTGGCTTCAAAATCCTTAAAAAATTGATTTTTTTGGCAAGTTCCTTCATATTCAATTTTGAATTCTATATAACTCTAATAGGATTAGTGAAAATTAAGAAAAAACAAACATATATCATCAAATTCAATCTAAATACATGAAAATTAGCATTGAAACATGAAACTATTAGTTTAAATAACCAAATTCTACCCAAAAACATCCAATTTACTTCTTCTATGTTGAAAAACCAAAAAAAGGTTATGGATTAAGCAAACAATGATTGTCAAAATGTCAACACCATAAAAAGGTGTTTTGTTGTCTGATTCTGCATTAAAAGCAGGGAATAACAAAGCATGTGGGACTAAATCATGGATCCCACATGCTTTTTGTCCTTTTTATTGCTTTACCAAAACGTGCTCGCGTTATAATGTGAGCGCATTTTATCAAGCATGGAAAGTTTAAGTGCTTTCATGCATGGAAGGTCTTAAGTGTTGTCATGCATGGAAAGTTATAAGTGTTTTAAGTGCATGGAAAGTGGGGAGGGAGGTATAGAGGTGAGAGAGAGAGGGTAGGAGATATAGAGGGGAGGGAGAGGGTAGGAGGTAGAGAGAGAGAGAGAGAGAGAGAGAGAGAGAGAGAGAGAGAGAGAGGGGAGGGAGAGAGAAAAAGATAGAGAGACTACTTTTTACATGCAACCCTAAACCCTAAACCCAAGCAACACTAAATCCTAAACCTAAGAAACCCTAAATCCCTAAACCCTAAATAATTCCCCTAAACCCTAAACCCAAACAACCCTAAACATTTAAACCCTAAATAATGCCCCTAAACCCTAACCCCTAAACCCAAGAAACCCTAAACCTCTATCTCTCTATCTCTATCATTCCTCTACCTCTCAATCTTTCTCCCTATGTCTTTGGCCATGTCCCTCACTCTCTATCTCCTTATCTATCCCCTCAATCTCCTCTATATCTCCCTATTGGTCCTCTCTCTCTAAACCCTAAACCCTATACCTCTAAACCTTAACCCCTAACCCCTAAACCCTAAACCACAAATCCCTAAACCCTGAACCCTAAATCCAAGCATCCCTAAACCTCTATCTCCCTAGATCTCTCCCCTATCTCCCTATCTCTATCATTCCTCTACCTCTAAATCTCTCTCCCTATGTCTCTAGCCATATCCCTCACTCTCTATCTCCCTATCTCTCCCCTCATCTCCTCTATATCCCCCTATCACTCCTCTCTCTCTCCCTTTATAAACCCTAAATAATGCCCCTAAACCCTAACCCATAACCCTAAAACCCTAAACCTCTAAACCTTAACCCCTAACCCCTAAACACATAAACCCTAAATAATGCCCCTAAACCCTAACCCCTAACCCCTAAACCTGAACAACCCTAAACCCAAGCAACCCTAAACCTCTATCTCCCTATCTCTCCCCTATCTCTCCATCTTTATCATCCCTCTACCTCTCAATCTAACTCCCTATGTCTCTGGACATGTCCCTCACTCTCTATCTCCCTATCTCTCCCCTCTGTCTCCTCTAGCTCTCCCAATATCCATCGATCCCCTCTCTCTATCTCTTTCTAAACCCTAAACCCCTAAAACCCTAACCCCTAACCCCGAAATCATAAACCTGAGAAACCCTAAACCCCTAAACCCTAAAAAATTCTTCTAAACCCTAACCCCTAACCCCTAAACCCTATACTTGAGAAACTCTAAACTCATAAACCCTAAATAATGCCCCTAAACCTTGACCCCTAACCCCTAAACCCTAAACCCTAAACCTGAGCAACCATAAACCTCCATCTTCTTATCTCCCTAAATCCCTAAACCCTAAATAATGCCCCTAGACCCCAACCCCTAACCTCTAAACCCTAAACCTATATCTCCCTATCTCTCCCTAATCTCCCTATCTCTATCATCCCTCTACCTCTCAATCTCTCTCCCTGTGTCTTTGGCCATGTCCCTCACTCTTTATCTCCCTATCTCTCCCCTTGGTCTCCTCTATGTCTCCCTATCAGTCCTCTCTCTCTCTCTAAACCCTAAACCTTAAACCTCTAAACCTTAACCCCTAAACCATAAACCATAAACCATAAACCCTAAATAATGCCCCTAAACCCTAACCCCTAGACCCTAAAGCCTAAACTCGAGCAAACCTAAACCCCTAAACCCCAAACCCCTAAACCCTAAACACCCTAAACCTCTATCTCCCTATCTCTATCATCCCTCTACCTCTCAATCTCTCTCCCTATGTCTTTGAACATGTCCCTCATTCTCTATCTCCCTATATCTCCCCTTTGTCTCCTCTATCTCTCCCAATCTCTATTAGTTCCCTCTCTCTATCTCTCTCTAAACCCTAAACCCCTAAATCCTAACCCCTAACCCCTAAACCCTGAACCCCTAACCCCTAACCCCTAAACCCTAAACCCTAAATAATTCCCCTAAACCCTAAAGTTGAGCAACCCTAAACTCATAAACTTTGAATAATGGCCCTAACCTCTAACCCCTAAACCCTAAACCTGAACAACCCTAAACCTCTCTCTCTCTTTCCAAACCCCTAAACCCTAAATAATGGCCCTAAACCCTAACCCTTAACCCCTAAACCCTAAACCCTAAACTTGAGCAATCGTAAACCTCTATCTCCCTATCTCTCCCTTATCTCCCTATCTCTATTGTCCCTCTACCTCTCAATCTCTCTCCCTATCTCTCTGGACATCTCACTCACTCTCTATCTCCCTATCTCTCCCCTCTATAGATCATCTATCTCTCCCTATCTATCTACTCTCTCTGTACCTATCTATCTCTCCATATCTCCTGATCTCTTGCCTCTCTCTCCCCTGTCATTCCTCTATCTCCCTACCTCTCCTCTCTATCTCTCCCTCTCCCTTATCAATGAAGGAAATAGAAACAAGAAAACTAGGACTCTCTCTCTCCCCCTCTCTCCCTATCTCTCCCCTATCTCTCTCCTATCTCTCCACCCTCTCTCCCTCTTCCTCCCTCTCCCTCTCCCTTATCGACAAAGCAAATGGAAACAAGAAAACTAGGACATGCAAAGAGGGATGAGGATATAAATTGGGAAGATAAAATGGAAAAAAGATAAAACAAAAGTTCATTGGTTGGGAAGAATGATGAGAGGAGAGGTGGAAAATAGTAAAATAGGGAAAAATTAGTGTGATCTAAAGGGAAATTGGAAATGAAAAGGAAAACTAGGAGGTAGATAGGTGAGAGAGAGAGAGGGTAGCAGGTAAAGAGGGAAGGGAGAGAGAGGTAGAGAGGTGAGAGAGAGAGAGAGGAGGGAAGCATAGAGTGAGAGAGAGGAGGGAAGCATAAAGTGAGAGAGAGGGTAGGAGGTAGAGAGGGGAGGGAAGTAGAGAGCGAGAGAGAGGGTAGGAGGTAGAGAGTGAGAGAGAGGGTAGGAGATAGAGAGGGGAGAGAAGTAGAGAGTGAAAGAGGGTAGGAGGTAGAGAGGAGAGGGAAGTAGAGAGTGAGAGAGAGGGTAGGAGGTGAAGAGGTGAGAGAGAGGAGGGTAGGGAGAGACCTAATAGGGAAGGAGAGAGAATAATAGAGAAGGGTAAGGAGGGAGGGAGTGAGATGATTTTATTTCACTATAACGTGAGGGTGTTATAATGCACTCATGTTATGCTTTGCTTTGGTAATTTCCAAGCCTTTGGATTCCAAACCAGAGTCTTGGATTGTGTTTTGGATGTCCAAAGATGTGTTTTTCCATATTGTAACAAAAATTACATAATCTGGAGCGTGCTTCCCATCAGGTTTGTACATGTTTCAATGACAAGTCAAAAAAATACCACCATAATCTTAATCTCTCTCTTAGCTTTCTAACCATATAATTTTTTTCACATTTTGAGTATGTTGAGGATTTCATCTTTAATATCTTTTGTTAGTGTATCTCCTTTTTGTAAAAAACCAGTAAGTGGTATTTTTGATTTTTTTTAACCATTCATCGAAATTTCAAATAAATTACATTTTTATAAACTAGACTCTATTATACACGTATTCAAAAAACAATTCAATTTTTGATTGGTTTTCAAAAAATTTAGGGGGCGCATGCTCAATTTTCTATTTTTAGGATGTGTCCACTTTGAAAATTAGTAAAAAAATAATTATTCATGAAAAAATATTAGAAAAATCAAGGATAAACTACATGGTGTTGGATAATTTCTCACCAAAGTAATTTTTAAAATACTAAAAAAAAGTTAACATTTTAGGGGGAACACATTAGACACTATGTTATGTTTTTTTGAAAAAAACAGGACCAATTTGTGTGCTCCCCCTTTTTGAACCCCTTAACTCAACCATTTTGGAAAAAAAAATAGTAGTTTAGAAACTAGATTCAGAGCACTACGATTCTTTTTTTTGTTGTATCTTTAGATTTTGAGTGTAACTATCTTCAATTTCTCATCCAACATCAGTCTTTCCTGATTTAAAAAAAGTGGCATCTTACGACACCCTTTTGGCCCCCCATCTTTGTGCACTTACCCATATGACTTGAAGGATCATGAGTCCTAAGTCTCCTTAGCCTAGCATGAAGGTTGTTATGTTCATTGATAAGTCTCTATCATTCTAGTCTCCTTTCTTGGTCTCATAATATTTGTTGAATCAAGGATTGTTGATCTATAATTTATTGTTGGTGTTCTAGTTCTTCCCTTGCTTATTTTGTATTTTGTTGTTGAATTGGATGGTGAAAGTTTTCCCCAATCTTGTTGAGGAAAGATTTAATCCAATCTTCCCTAATGTTAGGGCACATTGGCAATTTAGGGGGAAGTGTTTGTTTGTTGTTGAATGTGTGTGATGTTGATGTTTACTTCATGATGGACCTGAGGGTTTCTCCTTGTTTGATTTGTGTCTACCTCGTGATGTGATCGAGGGTTTTGTTTTCTAAATTTCCTAATACTTTTTTGTAATTTTCTTATGAAATGCACCCTAAATGTATGCAAAGCAACTTTTGATTCCTTTTTCCAATTTCAAATAAAAGTTGTTTAATTAACTAGAAATTGAAATATGTATGCAGCTATATGTGTTTTCCAATATGTAATCTAATCCTATGTTTTTGTGGTTTTTGTCGAGTGATTTTGAATCTAATCTAAGAAATTGCAATTACGAGAATTGAAATGTAATCGAATGAATGCAATAAAGCTAATCTAACTGAATTAAAGTAAATCCTACCAAGGAAAAAGAAACACATATTAAATTTTCCCAAGAGCTAGAGTGTGAGGTAATTAATATTTGAAAACATGAAAAACTTGGTATGATGAAGATGGCAGTGCCAGGCTTGAGCCCTCAAAAGTCTTTTTTCAAAAACCCTCTATTCCTTTGCAGTAGTGGGGTCATCCTCTTGGAGACATAAGTGAAGATGGGTGAAAAATGAATAGAATAAAAGATGTGGAAGCTTTGGATAACAAATGGGCATTAGAATGCCTACGATGCATGATGGCTTTGAGATATGAAGCTAAATGCAAAAATTGAAAAGTCTCATGGGGTCCTACGTGAGCATGAAATGTTAGGGAGACAAAGAAAAGCAAAGCAAAGCAAGAGAAACAATATTAAAATTTGTCTCCCCAAATGTATAGAGGGGTATATTTATAGGTGTGAGAAGCACAACAATGGTGGAGGTGATTAGAGAGTTAATGTATTTGATTGAAGAGTTAATAGGCTTGATTGGATAGTGAACTAGGTTTGATTGGGAGTGAACCAACCTTGATAGCCTATCACAAAAGAAAAAATGGAGTTAGCATGTGATTGATTGGGAGATGAGTAGAATTGATTTGGAGTTAAAATGGAGTGAATATGGTCTTGAGTTAGTTAGGAGGAGTTGATTATCATTTAGGGAAGGTGACTCACGCAATCAAGGTTCAATTTGGAGCAAATTTGGGCTAGAACTAGAAGAAATATTAATGCATGTTGAAAGACGACAAGGTTGCCCTTTTGGGAAATGGGTCACCCCTTTCACCAAGGCAAGTCACCCCTAAAGATCCCTCTTAAGTGGTTGGTTCACTCAAGGAGATCCTTTAGTGACAAGGGGCAACCCACAGAAGAATTTTTCTATAGGTGGTTTATGTAGACACCTAAAAATGATCATGTATTCACCTTCATTTTCGACACATTCCTAACATTACCTTTCATCCTAACATGTCTTCTAATTAATTAAATACTTTTAATTATTTAATTAAATAAATAATTTTAGTTATTTAACTAATTAATCCCACTTTCATTAATCCATTTTCTCATATTAAATAAATAAATTTTATTTATTTATTTAATTTACCATTTCCTCATAAAAATTAATTAATAAATTTTATTTATTTAATTAATTTATCATCTTCTAACAACTTCCTCTCCATAAATTAATTAAATAATTATATTATTTAATTAATTTGCCCACTCACATCCTTATCCTCATTCACCTACCACAACTATTAAATAATTGGTCACAATTATTAATAATTGATCCAAAGTTAAATTCATTTTTCATCTCCACCATCCATTATTACGTTACATCTTTTAATCTCAATCATTCACATAAAAGAATGCTCTAGAAGATTATTATCCATGACCTATAATCCTTTCATCTAATCTTATCCATTGATTTAATCTTTTAATCATAGCCATCCATCCTATCACTCAACCCTCTATAAATTGAGCCTCTCACATCATTATCACAACACATCTTTCATGTACAAGTATATGCTATCAAAATCCATATCATTATCATTATCATTTCCTTCATTATAGTCATTGCCATGTACCTAAGTTATGTTGGTTTTGTAAGAAGTCCACAATGCATAATATATCCAAAGAACAAAGCTAGTAGAGCTAGGGTGCACTCTACTCCATTCTATCTAACTATGAGGGTTTGATTTGAAGGTGAAGGTATTGAGTTATATTGCATTATCTTCATTATTTACCATGGATCATATTTTTCATACATTTTTGGCACACCTGGTGGGACCCACGTCCCTTTAATTATTTTTTTGGAAGAGATTCCATCATTTTTGGTTGTAGGTTGCAGATCTGTGCCCCTGACTATTACAACACACCTATGCTTCCATTCAGCGCACTCGCGCTTGTAGGCGGCACACCTATGCACTTCATCACTGCACCTATGCCGTCTGTCTTAGCACCTGTTACTTTCTTTAGACCTACTTTTGTTTATTAATCTCAAATAGTTTCTTTATTCTAGTTTTTCTATCAAATTTCAGCTTATATGTGTTGCTAACTCTCAGATATAACCTGATGATTAGCTAACATTCAATTGTAGGGTTTTATCACATTTTTATTGCAGGTTTTCTTCATCCTTTCCAGATCTGTGCCTACACTTGCAAAAGTGCACCTTTGCTTATGACATTTTGTGCAGCTAGGTTTTTATCATCTATGTTAGTCTAGGATATGTGGATCGACCTCTATCAATGATTTTCTATTTTCTGTCAGACCTAATTGTCTGTTTTTGGCAGGTTTCAATATATAATTTTGGTTCAACACATTTGCTTCACAAACCCAAGCCTATGTTCTAGATCTCCATGCCTTTGTTATGTAGGTTCACGGCTGTGCTAAATCCTTAAGCGGCTATGCCTTCTATCACCACGTCTATGCTTATTGTTAGTACACCTGTATTGAAAAGGTAAATTGGGTATAATGGTTTAGTTTTTCTAATTTCATTAATCTTTGTTTATGTGCTTTTGGCTATATTTTTGTGCTTTTGATTTATTATCATTTTTGGGATAACATTTTGGATTGATCTTATATCTAACACAGTTGTGTAACTTGTTCACACTTGTCAAAGACAAAATCTGAAACTACTAATATATTACCTTGTACCACCGCTTGTTAAAGATTTGTTTTTTTCACTAAATTAGGCACTAAAGTAGATTAATGGGTTAATGAACATTTGTTTATCGTGTCTTTGAAGTTATGTGTTGGTGTATTCTCTCTCCTTGCACTTTGTGTGACCTTGGAGATCAAAAACCACACATTTCTTCTCTTTGTTATCCCAAGATTTGTTTGTTTGTGTGTATGCTCTCTCCTTACACTTCGTGTGATCTTAGAGATCAAAAATGCCAAGTAAAATCTTTCCCTTAGGAGGCCTACCTTTAGAGACACACACTCTAAAGGGGTGACCTCAACCATGTGTTCTCGTGGGGTATGTCAAAGGGGGGAGAATGAAAGATGTAACTCAAAGGTGAACACAACTTGCCCAAATTTGATCCCCAAGACCCTTGGTTCACTAAGACTTGGTTTGGTGAGGTTTGTGGCCCATTGCTTGGAATCTTGTTCATAGACATGCCTCACTGTACCTTGTGTATATCAAGGACTCCCTCAGAAGCTTGTAAAGCCTAGTTAAGACCTTTCGGCCATCTTATCTTGTGGTGCTTCACTACTGTAAGAGGAGACATTCTTACATGTACCTCCATGTGCTGAGATAGAGCTCACTTTTGTCAAGGTTTATCCTCTAAGGTAAGGGGTGTATGTTGGTCCATGACCATACATTCCTTAGCTATCCAATTGCATGGTAGATGGTATCAAGCGGATGGATGTCACCATTATCTAATTAGTGGAGATGAAAGTTGCACCTAGTGAGTCCATAAGATTTGACACTCCCACTTGAATAATTATAGGTTTGTTAATGTGCTTGGTGTGTTTTTATTGTGTAAAACCAGTATAAACCATTTTTATCCACAAAGCAATTTGCACCAATCACCTTGATAAGTCACAAATCAGCCATTATATTTTTTTATGTTTGTAAATCTCTTGCCAAATTCTAAAAATTGTCACAAAACACCAAATAAGAATAGTTTCACACTTGTGACTGTAATTTTGCACCTCTACTCATTGTCAACACGCCTGTGCTTCTAGTCACCATGCCTGTGCTTCTTGTCAGCGTACCTATGATTGCAACTCAACACCTTTGCTAGAATTTTCCTCAAAATCTAAATTTTTTTCTTGTAGATCTGACTGTAGGGTTAAAAAATGAACTAAAATAGACCTATTTTTTAGCCCATCTAGTCCACATTGATATCCTATCATCTCATATTGCCTTTTTCCATCCACAATCACCTATCATTATCATCCACATCAATTTGATTTTGGACTTGTGAGTTGCCATCAAACCTTTGGCCAACTTGTTAGTTATCCTTTGGACCTAAATTTTGTCATCCTACCCAATCATCCATTTTGTCAACCAATCCATTTATCTTTCAATCCATCCACCAAACCAACCAATCTTCCATTTCCCAACCCATCCATATATCTCATCATTTCATTTAGCAACCAACTTCATCTATCTAGTTTACCAACCAATTCACTTATCCTTTAATTCATCTATCCACCAAATCCATTTGTTTATCCACTCATTTGTCAACCAAGTCATCTATCAATAAATCAATTCTTTGTTCTATCAATCAAACCATCAAATCAAATCCAAAATTTGTAAAAACCTAGCCCAGATCTTTTTATCATTTTATCTTTGAGATCTATTGATTTAGGAGCTTTGACTACTCTTAAGTTAGTGGGTCTTTATCATATCTTGCTTTTGTGCTTGGGATCTTGTCTACCCCAAGTAGAAAAGTTATCCTTATTACTCTTCTTTTTTAGGCATTTATCAACCCTAAGTAGTGAAGGGAATCTCATCCTTATCCATAACAAAAGATCTAGGTGAATCTTGAGCTATTTTGGTTTTATCCATATCATATCCTTGTCATATAATATCATTGTCATATAATATCCTCATCATCATCATATTCTATCTTGATCCATATCTTATCCTTGCTATTAGCTTGGTTGTCATCATATCCTTGTCTTACACATATCCTCATTATCATCACATCCTCACCATCATCATATCCTTGTCATTATCGTGATTGCCATCCTTGTCATTATCATAGATTGGTTGTTATCATATCTTTGTCATCACATCCTTATCACAATCATATCCTTGTAATTATAGTCTTGTTGTTCTCATATCCTTGTCATCAACATCTTGGTCATCCTAAAAATCCCTGTCATAACTTATCCATATCATTTAACACATTACCATATCTTTGTCATCTTTTGAGTCCAACATCTTGAAATTCAAGGCGTTACTTGCACATAACCAATCCCCA
Organism: Cunninghamia lanceolata; assembly: GCA_027924645.1. Taxonomy (NCBI): domain Eukaryota; kingdom Viridiplantae; phylum Streptophyta; class Pinopsida; order Cupressales; family Cupressaceae; genus Cunninghamia; species Cunninghamia lanceolata. Next base: position 1,879,483 of record BSBN01000206.1, on the reverse strand, counting down.
ATTCCTAAATCAATCCATCATTATCCATCTACACCTATCATCTTTTCATTTCACACCAAGATTGCCCTATTTATGCCCATCACAAGGTCACAAGCTAAGAGAATCATGGAATCTCATCAATAATCCCATCAAGAGTCTCGTCAACAACCCCATCTAGAGCTCCAACAAGAATTCTACCAAGAGTCTACTTCCAAAAGTAGAAAGAACATTATTTTGTCATCATACATTGAGCCCAGATTTCACCCTACGACTGGAATGCCCACCAATATGTTCATACCCAATGCTTATAAAGGCATTATTCAACCATCATCAAATCCCATATATATAAAAGAGCATTATGAATCTAGAGTCCAAGAGTTTTTGAGGAACCCAAAAATCAAGCCCTAGGTAGTGGACCATATTATTTCCAAGAATGCCCAAAGTTATTTCCAAAAGTTACTACACTAAGGAGTCAAGGTACCTCTTGATTTTGATGTGTCCACTTTGATACCTCAAGGCTACCCTCATCAAGTTGATAATCCTTTTAAACATACCTCCCAACTACATGTTGATGAGACATTAAATCCCATGTCAAATCTTTACATCAACACATCCATAAATCAACCTACTTCTTCTATAAGAGTGACAACCTATTCCTAACATAGCTATATATATATCCCTCAAGTTGCAACAACCATCACACACCCACCTAGTGGCCAAAACATTCTAACTTCCAATCCATCATCATCCATTCCTAAATCATCATCTATTCCTCTAGCCAACATACCCATGAGTCAACCTACAATCCCCATGTCAATCCCTCAAATTGCTACCATTTTCCACCTCCTAGCGGTCAAACCATTTTATCCTCCACCACTCAATCATATAATCCCATATCATCATCCATGCCTTGTATCCATACTCAAGCCAATGTATCCATGCCTCAAACCTCACAAGTCCAAACCCAATTCTCATCATCACATATTCAAAACCCCACTACATCTACCCTTGAACAACTTATCCTCCTCCAACAACAACAACAACAAAACCAACAAGCCCTCCTCCAACAACAAGCCCTTCTACAACAACTCATAGTCGCCCAACAAACACAATCACAACCACAATGACAACCACAACCTTCGTCCAACTCATCTACCACATCACCCAATGACTTGTCAAACATGCAACAATTTATGAAACAAACGATAGTCGATATGCAAAAAGGGAACCAAAATAAGAGATACACATTTGAACAAATTTGTCCATATCCATTTGATAAATCTCTAGTCATGAACCCTTTCCTCTAAACTTTAAATTTCTTAAATTTGACAAAAACAAGGGGACGGGTGATCCTAGAGACCATCTTAGAGAATTCTTCATAGCATGCATGAATGTCACATATGATGATACTTACTTGATGAGACTTTTCCCTTGTAGCCTAGTAGGGCAAGCCATTGAATAGTTCTCCCATCTTCCTCATGGAATTAAAACTTTTCAAGAGCTTGCTGACAAAGTCATCACTCACTTTTCTTACAACATTGAACATGAAATGTCCATGACTGACCTTTGCAATACTAAACAAAGAAATAGGGAATCATTTGCTTCCTTCTTGCAATGTGGAGAAATCTTGCTAGTAATCTCCCTTGGTCTATTCCTGAGAAACAACTTGTCAATCTTTGAACATCCAAAACATAAATTAGGAAATGGCCTTTCACCTTCAAGTCCAATGTGCCAACACTTTTGAGGAAATAATTGATAAAGGTACAACTATAAAGAAATGCTTAATAGAAAAAGGACTTGTCAAAATTTTCAAAGATAACAAAGACTCCAATAATCAAAACAATGGAAAACCACGTTTTTGGGCCAAGAACAAGAACATTGTCAATTATGGTGTCGTAGATTCTAAACATGTACAAAACATTCAAAATACTCCATTAGAACTTAAATCATCATCATCAAACACAAATGTGACCATTCCCAAGAATAATCCTATACAAGAATTGAGACCTATACGTAAATTTACAAACTTGGGAGAACCTATGGAATCTGTTTTTCAAAAACTTTTACAAGCCAACCTCACCAAACTTCCCAAGATTAAACCTTATGAGGAAAATTCCATTAAGCCCCATTGGTACAATGACAATCAGTATTGTGAATATCATATAATCAAGGGCCATAAAACAAATAATTGCATGAGACTTAAGAACTATATCCAAGATGTTATAGATTGAGGAGATGTTACTATAGATGAACCTCCTCCAAAGTCATCAAATGAAAAATTGGGAATATATAGATCCATTCAATCACCATGGTTAAGGTAGTTCCTCCAAAAATAATCATAATACCACCAATAAATTCAATTTCTCCCCTTCATATGATTTTGTTGTGGGTCATATTAAAGCGTGTCCTTCACGAGTAGCCACCATAACCATAAGAGCTAATAATCCTAATTGTGTCATTACTAATCACCATAATCGCATCACTATTCAAAGAGAATCATCTTCATCTATGCCATTTTCATCCACCTCACTTTCCAAATATAATATCCTTGATCATTCAGGGAAAACACTCGCACAAATTTCCATCTTAGGGCTACTTCGCACATCCCCTATTCATAAGGAGATTAAATAAAGCCTTGATAGAATCACGTGTCCCTAATGACATTAATGTCAAACAATTTCAAGCTATGGTGGGACATCTTGCATCCACTCATCACCTAGTTTTCACCAAGAAAGACATGCCTACTGACGACTCCTTCCATAACAAACCCCTGTTAGACTTAGGGTAGACAACTGAGAGGCGGGGTGAATCAATTGTCCAAAAATTTCTTCCAAATCAAATACTTAACTCCACACAAGCATAATAGTAAATCGATCATGAAAGCATAATGCAACAAGTTAAGAGCAGATACACATTAACACACATAACACCAAAATTTTTGACATGGAAAACCCGGTTAAGGGAAAAACCATGGGATGATTAACCCAAGATAATATTCTCTGTTAGAAGAATATAAAGAACAAAATAGCACATGCCAATTAGGGCTCACTGCTTAAGCTCACTGCTCACAAGAGGCTTACAGCCTACAAGAGACACATTATCTACAAAAGAGTAAATATCAAATACTTGAACTAGTAAATAGCATCTTCACCATGCTTGAGTCAGTTCCATTTAATCCCAAACCTTCTACTTTGCCTTTCGCTCTTTTCCTTGCTACCACACACTCATCTCCACACATCCATTACTGAAATGACTTCACAATCCCTTATTTATACATGACATCAACTTAGGAACAAACATCTAAGTCAGCAAACATTCACAAAGACACCCGCAAGATGTATAATTCATCCGATCGGCCAGTCACAGAAAGAACACCATCATCCAGAAGTTATTCTTCATTTCTAGGACCCCAATTCTAATGCAGACCATAAATACAAACTAAGCATGATCCAAGGACCTCCACAAACTTGCCTGAAACACCAAGAACATCCGCACTTCCTCTACTTACTGAAATCCTTCTCTCCTTCATTCGGAACCTCAAGAACACAGTCTGGCATTACTGTCACAAAGGAATAGATACTTGCAGACCTTCAAACCATGAACCAAATGAGTTGACACACCACATAGACTTCCCCAACACTTCCTCAAATCTGTAGAATGGGATAATGCATTATCGGACCTCACCGGACCTATCTGTGTCACTCTATCACCTTTGGAAACCTGCCGGAGCCGGTTCTACTTGAGTGACCATAACTTCTTCAGATCTTCATGTGAACCTCTGAAAACTTGATTGGAGCATCTCAAGACTTATATCTACAAACCCTTTAAATTGCATCCTCTGATCCTCAATCTATCTTGGACTTTTACCTTGTTGTCATCACTGTTCTTCACTGTTCCTGATTGAGACTAATTTTCTCAATATCCTCAGCACATAGCTCATCCAATCCTTCTCATTAATGCAACATGAGTATGTTGACATCAATGACAACACTGGTTAAACCCATACTTGCAACAACCCCTCCATCTCAAAGTTTTCATCCATAAACACAAAGTCAAAAGGGTCCTAGTAGATGGTGGATCGAAATTAATCCTATACACCTTGAGATTAATAAAATAATTGGGGTACTCCATTGGGGTTATTGATAAAAAAACATTCAGTTACAATCAAAGCCTATGATGAGGTTGAGAGACAATCAGAGGGAACCATTAAGCTACCTGTTGAAGTCAGGATTGCACTTACGAAAATCACATGTCAAGTCTTAGACCTTGATATCCCATACACCATCCTTCTAGGACACCCATGGATTCATGCCATGAGGGTTGTTCCTTCCACCTATTACCAATGCATCAAATTCCCCTACAATGGCTAAGAAATCATACTATATGGTGACCAACAACCCTTTCAATATTTTCTCTTATGGGAAGGACCATATCGCAAATCCAATTATTGTCCTACTAATGATATTGATAAACCATGATCCATCCACACTTGCTTCATCATCCAAATCATCCACCACACATGTTGAGATCAAGGCTAAGATTAATGACAAAAGATTGGGAGAGTATACTTTACAAGGAGCTTTTTGTGTGGGTCAACTCCCACTCCCTCATAGAATCTTTGGAAGAATGCATCCTGATGGTTCTATTTCAACTATCACTATCAATTGCAAGCTAACTAAGTTTTCCCAATGGGGTGTACTAGATAAAGAGATCATTGATGGGGATATTTCAGAATGGCTCTATAAAGACAAAGATGAACAAGACAATCTACCTCTTGAGAAATATCCTAAAGATTTTCATATGGCACAAAACATGGATTATAAAGGAAAAGGTGGTCTTGGATTACAAGGACATGGAACTATTGAGCCCATTAAAGATACATGTAGACCTAGACACTTGGGATTAGGGTTTGGATCACAAGAACCAACATCTTCAAAGCTCGAATTTATCTTGAGTGAGGTAGACAAAGCATTTCCCATTGTTAAGAGTACTAATGAGGATACCTACAATGACTCCCTTGAATGTATCACCAAGTTATATGACTCTTCCATCTTTACCTTTACTATGTCATTTACACCATCATCGTCCCATAACCTTTCACTCATTTACCCCAAACTCATTGATTGGGACCAACAAGGGACTCTTGTTTTATGTCTTTCAAAATGATGAGGCTATCATTGAATTCCTGGGACTGAGAATAGGAATACCAATTGGATATCATAAGATTGGATATATAATAAAGCTCAAAACGAATGCCTACTTTGGAGAGATGGTCAAATTCCTTAGTCGCAAAAGAGAAAATATAAAATCATGTCCCTTAGTGAAAACCACTTTGTGGCACTTTTGGATGATAAGAAAGTAAAAATAAAGGATGTATCCAAGGGTGAAATCCTCTCTGAGGCACCTAAGGATGAGGAATTTGACCTCCTTGAAGTCAAGGTACATCAAGGGAGATCACACATTCTTGTTGAAGAAACACAAGAGATGAATTTGGGAACACTTGAAGAACCAAAGATCACATTGCAGTAAAATCACTTTCAAAGTTTGAACAAATAAAATTCATCACCTTTTTCAAGGAAGGATCAAAGAATTTTTCTTGGTCCTATGCAGATATGCCTAGTTTAGATCCTTCACTAGTGGTACATCACTTGACAGTATATCATGGAGAAAAACTAGTCAAACAAAAGTTGAGAAAAATGCATCCCAAAATCGCTCTACTATTCAAAGGAGAATTAGAAAAACTCCTAGCAGTTGGCTTCATCAAACCTATAGATTATCTAGAATGGGTATTGAACATAGTACTAGTTTCCAAATTTACTGGGGGCATCCAAGTTTGTACAGATTTTAGAGACTTGAACAAAGAATGCCCTAAAGATAATTTTCCACTACCAAACATTAATATCATAGCCGACCTAACAAATGGACATGAAATTTTATCCCTCGTGGATGGATTTTTTGCATATAACCAAATCAAGATTGCTGAAGAAGATCAACACAAGACCGCATTCATATGTGCTTGGGTGATGAGGAGCGCATAGCGGAAACGAACAATTAATCAAGTATTAAACTTTTGAACTCTTTGACTATCGGCAAGAACATCACCATCGGTCATCTTCGAACTTGTCACTTCGACATCGCAACTATTCCCGATGGGTGACTCTATGCTTCTTGCCTATCGGCAAGAAAAGTGCTATCAGCTACGTTAGAATTTGTTTCACTGATATGCTGATGAATTTTGTCTTCGGTGAGACTCTACACTATCGGTGAACACTTACAAACTTAGGCCGATGCGTTGATGCCACTATCGGCAAGAAAATCATTGTCAGGCAAAACCCCAAAACTCACTCCGCTGGTCGGAGACACACCGATGGCTCACTTGGAACTTTCTTCGGTGAAACAAGACATAACTCATGCCAATAGAAATCTCTCTGTCTCCTTGTTTCGGTCAAACAACCATTGTCAGTCTGATGGCCGATTTACTCCTCGATGGTCCCGCTCTTATCGACGATGACCTCTGTGTCTCTCTGACTCTGCAGTTGATCTACTCTTTCAACCAAATCCTAGCACATGGGGATGCTAGGTAAACTACTGCATAGAACAACTTACCCAGACTTTCTGCACTGTCTCACAGAACAACAAAAATGAAACATAACAAAACAGATCTGTACGTTGTGAAGCCATTCCACTCGTTCACGACAGAAAACTACCAATGGAATGCTTCACACTAACATATTGTAATAATGGTATGCACAGAAAGAACTACACTTCGAACATAAATCTATAGTTACACAATTTATAGTTACAAAGAATAGAAACTAGATTGACAGAACAAAATGATTTTATTCCTTCTCAGAATACCTCAAACATGCAGTTCAACAACAATGTACACTCACATTCACCACCTTCTCTGATGATTATTTGGTTCATTCCTCTAGGTTTATCAACTTGCCCTAAGGAAAACCAACCGACTCAAATAGTTGGGAGACCAACTGTCTTGTGTCCCAAACTGTCCTACTACCCTGTTTTGGCATTATGTGATTAACAATTTGACAAATGTGTCCTAAGTCACTTGGGACTTACAAAATTGGTTCTAGGTCTTGAAGAACCTAGATACAAACTGAAATGACATGCATTGGTCAAATAGACCTTATTACAACACAAAACATGATTTTCTAGGTGCTCTTGCACCATACTCCCTGGGTGGGATTGCTCTCAAGTCCTCTTAGAGACTAATTTCTGCAAATCACCACCCTACCTTTTTATGTCTTCTTCCAGCATCCATGTGGCTTCTGAATCTAGAAGTCCTTGCCATTTGACTAAATGCTCAAAGTAGGTATAATTTCTTGTCTTCTTGGATGTCCTACTATCCAAGATGCGCTCCATCTTAGGTGGTTCCTTAGGTGGTAAATGTTGCACCCACTCTGCATTGTCTTGGACAGAATCTGCTGCACCTTCTCCTGTATCAGGACTCCTATATAATATTAGATCAGCAACATTGAATATAGGTGAAATAGCAATATCATCAGGGAGTTCAATTTTGTAGGCATTAGGACCATATTTTTCTAAAATTTGACAAGGTCCAATTTTCCTCATCATCAACTTGTTGTGGCTTCCCTTGGGCAGTATGTTCTTGTTAAGGTGAACCATGACCATATCTCCTATTTGGTACTGCATATCTCACCTTCATTGATCCACTCTAGCCTTGATTTTTTGACTAGTCTTATGTAGAGTATCCCTGACTTGTTGATGAATCTCCTTCATAGCCTTTGCAAATGTATCAGCATGTCCACTCCTCTTGTCCAAACCCTAAACATCTCTCAATTCAAAAACTCCCTAAGGATTACTACCATAGACAATTTCAAAAGGACTTAAACCTATGCTTCTGTTTGTATAATCATTATAGGCGTACTCTGCTTGTGGGAGTACCACATCCCAACTACTGCCATGTTCTCTTGTTAAACATCTCAGCAAATTGCCTAATGACCTATTCACAACCTCAGTTTGGCCATCAGTCTGAGGATGGTAGGCTGAGCTAAAAGACAAGTTTGTGCCCAATCTTTTCCACAAGGTTCTCCAAAAATGTCCCACAAATTTGATGTCCCTGTCAGACACAATGCTCAAAGGCAATCCATGGATCCTGACAATTTCTTTAAAGAACAAACCTGCAATGTAGCTAGCATCATTGGTGGTTTTACAAGGAATAAAGTGCACCATTTTGCTGAATCTATCTACCACAACAAACACACTGTCATAACCTATCCTTTTCTTTGGTAACCCCATCACAAAATCCATACTCAAACTTTCCCAAGGTCTGTTTGGTATGGGTAGAGGTTGGTACAATCCTGCATTAGTTGAGACCCCCTTTGCTCTTTGGCAAATCATACAACTCTCAACAAACCTTCTAATATCAGATTGCATCCTTGGCCAAAAGTAAAATATTCTTACAAGATCTAGGGTCTTATTGAGCCCAAAATGTCCTCCTAAACCACCACTATATTTCTCCTTCATTATATTATCCCTCATTGAACACTTAGGGATACATAGTTGACTCCCTTTAAACAAAAGTCCATCCTGCAATGTATAATCTAAAAATTCACTATGGAAAGCATTGGCAAACTCACTGCATACCTTGTAAATCTCCTTGAAATCTTGGTCCTCTTCATACAATCCTTTGAGTGCTTCAACACCCATGCTTTGTAGCTACACTTCTTGCACTATCAGCACCATTTTGCTTAAAGCATCAACAACCTTATTGGTTATCCCTTTCTTATGTTTGATGATGAAGGTGTATGCTTGAAGACTTTCCACCCACTTCATGTGTCTATGACTGAGCTTTTCTTGTCCATTTAAAAAATTGAGAGCATGATTGTCAGTGTATACAATGAATTCTTGGGGAAGCAAATAATGCCTCCACTTTTTCAGAGCTTGTACCAAGGCATACAATTCTAAATCATAAGAGGAGTACTTCCTCTTAGCTTCATTCAATTTTTCACTGAAAAAGGCCACCGGTCTGCCTTCTTGGCTCAACACTGCTCCTATGGCTAGCCCACTTGCATCACATTCAATGGTAGAAACCTTATTGAAATTAGGAAGAACTAAGACAGGATACTTGGCAACTTTTTGCTTCAGACTTTCAAAACTCTAGTCTACCTCTTTTGTCCACACAAACTTCACCTTACCATCACCCTTGATGGTCTCCAACATAGGTGCACAAATATCACTATAGTTCTTAATAAATTTTTTGTAAAATGTGGCCAAGCCATGAAAACTTCTAACCTCTCCTACTGTCTTAGGTGTAGGCCAATTCAAAATAGCTTCTACCTTGGAAGAATCCATTTTCAAATCACCCTTAGAGATGACAAAGCCCAAGTAAATCAATTCTTGTTTCATGAAGTCATACTTTTCCAAGTTTATCAATAATTTCTGATCTTGCAGCCTCTTCAAGACTATCTCCAAATGTTTCAAGTGTTCTTCCTTGCTCTTACTGAACACCAAGATATCATCAAAGTAGACTACCACAAATTTCCCTATGAACTCCTGTAACACCTCATTCATCAGTCTCATAAAGGTGCTAGGGGCATTTGAAAGACCAAAAGGCATCACAAGCCACTCATACAACGCTTCATTGGTTTTGAATGTTGTCTTCCACTCATCCCCCTCTCTTATCCTTATCTGGTGATACCCACTCTTCAAGTCTATCTTGTAGAAATAAGTAGCCCCTCCCAAATAATCCATTAGATCCTCTATTCTAGGAATAGGAAACCTATACCTGATGGTTACCCTATTTATGGCCATAGAATCAGTACAAAGCCTCCATTTCCCATCCTTCTTTGGGGCTAAAATAGTAGGTACTATACATGGGCTAAGCTCTTCCTTATCAGCCCTTTGTTTAGGAGTTCTTGAATCTGATTTGCTATCTCTTCATTCTATTGAGGGGTCATTTTATATGTTGCTTTATTAGGAAGTATTGCTCCTGGTATGAGGTCTATTTGGTGGCTAATATCTCTGATAGGTGGCAGGGAATCAGGTATGTCTGTTGTAATCACTCCTTTGTAACTTTCAAGCAGATCTCTGACCGCCTTAGGCCCTACTTCTCTCACAATTTCCTTCTTTTCCCCCTTAGGCTTCACAATCAAAGCAAAACCTACTCCACCACCTTTCTTCAGTGTATCCATGAATCCTTTTTCTCCTACCAGCATTACACTAGATCCTATAGGTTGTGGATCCCCTTCTACCAATGACTGTATCCTATAAGTTACACCATCCTTTTGGAATGAGTAAGCATTCTTTTCTCCATCATGATGAGCCTTTTTGTCAAACTACCATGGTCTGCCCAGCAGAAGATGGCAAGCATCCATTGGAAGGATGTCACACAAAATTTTGTCTCTATACCCTCGAATACTAAATTCTACCCATGCTTGTTCATTGATGACTATATGTTGTCTCTTGTTTAACCAACTGACCCTATATGGACATCTATGGGGTATCTTTTCTAATTTCAATTTATCTACTGCTTCCAAAGATATAATATTGTCAGTAGACCCAGAGTCAATAATAACTTTACAAACCTTACCTTGGATCTTGCAGTTGACTCTAAACAAAGCTCTTCTTTGTGATGGTTTAGCCTGCACTAGTTCTTTGATTAGCATCCTCTTGATCATCAGATTTTCTCCCATCTCTAATGTCAAATTCACTTCAGGAGATGTCACACTCCCTGCATCCTCTTGAGTCAATGTGGTTCTTCTCTCATTACAATAAGAAGTTGAGGCCTTCTCTGGACACTAATAAGTCAGGTGCCCTATCTGATTACAATTATAACATCTCATATTGGAGAACTTGGATCCTCTACCTAATCCATTTGTCCCACCTCTTCCATTAGGCCTTCTTCCTCAGTAGCCTCCTCTGCTACCTGAGTCCCCAACTTGCTCTCCTTGGCTAGACTCACCATTAGGCATCTGGTTAGGACTTCTTCCTCCAAAACTGCCTCTGACTCTAAAATTTTTGCCACCTCTTCCTTTACCTTGCTGCTCACCTTTCCTCTTCAGCTTCTCTTCAGCTCTTAATGCTACTTGAAAGCATTTTTCCACGGTTTCAGGGGTCAATAAACTTATCTCATCTTGAATATTGAACCTCAAACCATTTAGATACTTGGTCACCTTAGCTTTTTCCTCCTCCATGTACCCACAGTGAAGAGTGTATTTGTGAAATTCCTAGGTGTAAGTAGCTACATCCATATCTTTTTGCTTGAGGTTCTACATTTTCCTGTAAATCTGCACCTCATAGTCAGATGGAAGGAACTAGGACCTGATCTTCTCCAACATTCTACTCCATGAAGAGATCATACTCTTCCCATTCTTTACCCTTTCTCCTTGGGTGTAATTCCACCACATAAGGGCAACACCTTTTAGTTTAGTTTTTGCAAATTTAACTCTCTTATTCTCAGGAACTTCCTTGTATTCGAAGTAGTTGTTCAAAGCCTCAATCCATTCCATGACTTCGTCAGCATTCATCTTTCCACTGAACATGGGGATATCTATCCGAGCCTCCGAAGAGTCCTTGCCAATAGCCTTAATGGCTTCCAGGAAATGCTTTTGATCAGTCGGTATCTCTACCTCTTCTTGTTCCTCTTCTTCTTCCTCGTTCTCTTCCTCTTCATCTAAACCTTCCTCTATCCTTTTTCCTATCTTCAGTGCCTTCAATTATGCTTGGAGTGCTTCCCTGACTCCAGTTTTGATCTTCTCTTCCATCTCCTTAAATTTCTTGACCACTTCGGTGGTCATCCCCTTTGGAGGCATATTGCTAGCCTCTCCTTCGCTCTCCTCTACTGACATATACCAGATCAACAACATAACCTTTTAAAGCTTTGATACCAATATGATGAGGAGCGCACAACGGAAATGGATAATTAATCAAGTATTGAACTTTTGAACTCTTTAACTATCAGCAAGAACATCACCATCAGTCGCCTTCGAACTTGTCACTCCGACATCGCAACTCTTCCCGATGGGTGACTCTACGCTTCTTGCCTATCGGCAAGAAAAGTTCTATTGGCTACGTTAGAATTTGTTTCTCCGATACGCTGATGACTTTTGTCTTTGGTGAGACTCTACACTATCGGCGAACACTTACAAACTTAGGCCGATGCACCGATGCCACTATCGGCAAGAAAATCACTGTTGGCCAGAACCCCAAAACTCATTCCACTGGTAGGAGACACACTGATGGCTCACTTGGAACTTTCTTCGGCGAAACGAGACAGAACTCACGCTAATAGAAATCTCTTTGTGTCCTTGTTTCGGTCAAACAACCATTGTCAGTCTGATGGCCAATTTACTCCCTGATGGTCCTGGTCTTATCGACGATGACCTCTGTGTCTCTCTGACTCTGCAGTTCATCTACTCTTTCAACCAAATCCTAGCACATGGGGATGCTAGGTAAACTACTGCACGAAACAACTTACATAGACTTTTTGCACTATCTCATAGAACAATAAAAATGAAACATAACAAAATGGATCTGTACATTGTGAAGCCATTCCACTCGTTCATGGCAAAAAACTACCAGTGGAATGCCTCACACTGACACATTGTAACAATGGTATGCATAGAAAGAACTACACTTCGAACATAAATCTACAGTTACACAATTTACAGTTACAGAGAACAGAAACTAGATTGACAGAACATAACGATTTTATTCCTTCTCAGAATACCTCAAACATGCAGTTCAACAACAATGCACACTCACATTCACCACCTTCTCTGATGATTATTTGGTTCATTCCTCTAGGTTTATCAACTCACCCTGAGGAAAAATAACCGACTCAAACAGTTGGGAGACCAACTGTCTTGTGTCCCAAACTATCCTACTACCTTGTTTTGGCATTATGTGATTAACAATTTGCCAAATGTGTCCTAAGTCACTTGGGACTTACAAAATTGGTTCTAGGTCTTGAAGAACCTAGATATAAACTAAAATGACATGCATTGGTCAAATAGACCTTATTACAACACAAAACATGATTTTCTAGGTGCTCCTGCACCATTAGGGAGTTTATTACTGGAAAGTAATGCTTTTTGGTCTTTAAAATGTGGGTCTTTGACCATAATTTTCCATGATATGCTTCATAAAAATATGGAGGACTATGTTGATGATATCCTTGGTAAATCATGTGCAAGAGAAAGTCATTTATATGTCCTTGCAAACATCTTTGACTGCTTAGAGGAATACAAGGTACACCTTAATTCAAAGAAGTGTGCCTTTGGTGTTATATCTGGCAAACTCGTAAGCTACATTGTCTCTCAGAGAGGTATTGAAGTAGATCCTGCTAAAGTAAAATATATAGTCGAAATGTCACCGCCATAGAATCTAAAGCAATTACGTTGAATTCAAGGAAAAATACAATCGATTAGAAGATTCATAGAACAATTTTCCAATAAGTGTCAACCTTTTGCACACCTATTAAGAAAGAATTTAGAATTTCAAGGGGATGAAAAGTGTCAAAAAGCATTTGATAAATTGAAGGAATATCTTGCATCACCACCAATTTTGGTACCACCCGTTCAATGAAAGTTTATCATTCTATACATATTAACCACATTAGCAGCATTAGGAGCCTTGTTAGCACAAAATGATGACACTGGAAAAGAAAGAGCCATCTGCTATATCAATCGTACTCTAGTGGGCTATGAGCTAAACTACACACCTATAGAGAAGGCATGTCTTGTTGTTGTCTTTGCCTCACAAAAGCTTCAACATTATATGCTCAATCATCAAACCAAGCTCATCTCAAAGATCGACCCACTAAAGTGTCTCTTATCCAAGGCTATTCTAACAAGATGAATGGCAAAATGGATCATGGTTTTAAGTGAGTTTTATATCGAATATGTGGATAGAAAGGCTATAAAAAGAAAAGCCATTATTGATCAATTGGTAGAAGCACCTATTGAGGATGATCATCCACCTATTTCAAAATGTCCAGATGAATCAATATTTGCCATCAAATCCCCTATAAATTGGCAATTATATTTTGATGGATCTTTCACACATCATGGTTCAGGAATAGAGATCCTTTTTGTGACTAATGAGTATTAGATTGGCAATGATTTTGGTTCTTTTTGATAGGTTCCTATTTCTGTTATTCTTTAGAGAGAGCGTTAGATTCTCCTGTTGTATAACATTTCTCAGCCAAAGATAGCCTTCCAAGTCTAAGATGCCTCATGCGAATGTACATGACCTTTGAAAAGGAATTCAAAGCCTTAGGTACATTCTTTTCAATATATAGGACGATTGGCCTCTGAGAAACTTCACTACACACTAGCTATAAAGATTAATGGCCTAGTCTCACATTTCAAGGCACCAACTTCTAAACTAAGCATGCAGTCATCAGTATTGTGAAAAATGCAAGTTTCATAGATGGCTCAGCCTAATGAATTCATGGCATAATTTTCAAGATAGGTACTACTCAAAAGTGACAGACCACTCATTTGAAAGCATACATCACTGTGATTTGAAGGTGTAGTCAAAAGAAAAAGGCTTAGCCATATATAGAAGGTGCGGACTCTATAAAATCCAGGGCAATTAATAATAAGTGGTGTAGTCTATACAGAGTCTCAGCCATTATAAATGAAGGAATTCATTCTAAAAAATACAGATGAAGGTGCATCATTCAAATCAAGGTTGATCAAATGCAAATAGGTGTTGCCCTACAATCATCAAAGTATAGTCCTTTCAAATGGGCAGAACACCTATTCAAATCAAAGGCAGCTTTCAAATCGAAGGCATAGTGATGCAAAGGTAAAGTGCATACAAGTTAATGTATGGTGTGGGCACTTTAAGAATCCATATGGAGTCTCAGCCGATGGGTTTCAATGCAAGTATATGAAAAGGACTAAGGCATGAAGCCTATGATAATAGAGACATCATAATAAAAGCTCCAACCTAATACTATTTGCATAGCCATCGGTATTATCAAATTAAGGTGCATTCAAATAGAAGCTATAAGCAATCAAATGTGCCACCAGACCATAGAAAAAGGCACTCAACATAAGGTTTCAACTCATCATAGCCTACAAAGGAGTATGGCATAGATCTATCAAAGGAGGTTGCCACTAAAATTTTCAAGCATACAGAGGATTGGCCTCTAAAATGTGAAGTGACACTACCTTAGTTCAAAATGCAAGCATCTTGCAATGTATAATGCAAATATATGAGGGAAGGTGATGGTCAAATCTATAATATGTATGATATGGCCATATAATAGTGGCATTGTCATTAAAGCATCACACAAGCTTCTAACATTGAAGGCACATTCAACAATGAAACAAGGTGGCATCTAAAACCTAAAGCACTCAGTCTAAACTCCAATGGAGCCAGAGATCAAAGGAAACATAGTTATTCGTAGCATAGAAATCTCACACCAGTCTTATGAATGAGGAGGCATCATTATGAAGGGGTTGTCTATGCATAAAAGGCATGCTTCTAAGATTCAAGTAATGGCACCATCTTTAAAGGGAAGCCAACATTCAAGGAGGATAGGCTCGTTCATCATGAAATTCAGCGCATCCTTTTAAAATGAAGGTGCAACTCGTAGCATGTAGAGGACTGACCTACATAATGAATCACAACTAAAGATGACGCCATCTCCAAATCCAAAGGGCACGATAAAGGTCTATAAAAATGACTCTCAGCTCAAGACTGAATGCTGCCAGCATTCAACACCATGGCATTACCCAATTCAAATGAAGGTAGCCATAATATGAAAGCACAGGTTTTATAAGCATGGAGCAAATTAGAAATACATGGCGTACCATTTGAATCATGCATAGTCCATATCAAATGCTCAGTTAATGAATGGCGCGTAATGATGGCGGTGTTTCTAAAGGAAGGGATCAAAGCCTCCTATAGATGCAATCAACACATCTCACACTCCATTCATATTAGGAAATACCCCACCTTTCAACAGAGGCACACCCTAAGGAAAGAGATTCAATTGAGGCACTGCCTAGATAAGGAAAACACATGGCCTCTATACAAGGTGCTGCATAAATATATAGCACACAACCATCTTCAATATGGCGTAGTTTTTTTTATCAAGCCAAACCATAGAATTAAAGGCACTTAGCATAAGAAAGCATAGCCACTGCAAATATTACATGACTTATGAGATACTCCAAGCCATATAGGATAATGTGCAGGCTATGGAATACAAGCACATAGTCTACATATGATTTTAGGCACCATCATTTGGATCAACTTAGAAGATGAAGGATGTCAATTTCAAGGTGTGCAGGTATAAAATAATGCACATTCATTTAAATATGGTGCAACCCTTCAAAGATATAAGCATAACCAGAAAAAAAAGCAAAGGAACGAAGCCTCCAAATATAGAGACTCAGACACTGTAGATGCATAAATTAATCCAATGGCTTGCATGATAGGAGAAAGGAAGAAGCAGATGGCACTAGATGTCAGACTCCACATCAGTTCTGAGTTCCTTTGGTAAAGCCTCCAAGCTGCAGAGCTTGCCACTTGGCACAACCATGGGCATTTGAGGTGAAGCAGAGAAAATTTTCTCCCGAAGGAGCGCCAATGTGACGCATGGGGGCAGCGGAAGCATTCTTCTCATGAGAGAGTTAATATTATTTTATTAATCTTTTAAAAGGTTATAAAATAATGAAGAGAGTCACGTGAGTCTCCACAAACTGAGTCATTATTCTTTATAGAGTCTCTTATCTAATGGTGGGACCCTCGAAATAACCTAAATGCTTAAAAAAAAGAGTCTCATTTAAATAAAAGCTCATGGGGGGATTTGAAATAATATTTAAGTCTTTTTAATGTTGAGTCAATAAAACATGTGGGTCCCATAGCTAATAAATCTAAGGCTTTATTAAATTAAAGACTCTTATATTGAATGACTCCTATGACTTAGGGGAAGTAAAGACTTATGCAACAAGCTTCTAAAGGTAAATAAAGTTTATTTCACACGCAACCCCTTATGAATAAACTCACGCTTTATTCTACAACAAGAAATGGGAAGAAGATGATTGGGAGTTTCTCACGCCTGTCAAAGCAATGGAAGCTACAATCATGGGGTTTAAATAGGAAGGGTCAGTTAAATGAAGGAATCAGTTATCAGAGCCAAAATCAGAGCTAGGATTTGTGGGATTTCTGTTGGAGATATTTTTGGGCAGTTTTCAGAGGATCTCAAAGGGTTTCTTTGGCTTTAAATACAGAGATACAAGACAGAAAATATCTATAGATTGGAATGATCAGAAAGATTAGCAGCTAGAATAGGGACATTTTTATTACCTTAGTAGGTGCCTCTCATGAAGGATTCAAATATTTTTATTTTGTGCAAGTGATTGCCTCTATATTTTGTTCTCCATCAAACAATGGAGAATGGTGTTCTATGTATTCTAGATTTGTTTCTTATTCTTCCTTCTTGCTTTATGTTTCTGAGCCTTTTGATTAATCTAGTGTAATATGTTGTTATTATTAATCATGTATTTTACTCTTTGATTTTGCCAGTAGACTCTTTCAAGATTTAATCACTGTGTTGTTAGGTAGATAATGAATTCGGTGCATCACCTTAGCAATTTAGGGTATTTCATTTATAATATTACTTTTCTTCCCTTTTCTCCCATGGAGAAGAACGAACTTCTTTAAAATCTAGAGGTCATTTCAAGAGTCAATCCCACATTCTTGAAATTTCCCATTGTTGGTGATTAATTGACAAATTTAAACATCAACAGTTTTTGGCGACCATAGTGGGACTGGAATCAAAGACTTTGGTCTTTGTTTTCATTGAATCTTTGTTCTCTATTTTGGGGTTTTGATGGAAAATCACAAAAATATCTACTCATGGGAGCATGAATCTTCCATCTGGTGACCCTAGTGGTGACTCTTTCTCAAATCTTTATTTCTACAGATCATGGCAACCTCAAATATTTTTGTGCATCTCACTATTGCTGTAAGAAATTTTCCTTTTGTGACTTGGGATTCAAGTCCTCTTCTTCTTCAGCAACAAGGTCAAGTTCTTGATGCAACATGGAAAGCATTAACTCATTTTCTTGGGGATGGCTTTGTTTGTCCTGCAGATCACATTCAAAATGTGGCAAATTTGTGCACCATTCACCATGTCATAGCTGAGAATGAAGCTCTTTTTCTACTGGCATCTTCTCTTAGAGGCAAAACAAGTGAATGGTATAGAGGTTTGCAGCCCAGTTCAGTCACAGGATGGGACCAGCTTGGGGAGCTCATCTACAATCAATTCCAAGAGAAGGCAGATGTTAGCTCTCTCACTTAGAATCTCATCACAATCAAGAAGCATCCTATGGACTATATGTCTGATTTCAATGCAAGATTTGACAGGGTATGGAAAAAAATTAGTAGATATGAGGTCTCCTCCTATTTTTGCATTTCTGTATTATTTCAAGGCTTTAGACCCTGAAATTTCTGTTATGATACAAGCCTTAGGAGGTGAAACCTTGCCCCAATCATATAATCTTGCTATTAGAGATAAAAAGAACCTCATAGAAGCTGGTAAATTGTCTCCTATCCCTTTAAAACCATTGTTTCCTCATGTAAATATCTCGTCTCAGGATCTTCCTTGTATCCAAATGCATATTTGTTCTAATTCTCCCACCCTCCTTGCTGATTTGTCAAATCATGAGGAGATGAGTGCAATAAAAGAACTTATAAAACCCTCAACCATGAGCTAAGAAACCAAGCTTTATATCATGCTGATCCAACTATTATGCCTCAAAGTCTATGGACAACAATATGGATGTAATCAATTTGTGAAAGAAATCCTCTCTCAAGCATAGAAGGGACCCAATTATTTTGAGAATTGTACTTTGCAAGCCATTGAGGCTACAAATCAGCCAATAGAAGTCACCAATAAGGTACTTTGTCACTTTGAGGTCAAAGAAAAGTGCAACCCACATCCAAGAAAGAGGTATCTCCCATCTATTTAGTGTGTCCTTTTGATCCTAAGCATCAGGCACATGTGGCAAAGCATGATTCAGAAATTCAGTCAAATAATGAGGAAGATTCAGATGATGATGATGAATTGACTCTTCTAGAAGCTAAAAAGTACTTGAAAAGGGGCTCTAAAGCTGAAAAGTATTAGGTGAAGAATGATGCAACATCTATACCTCATCTTGAGGAAGAAGTTGTAAAGGACATTTCCGCAGAATCTATATACAGAATGAGAGCTTTTTTTTTGCAATGGGTTTTCACATCTTCCAATAGATAGTGTTGAACATGAGGAGAAGCAAAATGAGGATTTATTCTTGATTTTTCAACAAGGATATCAAATTTTGGATGAAGGAAATCCCACTATTGAGCAAGTGAATGGCTCATTTTCAAATCCTCTTTTAGGTGATCATGGAGAAAATTTTGAAACAGACGTAGATGCAAGTGTTGATCTGTTTTCTATTTTTGAAAATGGTTATTCTCTTTTTCTTGATGAGGATCCACAGATACATGTAAAGACTCATGGTAATGAGACCACAATAGATATATGTAGTAATGAAGAGTTTCATAAAGGGTTGCATAATACTGGATTCTTGTTTCAAGAAGACATCCCAATCAAATTTAGGATTGTAATTGGCAGCTCTGTCACTTGTAAGCCTAATTTTGATGCTATCTTGGGTCATGATTCTATAGAAGAACATGCAAAAAGAGTCACTGATAAAGTCATGTTAACAGAATCTTTCACATGCTAGCAAAGAGGTGAACTTCGACACTTGGTTTTCCCTTCCTGCCCTCCACTCAAGCACAAACAACATATAGATCAGTCTGACTGGTATTTTCATGCTGAAGAGAAGTCTCCGAAAAGAAGGAAGGTGAAAAGGTACAAGTTTCTATTGTACTTCTTCATGTTTTTCATTTGGTCCATTATCAGTTCAATGTGGATTCAATGGAGCAGAATCATCAGACATGGCAGTTATTTTGTTGTCTCTATAAATGGACATATCCCTATCAGTCTAGTTTGAAGATAGTTTAGATTCAGTGATTCAGAATAAGTTGCATTTGCAACATTTATTTCAGATTTCACTTTATTTTCTTTCAATAAGTCTCTATTGCTATAAGGATGAAAAGTCATTTTTTGTGATTCAACCGTGTGTCAGACTTGAAGGTTTTAGTGGTCGATCGATTATAGTATGTATTTGGTTCAACATTGTATCAAGTTTCAGCTTCAACACATTTTTTGGGCAGGTTGCATAAGTTTGGGTTGCGAATCTATTTTTGGTTTTATGGATATCTCAATTTTAGCATAATTTTGACTCTATGCCCAATGGACAAGGCCTATTTTCTGGGGTTCAAAATGAGCAAGCTTATTTTCCCAGCTAGTCACCAAGAACTAGTGAGAAATTTTCACACCATTTCAAAATTATGATGAGTGTTAGATTGGCAATGATTCTGGTTCTTTTTGAGAGGTTCCTATTTCTATTGTTCTTCAGAGAGAGCATTAGATTCTCCTATTGTATAACATGTCTCAGCCAAAGATAGCCTTCCAAGTCTAAGATGCCTCATGCAAATGTACACGACCTTTGAAAAGGAATTCAAAGCCTCAGGTACAATCTTTTCAATATATAGGAGGATCAGCCTTCAAGAAACTTCACTGCACACCATCTATGAAGATTAGTTACCTTGTCTCACATTTCAAGACACCAACTTCTAAACTAAGCATGCAGTCATCAGTATTGTGAAAAGTGCAAGTTTTAGAGATGGCTCGGCCTAATGAATTCATGGCATAATTTTCAAGATAGGTACTACTCAAAAGTGATAGACCAATCATTTGAAAGCGTACAACATCACTGTGATTCAAAGGCGTAGTCAAAAGAAAAAGGATTAGCCATATATAGAAGGTGCGACCTCTATAAGATCTAGGGCAATCAATAATAAGTGGTGCAGTCTATACAGAGTCTCATCGATTATAAATGAAGGCAATCATTCTAAAAAATATAGATGAAGGTGCATCATTCAAATCAAGGATGATCAAATGCAAATAGGTGTTGCCTACAATCATCAAAGTCTAGTCCTTTCTAATGGGTAGAACATCTATTCAAATCAAAGGCAACTTTCAAATCAAAGGAAACTTTCAAATCAAAGGCACAACAATGCAAAGGTAAAGCACATACAAGTTAATGTATGGTGTGGGTTCTTTAGGAAGCCATATGGAGTCTCGGCCGATGGATTTCAATGCAAGTATATGAAAAGGACTAAGGCACGAAGCCTATGATAATGGAGACATCATAGTAAAAGATCCAGCCTAATACTATTTGCATAGCCATCAATATTATCAAAATGAAGGTGCATTCAAATAGAAGCTACAGGCAATCAAATGTTCCACTAGACCATAAAAAAAGGCGCTCAGCATAAAGTTTCAAGTCATCACAGCTTGCAAAGGATTATGGCACAGGTCTATCAAAGAAGGTTGCCACTAAAAGTTTCAAGCATACAAAGGATCAACCTCTAAAATGTGAAGTGGCACTACCTTTCTTGCAATGTATAATGCAAATATACAAGGGAAGGTGATGGCACAATCTATACTATGGATGATGCGGCCATTATAATAGTGGCACTATCATTAAAGCATCACACATGCTTCTAACATTGAAGGCACATTCAACAATGAAACAAGGCGGCATCTAAAACCTAAAGCACTCAGTCTTGTTGCGAGTATGAGTAGTAAGTGTTGTCATTGATGTCAACACCTAAGGTCAACATCTAAGGAAGTTATTTGGATGAGCTTGAGCAAGTGTCTGAGAAGAACAATGCATTGTTTTGCTCCTCATATCCTGTAGATTGAATATCTTTGTCTATAGTTTGAAAGTTATGTTAAAGGATATCTGTAGTTGCTATGTCTCAAGTTTGAGCCTCTAGTGTGAAGATTTGAGTGAGTTATGTTCACCAGAGTAAAAACTATTTTTCTGAGTATTCAATGGTGATAGGGAGAATGTATTCTACTCTGCATCTCTCCGCATTTAAGTTTTATAGTTTGTGGTTCTAGAATTAGGTTTGGGATGATGTTATGTGCCTTCGGTTGAAGTGGTTCATGATTTGGTACTCCACAAGTGATCTTTTCTTTGTAACAGTGGTTGATAGCAATATTTAAGTGGTCCGATTTGAAGAATCTTTTGGATAGAGTGTTTGGGGGTTGTGCAGAAGTTCTTGGTGATTGTAACATGCTTGTGGATGTCCCTAGATTATGTTCTTGCTTTTGATTGGTCCGCAAAGTGTAATTCAGATTGTGGTTGAAGCATGTTCCTAAAGGTCTTAGTGTTAACACCAGTTTTGGCTGACCTGGTTGTTTTCACTACTTGCGGTTATGCTTAGAATTTGTGAAAGTGTGTTGTTACATGGAAGATTGCATTTGAGTCTCTACTAAGGTGTGGTGTGGTCTGCATTCATTCCTTTCCACCACAGGAATGTTTAGGTCCAGACCTAATTTCAATATTGGTTAAGTTTGTTATTTTTGTCGACATTGAAGATTGTTTTCAAGATTGTAGATGTATAAATATGAGTTAGATGATCGAGAAATTGTGCAAAGTTATAGAGATAGATGAAATGGCTACATGAGAAGCATCATTTGATGCAGGTGTGATCTAGATGAGTTTGTGAGTGTGAAAGTGAGTAGAAAAGAATACATTTTTGATTCAGAGAGGTTGTGAAAGATTCAGTTGATTTTGTGGTGGATCCCTGGTTGTTGTGAGATCCGCTCTCATTGTAACTATCTTCTTCTACTTTTGGCGGTGAGCCCCTTCTTTTGCAGTGAGCATTTTGGGCAGTAAGCCTTATTTCAAATTTTGATATATCATTTATATTGTGAGATAATCCTCATCGTGGTTTTTTCCTCGTTGGGTTTTCCACGTAAAAATCTAGTGTCTCATGTGTTG
Organism: Cunninghamia lanceolata; assembly: GCA_027924645.1. NCBI lineage: Eukaryota > Viridiplantae > Streptophyta > Pinopsida > Cupressales > Cupressaceae > Cunninghamia > Cunninghamia lanceolata. Next base: position 1,856,597 of record BSBN01000206.1, on the reverse strand, counting down.
AATGTGTGAATGTGCTAAAGTTTCTAATTTCACACTTTCATGGTTAAAACATACTAATAGTGATCAAGTGGTTGATGTGTTGATGCTTTTAAGAAGTTAAGTTTTGGTTACAAATGATTCTCCCCCCTCTCAGTTGTCTTGTGCATTTCAACAAGTCTAAACTCCAACGAAGCCAAAGATCAAAGGAAACACAGTTATCAAAGAATGAGCAGCATAGAAAGCTCATGCCGGTCTTATGAATGAGGATGCATCATTATGAAGGGGATGTCTATGCATAAAAGGCACACTTCTAAGATTCAAGTGATGGTGCCATCTTTAAAGGGAAGCCAACATTCAAGGAGGATAGGCTCGTTCATCATGAAATTCAATGCATCCTTTTAAAATGATTCACATCTATAGTTGAAGGTGTAGCTCGTAGCATGTAGAGGACTGCCCTACATAACGAAGATCATAGCTAAAGATGATGCCATCTCTGAATCCAAAGGGCACGATAAAGGTTTATAAAAATGACTCTTAGCTCAAGAATGAACACTGCAAGCATTCAACACCATGTTGTTACCCAATTCAAATGAAGGCAACCATAATATGAAAGTGCAGGTTTTATAAGAATGGAGCAAATTAGAAATACATGGCATACCATTTGAATAATGCATAGTCCATATCAAATGCTTAGTTCATGAATGGTGCATAATGATGGTGATGTTTATAAAGGAAGGGATCAAAGCATCCTACATATGCAATCAACACAACTCACACTCTATTCATATCAGGAAAAACCCCACCTTTCAATAGAGGTGCACCATAGGGAAAGAGATTCAATTGAGGCACTACCTAGATAAGGAAAACATGCGGCCTCTATACAAGGCACTGCATAAATATGTAGCACACAACCATCTTCAATATGGCGTAGTTTCTTTTATCAGGTCAAACCTTAGAATTAAAGGCACTCAACATAAGAAAGCATAGCCACTGCAAATATTACATGACCTATGAGATACTCCTAGCCATATAGGATAATGTGCAGGCTATGGAATACAAGTGCATAGTCTACGTATGATTTTAGGCACCATCATTCAGATCAACTTAGAAGATGAAGGATGTCAGTTTCAAGGTGTGCACATTCATTTAAATATGGTGTGGCCCTTCAAAGATATAAGTGTTGCAAGTATGAGGTGAGCCATTGTTGTCATTGATGTCAACATACTCACACTGCATTGACAAGAAGGATTTGATGAGCTTTGTGCTGAGGATATTGAGAAAATTAGCCTCAGTCAGGAACAGTGAAGAACAGTGATGAGAAGAAGGTAAATATACTGTATAGGATGAGAACCGGAGGATGCGGATTAAAGGGTTAGTAGATATGAGTCTTAAGATGCTACAGTTAAGATTTCAGAGGTCCGCATGAAGATCTGAAGGAGTTATGGCTGCCAGTATAGAACCGGGTCCGGCAAGTATCCGGAGGTGACAGAGGATCACAAAAAGGTCCGGTGAGGTCCGGAATTGTATTATCATAATCTGCGGATTGGAAGGAGTGTTTTATATGTCCTTGTGATGTTTCATCCTGATTTGTGTGTAATTTGGAGGTCCGGATGTACCTCCTGCATTATGACAGTGGCGACAGACTGTGTTCTTGAAGTTCCGGATGAGGAAGACAAGAGATCCCAGTAAGCAGAGAAAGTGCGGATGTATCCGGACATTCAGACAGACTTGTGAAGGTTCCTGAATCATGTTTAGGTTGTGTTGTTGGTCCGCATTGATGGTAGAGCCCGGAATTGAAGTTATTCTTCCGGATGAAGTTATTGCTCTGTATAGCCGACCGGATGTGTTATTCATCTTGCGGATACTCCTATGGTTGTTTGCCGACTTAGATGCTTGTTCCTAAGTCGATGTCTTGTATAAATAATGATTTGTGAATTCATTTCAGTGAAGGAGTATGGAGATGTGTAAGGTGTAGCGAAGAAAGGTGCGAAAGGCAGAGCAGAGATTGTTGGGCTTAATTGGAACTGATCCGGACATGGTAGAGATGTCATTCTCCAGTTCAAGACTGTGATTTTTATCACTCTGTAGACAGTGTGTCTCCTTGTAGGCAGTGGGCCTCTTTGTGAGCAGTGTGCTCGGGCAGTGAGCCCTTATTGGCATGTGCCATTCATTTTTCCTTATTCTTCTAACAGAGAATAATTCTTGGGTTAATCACCCCGTGGTTTTTCCCTTAACCGGGTTTTCCACGTCAAAATCTTGGTGTTCAATGTGTTGATGCTTATCTGTTCTTGTGTTTATGTATTGTGCTTCCATGAATGATTATTTGATATGCTGCTAACTAACAACAGAGAATTAAGTGTTTGAAAGAGAACAAGTTCTATACAACTGATTCACCCCCCCCTCTCAGTTGTATGCCCTAGATCCAACAATTGGTATCAGAGCTGAGTTCCTCTGATAGGAGCTTAACCGCTTGAGGTGATCCAGGATGTCGTCATACAAGAAGGATAGTCCGAAGTTCGATGGAACCAACTTCACTCTCTGGAAAGGTCGCATGAAGTGTCATTTGGAATGTATGGGAAAAGCATACTTGGCTATGATTTCAAAACCATATATACCCCCACAAGGTGGTCCGACAACTCCTGATGAAACCACAGAAGCTGAAAACAATCTGCGGACCAAGGAAGCTCTTCTAAGCGCATTGAATGACTCAGATCTCTCGAATGTCATTAACCTACCAACTGCATATGAGATCCTAACTAAACTGGAACTTCTGTATGAAGGAGATGAGTTTGTCAAAAGTGCAAGGTTGCAAAGTCTGAAAGGGAAATTTGAAAGATTGAAAATGAGAGATGATGAAAACATTACTACCTTTATGCCAAGAGTAAATGAGCTAGTATGTGGAATCAGAAATGCTGGTGGAACTCTAGATGAAAATGAGATTGTCTGCAAAATCCTAAGATCCCTTCCTGCTGCCTACAAAATCAAAGTTGCTGCCATTGATGAATTCAGAGCCCACACAACTGTCACAAGAGAACAATTGGCTGGCAAACTAGCTGCATTTGAAATGACCGAGTTTGGAGATGATCCACCCAAGACTGAGTCTGCTTTTAAAGCCAGTGCCTATGTGAAAGGCAAACAGAGATTTGATCCGGGTGAAAACTCATCAAGGAAAATGTCATGGTATGATCAAGCAAGAAGAGACATGGAAGAAGAAGAAGCAGAAACAGCTCAACTTGAAGCCCTCATTGCAAAGAGACTGCCAAGAGGATCCGGTAAGTATGAAGGAAAACTACCCTTTAAGTGTTTTAACTGCAATAAGATTGGTCATTTTGCCTCAAGATGTCCGGAGAGATCTGCAAGATCTAATACTCACAGACAAAGGTTTCAAAAGAATTGCTATTATGTTCATGAAGAAGATGATAATGAAGGAGTAACAGATGATGAATCAGATCCAGGAAGCAAATCCGGAAATGAGTGGGTGTTTATAGCCATCAAGGAAGAAGATTCCTTGCTCTCTGAATCTGTCAATCACAAAGTTGTTGAAAAAGCCTTGGCTGCTCAAGTGGAAGAAAAGGATGATTGGGTTATTGACAGTGGATGCTCTCACCATATGACTGGTGACAAGAATAAGTTCTTAGATTTGGAAAGATATGAAGGAGGAATGGTAAAGTTTGGTGACAATTCTGCTGGCAGAATCAGAGGTAGGGGAACTATTTCCTTTGATGGTAAGAGCAAAACAGGTAATGTACTATATGTTGAAGGATTGAAGCACAATCTTCTCAGTGTTGGTCAGTTAGTGGACAAAGGCTATGATCTCCGGTTCAAGAATGGAAAATGCAGAATCTTTACAAGCTCCGGAACTGAAATTGCATCCGGTACTCAGACAAGAGGTAACATCTTTCATCTGGTTGGTTCAAATAAAAGTTGTTTGTTTGTTCAAATTGATCAGAGTTGGTTATGGCATAGAAGAATGTGTCATGTAAATTTTGATAACATCATCAAAATAAGCAATACTCAGGCTGTGAGAGATCTTCCAAAGTTGATAAAACCTACAAACAGTGTGTGTAAAGAATGTCAGTTAGGCAAACAAAGCAGAGTCTCTTTTAAAAGCAAAGATCAGTCTTCTACCGGATTGTTGGAATTAGTACATACTGATCTATGTGGTCCGACAAGAATCAAGAGTCTGCAAGGTGATAGATATTTCATGTTGTTAATTGATGATCATTCCCGGATGATGTGGGTTACCTTTCTGAAAGAAAAATCAGAAGCTTTTGAGAAGTTCAAAATCTTCAAAGCTATGGTGGAGAATCAAACCGGATTGAAACTAAAGTGTCTAAGGTCTGATAGAGGTGGTGAATTTACATCTGGTGAATTCATTGACTTTTGTGAGAAACAGGGTATAAGGAGACAGTTGTCTGCTCCTAGGACTCCACAGCAGAATGGAGTAGTTGAGAGAAAGAACCGGACCATCCAGGAAGCTGCTAGGACAATGATGTTGGAAGCAAATGTTCCTCAAATGTTTTGGAAAGAAGCTATCAGCACTGCAGTCTACACTCTCAATCGAGTTCAAATCAGAAACAACACCGGTAAGACCCCCTATGAACTTTGGTTTGACATCACTCCTACTGTGAAATATTTCAGGGTATTTGGTAGCAAGTGTTATATTAAAAGAGATGAAGATCTAGGAAAGTTTGATGCTAGAAGTGATGAAGGAATTTTCTTGGGCTACTCCACTCAAAGCAAAGCATATCGGTGTTACAATAAGAGATTGAGGAAGATGATAGAAAGTACCAATGTAAAGGTTGATGAAGGAATTGAGAAGCCTTCAAGATTTTATGAATTTGATGAAGATGACCAAGATAGTGTTCAAGGAACTCAATCCTCTCCGGTGAAACAGAGTCAGCCTGATCCGGTAAATCAGGAAGAAGAGTTAGGTTTAAATGAGCCTGATCAAGAAACAGCAGTACTGGATACTCCCAAAATTCCAAGATATGTAAAACTGAATCACTCTGAAGATCAGATCATAGGTGACAGAAGCAAAGGTGTACAAACTAGAAGGAATATTGCTCAAGATCAGAATGAATGTTGTCTGATTTCAAGGATTGAACCTAAAACAATAAATGAAGCCTGCAATGATGAAAATTGGACCAAAGCAATGGAAGATGAACTGATGCAAATTGAGAAAAATCATACTTGGGATCTTGTTCCCAGACCTAGAGACAGGAATGTAATTGGAACCAAGTGGGTCTTCCGGAACAAACTAAATGAAGCTGGTGAAGTAATCAGAAACAAAGCTAGATTGGTCTGCAAAGGCTACTCTCAAATAGAAGGAATTGACTTTGAAGAGACTTTTGCTCCGGTAGCAAGAATTGAAGCAGTCAGATTACTTCTTGCATTTGCTGCCTTCAAAGATTTCAAGGTATATCAGATGGATGTCAAGTCTACCTTCTTAAATGGTGATCTGGAAGAAGAAGTCTACATTGAACAACCGGATGGATTTCAATTGTCTGATAATAATGATATGGTCTGCAAGTTGAAGAAAGCTTTGTATGGATTGAAGCAAGCCCCAAGAGCATGGTATGAAAGGTTGGATAAGCATCTTGTGCAGATTGGATTCAACAAAGGTACTGCTGACAGCAACTTATATTTCAAAATTGATCATGAAAACATTCTGATTGTTGAAGTGTTTGTGGATGATATCATTTTTGGAGGAAGAGATAGTATGTGTAAAACTTTTGCAAATCAGATGAAAAGTGAGTTTGAAATGTCTATGCTTGGTGAAATGAATTTCTTCTTGGGTCTGCAAATTACTCAAACAAAAGAAGGGATCTTCATTTCTCAGACCAAATATGTGAAAGAATTGTTAAAGAAATTTGGTATGGAAGACTCAAAGCCTATGAACACTCCTATGGCAACCGGATGTAAGTTAAGCAAAGATGATGATTCTCCAAAGGCAGATCAGACAAAGTATAGATCAATGATTGGTGGATTGTTGTATCTCACTCAAACTAGACCAGATATAATGCAAGCTGTTGGTCTTGTGGCAAGATTCCAGGCTGATCCTAGAGAATCTCATGTTATGGCAATCAAAAGAATTTTTAGATACTTGAAAGGGACAGTTGAGTATGGTCTATGGTATCCTAGAGATCCGGATTTTTCTCTTCATGCTTACACAGATGCAGATTGGGCAGGAGATGTGGATGACCGGAAGAGCACTAGTGGTGGAGCATTCTTTTTGGGGAAGAGATTGGTTTCTTGGCTAAGCAAGAAACAAGATGCAATATCTCTGTCTACAACTGAAGCAGAATACATTGCAGCAGCAGGTAGTTGCACTCAAATCTTGTGGATGAAGCAGATGCTAAGAGACATCCAAGTTGAATATGAGGAGCCTATCACAATTTTCTGTGATAATTCAAGTGCAATTAATATTTCCAAGAATCCGGTATTGCATTCTAAGACTAAGCACATATCTATCAAATTTCACTTTTTGAGAGAACAAGTAAACAAGGAAGAAGTCAGATTGGAGTATGTTCCCTCCAAGGATCAGATTGCAGATATCTTTACAAAACCTCTTCCCAAGGACTCTTTTGAATATCTCCGGGAGAAGTTAGGGGTCATGGCCCCTCCGGTGATGAACTAAGATGCACTGATGTGCATCAGTCCGGTGGCTATCACAGTCATATCTTGTGATCCGGACTAATGGGGAGCTGCAACTAAGGGGGAGCAGCTGGTATTATTCTGATGCATGAGAGTTGCAAGTATGAGCCCTTTGCCATTGATGTCAAAGGGGGAGAGAAGACATGTGAAAAACAAGTGGTTGATGATCAAAGGGGGAGCAGCAAAGGAAGACATGTGAGGAGTTGTTGTTGATAGGGGGAGCTGTGACAGAAAAGAGAAGTTCTTGTCTTGATGGTTTTTCACATCATATGTTGCCATCAATGACAAAGGGGGAGATTGTTGCAAGTATGAGGTGAGCCATTGTTGTCATTGATGTCAACATACTCACACTGCATTGACAAGAAGGATTTGATGAGCTTTGTGCTGAGGATATTGAGAAAATTAGCCTCAGTCAGGAACAGTGAAGAACAGTGATGAGAAGAAGGTAAATATACTGTATAGGATGAGAACCGGAGGATGCGGATTAAAGGGTTAGTAGATATGAGTCTTAAGATGCTACAGTTAAGATTTCAGAGGTCCGCATGAAGATCTGAAGGAGTTATGGCTGCCAGTATAGAACCGGGTCCGGCAAGTATCCGGAGGTGACAGAGGATCACAAAAAGGTCCGGTGAGGTCCGGAATTGTATTATCATAATCTGCGGATTGGAAGGAGTGTTTTATATGTCCTTGTGATGTTTCATCCTGATTTGTGTGTAATTTGGAGGTCCGGATGTACCTCCTGCATTATGACAGTGGCGACAGACTGTGTTCTTGAAGTTCCGGATGAGGAAGACAAGAGATCCCAGTAAGCAGAGAAAGTGCGGATGTATCCGGACATTCAGACAGACTTGTGAAGGTTCCTGAATCATGTTTAGGTTGTGTTGTTGGTCCGCATTGATGGTAGAGCCCGGAATTGAAGTTATTCTTCCGGATGAAGTTATTGCTCTGTATAGCCGACCGGATGTGTTATTCATCTTGCGGATACTCCTATGGTTGTTTGCCGACTTAGATGCTTGTTCCTAAGTCGATGTCTTGTATAAATAATGATTTGTGAATTCATTTCAGTGAAGGAGTATGGAGATGTGTAAGGTGTAGCGAAGAAAGGTGCGAAAGGCAGAGCAGAGATTGTTGGGCTTAATTGGAACTGATCCGGACATGGTAGAGATGTCATTCTCCAGTTCAAGACTGTGATTTTTATCACTCTGTAGACAGTGTGTCTCCTTGTAGGCAGTGGGCCTCTTTGTGAGCAGTGTGCTCGGGCAGTGAGCCCTTATTGGCATGTGCCATTCATTTTTCCTTATTCTTCTAACAGAGAATAATTCTTGGGTTAATCACCCCGTGGTTTTTCCCTTAACCGGGTTTTCCACGTCAAAATCTTGGTGTTCAATGTGTTGATGCTTATCTGTTCTTGTGTTTATGTATTGTGCTTCCATGAATGATTATTTGATATGCTGCTAACTAACAACAGAGAATTAAGTGTTTGAAAGAGAACAAGTTCTATACAACTGATTCACCCCCCCCTCTCAGTTGTATGCCCTAGATCCAACAATAAGCATAACTGGAAAACAAGCAAAGGAACGAAGCCTCCAAATATAGAGACTCAGACACCGTAGATGCATAAATTAATCCAACGGCTCGCATGATAGGAGAAAGGAAGAAGTGGATGGCACCAAATGTCAGAGTTCGCATCAGTTTTGAGTTCCTATGGTAAAGCCTCCAAGCTGCGGAGCTTGCCACTGGCGCAACCATGGGCATTTGAGGCAAAGCAAAGAAAATTTTCTCCTGGAGGAGCGCCAATGTGACGCGTGGGGTAGTGGAAGCATTCTTCTCACGAGAGAGTTAATATTATTTTATTAATCTTTTAAAAGGTTATAAAATAATGAAGAGAGTCACGTGAGTCTACACAAGCTGAGTCATTATTCTTTATAGAGTCTCTTATCTAATGGTGGGACCCTCAAAATAACCTGAATGCTTTAAAAAACAAGAGTCTCATTTAAATAAAAGATCATGGGGGAATTTGAAATAAGATTTAAGAGTCTTTTTAATGTTGAGTCAATAAAACATGTGGGACCCATAGCTAATAAAGCTAAGGCTTTATTAAATTAAAGACTCTTATATTAAATGACTCTTATGACTCACAGGAAGTAAAGACTTATGCAACAAGCTTCTAAAGGTAAATAAAGTTTATTTCACACGCAACCCCTTATGAATAAAGTCACGCTTTATTCTACAGCAAGCAACAGGAAGAAGATGAGTGGGAGTTTCTCATGCCTGTCAAAGCAATGGAAGCTACAGTCATGGGGTTTAAATAAGAAGGGCCAGTTAAATGAAGGAATCAGTTATTAGAGCCAAAATTAGAGCTGGGATTTGTTGGATTTTCGTTGGAGATATTTTTGGGTAGTTTTCAGAGGATCTCAAAGGGTTTCTTTGGATTTAAATATAGAGATACAGGATAGAAAAGAGATATAGATTGGAATGATCAGAAAGTTTAGCAGCTAGAATAGGGACATTTTTATTACCTTAGCAGCTACCTCTCATGAAGGATTCAAATATTGTATTTTGTGCAAGTGATTGCCTCTATATTTTGTTCTCCATCAAACAATGAAGAGAGAGTGGCATTTTGTGTATTCCGGATATGTTTCTTATTCTTCCTTCTTGCTTTATGTTTATGAGCCTTTTGATTAATCTGGTGTAGTATGCTGTTATTATTAATCATGCTTTCTGCTCTTTGATTTTGCCAATAGACTCTTTCAAGATGTAATCGCTATGCTGTTAGGTAGATAATGAATCCGGTGCATCACCTTAGCAATTTAGGGTATTTCATTTATAATCTTGTTTTTCTTCCCTTTTCCCCAAGACCCATGGAAAAGAACCAGCTTCTTTAAAATTTGGGGGTCATTTAAGGAGTCAATCCCACATTCTTTAAATTTCCCATTGTTGGTGACTAATTGACAAATTTAAACATCAACAGTTACACCACAAGGAGATTTCATACCGAAAGCTTATATAATTCTATTCTCATGTACAAATAACATTGCAGAATATGAGGCACTCATCAAAGGATTAAGAATGACTATCCAATGGAAAATCAATGTACTTGAAGTCTATGGTGACTCTCAACTTGTCATAAGTCAAGCCAATGATGAATATCAAACAAAAGATGACAAGCTTCTACCATACAAGAACTTGGTCGACACATTCAAGCAATCATTTTCATGGATTCATTTTGAACAAATTCCAAGAATAAACAACAAAGTTATTGATGCTATGGCAAGTATGGGGTAATCGATTGACATTGCTTCAAATAGTCCACAATCAGAATTCTTGATTGAGCAACTTTACATTCCTTCTTTTGATATCCCATTTAATCTGATCTCATTTGTGATATTGTTGGTCCCAATGCACCTTGGTACAATGAGAATTATACCTTTCTCCATGACAACATTATACTACCCAATCTTTCACATTCCCAATGTCAAACCTTCATTCGCCATTCATCCCGTTATACCCTTCTTGGTGATACATTTTATCGAAGGACATTCAATAGAATTCTCCTTAGATGTCTTAACTCAGAAGATGACTAAACTGCCTTACGAGAGTTACATGAGGGTATTTGCGGTGCACACTCTAGTGGTCCAATCTTGGTCAAAAAGTTGTTAAGGATGGGATATTATTGGCTAACTATGAAACTAGATGCACAACAATTTATCAAGAAGTGTGTTCCTTGTCAAAAACATAGTGATTTGATTCATGCGCCTGCACAAGAATTGCAACCAATCACTACACCATGACCCTTTTTGCAATGGGGATTTGATCTCGTTGGTTAAATTCATCCTCCATCATCCAATAATCATAAGTTTATTTCCCCGCCACTGAGTATTTTATGAAGTGGGTTGAAGCCATCCCTCTTACATACATTATTGGTAAATAGATGTCTAACTTCATCCTTCATTACATGATTTTCTGGTATGGTATACCCCAAGCCATTGTTCCTAACAATGGTAATCCTTTCAAAAATCAAGAAGTTTGCCACCTTTTCCATCAATTCAATATTTAACATTACTTTTCCACTCCATAATATCCCCAAAGAAATGGTCAAGACAAGGCTTTAAACAAAACTATTCTCAATATTTTGAAGAAAATTATTAATGACGTTGGCCGTGATTGGCATTTTCAACTCAATCCTACTTTGTGGGTGTATCGCACTAGTATCTGTACCCCTACAGGAGCCATGCCATATTCCCTTGTCTTTGGATCCAAAGCTATTTTACTAGTTGAGATCAAGCTCCCCTCTCTAAGGGTATCATTGCAGCATTTCACTAATGATGAACACTATAGAGTATCCCGATTGCAAGAATTGGAATTGCTAGATGAAAGATGTCTCAATACTCTCAATCATCTCACGAACTATCAAAATCATCTTCATTGTAGCTACAATAAGAGACTCAAAGAATGCATATTTGAAGTTGGTGACCTTGTACTTAAGGAGAATCAAAAGATCATGATAGAAAAGGAAAATTTGAGCTGAATTGGTTGGGACCTTTTATCATTACTAGTCATTATGGTTCTGGAGCCTAACAACTTTCTATACTTGAGGGACACCCATTGAGGAACCTATCCACATCATTCACCTTAAGAGGTTCTATGCCTAATCCGCGGGGTATCCAATATGTTAAAAAAAATCAAAATATTTCAAAAAACTCAAAAAAAATTAAAATAGTAAGAAAAATAATCCATCCTTTGGTGATAACCACTTTGTTGCCACCTTGGATAAGCCATGGTGAAAATCCATTTATATGCACCATGTGTAGGAGCCTTGTATTTAGAATCTACTAGATCACCACTTTGACTTCCACTTTCCATTCACTCATCTAGGTATCCATTTACTCTAAGATTACTTAGGCATAGGTTGATCCTCTTAGATTTTGAGATCCCTTATATTCACAGTTGTTGTTTATCATTCCCCTACTCACATTCCCTGACGATTCTAATCAAAAGCCTATCTTTTAGCTCTACACTAATTCCGGGCTTAACAATCCATGCTATTAAGTCTAAACAAAGTCAATCTTCAAACCTATAGTACTCCATGATGTGTTTTCCAAATATATAGGACCACATATTTCTTCATGGAACTCCTCAAAGAAGTCCCTTCAAAAAGTCATATGTTGCATGGCAGTAGTATATAGGACCCCAACATCATACTAGGTCGAGTTCACTAAGGCATAGTTGATATCATCTAATATGGAAAGCACAAATGTTCACTTGCAAACTAAGCTAGAAATTTTTTATTCTAGTATTTTCTTCTTTTGCTTATTTTCTTCATTTTATTTTTGATAGGCCTCAATCTTATCCCATGATGTTTTGCATTCATGACTATCTTTTCTACCACATCATTTGCAAAACAAGTATTATCTAACATTTTATTTCTCATGGTGTTGACCATTGTTTTTTTCTAGTTATGCCTCGCCGTCCTCTATTTCCTCCTTTGTCTCCATCATTTCCTTCATTCTTGGAAGATTTACCTTTGTGGTGAGCATAACTAATATTCTCACCTATGGTTTTAGTTTTTCTTCCAAAAGTCTTTTCTCTTTCAACCATCTTTTCAATCAACTAATCAAAAGTAAGTGAATTTAGTTGATTGCTTGCTTACAATGACTTCAAATAGGTTGAATCATGGGAAGAAAACATTTCATGAAGGTAGTCATATATACATACATACATACATATACATATATCTACATATCTAGACTCATTATGTACTCAATATGAAAATCCATTTACATGCACCATGTGTAGTAGCCTTGTATTTAGAATCTACTAGATCACCACTTTGACTTCCACTTTCCATTCACTCATCTAGGTTTCCCTTTACTCTAAGGTTAATCCTCTTAGCTTTTGAGATCCCTTATATTCACAATTGTTGTTTATCATTCCCCTATTCATGTTCCCTAATGATTCCAATCAAAAGCCCAGCTCTTAGCTCTACACTAATTATGGCCTTAACAATCCATGCTATTAAGTCTAAACAAAGTCAATCTTCAAACCTATAGTACTCCATGATGTGTTTTCCAAATATATAGGACCACATATTTCTTCATGGAACTCCTCAAAGAAGTCCCTTCAAAAAGTCATATGTTGCATGGCATTAGTATATAGGACCGCAACATCATACTAGGTTGAGTTCACTAAGGCATAGTTGATATCATCTAATATGGAAAGCACAAATGTTCACTTGCAAACTAAGCTAGAAATTTTTTATTCTAGTATTATTTTCTTATTTTGCTTATTTTCTTCCTTTTATTTTTGATAGGCCTTAATCTTATCCAATGATGTTTTGCATTCACGACTATCTTTTCTACCACATCATTTGCAAAACAAGTATTATCTAACATTTTATTTCTCATGGTGTTGACCATTATTTTTTTCTAGTTATGCCTCGCCGTCCTCTATTTCCTCCTTTGTCTCTATCATTTCCTTCATTCTTGGAAGATGAAACCTTATTGGAAGATTTACCTTTGTGGTGAGCATAGCTAATATTCTCACCTATGGTTTTAGTATTTTCTTCTTTTGCTTAATTTCTTCCGTTTATTTTTGATAGGTCTCAATCTTATCCCGTGATGTTTTGCCTTCACGGCTACCTTTTCTACCACATCATTTGCAAAACAAGTATTATCTAACTTTTTATTTCTCATGGTGTTGACCATTGTTTTTTTCTAGTTATGCCTCGCCGTCCTCTATTTCCTCCTTTGTCTCTATCATTTCCTTCATTCTTGGAAGATGAAACCTTATTGGAAGATTTACCTTTGTGGTGAGGTGAGCATAGCTAATATTCTCACTTATGGTTTTAGTTTTTCTTCCAAAAGTCTTTTCTCTTTCAACCATCTTTTCAATCAACTGATCAAAAGTAAGTGAATTTAGTTGATTGCTTGCTTACAATGACTTCAAATAGGTTGAATTGTGGGAAGAAAACATTTAATGAAGGTAGTCATACATACAAATGTATGCATGTATGTATAGATATGTAGATACACGTGTACATGTACATATGTAGATATACATATATCTACATATCTATATATGTACATATACATGTGTCTATACATACATATACATATACATGTATCTATACATACACATGTATCTATACATACATATACATATGTATGTATAGATCTGTAGTTATATGTATATGTACGTAATATATGGAAATGGAAAATGAATTTTGTGTGACCTTATTTCTTCCTATCGATTTATAGGTTCAAAGCCTCAAAAGCCATTATAGCTATTTTAGGTGCTAGGTGCAATAGTTCAAGTATGAAAAGTTTACCCATAAACATGAACCAAAGGTGTTGGGTATACTGAATACTATAATTTGTTTTAGGTTTACAAAATTTATTTTGATTATGGAATTTTAATTGCACAAAAAGGAGTATTTTTTTAAAATATTTTAATAAGTGACGAACACAAACTCATAAATAAAAATAATATAGATATCCCCCAATACTTTTTCTTATTCCAACAATTTAAAAGATGTCCGTTAAATGGAAAAAAATTCAAAGTTGAAAGGAAAAATATTGCAACTTGTCATAAAAATATTGGAAAGAAAGCTTATCAGTTGTTTGTGGTTTCTTGTAGTAATGTTGCAGCCATGAAATGCGAGTCATGAACTAGATCAACATCAGTACAGTGCCATGTGTTGTGTGTTTGCTTCTGTAGCCTTGAATGTGAGGGTTCCCCCATTTTAAAAATTTCTCGCTATAGGAGCCACAAACTGGGTTGGGCTTCATTATTAATGAAAGGGACATGAGTTTTAGGTAGGAATACAAAGCTTCGGCCTTCCCTAAAGCTACGAATTACTCAGGAAGCTTTGATTTGAAGAAATAGCAAATTGTGAACAAGGAACATGAAAAAAAAGATGGAAGAATATTTTATAAATTAAAATGTAGACAAAAGGCCTACAACAAAAAGAGAGGATGAGAAAAAATAGTTTGTGCTATGATACCTCAGGGAATGGTCTGTAAAAATGAAAATGAAATTGAAATGCAAGCCTAAAATTGTATTCATTCCAAAATGTGTTGTGAAGTACATATATATCAAGAGAACATGACAATTAAGTTCATCTCCGAGATGATTGTTTAGTTCATCTCCAAGATGACTATACAAATTCTACAAAAGACTAATTTTTGTAAAATAGTATAAGATATTATTATTACATTCTAATATTTGACGCGTTTGGTTCCACCTGTAAAAAAGAAGAAATTCAAATATTTAAAAGTGGGAAATGAAAGGGGTAGCCTATATATAAAAAAAATTTGGACCATTTCTCAATTTATGCGTGTCATCCTTGCGCAGGGGCCATGCTAATCTTCTCTGTATCGTTCCAATTTTATCGGATGTCTCTGAAGAGACACTAATACTACCATGACACATCATATACAAAGTGTCTAAAATGAGGTCATACGCTGCATGTGGGAGTATGCTGATTTATTCTATGGAACATATTCATCAATCAAAATAGAGGTCATCTGAAATTACATGAATCCTCCCAAAATTTTGCTTTTCTACCATTTTTTGCTTCCCATAATAGGTGATTTGAAATTACATCTTTGCATTTTATATTGAAATTCCAAATATGACATCCCATGGGAAAACTTTATGTGGTAAAGATTATGGAATCATCCAAAGAATCTAGGTATTTTTTCCTCATGCAGCTATTCCATGTTGAGTCTCTATTGGAAAAAATATTCCATGCAAGTTTTTCTCCCAAGGTGAGGTTTTGAAGAGTGAGATTTCTAATACTAGCCCCTCCATTTGCCTAAGGAAGGAAAATTTTATCCCGATCTATTAAAAGGTATTTCTTCTTGTTCACTAAACATGGTTAGATGAAATCTCTCATGACATTGTTTGTTGCATCAATTATGCTTCTTTCGTGATACAAAGGAGGTAGATTGGTAAAGATAGAAAAACTAATTTGACCAATGTGATTCTTCTAACAACACTAAGTTGCTTTTATCTCCATGTGGCTAGTCTACCTTTGAAGGCTTCTAGTAGGGAATTAAATAGTGATTCTGTACAAGCTCTTGTAGATAGTAGGACTCTAAGGTATTTAGGGAGATTTCCTTTTCTAAAACCAAGAATTCCATGTATTCTTGTTGTAGTCATGGAGGAGAGTTGAGAAAGAAGACTTCTTATTTACAATCATTGATCAGTAGTCCTATGGTAGTCATATAGGATGAGAGAATGTGTTTTGTTATGTTGGTCTCAATCCAACTAGCTTCACTAAAAGAATAGTGTCATATGTGAATTATAGATGAGTGAAATCATCAAACTCTTCCATCACCACTATCCCTTTCCAATTTCCTTCTACATTGAGAATAGGTAATACATCTTCCCAATTGCTTGCCCATTAGAATGAATAAGTATGGGCATATTGGATCCAGTTGGTGAAGCCCTTTGGTAGCCTCAAAGAAGCCCTTATTCCATCCATTCACCACTATTGAATATTGGGAAGTAGAGATACATTCAACTATTAGTTCCCTCCATTGTCAACCGAATTCGAAGCTTTCTAAAATCCTCATGAGGAATTTGCAATTCACTTTGTCATAAGATTTATTGATGTCAAGTTTTATTATGATACTTTTTTTTCTTGTGTTTGAGATGAAGTGAATGATTTCATGAGCTATGATGATACCTTCAGTTATAACCCTATTTGAGACAAAGCCACTCTAGGCCTCTAAGAGAGGCATTTGCAAGAAGCCAAAGATGCTCAAGAGGCCTTGTGTGCTGCTCTTCAAGAAGAACAATGTGAACGAGAACAAATATGAGGGTCAAGTCATTAAAACACCTGAAATGAAATTCCATGAAGTGAGGAAACACATGTTGGATTTAGGGCATACAACTGAGAGGGGGGGGGGGTGAATCAGTTGTATAGAACTTGTTCTCTTTTAAACACTTAATTCTCTGTTGTTAGTTAGCAGCATATCAAATAATCATTCATGGAAGCACAATGCATAAACACAAGAGCAGATAAGCATCAACACATTGAACACCAAGATTTTGACGTGGAAAACCCGGTTAAGGGAAAAACCACGGGGTGATTAACCCAAGAATTATTCTCTGTTAGAAGAATAAGGAAAAATGAATGGCACATGCCAATAAGGGCTCACTGCCCGAGCACACTGCTCACAAAGAGGCCCACTGCCTACAAGGAGACACACTGTCTACAAAGTGATGAAAATCACAGTCTTGAACTAGAGAACGACATCTCTACTATGTCCGGATCAGTTCCAATTAAGCCCAACAATCTCTGCTCTGCCTTTCGCACCTTTCTTCGCTATATCCTGCTCATCCACATACCACACCCTAAAATGAATTCACAAATCACTATTTATACAAGACATCGACTTAGGAACAAGCATCTAAGTCGGCAAACAACCATAGGAGTATCCGCAAGATGAATAACACATCCGGTCGGCTATCACAAGAACATTCGCAGGATGAACAACTCATCCGGTCGGCTAAACAGAGCAATAACTTCATCCGGAAGAATAACTTCAATTCCGGGCTCTACCATCAATGCGGACCAACAACACAACCTAAACATGATTCAAGAACCTTTACAAGTCTGTCTGAATGTCCGGATACATCCGCACTTCCTCTACTTACTGGGATCTCTTGTCTTCCTCATCCGGAACTTCAAGAACACAGTCTGTCGCCACTGTCATAATGCAAGAGGTACTTCCGGACCTCCAAATCATACACAAACCAGGATGACACATCACAAGGACATCCCAAACACTCCGTCCAATCCGCAGATTAGGATGATACAATTCCGGACCTCACCGGACCTTTTGTGATCCTCTGTCACCTCCGGATACTTGCCGGACCTGGTTCTATACCGGCAGCCATAACTCCTTCAGATCTTCATGCGGACCTCTGAAATCCTAACTGTAGCATCTCAAGATTCATATCTACTAACCCTTTAATCTGCATCCTCCGGTTCTCATCCTATACAGTATATTTACCTTCTTCTCATCACTGTTCTTCACTGTTCCTGACTGAGGCTAATTTTCTCAATATCCTCAGCACAAAGCTCATCAAATCCTTCTTGTCAGTGCAGTATGAGTATGTTGACATCAATGACAACACTGGCTCACCTCATACTTGCCAACAACACAAAGAGGTCCTACACCTGCAGATCTCGTCGCAACACTAATCCAAAGGATTAGGACCCTCGAGGTGGAATAATCCATTCAAGAAAAAAGAGAAAATTTAGATGACAACAATAGGGTAGAACAAGACCAAGGGGCATCTCAGAACCCACCTGCCTCAACTTCTATTCTCAAAATGGAGGTAATGAAGTCTTCCCAAATGGGAATCAAATATTGCAAAATCCTCAGACAATGTAGAATAGTCAACCAAACCAAGCCACTATGCTAGGATATTAAAATCCGCCTGTGGGGTTAATGCTTTCAACCCCACAATCTCAAAGTGCATTCCTAGGCACATACCTCAAGTACTTGAAGGAACCACTAGACCATACCATAAGAAGCATAATGTTACCACGATCTCTTCCAGATTTGCCTAAGTTTAAAGGAGATGGAGATCCCAACTCGCATATTAAGGCATACACCACTGCCATGAGGGAACTTCTCCCTTGGGATGGAGTCATCGCTAAAATTTTCCCAAAAAAATTAGAAGGAATCACCTTAGATTGGTACTATCACCTTCCTAAAGCCTCTATCCATTCATTTCGACAACGTATAGGGGATTTTGTCATGGATTTTGACATGAACAAACTTGTTAAAACAAGGATTCATAAATTCCTCACCATGAAACAAGAACCAAATGAATCAGTGGCACACTTCGTCATGTGGTGGGGACAATTTCTCTACTCATCTACAAGTGCCCCAAATATGGATTACAGGGAATTTGTAATGTCCCCATTTTCTTGAGCATTAGAGTTCGAAGGATTAGCCTATCATTCGACCCTCGTAGGCTAGTGTTCAGTTATTAGAGGGTCCAGTTGGGCATCAATGAGCTCTTCAGGTGGCAGTCGACAGTGTTTATATCTCCAAAATGTTGGTACATTATGATGTTAAGCTATTCAGAGGTTTCGGGTTCTGTTTTGATGCACTTACTATTTATAGTAAGTCAGTTGAGTGTTAGTGGCCAACCTTTTTATTTTTGGAAAAGCATCTGGATGAATAGTGGTTTCTGTGGTTGACCTCCTAGTTCTGACTAAATCAAAAAATAATGAATATTTTTGGAGTTATGACATTTTAATTATTAATAAAGTAATGCTTTATTAATAATTAATTCTGAAGTGCATATTATAATGTTTTATTAAAAGTGGGGCCATTTAATGATAAAAGACAAATTATAAAGTTAAGTTGTACCCCTATGCTTAGGAGTCACAACTTAAAATTGTTTTTAAAAGAGGGCCATGTGAATATTTAATAAATAATAAAATGAATTAATTGTGCAAAAGGAGGAACGCCTAGAGGGAAAAAAGCAAAGAAAAAAGAAATAAAGGGAAAAAAAGATAGGAATAAAGAAAATGATGGAAATAAGGAGAAAAAAGATGGGAAGTGATTAAAATGATGGAAATAAAAGTTTTATTTCTAATTTTTCAAAAAGAAAGGTTTCCCTCTCATTTGAGCGCCCAAGTTGAGGAAGTTTCTAAATGTTTTCAAGGAGAAAAAAATAAAAGGGTGCAAAGTCCCCTCATTTCGGTATGTTGAATATTTACTGATATTGTTATGCTGTTGGATTGTGCATTCATCCCAGGACTTTGAGGACAAAAACCCTCATCATTAACATTAGTTTTAGATTTGAGAGATAATCCCTAGTTGGTCTATCCAGAGCAACTTTACACAGAGGTTACACAAGTGCAAATTGAAGGATTTCAGTGAAATTTTAGAGTTTTGCATCATTCAGGCATTGTTGGTTTGACAAGGCTGAAACAAAGTTTTATTTGTGGAAGAAAAATGAAGACATTACTCCTTTTGGGTATTTGACCCAATTGATTCTCATTACCAGGGCGATCATTTCCCTAAGATTTTAGGAGATTTTGTGGAGTATCTAATTTCCTGCAAAAATTTGCCCCTCTAGAGGTGTACAGCCAGCCTAAAAGGAATTCGTGCCAGGCCATTTCTACAATTTTTAGTCAGTTATCTACATTGGAGTTTGGGCGCCTAAGTTAAAAGTGTCTTTTGCATTTGGTTTGAGGTCATTCGAAGACTTGGTGTGCATTTGGTGAAGGATTCAGTGGTTCCCAACATTCATTCCGTCAAGCTGAAAATCATATCAGACTGTTGTGGTTTGCATTTTCTCTGTACATGCACTTTCATTTTGTATAAGAACTCACTGGAAGACTTCAAGCAATAAAATTCATAATTTCAGCATGTGTCATCTGTGAATTTGTGTTTACATTACAATGTTTTATGTGTTTATGCTGCTGCAGTATTTTTTAAAAAAATAAAAAATAGTGGGGGACATTACAGTGGTATCAGAGCTGGTTTTCCTGCCAGCCTGTTTGGGTGTATGATTCAGTGGTGTTAGTGGTCTACTCTCATATTTGTGTGTGGGCCCATAACCCACAGGTCCCAGGTGCAGTTATAATAATGGGTTCCATAGTTGATGTTGGTAAAATGATTGCATATGAAGAGTACTACACACTTCCAGAGGAAGTAAAAAAGGATCTTCCCTTCGATTGCTATTTTGAGCATTGAAAGCAAGATAGAAAAGCGAAGAAACAAAGGCAGCCCAGTACTATGGACACCTTGACTTCTATGCAGTGTGAACTCATGTTGTTACAGTAGGGATTAACGCGTAACTTCCAGTGGTATGAAGACTCTCTATCAAGAAAGTCTAGACACTATAGCAGCCCATCTACACCTATAAATGAAGCGTCTAGGAGTCTCTATGATGAATTTGAAAAGGAGAATGGTACATCAACAATCAATGATCAGCCTACAAGTGGACAAGGTTATAGGACATCAGCTATGGGTATTGCTAATGACTCATCTCTTGAGCATGAGTATGAAGATGAATTCAAATTAGCATTGCTTGAGGATGATGATGTCACTAGTTGGTATGGTGAACATGAGGAGCAACCAACAGAGTATGAGAAAGAAGAGGACCCACTTACAGGCAACCTAGCTTTAATTTATGAAGTGACATTAAAGGAAGTATCAAGAAAGGAAAATAATAGAAGGAATGAAATTTGCTTCTTATGCAAAGGACCATGGGAACCTAACCACCCATGCACGGATAATGAGGTAAAGGAGCTTGAGGAAGACCTTGTTTTGACACATGGATGCATTAAAGAAGAATTCATGGAGGAGGCAGATTTGGAGATGCACATGTTGCATGAAGATGTTGGGGTTTAAGAGTCACATTATCTGGAAGGACAAAGAAGATCCCATGATGAAGTCATAGAGGTTAAGGAGACTTATACACATGTTGATTTACCTTGCAGCCATGGGACTAAGGTTATGGCACATGATACACTTGGTTCTCCTTTGGAGATACCTCTTGAACCAGCACTTGGTAATGGTCAGTTAGCACAGGGTGAAGTTTTGGTTGAGATCCTTGAGGGCACTACAGATAAGTATGATATAGCTCCTAATTTTCTTTTTTGTGACAGTAGTCATAATGTTGAGCTTACTCATGAGATAGCAGCCATTCCTTGTGAGGATGATGAATGTGTGGAGTTCCCTAACATTGACACTCAAGATCTGAGTTTTAAAAATAAATTATGTGATGTTGATTCAAGCTACAACAAGTCTAATTGTGCAAATCAGACCTTAGAAGATGTGAACGAATATGAGAATCTACTTGTTGGTGTGTGCAATGATTGTGTCCAATCAGCAACTTCTATTATGTCATTGGAGCCATCCCGTGTGGTTACATAACAGCAGTACCTTCATTGAGGAAATGTGCAGTGATGATGGCTCACAGACGATGGGTATCAAATAGTGAGTGGTGATGAATCAACCACTTATCATAGTGCTGAATCAGAAGATTTGTGTAGTATTGATTTGTCACAGGGATATCATCATTTGGTAGGGCAATTGAAGGTTAGTGATAGTATGATTGCTACAGTCTTAGAGCATTTTGATGTTGCCAACTTATTGTTGGAGTACTCCTGAGACAGATGAACATGGTGATAGTGGACTAGTTGAGAGATACATAGTGCAGTCTTCAATAAAGATGTGGGCTTTCCCTCACTTGTCAACCCTGGCCCATCCGTGTAGAAGTTTGAGAGGTCTGTTGGCATCTATCTGTACGATAATTGTCCCCTCATCACTAGGAATTAGGAGTGACCTTTTGATTGATGATCCTTTCTTTCTCAATCTTCCTCCCCCCACTTGATAAGGTAGCCCAACCCCCCTAACCCGAAGTCAACGCCAATAATATGAGAGAAGGGGGCCGTCCCTTGCCTTATTGCTTGCTGGTTCTTGTGGTAACTGAGCCATTCATTACCCAGGGAAGTGGAGTCTAGCCCAAAACCAATGACAGTCGAACCAACCAATTTTTATTCTACCCATGACATGAACTGAAACCCCTAGAACAAAAGGAGGGACTTGTCAGACTATGACATGCACTCAGTGAAGCATTTGGGATAATAAAGAATAACTACTTGTAGTTACTATCTGACCGAGAGTATCTTCTCAAGTGGGATAGAATTTGTTATGATGCACTGAAGGGAAAGGAAGAGGAGGTTGATGAGCTCACCTATGAGCTTGAGGTCACCACAGACTCTTTGAAGAGTGCTCAATCAACCCTTCAAGAGTCAAAGTTACGGATAGATGAGCTTACCATGGAGTTGAGCTTAGTGCAATTTTTATCTCCAGTAGTTACAGTTCTGATATCTATGGCAGTTACTAGTGATGAGCATAAACCCACAGATAGTGGTAAGGAGCACTTTGTGGATGTGGCTACATCCATTACAGTTGTAGGTGCAGGTGATATAGATGGGATGGGTGCTTTGGTTGAGAATAGCAGAGAACTAGAAGTGGCATCAGGGGTCTCTGAGGATAGTCCCATGACAGGTGATGCAGAGCAAGTTATTGATAGCTCATGTGATGAGTTGATGGATTCTCCAGAGAGTTGTGTGACAGATCACCACACTACTCCATCATTTTCATAGGAGATATGTAGGGCATCATCTAGTGGGGGGGTCGATACTCATATTAATTTGTTTCCCTCTCCTGGAAGCAAATCAGAGATTATATCCCATGCAGTTGATTTTGATCAACAGCCTATTGAGCCATAGAGATGGAGAGATCAACTGAAGGTTTCAGGAGAGAAGGTTGATTCAACCTCATCTCGTTCTGATTGTACTCATAAGTATGTTAAGTACCTTCTTTGGATAGTAGAGTTTAAGGAGAGACGGTATGGGGTCTCAGCTGGTACTCACATTTGTGATTTGCAGTTCATTAGGAGTGCTTTGGAGGAGATAAAATCATAATATCTCCAATTGTTTCATGATAGGGAGTATGCTATTGGGTACGTAGAGAGGGTTTCTAGAGTATCTACACAATTAGCTGTTCAAGATCAGAGACATGTGCCATCATTTGATTCGAGTAATGAGGAGTGTGTCCCCCATGACTATGATGGTCAAACGTTGACACAGGCAGGTGCTTTTTATCTTGACTACATAGTGAGGAGTGCTCATCATTTCTCCTTTAGTCCACATGCAAATAACCTGATGATGCATAAGGATGGATTGGCTCAAAATTTACATCATCCATTGTGGGACGGAGGGTTTCCATCTACAAAAGATGGAACTATAGATTGCAGGTGTCTGACTATGTTATTTACAAAGGGTTACTTGTAGAGTCAGAGATCAGACTACTATCATACATATGTGTACCAGTTAGAGTTTGTAACCCCTTTGGTACAAAAATTTCTAGTGGAAACATGGCTTCAGAGAGGTTGCAGTGTTGGCAGGCATGATGGCTTGAGTAGTCCTTACAACGGTGATGGAGGAGAGATATATCATTCCCTTGACTTGGGAGGAGCAATTACATATCTTCCAGTACCTAGGAGGGATAGTCAGCACATCCATAGGAGTTATGTAGAGGTTAAAGGGGGATGTTGTGGTTTAGACTATTCAAGATATATTTATCTCCTCATGACTAATGGATGTGAATTTCAGTTGTATTGGGATCTAGGTCGTGTCAGGTATGGCATTTTGGATTGGACAGATCCTAATGGGCTACCTCATCATTCTCAGTGTAGTGAAGTTGAGGTTAGGATAGCGTAGCGGAAGTCAGAGGATGATATGCATGGCAGACTTCCATTCTGGTTGTGGGATCCAGGGATTCTTCCGTTTAGATTGCTCTACATTGTGGTAGTTTTTCACAACAGTACTGAGCATGGTTCAATATTTTTTGAGTGGGTGCAGTGGACAAGTAGTTGGGCATTTTTCAGAGTGATTTGGGGTCTCAGCATTCAGCTGAGGATTGATCGTAGAGTTCGGGATCCTTTTGGTGCATTAGGATTCTAGACATAGATTACTGGTGATTTACGCAACATGTACAGTGTGGAGAGAGCCTACAATTTCATCGTTGATTTACTTATACATGAGCTGATATTGATGCACAATTCTGGTGCGCATGAGATAGACAGATGGTATGTCACCTATCCATGGGTAATTGTGATTATGTTGGTGCTTCAGGAGTTGGTTAGAGATGTGTGGGACATTTCACAGTTCTTCCTTTGGGCCTTTGGTAGAGTGGAGTTTTTTTAGTGGAGATTGCTTGGGGACAAGCAATTTCAGGGAGGGTGGACAGTAATGTCCCCATTTTCTTGAGCATCAAATTTTGAAGGATTAGCCTATCATTCGACCCTCATAGGCTAGTGTTCCATGATTAGAGGGTCTAGTTGGGCGTTAATGAGCTCTTCAGGTGGCAGTTGACAGTGTTTACCTCTCCAGAATGTTGGTACATTCTGAGGTTAAGCTATTCAGAGGCTTCGAGTTCCATTTTGAGGCACTTACTATTTATAGTAAGTCAGTTGAGTGTCAATAGCTAACCTTTCTATTTTGGGAAAAGCATTTGGATGAGTAGTGGTTTATGTGGTTGACCTCCTGGTTCTGACGGAATCAAAAAATAATGAATATTTTTGGAGTTATGAGATTTTAATTATTAATAAAGTAATACTTTATTAATAATTATTTATGAAGTGCATATTATAATGTTTTATTAAAAGTGGGGTCATTTAATGATAAAAGACAAATTATGAAGTTAAGTTGTACCTGTATGCCTAGGAGTCACAACTTAAAGTTGTTTTTAAAAGAGGGCCACGTGAATATTTCATAAATACTAAAATGAATTAATTGTGCAAAAGGAGGAATGCCTAGAGGGAAAAAAGTAGAGAAAATGGAAATAAAGGGAAAAAAAGATAGAAATAAAGAAAAGGATGGAAATAAGGGGAAAAAAGATGGGAAGTGATTAAAAGGATGGAAATAAAAGCTTTCGTTCCAATTTTTCAAAAAGAAAGGTTTTCCTCTCATTTGAGCACCCAAGTTGAGAAATTTTCTAAATGTTGTCAAGGAGAAAAGAATAAAAGGGTGCAAAGTCCCCTCATTTGGGTATGTTGAATATTTACTGATATTGTTATGTTGTTGGATTGTGCATTCATCCCATGACTTTGATGACGAAAACCCTCATCGTTAAAATTAGTTTTGGATTTGAGAGATAATCCCTAGCTAGTCTATCTTGAGCAACTTCACACAGAGGTTGCACAAGTGCAAATTGAAGGATTTCAGTGAAATTTCAAAGTTTTGCATCATTTAGGCATTGCTGGTTTGATAGGGCTGAAATGAAGTTTTATTTGTGGAAGAAAAACAAAGATATTACTCCTTCTAGGTATTTGACCCAATTGATTCTCATACCAAGGCAATCATTTCCTAAGATTTTAGGAGCTTTTGTGGAGTATTTAATTTTTTGCACAAGTTTACCCCTCTAGAGGTGTACGACCAGCCTAAAAGGCACATTGGAATTTGGGCACCTATGTCAAAGATGTCTTTTGCATTTGGTTTGAGGTCATTCACAGACCTCGTGTGCATTTGGCGAAGGATTCAGTGGTTCCCAGCATTCATTCCATCAAGCTAAAAATCATATCAGACTATTGTGGTTTGCATTTTCTCTATACATGCACTTTCATTTTGTATAAGAACTCATTGGAAGACTTCAAGCAATAAAGTTAATGATTTCAGAATGTGTCATCTGTGAATTTGTGTTTGCATTACAATGTTTTATGTGTTTATGCTGCTACACTATTTTAAAAAAATAATTAAAAAAATTAGTGGGGACATTATAGAATTGTGCGACCTCTTCTTGCATTCCCTTAATAGGGACACTCAAGAGGAAGTGTAAAAACTTCCCTATAAATCATTTGAAGAAGCCCTAAAAAGTGCACTTTGAAATTGATCAAGCCACCATCGACAGTGGACGGAAAGTTTACAACACTAATGGAAAACTCAAGACTCCCAAAGACTCTAAAAAGAGCCCTTTGAAAGGTCCAATAGAAAAGAACATTAACATCATCACAAACTTGTCAAGCAATGACAAACCACATCAAAAATTTCAAAAGGGATATCAGGGACTAGGTCGCTCCCCCTATGATCTTGACACATATTACCTATTCCATGGAGCAAAAGGTCATGACATGAAAACCTGTTATGGATATAACAAGGCCATTTCAAAACTCACCACCGAACAACAACAAAAGTTCATGGTTTTCCTAAAATCTGACTGAAATGATAAAGACTTGCAAAATAACAAAAGTGTTGCTGACCAGGGAACTTCGAACCATATTGAGTGAATCAAAAAGTCTTTATGATCTAAGAAGCAGAACAAATAGATAAAATAAAAAATCTTTCTCGCAAGTGGTAAGCATGCTCAAAACCTCTCCCTCATATCGCAAGACATTCTTAGATGTGTTGGATGTGGGATGTTCAACACAAGAAAAGCCCACTACTTTCACCTTCAATGTCAAGAAACTTTTACAAGGTAGCAAAAATAGAACAAAGATAAGTCAAAGAGATTGTCATCAAATGAGTAGTCATATATGAAGGGTCGGTAATAAATATCATACCATTTTCCCTCCTTCAAAGGATGGGGTATCACAAGAAAAGCATTAAATAGAATACCACCATCCTCAGATTATATGACAGTCAAGACATCCAAACCATAGGGAAAGTGAACCTGCCACTCACTCTAGGACCCAAAACTGTCTCAAAGAAATTTATGTGATCGATAGAAAAACTAGCTATAATATGATTCTTGGAAGACAGTGGGTTCATGAAATGAAAGTTGTTGCTTCCAAGATATTCCAAGAACTCCATTTCCATCATATGGGAAAGACTCATGTCATCAAAGCAGATCCTGATCCCCTTAGTGTTTATAAAACAAAACAAGAGGAAAAAGAAAAGGAATTGAATGTAGGCATAAGGTCATAGGAGAAGGAAAAGTCTCCCAAGATGTAGCAAATGTCCTAGATATTTCACACCAAAACTTGGATCTGGTCAAAGAATTCCCCTTCGATTTTCATACAACAAAATTGTATGTGCTATTTGGTCTAGCAACCATCCCTTGCATTAATGATTATGACGCTAAAAGCTTATCAATTGGGACAATGGAAATCATTGAAGAAGGAGAAGAAAAGGAGGAAAGGTGAAAATCAACCTACGAATTCAGGGAAACGTCAAGATCACAAAGTACACAAGATTTATGGACCCTTCATTTTGACGGAGTTAGTTGCAAGACACGAGTGAGGGCAGGAATAGTACTTCCCCGACAGGAAAAGTTCTCCCCTTTGCATTTAGGCTAGACTTTTTCTACACAAATAATATCACCAAATATGAAGCTCTGTCTCTAAGAGTCATGTTAGCCATGAGAATGGGAGTTAAGAATGTCTCCACTTTCAAGGACTCTCAGTTAGTAATCAATCAAGTCACAAAAAATTATGAGATGAAATCAGAATGACTACTCCCCTACAAAGACACAATTTGCAAATTAATCCAATTCTTTTATTTATTTATAATAAAAGACATACCAAGAGAAGACAATTAGGTGGCAAACTCAATGGCCATGTCAACAACTATATTCGCATCTCACACCCAACTTCAAAACTTTGAATTCATCATAACAATACGAGGTGGGCCATTGCTAGAAAGTGATGAATTACAAAGTATCCTAAGCTATGTGATGGATAGAACAGAGATACCAACTAAGGATTATATCAAGAATTATGAGGCCATCCTAGAATACCTACATGCCTATTATGACCTCCCAAAAGTCTACCACAAGAAGGGATACATGCTCCTTCCCCATCCTAATTTTTATTTTGGAGATAACATGGAAATCCTTCAAGTAGATAAAAACTTAGAATTGCCACCAGCACCCCAGAAGTTCAAAGGACACCCTTCATTAACTGGCGATACAATCGATCTCAACATAGGAACCCCTGAAAAACTAATGATATTGAAATTGGGGGCAAACTTAGACAAAGAAGAATTGGAAGAGTTTACTGAATCTCATTGAATTTTTTGGTGTTTTTCTTGGACATATGCAGACATGCCTCGACTAGACTTGAAAGTCATAGTACATAATCTAGTAATGAAACCATATGTGAAACCCATAAAGAAAAAATTAAGGCCCATAAATCCCCAAGTAGAGGAAATGGTAAAAGAAGAGTTGGATAAGTTGTTAAACGTGGGATTTATCAAGCCTGTAGATTACTTAGATTGAGTATCTAACATCATTCTGGTCTTAAAGAAAAATGGAAAAATTTGAATGTCTTTATTTTAGAGATACCAACCAAGCTTGTCCTAAAGATGATTTCCCCTTACCATTCATAGACTAGATTGTAGATTCAAGTGTGGGATACAAAGTTCTTTCCCTCACGGATGGCTTTTCAAGGTATAATCAGATCAAAAACTTAGAGGTCGACCGGAATGAAACAACATTTACTACACCTTGGGGAACTTTATGTTATGTAGTCATGCCTTTTAGGTTAAAAATGTAGGAGCAACTTATCAAAGGGACATGACTCATATCTTCCATGATCTCATCCATAAGATGGTAGAAACATACGTTGATGACCTACTCACCAAGTCCAAACAACGATCAACACATGTTGAAGATCTTTGAAAAAAATTACCAGATTATGATAATATAACATAATTAAATCTAGAGAAGTGTGTTTTCAGAGTAACAACAGACAAACTATTGGGTTTTATAGTTTCATGAAGAGGGATAAATGTCTAGACCCTGCTAAGGTAAAAGTTATGTTAAATACCACTCCACCAACTAGTGAAACCGCAATGAGAAACTTCTTGGGGCAACTAGGTGCGATAAGTCATTTCATATCTAATATGACCTTTAAAATTCACCCCATCAATCAGCTATTAAAGAAACAAGTTGTGATAACCTAGATGGTAGATTGTCAGAATATCTTTGAACAAGTGAAGAAGTTCTTGTTAATCTCGCTGACACTTATGCTGCCTTAAACATGACAAACCCTTCATCCTTTATTTCATAGCCATGAATATCTCAATAGCTTGCATATTAGCTCAAGAGGATGATGATAGGAGAGAAGAGCAATATACTTCATTAGCTAAACATTATTTGAATATGACAAAAACTATACCCAGGCTGAGGAGTGTTTTGCCATAGTGTTTTCTACCAGGAGATTATGACATTATATTTTGAACAAGGAAACTAGAGTCATTATACGATCAGAACAACTAAGAATTTTCTTAAACCAACCAATGTTTTGTAGAAGAGTAGAATGATTCATGACATTATTGAGTGAATTTAAGTTAACATATGTCAATCAAAAATCCATCAAAGGACAAATACTATCCGATTGGTTAGCAGATAATCTAGTCGCTTAAGAGGATCCAATAAATAAAGACTTTTCAGATGAAGAGATCTGTGCAATTGACCTTGAGAAATACACTTCCTCGTACTGGTATCGAGACATTGTGAACTATTTAGCAAACAAGACCTACCCTAAAAACATGACCCCTTTGGGAAAAAGACACTTGTGCATCTTTGTTCCAATATATGTGCTCATCAATGACATGTTATATTAAAGAGCCTTGGATGGTATTTTACATTGTTGTGTGGATAAGGAGGAAGAACATAAAATCCTAGAGGAATGCCACAATGGAATCTTTGGAGGACACTTCGATGGTCATGCCACCACAAGCAAAATACATCGGCTAGGATAATTTTGGCCTTGCTTAGAAGGAGATGCCATTAAGTTCTTAAAAATCTGTCCAAAATGTTAAATTTATGCACATGTGCATCAAACACCAACGAGAGACTTACAACCAATTGTCACCCCTCGGCCTTTCTCCACATGGGGATTGGACCTGGTGGTAAAGATCTCCCCACCTTCGATTGGCAGACATTTATACATCATCACTGTGATAGAATACTTTACCAAATGGGTTGAGGCTATGTCTTTAACAAATGTGTGCTCATTTTTGTGTGAGTGTAGACATCAATAAAACCCTCCCTAACAACATTAACTTAAAGTCAAATTATGGAAGCTGGGAACAACCCTTGGCTTATGAGAACGTGACCACGTTCTGCTAGAACAACTCAAGGAAAGGTCATTTGATAAATGAATGTAAATTCCAGAGGAACAGAAAACCTGAGGAATCAAGGGAAGAAGAGGAGAATGTTGAGGAATACCCATTTAAGGAGGACTTTCTCAACATCATCAAGTCTCAGAAAACCCCAAACAATAGGATGGAACCCAGGAGAAAGGCCCTCCAGTTACTATTCAATTGAGTTCAGACCACGACCAAGATGAGAATATTGACTCAGAGGAAATGGAAGAAGGAGAAATCAGAAGCTAGATCAAGAAGGAAAATGGTGCTTCAGATGCTGATCAGCCAAGTTTAGATCATGGCCAAGTCGAGACTATTGAATCAGAGGAGATGGTAGAAGGAGATTCTAGAGGCCAAACCCCCAAGGAGAAGGAAAAACTCACACCTCTTGTGGAAGTCTCTAGAATCATTCTAGCTAACCCAGTGAAATCCCTACCAAAGTGTTATCACCTGGCGTTGGCCCCAGCTCCACATGGACCAACCAAGAAGGTTGGGTGACCCCTAAAAAGAAGGGTAAAGAAAATCAGACAAAGTCTACAGATGTGGGAATAGATGGGAAGGTAGGCAGACCTTCTCAAAGAGAAACAAGAAATAGCGAGGCCAACAAAGAAATTGCTATAGGATGACAAATCTTGGAGGCTATATCCAGGCGGGGTAAGAAATGAGAGTTCTCTCCTAGAATGTGAGGGGTCTCAATAGCCCCCAAAAGTAGTTCATGGTGAAGAACTGTATTTACGAAAACAAGGTTGACATAATTCTACTCCAGGAAGTTAAGATGAATGAAGAAAATTTCAAAAATTTCACCAATAAAGTCTAGCCTATGGCCGACTACCTGATCAACCCTTCTACTGGGGCCTTGAGAGGCCTTGTTACTATGTGGAACATGAACATTTTCATTGGCACCTACTTCTCTCATAACAAAAATAGTCTAGAAGTGAAGTTCACCATCAATAAGGAGGAATGGAAAATTATAAATATTTATGCCCCTAATACCGAAAGTGCTAGAAAGGAACTCTAGGAAAACCTCGCCCCTAGAATCAATATGGAGAAAAGGATGAAATGGATGCTGGTAGGTGATTTCAATACCCCTTTATTCCCCTTTGAAAAGTCGAGGGGCATCACTGACTACTCTGACAGCATGGTTGATCTAGATGACTTCCTTAATTAGACTAGTCTGATGGACATTGAGGTTAATAACCAACTTTTCTCCTAGACTAATAGAAGAAGGGGAGATCAGATAATTCAAGTAAAATAAGACAGATTCTTGGTCTCTTCCAATTGGGATATTGTTCAACACTCCACTCTAGGGTATAATGGCTTACTAACAGTGATTGAAACACTACTTTCTTTCATCAGTCTACCATGAAGCATAGGAAAAGGAATAGAATTTCCAAGCTCCTTGATAAGAACAATAGGGAAGTCAACTCTGAGGATGATTTGGGGCTTCTAGCCTCCAACTACTTCATGAACTTTCTAGATGAACAAAGGAACCTTACTGACTAGACTATTGTTGATGATCTATTGGACTGCATCCCTTCCATTCTCACTACTGTTGGCCCCCATTACTGAAGAAGAAGTCAAGGTTGTTGTGTTCTCTATGGGGGCTTTCAAAGCCCCAGGCCCGGAAGGGTTCCCCCTGGCCTTCTTCCAAGACTTCTGGGAAATTATTTGCTTTGATGTCACTGCTACTGTCAGGGACTTCTTCAGAATAGCCAAGATTCTTAAGCAAATCTATTCCACTTTCATAGCCCTTATTCCTAAGAACTCCCCTAAGAAAATGGTTGATTTCCACCCTATCAACCTGTGCAACACCATCTACAAGATTTTTACGAAAGTATTGGTCCTCAAACTCCAGCCCTTGCTTGAGAGCCTCATCTCTGATTATCAAAAAGGTTTTGTTCCTGGGAGGCAGATTGTTGACACGACCATCTCCACGCATGAAATTATCCATTCGATGGACAGAAACAACACCCCCAACATGGCTCTCAAGCTGGACATTTCTAAGGCTTATGACATAATATCTTAGAACTTCCTCTTTCTAGTCCTCAGGAAATTTAGTTTCGAGGATAAAATGATAACATTGATACAGGAATATGTCACTACGGTTAAATACTTGAATCTTGTCAATGGTTCTCCCTAAGGTTTCTTTAATGCATGCAGAGGTATCAGGCAGGGGGATCCCCTCTCATCCTACTTGCTCATCATTATGGAAGAGGTCTTGGGCAGGAATATTCTCTCTCATCTGGATAGACAAGATCTGAAGGGAATCAAAGCTACGTCAAAGGTGAGGCCATCGACTGTCCAACAATTTGTAGATGACACTATGCTTTTCGGAGTGGCTTCAATTGTGGAAGCTAGAAGATGGAAAAATATGCTAAACTCTTATGTTGATGCCTTTGGACAGTGTATTAATTATGAAAATAGTAATGTTTTCTTCTTTAATGCTAACCTGGTTCTTCAGGAAAAGGTTAAGAAAATTCTAAATTACAATCAAGCCAACCTCTTGGCGACCTACCTTAGTCTTCCCCTCATGGTTAAAGAAGTGACCCCCAATTTCTGGAACTTTATACTAGAAAGAATTCAAAGGAAAATGGAAGGATGGAAAGAAAAACTCCTAAGCCAAGCTGGTAAACACCAACTCCTAAAGGCCTCTTTGTAAGGCATCCCCACCTATTATATAACCCTCTTTAAAATGTGCAAGTACATAGCTGAGAAATTTGAAAAAATTCAGAAAACATTTCTATGGACTGGAGTGGAGGAGAAGAAAAGAATGTCTCTCATCAGTTGGGAGAAAATATGCCTTCCCGAGCTCCAAGGTGGTTTTAGAATAAGAAAGACTCAAGTGATGAATAAAGCCTTGTTGGCCAAGATTGGATGGAACTTCCTCAAGGAAGATAAGGACTGGGTTCTGTACATGAAAAATTTGGACAAAAATGAAAGATAAAACAATTAAATGCATTACCTTTTACCCAAAACCTTTCGAATACCTTAGATATCTTGAAGGATCGATGCATGCATGTTTGATTGCTTGAATGATTGGATGTTGATTGCTCACGTTTGTAGCATAACGATAGGATGAAGATTTGATGAAAGAAGATAGATAGAATATTAGAGGATTAGAAGAATATTTCGGCATAGTAAGGATATCAAACTCAATGCATACAAAATGGTCTATGAGAGGCCATATTTATAGGCAAGGCTAACTAGGGTTTTGATGTTGAACTCAGAACTATCTCCAAACACTCAGAAATACTGGCAAACCAGCTACCAGAACATGGAATTTTGTAGGTGATCTTTCGGATCACTTTAGACTTTGTAACTCCTCAACTGGATGCTTCTAACACCTATCCATTCTGCCTCAAAACCGCCCATTGATACGGTCACCTGTGGAGAAATGTAGACCAAAATACATATGCATTCTGCACTGTTCTTGACTTAACTGTGTTCACCTAGACTTGGATCAATCACAACTTGACTTTCAGAAGTCATCAGGACTTGCAATCTTGAACATAACACCTTCAAACAATTTTGAATAACATACCTGAACCGCATACCTTGACCATCAACTGCGGAGGAATACCACTTGAGTCTCTGCTACTAACTCTGTGTTGTTAGTACTTAGCCATTTTGCCTTAGTCTTTTGTGTTCGGACCAGAACCTTGTATGCAGGCTGTTCTAAGTTGAGTTCCCAATCATCCTTAACTCCATCATGCTCTATTTTCCTTGTTGCCATCAATGACAACATTGCCTAATCAGCAATGTATCTTGACTATGTTGCCAACAACCTCCCCCTTTGGCGTTGATGGCAACACTTAGTGAAAAATGTGTATCTACTCCCCCTTTCTATATACATTCTATTCTTTCAGTCCCCCTTAGGTGTTTGCCCATTTTTTACTAGTCTTCTTCTCCCCCTTTGACATCAATGGCAAAGGTGTATGTACAAGAGTCAAAATTATGTCAAAACTGCAAAAATTTTTATACTTTGCCACATATGTACACATACAATCTTGAGCTTAATTAGTTGTAGGTGAGAGGATATCCTTATACACAATATTTAATTGTGTAATTTCTTCATCCCATCGATTCATAGCTCTTTCCAAAATTTGGATGTGACCATTTATCAAAAAGACTGATTCTTCTGTCTTTTGCACGTCAGAGGGTGTGTCTATTCGCAAAGGTGCCTGTGCTTTTGCTGCAATACTAATCAATGAATCTAACTTGGGACTAATTTGTCCTCTCAATTGACATATTTTATTTTTCATGTGATCCCTCTTATTCACAAGATTACTTAACTCGTCATGAATATTAATTACTTATATTTCTTTGTTGCTCACCAACTTAGCTGGTAGGTCAAATGATTTAGAAATATTTACCAGCTACAGTTTCAGATCCTTTATCTTTTCTTCTAGATCTTTTGTGGCTTCTGACCAAGATAACAAAATTTGTATAGGTCACTTGCTTCTTTGATAGCACTCTATATGCCTTTCATTTTATTGTCTAGTAAAGCTTTGTCATTTGCTAACATAGTCTTCAACTCATTTAATATTTTCTTATCAAATTCTTGTCTCACTTTTGTCTCAGCAGATTTCTCAAAGGATTCAAAATGCTTACTTACAGAATTTATGAGTCCTTTTAGTTGACTTATTGAAAACAAAGAGGTTTCTTTCTGATATGATGGCATCAGCTTCTCCAAAATGCTGGATGCCTCACCAATCATTTCACTGTCCTGTATGTGAGACTTCAAATATTCTTCCTATGCCTTTGCCTACACAATTGATACCAGTTTAAATTTTTGTACAGGAGACATTGAGTCCAGGTTTTTTGGTCCTTAAAAAATTTAGGCTCATTCAGGACCTATTTCTTTTTCTCCAAAAATTCTTTGATCGACTCTGCAGTGTCTCTTGCTATACCAGAGACTTCTCCTTTATCCTATTCAGGGGGTTCCATGTCTTTGTCCTCATTTGCACAAATATTATGCACCTGATAATTTCTTCACCACTGCAAAGTTTGTCTTATCAACTTTCCAACGCGTGTAAAAACACAAAAATCTGACATGATATGCAAAAGTTATGACAGTTTTAAAAAAGAAAATTATTTTAAGCTTTAAAAAAAATACTTTTCACGGCGTGAAAACACTGTTCACGGCTTGAGACACTGTTCAAGATCGGAAGTACTGTTCATCGCTGGAAAGCACTATTCATGGCTGGAAGTACTGTTCATTGCTGGAAATATTGTTCATCGGAAAGCACTATTCATCGCTAGAAACACTGTTCATCGACGAAAGTACAGTTCACTGCCAGAAGTACTGTTCATCGCCAAAAAGCACTATTCACTGCTAGAAACACTATTCATCACCAGAAAGCACTATTCACCGCCGAAAACACTGTTCATCACCCTACAAACATTTGTTTAAATTTGACCTGCAACAAAAATGGTCAAATTATATGTTTTTTTCCACCTCTTAGCCCTTCTGGACACAACCACGAGATCTATTTTAGGCCTGGAGTTCACATGTAACAAATCCTTTGCAAAACTTGACAAACAAGGGTTAGAAAAAATGCAATTTTTTACAACAAAAACCTGCAAAAATCAAGAGACGTGGGTCCCACCGGGCATGCCAAAAATGTACACAAAAATTTTGGACAAAAATGAAAGATAAAATAATTAAATGCATTACCTTTTACCCAAAACCTTTTGAATACCTCAGATATCTTGAAGGATCGATGCATGCATGTTTGATTTCTTGAATGATTGGATGTTGATTGCTCACGTTCACAGCATAATGATAGAATGAAGATTTGATGAAAGAAGATAGAAGATTAGAGGATTGGAAGAATATTTCAGCAGAGTAAGGATATCAAACTCAATTCATACAAAATGGCTTGTGAGAGGCCATATTTATAGGCAAGGCTGACTAGGGTTTTGATGTGGAAGGAAGAAGATTTGATAAGATTTGATAAGGATTGGATTTTTGCTTTATTTGATAAAAGAGGGAATAAAACAAGATAGGATAAGATTTAAGAAGATAGAAAGAGATTTGATTTTCTGTTTTAAAGGAAATAAATCCTAAAAAAGATGAGAGGGATAATTGGTGAATTATCTAAATAAATCAATTAATTAGATACACATGAGTTACAATTTTGGAAAGAAAGTAAGAAGATATTTTTAAGATTTTATTAATTAAACAAATATTTAATTTATTTAATTAATTATAGGTAAATGGATAAATGACTAATTAAACAATTAAAAATAATTATTTAATTAGAGGGGATAAATGGCCATGAATAATTAAATAAATAAAATTTATTTAATTATAGAAGAAGGGATTATGGATAGAAAGGGAATAAATGAAATTAGTCAAATAAATAATATTTATTTAACTAATTAGGTGATGACATGGGTACCTAGGGCAAAACATGCTACAAGATGTCTAAATGATGTAATTGACTAAGTGTTGCAAGACATGGACATTTTTGGGTGTCTACAGGTTCAGATAATGAAAGCCAAGTACCTCCATAATAGGGAAAAGATTGAGTTAATTGAAAGGGAAAGCCTTCCTAAAGGTTTTGTCATCTGGAATAAAATGATCAAATCTAGAAGAACATTGTCCCAAGGTATCAAGTGGAAACTGGGAAAAGGAGACAAAATAAGGTTCTAGGAAGATAATTGGCTCCATGAGACTCCAATGTCCACCTAGAAAAATAGCAACATTAAGGACAAAGAAGTCACTTTTTTTGGGAAGTCTGTTAGTAACTAAATCTTGGGGCAGAACTAGGGGTAGAGGCAATGGAAGAACATCAGTGATTGCTGGGGAGGTAGCCAAATTGTGAAAAATGGATGTTTGTCTCTGCAATTGGAATTGAAGAACTATAAAATCCATTTATTCCCTAGAGAGGATAAAATGCTATGGGCCCATGACCAAAAGGGAGCCTTCTTGGTTAAAGTGGCTTACAATATGCTAACTAACAGAGGTTAGGATAGCAGCTTATGGAAGAAAGTTTGGAATAAAAACTTGACTCCTAAGATCATTTTTTTTTGGTGGGCTACCACTCACCACAAAATCCTCACCATGGATAATCTCAACAGGAGAGGATTTCAACTTGTCAACAGATATGCTCTCTGTCAGAAAGAGGAAGAATCTATACGGCATATCCTCTTCCACTGTGATTTCACTAAGGAGGTCTGGGGAAGGAGCTTGGTGATCATCAACATAGATTGGGTCTAAAATGAAAGCTGAATGGAATTCATACACAATTGGAGCTCCCCCTTTTCTCACCCAAGGATCAGAGAACTTTGGAGGCAAATCCCCCCTCATCTAGGATGGAGTATCTGGAAAGAAAGAAACAATAAAATTTTCAGGGAAATGACAAAGTCTGCTAAGGAAGTTTTCTTCTCCTTCTATAGAATGGTCTCGAAAAACACATCCATTTGTACCCTGAAGGCTCATAAGGAACCCCCACTCAAATGGAAATCTGGATTGCCAAGAACTAGGGTTTGACAGCTAACATAACTAACTTTAATAATTCTAAGCAGATCGCCAAACAAAGCACCACCTAGAGATCTCCCCCTAAGGATTGGGTCAAACTCAACTTTGACGGAGATGAGAAAAAGACCACCAGAGTGGCTAGTGCAGGTGGTGTCATAAGAACTGATCAAGGGAAGCTCATTGCTACCTATGCTGGAGGCATTGACACCTAATCCAATAACATGGTGGAGGGGTTAGCTCTTTTATGGGGTCTGAAGTTGGCTCTTTCCCTGGGCCTGAATAAGTTACAAATTAAGGGTGACTCGAAGATAATTATTGATGCTACCCTAAGCAAAACTGACAGTGGATGGAAACTCATATATATCATTGAAGACATCAAGAGCTTGTTGAATGGGTTCAAACAAAAGGAGATTGGACATACCTACTATGAAGGAAACAAAGTGGCTGATGGTATAGCCAACCTGGGTCAGAGCTTGAGTGAATGGAGATGTTGGAGACAATTTGGAAACCTCCCCAATTAAATTCAAAACCTCCTATGCACGGAGCATGACTCTATACCTAAGTCATCATGATTTTAAATCTCTTTAAGTCTAAGTTGTGGGCTTAGGATTGCCTTAGGAACTATAGGAGAAATGACTATAATAATAATGATTATTATATGAGGAAAGATACTAAAAGATTTAGGGATGGTATGGAACACCAACAGATTAGCCTTGAGAAAAGTTTTAAGTGCAAAAGGATGGCGTGTCACAAAAGCAACATGATAACAGGGATGAGACAAAGGGTTGATCACATGATCGATCACGTGCCTAGTGACCGGCTTATAACTCCTAATCTCCGTAACATCCAGCTCAGCAATAGCAATTATTTGATGGGCTGGCTTGCTAATTCGCATGAGGTGAAGTTATGGATTAATGTCTTTTCAAAGGGGAGATGCGTCAAGTTCATCATGAAATTGTGTGCCTCGAGCTATCTGCAGGATCATATTAACATCAAGGTTATTTTTTCACTGCAGAGTGCTTTCAAATCATCTGAGATTGCTAAGGGTGGTGAATAGAGCTGCTTACAAAGAGTTTCATTTCTGTCAAAAAATTTCACTAAGAGGGATTGCATTCTGCAAATGGGGGGATAGGACTTGGACTGAATCAGAATCCTATGAAGAATTCAGAAACAATGAGACCCTTTGGCACATTTGCTAGGAGGGTAGGGTGGCACCATTTTTAGAATGCCTTCAAGGGCATGATGAAAACTTATCTATGCAGTTTGTGTGATCTTGGAATAGTAGACATGTTCAAGTGGGTGGTGTTGGGTTTGAAGTTACTGAAGAAGTTATTGGGATGGCTACTGGGATGACTACGAATTCTATGAAACATAAGAAAACCAGAAAGGTCTTTGACCTAGATGGTATGGCCCTTTTTCTAAGAAAGGTGAAGCTTTACATAGCCTACAAGGAGGGTTTGATAGGGAGCGGCTACCTAAACCCTAGGACAATGTTTGCTACATGATTATCAAATACTTCACGCTTGAAGGTAGGTTCCGCCAGTTCTTCCACTACCATTTTGCATTACTAAATCATTTTAGGCGTAGTAAATTCATCAACTTTCCTTTTTTCTTGCTTTCTTCTCTGGAAACTTCTATAGAGGCCACCATAGAACAACACAAGAATGGCCCTAAGAAGCCTCCCATATCGCTTCACCAGGGGTTAATTTACAAGCTCTACATATTTCACCTTAGCCTCTACTCGCCTAAGAAAATCCTTACTACTCGGATTGACAGCCCCGCTGCCTCGTCTAAAAGCAAACTGAAACCCACCCATAGAAATCCCATGATTATCACGGAAATCACCCCCGAGCGGTACTCCTAGTCTCTTAAAACTGCCAAGTCCTCTTCAGCCAAGAAGAAAACCCCCATGCTGGCTTTCCCTAAGGAACATAGTGACCCAAAGGTGGATAACCCTAAAACCAAAAGAAAGCTGACTGTTAGTGATGTGAAAGGTGATACTCCCCTCAAGAAGGGTAAGGTGGGAAAAGAAGGGGAAAGTACCTTTGTGAATTCTGAGGATAACCCTAGAGTGGAAATTCATCATCTAGAGGAAGGGGATGATGACTCTATAGAAAGTGGGGATAGGAGTGTTGTTAAGAGCGATGAGGAGTATGTTGCTCCACAGAGTAAGGGGAGGGTCCCGTCTGCCAGGAGATCGACTAGATTGGTCGCCAAGCCCACCTCAGTGTGCAAGAAGCAGGATTACATAGTTGAATAGGAAGAGGCTGAGGAGAACCTAGATAGGGAAACCAAGGCTATGAACCAGGAGGACACTATGGTTCTTGAGACTGTGGATGAAGGACCCAACAACTTCCCTGAATTTAATGCTCAAATTTTGAAGATGGACAGCTCGAAGAAAACCATACAGGAAAATGATAATAAGAAAAAGGGTAAAAAGACTATCAGCAAAGGCAAAGAATTAGAAGACATCAACACCAGAATGATAGTGCTGGAGAAAAAAATTATGACTCTGGCTAGGTTTACTTCAAAATTCATGCATAGGTCTGCAACCACTTTGGCCGTGCTACAGGATATTAAACTCACTAGGCATGGGCTGAAGGACAAAGAACTCAAGGAGTATGAGGACATGTACCAATTCCTCACTAAGGATTGCGAGCAACTCTTCAACTAGCCCTTGGGGCTTTTCTGTGTTTTCTTTGCTTTTGTGTTTTGTTTATTGATTGTCTATCTATTGTCTTTGGTTCCTTTTTGTTGTGTTGTTTCTTTTTTATTAACTTGATGTGGTTCCCTTAGGGTTAATGTGTAATGGGTTTGGCACCCTTGTTTTGCCACTTAATATATCAAAAACAACTATGTTTGGAGTGGTAATCATAAAATTCATCTTGAATCAAATCATATGTAGGTTTGGTATCCCTCAAATGATTGTAACAGATAACACCTCATCATTTATAAATCCACAAGTGCTTGAATTGTGTGAGAGGTTTCACATTAATCACATCTTGGCCTCGATATATTACCCACAAGGAAATGGTCAAGCCAAGACAACAAATAAAACACTCAAGGGATAACGAAGGAGGAACCTCAACATAGATACCTTTTCATCATGGGCGAGGTAGATCTTCATTTGTTGTCTTATCCACTTCTAACATACCAACTATGCCATCATAGTCAAGATAGACATCCTCAATCTCTGTGGTATTATGTTCCACCATATTATTGTTGCTATGTTTAGGAAAAGGATCAGTGAATATTTGTAAATTTTGATTCAGAGGAGCTACCAGCTTATTTCCATTGTCATTCACACCGGTAACTTGTATCATGTTAGAATTGATGAGGTCTTGAATTTCATGTTTAAGACACATACATCTTTCAGTATCATGTCCCAGCGAGTGGTGGTCGTGACAATAAGCATTGGCATTAAATGAAGGTCCTTGTGGATTACTACTGTCAAAAGGATGAGCAGGATGGAGCTTCAAAAGATTGTTGTTCATTGCTTGAGTCATTACCGAATGGAGAGAATCCTATAATGGAGTAAATTATCTCTGATCTTGTCTAAATTGAAATGGTGCCCGAGTAGGCTTTGGAATAACAGACACTTGTGATTGAAAATTGTTTGAATGTTGCCCATTGATCTTAATGAAATTCCTGTTGTTGTTCTTGAATGAATTTTGAGATGGTCCAGCTACGAATTGACCAACATGAGCCAATGAGGTATGATTCTCATACTAACTAGCCGAAAGCTGGAAATCTCAAAGAGCTGCACATAAGTGTTGAAAATAACTATACTTCATCAACAATATCTTCTCACATACATTTGGTTGCAGATTCGTAATGAATACCTTTTGAAGATCCTCATCTTTAATCAGATATTGTATTTGTGAGATGAGGCCTTGATATCAACTTATGAATTCTGTTAATTTTTCTTTTGGACCTTGTTTACAATGAACCAATGTTTTCTTGGAAGTGTTACAATCACCTAAGGGATTCCAAACCTACATATTATTTGATTCAAGATGAATTTTACGATTACCACTCTAGACACAATTGTTAAAGGCATAGCCTCAACCCATTTGGTAAAGTATTCTGTCACAGTGATGATGTATAAATGTCTGTCAATCGAAGGTGGGGAGATCTTTCCCACTAGGTCCAATCCCCATGTGGAGAAAGGCCAAAGGGTGACAATTGGTTGTAAGTCTCTCATTGGTGTGTGATGCACATGTACATAAATTTAACATTTTGGACACTTTTTTTATGAAATTAATGATATCTCCTTCTAAGAAAGGCCAAAATTATCCTAGCCGATTTATTTTCCTTGCAGTGGCATGACAATCGAAGTGTCCTCCATAGATTCCATTATGGAATTCCTCTAGGATTTTATGTGCTTCCAGCTTATCCACACAATGAAGTAAAATACCATCCAAGGCCTTTTAATATAACGTGTCATCGATGAGCACATATCTCACAACAAAGATGCACAAGTGTCTTTTTCCCAAATGGGTCATGTTTTTAGAGTATGTCTTGTTTGCTAAATAGTTCACAATGTCTCGATACTAGTATGAGAAAGTGTATTTTTCAAGGTCAATTGCACATATCTCTTCATCCGAAAAAGTCTTCATTTATTGGATGCTTTTGAGGGATTAGATTATTTTCCAACCAATCAGATATTATTTGTCCTTTTATGGATTTCTGATTGACATATCTTAACTCGAATTCACTCAATAATGTCATGAATCATATTGCCCTTCTAGACAACATTGGTTTCTTTAAGAAAATTCTTAGTTGTTCTGATCATATAGTAACTCTAGTTTCATGGTTCAACATATAATGTTGTAATCTCCTGGTAAAAAAGTACTATGGTAAAACACTCCTTCTCAGCCTAGGTATAGTTCTTGTCATATTCTAATAATGTTCATCTAATGAAGTATATTTCTCTTCTCTCCTATCATCATCCTCTTGAGCTAACATGCAAGCTATTGAGATATCCATGGTTGTGAAATAAAGGGTGAAGGGTTTGTCATGTCTAGGCGGCATAAGCATCGGTGAGGTTAACAAGAACTTCTTGTTGGCAAGAGACACTGCTCTAATGAAGAATTGCATGTTGTCATTAATGGCAATAAGGCAATGGTATTCCACTGACATGAAAAAGAGACATTACTCTGGAAGACCAATTTGGTTTGGCAACAAGGCACAGAAGTATTTTGGTCCAAAAGGTTAAAATGAATAAGTATGAGCAGTATTCAGAGCAAGTGACAGAAAGTGGGTCAGTATGCATCCACAGTTGAAGATTAGTATATGTGGTTCATAACAATTTGATGATGATATGTTCCAGTGCTCAAGTCTTGACTTCCTCCAGAAGTCATATTGTAAAATATCTAAGTCTAGGTGAATGGAGCCAAGATAGGAACGGTGCACAGTGCTAGAGAAAAAGGGTCTGCATTCCTCCGCAGTTGCATATTTTGTTTTGCAAATCTGAAGGTATGCTAAGAGGTTAAGAATGAATGTTGGTTATGAATATTTGAGTCTCTTGTGGTCCACAGTAAGAGTTTTGATGTGACAGATGAATTGGCCAAGCACGTTCTTAAGAGATAGGCCGACATGCATGTAAAATCCATATGCAGAGAAGATATATTGTTTGAATAATAAATCTAAGTGGTTGTATAATTGGTACTGACCTATATGAATACCATTATATGTTTGGTTAGGTCCGCATTACTGTTTGTACACATGATCAAGCCAACAAGGTAAAATACATTGTATACACGCTTCATGTCTGGCTTGACAACCAGATTATGAAATGAATCTTGTTGCAAATATAAATACTTGATGGATTGTGATGTTGAGGTGTGTGTGTGGTGTAATGTGTGAATTTGAAGTGTGAAGGATTATGAGTAGAGTGCAGAGCAGAGAAAGAAAACAAGGGCAAAAAATAGAGTATATGTAGTAGAGTTGAGAAGCAGGGAAGAATAAATGAAGACTTTTGAATCTGTGTATTGAGCCTTCAATGGAACTGTAATCCAACATATGGTAGATGCATTCACAACAGTTCATTACTGGTAGTGAGCCAATCCTTCTTCTATCTTCTATCTTTCCTTCTTAGTGGACAGTGAGTCCACTTGGACAGTGATTCCACTTGGACAGTGAGTCCACCTGTAGTGAGCATTTCTTTGGGCAGTGAGCCATATGTAATCTGGTATTGTTATCATAATATATTGTGAGCTAACACTCACCGTGGTTTTTCTCTTTTTGGGTTTTCCACATAAAATTCTTGGTGTCCATGTGTTATGTCTTTTTGATTGTTTTTCTTATGCTTATTCTGCTTTCATGTTATTAATTTTGGAAATTGGATTATTGAACATGTTAAGAAGTGGTTTTGCATAATACTGATTCACCCCCCTCTCAGTATTCCTTATATTCAACAATTGGTATCGGAGCAAGGTTCCTTGGAAGAAGCCTAACAACTTGAGGAAGATCTAGGAGAGTTCTCTCATTGTAGCTAGGAGATTTGGAAACTTCTCAAACAATGTTGAACTGGAAGCAGCTCTTATTGATCTTGAAAAATCTGAAGCAGAAATCAAGGATCTAAAGGATAACATACAAGAAGCTGATGAATGCATCCTAAAGCTAAAAGAATAAGTTAAGAAATTGAAATAAAAATACAAAGAGGTTAGTGAACAATTGATATTAGCAAATGAAACCCTGGATGATTTGAAACTAGAAGTTATAAAAAGAGCTAAAGCAGAAGAAGATCTAAATTTGATGGTAAAAAGCAAGTTAGAAGAATGTGCCAGACATGAAAAAAAAAGTTGTGAGCCTGAAATCAGACTTGGAAAAAGCTAAGAGCTATGAAGATAAGTTCAAGATAAGTTCTGCAAAACTTGATGAGATGATTGCTACTCAAAAGAGTTTCGATGACAAGCAAGGCTTGGGATTTGAGAAAGGAAAATGTTCAAAATCAGGTCAAGCAAACATTGAGTTGAAGAAAAATAAAGGCAACCAGTTCAAGAATCAAATAAGAAGACCTCTGGTCAGACAACCAAATGCTTAAAGGTACC
Organism: Cunninghamia lanceolata; assembly: GCA_027924645.1. Lineage (NCBI taxonomy): Eukaryota > Viridiplantae > Streptophyta > Pinopsida > Cupressales > Cupressaceae > Cunninghamia > Cunninghamia lanceolata. The sequence goes on along the minus strand of BSBN01000206.1, from coordinate 1,811,779 downwards.
CATCTTTCAATGGCCATTATTTTAATTGCAATAAGTTTGGTCATAAAGCTACTTAGTGTAGGAGTAGAATAAATTAGAATGTTCCATCTTTCTCTAGTCAATGTTTCAATTGCAAGAAAATTGGTCATAGATCAAATGAATGCAGAATTCTGGTATGGAATGACTTTTACAATGCAAGGAATACTCAATCATTCAATGGAAAGTGTTTTGCATGCAATAGATTTGGACATATGGCTAATCAATGTAGATCAAATCCAATCAATAGAAGGAATCAAAGACTAAGGAATGTGGTATGCTACAATTGCAATAGGTTTGGACATGTTGCAAGATTTTGTAGAAGAAAGATTGAGAAGGAAGATTATCCTACAGAGAAGAGGAAAACAGACCAGAGAGAAGATAAAGGCAAGAACAAGATTGATCTAGTGGAATTCAAGAAGGAAATGAGCAAGGTCTGGATTAAGAAAGATGTCAATAAGGATAAGGATGCATATGTACCAGTTTCTAGTGTAGATGCTTCCTCTGGGAAGTAAATTGAGAGCTCTGGCTTAGGAGGAGCTGTGTTGATTCAAAACCCCCAACCAGAAAGTTAATGCTGGAATCCGGCACGAAGATATGTTGAAAAATTGCATATGATAGATCCTTTAAAAGAAATTGCGGTGAAAAAGGTTCAAGTGTGGAGCATTGCATAGAAATCCTAATAGACTATATTCTACAGAAATGTGTTTTGACAACTTTTAAATAATAGCATTTATGATGTTTAGGTTTTCGCAAGTGAAAGTTAAAAGGGTTGTATTTGAAGGAAGGATCACTTTGCAATCAAGCTCTCAAGTGCCTAAGGTAAACAGAAGCAAAAATTCTAGCAACAACAATGATCTCCAAAGCAATTCAAGGCAAGATCAAGCCAAACCTTAATTTAGTGAAAAGAGGTATTTTTCGTATTTGAAACCCTACTATAATTGACATAACTGAAAGAGCCCTGACCCAAATTTAAAAAGCATCCAGTCAAATCAACAGAGGTCAATCCAAATAGTGCATTTTTTGGGATTCTGTTCAATGTGATGCATGCAGAAGATATTAGGGCTTATATTCATGTTGCCATTGAGGAACACAGAGGTAGTCAACTCACAGACCTATATATAAAACATCTAAGTGGTGATACATTTGATCTAATAGAAGATTACAAGGCATTGGAGGAGAAGAAACTTATTCAGTATATAGATTTTCCAATTTTTACAGAAGATGAATGGGTCCGGTATGTCTTAAGTTGAATTCATGATGAGTTTATGTGGGTCAACTCTACATTCAAGATCACTAAAGATGCCATAAGGGCCGTCATAGGACTAAACTCTACTGGTACAGTGCCTGTATTGAAGGCTGTGAAAAATGATATAGTGTTGAAAGACACCAGAGAAAAATTTGATAAAAGGGCTTTGACAATCAGCGACATAAAAGATCATGTAGTTAGATTTGTATCCATGGTAATTAGGTATAAGGTCTACTTCACAAACTGTGAAAACTATGTGTCTGATACTACCATATACACTGCCTATCAAATGATCAAGGAAAATGCAGAGTATGACCTGTGTGAACTGCTCCATCAATAGTTAATGGAGAACTTGAAGAAAACAAAAGAAAACAAATACCCTTTCAAATTTAGTATGTTGATTTTGTGCTTATTTTTCTACTTTATGCAAGAATTACTAGGCATGAAGAATCATTTTTGGACTGGAGACAAATCGGTTACAGTACAGATTAGGAATCGGTTAAATAGTATAGGAAACATTGATACTCAAACTACATCCCTATGGGGCTATTTCAAGAACTTCCAAAAGTTAATGCAATCTAGAGAAAGGATTCCTAAGACCATTGTGGAGAAATACAAAGATGATATATGCTTTATTATAGACAAGGATCAATGTATGATGGAGGTCGTTGAGCCTGGAACTGTCTGGATCTTACCAATGGGATATGAAGATGATGGAAAAATATTGGAAAACTATGCCCAACATATGCTAAGAAAGCCAAGGGACTCCAAAGAGGAAAGATTTGGAACCTATGAGGAGTTGTCAACAAAAGTCTTTGTTGAGCAGAGAAGGCCAGAAATTTCAAAGAAGGCCCAGAAAATGGCAAAAGATTATGCACAAAGCAAAGGTTTCACCAAAGAATAAATATTAGCCACAAGAGCTAGAGTCGAGGTAGAAAGAGTAGCTAAAGAAAAGGAGAAGGAGCAAGAAAAGGAAGTAAATAAAGCTTTGGAAGTTCAAAATACACAACAAGAGGCACCTGTTGCATCAAAAAGAAGAACAAGAAGTACTGGCTCTTCTGGAACAACATCCAAACCCTCCAGTATTCCTTCCACTACAATTGTAGAAGAGAAAACATGCAAGAGGAAAAACACCAAAGGTCAAAGAGTGTATGTCAGTATTGATCCAATTGATGATGAGGAAACTGAGACCAATGAAGAAGTGAAGAAAATGAAGACACAAAGTGTGCCTCCCTTAGTTCTCAGCAAGGCAAACCCTCTAGTACCTCAAAAGGGAAGACATCTAGTAAGAGTAAAGAAAGAAAGAAAGCTAAGAATGTAGTACCTGCAGAAGACCAGGATACAATGAGCTTAGAGGAAGTTGTAAGGGCTATTACAATTGATGGCAACCTAACACCCATTGCCAAATTCTATGATGAATACAATAATGCAGATAAGAAAATCATTGAAGATGCGATTGTCAAATACTTGTGTATTTACAATAAGGCTCTCATTGAAATCATTACTGATCTCCCTAACACCTTGGGTAGTATCATGACTACAAGGAAATATGTTGCTATGACAAAGGATATCGAACTCAGAGAACACATACTAATAACATTATGTTTGAAGATCACTCCTAAAGACAAAACAAAAATTTCAAAAGTGCTTAATAAGGAGTTTAGAACAAAGAAAATAATGAATATTCTTATGTCAGATGACTTTGATAAAATAGTAAAGGAAACTGAGGAAGTCACTCTGAGAGTACTAAAGGAACATCATCTTCCAACTATACATGAAAAAGAAGAAATAAATATTGGAGATGATACATATTTTCTTGATGTGCACATGGATCAAGGTGATAAAGAGCCAAAGGAGAAAGAAGATTTAGTCCATGTCACTGATCCGAATACTGCCATTGAGGATCAACCTAAAACTAAAGAACAAAACAAAGCTGATGAACAAGCTAAGATAAGCCCTAAATCGGACCAAAAAGCAAATGAATGTAAAGATATGGATCCTTTGAAACCAAACCAAGAAGAAGTCTTTGGTAGAGTAAGAGACATTGTGGAGTCTGTTAAGGAATTTTTGGGGAAAGAAAGACAAGTCTTGGATGAGCTTGAGTTTTTGCAGGGACCCATAAATTTAAATTTTGTCTCCTGTGTAGAAATTCAAACTAGTGTTAGTTGTTCAAGCAAAGGCACAGGAAGAGTTGATGAAAACACATATACGGGATAATGAGCTCATTGGTCCAACATATGATGTGTTGGAGAAGTTGATGCCTGAATACTAGAAAGATACATCAATGCCATCAACTGACCAACTTAAAGACATGATAACATCAATCAGAAATCATTTTAAATCATTTGAAAAATCCATAGAAACAAAAGTCAGAAGGGAGTTGGATGAGAAAAGATTAGCTGAATTAAAGACCATGCTAGCAAATGATACAACTCTGTTAGACAATGGAATAAGAAGTATACAGAGTACCATTAAAGAGCCTTTTGATTTATACAAATTTTTTTATCATGACCAGAAGCCACAGAGGAATTAGAAGAAAAGATCAAGGATCTGAAAATGCAGCTGACAAACCTTTCTAAGTCATTTGATCCGACAGTTGAGTCAGACATCAGCAAAGAAATACAAGTGATCAATATTCATAATGAGTTAAGTAATTTGATAAATAAGAGAGATCAAATGAAAAATAGAATGTATCAGTTGAGAGGACTAATAAGCCCTAAGTTAGACTCAATGACAAATCTTGCAGTAAAAGCACTACAGACAAAAGCACATATTGACACACCCTTTGATGTACAAAAGGTAGAAAATTTGGTCTTCCTTATAGACTATCACATTCAAATTTTGGAAATAGCTAAGAAATGATGGGATGAAGAGATTACATAATTAAAGATTGTGTATAAGGATATTCTTTCACCTACAACTAATTAAGTTGAAGATTGTATGTGTACATATGCGGCAGAGTATGAAAATTTTTGTATTTTTGACACAATTTTGACTCTTGTACATACACTTTTTCATTGATGTCAAAGGGGGAGAAGAAGGCCAATGAAAAATTGGCAAACACCTGAGGGGGAGTGAAAGAATAGAGTGTATATTGAAAGGGGGAGCAGATACACATTTTTCACTAAGTGTTGCCATCAATGCCAAAGGGGGAGATTGTTGGAAAGAGACACTGCTCTGATGAAGAATTACATGTTGTCATTGATGGAAACAAGGCAATGGTATTCCACTGACATGACAAAGAGACATTACTCTAGAAGACCAACTTGGTTTGGCAACAAGGCACAAAAGTATTATGGTCCGGAAGGTTAAAATGACTAAGTATGAGCAGTATTCAGAGCAAGTGACAAAAAGTGGGTCAATATGCCTACAGAGTTGAAGATCAATATATGCGCTTCAGATATGTTGTTCATAGCTATTTGATGATAATATGTTCCAGTACTCAAGTCTTGACTTCCTCTGGAAGTCATACTGCAAAATATCTAAGTCCGGGTGAACGGAACCAAGACAGGAATAGTGCACAGTGCCAGAGAAAAAGGGTCTGCATTCTTTCGTAGTTGCATATTTTATCTTGCAGTTATGAAGGTATGCTAAGAGGTCAAGAATGAATCTTGGTTATGAATCTTTGAGTCTCTTGTGGTCTGCAGTAAGAGTTTTGATGTGACAGATGAATTGGCCAAGCATGTTCTTAAGAGACAGGTCGATAGGCATGTAAAATCCATATGCAAAGAAGATATATTGTTTGAATAATAAATCTAAGTGGTTGTATAATTGGTGCCAACCTATATGAATACCATTATACGTTTGGTTAGGTCTGCATTACTATTTGTACACATGATCAAGCTGACAAGGTAAAATACATTGTATAGATGCTTCATGTCTAGCTTACTAACCTGATTATGAAATGAATCTTGTTGCGGATATAAATACTCAAAGGATTTTGATGTTGAGGTGTGTGTGTGTGGTTTAATGTGAAAATTTGAAGTGTGAAGGATTACGAGCAGAGTGCAGAGTAGAAAAAGAAAACAAGGGCAAAAAACAAAGTATATGTAGTAGATTTGAGAAGCAGGGCAGAATAAATGAAGACCTTTGAATTTGTGTATTGAGTCTTTAATGGAATTGTAATCTAGCATATGGTAGATGCATTCACAATAGTTCATTACTCGTAGTGAGCCAATCCTTCTTCTATCTTCTATATTTCCTTCTCAGTGGATAGTGAGTCCACCTGTAGTGAGCATTTCTTTGGGTAGTGAACCCCATGGCAGTGAGCCTTATGGTATTGTTATTGTAATCTATTGTGAGCTAACACTCACCATGATTTTTCCCTTTTTGGGTTTTCCACGTAAAAATCTTGGTGTCCATGTGTTGTCTTTATGGTTGTTATTCTTATGCTTATTCTGCTTTCATGTTATTTATTTTGGAAATTGGATTAATGAACATGTTAAGAAGTGGTTTTGCAGAATACTAATTCACCCCCTCTCAGTATTCCTTATATTCAACACTTCTTCACTTGTTCAAAGGCATTCTAACAATCTATCGTCTAGGTTGTCGCAGCTTGTTTCTTTAATAGTTGATTGATGGGGTGAATTTTAAAGGTCATATATGGTATGAAATGACTTATCACACCTAGTTGCCCCAGGAAGTTTCTCACCATAGTTTTGCTAGTTGGTGGAGTGGCATTTATCACTACTTTTACCTTAGTGGGGTCTAGACATCTATCCCTCTTCATGAAACTATAAAACCCAATAGTTTGCTTGTTGTTACTCTGAAAACACACTTCTTTGGATTTAATCTTATTTTGTATTCTCATAATCTGTTAATTTTTTTTCAAAGATCTTCAACATGTGTTGATCATTGTTTGGATTGGTGAGTAGGTCATCAACGTATGTTTCTACCATCTTATGGATGACGTCATGGAAGATATGATTCATGGACCTTTGATAAGTTGCTCCTGCATTTTTTTAACCTGAAAGGCATGACTACATAACATAAAGTTCCCCAACGTGTAGTAAATGTTGTTTTATTCTAGTTGACCTCTGAGATTTTGATTTGATTATACCCTGAAAACCCATCCATGAGGGAAAGAAATTTGCATCCCACAGTTGAATTGACAATCTAGTCTATGGGTGGTAAGGGGTAATCATCTTTAGGACAAGCTTGGTTGATATCCCTAAAATCAAGACATTCAAATTTTCCATTTTTCTTTAAGACCAAAACAATGTTAGATACTCAATCTGAGTAATCTACAGGCTTGATAAATCCCATGTTTAACAACTTATCTAATTCTTCTTTTACCATTTATGCTACTTAGGGCTTTATGGGCCTTAATTTTTACTTTATGGGTTTCACATTTGGTTTCGCTACTAAGTTATGTACTACATAACTTTTGAGTCTAGCCGAGGCATGTCTGCATGTCCACAAAAAATGTCAAAATATTCAATGAGAAATTCAATATACTCTTCCAATTCTTCTTTGTCTAAGTTTTCCCCCAATTTCAACATCCTTGGTTTTTCAGGGTTTCCTATGTTGAGATCGACTATATCGCTAGTCAAAGAAGGGTGTCCTTTGAACTTCTTGGGTGCTAGTGGCAATTCTAAGTTTTTGTCTACTTGAAGGATTTCCAAGTTATCTCCAAAATAAACATCGGGATGGGGAAGGAGCATGTATCCCTTCTTGTGGTAGACTTTTGGGAGGTCATCATAGGCATGTAGGTATTCTAGGATGGCCTCATCATTCTCAACATAATCCTTAGTTGGTATCTATGTTCTATCCATCACATATCTTAGGATACTTGGTAATTCTTCACTTTCTAGCAAGGGCCCACCTCGTATTGATATGATGAATTCAAAGTTTTGAAGTTGGGTGTGAGGCGTGAACATAGTTGTTGGCATGGCCATTGAGTCTACCACTTGATTCTCTTCTCTTGGAATGGATTTTATGATAAAGAAATAAAAGAATTGGATTAATTTCTAAAAGGTGTCTTTGTAGAGGAGTATTCATATTGATTTCATCTCATAAATTTTTGTGACCTGATTGATCAGTAACTGAAATTCCTCAAAAGTGGAGACATCCTTAACTCCCATTCTCATGGCTAACATGACTCTTAAAGATAGAGCATTGTATTCAATGATATTATTTGTGCAGAAAAAGTCTAGCCTAAATGCAAAGGGGAGAACTTTTCCTATTAGGGAAGTACTATTCCTGCCTCCACTCTTGTCTTGCAACTAACCCATCAAAATGAAGGGTCCATAAATCTTGCATACTTTTTGAGCTCTATGTCTCTGTGAATTTGTAGGTTGATTTTTGCTTTTGTTCCTTTTCTTCCCCTTCTTCAATGATTCCATTGTCCCAATTGATAAGCTATTGGTATCATAATCATTAATGCAAGGGATGGCTTCTAGACCAAATGGCACATACAATTCTGTGGTATGAGGATCGAAGGGGAATTCTTTGACCAGATCAAAGTTCTGGTGTGAAATATCTAAGACACTTTCTACATCTTGGGAGACTTTTCCTTCTCCCATGACCTTTATGCCTACATTCAATTTCTTTTCTTTTTCCTCTGGTTCTATTTTGTAAACACTAAGGGGATTAGGATCCACTTTGATGACATGAGTCCTTCCCATATGATGGAAATGGAGTTCTTGGAATAACGTGGAAACAACAACTTTCATTTCATGAACCCAACGTCTTCCAAGAATCATATTATAGCTAGTTTCTCTATCGATCACATAAAATTTCATGGAGAGTGTTATGGGTCCTAGAATGAGTGGCAAGTTCACTTTCCCTATGGTTTGGATGTCTTGACTATCACATACTTTGAGGATGGAGGTATTCTATTTAAAGTTTTTCTTGTCATACCCCATCCTTTGATAGAGGGCACCTATGACCACTCGTTTGATGATGATCTCGTTGACTTATCTTTGTTCTATTTTTGCTACCTTGTAAAAGCTTCTCAACATCAAAGGTGAAAGCAGTGGGCTTTTCTTGTGTTGAACATCCCACTTCCAAAACATCTAAGAATGTCTTGTGATGTGAGGGAGAGGTTTTGAGCAAGCTTACTACTTGCGATAAAATGTTTTTTTAATCTATTTGTTCTGCTTCTTAGATCATAAAGAATTTTTGATTCAACTCAATGTAGTTCAAAGTTCCTTGATCAGCAACACTTTTGTTATTCTGCAAGTCTTTATCATTTCACTTGGATTGTAGGAAAACCATGAACTTTTGTTGTTGTTCGGTGGTGAGTTATGAAATGGCTTTTTTATATCCATAACAGGCTTTTGTGTCATGACCTTTTGCTCCATAGAATAGGTAATATGCATGGGGATCATAGGGGGATCGACTTGGTCCCTGATATCCCTTTTGAATTTTTTGACGTGGTTTGTCATTGCTTAACAAGCTTCTAATGATGTTAATGTCTTTGTATATTGGACCTTTTGAAGGGCTTTTTCTGAGTCTTTGGGAGTCTTGAGTTTTCCATTAGTGTTGTAAACTTTTTGTCCACTATCAATGGTGGCTTGATCAATTCGAAGGGCACCTTCTAGGGCTTCTTCAAGTGATTTATAGGGAAGTTTTCACATGTCCTCTTGAGTGTCCCTATTAAGACAATGCAAGAAGACATCGTACAACTCCATATGATCCATATTTGCAGCACTTGTGGATGAGTAGAGCACTTGTATCCATCACACGATGAAGTGTGTCACTAATTCAGTTGGTTCTTGTTTCATGGTGAGGAATTAGTGAATCCCTATTTTAACGAGTTTGTCCTTGTCAAAATCCATGACAAAATCCCCTACAAGTTGTCGAAATTAATGGATAGAGGCTTCTGGAAGGAGATAGTACCAATCCAAGGTGATTTCTTCTAATTTTTTGGGAAAATTTTAGTGATGACTCTATTCCAAGGGAGAAGTTCCCTCATGTTAGTGGTCCATGCCTTAATATGCGAGTTGGGAACTCCTTCTCTTTTAAACTTAGACAAATCTAGAAGAGGTTGTGTTAACATTACGCTTCGTATGGTATGGTCTAGTGGTTCCTTCAAGTACTTGAGGTATGTGCCTCAGAATACACTTTTACATTGTGGGGTTGAAAGCATTAACCCCACAGGCAGACTTTGATATGCTAGCATAGCGACTTGGTTTGGTTGACTATTTTGCATTGTCTGAGGATTTTGCAATATTTGGTTCCCATTTGGGAAGACTTCATTACTACCATTTTGAGAATAGAAGTTGAGGTAGGTGGGTACTAAGAGGCCCCTTGGTCTTTTTCTACCCTATTGTTGTCATCTAAATTTTCTCTTTTTTCTTGAATGGATTATTCCACCTCGAGGGTCCTAATCCTTTGGACTAGTGTTGCAACGAGATCTACAGGTGTAGGAGCTCTTTGTGTTTCCTCACTTAATGGAATTTTAGTTCGGGTGTTTTCATGACTTGACCCTCATATTTGTTCTCATTCACATTGATCTTCTCGAAGAGTGACACACAAGGCCTCTTGAGCATCTTTCGCATAACATTCTGAGGTGCAGGCCACTCCATAATTTCCTTAATATTGTCTGGATCTACTACAATCCCTTCTGTTGAAATGGTGTGACCTAGATAATGCACCCTACTTTGGTAAAAAGTACACTTGGATAGCTTACCAAAAAGTTTATGCTCACTTAAGCACGGTAGACAATCCTCAAGTGTTTATCATGCTCTTCAATTGACTTGGAATAAATCAAGATGTCATCCAAGAATACTAACACAAAATCATCCAAACAATCTCTGAATACATTGTTCATTAGGTTCATAAATGTTGCAAGCACATTAGTTAACCTGAATGGAACCACTGTGAATTCATAGTGATCATAATGAGTCCTGAATGTTGTCTTCGAGATGTCCTCATCCTTAATCCATAATTGATGGTTACCAATTCTAAGGTCTATCTTAGATAACACTTTAGCTCCTTTCATCTGATCAAAGAGCTCATATATTCTCAGAAGTGGGTACTTGTTCTTTATGGTTTCCTTATTGAGCATCCTATAATCAATGCACAAATGCAAAGTCCCATCCTTCTTCAAAAAAATGACCAGTGCAACCCAGAAAGACACACTAGGTCTTATGAACCCTTGGTCCAATAACTTCTGCAATTGTGCTTTCAATTCATACAACTTAGTGGTGGTCATCCTATAAGGTGCTTTCAATTGAGGCTCAATCCCAGGTAGCAAATCAATTAAAAAGTCAAACTCCCTTTTAGGTAGCAACTTAGTTAACTCATCTGGGAACACATCTTGGAACTCCTTAAGGATAGCATAGTCATCAAGTGATGGTTCCATGTTATCAAGATCTCTAACCTTAACTGCATAAATGGAACATCCCTTCCTTTTAGCTTTCTTTAACTACATAGCTGAGATTTGCCTGAATTCAAGGGGTCTCCTAGAACCATGAATCTCCACATGATTCCCTAGATCATCCAAACATCTGACACTCTTATCCTCATAGTTTACAATAGACTTATGTTTCGGTAGACAATTAATCCCCAAAATCACATCATAAGACCCTAAAGGTGCTACATAAAGATTGACCTGAGTTTGGAAACTTGGAAGGTCTAACTCACTCCAAGCAAGACATGAATCTACCCTCTTTTCTACTCGATTTCCATACCGAACCATTCATGAATTAGCCATATAACCTAGTCGAATAGATAAATTGGAACTACTCCTTGGTCTACAAAACATTCTATTGCTCCAGTGTCAATTGATATAGAAATAGGATGGCCATAGAGCTTACCGGTACATTGGATCGGTGTTGCTTGGAAATCTTCTTTTCAATTGTCAACTGATGCATGAATTTGGTGTTGTGGTGCTCTTAGCTGGTTTCTATCCCTTCGATCCATTTCCCATTGAGGATACATACTGGCATAGTGCTCTCCTCTACATGTATAACATCCACCACGAGGTGCTCTAGGTTTATCTAACATATCTCTCTTGTTATTGTTGTTGTCACTATTTAAGTTGCCTCTTTTGTTGTTTCCATTCTGATTCCCACTATTTTTGTCCTAGGAGTTGTTGCCTCTTTTCAAATTTTGAATCCAATGATTGTTGTTACCTTGATTGTTGATGTTGTTCTAATTATTGTTGTTACTCTGTAACCTATGATTTCCAAATTTCGCATCTCTACCCTTGCGATAATTGGCAACTTATTGCAAATTCTATTCCTATTTTATTGCTTTTTCAAATACTTCATCCATAGTCAAGGGATTATGAATGTCCACATCTACCCCAATATGAGGTCTTAACCCCATGATGAACTTCTAAATTTTAAACCTCTCATCCAACTGGTACTGTGGTACATACTTGAGCAAATGAGAGAACCTTTCCTAATATTGGGTCATTGACATACCTCCCTAGGTCAAATTTTGAAATTCAGTCATCTTTTTGTCAAAGTAAATTTGTGGTAACCATCTCTTCCTAAAGAATTGAAGGAAATATTCCCATGTTATTTCTCCTAGTAACAACCTCTTCTTCACTTTCTCATTATCCCACCAACTAGCTACTTCTCCAGTGAGTTGGTAGGAACCCCATACTTCCTTAGTCTCATTGGGTAGGTTACAGAGATCTAAGTACTCCTCCATCTCAATAATCCATACTCCTTCTCCATCTCTGATGATTTTAACATCAAATTTAGGTGGGGTAAGCTTCTTGAGGTCCCTGCCCAACTCCTCCACAACCCTACCTTGATTGTTCACATTTCCCTCATTCTGTGGGTTTTGCACCTCATCCCTTTGGTTCTCATTTCCTTGGTTTTGATCTCCATTTTGGTTTTTCCCTCCTTGGTTTGCTTTGATCTCCTATTCAAGATTATCCATCCTAGTTCCTTGATGGGTCAGACAAGCAAGGATTTGATCCAACCTTCCATCTTGTTCATTGTTTGCTTCACCATAGTTCCTTCCATTTTGATCATTATTTGATCCTCCACTATGGTTGTTATTTCTTGTATCCATGATGATTGATCTACAGCAAATTCGTATCTTAGCATAATAGATGAAAGCCCTAGTGTCAAACCTAGAGCTCTAATACCAAATGTAAAGTATGCATTCCACATGCTAAAAAATACGGAAGTAAAAATAACTCATTCACTAAAAATTATAAAGGAAAGACAATCCTTCTATATAGTAATCAGTAATGTTACAATATACCTTAGGTTGATTTTTTCTTTTCTTCCTTTTCTTCTCCTTCTTCAATGATTTCCATTGTCCCAATTGATAGGCTATTGGCATCATAATCATTAATGCAAGGGATGTCTGCTAGACTGAATTGCACATACAATTTTGTGGTATGATGATCAAGGGGGAATTCTTTTACCAAATCAAAGTTCTGGTGTGAAATATCTAGGACACTTGCTACATCTTGGGAAACTTTTCCTTCTCCCATTACCTTTATGCCTACGTTCAATTTCTTTTCTTTTTCCTCTGGTTCTATTTTGTAAACACTAAGGGGATCGGTATCCACTTTGATGACATGAGTCTTTCCTATATGATGGAAATGGAGTTCTTGGAATAACGTGGAAGCAAAAACTTTCATTTCATGAACCCAACGTCTTCCAAGAATCATATTATAGCTAGTTTCTCTATCGATCACATAAAATTTCATGGAGAGAGTTATGGGTCCTAAAATGAGTGGAAAGTTTGCTTTCCCTATGGTTTGGATGTCTTGATTGTCACATACTCTGAGGATGGCAGTATTCTATTTAATGTTTTTGTTATCATACCCCATCCTTTGACAGAGGGAAAATCATATGATATTTATTACTGACCCTTCATCTATGACCACTCATTTGATGATGATCTCATTGACTTATCTTTGTTCTATTTTTGTTACCTTGTAAAAGCTTCTCAACATCAAAGGTGAAAGCAGTGGGCTTTTCTTGTGTTGAACATCCCACTTCCAAAACATCAAAGAATGTCTTGTGATGTGAGGGAGAGGTTTTGAGCAAGCTTACTACTTGCGAGAAAATGTTTTTTTATCTATTTGTTTTGCTTCTTGGATCATAAAGACTTTTTTATTCAACTCAATATGGTTCGAAGTTCCCTGATCAACAACACTTTTGTTATTTTGCAAGTCTTTATCATTTCACTCAGATTGTACGAAGAACCATGAACTTTTGTTGTTGTTCGATGGTGAGTTATGAAATAGCCTTATTATATCCATAACATGTTTTCGTGTCATGACCTTTTGCTCCATAGAATAGGCAATATGCATGGGGATCCTAGGGGGAGTGACTTGGTCCCTGATATCCCTTTTGAATTTTTTGACATGGTTTGTGATTTCTTGACAAGCTTCTAATGATGTTAATGTCTTTTTATATTGGACCTTTTGAAGGGCTTTTTTAGAGTCTTTGGGAGTCTTGAGTTTTCCATTAGTTTTGTAAACTTTTTGTCCACTGTCGATAGTGGCTTGATCAATTTGAAGGGCACTTTCTAGGGCTTTTTTTTGTAAATTTTCCAATTCAATAAGATGAATGACTATATGAATGAATGAAACCACTTTAATTCTAAAGCAAAACACTCAGCAAGGGGCAAACATGTCCAATAACACAAGTTCACCAAAATGTAAAGGGTGATTTTTGGATGTTTAGTTTTTGGTAGTTTTGGTGTATATCCTCCATTCACCCTTTCATTCAAGGACCTAGGGTCGAGTTGCAATGTACCATCATACCCTAGGTCACTATTGAGATGCAGGGAAACTTGGATTTTTATGATTAGATTGACAATTTCCTTCTCTTATGCTTAATTATACCTTAAAACCCTAATTATGCAAATATGACAGTAAACAGATGAATCATGGAAAATACTTCTGCAAAACGATGTAAAATAACAAATAACTATGCAACTATTTTCAAGGTTCCAAGGTGAAAAAGTCAGGGACTAAAGAGTGGTTGCCCAAGTCCAAGGCCTTGCTTTTTGTCACGATCTAGAAACTTAGTCTGCAACCTATATCTACTGTATCAGAGATTTTCCCGTTGCAGAACTTTGAGGACTAATGAGTGGGCACCCAAGTCTAGGTAGCTATTTCTTTCACTGATCTACAATCTTGACACTCTATTGTACCCTCCTACAACTTCACTTTGTCTACAACTCCAAACTGTAACTTGTAATAATGAAAACTTTGGGAGGGGGGTTGTAGTGTTTAGAGGCTTGCCTCAGTCAAGCTCCGGAGAAATATTCAAGCCTTTCGAACATCGTTGTCAGATAGAGAGTGCATGCCTAGGGAGGCAAAGGCAAAAACCAAATGATAAATGCTCAATAATCACAATAGATATCACCTTGTAGTGAAGATATCATGGGAGGAAGAAGCTCTTCATTCCATGAGGAGATGGATGCTCAAATCTGCAAACACAAACACATAGACAACACAAATCTGCTCTTGCAACACAATGAAAGCCTTGAATCACCTTTAGAACACAATAGCTTTCTAGTAATCATCTAGTTTACAAATGAATGCCTAAACATGTTTTTATATGCAACTACAAACATTCCCGCCAAGATTTTGTAAATTCAAACTTACCGTGTTAGCCTAGGGACCAAATAACGATCATAAATTGACACTAGAAATTTGGGCCTGACCCAAAATAGGGTAGGACTAGGGTGCGGGCACCCAAGTCCTCCCCCCTATTTTGGGCAGGGTTAGGTTCAAGGGGTCCCCCTAGGTCCCATTTGTCATGATACCTAGGGTTCATTCCATCAGGATGTTGAATTATGAAGTAAGATGTCCTAAATGCACACTAAAGGCCCGTGAGCTAAACCATTTAAGGGAAAAGTGCCCAAGGGGACATTTTCTGATATTACAATTGTATAAATGAAATAAGGCCGTCACACTTGATAATAGGCCAACATTCACAGACCCAACCGATGATATTATGATGACTAATTTGTTTCAAAAGGTTGATTTAAAAATATAGGAAGAGGTTATTTAAAAACTGTTAAATCAACATAAAAGCCAAGGAAATATAATAAAACTCATCTAAAAGAGCCTAAAGGCATTTTATACTAAGTTTAAAGCCTTTGAAAATTATGTAAAAAGTCATTGAAATTCAGGAAAGGCATTTAAAACTTTAAAGAGACCGATTTACAAGACGTCAAACTGATTAAAGCTGATGGATAAATCTCTAAGCTGCTGCAATAGGTTTGAAAGACTGATGAGAAAGCATACAAGCTGCTTAGAATTAAAATGGGTTTAAAAGAGGTGAAGGTAATAATATTAAAGGCTGAAAGAATGCCACAGGCAGTTAGAACAAGAGATGACATCGTGCGGGTACAACATAAAGGTCGTTTGAGATATTAAAGGATGAATCAGATGTTATAGAGGCCAAATGGTATTTAGATAGGGCTGATCAGATTTGAAAAGAGACCAAACAAAAGTATATCAAGCCGAAGTAAAAGTTTGAAGGTTGTTTGAATAATATCAGGCCACTGAAAAATCAAAGAAGGTTGACACCATACAAAATATATATTTTTTATATTGTAGGCCACTAGAAGTATAAGATAAGGTTGTTAAAATATTATTAAAGGCTTCTTAGACTTAAAACTTGTCGTATTAAGCCATGAGAAGGTTGATAGAACAAGAAACAGGTTGATTCATACAAGAGACCGATGAAAAAACTGCAAAGGCTGTTGAATGTAGATGAGATAGCTACAGACTTGGTAAGAAGGATGAACTATATGTCGATTTCCATACATGAAAGAGCCAAAGACCATGATAAAAGATCGATTGAATGAGAAGACCACTTACAAAACAAAACAAAGCTGATTTTAAAGGGTTGTTTTAGCAAATGTAAAGACTGTTCATACCTATCAGGTATAAATTAAACCAAGAGAGGTCGATTTAAAAGTAATAACAACCAGTTGATATGTTTACATAATGGATGATGAGAAAGGTCAAAACCAATTACTTGAAGGCTATTGGGAAAACATATAACTCAGGCCAGTTATAACTCAGTTTGGTTTTGAATAAACTAGATAGACATTTTATTACATGAGCTAAGAGCTAAATACTTGTATTTCTTGCTTAGCAGTGAATAGTTCATGATCTCCTTGTCTCCTTTTCATGATTTTGGTGTCTTCTTTTCTCTTCTTTTTCTTTTCTTTCTTCTTATTCCCCTGTGTGCATCCTCAAGTCCACACACTCTCTCTTCTTAATGAGATTTCTTTTCTTTTCTTTTTAGATTGTGTTATAGTTTCTTCTTTTTGGATTTTTGCATGCATAAGTGGCACCCTTTTGTTTTTCTGATTTAAAACTCCTCAACATTATCTTTTAAGTTTATCTAAAAAAAACATCTTTGCATATAAGTGTATAACATATATTAATATATATATGTAATATTTATTAATCAAATTATATATAAAGACAACACTTTAAATATTACATATAAATCAATTGAAATCAAATCATTTAGTGATAAATCGTGCATCAAAATAAATTGTGAAATCATAATGATCTTATGATTTTGAAAGGAACATTCTGAAACAAAAGAAATCACATGACTATTTACTCCTTTTTCATCAATCACATGACCATTCCACATTAAAAACTTAGACAAGATTGTGCCATGTACCTAAATGCGACATTAAACTTAATCAAGAATGTAGGATGCAATATAAACTAAGTGAATGTGTGTGCGTGCATCAAGGTCCCATCATACCAATTCTTGTCAAGCGATCGGAACACCTCTACCTTAACCATGCTCTTGCCTTTGACACATTCCTGAACTCAGTCGCACTCAAGTCCTGATTAATAGTTTAGTCAATAAAACCATAGCTGAACCAACATATAAACATCTTAATTCATCATTTAACAACTTTCTATTTGCATTATGAAAATGATAACATTTCACTTTTTACTCACCAAAAATTCACCTACTAGTAACATAATCACATCAAAATATCCAATAGTTTGAAATATAAATGAGTTTAAAGATTTCGAGACATGACATCCTTCCCCACTAGGAAGAGACATTGTCCCGATGTCTTATTACACAAATACTAAAATAATAATGTTTCTCAATACTACTATCAATGTATCAATAAGGTATCATACTATGCAAAATAAAAGAGTCTATGCTAAATCCTCAAATGAGGAAAAGATTTATCTATCTCCTTAGTATCCTCCCACGTGCCACTATCCACAGAATATTGTTCCCACTGGACCTTATACTACACAATATCCCTGTTACATAACTTAACATTGTGTCTCTCCAAAATTTGAGTGGGCTCCACCAACACCACTCCTAGATCATGAATCTATAAAGCATGCCAATCAAGTATATGTGAAACATCATGATGATATGGCTTAAGTAAAGACACATGAAAAACATTATGGATTCAAGCAAGAGCAAGTAGTAGAGCAATTCTATAAGCAACATCATTAATCACTTCCAGCACATCAAATGGTCCTATGAATCTGGGAGCACATTTAGACAATTTTCCAAATGAAATGGAACTCTTCTGAGGCTTGACTCTCAAGAAGACTTTGTCTCCTACTGAAAATTGTTTGAACATTCTATTCCTATTTGCGTAACTCTTCTGTCACTTGTTTCAATTTCTCTTTAATCAACCTCATCTAATCCTCCATTTCCCTAAGCATATCTGGTCCAATCACAATCATGTCTTCGACCTTATCCCAATTGATGGGTGTTCTACACTTACACCCATAAAGAGCTTCGAAAGGTGCCATCCCCAAATATGCATGGTATGAATTATTATAAGAAAACTCCACCAATGGAAGGTACTCCTCCCACTTATACTGCTAATCCATACAATACATCTTGAGGAGGTCTTCTACTACCTGATTTATTCTCTCTGTCTGACCATCAGTTTGAGGATGATACGCTGAACTAAAGTTCAATTTTGTTCTCAAGGCTACGTTCAACATCATCCAAAACTTGGAATTCATGTGAGTGTCTCAATCTGATATGATCATCTCAGGCACTCCATGCAAATGAAAGATTTCCTAAACAAACTTCTTAGCTAAGATCAAAGATCCTTCCTTGATATTCCCTGGGATAAAATGAGCTACCTTCGTCAACTTAACTACAACAACCAAGATGACATCATGTCAATTCTTGGACATTGACAACCCCTGAATAAAGTCCATACTGATCACTTTCCACTTATACTCTGGCACACTATGTGGGTATAGAAGCTCTACTAGATGCACATGCTCAGTCTTGACTCGTTGGCATTCCAAGCATCAAGCCACAAATTCTGTCACATCTTTCTTAATTCCTGGCTAAAAATACAAAGGTCTCAATCCTTCTACCATCTTAGTCACTCCAGGGTGCCCTGAATAATGTGTGTTTTTGATCTCTTCAAGAACTAACTTTCTCAAATCACCTAAGTTTGGAATATACATCCTACCTTGATATTGCAAAATTCCATCTGAATCAATCATATATCCATCAAATCAATGATTTAAAGGATCTTTCTCTAAGGCTTGTTTCACTCTGGAATAGTGTCCATCCCCTTACAGATTCTAAATTATTTGTTGCCTCAAATTTGATCTTGAAGTAACCATGGCTACAAGATGCCTTCTACTAAGAGCATCCACCACTCTATTTTATTTTCCTTTAATCTACTCAATTCCAAAATCATACTCACTAAGAAACTCTATCCATTTCCTTTGGTGAGTATTAAGATTGGGTTGAGTAAAAATGTACTTGAGCCCTAAGTGATCGGTCTTCAACTCAAAAGGCTTCCCTAGAAGATAATACCTTTAAATCTGAAGTGCATGAACTATGGCAGCCAACTCTAAGTCATGCGACACATAGTTCAACTCATGTTGTTTCAACTCCCTAGACTCATATACCACTTGTCCATTTTGCATAAGCGTGCTCCTCCTGCACCTTCTCCCAAAGCATCCATTATCACCGTGAAATGCCCATTAGGATCAGGTATAGTCAAAATATGAGCTGTAGTGAGCTTCTCCTTCAAAAGATAGAAAGCTTGCTCACACTTGTCACTCCACTTAAATATTTTCCTTTTATTCTGAAGTGAAGTGATGGTTGTTGCTTTTGTAGAGAACCCTTTTACAAACTTCCTATAATATCCTACAAGTCCCATGAAACTTCATATTTCCATCACATTCTAAGGTGCAGGCCACTCCATAATTGCCTTAATATTCTTTAGATCTACTGCAATCCCTTCTACTGAAATGATGTGACCTAGATAATACACCCTACTTTGGTAAAAAGTACACTTGGATAGCTTACCAAAAAGTTTACGCTCACTTAAGGACTATAAGACAATCCTCAAGTGTTAATCATGCTCTTCAATTGACTTGGAATAAATCAAGATGTCATCGAAGAATACTAACTCAAAATCATCCAAACAATCTCTGAATACATTGTTCATTAGGTTCATAAATGTTGCAGGCGCATTAGTTAACCTGGATGAAACCATTGTGAATTCGTAGTGACCATAACGAGTCCTAAATGTTGTCTTCGAGATGTCCTCATCCTTAATCCACAATTGATGGTTAAGGTCTATCTTAGAGAACACTTTAGTCCTTTCATCTAATCAAAGAGCTCATCTATTCTCAGAAATGGTTACTTATTCTTTATGGTTGCCTTATTGAGCATCCTATAATCAATGCACAAATGCAAAGTCCCATCCTTCTTCACAAAAATGACCAGTGCACCCCATAAAGACACACTAGGTCTTATGAACCCTTGGTTCAATAACTCTTGCAATTGTTCTTCCAATTCATACAACTTAGTGGTGGTCATCCTATAAGGTGCTTTCGATTGAGGCTCAGTTCCTGGTAGAAAATCAATTGAAAAGTCAAACTCCCTTTTAGGCAACAACTTAGTTAACTCATTTGGGAACACATATTGGAACTCCTTAAGGATAGCATAGTCATCAAGTGATGGTTCCATGCTATCAAGATCTCTAACCTTAACTGCATAAATGGAACATCCCTTCCTTTTGGCTTTCTTTAACTACATAGTTGAGATTTGCCTGAGTTCAAGGGGTCTCCTAGAACCATGAATCTCCACATGATTCCCTTAGTCATCCAAACATCTGACACTCTTATCCTCATAGTTTACAATAGACTTATGTTTAGGTAGCCAATTAATTCCCAAAATCACATCCTAAGACCCTAAAGGTGCTACATAAATATTGACTTGAGTTTGGAAACTTGGAAGGTCTAACTCACTATGAGCAAGACATGAATCTACCCTCTTTTGTACTCGATTTCCATACTGAACCATCCATGAATTAGCCATATAGTCTAATAGATAACTTGGAGACTACTCTTGGGTCTACAAAACATTATGTTGCTCCAGTGTCAATTGATATAGAAACAAGATGGACATAGAGCTTATCGGTACATTGGATCGGTGTTGCTTGTAAATCTTCTTGTCAATTGTCAACTGTTGATTGAATTTGGTGTTGTGGTGCTCTTGGCTAGTTTCTATCCGTTCGATCCATGCCCGCAGAGGATACATATTGGCATAGTGCTCTCCTCTGCATGTATAACATCCACCATGAGTTGCTCTAGGTTTATTTGATAAATCTCTCTTGTTATTGTTGTTGTTATTATTTAAGTTGCCCCTTTTGTTGTTTCCATTTTCATTCCCACTATTTTTGTCCTAGGATTTGTTACCTCTTTTCAAATTTTGAATCCAATGATTGTTGTTACCTTGATTGTTGATGTTGTTCTAATTATTGTTGCTACTCTAGAACCTATTATTTCCAAATTTCGCATCTCTACCGTTGAGATAATTGGCAATTGTTGCAGCTTCTATTCCTATTTTATTGCTTTCTCAAATACTTCATCCATAGTCAAGAGATTATGAATGTCCACATCTGCCCCAATCTGAAGTCTTAACCCCATGATGAAATTCTAAATTCTTCACCTCTCATCCAACTGGTACTATGGTACATACTTGACCAAATGAAATAACCTTTCCCAATATTGGGTCACTGACATACCTCCTTAGGTCAAATTTTGAAATTCAGTCATCTTTTTGTCAAAGTAAAGTTGTGGTAACCATCTCTTCCTAAGAGTTGAAGGAAATATTCCCATGTTATTTCTCTTGGTAACAACCTCTTCTTCGCTTTCTCATTATCCCACAAACTGGTTGCTTCTTGAGTGAGTTGGTAGGAACCCCATATTTCATTAGTCTCATTGGATAGGTTACAGAGATCAAAGTACTTCTCCATCTCAATAATCCATGTTCCTTCTCCATATTTAATGGTTTTACCATCAAATTTATGTGGGGTAACCTTCTTGAGGTTCTTGTCCAACTCCTCTACAACCCTACCTTGATTGTTCACATTTCCCTCATTCTATGGGTTTTGCACCTCATCCCTCTGGTTCTCATTCCTTGGTTTTGATCACCATTTTGGTTTTTCCCTCCTTGGTTTGCTCTAATCTCCTATTCAAGATTATCCATCCTAGTTCCTTGATGGGTCAGGCAAGCAAGGATTTGATCCAACCTTCCATCATGTTCATTGTTTGCTTCACCATAGTTCCTTCCATTTTGATCATTATTTTATCCTCCACTATGGTTGTTATTTCTTGTGTCCATGATGATTGATCTGTATCAAATTCACTTCTTAGCATAATAGATGAAGGCCCTAGTGTCAAACCTAGAGCTCTGATACCAAATGTAAAGTACACATTCCACATCCTAAAAAGTATGGAAGTAAAAACAACTCATTCATTTAAAATTATAAAGGAAAGACAATTCTTCCATATAGTAATCAATAATGTTACAATATACCTTACAAGTCCACACGCCATAACCAGGTGATAGCACAACAACATAATATACAAAGTTACATCTCTAGCATTCATGCCATAAAATCATCTCAATACAATGATATACTACAATGTCAAAAATATACAATATGATAAATGAAATGAGTCACCATCTTCGACCGCCACTAATCAACTAGTCTTCTGCAAGCCAAAAGACAAGAACATGGTTAAGGCATTTTTTTCTCCCAACCACAAAACATTACACTTCCTTGGAATCCTTCCTATCTCAAAGAATACCTGACCCTTCACGAAACGCCTAGTAACCTGGAACAACTGTCAAGAGGGAACACTTAATTCATGCATGATGCCTATATGCATTCTAACTAGAATGATCATAATCTTTCAAATAGGATGTGGCAGAGAAACATATCAATCACTAGGCAAAAAATTTTCATCTATTTCATTGGTACACATAGCTTTGGCAAAAGCATAAAAACATAATTGGTAGATCTCAAAAAAGAAGATCACGTTCTCTGTTAGCCCACATTTGGCATCCTATCTTGGAAGATAAGCGCAATCATACAGGCAATAAAAATACTAATTTTGATGCATAACAACCATGCATCATGACTAAGATCATTTCCTATTTACTTTCTGGCAAAATTTCACGTAAACACTTCTTTTATGCATATTTTAAGTTATTCTATAAATGCATAATATATATAAATATTAATTGGTTATATACATAAAAACTACCTCACATTCACATCTATCTCAAAAATAAACTAGATCTATGAATTCATACTACTAGATCATAATTAAATTACCATAACTATTTAAAGAGATCTAAAAAGAGAGTTAAAGGGTTCATAATTCTTACCCTATGATGTTACAGTAAATACAATATAGCTACAAGAACACAATTTAACACTTTCCATATCCACGAGATAAAGAAAATAAAAAGAAAACAAGGTCGCTGCATAGAGAAAGAACATAGGGTCAAACTTAATAGGATGACAAGGTATTCAAACAAGGAGGCCAATTTAAGGGAGATCAGGCCGTTACATTTTAAACATGTCGTCCCATGCAAGGTGTCAGGGCATTTGATTAGGAGAAAAAAAAGGGCCGCTTAAAGTCTTATGCTTAGCAAGCTGATTGTATTTCACATAAGGATGATGGAATAAAGGAACATGCTGACTTATACAATAGGAAAAACTATTAAAGGAGAGAGAGATATTGGTTAAAATGGAAAAAGGCCATTAAGACAAAGATCTCAGACTATTGTATAAATGAAATAAGGCCATCACACTTGATAATAGGTTGACGTTCACAGACCCAACCAATGGTATTATGAGGACTGATTTGTTACAAAAGGTTGATTTAAAAATATAGGAAGAGGTTGTCTAAAGTCACTAAAACAATAGAAAAGGCAAGGAAATATAATAAAAGCCGTCTAAAAGAGTCTAAAGGCATTTTATACTAATTTTAAAGCCTTTGAAATTATGTAAAAAGCCTTTGAAATTCAAGAAAAGTGTTTAAAACTTTAAAGAGGTTTATTTACAAGACATCAAGCTGATTAAAGCTAATGGATAAATCTCTAAGCTGCGGCACAATAGGTTTGAAAGACTGATGAGAAAGCATACAAGCCTCTTAGAATGAAAATAGGTTCAAAAGAGGCAAAGGTAATAATCTTAAAGGCCGAAAGAATGCCATAGACAGTTAGAACAAGAGATGATGTCGCTGGTCTTAGAAACAAAGCAGATAATGAGAGGGGGGTGAATTTGTTATCTCAAATTTCTTTAACTTTCTTTCTTTTAATAATTAGTGCAACATCAAAACATATAAGCAAATGTGATCATAAGAACAGAAATAAAATCAACACACATAACACAAGGATTTTTACATTTGAGTTCAAAACTCTCATCTATTAGCTGTTTGTGGTAGAGGTCCATCAATTTAGAGTCTCCAAATTCCTCAATGTTGGCATGGATGTAGACCCTAACATCTTCTACATGCAAAACCCCATGCGGAATGCTAGAAAATGCACCTAAAGGATCAACTTCTAGAGATTTATAGGGACGTTTCTTGAATTTTGGACGTGGCCTATCAGTGATCTTAACAACCATTGGAGTAGCCATCTTGCAAAAGATTTAGAGAGAGATTTTCATAATGGAAGTACCTTTTTACGCTTTAGGGTTCGAAATAAGAGCCAGAACAAATCGCTAGTTGAATTCAATTTTGCAGTTGATCTTTGAGTGAGTTGTAGAAGCTTTGATGCAGAGCTCTTATTTTCTTCTTCTCAAATGCAAATGTGCAAATAATAAGTGATTGAACCCTTTTAACCTTACGCAAACCCTAATTTGCTTTTGTAATAAATGCACAACATAAGTTATCTGATTGCCCTATTTTGAGAGAGATCTTCTAGAGTCATTGTACTGATCTTAGAATCATTTTTAGTAAGGATTGACAATGTTCCTTACTTCAATCATGCCATGGGTTAGTAGATCAAAGCATTTCAATTATGAATCATATCAGATCTGTATGTAAGAATCCTGCTTTACCGGAGCGCTGCCAGAAACGGATTAACTTGAGCAGTTAAACTCTTGCAAAACTTCATGTGGATCTTTCATATTTTTACTGAAGGTTATGTAGATGTCTTTCTGAGAACCCTTTAATCCGTGGCATTCCATGTGCCAGATTTAGGCACTAATTGACTGGCTGGGGGAATTTATTTTTCTCATTGACTCCCCCTCAGCCAAAGCTCACCCTTTTAGTTTCCAGAAAGAATATTAGCACCAGATTCTGGTGCGGATCCATTCCCAATATTTTATGTACTCTTCTTCACCCAAATCTTGCTCATCTCCTTTTGAATTTCATCCGCATTCACTTTACCTTTGCCCTTATCTTTCTTTTGGTTATGTTGCACCGAACCATTTCTATCCTGGTTTCTACTTCTACAGAATTTGGCAATATGACCGGATCTATTATAGTTGTAGCAGACAACATTTTTTGGCTTATTTGATAGATATCCTCTTGATCTGCATTGATTAGCCATATGTCCCATTCTATTGCAGGCAAAGCATCTACCATTGAATGAATTGTTTATTTGCATATTTATGCATTCAAGAGATTGTGACCATACCTTTTGCAGTTAAAACATTGTCCGGAGAAGGATGGATTAGTCTAATTCAATCTCCTCCTGCACTGAGTTTCTTAATGACCAAAATTATTGCAATTGAAGCAGTATCCATTGAAGGATGGATATCTTTGAGCATTTGGTTGCCTTATCGGAGGTCTTCTAGGCCATTTTCTTTGATTTCCTAATCCAAAATTCTTTTGACCAAATCTGGATCTTTCACCTTTCTTATATCCCAAGCCACGCTTATCATCTACCCTCTTTTGGCTTTCAAGAAGAACTTCAAGTTGAGCTAAGCTTATCTCTAATTTCTCTTTGTATTCATTTGTTGTTTGAAGATCTTGTTTAAGAGTGTCTATCTAATTCTCAAGTTGTTCTTCATTGTCTCTAGCTTCTTCAAGATCTGATTCAAGATGCCTGATTATTTTGTCCATTTTGTGGCAGTCCTCTCTTTTCTCCTTGAGAGATTGTTTTAGATTATCTTCAATTTTCCTCTTTTCTTCAATTTCTTAGGTGAATCTCATAACCCCTGATTCCATTTCATGTCTTACTATAATGATTTCTTTTGACAGCTTCTCACATAGCTTATTTTTCTTTTCCAGATCTTTATTGGTATCATTGACTTCACTTTGATTGGCTAATCTTTGAAGTAGTTCCTTTCTCTTTTTCACAGAGATACTCAGTTTTTCTTTTAGCTCATTTATGAAATCATCAGCTTGTTTGAGTCTTTCTCTCAAGTTATTAACTTCAAAGTGAGATTGTTCAAGATCAT
Organism: Cunninghamia lanceolata; assembly: GCA_027924645.1. Lineage (NCBI taxonomy): Eukaryota > Viridiplantae > Streptophyta > Pinopsida > Cupressales > Cupressaceae > Cunninghamia > Cunninghamia lanceolata. The sequence continues at coordinate 1,785,870 of BSBN01000206.1, read as the reverse complement.
CAAGAGCAGACTGAAGTTGTTCCTTCATACCATAAATATCCATTGAGATTCCCAGATCTTCCTCAAGTTGTTAGGCTTTGTTTAGAGGAAATTAGCTCTAATACCAATTGTTGGAAATAAGGCAGATACTGAGAGGGGGGGTGAATCAGTTATCTAAAATTTCTTTAACTTTCTTTCTTTTAATAATTAGTGCAACATCAAAACATATAAGCAAATGTGATCATAAGAACATAAATAAAATCAACACACATAACACAAGGATTTTTACATGGAAAACCCTATTAAGGGAAAAACCACGAGGTGACTAACCCAAGATTGTATTATTTGTTAAAACAATAAATGAGTACAAGATGACACTTGCCAATTAGGGCTCACTGCCCGAGCACACTGCTCACAAGAGGCAACTGCCTACAAGAGACTCACTATCTACAGAACTTACAGAAGGTAATCAGGTATTTGAACTGATGAGAAGCATCCACACATGGTAGAGTTCAGTTTCGGTTAGGCACAATACACTGATTTGATGCACTTCATTCTTCATTTGTTTTGGTGCTGCCACTCTATCACATAACAGACTTGAAATGTTATTTTCACATTTATCCCTACTTTTCTTCGCACTCCAATTTCTCACTCACAACACTTCATACTGAAATCCATCCGGTATATATATTCGCATCAAGGATTTCATCAACTTTCTAGTCGGCAATAGGAACACTCAAGATATTTACAAGTTACTGATCTGTCAGCTACATCCATGCTTGATTTGTGATGTGTATCAAAAACATCGGCATAGAAGTCTTTAACAATGTTAGCCAACAATGTATTATCCCCAAACTGCTTGACCAACACTTTTTACTCATCCAAATTGAAGTCTGATGCTTTGTTGGTCAGTTCTTTCTTTGTCTACTCTGCCTGTCTGGAACCCAACAGATGCTCATATATTTTTCATGCTTTCTCACCAAAGGCTGGATCTCTGGAATATAGTAATCATGATACTCCTCTTGACTTATCCAAGTCCACAACTTGCTAAGTTACACCATCTAAGAGATTCAGACCTGATTGTCAGACCTTGTTACATACTCTATTTTTGTTCACCGGACTAAAACAATCTTCAATCTGACTTCTAGTATAGGCATACTATGTACTGTAGATGTGTGGGATAGACTTTGTTTCCATCGATGACAACACTTATGAAGCCACACAGTGTCTCTTGCCAACAATCTCCCCCTTTGGTATTGATGGCAACACTTAGTGAAAAATGGCTAAGTGTCATAGTAAACTCCCCCTTGGCTGATGCTCTGTCTTTTGCACTGTTTTACTGGAGCTCCCCCTTAGCTGGATTCCACATTTTTCACTACTCCTCACTCCCCCTTTGACATCAATGGCAAAAGGTGAGATCCACATACCAAAATTTTCTAAAAATTTATCTATACATGGCCACATAAGTATATATACATGTTATACTTACATGTACTTAAGTATATCCGCAAAAGTGGCCTTCAACTGTACAAACTCTATGGCCCAGCACTGCTTCATCCTATCCAAAATGGAGATGTGACCACTCAAAAAAAATGCATATGCTTTTGCCCTTCTTAGATCTATCGGATCACTGGTCCAGGCTATGGCCTGAGCATCTGTCAAGGCCTCATGCATTGCCTCTAACTTAGGGATAATTATCCCTCTGAGTTCACTCATTTTGTTTATTATATTCTTCTTTTCTTTGTCCAACCTCTTTATTTCATTTATAATGACAATGGCTTGGCATTCTTGATTCATTAAGGATGTAGTGAGGGGATCAAAATTCTGAGATAAACTTGATAGTTTACCTTCTTGTTCTTTCACCTTCTTTTCAATATCCTCTGTTACTTTGGGCCAAGATAGACAAAATTTGTACAAATCCCCACCATCTTTAAGAGCATTTTCAAAGCTCTTTATTCCAATGTTCACGGTCCTCCTATCATTAACAATGAGTCCCTCTATTTTAGTGAATATTTTTCCCAAAAACTCCTTCTGGACCTTGGCTTCTGTCGATTTCTCTAAATATTCAAAATGAGTGCTAACAGAATTTACCAGAGATTTCAAGTTACTGGATGGAGATGCTGAAGGATCCTTTTGGAATGATGGCATGATCTTCTCTAGCATCCCGGATGCCATCTCCAATAGATCACAGTCTTCCACGTGGGATTTTAAGAGTTTTTCTTTTGCTTTGGCTTGAGCAAAAGATGCGATTTTCATTGTCTGGACGGGAGAGAGACAGGGTCAAAATTTAGTGGCCCTTGAAATAGCTCAGGTTCATCTATCTCCATCATTTCTTTGTTCAAAAAGTCTTTTATTGCCTCTACAGTGTCTCTTGTCGGTGATTGAGACTTCATTTCTTTTGGGATATTAGAAGAGTCAACATTAGTCTCTTCTGCTTGTTCTTCCTCTTTTCCTCTAACCTCTTCTTCTTGATTTACTTTCTCCTCTTTTCTTCCTTCTCCTTCAACTTCAAAATCCAGAATGTCAGTAGTGGGATCTGGAGGAGAGATGTCACTGGTGTTTATTGCTTCATGAACTTCCTCTTCCAGAACAGAGGAATCCAAGTCCTTAGACTTCTCTTCATCTAGCTCTTTTGATCCTTCTATATCTTTTTCAGAAGATTCTTCATTGGTTACTTTTAATCCTTCAACATCCTTAGTAGAAGGTTCTTCATCTATTTCCTCTACAACAGGAAGATTGAATCTTTTGAAAGCATTCCGGAGGATGTCTTTTGTTTCTTTTGCTACTTGGTCAGTTTCTCCAAGCATAAGTTTATTCATTCTTGCTTTGCTCTAGAATTCATCCTTACAGTCCTTAAAGATCATGTGCATTTGTTTTGGGGTGATGGAAGGATAAAGCCGAATTGCTATCTATTCCCGGATCTCTAAGTCTTTTGCTTTTGCATTTTCTTTTCTCAGTTCAAGTAATTCTAGAATTTTAGGAATTAAGGATATAATTTCAATAAAAGCTTTATTGTAAATATTCAGGTACCTGACAGTAGCTTCTTCAAAAATTCTCTTGTTAGTATCATTGTATTCATCATAAAACTCTGTTACTGGCTATAGTTTCCCATCCATAGTGATTGCCTTGATGATATCATCAATGGAAAGAGTAGGCTTTTCAACAAATTCTTCTACCTTTTCTTCCTTCTTTTTATTGGCAGAGTATTCTCCCGATGTTTTCTTCTTCTTCATTTTCTTAATTTTCTCATCAGATTTTGTTTCTTCATCATCTTTGAGGCTTGTATATGACCTTGTGGCTTTGGTCTTTGTCCTCTTTTCTCTTTTTCTGAATGTCTTGACTTCCGGTTTGGTGGCCCTTGAGATTTTAGGAGTGGCAGGTGCAAAGCTCTTAGAGGATCTAGTCCGGGAGGAGGCTTTGTCAGAACCTCTGCTTTCTTTGCTTCTTGTTTTTCTTTCTCATCCTTCTCCATTGTTTCTCCGTTTGCATCTATTGCCTCTTTTGATATGCCAAATCTTTTGGCAATTTCCTCAACTTCCCTTCTAACTTTCCTCTTTATCTCTAGTTGTCTTAGCTCAACATGTATTTTCACACTTAGTTTTTGAAAGGTTCCAAACCTTTCTGCCTCAAGGTCCTTAGGCTGGCTCAACAGATGTTGAACATGTAGCTCCAAGATTTTTTCATCTACCTCATAACCCATTGGCATTATCCACACTGTTCTGGGTTCAACTGCCTCCATTAGGCATTCATCAGTGTCAACCATGAAGCACATTGTATCCTTGTATTTCTCAACTATGGATTGAGGAATTCTTTCTCTGGCTTGCATCATGCTCTAAAAGTTCTTGAAGTAACCCCAGAGAGCTATGTTTTGGGCTTGAGCATCACCAAGTCCATACATATAGTCTCTAATCTGTATGGCAATCGGTTTGTCATTTTGCCATACCCAACCACTTGATCCGGGTAGCTCATTCATGTAATAAAAGAACAGACACAGTATTAGACAACCATGTTTGAAGGAGTTCTTCTTATCCTTTTTGATCTTCTGCAAGTTTTCTAATAGTTGATTTAAGAGAAGGTCACATAGGTCATAGTCTACATTTTCCCTTAACATCTAATATGTTGTATATATTGCAGTACTAGACACAGAATTCTCCTTGCTAGAATGATAGATCTTGAACAAAATTATCATTGAAGTAAACTTGACATCCGAATTTGTGATGTCATCTATGGTCATTGCTCTTTTGTCAAACTTAGATCTGGTGACTTTAGTTACTGTCTGGTTCTTGACAGACTTAAGTGCAGGTAGCCCACCGCATGAGTGCAGTCTAGTTACTGCCCTAATAGCATCTTTTGTTATCTTAAAGGGCCTCATTAACCACATGAAATTATCATGCATCCTACTTAGGACACACCAGACCCAAGCTTATTTTTCTCTTCCAAATCTTTATTGGTATCATTGACTTCACTTTGATTGGCTAATCTTTGAAGTAGTTCATTTCTCTTTTTCATAGAGATACTTAGTTTTTCTTTTAGCTCATTTATGAAATCATCAGCTTGTTTAAGTCTTTCTCTTAAGTTATTAACTTCAGAGTGAGATTGTTCAAGATCACCAAGAGCAGACTAAAGTTGTTCCTTCATACCATAAATATCCATTGAGATTCCCAGATCTTCCTCAAGCTGTTAGGCTTCGTTTAGAGGAACTTAGCTCTGATACCAATTGTTGGAAACAAGGCAGATAACTAAGAGGGGGAGTGAATCAGTTATCTCAAATTTCTTTAACTTTCTTTCTTTTAATAATTAGTGCAGCATCAAAACATATAAGCAAATGTGATCATAAAAACATAAATAAAATCAACACACATAACACAAGGATTTTAACGTGGAAAACCCTATTAAGGGAAAAACCATGGGGTGACTAACCCAAGATTGTATTCTCTGTTAAAAGAATAAAGGAGTACAAGATGGCACTTGCCAATTAGGGCTCACTGCCCAAGCACACTACTCACAAGAGGCACACTACCTACAAGAGACTCACTGTCTACAGAACTTATAGAAGATAATCAGGTGTTTGAATTGATGAGAAGTATCTAGACATGCTAGAGTTCAGTTCTGGTTAGGCACAATACACTGATTTGATGCACTTCATTCTTCCTCTATTTTGGTGCTGTTGCTCTGTCACATACCCGACTTGAAATGTTGTTTTCACACTTATCCTTGCTTTTCTTCGCACTCCAATTTCTCACTCACAACACTACATACTGAAATCCATCTGGTATATATATCCGCATCAAGGATTTCATCAACTTTCTAGTCAACAATAGGAATACTCAAGATATTTACAAGTTACCGATCTGTCAGCTGAATCCATGCTTGATTTGTGATGCGTATCAAAAATATGGGCATAGAACTCTTTAACAATGTCAGCCAACAATGTATAATCCCCAAACTGCTTGACCAACACTTTTTACTCATCCAGATTGAAGTCTGATGCTCTGTCAGTTAGTTCTTTCTCTGTCTGCTCTGCCTGTCTGGAACCCAACACTCAGATGCTCATATCTTTTTCATGCTTTCTCACCGGAGGCTGAATCTCTGGAACATAGTAATCATGATACTTCTCTTGACTTATCCAAGTCCACAACTTGTTGAGTTACACCATCTGAGAGATCCGGATCTGATTGTCAGACCTTATTGCATACTCTGTTCTTGTTCACTGGACCAAAACAATCTTCAATCTGACTTCTAATATAGGCATATTATGTACTGCAGATGTGTGGGATAGACTTTGTTGCCATCAATGACAACACTCATGAAGCCACATAGTGTCTCTTGCCAACAGCTAGTACACCATAAAAGTCGTTTGAGATATTAAAGGTCGAATCAAATGTTATAGAGGCTGAATGGTATTTAGATAGGGTTGATCAGATTTAAAAAGAGACGGAGCAAAAGTATATCAAGCTGAAGTAAAAGTTTGAAGGCCCTTTTTGAATAATATCAAGCCACTAAAAAATTAAAGAAGGTCCACACCATACAAAATATGTCCTTTATATTGCAGGTCATTAGAAGTATAAGATAAGGTTGTTAAAAGATGATTAAAGGCCTCTTAGACTTAAAGCTAGCCGTATTAAGGCATGAACACACTAATAGAACAAGAAATAGGTTGAAACCTGGTAAGAATGTCAAACTATAGGTCGATTTCCATACATGTAAGAGCCAAAGACCATGATAAAAGATCGATTGAAGGAGAAGACCATCTATAAAATAAAACAAAGTTGATTTAGGGTTGTTTTAGCAAATTTAAAGACTGTTCATACCTATCAGGTAGAAATTAAACTAAGAGAGGTCAATTTGAAAGTAATAACAACCAGCTGATATGTTTACATAATGGTTGATGAAAAAGGCCGAAACCAATTACTTGAAGGTCATTGGGAAAACATACAACTCAGGCCAGTTATAACAAGAGAACAGATCAAATAAAAATAGGTCAAACCAATTCAAACAGACCGTCCAAGTCAGTGGAGGTGGGTGCTGTGAGGACCACCCTTTTTACTTCTGTTGTTATGACTATTTACATTACTGTTATTGTTACTTTTTATATTTGTGGGATAGCAGTTCCCGGAATTGTCAAACTATTAAACTTTATTATGATTTCGGAAAAACTAATTGGGTGATGTTTGGATAAGTTTACATTTCAGAAAAGTTAATTAGGTGATGATGGAAAATTGTAATATGATGTCATTTATGTTAATTAGAACTATGTCATGATAATGCATGTTTTTAAGTTGCTTCGGCTATGATGATTATATGTGGATACTGATCTTGTAATTTAGTGTGCAGGGTTTACTAATCGAACCATAGATTTCAGAGATTATTCCGCACCTTGTTATTGTTATTCCCTGTTAAGCCGATCTGGTTCCACGAGGAACCAAGATCTTTCTGTGTTTGATGTGATGTTGTAATGTGGTCTTTCGTATGGTTGAGTGGGTTTGGTTACTCTCTTGTAACAATATCTTATGATTTGTGTTGTAAAAAGATTGAATTTGAATTTCTTTATTTTATTTAAATCTTTGAGGCCTTTTCTTGTGCTTTACCTTGACCAGGGGTGTCTTGTAAGGGTTAAAGTTGACCCTGGGTTATACCCCATGGGTCCAGGGGCCCATTTGGCATGGGTAACCCTTGGGTAACCTCCATCTAGTCATCTTAACTTCCCCCTGAAGTTAAGTGGAGAAAATTGGAGGTATGGAGGGGACATGATGGGTTGTACCAACACCCAACCCATCCCTCTTCAATCCCCAAGGTAAGAGATGACTACAAACCCATCCATTATTGAAGGATTGATTTGAAGTCACCCTCTCCATTAGTGAGATTCCCCCATGTGTTGTGGGGTCACCCATGTGAAGGAGGGAAGAAGAGGCATGGGTCACCTGTCTTTTTCCCCTTTAACTCCTTTTATTTCTCCCATGCGTAAGAGAAGTGACATGAGGAGAGGGATAAGGAGAACTCTAGGGATAGGTGAGTGACATAAGCCACCAGGACAGAATAGTGGTTTTGGGGGAGAGTGAGGAGGTGACAAGTGTCACCTCCCCATTCCTCTAAACTGAAAAGAATTTGGGTTATTTGTTTCCAATTTTGGGATGAGAGGGAGTTAGTTGAATTTTGGGAGAGTTTTTATTATTGCCAAAAATAGGAAAGTTAGCTTGGAGGTGAGGAAAGGGAGAGGGAGTTGTTGGCTAAGGTTGGAAGAGAACTCAGTGGAGCTCTGCAATAGTTTCATTCCAGGAGGGCTTTGTAAGGTTGGTTTGATTTTTACCTTTCTTTCGTATATCTGAATGTGTATGTAAAGTGTGTGAAAGATGATTATTTGTTTGTGTTTTAGATGTGTTTTCTGTGGGGTTTGTTGTCGGGTTGTTTGACAAAGCTTCTCCCACTTGGGAGAAATGTTCATCAAGTTTGGGGTAGGGGAGGAGAGATCCTCCTCGAGTGCATACCTGTTTCCTTCTTTTGGGATGTTGAAAGCCTTGAGGGCATGTATCTGTGATTGTATCTTTGACTTGAGAGTCAAATACAGATTTCTTAAAAATTTGTGATCAAACTTAGTTTGAGGCCAAGAGAAATTGTGTTGGTTAAATTATCTGTAAGGGTGACACTCTGGAGTCGAGTGTGTCCACTCTCCTGCCCCTTATGAAACTCACTGTAGTTGAGTTTCCGTGTTGTGTAATTTACCCACGGGTGTTTGTGTGCTTTGGGTTTGTTGTTGTCCCTGTTGTGAAGTGGAGTGTTTGAGTTACCCAGGTGTGAGTATGGTCTCCCTAGCTCGGGGGTGACCCTCTTGCAGGTCTACGGAAGGGAGGAGAGTTAGATGAGTGGTGTTTTCTTCTTTGTTTGTCTTTGATATGCAGGTTTCCTCTTGGAGCTTATGGTTGGAGTTGGAGAAGTTATATTTATGAAGAAATAGTTTATTCTTCTTTGTCATGAGAATTAGATCATGTTCATTTCATAAGAGTTGAAGAGAGAGCACCTCTCTTGATATTGTTGTAACTATTGACACCCTGGGAGTGAAGGAAATCACCTCCCTGATCTTGTTATTGATGGACTTTTATTTGGCTATTACAAGCTGTCTTTTGTATGTCGTTTGGGAGAAGGAAGTTCATACCTCCCTTAGAGTGTGTAGAAGATGTGGAATGTTAGTTGTATGTATCCATGGTTTAAAATTATCTCTTATTAAATGTAGTGAAAAAGATTACTTTACTGTATTACTAAAGTTGTAAAACTTGTCTTGTATTTCAAATGAAAGTTTGAAGTGATTTTGCATTGGAAAGTAAATCTTAATTAAAAGTTCTACTGTATTAAATCTAAACTTGTAAATGTAATTTTAAATGGATAAAATTTGCTTATCTGTTGTTTTAAAAAAAAAAATACAGTTTAAAGTTCTTTTGTTACAATGGTTAATGTTTAAAAGTTTCCTCTTGGAAAGAATTTCATTTTAATGAATATAGTGCATTAGAAAATATTGATAGATATTTTATTTGTTCATTGATTTGTAGTATATTTTACATGAATTTATGAACCTGAAAATATTGTTATATTGTTGAGAAAGTTTTGTTCTCTGCATGTTATTTCCCCTATTGTCAAATAAATTTTAGAAAAGTTGAGAGAAAAGTGTATATATGAAAATATTGTTCTTTTGATATATATATATATATGAACTTACAACAGAGTATTCTGGAGAAAATGATATATATATATATCATCATTAGTAAATAGTAATAAAATTTGAATTAGTGAGTAGCTGTGTTAGACACAGCAGAGATTTAAAAAAAACAAAAAAATAAACAAAGCTTAAACAAATTTTATGTTGGGCGGTGGGGTTTGAAACCCCACCGCCGTCCTTTGTTCTATCTGTGAGGTGTGGGGAGGGGCGGAGCCCCACCCACACCCCACATCGTGGGATGTGGGTGGGGCTCCGCCCCTCCCCACATCCCCCTGCCCCCTTCATCCCCAGCGCTGTCCGCGCCGAACCACCCCGCCAGCGTTCCCCCTTCGCGGCCCTGTGCGCCGAGCTGCCGCCTTCGGCCTCCCCACTCCGGCCACGACCTTCATCCTCTGTCCCGCGACCACCGCTACTGCAGCCACCTTCCCTTTGCCTCCGCCATTCCTTGCCGCCGCTACCATGCGGCCGTCCCACCTGCAACCAAAACAAAAAAAAATAAAAACAAACACATTCCTTAAGCAAGGAAATATTTAGGGTTTATACCCTAACATGTAAGTTGGACAATTTATATGAAATGTATAAGCTTTTAGTGATTAATCCACTAGCTTTTGTCAATGAAATAATTTGTATTTATATATATATAAATATATATATGTAGACAGCTATATATGTCTATTTATATATATATATATATATATATATATATATATATATATATATATAGTGAAGTATATGGATTGCATGGAGTTTTCCAAACAAGTTTTAAAAGAGAATTTTAGATATATATATAATGATATATATATATATATATATTTATATATATATCATTATATATATATATATATCTATATATTTATATATATATCATTATATATATATCTATATATATATTTATTATTTCGTTAAATAATGAGTATTTAGGGTTTAAAACCCTTTTTTTTGTGTTGAATGGTTTGGCTTTTATTTTATAAAGAGGAGAACCTCTTATAAATAACCACAATGGTATATAATTGTGTATGTAAATAAATATATATATATATATAAAATTATATTATATAAAAAAATATATATATATAGAAGATTAATACTAGTATCATAGATAGGTAACTTATTAAGATAACTTAAGAATTGCAATAATAGTAATTATAATAAACAACAGTAATTATAACAACAGTAATTATAAATAGGAGAAATGTAATTGAGTATATGTATGTTAATATATATATATATATATATACATATAAATATATCGTTACATATTTATATTTTTTTTAATGATTACGACTTTCAGAGAGGCCGCTTTCTCTTAACGATAATAAGAGAAAATAAAATTATAATTTAACGAGAGCATAAAGGAATATACTGTAGTACTCCGGAAAGAGTTTCTCGGAAGTTTCAACTATCAACGTAATTCAATAACCGGGAAAATGAAGAGGAAAATTACACGTCACCTTGCTTAAAAGATCACTGGAAATAAACTTAAGAAGCCATCACAGACATTCCATGTGAGGCCATTTTAATCTCAACTGTAGTAAACATCCATATAAGTAAACCTGTAAGAGAGTCAGAAGAAGAAAAACTAACATTGGAAAACACAGAGGAGAAAATGCGCGGCAATTCCCACATGGGATAAGAGAACTAAGTAGATGGATTCTCCTGCTAAAATTTGCTTAGGAACAAGTTTAATTAATACATACATAGAGGAGAAACCTAGATCGGAGAAAACTAGGAGACCGAGTCCAGCGAAGTAGTAAGACCTGGACCCTCCGGAAGTCAGGATTAATGTCAATAATAGATACAGTGATAACCCTGATTGATGTAAAATATGAAGAAAGGTCCGGATAAACATAAAGAAAGCATTGAAACCGAAAGAGAGAGAGACCGAAATATAAACAAACTAGATTATCAGAGAAATAGTTAAGGTGAGCGCGATAAAAATACAATCAAAATTAAGACCCAGAGAAAAGGGAAGAGAGAGCAAACGAACCGCCTTGTTGAGAATGCTAAGTCGAAGGAGGAGTATATTTCAGGAAACAAGAGAGGAGACAGAGAACCGTGCCTTGTTGAAAAATGACTCAATAGGGAGAACATGAGTCGGTTTAGTTAGAACAAGGCGTTGTGGGAAGTTGTTAATCTATCAGTGAACCACGTGCGTAATATAGGGTTGAGTAATTCCCACTTATGCCGTAAGGCGTTATGCTGCTGGAATCTGCCGAGACTTAGATTTAGGAACCTTGATATTAAAAACCTTGTAGTGAAGTTAACGGCGTCGTAGAGACCCCCCTTGTTGGTCTGCTCGCGTTCGGTTGCACGCAATTGTACTTGTACCCCGCCGACAACTATAGTGTTTTCGCCTTGAGCGAACACCACCGAGCATGCTTACGCATGCGAGGGGGTTTTTAGGGAAGCATGAGAAATTTTTTTGATATTTCATGTCATAACCACATGACAAATGTGGCTATGACACGTGTGATGTGTGTTGTGACCACATGAAAAATGTGGGCATGACAGGTGTAGATTGAACATGAGCAATATACAAGCAAAAATAACTCAGTTTAGTTTTGAATAACCTAGATAGATATTTTATTACATGAACTCCAAGCTAAATACCTATATTTCCTACTTAGTGGTGAATAGTTGATGATCTCCTTGTCTCCTTTTCTGTACTTTTGGTGTCTTCTTTTCTCTTCTTTTTTTGTTCTTTCTTCCTATTCCTCTGTGTGCCTCCTCAAGTCCACACACTCTCTCTTCTTAAAGAGGTTTCTTTTCTTTTATTTTTATATTGTTTTATCTTTTCTTCTTTCTAGATTTTTGCATGCATAAGTGGCACTCTTTTATTTTTATGCGTTAAAACTCCTCAACATTATCTTTTAAGTTTATCCAAAAAAAACATATTTGCATATAAGTGTATAACATATATATATATATATATATATATATATATATATATATATATATATATATATATATTTATTAATCACATTATATATAAAGACAACACTTTAAATATTAAATATAAATCAATTGAAATCAAATCATTTAGTGATAAATCGTGTGTCAAAAGAAATTATGAAAGCATAATGATCTTATGATTTTGAAAGGAACGTTCTGAAACAAAAGAAATCACATGACTATTTACTCCTTTTTCATCAATCACCCAAACATTCCACATCAAAAAGCTAGACAAGATTGTGCCACGAAACTAAATACAACAACATCAAACTTAATCAAGAATGTAAGATGCAATATGAACTAAGTGAATGTGTGTGTGCATCAGGGTCCGATCATGCCAATTCTTGTTGGGCGGCTAGAATGCCTCTACCTTAACCATGCTCTTTCTTTCGACACATTCCTATACTCGGTCTCACTCAAGTCACGATTAATAGGTTAGTCAATAAAACCATATCCGAAGAAACATATAAACATCTTAATTCATCATTTAACAACTTTCTATTTGCATTATGAAAATGATAACATTTCACTTTTTACTCACCAGCAATTTACCTACTAGTAACATAATCACATTAAAATTTCCAATAGTTTGAAATATAAATGAGTTCAAAGAGTTCGAGACGTGACACTATTTAATTCCATCATAGAAGCCTTCAAAGCTAGACTAGCCACATGGAGATAAAAGCAACTTAGTGTTGTTCGGAGAATCACATTGGTCAAATTAGTTTTTCTGTCTTTACCAATCTATCTCCTTTGTATCACGAAAGAAGCATAATTGATGCAACAAACAATGTCATGAGAGATTTCATCTAACAATGTTTAGTGAACAAGAAGAAATGCCTTTTAATAGATCGGGATAAAATTTTCCTCCCTTAGGCAAATGGAGGGGCTAGTAGTAGAAATCTCACTCTTCAAAACCTCACCTTGGGAGAAAAACTTGCATGGAGTATTTTTTCCAATAGAGACTCAACATGGAATAGCTGCATGAGGAAAAAATACCTAGATTCTTTGGATGATTCCATAATCTTTGCCACATAAAATTTGCCCATGGGATGTCATATTTGGAATTTCAATATAAAATGCAAAGACGTCATTTCAAATCACCTATTATGGGAAGCAAAAAATGGTAGAAAAGCAAAAGTTTGGGAGGATTCATGGAATGACCACAAACCTTTGTAGGAAAGGGTCGATCTTGTAGATATTAAAGAGATGCTCTGTAGTAGGTGGGGCACAAAGATTGCCAATTATCTTCAAACATACATTGTAAGAGTTTAAAGAAATACAAGTGGAGAGACTTCTTGACCTTGCATGTGCCACGTGTACAAATAGATACTCTTACATCAATTCTCCATCAATATTAGTGAAAAGGAAGATGAGCTAAAGTGGATTTGCTCAAACAATGGGGCCTACTCTATCAAACTCGATTACATATCCCTAATGGAACCCCATGAGGACCAGGAATGGCCATCGATCAAATGTTGGCACAAAGATTGCCTACGAAAGGCTGGTGCTTTCGCGTGGGCAACTATTAAGAGAAATGTACTCATAGGTAATAGACTCCAAAAAATGAGATTCCTCGACCCATTCAGATGTGCTCTCTATTAGGAAGACAAAGAAACAAACAAGCACTTGTTCATTACCTTCCCCTTCTCCCCCAAATGCTAGAGATGGTTATGTGATTACCTATAGTAGGTCTTCAATCCTCCTAAAACCTTGTTACAACTATTCAAAGATTGGTCAATCACTAAACCTAAGGATGTCTTCTCTAATCTGCGAATGTCTAGCCCTTCCCTGTTGATCTAACATGTGTGGAAAGAAAGAAATCGAAAGATTTTTTAGACAAAATACTCTGTTGGGACACCTTTCTAGCTAAGATTGAAGTAGCCATTTCAGAAGTAGTCATGAGTCGAGCCACTTCCAAATCACTAAATAGGAGTTTGTTCACAACATGGAGCAAAGATATGTTGAAAATCTAGGGTAGTTAACCTCCCTCCCGTTCATGGGATTTTTGAGCTAAATTCCCCAAGTATGAACCAAGCCCAAGTCCAATGGAATCCACCACACAAAAGCATGTTGAAAATGAATTTCCATGGCGCCTCAAGAGGCAACCCAGGCCCTTCATGCATTGGGTGTGTAATCAGAGATTCCTAAGGTAATTTGGTTGAAGTTGCCCCCAAGAGGCTAAAGGTAAGTACACATAGTGAAGTAGAAGTGGAAGCTTTACTACTAGGCCCACGGTTGGTGAAATCATGCATAGTTGACAGGATCTTGATAGAGGGCGATTCCAAGACAATTGTACTTTGTATCAAAAAAGACACTCAACAAACTAGATGATAAACAACATCCTTAACTAAGCTTGGGACATCTTGGATAATTTATCTTCCTTCACCATAAATCATTATTATCGTGAAGGAAATAGGATTGCAAATTTCCTATTGAATGAAGGTATCGGTAATAATAATGACACAATTATTAGCAACGATGTCAATAGTTGGCTAGGCCTACGAGAGACATGGAATAATTAAGGGAAATGTTTTGGATAACTTAACAATGCAATACAACCATGCAAAGGATAGATGGCACTAAAAGATACAAAAGCAAAAGATAACCGTAACGAAAAAATTCTTTGACATGCAGGGTGGAACGTCAAATTTAAACTTGTGTCCCCATACAGAGGAAAAGAGGGTTCCAATAACTCCAACTAAAATTAACCAGCCGGGAATCGAACCCGGGTCTGTACCGTGGCAGGGTACTATTCTACCACTAGACCACTGGTGCCTCGTAGGGGACGTAGGTTTCAGATGGAGCAGACCTGTATTATTGTGGAAGTTGAAAAACATTGCAGGTTTAAGCAGAGGACGGTCATATTAGGCTGAAAAGAACAAAACTGTTTTTGTTATTACTCTGAAAAGAAGAAAACTGTTTTTGCAAATGGAGATGCGGGGTATCGAACCCCGTGCCTCTCGCATGCAAAGCGAGCGCTCTACCGTTTGAGCTACATCCCCAAGATGTGCAAACTGTTGTATCTAATAAATTATTGCATCTAGCTAAATACCAATTTGATAGGGACAAAGGAGAGGGCCTTGCCAATCTGGCTGGTTTATTGCTGCTGCCAACAAAAGAGTTAACTGTTTAAAGTGCAGTGGCGTCGTGGCCTTTATAGCTCAGTGGTAGAGCGTCAGTCTTGTAAACTGAAGGTCCGCAGTTCGATCCTGCGTGGAGGCAGCGCTGTTTTGTTTGCTCGTTTATCAGCTCTATCTCTTTTATCTCTTTTACTTACAAGGCGATGGAGGAGGAGCAGATTATGTGTAACTTTTTATATATTTAAATACCAGCGCAACCGGCCTCTACCCTCTACTCTCTTCCCTAGAAAGGATTGCGTGTAAGTTGCAACCGTCTCTCTCCTCGCCGTGCGAGGGAAGAAAGGACTTGCGTGGCCTGCAGTACACTCCATTTACTCCCACATGCGGCGTATGACCTCATTTTAGACACTTTGTATATGACGTGTCATGATAGTATTAGTGTCTCTTCGGAGACATCCGATAAAATTGGAACGATACAGAGAAGATTAGCATGGCCCCTGCGCAAGGATGACACGCATAAATCGAGAAATGGTCCAAATTTTTTTTATATATAGGCTACCCCTTTCATTTCCCACTTTTAAATATTTGAATTTTTTCTTTTTTACAGGTGGAACCAAACGCATCAAATATTTGAATGTAATAATAATATCTTATACTATTTTACAAAAATTAGTCTTTTGTAGAATTTGTATAGTCATCTTGGAGATGAACTAAACAATCATCTCGGAGATGAACTTAATGGTCATGTTCTCTTGATATATATGTACTTCACAACACATTTTGGAATGAATACAATTTTGGGCTTGCATTTCAATTTCATTTTCATTTTCATTTTTACAGACCATTCCCTGAGGTATCAGAGTACAAACTATTTTTTCTCATCCTCTCTTTTTGTTGTAGGCCTTTTGTCTACATTTTAATTTATAAAATATTCTTCCATCTTTTTTTTCATGTTCCTTGTTCACTATTTGCCATTTCTTCAAATCAAAGCTTCTTGAGTAATTCGTAGCTTTAAGGAAGGCCGAAGCTTTGTATTCCTACCTAAAACTCATGTCCCTATCATTAACAAGGAAGCCCAACCCAGTTTGTGGCTCCTATAGCGAGAAATTTTTAAAATGGGGGAACCCTCACATTCAAGGCTACAGAAGCAAACACACAACACATGGCACTGTACTGATGTTGATCTAGTTCATGACTCGCATTTCATGGCTGCAACATTTCTACAAGAAACTACAAACAACTGATAAGCTTTCTTTCCAATATTTTTATGAGAAGTTGCAATATTTTTCCTTTCAACTTTGAATTTTTTACCATTTAACGGACATCTTTTAAATTGTTGGAATAAGAAAAAGTATTGGGGGATATCTATAATATTTTTATTTATGAGTTTGTGTTCATCACTTATTAAAATATTTTTAAAAAATACTCCTTTTTGTGCAATTAAAATTCCATAATCAAAATAAATTTTGTAAACCTAAAACAAATTATAGTATTCAGTATACCCAACACCTTTGGTTCATGTTTATGGGTAAGCTTTTCATACTTGAACTATTGCACCTAGCACCTAAAATAGCTATAATGGCTTGTGAGGCTTTGAACCTATAAATCGATAGGGAGAAATAAGGTCAAACAAAATTCATTTTCCATTTCCATATATTACGTACATATACATATAACTACAGATCTATACATACATATGTATATGTATGTAAAGATACATGTATATGTATATGTATGTATAGACACATGTTTATGTACATATATAGATATGTAGATATATGTATATCTACATATGTACATGTACACGTGTATCTACATATCTATACATACATGCATACATTTGTATGTATGTATGTATGACTACCTTCATGAAATGTTTTCTTCCCACAATTCAACCTATTTGAAGTCATTGTAAGCAAGCAATCAACTAAATTCACTTACTTTTGATCAGTTGATTGAAAAGATGGTTGAAAGAGAAAAGACTTTTGGAAGAAAAACTAAAACCATAGGTGAGAATATTAGCTATGCTCACCTCACCACAAAGGTAAATCTTCCAATAAGGTTTCATCTTCCAAGAATGAAGGAAATGATAGAGACAAAGGAGGAAATAGAGGACGGCGAGGCATAACTAGAAAAAAACAATGGTCAACACCACGAGAAATAAAAAGTTAGATAATACTTGTTTTGCAAATGATGTGGTAGAAAAGGTAGCCGTGAAGGCAAAACATCACGGGATAAGATTGAGGCCTATCAAAAATAAAAGGAAGAAATTAAGCAAAAGAAGAAAATACTAGAATAAAAAATTTCTAGCTTAGTTTACAAGTGAACATGTGTGCCTTCCATATTAGATGATATCAACTATGCCTTAGTGAACTCAACCTAGTATGATGTCGGGGTCCTATATACTATTGCCATGCAACATATGACTTTTTGAAGGGACTTCTTTGAGGAGTTCCATGAAGAAATATGTGGTCCTATATATTTGGAAAACACATCATGGAGTACTATAGGTTTGAAGATTGACTTTGTTTAGACTTAATAGCATGGATTGTTAAGCCCGGAATTAGTGTAGAGCTAAAAGCTAGGCTTTTGATTAGAATCATCAGGGAATGTGAGTAGGGGAATGATAAACAACAACTGTGAATATAAGGGATCTCAAAATCTAAGAGGATCAACCTATGCCTAAGTAATCTTAGAGTAAAGGGAAACCTAGATGAGTGAATGGAAAGTGGAAGTCAAAGTGGTGATCTAGTAGATTCTAAATACAAGGCTACTACACATGGTGCATGTAAATGGATTTTCATATTGAGTACATAATGAGTCTAGATATGTAGATATATGTATATGTATGTATGTATGTATATATGACTACCTTCATGAAATGTTTTCTTCCCATGATTCAACCTATTTGAAGTCATTGTAAGCAAGCAATCAACTAAATTCACTTACTTTTGATTAGTTGATTGAAAAGATGGTTGAAAGAGAAAAGACTTTTGGAAGAAAAACTAAAACCATAGGTGAGAATATTAGCTATGCTCACCACAAAGGTAAATCTTCCAATAAGGTTTCATCTTCCAAGAATGAAGGAAATGATAGAGACAAAGGAGGAAATAGAGGACGGCGAGGCATAACTAGAAAAAAACAATGGTCAACACCATGAGAAATAAAATGTTAGATAATACTTGTTTTGCAAATGATGTGGTAGAAAAGATAGTCGTGAATGCAAAACATCATCGGATAAGATTGAGGCCTATCAAAAATAAAAGGAAGAAAATAAGCAAAATAAGAAAATAATACTAGAATAAAAAATTTCTAGCTTAGTTTGCAAGTGAACATTTGTGCTTTCCATATTAGATGATATCAACTATGCCTTAGTGCACTCGACCTACATGATGTTGGGGTCCTATATACTACTGCCATGCAACATATGACTTTTTGAAGGGACTTCTTTGAGGAGTTCCATGAAGAAATATGTGGTCCTATATATTTGGAAAACACATCATGGAGTACTATAGGTTTGAAGATTGACTTTGTTTAGACTTAATAGCATGGATTGTTAAGTCCATAATTAGTGTAGAGCTAAGAGCTGGGCTTTTGATTGGAATCATCAGGGAACATGAATAGGGGAATGATAAACAACAATTGTGATTATAAGGGATCTCAAAAGCTAAGAGGATCAACATATGCCTAAGTAATCTTAGAGTAAAGGGAAACCTAGATGAGTGAATGGAAAGTGGAAGTCAAAGTGGTGATCTAGTAGATTCTCAATACAAGGCTACTACACATGGTGCATGTAAATGGATTTTCATCATGGCTTATCCAAGGCAGCAACAAAGTGGTTATCACCAAAGGACGGATTATTTTTCTTACTATTTTTTTTTTTAGTTTTTTGAAATAATTTGATTTTTTTTAACATATTGGATACCTCGCAGATTCGGCATATAACCTCTTAAGGTGAATGATGTTGATAGGTTCCTCAACGGGTGTCCCTCAAGTATAGAAAGTTGATAGGCTCTAGAACCATAACGACTGGTAATGATAAAAGGTCCCAACCAATTCGGCTCAAATTTTCCTTTTCTATCATGATCTTTTGATTCTCCTTAAGTACAAGGTCACCAACTTCAAATATGCATTCTTTGAGTCTCTTATTGTAGCTACGATGAAGATGATTTTTATAGGTCGTGAGATGATTGAGAGTATTGAGACATCTTTCATCTAGCAATTCCAATTCTTGCAACCGGGATACTCTATAGTGTTCATTATCAATGAAATGCTGCAATGATACCCTTAGAGAGGGGAGCTCGATATCAACTAGTAAAATAGGTTCGGATCCAAAGACAAGAGAATATGGCATCGCTTCTGTAGGGGTATGGATACTAGTGAGATACACCCAAAAAGTAGGATTGAGTTGAAAATGCCAATCATGGCTAGCGTCATTGACAGTTTTCTTCAAAATATTGAGAATATTTTTGTTTGAAGCCTCGTCTTGACCATTTCTTTGGGGATATTATGGAGTGGAAAAGTGATGTTGAATATTGAATTGATGGAAAAGGTGGCAAACTTCTTGATTTTTGAAAGGATTACCATTGTTAGTAACAATGGCTTGGGGTATACCATACTAGAAAATCATGTAATGAAGGATGAAGTTAGAAATCTATTTACCAATAATGTATGTAAGAGGGATGGCTTCAACCCACTTCATAAAATACTCAGTGGTGGTGAAATGAACTTATGATTATTGGATGATGGAGGGTGAATTTAACCAATGAGATTGAATCCCCATTGCAAAAAGGGTCATGGTGTAGTGATTGGTTGCAATTCTTGTGCAGGCGCATGAATCAAATCACTATGTTTTTGACTAGGAAGACACTTCTTGACAAATTGTTGTGCATCTCGTTTCATAGTCAGCCAATAATATCCCGTCCTTAACAACTTTTTAACCAAGGTTGGACCACTAGAGTGTGCACCGCAAATACCCTCATGTATCTCTCGTAAGGCAGTTTAGGCATCTTTTGAGTTAAGACATCTAAGGAGAATTCCATTGAATGTCCTTCGATAAAATGTATCACCAAGAAGGCTATAACGGGATGAATGATGAATGAAGGTTCGACATTGGGAATGTGAAAGATTGGGTAGTATAATGTTGTCATGGACAAAGGTATAAATCTCATTGTACCAAGGTGCATTGGGACCAACAATATCACAAACAAGATCAGATTAAATGGGATATCAAAAGAAGGAATGTAAAGTTGCTCAATCAAGAATTCTAATTGTGGACTATTTGAAGGAATGTCAATCAATTACCCCATAGTTGCCATAGCATCAACAACTTTGTTGTTTATTCTTGGAATTTGTTTAAAATGAATCCATGAAAATGATTGCTTGAATGTGTCGACCAATTTCTTGTATGGTAGAAGCTTGTCATCTTTTGTTTGATATTCATCATTGACTTGACTTATGACAAGTTGATAGTCACCATAGATTTCAATTACTTTGATGTTCCATTGGATAGTCATTCTTAATCTTTTGATGAGTGCTTCATATTCTGCAATGTTATTTGTACACGAGAATAGAATTCTATAAGCTTTCGGTATGAAATCTCCTTGTGGTGTAACTTTTGATGTTTAAATTTGCCAATTAATCACCAACAATGGGAAATTTAAAGAATGTGGGATTGACTCCTTAAATGACCCCCAGATTTTAAAGAAGCTTATTCTTTTCCATGGGTCTTGGGGAAAAGGGAAGAAAAACAAGATTATAAATGAAATACCCTAAATTGCTAAGACGATGCACCGGATTCATTATCTACCTAACAACACAATGATTAAATCTTGAAAGAATCTACTGGCAAAATCAAAGAGTAGAAAGCATGATTAATAATAACAGCATACTACACCAAATTAATCAAAAGGCTCAGAAACTTAAAGCAAGAAGGAAGAATAAGAAACATATCGGGAATACACAAAACACCACTCTCTCTTCATTGTTTGATGGAGAACAAAATATAGAGGCAATCACTTGCACAAAATACAATATTCGAATCCTTCATGAGAGGCACCTGCTAAGGTAATAAAATGTCCCTATTCTAGCTGCTAAACTTTCTGATCATTCCAATCTATATATCTTTTATGTCCCGTATCTCTATATTTAAAGCCAAAGAAACCCTTTGAGATCCTCTGAAAACTACCCAAAAATATCTCCAACAGAAATCCAACAAATCCTAACTCTGATAACTGATTCCTGTATTTAACTGGCCCTTCCTGTTTAAACCCCATGACTGTAGCTTCCATTGCTTTGACAGGCGTGAGAAACTCCGGCTCATCTTCTTCCCGTTGCTTGCCGTAGGATAAAGTGTGACTTTATTTATAAGGGGTTGCATGTGAAATAAACTTTATTTTAATACCATCGCAGCCTCTAGCCTCTAGCCTATTGGTGTAAATATCTTATACTATTTTACAAAAATTATTCTTTTGTAGAATTTGTATAGCCATACTTGTTTTGCAAATGATGTGGTAGAAAAGGGAGTCGTGAATGCAAAACATCACGGGATAAGATTGAAGCCTATCAAAATAAAAGGAAGAAAATAAGCAAAAGAAGAAAATACTAAAATAAAAAATTTCTAGCTTAGTTTGCAAGTGAACATGTGTGCTTTCCATATTAGATGATATCAACTATGCCTTAGTGAACTCGACCTAGTATGATGTTGGAGTCCTATATACTACTACCATGCAACATATGACTTTTTGAAGGGACTTCTTTGAGGAGTTCCATGAAGAAATATGTGGTCCTATATATTTAGAAAACACATCATGGAGTACTATAGGTTTGAAGATTGACTTTGTTTAGACTTAATAGCATGGATTGTTAAGCCCGGAATTAGTGTAGAGCTAAAAGCTAGGCTTTTGATTAGAATCATCAGGGAATGTGATTAGGGGAATGATAAACAACAACTGTGAATATAAGGGATCTCAAAATCTAAGAGGATCAACCTATGCCTAAGTAATCTTAGAGTAAAGGGAAACCTAGATGAGTGAATGGAAAGTGGAAGTCAAAGTGGTGATCTAGTAGATTCTAAATACAAGGCTACTACACATGGTGCATATAAATGGATTTTCATATTGAGTACATAATGAGTCTAGATATGTAGATATATGTATATGTATTTGTATGTATGTATGTATGTATATATGACTACCTTCATGAAATGTTTTCTTCCCATGATTCAATCTATTTGAAGTCATTGTAAGCAAGCAATCAACTAAATTCACTTACTTTTGATTAGTTGATTGAAAAGATGGTTGAAAGAGAAAAGACTTTTGGAAGAAAAACTAAAACCATAGGTAGAATATTAGCTATGCTCACCACAAAGGTAAATCTTCCAATAAGGTTTCATCTTCCAAGAATGAAGGAAATGATGGAGACAAAGGAGGAAATAGAGGACGGTGAGGCATAACTAGAAAAAAACAATGGTCAACACCATGAGAAATAAAATGTTAGATAATACTTATTTTGCGAATGATGTGGTAGAAAAGGTAGCCGTGAATGCAAAACATCACAGGATAAGATTGAGGCCTATCAAAAATAAAAGGAAGAAAATAAGCAAAAGAAGAAAATACTAGAATAAAAAAAATTTAGCTTAGTTTGCAAGTGAATGTGTGCTTTCCATATTAGATGATATCAACTATGCCTTAGTGAACTCGACCTAGTATGATGTTGGGGTCCTATATACTACTACCATGCAACATTTGACTTTTTGAAGGGACTTCTTCTAGGAGTTCCATGAAGAAATATGTGGTCCTATATATTTGGAAAACACAGCATGGAGTACTATAGGTTTGAAGATTGACTTTATTTAGACTTAATAGCATGGATCATTAAGGCCATAATTAGTGTAGAGCTAAGAGCTAGGCTTTTGATTGGAATTATCAGGGAACATGAATAGTGGAATGATAAACAACAACTGTGAATATAAGGGATCTCAAAAGCTAAGAGAATCAACCTATGCCTAAGTAATCTTAGGCTCCAAAAATCAAACAAGAGCATGTCACTCACAAAGATGCACGGCGAAATAGAATGATAAAGAAATACATAGTTTTGATTTTTCATGATTTTATAATTTTTTTAAAATTTTGATTTATTTGATTTTTTTGTATTTTATATTTTGTATTTTTTTTGTATTTTTAGACATGGTATTTAT
Organism: Cunninghamia lanceolata; assembly: GCA_027924645.1. NCBI lineage: Eukaryota > Viridiplantae > Streptophyta > Pinopsida > Cupressales > Cupressaceae > Cunninghamia > Cunninghamia lanceolata. The sequence goes on along the minus strand of BSBN01000206.1, from coordinate 1,762,451 downwards.
TAACGTGAAAGGCATGTTGAAACTAAGGAACGCTGAGAGGGGGGGTGAATCAGTGTTCTGCAAAACTTATTATTTTGTTCCTTTATTAATTTACCATATACATTCAAAAGAAGGAAAACATGAACTCAAGAACAACAACAACAAAATCATCACACATGAACACCAAGATTTTTACGTGGAAACCCGGTTAAGGGAAAAACCATGGTGGGGGTTAACCCACAAGATTTTATACTCTGTTAAAAGTATTACAAATGGGAAGGCATGCCTTTGGGCACACTGCCTAAAGCTCACTGCTCAAAGGAGGCTCACTGCCTACAAGATTAATTACAAAGAGTTCACTGGAATACTTGAACTGAAGAATAGCATCTAATAATGCAAGATTACAATTTTAGTTAGGATCAATATACTGACTTCACACACTTCATCTTTCACTACCCTGTTTTACTATTCTTTCATGATCTAAGCCTCAGATCTCTGCTTCGCACTTGATACTGCCTTTCTTTGCACCTCTTATCTCATATTCGTACATACATACCCCAAAATGCTCGCACCCATCGAACATATATATTTGCAACATGAAATCACATCAACTGTAGTTGGCCTTAAGAAAACTTAGAAACTTTTTCAAGATCACTATTCTATCAGATGAATCTATGCACAAACATCAATGCGGACCATAACTTATGAATTCAAATTACCACACCTGTTGGCCAATACCACTAGATCTCATAAATTACTCAACCAACCACTTTTCTTAATCCGCACAAGGATCAAAGATCAAGTCAGTCTGTTCTTTACTGGACTGAACTGTCTAACCAAAACCCGATAGTCAGAAGCTTGCAACTTTCAATCCCTTCATCGCCGGAGGCTAAAACTTTGGATTTAGGTAGCCTTGACATCCCTTAACATACCCTTAGATCCGTAGCACAATATGATTTCCTGTGGAGAAATGCAGACCAAAATGCTGGACCCTGTCATATGCTTTGTTCCTGTCTATCTGGACTTAGATAAATCTGCAATCTAACTTCCGGTGTGATCAAATGATACAATGCGGATGTGTAAGATAGATTCAATTGCCATCAATGACAACACCTGACATGCCTAGCAATGTCTCTTGCCAACAATCTCCCCCTTTGGCATTGATGGCAACACTTAGTGAAAAATGACTAAGTGTTAGAACAGCTCCCCCTTACTATGTACACTTGTGATTTCCAATGCTCCCCCTTAGCTGAATTCCTCATTTTTCACTTCTTTCCACTCCCCCTTTGACATCAATGGCAAAGACCAAGGTTCGGATCCAAAAATTTACACAAAACTTATATCCATAATTCCGCATATGTACAAACAATCCTTATGTCTTGTATACATAAACTTAAACACATCACCAAAAATGTTTTTCAACAATGCCAATTCACTATCCCAAATTTTCTTCATGCCATCCAAAACTAAAATATGACCACTGAATAGAAATGCCTGTGACTCCGCCTTCTGTAGATCAATGGGATCACTTGTCAGAGCAGCAGCTTGAGCTTCTGCCAATGCATTGAACATTGTTTTTAACTTAGGGGAAATCAGTCCCCGGAGCTCATCTAATCTACTCATAATTTTAACCTTTTCCTTTTGCAAATTACTCAATTCATCAAGTAAACTTACTACTTGACATTCTTTAGTTATTACAGACTCAGTTAAAGGACTAGAGGACTGAGAGATGTTAGACGACTTTAGCTCTAATTCCTTAATCTTCTTCTCAATATCCTCAGCAACTTTAGACCACGATAAACAAAATTTGTACACACATCCTCCTTCAGTGAGGGAATTTTGAATACTCTTTACACTAGTATCCAACATAATTCTATCATTGTCGATTATTCTTTTTAGTTCACTGAATCTTTTATCATTGAATTCATCCTGGACTTTGACTTCTGCTGACTTTTCAAAAGACTCAAAGTGAATACTTATAGATTTTATTAGATTCTTCAACTAATCGAAGGGGGATGCTGATGAATCCTTCTGAAATGTAGGCATGATTTTCTCCAAAATGCCGGATGTAAGACCAAGCAACTCACTATCTTCAATATGGAACTTCAAAATTTCCTCTCTGGCCTTAGCTTGTGCAAAAGAGGCCAACTTCATCTTCTATACCAAAGAAAGAGTGTCAAAATTGATTGGACCTTGTATTATATTTGGATCTTCTACAACTTGTTGGTCTTTCTCCAAAATTTATTTCATTGCTTCTGCAGTGTCTCTTGCCCAATATGATGCTTCAGTTTTAGGGCCTGCATTTCTTCCCTTTCTGAAGTCAACTACATTGTCTTGCTTATCATTTTCATTCTTTTCTCTGCTTCTGCTCTCTCTGCATCATTAGCAATGTCTTCTGCATTCTTTTCTAGAGGATTTTGTGTATCCTCAATAGCAACATTATTATCATTTTTATCAAATTCCTCAACATCTAGAGTGGAGGAATCAACTCCATCATTAATTTCTTTTTCTTGATCTTCCTTGTTCTTAACTCCTTCTGCTTTCTGCTCTTTATTCTTCTCAGAATCACCTTCAGTAGGATCAATTATTTCCATATTCATTTCTACATTTGCCTCACCAGATTGGTTCAGAGAAATTTAAGTATCCTCTGCATCATCAACATTATCTTCCTTTACCATCTCTTCATTTCCTTTATTTGATATTTCTTCTTTTGGAACAGAGAGGTCATCTACCTCAACTTTTTGCTCATTTTCCTTCAACTCTTATTCATTTGGAAGGGATGTATCATCAGCATCAAGTTCCTCAGTGACCACATAAAACGTGTTCTTGTCTAGGGATTTTCTTGGAATTTGCTCTGTTTCTCTGACCACTTCATCAATGTCTCCAATCATTAGCTTATTCATCCTTTTCTTGCTTCTGAATTGATCTTTAACTTCTTTGAAAATTTTATCTGCTTCCTTACTAGAGATGACTGGACACAGACTGGACAGCACATGTTCCCTTAACTCCAAATCCTTTGCTTTAGCAACTTCATTTCTCATCTCCAAGATGTCACTTAGACTCTTAGGGATTTCAGATAAAATTTCCACAAGTGCTTTGTTGAATGTGTTCGAGTACTTAACAGTAGCATCCTCCAGAATTCTCTTGTTGGCTTTATCAAAGTTATCATAATATTTTGTTATGGGCTTCAAATTCTCATGAACAGTTATTGCATTCACAATATCTTCAACTGACAGGGTAGATTTTTTAGTCTTTAGTCTTTTGCTTACCCTTACACTTCCAAAGGGCTTGTCTTGGGCAACCCTTGATGCTTCTACTTTCTTTGAATTTGTGCTTCCAAATGGCTTCTTCTTAGATACTTTAGCAGCCTTAGTGCCTGAGGCCTTCAACTCTTTAACTTCATCATTTGAATCAGTCTTTTCTTCATCCTCCTTCTCCACATTGACATATGACCTCTTGGCCATTAATTTTATTCTTTTTCCTTCCTTACCGGTAGGTTTTTCTTTGAATTTCTCTACAATAGGAGAAGGTGATGCACTGAAGGTTGTACCAGAACTCCTAGTAGTCCTTGCTTTAGAAGTGGATTCCACCAAAACACTTCACTATTCTCTGTCCTGCTTCTCCTTCTCATCTTTCTCTATCCTTTCCCTATTTTGTCTCACAACCTCTTTTGTTATGCCAATGCTTTTTGCATACATTTCAACTTGTCTTTGAATCTTTCTCTTAGATTCAGGTTTCCAGAGCTCAACATGCAATTTCATACTAAGTTCAACATATGTGCCAAATCTCTCAACAGAGGTATCTTTTGGTTTGCTCAGAAGGTGTTGAGCATACATTTCTAGTATCTGTTCATCAACTTCATATCCCATGGGCATGATCCATACAGTCCTTGGTTCAATTGCTTCCATCAAGCATTGATCTGTTTCCACCATGAAGCAAATTGTATCCTTGTATTTTTCCACCACAGATGTAGGGATTCTTTCCCTTGATTGCTTCATGTTCTAAAAATTCTTGAAATATCCCCAAAGAGCAGTCCTTTGCGCATTGGAGTCACCAATAATGTGCAAGTGCTCTCTGATTTGTATGGCAATAGGCTCATCACTAGTCCAACACAAGCTTTTCTTCCCAGGTAACTCATTTATGAAATAGAAGAATAAACACAGGACCAAATGTATTTTTCTTGTCCTTCTTGATCTTATTCAGATTCTCCATTAACTGGTTTTGTAGAAGCTCACACAAGTCATTGTCATCATTTTCTCTTAACATATGATAGGCATCATAAATGGTTGTACCAGATACAGAGTTTTCCTTGTTGGAGTGGTATATCTTATACTCAATTACCATGGATGCAAATTTGACATCCGGATCAGTTATATCATTTATTGTCATTGCCCTCTTATCAAACTTTGATCCAGTAGCTTTAGTCATAGTCTGATTCTTCACTGATTTTAACATTGGCAGTCCACCTGATGAGTTCAATCCTATTATGGTATGGATAGCATCCTTGGTGATCTTAAATGGTTTCATCAACCACATGAATTTAGTATACATCCGACTCAGTACATACCGGACCCACTCATCTTCACTGAAGGATAGGAACCCAATAACCTGAACGAGATGTTTGACTTGTAGCGCCTTATACTTAGGTTTAAGACCATGAATCCCATCCCTTAGATAATTCTTGAGCAAATCTACTAAGTTTGAATCCCTAAACTCATCTAAGCTAGCATGAATATAAGCCCTAATATCTTCAACATGCAACACACCATGCAGAACATTTGAAAAGGCACCTAACGGATCGACCTCTACAGATTTGTGTGGATGGTTTTTGAATTTATGTCAGGCCTTTCATTGATGTCAAAAACCAACGGAGTAGCCATATCCAGATATTGCAAATTTAGAGAGTTTCACAGAGAATACCTTGTTTCACCGGTTAGGGTTAGCTGTCAAATTCACTTTTTGCATTTTAACTCTTTGAAATCTCAGCTCAGGCACTCTTCTTCTTGTTCTCTTTGAATGCAAAGTGAATCAAATGTTGAGTAATGACCTTTTATGCTCCGCAAAACCTAATTCACCATTGTAATAAATGCTTTGCCCTAATACATCTGGTTACATTATTTCTACATACTGTCAATCTTCAATTGCTCTACAATCAATCACATTAGCTTCTTTTCTTCCAGAATTTGCTTCAATACATCTGGAATAGGCTTTTTATCTTCATTCATCGTGCCAGATTCAGGCACCCACTTACTGGCAGGGGGAATTAGATTTTTAATGCAGGTCCCCCTGAGCTAGAGCTCCTGTTTCAATTCTCGGAGGAATTATCAGCACCAAATTCTAGTGCAGACCCATTCCCATCATTCATTTCACCTTTCTTCACCCATGTTTTATTCATTTCGTTCTAGATCTCATTCACATCAACTTTACCCTTGCCTTTATCTTGTCTCTGCATGTTTTGGTTTCTGTTTACCAGACCTTTTCTATCATCGTTCCTGCTTCTGCAGAATCTTACAATATGATCAAATCTATTGCAATTAAAGCACACAACATTTCTTTGCTCATTTACTTGATTTCCTCTTGATCTATACTAATTAGCCATGTGTCCAAATCTATTGCATGCAAAATAGTTGTCATTGAAAGATTGACATTTCTTCTGTTGTTAGAGTAGTTCATTATTATACTTCTGCATTCATTGGATCTATGACCATACCTTTTACAATTGAAGCATTGACTGGAGAAATATGGACCACTTTGATTCACTCTACTTCTGCACTAAGTAGCTCTATGACCAAATTTATTGCAATTGAAACAATTTCCATTGAAAGATGGATACCTTTGAGCATTAGGTTGGCTTACCGGAGGCCTTCTAGGATTCCTTCTTGGATTTCTTTGACCAAATCCAGAACTTTCACCTTTCTCATATCCTAGACCATGCTTATCATCTGCCTTCTTCTGACTATCAAGTAGTACCTCGAGTTTAGCTAAGCTTATCTTAAACTTTTCTTTGTATTCATTTGTAGCTTCTAGGTCATGCTTGAGAATGACAATTTGCTTTTCAAGTTGTTCCTAATTATACTGGGTTTCTTGTAGATCAGACTCTAGATGGCCAATTATTCTGTTCATTCTGCAGCACTCTTCTATTCTTTCTTTCAGAGGTAGATTTAGGTTTTCTTCAGTCTTCTTCCTTTCCTCTATTTCCTTGGTTAGCCTCATCACTGCAAATTCCATTTCATGTTTTAATACAATAGCTTCTTTTGCCAGCTTCTCACATTCCTTTGATTTTTCCTTTAGAGCCTCATCCATGCCATTGTCTTCATTATGATTTGCTAACCGTTGAAGTAGCTCCCTCCTCTTTTCCATGGATTTGCTCAGTTGTCCTTTTAAAGTCTGAATGAAATCCTCATCATCTTTAAGATTCTCTTTCAGTTCTTTGACTTTTGCTTTGGACTGATCAAGATCTTCTAAAGCAACTTGAAGTTGTTCATTGATGCCATTAGAATACTTGGATGAACCCATTGAAACACTTTCCTAGATCTTCCTCAAGCTGTTAAACTTCTTCCAAGGAACCTTGCTCTAATACCAATTGTTAAAATTAAGGAACACTGAGAGGGGGGGCGGATTAGTGTTCTGTAAAACTTATTATTTTGTTCCTTTATTAATTTACCATATACATTCAAAAGAAGGAAAACAGAAACTCAAGAATAGCAACAACAAAATCATCACACATGAACACTAGGATTTTTACGTGGAAACCCAGTTAAGGGAAAAACCATGGTGGGGGTTAACTCACAAGATTTTATACTCTGTTAAAAGTATTACAAATGGGAAGGCACACTGCCCAGAGCTCATTGCTCAAAGGAGGCTCACTGGCTACAAGATTAATTACAAAGAGTTCACTTGAATACTTGAACTAAAGAATAGCATCTAATAATGCAAGATTACAGTTCTGGTTAGGATCAATATACTAACTTCACACACTTCATCTTTCACTGCCTTGTTTTACTGTTTTTCCATGATCTGAGCCTCAGATCTCTGCTTTGCACTTGATACTACCTTTCTTCACACCTCTTATCTCATATTCACACATACATACCCCAAAATGCTTGCACCCATCAAGCATATATATCCGCAACATGAAATCACATCAACTACAGTCAGCCTTAAGAAAACTTAGAAACTTTTTCAAGATCACTGTTCTGTAAGATGAATCCATGCACAAACATCAATGCAGACCATAACTTATGAATTCGAGTTACCACAACTGTCGGCCAATACCACTGGATCTCATAAATTACTCAACCAACCACTTTTCTTAATCTGCACAAGGATCAAACACCAAGTCGGCTTGTTCTTTACTAGACTAAACTGTCTAACCAAAATCTGATACTCAGAAGCTTGCAACTTTCAATCCCTTCATCACTGGAGGCTAAAAATTTGGATTTAGATAGCCCTGACATCCCTTAACATACCCTCAGATCTACAACACAATATGATTTACTATGGAGAAATACGGACCAAAATGCTGGACCCTGTCATATGCTTTGTTCCTATCTATCTGGACTTAGACAAATCTACAATCTGACTTCCGGTATGATCAAATGATACAATGTGGATGCGTAAGATAGATTCAGTTGCCATCAATGACAACACCTGACATGCCTAACAATGTCTCTTGCCAACAAGGCATTGACCGTATCACCAAATTATTCACCTTCCATTGTGTACAAAAGTTATGCGTCATTTACGATGTCTTCTTTGACCATATAAGGACCTATCCAATCTGGTCTAAAATTGCATCTTTCTCTAACTCTTTTGTCAATCAAATTGTCGATTCTAAGTGTATGCATGTGAAAATGAACTCAAAGTAACAAGCTAAACTAAGTTAACATATTTCAGTCATCTCCAAATACACCTCATATTGAAAAAATAAAGGAATGCAAATAAGCAAGGAAACTAATCAATACTAGTTACCATGTAAACATTTGGTGTGATGTGCTCCTTTGATGTTGTGATGTAGGTGTCTCCTCAAAATGGAAGCATTACCTTGCTTCTCATGGAGTCTTGAAAATGGCTTGGGATGGGTTGGATTTATAGGATTTTGGGATGAGGATTGGATGATCAAGATTGATTTTGAAGATCAAGGGTGGAGGATTGTTGAGAGGCTTGGATTCATGAGCACTTTCCAAGTGGCAAGCATTGGTTGGTTGAGAAGGGATGTCCTTGGATTGAGAGGAAATCAGGGGTGGAAAAATAAATTGGATAAAGTGAAGGGATGGGATTGAAAGAGGACAAAAGGACTCTTGTACAAAGGACTATGACCATACCTTTGTAAGAGACCCATGTGGTCCTGTACAAGAGGCCATGCCTTTGTACACATGCGGGGATGTGAGGGTTTGACTAGGATTAGTTTAGGATAATGGAATGAGCAAGTATGAGGTTAGTTAATTAATTAGGTTTAGGTCACAAATAAAAAGTGTAGAAAATAGGGAATTAAATAAATTCCAATATTTATTTAATTCATAGGATGGGAAAAGGGGTATTAGATAAATAAAATTTATCTAATGTTTGGACTATAGGAAAAGGCTAAAAATGAGTAATTAATCATTCAGGGTAGGGATAGGTACAGATGCAGGTATCGAAGCAAGTAAGGATGAATAGTGAGTAGTACGTGAATAGTGATTTTGACAATAAAATATTGTAAAATCATGGTTTGAAGAGGTGATGGATAATTAGCTAGCTACACGTGTTTATTTAGTTAATTGTGGAGAAAATGCAGTTTAGGGATGAATAGTGTTAAATAGTGATTTTAAAAAAATCACTGTCGAAAAAGAGGGATTTGGATGGTTAATTGAATAAATGGTAATTTATCCAATCAGGGGGTTAAATTATGGTGTGACTATGTTTGAATTGTGTTGAGATGAAAGAGATGGACAATTTTAGGTTTCCAAATTTTGACCCTCTTTGAGATGGTGTTGCATAGTAGCATCATTTCAAAGAAAAATAAAACATAGCGCTAGATAGGATGGAAGAAAATGGTAGGATTAGGGATAAAGATGCCCCATCCATTCAAAGCTACAGTGACAAGGAGGGGTGATGGTAAGGATGATGATAGGGATAATGCCCCCTCGAGAGGGCAGGCAGGTTTGAAGAACATTGTCATGCTCTTGAAAGGATGAAGATGGTTGGATTAGAAAGAAGAGAGTGGAAATTGAAAAAAAAAACACATGGATGGATGGATAAGGTAGAGTGGATGCAAGGGATCAGATGAAAGGGATGAGGGTAAGAAAATGATCGGATGAAAGGATGGGAGGGATGAGATGAAATGATTGGGGGGTGGAAAATGGATGGATGAAAGATGATTCATGACTCCATGGATTATTCATTATGCTACACTGATAAGTGAGAGCCTTCTTTATTTGATATGGCATGACATGTTATGCACCAAGGTATAAGGAACTGGGGTGACAATGTGTCCCATGCATAAAAGCCAACTGATAAGATCACAACAAACCCTATGCCATATAGCACCATGATATGGAAGACCATTATACCGCTGTGGCAGGTAGGTTACAAGGATTGATGTTGATGCAAGATAAAATATAATGCACACACACAAGGAGCACACATGAAAAAATATTCAAAGAGAAATGGTCAAGTTGAAAAACCAAAGATTGATTGACTGATGATGTTGGATTGCGTTGTTGATGGTAAGGACAATGATAATTGGGAATGATATATCCCAATAATGATGATGGATGATTTGGATCAACGGCTTGCATCAAGGCTGCAAACAAGACCATGGATGCAATTGGATGATTTTGATTATGTTGCTAGCGGGTGATGCACATTGATAAGGATTGTTCTTGCAATTTGGATACTAGGGAGATTTAGATATTTGGGGATTTAGATTTCTAGGAGGGAATGCATTAGTGTGTGTGTAGGTAGCCTTAAGATAGATACCAATGACAAGGGAAAGCCATGTCTATCAACGAGGCATGAGAGGATGGTGAGGATGAAGTGATAAGATGACAATAGATAATAGATCAAATAGATTAGTGATAAAGGGATAATGGATGGTTTGGGTAGGGTGATGAACTGATTGGGTGATATATGGGGGAATGGAGTGCTTAGACCATATTTATGGTATTAAAACCAGGACCTGTTATGGAGTAAAATGTGGACACATGCCTTTTTACCTCCTAGTTTAGCTCCTAGGTCCTATTTATCTTATTATGAATTATAAATGATCATCCCAAAGAAAATATCCCGACATCCATATGAATTTAGGACCTTGGGCCCTTCATTAACCTTATCCCAAACTCAAAATGTGACCCTATACTTGGGCACCAACCGCCCAATTCCTCCCTGATTGCTTAGGGTAAATTAATGTTATGTCAGCCTAAGACCTTTAAAAATGTTCCTCTTTGTTGGATTTTGTGATTTAATTTCATGAATGTTAGTGGGAAAGCATATATAATTATGTTTTTGAATTCATTATGAACTTAGATGGATATTACAAACTTATGATATTAGAGAAAAGAGCATTCAAGGCATCCATTGTGTTATTGTTGCAAATTTGTGTTTGTATTATGTGTGTTTGTTGCAAATTTGGAATCATCATCCATCTCCTTATGAATTGAAGAATATTCATCCTCTTAAGGACTTCACCTCCAAGGTGACATCATCATTTATTTGAATCATTTCATCATTTGGATAATCTTTAGCCATTGCCCTACAAGGGCACGCTCTCTCTAACAACAGTGTTGGGAAAGCTTGAATGCTAACCTGGGATTTGACTGAGGCAAATCCCTAAACACCACAACCCCCAAACCCCTCTCTTGTCATCTTGTGTGTAGGTTACAGGTACAGGTTTCGAGGAAAGTGAAGTTGCAAGAAGGCAGTGCAAGAATCAAGGTTTTAGGATTTGATAGAAGTTCTGGAACATTCCTCTGAAAAGACTTGGGTGGTTGGCGCCCTAGTCTTCTTGTTTTTTAGGCTCTAGATCTAGATTTTGGGCATTAGTTACATCATCTTCTCAGTTCTGACCTCTGATAGATTCTCACTTCTAGACTTGGGCAGTTGTCGAATTCATCCTTCAACTTTGTAGCTTCTGTGAAATAGGTTCTGATATCTCCTTGGTCATCTCTGCACTTTCAAATTATGGGTTTCTGTTGTCTTTTGTCTGTTACAAGATGATTATCTCATAGCTAGGGTTTTACTCATACTTAGCCTAGTGTTTGATAAAAGTCTTGATTAAAACACATATTTCAATAATAAACAGAAGCACAAGATTTGTAGCTGAGTCCACCTTCTTCTTGGTTGTGATTTAGCTCAATCTTGTCATTGAATGTTATTGTGGGAGAGGCTTTTGATCTAGTTTGTACACTTGCCATCATTCATCCTCTTTTCCATATATAACATTTTGGTCAACTCGTAGCATCGAGAATTTGCATCTTTCTAAGTGTTGAAATCAGATCATGCATTAATTCATATCATATTTATCATCCTACATTAAAAAATCTTGCATAAATTTGAAAAGAGTGAAAAAATAAGCATTCTAGGCTTGCATAAAGGCATAGTTTTTCATTATTTTCATTGAATATCATTGGAAACATTTAATTTTCTGATTTATACATCAGATTTGAGTCATACTACAGCAATAAATCATTTCATGCTATCTCATTTTGCATTTGAAGATCTCATTTGCTAGTGTTTTGTTGAAAACTTGCATCTTTTCCTATAACCTAGTTATTTGCAAATCTAGGGTTGGTAGTCAAAATCTTATTTCAGATTTTGCTGCTATCATAAACAGTCACTCAAATCTGATTTTGAATTGTAGTGTTGCATCATTTGACATTCTTGCTTTCAACATTTCAATGTTTGTAATTACACATTGTGTATTTCAACAAGCATAATAGTTTAATACTTTTATTATTCTATTAGTTTGTGCATTGAGTGTTATAGGACTTTGTATGAGTTGTATAACCCACTGACATAATAGAAACATCTTTGTAAGGAGAAGTCATAGACTAATGGGTTCTAATTCTTTCAATAACGACTATAAGCAAACATCAGAAAGCCCATTGCACAACTACTTTACAAAGGGTGAACCAACATCTTTGCAAGATATCATAAACACTAATACAATGGAAGAATAAACTTTTCATGATGTTGAGGATGTGATTGATGTAGTTACACATATGCCTAATGAACAAATTAAGAACCTGGACAAACAACTAGTTGATTTCCAACAAATTGTAGAACATGCACATCTAGCTCAAGAAATGGTACCTATTGTTGAAGGTATAAGAGGAATACTACAAGAAGGTCAAGAAGGTGTTGACATGCTCTGTGGATTATCTCACATAGTGGAACATAACATTATGCAAATAGCTAACCATGTGAATGCCATTGAAAATGTGTCAACACCGACATATATAACTTCACCAGTCTCGACACCCATACCAACTACTGGAATATCCACTTTTACATCATCAATTCTCACCACCAATCCACATGCTTACTACCACTAAGATGGGAACCTCTACTGGAAATAATTACTAAGTTGTTGCATTCAATTATCAAAACTCAACACCCCATGTGTCCATACCATTAATGCATACCTATTCTCAACTACCTATCACCTCTACTCATTACCATCAACCCTATAATCTCATGACTGGACCATCAAATGCATCTCTCTCAAATTCACAAACCACCTCTTCACCTAATGATGCTCTCTTAAATCAACTTTTGTAGAGTATGTCTTCTTTACAACAAAAAGTGACAAACCTGACTAATGCTTCTTCTCAACCTACTCTACCAACATATCATGCTCGCATTCCGTTATCTTATGTAATTCTAAGAACTCCAATGCCCAACAAATTTGAGACTCCTCTCTTTGAAAAGTATGGTGGTAAGGGTAATCTTAATACTCATGTGGCAGCATTCACCACAATGTGTAGTGATTTCTTCTTTGATGAGGAATTGTTAGAAAAGCTCTTTCCTCAATCTCTCAAAGATACTGATTTGGAATGGTTTTGCTCTCTACCTCCTAATTCAATAAATTCCTTCTCACATCTAGTTGACCAATTCTTGCAACACTTCCAAGCAAACATTGGTTCATTGTAAACAAGGTCCGAAAGAAAAATTAACAAAATTCATAAGTTGATATAAAGGCATCATCTCACAAATACGATATCTGATTAAAGATGAGGATCTTTAGAAGGTATTCATTACAAATCTACAATTGAACATACGTGACAAGATATTGTTGATGAACACGTATGCACAGCTCTGAGATTACCAACTTTTGGCTGGTCAGTATGAGAATCATACCTCATCAGCTCCTTTTGGTCAATCCGTAGCTGAACCATCTCAAAATTCATTCAAGAAGAACAATAGGAATTTCATTAAGATCAATGAGAAACATTCAAACAATTTTCAATCACAAGTGTCCGCTATTCCAAAGCCTACTCAGGAACCATTTCAATTCAAATAGGAACAGAGACAATTTACTCCATTATCAGATTCTCTCCATTTGGTAATGACTCAAGTAGTGAACAACAATCTTTTGAAGCTTCCTCCTACTCATCCTTTCGAGAGTAGTAATCCACAAGGACCTTCATTTAATGCCAATGCTTATTGTCACTACCACCACTCTTCGGGACATGATACCAAAAGATGTATGCATCTTAAACATGAAATTCAAGACCTCGTCAATTCTAACATGATACAAGTTACCGATGTGAATGACAATGGAAATAAGTCAATAGCTCCTCTAAATCAAAATTTACAAATATTCATTGATCCTTTTCCTAAGCATAGTGACAATAATATGGTGGAACACAATACTGCAGATATTGAAGATGACTATCTTGACTATGATGGCATAGTTGGTATGTTAGAAGTGGATAAGATGGTAAATGAAGATCTACCTTATCCACAAGGAAAATGTATTGTTGTCCTATTTTGCTTCCCAACCAAATAGCCCAAATCCATGAAATCTCTAAGTGTTTTCCCCTTTAGAAATGCAAGAAAAAACATCCCAAATCAACGAAGTCCAAAAAATCTTGACTCTTCCTTGTGTTTTTAGTATTTTTGAAGTTTCAAAGTTTGGAGTTCTTCCCTTCATCATGCCATCCTAATCGACTCCAAACTCTACTTTGTTCTTTGCAAAATCCTCTAAGTGCTCAAAGTTTGTTAGATGTCAAGGGTTGAACCTTCTTCCTTTCTTCTTTTTTTCTTTGTAAGACAAAAGGTGAAAGGCCCATATCCCGAGCTATGACTCTTTCTTTGGAGAATTCATCTAAGTGTTTTAGAGTTTTAGATATCAGACTTTTCTTCTTCCCTCTTCCTTTCCTTTTGGAAGGCGAAAGACGGAAGGTCCGAAACCTGACTTCTGCTAAACCATCTCAAATAATGCTAAGAGTTTCAAACTTCAATGATCAGTCCTTCCTTCTTCTTCCTTCTCATGGAACGCAGAAGACGGAAGGCCTAAAATCTGCCGAAACTTCCAAAAAATGGATAATTCAGTGCTCAAACTTTCCTTCTTCCTCCTTCTCTGGGAAGACAAGAGATAGAAGGCCCAAGGCCTGAAATTCGTCAATATTGTGATCTACCTTTGTAAAGCGAAGCTCGAGGGGGGCGGGGTTCTCCTTTATCCTTCTCTCTTGGAAGGTGGAACATTGAAGGCCTGAGGTTTGATCTCTGATGACTTCCATAAGCTTCAGAAGCGAAGGGAAAAATAGGTTGGATTAAGGATCAAGCTTTCAGCTCTAGCTGGAGTTTGTTGTTGAGCATTTATTGTTGCAGATGGGAGATCAAATGCAAAATTTTCAACACAGATACTTGTTTCTTAGCTACTTCAGAGAAGATATTTTCTACATTTATGTCAAAGACAAAACAAATGTATCCAGGCATTCCTTTATGGAAATATCTTCTGATAGGCCCATAGGATGAATTTATTGCAGCATGGGTGATAGTTCTTTCTTGTTGACCACTCTTTCCTTCTTCCATGGCTGCTACAGTGATTTGCAAAAGATATATATGCATGTAAAAAAGATGTATTTCTGTTGGTTGGTTACGCTAGGTCACTTCCAGAGGCAGAAATTTCTTTGCAAGTTTGGACCTTGTGGTTTTCTCTAGAATTGGGCAGATTTGATGGACCGTGCTCTTTTGCTGAGCCTCTCATGTCTTTGCACCAATTCAACAATGAAGGAGAGTCTATCATTTTGTGTCTATTTCATGCCTGCAATGAATTCTTCTTCTTTTGTAATGGCTATTTAGCCTCTATGATCAATATGAACTAAATTTTTACTCTCATTATTCTTGCACTGTGTTTATTTGATAGATGTAAGCTATGTATTATGGATAAAATTATCCCTTTAATACTTTTTATCTCTCCATCTTAACCTCTATTTGAACCTCCATGAGTCTGTGTGATTTCCCTTTAGCATTTGAGATCATTACTATGTTATGTCAGCTGCATCCAAACACCTTAAATCTTGGTGTATCGCCTTTTCCTTTCTACACTCCTCTACCTTTTCCCTAGTGATCATTAGCGTAGGTTTAGTTGAATTCTCTAAGCCTTAAGCTCATAAAGAGGAACTGACCTTCTCTAGAGGTCTGATCTCACCTGCAAGGTTCCACACCTTGAGATCAGTAGCATTGTGTCATTGGAATGCTTGAACTAGCTTCAAGAAGGGTGCAATTTCATTTGACATGTATCTATGCTGAGGTTCCTCATTCATTATCCCTTTATGGATTGAGAGAATTGGAATTGAAACTATTCTAATTGTTGAAATAAAAACACATGCTAGAATTGAAACTATTTTATCACACAACACAAAATAAAGTGTTGGAATAAATCACTCAAAAATCAAAACCATTCAACCTTTGCTTCCACAATACAAGTGATGAGTCAAATATATGACATATTTATTTCATACTATTTCCTATTCTGAAAGACTTTGACAAAACATTATGGCATATATTTACATATTATTATAATTATGTTTTTCTTTTGGATGAATTATGCACATGTTTGGTTTTCATTTCCTTTGATGAAATCTCTTAACTTATTCACTTGAATTACACTTTCAAATGCATATTTTATGAGTTGTGGTACAAGTGGTTTCTATGTTTGCATGAGGATTACGGAAGCAAGATTTCCAGTGGTCTCCAAATCCCTCTCGAGCCCCTCTTTTTATGAAGAACCTGAACTCTAGATAGCTCCAGATGTCATTACCCTTCAATAGAGTCATCCTCCCCTCGACTCAATGATTATCACCAATCAATCCTAGGGATACCTAAAAGGTCCAGCAATGCAAACATGACCCACACCCCAATTAAAGTAGCTGAACAATCTAAATCTCCACGTCACCCCATTTCAGTGACTAACGGAAGAAGCTGCTAATTTGACCTTAGTTATAACTGAAGACACAACCACCAAATGCCATGCCATTTCAGGAAATCACTCAAGTTCACCAATAGCCAAGTTGATGCAAATCTTTGATCTCCAGTAAATCACAAAGGAATCATCAATGTAATAAATTAGAAACTAGTTTTAAGTCTAGTTTGTTGTAGTTAGAATCGTTGTTAGTCATTCCTTTCAATAAAGCTCAGATGTATAAGTAGGAGCACATGATCTTTTCTAAGTTAGTTCTAATTTTTATTAGATAGTTGTTCACCAGATTGTTTTGCCAGCAGTAGGAAAACTCCTTGTTTTCAAACATGTACTTTCATCCATCTTTTGGACTATGATTGAATATGAATGAAGGGGGATTTCTTTTGAAAGATTTAGTTGAGCCACAAGGATCATCTCTAGCTGGGAAAGTAGGGCCTGCTTCCCCATTTCAGAGGAGATCTCTCGATATTTTTATGTTTTACTGTATTTTCCATTTTTTTCAATTTGTACTTGTGTCTATGTGATGTGAATATCCCTTTGTGTGTGATTGTCAGTTAAGTTGTTTCCAGCAAGATTGTTTTATGAGCTTTAGAGTGTGTCATTGTTGTAGTTTGACAAGTAAAAATAGTTTCTTCTTATTTACGTTTCCAGCAAGTGTGGTTACCTTCTAGCAAGTTAAAATAGTTCCTTTCATTGCAAGTGTGTTTATTCTTTAGCAAACTAGATTAGTTTCATTTATTGCAAGTGTGTTTATTTCTAGCAAAGTGTGTTTCTTTTTTAGCAAACTAGATTAGTTTCTTTCAACGCAAGTGTGTTTACTTTCAAGCAATGGATATATTTTCATTTCTGTATGATCTTCCATTTCCATCAAACCAATGAACCAAGTTCCATCCACAAGCCATTCACCAAATCCCCCCATATCAAAGCATTATTGCAGACCGCTCCAGACACCTCCAGATTGATAAAAGTAAATGATGATGCATTAACAAACCTACTTCGACCCTCATCATTTTTGGCACCGTTGCAGAGGATAATCTACAAATCATTATAGGTTTAAGGTGTTGATAAGACTTTTGATCCATTAGTTTATGAGAAGACCTAGGGACACCTTAGGTTGATTCATTGAACAACCTATAGCAAATATATCTCTGGAGTCTAATTTGGAAGAACCTCCAGATCACTTGATCAATCAAGGATCACACCTAATAATAGAACATTCTCCTATCTAATCTCCATCATTCCTGAGAGAAATGAACCTCCTATGAAAAACATATCTCCTACATTTCTACCCACCTTTAGAGGAAAAAATTTAGAAGATCCAGACCAATTTCTATTTGAATTCAAGTTCCTCTGCCAAACTTATGACTACGCCATAGATAACCAGAAATTATAATTGTTTCCTTCCACTCTTAAGGAATCGACTTTACGATGGTTCATGGGTTTGACTGCAGATTCTATCACCACCTGGGAGGAAATGGAAATTGTTTTTCTTGATAAATATCAGGATTATTTTAGAGTCAGGGATCGAAAAGATGAACTTTTTCGCATGAAACAAATGGACGATGAAAACTTAAAAGATTATGTGGATAGATTTTTATTTGTCCATAGGAGGTGTGGAAACAACCTAGATGAAGAATTAAGTAAGACTATCTTTCTAAGAGGAATTGATGATGAGATCAGAGAAGCATTAAATTTGATGGGTAAGGGAGATATTAATAAACAAACTTTTGTAGAAATTGTAGAAGTTTGCAGAAACTATTCTTGCACAAGAGCAGGCAAAAGAATTTTAAAAAGGGGAAGTACCAATGATGTTACACAAGTAATGGAAGAACTAGCAAACCTCAAAACTGACATCCTACTTCATTTGAATAGCACTTTGGATGGCATGCAAGCTAGTAAGAAGAACATTGAACCCTTAGCTATTTACTGCCCTCACTGTAGAGAGAAACATCCACTTAGGGAATGTCCCTTGAATCAAACTGAGTTGTGTAAAATTTGTGAGAAAAATCACACTACAAATGAGTGTGGCCTACTTCCTAAAATAAAAAATAGATTGAAAAAGGTTCCAACGGATGAAGAAGAGTTGAATTTTATTGGCCAGAAACAACCTAATTATGGGTTTAATCAGTTTCAAAACCAATATGCTCCAGGGGAAACTCTTATAATGGACCTTGGGGAATGCAAATGCCAATGCAATGGGGTCCAGCATGGCCTCAACAAGATTGGACAAATCAATCTTGGACTAACCCTCAATGATCAAATCAACAACAATATCAACAACAGTGGGCACCTCAATACAACCAGAGGAGATTTGGAAATCAAACTCAAGATTTACTCCCTGGACCCTCACAACCTACAAATTCAAACTCTAATGAATAGGTAAACCAACCATCGATGCCCGCTCAACTAGTTTCGAATCCCAAGAATAATAGGCCACAACAACAGGTGTACAACACAGACCCAAATACAACCACCTTGAATTTGGTTGAAATTAATGACATCCAACTTAGGTCAAGAAACATTCTTGTAACCATTCCTATGGAGGAAGTCACTAAAGAAGAAGTAATCCCCGAAGTGGATACATCAAAATAGAATAAGAAAGCTGAAACAAAGGATTCAAAAGAGATTTTGAAGGAGGCCTCTGTCCCATTTTTAGAGAGACTAAAATAGGTCCCTTCGAAATCTAAAGTAGACCAACTTTCACAAGATGACTCTTAATTACTTAAGGAACTAAGAAGGATGCACATCAAAGTCCCTTTGTTATAGGCAATGAAAGATATTCCTGAAATAAACCAGACCATTAAAAGTTTGTGTCTAAAACTTCCAATTAGAAAACAAAAATTACCCAATACCATTCAAGTAGATGGGAAGCTTGCCGATGTTCTATCAGGCAAACTAATCCCTCAAAAATATGGGGATCCTGGGAGTCTTGTCATTATAGTGGAAATAAAAGGGGTTTTGGTTTCAAATATTCTGATCGATCTAGGAGCTGCCATTAATGTAATGATGTCAGATACTGTAGAAGCATTAGCACTAACACATGTCCAGCCAACATCAACAGTGTTACAATTGGCCGATCTATCTATCACAAAACTAGAAGGGATTTTAGAGGATATCATAGTTACTGTCAATACCTAGGATTATTTAGTTGATTTCCTCATCATTCAGACCAGACAAAAATGTATAGGGTACCCAATAATACTAGGTAGGCCTTGGTTGTCTACCGCAATAGCTCTTATTGATTATCGATCAAGGAACATGACCATTTCAAATGGGAAAACCTGAAGGAACTTTCCATCTATCTTGCAGTCAAACCATTCCTACATTATGAAAATAAGCCATCGATAGATGATCTGATAGATTCTGATGAAGAGAATGCCTCCTCATTAGCAATGGTAACAATCATAGAACATTTAGACAAATGTAATGAGGAATACAAAGAATTGGAGTCAAACAGTAAAACCTCTCTATATAGTGTCACTCAACAAGAGGTCTCTGGATGGCTCTAGAGAGATATGAGAGAATCATTTAGGGCATTCCATTGTCCCTATTCTGAACAAATTGCCTCCCACTTAAGTTATCAACAAGTGAAAATGTTACATCAGATTGTGCCTCACCTTTATCTGCTAAACACTCTACTAAGTCCTTACAAAGACCTCCTTTGTGTTCATAATGGCACAAAGCAAATCACTATATGAACCAACAAACAACTATCTATCAGTAGTTGGTTAACAGAGGCAGAAGAATTAGGTTGACAAAACTTTTGCAGAATCATACAGAGGCTTTTGCATGGGAATTTAAGGACATAAAAGGAATCCACCCCAGTGTGTGTACGCATCATGATTACATAGAAGATGTATGTCCTGTTAGACAACCACAACAAAGAATCAATCCAGCCTTGAGAGATATAGTGAACGAAGAAATAGAGAAACTATTGCAAGTAGGCTTTATCTACCCCATTTCTGATAGCCAGTTGGTATCACCATTGGTTATTGTACCAAAGAAAAATGGCAAGTGGTGAGTCTGTATTGATTATAGAAGATTAAACAAAGCCACTAAAAAAGACTATTTCCCACTTCCCTTCATTGATCAAGTGCTAGATAACCTGGTTGGTAGCCACTATTTTTCATTCCTGGATGGATTTAGTGGCTACAATTAGATCCAGGTGGCTCTGGAAGATCATGATAAGACTACATTCACGTGTCCATGGGGAACGTTTGCTTACAGAGTTTTGCCCTTTGGATTATGCAATGCACCAACTACGTTTCAACGTGTTGTGTTAGCAATTTTTGTAGATCTAGCAAACACATGCATGGAAGTTTATATGGATGATTTTATAGTACATGGGAAAACCTTTGATGAAGCCTTGAATAGTCTAAACAAACTACTTGAAAGATGCAAAGAACATCAATTGTCCCTAAACCATGAGAAATGATTTCTTATGATGACTGAAGGAATTGTACTTGGTCACCATATCTCACAGGAGGGAATGAAAGTAGATCCAAAAAAGGTTGAAATTATTATTAAAATTCCCCCTCCTCAAACCCAAATAAAGATAAGAAGTTTTCTAGGACATGCTGGATATTATAGAAGGTTCATTGAAAATTTTAGTTGAAAAGTTGATCCTTTGTTTACTTTGCTTAAAAAAGACTCTGAATTCAAATGGACACCACAATGTCAACAGTCATTCGAAACTATCAAAAGTGCCCTCATGACAGCTCCAATAATTAAAAGACCAAATTGGAATGAGCCATTCCACATTCACATGGATGCCTCCAATCAAGCTATTCGAATAGTGCTAGGACAACTAAATGAATCTAGAGGAATGCATGCAATATATTACATCAGAAAAAACTTAAATCTTGCAGAGAAAAATTACACAACTGAAAAAGAATTTCTGGAAGTAGTTTATACTATCAATAAATTCCACCACTACATCATAGGCTATAAAATTTTCATACATACTGATCGTGCAGCTATAAGATAGCTAATGAATAAAGTAGTGGTAGGAGGTAGAATTATCAGATGGTTGTTGTTATTGCAAGAATTTGATATAACCATTGTTGATAAGCCAGGAAAAGATAATGTTGTTGCTGACTTTTTATCCAGATTAACTGTGCAGGAAAATAGTGAACCAGTGGATGATGCATTCCTGGATGAACATTTGTTTTCCATATCCATGCAATCTCTGTGGTTTGTAGATATAGCAAACTATTTGGTTTCAGGCAAATGCCCATACCATTTTAATTCAAAAGAAACCAAATGACTAGTTCGAGAGAGATCCAGATACAAATGGGTAAGTGGTCTCTTATTTAAAAATTATTTTGACCATGTATGACGTCGCTGCGTACAAGAAATAGAAGTGTATGATATAATTCGAGCATGCCATGTTAAACCTTCTGGTGGACACTTTTCAGCCCTCTAGACGTAACATAAAATTTTGGGACCAGGATATTTTTGGTCAACAATGACCAAGGATATTCTACATTATGTCAAGCACTATGATCAATGTCAGCAAATGGGACATCCAACTTCTACCACATAGATGTCGCTTCATCCTCAAGTATTTCTCAAACCATTTGAAAAGTGGAGAATAGACTTTGTGGGACCAATAGATCCACCCTCTAGAGGAAATCACTACATTTTGTTTTGCACCGACTATGCCACTAAATGGGTTGAAGCAAAGGCACTACCAGCAGCAAAGGAGGAGAAGGTTGCAAATTTTCTGTATAAACATATTTTGCAGAGATTTGGAGCACCTTAAGTTCTTGTTTCTGATCAAGTACCACAGTTCATGTCTACTATGATCAAAGCATTCTTGGAAAAATATCAAATCAGTCATAGGAAGTCCTCTCCATATCATCCTCAAAGCAATGGTCAAGTAGAGGCGACAAATAGAGAACTAGAGAACATTCTTACAAAAACCATTTCAAGAAAAAGAATAGATTGGGCTGAAAGAATGAGAGAAGTTGTTTGGGATTACAACACCACATGGAGAACCACCACTAATTTCACACCATATGAATTAGTCTATGGAAAACACCCAGTGTTGCCTATAGAATATGAGGTGGAAACATTGAGAACAACACTCAAAGTGGGTATAGATTTAACTAAAGATCAACGAAATAGAATGATGTAGCTGAACATATTGGAAGAAATGCGGATAGAAGCACTATAACATACCGAGTTGGTCTAACATCAGAGGAAAGAATGGAATGACAAGCACATTATCAGTAAACAGTTCAAGCAAGGAGATTGGGCCCTATTATACGACTCCAAATATCAAGATTTAAAGGGGAAGCTGCACAGTAGATGGTTGGGGCCCTATGAAATCAAAGAAACCTTCAGCAATGGAGCTGTTCAGTTAGTTCCAGTTTTTCTTAGTTGTTCACCATATTGTTTTGCCAGTAGTAGGAAAACACCTTGTTTTCGAACATGTACTTTCATCTATCTTTTGGACTATGATTGAATACAAATGAAGGGGGAATTCTTCTAAAAAATTTAGTTGAGCCACAAGGATTATCTCTAGCTGGGAAAGTAGGGCCTGCTTCCCCATTTCAGAGGAGATCTCTCGGTATTTTTATATTTTGTTGTATTTTCTATTCTGTTCAATTTGTACTTGTGTCTATGTGATGTGAATTTCCCTTTGTGTGTGATTGTCAATTAAGTTGTTTCCTGCAGGATTGTTTTATGAGCTTTAAAATAGATTTGTTACTCAACAACATGGTCATATTCAGAGTGTGTCATTGTTGTAGTTTGACAAGTAAAAATAATTTCTTCTTATTTACATTTCCAGCAAGTGTGGTTACTTTCCAGCAAGTTAAAATAGTTCCTTTCATTGCAAGTGTGTTTATTCTTCAGCAAACTAGATTAGTTTCCTTTACTGCAAGTGTGTTTATTTCGAGCAAAGTGTGTTTATTTTTCAGCAAACTAGATTAGTTTCTTTCAACACAAGTGTGTTTACTTTCAAAGCAATAGATAGATTTTCATTTCTGTATGATCTTCCATTTCCATCAAACCAACGAACCAAGTTCGATCCACAAGCCATTCACCAAATCCCCCCATATCAAAGGCTTATCGTAGACCGCTCCAGACACCTCTGGATTGATAAAAGTAAATGATGATGCATTAAAAAACCTACTCTGACCCTCATCATTTTTAATTAAAAATGTCAAACCAGAGCGGTGTCCATGGCAATATGCAAGAGGGAGAAGAAATCATTTGCATGACATTCTTTTTCTACAAACAAAATTGAAAGCAAATGCATGAAATAAATCGCTGCAACCAAATCTAATCTAAGAGCTTGTAAATGAAATTGTTGGAATCAAATCTATCCTAAGAAACTCATGAAGGGAAATATTAGAAATGTAAATAACATGGAATTGAAAGATTGCTGGAAAAATAAACTAAGGAATGAAAACTACAAATAACTACACTATTGCTGCTAAAATACTATACTATATTATTTCATAAAATTCTTCCCCATTTGACTCCTTGATTACAAAAAATTTATAGAATTCTTATTCTCAATCAATCCACCAAGAATGTGGATCTGAGATCCTATTCTTGGGGAGAAAAACTAAATCTTCTTCCTCTGATTTTGGTGCCTTCTTTCATGCCACTTTTATTTCAGTCAAATTCAGTCACGAATTGTGCATTTATTTTGATGAATCTTTTCAAACAGTTTATGGGTTTTGTTCCCCTCATTCCCATATTTCTGGATCATTTTGAAATTCTAAATTTCATTAAGAAACGAGAGAGATATCACCGTTTTACTAAGACTACATTTTTAACTTCCTCTTTTCGTGCTTCCTTTTAGGAAGTTTTCTAGCATTCCAACTTGACAAAATTTATTCTTTAGTTAGCTAATTGTTGATTACAGGGTAAAATATGTAAATAGCATTAATACATACAATGACAGTAATTATGCAAAAGACATGCTTTTATTTAGCTAATAGATGAGACATTTTTTTGTCTCACCAACAAGTTCAATGGAGTAAACTAGTGTTATTTCACAAAGGTGAATTTTTCAAGAACATAACACTTTTTGGAATTTTCATAATTGAAGAACAACCTGTAGGTATATAGTGTGAGAGGTTTCACATTAATCACATCTCGGCCTCAATATACTACCCACAAGGAAATGGTGAAGCCAAGGCAACAAATAAAACACTCAAAGCAATCTTGGTAAAAATCATAAAGGAATCCAAGAGGGATTGGCACATGTAGTTATACCCTACCCTATGGGCCTATAGAACTAGCGTGTGCACCCCAATTGGAACAACACCTTAGCCCTCACTTTTGGGTCAGAGGCGGTCTTACCGTTAGAAGTTGAATTACCTAGTTTAAGGGTATCCTTACGAGGCAAGCTAGATAATGAAGAATAACATGCAATGAGGTTAGTTGAATTGGAGATGATGGATGAGAAATGATTAAGGGTAGTACAAAGACATGATTCTTACCTTGCATGGATAAAGAAGCAATATAATAAGAAAGTTGTGCCAAGAACCTTCCAAGTGAGAGACCTGGTACTTAGTGTCGACACCTAAAATTGTCCATCTCTTTCATATCAACATAATTCAACC
This sequence comes from Cunninghamia lanceolata, assembly GCA_027924645.1. Classification (NCBI taxonomy): domain Eukaryota; kingdom Viridiplantae; phylum Streptophyta; class Pinopsida; order Cupressales; family Cupressaceae; genus Cunninghamia; species Cunninghamia lanceolata. The sequence goes on along the minus strand of BSBN01000206.1, from coordinate 1,737,479 downwards.
CTAATCACACCATCATTTAACCCCCTAATTGGATAAATTATCATTTATTCAATTAACCATCCAAATCCCTCTTTTTTGATAGTGATTTGATCAAAATCACTATTTAACACTATTCATCCCCAAACATCCCTAAACCATCCTTAAACTATATTTTCTCTATAATTAACTGAATAAACACATGTTTAGATAGTTAATTATCCATCTGCTCTTCAAATAATGATTTTACAATATTTTATTGTCAAAATCACTATTCACTATTCATCGATACCTACATTTGTGCCTATCCCTAGCCTAAATGATTAACTAATCATTTATTATCTTTTTCCTATAGTCCAAACATAGATAAATTTTGTTTATCTAATACCCCTTTTTCCATCCCATAAATTAAATAAATATTGGTATTTATTTAATTCCCTATTTTCTACACTTTTGATTAGGTGACCTAAACCTAATTAATTAACTAACCTCTTACTTGCCCATTCCATTATCCTAAGCTAATCCTAGTCAAAGCCTCACATACCCCCATGTGTACAAAGGCATGTCCTCTTGTACAAGACCACATGGGTCTCTTACAAAGGTATGGTCAATGTCCTTTGTATAAGAGTCCTTTTGTCCTCTTTCAATCCCATCCCTTCACTTTATCCAATTCACTTTTCCACCTTTGATTTCCTCTCAATCCAAGGACATCCATTCCCAACCAACTAATTCTTTGCACTTGGTAAGTTCTCATGCATCCAAGCGTCTCAACAATCCTCCACCCTTGATCTCCAAAATCAATCTTAAAGATCTAATCCTCATCCCAAAATCCAATAAATCCAACCCATCTGAAGCCATTTTCAAGACTCCATGAGAAGTAAAGTAATGCTTCCATTTTGAGGAGCCACCTAAATCACAACATTATAAGAGCACATCACAACAACAAAGGTTTGCATGGTAACCAGTATCGATTAGTTTCCTTTCTTATTTGCATTCCTTTATCTACTCAATCTGAGGTGTATTTGGAGATGAATAAAATAGGTTAACTTAATTTATCTTGTTTCTTTGAGTTGATTTTTACATGCATACATTTGGAACACATGCTGGGACCCCCTACTATCCTTATCTAACCTCTTTTTCTTGTCAAGAGCTTGTTTTGAAGTTACAGGTCCCGTTTTGGCTGTTCCAACACAGTTTAGTGAATCTATCTATAGTTGAGAGGATTAGTCACCTGCTTGGGTGGATTTGTCTTATGCCTAGATTTTGTTCCCTACATCTAACTCTTCTTCAGTAGATCTATAGGTGTTTGGGCAGATCTGTACATGTTTTAGCAAATCTATTTCTTAGGCAAATAATTCACCTTCAATCTTCCCTATACTTCTCCCATCATTTTCTAATATTTCCATCATTATGTTTTCTAATGGGGGTCCATTTTACATAGGGTTATAATGCTAAAATTTCCTCTGATCATTTAATTTCAACAAAATTCTAATCATTTTCTTAAAAAATCTTTTTTCAGGTCCTGAACTCGGATCAGCGACCCTATCTTCAAATTAGTAGATATGTTACCTGCTTTAGTGGATCTGCCAGTATAATCTAAGCTCTTCAAAGGATTTTTCTTTGTTTCAATGGATCTATCCTGTGTTTGGATAGATCTATCATGTCATCAATTTTTTGCATTTTTCTTCAAATATGTACAATCTAACCACTGAATCTTAGAATCTTATCCATGTTCCTTGGCATCTAACATCATTTTGTGTATATTACATTAGTCCAAGGCTCATTATTCAACTACTAACCTTGTGGTCTTGTAGCACGCAATTCAAAGGACTCATATTTTTCCAATAATCTAGGAGCATCTATTTTGGGGTTAAAAAGAATCATTATTATTTTTATTTTAGATCAATCAAGGTATATGCTCTCCCCTTACACTTTGTGTTATCTTGGGGTGAAAAAAGCCTTGATTTAATCTAATCTTGTTATCATTGTTAATCCCAAGGTCCTTGGTGTGTATGCTCTCTCCTTGCACTTCATTCAATCTTGGAGATAAAAAACACCTTGGATTCTGTCCTCTAGGGGGTTGCCTTGGATTTAATCACCAAGGAGATGACCTCAACCCTCATGTTCTGACATGCTATACAAATTTGGAAGAGAATCAAAAAACTCTTCCATTTGGGGACATTTGTCATTTTGGTGAATCTTGCAAGAACTTTATACCTTTCAAAGTGAAGGAGAGTGGGTTACCCATCCACACCATGCCATTGGACATACCCCTCATTTCACTGACATACGTCGATATTTTAGTGTGGTGCAAGGGTTAGCATCAACCTTGAAGTTACTCACCACGTACCTCCTTGATATGAGATAGAAGTTTTCTTTGGGCAAGTGTCAAGGCCTCCAAGGAAATGGATAGGGTGAGCACTTCCCACTCATTCCATAACTATTCACTCTTGAAAGGTATGAGTGTGGTCCCGCACTAGGATTCAATCCCACTTGAATAATCTAGGGTGTTGTGTTTTACAAGTCTTTATCATCAAAACCTGTGACCTTCCCTTAATCCAAAATCCCCATCCTTTGCAAGAATTGTGCATGTATGTGTGTGTATTTTATTTGTAAAGTTTCCTAAGGTCAAGCACGTAATAATCCTTAATCACCTCCTTAATCACCCATCTTAATCCAAATCCAAATCATCCATCTTCCTAATCCAAGTCATCCAAATATAATTTCCTCTTAATCCACATTATCATAATCCAATTTCTTCCTAATTCACCTTATCTTAATCCAATTCCTCCTAATCACTCATCCAAATATCCTAATCATCCTAATAATCTTCCTAAACCATACTAACACATCCCTAATACATCACCATTAGACCCTAATCTCAATCAAATTTCCTAATATAATCAAGGTCCTAATCCTAATCAATCATATCCACCTAATCCACTATCTAATCACTATCATCATCCCAATTCAATCCCCATCACTTGAGATTATTTGGATTCCCATCTTTGAGCTTAATCCCATCTTATCATGCTAATCCCTTTCTAATACAATACCCATTATCTTCCTAATCCATTATATCCATTATCCTAATCATCTCACTCCCATCCTAATCCAATTCTTCATCACCATCTTAATCCAATCTTAATCATAACCCACTTCTCCCAATCCAATCTCTTAATCCATTATCCAATTGAAATCCTTTCATTATCACCCTAATCCAATCCCTTATCACTCATAATTTACATCACAATCCTCATCAAAATCCATTATCCTAATCATCTCCTGCTATCATTGTCCTAATCCAATTATTCATCATCCCTAATCATCTCATCCAAATCCCCTTATTCTTAATCACATTATTGAGCTTGCCCCCCTCATCCATTACCCATCATAATCCATTACATTATCCAATCATAATCACTCCATCCCTAATCATAATCATTATCATCTACTCATCCATCCATTCCTAATAATCACCTAATCCAATTACCCTTCATCTAAAATAAACCATCATTTATTCCTCTATCCATCCCTAATCAAAATCCAATTCCAATCCTTAATCAAAAAAATCATCATTTGAAAATCAAAATTTGGTTAAAGAGTTAACCCCCTTCAACCCTCTACATATCCTAATCACCATAATTTCATCCAATACCTAATCATCTTCCTTCAAATATCATCCAAAGGGCCCTTGGCCTAGTCCTTAATCAAATCAAATCCAATCCAATCATCTAATGGGCCCTTGGCCTAATCAAAATCAATCCCAATTAATCCAAATCCAACCACAATCAAGTGTCATATATCGTTGACCTTAATTAATCAAATCAAATAAAATGCATCCTAGTATCAAGTGTCATATATCATTGAACTTGATTAATCAAATCAAATCAAATGTCATATATCGTTAACCTCGATCAATACAATGCCAATTAATCCAAGCTCCCATTTAATCCAAAATCCAAAATCAAATTCATCTAGTTGTCTTACATCACATCATCCTAAATCCTAATGGAAACCAATCATGAATCCATCTATTTTAGATGATGATGATAGCCTTATTGAACAAGCTAAAATAAAAATCCTTGATGAAATCCTTGCAAGCAATCTTTCCATAAAGTATCATTGCCCATCCACAAGCCTGTAAATACCCTATGAACATGAATTAGCTAGCACAAGATACACCTCATGCCTCATTGCATATCCTATGGTCATCCGTATACCACCCTTGACAAGGGAACTCCATTCTATCCCTCAACCACATCACATTATCCATTCTCGTATGAGGTCCCCATCACCTCCATCCCTTATCCACATCCTTCATATCCTTATCCCTCCTATCCAAATCCACCATCTCCTTACCCATCAACCTCACCATCTACTTCGTCATCCAATACACTATCCAATTCTCCCATTAAATCCAAATCATCCTTTCTCCAAGGACTCCTCACTAAGAGCATCGATAAAAATCATGAAAATAAACTTGTGGGGTCACGCCATCCCACTCCTCCCCAATCACCCAAGTGTGTCATTGATGACCTCATCACTCACCTCGCACCCATAAAAACCAAATCACCACCCTCCTCCATTCTATCAAATGTCTTATCCAAAATATCACCCACTTCTCCATCCACACCATTTAAGGAGCCTATTCAAATACTTGGAACTACATGCTCCTCCTCCACCACGCCATCCACACAAATCTGGCTATGTCAAGAGCCTAGTCCAAAGTATGTGGAAACATCCACCCCCTTCCTAATGATGATCCAAGCATCCCATCTCTTACTATTCCCAATCTTGTACCATCACCTATTGCTCCCCCATCATCCCCTATCAATCCTTTACCATATCCTATTGACCTTTCACCATCGCCTATTAACCCCATGCCAATTCATTCTGATGAGGTCATCATAGTTCTATTAATTCATCACCATTTACTTTATCAATTCGGAGGTGTTTGGAGTGATTTGTGGCAAGGTTTACTTGATTGGGGGTTGAAGTATGGATTTGAGTCTAGGTAAATTGAAAGAACAGTGTTGGAATTAAAACTATTCTAATTGTTGTAATAAACACACATGCTAGAATTGAAACTATTCTAATTTCTGAAATAAACACACATGTTGGAATTGAAACTATTCTAATTGCTGAAATAAACACACATGTTGGAATTGAAACTATTCTATCACACAACTTGAAATAAAGTGCCAGAATAAATCACTCAAAAATCATAACCATTCAACCTCTACTTCCACAATACAAGTTCAACAAAGTAAACTAGCTTTATCTCACAAAGGTTAATTTTCAAGAACATAACACTTTTTGGTATTTTCATAATTGAAGAACAACCTGCATCTATCTAAATATTGAATCACACACACATAATACACATTAACTAATTCTAACACACATAAAGAAAGTAAGAAAAACATAAAGATGTACCAAGAGATCTCCTCCTGTGAGTAAGCAGACCCGACTTACCAGCAAGAAGGATCCTCCTGTGCTAAAATGACTTCAACAAAAATTCATCTTTAATTGCATTCAATCAAAACCCAAATGGGCATGGATACACGATGAAAACAAGAAAAATCTCCTTTCAATAAAACAATAATTCAAACTTAAAACTAGAACTAACTCTAAGAATCTACCAGGCTCATACTTATACAATCGAGCCTTTATTCATTGAAATAACTACACTAAACTTAGCTATAGCAAAACTTGGACTTAACCAGTCGCTTAGTCATATCTTCAAAAGTTCCTTTAATTTGAAGCTTCAGATAAGATTTTGAATCGAGCATGATTGACGATAATCAAATATGTTTCAGATGGTGTGATCGTGAACTGGGAAGTCACTTTTAGTTATCTTAAACCAAAATAACTTTGAACTAGAGTTCTAAATTTTTCAAGGAATTGCAGCACTAGAATGGATAGTTGGAGTTGTCCGCGAGACTCATCATTAGGGTTCCAAATAAGCCTATTTTTTTCTTCAATAATCATCAACTCAAGGGGAGGATGATTCCTTTGCAATGTTGTAGGATTTTAGAGCCATCTGGAGTTTGGGCTCTTCATTAGAAGGGCCTCTCTAGAGGGATTTGGAGGCTTCTAGAAAGCTTCGTGTTGTAATCCTTATGAAATCAATATATAACTTTGATAAGAACTCATTATAGACTAAAATTTAAAGAAGAATTTACAGTAATTGTATATGCCATAACATAGTATCAAGGTTTTTGGAAAGACTTATGCAGAAATTAAAAGTCATTGATTTGTCTCATCATCCGCCCATGCTGAATCCCAACCCCGTCCTCATGGTGAAAGATGAACAAAATCTTCATTAGTCACATTCTTCTCCTCCAATATCCAGCAGCAATCATAGTCATATACTTTGTAGTTAAAAATATTCTTCCCTTTAGCTGCAAATTCATCATTCTTTGTGACCCTTGCATACCATTTTTCTGCTTTCTATTGTTGAATTGGTCCTTATGAACTGAGGAGAGGGGTTGATATTAGTAAGAGTGGCGGATAAAACCTCATTCCAACCCAATTCTTCTTCCATTCTTGGATGAGAGTGACCAATTTCTCTATCCTTGAAAACATCCATCTTAGATTAAGCGGGGAGATAGGCTCTCGACATTTGAAGCAATCAAGCAAATCCTCATAACTGAGATGCTAAAGAGGGGAGAACGTTGACAACTTCTTAGAAATCTACAACGTAGGAGTTTAAATTATCCACATATTGGTCCTTTATACCTTGCTTTTAAACTTGGGCTTTGAAAGCCTTGCTATACCATGTGGTTTTAGGGCATTCATGCCTCATCATAAGACCAATGTTTCTGGCTGCTATGTTGTACTCCTCCATTCGATCCTCCCATTCCCTATTATTTATTAAAAGAGCAAGATAGCTCCAGAATTAGAGTTTCCCCCACATATAAGTTTAAAATGGAAGTATTAACATGACCCATGATATGCCCATGCTGAAAGAATTCACATAGAAGATTTCGTTGCTCTTTAGGGTTTTGCATGTAGGTTTCCATGAATTCTTTATCATTTTTGAAATAAAAGGGTAAATTGTAGCTAATGCATAACAACTTCCACCACAAGAATTGTTCCCTAGAGAATAATGCATACACACATGAGGGCTACTGTTGTGCCAAAAGGGTTTCCCCTATTTCACTAGCAAGGGCAATCCTTTCTTTGGCTACAACTTTCTCTACTTGGAGGGTCTCCAAATCTCTCTGGAGCTATGTATTCTCCTTTCTGAGCTTAGCATTGTCCTTAGATAGTTGCATGTTGACTTCATAAATTTGTAATACTATTGGAGCAAGGGCAGGTTGTGCCGGCCATTGGGCAAGAGTAGCAATCTGGGTGTCTTTCCGTGCAATCTAGGCTTTCTACTGCTCCAAGTCTTTTTGTAGTTTGAAAACTATTTTGTCTCTTTCTTCTTTTTCTTGAGAATCTTTCTACAGGTTTTTCTCTTGCTCTACATCCCTAGTCCTCAATAGCTAAGTCAAGGTTTCCAAATATTTTTGGCATTCCCTTACTTCATGCTTGGGCTTTGAAAGGGCTAGAGCATGGAGGGTTTGTTCTTCTTCCTCACCTCTAGTGGCAATATTAACTTGTGGTTCTTTCCCTTTCCTCTGGAGAGGTTTAGAGGTTTCCTCTTCTCTTTGTGCCTCAAGGGTGGAGAGTCTTCTTGAAATTGTGGCTACCTCCTGCCCTGCTTCAGTCCTCCCTTCATCATTTGACAAAATGACAAATGTTTTGGTATGGCATGTTGGTGCAGTGGTGGAGGCAACAGTTTCTTCACCTTTCTCTTTTTGGGTGGATTGCTACACAATTCTCCATAGCCATTTGAAATGTTGTACCACTAGCTCCACAAAAACTGAAACAACATAAGTATAGGGTTTCTTAGTTTTCTTTTTCTTTGGTTTGAATTCAAGGAAATCCTCCCATTTTGCTTGACCATCTTCCTGTTAGATGAAGTGTTGTTTGATAATCAAATAAATCAAACTATGATGGTTGATTTGCCCATCATTCCTTTTTACCTTAGCCATCATGTTTAGCAAACATTTGTGTAAATAAGCAGGGAGATTTACCAGGCAGTCGGGTCTGTTTTCTCCATGCTATAAGTGAATTAAAATGTGCATACCAGGGCCCAAGACAACCCCATACTATCCTTTACAAGTGAAGAACTTCATGATCCACATGACCGCAGTCCTCCATGGTTCTTAGAGGCTGGTCCTTTCAATTCCCTTAGTTGCCCCTTTGCTAACAATGTACCGTGGCAAAGGCTCCTAAGCAACATAGAAGCTTTGAATTAATTCTTCTTATGAGGATTTGGTTTGAAACAAATCTATCCCTACTTCTGGTATTTCTAAAATCTAGCTAATAACAACATAGAGTACAAGAATCCTTACCCTTTTTACAGTAGACAAGGTTCGGTTGAAGTTAGTGATGAACTCCCCCACCAATTCCTCCTTGTAGCCTTCAAATTTATGGAGAAACCCCAACCAGCCCACCTGTACAAAGAAATTAGCATTGGCCCGATCCAAGGCTGCATTTTCTAGTTCTGCTTTTTGCTTATTTCCCATTGCTATATAGCTCACTCACTAGATGTCTTTCAGCTGATACAAAATAGAGCAGAGAGGAGAAGTTGCTATGTCTGCAACTGTGGAGATGTGAATTTAGCAGGTTTTCAAACTTTTTTTCCAAGTTGATGATGATATTATTACTTGGAATGTGGGAGAATTCCACAATTAACTTCATCATTGTTTTAGGAGTAATGGCATACAAAGTGGAACTATCCATCCTATACTTCGAATGCCTTGCTTTTAAGTTGCTACGTGCATGAGGTCTTGTTGAGCTACCATATTTAATGTTGCATCTATTCAAATCTGGAGTTGGTGACAACTCTCTCTCACCTAGGATTCTTGTAATTAAGAACCATAATCAATGGTCATTAATTACACAAGTTAATTATGATTATTATTTGAAACATACTAATTTCTATTTATGGTATGCTAATAAGAATATGACATCATGATTATACGGTGCATGCCCTTTTCAACTGTCCTTGGAATTGTTCTTTTACCACATATCCTCTTTTGAATGATTACATTGGTTTACCATGACACATTAATCTATGTGTTTACAGAAGGGAAGCATGTGATGGGCATGCAAGGGGGGTACGTAGCACACACACACAATATATATATATATATATATATATATATATATATATATTAAAATGATTATAATTATTTTAAGAAAGAAAATATATTTATGTAGAGTACTTACTTCACGAGACAACATCATTTTAACTTTTACCAAACTCACTTTTCAAGTGGAGACATAATTTGGCATGCATCATTATTATCATGGAAATATATATTTCCATTTGGATACATCTGGAGTCATCTGGAGCTATCTGGAGCCATCTGAATGTTTGCACTACATGATTCAAATCTTGCAGAAACTTTAGAAGGAGTCTTGTTTTGATAAAGAGGAAATTTTGAAGAAAAGACTGCCATTTCTGGTTTTCAATCTTCCCTACTAGGTAAGGCTACCATTTCAAGTTTTCAACCTTGCCTCTTTTTTAATAGAAAAGCCACCATTTTTGGTTTTCAACCTTCCTCTTTTTATTCGGTTGCAATTTTTTTTTTTAGGGATTAGAGCATAACCCCCATTGAAGAGAGGTCCTCCATGGTGAAGTACTCAATCTAAGATTGTAATTCTATGGAGAACTTTTCCTTAGAGGTCAACATGTGATATAACTTTAATATGTGTCCATTTACCAAAAGAACTCGTCGGTCTCCATCAATAGGTGATAGCTACACAACACTGTTACTAGAAGTCTCCTTTATTTAATATGGTCCCAATCATCGAGTATGCAATTTCCCTTTGAGATCTTGGTATTTTGAAACCTAAAGTAAAGCCCAATCCCCTTTCTTGAATTGCTTGGTGATGATGTGTTTATCGTGCCATTCTTTCCTTTATTGTTGAATCAACTTTGTATAATGCAGTGTCTCCATTCTCATTTCCTCCATTCTATTTAGCTACATGATTTTGTGCTTCTAGGCTTTTGTTAAGTCAATACCTACTTCAAGTGTTGTTCTTAGGGTTTCCACTACATATTCAATAGGGATCACCCGCTATTTCCCATAAACTAACTCATAGGGAGTGAATTTAGTAGTGGTTCTCTATGTGGTGTTGTAGGCCCAAACAACTTTTGTCATTCTTTCTACCCAATTGGTCCTCTTTTCTAAAATTATTTTTGTAAGGATATTCTCCAATTCCCTGTTTGTTACATCTACTTGACCATTACTCTAAGGATGATACGGGGAGGATTTCTGATGACTGATTTGCTACCTATCCAAGAATGCTTTGATCATGGTATACATGAACTGTGGTCCTTGATCAGAGACAAAGACCATTGGAGATCCATACCTTTGTAAAATGTGCTTTTACTAAAAATATGCTACTTTTTCTTCTTTTGCAGCTGGTGGAGCTTTGGCTTCAACCCATTTGGTGGCATAATTTGTGGAGACCAGGATATAGTGAATCTTCTGGAAGGTGGGTCAATAGGTCCTACAAAATTAATTCCCCATTTCTCAAATGGTTCAAGGACCACTTGAGGATGGAGAGGCATTTCTCCCGTTGGTGTAGGGCATCCCATTCACTGGCATTGATTGCATTGTTTGACATATTATTGAATGTACCTTGTCATTGTTGGCTAGAAATATCCAGCTCCCATGATCTTGTGCCTAGTTCAGAGAGCTAAAAAATGTCCTCTTGAGGGTTCATCATGGCAAGCTCAAATGATGTCAAAGATGTCTCTTTCCTGCACACATCTTCTCAACACATGATTAGGGAAATTTTTAAATAGAATACTATTTACCCATTTATACTTGGAACTATCTCTTATTAATCACCTTATCTCCTTATGGGTGAAATGTACTGGACATTTTCCCGTAGCTGGGTAAATAGCCAAATCAGCAAACCAAGGGGATTGTATGGAAATAACAAAAAGATGTTCATCTAGAAATGCATCATCAACTAGTTCATTGTTCCCCTACATAGTCAATCTGGATAAAAAAGTCAATAACCACATTATCCTTTCTTGGTTTATCAATGATAGTTATATCAAACTCTTGCAATAGTAATAACCATCTAATGATTATGCCCCCACCCATAGCTTTATTCATGAGGTATCTAATAGAAGCATGGTATGTGTGAACAAAGACCTTATATCTTGTAATGTAGTGGAAGAATTTGTTAATGGCATATACTACCACTAGAAATTATTTTTATGTGGTTGTGTAATTCTTTTCTACATGATTTAGATTTTTTCTGAAGTAATATGTAGCATGCATTCCTCCAAATTCGCTTACTTGTCTTAAGACAACTACAATAGCTTGGTTAGAAGCATCAACATGGATGTGAAAAGGTTCCTCCCAATTTATTCTTTTAATAACTGGTACAATTATTAGAGCCTTTTTATATCCTCGAATGATTATTGGCATCGTGTGGTCTAGTTGAATTTTGAGTCTTTCTTAAGGAGGAAAAACAATGGTTCAGCTATTCTATTAAAGTTTCCAATAAATCTCCTATAGTACCTAGCATGTCCCAGGAAGCTTCTTACCTCTGTTTGAGTCTGAGGTGCAAGAATCTGCACTATGATACAATCCTTTTAGGATCCACTATCACACCTTCCTAAGAAATGTGATGACCTAGAACTATCCCTTTTGTCATCATGAGAAGACATTTCTCATGATTCAAAGATAACTGATGCTCTTCACATCGCTCAAGCACTTTGTTAAGACTCTTTAGGGCTTCATCGAAAGTCTTTCCATGAACAGTGAAATTGTCCATGTATACCTCAACACATGTGTTGGCTAGATCAACAAAAATTGCTAAAACAACTCTTTGAAATGTGGTTGGTGCATTGCACAACCCAAAAGGTAGGACCATGTACACAAATGTTCCCTAAGGGCATGTAAATGTGGTTTTGTCTTGGTCCTTTGGAGCCACTTGGATCTAGTTGTAGCCACTGAACCCATCCAAAAAGGAGAAGTACTAGCTTCCAGCCATGTTATCTAATACTTTATCAATAAAAGGAAGAGGGAAGTAGTCCTTTTTGGTTACTTTATTAACTCCCTATAGTCGATACAAACACACCATTTCCCATTTTTTTGGTACAATCACTAATGGTAAAACTCAATGACTATTAGAAATACGATAAACAAAACTACCTACAACAACATCTGTATCTCTTCTTTTTGCTATTTCTCTTAGTGCATGATTAATTCTCCTTTGCGACTATCTTATAGGATGAACATCTTCTATGTAAATATGGTGTGTACACACAGCAAAATGGATTCCTCTCATATACTTATATTCCCACACAAAAGCTTGTGTATGGTTTTATAGTATCTTTGTTAATCTTACTTCTTTGATTTCTTTTAACCAAATGTTTATGGAGAATTGTTTGTTTAGATGGATAGTTATTTGCTTGGTACTAGAATGGACTGAATGGATTCCCCTCTAAGGATAGATTAATGTATTTAAGGATAACAATGAGGCATGATTTGGTGTAATAATTTTTCTTGTTGATTATTTATATTAGAGGCAATCTTCTTCAAAATATGGGTAGTTAAATGCTCTAAGGGAGTGTTTCAGATCTCTTTAGAGCCATTTGGAGACCTCCTGTTGTGTGACATAGTAGGAGGATTATTCATCATTTTCTTCCAATTCATTGTATTCCTCAAAATGATCTATAATTGTCACCATAGCCAGTGAGGAGGCATCTTCTTCATCCAAATCCATAAGATCATTTATCCATGATTTACTTTCATATTGCAGAAATGGTTTAGTAGGTGGGTAGATCGAGAGTTCTTTTAATCTTTTTCCATTAGAGATAATCATGTTTCCAGATCGATAATCAATGAGGGTTGCTACAATAGCTAGCCATGGTCTACCCAATATTATGGGATACCCTGATCACTTCTTTCTTGTCTGGAGGATAAGGAAATCTACTAATTAATCCCAAGTATCTATTATGACTATAACATTTTCTAAATGGAGTAGGATGTTAGTTTTTAGGTTGGTGAGTTCTTCCATTACTTTAGTGACATCACTACCACTACTTTTCCCTTTCTTTTGTCTTCTATTACTAGCTTGTGTTCGAGAGTAATTTCTATGAAACTCAATTTGTTGATGTCTCATTTCCCATAAGAGTTAAGACTTCTCTTATTTCATCGAGTTCTCTTAAAAAAATGGTTTTGCTAAGTTCTTCATCCAAATTGCTGCCACATCTTCTATGGACAAGTAAAAATCCATCCACATAGTCTTCCAAATTCTCATCATCCATCTCCTTCATTTTGAAGAGCTCATCTTTTCTATCTTAGACTCCACAATAGTCTTGGTATTTATTAAGGAAGGTAGACTCCATTTGATCTCAAGAAGTTATAGAATCTATTATTAAGCCCATGAACCATCGTAAGGTAGATTCATTTAGAGTAGGGGAAAAATATTCAACTTTTGATTATCTGTTCCATAATCATAAGTTTGACAAAGAACCTTAAATTTGAATAAAATTGATCTGGGTCTTTTGAAGCCTTCCCTCTATAGGTCGGCAAGAATGTAGGTGATATATCCTTTATTGGTGGTTCATTCCTTTCGGGAGTTATGGTGATTGCATAGGAAAATGTTTTATTGACTGGTTCATCACCACCAAAAATGTTATCTCCCATAGTGACAATAGGTTCATGAAGAATGGGGGACTTTGGTGACAAGGGAGATCCTTGGTTCAAATGTTCTTCTAGGTTGGACTCCAATGGTGTACTAACTGAGGTTTTCTTTATGAACCGACCTAAAGCGTCCCAAGGTCTACTCATAAACTGGTGGATTTAAGAGGTGCTTGGTTAAAAACCTTACAAACACCTTAACCTACAAAATTTTGTAGATTTTCCCCAACAATAGTACCAAAAATGATGAGGTTGTCATAGTTCTTTTAATTCATTATCATTTAATTTTATCAATCCAGACATGTCTGGAGTGATTTGCGGCAAGGTTTACTTGATTGGGGGTTGAAGTATGGATATGAGCCTAGGTAAACTGAAAGAACAATGATGGAATTAAAACTAATCTAATTGCTATAATAAACACACATGATGGAATTGAAACTATTCTAATTCCTGAAATAAACACATGCTAGAATTGAAACTATTCTAATTACTGAAATAAACACACATGCTGGAATTGAAACTATTCTAATTACTGAAATAAACATATGCTAGAAATGAAACTACTCTATCACACAACTTGAAATAAAGTACTGGAATAAATCACTTAAAAATCAAAACCATTCAACCTTTGCTTCCACAATACAAGTTCAACAAAGTAAACTAGTGTTATTTAACAAAGGTGAATTTTTCAAGAACATAACTCTTTTTGGCATTTCATAATTGAAGAACAACCTATAGGTATCTAAATATTGAATCACACACACACACACACATAAAAAACATTAACTAATTCTAACACACATAAAGAAAATAATAAAAATATAAAGGTGTACCGAGAGATCTCCTCTAGTGGGTAAGTGGGCCTAACTTACCAGTAGGAAGGATCCTCCTGTGCTAAAACAACTTCAACATAAATTCCTCTTTATTTGCATTGAATCAAAATCCAAATGACCATGGATACAGGATGAAAATAGGAAAAATCTCCTTTTAGGAAAATAGTAATTCAAACTTAAAACTATAACTAACTCTAAGAATCTACTAGGCTCATACTTATACAATTGAGCCTTTATTCATTGAAATAACTACTGTTACTAAATTTTGTTCACACTAAATTTAGTTGGACCTAATTTGTAGTTGTTTCAAAAGGAGTAAAAGAAAACTTTTAAGTTATTGCAATCAGTGAATATTTGATGTCTTGACAAGAGGAAACAATGATCAGTTGTCATGACAATCCAATAGTCCAATCAGGACTGTCAAACCATTATGACAAGTGAATAGCAATGTCAAGAAATCAAACAGTCAATAATAGATAGTTAATCTAACTAATTTTATCTTTCAAAGTTATAAGACAATTTGATTATTCAAGTAATCATATTTCAAGTGTGAAAGAAAGGTATTCATTTGAGCTGTCATTTCATATCATATTTGGAACATACATTCAGTTTTAGTTATTCTATCATATCAATTGATTGAAAAAGAAACATACATAAATCAATTGCATAGGGTAAATTAACTGATTATGTTTAAAAGAAATGTTCAAATGTGTCCCACACAAGCTGTGGGAGTGACTAAACTGAGCAATGCAGACATGTGCAAGCTATAGATCTAATGATAAAAGGAAATGGAAAAGAACACATGAGAATATTAAATATCCATCATTGCCTTTTTGTTTGAAGGTTGATGCCTTGTTGATGACTGATCTTCATATCTTCATCTTTAGCTCCAGTCATATCAAGTGAACCTGCAAAAAATTGGGGAAAGTTTGTAAGAGCTTTGGATATTTAAGACTATCATATGCTTTTATCAAGAAAACATATCAACTTGCAAACATCATGCAATTCATGAGAAGGAATCAAATCAGACATGTGCAATAAATCAAAACATCATGAGAAAAATCAATCAACTTCATAAGGTATGTTTTTATGCTAACTTGTTTGTTCACTATGCAGGTATAGGAAAAGTAATGTTGCTAATTTGAAGACATTAAAACATGTGGAGAAAATGTGGCTCCCACAAAGGTTGAGTCCAGCATGTTTTCCTTTTCTATTCATTTGAAAAGGATATCAGAATGAAAGACAAGATGCATCATTCAAGACAATATCATGCATCATAAAGTCAACTTGTAGAAGAGTGATTCATCATGATCAAGATAGAAAGGAGTAGTTGCTCCTATAAACTATGTTCACTTGGATAATAGTTTGATTAAATCAGATTAGACATATTCAAATTACCTCATTGCAGATCATAAAGGAATCATGGTTCTGAATCAACTTGTCAAATTGTTGAACACAGAAATGCAGTTATGAAAAGGTAGTTTTCTTTATTTCTACCATCATTGGAGTGCTTTATTGCTGTCATATTTCATGCTACAAACATCTAAATAGGTTAAACTTCATAAGATCAAACCTCAAGAGGTCATATAAACATACAAAATGTAATGGAGGAGTAGATGAATGAACCTTTATTATGACTATCATAAGTAATCAATGGGCAGACCCAGTTGAAGTACATATTTACATAAGGTAAAAGCTAAAGAGCCCTCACAAGATGATAAACTATCATTAAGATATGTTCATGATAGTATTGTTGTTATGAAACCTTTTAAGGACATACAGTAAAGTAACAATGCCAAATGGAAGTACTAGAACAACAATACCTGACAAGACATGCCTTATAGTATGTATGAAGTGATAGCATAAAGGAGGTAGCATAGAAAATATAGACATCTAAATGTTCATCTTATAGGTGGAGGTAGGAGAAAAGAGTAAACAAGATACAGAAGACATTTAATGCAGGAAAGGATACATGATATCGGGTTTATGCCATATGATGGTGCACAGAAAGCAAAGAAAGAAGAATACAGTTTCAACTTTTGTTAAGATCATATGTCATAGAGAGCTACAGCCATAATGAAAGCTATGGAGTTCAATACAGTTTGAGTATTCATGATATATTTCTGACAATAACAATCATGAAATAGAAAAAATGATCAAGTTAAACTAATAAGAAGAGTGCAAATACATCAAGCTTTTGTTATGTTTTCAAAACTTATAAAGTCTTATGCATACAAAAATATCATGAATAGCTACAAGAGATTTTTCATTGCTTAGAAGTATCAAAGCTTTTTCATATTTTCAAACCCTTGCCATTTTTCTAGCTATAGAGTCAAGAAAAGTATACAAAAGTTAAAGATATGCTATGGTTGTTCTAGATAAGGGTCTCTGTGTAAGAAGAAATGAAAACCTTGTTGTAATATTTGAAACCCTCATTTTATTTTTTACATACAGTGGAGAGAAAAAACTACAGAAATAAATGAAATGCCATGATAGTGACAGAAGGAAGCTTGCAATAGAAACTGAGAAAAACCCTTGCTACAATTTTTGAAATCCTAATGCCATTATGGTATCTATAGGAGAAAAGTATATAGGAGATAAAGATATGCTATGGCCATGACAGAGGAGGCATATCTATGCAAAAGATTGCATTACCCATCTGCAAATGGTAAAAACCCTTGTTTCATTTTTTTCATAAAGTCGAAATGAGTGCTAAAGGAGGGAGCTTATGTCGTAGCCGTGCCATAAGTGTTGGCAAGAGACACTATGTGGCTTCATGAGGGTTGTCATTGATGGCAACAAAGTCCATCCCACACATCCACTGGACATGGTGTGTCTCTACTGGAAGTCAGATTGAAGAGTATTTTGGTCCGGTGACCAAGAACAGAGCATGCAACAAGGTCTGACAATCAGGTCTGGATCTCTCAGAGGAAGTATCTCAGTAAAGTGTGGACTTAGGGAAGTCAAGAGGAGTACCATGACTAACATATTCCAGAGATTAAGCCTCTGGTGATGAAAGAGTGAAAAGATATAAGCACCTGAGTATTGGGTTCCTGTTTGGCAGAGTAGATTGAGGAAGCCTTGACCGACAGAGCATCAGACCTTAATCCGGATGAGATATTGATGGTGATCAAGCTTCTTGAGTTATCATTCATAATTTTCTGACATAATTGATGACTTCTATAAAAAAAATTTGATACGCATCACTTGGTAAGCAAAGATTCAGCCGACAGACTGAAGTTTGGGAAGATATTCAGTTTTCCGAATGCTGACTAGAAAGTTGATGAAATCCTTTATGCGGATATATATACCAGATTGATTTTGGTATGAAGGTGTGTATGTGGTATTTTGAAGTGCGAAGAAAACCAGAAAGTAGTGTGGAAGCAGTAATACAGGTCCGGTATGTGATAGAACAACAGCACCAAAGAAAAGGAAGAATGAAGTGTAGTAGATCAGTGTATTAAACCTAACCGAAACTAAACCTCAATATATGTGGATGCTTCTCATCAGTTCAAGTATCTTGTTACTTTCTTTGTACCTTGTAGATAGTAAGTCTCTTATAGGCAGTGAGCCTCTTGTGAGTAGTGTGCTCAGGCAGTGAGCCCTATTTGGCAGGTGCCATTTTGTACTTCTATTCTTTTAACAGAGAATACAATCTTGGGTTAGTCACCTCATGGTTTTTCCCTTAACAGGGTTTTCCACGTCAAAATCACTGTGTTATGTGTATTGATTTTGTTTCTGCTTTTATGGTTATGGATGCTTATTTGTTTTGATGCTGCACTAGTTATTAAGAAGAACATAAAGTTAAATTAATCAAGATAACTGATTCACCCCCACTCTCAGTTATCAACAATTGGTATCAAAGCCAAGTTCCTCCAAACAGAGCCTAACAGCATGAGGAAGATCTAGGAATCTCAATGGATATGTATGGTATGAGGAAACAACTTCAGTCTGTCTTAGATGATCTTGACCAATCTCACTCTTAAGTCAATAACTTGAAGGAAAGACTCAAATAGGTTGATGATTTCATAAATGAACTAAAAGAGAAACTGAGTATCTCTATGAAAAAGAGAAAGGAACTACTTCAACAATTAGCAAGTCAAAATGAAGCCAATGATACTAATGAAGATCTGAATGAGAAGAACAAATTATGTGAGAAGCTATCAAAAGAGGTCATTGTGGTAAGACATGAAATGGAATCAGGAGTTATGAAATTCACCCAGGAAATTGAAGAGAAAAAAAAGACTGAAGATAATCTAAAACAATCTCTCAAGGAGAAGTTAGAAGACTGCCACAAAATGAATAGAATAATCAGGCATTTGGAATGTGATCTTGAAGAAGCTAGAGATAATGAAGAACAACTTGAGAATCAAATTGACACTCTAAAAAGGGATCTTCAAACAACAAATGAATACAAAGAGAAATTCAAGATAAGCTCTACTCAGCTTGAAGTTCTTCTTGAAAGCCAAAAGAGGGTAGATGACAAGCAAGGCTTGGGGTATGAGAAAGGTGAAAGCTTCGGATCCGGTCAGAAGAACTCTGGATCAAGAAATCAAAGGAACAGGCGTAGAAGACCTCCGATAAGGCAACCAAATGCTCAAAGATATCCATCCTTCAATGGATACTGCCACAATTGCAATAACTTTGGTCATAAAGCAAATCAGTGTAGAAGAAGAGTGAATCAAACTAATTTATCCTTCTCCGGATAGTGTTTTAATTGCAAAAGGTATGGTCACAAATCTCATGAGTGTAGAAACATGCAAATGAACAATTCATTCAATGGTAGATTCTTTGCATGCAATAGAATGGGACATATGGCTAATCAGTGTAGATCAAGAGGATATCAGTCAAATCTGTAAAGAAATGTTGTTTGGTACAATTGCAATAGATCCAGTCATATTGCCAAATTCTGCAGAAGTAAGAATCAGGGTAAAAGGGGTCCGGTGCATCATAATCAAAATCAAGACAAAGGAAAAGGAAAAGTGAATGCGGATGAAATTCAAAGGGAGATGAACAAGATTGGGTAAAGAGAAGTATAGAAAATGTTGGGGATGGATCTACACCAGAATCTAGTGCTGATATTCCTTCTAGAAACTAAATAAGATGAGCTCTGGCTCGGGGAGAGTCAAGAAGGAAAACAAATTTCCCCAGCCAAACAATTGGTGCCTAAAATTGGCACAAGGAAAGTTACGGATTAAAAGATACTCAGAGAAACATCTAAAGAAGCCTTGGTAAAGATATGGAAGATCCACAAGAAGATTTGAAGAGTCTAATCTTCCAAGATTGATCCGGTTTAACAGTTTTCTGGTAAAAGCTAAATTTTCACAGTTTGATCTGGTGTAATTCTAAACTGAAACACCCTGATCTGCGGATAAAGGGGATGATTCGAGGAAAGAAGATACATTGAAATTATTCACTAAAAATAGCTCTAAGTACATCTCAGTGATCCAGAAAAATCTCTCTCATGTTAAGGCAACCAGAATAACTCAAGTTATGCATTTATTACAAAATGAAATTAGGGTTTGTTCAGAGATAAAAGGGTTCATTTGCTCGTCATTTGCACATTTGCATTAGTAAAAAAGATAAGAAGAACTCTACAAACAAGTTTGCTTCATCTCTCTCAAGGATCAATCATAGAATTCAAGTCAATCGGTGATCTTTTCAGCTCTTTTTGTGAACCCTAGAGGCGTAAGAAGGTACTTTTCTCTCCTGTAAATCTCTCTCTGAATCTGTTGAAAGACGGCTACTCTAAATGTTGTCAAAATCACTGATAGGCCGTGCGCTAAGTTCAAGAAACACCCTTATAAATCTCTAGAAGCAGATCCTTTAGGCGTATTCTCTAGCATTCCACATGGGGTTTTGCATGTTGAAGACGTTAGGGCATACATTCATGCGAATATTGAGAAATTCAAGGAATCCAAGCTGATGGATATATATCATAAGCAGCTAATAGATGAATCGTTTGAACTCAAACCTCAGTACAAAGCCATTCGGGACAAGCAATTTGGATAGTGCATTCATTTCCCCTGTTTTACAGAAGATGAATGGGTCCGGTATATTCTGAGCAGAGTGCATGACAACTTCATATGGTTAATGGGGCCATTTAAGATCACAAGGGATGCCATTAGGGCGGTGACCGGATTGCACTCATCCGGTGGGTTACCTACTCTCAAATCAGTCAAAAACCAAACTGTGAGTGAGGCTACCAGATCTAAATTTGATAAAAGAGCAATGACATTTGAGGATATCATAGATCTGGATATCAAGTTTGCCACCATGATAATTATATCTACAACAAAGCATTCATTGAAATTATATCTCTGATTCCCAAAAGCTTAGAGAAGGAACTTGAAATAAGAAAGAACAATGCCTAAGCAAAAGACCTAGAAATATGGGAGCGGATTGCTATTCAGCTCTATCCGTCCATTACCCCTAAACAAATGAACATTATCTTCAAGGATTGCAAGGATGAGTTCAGGAGCAAAGCCACAATGAATAAGCTTATGCTCGGAGAGACTAATCAGGTGGCTAAAGAGACTGAAGAGATCCTCCGGAATGCCTATAAAAGATTCAATATTCTTGTTATAGAGGACTTAGGTGATGAACCCTCTGTCATGAATGACAAAGGAGAATCTACTGAGACAGTTGCATAAGAGACAAAGGAAGGTGAGGAGAAAACTGAGGATCTAGATTCCTCTGCTCTGGAAGAGGAAGTCCATAAAGAAGCAAACATCTCTCCTCCAGTTTCCCCAGCAGACTCTGGATCTAAAGGAGAAGAAAGAATAGAAGAGAAAATTAGTCAAGAAGAAGAGGTGAAGGGAAGAGAAGAAGGTCAAACAGAGAAGAGCATAAGTGACAGTGCTGAGACTGCAGAAGGGAAGAAAACTCTGTCTCCAGCAAGAGACACTGTAGAAATAGTCAAAGACTTCTTGACAAAAGAAATGATGGAATTAGATGAACTGGAGCTACTTCAAGGACCATTCAATTTTGATTCCCTCTCCCTAGTTCAGACTATGAAGATAGCATCCTTTGCCCATGCAAAGGCAAAAGAAAACTTTTGAAGTCTCACATGGAAGATTGTGAGCTAATAGAGATTGCATCTGGTGCATTAGATAAAATCATGCCATCCTTCCAGAAGGATCTTTTAGCCTCTTCATCCGGTAACTTAAAATCTCTTGTTAATTCAATTAGCACACATTTTGATTCTTTGGAGAAGTCAGCTGAAGATAAAGTCCAAAAAGAGTTTTTGGGAAAGAGATTCTCTGAAGTACAAGGGCTAATAACAAATGATAGGAGAAATATGGATATTGGGATAAAGAGCTTAGAAAATGCTCTTAAAGATGGCAGAGAAATATATAAATTTTGTTTATCCTAGTCCAAAGTGACAATGGATATTGAGAAGAAAGTGAAAGAATAAGAGGATAAACTGTCAAGTTTATCCCAAAATTTTGATCCTCTTACCTCCTCCATAATAAATCAAGAGTGTCAGACTATTGCAATCATAAATGAAATAAAGAAGCTTGAGAAGGAGAAGAAAAATAGAATAATCAAGCTAAGTGAACTTAAAGGGATAATTATCCCTAAGTTAGAGGCCATGCATGAGGCCCTAACTGATGCTCAGACCACAACCTGGACCAGTGATCCGATAGATCTAAAGAGGGAAGACACTTTTGCATTCCTGTTGAGTGTTCACATCTCAATTTTGGATAAGATGAAGCAAAGTTGGGCAACATAATTTGTCCAGTTGAAGACAACTTTTGTGGATATACTTCAGTAAATGTAAGTATACTATGTATATATATTTATGCGGCCAAGTATAGATTGTTTTTGGAAATTTTGGTATGCGGATTCTACCCTTTGGCATTGATGTCAAAGGGGGAGTGAGGAGTAGTGAAAAATGTGGAATATAGCTAAGGGGGAGCTCCGTTAAAGTGTACATTAGAACAGAGCATCAGCCAAGGGGGAGTGCAGTGTGACAGTCATTTTTCACTAAGTGTTGCCATCAATGCCAAAGAGGGAGATTGTTGGCAAGAGACACTATGTGGATTCATGAGGGTTGTCATTGATGGCAACAAAGTCCATCCCACACATCCATAGGACATGGTGTGTCTCTACCGGAAGTCAGATTGAAGAGTATTTTGGTCCAGTGACCAAGAACAGAGCATGCAGCGAGGTCTGACAATCAGGTCCGGATCTCTCAGAGGAAGTATCTCAATAAAGTACGGACTTAGGGAAGTCAAGAGGAGTACCATGACTAACATATTCTAGAGATTGAGCCTCTGGTGATGAAAGAGTGAAAAGATATAAGCACCTAAGTATTGGGTTCCTGTTTGGCAGAGTAGACTGAGGAAGACCTGACTGACAAAGCATCAAACCTTAATCCAGATGAGATATTGATGGTGATCAAGTTTCTTGAGGTATCATTCATGATTGGCCGACATGATTGATGACTTCTATAAGCATCTTTTTGATACGCATCACTTGGTAAGCAAAGATTCAGCTGACAGACCAAAGTTTGGGAAGATATTGAGTATTCCAAATGCCGACCAGAAAGTTGATGAAATCCTTTGTGCGGATATATATATACCAGATTGATTTTGGTATGAAGGTGTGTGTGTGGTATTGTGAAGTGTGAACAAAAGCAGAAAGTAGTGTGGAAGCAGTAATACAGGTCCGGTATGTGACAGAACAATAGTACCAAAGAAGAGGAAGAATGAAGTGCAGTAGATCAGTGTATTTAACCTAACCGAAACTGAACCTCAGCATATGTGGATGCTTCTCATCAGTTCAAGTATCTTGTTACTTTCTTTGTACCTTGTAGACAGTGAGTCTCTTGTACGCAGTGAGCCTCTTGTGAGCAGTGTGCTCAGGTAGTGAGCCCTATTTGGCAGGTGCCATTTTGTACTTCTATTCTTTTAACAGAGAATACAATCTTGGGTTAGTCACCCCGTGGTTTTTCCCTTAACAGGGTTTTCCATGTCAAAATCACTGTGTTATGTGTATTGATTTTGTTTATGCTTTTATGGTTATGGATGCTTATTTGTTTTGATGTTGCACTAGTTATTAAGAAGAACAAAAAGATAAATTAATCAAGATAACTGATTCACCCCCCCTCTCAATTATCAACAAGAAGAAGATCTTTTTTTGTGCAAAAAGGATAAAACCTCATGAGTTTTTTCAAACCCTTGTGAAAGTTTTGCATCTGCAAATTAAAGATGGTGAGAATAATGCATACAATGTCACGGCCATATCATAGAAGTAATATTTTCTCAACAGTAGAGATACCCATATCACTTTCTCAAGAAACCCTTATCTTTTTTCAAGTCACAGTGAAAAGAGATAAGACTCAAGAAAGCAAGAAGAACCAAGAGACTCACCTCATGTTTTGTAGGAGAAAGAGGATATCATGGCCACGACCTCTTTTTGAAACCCTCAGGATGCAAGTTACAAATTGCAGGGAAAGATTCATAGAACAAGAGAAAGATTGTTAAGAATTGCACAGTAATTCATAGTCATCATGGCCGCGACCATTCAAAGTGAGAACAACTATAGAAGATACATGAAATACCAGTATATACCCAAAACAAATCCTCACCTTCTTTTCTACACTTAAAATGCCAAATTTTTGACCAGAGAAGACCATATGAGGAGTGAGAAAACCAGAGGAATATGCCAGAGAAAGCTTGAGTTGAAACCCTAGGTCGGCTGAATGATTAAAATTGTAGAGCTGAAACAATGAAGAACACAAAATGAAGAATGAGATAAATTTTAGGGTTATCTTTTGTTTTTTGTTCGATGGTTCGTTGTTTCTTTTGTCATTTTTTGACTTTACAAAATACAAAAAACATTACTGTATCCAAACACCAGGGGTCAAGACTTCAATCTTCAAGATTCCTAGTGATCATGAATTGGAGAGGCCGACAACACATAACATTGTTTGCATTTGATTTTAAAGTCAATGGTCGACATCATCAAGAGGAAAGGCTTATGCTTTATAAACTTTTTCAAATCTTTTATTTCCTACATGGTCGACATTACCTCATGTGAAACTCATGTATAGTTGAAGTTACCTTTGTGTTTTTTACAACATGGTAAAAGATCTCAAGGATTCCTTGTTATCATGAATAATGATCTATGGTCAAAGGTTCTTCACACATTATGCATGTTTAATGCATTTAAAAAGTCAAAGATAAAACATGCAAGGAGAGTGCATTGTTTGCAACATGAATGAAGACAAAGATGAGGTGGTAGTTAGCATGGACAAAGTAAATTATTTGTAATGTGTGTAAGGACAAAGTGATGCATACAAGACAAAGATAAAAATGGGTGACAAAGTATATAAGTAATGCATTATGGAATGGAGGGTGGCAGATATATGAACAAATGCATGAATGAAGACCAAATGCATTTTTTGCATGATAAAGAAATGACAAGGAAGGTAAGGGTATTTTTACAGAGTGATATACCTTGGAAGGCAAGGAGTATTTATTTTTTGCCTCGATGTTTTGTGATGATATTTTTCCTCCTTGGAAATGTAATGGATCAATAAGGGTGAAATTTTTGCCTTAATGCATGTGAAATGCAACTAGGAGTTTTTCTTGCATGGATACATAAGGAGATCTTTTCTTTCTCTTAAGTCCTATTTTTGCATCAAATCATGCAAATTGAGCAAATTAGGCAAGTGTAATTGGAGAGATAAGGTGTTTATTTTCTTTCATCTATCATGCATAACTTTACAATTGAAATCAATGTAATTAAATAATAAAGTAATATTCTACAAATTACTTTATTATTTTTCACAAGTTGTAAATTCATAGAAAATTGAACAAAATGTAACTAATAGTAAAGTAATTATCACTTAATTACTTTATTATTTACTCACATCAATTTTGCAATGCAAAATCATGCAAAATAGATGAGTTGAGTCAACTGAGGTTATTTAGAGACTTTTACATGATTTGGAGGGATTTTTGAGGAGTTTTGGTCAACTTCTTGGTCAAACGTATGGAGAGGATCAATTTGGAGCTATTTTTACTCAATTTGTGATAGTTTGGACCCTTACTTTTAGGGATTTCTTGGTTTGCTCATGGATCACTTTTGAGGGCTTATTTTTAAAGGCAATTAGTTGCAATTCTATTTTTCATGCCTCTTGGAGAGAGCAAGCTATATATTTTAAAGCAAAACTTAGTTTTTGCTAGTTCTTGCATTCTTTTCTCTTTTACACATTGAGAGAAAGAAGGTTTTGTAACGCATTTATCGAGTTCTTGCCTTTTTACCCTTTACACTTTGAGAGAGAAAGAGGTTTTGTAACTCATTGATTACAGATTTTATAGAGATAACAGCAAGTTACAGGTTCCATTTTCTTGTTTTTTATGCAATATTTTCCTTTATTTTTCATTGGAATCAAGTGTTTGCCTTTCCATTAATGCTACTTGTATGGGTGATTTGATGAAATTTTATTGTGTTTAAAATATCAAAACCTTTAAAATTATTGTCTCATTCTTACTTTCAAGTGTTAACCATAGTGATTCACAGGTCTTAGGTTGTGTTACTAAAATCTTTTTTCTTTCATGTTGTGAAAAATCCCTTTTCCTTCATAAAGAAGATAATTTCCAGCCTTAGAAACATTTTTGTGATCCTTTTTGCCAAAACTAGATTATGTAGATAAGATTTATGAGATCTATCATGAGTCAAATTTGCAAGTTTTCCATCATTATTAGGTGCATCACCAACTTTTACAGTTTTTATTACCTTTAGAAAATCCTTTTTACCCTTTTCCAAACCAAAAGTCATAGATTCAAACTTAATATTTTAAGGGAACCAGCCCATAATTTGGAGATTCAAACTCAATATAGGTCACCCATAGCCTGAGTTTATCCCCATGTTTCGAAGGATTACAGAGTTTCACAACTTTGCATAAGGGTGCAATCCTCATCGACAACTACACTAAACTTAGCTATAGCAAAACTTAGACTTAACCAGTCACTTATTCATATCTTCTAAATTTGCTTTAATTTGAAGCTTCAGCTAAGATTTTGAATCAAGCATGATTAACAACAATTAGACAAGTTTTAGATGGAGTGATCTTGAATTGGGAAGTCACTTGGTCAAGGAATTGTAGCACTAGAATGGATAGCTAGAGTTGTCTGCAGGATTCATCATTGGGGTTCCAAATAAGCCTAGATTTTGCTTCAATAATCATTGACTCAAGGGGAGGATGATTCCTTTGCAATGTTGTAGGAATCCAAAGCCATCTGGACTTTAGGATCTTCATTAGAAGGGCCACTCTTGAGTGGTCCAGAGGCTTTTTGAAATCTCTGTGTTGTAATCCTTATGAAATCAACATATAACTTTGACAAGAACTCATTATAACATGAGCTTTAAAGTAGAATTCACAGTAACTGTCAAAATATTTTATCTAAAATAAATAAAGACTAAGCATGCATATCCATTCATTCAAAAGATAATTATAATCATAATAATGTTGTATATATATGCCATAACACAATATCAAGATTTTTGGAAAGACTTATGCAGAAATTAAAATAGTCATTGATTTGCCTCATCACCACCATCTTATTCATTTGGTCCCAACACCTTCATCCATGGTGGTTCTCTCATAGGAAAGGAAAAACCTTACTCCACCACCCATCCTCCTCCTAATAATCGACTCGTGTCTTGTTTCTATAGACACTTGAAATTTTCCACCTCTTAACATCACCTAGGCATCCCCTTGTCAACATCATCTTGTGTCACTTTGCAACACATTTGTCCTAGAAACCTTCATGTCTCTACATCATCCAATTTAATTAATTTAATCCATTTCCCCATCATGAGTTATATTTATTTAATTAAATTAATTCAATCCATCACCTAGATTAATTAAATAAATCATATTTATTTAATTAATTAATCCATGTCATCCCTTTAGCCAAATTAATCAAATAAATTTATTTATTTAGTTAATTTTATCCTCTCATATCACATGTCTCTAATAATTAATTAAATAATTTTTTTATTTAATTAATTATTGTCCACTTGTCCTTGTCCTCGTTCACTTGAAACAATCAATAATGAGAGGCACAAAAGTCAATCTAGCTTTGCATCTC
This sequence comes from Cunninghamia lanceolata, assembly GCA_027924645.1. Lineage (NCBI taxonomy): Eukaryota > Viridiplantae > Streptophyta > Pinopsida > Cupressales > Cupressaceae > Cunninghamia > Cunninghamia lanceolata. Next base: position 1,709,822 of record BSBN01000206.1, on the reverse strand, counting down.
AACCATCCAATTCAAAACTACACCTCTCAATCCCAACTATTCACATAAGGATATGCCCTAATCCTCGACCTCTTAATCCTAGCCATTCATCCTATCATTCAATAATCTATAAATCAACCCTTAATTAAGCTATTATCATCTCTCCATGTTATGCAAAGTTATGCTACTGGAATGAGCAATCAACATATCTAAATAATCAATCATTATCAAGAGCATATCTAGTGGAGCTAGGGTACACTCCATTGTTTCTTTATTAGAGGAGCAAGGTGATGTGATGTAAAGGCCTTGCATAGTTGCATTATCTTTCTATTGTATTTTCCTCTTATCATTTTCTTGTTTTCATTTTGGCATGCCCAGTTGGACCCATGTCCCTTTATCTAGCTTATTTTTACAGGTTTTGTGAGCTTTTTGTTGTAGGTTTAAGCTCTTTTTTGGATAGATCTTGGGGGTGACCTGTTGCGGGATGAATCCTAGTGTAAAACATACCTAACTATTACGTCCAAGAGGCTCAAAAACCCTAGGAAGCATATAAAATTAACCATTTTTTGTCACTGAGAATTTTTTGTATTGACCCCCTATTTGTAGATCTGTACTGTATGGAACCATACAGATCCATATGGCTCTACGGTGTAGGCATAGTCGTAGTTGGCTAGGTCGCAGGTCAGTATTTATCCACCATTTAAAGGTTGTATCCATAGGCCAGGTTTTATATTTCTGGTGAATCCACAAGTTTATATTTTTGTTCATTGGTTTTCCTCACCGCACATGAGGTTTTGTATTTCTAGTTAATCTATGAGTTTATATTTTTGTTTGCTAGTTTTCCTTGCAGGTCTTTAGGCTTGTCTGTAGGTCTTTAGGCTTGTCTACAGGTCTAAACCCACCAATCCAAACCTCGGGTCTAGTGGGAACTATGGGCTAGCCCCCCATGGGACCACCTGTTAGGGGCCCCGACTACCAACCCCTTCATCTCTGGCCCTTGCTCACTTGTGTGACTAGGGCCACACACTCCCTTTCTCCCACCAACTTTAGATCCCCTTTGACCAATGACGTGGTCCTATTGGTGACCATATGCTCCTGTGCGGACCCCTCAGCCTTCCCTTCTTAGACCCCTGGTCATAATAGCAACTAGGGTCTAGCATCCTACCTTAACCACTAGCATAAACTATTAGCACCAACACCACATGTGACCACTATGCCATTGAGCTTTAGCAGTTAGTGTAAAATTCTAGCCAACCCCCTTCTCCCATTTTCTCTAAAATAGGCCTTTTTCAATTTTGCCTCATTTCTAGATCTAACCCAGATTCTCAGTTATAATCATTTGAAGTTCATGTTTTCTTTCAAACTTTAATCACTTATAACTTTTGCAAATCATATCAAAATTTGATGAATTTTTTTTAGATTGCATAGAATTTTGCAAGCAATTTGATCATATCATCCAATCTACTGTATCTTATCATCTAATCCTTGATTTCTCAGGTTTAATCATTTTTACCTAACACACTTATTTTATAATATTCCACTTGTCAAAGGCTAAATCTATCAAACTACTAACAAGTTTGCTGTAGGATTCACTGGTCAAATACATATCATTTTAAATCTTATGTTTTCTTTGTTTGGTGGGCTTTATTATGACTTGAGGTGTGTGTATGATCTTCCCTTGCACTTAATGTGATTTTGGGGATCAAAAGCATCCTCTAGTCACTTTCATTTTCATAATACACATCATTTTCTAAAGTTAATTTAATCTTGCTTGTGTGGATCAAGTGTGTGTGTGTGCCCTCTCCTTACACCTAGTGTGATCTTGGGGATCAAAAACACCTCTTGTTACACTTTTTTCACCTAAGGTGTGTTAGTGTGTGTATGCTCTCTCCTTGTGCTTTGTGCAATCTGAAGATTAAAAACACCTAACATTTAAATTTCCCATTAGGAGGCTTACTTGGGGATTTCATCACCCCAAGGGATGACCTCAACCACATGTTCTGGTGGGGTATATCAAAGGGGGGAGAATGAAATTTTTACCTCAATGTAGTTACGTCATCATTGGCACAACCTTGGGGCCCTAGGTGATTCTAGACACAAGGTGAAGAGATTGTTTGAGCTCTTTCTCTGGTCTCATGCCTTCAATAGACTAGTGCTCACAGATTGGACCCCATGTATCTTGTGTATTTAAGGGGGTGCTCCTAGAGAGCTTGTTCATCCTAGCTTAATACTTTTTGACCGATCTTCTAGTGTGGTGCAAGGGTCAGAATCAACCCTAAAGTTACTCACCATGTACCTCCTTGAGTTGAGATAGAAGGTTTCTTTGGGAAAGGTGTTGAGGCCTCCAAGGAATGGGATAGGGTAAGCATCGCTAATCGCTCCCTAGCTATTCATTCTTAAAAGGTATTGAGTGTGGGGCCATACTAGGAGTCAAACCTCCTTGAATAATCTAGGGTGTTGTTGTGCTTTATGTGTGTGTTCATTTCCTATACAATTCCCTAATCCAAATCCATTGCACACTTATGCATGTATGTGTGAAACCCGTTGTTTGTAAAATTTCTCAAGGTCAAGCTTCAAGCCATCCATTATAATCTTATAATCATTCATCTTCATCCTCATCCTAATCTAATCCAACTTCATCCTAATCATTCCTAGTCATCTTAATCATCTTATCACCTTATCCCCATCATCGTAATCATCCAATCCAATCTACTTCATTCCCAATCATCCTAATCACCCCAACCACATCATCCCAATTTATCCCCAATCTAATCTTAATCCATCATTTAGGACCCCATTCCTAATCAACTTGCTTAATCCAATCAAGGTCCTAACCCTAATCCATTATATCCACCTAATCCACTTCCTAATTATAATAATCATCCTAATCACAATCTGATCATTGAGCCAAATCCAATCTATCACCATCCTAATCAACTATCCTAATCCAATATCATCATCCATCCTTATCCTAATCTAACCCCATCCCTTATCCATCATAACCTAATTTCATTGTTCACCTTTCTCCTAATCATCCATTATCATCATTAATCCACATCATAATCCACTTATCATCCTTAATCCAATCCTTCATCATCATCTTAATCCAATCCATATATTGACCGAATCCCATTTCAACCAAATCCTAAAGTAATCCACTTATCCCTCATCCAAAGGCAATCACCCATTATCCATATATTCACTTCAATCAAGCATCCAATCCTCCATCCTTAATCAACAATCATCCTTTGCAAATCATAATTTGGTTAAGGACTTAGCATCCTTCAACCCCATCCAATTTCATCCAAATCATAATCCTAATCCATCCAAATAATCATCAAAATCCTTCACCCAAGGATCCTAGCCCTCATCCACAATCATCCATTTAAAATCCAATCATAAATCAAGACCCTAATTTGATCTCTTTATCCTTAATCCAAACTTTCTTAAGAACATAAGTCTATCTTAAGTATAGTTATCAAATCCCATCAATTGCAACTTAAGAATGTTAGTCTATCTTAACTAGAAATCAAATCAATCCAATCAACCTTCTTGCTTAAGAACGTCAGGCTATCTTAAGTATAGATAATCATCCTGTATCAAATTGAATCATTTTAAGCTCTTAACATTTGATCCCCAATCATCAATTATCCTAGATAATCAAACCCCATCTGAATCAAATCTAAATCCCTATCCAAGCCTAATCCTGATCCAACATCTACAAACATCATGAGTTGGTTTGACAAATTGTTATGGAGGTTAAAGCATTTATGTCAAACCCATTCCTCAAACCATACCTCCAATCCAACCAACATCACTATCATACCAACCTTCATTATCCTATGTGATCATGCCATCACAATCAACCTATCAATCATACCAATCCAACTTATCCATACCTCAAAGTTATCCAACCTTCACCTATTGATATATCTCACCCCAACCCACTTACCAAGTCAATCCCATAACCTCATACCCATCTACCATATCTTCATCCATGCCACCTCAACAAACTATATCCAATCTCAACCCATCAATTCGTTCAATCCCTTCAACGCCATGTTCCTCCAACCCTCCATCAAAGGAGCCTATTGACATAGCCTTACAAAAATTGGGCCAAGTGAACTTGATTGAAATTCCTATGACAAGACCATATGATGAAAACCAATTCATTCCCTCTTGGTTTAAAGAATGTGAATATTGTGAATACCATAGAGCAAAAGGCCATAAAACATAAGAAGTGCATCCAAGAGCTCCTCGACCATCGTGAGATTTTGATTGATGATCCCCTTGCCAATTCCTCCTTATCCTTTTTGGATGTTACCCAAATACTATTAGAGAACCAAACCCCACCATGCAACCCCACACCTATCCTTGAGCCTACCAAAGAGATTCCTAGTAATATGTGTACCACTCCAATACCATCATCTAGTCCAATGCCTATTAAGCCTATCGAAGAACCTCTTACCATAATTTCAAGTGAAACTCCATCATGCACCCATGTTGTCAAACATCTAGAGTCTATCATGCCTATCCAAGCCACCTCCACTCCTATCCAAACCCAAGAGATATTTCAAGAATTAAATCCAAAGCATGATCAACCATGTCCCTGACCAAATCAAGATCAAAGCCTCCCAATTCACCTTATCCAAGCTCAATATCATATTATTCACATTAATACTCTATATTATCAAGATATTATCTATGATTAAAATCCCATCTATGATCCCACAATCACTCATGCACAAGATATCCACACTAATCTTATCTATCATCTGACAACATCCACTTCTCATGATGAGACACTTGGTCCCCAAGAAAACATAGATAATCAAAGAAATAACTTGGATCCTATTACACCACATCTTAATGAACATAGTGTCAATCAAGATCCAAGTATCACAATTCATCCCTTTCTCAATCTCGTGCCATCTCCTATTCATCCCCCCATCATCTCCTAATGATCCCACACCATCTCCTAGCAACCCCATCTCAAATCCATCATCCTATCCTCTTGGTCACAGTACCTTCATCCATGGTGGTTCTCTCATAGGAGAGGAACAAACTTTATCCACCACCCATCCTCCCCCATCTAATAATGGACTCGCGTCTTATTTCCAAAACAACAAACATCCCATTCCACATCGCATGCTCAAACACATGAATTATCAAGGAAAAGGTTTAGGCCTCCTTGAACAAGGTATCTTGGAGTCCATCCATTTCTAAATCCATCCATGCTCTCATGGCCTTGGCTACATATCCCAAGGACAACAATCCAAACATGTTGGTACCACCCACACATCTCATAAGGATTCTTCTTCCAATATCGAGCTAGGTGCCCCTCATTGAACCTCCAAGTGATATGCTACTATCCCTCTTGCATCATCATAAAAATTCGTAGGGCATGTGATCATACATCTCCCTAAATCCACTCTTCCTTCACTCCTCCCAACTCCTAATATCCCCATCCTCAAATCCCCTTATCTCTTCATCCACAAGTCCACTAATTCCTCCATCCACACATCCCACTCCCTTAAATCCCCTAAAATCCCTAATCATGATCAACAAATGCACACATCGCCTAAACATGAAGCTATCACAAAATCCATGGGATCCCAAAACAATCATTTAGATGCCTCCTTACATAAAGTGAATAATACACAAAAGCCTCAAGATTACCATGTCGTACGACAGCGATACACAAAATCTAAGCTAAATCAAACATCCAAAAGGCTACAATCACCCACACCCTCAAAAGAAAAAAAAATGGTAAGGGTACCCAAGCAAAAAGAAGTCAATCCAAATGGAGCATCCAAATTCCACTCCATCCAAAAATCTTGCACCTAATTAAAAAATCCTAAGAATAGGTCCTTAAATCCCCAAATCAACACTCACAAAATCCCCCATCCTGATCCCATAATCAAAAATCCCCATTACTCCCCACTCCCCATCACAAATATAAGCTTCAAAATCCATTACGGTGTGTGCAATTGTTGGTCTTGGTTCCCCACTACCCCATGACATTCCCTCATAACTCCATCCCCCCATCTTACATCCCCTATCTTGCATATCTCCCCCATCACACTTGTATGATCCTTACTTTTGTGTAAGTCCACCCATCCCCCTATCAATCCATAATCCACTATCCCCCATCTATCTCATGCAACCATCTACCAACATCCATGCACATAATACTACTTAACATGGTCCATGTGCAACATACATCTATAATGGGACACTATCACCTTTCTATGGAAACAAATGCTTGTGTCCCCATCTTCCTCCAAATCCTTTTCTCCATCCAAATCCACTTATCACATCCCAATATCTTGCAGAATCAAAAATTAAAAAAAAAAAGAAAAAATCAAAAAATCAAAATAGTAAAGAGAAAAAATCCATCCAATGGTGAAAATCATTTCATGGTGCCTTGGATAAGTACTATGATGAAAACCCATTCATGGGTGTCATGTGTAGATTGCTTATCTATGTACCTTAAACTTGGGGGCAAGTTGTCTCATATATCCCATCCTATCAATTCCCTACTATCCTACCATCTTCATCCATTATATCTGCATACCTATCCTATTGAATCACCCTATCCTCCCTTCCTTCTTTTGATCTTCATAAGGATATGGGAAAAATTTTGAAAATTGCTTTGGACATCCCTTGATATTTCCAATCTTTTCCAACCAATCCTACACCCTTATCCTTGAATGCATGACAATGCTTAGTCTTAAGCATACTACCTAGATTGGGGCATCTTATTATTGTGCGACTTAGTCCTTGGAGATCACATCCCTGAACCCCACCATCCATCCATCTGATGAAGGGGGTAAATCATAAAACACAAAACAACAAAAATTACACAGAGAAAATATAATATTCTTTTATTGATTTGAACAACTTATTACATTACAGAAGCTCAAATACAATCAAAGGATGAATCCTCCATAGGCTGCAACACATTACAACTTCTTATCTCAAGACTCTGGAATCTTCTGCCTTTTGTAACCCCAAATCTGCCAGGGTTTTTATTTTCCCACCTATTCTTGACTCTACACTTTCCCCCTTATCTCTACTACTACCAAGGGTTCCCAAAAATGGTCATACATAGCCTTTTTTGGTGGCCTCTAGCTAAATTTCAAATTTTGCATCTCCCTCCAAAAATAGGTCAACTTTCGAGAGCCATAACTTTCGATCTGTGTGTCTGATTGACGAACTGTTTTAAGAGACAGAAATCTCTCAGAGTGCTCTATGCACTAAGAATTTGCTTTTTTGATTCTATCTATTTTCGGGGTATACAGGGCAGTTTAATGCCTCAAACCTGAATTTGAATACTTTTCAAGGGTTTTTCGGGAAACAAAAACTTTAATATCTTTCAGCCTACAAATGATCTTTTCCTGACTCCTTCACCAAAGTTCTTATTTTTCATTTACAAAAATTCCTATAAATTTTCACTTCCATATGTGCCCAATTGTAAACTTTTCAAAAATAGCATTTAGCTATTTTTAGCAGTTTGGAAAAACTGAAGGTTCTACATCATTATTCAAGAGATTATGGAACCAGAAATACTAATTTTAAAAAGAAATGAAAACAACAACAACAATTTTAAATCACCATCTTTTTTTGGGTGATTCAAGATTGCGCTTACACCACTAGATGCTCCTGCATCAGACACCCAGGGTAATTTTGAGAAGTGACCTTGTCACATCTCATGTGTTTGAGGAAAACCCCAAACGGTCCACTTCTACCTTAGATAACTAGGAAGAATCTTCAACAGGCCTTCCTTTCCACTTCACTAGATATTCTTCATATTGCCTATTATGAGTACTCCTTCCCACACGGTTATCCAAGATCTCTTCTATCTCCTCCTTTGTAGTAGATACCAGAATACTCCATTGTTCTTCTGTTGGTCCATCCTCTGTTCCACCCTCATGATATTGTTGAACATAGGTGAAATGTTAATCCCAATCAGTAGCTCTACCTCATATGCATTCCCTGAATCATGCTTCTTCTGAATTCTACATGGTCCAAATTTCTTCATTTTCAACTTATTAGATGTTCCAACTGGAAACCTCTCTTTTCTCAAGTGAACCATGACTTCATCTCCTACTTGAAAGTCCTTATATTTTCTCTTTTGATCTGCCTTAGCCTTGTACTAAATATTCATCTTATTGATGTGCTTTCTCACTTCTTCATGCAAATTCTTCAGGTGTTCTGCAAAGTCTTCAACTTTGGCACTTGTCTTTTCTCCATTGTCCAGCTTCCTTAACTCTAAATCATTTCTTGGACTACTCCCATATACAATCTGGAATGGTGATTTACCTCTACTCCTATTGACAAAATTGTTGTAAGCAGATGCTGCCTGTGGTAAAATAAAATCCCATCCATTGGGCTTATCTCCTACTAAGCATTGTAGTAGGTTACCCAAACTCCTATTCACTACCTATCCATCAATCTGTGGATGGTGTGCAGAACTAAACTTCAAATATGTCTTCAACTTCTTCCACAATGTCCTCCAGAAATAACCAACAAACTTGGTATCTTGATTTGAAACTATGATCTTAGGTAGACCATGTAATCTCACCACCTCCCTAAAAAATAACTCTGCAATATGAACATTATTAGTCTTCTTAAAAGGAATAAAATGTGTCATCTTCAAGAATCTATCGGCCACCACCACAAAAATGGAATCATGTCCTCTCTATGTCCTTGGTAAATCAAGAACAAAATCCATACTAATATCATCCCATGGCTTCTCTGGTACAGGTAGTGGCTGATATAGCCTTGTATTCTAACTTGTTCCTTTTTCAATCTGACACACTCTGCAACTCTGCACAAATTTCCTCACATCTTGCTGCAACTGTGGCTAATCCCCCACTATGCTTCTCCTTAATCAGGTTCTCTCTCATGGAACTCCTCAGAATACACAATTGGCTTCCTCTAAACAACATGTCATCTTGGATTATGAAATCCAACCATTTTGTCCTGTCCAAAGTAACAGGTTCCAAACAAGCTTTCCAAGCCTCTGCAAAATCTAGATATTCAGGATACAAACTTTTGAGCTCATCGAACCCAACAACATCTATCTTCATTTCTATCAACAAATTTTGCCTTCTGCTCAAGGCATCTGCACCTCTGTTGGACTTCCCACTCCTGTGCTTTAAAACAAAAGTATAGCTTTGCAAAAACTCAAACCATTTTAAGTGCCTTTGATTTAACTTTCCTTGACTATTAAGATATTGCAAAGCCTGATGATCAGTATATAAAACACTCTTTTGGCAACAAATAATGTCTCCATTTCTTCAAAGCTTGAACTATAGCATAAAACTCCTGATCATAAACATAATACTTTTTCTTGGCATCATTAAGCTTCTCATTCAAATAGGCAATGGGCTTACCTTCTTGACTCAAAACAGCTCCTATAACGCTACCACTAGCATCACAATTTACCTGAAATACCTTATTGAAATCTAGAAGTGCCAAAATAGGTTGCTCTCTAAATTTTTGCTTCAATGTATCAAAACTCTTGGCCACTCCTGTAGTCAATTTAAACTCTTTTCTATCCCCTCTCATTGTCTCAGTTAGGGGTGCACAAATACTACTAAAATTTGTGATAAATTTTCTATAAAAACTTGCCAAACCATGGAAAGAGCATACCTCTGTAGCACTCCTTGACATAGGCCATTCAATGATAGCCCTTACCTTCTCTAGGTCCATCTTAAGACCTTCCTCTAAGACAACAAATCCTAGGTATACCAACTCCTTCTTTTCAAAATTACATTTTTTCAGATTAATCAACAACTTTTCCTCCCTTAGCTTTTCTAAAACTCTTCTGATATGCATTAGATGCTCATCCTAAGTCTTACTAAAAATCAAAATGTCATCTAAATAAATAATAACAAAACTTCCCAAAAACTCTTTCAATACCTCATTCATGAGCCGCATGAATGTGCTCGGTGCATTGGTTAGCCCAAATGGCATGACTAACCATTCATACAAACCCTCCTTTGTCTTGAAGGTTGTCTTCCATTCATCTCCTTCTCTAACTTTGATCAGGTGATACCCACTCTTCAGGTCAATCTTCATGAAGTACTTGGCTCCACTCAAACAATTCATTATGTCATCCATTCTAGGAAATGGAAATCTATACTTGATCATGATCTTGTTGATGGCTTAGGAATCTGTACAGATTCTCCACTCTCCATCTTTCTTCAGTGCTAGTACTATTGGTACCGCACATGGACTTAGGATCTCTCTTATCATTCCCTTCCTTAACAACTCATGAACTTATCTATTCAACTTTTCATTCTCTACATGAGTCATTCTGTGGGATGCCTTATTCAACAAACTGGCTCTTGGTATCAAATCCATTTGATGACTTGTCTTCCTCATTAGTGGTAAACCTTCTGGTACAATATCAGAGACAATGTCCTAAAATTCTTCCAATAGATTTGAGACTTCTGCTAGTACATCTTCACATTTCTCATGGATAATCTTAGGAATCAACTCAAAGCAATGACACTCATGCTTCATACCCTCCAAAAATTTCCTACCATCTACCAAGCAAATTCTGGCAGTACTGGATACCTTTTCTTCCACCTCCTTCAATGGTTTCAACTTATGACAAATTCCATCCTTTATTAGAGAATAGGTATTTGCATGGCCATCATGGACATCACACCTATCATACTTCCATGGCCTTCCCAATAGCATATGACATGCATCCATCAGTATGATGTCACATAGCACCTCATCATGGTAATCCCCAATCTTGAACTTGACTAAACATTACTCACTGACCAAAGCTCTATGGTCCTTCTGCAACTATGCAATCTGATATGGATGTGGATGCCTTCTTCTTGTCAACCTCAACTTGTTAACCATCTCATCTGAAACAAGATTGTCAGTGCTTCCACTGTCAATAATCATATCACAACACTTACCTTCACACTTGCACCTTGTGTGGAATAAAATCTTCGTCTGATTTGGTTCTTTCTCCTCATTCAACAAGGTTCTTCTAACAAGTAGGGTTTCTTCCCTTTCAGCATCTTCAGAATGCTCAGACTGTACATCTTCATCTACATGTGCAACTCGTGCATTACCTTCAGGTCTTCTATTTGTCCTTCCTTGATGTTGCGTACACTCGAATGCTTGATTCCCTTCTTCTCCACATTGGAAACAGGTTTCTTCTGAAACCTCCTCTTCCAGGTCCTTGCCCATGTTGGCCTCTTCCTCTTCCTCTTTGCTCACCATTATTTTAGTCATGAGGGCGGTAGGCATTATCTCTTCTCTGGTTTTGACCGATGCTAACTTCTTCAATTTTCTTTGGATCTTCATTCCAACCTCCATAGGATCTTCCACGACTCCTTCCTCCTTGACCTCTTCCCCTTTGCTTGCTTTTAAATCTTTTATTCAGCTTCTCTTACACCTTCAGGGAAAATTGGTATGCATCTTCTATGGTGGTCATTCTAACCAGGCTCAGTTCCTCTTGAATACTTGGCCTCAACCCATTAATGTAACAGGCTACCTTCTCTTGTTGGCCTCTACATGGCCTATCCTAATAGTAATCTTATAAAACTCTTTTGTAAACTCCTTGACAGACTTGCTACCTTGCTTCAGTCCTTGCAACTTTTTCAACAACTCCAGCTCATAGTCCACAGGAATGAACTGCTTCTTTAATTTTTCTACTATCTAATCCCATCTTGTAATCTTACCTTTTCCTCTTCTATTCCTCTCCAATTGGACCTCCTTCCACCAAATACTAGCATGGCCTTTCAAATTTGTTTTTGCAAACTTGACCCATTCTAGATCCTCTACATCTTCATACTTGAAATATTCTTCCATATCATTGATCCAATCAATAAGCTTTTCTGGATCCAAATCTCCATAATAGGTAGAAACTTCAATCCTGGGCCTCTTTCTGATCTTCAATATGACCCTCAACAACCTAACTTTTGCAGGGTCTCCTACAACTTCTTGTTCTTCCTCAGATAGCTCTTCTTCAACTTCATACTCACTTTCTTCTCTTGTTCTTGGCTCAAACCCTCTTCGCAACTCCTCTTAAAATGCATCAATTTGCCTTTACAGGGCCCTAAAACCCTCTTCCGTAAAAGCATTTCTCCCAACATAGTTTCTTTGTGGAGGCATTTTGATCTTTGCATCAAATCCATAACCTTAGGTCCTGGTGCAAACTACCTCACAGTCAGTGATCTATCTACACACTCAAGAACCCTCACTCTAATACCACTTGATGAAGGGGGTAAATTATAAAACACACAACAATAGAAATTGCACATAGAAAATAGAATATTCTTTTATTGATTTTGACAACTCATTACATTACAGAAGCTCAAATACAATCAGAGGATGAATCCTCCATAGGCTACAACACATTACAACTTCCTATCTCAAGCTCTGGAATCTTCTACCTTCTGTAACCCCAAAACTACTAGGGTTTCTATTTTCCCACCTATTCTTGACTCTACACTTTCTCCCTTATCCCTACTACTGCCAAGGGTTTGCAAAAATGGTCATAAATATCCTTATTTGGTGGCCTGCAGCCAAATTTTGAATTTTGCATCTCCCTCCAAAAATAGATCAACTTCTAGGAGCCATAACTTTTGATCTACATGTTCGATTGATGAACCGTTTGAAGCTCCAAAAATCTCTCGAAGTTCTCTACGCGCTAGGAATCCTCTCTATTGATTATGCTCATTTTTGGGGCTGTACAAGGTTGTTTAGTGCCTCAAATTTAAATTTGAATAATTTTCAAGGGTTTTTCTGGGAAACAGAAACTTTAATATATTTCAACCTACAAATGATCTTTGCCTGATTCCTTCACCAAAGGTCTTATTTTTCATTTATGAAGTTTCTTGTAAATTTTCACTTCCATACGTGGCCAATTGTAAACTTTCCAAAAATAGCAGTTTGGAAAAACTGAAGGTTCTGCATCATTATTCAAGCGATTATAGAACCATAAATACTAATTTTGAAAAGAAATAAAAACAACATCAATAATTTTGAATCATCATCTTTTTTTGGGTGATACCAACACATGGCAAAACTATGCCAAGTCAACATGGGATCCTACAACATAGTGTTGAATAAATAAATACAACATTAGGAACTTGCAAAGGTTGAGACACCTTAATTCCCAACAGCTGCAAGAGAACGAAGAGGTTGCTAAAACAAGCATTCTTGACGATAGTGTGTAGACTCATGCATTGACCACAATCAAGGTATTTCATGATTTATTAGATAATTAAATCACAATTTGTTCTTGGGAATGGTAATCTTGTGTTGCAATTTACTTGATAGATTAGTTTGCTTAAAGTAGTTTGAATTGAAATTCTAGATTAAATTTTATCTTTCATATTTTCAAATCTTAGATTAGCACAAAAATATCTTTGAAAATACCAAAAAAGTAGTATAAAATTGTTACCCACTTCAATCCGTGGATCAGATAGGTAATCGGGTTGTTGTTATACTCAAGCAATTGTTTTGTGAAGTCAATTTATGAGGTCAAGAGTTTAATCATGTTATTCAAGTTCATTGGAATTTCTAAGGAGGTCCTGAAGAGTATTGTAAAGCTCTATATTAGTAAATATAGCATTAACATTGTTTAAAAGGTGATAAAGGAGTTTTGGAATTGTTTTTAGACTTTAAAAATGTTAAAATTCCACTTACCTCATCCAAAAGGGGTTTTTTCCATATAGAACGAGCCTTTTAACAAGTCAAAAGTCAAGAATATAAGGTATCCCACATCCAAGAAGTTATTAAAAACCTTAAACCTTTCAAAAGATACCTTAAACTGTTGAAGACTTGTACAATATTTGGATGGAATGATTTTTCAAAGATATATCATGTTTTGACCAGGTCTAAGGTCGAGGAGTTTGAGTTAGGTCATGGCTTGAGGTTAAGTTGGAAGTCCTTTAGGGTTTTCAATATGTTTTCTAGGTTTCCTTATTGTTTGTAGACTCCAGCTCATGGAAGGAATGATCAAGCATTCTAGAATCTTTCTATCTTATGAGATTTCAATCCAAAAAATGAACATCTATTTTCAGGTCTAGGGAATACTAAGAAAGTATCCTTGTTATGTAGAGACCATAGAGATACACCTTGAAGTGGTGGATGGGTCTATAACAAAGATATAGTCATGGCAATGAAGGAGATCTCATGACAGTTGACAGTGATAAGAAACATGGAAGTGATTAAGAAAATCTTGCAACATTGGATACAATGATAGCAAATAGAGGTTTGATATATCAAAAAGAGGTCTTCATCTACAATAGATTGACAACTACAAGCATATCAAGGAAATGACAAGTCTTAGGGCACTGATACATGAAGGGTCACATAGACTAGGAAGAAGAAATATAGAGTCCTTCACATTCACCATACACTATAGGATATTGTCTACAACATCATGGAGACCTGTCCACAAAGGTCTGAGAAGGGTATGCAGAAGGTTGGAGTCCTCATCAGGTCTTCTCCATTATTTTTCATGTTTGAATAGTGGTCTTATTTGCATGCACTCTAGATACTCTTGTGCCAAAACTAGAGACTCATGCCTTGTAAAAGCCTTAGAAAGTTTTGAGAAAGGTAGATAGACCTCCCAGATGCCTATTTTGTCAAGCCTCACAAAAGACTGCTAGACCCAATATGGATTACTATAACTTCTAAAACCTAAGGACAATTTTAAACCTGACAAAACCCTAGCATAGGTAATGATGAAGATAAGGTACTTGTATGCAAATACATGTTTTGATAATACTATGAAAATAGTAATATAATATTTTTCAAAGTATTTGTAAAGAGTTTTGTAGCTCAAATACAAAGACAATTTTTGATGATTAATAAAGAACAATGACTAGTAGGACCAAAAGCACAAGTAGAGACAACATGAAGACAATGCATGTTGAGAATGTGACAGTGGCCAAGGAAGAGATAATGAATGTTAGGAACATAGGTTTACATGGTAAGATGCAAAGAATAGTTATACATAGTATAAACTATTTCAAATACTTGATCTCCATAACAGATAAGGTCTTGTAGTAAGTATGTTTGACTGTTTGAAGGGAATATTTAACGGTGTATAGTAAACAAAAGGGTAATAAGGATTTAAGATTGTCACAAAATATCAAACTACCTACTTGTTGTCTCAGTCCTAAGTATTTGTATTTATCTCTGCCATCATAAATCCATTATCAATGCCTTTGTAGTTCTTTTTTAGCCTCTGAGACTTGTCCATAGCCCTAAACCTTTCATAGAACTCTAAAAGAGTATAAAAGTGTATAGTCAAGACCAATAGAGACAAGGGAAAAGAGTGGATGCTAGATCTTTGTGAAGGTAAAGACAAATGGACATTAACAGAGGCCTTTCAGGGATGTGCAGCCATCTCCAGTGATGACGTCTCATTCATTAATGCAATGTCATGAATATTGAAGGTCTTCCAAAGATCTATGCAAAGACAATTTAGAAGATACACATGGGATAGTGCATCAACAAGAAAATGTCTACATTCTCAGATAGAGATTCAAGAAGGACATAGCACATATGTGCAGAAGTGCATGCACAGTCATGCCTAATGGATAAGATGTATGTCTTAAATGGACATAGAACATTGAAGATAACAAGATGAGTAGAGAGCCTTACAGTAATCTAAATAGTGACATGGAAGAAAGTAAAGAGATCTAAGGTATAAGAGTTGTTGACAAAGGATGGATAGGAGACCTATACTAATAAGACAACCAAGAATGGACAGTGTGGAGAGTAAGGTAAAATGCCAAATCTTGATAAGATATGATGATCTTCGAGTAGTCTAAACCAAGACAGAGATCACCCAGAAAGTAGTGCATGGGGTAGTCAGCAGTTGCAAAGGTATGACTTATGTATATGAGTGGTTGAAAGATCATTGTTATGGGTTCTTGATACACAGTATTGTCAAGTATTATACATAAGAGTGTAAAGACTTGAAAAGCAATGTAAGAGGAGATTAGGGGTTTTTTTGAAATGCTACAGGTTTGTGTACTATTAGGGGATCCTTGTGGAAGTATCAAGATTATTAAACCTTTGTCAATAGTTATAGACCTATTTGTTAAGCCAGTGGTGTGTTTAGGAAGCCTTGTAAGTCATAATGATTACATTTTGTTATGCCATGTCAAGGGATGCATCAAGGTTTGAATGTATTTTAAAAGTCTGAGTTGGTGTTATAAACCTGAGGTAAAGAGGAATCATATAGAGTAGTGAGCCCTCCTAAAATGTTTTCCTAGAATTAGGAAGCCCTTTATGCCTTTAGATTACCTTAAAGTTGTCAAAAGTTTTGATAGAGTGCAAAGAAGCACTGTTTAACTTTCATACAAGTTTGCTACTAAGATCTCAACCATGTACCTATATTAGGAGGTCTGCCAATGTTTTATTGTTCTGTTAGAGCTTCAGTGACCTTATAAAAAATTGTAATGATCATAAAGGTGTACTAGATTTCAATGGATTCGACAAGGTATTAGCACTATTTTAAGTATGGCTAGAGGACGGAAAGCAGTACTATGGATGATTCCTATTTCTAGAATGAGTGCTCTTTATGGTATGATTGTAAGGAATGAAAACCTATATCAAATGGAAATATAGAGAGTGTGGTACGAGAGTGGTGCAGGGGCACCAAGTTCATTTGTACAAATTTGATCAAACAAGGTCTTTGATAGGTTGGTGTAGGGTATTTTGAGTCTTGTGGGTTCAATAAGGTCATAATAGACCATTTTTATCATGTAATTAGTCATTTTTTGTAATAGTGTCAAAAAGTTGTAAATGTGGACAAAGTATGGAAGTTGAACAGTCATTTGTGGCTTTGTATCTTCATGAGTAGGAAGATGGAGAATCAAGTAGTCTAAAAGTCAGTTGTGATTGGTTTTGGAGGGAGATAAGTGTTTAAAATGCCTTTTTGAATATTGTAAAGATAGAGCAATATAGAAGATCAAATTTGAATATCAAACATTTGCATTTTCCCACGTTTTGGACTGTATTTCCTAGGTTGCAGAGAATAATACTGCTCTGTACTGCATGTTCATGATGCAAAATGAATGGGAATTGTTAGAACAAGGAATATAATTTGATTTGGTTTTTGTTGCAGTAAATTTCATTAAAGTTTAATGTGGTTTGAAGTCTTTTTCCTGTGACTACCTGAAAACCCTGTTTTTAAGGGTTTGATAGTGTAAAATGGAGGTGTAATGTTGGGTTTTGGTTAAAATTGAATGTGGGTGGCCATATTATGGTTTATTAAGCATGTGTAGACCTTATTCAAGGTGATTGAGTTGTCCTTGAAGTGATTTCACGTTTGGGTGTAAGACTTTCAATTACCTCCCCCCCCCCCCCCATACAAGCATAGAATGAGGGTTTTGAGGTTAGGGTACTTGGTGGAGTCTTCTATTGCTAAAGGTTGGTGATTTAGGCCTTTTGAAGTCTGCCTAGTGGATTGGGATTGGTTTGGTGAGTTGGGAGGAAGATTTGAGAGGTGTTTTGTTTTGTAAAAGTGGCCTAATTAGGCTTATTGCCAAACAGAGACAGTTACTTTTTGAGCTGTTTGTTCCAAAGTAACCTATACTGAATCTGAGATATGTTGTAAATTAGCTTAATAGGTATCCAAAAAGCCCTTCACAGTCTGAAATTGAGGTCTAGAACAAAAGATATACTCTGATAGTCCATTTTGGAGGGCTACTAGGAAATAGGGCAGCTGGTAAACAAAGTGTTTTGAATGAAGAGTGCAGACTTGGGTGAGAGTTTGTTATGGTTGTGTTTGAGACCCTAAGGGGTATGAAGACCTTTGGAAACCTTGTTTTAGTTTAGAAGTGTTGAAAACCCTAATTGTGACTTTTAGAGGGAGAGATTGCTAGAGTGGAAGCCAATGAAATTTGAAGTATATGTTGGTATGAGCCCATTGTTGTGAAATATGTCTCCATGTGAGTTAAGTGAACCCTTGCCTCTGCATCAGAGAGGTAGCACATGTACCTGCAATCATAAATGGAGATGAAGTAGGGAAGAAGCATGCATAAAGGGATCAAGTTTATCTTGATGGTTCAACCCAAACTTCAAGATAATGACTCCAATAACTTGCATGTTTGCTTACCTAATGGAATAATATCAACAAGGGAGCATAAAAGGATGATTCCAAAGATAGTTTGGAGTCCTAAAAAGACTAAATTTTTCTTCCACATCTCCACAAAGTCCAAATCATATCAAAGACATCAAGACCACATGCCCTATTATCATGCAAGTGAGGTTTGATTGGAGTCAAGGCAGTTGGAGCAGCATCCAAGCATCTAGGAGGACAAGGGCAATTATTGGAGCATTTCAGGGAGTAGTTCCACCTTCCAAGTTGTACATCCCAACTACCTTCTAACTTCATGCCACAGTGGAGCATTTCAAGGAGACAAACCAACTTCATGTTCCCACAATAGCAACAAAGAATGATTGACCAAACCTCTTCAAGGACAAGTGTTTTCTTCTCCTTCAAAGCATGCCCTTTTTCTTCTTCAGTTGTTGGAGGTCAAAAGACGATGCCTTAGGTCAATTTTACGGAGGTTATTCCTAGTTTGGAAAAGAGTGTTCTTTCAATTAGAGACTTAGTATTGTAATTTCGTTTCTTTCTAGTCTATAAAAACTATGTATTGTAACTCCTAGGACAACAATGTAATCTCATATTTTTGAGAAAAGCATACAATATCGGACTTGTACAATAGTTTGTAAGTAACTTTTGAGAAATAAAACAAGCATTTTCCTCCTTAGTATCTTTGTTTTTGTGTGTTGATCAAAATAATTGATATGGTTAAGTGATATATGTTCAAAACCTTGATTTCATGTCTCATTGTAAACACCTTCATAGAGAAAACATGTGTAGATGTAGGTCATAACTTATGTGGTATGTCAAAATAGTCCTCAAAATTATGAAAACAAACCTTTTCCTTTAAAGAAGATTATTGTCGAATAAGAATTTGTTATGAAATACTTGTGCATTGCATGTCAAAACTATGATGTGAGTAGTTCAACCTTGTTTTCAAACTCACTATGTACACAAACCAGCAAAGCAAGTTATCTAAATATTGGTGTATCACCCCATTTATAGTTTCATACTCAGTTCAAGTCACTTTTTTTCTCTCTTTTCCCAGCAAACAACATTATAGTAGATTGATTTTAGGTGATCTATCAAGGGAACCACCCCTCTCTGGAGGTTGATCTCAACCTATCTAAGCCCACATTCATTGAGATCATCGCATGTTTCATAAGGTAGTTGGGTTTTCCTCAAACTCATCAGAGTGCATACTTTAGTGACAACAATTTTTGGCACACTCGGTGGGACAGATTGGACTATTACAATCCATAAGTTCTCTATTCATTGTAGATATTTGGTGTGTATATCAGCAATATCAGCCTTTGGAGGCAATATTTCACACCTGGTGACTCTACAAGTTCAAATCTACTGGTACAAGCATTACAAGTGCTCAAAAGAATACCAAGGATCAGTGTTGGGTGAATTTCATGCTCTTTTCTTTTGTGGGAAGCCTTCAAAATCACATGGTGCTCTATTGGTATGAGTTTGTTTTCCAAAAATTAGACCTATTTTTTCCTATTTTAAAGAATATTTCATGAAATTCTAGCTCCTTTTGATGTTCTGAAATGTCAAACCATCAAAGAGAATATGTACCTTTACCTTTTTTTTGCCAAAATACAATTTCTATGCCTTTCCAAAACCAATATTAGACTAAAAACACTATTGGTTTTATCCCAAATAGCCCTGTAATAGTAGGATATCTACATGCTCATCATGCTTACCTCCCACCCACCCATGCTCAACCTTCTTGGAAGCATACTCATGCCTATAATCAGTCCCAAGAAGACTATTGTTCTCATAACCAGCATGCATATTCTCTTAATCAGCGTCATGATATTGACAACATGAGCATTAGAGATATTGCATTAAACTTTCAAACATAGTTGGACGCTATTAAAAATGAACATGAGTATAGTTGGCAGCAAGAAGGGATTGCATATCAAGCTTATTTACACCAGCAGGAGAGGGAGGTACAAGTGGAGTATGAGGAGTTTTTGGCTAAACAAATTATGGCCAAAGAAGAGTAAATAAAGCAAGTGCTGGTTCAAATACAAAGGTATGAAACACAACCAACCTCTTACATTTCTAATTTTGAACCAGGTCCTTTCATAACTATGAATCCTCCTTTGAAAGAAAAGGTTTCCAAGTTCAAAAATCCTAGTTTTAAGCAAGAAAAATGTCTTAAATCTTCAAGTAAGTCTCCTTGTGTCAAAATTCTAAGTTTTAGAAGCTCACATCCCTTGCAAGAGTCTACACAAGTGCAAGCTCAACCTATTATCTTTCAAGAGCGACCCATTCAAAAACCTACTCTTCCTCAAGAAACCCAACAAGCTCTTCCAAATCCTATACCAAGTAAGCTTTCTTTCCCAAGTACCATCTCACTTTTCAAGGGTGGAATAGTTGTTTGGTGAGCTAGCTAGTTTGATGGGAAAAAGGAGTTGTTAGAGGCAAATCAAGAACAATCTTTTGTTTAAAAACATTTATGTGATGAAGAGTATGAGAAATCAGACCTCTTGCAACAAGAAGTTGAAAATGATCAGCTGGAACAATAGTATGTAAGGCAAGAGGATGGTAAAAAAGAGGATTTAGTGGAGACAGAAGGAGAACTATCTATTTTTTTGTGAGCCTACATGTCTTGTACAAGATGAAAAATTAGACTTAGAATAGCAGGATATAGGAAAAGTGAACAAAGATGAAAGTGAAGATTTGGTGTTCCTATTTGACCAACTACCTTACTTTGTTGACAAGGATAAGGAGAGCATATAAATGCTCACCTTAGCAGAATATTTGAACAAGTAGGAAGAGGTTGGGTACTTTAATGAGTGGTTGATCCAGGAAGATAAGGTTACCTATCAAGTTGAACAAATTTCAAAATTAGAACTTATGCTTCAAAAAGATGATCTTGATGCTTCACCAAACCTTCAAGAAGGTTGCTATGAATCTAAAGTGAGTCCTCTTATGCAGAAAAGTAAGGAAGATGTGAAGAAGACTCTTTTTGGGATGAACTAGAAGTTTTTTGTTCAAGCTTGGATACCAAACCAATATCTCCTAATAAATAAGTTCATGAACAAAAGGAGGTCATTTTTTCAAAGCACTTTGATTAGTAGGATGATAGAACAATAGAATGGTAACATCAAACCAACACCAATTGTTTGGGTATTGGCTTGTAAAAAGGATGTCCTATTAGGCATGTAGCTCAATTGACTGTTAACACGAAGGAGTTCCCACGTGGAATGCATGATCAAAAACACAAGATTGAGCATCACATAGTGCAAGATCAGCTCACTTATCCACCTCAAAGCAACTATATTTTCAATCAAAACAAGTGGGTATGTGATTTTGTTTTGTTTCTTGATGAGGTATTACATAAGTTTATTGGATGTCAACCCTTTCCTCACCCCTTGTTGGCTTCTTACAAGCATGAAAATCATTCTCAGTTGATCAATAAAGGAAGCTATTTTGTAGAACTAGTTAATGGATTTGTTTAGAGAAACTGTTTCATTTGTTTAGTTTAGGTTAGTATAAGTCGTGCAAGTATTTTATTTCCTGCAAGTGCAGATGCACAAGTGGTTGGTGTCTTTAGGTAGTTTTGTGGTTTGTCTTGTGTCTTGTCTTGTTGTTTGAAAAGTACTAACAATTGTATGTTAGGTCTAATGTTAATGTGTTTTAGGTCTTTGATGACTCTATGCCCAATGGATATTAAGGCTACTAGTTTTTTTATGCTTAGCAGGCAAGCATTTAGTAGAGGTCACCAAAAATGCTACCAACTTCACTTCGTGGTTTAGATAAGTAATCAGGTTGTCGTTATCCTCAAGAAAAATAAGATTGTTTTGCGAAGCTAATTTATGAGGTCAAGAGTTTAATCATGTTATTCAAGTTAATTGGTATATCCAAGGAGGTCCTAAAGAGTATTGTAAAGCTCTAGATTAGTAAATATTGAGTTAACATTGTTTAAAAGGCGATAAAGGGGTTTTGGAATTATTTTTAGACTTTAAATTTATTAAAGTCCTACTTACCTCATCCAAAAGGGGTTTTTTACATATAGCATGAGCCTTTTAACAAGTTAAAAGTTAAGAATATAAGGTATCCCACGTCCAAGAAGTTATTAAAAACCTTAAACCTTTCAAAACCTACCTTAAAATATCAAAGCCTCGTACGATATTTGGAGGGAATGATTTTTCAAGGATATATCATGTTTTGAGCAGGTCTTAGGTTGAGGAGTTTGATTTAGGTCATGTCTTGAGGTTAAGTTGGAAGTCCTTTAGGGTTTTCAATAAGTTTCCTAGGGTTCCTTATTGTTTGCAGACTCCAACTCATGGAAGGAATGATTAGGCATTCTAGACTCTTCCTAACTTACAAGATTTCAATCCAAAAAATGAACATTTATTTTCAGGTCTGGAGAATACTGAGAGAGCATCCTTGTTATGAAAAGACCATAAAGATACACCTTGAAGTGGTGGATGGGTCTATAACAAATATATAGTCATGGAAATGAAGGAGATCTGATGACAGTTGACAGTGATAAGAAACATGGAAGTGATTAAGAAAATCTTGCAACATTGGATACAATGATAGCAAATAGAGGTTTGATATATCAAAAAGAGGTCTTCATCTACAATAGATTGACAACTACAATCATATCAAGGAAATGACAAGTCTTAGGGCACTGATACATGAAGGGTCACATAGACTAGGAAGAAGAAATATAGAGTCCTTCACATTCACCATACACTATAGGATAGTGTCTACAACATCATGGAGACCTATCTACAAAGGTTTGAGAAAGGTATGCAGAAGGTTGGAGTCCTCATCAAATCTGCTCCATTGTTATGCATGTTTGAATAGTGGTCTTATTTGCAAGCACTCTAGATACTCTTGTACCAAAACTAGAGATTCATACCCTGTCAAAGCCTTAGAAATTTTTGAGAAAGGTAGATAGACCTCCTAGAGGCCTACACTATCAAGCCTCACAAAAGGCTGCTAGACCCAATATGGATTACTATAATTTCTAAAACCTAATGGCAATTTTAAACCTAACAAAACCCTAGCAAAGGTAATGATGAAGATAAGGTACCTGCGTGCAAATACATATTTTGATAATACTGTAAAAATAGTAATATAAGGTTTTGTGAAGTATTTGTAAAGAGTTTTGTAGCTCAAATACAAAGGCAATTTTTGATGATTCATAAAGAGCAGTGACTGGCAGGACCAAGAGCACAAGCAAAGACAACATGAAGATAGTGCATGATGAGAATGTGAGAGTGGGCAGGGAAGAGATAGTGAATGTTAGGAACATAGGTTTACATGGTAAGATGCAAAGAATAGTTATACATAGTATAAAGTATGCCAAATACTTGATCTCCATGGAAGATATGGTCTTGCAGTAAGACTGTTTGACTACTTAAAGGGCATATTTAATTGTATATAGTAAAAAAAGGGTAATAAGGATTTAAGACTGCCACAAAAGATCAAATTGCCTACAAGTTGTCTCAATCCTAAGTATTTGTATTTATCTCTACCCTCATAAATCAATTATCAATGCCTTGGTAGTTCTTTTTTAGCCTCTGAGACTTGTCCATAGCCCCAAACCTTTCATAAAACCCTAAAAGAGTATAAAAGTGTATGAGTCAAGACCAATAGGGACAAGGGCAAATGATGGATGCTAGAGCTTTGTGAAGGTAAAGACAAATGGACATTGACAGAGGCCTTGCAGGAATATGCAGTCATCTTCTATGATGAGGTCTCATTCATTAACATCATGTCATGAATGTTGAAGGTATGCCAAATATCTATGCAAGGACAATTTAGAAGATACACATGGGACAGTGCATCAACAAGAAAAAGTCTACATTCTCAGACAAAGATTCAAGAAGGACAGAGAACATATGTGCAAAGGTGCATGTACAATCATGCCCAATGGCTAAGACGTATGTCTTAAATGGACATAGAACATTGAAGATAACAAGATCAATAGAGAGGAAGACAGTAAAGTGATCTAAGGTATAAGAGTTATTGACAAAGGATGGATAGGAGACCTATACTAATAAGACAATCAAGAATGGATAGTGCTAAGAGTAAGGTAAAACACCAAATCTTGATAAGATATAATGAGCTTAGATTAGTCTAAACCAAGACAGAGATCACCGAGAAAGTAGTGCATGGGGTAGTTAGCAGTTGCACAAGTCAGTAGTTGCAAAGGTATGACTTATGTATATGAGAGGTTGAAACACCATTGTTATGAGTTCTTAATACACAGTTTCATCAATTTTAGGCTTAAAGAACATACATAAGAGTGTAAGGACTTTAAAAGCACCGTGAGAGGAGATTAAGGGTTTTGTTGAAATGCTATAGGTCTGTGCACTATTAGGGGATCCTTGTGGAAGTCTCAAGAGTATTAAACCTTTTTCAATAGTTATAGACCTATTTGTTAAGCCAGTGGTGTGTTTAGGAAGCCTTGTAAGTCATAATGATTGCATTTCATTATTCCCTGTCAAGGGATGCATCAGGGTTTGAATGTCTTGTAAAAGTCTGAGTTGGAGTTATAAACCTTAGGTAAAGAGGAATCTTATAGAGTAGTGAGCCTTCCTAAAATGTTTTCCTAGCCTTAGGAAGCCATTTATGCCTTTAGATTACCTTAAAATTGTCAAAAGTTTTGATAGAGTCCAAAGAAGCATTGTTTAATTGTCATACAGGTTTGCTACTAAGATCTCAAGCACGTACTTGTATTAGGAGGTCTACCAATGTTTTATAGTTCTGTCAGAGCTTGAGTGACCATATAAAATTTTTTAATGATCATAAAGGTCTACTAGATTTCAATGGATTCTGCAAGGTATAGCACTATGTTAAGTATGGCCTGAAGATGGAAAGTAGTACAAGGGCAGTTGGAGTAGCATCCAAGCATCTAAGAGGACAAGGGCAGTTGTTGGAGCATTTCAAGGAGCAGTTCCACCTTCCAAGCTGCACATCCCAACTATCTCCTAACTTCATGCCATAGCGGAGCATTTAAAGGAGACAAACCAACTTCATGTTCCTACAATAACAACAAAGAAGGTTTGACCAAATCTCTTCAAGGACAAGTATCCTCTTCTCTTTCAAAGCATGTCATTTTTCTTCTCCAACTGTTGGAGGTCAAAAGGGGATGCCATAGGTTAGTTTTAGGGAGGTTCTTCCTAGTTTGGAAAGGAAAGTCCTTTCAGTTAGAGACTTAGTATTGTAATTTTAGTTCTTTCTAGTCTAAAAATTTATGTATTGTAACTTAAAATAGCAATGTAATCTCAATTTTTGAGAAAAGCATACAATATCATACTTGTACAATAGTTTGTATGTACCTTTTGAGAAATAAAACAAGCAATTCCTTCTCAGTATCTCTATTTTGTGTGTTGATCAAAATGATTGATATGGTTATGTGATTTATGTTCAAATCCTTGATTCCATGTCTCATTGCAAACACCTTCATAGAGCAAACATGTGTAGATGTAGGTCATAACTTATGTGGTATGTCAAAATAGTCCTCAAAGTTGTCAAAACAAACCTTTTCCTTCAAATAAGACTATTGTAGTACAAAACTTTATTATGAAATACTTATGCATTGCATGTCAAAACTAAGCTATGAGTAGTTCAACCTTGTTTTCTAACTCATTATGTACACAAACCAACAAAGCAAGTTATATAAATATTGGTGTATCACCCCATTTATAGTTTTATACTTAGTTCATGCCACTTTCTTTGCCTCTCTTCCCAGCAAACAACAATAGAGTAGATTGATCTTAGGTGATCCATCAAAGGAACAATACTCTCTGGAGGTTGATCTGAACCTATCTAAGCCCACACTCAGTGAGATCATCCCATGTTTCACAAGGTAGTTGGGTTGTCCTCAAACTCAACAGGGTGCATACTTTAGTAACAACATTAATCTTATCATAATTTGCATTCATCTTTCAATTTCCTATTTAATTAGTTCATTTTAAATTTCAATTCCAAAAAAGAATAAAAGAAAATTGTTTGCATACATATTCAAAAACCTAGAAAAATACAAAAACATTAGAATTTAGAAATATCAAACCCCTGATTCAATCACGAGGTAGGATTCAACAAAACAAGAACTCACAAACTCCTTGATTCGTTCATGAGATCAAAAGGTCAAGAGAACTCACACAAATCCTTAGATAACATCACTATGTCAAAAGTCAACTCTTGGTCAACTCAAGTCTATTCTCTCTATCCAAGCATATGAATGTGTCCTTGAATTAGAGGTGAGTGGGTGAGGGATATCCTTGAGGAGATTGAATAATTAAATCCTAGGCCACAACTAACACAACAAATGCTAGAAGAGTAAGAACACGCTGTTAGGTTGATAAAAGAAAGCAACGAAGCATTCAAGCCATAGAAGAAAGGTTACAACATAATAGGCTCATCGATGACTACAATTGACATCCATCTAGATTGATAACCAAATAGGAGATTGATAACTAGTGACCAAATAGGAGATTGATAACTAGTGACCAAATAGGAGATTGATAAATAGTGACGCTTTGGGTCATATTATTATATCTACAACAATAGTCATAGAACAACACATAACAAACCATGCCAGGCCTCGGGATTGATTAACCGTTCTTTGTGACATTCTACTCCCAAGAGAATAGAACCACCCTTGCGTCTCACCTCATTCAATTGGCTTCTGCCATGAGAGCGGGAATGACTTGGAGATCAACCAAGGCAAGGAGAGGGTACATGTGTTTTATCAAAGCTAACTCATCCACCCTTGTGCTTGAGTCATGTTTTGAGGAGTACAATCACTGCAACAAGTTTCCTTTTCAATAAACTAACAGAACAATATACCAAACCTCTCGATATGCTTGCCCATCTGACATACCTATTGTCATGTGGAAGAATCTTGTCCTTTCAATATACTCGTTAGTATGTGAAGGAGACTTTAAAACACATGAGAGAAAAGTGGTACATGGCACTCAGGTATTGCATCCCCATGCCTTGTCATGAGCGACACACATCTTGAGTTGGGCATCTTCTTCATATGAGACATAGTCCTTGGAGATCCCATCCATAATTCCTCCATCTATCCTAACCCTTCTCTTTCCTCATTTCCATTATCGTCTATATATTATCTATTATCCCACCCTCCCCTACATTGGCCTCATCCCTAGTTTGTGGTTTTTCTATAGTTCTAGAGCTTGAAGTGTCCCCTATCCCCCATTACATCCAAACTCCTTTGTCCATCTATCCTCTATCCTTCATCCACTCATTATTCCTCCTCTATCAACTTATCTTAAATCCTTCATCCACACATCCCACCATCCCCATCTATCCTCCCTTTGGTCCAGGTTTTAATACCATAAATATGGTCTAATCACTCCATTCCCCCATCTATCACCCAATCACTTCATCACCCTACCCAAACCATCCATTATACCTTTATCACTAATCTATCCAATTTGTTATCCATTATCTCCTTATCACTTCATCCTCACCATCCTCTCATGCCTTGTCAATAGGTCCATGGATTTCTCTTGTCATTGGTATCTAGCTTAAGGCTACCTACATGCACACCAATCCATTACCTCCTAGCAATCCAAATCCCAAAATATTCAAATCTCTCTAATATCCAAATCACAAGACCAATCCTTATAAATGTGCATCACTCACTAGAAAGATAATCAAAATTATCCAATCGCATCCATGGTCTTGTTCATAGCCTTGCTACAAGCCTTTGATCCAAATCATCCATCATCATGATCAGGATATATCATTCCCAATCTTTGTTGTTCTTATCATCAACAACACAATCCAACATCATCAATCCATCAATCTTTGGCTTTTCAGCTTGACCAATGGAAACATCATGTTTGTCTTTGAATTAGTTTTGTGCATGTGTGCTTGCTTGTGTGGGTGAATTATCTTTTATCTTGCATCAACATCGATCCTTGTAATCTACCTACCACAACAGTATCATGTTATTCCATATCATGGTGCTATATGGGATAATGTTTCTTGTGACCTTATTGGTTGGATTTTATGCATGGGACACATTGTCGCCCTAGTTTCGTATACATTGGTGCATAAAATCTCATCCCATATCAAATAAATATGGCTCTCACTTCTTAGTGCAGCATAATGCATAATCCATGGAGTCATGAATCAGCTTGCATCCATCCATATTCCAATTCCCAATCCTTTCATCCCATCCCTCCCATTGTTTCATTTGATCATTTTTTTGACCCTCATCCCTTTCCTCCAATCCCTTACATCCACTCTACCCTATCCCCCCATCCATGTGTTTTTCTCAAATTCCACTCTCTTCTTTCTAATCCAACCATCTTCATCTTTT
The DNA here is from genome assembly GCA_027924645.1 of Cunninghamia lanceolata. Taxonomy (NCBI): domain Eukaryota; kingdom Viridiplantae; phylum Streptophyta; class Pinopsida; order Cupressales; family Cupressaceae; genus Cunninghamia; species Cunninghamia lanceolata. Next base: position 1,681,395 of record BSBN01000206.1, on the reverse strand, counting down.
TGAGAGCATTGTTGCAAGTATGGGCCTAACCGGTGTTGTCATTGATGTCAACATACTCCTGTTGCATTGATGATAAGGTCTGGATGAGCCGTGAATTGAGGATATTGAGAAAATTAGTCTCAATCAGGAACAGTGAAGAACAATGATGACTGTAAGACAAAAGTCCAAGATAGGATGATGATCAGAGGATGTGGATTAAAGGGTTTGTAGATATGTGTCTGTAGGTGATCTAGTAGAGATTTCAGAGGTCTGCATGAAGATATGAAGAAGTTGTGGTCACTCAAGTAAAACCGGCTCCAGTAGGTGTTTAGAGGTGACAAAGTGTAACAAGAAAGGTCCGGTGAGATCTGGAAATGAAGTTTCATGTTCTGCGGATTTAAGGGAGTGCTGAGGAAGTCTTTGTGGTGTATCAACTCTATTGGTGCGTGGTTTGAAGGTTCGCAAGCATCTATTCTTTTGTGACAGTTATGACAAATTGTGTTCTTAAGGTTCCAGATGAAGGAGAGAAGGATTTCAGAAAGCAGAAGAAGTGTGGATGTTCTTGGTGATTCAGGCAAGCTTGTGGAAGTCTTTGGATCATGTCTATTTCATGTTGGTGGTCCGTATTGAAGTTGGAGCTCGCAATTGAAGAGTATTATGTATGATGGTGTTCTTCTTGAGACAGGTTGACCGGATGAGTTATACATCTGTCAGATGATCTTATGAATGTTTGCCGACTTAGATGATCATTCCTAAGTTGATGCCTTGTATAAGTAAGGGATTACGAAGTTAGTTTGAACTCGCCTTTTTGTGTGGAGATGAGTGTGTGGTAGCGAAGAGGAGAGTGAAAGGCAGAGCAGAAGTTTTGAGCTTAATGGAACTGATTCAAGCATGGTGAAGATGCTATTCTCCAGTTCATGTATGTGATACTTATTTCTTTGTAGACAGTGTGTCTCTTGTAGGCAGTGAGCCTCTTGTGAGCAGTGTGCTTGGGCAGTGAGCCCTAATTGGCATGTGCCATTTTGTTCTTTCTATTCTTCTAACAGAGAATACATTCTTGGGTTAATCACCCCGTGGTTTTTTCCTTAACCGGGTTTTCCACATCAAAATCTTGGTGTCTTATGTGTTGATGAGTTTCTGCTTTTGATTTGAATCCATTATGTTTCATGTTTAATATACTACTAATCACTAAGAGGATATAAGTGTGTAAATTAGAGAAAGTTTTGCACAACTGATTCACCCCCCCTCTCAGTTGTGTGCCCTAAGTCTAACAATTGGTATCAGAGCCAAGTTCCTATAAAAGGAGCTTAACCGCTTGAGGAGATCTAGGATGTCGTCTTACAAGAAGGATAGTCTGAAGTTTGATGGAACCAACTTTACTCTTTGGAAAGGTCGCATGAAATATCACTTGCAATGTATGGGAATGGCGTACTGGTCCATGGTTACAAAAGTGTATGTACCTCCACAGGGTGGTCCGACAACCCTAAATGAAATCACATATGTTGAAAACAATCTGCGGACCAAAGAGGCTCTTCTAAGCACATTATCTGACTCAAAGCTCTCAAATGTTATTGACCTACCAACTGCCTTTGAGATTTGGAATAAACTGGAACTTTTGCATGAAGGAGACCAGTATGTTAAATGTGCAAGGTTACAGAGTCTAAAAGAGAAATTTGAAAAATTGAAGATGAGAGATGATGAAAATATAACCACTTTTATGCCAAGAGTGAATGAGCTGGTTTGTGGAATTAGAAATGCTAGTGGAGTCTTGGATGAAAATGAGATTGTTGGTAAAATTCTCAGATCCCTTCCTTCTTATAAAATCAAGGTTGCTGCCATTGAAAAATTCAGAGCCCATACAACTGTCACAAGAGATCAATTGGCTGAGAAATTGGCTGCATTTGAAATGATAGAGTTTGGAGATGACCCCCCCAAGACTGAATCTATATTCAAAGCCAATGCCTCTGTTAAAGGTAAACAAAGGTTTGATCTGGGAGAGAATTCTTCAAGGAAATTGTCATGGTATGAAAAAGCAAGAAAAGATCTGGAAGAAGAAGAAGTAGAAACTGCTCAACTTGAAGCCCTTATTGCAAAGAGGCTGCCAAGAGGATCCGGTAAGTATGAAGGAAAATTACCTTTTAAGTGTTTTAACTGCAATAAGTTGGTCATTTTGCCTCAAGGTGTCCGGAAAGATTTTCAAGGCAAAATCCTAACAAACCAAGGTTCCAAAAGAACTGTTACTATGTACATGAAGATGATGATAATGAAGGAGTAACAGATGATGAATCAGAGATAGGAAACAAATCCATAAATGAATGGGTGTTCATTGCCATCAAGGAAGAAAATCCATTGTCCTCTGTATCTGTCAATCTTAAGACTATGGAAAGAGCTCTGGCTGCCCAAATTGAAGACAAGGATGATTGGGTCATTGACAGTGGATGCTCTCACCATATGACAGGTGACAAAAATAAGTTTGTAGATTTGGAAAGGTATGAAGGAGGAGTGGTAAAGTTTGGTGATAATTCTGCTGGTAGAATCAGAGGAAGAGGAACTATTTCTTTTGATGGAAGAAACAAAACTGGTAATGTACTGTATGTTGAAGGTTTGAAGCACAATCTTCTCAGTGTTGGATAGTTGGTTGACAAAGGCTATGATCTCCGATTCAAGGATGGAAAATGCAAAATCTTTGAAATATCCAGAACAAAGATTGCATCCGGTACTCAAACTAAAGGTAATATCTTCCACTTGGTTGGTACTAGTAAAAGCTGCTTATTTGTTCAAGTTGATCAGAGTTGGTTATGGCATAGAAGGATGTGTCATGTGAATTTTGATAATATCATCAAGATAAGGAATACTCAGGCTATAAGAGATCTTCCAAAATTGGTGAAACCTACTAACATCTTGTGCAAGAAATGTCAGTTGGGTAAGCTGAGCAGAGTCTCATTCAAAAGCAAGGAACTGTCCTCTACCAGATTATTGGACTTAGTTCACACTGATCTTTGTGGTCTGGCAAGAACTAGGAGTATTCAAGGTGATAGATACTTCATGCTGCTAATTGATGACTATTCCCGGATGATGTGGGTAACCTTTCTAAAGGAGAAATCAGAAGCTCTTGAGAAATTCAAAATATTCAAGGCTATGGTAGAGAATGAAACAGGACTAAAGTTGAAATGTCTGAGTTCTGATAGAGGTGGAGAATTCACATCCGATGAGTTCATAGAGTTATGTAAGAAACATGGAATTAAGAGACAATTGTCTGCTCCTAGGACTCCACAGCAGAATGGAGTAGTGGAGAGAAAGAACCAGACCATCCAGGAAGCATCTAGGACCATGATGATGGAAGCAAATGTTCTTCAGATCTATTGGAGAGAAGCTGTCAGCACTGCAGTCTATACTCTCAATCAAGTTCGAATCAAAAGCAATACTGGTAAGGCCCCTTATGAACTTTGGTTTGGCATTACTCCTACTGTAAGATATTTCAGAGTCTTTGTTAGAAAATGTTACATCAAAAGAGATGAAGATCTAGACAAGTTTGATGCTAGAAGTGATGAAGGAATATTCTTGGGTTACTCTACTCAAAGCAAAATACCGGTGTTATAACAAGAGACTAAGAAAGATGATAGAAAGTACAAATGTGAAGGTTGATGAGGGAATAGAGAAACCTTCAAGGTTTTATGAATATGATGAAGATGATCAGAATGGTGTTCTGGTTCAAGGAGTTCAATCCTCTTCTGAAAGTCAGATTCAAACTGATCTGGTAAATCAGGAAGAAGAGATAGGTTTGAATGAGTCTGATCAAGAAGCAGAAGTGCAAGAAACTCCCAAAGTTCCAAGGTATGTAAGACTAAACCACTCTGAAGATTAGATCATAGATGACAAAAGCAAAGGTGTGCAAACTAGAAGGAAAATTGCTCAAAATTTAGATGAATATTGTTTGATTTCAAAGATTGAACCTAAGACAATAAATGAAGCCTGCAATGATGAAAACTGGACCAATGCAATGGAGGAAGAGTTGATGCAAATTGAGAAAAATCACACTTGGGATCTTGTTCCCAGACCTAGAAACAAGAATGTGATTAGAACCAAATGGGTCTTCCAAAACAAACTAAATGAAGTTGGTGAAGTAATCAGAAATAAAGCCAGATTGGTCTGCAAGGGCTACTCTCAAATAGAAGGAATTGATTTTGAAGAAACTTTTGCTCCAGTGGCAAGAATTGAAGCAGTCAGATTATTCCTTGCCTTTACTGCCTTCAACGATTTCAAGGTATATCAGATGGATGTCATGTCTGCCTTTCTAAACAGTGACTTAGAAGAAGGAGTGTATATAGAGCAACTAGATGGATTTTAGTTGTCTGATCATGGTGATATGGTCTGCAAGTTGAAGAAGGCACTGTATGGATTAAAGCAAGCCCCAAGAGCCTAGTATGAAAGATTGGACAAGCATCTTTTGAAGATTGGTTTCAACAAAGGTACTGCTAATAGTAACTTATATTTCAAAATTGATCATGAAAACATCTTGATTGTTGAAGTATTTGTTGATGATATCATCTTTGGAGGAAGAGATAGTATGTGTAAAGCTTTTGCAAATCAAATGAAAAGTGAGTTTGAGATGTCTATGCTTGGTGAAATGAATTTCTTCTTGGGTCTGCAAATTACTCAAACAAAGAATCTTTATTTCTCAGACCAAATATGTAAAAGAATTGTTGAGGAAATTTGGGATGGAAGATTCATAGCCAATGAATACTCCCATGACAATCGGATGTAAGTTGAGCAAAGATGATGACTCTCCTAAGGTAGACCAGACAGTATAGATCAATGATTGGAGGATTGTTGTATCTCACTCAAACTAAACTAGATATTATGCAAGTTGTTGGTCTTGTTGCTAGATTCCAAGCTGATCCTAGAGATTCCCATGTCATGGCAATCAAGAGGATTTTTAGATATCTAAAAGGGACGGTTGAGTATGGTCTTTGGTATCCTAGAGATCATGATTTCTCTCTTCATGCATATACAGATGCTGATTGGGCAGGAGATGTGGATGACCGGAAGAGTACCAGTGGTGGAGCATTCTTTTTGGGAAAGAGATTGGTTTCTTGGCTAAGCAAGAAATAAGAGGCAATATCTCTATCTACAATTGAAGCAGAATATATTGCAGGAGTAGGTAGTTGCACTCAAGTTTTGTGGATGAAGCAGATGCTAAGAGATATCAAAATGGAGTATGAGGAACCTATCACAATCTTCTGTGATAATTCAAGTGATATAAGTATATCTAAGAATCTGGTGTTGCATTCAAAGACAAAGCATATATCTATCAAGTTTCACTTTTTGAGAGAGCAAGTGAACAAGAATGAAGTCAAATTGGAGTTTGTGTCATCCAAGGATCAGATTGCAGACATCTTTACTAAACCTCTGCCTAAGTACTCTTTTGAGTATCTCAGGGAGAAATTAGGGGTTATTGCCCCTCCGGTGATGAACTAAGGTGCACTGAGGTGCATCAGTCTGGTGGATATCACAGTCATATCTTGTGATCCGGATTGATGGGAGCTGCTACTCAGGGGGAGCAGCAGGTATGATTCTAAAATGGTGAAATTGCAAGTATGTGCCCTTTGCCATTGATGTCAAAGGGGGAGAGAAGACATGTGAAAAACAAGTGGTTGTTGATCAAAGGGGGAGCAGTAAAGGGAGAGAAGACATGTGAATGGTTGATGTTGATAGAGGGAGTTGTGACAGTAAGGAGAAGTTCTTGTCTTGATGGTTTTTCACATCATATGTTGCCATCAATGACAAAGGGGGAGATTGTTGCAAGTATGGGCCTAACTGATGTTGTCATTGATGTCAACATACTCTTGTTGCATTAATGATAAGGTCTGGATGAGCCGTGAGCTGAGGATATTGAGAAAATTAGTCTCAATCAGGAATAGTGAAGAACAGTGATGACTATAAGACAAAAGTCCAAGATAGGATGATGATCAGAGGATGCGGATTAAAGGGTTTGTAGATATGTGTCTATAGGTGATCCAGTAGAGATTTCAGAGGTTTGCATTAAGATATGAAGAATTTGTGGTCGCTCAAGTAAAACCAGTTCTGGTAGGTGTTCAGAGGTGATAGAGTGTAACAAGAAAGGTCCGGTGAGATCCAGAAATGAAGTTTCATGTTCTGTAGATTTAAGGGAGTGTTGAGGATGTCTTTTTGGTGTATCAACTCTATTGGTGCGTGGTTTGAAGGTCTGCAAGCATCTATTCTTTTGTGACAGTTATGACAGACTGTGTTCTTAAGGTTCCAGATGAAGGAGAGAAGGATTTCAGTAAGTAGAAGAAGTGTGGATGTTCTTGGTGATTCAGGCAAGCTTGTGGAAGTCTTTGGATCATGTCCAGTTTGTGTTGGTGGTCCGCATTGAAGTTGGAGCTCACAATTGAAGAGTATTCTGTATGATGGTGTGCTTCTTGAGACAGGCCAATCGGATGAGTTATGCATCTATCGGATGATCTTATGAATGTTTGCTGACTTAGATGATCATTCCTAAGTTGATGCCTTGAATAAATAAGGGATTGCAAAGTCAATTTAAACTCACCTTTTTGTGTGGAGATGAGTGTGTGGTAGTGAAGAGGAGAGCGAAAGGCAGAGCAGAAGTATTGAGCTTAATGGAACTGATTCAAGCATGGTGAAGATGCTATTCTCTAGTTCATGTATGTGATACTTATTTCTTTGTAGACAGTGTGTCTCTTGTAGGCAATGAGCCTCTTGTGAGCAGTGTGCTCGGGCAGTGAGCCCTAATTGGCATGTGCCATTTTGTTCTTTCTATTCTTCTAACAGAGAATACATTCTTGGGTTAATCACCCCGTGGTTTTTCCCTTAACTAGGTTTTCCACATCAAAATCTTGGTGTCTTATGTGTTGATGAGTTTCTGCTTTTGATTTGAATCCATTATGTTTCATGTTTAATAGACTGCTAATCACTAAGAGGATTTAAGTGTGTAAATTGGAGAAAGTTTTGCACAACTGATTCACCCCCCCTCTCAGTTGTGTGCCCTAAGTCTAACAAGCACACCCATGTTCTTCAAACCTGCCTGCCATCTCAAGGGGGCATCATCCTATCATTATCCTTACCATCATCCCTCCTTGTCACTCTCACTTCAATTGGTTGTATCCCTAATTCTACCATCTTCTTCCATCCTATCTAGCAATTTGTTTTATCTTTCTTTAAAATGATGCTACTATGCAACACCATCTCAAAGAGGGGCAAAATGTAGAAACCTAAAATTGTACATCTCTTTCATCTTGACACAATTCAAACCTAATCACACCATAATTTAACCCCCTAATTGGATAAATTACCATTTATTTGATTAACCATCCAAATCCCTCTTTTTCAGCAGTGATTTGATCAGAATCACTAATTAACACTATCCATCCCTAAACTATATTTTCTCTACAATTAACTGAATAAACACATGTTTAGCTAGCTAATTATCCATCACCTCTTCAAACCATGATTTTACAATATTTTATTGTCAAAATCACTATTCATGTACTAGTCACTATTCATCTGTACTTGCATCGATACCTGCATATGTACCTATCCCTAGCCTAAATGATTAATTAATCATTTATTAACATTTTCCTACAGTCCAAACATTAGATAAATTTTATTTATCTAATACCCCCTTTTCCCATCCCATGAATTAAATAAATATTGGTATTTTTATTTAATTCCCTATTTTCTACACTTTTGATTAGGTGACCTAAGCCTTGTTGAACACCCAATGTACTAAGGCGGGGGTGAATCAGTACTATCCTAAACTTCTTGTTTATTAAACTAGTAATCCATTTATTGCATGCAATAACAAAGCAAATCAAACATAGAAGAAACAACCAAAATCCATCACACATGAACACCAGGATTTTTACGTGGAAAACCCAAAACTGGGGAAAACCATAATGAGTGTTAGATCACAATATATTATGTAGGAACAATATTGAATTATGTTAGAAGCTCACTGCCCAAAAGAAGTGCTCATTGCAAGAAGGCTCACTGCCTTGAGAAAGAAAGAAAGAAGAAGGGTGGCTCACTGCCAATTTGAGCTGCTTAGATTGCATCTACTTATGCATGGATGCAGCTCCAATGAAAGCTCAAAATACTATCTCAAAACTCTTCATATTGACTACTTTTTTTCGCTTCTGTGGTTGTACATTAGCAAGATCTCCCTTTTTCTACTCTTGTCACCTGCTCTACATTTCATATATTTTGCACATTCACATTCATATCTTACCATTCAAACACTGAATTCAATCCCATATATATATCCGCAACAAACAAAATCTTCATATTAGGTCAGCCTGATAAAATATTCTGTGTAATCATGCATTATGTACTCTGTCAGCCAAATTCATTCTCCAAAATCTATACCAAACCCAAACAATATTTGAAATGCCTTCACACATGCCGGCCTTGACTATTTTACCACATAGATTTAAGTTCAACACAAGAGAACTTACCACATACAATTTGTACTTATCATGTCAGCCTTAAACACAGATAGTCATTGATTCACTTCATCTGTCAGACAACAACTTTCATTGCGGACCACAAGATGCTTCCAAAATCACATCAAACATTCTTCAGACATCATAGATCATACCTTCAGAACCGCAAACCAAAATGTCTTCTTGTGGTAGAATGCAGACCATTAGAATTCAGACCCTGTCACTGTCAAACTCTATTAAGCTATGTCACGATACTCAACATCTTGTAACTAGCATTCCGATGGACTTTAGAACATCAAACTCTAGAATTAGAGACTTCATACATGTGGTTACAACACCTCAAAACCACATAATAAAATATGTAACAACAGAGGAATGCGGACCAAAACAAATGAGTGTTTTGCTATGAGTCACATTGTATTCTATTCTTCCAGACTTAGCCCGTTTGAGTGTGTACTTCCGGTACTTATTAGAAGATAAAAACTTGCAAATAAAACCATCAAAGGACTACAAACAACATACCAGAACCATATTATCTAATCTTCAATTGTGGATCAATGCCATCCATTGTATTGTTGTTCTGTCGCTATCTCCTGTATGTTGCAAACACTTAGTCAAAAATGACTAAGTCTTTTATACTGGACCAGAACCTTTGTCTCAACCTTATTCCTTTCCTTGTTTCCATCAATGACACATCTTCAAACATCATGCACAAACACTCTTCATCATATTAGCAGTGTCTCTCTCTCTCTCTTATGATGTTTGCCAACAATCTCCCCCTTTGGAATTGATGGTATGATGAAGGGGGTAAATCATAAAATAGAAGTTGCACACATAAAATAGAACTTTATTTATTGATTTGGATAACTTATTACATTACAGAAGCTCAAATACAATTAGAGGAATCAACCCTCCATAGGCTGCAACACATTACAACTTCCTCTCACAAGACCTTAGAATCTTCAGCCTTCTGTAACCCCAAATTAGCTAGGGTTTCTATTTTCTCGCCTATTCTTGACTCTACACTTCCCCCCTTAACTCTACTACTACCCAGGGTTCCCAAAAATGGTTATTAATAGCCTTTTTGGCGGCCAACAACCTAATTTTAAAATTTGTATCTCCCTCCAAAAATAACTCAACTTCCGGGAGCCATAACTTTTGATCCAGGTGTCTGATTAAAGAATTGTTTTATGTGTCAGAAATCTCATAGAGTGCTCTGTGTGGTAAGAACCCAGTCTATCAGTTCTGGACATTTTTGGGCTCGTACGGGGCTGTTTAGTGCCCCAAACCTAAGTTTGAATAATTTTTAGGCATTTTTCAGGAAACGGAAACTTTAATATCTTTCAACTCACAAATGATCTTTGTGTGATTCCTTTGCCAAAGATCTTATATTTCCGTTATGTAACTTCCTGTAAATTTTCACTTCAATTCGTGCCCAAATGCAAACTTTCTAAAAATAGCAAGTTACTATTTTTAGCAGTTTCACAAAACTTAAAGTTCTACATCATTATTCAAGCGATTATGAAACCAGAACCACAAATTTTGAAAAGAAATGGAAAGAACATCAACAATTTTGAAACACATATTTTTTTGGGTGATGCAAGATTGCCCTTACACCACTGGATGCTCTTGCATCAGACACCCAGGGTAATTTGAGAAGTGACCATGTCACGTCTCAGGTGTTTGTGTGAGGAAAACCTAAACGGTCAACCTCTGCCTTAGACAACCAAGAAGAATCTTCAACAGGTCTTCCATTCCATTTCACTAGATATTCTTCATATTGCCTGTTTCGAGTACTTCTTCCCACATGGCTATCCAAGATCTCTTCTATCTCCTCCATTGAAGTAGATGCTGGAATACTCCACTGTTCTTTTGTTGTTCCATCCTCTGTGTCACCCTCATGATATTCTGTTAAATTAGTAATGTTGAACACAGGGAAATATTAATCCCACTTGGCAGCTCTAGCTTATATGCATTTCCTGAATCATGCTTCTTCAGGATTCTGCACGGTCCAAATTTCTTCATTTTCAACTTATTGTATGTTCCAATTGGGAACCTTTCTTTTCTCAAGTGAACCATGACTTCATCTCCTACTTGGAACTCCTTATACCTCCTCTTCTGATCTGCCTTAGCCTTGTATTGAATATTCATCTTATTAATGTGCTTTCTCACCTCTACATGCAAATTCTTCATATGTTCTGCAAAGTCTTCAGCTTTAGCACTTATTTTTTCTCCTGTGTCTAGCTTCCTTAACTCGGAAGTGTTTCTTGGGCTATTGCCATATAAAATCTAGAATGGTGATTTATCAATACTCCTATTGACAGAATTGTTGTAAGCAAATTATGCCTGTGGTAAAATCAAATCCCATCCCTTGGGCTTATCTCCTACTAAGCATCGTAGCAGGTTACCCAAACTCCTATTAACCACTTATGTTTGTCCATCAGTTTGTGGATGGTGTGCAGAACTGAACTTCAAATCTATTTTCAACTTCTTCCACAATGTCCTCTAGAAATAACCAACAAACTTGATATCTCAATCTGAAACTATGCTCTTTGGTAGCCCGTGTAATATCACCACCTCTCTGAAAAATAATTCAGCAATATGAACATCATTAGTCTTTCTGCAAGGAATAAAATGTGCCATCTTTGAGAATCTGTCCACCACCTCAAAAATGGAATCATGTCCTCTTTGTGTCCTTGGTAAACCAAGAACAAAATCCATACTAATATCATCCCATGCCTTCTCTAGTACAGGTAATGGCTGATATAGACCTGTGTTCTGACTTGCTCCTTTTGCCATCTGGCATACTCTGCAACTCTACACAAATTTCCTCACATCCTGTTGCAACTGTGGCCAATAATAATTTTCACCAACAATAGCAATGGTCTTATCTCGACCAAAGTGTCTGGCCAATCCTCCACTATGCTTCTCCTTAATCAGGTTCTCTCTCATGGAACTCCTTAGAATGCACAACTGGCTTCCTCTAAACAACATGCCATCTTGGATTATGAAATCCAATCATTTTGTCCTATCCAAAGTAACAGGTTCCAAACAAGCTTTCCAGGCCTTTGCAAAATCTGGATCCTCAGGATACAAACTTTTGAGCTCATCAAACCCAAGAACCTCTATCTTTATTTCTGTCAACACATTTTGCCTTCTACTCAAGGCATCTACAACTCTTTTGGACTTCCCACTTTTGTGCTTCAAAATAAAAGTATAGCTCTACAAAAACTCAACCCATTTTAAATGCCTTTGGTTCAACTTTCCTTGACTATTAAGATACTACAAAGCCTGATAATCAGTATATAAAACAAACTCCTTTGGTAACAAATAATGTCTCCATTTCTTCAAAGCCTGAATTATTGCATAAAACTCCTGATCATAAATAGAATAATTTTTCTTGGCATCATTAAGCTTCTCACTAAAATAGGCAATGGGCTTACCTTCTTGACTCAAAACAGCTCCTATACCAATACCACTAGCATCACAATCTACTTGAAATACCTTATTAAAATCTGGAATTGCCAAAACAAGTTGTTCTACGACTTTCTGCTTCAATGTATCAAAGCTCTTGTCTGCTCCTTTAGTCCATCTAAACTCTTTTCTATCCCCTCTCATTGTCTCAGTTAGGGGTGCACAAATGCTACTAAAATTTCTGATAAACTTTCTATAAAAACTTGCCAAACTATGAAAAGATCTTACCGAGCCATTGCACTCCTTGGCGTAGGCCATTCAATGATAGCCCTTACTTTTTATGGGTCCATCTTAAGACCTTCCTCTGAGACAACAAATCCCAGGTATACCAACTCCTTTGTAAAACTACATTTCTTCAGATAATTCAACAACTTCTCCTCCCTCAGCTTCTCTAGAACTCTTCTGATGTGTATCAGATGCTCATCCCAAGTCTTACTGAAAATCGAAATATCATCCAAATAAACAATAACAAAACTTCCCAAAAATTCTTTCAGTACCTCGTTCATGAGCCGCATGAATGTGCTCGGTGCATTGGTTGGCCCAAATGGCATGACTAACCACTCATACAAACCTTCCTTTGTCTTGAAGGCTGTCTTCCATTCATCTCCTTCTCTGATACGGATCTGGTGATACCCACTCTTCAGGTCAATTTTTGTGAAGTACTTGGCTCCACTCAAACAATCCATGATGTCATTCATTCTTGGCAATGGAAATCTATACTTGATTGTTATCTTATTGATGGCTCGAGAGTCTATACACATCCTCCATTCTCCATCCTTCTTTGGTACTAGTACTGTAGGTACCACACATGGACTTAGGCTCTCCCTTATCAGTCCCTTCCTCAACAACTCCTGAACTTGTATGTTCAGCTCTTCATTCTCTGTAGGGGTCATTCTGTGGGCTGCCTTGTTTGGCAAACTGGCTCCTGGTATCAAATCTATTTGATGACTTATCTTCCTTACTGGTGGTAAACCTTCTGGTACATTATCAGAGATAATGTCTTGGAACTCTTCCAACATATCTGAAACTTCTGCTAGTATATCTTCACAGTTCTCTTGACTAATCTTAGGAATCAATGCAAAGCAATGATGCTCATGCTTCATACCCTCCAAAAATTTCCTACCATCTACTAGGCAAATTCTGGCAGTACTACATACCTTTTCTTCCACCTCCTTCAAAGGCTTCAACTTATGATGAACTCCATCCTTTGTTAGGGAATATGTGTTTGCATGGCCATCATGGATAGTGCTCCTATCATACTGCCACGGCCTCCCCAATAGCATATGACATGCATCCATTGGTATGATATCACATAGCACCTCATCATGGTAGTCTCCAATCTTGAACTTCACTAAACATTGCTCATTGACCAAAGCTCTATGGTCCTTCAACCATGCAATCCGATATGGATGTGGGTGCATTCTTCTTGTCTTCCACCTTGACCTCTTCCCCTTTGCTTGCTGTCAAATCTTTTATTTAGCTTCTCTTCCACCTTCAGGGAAAACTGGTATGTATCTTCTATGGTGGTCATTCTAACCAGGCTCAACTCCTCTTGAATACTTGGCCTCAACCCATTAATGTAACGGGCTACCTTCTCCTTATTTGGCTTTGCATGGCCTGTCCTAATAGTAATCTTATAAAACTCATCTATATACTCTTTGATAGACTTGTTACCTTCCTTCAATCCTTGCAGCTTCTTCAATAGCTCCATCTCATAGTCCATAGGAACAAACTGCTTCTTCAGTTTCTCCAACATCCGATCCCATCTGGTGATCTTTCTTTTTCCTTTTCTATTCCTCTCTAGCTGGACCTCCTTCCACCAAATATTTGCATGGCCCTTCAACTTTAGTTTTGCAAACTTGACCCGATCTGGGTCATCCACATCTTCATACTCGAAATACTCTTCCATGTCATTGATCCAATCAATGAGCTGTTCTAGATTCAAATCTCTAGATATATGTAGAAACTTTGATCCTGGGCCTCTTTCCAATCTTAGAAATGGCCCTCAACAACCTAACTTCTGCATGATCTCCTGCAGCTTCTTGTTCTTCGTCAGATAGCTCTTCTTTAGCTTCATCTTCACTTTCTTCTCTTGTTCTTGGCTCAAACCCTCTTTGCAGCTCCTCTTGCAATGCATTGATTTGCCTTTGCAGGGCTCTAAAACCCTCTTCCATCAAAGCATTCCTCCCAACACGATTTCTTCGTGGAGGCATCTTGGTCTCCGCAGCAAACCCACAACCTCGGGTCCTGGTGCAAACTACCTCATGGTCGGCGATCTATCTAAACACTCAGGAACCCTTGCTCTGATACCACTTGATGAAGGGGGTAAATCATAAAACAGAAATTGCACACATAAAATAGAACTTTCTTTATTGATTTGGACAACTTATTACATTACAGAAGCTCAAATACAATCAGAGGAATCAACCCTCCGCAGGCTGTAACACATTACAGCTTCCTCTCACAAGACTCTGGAATCTTCAGCCTTCTGTAACCCCAAATCAGCTAGGGTTTCTATTTTCCCACCTATTCTTGACTCTACACTTCCCCCTTTAACTCTACTACTGCCCAGGGTTCCCAAAAATGGTTATTAATAGCCTTTTTGGCGGCCAACAACCTAATTTCAAAATTTGTATCTCCCTTCAAAAATAGGTCAACTTTTGAGAGCCATAACCTTTGATCCAGGTGTCTGATTGACGAACCGCTATGTGTCGGAGAGGTTGCAGACTGCTCTACGTGCCAAGAACCCGCTCTACCGATTCTAGCCATTTTTAGGCCCATACAGGGCCGTTTAGTGCCTAAAACCTAAGTTTGAATAATTTTCAAGCATTTTTCAAGAAATAGAAACTTTAATGTCTTTCAGCTCACAAATGATCTTTGCGTGATTCCTTTGCCAAAGATCTTATATTTCCGTTATGTAACTTCCTATAAATTTTTACTTTAATCCGTGCCCAAATGCAAACTTTCTAAAAAAAATAGGTTACTATTTTTAGTAGTTTCACAAAGCTGAAAGTTCTACATCATTATTCAAGTGATTATGGAACCAAAATCACAAATTTTGAAAAGAAATGGAAAGAACATCAACAATTTTGAAACACATCTTTTTTTGGGTGATGCAAGATTGCCCTTACACCACTAGATGCTCCTGCATCATGGTAACACTTGATGTGAAAAATTATTATAACTCCCCCTTTCTCTTTATGCACTGCTCCCCCTGTCTTCATGCTTTATTATTTTTCAAAAAAAAATTCACATGCTTCATTTCTTCTCCCCCTTTGACATCAATGGTAAAGGTGTATGATACAAGGATATGTACAAGTTGCCAACATTTCAAAATTGCTTTTCTACTTTACCGCATATATACTACTGATATCAAAAAAATGCTTATTGTTGTTGTTGTTCTAGGAGGATATCTTTATAGATTATCTTCAGTTGCACCATTTCTTCATCCCAACTAGTCTTGGCATTGCTCAAGATTAGTATGTGCCCATTAATCTGGGACACCAAATCTTCTACTTTCTTTACTGTATCAAAAGCTTCAAATATTTGCCTTGTCTTATCTGCAGTTGTTATTAACTTGGTTAGGGAAGAAATTTTGAAACTTGCTACCTCCCAGAGCTAACTCATTCTATGCTTTATGATATCCCTCTAGGTTTGCATTATGTATATTAGAGTGAATGGTTTCAACTTGTGCCCTTTGATTGCCAATAGTATCTTTTGTCGGGTCATAAGTTCTAGATATCTATTTTATCTTTTAAGACAAAATTGATGCAGTTTGCTAGCTTCTTGAAGGGCTAATTGTGCATATTCTATACTTCTATCTAACAAAATTTTGTCTTGAGAAGCTTTATCTTTTAGCTCAATTATTCTCTTACTATCTATTTCAGCTCTTACCTTTTTATCAATAGCTTTCTCAAGAGACTCAAAATGAACATTGATGGTTTCCATTAGCTTCTTTACTTGTGCAGAAGGACCCAAGGATGTGCCTCTTTTTATTCCAAGCATTAGTTTTTCAAAAATTGCTGATGCATCTTCTAACAACTCGCTATCCTCTATATGAGATTTTAGTACTTCCTCTTGTGCATTAGTTTGGAGAATTGTCCCAAGTCTTAACTTATGTAGAGGGGACATAGAAGCGAGGTTAACAGGCCCTTGCAAAAGCTTAGGCACAGTCAAAATTTGATCTTCTTTCTGCTTCTCCAAGAACTCCCTTAAGGAGTCAATGGTGTCTCTCTTCTCTTCACCATGAGACACTTCAGCTTCTTGTCTTTCCGAAGGGGGATCTTGAATGTTTTATTGTCCATTTTCTTCAGTTTTTGAAGCAGGATTGTTTATCATTTGTTCATCTATCTCTTCTCTCTACACATTTTGTTCTTCAGAGACATTTTCTTCTGGTGTTGCCTCTTCTTCCTCAGATTTCTTTTCTTCCTCTAGCTCTTTCTTCTCTTCAATTTGTTTAGAGTTTACCAGAGGGGTAACTATGGTTTGTTGCACATATATCTTAGGAATGATATTATCTTTATTAGTGTTTTGTTCTTCTTCATCAACAATGGTTGAGATTTTTAGCTCATGTAACACCCTCAGAGTTATTTCTTTAATTTCTTTCACAAGTTTCTTTGTATCACCAGACATCGGAGCATTAACTCTTTTCATGGTTCTGAATTCCTCACTAAGCTTCTTAGTGACTTTGGTTCTTTCATTAGGGCTGATGTCTGGGTAGAGTTTTAACAAGACATATTCTTTGATCTCAACATCTTTAGCCATAGCCCCGTCTTTTCTTGCTGACATTATGAAGGCTAAGTTGTCTGGTAACTCATCTATTATTTCCATCAATGTTTTTCATAACATATCTAAGTATCTTACAGCTGCAATTTCAATGATTACCTTGTCTGCATCTAATCTTTCATCATACAAGTCAACAATAGGTTTCAGGGTACCATGTTGTGCAAATGCATTGACCATGGCTTCCAATGATATACTTGTTTCTTCTTCTCTACTCTTAGTCTTTCCTTCTTTATTCTTCTTCTTACCCTTAGCTTTTCTAGATGGCTTTTCAATTGTGGATTTATCTATTTTTTCTCTTTTTGCTTTGACCCCCTCATCTGATTCTATTTCCACTTCTTCTTCTTCTTTTCCAAGGCTTACATACACCCTTTTTGTAGCCTTTGCTTTCTTTCTTTTCTTTTTCTCTTCCAGTTTCTCCTTTGGCACTTTCTTTGTAGACTCTGACTTCTCTTTCTCAACTTCAATGGTAGTTGTTGTTGAGGATGATGCTCTTTTTCTTCTCACAAGACCAGGTGCAGGCTTCTCTTTCTCAATTTTCTCCTCTTTCTTCTTCTCCTGGGCTTTTGATGTTTTCCCTTCCAAAGCACTTGATGTATGTTCTGCCAGAGCACCTGTAGCCTTTGAAGCCTCTACCTTAGCTCTTGATTCACTTATTTCTTCATTTGTAAAGCCATGGCTCTTGGCAAATTCATCTACCATTTTCCTTGTATTCTTCTTTATTTCAAGTTGTTTGTGCTCCAAATACACTTTGAGAGATAGTTCCTCAAAAGTGCCAAACCTTTCTTCCTTGGGATCCTTGGGTTTGCTTAACATTAATTCTACCAAACCAACCAAAACTTCTTCTATTACCTCATATCCCATAGGTGGGACCCAAATAGTTCTTAGTTCAATAGCCTCCATGAGGTATTTATCCTTATCTACCATGAACACAATATCCTTTTCATATTTCTTCACAACTTTTTTTGGAATTGTAGCTTTGGCCTGCATTTTCTTTTGGAAGTTCTTGAAGTATCCCCAAAAAGCTACATTCCATTTATCTACATTTCCCAGACTATGTAGATGATTTCTGATTTGGGCTGCAACAGGTCAATGCCCAAGCCAACAAATATTCCCTATACCAGGTAACTCCCTTAGAAAATAGAAAAATAAACAGATGATCAAGGTTCCACACTTGAAGGGATATTTTGAATCTTTTGTCTTTTTCAAATTCTCCATAAGTTGTTGCCAGAGCAATTCACATAGATCATAGTTAGTGTTGTTTTTGACCATATCATATGTTCTGTATATAGTTGTTGCAGAAATAGAGTTCTCCCTGTTGGATAAATAAATCATATAACCAATGAATTTTGATTCAAATCTTACACCTAGATCCACAATATCATTTATAGTTAATGCTCTTTTATCAAATTTCGCCCCTGTCAACTGCATTACTGTGATGTTCTTCATAGCCTTCAGTTCCAGAACTTTCCTAGTGGAACACATGCCAGTAATTGCTTTAATGGCATCCTTTGGTATCATATAGGGTTCATCAAGCCAACAGAATTCATCATGAATCTTGATCAAGATATATCTAACCCAAGCATCATTTAGGACCACAGGAAAATCCAACCAGGTGTCCAATTTCTTCTCAACTAGGGCACTATACTCATCTTTCAACTCAATTTTTCATTTGTTAGTTCCTTTAGATAGATGTCCCCTAATTTTCTGTGATCATATTCATCTAGGTTTGTATGAATGTAAGCCCTAACACCCTTCGTATGCATAATACCATGCAGAATCTTGAAAAATGCCCCATCTGGATCAGCCTCTAAAGATTTAAAGGGGTGCTTCTTCAACTTGGGTCGAGGTCTCTCAGTTATCTCAATTATTTGAGGAGTATACATTTTTGCAAATTCAACATAGAGAATTTTTGAGAGAGATAATGATAAATTCCTTTTGCCTCCGTTAGGGTTTCTTCACCAGATGATTGAAATTTGCCCTAGCTTGCTTATCAGGTCTCTTTAGTCACTTAAGGGTTTGAATGCAAAGTAATTTCTCTTTCAAATGAATCCCTTATATTCTTTTTATTAGGATTTAATCATAATAAATTCTCCATTCAAAAGGCTATCAAACCCTTACTTTGCCACCCACAGTCGATCAAGATTGCTCTGCAACTTACCGCATTAGATTCTTTTCTACCAGAATCTTCTCCAAAAGATTTGTTTTCTTATTTTCTAGCTTATACCTTCATGTTGGATATTAGCACCACACTTCTAGATGGGGGAATGGGATTTTGCATTAAGATCCCCTTGAGCTAGAGCTCTCAATTTACTTCCCGAAGGAAGTACCAGCACCAGAGTCCGGTGTGGACTCACCCTTGACTTCCTACACTTCCTTCTTAACCCAAATTTGATTCATCTTCTTCTTGATCTCTGCCAAATCTTCCTTTTGTGTCGATTCTTTTATCTCTACTTGATTATTCCTCTTTATGTTTTTGCTTTTACAAAACCTTGCAATATGTCCAGGCCTGTTGCAATTGAAACATACAACACTTCTCTGTCTATTGTTTCTTTGATTCATCCTTTATCTACATTGGTTAGCCTTGTGCCCAAATCTATTACATGCAAAGCAATTTCCATTGAAAGATTGAGCATTCTTTCCATTGTTATAGTTGTTCCTTATCTGACTTCTGCAATCACTAGCTTTATGACCGAACCTTTACATATATAGTTACCTTTGAAGGTCTGAGCATTCCTTCTATTGTTATAACCAAAGTAATGAGAAGCAAAGTAATGCTTCCATTTTGAGGAGCCACCTACATCACAGCATCAAAGGAGCACATCACACCAAATGTTTGCATGGTAACTAGTATTGATTAGTTTCCTTGCTTATTTGCATTCCTTTATTTGTTCAATTGGAGGTGTATTTGGAGATGACTGAAATATATTAACTTAGTTTAGCTTGTTTCTTTGAGTTTATTTTCACATGCATACACTTAGAATTGACAATCTGATTGACAAAAGAGCTAGAGAAAGATGCAATTTTAGACTAGACTGGATAGGTCTTTATATGGTCAAAGAAGACGTTGTAAATGACACATAACTTTTGTGCACAATGGAAGGTGAATAATTTGGTGATACAGTCAACGCCTTTCACATTAAGAAATACCATGTCTAAAAATACAAAAAAAAATCACAAAATATAAAAATACAAAAAAAATCAAATAATTCAAAAATTTAAAAAAATTATAAAATCATGAAAAATCAAAATTATGTATTTCTTTATTATTCTGTTTCGCCATGCATCTTTGTGAGTGGCATGCTCTTGTTTGATTTTTGGAGTCTAAGATTACTTAGGCATAGGTTGATCCTCTTAGACTTTGAGATCCCTTATATTCACAGTTGTTGTTTATCATTCCCCTATTCACATTCCCTAATGATTTTAATCAAAAGCCTAGCTTTTAGCTCTACACTAATTTTGGCCTTAACAATCCATGCTATTAAGTCTAAACAAAGTCAATCTTCAAACCTATAGTACTCCATGCTTTGTTTTCCAAATATATAGGACCACATATTTCTTCATGGAACTCCTCAAAGAAGTCCATTCAAAAAGTCATATGTTGCATGGCAGTATTATATAGGACCCCAACATCATACTAGGTTGAGTTCACTAAGGCATAGTTGATATCATCTAATATGGAAAGCACACATGTTCACTTGCAAACTAAGCTAGAAATCTTTTATTCTAGTATTTTCTTCTTTTGCTTATTTTCTTCCTTTTATTTTGATAGGCCTCAATCTTGTCTCGTGATGTTTTGCATTCACGACTCCCTTTTCTACCACATCATTTGCAAAACAAGTATGACTATACAAATTCTACAAAAGAATAATTTTTGTAAAATAGTATAAGATATTTATGCCAATAGGCTAGAGGCTAGAGGCTGCGATGGTATTAAAATAAAGTTTATTTCACATGCAACCCCTTATAAATAAAGTCACACTTTATCCTACGACAAGCAACAGGAAGAAGATGAGCGGGAGTTTCTCACGCCTGTCAAAGCAATGGAAGCTACAGTCATGGGGTTTAAACAGGAAGGGCCAGTTAAATACAAGAATCAGTTATCAGAGTTAGGATTTGTTGGATTTCTATTGGAGATAATTTTGGGTAGTTTTCAGAGGGTCTCAAAGGGTTTCTTTGGCTTCAAATATAGAGATACGGGACAGAAAAGATATATAGATTGGAATGATCAGAAAGTTTAGCAGCTAGAATAGGGACATTTTATTACCTTAGCAGGTGCCTCTCATGAAGGATTCGAATATTGTATTTTGTGCAAGTGATTGCCTCTATATTTTGTTCTCCATCAAACAATGAAGAGAGAGTGGTGTTTTGTGTATTCCGGATATGTTTCTTATTCTTCCTTCTTGCTTTAAGTTTCTGAGCCTTTTGATTAATTTGGTGTAGTATGCTCTTATTATTAATCATGCTTTCTACTCTTTGATTTTGCCAGTAGATTCTTTCAAGATTTAATCATTGTGCTGTTAGGTAGATAATGAATCCGGTGCATCGTCTTAACAATTTAGGGTATTTCATTTATAATCTTGTTTTTCTTCCCTTTTCCCCAAGATCCATGGAAAAGAACGAGCTTCTTTAAAATCTGGGGGTCATTTAAGGAGTCAATCCCACATTCTTTAAATTTCCCATTATTGGTGATTAATTGACAAATTTAAACATCAAAAGTTACACCACAAGGAGATTTCATACCGAAAGCTTATAGAATTCTATTCTCGTGTACAAATAACATTGCAGAATATGAAGCACTCATCAAAAGATTAAGAATGACTATCCAATGGAACATCAAAGTAATTGAAGTCTATGGTGACTCTCAACTTGTCATAAGTCAAGTCAATGATGAATATCAAACAAAAGATGACAAGCTTCTACCATACAAGAAATTGGTCAACACATTCAAGCAATCATTTTCATGGATTCATTTTAAACAAATTCCAAGAATAAACAACAAAGTTGTTGATGCTATGGCAACTATGGGGTAATTGATTGACATTCCTTCAAATAGTCCACAATTAGAATTCTTGATTGAGCAACTTTACATTCCTTCTTTTGATATCCCATTTAATCTGATCTTGTTTGTGATATTGTTGGTCCCAATGCACCTTGGTACAATGAGATTTATACCTTTGTCCATGACAACATTATACTACCCAATCTTTCACATTCCCAATGTCAAACCTTCATTCGTCGTTCATCCTGTTATACCCTTCTTGGTGATACATTTTATCGAAGGACATTCAATGGAATTCTCCTTAGATGTCTTAACTCAGAAGATGCCTAAACCGCCTTACGAGAGATACATGAGGGTATTTGCGGTGCACACTCTAGTGGTCCAACCTTGGTTAAAAAGTTGTTAAGGACGGGATATTATTGGCTGACTATGAAACGAGATGCACAACAATTTGTCAAGAAGTGTCTTCCTAGTCAAAAACATAGTGATTTGATTCATGCGCCTGCACAAGAATTGCAACCAATCACTACACCATGACCCTTTTTACAATGGGGATTCAATCTCATGGGTTAAATTCACCCTCCATCATCCAAAAATCATAAGTTCATTTCAACACCACTGAGTATTTTATGAAGTGGGTCGAAGCCATCCCTCTTACATACATTATTGGTAAATAGATTTCTAACTTCATCCTTCATTACATGATTTTCTAGTATGGTATACCCCAAGCCATTGTTACTAACAATGGTAATCCTTTCAAAAATCAAGAAGTTTGCCACCTTTTCCATCAATTCAAAATTCAACATCACTTTTCCACTCCATAATATCCCCAAAGAAATGGTCAAGACGAGGCTTCAAACAAAACTATTCTCAATATTTTGAAGAAAATTGTCAATGACGCTAGCCATGATTGGCATTTTCAACTCAATCCTACTTTTTGGGTGTATCTCACTAGTATCCATACCCCTACAGGAGCCATGCCATATTATCTTGTCTTTGGATCCGAAGCTATTTTACTAGTTGATATCGAGCTCCCCTCTCTAAGGGTATCATTGCAGCATTTCACTGATAATGAACACTATAGAGTATCCCGGTTGCAAGAATTGGAATTGCTAGATGAAAGATGTCTCAATAATCTCAATCATCTCATGACCTATAAAAATCATCTTCATCGTAGCTACAATAAGAGACTCAAAGAATGCATATTTGAAGTTGGTGACCTTGTACTCAAGGAGAATCAAAAGATCATGATAGAAAAGGAAAATTTGAGCCGAATTGGTTGGGACCTTTTATCATTACTAGTCATTATGGTTCTAGAGCCTATCAACTTTCTATACTTGAGGGACACCCATTGAGGAACCTATCAAAATCATTCACCTTAAGAGGTTATATGCCTAATCTGCGAGGTATCCAATATGTTAAAAAAAAATCAAATTATTTCAAAAAACTAAAAAAAAAAAAATAGTAAGAAAAATAATCCGTCCTTTGGTGATAACCACTTTGTTGCCACCTCGGATAAGCCATGATGAAAATCCATTTACATGCACCATGTGTAGCAGCCTTGTATTTAGAATCTAGTAGATCACCACTTTGTCTTCCACTTTCCATTCACTCATCTAGGTTTCCCTTTACTCTAAGATTACTTAGGCATATGTTGATCCTCTTAGCTTTTGAGATCCCTTATATTCACAATTGTTGTTTATCATTCCCCTATTCATGTTCCCTGATGATTCCAATCAAAAGCCCAGCTCTTAGCTCTACACTAATTATGGCCTTAACAATCCATGCTATTAAGTCTAAACAAAGTCAATCTTCAAACCTATAGTACTCCATGATGTGTTTTCCAAATATATAGGACCACATATTTCTTCATGGAACTCCTCAAAGAAGTCCCTTCAAAAAGTCATATGTTGCATGGCAGTAGTATATAGGACACCAACATCATACTAGGTCAAGTTCACTAAGGCATAGTTGATATCATCTAATATGGAAAGGACAAATGTTCACTTGCAAACTAAGCTAGAAATTTTTTATTCTAGTATTATTTTCTTATTTTGCTTATTTTCTTCCTTTTATTTTTGATAGGCCTCAATCTTATCCGATGATGTTTTGCATTCACGACTATCTTTTCTACCACATCATTTGCAAAACAAGTATTATCTAACATTTTATTTCTCATGGTGTTGACCATTGTTTTTTTCTAGTTATGCCTTGCCGTCCTCCATTTCCTCCTTTGTCTCTATCATTTCCTTCATTCTTGGAAGATGAAACCTTATTGGAAGATTTACCTTTGTGCTGAGCATAGCTAATATTCTCACCTATGGTTTTAGTTTTTCTTCCAAAAGTCTTTTCTCTTTCAACCATCTTTTCAATCAACTAATCAAAAGTAAGTTAATTTAGTTGATTGCTTGCTTACAATGAATTCAAATAGGTTGAATCATGGGAAGAAACCATTTCATGAAGGTAGTCATATATACATACATACATACATATACATATATCTACATATCTAGACTCATTATGTACTCAATATGAAAATCCATTTACATGCACCATGTGTAGTAGCCTTGTATTTAAAATCTACTAGATCACCACTTTGACTTCCACTTTCCATTCACTCATCTAGGTTTCCCTTTACTCTAAGATTACTTAGGCATAGGTTGATCCTCTTAGATTTTGAGATCCCTTATATTCACAGTTGTTGTTTATCATTCCCCTACTCACATTCCCTGATGATTCTAATCAAAAGCCTAGCTTTTAGCTCTACACTAATTCCGGGCTTAACAATCCATGCTATTAAGTCTAAACAAAGTCAATCTTCAAACCTATAGTACTCCATGATATGTTTTCCAAATATATAGGACCACATATTTCTTAAGTAAGTTAAGTAAGTCTTTTCTCTTTCAACCATCTTTTGGCCATAACTTTTGCATATGAACTCGAATTTTCGAAAACAAAATATCGCCGGAAAGCTGGTTCCGAGCCTGATCCAGTGGTACAGGTCTTTTTTCCTGGTTTTTCTGTTTTTCTGCATTTATTGCCAGTCAAAGTCAAACCTTGTTTTCGCGCTTCCGGGGGCATAACTCTTGCATACGGACTCCGTTTTTTGCAAACGAATAGGCGTTGGAAAGGTCTTACAGTGCTCTTTCCAGATCTGTAGATTATTTCATCAAAAAATTCACCAAGTACACAGAATATAGTCTGAAGTGATTTTTGCTTTTTCACGCTTTCCAGCTTTCAAATTTATACTGGGGTTTGGTTTCTTGTGTTGTGGGGGGTGTTTTTTTTTGCTTTCTGTATATACACATCAGAAATCAGAAACCTCTATCATTAAACACATTTCAAAAACTCAAACATCATGGCGGACACCTCATTAGTTGACCGTCTTTCCCCACACAATTATCATACCTGGAAAGCACATATGACCAGACTTCTCATGTCAAAGGGGTTATGGTCCTGTTTGGATGAGATTCAGCCTCAGTTGCAACGTCAGTTTGAGATTTTGCAGCATAGAAATAAAATGGATGAGGCCATGGGTTTGATATCATTGCATGTTTCAGACAGTCTTTTATTTCACCTTGAGAGTTGCACAACTCCTCGGGCAATGTGGACAAAATTCAATGATCTATTTGGCACCATCAATGAGTTCAGAGCACTTCAGATTGAGGCAGAATTGACTTCCTTGGTACCTGATTCATTTCCATCTATTGAGGATTTCTTGATGAAATTCAAATCACTCAGATCACTTTTGCAGAGTTGTGGCAAGACCAAAACTGACACCGAGAGTATTTACCTGATTCTATCTAAGCTTCAAGGTTCATTTCAGATATTCTCTTCTACATTCTACTCCACCATGGATGCTTTGGGTCCACGATTTACCATGCCTACATTTGAGGTATTTTGTGATCGATTGTCACGTGAGCAATCCAAGTTATCACAGTTGGATGCTCTTCCAGGATCACAGAACCATGCATTGGTAGCTCAGTCATCTCAGGGGAAGCAGAAGCAAAAGCAGAAACAGAAACCAAAGACCACAGAGCATGGGAAGGATTTCAGTTCACAAAACACTTCTGATTCTCATTCTCCGAAGGGGGAATCATCGAAGAAAGAAAGACCTAAGTGTACTTATTGTAATAAGTCAGGACATGATGAGTCTAAATGCTATGAGAAGAAGATAGATGGATATGCACAACAGGTTTCAGATTTGACAGCTCTTCTTATGAAGAACAATATTCATCCCTCTTCTTCATCTACATCAGGTGGGTCTTCTTCTTCACCATCATTCCAAATAGATGGACAGACTCCACACAAGGGTCATGCATTATGTGCAACCACCAGTTCACATTCATCTAGATGGCTATTGGATTCAGGTGCTTCACACCATATGGCATCTTCTCAGGACATGTTCTCATCTTTTGAGGCTGCATCCTCACCACACATATTGATGGGTAATAACACTTATATGAGTGTATGTGGGAAAGGTTCTATCGACATTGATGATGGTACATTCAATGATGTACTATGTGTACCATCTTTGTCCACCAACCTTCTCTCCATTTATCAGATTGCTCACAGTGGGACAGGGAAGACAGTTGAGTTCACACCGGATTTAGTGCACATCAGAGACATTCAGACTGGCAACATTGTTGCAACAGGGACAGTTGATCATTCTTCCCGATTGTATGCATTCACACACTTTAGTCCACCATCTCCACTGTCTGGGTATCACTCTCTTTCTCCAAGAGAGCATGTTGTATCTAAGGAGAAGTTTGGTCACTTGAACTTATGTGTTCTTCCATCTGTTCATGAGACCAGTGTTGAGACTTCTACACCTCCACCTCCTGTTGAGACCACATCTGTTCAGCAGGATCCCTCTTCAGGTTTGACTGACATTATAGCTCCACTCATCGAGCCATCTTGTGCAGTTGTTGAGGCCATATCAGAGGATATTCATTTCCTCACAGATGACAGATTCAGCACATCTGTTATCCCATCTTCATTGGAGATTCCATTTCAGGATCATCTTGAGTTGTTTGATGTTGATACATTTGATTCAACATCATGTCATTCAGATAATGTTGCTACATTTGATTCAACATCATGTCATTCAAACACTCATGCTTCACTTCTGTTCTCCAATGAGCATCATCTAGGACTTCTATTTCCACCTCACATCTAGGGCTTTCCTCATCATCGACCGTTGGATTGGTTTCTTCCTCAGGGGAGTCACATTGGTTTGATCATCGGCACAGGGGTTCTCTCATTCTGGGGGGGCTTTGGAGTCTCCACTCTCTCTCATGGGGGGGTATCTGATTGTTTAACTGAATATGTTCTTGAGAGAGTCTCTTGAGACATTCATTTGTACTTTCTTTCAGCATCTCTTTTAGGAGAGGAGTTTTTTCCCACTGGGTTTTCTCCTTTTCTCCACTTTATAGAGATTTCATTGTACTTGGGTACCTCATCAGGCCTAGTTGCCGGGACCCATCTTTGCTTTCATGCATTTTGTCCTTAGTTTTTTTAGCTTCTCCCTAAGTTCATCTTAAGGGGGGGTGTTAGAGTAATAGGTTAATTATTTAATTAATTTAATCATATTGATTAATTAATTAAGTCACCTTTACTTTATTTTTCACTTAAGCTAAACTTAGGCTCATTAATAATTAATTATTAATTAATTATTAATTTTCATCTTAGGGTTTTCACCTTTAGGGTTTTGATCTCCTTTCTTAAGGATTGATCTCTTTGTAATTATTAATTCTTGTTAATGCATTTTTGCTTCAAGGTTGTAGAGCACCATTTTTGTGCCTCTTGATCTCCTCTATGTGACAGGTTATTTGCTTGCAGGTGTTCATTGGGATCTGTGAGGTTGGTTTACCAACTTCAACAATATATACATACATACATACACATATATCTACATATCTAGACTCATTATGTACTCAATATGAAAATCCATTTACATGCACCATGTGTAGTAGCCTTGTATTTAGAATCTACTAGATCACCACTTTGACTTCCACTTTCCATTCACTCATCTAGGTTTCCCTTTACTCTAAGATTACTTAGGCATAGGTTGATCCTCTTAGATTTTGAGATCCCTTATATTCACAGTTGTTGTTTATCATTCCCCTAATCACATTCCCTGATGATTCTAATCAAAAGCCTAGCTTTTAGCTCTACACTAATTCCGGGCTTAACAATCCATGCTATTAAGTCTAAACAAAGTCAATCTTCAAACCTATAGTACTCCATGATGTGTTTTCTAAATATATAGGACCACATATTTCTTCATGGAAATCCTCAAAGAAGTCCCTTCAAAAAGTCATATGTCCCTTCAAAAAGTCATATGTTGCATGGCAGTAGTATATAGGACCCCAACATCATACTAGGTCAAGTTCACTAAGGCATAGTTGATATCATCTAATATGGAAAGCACACATGTTCACTTGCAAACTAAGCTAGAAATTTTTTATTTTAGTATTTTCTTCTTTTCCTTATTTTCTTCCTTTTATTTTGATAGGCCTCAATTTTATCCCGTGATGTTTTGCATTCACGACTCCCTTTTCTACCACATCATTTGCAAAACAAGTATGACTATACAAATTCTACAAAAGAATATTTTTTGTAAAATAGTATAAGATATTTACACCAATAGGCTAGAGGCTAGAGGCTGCGATGGTATTAAAATAAAGTTTATTTCACATGCAACCCCGTATAAATAAAGTCACACTTTATCCTACGGCAAGCAATGGGAAGAAGATGAGCCGGAGTTTCTCACGCCTGTCAAAGCAATGGAAGCTACAGTCATGGGGTTTAAACAGGAAGGGCCAGTTAAATACAGGAATCAGTTATCAGAGTTAGGATTTGTTGGATTTCTGTTGGAGATATTTTTGGGTAGTTTTCAGAGGATCTCAAAGGGTTTCTTTGGCTTTAAATATAGAGATATGGGACAGAAAAGATATATAGATTGGAATGATCAGAAAGTTTAGCAGTTAGAATAGGGACATTTTATTACCTTAGCAGGTGCCTCTCATGAAGGATTCGAATATTGTATTTTGTGCAAGTGATTGCCTCTATATTTTGTTCTCCATCAAACAATGAAGAGAGAGTGGTGTTTTGTGTATTCCTGATATGTTTCTTATTCTTCCTTCTTGCTTTAAGTTTCTGAGCCTTTTGATTAATTTGGTGTAGTATGCTCTTATTATTAATCATGCTTTCTACTCTTTGATTTTGCCAGTAGATTCTTTCAAGATTTAATCATTGTGCTATTAGGTAGATAATGAATCCGGTGCATCGTCTTAGCAATTTAGGGTATTTCATTTATAATCTTGTTTTTCTTCCCTTTTCCCCAAGACCCATGGAAAAGAATGAGCTTCTTTAAAATCTGGAGGTCATTTAAGGAGTCAATCCCACATTCTTTAGATTTCCCATTATTGGTGATTAATTGACAAATTTAAACATCAAAAGTTACACCACAAGGAGATTTCATACCGAAAGCTTATAGAATTCTATTCTCGTGTACAAATAACATTGCAGAATATGAAGCACTCATCAAAAGATTAAGAATGACTATCCAATGGAACATCAAAGTAATTGAAGTCTATGGTGACTCTCAACTTGTCATAAGTCAAGTCAATGATGAATATCAAACAAAAGATGACAAGCTTCTACCATACAAGAAATTGGTCGACACATTCAAGCAATCATTTTCATGGATTCATTTTAAACAAATTCCAAGAATAAACAACAAAGTTGTTGATGCTATGGCAACTATGGGGTAATTGATTGACATTCCTTCAAATAGTCCACAATTAGAATTCTTGATTGAGCAACTTTACATTCCTTCTTTTGATATCCCATTTAATCTGATCTTGTTTGTGATATTGTTGGTCCCAATGCACCTTGGTACAATGAGATTTATACCTTTGTCCATGACAACATTATACTACCCAATCTTTCACATTCCCAATGTTGAACCTTCATTCATCATTCATCCCGTTATAGCCTTCTTGGTGATACATTTTATCGAAGGACATTCAATGGAATTCTCCTTAGATGTCTTAACTCAGAAGATGCCTAAACTGCCTTACGAGAGATACATGAGGGTATTTGCAGTGCACACTCTAGTGGTCCAACCTTGGTTAAAAAGTTGTTAAGGACGGGATATTATTAGCTGACTATGAAACGAGATGCACAACAATTTGTCAAGAAGTGTCTTCCTAGTCAAAAACATAGTGATTTGATTCATGCGCCTGCACAAGAATTGCAACCAATCACTACACCATGACCCTTTTTACAATGGGGATTCAATCTCATTGGTTAAATTCACCCTCCATCATCCAATAATCATAAGTTCATTTCAACACCACTGAGTATTTTATGAAGTGGGTCGAAGCCATCCCTCTTACATACATTATTGGTAAATAGATTTCTAACTTCATCCTTCATTACATGATTTTCTAGTATGGTATACCCCAAGCCATTGTTACTAACAATGGTAATCCTTTCAAAAATCAAGAAGTTTGCCACCTTTTCCATCAATTCAAAATTCAACATCACTTTTCCACTCCATAATATCCCCAAAGAAATGGTCAAGACGAGGCTTCAAACAAAAATATTCTCAATATTTTGAAGAAAATTGTCAATGACGCTAGCCATGATTGGCATTTTCAACTCAATCCTACTTTTTGGGTGTATCTCACTAGTATCCATACCCCTACAGAAGCCATGCCATATTCTCTTGTCTTTGGATCCGAAGCTATTTTACTAGTTGATATCGAGCTCCCCTCTCTAAGGGTATCATTGCAGCATTTCACTGATAATGAACACTATAGAGTATCCCGGTTGCAAGAATTGGAATTGCTAGATGAAAGATGTCTCAATACTCTCAATCATCTCACGACCTATAAAAATCATCTTCATCATAGCTACAATAAGAGACTCAAAGAATGCATATTTGAAGTTGGTGACCTTGTACTTAAGGAGAATCAAAAGATCATGATAGAAAAGGAAAATTTGAGCCGAATTGGTTGGGACCTTTTATCATTACCAGTCGTTATGGTTCTAAAGCCTATCAACTTTCTATACTTGAGGGACACCCATTGAGGAACCTATCAACATCATTCACCTTAAGAGGTCATATGCCGAATCTACGGGGTATCCAATATGTTAAAAAAAATCAAATTATTTCAAAAAACTAAAAAAAAAAATAGTAAGAAAAATAATCCGTCCTTTGGTGATAACCACTTTGTTGCTACCTTGGATAAGCCATGATGAAAATCCATTTACATGCACCATGTGTAGTAGCCTTGTATTTAGAATCTACTAGATCACCACTTTGACTTCCACTTTCCATTCACTCATCTAGGTTTCCCTTTACTCTAAGATTACTTAGGCATATGTTGATCCTCTTAGCTTTTGAGATCCCTTATATTCACAATTGTTGTTTATCATTCCCCTATTCATGTTCCCTGATGATTCCAATCAAAAGCCCAGCTCTTAGCTCTACACTAATTATGGCCTTAACAATCCATGCTATTAAGTCTAAACAAAGTCAATCTTCAAACCTGTAGTACTCCATGATGTGTTTTCCAAATATATAGGACCACATATTTCTTCATGGAACTCCTCAAAGAAGTCCCTTCAAAAAGTCATATGTTGCATGGCAGTAGTATATAGGACCCCAACATCATGCTAGGTCGAGTGCACTAAGGCATAGTTGATATCATCTAATATGGAAAGCACAAATGTTCACTTGCAAACTAAGCTAGAAATTTTTTATTCTAGTATTATTTTCTTATTTTGCTTATTTTCTTCCTTTTATTTTTGATAGGCCTCAATCTTATCCGATGATGTTTTGCATTCACGACTATCTTTTCTACCACATCATTTGCAAAACAAGTATTATCTAACATTTTATTTCTCATGGTGTTGACCATTGTTTTTTTCTAGTTATGCCTCGCCGTCCTCTATTTCCTCCTTTGTCTCTATCATTTCCTTCATTCTTGGAAGATGAAACCTTATTGGAAGATTTACCTTTGTGGTGAGCATAGCTAATATTCTCACCTATGGTTTTAGTTTTTCTTCCAAAAGTCTTTTCTCTTTCAACCATCTTTTCAATCAACTAATCAAAAGTAAGTGAATTTAGTTGATTGCTTGCTTACAATGACTTCAAATAGGTTGAATCATGGGAAGAAAACATTTCATGAAGGTAGTCATATATACATACATACATACATATGCATATATCTACATATCTAGACTCATTATGTACTCAATATGAAAATCCATTTACATGCACCATGTGTAGTAGCCTTGTATTTAGAATCTACTAGATCACCACTTTGACTTCCACTTTCCATTCACTCATCTAGGTTTCCCTTTACTCTAAGATTACTTAGGCATAGGTTGATCCTCTTAGATTTTGAGATCCCTTATATTCACAGTTGTTGTTTATCATTCCCCTACTCACATTCCCTGATGATTCTAATCAAAAGCCTAGCTTTTAGCTCTACACTAATTCCGGGCTTAACAATCCATGCTATTAAGTCTAAACAAAGTCAATCTTCAAACCTATAGTACTCCATGATGTGTTTTCCAAATATATAGGACCACATATTTCTTCATGGAACTCCTCAAAGAAGTCCCTTCAAAAAGTCATATGTTGCATGGCAGTAGTATATAGGACCCCGACATCATACTAGGTCGAGTTCACTAAGGCATAGTTGATATCATCTAATATGGAAGGCACACATGTTCACTTGCAAACTAAGCTAGAAATTTTTTATTCTAGTATTTTCTTCTTTTGCTTAATTTCTTCCTTTTATTTTTGATAGGCCTCAATCTTATCCCGTGATGTTTTGCCTTCACGGCTACCTTTTCTACCACATCATTTGCAAAACAAGTATTATCTAACTTTTTATTTCTCATGGTGTTGACCATTGTTTTTTTCTAGTTATGCCTCGCCGTCCTCTATTTCCTCCTTTGTCTCTATCATTTCCTTCATTCTTGGAAGATGAAACCTTATTGGAAGATTTACCTTTGTGGTGAGGTGAGCATAGCTAATATTCTCACCTATGGTTTTAGTTTTTCTTCCAAAAGTCTTTTCTCTTTCAACCATCTTTTCAATCAACTGATCAAAAGTAAGTGAATTTAGTTGATTGCTTGCTTACAATGACTTCAAATAGGTTGAATTGTGGGAAGAAAACATTTCATGAAGGTAGTCATACATACATACATACAAATGTATGCATGTATGTATAGATATGTAGATACACGTGTACATGTACATATGTAGATATACATATATCTACATATCTATATATGTACATAAACATGTGTCTATACATACATATACATATACATGTATCTTTACATACATATACATATGTATGTATAGATCTGTAGTTATATGTATATGTACGTAATATATGGAAATGGAAAATGAATTTTGTTTGACCTTATTTCTCCCTATCGATTTATAGGTTCAAAGCCTCACAAGCCATTATAGCTA
The DNA here is from genome assembly GCA_027924645.1 of Cunninghamia lanceolata. Taxonomy (NCBI): domain Eukaryota; kingdom Viridiplantae; phylum Streptophyta; class Pinopsida; order Cupressales; family Cupressaceae; genus Cunninghamia; species Cunninghamia lanceolata. The sequence goes on along the minus strand of BSBN01000206.1, from coordinate 1,648,166 downwards.
TTTTAGGTGCTAGGTGCAATAGTTCAAGTATGAAAAGTTTACCCATAAACATGAACCAAAGGTGTTGGGTATACTGAATACTATAATTTGTTTTAGGTTTACAAAATTTATTTTGATTATGGAATTTTAATTGCACAAAAAGGAGTATTTTTTTAAAATATTTTAATAAGTGATGAACACAAACTCATAAATAAAAATATTATAGATATCCCCCAATACTTTTTCTTATTCCAACAATTTAAAAGATGTCCGTTAAATGGTAAAAAATTCAAAGTTGAAAGGAAAAATATTGCAACTTCTCATAAAAATATTGGAAAGAAAGCTTATCAGTTGTTTGTAGTTTCTTGTAGAAATATTGCAGCCATGAAATGCGAGTCATGAACTAGATCAACATCAGTACAGTGCCATGTGTTGTGTGTTTGCTTCTGTAGCCTTGAATGTGAGGGTTCCCCCATTTTAAAAATTTCTCGCTATAGGAGCCACAAACTGGGTTGGGCTTCCTTGTTACTGATAGGGACATGAGTTTTAGGTAGGAATACAAAGCTTCGGCCTTCCGTAAAGCTACGAATTACTCAAGAAGCTTTGATTTGAAGAAATGGCAAATAGTGAACAAGGAACATGAAAAAAAAGATGGAAGAATATTTTATAAATTAAAATGTAGACAAAAGGCCTACAACAAAAAGAGAGGATGAGAAAAAATAGTTTGTGCTCTGATACCTCAGGGAATGGTCTGTAAAAATGAAAATGAAAATGAAATTGAAATGCAAGCCCAAAATTGTATTCATTCCAAAATGTGTTGTGAAGTACATATATATCAAGAGAACATGACCATTAAGTTCATCTCCGAGATGATTGTTTAGTTCATCTCCAAGATGACTATACAAATTCTACAAAAGACTAATTTTTGTAAAATAGTATAAGATATTATTATTACATTCAAATATTTGATGCGTTTGGTTCCACCTGTAAAAAAGAAAAAATTCAAATATTTAAAAGTGGGAAATGAAAGGGGTAGCCTATATATAAAAAAAATTTGGACCATTTCTCGATTTATGCGTGTCATCCTTGCGCAGGGGCCATGCTAATCTTCTCTGTATCGTTCCAATTTTATCGGATGTCTCCGAAGAGACACTAATACTATCATGACACGTCATATACAAAGTGTCTAAAATGAGGTCATACGCCGCATGTGGGAGTAAATGGAGTGTACTGCAGGCCACGCAAGTCCTTTCTTCCCTCGCACGGCGAGGAGAGAGACGGTTGCAACTTACACGCAATCCTTTCTAGGGAAGAGAGTAGAGGGTAGAGGCCGGTTGCGCTGGTATTTAAATATATAAAAAGTTACACATAATCTGCTCCTCCTCCATCGCCTTGTAAGTAAAAGAGATAAAAGAGATAGAGCTGATAAACGAGCAAACAAAACAGCGCTGCCTCCACGCAGGATCGAACTGCGGACCTTCAGTTTACAAGACTGACGCTCTACCACTGAGCTATAAAGGCCATTCAACTATTAGTTCCCTCCATTCAACTATTAGTTCCCTCCATTGTTGACCGAATTTGAAGCTTTCTAAAATCCTCATGAGGAATTTGCAATTCACTTTGTCATAAGATTTATTGATGTCAAGTTTTATTATGATACTTTTTTTTCTTGTGTTTGAGATGGAGTGAATGATTTCATGAGCTATGATGATACCTTCAGTTATAACCCTATTTGAGACAAAGCCACTCTAGGCCTCTAAGAGAGGCATTTGCAAGAAGCCAAAGATGCTCAAGAGGCCTTGTGTGTCGCTCTTCGAGAAGAACAATGTGAACGAGAACAAATATGAGGGTCAAGTCATGAAAACACCTGAAAAGAAATTCCATGAAGTGAGGAAAAACAAAGAGGTCCTACGCCTGCAGATCTCATCGCAACACTAGTCCAAAGGATTAGGACCCTCAAGGTAGAATAATCCATTCAAGAAAAAAGAGAAAATTTAGATGACAACAATAGGGTAGAACAAGACCAAGGGGCATCTCAGAACCCACCTGCCTCAACTTCTATTCTCAAAATAGAGGTAATGAAGTCTTCCCAAATGGGAATCAAATATTGCAAAATCCTCAGACAATGCAGAATAGTCAACCAAACCAAGCCGCTATGCTAGGATATTAAAATCCGCCTGTGGGGTTAATGCTTTCAACCCCACAATCTCAAAGTGCATTCCTAGGCACATACCCCAAGTACTTGAAGGAACCACTAGACCATACCATAAGAAGTGTAATGTTACCACGACCTCTTCCAGATTTGCCTAAGTTTAAAGGAGATGGAGATCCCAACTCGCATATTAAAGTATACACCACTGCCATGAGGGAACTTCTCCCTTGGGATGGAGTCATCGCTAAAATTTTCCCAAAAAAAATAGAAGGAATCACCTTAGATTGGTACTATCACCTTCCTAAAGCCTCTATCCATTCATTTCGACAACTTATAGGGGATTTTGTCATGGATTTTGACATGAACAAACTTGTTAAAACAAGGATTCATAAATTCCTCACCACGAAACAAGAACCAAATGAATCAGTGGCACACTTCGTCACGTGGTGGGGACAATTTCTCTACTCATCCACAAGTGCCCCAAATATGGATCACAGGGAATTTGTAATGTCCTCATTTTCTTGAGCATCAGAGTTCAAAGGATTAGCCTATCATTCGACCCTCGTAGGCTAGTGTTTAGTGATTAGAGGGTCTAGTTGGGCATTAATGAGCTCTTTAGGGGCAGTCAACAGTGTTTACATCTCCAAAATGTTGGTACATTCTGAGGTTAAGCTATTCAGAGGTTTCGAGTTCTGTTTTGAGGCACTTACTATTTATAGTAAGTCAGTTGAGTGTCAGTGGCCAACCTTTCTATTTTTGGAAAAGCATCTAGATGAATAGTGGTTTTTGTGGTTGACCTCCTAGTTCTGACTAAATAAAAAAATAATGAATATTTTTGGAGTTATGACATTTTAATTATTAATAAAGTAATACTTTATTAATAATTAATTATGAAGTGCATATTATAATGTTTTATTAAAAGTGGGGTCATTTAATGATAAAAGACAAATTATAAAGTTAAGTTGTACCCCTATGCTTAGGAGTCACAACTTAAAGTTGTTTTTAGAAGAGGGCCATCTGAATATTTAATAAATAATAAAATGAATTAATTGTGCAAAAGGAGGAAGGAATGCCTAGAGGGAAAAAAATAAAGAAAAAAGAAATAAAGGGAAAAAAAGATAGGAATAAAGAAAAGGATGGAAATAAGGAGAAAAAAGATGGGAAGTGATTAAAATGATGGAAATAAAAGTTTTATTTCCAATTTTTCAAAAAAAAAGGTTTCCCTCTCATTTGAGTGCCCAAGTTGAGGAAGTTTCTAAATGTTTTCAAGAAAAAAAAAATAAAAGGGTGCAAAGTCCCCTCATTTGGGTATGTTGAATATTTGCTGATATTGTTATGATGTTGGATTGTGCATTCATCCCAGGACTTTGAGGACAAAAACCCTCATCGTTAACATTAGTTTCAGATTTGAGAGATAATCCCTAGCTGGTCTATTCAGAGCAACTTTACACAGAGATTACACAAGTGCAAATTAAAGGATTTCAATGAAATTTCAGAGTTTTGCATCATTCAGGCATTGCTGGTTTGACAGGGCTAAAATGAAGTTTTATTTGTGGAAGAAAAATGAAGACATTACTCCTTTTGGGTATTTGACTCAATTGATTCTCATACTAGGGTGATCATTTCCCTAAGATTTTAGGAGATTTCGTGGAGTATTTAATTTCCTGCAAAAATTTACCCCTCTAAAGGTGTACAGCGAGCCTAAAAGGCACATTGGAATTCGTGCCAGGCCAATTCTACAATTTTTAGTCAGTTATCTGCATTGGAGTTTGGGCGCCTAAGTCAAAGGTGTCTTCTGCATTTGGTTTGAGGTCATTCGGAGACTTGGTGTGCATTTGGTGAAGGATTCAGTGGTTCCTAGCATTCATTCTGTCAAGCTGAAAATCATATCAGACTGTTGTGGTTTGCATTTTCTCTATACATGCACTTTCATTTTGTATAAGAACTCACTGGAAGACTTCAAGCAATAAAATTCATAATTTCAGCATGTGTCATCTGTGAATTTGTGTTTGCATTACAATGTTTTATGTGTTTATGCTGCTGCAGTATTTTAAAAAATTAAAAAAAAATAGTGGGAGACATTACAGTGGTATCAGAGCTGGTTTTCCTGCCAGCCTGTTTGGGTGTATGATTCAGTGGTGTTAGTGGTCTACTTGCATATTTGTGTGTGGGCCCATAACCCACAGGTCCCAGGTGCAGTTATAGTAATGGGTTCCATAGTTGATGTTGGTAAAACGATTCCATATGAAGAGTACTACACACTTCCAGAGGACGTAAAAAAGGATCTTCCCTTCGATTGCTATTTTGAGCATTGAAAGCAAGATAGAAAAGTGAAGAAACAAAGGCAGCCCAGTACTATGGACACCTTGACTTCTATGCAGTGTGAACTCATGTTGTTACAGTAGGGATTAACGCGTAACTTGCAGCGGTATGAAGACTCTCTATCAAGAAAGTCTAGACACTATAGCAGCCCATCTACACCTATAAATGAAGCGTCTAGGAGTCTCTATGATGAATTTGAAAAGAAGAATGGTACATCAATAGTCAATGATCAGCCTACAAGTGGACAAGGTTATAGGACAACAGCTATGGGTATTGCTAATGACTCATCTCTTGAGCATGAGTATGAAGATGAATTCAAATTAGCATTGCTTGAGGATGATGATGTCACCAGTTGGTATGGTGAACATGAGGAGCAACCGATAGAGTATGAGAAAGAAGAGGACCCACTTACAGGCAACCTAGCTTTTGATCAAATTTATGAAGTGACATCAAAGGAAGTATCAAGAAAGGAAAATAATAGAAGGAATGAAATTTGCTTCTTATGCAAAGGACCATGGGAACCTAACCACCCATGCACGGATAATGAGGTAAAGGAGCTTGAGGAAGACCTCGTTTTGACACATGGATGCATTAAAGAAGAATTCATGGAGGAGGCAGATTTGGAGATGCACATGTTGCATGAAGATGTTGGGGTTTAGGAGTCACATTATCTGGAAGGACAAAGAAGATCCCGTGATGAAGTCATAGAGGTTAAGGAGACTTATACACATGTTGATTTACCTTGCAGCCATGGGACTGAGGTTATGGCACATGATACAATTGATTCTCCTTTGGAGATACCTCAGAACCAGCACTTGGTAATGGTCAGTTAGCACAGGGTGAAGTTTTGGTTGAGATCCTTGAGGGCACTACAAATAAGTATGATGTAGCTCCTAATTTTTTGTTTTATGACAGTAGTCATAATGTTGAGCTTAATCATGAGATAGCAACCATTCCTTGTGAGGATGATGGATGTGTGGAGTTCCCTAACATTGACACTCAAGATCTAAGTTTTAAAAATAAATTATGTGATGTTGATTCAAGCTACAACAAGTCTAATTTTGCAAATTAGACCTTAGAAGATGTGAACGAATCAGAGAATCTACTTGTTGGTGTGTGCAATGATTGTGTCCAATCAGCAACTTCTATTATGTCATTGGAGCCATCCCGTGTGGTTACATAACAATAGTACCTTCATTGAGGAAATGTGCAGTGATGATGGCTCACATGACGATGGGTATCAAATAGTGAGTGGTGATGAATCAACCACTTATCATAGTGTTGAATCAGAAGATTTGTGTAGTATTGATTTGTCACAGGGATATCATCATTTGGTAGGGCAATTGAAGGTTAGTGATAGTATGATTGCTACAGTCTTAGAGCATTTTGATGTTGCCAACTTATTGTTGGAGTACTCCTAAGACAGATGAACATGGTGATAGTGGACTAGTTGAGAGATACATAGTGCAGTCTTCAATAAAGATGTGGGCTCTCCCTTGCTTGTCAGCCCCGGCCCGTCCGTGTAGAAGTTCGAGAGGTCTGTTGGCATCTATCTGTACGATAATTGTCCCCTCATCACCAGGAATCAGGAGTGACCTTTTGATTAATGATCCTTTCTTTCTCGATCTTCCTCCCCCCACTTGATAAGGCAGCCCAACCCCCCTAACCCAAAGTCGCCGCCAATAATATGAGAGAAGGGGGCCGTCCCTTGCCTTATTGCTTGTTGGTTCTTGTGGTAACCAAGCCATTCATTACCCAGGGAAGTGGAGTCCAGCCCAGAACCAATGACAGTCGAACCAACCAATTTTTATTCTGCGCATGACACGAGCTGAAAGCCCTAAAACAAAAGGAGGGACTCGTCAGACTATGACATGCACTCAGTGAAGCATTTGGGATAATGAAGAATAACTACTTGTAGTTACTATTTGACTGAGAGTATCTTTTCAAGTGGGATAGAATCTGTTATGATGCACTGAAGGGAAAGGAAGAGGAGGTTGATGAGCTCACCTATGAGCTTGAGGTCACCACAAACTCTTTGAAGAGTGCTCAATCAACCCTTCAAGAGTTAAAGTTACGGATAGATGAGCTTACCGTGGAGTTAAGCTTAGTGCAATCTTCATCTCCAGTAGTTACAGTTCTGATATCTATGATAGTTACTAGTGATGAGCATAAACCCACGGATAGTGGTAAGGAGCACTTTGTAGATGTGGCTACATCCATTACAGTTGTAGGTGCAGGTGATATAGATGAGATGGGTGCTTTGGTTGAGAATAGCAGAGAACCAGAAGTGGCATCAGGGGTCTCTGAGGATCGTCCCATGACAGGTGATGCAGAGCAGGTTATTGATAGCTCATGTGATGAGTTGATGGATTCTCCAGAGAGTTGTGTGACAAATCACCACACTAGTCCATCATTCGCAGATTAGAGAAGACATCCTTAGGTTTAGTGATTGACCAATCTTTGAATAGTTGTAACAAGGTTTTAGGAGGATTGAAGACCTACTATAGGTAATCACATAACCATCTCTAGCATTTGGGGGAGAAGGGGAAGGTAATGAACAAGTGCTTGTTTGTTTCTTTGTCTTCCTAATAGAGAGCACATCTGAATGGGCCGAGGAATCTCATTTTTTGGAGTCTATTACCTATGAGTACATTTCTCTTAATAGTTACCCATGCGAAAGCACCAGCCTTTCGTAGGCAATCTTTGTGCCAACATTTGATCAATGGCCATTCCTGGTCCTCATGGGGTTCCATTAGGGATATGTAATCGAGTTTGATAGAGTAGGCCCCATTGTTTGAGCAAATCCACTTTAGCTCATCTTCCTTTTCACTAATATTGACGGAGAATTGATGTAAGAGTATCTATTTGTATATGTGACACATGCACTCTTACAATGTATGTTTGAAGATAATTGGCAATCTTTATGCCCCACCTACTACAGAGCATCTCTTTAATATCTACAAGATCGACCCTTTCCTACAAAGGTTTGTGGTCATTCCATGAATCCTCCCAAACTTTTGCTTTTCTACCATTTTTTGCTTCCCATAATAGGTGATTTGAAATGACATCTTTGCATTTTATATTGAAATTCCAAATATGACATCCCATGGGCAAATTTTATGTGGCAAAGATTATGGAATCATCCAAAGAATCTAGGTATTTTTTCCTCATGCAGCTATTCCATGTTGAGTCTCTATTGGAAAAAATACTCCATGCAAGTTTTTCTCCCAAGGTGAGGTTTTGAAGAGTGAGATTTCTACTACTAGCCCCTCCATTTGCCTAAGGGAGGAAAATTTTATCCCGATCTATTAAAAGGTATTTCTTCTTGTTCACTAAACATTGTTAGATGAAATCTCTCATGACATTGTTTGTTGCATCAATTATGCTTCTTTCATGATACAAAGGAGATAGATTGGTAAAGATAGAAAAACTAATTTGACTAATGTGATTCTCCGAACAACACTAAGTTGCTTTTATCTCCATGTGGCTAGTCTAGCTTTGAAGGCTTCTATGATGGAATTAAATAGTGTCACGTCTCGAACTCTTTGAACTCATTTATATTTCAAACTATTGGATATTTTAATGTGATTATGTTACTAGTAGGTAAATTGCTGGTGAGTAAAAAGTGAAATGTTATCATTTTCATAATGCAAATAGAAAGTTGTTAAATGATGAATTAAGATGTTTATATGTTTCTTCGGATATGGTTTTATTGACTAACCTATTAATCGTGACTTGAGTGAGATCGAGTACAGGAATGTGTCGAAAGAAAGAGCATGGTTAAGGTAGAGGCATTCTAGCCGCCCAACAAGAATTGGCATGATCGGACCCTGATGCACACACACATTCAGTTAGTTCATATTGCATCTTACATTCTTGATTAAGTTTGATGTTGTTGTATTTAGTTTCGTGGCACAATCTTGTCTAGATTTTTGATGTGGAATGTTTGGGTGATTAATGAAAAAGGAGCAAATAGTCATGTGATTTCTTTTGTTTCAGAACGTTCCTTTCAAAATCATAAGATCGTTATGCTTTCATAATTTCTTTTGACACATGATTTATCGCTAAATGATTTGATTTCAATTGATTTATATTTAATATTTAAAGTGTTGTCTTTATATATAATGTGATTAATAAATATTACATATATATATTTATTTATTAATATATGTTATACACTTATATGCAAATATGTTTTTTTGGATAAACTTAAAAGATAATGTTGAGGAGTTTTAACGCATAAAAATAAAAGAGTGCCACTTATGCATGCAAAAATCTAGAAAGAAGAAAAGATAAAACAATATAAAAATAAAAGAAAAGAAACCTCTTTAAGAAGAGAGAGTGTGTGGACTTGAGGAGTCACACAGAGGAATAGGAAGAAAGAACAAAAAAAGAAGAGAAAAGAAGACACCAAAAGTACAAAAAAGGAGACAAGGAGATCATCAACTATTCACCGCTAAGTAGGAAATATAGGTATTTAGCTTGGAGTTCATGTAATAAAATATCTATCTAGGTTATTCAAAACCAAACTGAGTTATTTTTGCTTGTATATTGCTCATTTTCAATCTACACCCACCTCTACTGACTTGGACGGTCTGTTTGAATTGGTTCGACCTATTTTTATTTGATTTGTTCTCTTGTTATAACTGGCCTGAGTTGTATGTTTTCCCAATGACCTTCAAGTAATTGGTTTTGGCCTTTTTCATCAACCATTATGTAAACATATCAGCTGGTTGTTATTACTTTCAAATCGACCTCTCTTAGTTTAATTTCTACCTGATAGGTATGAACAGTCTTTAAATTTGCTAAAACAACCCTAAATCAACTTTGTTTCATTTTATAAATGGTCTTCTCCTTCAATCGATCTTTTATCATGGTCTTTGGCTCTTACATGTATCGAAATTGACCTATAGTTCGACATTCTTACCAGGTTTCAACCTATTTCTTGTTCTATCAGCGTGTTCATGCCTTAATATGGCTAGCTTTAAGTCTAAGAGGCCTTTAATCATCTTTTAACAACCTTATCTTATACTTCTAATGACCTGCAATATAAAGGACATATTTTGTATGGTGTGGACCTTCTTTGATTTTTTAGTGGCTTAATATTATTCAAAAAGGGCCTTCAAACTTTTACTTCAGCTTGATATACTTTTGCTCCGTCTCTTTTTAAATCTGATCAACCCTATCTAAATACCATTTAGCCTCTATAACATTTGATTTGACCTTTAATATCTCAAACGACTTTTATGGTGTACTAGCTGTTGGCAAGAGACACTATGTGGCTTCATGAGTGTTGTCATTGATGGCAACAAAGTCTATCCCACACATCTGCAGTACATAATATGCCTATACTAGAAGTCAGATTGAAGATTGTTTTGGTCCGACAATCAGATCCGGATCTCTCAGATGGTGTAACTCAACAAGTTGTGGACTTGGATAAGTCAAGAGGAGTATCATGATTACTATGTTCCAGAGATTCAGCCTCCGGTGAGAAAGCATGAAAAAGATATGAGCATCTGAGTGTTGGGTTCCAGACAGGCAGAGCAGACAGAGAAAGAACTAACTGACAGAGCATCAGACTTCAATCTGGATGAGTAAAAAGTGTTGGTCAAGCAGTTTGGGGATTATACATTGTTGGCTGACATTGTTAAAGAGTTCTATGCCCATATTTTTGATACACATCACAAATCAAGCATGGATTCAGCTGACAGATCGGTAACTTGTAAATATCTTGAGTGTTCCTATTGTTGACTAGAAAGTTGATGAAATCCTTGATGCGGATATCTATACCAGATGGATTTCAGTATGTAGTGTTGTGAGTGAGAAATTGGAGTGCGAAGAAAAGTAGGGATAAGTGTGAAAACAACATTTCAAGTCCGGTATGTGACAGAGCAACAGCACCAAAACAGAGGAAGAATGAAGTGCATCAAATCAGTGTATTGTGCCTAACTAGAACTGAACTCTAGCATGTCTGGATACTTCTCATCAATTCAAACACCTGATTACCTTCTGTAATTTCTGTAGATAGTGAGTCTCTTGTAGGTAGTGTGCCTCTTGTGAGTAGTGTGCTCAGGCAGTGAGCCCTAATTGGCAAGTGCCATCTTGTACTCCTTTATTCTTTTAACAGAGAATACAATCTTGGGTTAGCCACCCCATGGTTTTCCCCTTAATAGGGTTTTCCACGTTAAAATCCTTGTGTTATGTGTGTTGATTTTATTTATGTTCTTATGATCACATTTGCTTATATGTTTTGATGCTGCACTAATTATTAAAAGAAAGAAAGTTAAAGAAATTTTAGATAACTGATTCACTCCCCCCCTCTTAGTTATCTGCCTTGTTTCCAACAATTGGTATCAGAGCTAAGTTCCTCTAAACAAAGCCTAATAGCTTGAGGAAGATCTGGGAATCTCAATGGATATTTATGGTATGAAGGAACAACTTCAGTCTGCTCTTGGTGATCTTGAACAATCTCACTCTGAAGTTAATAGCTTGAAAGAAAGACTCAAACAAGCTGATGATTTCATAAATGAGCTAAAAGAAAAACTGAGTATCTCTATGAAAAAGAGAAAGGAACTACTTCAAAGATTAGCCAATCAAAGTGAAGTCAATGATACCAATAAAGATCTGGAAGAGAAAAATAAGCTTAGGTCTGGTGTGTCCTAAGTAGGATGCATGATAATTTCATGTGGTTAATGAGGCCCTTTAAGATAACAAAAGATGCTATTAGGGCAGTAACTAGACTGCACTCATCCGGTGGGCTACTTACACTTAAGTCTGTTAAGAACCAGACAGTAACTGAAGTCACCAGATCTAAGTTTGGCAAAAGAGCAATGACCATAGATGACATCACAGATCCGGATGTCAAGTTTACTTCAATGATGATTTTGTTCAAGATCTATCATTCTAGCAAGGAGAATTATGTGTCTGGTACTGCAATATATACAACATATTAGATGTTAAGGTAAAATGTAGACTATGACCTATGTGACCTTCTCTTAAATCAACTATTAGAAAACCTACAGAAGATCAAAAAGGATAAGAAGAACTCCTTCAAACATGGTTGTCTAATACTGTGTCTGTTCTTTTATTACATGAATGAGCTACCCGGATCAAGTGGTTGGGTATGGCAAAATGACAAACTGATTGCCATACAGATTAGAGACTATATGTATGGACTTGGTGATGCTCAAGCCCAAAACATAGCTCTCTGGGGTTACTTCCAAAACTTTTAGAGCATGATGCAAGCCAGAGAAAGAATTCCTCAATCCATAGTTGAGAAATACAAGGATACAATGTGCTTCATGGTTGACACTGATCAATGCCTAATGGAGGTAGTTGAACCCAGAATAGTGTGGATAATGCCAATGGGTTATAAGGTAGATGAAAAAATCTTGGAGCTACATGTTCAACATCTATTGAGCCAGCCTAAGGACCCTGAGGCAGAAAGGTTTGGAACCTTTCAACAACTAAGTGTGAAAATACATGTTGAGCTAAGACAACTAGAGATAAAGAGGAAAGTTCGAAGGGAAGTTGAGGAAATTGCCAAAAGATTTGGCATATCAAAAGAGGCAATAGATGCAAACAGAGAAAAAATGGAGAAGGCTGAGAAAGAAAAACAAGAAGCAAATAAAGGAGAGGTTCCGACAAAGCCTCCTCTCGAACTAGATCCTCTAAGAGCTCTGCACTTGCCACTCCTAAAATCTCAAGGGCCACCAAACCGGAAGTCAAGACATCTGGAAAAGGAGAAAAGAGGACAAAGACCAAAGCCACAAGGTCATATACAAGCCTCAAAGATGATGAAGAAACAAAATATGATGAGGAAATTAAGAAAATGAAGAAGAAGAAAACATCTAGAGAATACTCTGCCAGTAAAAAGAAGGAAGAAAAGGCAGAAGAATTTGTTGAAAAGCCTACTCTTTCCATTGATGATATCATCAAGGCAATCACTATGGATGGGAAACTGCAGCTAGTAATAGAGTTCTATGATGATTACAATGATACTAACAAGAGAATTTTTGAAGTAGCTACTGTCAGGTACTTGAATATTTACAATAAAGCTTTTATTGAAATTATATCCTTAATTCCTAAAATTCTAGAAGTACTTCAACTAAGAAAAGAAAATGCAAAAGCAAAAGACTTAGAGATCCGGGAATAGATAGCAATTTAGCTTTATCCTTCCATCACCCCAAAACAAATGCACATGATCTTTAAGGACTGTAAGGATGAATTCTAGAGCAAAGCAAGAATGAATAAACTTATGCTTGGAGAAACTGACCAAGTAGCAAAAGAAACAAAAGACATCCTCCAGAATGCTTTCAAAAGATTCAATCTTCCTGTTGTAGAGGAAACAAATGAAGAACCTTCTACCAAGGATGTTGAAGGATTAAAAGTAACCAATGAAGAATCTTCTAAAAAAGATATAGAAGGATCAAAAGAGCTAGATGAAGAGAAGTCTAAGGACTTGGATTCCTCTATTCTGGAAGAGGAAGTTCATGAAGCAATAAACACCGGTGACAGCTCTCCTCCAGATCCCACTACTGACATTCCAAATTTTGAAGTTGAAGGAGAAGGAAGAAAAGAGGAGAAGTAAATCAAGAAGAAGAGGTTAGAGGAAAAGAGGAAGAACAAGCAGAAGAGACTAATGTTGACTCTTCTAATATCCCAAAAGAAATGAAGTCTCAATCACTGACAAGAGACACTGTAGAGGCAATAAAAGACTTTTTGAACAAAGAAATGATGGAGATAGATGAACCTGAGCTATTTCAAGGGCCACTAAATTTTGACTCTGTCTCTCGCGTCCAAACAATGAAAATCACATCTTTTGCTGAAGCCAAAGCAAAAGAAAAACTCTTGAAATCCCACATGGAAGACTGTGATCTATTGGAGATGGCATCCGGGATGCTGGAGAAGACCATGCCATCATTCCAAAAGGATCCTTCAGCATCTCCATCTAGTAACTTGAAATCTCTGGTAAATTCTGTTAGCACTCATTTTGAATATTTAGAGAAATCGACAGAAGCCAAGGTCCAGAAGGAGTTTTTGGGAAAAAGATTCACTGAAGTAGAGGGACTCATTGTTAATGATAGGAGGACCGTGAACATTGGAATAAAGAGCCTTAAAAATGCTCTTAAAGATGGTGGGGATTTGTACAAATTTTGTCTATCTTGGCCCAAAGTAACAGAGAATATTGAAAAGAAGGTGAAAGAACAAGAAGGTAAACTATCAAGTTTATCTCAGAATTTTGATCCCCTCACTACATCCTTAATGAATCAAGAATGCCACGCCATTGTCATTATAAATGAAATAAAGAGGTTGGACAAAGAAAAGAAGAATATAATAAACAAAATGAGTGAACTCAGAGGGATAATTATCCCTAAGTTAGAGGCAATGCATGAGGCCTTGACAGATGCTCAGACCACAGCCTGGACCAGTGATCTAATAGATCTAAGAAGGGCAGAAGCATATGCATTTTTGTTGAGTGGTCACATCTCCATTTTGGACAGGATGAAGCAGCGCTGGGCCACAGAGTTTGTACAGTTGAAGGCCACTTTTGCGGATATACTTAAGTACATGTAAGTATAACATGTATATATACTTATGTGGCCATGTATAGATAAATTTTTAGAAAATTTTGGTATGTGGATCTCACCTTTTGCCATTGATGTCAAAGGGGGAGTGAGGAGTAGTGAAAAATGTGGAATCCAGCTAAGGGGGAGCTCCAGTAAAACAATGCAAAAGACATAGCATCAGCCAAGGGCGAGTTTACTGCGACACTTAGCCATTTTTCACTAAGTGTTGCCATCAATACCAAAGGGGGAGATTGTTGGCAAGAGACACTATGTGGCTTCATGAGTGTTGTCATTGATGGAAACAAAGTCTATCCCACACATCCGCAGTACATAGTATGCCTATACCAGAAGTCAGATTGAAGATTGTTTTAGTCCGGTGAACAAGAATAGAGTATGTAACAAGGTCTGACAATCAAGTCCGGATCTCTCAGATGGTGTAACTTAGAAAGTTGTGGACTTGGATAAGTCAAGAGGAGTATCATGATTACTATATTCCATAGATCCAGCCTTTGGTGAGAAAGCATGAAAAAGATATGAGCATTTGAGTGTTGGGTTCCAGACAGGCAGAGTAGACAAAGAAAGAACTGACCAACAAAGCATCAGACTTCAATCTGGATGAGTAAAAAGTGTTGGTCAAGCAGTTTGGGGATTATACATTGTTGGCCGACATTGTTAAAGACTTTTATCCTGATGTTTTTGATACACATCACAAATCAAGCATGGATTCAGCTGATAGATCGGTAACTTGTAAATATCTTGAGTGTTCCTTGATGCAGATATATATACCGGATGGATTTTAGTATGTAGTGTTGTGAGTGAGAAATTGGAGTGTGAAGAAAAGTAGGGATAAGTGTGAAAATAGCATTTCAAGTCTGGTACGTGACAGAGTGGCAGTACCAAAACAAAGGAAGAATGAAGTGCATCAAATCAGTGTATTGTGCCTAACCGAAACTGAACTCTACCATGTGTGGATGCTTCTCACCAGTTCAAACACCTGATTACCTTCTGTAAGTTCGTAAATAGTGAGTTTCTTGTAGGCAGTTGCCTCTTGTGAGCAGTGTGCTCAGGCAGTGAGCCCTAATTGGCAAGTGTCATCTTGTACTCATTTATTTTTTTAACAGAGAATATAATCTTGGGTTAGTCACCCCGTGGTTTTTCCCTTAATAGGGTTTTCCATGTAAAAATCCTTATGTTATGTGTGTTGATTTTATTTTTGTTCTTATGATCACATTTGCTTATATGTTTTGATGTTGCACTAATTATTAAAATGAAGAAAGTTAAAGAAATTTTAGATAACTGATTCACCCCCCCTCTCAGTTATCTGCCTTGTTTCCAACAATTGGTATTAGAGCTAATTTCCTCTAAACAAAGCCTAACAACTTGAGGAAGATCTGGGAATCTTAATGGATATTTATGGTATGAAGGAACAACTTCAGTCTGCTCTTGATGATCTTGAACAATCTCACTTTGAAGTTAATAACTTGAGAGAAAGACTCAAACAAGCTGATGATTTCATAAATGAGCTAAAAGAAAAACTGAGTATCTCTGTGAAAAAGAGAAAGGAACTACTTCAAAGATTAGCCAATCAAAGTGAAGTCAATGATACCAATAAAGATCTGGAAGAGAAAAATAAGCTATGTGAGAAGCTGTCAAAAGAAATCATTATAGTAAGACATGAAATGGAGTCAGGGGTTATGAGATTCACCTAAGAAATTGAAGAAAAGAGGAAAATTGAAGATAATCTAAAACAATCTCTCAAGGAGAAACAAGAGGACTGCCACAAAATGGATAGCATAATTAGGCATCTTGAATCAGATCTTGAAGAAGCTAGAGACAATGAAGAACAACTTAAGAATCAGATAGACACTCTTAAACAAGATCTTCAAACAACAAATGAATACAAAGAGAAATTAGAGATAAGCTTATCTCAACTTGAAGTTCTTCCTGAAAGCCAAAAGAGGGTAGATGATAAGCGTGGCTTGGGATATAAGAAAGGTGAAAGCTCCAGATTTGGTCAAAAGAACTTTGGATCAGGAAATCAAAGAAACTGGCCTAGAAGACCTCCGGTAAGGCAACCAAATGCTCAAAGATATCCATCCTTCAATGGATACTGCTTCAATTGCAACAATTTTGGTCATTAAGAAACTCAATGCAGGAGGAGATTGAATTAGACTAATCCATCCTTTTCCGGACAATGTTTTAACTGCAAAAGGTATGGTCACAAATCTCTTGAATGCAGAAATATGCAAATAAACAATTCATTCAATGGTAGATGTTTTGCATGCAATAGAATGGGACATATGGCTAATCAATGCAGATCAAGAGGATATCAATCAAATAAGCCAAAAAATGTTGTTTGCTACAACTGCAATAGATCCGATCATATTGCCAAATTCTGTAGAAGTAGAAACCAGGATAGAAATGGTTCGGTGCAACATAACCAAAAGCAAGATAAGGGCAAAGGTAAAGTGAATGCAGATGAAATTCAAAAGGAGATGAGCAAGATTTGGGTGAAGAAGAGTACATAAAATATTGGGAATGGATCCGCACCAAAATCTGGTGCTGATATTCTTTCTGGAAACTAAAAGGGTGAGCTCTGGCTCAGGGGGAGTCAATGAGAAAAATAAATTCCCCCAACCAGTCAATTAGTGCCTAAATTTGGCACATGGAATGCCACGAAGTAAAGGGTTCTCAGAAAGACATCTACATAACCTTCAGTAAAAATATGAAAGATCTGCATGAAGTTTTGCAAGAGTTTAAATGCTCAAGTTAATCCAGTTCCGGCAACGCTTCGGTAAAGCATGATTCTTACATATAGATCCGGTATGATTCAAAATTGAAATGCTTTGATCTGCGGACCCATGGCATGATTGAAGTAAGGAAGATACATTGTCAATCCTTACTAAAAATGATTCTAAGATCAGTACAATGACTCTAGAAGATCTCTCTCAAAATAGGGCAATAAGATAACTTATGTTGTGCATTTATTACAAAAGCAAATTAGGGTTTGTGCAAGGTTAAAAGGGTTCAATACTTATTATTTGCACATTTGCATTTGAGAAGAAGAAAAGAAGAGCTCTGCATCAAAGCTTCTACAACTCACTCAAAGATCAACTGCAAAATTGAATTCAACTAGCGATTTGTTCTGGCTCTTATTTCGAACCCTAAAGTGTAAAAAGGTACTTCCATTATGAAAATCTCTCTCTGAATCTTTTGCAAGATGGGTACTCCAATGGTTGTTAAGATCACTGATAGGCCACGCCCAAAATTCAAGAAACATCCCTATAAATCTCTAGAAGTTGATCCTTTAGGTGCATTTTCTAGCATTCCACATGGGGTTTTGCATTTAGAAGATGTTAGGGTTTACATCCATGCCAACATTGAGGAATTTGGAGACTCTAAATTGATGGACCTCTACCACAAACAACTAATAGATGAGAGTTTTGAACTCAAACGTAAAAATCCTTGTGTTATGTGTGTTGATTTTATTTCTGTTCTTATGATCACATTTGCTTATATGTTTTGATGCTGCACTAAGTATTAAAAGAAAGAAAGAAAAAGAAATTTGAGATAATTGATTCACCCCCCCTCTCATTATCTACCTTTTTTCCAACACCAACGACATCATCTCTTGTTCTAACTGTCTATGGCATTCTTTCGGCCTTTAAGATTATTACCTTTGCCTCTTTTAAACCCATTTTCATTCTAAGAGGCTTGTATGCTTTCTCATCAGTCTTTCAAACCTATTGTGCAGCAGCTTAGAGATTTATCCATCGGCTTTAATTAGCTTGACGTCTTGTAAATAAGCCTCTTTAAAGTTTTAAACACTTTTCTTGAATTTCAAGGGCTTTTTACATAATTTCAAAGGCTTTAAACTTAGTAGAAAATGCCTTTAGACTCTTTTAGATAGCTTTTATTATATTTCCTTGCCTTTTCTATTATTTTAGTGACTTTTAGACAACCTCTTCCTATATTTTTAAATTAGCCTTTTGTAACAAATCAGTCCTCATAATACCATCGGTTGCGTCTGTGAACATCAACCCTTTATCAAGTGTGATGGCCTTATTTCATCTATACAATAGTCTGAGATCTTTGTCTTAATGGCCTTTTTCCATTTTAACCAATATCTCTCTCTCCTTTAATAGTTTTTCCTATTGTATAAGTCAGCATGTTCCTTTATTCCATCATCCTTATGTGAAATACAATTGGCTTGCTAAGCATAAGATTTTAAGCGGCCCTTTTTTTCTCCTAATCAAATGCCCTGACGTCTTGCATGGGACAACATGTTTAAAATGTAACGGCCTGATCTCCCTTAAATTGACCTCCTTGTTTGAATACCTTGTCATCCTATTAAGTTTGAACCTACGTTTTTTCTCTATGCAGCGACCTTGTTTTCTTTTTATTTTCTCTTTATCCCGTGGAAGAAAAATTGTATACATATGGAAAGTGTTAAATTGTTTTCTTGTATCTATATTGTATTTACTGTAACATCATAGGGTAAGAATTATGAACCCTTTTAACTCTCTTTTTAGATCTCTTTAAATAGTTATGGTAATTTAATTATGATCTAGTAGTATGAATTCATAGATCTAGTTTATTTTTGAGATAGATGTGAATGTGAGGTAGTTTTTGATGTATATAACCAATTAATATTTATATATATTATGCATTTATAGAATAACTTAAAATATGCATAAAAGAAGTGTTTACGTGAAATTTTTCCAGAAAGTAAATAGGAAATGATCTTAGTCATGATGCATGGTTGTTATGCATCAAAATTAGTATTTTTATTGCCCGTATGATTGAGCTTATCTTCCAGGATAGGATGCCAAATGTGGGCTAACAGAGAAGGTGGTCTTCTTTTTTGAGATCTACCAGTTATATTTTTATGCCTTTGCCAAAGCTATGTGTACCAGTGAAATAGATGGAAATTTTTTGCCTAGTGATTGATATGTTTCTTTGCCACATCCTATTTGAAAGATTATGATCATTCTAGTTAGAATGCATATAGGCATCATGCATGAATTGAGTGTTCCCTCTTGCCAGTTGTTCTAGGTTGCTAGGCATTTCGTGAAGGATCAGGTATTCTTTGAGATAGGAAGGATTCCAAGGAAGTGTAATGTTTTGTGGTTAGGAGAAAAAAATGCCTTAACCATGTTCTTGTCTTTTGGCTTGCAGAAGACTAGTTGATTAGTGGCGGTCGAAGATGGTGACTTGTTTCATTTATCATATTGTATATTTTTGACATTGTAGTATATCATTGTATTAAGATGACTTTATGGCATGAATGCTAGAGATGTAACTTTGTATATTATTTTGTTGTGCTATCACCTGGTTATGGCACGTGGACTTGTAAGGTATATTGTAACATTATTGATTTATATAGAAGAATTGTCTTTCCTTTATAATTTTAAGTGAATGAGTTGTTTTTACTTCCATACTTTTTAGCATGTGGAATGTGTACTTTACATTTGGTATCAGAGCTCTAGGTTTGACACTAGGGCCTTCATCTATTATGCTAAGAAGTGAATTTGATACAGATCAATCATCATGGACACAAGAAATAACAACCATAGTGGAGGATAAAATAATGATCAAAGTGGAAGGAACTATGGTGAAGCAAACAATGAACATGATGGAAGGTTGGATCAAATCCTTGCTCACCTGACCCATCAAGGAACTAGGATGGATAATCTTGAATAGGAGATTAGAGCAAACCAAGGAGGGAAAAAACAAAATGGAGATCAAAACCAAGGAATGAGAACCAGAGGGATGAGGTGCAAAACCCACAGAATGAGGGAAATGTGAACAATCAAGGTAGGGTTGCAGAGGAGTTGGACAAGAACCTCAAGACGGTTACCCCACCTAAATTTGATGGTAAAACCATTAAAGATAGAGAAGGAGCATGGATTATTGAGATGGAGAAGTACTTTGATCTTTGTAACCTATCCAATGAGACTAAGGAAATATGGGGTTCCTACCAACTCACTCAAGAAGCAACCAGTTTGTGGGATAATGAGAAAGCGGAGAAGAGGTTGTTACCAAGAGAAATAACATGGGAATATTTCCTTCAACTCTTTAGGAAGAGATGGTTACCACAACTTTACTTTGACAAAAAGATGACTGAATTTCAAAATTTGACCTAGGGATGTATGTCAATGACCCAATATTGGGAAAGGTTCTTTCATTTGGTCAAGTATGTACCATAGTACGAGTTGGATGAGAGGTTCAGAATTTAGAATTTCATTATGTGGTTAAGACCTCAGATTGGGGCAGATGTGGACATTCATAATCTCTTGACTATGGATGAAGTATTTGAGAAAGCAATAAAATAGGAATAGAAGCTACAACAAGTTGCCAATTATCGCAAGGGTAGAGATGCAAAATTTGGAAATAATAGGTTCTAGAGTAGCAACAATAATTAGAACAACATCAACAATCAAGGTAACAACATTCGTCGGATTCAAAATTTGAAAAGAGGTAACAACTCCCAGGACAAAAATAGTGGTAATGAAAATGGAAACAACAAAAGGGGCAACTTAAATAATAACAACAACAATAACAAGAGAGAGATATCAGATAAACCTAGAGCACCTCGTGGTGGATGTTATACATGCAAAGGAGAGCACTATGCCAATATGTATCCTCAGCGGGCAATGGATCAAACGGATAGAAACTAGCCAAGAGCACCACAACACCAAATTCAATCAACAGTTGACAATTGACAAGAAGATTTCCAAGCAACACCGATCCAATGTACCGATAAGCTCTATGGCCATCTTGTTTCTATATCAATTGACACTGGAGCAACATAATGTTTTGTAGACCCAAGAGTAGTTTTCAAGTTATCTGTTAGACTATATGGCTAATTCATGGATGGTTCAGTATGGAAATCGAGTACAAAAGAGGGTAGATTCATGTCTTGCTCGTAGTGAGTTAGACCTTCCAAGTTTCCAAACTCAGGTCAATACTTATGTAGCACCTTTAGGGTCTTAGGATATGATTTTGGGGATTAATTGGCTACCTAAACATAAGTCTATTGTAAACTATAAGGATAAGAGTGTCAGATGTTTGGATGACCTAGGGAATCATGTGGAGATTCATGGTTCTAGGAGACCCCTTGAACTCAGGAAAATCTCAACTATGTAGTTAAAGAAAGACAAAAGGAAGGGATGTTCCATTTATGCAGTTAAGGTTAGAGATCTTGATAGCATGGAACCATCACTTGATGACTATGCTATCCTTAAGGAGTTCCAATATGTGTTCCCAGATGAGTTAACTAAGTTGCTGCCTAAAAGGGAGTTTGACTTTTCAATTGATTTTCTACCAGGAACTGAGCCTCAATCAAAAGCACCTTATAGGATGACCACCACTAAGTTGTATGAATTGGAAGAACAATTGCAAGAGTTATTGAACCAAGGGTTCATAAGACCTAGTGTGTCTCTATGGGGTGCACTAGTCATTTTTGTGAAGAAGGATGGGACTTTGCATTTGTGCATTGATTATAGGATGCTCAATAAGGCAACCATAAAGAATAAGTACCCATTTCTAAGAATAGATGAGCTCTTTGATTAGATGAAAGGACTAAAGTGTTCTCTAAGATAGTCCTTAGATCTGGTAACCATCAATTGTGGATTAAGGATGAGGACATCTCGAAGACAACATTTAGGACTCGTTATGGTCACTATGAATTCACAATGGTTCCATCCAAGTTAACTAATGTGCCTGCAACATTTATGAACCTAATGAACAATGTATTCAAAGATTGTTTGGATGATTTTGTGTTAGTATTCTTCGATGACATCTTGATTTATTCCAAGTCAATTGAAGAGCATGATAAACACTTGAGGATTGTCTTATAGTGCTTAAGTGAGCGTAAACATTTTGGTAAGCTATCTAAGTGTACTTTTTACCAAAGTAGGGTGTATTATCTAGGTCACGTCATTTCAGTAGAAGGGATTACAGTAGATCTAAAGAATATTAAGGCAATTATGGAGTGGCCTGCACCTCAGAATGTGATGGATGTCTGAAGTTTCATGGGACTTGTAGGATATTATAGGAAGTTTGTAAAAGGGTTCTCTACAAAAGCAACAACCATCACATCACTTCAAAAGAAAGGGAAAATATTTAAGTGGAGTGACAAGTGTGAGCAAGCTTTCTATCTTTTGAAGGAGAAGCTCACTATAGCTCATATTTTAACTATACCTAATCCTAATGGGCATTTCATGGTAATAATGGATGCTTCGGGAGAAGGTGCAGGAGGAGCACGCTTATGCAAAATGGACAAGTGGTATATGAGTCTAGGAAGTTAAAACAACATGAGTTGAACTACGCACCGCATGACTTAGAGTTGGCTGCCATAGTTCATGCACTTCAGATTTAAAGGTATTATCTTCTAGGGAAGCCTTTTGAGTTGAAGACCAATCACTTAGGGCTCAAGTACATTTTTACTCAACCCAATCTTAATACTCACCAAAGGAAATGGATAGAGTTTCTTAGTGAGTATGATTTTGGAATTGAGTAGATTAAAGGAAAATAAAATAGAGTGGTGGATGCTCTTAGTAGAAGAAGGCATCTTGTATCCATGGTTACTTCAAGATCAAATTTGAGGCAACAAATAATTTAGAATCTGCAAGGGGATGGACACTATTCCAAAGTGAAACAAGCCTTAGAAAAAGATCCCTTAAATCATTGATTTGATGGATATATGATTGATTTAGATGGAATTTTGCAATATCAAGGTAGGATGTATATTCCAAACTTAGGTGATTTGAGAAAGTTAGTTCTTGAAGAGATCAAAAACACACCATATTCAGGGCACCCTGGAGTGACTAAGATGGTAGAATGATTGAGATCTTTGTATTTTTAGCCAGGAATTAAGAAAGATGTGACATAATTTGTGGCTTGATGCTTGCAATGCCAACAAGTCAAGACTGAGCATGTGCATCCAGTAGAGCTTCTACACCCACATAGTGTGCTAGAGTATAAGTGGAAAGTGATCAGTATGGACTTTATTCAGAGGTTGTCAATGTCCAAGAATTGACATGATGTCATCTTGGTTGTTGTAGATAAGTTGATGAAGGTAGCTCATTTTATCCCAGGGAATATTAAGGATGGATCTTTGATCTTAGCTAGGAAGTTTGTCCAGGAAATCTTTCATTTACATGGAGTGCCTGAGATGATCATATTAGATCGAGACACTTGCATGAATTCCATGTTTTGGATGATGTTGAACGTAGCCTTGAGAACAAAAGTGAACTTTAGTTCAGCGTATCATCCTCAGACTGATGGTCAGACAGAGAGAATAAATCAGGTAGTGGAAGACCTCCTCAGGATGTATTGTATGGATTAGCAGTATAAGTGGGAGGAGTACCTTCCATTGGTGGAGTTTGCTTATAATAATTCATACCATGCATATTTGGGGATGGCACCTTTCGAAGCTCTTTATGGGTGTAAGTGTAGAACACCCATTAATTGGGATAAGGTGGAAGACATGATTGTGATTGGACTAGATATGCTTAGGGAAATGCAGGATTAGATGAGGTTGATTAAAGAGAAATTGAAACAAGTGACAGAAGAGTTATGCAAATAGGAATAGAATGTTCAAATAATTTTTAGTAGGAGACAAAGTCTTCTTGAGAGTCAAGCCTCAGAAGAGTTCCATTTCATTTGGAAAATTGTCTAAATGTGCTCCCAGATTCGTAGGACCGTTTGATGTGCTGGAAGTGATTAATGATGTTGCTTATAGAATTGCTCTACTGCTTGCTCTTGCTTGAATCCATAATGTTTTTCATGTGTCTTTACTTAAGCCATATCATCATGATGTTTCACATATACTTGATTGGCATGCTTTATAGGTTCATGATCTAGGAGTGGTGTTGGTGGAGCCCACTCAAATTTTGGAGAGACACAATGTTAAGTTATGTAACAGGGATATTGTGTAGTATAAGGTCCAGTGGGACCAATATTCTGTGGATAGTGGCACGTGGGAAGATACTAAGGAGATAGATAAATATTTTCCTCATTTGAGGATTTAGCATAGACTCTTTTATTTTGCATAGTATGATACCTTATTGATACATTGATAGTAGTATTGAGAAACACTATTATTTTAGTATTTGTGTAATAAGACATCGGGACAATGTCTCTTCCTAGTGGGGAAGGATGTCACGTCTCAAACTCTTTAAACTCATTTATATTTCAAACTATTGGATATTTTGATGTGATTATGTTACTAGTAGGTGAATTTTTGGTGAGTAAAAAGTGAAATGTTATCATTTTCATAATGTAAATAGAAAGTTCTTAAATGATGAATTAAGATGTTTATATGTTGGTTCGGCTATGGTTTTATTGACTAAACTATTAATCAGGACTTGAGTGTAGGAATGTGTCAAAGGCAAGAGCATGGTTAAGGTAGAGGCGTTATTGCCGCTCGATAAGAATTGGTATGATGGGACCCGAATGCATGCACACACATTCACTTAGTTTATATTGCATCCTACATTCTTGATTAAGTTTGATGTCGCATTTAGGTCCATGGCACAATCTTGTCTAAGTTTTTAATGTGGAATGGTCATGTGATTGATGAAAAAGGAGTAAATAGTCATGTGATTTCTTTTGTTTCAGAAGGTTCCTTTCAAAATCATAAGATCATTATGATTTCACAATTTATTTTGATGCACGATTTATCACTAAATGATTTGATTTCAATTGATTTATATGTAATATTTAAAGTGTTGTCTTTATATATAATTTGATTAATAAATATTACATATATATATTAATATATGTTATACACTTATATGCAAAGATGTTTTTTTAGATGAACTTAAAAGATAATGTTGAGGAGTTTTAAATTAGAAAAACAAAAGGGTGCCACTTATGCATGCAAAAATCCAAAAAGAAGAAACTATAACACAATCTAAAAAGAAAAGAAAAGAAATCTCATTAAGAAGAGAGAGTGTGTGGACTTGAGGAGGCACACAGGGGAATAATAAGAAAGAAAAGAAAAAGAAGAGAAAAGAAGACACCAAAATCACGAAAAGGAGACAAGGAGATCATGAACTATTCACCACTAAGAAAGAAATACAGGTATTTAGCTCTGAGCTCATGTAATAAAATGTCTATCTAGTTTATTCAAAACCAAATTGAGTTATAACCGACCTAAGTTGTATATTTTCCCAACAGCCTTCAAGTAATTGGTTTTGACCTTTCTCATCATCCATTATGTAAACATATCAGTTGGTTGTTATTACTTTTAAATCGACCTCTCTTGGTTTAATTTATACCTGATAGGTATGAATAGTCTTTACATTTGCTAAAACAACCCTTTAAAATCAACTTTGTTTTGTTTTGTAAACGGTCTTCTCATTCAATCGATATTTTATCATGGTCTTTGGCTCTTTCATGTATGGAAATCAACCTATAGTTCATCTTTCTTACCAAGTCTGTAGCTGTCTCATCTACATTCAACAGCCTTTGCAGCTTTTTCATCGGTCTCTTGCATGAATCAACCTATTTCTTGTTCTATCAACCTTCTCATGGCTTAATACAACAAGTTTTAAGTCTAAGAAGCCTTTAATAATCTTTTAACAACCTTATCTTATACTTCTAGTGGCCTGCAATATAAAAAATATATATTTTGTATGGTGTCAACCTTCTTTGATTTTTCAGCAACCTAATATTATTCAAACAACCTTCAAAATTTTACTTTAGCTTGATATACTTTTGTTTGGTCTCTTTTCAAATCTGATCGGCCCTATCTAAATACCATTTGGCCTCTATAACATCTGATTCGCCCTTTAATATCTCAAATGACCTTTATGTTGTACCCGCACGATGTCATCTCTTGTTCTAACTACCTGTGGCATTCTTTCAGCCTTTAATATTATTACCTTCACCTCTTTTAAACCCATTTTAATTCTAAGTAGCTTGTATGCTTTCTCATCAGTCTTTCAAACCTATTGCAGCAGCTTAGAGATTTATCCATCAGCTTTAATCAGCTTGATGTCTTGTAAATCGGTCTCTTTAAAGTTTTAAACGCCTTTCCTGAATTTCAATGACTTTTTACATAATTTCAAAGGCTTTAAACTTAGTATAAAATGTCTTTAGGCTCTTTTAGATGGGTTTTATTATATTTCCTTGGATTTTATGTTGATTTAATAGTTTTTAAATAACCTCTTCTTATATTTTTAAATTAACCTTTTGTAACAAATCAGTCATCATAATACCATCGGTTGGGTCTGTAAATGTTAGCCTATTATCAAGTGTGATGGCCTTATTTCATTTATACAATTGTAATATCAGAAAATGTCCCCTTGGGGGCTTTTCCCTCAAATGGTTTAGCTCCCGGGTCTTTAGTGTGCATTTAGGACTTCTTACTTCATAATTCAAAATCCTGATGGAATGAACCCTAGGTATCATGACAAATGGGGCCTAGGGGGACCCCTTGAACCTAACCCTGCCCAAAATAGGGGGGAGGACTTGGGTGCCCACACCCTAATCCTACCCTATTTTGGGTTAAGCCCAAATTTCTAGTGTCAATTTATGATCATTATTTGGTCCCTAGGCCGACACGGTAAGTTTGAATTTACAAAATCTTGGCGGGAATGTTTGTAGTTGCATATAAAAGCATGTTTATGCATTCATTTGTAAACTAGATGATTACTAGCAAGCTATTGTGTTCTAAAGATGATTCAAGGCTTTCATTGTGTTGCAAGAGCAAATTTGTGTTGTCTATGTGTTTGTGTTTGCAAATTTGAGCATCGATCTCCTCATGGAATGAAGAGCTTCTTCCTCCCATGATATCTTCACTACAAGGTGATATCTATTGTGATTATTGAGCATTTATCATTTGGTTTTTGCCTCTGCCTCCCTAGGCATGCACTCTCTATCTGAAAATAGTGTTCGAAAGGCTTGAATATCTCTCTGGGGCTTGACTGAGGCAAGCCTCTAAACACTACAACCCCCCTCCCAAAGTTTTCATTATTGCAGGTTATAGGTTGGAGTTGTAGACAAAGTGAAGTTGTAGGAGGGTACAATAGAGTGTTGAGATTGTAGATCAGTGAAAGAAATAGCTACCTGGACTTGGGTGCCTGCTCATTAGTCCTCAAAGTTCTGCAATGGGAAAATCTCTGATATAGTAGATACAGGTTGCAGACTGAGTTTCTAGATCTCAAAAAAAAGCAAGGCCTTGGGCTTGGGTACCCACTCTTTAGTCCCTAAGTTTTCCGCATTGGAACCCCAAAAATAGTTGCACAGTTATTTGTTATTTTACATCTTTTTGCAGAAGCATTTTCCATGATTCATCTGTTTACTGTCATATTTGCATAATTAGGGTTTTAAGGTACAATTGAGCATAAGAGAAGGAAATTATCAATCTAATCATAAAAATCCAAGTTTCCCTACATCTCAATAGTGACCTAGGGTATGATGGTACATTGCAACTCGACCCTAGGTCCTTGAATGAAAGGGTGAAAAGAGGATATACACCAAAACTACCAAAAACTAAACATCCAAAAATCACCCTTCACATTTTGGTGAACCTGTGTTATTGGACTTGTTTGCACCTTGCTGAGTGTTTTGCTTCAGAATTAAAGTGGTTTCATTCATTCATATAGTCATTCATCTTATTAAATTGGAAAATTTACAAAAAAATTGAAAAATTGGAAAAAAAAACACATGCTAGGCTTTTGCATGTTGCATCAATTAATTTGAATTTAATCAAATTTCTGATTTTTGCATTATATCTGAATTAAATTGCAAAAAATTACAAAAATTCACTAGTTTGCATTGCATTTTCATCATAAAATTGCTAGGGTTTTGTTGAAAATTGTAAATTTTGCATATAACCTAGTAATTCCAAAATCTAGGGTTTGTAGGTAAAATTCTCTTTCAAATTTTTCTACTGATTTTATAGACTCATTCAAAATTGCATTTGGTATTTTGGAACAAATTGGCATTTAGATTTTAAAAATTTGCATTTTTGCATAGAAAAAGTCAACAACTAGCATTTTCATTGATTTTTCATTAGATTCGCACTTGCATTTTTCATGTTAGAGCTTGGAAATCATTTTCAGATCTAAGAGCATGTAATTTTCATCATATATCAGCTTGCAAAATGTTCATACGGTATTTTGTGTCAAGATCTCAAACCTAGGGTTTCAAAAACATTGATTTTCACTAGATTTGGCCTTATCGACTCTCTAAATTTGCACCATAGGCATGTTGTGAAGGATATTTTTGCATTAATTGGTTGTTATTAGGGTAATCATTTTCTTCCCCTCCTAAAAATCTTCACAACACCTTTTTATCGGGCTCTTGTATTGAAAATTTGGTGAAAAACTACACATTTTTGCTATTTTTGCCCTAGGGTTTGTCCCAATTTGCACTCCAATTGTGTTGTGACAAATTTTATGGATTGAGGTGATTGATATCATTGCTATTATTTTCTTCACCTCCTAAAATTCTTTACAACACCCCTTTTTCTAGTGCTTATTTTTGCTATATTTTCACTAGGGTTTGACCTTGAGTGGCACTATAAGTGTGTTGTGACGGATATTTTGGCACTAGGTGGCTGTTATTACTGATATAATTTGATATCGATCATCATTTTCCTCACAACACCCTTTTTCATGCTCTTTGGCATTGAGATTTCATGAAAAATTTCATATTTTAGTGTATTTCACTAGGTTTTAACTTGTCATCATCTTAGATTTGCATCAAGAGTGTGTTGTGAAGGATCTTATTGCTGTATTGGACTGATATCAGACATATTATTTTCTGCCCCTAATCAAAATCCTTACAACACCTTTTCTTTCATACATTTGCATTGAAAAAGTACAAAAAATCAAGCATTTTAGGTCACTTTTGCACATAGTTTTGCACTTGTCTTTTGCATAAATTTTGAAAGGATTTTAAAGTTTGATTTTACATTGATGTTACAAGAAATTTTACCATGGCATCTTCATCTCATTATTCTTTGGTATCTTTACATGCACATATCAAAAACTTCGAGAGTTTCTACAAATTTCTTAATATGAATCCTCATGCCCTCACTTACTTACAAGCTATGTATCACACGGATATATTTAAATGCACTTCATTTGAAATCCTTGACTATGTATCTGATTATGACAACTTCACATCTCTCATGAATACACACCCTTGGGTAGTAGAAGATTTGACGAAACACATTGAGAATGATGAGAGTGAAAGTTCTATTAATGCTTTGGATTTAATGGCTAAAACATGTGATGATGACATAGAAAATGATTCCTCCTATGAGGATATACGAGCACAAGAGGATGAAATTATTGACACATTCTTGAACATCACCCTACCCTCTTTGGAAAGTGAAACATTAGTGGATGAAGGGATCCCTCTCAGGAAGGATTCTTCATGGTTGGAAAAAGACTATTCACTTAACGATCATTTAGTGCATGAGACCTCTACAGATAATCCATTAGACCTTCCACCTTTAATTGAAAACTCAAGAACCTTTGAAGAGAAGACTATGGATAGCTCTAGTCTGCCTAACAATACAGTACCTTCCTCTCATCCCATTTCTCTCCCTGGCCAAGATGTAGCATTAGTGGATGAGAAAAATTCTCACATTAAAGCCCCTAGGGATTGATGCTAGGTATAATCAAGAGGGAAACAATGTTAATTCAATCGTCATTAATAGACTTGGTAGCAATATTCCTAAACTAACTATCTGAGGGGCACTTCTAAGTGCACCCTCTTTCTTAAAACTGGCGATTACTGTCCAAGGTGCTCAACAACCACCTAGACCTCCCAGTTACATCTATGACTATGCAAAGAAAATTGCTCAAAGCAATCAAGGTGTTCAAACTGTGATTGCTCACACATATAACACCCGTAATAACAAGCAAAGTAAGTAAGCACTGCATGTGCCTATCTCTCTTCCATGTTCTCAACCTATACTCCCTCCACCACCTCATCTTACTTATAAAAGTGGTCAAGAGTATGATCTTGTCAAACAGCTTCGCGCTACTCTGGCTAAGATCTCTCTTTGGGATTTAATACAAACATCACCTACATACCATGGAATGCTCCAAGAAGCTTTACAAAAGGTGATTATCCCACCTACTGTTAATCCGAATGATGTAGTAGCCATATTGGATAGTATGCATGAGACAAAAATAGATATTCTCTTTCAACCACAGGAATTACCGTCAATTGAAGTTCAAAACCAATATGATCCACTTATGATCTTTATCATAATAAATAAAACATTGGTAAAACGAGTTATGATTGACAATGGATCAACTCTTAATGTTTGTAGCATTAACCTACTACACAAAATTAAGGTTGACAAATCACAAATCAAACTAAATGGCATTAACATTCATGGTTTTGATAATGTTGGACGACAATCTGTGAGCACTATAACTCAACCTATACAAATAGGATTTGTGCTTGTGCCTACCTTGATTCATGTCATGCCTTGTTCTTTATCTTACAACATGATTCTTGGTAGACCTTGGATTCATGCATTAGGGCAGTCTCTTCCACCTTGCATCGTTCAATCAAATTTATACTCAAAGGTAAACTTCATACTATTCATGTCAATTTTGAACCAGATAACTGTTTACATATTGAAAGGCAAAAACCAGGTTACAATCATATGAACTTAAACAATTTGCGAGGTGATCCATCAATGCCTCTTGCCATGAATAATGTTGTACAAGACTCTAAACCATTGAATGCACTCTTTGGTGATGATTGGGGATCATTAGATTTTAATCCTTGCAGTATAGGGGAATATAAAATTAATAGCCTTAACACATCAAAAGTTGCATCGATCTCACCTAAGCAATCTTATGAAGCACCTAAGAAAAACAAAGCTTCCTGGGTAGAAAACAAAGATAATACTCTCCCTTATACCACAAATTACAAGACCTATGAGGCTTCACCATCTTCTAAGGAAATGACATCCCTTTATGGTTGAGGATTTAAAATCCTTTATAACAATTTTGAATATGTAGGCAAGGGATGTGGTGTAAATCAACAAAGGATTCGAGTACCTATAGAATCTACTTCAACATATTACTCAAACAACATTGGATATAATCCTTTTAAAGAAAAGAAAGCCTCTCATCGTCCTAAACTTAATGTTAATGCAATATCAACAAGACAAAATCAACATAAGAGATATCCTAGATATGTATGTTCTTAACGATGGTGCCACCAGGTAAGTATCTCTAACCCTTTATCTCTCTCATGACGTGCTCCCCCCGTGATGTGTTATGTGTTGTTTAGGCCTCTTGGGATGACCCTTGATTCTCTCATAAGGTCTAGGATACCAGGAGACCGCCTCTATTGTGACCTTCTTCTATTTGTATCATCATTCTTCTATATTGCCTCTCTCTCTAATTTCATTGTTGTGTGTTGTGTCTTGCGGACATAGCGTTGCGGTTGGTGACCTGGGGGCACCCTCCTACATGATTATCCCTAAGACACTTGTTTCTCCTCTCTTATTTATTGTTTCCCTTCCTCTAGTGTTTCTATCTAGTGGGCAAATGATGAAAAACATTTATACTGATGCAGACCTAGCGTCCCTTTTGTGAGAAATAAAAAATTGGACTTAGTTCCTAATATGACGATGGGCTTGTATGTCTTATCTGACACTTGGCTAGTGGAAGCACTTGTGCTTTCCGCATAGTGATTTTGATGGTGTTCTATCTCATTTACAAATCATAACAATATTGTTGCTCCGTGCACTTTGTCTATCTTGAATCCTGCATGCCTTAGATTTCACATGCATTGATGTTGTTGTTTATCATGATTATGGACACTAACATGTTTCTTGCAGGGATGTGTTTGTGGGAGCATTTGTCAATCATAAAGTACATGTCACCTCCGGGGGGCATGGGCTTTGCAAAACTCTGTGTTCCCTTGTGTGTTTTTCTTCCTACCTTAACGTGTTTGATATCGATGCATGATATGAACCACCTTAAGGTGGGGGCATATAAGGTAAGCTGTCTGTTGTAGATGTTAGCAATGTGTTTGTCCTCAGGTACAGTTTAAAGACCTACATGATGAGTGCATCCTGTATCCTAAGTTTTTTTGCAATCAATCAATCATGTAAGCCCTCTACGGAGGTGGGATATCGAGCATATCCTTTTTCTTAAGCCCTCTGCGAAGGCGGGGATGGTGTATTTCTCAGAGCAAACTGCATCATCTTGTCATTTTCAAAAGTCCTTTACGGAGGTAGGGAGTGGTTCTGTGACTAACTCAACCCTTAAGCGTGTCTTCGGTGATTGTTGTAGCGAAGCCCAATCATTGGTGTGTGCCTGTAATGTGCCTAAGATGGTGTTGAGCCTAGAAATAGGAACACTCCATTGCTTGTCTATCATGTTTCCTCTGTGTCTTCAAAGTGTCTGTGTTTGGCATGCTTGGTTTGTGTGGCGTGTTTGTTGCCACATATGCAATTTAAAGACCTGTGCAATGAGTGCATCTTGCATTTTGGGAGGTTTTGCATGTCTTGTGTGTGTGTTGGCCCATATACAGTTTAAAGACCTGCGTGATGAGTGCATCCTATATTATGGGAGGTTTGTTTACTTTCCCATACTTGCATATGCATTTCATATATATGAGAAAAATAAAAGAAAAGAAATCATTTTTGTCTTCCATGCATTAATGTGTCTTCTATGCATTTACTATATCCTCTGTGTTCTGCATGACTGTAACTGTCTTCTCCATGTTTTGCATGCCTGTTACTATTTTCTATGGCGTGTCTTCTTCGTGCTTGGCGTGTTTGCTGTATCTATGACTGTACTTTAATTCATGTATTGGACTTGCATTTATACATACATTAAAGTGGGGGCTAAATGTAATGTCATAAAATGTCCCCTTGGGGGCTTTTCCCTCAAAAGGTTTAGCTCCCGGGTCTTTAGTGTGCATTTAGGACATGTTACTTCATAATTCAACATCTTGATGGAATGAACCCTGGGTATCATGACAAATGGGGCCTAGGGGGACCCCTTGAACCTAACCCTGCCCAAAATAGGGGGGAGGACTTTGGCACTCGTGCCCTAGTCCTGCCCTATTTTGGGTCAGACCCAAATTTCTAGTGTCAGTTTATGACCGTTATTTGGTTCCTAGGCCGACACGGTAAGTTTGAATTTACAAAATCATGGTGGGAATGTTTGTAGTTTAATATAAAAGCATGTTTAGGCATTCATTTGTAAACTAGATGATTACTAGCAAGTTATTGTGTTCTAAAGGTGATTTAAGGCTTTCATTGTGTTGCAAAAGCAGATTTTTTCTTCCCCCCATGAGATCTTCACTACAAGGTGATATCTATTGTGGTTATTGAGTATTTATCATTTGGTTTTTACCTCTGCCTCCCTAGGAATGCACTCTCTATTTGACAACGGTGTTCAGAAGGCTTGAATGTCTCTCCGGGGCTTGACTAAGGCAAGCCTCTAAACACCACAACCCCCCTCCCAAAGTTTTCATAATTGCAGGTTATAGGTTGGAGTTGTAGACAAAGTGAAGTTGTAGGAGGGTACAATAGAGTGTCAGAATTGTAGATCAGTGAAAGAAATAGCTACCTAGACTTGGGTGCCTGCTCATTAATCCTCAAAGTTTTGCAACGGGAAAATATCTGATATAGTAGATGTAGGTTGCAGACTAAGTTTCCAGATGTCGACAAAAAACAAGGCCTTGGAATTGGGCGTCCTCTCTTTAGTTCCTAACTTTTCAACCTTAGAACATCAAAAACAAGTGCACAATTATTTGTTATTTTACATCTTTTTGCAAAAGCATTTTCTGTGATTCGTCTGTTTACTGTCATATTTGCATAATTAGGGTTTTAAGGTATAATTGACATAAGAGAAGGAAATTGTCAATCTAATCATAAAAATCCAAGTTTCCCTACATCTCAATAGTGAACTATGGTATGATAGTGCATTGCAACTCAACCCTAGGTCCATGAAAGGGTGAAAGGAGGATATACACCAAAACTACCAAAAACTAAACATCCAAAAATCACCCTTTACAACAATAGTATGAGATCTTTGTTTTAACGGTCTTATTTCATTTATACAATAGTCTGAGATCTTTGTTTTAACAACCTTTTTCCATTTTAATCAATCTCTCTCTCTCCTTTAACAATTTTTCTTATTGTATAAGTTGGCATGTTCCTTTATTCCATCGTCCTTATGTGAAATTCAATCGGCCTGCTAAGCATAGCACTTTAAGTGACCCTTTCTTTCCTCCTAATCCAATAGCCTAATGCCTTGCATGGGATGGCATGTTTAAAATGTAATGGCCTGATCTCCCTTAAATCGACCTCCTTGTTTGAATACCTTGTCAGCCTGTTAAGTTTGAACCTACGTTCTTTCTCTATGCAGCGACCTTGTTTTCTCTTTATTTTCTCTTTATCTCGTGGAAGAAAAATTGTATAATTGTAGAAACTATTAAATTGTGTTATTGTAGTTGTATTGTATTTACAGTAAAAGCATAGGGTAAGAATTATGAAACCTTTTAACTCTCTTTTCACATCTCTAAATAGTTATGGTAATTTAATTATGATCTGGTACTATGAATTCATAGATCTAGTTTATTTTTGAGATAGATGTGAATGTGAGGTATCTTTTGATGTATATAACCAATTAATATTTATACATATTGCAAATTTATAGAATAACTTGAAATATACATAAAAGAAGTGCTTATGTGAAATTTTGCTAGAAAGTAAATAGGAAACGATCTTAGTCATGATGCATGATTGTTATGTAATGAAATTAGTATTTTTGTTTTCTGTATGATTAAGCTTATCTTCTGGGATAGGATGCTGAATGTGGGCTAATAGAGAAGGTGATCTTCTTTTTCAAGATCTACTAGTTATGTTTTTAAGCTTTGGCCAAAGCTACGTGTACCAGTGAAATAGATGAAGATTTTATGCCTAGTTATTGATATGTTTCTCTGCCACATCCTGTTTGCAATATTATGATCATTCTAGTTAGAATTCATATAGGCATCAGGCATGAATCAATTGTTCCCTTCTGCCAATTTTTCCAAGTTTCTAGGCATTTCATGTAGGGTCAGGTATTCTTCGAGATAGGAAGAATTCTGGGGAAGTGTAATGCTTTGTGGTTGGGCGCAAAAAGTGCCTTAACCATGTTCTTATATTTTGGCTTGTAGAAGACCGATTGGTTAGTGGAGGTCAAAGATGGTGACTTGTTTCATTTATCATATTGTATATTTATGTCATTGCAATATATCATTGTAGTGAGATGACTTTATGGCATGAGTGCCAGATATGTAACTTTGTATATTCTTTTGTTGTGGTATCACCTGGTTATGGCACGTGGACTTATAAGGTATATTGTAACATTATTGATTACTATATAGAAGAATTCTCTTTCCTTATTAAGTTTAAGTGAATGAGTTATTTTTACTCCCATATTTTTTAGCATGTGGAATACGTACTTTACAAATAGTGATTCTCTTCATGCTCTTTCAGATAGTGGGATTCCAAGGTATTTACTAGGGAGCTTTCCTTTTCTAAAACCAAAAACTCTACCTATTCTTGTTGTAGTCATGGAGGAGAGTTGAAAAAGAAGACTTCTTATTTACAATCATCGATTACTAGTCCTAAGGTAGCCATATAGAATAAGAGAATGTGTTTTATTATGTTGGCCTCAATCCAAATGGATTCACCAAAAGGATAGTGTCATACGTGAATTGTAGATGAGTGAAATCATCAAACTCTTCCATCACCACTATCCATTCCCAATTTCATTCTACATTGAGAATAGGTAATACATCTTCCCAATGCCTTGGCCATTAGAATGAATAAGTATGGGGATATTGGATCCCCTTGGTGAAGCCCTTTGGTGGCCTCAAATAATCCCTCATTCCCTCCATTCTCCAATATTGAGTATTGGGGAGCAGAGATACATTCAACTATTAGTTCCCTCCATTGTTGACTGAATCCGAAGCTTTCTAAAATCCTCATGAGGAATCTATAGTTCACATTGTCATAAGCTTTATTAATGTCAATTTTTATTATCATACTTTTTGTTCTTGTGTTCAAGATGGAGTGAATGATTTCATAAGCTATGATGATGCCTTCAATTATAACCCTATTTGAGACAAAGCCACTCTAGGCCTATAAGAGAGGCATTTGCAAGAGGCCAAAGATGCTCAAGAGGCCTTGTGTGTCACTCTTTGAGAAGATCAACATGAACGAGAACAAATATGAGGGTCAAGTCATGAAAACACCCGAACTGAAATTCCATTAAGTGAGGAAACACAAAGAGGTCCTACACCTGTAGATCTCATTGCAACACTAGTCCAAAGGATTAGGACCCTCGAGGTGGAATAATCCATTCAATAAAAAAGAGAAAATTTAGATGACAATAATAAAGTAGAAAAAGACCAAGGGACATCTCAGAACCCACCTACCTCAACTTCTATTCTCAAAATGGTAGTAATGAAGTCTTCCCAAATGGGAACCAAATATTGCAAAATCCTCAAACAATGCAGAATAGTCAACCAAACCAAGCCGTTATGCTAGCATATCAAAGTCCACCTGTGGGGTTAATGCTTTCAACCCCACAATCTTAGAGTGCATTCCGAGGCACATATCTCAAGTACTTGAAGGAACCACTTGATCATACCATAAGAAGTGTAATGTTAACATTGACTCTTCTAGATTCACCTAAGTTTAAAAGAGAAGGACATACCAACTCGCATATTAAGGCATGTACCACTGACATGAGGGAACTTCTCCCTTGGGATGGAATCATCGCTAAAATTTTCCCAAAAAAAAAGAAGGAATCACCTTGGATTGGTAGTATCTCCTTCCAGAAGCCTCTATCCATTAATTTTGACAACTTGTAGGGGATTTTATCATGGATTTCGACATGGAAAAACTTGTTAAAATAGGGATTCACTACTTCCTCACCATGAAACAAGGACCAAATGAATTAGTGGCACACTTCATCATGCGGTGGATACAAGTGCTCTACTCATCCACAAGTGCTCCAAATATGGATCATATGGAGTTGTGCAACCTCTTCTTGCATTGCCTTAATAGGGACACTTGAGAGGAGGTGTAAAAACTTCCCTATAAATCTCTTGAAGAAGCCCTAGAAAGTGCCCTTCAAATTGATCAAGCCACCATCGACAGTGGACAAAAAGTTTACAAAACTAATGGAAAACTCAAGACTCCCAAAGACTCTGAAAAAGGCCTTGAAAAGGTCCAATATATAAAGACATTAACATCATTAGAAGCTCGTCAAGAAATGAAAAACCATGTCAAAAAATTCAAAAGGGATATCAGGGACCAAGTCGCTCCCCCTAGGATCCCCATGCATATTGCCTATCTATGGAGCAAACGGTCATGACACGAAAACATGTTATGGATATAATAAGGCCATTTCATAACTCACCACCGAACAACAACAAAAGTTCATGGTTCTTCCGACAATTTGAGTGAAATGATAAAGACTTGCAAAATAACAAAAGTGTTGCTGATCAGGGAACTTCGAACCACATTGAGTTGAATAAAAAAGTCTTTATGATCCAAGAAGCAGAACAAATAGATAAAAAAACATTTTCTCACAAGTAGTAAGCTTGCTCAAAACCTCTCCCTCACATCACAAGACATTCTTAGATGTTTTGGAAGTGGGATGTTCAACACAAGAAAAGCCAACTACTTTCACCTTTGATATTGAGAAGCTTTTACAAGGTAACAAAAATAGAACAAAGATAAGTCAATGAGATCATCATCAAATGAGTGGTCATAGATGAAGGGTCAGTAATAAATATCATATGATTTTCCCTCTGTCAAAGGATGGGGTATGACAAGAAAAACATTAAATAGAATACCGTCATCCTTAGAGTATGTGACAATCAAGACATCCAAACCATAGGGAAAGAAAACTTTCCACTCATTCTAGGATCCATAACTCTCTCCATAAAATTTTATGTGATCGATAGAGAAACAAGCTATAATATGATTCTTGGAAGATGTTGGGTTCATGAAATGAAAGTTGTTGCTTCCACGTTAATCCAAAAACTCCATTTCCATCATATAGGAAAGACTCATGTCATTAAAGTGGATACCGATCCCCTTAGTGTTTACAAAATAGAACTAGAGGAAAAAGAAAAGAAATTGAATGTAGGCATAAAGGTAATGGGAGAATGAAAAGTTTCCCAAGATGTAGCAAGTGTCCTAGCTATTTCACACCAGAACTTTGATCTGGTAAAAGAATTCCCCTTTGATCGTCATACCACAAAATTGTATGTGCAATTCAGTCTAGCAGCCATCCCTTGCATTAATGATTATGATGCCAATAGCATATCAATTGGGACAATGGAAATCATTGAAGAAGGAGAAGAAAAGGAAGAAAAGCAAAAATCAACCTAAGGTATATTGTAACATTACTGATTACTATATAGAAGAATTGTCTTTCCTTTATAATTTTAAGTGAATGAGTTATTTTTACTTCCGTATTTTTTAGCATGCGGAATGCGTACTTTACATTTGGTATTAGAGCTCTAGGTTTGACACTAGGGCCTTCATCTATTATGCTAAGATACAAATTTGATGCAGATCAATCATCATGGATACAAGAAATAACAACCATAGTGGAGGATCAAATAATGATCAAAATGGAAGGAACTATGGTGAAGCAAACAATGAACAAGATGGAAGGTTAGATCAAATCCTTGCTCACCTGACCCATCAAGGAACTAGGATGGATAATCTTGAATAGGAGATCAAAGCAAACCAAGGAGGGAAAAACCAAAATGGGGATCAAAACCAAGGAAATGAGAACCAAAGGGATGAGGTGCAAAACCCACAGAATGAGGGAAATGTGAACAATTAGGGTAGGGTTGTGGAGGAGTTGGGCAGGGACCTCAAGAAGGTTACCCCACCTAAATTTGATGGTAAAATCATCAGAGATGGAGAAGGAGCATGGATTATTGAGATGGAGAAGTAATTTAATCTCTGTAACCTACCCAATGAGACTAACAAAATATGGGGTTCCTACCAACTCACTGGAGAAGTAGCTAGTTGGTGGGATAATGAGAAAGTGAAGAAGAGGTTGTTACTAGGAGAAATAACATGGGAATATTTCCTTCAATTCTTTAGGAAGAGATGGTTACCACAACTTTACTTTGACAAAAAGATGACTGAATTTCAAAATTTGACCTAGGGAGGTATGTTAGTGACCCAA
Organism: Cunninghamia lanceolata; assembly: GCA_027924645.1. Classification (NCBI taxonomy): domain Eukaryota; kingdom Viridiplantae; phylum Streptophyta; class Pinopsida; order Cupressales; family Cupressaceae; genus Cunninghamia; species Cunninghamia lanceolata. Next base: position 1,608,921 of record BSBN01000206.1, on the reverse strand, counting down.
TATTAGGAAAGGTTCTCTCATTTGCTCAAGTATGTACCATAGTACCTGTTGGATAAGAGGTTTAAAATTTAGAAATTCATCATGGGGTTAAGACCTCATATTGGGGTAGATGTGGACATTCATAATCCCTTGACTATGGATGAAGTATTTGAAAAAGTAATAAAATAGGAATAGAAGATGCAACAAGTTGCCAATTATCACAAGGGTAGAGATGCAAAATTTGGAAATAATAGGTTACAGAGTAACAACAATAATTAGAACAACATCAGCAATCAAGGTAACAACAATCATTGGATTCAAAATTTGAAAAGAGGTAACAACTCCTAGGACAAAAATAGTGGGAATCAAAATGGAAACAACAAAAGAGGCAACTTAAATAATAACAACAATAACAAGAGAGATATGTCAAATAAACCTAGAGCACCTCGCAGTGGATGTTATACATGTAGAGGAGAGCACTATGCCAGTATGTATCCACAATGGGAAATGGATTGAAGGGATAGAAACCAGCTAAGAGCACCACAACACCAAATTCATGCATCAGTTGACAATTGAAAAGAAGATTTCCAAGCAACACCGATCTAATGTACTGGTAAGCTCTATGGCCATCCTGTTTCTATATCAATTGACACTGGAGCAACAAAATGTTTTGTAGACCAAGGAGTAGTTTCCAAGTTATCTGTTAGACTAGGTTATATGGCTAATTCATGAATGGTTTAGAATGGAAATCGAGTAGAAAAGAGGGTAGATTCATGTCTTACTTGGAGTGAGTTAGACCTTCCAAGTTTCCAAACTCAGGTCAATCTTTATGTAGCACCTTTAGGGTCTTATGATGTGATTTTGGGGATTAATTGTCTACCTAAACATAAGTCTATTGTAAACTATGAGGATAAGAGTGTCAGATGTTTGGATGATCTAGGGAATCATGTGGAGATTCATGGTTCTAGGAGACCCCTTGAATTCAGGCAAATCTTAGCTATGTAGTTAAAGAAAGCTAAAAGGAAGGGATGTTCCATTTATGCAGTTAAGGTTAGAGATCTTGATAACATGGAACCATCACTGGATGACTATGCTATCCTTAAGGAGTTCTAAGATGTGTTCCTAGATGAGTTAACTAAGTTTCTACGTAAAAGGGAGTTTGACTTTTCAATTGATTTGCTACCTCGGATTGAGCCTCAATTGAAAGCACCTTATAGGATGACCACCACTAAGTTGTATGAATTGAAAGCACAATTGTAGAAGTTATTGAACTGGGGGTTCATAAGACCTAGTGTGTCTTTGTGGGGTGCACTGGTCATTTTTTTGAAGAAGGATGGGACTTTGCATTTGTGCATTGATTATAGGATGCTCAATAAGGCAACCATAAAGAATAAGAACCCACTTCTGAGAATATATGAGCTCTTTGATCAGATGAAAGGAGCTAAATTGTTATCTAAGATAGACCTTAGAATTGGTAACCATCAATTATGGATTAAGGATGAGGACATCTCGAAGACAACATTCAGGACTCATTATGATCACTACAAATTCACAGTGGTTCCATTCAGGTTAACTAATGTGCCTGCAACATTTATGAACCTAATGAACAATGTATTTAGAGATTGTTTGGATGATTTTATGTTAGTATTCTTCGATGACATCTTGATTTATTCCAAGTCAATTGAAGAGCATGATAAACACTTGAGGATTGCCTACAGTGCTTAAGTGAGCATAAACTTTTTGGTAAGCTATCCAAGTGTACTTTTTACCAAATTAGGGTGCATTATCTAGGTCACACCATTTCAGTAGAAAGGATTGCAGTAGATCAAGAGAATATTAAGGAAATTAGGGAGTGGCTTGCACCTCAGAATGTTATGCGAAAGATGCTCAAGAGGCCTTGTGTGTCACTCTTCGAGAAGATCAACGTGAATGAGAACAAATATGAGGGTCAAGTCATGAAAACACCTGAACTAAAATTCCATTAAGTAAGGAAACACAAAGAGGTCCTACACCTGTAGATCTCATTGTAACACTAGTCCAAAGGATTAGGACACTCGAGGTGGAATAATCCATTCAAGAAAAAAGAGAAAATTTAGATGACAACAATAGGGTAGAAAAAGACCAAGGGGCCTCTTAGTACCCACCTACCTCAACTTCTATTCTCAAAATGGTAGTAATGAAGTCTTCCCAAATGGGAACCAAATATTGCAAAATCCTCAGACAATGCAAAATAGTCAACCAAACCAAGTCGCTATGCTAGCATATCAAAGTCTACCTATGGGGTTAATGCTTTCAACCCCACAATCTTAGAGTGCATTCAGAGGCACATACCTCAAGTACTTGAAGGAACCACTAGACCATACCATAAGAAGCGTAATTTTAACACAAGCTCTTCTAGATTCATCTAAGTTTAAAAGAGAAGGAGTTCCCAACTAGCATATTAAGGCATGGACCACTGACATGAGGGAACTTCTCCCTTGGAATAGAGTCATTGCTAAAATTTTCCCAAAAAATTAGAATAAATCACCTTGGATTGGTACTATCTCCTTCCAGAAGCCTCTATCCATTAATTTTGACAACTTGTAGGGGATTTTGTCATGGATTTTGACAAGGACAAACTCATTAAAATAGGGATTCACTAATTCTTCACCATGAAACAAGAACCAAATGAATTAGTGCCACACTTCATCATGCGATGGATACAAGTGCTCTACTCACCACAAGTGCTCCAAATATGGATCATATGGAGTTGTGCGACGTCTTCTTGCATTGTCTTAATAGGGAAACTTGAGAGGACATGTGAAAACTTCCCTATAAATCACTTGAAGAAGCCCTAGAAAGTGCCCTTCAAATTGATCAAGCCACCATTGACAGTGGACAAAAATTTTACAACACTAATGGAAAACTCAAGACTCCCAAAGACTCTGAAAAATCCCTTCGAAAGGTCCAATTTACAAAGACATTAACATCATTAGAAGCTTGTTAAGCAATGACAAACCACGTCAAAAAATTCAAAAGGGATATCAGGGACCAAGTCGATCCCCCTATGATCCCCACGCATATTGCCTATTCTATGGAGCAAAAGGTCATGACACAAAAGCCTGTTATGGATATAAAAAATCCATTTCATAACTCACCACTGAACAACAACAAAAGTTCATGGTTTTCCTACAATCCAAGTGAAAGAATAAAGACTTGCAAAATAACAAAAGTGTTGCTGATCAGGGAACTTTGAACCACATTGAGTTGAATAAAAAATTCTGTATGATCCAAGAAGTAGAACAAATAGATAAAAAAAACATTTTGTCGCAAGTAGTAAGCTTGCTCAAAACCTCTCCCTCACATCACAAGACATTCTTAGATGTTTTGGAAGTGGGATGTTCAACACAAGAAAAGCCCACTGCTTTCACCTTTGATGTTGAGAAGATTTTACAAGGTAGCAAAAATAGAACAAAGATAAGTCAACAAGGTTGTCATCAAACGAGTGGTCATAGATGAAGGGTCAGTAATAAATATCATACGATTTTCCCTCTGTCAAAGGATGGGGTATGACAAGAAAAACATTAAATAGAATACCTCCATCCTCAAAGTATGTGATAGTCAAGACATCCAAACCATAGGGAAAGTGAACTTGCCACTCATTCTAGGACCCATAACTCTCTCCATGAAATTTTATGTGATCGATAGAGAAACTAGCTATAATATGATTCTTGGAAGATGTTGGGTTCATGAAATGAAAGTTGTTGTTTCCACATTATTCCAAGAACTCCATTTCCATCATATGGGAAGGACTCATGTCATCAAAGTGGATCCTGATCCCCTTAGTGTTTACAAAATAGAACCAGAGGAAAAAGAAAAGAAATTGAACGTAGGCATAAAGGGCATGGGAGAAGGAAAAGTCTCCCAAGATGTAGAAAGTGTCTTAGATATTTCACACCAGAACTTTGATCTGGTCAAAGAATTCCCCTTCGATCCTCATACCATAGAATTGTATGTGCCATTTGGTCTAGAAGCCATCCCTTGCATTAATGATTATGATGCCAATAGCTTATCATTTGGGACAATGGAATCATTGAAGAAGGGGAGGAAAAGGAAGAAAAGCAAAAATCAACCTACGAATTCATAGAGACATCCAGGTCAAAAAGTATGCAATATTTATGGACCCTTCATTTTGATGGGTTAGTTGCAAGACAAGAGTGGAGGCAGGAATAGTACTTCCCTAATAGGAAAAGTTCTCCCTTTTGCATTTAGGCTAGACTTTTTCTGCTCAAATAATATCATTGAATACAATGCTCTATCTCTAAGAGTCATGTTAGCCATGAGAATGGGAGTTAAGGATGTCTCCACTTTGAGGACTTTCAGTTAGTGATCAATCATGTCACAAAAATTTATGAGATGAAATCAATATGACTACTCCCCTACAAAGACACCTTTTAGAAATTAATCCAATTCTTTTATTTCTTTATCATAAAAGCCATTCCAAGAGAAGAGAATCAAGTGGTAGACTCAATGGCCATGTCAACAACTATGTTCACACCTCACACCCAGCTTCAAAACTTTGAATTCATCATATCAATACGAGGTGGGCCCTTGCTAGAAAGTGAAGAATTACCAAGTATCCTAAGATATGTGATGGATAGAACATAGATACCAACTAAGGATTATGTTGAGAATGATGAGGCCATCCTAGAATACCTACATGCCTATGATGACCTCCCAAAATTCTACCACAAGAAGGGATACATGCTCCTTCCCCATCCTGATGTTTATTTTGGAGATAACTTGGAAATCCTTCAAGTAGACAAATACTTAGAATTGCCACTAGCACCCAAGAAGTTCAAAGGACACCCTTCTTTGACTAGCAATACAGTCGATCTCAACATACGAAACCCTGAAAAATCAAGGATGTTGAAATTGGGGGAAAACTTAGACAAAGAAGAATTGGAAGAGTATATTGAATTTCTCATTGAATTTTTTGACGTTTTTCGTGGACATGTAGACATGCCTCGGCTAGACTCAAAAGTTATGTAGTACATAACTTAGTAGCGAAATCAAATGTGAAACCCATAAAGCAAAAATTGAGGCCCATAAAGCCCTAGGTAGCATAAATGGTAAAAGAAGAATTGGATAAGTTGTTAAACATGGGATTTATCAAGCCTGTAGATTACTCAGATTGAGTATCTAACATTGTTTTGGTCTTAAAAAAAATAGAAAATTTGAATGTCTTGATTTTAGGGATATCAACCAAGCTTTTCCTAAAGATGATTACCCCTTACCACCCATAGACTAGATTGTCGATTCAACCATGGGATGCAAATTTCTTTCCCTCATGGATGGGTTTTCGGTGTATAATCAAATCAAAATCTCAGAGGTCGACTAGAATAAAACAACATTTACTACACATTGGGGAACTTTATGTTATGTAGTCATTCCTTTCAGGTTAAAAAATGTAGGAGCAACTTATCAAAGGTCCATGAATCATATCTTCCATGATCTCATCCATAAGATGGTAGTAACATACATTGATGACCTACTCACCAATCCAAACAATGATCAACACGTGTTGAAGATCTTTAAAAAAAAATTAACAGATTATGAGAATACAAAATAAGATTAAATCCAGAGAAGTGTGTTTTTAGAGTAACAATAGGCAAACTATTGAGTTTTATAGTTTCATGAAGAGGGATAGATGTCTAGACCCCACTAAGGTAAAAGTAGTGATAAATGCCACTCCACCAACTAGCAAAACTACGGTGAGAAACTTCTTGGGGTAACTAGGTGTGATAAGTCATTTCATACCATATATGACCTTTAAAATTCACCCCATCAATCAACTATTAAAGAAACAAGCTGCAACAACCTAGATGGTAGATTGTTAGAATGCCTTTGAACAAGTGAAGAAGTGTTGAATATAACGAATACTGAGAGGGGGGGTGAATCAGTATTCTAGAAAACCACTTCTTAACATGTTCATTAATTCAATTTCCAAAATTAATAACATGAAAGCAGAATAAGCATAAGAACAACAACCATAAAGACATAACACATGGACACCAAGATTTTTAGGTGGAAAACCCAAAAAGAGAAAAATCATGGTGAGTGTCAGCTCACAATATATTACGATAACAATACCATAAGGCTCACTGCCATGGGGTTCACTACCCAAAGAAATGCTCACTGCAGGTGGACTCACTATCCACTGAGAAGGAAATATAGAAGATAGAAGAAGGATTGGCTCACTGCTAGTAATGAACTATTGTGAATGCATCTACCATATGCTGGATTACAATTCCATTGAAGACTCAATACACATATTTAAAGGTCTTCATTTATTCTGCCCTGCTTCTCAAATCTACTACATATGCTCTCTTTTTTGCCCTTGTTTTCTTTTTTTACTCTACACTATGCTCATAATCCTTCACACTTCAAATTTTCACATTAAACCACACACACACACACCCCTCAACATCACAATCCATCGAGTATTTATATCCGCAACAAGATTCATTTCATAATCAGGTTAGTAAGCTAGACTTGAAGCATGTATACAATGTATTTTACCTTGTCGGCTTGATCATGTGTACAAACAGTAATGCAGACCTAACCAAACATATAATGGTATTCATATAGGTTGGCACCAATTATACAACCACTTAGATTTATTATTAAAATAATATATCTTCTTTGCATATGGATTTTACATGCCTGTAGGCTTGTCTCTTAAGAACATGCTTGGCCAATTCATCTGTCACATCAAAACTCTTACTGCGGACCACAAGAGACTCAAAGATTCATAACCAAGATTCATTCTTGACCTCTTAGCATACCTTCATAACTGCAAGATAAAATATGCAACTACAGAAGAATGCAGACCCTTTTTCTCTGGCACTGTGCACTGTTCCTGTCTTGGCTCCGTTCACCCAAACTTAGATATTTGTAGTATGACTTCCGGAGGAAGTCAAGACTTGAGCACTGGAACATATTATCATAAAATAGCTATGAACAACATATCTGAACCGCATATATTGATCTTCAACTGCATAGGGATATTGACCCACTTTTTGTCACTTGCTCTGAATACTGCTCATACTTAGTCATTTTAACCTTCCGGACCAGAATACTTCTGTGCCTTGTTGCCAAACCAAGTTGGTCTTCTAGAGTAATGTCTCTTTGTCATGTCAATGGAATACCATTGCCTTGTTGCCATCAATGACAACATGCAATTCTTCATCAAAGCAGTCTCTCTTTCCAACAATCTCCCCCTTTGGCATTGATGGCAACACTTAGTGAAAAATGTGTATTTGCTCCCCCTTTCAATATACACTCTGTTCTTTCACTCCCCCTTAGGGGTTTTCCCATTTTTCATTGGTCTTCTTCTCCCCCTTTGGCATTGATGGCAACACTTAGTGAAAAATGTGTATCTACTCCCCCTTTCAATATACACTGTTCTTTCACTCCCCCTCAGGTGTTTTCCCATTTTTCATTGGTCTTCTTCTCCCCCTTTGACATCAATGGAAAAGATGTATGTACAAGAGTCAAAATTGTGTCAAAACTACAAAAATTTTCATACTCTGCCGCATATGTACACATACAATCTTCAACTTAATTAGTTGTAGGTGAAAGAATATCCTTATACACAATCTTTAATTGTGTAATCTCTTCATCCCATCATTTCTTAGCTATTTCCAAAATTTGAATGTGATAGTCTATAAGGAAGACCGAATTTTCTACCTTTTGTACATCAAAGGGTGTGTCAATATGTGCTTTTGTCTGCAGTGCTTTTACTGCAAGATTTGTCATTGAGTCTAGCTTAGGGCTTATTAGTCCTCTCAACTGATACATTTTATTTTTCATTTGATCTCTCTTATTCATTAGATTACTTAACTCATTATGAATATTGATCACTTGTATTTCTTTGTTGCTGACTGACTCAACTGTCGGATCAAATGACTTAGAAAGGTTTGTCAGCTGCATTTTTAGATCCTTGATCTTTTCTTCTAATTCCTCTATGGCTTCTGGCCATGATAAAAAAAATTGTATAAATCACAAGGCTCTTTAATGGTACTCTGTATACTTCTTATTCCATTGTCTAACAGAGTTGTATCATTTGCTAGCATGGTCTTTAATTCAGCTAATCTTTTCTCATCAAACTCCCTTCTAACTTTTGTTTCTGTGGATTTTTCAAATGATTTAAAATGATTTTTGATTGATGTTATCATGCCTTTAAGTTGGTCAGTTGATGGCATTGATGTATCTTTCTGGTATTCAGGCATCAACTTCTCCAACACATCATATGCTGGACCAATGAGCTCATTATCCCGTATATGTGTTTTCATCAACTCTTCTTGTGCCTTTACTTCAACAACTAACACTAGCTTGAATTTCTACACAGGAGACAAAATTTAAATTTATGGGTCCCAACAAAAACTCAAGCTCATCCAAGACTTGTCTTTCTTTCCCCAAAAATTCCTTAACAGACTCCATAGTGTCTCTTGCTCTACCAAAGACTTCTTCTTGGTTTGGTTTCAAAGGATCTAGATCCATATCTTTACATTCCTTTGCTTTTTGGTCCGATTTATGGCTTATCTTAGCTTGTTCATTAGCTTTGTTTTGTTCTTCAGTTTTAGGTTGATCCTCAATGGCATTCTTCAGACCAGTAACATGGATTGAATCTTCTTTTTCCTTCGTCTCTTTATCACCTTGATCCATGTGCACATCAAGAAAATATGTATCATCTCCAATATTTATTTCTTCTTTATCATGTATAGCTGGAAGATGATGTTCCTTTAGTACTCTCAGAGTGACTTCCTCAGTTTCCTTTACTATTTTCTCAATGTCATCTGACATAAGAATATTCATTATTTTCTTTGTTCTAAACTCCTTACTAAGCACTTTTGAAATTTTTGTTTTGTCTTCAGGAGTGATCTTCAGACATAATGTTATTAGTATGTGTTCTCTGAGTTTGATATCCTTTGTCATAGCAACATCTTTCCTTGTAGTCATGATACTACCCAAGGTGTTAGGGAGATCAGTAATGATTTCAATGAGAGCCTTATTGTAAATACACAAGTATTTGACAATCGCATCTTCAATGATTCTCTTATCTGCATTATTGTATTCATCATAGAATTTGGTAATGGGTGTTCGGTTGCCATCAATTGTAATAGCCCTTACAACTTCCTCTAAGCTCATTGTATATTGGTCTTCTGCAGGTACTGCATTCTTAGCTTTCTTTCTGACTAGGTATTGCATTCTTATCTTTCTTTCTTTCTTTACTCTTACCGAATGTCTTCCCTTTTGAGGTACCAGAGGGTTTGCCTTGCTGAGAACTAAGGGAGGCACACTCTGTGTCTTCATTTTCTTCACTTCTTCATTGGTCTCAGTTTCCTCATCATCAATTGGATCAATACTGACATACACTCTTTGACCTTTGGTGTTTTTCCTCTTGCATGTTTTCTCTTCTGCAATTGTAGTGGAAGGAATACTAGAGGGTTTGGATGTTGTTCCAGAAGATCCAGTACTTCTTGTTCTTCTTTTTGATGCAATAGGTGCCTCTTGTTGTGTCTTTTGAACTTCCAAAGCTTTATTTACTTCCTTTTCTTGCTCCTTCTCCTTTTCTTTAGCTGCACTTTCTACCTCGGCTCTATCTCTTGTGGCTAATATTTATTCTTTGGTGAAACCTTTGCTTTGTGCATAATCTTCTGCCATTTTCTAGGCCTTTTTTGAAATTTCTGGCCTTCTCTGCTCAACAAAGACTTTTGTTGACAACTCCTCATAGGTTCCAAATCTTTCCTCTTTGGAGTCCCTTGGTTTTCTTAGCATATGTTGGGCACAGTTTTCCAATATTTTTCCATCATCTTCATATCCCATTGGTAAGATCTAGACAGTTCTAGGCTCAATGACCTCCATCATACATTGATCCTTGTCTATAATAAAGCATATATCATCTTTGTATTTCTCCACAATGGTCTTAAGAATCCTTTCTCTAGATTGCATTAACTTTTGGAAGTTCTTGAAATAGCCCCATAGGGATGTAGTTTGAGTATCAATGTTTCCTATACTTTTTAACCAATTCCTAATCTGTACTGCAACTAATTTGTCTCTAGTCCAAAAATGATTCTTCATGCCTAGTAATTCTTGCATAAAGTAGAAAAATAAGCACAAAATCAACATACTAAATTTGAAAGGGTATTTGTTTTCTTTTGTTTTCTTCAAGTTCTCCATTAACTATTGATGGAGTAGTTCACACAGGTCATACTCTGCATTTTCCTTGATCATTTGATAGGCAGTGTATATGGTAGTATCAAAGACAGAGTTTTCCAAGTTTGTGAAGTAGACCTTATACCCAATTACCATGGATGCAAATCTAACTGCATGATCGTCTATGTCACTGATTGTCAATGCTTTCAACACTGTATCATTTTTCACAGTGTTCAATACAGGGACTGTACCAGTAGAGTTTAGTCCTGTGATGGCCCTTATGGCATCTTTAGTGATCTTGAATGTAGAGTTGATCCACATAAACTCATCATGAATTCAACTTAAGACATACCGGAACCATTCATCTTCTGTAAAAATTGGAAAATCTATATACTAAATGAGTTTCTTCTCCTCCAATTCCTTGTATTCTTCTATTAGATCAAATGTATCGCCACTTAGATGTTGTATATATAGGTTTGTGAGTTGACTACCTCTGTGTTCCTTAATGGCAACATGAATATAAGCCCTAATATCTTCTGCATGCATCACATCGAATAGAATTCTAAAAAATGCACCATTTGGATTGACCTCTGTTGATTTGACTGGATGCTTTTTAAATTTGGGTCAGGGCTCTTTCAGTTATGTCAATTACAGTAGGGTTTCAAATATGAAAAATACCTCTTTTCGCTAAATTAGGGTTTGGCTTGATCTTGCCTTGAATTGCTTTGGAGATCATTGTTGTTGCTAGAATTTTTGCTTTTGTTTACCTTAGGCACTTGAGAGCTTGATTGCAAAGTGATCCTTCCTTCAAATATAACCCTTTTAACTTTCACTTGCGAAAACCTAAACATCATAAATGCTATATTTTAAAAGTTGTTAAAACACATTTCTGTAGAATATAGTCTATTAGGATTTCTATGCAATGCTCCACACTTGAACCTTTTTCACCGCAATTTCTTTCAAAGGATCTGTCATATGCAATTTTTCAACATATCTTCGTGCCGGATTCCAGCATTAACTTTCTGGTTGGGGGTTTTGAATCAACATAGCTCCTCCTAAGCCAGAGCTCTCAATTTACTTCTTAGAGGAAGCATCTACACCAGAAACTGGTACAGATGCATCCTTATCCTTATTGACATCTTTCTTAATCCATACCTTGCTCATTTCCTTCTTGAATTCCACTAGATCAATCTTGTTCTTGCCTTTATCTTCTCTCTGGTCTGTTTTCCTCTTCTCTGTAGGATAATCTTCCTTCTCAACCTTGCTTCTATAGAATCTTGCAACATGTCCAAACCTATTGCAATTGTAGCATACCACATTCCTTAGTCCTTGATTCCTTCTATTGATTGGATTTGATCTGCATTGATTAGCCATATGTCCAAATCTTATTACATGCAAAACACTTTCCATTGAATGATTGAGTATTCCTTGCATTGTAAAAGTCATTCCTTACCAGACTTCTGCATTCATTTGATCGATGACCAATTTTCTTGCAATTGAAACATTGACTAGAGAAAGATGGAACATTCTGATTTATTCTACTCCTACACTAAGTAGCTTTATGACCAAACTTATTGCAATTAAAACAATGGCCATTGAAAGATGGGTACCTTTAAGCATTTGGTTGTCTGACCAGAGGTCTTCTAGGTCTTCTTATTTGATTCTTGAACTGGTTGCCTTTATTTTGCTTCAAATCAATGTTTGCTTGACCTGATTTTGAACATTTTCCTTTCTCAAATCCCAAGCCTTGCTTGTCATTGGAACTCTTTTGAGTAGCAATCATCTCATCAAGTTTTGCAGAACTTATCTTGAACTTTTCTTCATAGCTCTTAGCTTTTTCCAAGTTTGATTTCAGGCTCACAACTTCTTTTTCAAGTCTGGCACATTCTTCTAACTTGCTTTTTACCATCAAATTTAGATCTTCTTCTGCTTTAGCTCTTTTTATAACTTCTAGTTTCAAATCATCCAGGGTTTCATTTGCTGATATCAATTGTTCACTAACCTCTTTATATTTTTATTTCAATTTCTTAACTTATTCTTTTAGCTTTAGGATGCATTCATCAGCTTCTTGTATGTTATCCTTTAGATCCCTGATTTCTGCTTCAAATTTTTCAAGATCAATAAGAGTTGCTTCCAGTTCAACATTGTTTGGGAAGTTTCCAAATCTCCTATCTACCATGAGAGAACTCTCCTAGATCTTCCTCAAGTTGTTAGGCTTCTTCCAAGGAACCTTGCTCTGATACCAATTGTTGAATATAAGGAATACTGAGAGGGGGGTGAATCAATATTATGCAAAACCACTTCTTAACATGTTCAGTAATCTAATTTCCAAAATTAATAACATGAAAGCAGAATAAGCACAAGAAAAACAATCATAAAGACATAACACATGGACACCAAGAATTTTATGTGGAAAAACCAAAAAGAGAAAAACCACAGTGAGTGTTAGCTCAAAATATATTATGATAACAATACCAGATTACATAAGGCTCATTGCCATGGGGCTCACTACCCAAAGAAATGCTCACTACAAGTGGACTCATTATCCACGTGGACTCACTATCCAAGTGGACTCACTGTCCACTGAGAAGGAAAGATAGAAGAAGGATTGGCTCGCTGCCAGTAATGAACTATTGTGAATGCATCTACCATATGTTGGATTACAGTTCCATTGAAGTCTCAATACACATATTCAAAGGTCTTCATTTATTCTTCCCTGCTTCTCAACTCTACTACATATACTCTATTTTTTGCCCTTGTTTTATTTTTCTGCTCTGCACTCTACTCATAATCCTTCACACTTCAATTTCACACATTACACCACACATACACCTCAACATCACAATCCATCGAGTATTTATATCCACAACAAGATTCATTTCATAATCAGGTTGGCAAGCCAGACATGAAGTGTGTATACAATGTATTTTACCTTGTTGGCTTGATCATGTGTACAAATAGTAATGCGGACCTAACCAAACATATAATGGTATTCATATAGGTCAGCACCAATTATACAACCACTTAGATTTATTATTCAAACAATATATCTTCTCTGCATATGGATTTTACATGCATGTCGGCCTATCTCTTAAGAACGTGCTTGGCCAATTCATATGTCACATCAAAACTCTTACTGTGGACCACAAGAGACTCAAATATTCATAACCAACATTCATTCTTAACCTCTTAGCATACCTTTAGAACTGTAAAACAAAATATGCAACTACGGAGGAATGCAGACCCTTTTTCTCTAGCACTGTGCACTGTTCCTGTCTTGGCTCCATTCACCTAGACTTAGATATTTTACAGTATGACTTCCAGAGGAAGTCAGGACTTGAGCACTGAAACATATCATCATCAAATTGTTATGAACCACATATCTGAACCACATATACTAATCTTCAACTGTGGATGCATACTGACCCACTTTCTGTCACTTGCTCTGAATACTGCTCATACTTATTCATTTTAATCTTTTGGACCAGAATACTTCTGTGCCTTGTTGCCAAACCAAGTTGGTCTTCTAGAGTAATGTCTCTTTGTCATGTCAGTGGAATACCATTGCCTTATTGCCATTAATGACAACATGCAATTCTTCATCAGAGAAGTGTCTCTTGCCAACAAGAAGTTCTTGTTAACCTCACCGACACTTATGCCGCCTAGACATGACAAACCCTTCACCCTTTATTTCACAACCATGGATATCTCAATAGCTTGTATGTTAGCTCAAGAGGATGATGATAGGAGAGAAGAGCAATATACTTCATTAGATGAACATTATTGGAATATGACAAGAACTATACCTAGGTTGAGAAGGAGTGTTTTACCATAATATATTTTTACCAGGAGATTATGACATTATATGTTGAACCATGAAACTAGATTTATTATATGATCAGAACAACTAAGAATTTTCTTAAAGCAACCAATGTTGTCTAGAAGGGCAATATGATTCATGAAATTATTGAGTGAATTCAAGTTAAGATATGTCAATCAGAAATCCATAAAAGGACAAATAATATCTGATTGGTTGGAAAATAATCTAATCCCTCAAGAGGATCCAATAAATGAAGACTTTTACGATGAAGAGATCTATACAATTGACCTTGAAAAATACACTTTCTCATACTGGTATCGAGACATTGTGAACTATTTAGCAAACAAGACATACTCTAAAAACATGACCCCTTTGGGAAAAAGACACTTGTGCATCTTTGTTGTGAGATATGTGCTTATCGATGACACATTATATTAAAAGGCCTTGGATGGTATTTTACTTCGTTGTGTGGATAAGGTGGAAGCATATAAAATCCTAGAGGAATTCCACAATGGAATCTATGGAGGACACTTCGATGGTCATGCCACTGCAAGGAAAATAAATCGGCTAGGATAATTCTGGCCTTTCTTAGAAGGAGATATCATTAATTTCATAAAAAAATGTCCAAAATGTTAAATTTATGTACATGTGCATCACACACCAATGAGAGACTTACAACCAATTGTCAGCCTTTGGCCTTTCTCCACATGGGGATTGGACCTAGTGGGAAAGATCTCCCCACCTTCGATTGACAGACATTTATACATCATCACTGTGACAGAATACTTTACCAAATGGGTTGAGGCTATGCCTTTAACAATTGTGTTCAGAGTGGTAATCGTAAAATTCATCTTGAATCAAATAATATGTAGGTTTGGAATTCCTCAGGTGATTGTAACACTTCCAAGAAAACATTGGTTCATTGTAAACAAGGTCCAAAAGAAAAATTAACAGAATTCATAAGTCGATATCAAGGCCTCATCTCGCAAATACAATATCTGATTAAAGATGAGGATCTTCAAAAGGTATTCATTATGAATCTGCAACCGAATATACGTGATAAGATATTGTTGATGAAGTATAGTTATTTTCAACACTTATGTGCAGCTCTTTGAGATTTCCAGCTTTCAGCTAGTTAGTATGAGAATCATACCTCATTGGCTCCTGTTGGTCAATTCGTAGCTGGACCATCTCAAAATTCATTCAAGAAGAACAATAGGAATTTCATTAAGGTCAATGGGCAACATTCAAACAATTTTCAATCACAAGTGTCTGCTATTCCAAAGCCTACTCGGGCACCATTTCAATTTAGACAAGATCAGAGACAATTTACTCCATTATAGGATTCTCTCCATTCGGTAATGACTCAAGCAATGAACAACAATCTTTTGAAGCTTCATCCTGCTCTCCTTTTGACAGTAGTAATACACAAGGACCTTCATTTAATGCCAATGCTTATTGTCATGACCACCACTCGCTGGGACATGATACTGAAAGATGTATGTGTCTTAAACATGAAATTCAAGACCTCATCGATTCTAACATGATACAAGTTACCGGTGTGAATGACAATGGAAATAAGTTGGTAGCTCCTCTAAATCAAAATTTACAAATATTCACTAATCCTTTTCCTAAACATAGCAACAATAATATGGTGGAACATAATACCACAGAGATTGAAGATGTCTATCTTGACTATGATGGCATAGTTGGTATGTTAGAAGTGGATAAGACAACAAATGAAGATCTACCTTGCCCATGATGAAAATGTATCTATGTTGAGGTTCCTCCTTCGTTATCCCTTGAGTGTTTTATTTGTTGTCTTGGCTTGATCATTTCCTTGTGGGTAATATATCAAGGCCAAGATGTGATTAATGTGAAACCTCTCACACAATTCAAGCACTTGTGGATTTATAAATGATGAGGTATTATTTGTTACAATCATTTGAGGGATTCCAAACCTACATATGATTTGATTCAAGATGAATTTTATGATTACCACTCCAAACATAGTTGTTTTTGATATATTAAGCAGCAAAACAAGGGTGCCAAACCCATTACACATTAAGCCCAAGGGAACCACATCAAGTTAATAAAAAAGGAACAACACAACAAAAAGGAACCAAAGACCAAAACCAAAGACAATAGATAGATAACTGATAAACAAAACACAAAAGCAAAGAAAACACAGAAAAGCCCCAAGGGCTAGTTGAAGAGTTGCTTGCAATCCTTAGTGAGGAATTGGTACATGGCCTCATACTCCTTGAGTTCTTTGTCCTTCATCCCATGCCTGGTGAGTTCAATATCCTGTAGCATGGCCAAAGTGGTTGTAGACCTATGCATGACTTTTGAAGTAAACCTGGCCAGAGTCATAAAATTTTTCTCCAGCACTGTCATTTTGGTGTTAATGTCTTCTAATTCTTTGCCTTTGTTGATAGTCTTTTTACCCTTTTTCTTATTATCAATTTCCTGTATGGTTTTCTCTGAGCTGTCCATATTTGAAATTTGAGCATTAAATTTAGGGAAGTTGTTGGGTCCTTCATCCATGGTCTCAAGAACCATAGTGTCCTCCTGGTTCATAGCCTTGGTTTCCCTATCCAAGTTCTCCTCAGCCTCTTCCTGTTCAACTATGTAATCCTACTTCTTGCACATCGGGGTGGGCTTGGTGACCAATCTAGTCGATCTCCTGGCAGACGGGACCCTCCCCTTACTCTATGGAGCAACATACTCCTCATCCCTCTTAACAACACTACTATCCCCACTTTCCATAGAGTCATCATCCCCTTCCTCTAGATGATGAATTTCCACTCTAGGGTTATCCTCAGAATTCATAGAGGTACTTTCCCCTTCTTTTCCCACCTTACCCTTCTTGAGGGGAGTATCACCTTTCACATCACTAACAGTTAGCTTTCTTTTGGTTTTAGGGTTATCCACTTTCGGGTCACTATGTTCCTTAGGGAAAGCCAGCATAGGGGTTTTCTTCTTGGCTAAAGAGGACTTGGCAGTTTTAAGAGACTAGGAGTACCGCTCGGGGGTGATTTTCGTGATAATCACGGGATTGCTATGGGTGGGTTTCAGTTTGCTTTTAGACGAGGCAGTGGGGCTATCAATCCAAGTAGCAAGGATTTTCTTAGGAGAGTAGAGGATAAGGTGAAATTTGTAGAGCTTGTAAATTAACCCTTGGTGAAGCGATATGCAAGGCTTCTCAGGGTCATTCTTGTGTTGTTCTATGGTGGCCTCTATAGAAGTTTCTAGAGAATAAAGCAAGAAAAAAGGAAAGTTGATAAATTTACTACGCCTAAAATGATTTAGTAATGCAAAATGGTAGTGGAAGAACCGGCAGAACCTACCTTCAAACGTGAAGTATTTGATAATCATGTAGCAAACATCATCCTAGGGTTTAGGTAGCCGCTCCCTATCGAACCCTCCTTGCATGCTATGCAAAGCTTCACCTTTCTTAAGAAACAGGGCCATACCATCTAGGTCAGAGACCTTGCTGGTTTTCTTATGTTTCATAGAATTCATAGTCATCCCAGTAGCCATCCCAATAACTTCTTCAGTAACTTCAAACCCAACACCACCCACTTGAACATGTCTACTATTCCAAGATCACACAAACTGCATAGATAAGTTTTCATCATGCACTTGAAGGCATTCTAAAAATGGCGCCACCCTACCCTCCTAGCAAATGTGCCAAAGGGTCTCATTGTTTCTAAATTCTTCATAGGATTCTAGTTCAGTCCAAGTCCTATCCCCCCATTTGTAGAATGTAATCCCTCTTAGTGAAATTTTTTGAAAGAAATGAAACTCTTTGTAAGCAACTCTATTCACCACCCTTAGCAATCTCAAATGATTTGAAAGCACTCTACAGTGAAAAAATAACCTTGTTGTTAATATGATCCTGTAGATAGCTCGAGGCACACAATTTCATGATGAACTTGATGCATCTCCCCTTTGAAAAGACATTAATCCATAACTTCACCGCCTCATGCAAATTAGCAAGCCAACCCATCAAATAATTGCTATCGCTGAGCTGGATGTTACAGAGATTAGGAGTTATAAGCCGATCACTAGGCACGTGATCGATCATGTGATTAACCCTTTGTCCCATCCCCATCATCATGTTGCTTTTGTGACACACCATCCTTTTGCACTTAAAACTTTTCTCAAGGCTAATCTATCGGTGTTCCATACCATCCCTAAATCTTTTAGTATCTTTCCTCATATAATAATCATTATTATTATAGTCATTTCTCCTATAGTTCCTAAGGCAATCCTCAGCCTGCAACATAGGAGTTTTTGAATTTGATTGGGGAGGTTTCCAAATTGTCTCCAACATCTCCATTCACTCAAGCTCTGACCCAGGTTGGCCATACCATCAACCACTTTGTTTCCTTCATAGTAGGTATGTCCAATCTCCTTTTGTTTGAACCCATTCAACAAGCTCTTGATGTCTTCAATGATATATATGAGTTCCCATCCACTGTCAGTTTTGCTTAGGGTAGCATCAATAATTATCTTCGAGTCACCCTCAATTTGTAACTTATTCAGACCCAGGGAAAGAGCCAATTTCAGACCCCATAAAAGAGCTAATCCCTCCACCATGTTATTGGATTAGGTGTTAATGCCTCCGGCATAGGTAGCAATGAGCTTCCCTTGATCACTTCTTATGACACCACCCACACTAGCCACTCTAGTAGTCTTTTTCTCATCTCCATCAAAGTTGAGTTTGACCCAATCCTTAGGGGGAGGTCTCTAGGTGGTGCTTTGTATGGTGATCTGCTTAGAATTATCAAAGTTAGTTATGTTAGCTATCAAACCCTAGTTCTTGGCAATCCAGATTTCCATTTGAGTGGGGGTTCCTTATGAGCCTTTAGGGTACAAATGGATGTGTTTTTCAAGTCCATTCTATAGAAGGAGAAGAAAACTTCCTTAGCAGACTTCGTCATTTCCCTGAAAATTTTTTTGTTTCTTTCTTTCCAGATACTCCATCCTAGATGAGGGGGGATTTGCCTCCAAAGTTCTTTGATCCTTGGGTGAGAAAAGGGGGAGCTCCAATTGTGTATGAATTCCATTCAGCTTTCATTTTAGACCCAATCTATGCTAAGGATCACGAAGCTCCTTCCCCAGACCTCCTTAGTGAAGTCACAGTGGAAGAGGATATGCCATATAGATTCTTCCTCTTTCTAACAGAGAGCATATCTGTTGACAAGTTGAAATCCTCTCCTGTTGAGATTATCCATGGTGAGGATTTTGTGGTGAGTGGTAGCCCACCAAAAAAAATGATCTTAGGAGTCAAGTTTTTATTCCAGACTTTCTTCCATAAGCTGCTATCCTGACCTTCAATAGTTAGCATATTGTAAGTCGCTTTAACCAAGAAGGCTACCTTTTGGTCATGGGCCCATAGCATTTTATCCTCTCTAGGGAATAAATGGATTTTATAGTTCTTCAATTCCAATTGCAGAGACAAACATCTATTTTTCATAATTTAGCTACCTCCCTAGCAATCACTGATGTTCTTCCATTGCCTCTACCCCTGGTTCTACCCCAAGATTTAGTTACTAACAGACTTCCCAAAAAAAGTGACTGCTTTGTCCTTAATGTTGCTATTTTTTTGGGTGGACATTAGAGTCTCATGGAGCCAATTATCTTCCTAGAACCTTATTTTGTCTTCCTTTCCCAGTTTCCACTTGATACCTTGGGACAATATTCTTCTAGATTTGATCATTTTATTCCAGATGACAGAACCTTTAGGAAGGCTTTCTCTTTCAATTAACTCAATCTTTTCCTTGTTATGGAGGTACTTGGCTTTCATTATCTGAACCTGTAGACACCTAAAAATGTCCATGTCTTGCAACACTTAGTCAATTACATCATTTAGACATATTGTAGCATGTTTTGCCCTAGGTACCCATGTCATCACCTAATTAGTTAAATAAATATTATTTATTTGACTAATTTCATTTATTCCCTTTCTATCCATAATCCCTTCTTCTATAATTAAATAAATTTTATTTATTTAATTATTCATGGCCATTTATCCCCTCTAATTAAATAATTATTTTTAATCAAGTTTAATTAGGCATTTATCCATTTACCTATAATTAATTAAATAAATTAAATATCTAGTTAATTAATAAAATCTTAAAAATATCTTTGTACTTTCTTTCCAAAATTGCAACTCATGTGTATCTAATTAATTTATTTATTTAGATAATTCACCAATTATCCCTCTCATCTTTTTTAGGATTTATTTCCTTTAAAACAGAAAATCAAATCTCTTTCTATCTTCTTAAATCTTATCCTATCTTGTTTTCTTCCCTCTTTTATCAAATAAAGCAAAAATCCAATCCTTGTCAAATCTTCTTCCTTCCACATCAAAACCCTAGTCAGCCTTGCCTATAAATATGGCCTCTCACAAGCCATTTTGTACGCATTGAGTTTGATATCCTTACTCTGCCGAAATATTCTTCCAATCCTCTAATTTTCTATCTATCTTCTTTCATCAAATCTTCATTCTATCATTATGCTGCAAATGTGAGCAATCAACATCCAATCATTCAAGCAATCAAACATGCATGCATTGATCCTTCAAGATATCTGAGGTATTCAAAAGGTTTTGGGTAAAAGGTAATGCATTTAATTGTTTTATCTTTCATTTTTATCCAAAATTTTCGTGTACATTTCTGGCACACCCGGTGGGACCCACGTCTCTTGATTTTTGCAGGTTTTTGTTGTAAAAATTTGTATCTTTTCTAACCCTTGTTTGTCAAGTTTTGCAAAGGATTTGTTACATGTGATCTCCAAGCCTAAAATAGATCTTGTGGTTGCGTCCAGAAGGGCTAAGAGGTGGAAAAAAACATATAATTTGACCATTTTTGTTGCAGGTCAAATTTAAACAAATGTTTGTAGGGTGATGAATAGTGTTTTTGACGGTGAACAATGCTTTCTAGTGATGAATAGTGTTTCCAGCAGTGAACAGTGCTTTTTGGTGATGAACAGTACTTCTGGCAATGAACTGTACTTTCGTCGATGAACAGTGCTTTTCGATGAACAATATTTCCAGCAATGAATAGTACTTCCAGCCATGAATAGTGCTTTCCAGCGATGAACAATACTTCCGATCTTGAATAGTGTCTCAAGCCGTGAACAGTGTTTTTAGGCCGTGAAAAGTATTTTTTTAAAGCTTAAAATAATTTTCTTTTTTAAAACTGCCATAACTTTTGCATATCATGTCAGATTTTTGTGTTTTTATAGGCGTTGGAAAGCTGATAGGACAAACTTCGCAGTGGTGAAGAAATTATCAGGTGCATATATTTGTGCAAATGAGGACAAATACATGGAACCCCCTGAACAAGATAAAGAAGAAGAAGTCTCTGGTATAGCAAGAGACACTATAGAGTCGATCAAAGAATTTTTGGAGTAAAAGAAACAGGTCCTAAATGAGCCTAAATTTTTTAAGGACCAAAAAACCTAGACTCAATGTCCCCTGTACAAAAATTTAAACTGGTATCAATTATGTAGGCAAAGGCACAGGAAGAATATTTGAAGTCTCACATACAGAATAGTGAAATGATTGGTGAGGCATCCAGCATTTTGGAGAAGCTGATGCCATCATATCATAAAGACACCTCTTTGTTTTCAATAAGTCAACTAAAAGGACTCATAAATTATGTAAGTAAGCATTTTGAATCCTTTGAGAAATCTGCTGAGACAAAAGTGAGACAAGAATTTGATAAGAAAATATTAAATGAGTTGAAGACTATGTTAGCAAATGACAAAGCTCTACTAGACAATAAAATGAAAGGCATACAGAGTGCTATCAAAGAAGCAAGTGACCTATACAAATTTTGTTTATCTTGGTCGGAAGCCACAAAAGATCTAGAAGAAAAGATAAAGGATCTGAAACTATAGCTAGTAAATATTTCTAAATCATTTGACCTAGCAGCTAAGTTGGTGAGCAACAAAGAAATACAAGTAATTAATATTCATGACGAGTTAAGTAATCTTGTGAATAAGAGGGATCACATGAAAAATAAAATATGTCAGTTGAGAGGACAAATTAGTCCCAAGTTAGATTCAATGATTAGTATTGCAGCAGAAGCACAGGCATCTTTGCAAATAGACACGTCCTCTAACGTGCAAAAGACAAAAGAATCAGTCTTTTTGATAAATGGTCACATCCAAATTTTGGAAAGAGCTATGAATCGATGGGATGAAGAAATTACACAATTAAATATTGTGTATAAGGATATCCTCTCACCTACAACTAATTAAGCTCAAGATTGTATGTGTACATATGTGGCAAAATATGATTTTTTTTGCAGTTTTGACATAATTTTGACTCTTGTACATACACCTTTGCCATTGATGTCAAAGGGGGAGAAGAAGACTAGTAAAAAATGGGCAAACACCTAAGGGGGAGTGAAAGAATAGAATGTATATAGAAAGGGGGAGCAGATACACATTTTTCACTAAGTGTTGCCATCAATGCCAAAGGGGGAGGTTGTTGGCAACATAATCAAGAGACATTGTTGATTGGGCAATGTTGTCATTGATGGCAACAAGGAAAATAGAGCATTATGGAGTTAAGGATGATTGGGAACTCAACTTGGAACAGCCTGCATACAAGGTTCTAGTCCGAACACAAAAGACTAAGGCAGAATGGCTAAGTACTGACAACACGGAGTTAGTAGCAGAGACTCAAGTGGTATTCCTTTGTAGTTGATGGTCAAGGTATGCGGTTCAGGTATGTTATTCAAAATTGTTTGAAGGTATTATATTCAAGATTGCAAGTCCTGATGACTTCCGAAAGTCAATTTGTGATTGGTCCAAGTCCGGGTGAACATAGTTAAGTCAAGAACAGTGCAAAATGCATATGTATTTTGGTCTGCATTTCTCCACAGGTGACCGTATCAGTGGAGGGTTTTGAGGCAGAATGGATAGGTGTTAGAAGCATCTAGTTGAAGAGTTATAGAGTCTGAAGTGATCCGGAAGATCACCTACAAAATTCCATGTTCCAGTAGCTGGTTTGCCAGTATTTCACCAAGGTAGATGAGATAGTTCTAAGTTCAACATTTCACTACATAAGGGCATCATGATCTATGGTTTATAAGATATGATCTATGAAGAATTAGGAATGACTGATGTGGTCCTTGGAGTCCCATGTGAATTTTAGTGAAAGTGTTGGGCCGACATAGTCAATATAAGTTGATAAAGTGCTGTGCTTGATAGGCTGACTCAGTTTTGAGATTGAATTCAAAGTTGTAGATATTTATATGGGTTAGATTTTGGTGTTGAGCAATGATATAAGATTGTGAAGTGAATGAACTAAATGTGTGTGTGATTCAAAAGAAGAGTTGTGACCAGAAGAAGATAATAAAAGGGCAGTAGAGCAGAGTATATGTAGAGTAGAGCAGGAAAAGTAGAGCAGACAATATGAAGTCTTTTGAATCTGTATATTGAACTAATTGGTACTGCACCTCAGCATTTTGTAGATGTATTTGTAGCAGTCATCCTCTGGTAGTGAGCCAATCTTTCTTCTATCTTCTTTTCTATTGGCAGTGAGCCTTTGTGCAGTGAGTACTTCTTCATAGGGCAGTGAGCCTTCTTGTAATTCGGTATTGTGCTATCACAATATATTGTGAGCTAACACTCACCATGGTTTTTCCCTTTTTGGGGTTTCGACGTAAAAAACCCGGTGTCTATGTATTATGTCTTTATGGTTGATGTTCTTATGTTTATGGCAGCCAGAAGATTTGAAAATTTTTAATATGAAAACAATGTTGAACTGGAAGCAACTCTTATTGATCTTGAAAAGTCTAAAGTAGAAATTAGGGATCTGAAGGATAACATACAAGAAGCTAATGAATGCATTCTAAAGCTAAAAGAACAAGTCATGAAATTCAAAGAAAAAGACAAAGAGGTTAGTGAACAATTAATATTAGTAAAAAAGACCCTAGATGATTTGAAAGTGGAAGTTATAGAAAGAGCTAAAGCAAAAGAAGATCTAAATCTGATGCTAAAAAGCAAGTCAGAAGAATGTGTCAAACTTGAAAAAGAAGTTGTGAACCTGAAATCAGACTTGGA
Source organism: Cunninghamia lanceolata (assembly GCA_027924645.1). Lineage (NCBI taxonomy): Eukaryota > Viridiplantae > Streptophyta > Pinopsida > Cupressales > Cupressaceae > Cunninghamia > Cunninghamia lanceolata. The sequence continues at coordinate 1,584,833 of BSBN01000206.1, read as the reverse complement.
AAAAGCAAAGAGCTATGAAGAAAAGTTCAAGATAAGTTCTACAAAGCTTGATAAGATGATTGCTAGTTAAAAGAGTTCTGATGACAAGCAAGGCCTAGGATTTGAGAAAGGAAAAAGTTCAAAATCAGGTCAAGCAGACACTGAGTTGAAGCAAAACAAAGGCAACCAGTTCAAGAATCAAAGAAGACCTAGAAGACCTCCATTCAGATAGCTAAATGCTCAAAGGTACCCATCTTTCAATGGCCATTATTTTAATTGCAATAAGTTTGTTCATAAATCTACTCAGTGTAAGAGTAGAATAAATTAGAATGCTCCATCATTCTCTGGTCAATGCTTCAATTGCAAGAAAATTGGTCATAGATCAAATGAATGCAGAAGTCTTGTAAGAAATGGCTTTCACAATTCAAGGAATACTCAATCATTCGATGGAAGATGTTTTGCATGCAATAGATTTGGACATATGGCTAATCAATGCAAATCAAATCCAATCAATAGAAGGAATCAAGGACAAAGGAATGTGGTATGCTATAATTGCAACAAGTTTGGACATGTTGCAAGATTTTGTAGAAGTAAGAATGTGAAAAGAAACTACTATGCAGAAGAAAGGAAAACAGAGCAGAGGAATGATAAGGGTAAGGAAAAAGTTGATCCTGTTGAAACTAAGAAGGAAATGAGCAAGGTCTAGATTAAGAAAGATGTTGATAATATCAAGGATGGATCCGCACCAGCTTTCGGTGCAGATACTTCCTCCGGGAAAAAAATTGGGAGCTCTAGCTTAGGGGAACTGTGTTGAAAATCTAAAAGCCCCAGCTAGAAAGTTAGTGCTAGAATCCGACACTAAGGTATGTTGTGAATAACTTTATGGAAAATCCTCTAAAAGAAATTTTGGTAGAAAAGATCTATTGCGAAGCATTGTAGAGCAATTTGGATTGACTATGGTTGACAGAGAAGTGTTTGACATCTTTTTGAAAGACCACATTTATGACAATTAGGTTAAGGCTTTAAGGGGTTAAAAGGCTTAGATTCATAAAATATTAATCACTTTGCATTCAATATTTCAAGTATCCAAGAGATCTAAAGCAAGATTCTAAGTGCGATTCAAAGCGAGCCAAAATCATCTCAAGTGAAGAAAACCCTAATCCAGACAAAGAGATATTCCACACAGAGTTATGCATGCAAAAGATGTTAGGGCTTACATCCATGTTGCCCTAGAAGAGCATGGTGATAGCAAATTCTTAGACCTATATCTGAATCATCTAAGTGGTGATCATTTTGAGCTAAAAGAAGAATACAAAGCTCTAGAGGAGAAGAAATTCAGTCAATATAGAGACTTCCCTACATTTGTGGAAGATGAATGGGTCTGGTATGTCTTGAGCAGAATCCATGATGAATTCATGTGGTTGGGACAGCCCTTCAAGATCACCAAGGATGCAATTAGGGCTATGACTAGACTAAGCTATATCGATAGTGTTCCCCTGTTGAAAGCTGTGAAGAATGATACAGTAATGGCGGCCACTCGAGCCAAATTCGATTAAAGGGCTTTAACAATCAATGATATTGAAGATCATGTTATAAGATTTGCATCCATGGTGTTAGGATACAAAGTCTATTTCACCAACTGGGAGAACTCTGTCTCTAGCACTGCCATATACACTGCCTATCAGATGATCAAGGAAAATGCAAACTATGATATCTGTGAATTGCTCCGACAGCAAGTGATGGAAAACTTGAAGAAGATAAAAGAAAACAAATATCCCTTAAAATTTGGTACGTTGATCATCTATTTGTTTTTCTACTTCATGCATGAGTTGTCAAAGATGAAGAACTTGTTTTGGTTAAATAGTCAGCTAGTTACTGTACAAATTAGGGATCATTTAAATAGTATTGGAAACTATGATGAACAAAATGCATCCCTATGAGGCTATTTCAAGAACTTCCAGAGAATGATGCAATCAAGAGAAAGAATTCCAAAAGCAATTCTGGAAAAATACAAGGATGACATATGCTTCATTGTAACCAAAGACCAATGCATGATGGAGGCTATTGAGCCTAGAACTATTTGGGTTATGCCAATGGGCTATGAAGTAGATGAAGCGATTCTAGATAACTACACACAACACATGCTAAACAAACCTTGGGACCCCAATGAGGAAAGATTTGGAACAAATGAAGAACTATCTAAAAAAATTCATGTTGAGTTAAAAAAACTTGAAATCTCTAAGAAAATGCGGAAAGTGACAGACGATTATGCCCTGAGACAAGGCTTCACAAAAGAACAAGTGAAAGAGGCAAGGGAAAAAGTACAAGCTAAAAGGGTAGCAAAAGAAAAGAGAGAAAATGAACCAGTTAAAGCTCTGGAAGATCCCAAGAGAAAGCCAGAAAAGCCAAAGGTGTCAAGAAGGAGAACCAGAGGATCTACCTCTATAGAAGCCACATCTATTCCCTCTAATCCCAAACGATCTACAAGTGTGGAAATCCCTGCCACCAATCACAAAAGAAAGAAAATAAAGGCTAAAAGAATGCATGTAAGAATTGCAGTCGATGAGGAAGAGATAGAAATAAATGAAGAAGTAAAAAGGATGAAAACTGAGGCTACCAAAGTCTCTAGAAGCAGTAAAGAGACAACCTCAGGGAAGGACATAACAAAGAAGAGGGCAAGACAAGATGTATCACAGCTAGAAGATGCTACAATAAGCCTAGGAGATGTTCTTAAGGCTATCACAGTGGATGGAAATCTGAAACCAATGGCCCAATTCTATGATGATTATAACGATGCAGATAAAATGGTTTCAAAAGATGCCACTATAGAGTATCTAAACATATACAATAAGGCTCTTATTGAAATCATTGGTGATCTTCCTGATAGTTTGAACAACATTATGTATGTAAGGAAAGAAACTGCCATGGCCAAAGATACTAAAATCAGAGAGCACACACTTGTGAGGTTATGTCTGGAGATCACACTAGAGGAAAAGACCATGATCGCCAAAGCTCTTAATAAAGAATTCAAGACAAAAAGGAGAATGAACACTCTTATGGGAGGCAATATTGAAAAAGTGGTTAAGGAAACTAAAGAAACCACTCTGAAGATATTGAAAGAATTTAATCTCCCTACCATTTATGACAATGAAGGAGAAAATGATGGAGATGCATCTGTTCCGAGGATAAGCCAACACCAAGGATTGGATAGAAATGATCAAGCCCCTGAATTTGATGGAATGGATATGACAAATCAAGACCAATCTGAGACTAGTCTTCATCTCAAGCAATAGGCTGATATTGAAAAGACTGATGAGCAGACAAGGAGCCCTGCACTAGAGCATAATATTGGTGCAAATGAGGACAACCCCCTGAGCAGGATAAAGAAGAAGAAGTCTCTGGTATAGCAAGAGACACTACAGAGTTGATCAAAGAATTTTTGGAAAAAAGGAAATAGGTCCTGAATGAGCCTAAATTTTTGCAAGGACCAATAAACCTAGACTCAATGTCCCCTATACAAAAATTTAAACCAGTAGCAATTGTGTAGGCAAAGGCACATGAAGAAATTTTGAAGTCTCACATACATGATAGTGAATTGATTGGCAAGGCATCCAACATTTTGGAGAAGCTGATGCCATCATATCAGAAGGACACCTCTTTGTCTTCAATAAGTCAACTAAAAAGACTCATAAATTCTATAAGTAAGCATTTTGAATCCTTTGAGAAATCTGCTAAGACAAAAGTGAGACAAGAATTTGATAAGAAAAGATTAAATGAGTTGAAGACTATGTTAGCAAATGACAAAGCTCTACTAGACAATAAAATGAAAGGCATATAGAGTGCTATCAAAGAAGCAAGTGACCTGTATAAATTTTGTTTTTCTTGGTTGGAAGCCACAAAAGATCTAGAAGAAAAGATAAAAGATCTAAAACTGCAGCTGGTAAATATTTCTAAATCATTTGACCCAGCAGCTGAGTCAGTGAGCAGCAAAGAAATACAAGTAATTAATATTCATGATGAGTTAAGGAATCTTGTGAATAAGAGGGATCACATGAAAAATAAAATATGTTTGTTGAGAGGACAAATTAGTCCCAAGTTAGATTCAATGATTAGTATTGCAGCAGAAGCACATGCATCTTTGCAAATAGACATCCTCTGACATGCAAAAGATAGAAGAATCAATCTTTTTGATAAATGGTCACATCCAAATTTTGAAAAGAGATAAGAATCAATAGGATGAATAAATTACACAATTAAAGATTGTGTATAAGAATATCCTCTCACCTAAAACTAATTAAGCTCAAGATTGTATGTGTACATATGCGGCGGAGTATGAAATTTTTTCCAATTTTGACATTATTTTGACTCTTGTACATACACCTTTGCCATTGATGTCAAAGGGGGAGAAGAAGACCAATGAAAAATGGGAAAACACCTAAGGGGGAGTGAAAGAACAGAGTGTATATAGAAAGGGGAAGCAGATACACATTTTTCACTAAGTGTTGCCATCAATGCCAAAGGGGAAAATTGTTGGCAACATAGTCAAGAGACACTGTTGATTGGGTAATGTTGTCATTGATGGAAACAAGGCAAATAGAGCATGATGGAGTTAAGGATGATTGGGAACTCAACTTGGAACAGCCTGCATACAAGGTTCTGGTCTGGACACAAAAGACTAAGGCAGAATGGCTAAGTACTGACAACACATAGTTAGTAGTAGAGACTCAAGTGGTATTCCTCTATAGTTGATGGTCAAGGTATGCGGTTCAGGTATGTTATTCAAAATTGTTTGAAGGTGCTATTTTCAAGATTGAAAGTCCTGATGACTTCCTGAAGTCAAGTTGTGATTGGTCCAAGTCCGGGTGAACAGAATTAAGTCAGGAACAGTGCAGAATGCATGGGTATTTTGGTCTGCATTTCTCCACAGGTGACTTTATCAATGGGTAGTTTTGAGGTAGTACGGATAGGTGTCAGAAGCATCCAGTTGAGGAGTTACAAAGTTTGAAGTGATCCAGAAGATCGCTTACAAAATTCCACATTCCGGCAGCTAGTTTGCCAGTATTTTACCAAGGCAGATGAGATCGTTATGAGTTTCACATTTTACCGCATAAGGGCATCATGATGTACGGTTAATAAGATATGATCTATGAAGAAATAGGAATGACTGATTTGGTTCTTGGAGTCCCATGTGAATTTTAGTGAAAGTGTTGGGCTGACAGAGTCAATGTAAGTTGATAAAGTGTTGTGCTTGATAGGCCGACTCAATTTTGAGATTAAATTCAAAGTTGTAGATATTTATATGGGTTAGATTTTGGTGTTGAGCGATGATATAAGATTGTGAAGTGAATGAACTAAAAGTGTGCATGATTCAAAAGTAGAGTTGTGACCAGAAGAAGATAGTAAGAGCAATAGAGTAGAGTATATGTAGAACAGAGTAGAAAAGTAGAGCAGACAATATGAAGTCTTTTGAATCCATATATTGAACTAATTGGTACTGCACCTTAGCATCCTGTAGATGCATTTGTAGCAGTCATCATTTGGTAGTGAGCCAATCTTTCTTCTATCTTCTTTTCTCTTGGTAGTGAACCTTTGTGCAGTGAGTACCTCTTCATAGGGTAGTGAGCCCTAAGGTAGTGATCCTTCTTGTAATTCGATATTGTGCTATCATAATATATTGTGAGCTAACACTCACCGTGGTTTTTCTCGTTTTGGGTTTTCCACATAAAAATCTTGGTGCCTATGTGTTATGTCTTTATGGTTGATGTTCTTATGTTTATTCTGCTTTCATATTGTTGAATTTGGTAATTAGATTAAAGAATAACAAACTAAGTGGTTTCGTAGAATACTAATTCACCCGCCCTCTGTTAGTATTCTCTATGTTCAATAGCTTAACCCTCCAACCCCATCATGTGACCCACAAGCCATTGAGCCAATTGAAGAGCCTCCTATCATGAGCCCAAGTCAAAGTTCATCATACTCTCTTATGGATGAATACCAAGAACCCATAAAACTTATCCAAGAGGCTCCTACATCCACTTCTATAAAACCACAATAGTTATATCAAGAGTCTACTCCCAAGCATGTGGAAATGTCAAGCCCTAGTCCTACTCAAGATCAAATAACTTTCATCCAACCTATCCATAATATATATCTTTTCTATGCTCAAGATGATATCTATAATCCCATACCCACCCATGAACAAGATATCCAAATTGCTCCTATCCATCTTCCGTCTAGCCCCATCCATAATCTGCAAGTATCCGCTTCCCTTGATGAGACACATGCCTCCCAAGTGAACATAGAAGGTCAAACCAATAAATCAAATCGTAATGAACAAATTGGTCTTACCACCCTCATTCATGAATGTTCCTCCCTAGGAACACAACAACCATCGTCGTCCACTTCATCTTCTTCATCCAATAGAGAACTCAAGCCTAGTGTCCATACCAAACATAGTCCCATTGTCCATCGCATGCTCTAAAGAATGAACTATCAAGGTAAAGGCTTAGGCTCTCTTGAACAAGGAATTTTGGAGCCCATACATGTCAAAGTCCCTTTTTCATGCTCATATGGCCTTGGATACACACTCCAAGGTAAGCAATCTAAAGATGTTGGTAATTCCTCCATGCCTCCTAAGTCCACCACTTTCTATAACAAATCCCATCATATACCCAAAACATATGTTTCCATTCCACCTCCATCATCTTACAAATGTCAAAATCATGTGACCGTACACCTTCCACCATCAACTTTGGCTCCGTTACTTCCAACTCCTAACATCCCACCATCAACTCTACCTGCACTACTTCCAACACCTAATATCCCCATTATCTAATCCCTTATCCATCCATCCATAAATCTTCTAAAAATTCTAATCATGACCAACCAATGCAAACATTGTCTAAACATGAAGCTTCCACTTATTCCACCATACCCATGGGATTTAAAAGCAAAAATTTGGATGCCTCTACCTATAAAGCAAAAAATCCTAAGGGTCCACATGCCTTAGGGTACAAATGCAAATAATCAAAGCAAAATCCATCCCAAAAGTTATACAAACCCATACCTTCACAAGCAAAGTCAAAAACTAAAATGGTATGGGTTCCTAAGCAAAAAGCAATCACATCAAAAGAGGCATCCACCTCTCAAAAATCCCAACAATCCTCTTCCATCCAAAAATCCCACAAGCAAAGCAAAAATCATAAAATTACTAAGTCTATGTGGGTTCCTAAAACACTTTGTCACGCATCCCCTAAGCAAATATCACCATTGCTTCCTACACCACCATCCCATCAAAAGCTTCAAAGTTTAACACAATGTGTGCAACTGTTGGTCATGGTTCCCTTCCATTCCACAACATTTCCACATACTTCTATCTCTCCCTCATTCCACTATTATCCTACATATCTCACCCATCATATCCCTATGGTCTATGCTTTTCCATAAGCCTTTCACCCATCCTCTTGCATAAATCCTACATAATTCACACCATAATCCATATCATAATCCATCATCTACCTAACCCATCTTTCATGCAATCCCCTACCAGCATTTATGAGCACATTTGACATGGTCCATGTGACACCTATCTCCAATGGGACTATCACCTTTCATGGCACTAGACACTTGAGTCTCTCCCATCCATATCCACCTTCTCCCATCCAAATGTTCCAAAAAAAAAGTAAAGAGAAATTCCTTCATCCAATGGTGAAAAATTGGCAAACAAGCACCTTGGATAAGTACCATGATGAAAACCTGGTAAATAGGCGTCATGTGTAAGTTGATCTTCTGTCACCTACACTTGGGGGCACCTTGTCTCATCCAACCTATCGTTTTCCATCCTATCATGTCCTATCTTGCCATATCCTATCCTAACATCCTTATCCATTACACCCACCTACATATATCTATCATATTGAGTTCATCCATCCTCCCTTCCTCCTTTTGATCTTGATGGAGACATAGGGGTAAAATGTTGAAACATGCTTTGGATACCTCTTGATATACCTCATATTTTTCATCCAATCTTATCACTATCCTATCGTCATGAGCCTTGTCATGAAAAATCCTAAGTATTATACCTAGAATGGGGCATATTATTCCTATGCAACATAGTCTTTGAGGATCACATCCTTGCTCTCTTACGCGTACATCCTTGCCATCCCTTATCGCCCATCTTTTCATCCATCCAATCCTACCTACCTACCTCCTTGCACCTAGACTTGGTTTTTCCCTTGTCATTGCTATCTAACATAAAGGCTATTCAAAATTGTCATCCAATTTCTATCCCTAAACATTCCCAAAAAATCCAAAAAAAAAAAAAATCAAAACATTCTCAAAAATAAAAATAAAATCAATACATTCTCAAAAATCCAAAAAAATCATAACATTCTCAAAATTCAAAAAAATAAAAACACTTCAAAATCCAAAAACAAAAAAAAATTAAAATATCTCCAAAAAATCCAAAAAAAAATCAAATATTCCCAAAACTACAAAAAAATCAACTATCCAATCAAAAATCTAAACAATAAAATCAATCCTCATCATCCAATCAATCCATTCAATCAAATCAATCCAATCATCAGCCCATTCAATCAAATCAATCCAATCATCACTCCATCATATCACATCAAATCATATCACTCATCCTACCATTTTCATCAAACACAACAAGAACTACATATCATTCCTATCGTTAAGTGCCTTGATCTCATGGATATAGGGTATGTAGGTAGTCTAGAATATAAAGGAAGTATCTAGACTCAGGCACAGATGATACACTTCTTCCATCTTTCATCCTTCATCTAATCTTCACCAATCATTATCTTTATCCATCTCATATTCTTCTATCATCTATCTCCATCAATTCATCAATCTTTCAAAACAATTCTTCCAATCAGTTCTTCAACCACTTCTTCCATTTATCCTTATCAACTCATTCCAAGTAATAAATCCAAATGCAAGTCATCCTTTATCCATACTAATCAAGTCAATCAAATTATACAATCACATACTTGGTCTTGATCCTAACCTTGTTGTAAACCTAATCAATTAATCAATCATCAACCAATAAATCATCCTTGTGTTGATCTAGGGATATATCATTCCCCGCAATGACAATACTATCATCCTCATCAATCAATCAACCAATCATTGGTTTACAACTTGACAAGGGTAATACCTTGTTTGTTTTTGAATCATTTGTGCATGCTTGCTTGCTTGTGTGTGTTATCATTTTTATCTTGCATTTGCATCAAATTGGTATCATTCCAGCTAGTATTCATATCTTGTGTATGTTGGAATAGCTTTTTGCATTATCGTTTGCATCTAAGGTCACATCATACCTTTTGTGCATTAGGATTTTAATGCTCTAAGTTTTATTCCCCATACATCTAGACAAGGTTGTATTATGTCGGGGCACGAGACACATCGTCACCTTGGTCCTCATACCCTAGTGCATAACGTCTAGTGCTATATCAAACATCATGGTTCTCACTTTGCATTATAGCATAACGCATCATTCATTTCTTATATCCATTTTCTTATCTTTCTTCCTTGACCAATCCATTTCATTTCGAGAGCCTACCTGTGTTTGTCCAACCTACCTATCCTCTTGAGGGGGCATCATTATCCTATCTTTCCTTCATCATCCATTTTCCTCTATCCATACCTTAGCTTCTTTGAAATGATGTTCCTCGACACAAATTTCATCATCTCAAACATCATCTCAAAGAGGGGCAAAATGTAGACACCCAAAAATGTCCATGTCTTGCAACACTTAGTCAATTACATCATTTAGACATCTTGTAGTATGTTTTGCCCTAGGTACCCATGTCATCACCTAATTAGTTAAATAAATCTTATTTATTTGACTAATTTCATTTACTCCCTTTCTATCCATAATCCCTTCTTCTATAATTAAATAAATTTTATTTATTTATTTATTCATGGCCATTTATCTCCTATAATTAAAAAATTATTTTTATTTGTTTAATTAGTCATTTATCCATTTTCCTATAATTAATCAAATAAATTAAATATTTATTTAATTAATAAAATCCTAAAAATATCTTCTTGCTTTCTTTCCAAAATTGCAACTCATGTATATCTAATTAATTTATTTAATTATATAACTCACCAATTATCCCTCTCATCTTTTTTAGGATTTATTCTATTTAAAACATAAAATTAAATCTCTTTCTATCTTCTTAAATCTTATCCTATCTTGTTTTATTCCCTCTTTTATCAAATAAAGCAAAAATCTAATCCTTATCAAATCTTATTCCTTCCACATCAAAACCCTAGTTAGCCTTGCCTATAAATATGGCCTCTCATAGACCATTTTGTATGCATTGAGTTTGATATCCTTACTCTGCCAAAATATTCTTCCAATCCTATAATCTTCTATCTATCTTCTTTCATCAAATCTTCATCGTATCGTTATGCTACAAACGTGAGCAATCAACATCCAATCATTCAAGCAATCAAACATGCATGCATCAATCCTTCAAGATATATGAGGTATTCGAAAGGTTTTGGGTAAAAGGTAATGCATTTAATTGTTTTATCTTTCATTTTTGTCCAAATTTTTCATGTACAGAACTCAGTCCTTATCTTCCTTGAGGAAGTTCCATCCAATCTTGGCCAACAAGGCTTTATTCATCACTTGAGTCTTTCTTATTCCGAAACCACCTTGGAGCTTGGGACGGCATATTTTCTCCCAACTGATGAGAGACATTCTTTTCTTCTCCTCCACTCCAGTCCATAGAAATATTTTCTGAATTTTTTCAAATTTCTCAGCTATGTACTTGTGCATTTTAAAGAGGGTTAGATAATAGGTGGGGATGCCTTGCAAAGAGGCCTTTAGGAGTTGGTGTTTACCAGCTTGGCTCAGGAGTTTTTCTTTCCATCCTTCCATTTTCCTTTGAATTCTTTCTAGTATAAAGTTCCAAAAATTGGGGGTCACTTCTTTAACCGTGAGGGGAAGACCGAGGTAGGTCGCCAAGAGGTTGGCTTGATTGCAATTTAGAATTTTCTTAACCTTTTCCTGAAGAACCAGGTTAGCATTAAAGAAGAAAACATTACTATTTTCATAATTAATACACTGTCTAGAAGCATCAACATAAGAGTTTAGCAAATTTTTCCATCTTCTGGCTTCCACAATTGAAGCCACTCCAAAACGCATAGTGTCATCTACGAATTGTTGGATAGTCGATGGCCTCACCGTTGACGTAGATTTGATTCCCTTCAAATCTTGTCTATCCAGATGAGAGAGAATATTCTTGCCCAAGACCTCTTCCATAATAATGAACAAGTAGGATGAGAGGGGATCCCACTGCCTGATACCTCTGCCTGCATTAAAGAAACCTTAGGGAGAACCATTGACAAGATTCAAGTATTTAACCGTAGTGACACATTCCTGTATCAATGTTATCATTTTATCCTCGAAGCTAAATTTCCTGAGGACTAGAAAGAGGAAGTTCTAAGATATTATGTCATAAGCCTTAGAAATGTCCATCTTGAGAGCCATGTTGGGGGTGTTGTTTCTGTCCATCGAATGGATAATTTCATGTGTGGAGATGGTCGTGTCAACAATCTGCCTCCTAGGAACAAAACCTTTTTGATAATCAGAGATGAGGCTCTCAAGCAAGGGTTAGAGTTTGAGGACCAATACTTTCATAAAAATCTTGTAGATGGTGTTGTACAGGTTGATAGGATGGAAATCAACCATTTTCTTAGGGGAGTTCTTAGGAATAAGGGCTATGAAAGTGGAATAGATTTTCTTAAGAATCTTGGCTATTCTGAAGAAGTCCCTGACAGTAGTAGTGACATCAAAGCAAATAATTTCCCAGAAGTCTTGGAAGAAGGCCAGGGGGAACCCTTCCGGGCTTGGGGCTTTGAAAGCCCCCATAGAGAACACAACAGCCTTGACTTCTTCTTCAGTAATCGGGGCCAACAGTAGTGAGAACGGAAGGGATGCAGTCTAATAGATCATCAACAATAGTCTGGTCAGTAAGGTTCCTTTGTTCATCTAGAAAGTTCATGAAGTAGTTGGAGGCCAGAAGCCCCAAATCATCCTCAGAGTTGACTTCCCTATTGTTCTCATCAAGGAGCTTGGAAATTCTATTTCTTTTCCTATGTTTCATGGTAGACTAATGAAAGAAAGTAGTGTTTCGATCACTGTCAATAAGTCATTGTACCCTAGACTTTAGTTTTTAGAAGATCTCTTCCTTTTTAATGATTTCTCTTAGCTCCTTTTGGATAGCTTCTTCCTTATTGAAGTTAGCCTCACTTATGTCTCCCTTGGCTATATTTCCTTGGATTTTTGAGAGACTGATAGAAATTTATTTCTCATGATTCATGATATTACCAAAACAGAACCTATTCCACCCTTTGACTTTTTGTTTAACATGACTGAGCTTTTGAGTAAGTCTGAACATAGGAGATCCGTGAACCATGATGCTCCACCAATCTTTAATGCAATCTCTGAAGTCAGGGTGAGAGGCCCACATGATTTCATATCTGAACGAGAAATGGCCTTTCAATATGCCTTCTCTCTAGGAGAAGAGGAGAGAATCGTGATCCAAAATAGTGTGGGGAAGCATTGTTAGAGTGGAGTGTTGAACAATATCCCAATTGGAAGAGACCAAGAATCTGTCTAGTTTTACTTGAATTAGCTGATCTCCCCTTCTTCTATTAGTCTAGGAGAAAAGTTGGTTATTAACCTCAATGTCCATCAGACTAGTCTAATTAAGGAAGTCATCTAGATCAACCATGCTGTCAGAGTAGTCAATGATGCCCCCCAACTTTTCAAAGGGAATAAAGGGGTATTGAAATCACCTACTAGAATCCATTTCATCCTTTTCTCCATATTGATTCTAGGGGTGAGGTTTTCCCAGAGTTCCTTTCTAGCACTTTCGGTATTAGGGGCATAAATATTTATAATTTTCCATTCCTCCTTATTGACGATGAACTTCACTTCTAGACTGTTTTTGTTATGAGAGAAGTAGGTGCCAGTGAAAATGTTCATGTTCCACATAGTAACAAGGCCTCTCAAGGCCCCAGTAGAAGGGTTGATCAAGTAGTCGGCCATAGGCCAGATTTTATTGGTGAAATTTTTGAAATTTTCTTCATTCATCTTAACTTCATGGAGTAGAATTATGTCAACCTTGTTTTCATAAATATAGTTCTTCACCATGAACTACTTTTGGGGGCTTTTGAGACCCCTCACATTCCAGGAGAGAACTCTCATTTCTTACCCCGCCTGGATATAGCCTCCAAGATTTGTCATCCTATAGCAATTTCTTTGCTGGCCTCCCTATTTCTTGTTTCTCTTTGGGAAGATCTGCCTACCTTCCCATCTATTCCCACGACTTTGTCTGATTTCCTTTACCCTTCTTTTTAGGGGTCACCCAACGTTCTTGGTTGGTCCATGTGGAGCTGGGGCCAGCGCTAGGTGATAACACTCTAGTAGGGATTTCACTAGGTTCTTCATCTCCTTGGAAAGCTCTGGGTTAGACAAAATGAATCTAGAGACTTCCCCAAGAGGTGTGAGTTTTTCCTTCTCCTTGGGGGTTTGGCCTCTAGAATCTCCTTCTACCATATCCTCTGAGTCAATAGTCTCAACTTGGCCATGATCTAAACTTGGCTGATCAACATCTGAAGCACCATTTTCCTTCTCGATCTAGCTTCTTATTTCTCCTTCTTCCATTTCCTCCGAGTCAATATTCTCATCTTGGTCGTGGTCTGAACTCGATTGAACAGTAACTGGAGGGCCTTTCTCCTGGGTTCCAGCCTATTGTTTGGGGTTTTTTGGGACTTGATGATGTTGAGAAAGTCCTCCTTAAATGGGTATTCCTCAACATGCTCCTCTTCTTCCCTTGATTCCTCAGGTTTTCTGTTCCTCTGGAATTTACATTCATTTATCAAATGACCTTTCCTTGAGCAGTTCTGGCAGAACATGGTCGTGTTCTCATATGCCAAGGGTTGTTCCTAGCTTCCATACTTTGACTTTAAGTTAATGTTGTTAGGGAGGGTTTTATTGATGTCTACACTCACACAAAAATGAGCACACATTTGTTAAAGAGATAGCCTCAACCCATTTGGTAAAGTATTCTATCACAGTGATGATGTATAAATGTCTATTAATCGAAGGTGGGGAGATCTTTCCCACCAGGTCCAATCCCCATGTGGATAAAGGCCAAGGGGTGAGAATTGGTTGTAAGTCTCTCATTGGTGTGTGATGCACATGTGCATAAATTTAACATTTTGGACACATTTTTACGAACTTAATGGCATCTCCTTCTAAGCAAGGCTAGAATTATCCTAGCCGATGTATTTTCCTTGTGGTGGCATGACCATCGAAGTGTCCTCCAAAGATTCCATTGTGGCATTCCTCTAGGATTTTATGTTCTTCCTCCTTATCCACACAACAATGTAAAATACCATCCAAGGCTCTTTAATATAACATGTCATTGATGAGCACATATATTGCAACAAAGATGCACAAGTGTCTTTTTCCCAAAGGAGTCATGTTTTTAGGGTAGGTCTTGTTTGCTAAATAGTTCACAATGTCTCGATACCAGTATGAGGAACTGTATTTCTCAAGGTCAATTGTACAGATCTCTTCATCTAAAAAGTCTTTATTTATTAGATCCTCTTAAGGGACTAGATTATCTGCTAACCAATCGGATAGTATTTGTCCTTTGATGGATTTTTTATTGACACATCTTAACTCGAATTCACTCAATAATGTCATGAATCATCCTGCTCTTCTACAAAACATTGGTTGGTTTAAGAAAATTCTTAGTTGTTTTGATCGTATAATGACTCTAGTTTCCTTGTTTAAAATATAATGTCATAATCTCCTGGTAGAAAACACTATGGCAAAACACTCCTCAGCCTAGGTATAGTTTTTTTCATATTCAAATAATGTTTGGCTAATGAAGTATATTGCTCTTCTCTCCTATCATCATCCTCTTGAGCTAACATGCAAGCTATTGAGATATTCATGGCTATGAAATAAAGGATGAAGGGTTTATCATGTTTAAGGCAACATAAGCATCAGCGAGGTTAACAAGAACTTCTTCACTTGTTCAAAGACATTCTGACAATCTACCGTCTAGGTTATCACAACTTGTTTCTTTAATAGTTGATTGATGGGGTGAATTTTAAAGGTCATATTAGATATGAAATGACTTATCGCACCTAGTTACCCCAAGAAGTTTCTCACTACGGTTTCACTAGTTGGTGGAGTGGTATTTAGCATTACTTTTTACCTTAGCAAGGTCTAGACATCTATCCCTCTTCGTGAAACTATAAAACCCAATAGTTTGTCTGTTGTTACTCTGAAAACACACTTCTCTGGATTTAATTACGTTGTATTCTCATAATCTGGTAATTTTTTCAAAGATCTTCAACATTTGTTGATCGTTGTTTGGACTTGGTGAGTAGGTCATCAACGTATGTTTCTACAATCTTATGGATGTGATCATGGAAGATATGAGTCATGTCCCTTTGATAAGTTGCTCCTACATTTTTAACCTAAAAGGCATGACTACATAACATAAAGTTCCCCAAGGTGTAGCAAATGTTGTTTCATTCTGGTTGACCTCTGAGATTTTGATCTGATTATACCTTAAAAAGCCATCCGTGAGGGAAAGAACTTTGTATCCCACAGCTGAATCTACAATCTAGTCTATGGATGGTAAGGGGAAATCATCTTTAGGAAAGACCAGAATGATGTTAGATACTCAATTTGAGTAATCTACAGGCTTGATAAATCCCACGTTTAACAATTAATCCAACTCTTCTTTTACCATTTCCGCTACTTGGGGCTTTATGGGCCTCAATTTTTTCTTTATGGGTTTCGCATCTGGTTTCGTTACTAGATTATGTACTATGAATTTCAAGTCTAGTTGAGGCATGTCTACATATGTCCAAGAAAAACATCAAAAAATTCAATGAGATTCAGTATACTCTTCCAATTCTTCTTTGTCTAAGTCTGCCCCCAATTTCAATATCATTAGTTTTTCAGGGGTTCCTATGTTGAGATCTTTTCCTGTCGGGGAAGTACTATTCCTGCCCTCACTCATGTATTGCAACTGACTCTATCAAAATGAAGGGTCCATAAATCTTGTGTACTTTGTGATCTTGACATTTCCCTGAATTCAAAGGTTGATTTTCACCTTTCCTCCTTTTCTTCTCCTTCTTCAATGATTTCCATTGTCCCAATTGATAAGCTTTTAACATCATAATCATTAATGCAAGGGGATCGGGATCCACTTTGATGACATGAGCTTTCCCATATGATGGAAATGGAGTTCTTGGAATATCTTGGAAGCAACAACTTTCATTTCATGAACCCAATGTTTTCCAAGAATCATATTATAGCTAGTTTTTCTATCGATCACATAAATTTCTTTGAGACAGTTTTGGGTCCTAGAGTGAGTTTTTTTATTTTATCTATTTGTTCTTCTTCTTGGATCACAAAGACTTTTTGATTCACTCAATATGGTTCGAAGTTCCCTGGTCAGCAACACTTTTGTTATTTTGCAAGTCTTTATCATTTCAGTCATATTTTAGGAAAACCATGAACTTTTGTTGTTGTTCGGTGGTGAGTTTTGAAATGGCCTTGTTATATCCATAACAGGTTTTCATGTCATGACCTTTTGCTCCATGGAATAGGTAATATGCGTCGAGATCATAGGGGGAGCGACCTGGTCCCTGATATCCCTTTTGAAATTTTTGATGTGGTTTGTCATTGCTTGACAAGTTTGTGATGATGTTAATGTTCTTTTCTATTGGACCTTTCAAAGGGCTCTTTTCAGAGTCTTTGGGAGTCTTGAGTTTTCCATTAGTGTTGTAAACTTTCCGTCCACTGTCGATGGTGGCTTGATCAATTTCGAAGTGCACTTTTTAGGGCTTCTTCAAATGATTTATAGGGAAGTTTTTACACTTCCTCTTGAGTGTCCCTATTAAGGGAATGCAAGAAGATGTCGCACAATTCTGTAATGTCCCCACTAATTTTTTTAATTATTTTTTTAAAATAGTGTAGTAGTATAAACACATAAAACATTGTAATGCAAACACAAATTCACAGATGACACATGCTGAAATCATTAACTTTATTGCCTGAAGTCTTCCAATGAGTTCTTATACAAAATGAAAGTGCATGTACAGAGAAAATGCAAACCACAATAGTCTGATATGATTTTCAGCTTAACGGAATGAATGCTGGGAACCACTGAATCCTTTGCCAAATGCACACCAGGTCTTTGAATAACCTCAAACCAAATGTAGAAGACATCTTTGACATAGGTGCCCAAACTCCAATGCAGATAACTGACTAAAAATATTAGAAATGGCCTGGCACAAATTCCAATGTGCCTTTCAGGCTGGTCGTACACCTCTAGAGGGGCAAACTTTTGCAGAAAATTAAATACTCCACGAAAGCTCCTAAAATCTTAGGGAAATGAATGCCCTGGTATGAGAATCAATTGGGTCAAATACCCAGAAGGAGTAATGTCTTTGTTTTTCTTCCATGAATAAAACTTCATTTTAGTCTTGTCAAACCAACAATGCCTAAATGATGCAAAACTCTGAAATTTCACTAAAATCCTTCAATTTGCACTTGTGCAACCTCTGTGTGAAGTTGCTCTAGATAGACTAGCTAGGGATTATCTCTCAAATCCAAAACTGATGTTAACGATGAGGGTTTTCATCATCAAAGTCATGGGATGAATGCACAATCCAACATCATAACAATATCAATAAATATTCAACATACCCAAATGAGGGGACTTTGCACCCTTTTATTCTTTTCTCCTTGACAACATTTAGAAACTTCCTCAACTTGGGTGCTCAAATGAGAGGAAAACCTTTCTTTTGAAAAATTGGAAAGAAAGCTTTTATTTCCATCCTTTTAATCACTTCCCATCTTTTTTCCCCTTATTTCCATCCTTTTCTTTATTTCTATTTTTTTTCCCCTTTATTTCCATTTTCTCTACTTTTTTCCCTCTAGGTGTTCCTCCTTTTGCACAATTAATTCATTTTATTATTTATGAAATATTCACATGGCCCTCTTTTAAAAACAACTTTAAGTTGTGACTCCTAGGCATACAGGTACAACTTAACTTCATAATTTGTCTTTTATCATTAAATGGCCCCACTTTTAATAAAACATTATAATATGCACCTCATAAATAATTATTAATAAAGTATTGCTTTATTAATAATTAAAATGTCATAGCTCCAAAAATATTCATTATTTTTAGATTCCGTCAGAACCAGGAGGTCAACCACATAAACCACTACTCATCCAGATGCTTTTCCCAAATAGAAAGGTTGGCTATTGACACTCAACTAACTTACTATAAATAGTAAGTGCCTCAAAATGGAACTCGAAGCCTCTGAATAGCTTAACCTCAGAATGTACCAACATTCTGGAGAGGTAAACACTATCGACTACCGCCTAAAGAGCTCATTAACGCCCAACTAGACCCTCTAATCACTGAACACTAGCCTACAAGGGTCAAATGATAGGCTAATCCTTCAAACTCTGATGCTCAAGAAAATGGGCACGTTACAATCCACCCTCCCTGAAATTGCTTGTCCGCAATCAATCTCCACTCAAAGAAACTCCACTCTACCAAAGGCCCAAAGGAAGAACTGTGAAATATCCCACACATCTCTAACCAACTCCTGAAGCACCAACATAATCATGATTACCCACGGATAGGTGACATACCATCTGTCCATCTCATGTGCACCAGAATTGTGCATCAATATTGGCTCACGTATAAGTAAATCAACGATGAATTATAGGCTCTTTGCACACTGTACATGCTGCGTAAATCACTAGTAATCTCTGTCTAGAATCCTGATGCACCAAAAGGATCCCGAACTCTACGATCAATCCTCAGCTGAATGCTGAGATCCCAAATCACTCTAAAAAATGCCCAACTACTTGTCCACTGCACCCACTGGAAAAATATTGAACCATGCTCAATACTGTTGTGAACAACTACCACAACGTAGAGCAATCTAAACAGAAGAATCCCTGGATCCCACAACTAGAATGGAAGTCTGCCATGCATATCATCCTCTGACTTCTGCTGCGCTGTCCTGACCTCAACTTCACTACACTAAGAATGATGAGGTAGCCCATCAGGATCTGTCCAATCCAAAATGCCATACCTGACACCACCTGGATCCCAATACAACTAAAATTCACATCCATTAGTCATGAGGAGGTAAATATATCTTGAATAGTCTGAACCACAACACCCCCCTTCAACCTCTACATAACTCCTATGGATGCGCTGACTATCCCTCCTAGGTACTGGAAGATATGTAATTGCTCCTCCCAAGTCAAGGGAATGATATATCTCTCCTCCATCACCACTGTAAGGACTACTCAAGCCATCATGCCTGCCAACACTGCAACCTCTCTAAAGCCATGTTTCCACTAGAAATTTTTGTACCAAAGGGGTTACAAACTCTGACTGGTACACATCTGTATGATAGTAGTCTGATATCTAACACTGCAAGGAACCCTTTGCAAATAACATAGTCGGACACCTGCAATCTCTAGTTCCATCTTTTGTAGATGGCAACCCTCCATCCCACAATGGATGATGTAAATTTCAAACCAATCCATCCTTACACATCATTAGGTTATCTGCATATTGACTACAGGAGAAATGATGAGCACTCCTCACTAGGTAGTCAAGATAAAAAGCACCTGCCTGTGTCAATGTTTGACCATCATAGTCATGGGGGACACACTCCTCATTACTTGAATCAGATGATGGATCATGTCTCTGATCTTGAATAGCTAATTGGGTAGATACTCTAGAAACCCTCTCTACGTACCCAATAGCATACTCCCTATCATGAAACAATTGGAGATATTATGATTTTATCTCCTCCAAAGCACTCCTGATGAACTGCAAATCACAAATTTGAGTACCAGCCAAGACCCCATACTGTCTCTCCTTAAACTCTACTGTCCAAAGAAGGTACTCAACATACTTATGAGTATAATCAGAATGAGATGAGGTTGAATCAACCTTCTCTCCCAAAACCTTCAGTTGATCTCTCCATCTCTATGGCTCAATAGGCTGTTGATCAAAATCAACTGTATGGGATATAATCTCTTATTTGCTTCCAGAAGAGGGAAACAAATTAATATGAGTACCGACCCCCCCACTGGATGATGCCCTACATATCTCCTGTGAAAATGATGGACTAGTGTGGTGATCTGTCACACAACTCTCTGGAGAATCCATCAACTCATCACATGAGCTATCAATAACCTGCTCTTCATCACCTGTCATGGGACTATCCTCAGAGACCCCTGATGCCACTTCTGGTTCTCTGCTATTCTCAACCAAAGCACCCATCTCATCTATATCACCTGCACCTACAACTGTAATGGATGTAGCCACATCCACAAAGTGCTCCTTACCACTATCCCTGGGTTTATGCTCATCACTAGTAACTATCATAGATATCAGAACTGTAACTACTGGAGATGAAGATTGCGCTAAGCTTAACTCCACGGTAAGCTCATCTATTCGTAACTTTGACTCTTGAAGGGTTGATTGAGCACTCTTCAAAGAGTTTGTGGTGACCTCAAGCTCATAGGTGAGCTCATCAACCTCCTCTTCCTTTCCCTTCAGTACATCATAACAGATTCTATCCCACTTGAAAAGATACTCTCAGTCAAATAGTAACTACAAGTAGTTATTCTTCATTATCCCAAATGCTTCACTGAGTGCATGTCATAGTCTGACGAGTCCCTCCTTTTGTTCTAGGGCTTTCAGCTCGTGTCATGGGCAGAATAAAAATTGGTTGGTTCGACTGTCATTGGTTCTGGGCTGGACTCCACTTCCCTGGGTAATGAATGGCTTGGTTACCACAAGAACCGACAAGCAATAAGGCAAGGGACGGCCCCCTTCTCTCATATTATTGGCGGCGACTTTGGGTTAGGGGGGTTGGGATGCCTTATCAAGTGGGGGGAGGAAGATCAAGAAAGAAAGGATCATTAATCAAAAGGTCACTCCTGATTCCTGGTGATGAGGGGACAATTATCGTACAGATAGATGCCAATAGACCTCTCGAACTTCTACACGGACGGGCTGGGGTTGACAAGCAAGGGAGAGCCCACATCTTTATTGAAGACTGCACTATGTATCTCTCAACTAGTCCACTATCACCATGTTCATCTGTCTCAGGAGTACTCCAACAATAAGTTGGCAACATCAAAATGCTCTAAGACTGTAGCAATCATACTATCACTAACCTTCAATTGCCCTACCAAATGATGATATCCCTGTGACAAATCAATACTACACAAATCTTCTAATTCAGCACTATGATAAGTGGTTGATTCATCACCACTCACTATTTGATACCCATCGTCATGTGAGCCATCATCACTACACATTTCCTCAATGAAGGTACTGTTGTTATGTAACCACACGGGATGGCTCCAATGACATAATAGAAGTTGTTGATTAGACACAATCATTGCACACACCAACAACTAGATTCTCTGATTCGTTCACATCTTCTAAGGTCTAATTTGCAAAATTAGACTTGTTGTAGCTTGAATCAACATCACATAATTTATTTTTAAAACTTAGATCTCGAGTGTCAATGTTAGGTAACTCCACACATCCATCATCCTCACAAGGAATGGTTGCTATCTCATGATTAAGCTCAACATTATGACTACTGTCATAAAACAAAAAATTAGGAGCTACATCATACTTATCTGTAGTGCCCTCAAGGATCTCAACCAAAACTTCACCCTGTGCTAACTGACCATTACCAAGTGCTGGTTCTGAGGTATCTCCAAAGGAGAATCAATTGTATCATGTGCCATAACCTCAGTCCCATGGCTGCAAGGTAAATCAACATGTGTATAAGTCTCCTTAACCTCTATGACTTCATCACGGGATCTTCTTTGTCCTTCCAGATAATGTGACTCCTAAACCCCAACATCTTCATGCAACATGTGCATCTCCAAATCTGCCTCCTCCATGAATTCTTCTTTAATGCATCCATGTGTCAAAACGAGGTCTTCCTCAAGCTCCTTTACCTCATTATCCGTGCATGGGTGGTTAGGTTCCCATGGTCCTTTGCATAAGAAGCAAATTTCATTCCTTCTATTATTTTCCTTTCTTGATACTTCCTTTGATGTCACTTCTTAAATTTGATCAAAAGCTAGGTTGCCTGTAAGGGGGTCCTCTTCTTTCTCATACTCTATCGGTTGCTCCTCATGTTCACCATACCAACTGGTGACATCATCATCCTCAAGCAATGCTAATTTGAATTCATCTTCATACTCATGCTCAAGAGATGAGTCATTAGCAATACCCATAGCTGTTGTCCTATAACCTTGTCCACTTGTAGGTTGATCATTGACTATTGATGTACCATTCTTCTTTTCAAATTCATCATAGAGACTCCTAGACGCTTCATTTATAGGTGTAGATGGGCTGCTATAGTGTCTAGACTTTCTTGATAGAGAGTCTTCATACCGCTGCAAGTTACGCGTTAATCCCTACTGTAACAACATGAGTTCATGCTGCATAGAAGTTAAGGTGTCCATAGTACTGGGCTGCCTTTGTTTCTTCACTTTTCTATCTTGCTTTCAATGCTCAAAATAGCAATTGAAGGGAAGATCCTTTTTTACGTCCTCTGGAAGTGTGTAGTACTCTTCATATGGAATCGTTTTACCAACATCAACTATGGAACCCATTATTATAACTGCACCTGGGACCTGTGGGTTATGGGCCCACACACAAATATGCAAGTAGACCACTAACACCACTGAATCATACACCCAAATAGGTTGGCAGGAAAACCAGCTCTGATACCACTGTAATGTCTCCCACTATTTTTTTTAAAATTTTTTAAAATAGTGCAGCAGCATAAACACATAAAACATTGTAATGCAAACACAAATTCACAGATGACACATGCTGAAATTATGAATTTTATTGCTTGAAGTCTTCCAGTGAGTTCTTATACAAAATGAAAGTGCATGTATAGAGAAAATGCAAACCACAACAGTCTGATATGATTTTCAGCTTGATGGAATGAATGCTAGGAACCACTGAATCCTTCACCAAATGCACACCAAGTCTCCGAATGACTTCAAACCAAATGCAGAAGACACCTTTGACTTAGGCGCCCAAACTCCAATGCAGATAACTGACTAAAAATTGTAGAATTGGCCTGGCACGAATTCCAATGTGCCTTTTAGGCTCGCTGTACACCTCTAGAGGGGTAAACTTTTGCAGGAAATTAAATACTCCACGAAATCTCCTAAAATCTTAGGGAAATGATCACCCTGGTATGAGAATCAATTGGGTCAAATACCCAAAAGGAGTAATGTCTTCATTTTTCTTCCACAAATAAAACTTCGTTTTAGCCCTGTTAAACCAGCAATGCCTGAATGATGCAAAACTCTGAAATTTCACTGAAATCCTTTAATTTGCACTTGTGTAATCTCTGTGTAAAGTTGCTCCGAATAGACCAGCTAGGGATTATCTCTCAAATCTGAAACTAATGTTAATGATGAGGGTTTTTGTCCTCAAAGTCCTGGGATGAATACACAATCCAACATCATAACAATATCAGCAAATATTCAACATACCCAAATGAGGGGACTTTGCACCCTTTTATTTTTTTTTCTTGAAAACATTTAGAAACTTCCTCAACTTGGGCGCTCAAATGAGAGGGAAACCTTTCTTTTTGAAAAATTGGAAATAAAACTTTTATTTCCATCATTTTAATCACTTCCCATCTTTTTTCTCCTTATTTCCATCCTTTTCTTTATTCCTATCTTTTTTCCCTTTATTTCTTTTTTCTTTATTTTTTTTCCCTCTAGGCATTCCTTCCTCCTTTTGCACAATTAATTCATTTTATTATTTATTAAATATTCACATGGCCCTCTTCTAAAAACAACTTTAAGTTGTGACTCCTAAGCATAGGGGTACAACTTAACTTTATAATTTGTCTTTTATCATTAAATGACCCCACTTTTAATAAAACATTATAATATGCACTTCATAATTAATTATAATAAAGTATTACTTTATTAATAATTAAAATGTCATAACTCCAAAAATATTCATTATTTTTTGATTTAGTCAGAACTAGGAGGTCAACCACAAAAACCACTATTCATCTAGATGCTTTTCCAAAAATAGAAAGGTTGGCCACTGACACTCAACTGACTTACTATAAATAGTAAGTGCCTCAAAACAGAACCCGAAACCTCTGAGTAGCTTAACCTCAGAATGTACCAACATTTTGGAGATGTAAACACTGTTGACTACCCCTGAAGAGCTCATTAATGCCCAACTAGACCCTCTAATCACTGAACACTAGCCTACGACGGTCGAATGATAGGCTAATCCTTTGAACTCTGATGCTCAAGAAAATGAGGACATTACAAATTCCCTGTGATCCATATTTGGGGCACTTGTGGATGAGTAGAGAAATTGTCCCCACCACGTGACGAAGTGTGCCACTGATTCATTTGGTTCTTGTTTCGTGGTGAGGAATTTATGAATCCTTGTTTTAACAAGTTTGTTCATGTCAAAATCCATGACAAAATCCCCTATAAGTTGTCGAAATGAATGGATAGAGGCTTTAGGAAGGTGATAGTACCAATCTAAGGTGATTCCTTCTATTTTTTTTGGGAAAATTTTAGCGATGACTCCATCCCAAGGGAGAAGTTCCCTCATGGCAGTGGTGTATACTTTAATATGCGAGTTGGGATCTCCATCTCCTTTAAACTTAGGCAAATCTGGAAGAGGTCGTGGTAACATTACACTTCTTATGGTATGGTCTAGTGGTTCCTTCAAGTACTTGGGGTATGTGCCTAGGAATGCACTTTGAGATTGTGGGGTTGAAAGCATTAACCCCACAGGCGGATTTTAATATCCTAGCATAGCGGCTTGGTTTGGTTGACTATTCTGCATTGTCTGAGGATTTTGCAATATTTGATTCCCATTTGGGAAGACTTCATTACCTCCATTTTGAGAATAGAAGTTGAGGCAGGTGGGTTCTGAGATGCCCCTTGGTCTTGTTCTACCCTATTGTTGTCATCTAAATTTTCTCTTTTTTCTTGAATGGATTATTCTACCTTGAGGGTCCTAATCCTTTGGACTAGTGTTGCGATGAGATCTGCAGGCGTAGGACCTCTTTGTTTTTCCTCACTTCATGGAATTTCTTTTCAGGTGTTTTCATGACTTGACCCTCATATTTGTTCTCGTTCACATTGTTCTTCTCGAAGAGCGACACACAAGGCCTCTTGAGCATCTTTGGCTTCTTGCAAATGCCTCTCTTAGAGGCCTAGAGTGGCTTTGTCTCAAATAGGGTTATAACTGAAGGTATCATCATAGCTCATGAAATCATTCACTCCATCTCAAACACAAGAAAAAAAAGTATCATAATAAAACTTGACATCAATAAATCTTATGACAAAGTGAATTGCAAATTCCTCATGAGGATTTTAGAAAGCTTCAAATTCGGTCAACAATGGAGGGAACTAATAGTTGAATGTATCTCTACTTCCCACTACTCAATAGTGGTGAATGGATGGAATAAGGACTTCTTTGAGGCCACCAAAGGGTTTCACCAAGGGGATCCAATATCCCCATACTTATTCATTCTAATGGCCAAGCAATTGGGAAGATGTATTGCCTATTCTCAATGTAGAAGGAAATTGGAAAGGGATAGTGGTGATGGAAGAGTTTGATGATTTCACTCATTTGCAATTCACATTTGACACTATTCTTTTGGTGAATCTAGTTGGATTGAGGCCAACATAATAAAACACTTCTCTCATCCTATATGGCTACCTTAGGACTATTGATCGATGATTGTGAATAAGAAGTCTTCTTTCTCAACTCTCCTCCATGACTACAACAAGAATAGCTAGAGTTCTTAGTTTTAGAAAAGGAAAGCTCCCTAGTAAATACCTTGGAGTCCCACTATCTGCAAGATCATGTAGAGAATCACTATTTAATTCCATCATAGAAGCCTTCAAAGCTAGACTAGCCACATGGAGATAAAAGCAACTTAGTGTTGTTTGGAGAATCACATTGGTCAAATTAGTTTTCCTATCTTTACCAATCTATCTCCTTTGTATCACGAAAGAAGCATAATTGATGCAACAAACAATGTCATGAGAGATTTCATCTAACAATGTTTAGTGAACAAGAAGAAATACCTTTTAATAGATTGGGATAAAATTTTCCTCCCTTAGGAAAATGGAGGGGCTAGTATTAGAAATCTCACTCTTCAAAACCTCACCTTGGGAGAAAAACTTGCATGGAATATTTTTTCCAATAGAGACTCAACATGGAATAGCTGCATGAGGAAAAAATACCTAGATTCTTTGGATGGTTCCATAACCTTTACCATATAAAATTTGCCCATGGGATGTCATATTTGGAATTTCAATATAAAATGCAAAGATGTAATTTCAAATCACCTATTATGGGAAGCAAAAAATGGTAGAAAAGCAAAATTTTGGGAGGATTCATGGAATGACCACAAACCTTTGTAGGAAAGGGTCGATCTTGTAGATATTAAAGAGATGCTCTGTAGTAGGTGGGGCACAAATATTGCCAATTATCTTCAAACATACATTGTAAGTTTAAAGAAATACAAGTGGAGAGACTTTTTGACCTTGCATGTGCCACGTGTACAAATAGATACTCTTACATCAATTCTCCGTCAATATTAGTGAAAAGGAAGATGAGCTAAAGTGGATTTGCTCAAACAATGGGGCCTACTCTATCAAACTCGGTTACACATCCCTAATGGAGCCCCATGAGGACCAGGAATGGCCATCGATCAAATGTTGGCACAAAGATTGCCTACGAAAGGCTGTGCTTTCGCGTGGGCAACTATTAAGAGAAATGTACTCATAGGTAATAGACTCCAAAAAATGGGATTCCTCGGCCCATTCAGATGTGCTCTCTATTAGGAAGACAAAGAAACAAACAAGCACTTGTTCATTACCTTCCCCTTCTCCCCCAAATGCTAGAGATGGTTATGTGATTACCTATAGTAGGTCTTCAATCCTCCTAAAACCTTGTTACAACTATTCAAAGATTGGTCAATCACTAAACCTAAGGATGTCTTCTCTAATCTACGAATGTCTAGCCCTTCCCTGTTGATCTAACATGTGTGGAAAGAAAGAAATTGAAAGATTTTTTAGACAAAATACTCTGTTGGGACACCTTTCTAGCTAAGATTGAAGTAGCCATTTCAGAAGTAGTCATGAGTCGAGCCACTTCCAAATCACTAAATAGGAGTTTGTTCACTACATGGAGCAAAGATATGTTGAAAATCTAGGGTAGTTAACCTCCCTCCCGTTCATGGGATTTTTGAGCTAAATTCCCCAAGTATGAACCAAGCCCAAGTCCAAGGGAATCCACCACACAAAAGCATGTTGAAAATGAATTTCCATGGCGCCTCAAGAGGCAACCCAGGCCCTTCATGCATTGGGTGTGTAATCAGAGATTCCTAAGGTAATTTGGTTGAAGTTGCCCCCAAGAGGCTAAAGGTAAGTACAAATAGTGAAGTAGAAGTGGAAGCTTTACTACTAGGCCCACGGTTGGTGAAATCATGCATCGTTGACAGGATCTTGATAGAGGGCGATTCCAAGGCAATTGTACTTTGTATCAAAAAAAGACACTCAACAAACTAGATGATAAACAACATCCTTAACTAAGCTTGGGACATCTTGGATAATTTATCTTCCTTCACCATAAATCATTATTATCGTGAAGGAAATAAGATTGCAAATTTCCTATTGAATGAAGGTATCGGTAATAATAATGACACAATTATTAGCAACGATGTCAATAGTTGGCTAGGCCTACGAGAGACATGGAATAATTAAGGGAAATGTTTTGGATAACTTAACAATGCAATACAACCATGCAAAGGATAGACGGCACTAAAAGATATAAAAGCAAAAGATAACCGTAATGAAAAAATTCTTTGACATGCAGGGTGGAACGTCAAATTTAAACTTGTGTCCCCATACAGAGGAAAAGAGGGTTCCAATAACTCCAACTAAAATTAAAACTTGCACCAGCCGGGAATCGAACCCGGGTCTGTACCGTGGCAGGGTACTATTCTACCACTAGACCACTGGTGCCTCATAGGGGACGTAGGTTTCAGATGGAGCAGACCTGTATTATTGTGGAAGTTGAAAAACATTGCAGGTTTAAGCAGAGGACGGTCATATTAGGCTGAAAAGAAGAAAACTGTTTTTGTTATTACTCTGAAAAGAAGAAAACTGTTTTTGCAAATGGAGATGCGGGGTATCGAACCCCGTGCCTCTCGCATGCAAAGCGAGCGCTCTACCGTTTGAGCTACATCCCCGAGATGTGCAAACTGTTGTATCTAATAAATTATTGCATCTAGCTAAATACCAATTTGATAGGGACAAAGGAGAGGGCCTTGCCAATCTGGCTGGTTTATTGCTGCTGCCAAGAAAAGAGTTAACTGTTTAAAGTGCAGTGGCGTCGTGGCCTTTATAGCTCAGTGGTAGAGCGTCAGTCTTGTAAACTGAAGGTCCGCAGTTCGATCCTGCGTGGAGGCAGCGCTGTTTTGTTTGCTCGTTTATCAGCTCTATCTCTTTTATCTCTTTTACTTACAAGGCGATGGAGGAGGAGCAGATTATGTGTAACTTTTTATATATTTAAATACCAGCGCAACCTGCCTCTACGCTCTACTCTCTTCCCTAGAAAGGATTGCGTGTAAGTTGCAACCGTCTCTCTCCTCGCCGTGCGAGGGAAGAAAGGACTTGCGTGGCCTGCAGTACACTCCATTTACTCCCACATGCGGCGTATGACCTCATTTTAGACACTTTGTATATGACGTGTCATGGTAGTATTAGTGTCTCTTCGGAGACATCCGATAAAATTGGAACGATACAGAGAAGATTAGCATGGCCCCTGCGCAAGGATGACACGCATAAATCGAGAAATGGTCCAAATTTTTTTTATATATAGGCTACCCCTTTCATTTCCCACTTTTAAATATTTGAATTTTTTCTTTTTAACAGGTGGAACCAAACGCATCAAATATTTGAATGTAATAATAATATCTTATACTATTTTACAAAAATTAGTCTTTTGTAGAATTTGTATAGTCATCTTGGAGATGAACTAAACAATCATCTCGGAGATGAACTTAATGGTCATGTTCTCTTGATATATATGTACTTCACAACACATTTTGGAATGAATACAATTTTGGGCTTGCATTTCAATTTCATTTTCATTTTCATTTTTACAGACCATTCCCTGAGGTATCAGAGCACAAACTATTTTTTCTCATCCTCTCTTTTTGTTGTAGGCCTTTTGTCTACATTTTAATTTATAAAATATTCTTCCATCTTTTTTTTCATGTTCCTTGTTCACTATTTGCCATTTCTTCAAATCAAAGCTTCTTGAGTAATTCGTAGCTTTACGGAAGGCCGAAGCTTTGTATTCCTACCTAAAACTCATGTCCCTATCATTAACAAGGAAGCCCAACCCAGTTTGTGGCTCCTATAGCGAGAAATTTTTAAAATGGGGAAACCCTCACATTCAAGGCTACAGAAGCAAACACACAACACATGGCACTGTACTGATGTTGATCTAGTTCATGACTCGCATTTCATGGCTGCAACATTTCTACAAGAAACTACAAACAACTGATAAGCTTTCTTTCCAATATTTTTATGAGAAGTTGCAATATTTTTCCTTTCAACTTTGAATTTTTTTCCATTTAACGGACATCTTTTAAATTGTTGGAATAAGAAAAAGTATTGGGGGATATCTATAATATTTTTATTTATGAGTTTGTGTTCGTCACTTATTAAAATATTTTTAAAAAATACTCCTTTTTGTGCAATGAAAATTCCATAATCAAAATAAATTTTGTAAACCTAAAACAAATTATAGTATTCAGTATACCCAACACCTTTGGTTCATGTTTATGGGTAAACTTTTCATACTTGAACTATTGCACCTAGCACCTAAAATAGCTATAATGGCTTGTGAGGCTTTGAACCTATAAATCGATAGGGAGAAATAAGGTCAAACAAAATTCATTTTCCATTTCCATATATTACGTACATATACATATAACTACAGATCTATACATACATATGTATATGTATGTATAGATACATGTATATGTATATGTATGTATAGACACATGTATATGTACATATATAGATATGTAGATATATGTATATCTACATATGTACATGTACACGTGTATCTACATATCTATACATACATGCATACATTTGTATGTATGTATGTATGACTACCTTCATGAAATGTTTTCTTCCCACAATTCAACCTATTTGAAGTCATTGTAAGCAAGCAATCAACTAAATTCACTTACTTTTGATCAGTTGATTGAAAAGATGGTTGAAAGAGAAAAGACTTTTGGAAGAAAAACTAAAACCATAGGTGAGAATATTAGCTATGCTCACCTCACCACAAAGGTAAATCTTCCAATAAGGTTTCATCTTCCAAGAATGAAGGAAATGATAGAGACAAAGGAGGAAATAGAGGACGGCGAGGCATAACTAGAAAAAAACAATGGTCAACACCATGAGAAATAAAAAGTTAGATAATACTTGTTTTGCAAATGATGTGGTAGAAAAGGTAGCCGTGAAGGCAAAACATCACGGGATAAGATTGAGGCCTATCAAAAATAAAAAGGAAGAAATTAAGCAAAAGAAGAAAATACTAGAATAAAAAATTTCTAGCTTAGTTTGCAAGTGAACATGTGTGCCTTCCATATTAGATGATATCAACTATGCCTTAGTGAACTCAACCTAGTATGATGTTGGGGTCCTATATACTACTGCCATGCAACATATGACTTTTTGAAGGGACTTCTTTGAGGAGTTCCATGAAGAAATATGTGGTCCTATATATTTGGAAAACACATCATGGAGTACTATAGGTTTGAAGATTGACTTTGTTTAGACTTAATAGCATGGATTGTTAAGCCCGGAATTAGTGTAGAGCTAAAAGCTAGGCTTTTGATTAGAATCATCATAGAATGTGAGTAGGGGAATGATAAACAACAACTGTGAATATAAGGGATCTCAAAATCTAAGAGGATCAACCTATGCCTAAGTAATCTTAGAGTAAAGGGAAACCTAGATGAGTGAATGGAAAGTGGAAGTCAAAGTGGTGATCTAGTAGATTCTAAATACAAGGCTACTACACATGGTGCATGTAAATGGATTTTCATATTGAGTACATAATGAGTCTAGATATGAATATATATGTATATGTATGTATGTATGTATATATGACTACCTTCATGAAATGTTTTCTTCCCATGATTCAACCTATTTGAAGTCATTGTAAGCAAGCAATCAACTAAATTCACTTACTTTTGATTAGTTGATTGAAAAGATGGTTGAAAGAGAAAAGACTTTTGGAAGAAAAACTAAAACCATAGGTGAGAATATTAGCTATGCTCACCACAAAGGTAAATCTTCCAATAAGGTTTCATCTTCCAAGAATGAAGGAAATGATAGAGACAAAGGAGGAAATAGAGGACGGTGAGGCATAACTAGAAAAAAAAACAATGGTCAACACCATGAGAAATAAAATGTTAGATAATACTTGTTTTGCAAATGATGTGGTAGAAAAGATAGCCGTGAATGCAAAACATCATGGGATAAGATTGAGGCCTATCAAAAATAAAAGGAAGAAAATGAGCAAAATAAGAAAATACTAGAATAAAAAATTTCTAGCTTAGTTTGCAAGTGAACATTTGTGCTTTCCATATTAGATGATATCAACTATGCCTTTGTGAACTCGACCTAGTATGATGTTGGGGTCCTATATACTACTGCCATGCAACATATGACTTTTTGAAGGGACTTCTTTAAGGAGTTCCATGAAGAAATATGTGGTCCTATATATTTGGAAAACACATCATGGAGTACTATAGGTTTGAAGATTGACTTTGTTTAGACTTAATAGCATGGATTGTTAAGGCCATAATTAGTGTAGAGCTAAGAGCTGGGCTTTTGATTGGAATCATCAGGGAACATGAATAGGGGAATGATAAACAACAATTGTGAATATAAGGGATCTCAAAAGCTAAGAGGATCAACATATGCCTAAGTAATCTTAGAGTAAAGGGAAACCTAGATGAGTGAATGGAAAGTGGAAGACAAAGTGGTGATCTAGTAGATTCTAAATACAAGGCTACTACACATGGTGCATGTAAATGGATTTTCATCATGGCTTATCCAAGGCGGCAACAAAGTGGTTATCACCAAAGGACGGATTATTTTTCTTACTATTTTTTTTTTTTTTTATAGTTTTTTGAAATAATTTGATTT
The DNA here is from genome assembly GCA_027924645.1 of Cunninghamia lanceolata. Lineage (NCBI taxonomy): Eukaryota > Viridiplantae > Streptophyta > Pinopsida > Cupressales > Cupressaceae > Cunninghamia > Cunninghamia lanceolata. The sequence continues at coordinate 1,552,435 of BSBN01000206.1, read as the reverse complement.
TTTTTTAACATATTGGATACCGCGCATATTAGGCATATAACCTCTTAAGGTGAATGATTTTGATAGGTTCCTCAATGGGTGTCCCTCAAGTATAGAAAGTTGATAGGCTCTAGAACCATAACGACTAGTAATGATAAAAGGTCCCAACCAATTCGGCTCAAATTTTCCTTTTCTATCATGATCTTTTGATTCCCCTTGAGTACAAGGTCACCAACTTCAAATATGCATTCTTTGAGTCTCTTATTGTAGCTACGATGAAGATGATTTTTATAGGTCGTGAGATGATTGAGAGTATTGAGACATCTTTCATCTAGCAATTCCAATTCTTGCAACCGGGATACTCTATAGTGTTCATTATCAGTGAAATGCTGCAATGATACCCTTAGAGAGGGGAGCTCGATATCAACTAGTAAAATAGCTTCGGATCCAAAGACAAGATAATATGGCATGGCTCCTGTAGGGGTATGGATACTAGTGAGATACACCCAAAAAGTAGGATTGAGTTGAAAATGCCAATCATGGCTAGCGTCATTGACAATTTTCTTCAAAATATTGAGAATAGTTTTGTTTGAAGCCTCGTATTGACCATTTCTTTGGGGATATTATGGAGTGGAAAAGTGATGTTGAATATTGAATTGATGGAAAAGGTGGCAAACTTCTTGATTTTTGAAAGGATTACCATTGTTAGTAACAATGGCTTGGGGTATACCATACTAGAAAATCATGTAATGAAGGATGAAGTTAGAAATCTATTTACCAATAATGTATGTAAGAGGGATGGCTTCGACCCACTTCATAAAATACTCAGTGGTGGTGAAATGAACTTATGATTATTGGATGATGGAGGGTGAATTTAACCAATGAGATTGAATCCCCATTGCAAAAAGGGTCATGGTGTAGTGATTGGTTGCAATTCTTGTGCAGGCGCATGAATCAAATCACTATGTTTTTGACAAGGAAGACACTTCTTGACAAATTGTTGTGCATCTCGTTTCATAGTCAGCCAATAATATCCCGTCCTTAACAACTTTTTAACCAAGGTTGGACCACTAGAGTGTGCACCACAAATACCCTCATGTATCTCTCATAAGGCGGTTTAGGCATCTTCTGAGTTAAGACATCTACGGAGAATTCCATTGAATGTCCTTCGATAAAATGTATGCACTGAAGGTTGTACCAGAACTCCTAGTAGTCCTTGCTTTAGAAGTGGATTCCACCAAAACACTTCACTATTCTCTGTCCTGCTTCTCCTTCTCATCTTTCTCTATCCTTTCCCTATTTTGTCTCACAACCTCTTTTGTTATGCCAATGCTTTTTGCATACATTTCAACTTGTCTTTGAATCTTTCTCTTAGATTCAGGTTTCCAGAGCTCAACATGCAATTTCATACTAAGTTCAACATATGTGCCAAATCTCTCAACAGAGGTATCTTTTGGTTTTCTCAGAAGGTGTTGAGCATACATTTCTAGTATTTGTTCATCAACTTCATATCCCACGGGCATGATCCATACAGTCCTTGGTTCAATTGCTTCCATCAAGCATTGATCTGTTTCCACCATGAAGCAAATTGTATCCTTGTATTTTTCCACCACATATGTAGGGATTCTTTCCCTTGATTGCTTCATGTTCTAAAAATTCTTGAAATATCCCCAAAGAGCAGTCCTTTGGGCATTAGAGTCACCAATAATGTGCAAGTGCTCTCTGATTTGTATGGCAATAGGCTCATCACTAGTCCAACACAAGCTTTTCTTCCCAGGTAACTCATTTATGAAATAGAAGAATAAACACAGGGCCAAATGTATTTTTCTTGTCCTTCTTGATCTTGTTCAGATTCTCCATTAACTGGTTTTGTAGAAGCTCACACAAGTCATTGTCATCATTTTCTCTTAACATATGATAGGCATCATAAATGGCTGTACTAGATATAGAGTTTTCCCTGTTGGAGTGGTATATCTTATACTCAATTACCATGGATGCAAATTTGACATCCGGATCAGTTATATCATTTATTGTCATTGCCCTCTTATCAAACTTTGATCCAGTAGCTTTAGTCATAGTCTGATTCTTCACTGATTTTAACATTGGCAGTCCACCTGATGAGTTCAATCCTATTATGGTATGGATAGCATCCTTGGTGATCTTAAAGGGTTTCATCAACCACATGAATTCAGTATACATCTGACTCAGTACATACTGGACCCACTCATCTTCACTGAAGGATAGGAACCCAATAACCTGAACGAGATGTTTGACTTGTAGCACCTTATACTTAGGTTTAAGACCATGAATCTCATCCCTTAGATAATTCTTGAGCAAATCTACTAAGTTTGAATCCCTAAACTCATCTAAGCTAGCATGAATATAACCCCTAATATCTTCAACATGCAACACACCATGCAGAACATTTGAAAAGGCACCTAACGGATCGACCTCTATAGATTTGTGTGGATGGTTTTTGAATTTAGGTTGGGGCCTTTCATTGATGTCAACAACCAATGGAGTAGCCATATCCAGATATTGCAAATTTAGAGAGTTTCACAGAGAATACCTTGTTTCACCGGTTAGGGTTAGCTGTCAAATTCACTTTTCGCACTTTAACTCTTTGAAATCTCAGCTCAGGCACTCTTCTTCTTGTTCTCTTTGAATGCAAAGTGAATCAAATGTTGAGTAATGACCTTTTATGCTCCGCAAAACCTAATTCACCATTGTAATAAATGCTTTGCCCTAATACATCTGGTTACATTATTTCTGCATACTGTCAATCTTCAATTGCTCTACAATCAATAACATTAGCTTCTTTTCTTCCAGAATTTGCTTCAATAGATCTGGAATAGGCTTTTTTATCTTCATTCATCGTGCCAAATTCAGGCACCCACTTACTGGCAGGGGGAATTAGATTTTTAATGCAGGTCCCCCTGAGCTAGAGCTCCTGTTTCAATTCCCGGAGGAATTATCAGCACCAAATTCTAGTGCAGACCCATTCCCATCATTCATTTCACCTTTCTTCACCCATGTTTTGTTCATTTCATTCTAGATCTCATTCACATCAACTTTACCCTTGCCTTTATCTTGTCTCTGCATGTTTTGGTTTCTGTTTACCAGACCTTTTCTATCATTGTTCCTACTTCTGCAGAATCTTACAATATGATCAGATCTATTGCAATTAAAGCACACAACATTTCTTTGCTCATTTACTTGATTTCCTCTTGATCTATACTAATTAGCCATGTGTCCAAATCTATTGCATGCAAAATAGTTGTCATTGAAAGATTGACATTTCTTCTATTGTTAGAGTAGTTCATTATTATACTTCTGCATTCATTGGATCTATGACCATACCTTTTACAATTGAAGCATTGACTGGAGAAATATGGACCACTTTGATTCACTCTACTTCTGCACTAAGTAGCTCTATGACCAAATTTATTGCAATTGAAACAATTTCCATTGAAAGATGGATACCTTTGAGCATTAGGTTGGCTTACCGGAGGCCTTCTAGGATTCCTTCTTGGATTTCTTTGACCAAATCTAGAACTTTCACCTTTCTCATATCCCAGACCATGCTTATCATCTGCCTTCTTCTGACTATCAAGTAGTACCTCGAGTTTAGCTAAGCTTATCTTAAACTTTTCTTTGTATTCATTTGTAGCTTCTAGGTCATGCTTGAGAATGACAATTTGCTTTTCAAGTTGTTCCTAATTATACTGGGTTTCTTGTAGATCAGACTCTAGATGGCCAATTATTCTGTTCATTCTGTAGCACTCTTCTATTCTTTCTTTCAGAGGTAGATTTAGGTTTTCTTCAATCTTCTTCCTTTCCTCTATTTCCTTGGTTAGCCTCATCACTGCAAATTCCATTTCATGTTTTAATACAATAGCTTCTTTTGCCAGCTTCTCACATTCCTTTGATTTTTCCTTCAGAGCCTCATCCATGCCGTTGTCTTCATTATGATTTGCTAACCGTTGAAGTAGCTCCCTCCTCTTTTCCATGGATTTGCTCAGTTGCCCTTTTAAAGTCTGAATGAAATCCTCATCATCTTTAAGATTCTCTTTCAGTTCTTTGACTTTTGCTTTGGACTGATCAAGATCTTCTAAAGCAACTTGAAGTTGTTCATTGATGCCATCAGAATACCTGGATGAACCCATTGAAACACTTTCCTAGATCTTCCTCAAGCTGTTAAACTTCTTCCAAGGAACCTTGCTCTGATACCAATTGTTAAAATTAAGGAACACTGAGAGGGGGGGTGGATTAGTGTTCTGTAAAACTTATTATTTTATTCCTTTATTAATTTACCATATACATTCAAAAGAAGGAAAACAAAAACTCAAGAATAGCAACAACAAAATCATCACACATGAACACTAGGATTTTTACGTGGAAACCCAGTTAAGGGAAAAACCACGGTGGGGGTTAACCCACAAGATTTTATACTCTGTTAAAAGTATTACAAATGGGAAGGCACACTGCCTAGAGCTCATTGCTCAAAGGAGGCTCACTGGCTACAAGATTAATTACAAAGAGTTCACTTGAATACTTGAACTAAAGAATAGCATCTAATAATGCAAGATTACAGTTTTGGTTAGGATCAATATACTAACTTCACACACTTCATCTTTCACTGCTTTGTTTTACTGTTCTTCCATGATCTGAGCCTTAGATCTCTGCTTCGCACTTGATACTACCTTTCTTCGCACCTCTTATCTCATATTCACACATACATACCCCAAAATGCTTGCACCCATCAAGCATATATATCCGCAACATGAAATCACATCAACTACAGTCAGCCTTAAGAAAACTTAGAAACTTTTTCAAGATCACTGTTCTGTAAGATGAATCCATGCACAAACATCAATGCAGACCATAACTTATGAATTCGAGTTACCACAACTGTCGGCCAATACCACTGGATCTCATAAATTACTCAACCAACCACTTTTCTTAATCTGCACAAGGATCAAACACCAAGTCGGCTTGTTCTTTACTAGACTAAACTGGCTAACCAAAATCCGATACTCAGAAGCTTGCAACTTTCAATCCCTTCATCACTAGAGGCTAAAAATTTGGATTTAGATAGCTTGACATCCCTTAACATACCCTCAGATCTACAACACAATATGATTTACTATGGAGAAATACGGACCAAAATGCTGGACCCTGTCATATGCTCTGTTCCTATCTATCTGGACTTAGACAAATCTACAATCTGACTTCCGGTATGATCAAATGATACAATGTGGATGCATAAGATAGATTCAGTTGCCATCAATGACAACACCTGACATGCCTAACAATGTCTCTTGCCAACAAGGCATTGACTGTATCACCAAATTATTCACCTTCCATTGTGTACAACAGTTATGCGTCATTTACGATGTCTTCTTTGACCATATAAGGACCTATCCAATCTGGTCTAAAATTGCATCTTCCTCTAACTCTTTTGTCAATCAAATTGTCGATTCTAAGTGTATGCATGTGAAAATGAACTCAAAGTAACAAGCTAAACTAAGTTAACATGTTTCAGTCATCTCCAAATACACCTCATATTGAAAAAATAAAGGAATGCAAATAAGCAAGGAAATTAATCAATACTAGTTACCATGTAAACATTTGGTGTGATGTGCTCCTTTGATGTTGTGATGTAGGTGTCTCCTCAAAATGGAAGCATTACCTTGCTTCTCATGGAGTCTTGAAAATGGCTTGGGATGGGTTGGATTTATAGGATTTTGGGATGAGGATTGGATGATCAAGATTGATTTTGAAGATCAAGGGTGGAGGATTGTTGAGAGGCTTGGATTCATGAGCACTTTCCAAGTGGCAAGCATTGGTTGGTTGAGAAGGGATGTCCTTGGATTGAGAGGAAATCAGGGGTGGAAAAATAAATTGGATAAAGTGAAGGGATGGGATTGAAAGAGGACAAAAGGACTCTTGTACAAAGGACTATGACCATACCTTTGTAAGAGACCCATGTGGTCCTGTACAAGAGGCCATGCCTTTGTACACATGCGGGGATGTGAGGGTTTGACTAGGATTAGTTTAGGATAATGGAATGTGCAAGTATGAGGTTAGTTAATTAATTAGGTTTAGGTCACATAATAAAAAGTGTAGAAAATAGGGAATTAAATAAATTCCAATATTTATTTAATTCATAGGATGGGAAAAGGGGTATTAGATAAATAAAATTAATCTAATGTTTGGACTATAGGAAAAGGCTAAAAATGAGTAATTAATCATTCAGGGTAGGGATAGGTACAGATGCAGGTATCGAAGCAAGTAAGGATGAATAGTGAGTAGTACGTGAATAGTGATTTTGACAATAAAATATTGTAAAATCATGGTTTAAAGAGGTGATGGATAATTAGCTAGCTACACGTGTTTATTTAGTTAATTGTGGAGAAAATGCAGTTTAGGGATGAATAGTGTTAAATAGTGATTTTAAAAAAATCACTGTCGAAAAAGAGGGATTTGGATGGTTAATTGAATAAATGGTAATTTATCCAATCAGGGGGTTAAATTATGGTGTGACTATGTTTGAATTGTGTTGAGATGAAAGAGATGGACAATTTTAGGTTTCCAAATTTTGCCCCTCTTTGAGATGGTGTTGCATAGTAGCATCATTTCAAAGAAAAATAAAACATAGCGCTAGATAGGATGGAAGAAAATGGTAGGATTAGGGATAAAGATGCCCCATCCACTCAAAGCTACAGTGACAAGGAGGGGTGATGGTAAGGATGATGATAGGGATAATGCCCCCTCGAGAGGGTAGGCAGGTTTGAAGAACATTGTCATGCTCTTGAAAGGATGAAGATGGTTGGATTAGAAAGAAGAGAGTGGAAATTGAAAAAAAAAACACATGGATGGGTGGATAAGGTAGAGTGGATGCAAGGGATCAGAGGAAAGGGATGAGGGTAAGAAAATGATCGGATGAAAGGATGGGAGGGATGAGATGAAATGATTGGGGGGTGGAAAATGGATGGATGAAAGATGATTCATGACTCCATGGATTATTCATTATGCTACATTGATAAGTGAGAGCCTTCTTTATTTGATATGGCATGACATGTTATGCACCAAGGTATAAGGAACTAGGGTGACAATGTGTCCCATGCATAAAAGCCAACCGATAAGATCACAACAAACCCTATGCCATATAGCACCATGATATGGAAGACCATTATACCGCTGTGGCAGGTAGGTTACAAGGATTGATGTTGATGCAAGATAAAATATAATGCACACACACAAGGAGCACACATGAAAAAATATTCAAAGAGAAATGGTCAAGTTGAAAAACCAAAGATTGATTGACTGATGATGTTGGATTGTGTTGTTGACGGTAAGGACAATGATAATTGGGAATGATATATCCCAATAATGATGATGGATGATTTGGATCAACGGCTTGCATCAAGGCTGCAAACAAGACCATGGATGTAATTGGATGATTTTGTATATGTTGCTAGCGGGTGATGCACATTGATAAGGATTGTTCTTGCAATTTGGATACTAGGGAGATTTAGATATTTGGGGATTTAGATTTCTAGGAGGGAATGCATTAGTGTGTGTGTAGGTAGCCTTAAGATAGATACCAATGACAAGGGAAAGCCATGTCTATCAATGAGGCATGAGAGGATGGTGAGGATGAAGTGATAATATGACAATAGATAATAGATCAAATAGATTAGTGATAAAGGGATAATGATGGTTTGGGTAGGGTGATGAACTGATTGGGTGATATATGGGGGAATGGAGTGCTTAGACCATATTTATGGTATTAAAACCAGGACCTGTTATGGAGTAAATGTGGACACATGCCTTTTTACCTCCTAGTTTAGCTCCTAGGTCCTATTTATCTTATTATGAATTATAATTGATCATCCCAAAGAAAATATCCTGACATCCATATGAATTTAGGACCTTGGGCCCTTCATTAACCTTATCCCAAACTCAAAATGTGACCCTATACTTGGGCACCAACCGCCCAATTCCTCCCTGATTGCTTAGGGTAAATTAATGTTATGTCAGCCTAAGACCTTTAAAAATGTTCCTCTTTGTTGGATTTTGTGATTTAATTTCACGAATGTTAGTGGGAAAGCATATATAATTGTGTTTTTGAATTCATTATGAACTTAGATGGATATTACAAACTTATGATATTAGAGAAAAGAGCATTCAAGGCATCCATTGTGTTATTGTTGCAAATTTGGAATCATCATCCATCTCCTTATGAATTGAAGAATATTCATCCTCTTAAGGACTTCACCTCCAAGGTGACATCATCATTTATTTGAATCATTTCATCATTTGGATAATCTTTAGCCATTGCCCTACAAGGGCACGCTCTCTCTAACAACAGTGTTGGGAAAGCTTGAATGCTAACCTGGGATTTGACTGAGGCAAATCCCTAAACACCACAACCCCCAAACCCCTCTCTTGTCATCTTGTGTGCAGGTTACAGGTACAGGTTTCGAGGAAAGTGAAGTTGCAAGAAGGCAGTGCAAGAATCAAGGTTTTAGGATTTGATAGAAGTTCTGGAACATTCCTCTGAAAAGACTTGGGTGGTTGGCGCCCTAGTCTTCTTGTTTTTTAGGCTCTAGATCTAGATTTTGAGCATTAGTTACATCATCTTCTCAGTTCTAACCTCTGATAGATTCTCACTTCTAGACTTGGGCAGTTGTCAAATTCATCCTTCAACTTTGTAGCTTCTGTGAAATAGGTTCTAATATCTCCTTGGTCATCTTTGCACTTTCAGATTATGGGTTTCTGTTGTCTTTTGTCTGTTACAAGATGATTATCTCATAGCTAGGGTTTTACTCATACTTAGCCTAGTGTTTGATAAAAGTCTTGATTAAAACACATATTTCAATAATAAACAGAAGCACAAGATTTGTAGCTGAGTCCACCTTCTTCTTGGTTGTGATTTAGCTCAATCTTGTCCTTGAATGTTATTGTGGGAGAGGGTTTTGAACTAGTTTGTACACTTGCCATCATTCATCCTCTTTTCCCTATATAACATTTTGGTGAACTCGTAGCATCGAGAATTTGCATCTTTCTAAGTGTTGAAATCAGATCTTGCATTAATTCATATCATATTTATCATCCTACATTAAAAAATCTTGCATAAATTTGAAAAGAGTGAAAAAATAAGCATTCTAGGCTTGCATAAAGGCATAGTTTTGCATTATTTTCATTGAATATCATTGGAAACATTTAATTTTCTGATTTATACATCAGATTTGAGTCATACTACAGCAATAAATCATTTCATGCTATCTCATTTTGCATTTGAAGATCTCATTTGCTAGTGTTTTGTTGAAAACTTGCATCTTTTCCTATAACCTAGTTATTTGCAAATCTAGGGTTGGTAGTCAAAATCTTATTTCAGATTTTGCTGCTATCATAAACATTCACTCAAATCTGATTTTGAATTGTAGTGTTGCATCATTTGACATTCTTGCTTTCAACATTTCAATGTTTGTAATTACACATTGTGTATTTCAACAAGCATAATAGTTTAATACTTTTATTATTCTATTAGTTTGTGCATTGAGTGTTATAGGCCTTTGCATGAGTTGTATAACCCACTGACATAATAGAAACATCTTTGTAAGGAGAAGTCATAGACTAATGGGTTATAATTCTTTCAATAACGACTATAAGCAAACATCAGAAAGCCCATTGCACAACTACTTTACAAAGGGTGAACCAACATCTTTGCAAGATATCATAAACACTAATACAATGGAAGAATAAACTTTTCATGATGTTGAGGATGTGATTGATGTAGTTACACATATGCCTTATGAACAAATTAAGAACCTGGACAAACAACTAGTTGATTTCCAACAAATTGTAGAACGTGCACATCTAGCTCAAGAAATGGTACCTATTGTTGAAGGTATAAGAGGAATACTACAAGAAGGTCGAGAAGGTGTTGACATGCTCTGTGGATTATCTCACATAGTGGAACATAACATTATGCAAATAGCTAACCATGTGAATGCCATTGAAAATGTGTCAACACTGACATATATAACTTCACCAGTCTCGACACCCATACCAACTACTGGAATATCCACTTTTATATCATCAATTCTCACCACCAATCCACATGCTTGCTACCACTAAGATGGGAACCTCTACTGGAAATAATTACAAAGTTGTTGCATTCAATTATCAAAACTCAACACCCCATGTGTCCATACCATTAATGCATACCTATTCTCAACTACCTATCACCTCTACTCATTACCATCAACCCTATAATCTCATGATTGGACCACCAAATGCATCTCTCTCAAATTCACAAACCACCTCTTCACCTAATGATGCTCTCTTAAATCAACTTTTGTAGAGTATGTCTTCTTTACAACAAAAAGTGACAAACCTGACTAATGCTTCTTCTCAACCTACTCTACCAACATATCATGCTCGCATTCCATTATCTTATGTAATTCTAAGAACTCCAATGCCCAACAAATTTGAGACTCCTCTCTTTGAAAAGTATGGTGGTAAGGGTAATCTTAATACTCATGTGGCAGCATTCACCACAATGTGTAGTGATTTCTTCTTTGATGAGGAATTGTTAGAAAAGCTCTTTCCTCAATCTCTCAAAGATACTGATTTGGAATGGTTTTGCTCTCTACCTCCTAATTCAATAAATTCCTTCTCACATCTAGTTGACTAATTCTTGCAACACTTCCAAGCAAACATTGGTTCATTGTAAACAAGGTCCGAAAGAAAAATTAACAAAATTCATAAGTTGATATAAAGGCCTCATCTCACAAATACGATATCTGATTAAAGATGAGGATCTTCAGAAGGTATTCATTACAAATCTACAATTGAACATACGTGACAAGATATTGTTGATGAACACGTATGCACAGCTCTAAGATTACCAACTTTTGGCTGGTTAGTATGAGAATCATACCTCATCAGCTCCTTTTGGTCAATCCGTAGCTGAACCATCTCAAAATTCATTCAAGAAGAACAATAGGAATTTCATTAAGATCAATGAGAAACATTCAAACAATTTTCAATCACAAGTGTCCGCTATTCCAAAGCCTACTCAGGAACCATTTCAATTCAAATAGGAATAGAGACAATTTACTCCATTATCAGATTCTCTCCATTCGGTAATGACTCAAGTAGTGAACAACAATCTTTTGAAGCTTCCTCCTACTCATCCTTTCGAGAGTAGTAATCCACAAGGACCTTCATTTAATGCCAATGCTTATTGTCACTACCACCACTCTTCGGGACATGATACCAAAAGATGTATGCATCTTAAACATGAAATTCAAGACCTCGTCAATTCTAACATGATACAAGTTACCGATGTGAATGACAATGGAAATAAGTCAATAGCTCCTCTAAATCAAAATTTACAAATATTCATTGATCCTTTTCCTAAGCATAGCGACAATAATATGGTGGAACACAATACTGCAGATATTGAAGATGACTATCTTGACTATGATGGCATAGTTGGTATGTTAGAAGTGGGTAAGATGGTAAATGAAGATCTACCTCATCCACAAGGAAAATGTATTGTTGTCCTATTTTGCTTCCCAACCAAATAGCCCAAATCCATGAAATCTCTAAGTGTTTTCCCCTTTAGAAATGCAAGAAAAAACATCCCAAATCAACGAAGTCCAAAAAATCTTGACTCTTCCTTGTGTTATTAGTATTTTTGAAGTTTCAAAGTTTGAAGTTCTTCCCTTCATCATGCCATCCTAATCGGCTCCAAACTCTACTTTGTTCTTTGCAAAATCCTCTAAGTGCTCAAAGTTTGTTAGATGTCAAGGGTTGAACCTTCTTCCTTTCTTCTTCTTTTCTTTGTAAGACAAAAGGCGAAAGGCCCATATCCCGAGCTATGACTCTTTCTTTGGAGAATTCATCTAAGTGTTTTAGAGTTTTAGATATCAGACTTTTCTTCTTCCCTCTTCCTTTCCTTTTGGAAGGTGAAAGACGGAAGGTCCGAAACCTGACTTCTGCTAAACCGTCTCAAATAATGCTAAGAGTTTCAAACTTCAGCGATCAGTCCTTCCTTCTTCTTCCTTCTCATGGAACGTAGAAGACGGAAGGCCTAAAATCTACCGAAACTTCAAAAAAATGGATAATTCAGTGCTCAAACTTTCCTTCTTCCTCCTTCTCTGGGAAGACGGGAGACAGAAGGCCCAAGGCCTGAAATTCGTCAATATTGTGATCTACCTTTGTAAAGCGAAGCTTGAGGGGGGCGAGGTTCTCCTTTCTCCTTCTCTCTTGGAAGGTGGAACATTGAAGGCCTGAGGTTTGATCTCTGATGACTTCCATAAGCTTCAGATGCGAAGGGAAAAATAGGTTGGATTAAGGGTCAAGCTTTCAGCTCTAGTTGGAGTTTGTTGTTGAGCATTTATTGTTGCAGATGGGAGATCAAATGCAAAATTTTCAACACAGATACTTGTTTCTTAGCTACTTCAGAGAAGATATTTTCTACATTATGTCAAAGACAAAACAAATGTATCCAGGCATTCCTTTATGGAAATATCTTCTGACAGGCCCATAGGATGAATTTATTGCAGCATGGGCGATAGTTCTTTCTTGTTGACCACTCTTTCCTTCTTCCATGGCTGCTACAGTGATTTGCAAAAGATATATATGCATGTAAAAAAGATGTATTTCTGTTGGTTGGTTACGCTAGGTCACTTCCAGAGGCAGAAATTTCTTTGCAAGTTTGGACCTTGTGGTTTTCTCTAGAATTGGGCAGATTTGATGGACCGTGCTCTTTTGCTGAGCCTCTCATGTCTCTGCACCAATTCAACAATGAAGGAGAGTCTATCATTTTGTGTCTATTTCATGCATGCAATGAATTCTTCTTCTTTTGTAATGGCTATTTAGCCTCTATGATCAATATAAACTAAATTTTTACTCTCATTATTCTTGCACTATGTTTATTTGATAGATGTAAGCTATGTATTATGGATAAAATTATCCCTTTAATACTTTTTATCTCTCCACCTTAACCTCTATTTGAACCTCCATGAGTTTGTGTGATTTCCCTTTAGCATTTGAGATCATTACTATGTTATGTCAGCTGCATCCAAACACCCTAAATCTTGGTGTATCGCCTTTTCCTTTCTACACTCCTCTACCTTTTCCCTAGTGATCATTAGCGTAGGTTTAGTTGAATTCTCTGAGCCTTAAGCTCATAAAGAGGAACTGACCTTCTCTAGAGGTCTGATCTCACCTGCAAGGTTCCACACCTTGAGATCAGTAGCATTGTGTCATTGGAATGCTTGAACTAGCTTCAAGAAGGGTGCAATTTCATTTGACATGTATCTATGCTGAGGTTCCTCATTCATTATCCCTTTATGGATTGAGAGAATTGGAATTGAAACTATTCTAATTGTTGAAATAAAAACACATGCTAGAATTGAAACTATTTTATCACACAACACAAAATAAAGTGTTGGAATAAATCACTCAAAAATCAAAACCATTCAACCTTTGCTTCCACAATACAAGTGATGAGTCAAATATATGACACATTTATTTCATACTATTTCCTATTCTGAAAGACTTTGACAAAACATTATGGCATATATCTACATATTATTATAATTATGTTTTTCTTTTGGATGAATTATGCACATGTTTGGTTTTCATTTCCTTTGATGAAATCTCTTAACTTATTCACTTGAATTACACTTTCAAATGCATATTTTATGAGTTGTGGTACAAGTGGTTTCTATGTTTGCATGAGGATTACGGAAGCAGGATTTCCAGTGGTCTCCAAATCCCTCTCGAGCCCCTCTTTTTATGAAGAACCTGAACTCTAGATAGCTCCAGATGTTGTTACCCTTCAATAGAGTCATCCTCCCCTCGACTCAATGACTGTCACCAATCAATCCTAGGGATACCTAAAAGGTCCAGCAATGCAAACATGACCCACACCCCAATTAAAGCAGCTGAACAATCTAAATCTCCACGTCACCCCATTTCAGTGACTAATCGAAGAAGCTGCTAATTTGACCTCAGTTATAACTGAAGACACAACCACCAAATGCCATGCCATTTCAGGAAATCACTCAAGTTCACCAATAGCCAAGTTGATGCAAATCTTTGATCTCCAGTAAATCACAAAGGAATCATCAATGTAATAAATTAGAAACTAGTTTTAAGTCTAGTTTGTTGTAGTTAGAATCGTTGTTAGTCATTCCTTTCAATAAAGCTCAGATGTATAAGTAGGAGCACATGATCTTTTCTAAGTTAGTTCTAATTTTTATTAGATAGTTGTTCACCAGATTGTTTTGCCAGCAGTAGGAAAACTCCTTGTTTTCAAACATGTACTTTCATCCATCTTTTGGACTATGATTGAATATGAATGAAGGGGGATTTCTTTTGAAAGATTTAGTTGAGCCACAAGGATTGTCTCTAGCTGGGAAAGTAGGGCCTGCTTCCCCATTTCAGAGGAGATCTCTCGATATTTTTATGTTTTACTGTATTTTCCATTTTTTTCAATTTGTACTTGTGTCTATGTGATGTGAATATCCCTTTGTGTGTGATTGTCAGTTAAGTTGTTTCCAGCAAGATTGTTTTATGAGCTTTAGAGTGTGTCATTGTTGTAGTTTGACAAGTAAAAATAGTTTCTTCTTATTTACGTTTCCAGCAAGTGTGGTTACCTTCTAGCAAGTTAAAATAGTTCCTTTCATTGCAAGTGTGTTTATTCTTTAGCAAACTAGATTAGTTTCATTTATTGCAAGTGTGTTTATTTCTAGCAAAGTGTGTTTCTTTTTTAGCAAACTAGATTAGTTTCTTTCAATGCAAGTGTGTTTACTTTCAAGCAATGGATATATTTTCATTTCTATATGATCTTCCATTTCCATCAAACCAATGAACCAAGTTCCATCCACAAGCCATTCACCAAATCCCCCCATATCAAAGCATTATTGCAGACCGCTCCAGACACCTCCAGATTGATAAAAGTAAATGATGATGCATTAACAAACCTACTTCGACCCTCATCATTTTTGGCACTGTTGCAGAGGATAATCTACAAATCATTATAGGTTTAAGGTGTTGATAAGACTTTTGATCCATTAGTTTATGAGAAGACCTAGGGACACCTTAGGTTGATTCATTGAACAACCTATAGCAAATATATCTCTGGAGTCTAATTTGGAAGAACCTCCAGATCACTTGATCAATCAAGGATCACACCTAATAATAGAACATTCTCCTATCCGATCTCCATCATTCCTGAGAGAAATGAACCTCCTATGAAAAACATATCTCCTACATTTCTACCCACCTTTAGAGGAAAAAATTTAGAAGATCCAGACCAATTTCTATTTGAATTCAAGGTCCTCTGCCAAACTTATAACTACGCCATAGATAACCAGAAATTATAATTGTTTCCTTCCACTCTTAAGGAATCGACTTTACGATGGTTCATGGGTTTGACTGCAGATTCTATCACCACCTGGGAGGAAATGGAAACTATTTTTCTTGATAAATATCAGGATTATTTTAGAGTCAGGGATCGAAAAGATGAACTTTTTCGCATGAAACAAATGGACGATGAAAACTTAAAAGATTATGTGGATAGATTTTTATTTGTCCATAGGAGGTGTGGAAACAACCTAGATGAAGAATTAAGTAAGACTATCTTTCTAAGAGGAATTGATGATGAGATCAGAGAAGCATTAAATTTGATGGGTAAGGGAGATATTAATAAACAAACTTTTGTAGAAATTGTAGAAGTTTGCAGAAACTATTCTTGCACAAGAGCAAGCAAAAGAATTTTAAAAAGGGGAAGTACCAATGATGTTACACAAGTAATGGAAGAACTAGCAAACCTCAAAACTGACATCCTACTTCATTTGAATAGCACTTTGGATGGCATGCAAGCTAGTAAGAAGAACATTGAACCCTTAGCTATTTACTGCCCTCACTGTAGAGAGAAACATCCACTTAGGGAATGTCCCTTGAATCAAACTGAGTTGTGTAAAATTTGTGAGAAAAATCACACTACAAATGAGTGTGGCCTACTTCCTAAAATAAAAAATAGATTGAAAAAGGTTCCAACGGATGAAGAAGAGTTGAATTTTATTGGCCAGAAACAACCTAATTATGGGTTTAATCAGTTTCAAAACCAATATGCTCCAGGGGAAACTCTTATAATGGACCTTGGGGAATGCAAATGCCAATGCAATGGGGTCCAGCATGGCCTCAACAAGATTGGACAAATCAATCTTGGACTAACCCTCAATGATCAAATCAACAACAATATCAACAACAGTGGGCACCTCAATACAACCAGAGGAGATTTGGAAATCAAACTCAAGATTTACTCCCTGGACCCTCACAACCTGCAAATTCAAACTCTAATGAATAGGTAAGCCAACCATCGATGCCCGCTCAACTAGTTTCGAATCCCAAGAATAATAGGCCACAACAACAGGTGTACAACACAGACCCAAATACAACCACCTTGAATTTGGTTGAAATTAATGACATCCAACTTAGGTCAAGAAACATTCTTGTAACCATCCCTATGGAGGAAGTCACTAAAGAAGAAGTAATCCCCGAAGTGGATACATCAAAATAGAATAAGAAAGCTGAAACAAAGGATTCAAAAGAGATTTTGAAGGAGGCCTCTGTCCCATTTTTAGAGAGACTAAAATAGGTCCCTTCGAAATCTAAAGTAGACCAACTTTCACAAGATGACTCTTAATTACTTAAGGAACTAAGAAGGATGCACATCAAAGTCCCTTTGTTACAGGCAATGAAAGATATTCCTGAAATAAACCAGACCATTAAAAGTTTGTGTCTAAAACTTCCAATTAGAAAACAAAAATTAACCAATACCATTCAAGTAGATGGGAAGCTTGCCGATGTTCTATCAGGCAAACTAATCCCTCAAAAATATGGGGATCCTGGGAGTCCTGTCATTACAGTGGAAATAAAAGGGGTTTTGGTTTCAAATGTTCTGATCGATCTAGGAGCTGCCATTAATGTAATGATGTCAGATACTGTAGAAGCATTAGCACTGACACATGTCCAGCCAACATCAACAGTGTTACAATTGGCCGATCTATCTATCACAAAACTAGAAGGGATTTTAGAGGATATCATAGTTACTGTCAATACCTAGGATTATTTAGTTGATTTCCTCATCGTTCAAACCAGAAAAAAATGTATAGGGTACCCAAAATACTAGGTAGGCCTTGGTTGTCTACCGCAATAGCTCTTATTGATTGTCGATCAAGGAACATGACCATTTCAAATGGGAAAACCTGAAGGAACTTTCCATCTATCTTGCAGTCAAACCATTCCTATATTATGAAAATAAGCCATTGATAGATGATCTAATAGATTCTGATGAAGAGAATGCCTCCTCATTAGCAATGGTAACAATCATAGAACATTTAGACAAATGTAATGAGGAATACAAAGAACTGGAGTCAAACAGTAAAACCTCTCTATACAGTGTCACTCAACAAGAGGTCTCTGGATGGCTCTAGAGAGATCTGAGAGAATCATTCAGGGCATTCCATTGTCCCTATTCTGAACAAATTGCCTCCCACTTAAGTTATCAACAAGTGAAAATGTTACATCAGATTGTGCCTCACCTTTATCTGCTAAACACTCTACTAAGTCCTTACAAAGACATCCTTTGTGTTCATAATGGCACAAAGCAAATCACTGTATGAACCAACAAACAACTATCTATCAATAGTTGGTTAACAGAGGCAGAAGAATTAGGTTGACAAAACTTTTGCAGAATCATACAGAGGCTTTTGCATGGGAATAGAAGGACATAAAAGGAATCCACCCCAGTGTGTGTACGCATCATATTTACATAGAAGATGTCTGTCCTGTTAGACAACCACAACAAAGAATTAATCCAGCCTTGAGAGATATAGTGAACGAAGAAATAGAGAAACTATTGCAAGTAGGCTTTATCTACCCCATTTCTGATAGCTAGTTGGTATCACCATTGGTTATTGTACCAAAGAAAAATGGCAAGTGGTGAGTCTGTATTGATTATAGAAGATTAAACAAAGCCACTAAAAAAGACTATTTCCCACTTCCCTTCATTGATCAAGTGCTAGATAACCTGGCTGGTAGCCACTATTTTTCATTCCTGGATGGATTTAGTGGCTACAATTAGATCCAGGTGGCTCTGGAAGATCATGATAAGACTACATTCACGTGTCCATGGGGAATGTTTGCTTACAGAGTTTTGCCCTTTGGATTATGCAATGCACCAACTACGTTTCAACGTGTTGTGTTAGCAATTTTTGTAGATCTAGCAAACACATGCATGGAAGTTTATATGGATGATTTTATAGTACATGGGAAAACCTTTGATGAAGCCTTGAATAGTCTAAACAAACTACTTGAAAGATGCAAAGAACATCAATTGTCCCTAAACCATGAGAAATGATTTCTTATGATGACTGAAGGAATTGTACTTGGTCACCATATCTCACAGGAGGGAATGAAAGTAGATCCAAAAAAGGTTGAAATTATTATTAAAATTCCCCCTCCTCAAACCCAAATAGAGGTAAGAAGCTTTCTAGGACATGCTGGATATTATAGAAGGTTCATTGAAAATTTTAGTTGAAAAGTTGATCCTTTGTTCACTTTGCTTAAAAAAGACTCTGAATTCAAATGGACACCACAATGTCAACAGTCATTCGAAACTATCAAAAGTGCCCTCATGACAGCTCCAATAAGTAAAGGACCAAATTGGAATGAGCCATTCCACATTCACATGGATGCCTCCAATCAAGCTATTTGAATAGTGCTAGGACAACTAAATGAATCTAGAGGAATGCATGCAATATATTACATCAGAAAAAACTTAAATCTTGCAGAGAAAAATTACACAACTGAAAAAGAATTTCTGGAAGTAGTTTATACTATCAATAAATTCCACCACTACATCATAGGCTATAAAATTTTCATACATACTGATTGTGCAGCTATAAGATACCTAATGAATAAAGTAGTGGTAGGAGGTAGAATTATCAGATGGTTGTTGTTATTGCAAGAATTTGATATAACCATTGTTGATAAGCCAGGAAAAGATAATGTTGTTGCTGACTTTTTATCCAGATTAACTGTGTAGGAAAATAGTGAACCAGTGGATGATGCATTCCTGGATGAACATTTGTTTTCCATATCCATGCAATCTCTGTGGTTTGTAGATATAGCAAACTAATTGGTTTCAGGCAAATGCCCATACCATTTTAATTCAAAAGAAACCAAATGACTAGTTCGAGAGAGATCCAGATACAAATGGGTAAGTGGTCTCTTATTTAAAAATTATTTTGACCATGTATGATGTCGCTGTGTACAAGAAATAGAAGTGTATGATATAATTCGAGCATGCCATGTTAAACCTTCTGGTGGACACTTTTCAACCCTCTAGACGTAACATAAAATTTTGGGAGCAGGATATTTTTGGTCAACAATGACCAAGGATATTCTACATTATGTCAAGCACTATGATCAATGTCAGCAAATGGGACATCCAACTTCTACCACATAGATGTCGCTTCATCCTCAAGTAGTTCTCAAACCATTTGAAAAGTGGGGAATAGACTTTGTGGGACCAATAGATCCACCCTCTAAAGGAAATCACTACATTATGTTTTGCATCGACTATGCCACTAAATGGGTTGAAGCAAAGGCACTACCAGCAACAAAGGAGGAGAAGGTTGCAAATTTTCTGTATAAACACATTTTGCAGAGATTTGGAGCACCTTGAGTTCTTGTTTCTGATCAAGTACCACAGTTCATGTCTACTATGATCAAAGCATTCTTGGAAAAATATCAAATCAGTCATAGGAAGCCCTCTCCATATCATCCTCAAAGCAATGGTCAAGTAGAGGCGACAAATAGAGAACTGGAGAACATTCTTACAAAAACCATTTCAAGAAAAAGAACAAATTGGGCTGAAAGAATGAGAGAAGTTGTTTGGGATTACAACACCACATGGAGAACCACCACTAATTTCACACCATATGAATTAGTCTATGGAAAACACCCAGTGTTGCCTATAGAATATGAGGTGGAAACATTGAGAACAACACTCAAAGTGGGTATAGATTTAACTAAAGATCAACGAAATAGAATGATGTAGCTGAACATATTGGAAGAAATGTAGATAGAAGCACTATAACATACCGAGTTGATCTAACATCAGAGGAAAGAATGGAACGACAAGCACATTATCAGTAAACAGTTCAAGCAAGGAGATTGGGCCCTATTATACGACTCCAAATATCAAGATTTAAAGGGGAAGCTGCACAGTAGATGGTTGGGGCCCTATGAAATCAAAGAAACCTTCAGCAATGGAGCTGTTCAGTTAGTTCTAGTTTTTCTTAGTTGTTCACCATATTGTTTTGCCAGTAGTAGGAAAACACCTTGTTTTCGAACATGTACTTTCATCTATCTTTTGGACTATGATTGAATACAAATGAAGGTGGAATTCTTCTAAAAAATTTAGTTGAGCAACGAGGATTATCTCTAGCTGGGAAAGTAGGGCCTGCTTCCCCATTTCAGAGGAGATCTCTCAGTATTTTTATATTTTGTTTTATTTTCTATTCTGTTCAATTTGTACTTGTGTCTATGTGATGTGAATTTCCCTTTGTGTGTGATTGTCAATTAAGTTGTTTCCTGTAGGATTGTTTTATGAGCTTTAAAATAGATTTGTTACTCAACAACATGGTCATATTCAGAGTGTGTCATTGTTGTAGTTTAACAAGTAAAAATAATTTCTTCTTATTTACATTTCCAGTAAGTGTGGTTACTTTCCAGCAAGTTAAAATAGTTCCTTTCATTGCAAGTGTGTTTATTCTTCAGCAAACTAGATTAGTTTCCTTTACTGCAAGTGTGTTTATTTCTAGCAAAGTGTGTTTATTTTTCAGCAAACTAGATTAGTTTCTTTCAACACAAGTGTGTTTACTTTCAAAGCAATAGATAGATTTTCATTTCTGTATGATCTTCCATTTCCATCAAACCAACGAACCAAGTTCGATCCACAAGCCATTCACCAAATCCCCCCATATCAAAGCCTTATCGCAGACCGCTCCAGACACCTCTGGATTGATAAAAGTAAATGATGATGCATTAAAAAACCTACTCTGACCCTCATCATTTTTAATTAAAAATGTCAAACCAGAGTGGTGTCCATGGCGATATGCAAGAGGGAGAAGAAATCATTTGCATGACATTCTTTTTCTACAAACAAAATTGAAAGCAAATGCATGAAATAAATCGCTGCAACCAAATCTAATCTAAGAGCTTGTAAATGAAATTGTTGGAATCAAATCTATCCTAAGAAACTCGTGAAGGAAAATATTGGAAATGTAAATAACAGGGAATTGAAAGATTGCTGGAAAAATAAACTAAGGAATGAAAACTACAAATAACTACACTATTGCTGCTAAAATACTATACTATATTATTTCATAAAATTCTTCCCCATTTGACTCCTTGATTACAAAAAATTTATAGAATTCTTATTCTCAATCAATCCACCAAGAATGCGGATCTGAGATCCTATTCTTGGGGAGAAAAACTAAATCTTCTTCCTCTGATTTTGGTGCCTTCTTTCATGCCACTTTTATTTCAGTCAAATTCAGTCACGAATTATGCATTTATTTTGATGAATCTTTTCAAACAGTTTATGGGTTTTGTTCCCCTCATTCCCATATTCTTGGATCATTTTTAAATTCTAAATTTCGTTAAGAAACGAGAGAGATATCACCGTTTTACTAAGACTACATTTTTAACTTCCTCTTTTCGTGGTTCCTTTTAGGAAGTTTTCTAGCATTCCAACTTGACAAAATTTATTCTTTAGTTAGCTAATTGTTGATTACAAGGTAAAATATGTAAATAGCATTAATACATACAATGACACTAATTATGCAAAAGACATGCTTTTATTTAGCTAATAGATGAGACATTTTTTTGTCTCATCAACAAGTTCAATGGAGTAAACTAGTGTTATTTCACAAAGGTGAATTTTTCAAGAACATAACACTTTTTGGAATTTTCATAATTGAAGAACAACTTGTAGGTATATAGTGTGAGAGGTTTCACATTAATCACATCTCGGCCTCAATATACTATCCACAAGGAAATGGTGAAGCTAAGGCAACAAATAAAACACTCAAAGCAATCTTGGTAAAAATCATAAAGGAATCCAAGAGGGATTGGCACATGTAGTTATACCCTACCCTATGGGCCTATAGAACTAGCGTGTACACCCCAATTGGAACAACACCTTAGCCCTCACTTTTGGGTCAGAGGCGGTCTTACCGTTAGAAGTTGAATTACCTAGCTTAAGGGTATCCTTACGAGGCAAGCTAGATAATGAAGAATACCATGCAATGAGGTTAGTTGAATTGGAGATGATGGATGAGAAATGATTAAGGGTAGTACAAAGACATGATTCTTACCTTGCATGGATAAAGAAGCAATATAATAAGAAAGTTGTGCCAAGAACCTTCCAAGTGAGAGACCTGGTACTTAGTGTCGACACCTAAAATTGTCCATCTCTTTCATATCAACATAATTCAACCCTAATCACACCATCATTTAACCCCCTAATTGGATAAATTACCATTTATTCAATTAACCATCCAAATCCCTCTTTTTTGATAGTGATTTGATCAAAATCACTATTTAACACTATTCATCCCCAAACATCCCTAAACCATCCTTAAACTATATTTTCTCTATAACTAATTGAATAAACACATGTTTAGATAGTTAATTATCCATCTGCTCTTCAAATCATGATTTTACAATATTTTATTGTCAAAATCACTATTCACTATTCATCGGTACCTACATTTGTGCCTATCCCTAGCCTAAATGATTAACTAATCATTTATTATCTTTTTCCTATAGTCCAAACATAGATAAATTTTGTTTATCTAATACCCCTTTTTCCATCCCATGAATTAAATAAATATTGGTATTTATTTAATTCCCTATTTTCTACACTTTTGATTAGGTGACCTAAACCTAATTAATTAACTAACCTCTTACTTGCCCATTCCATTATCCTAAGCTAATCCTAGTCAAACCCTCACATACCCCCATGTGTACAAAGGCATGTCCTCTTGTACAAGACCACATGGGTCTCTTACAAAGGTATGGTCAATGTCCTTTGTACAAGAGTCCTTTTGTCCTCTTTCAATCCCATCCCTTCACTTTATCCAATTCACTTTTCCACCTTTGATTTCCTCTCAATCCAAGGACATCCATTCCCAACCAACTAATTCTTTGCACTTGATAAGTTCTCATGCATCCAAGCGTCTCAACAATCCTCCACCCTTGATCTCCAAAATCAATCTTAAAGATCTAATCCTCATCCCAAAATCCTATAAATCCAACCCATCTGAAGCCATTTTCAAGACTCCATGAGAAGTAAAGTAATGCTTCCATTTTGAGGAGCCACCTAAATCAAAACATTATAAGAGCACATCACAACAACAAAGGTTTGCATGGTAACCAGTATCGATTAGTTTCCTTTCTTATTTGCATTCCTTTATCTACTCAATCTGAGGTGTATTTGGAGATGAATAAAATAGGTTAACTTAATTTATCTTGTTTCTTTGAGTTGATTTTTACATGCATACATTTGGAACACACGCTGGGACCCCCTACTATCCTTATCTAACCTCTTTTTCTTGTCAAGAGCTTGTTTTGAAGTTACAGGTCCCGTTTTGGCTGTTCTGACACAGTTTAGTGAATCTATCTATAGTTGAGAGGATTAGTCACCTGCTTGGGTGGATTTGTCTTATGCCTAGATTTTGTTCCCTACATCTAACTCTTCTTCAGTAGATCTATAGGTGTTTGGGTAGATCTGTACATGTTTCAGCAAATCTGTTTCTTAGGCAAATAATTCACCTTCAATCTTCCCTATACTTCTCCCATCATTTTCTAATATTTCCATCATTATGTTTTCTAATGGGGGTCCATTTTACATAGGGTTATAATGCTAAAATTTCCTCTGATCATTTAATTTCAACAAAATTCTAATCATTTTCTTAAAAAATCTTTTTTCAGGTCCTGAACTCGAATCAGCGACCCTATCTTCAAATTAGTAGATCTGTTACCTGCTTTAGTGGATCTGCCAGTATAATCTAAGCTCTTCAAAGGATTTTTCTTTGTTTCAATGGATCTATCCTGTGTTTGGATAGATCTATCATGTCATCAATTTTTTGCATTTTTCTTCAAATATGTACAATCTAACCACTGAATCTTAGAATCTTATCCATGTTCCTTGGCATCTAACATCATTTTGTGTAGATTACATTAGTCCAAGGCTCATTATTCAACTACTAACCTTATGGTCTTGTAGCACACAATTCAAAGGACTCATATTTTTCCACTAATCTAGGAGCATCTATTTTGGGGTTAAAAAGAATCATTATTATTTTTATTTGGGATCAATCAAGGTATATGCTCTCCCCTTACACTTTGTGTTATCTTGGGGTGAAAAAAGCCTTGATTTGATCTAATCTTGTTATCATTGTTAATCCCAAGGTCCTTGGTGTGTATGCTCTCTCCTTGCACTTCATTCAATCTTGGAGATAAAAAACACCTTGGATTCTATCCTCTAGGGGGTTACCTTGGATTTAATCACCAAGGAGATGACCTCAACCCTCATGTTCTGACATGCTATACAAATTTGGAAGAGAATCGAAAAACTCTTCCATTTGGGGACATTTGTCATTTTGGTGAATCTTGCAAGAACTTTATACCTTTCAAAGTGAAGGAGAGTGGGTTACCCTCTCACACCATGCCATTGGACATACCCCTCATTTCACTGACATACGTCGATATTTTAGTGTGGTGCAAGGGTTAGCATCAACCTTGAAGTTACTCACCATGTACCTCCTTGATATGAGAGAAGTTTTCTTTGGGCAAGTGTCAAGGCCTCCAAGGAAAGGGATAGGGTGAGCACTTCCCACTCATTCCATAACTATTCACTCTTGAAAGGTATGAGTGTGGTCCCGCACTAGGATTCAATCCCACTTGAATAATCTAGGGTGTTGTGTTTTACAAGTCTTTATCATCAAAACCTGTGACCTTTCCTTAATCCAAAATCCCCATCCTTTGCAAGAATTGTGCATGTATGTGTGTGTATTTTATTTGTAAAGTTTCCTAAGGTCAAGCACGTAATAATCCTTAATCACCTCCTTAATCACCCATCTTAATCCAAATCCAAATCATCCATCTTCCTAATCCAAGTCATCCAAATATAATTTCCTCTTAATCCACATTATCATAATCCAATTTCTTCCTAATTCACCTTATCTTAATCCAATTCCTCCTAATCACTCATCCAAATATCCTAATCATCCTAATAATCTTCCTAAACCATACTAACACATCCATAATACATCACCATTAGACCCTAATCTCAATCAAATTTCCTAATATAATCAAGGTCCTAATCCTAATCAATCATATCCACCTAATCCACTATCTAATCACTATCATCATCCCAATTCAATCCCCATCACTTGAGATTATTTGGATTCCCATCTTTGAGCTTAATCCCATCTTATCATGCTAATCCCTTTCTAATACAATATCCATTATCTTCCTAATCCATTATATCCATTATCCTAATCATCTCACTCCCATCCTAATCCAATTCTTCATCACCATCTTAATCCAATCTTAATCATAACCCACTTCTCCCAATCCAATGTCTTAATCCATTATCCAATTGAAATCCTTTCATTATCACCCTAATCCAATCCCTTATCACTCATAATTTACATCACAATCCTCATCAAAATCCATTATCCTAATCATCTCCTGCTATCATTGTCCTAATCCAATTATTCATCATCCCTAATCATCTCATCCAAATCCCCTTATTCTTAATCACATTATTGAGCTTGCCCCCCTCATCCATTATCCATCATAATCCATTACATTATCCAATCATAATCACTCCATCCCTAATCATAATCATTATCATCTACTCATCCATCCATTCCTAATAATCACCTAATCCAATTACCCTTCATCTAAAATAAACCATCATTTATTCCTCTATCCATCCCTAATCAAAATCCAATTCCAATCCTTAATCAAAAAAATCATCATTTGAAAATCAAAATTTGGTTAAAGAGTTAACCCCCTTCAACCCTCTACATATCCTAATCACCATAATTTCATCCAATACCTAATCATCTTCCTTCAAATATCATCCAAAGGGCCCTTGGCCTAGTCCTTAATCAAATCAAATCCAATCCAATCATCTAATGGGCCCTTGGCCTAATCAAAATCAATCCCAATTAATCCAAATCCAACCACAATCAAGTGTCATATATCGTTGACCTTAATTAATCAAATCAAATAAAATGCATCCTAGTATCAAGTGTCATATATCATTGAACTTGATTAATCAAATCAAATCAAATGTCATATATCGTTAACCTTGATCAATCCAATGCCAATTAATCCAAGCTCCCATTTAATCCAAAATCCAAAATCAAATTCATCTAGTTGTCTTACATCACATCATCCTAAATCCTAATGGAAACCAATCATGAATCCATCTATTTTAGATGATGATGATAGCCTTATTGAACAAGCTAAAATAAAAATCCTTGATGAAATCCTTGCAAGCAATCTTTCCATAAAGTATCAATGCCCATCCACAAGCCTGCAAATACCCTATGAACATGAATTAGCTAGCACAAGATACACCTCATGCCTCATTGCATATCCTATGGTCATCCGTATACCACCCTTGACAAGGGAACTCCATTCTATCCCTCAACCACATCACATTATCCATTCTCGTATGAGGTCCCCATCACCTCCATCCCTTATCCACATCCTTCATATCCTTATCCCTCCTATCCAAATCCACCATCTCCTTACCCATCAACCTCACCATCTACTTCGTCATCCAATACACTATCCAATTCTCCCATTAAATCCAAATCATCCTTTCTCCAAGGACTCCTCACTAAGAGCATCAATAAAAATCATGAAAATAAACTTGTGGTGTCACGCCATCCCACTCCTCCCCAATCACCCAAGTGTGTCATTGATGACCTCATCACTCACCTCGCACCCATAAAAACCAAATCACCACCCTCCTCCATTCTATCAAATGTATTATCCAAAATATCACCCACTTCTCCATCCACACCATTTAAGGAGCCTATTCAAATGCTTGGAACTACATGCTCCTCCTCCACCACACCATCCACGCAAATCTGGCTATGTCAAGAGCCTAGTCCAAAGTATGTGGAAACATCCACCCCCTTCCTAATGATGATCCAAGCATCCCATCTCTTACTATTCCCAATCTTGTACCATCACCTATTGCTCCCCCATCATCCCCTATCAATCCTTTACCATATCCTATTGACCTTTCACCATCGCCTATTAACCCCATGCCAAATCATTCTGATGAGGTCATCATAGTTCTATTAATTCATCACCATTTACTTTATCAATTCGGAGGTGTTTGGAGTGATTTGTGGCAAGTTTTACTTGATTGGGGGTTGAAGTATGGATTTGAGTCTAGGTAAATTGAAAGAATAGTGTTGGAATTAAAACTATTCTAATTGTTGTAATAAACACACATGCTGGAATTGAAACTATTCTAATTTCTGAAATAAACACACATGTTGGAATTGAAACTATTCTAATTGCTGAAATAAACACACATGTTGGAATTGAAACTATTCTATCACACAACTTGAAATAAAGTGCTAGAATAAATCACTCAAAAATCATAACCATTCAACCTCTACTTCCACAATACAAGTTCAACAAAGTAAACTAGCTTTATCTCACAAAGGTTAATTTTCAAGAACATAACACTTTTTGGTATTTTCATAATTGAAGAACAACCTGCATCTATCTAAATATTGAATCACACACACATAATACACATTAACTAATTCTAACACACATAAAGAAAGTAAGAAAAACATAAAGATGTACCAAGAGATCTCCTCCTGTGAGTAAGCAGACCCGACTTACCAGCAAGAAGGATCCTCCTGTGCTAAAATGACTTCAACAAAAATTCATCTTTAATTGCATTCAATCAAAACCCAAATGGGCATGGATACACGATGAAAACAAGAAAAATCTCCTTTCAATAAAACAATAATTCAAACTTAAAACTAGAACTAACTCTAAGAATCTACCAGGCTCATACTTATACAATCGAGCCTTTATTCATTGAAATAACTACACTAAACTTAGCTATAGCAAAACTTGGACTTAACCAGTCACTTAGTCATATCTTCAAAAGTTCCTTTAATTTGAAGCTTCAGATAAGATTTTGAATCGAGCATGATTGATGATAATCAAATATGTTTTAGATGGTGTGATCGTGAACTGGGAAGTCACTTTTAGTTATCTTAAACCAAAATAACTTTGAACTAGAGTTCTAAATTTTTCAAGGAATTGCAGCACTAGAATGGATAGTTGGAGTTGTCCGCGAGACTCATCATTGGGGTTCCAAATAAGTGTATTTTTTTCTTCAATAATCATCAACTCAAGGGGAGGATGATTCCTTTGCAATGTTGTGGGATTTTAGAGCCATCTGGAGTTTGGGCTCTTCATTAGAAGGGCCTCTCTAGAGGGATTTGGAGGCTTCTAGAAAGCTTCGTGTTGTAATCCTTATGAAATCAATATATAACTTTGATAAGAAATCATTATAGACTAAAATTTAAAGAAGAATTTATAGTAATTGTATATGCCATAACATAGTATCAAGGTTTTTGGAAAGACTTATGCAGAAATTAAAATAGTCATTGATTTGTCTCATCATCCGCCCATGCTGAATCCCAACCATGTCCTCATGGTGAAAGATGACTAAAATCTTCATTAGTCACATTCTTCTCCTCCAATATCTAGCAGCAATCATAGTCATATACTTTGTAGTTAAAAATATTCTTCCCTTTAGCTGCAAATTCATCATTCTTTGTGACCCTTGCATACCATTTTTCTGCTTTCTATTGTTGAATTGGTCCTTATGAACTGAGGAGAGGGGTTGATATTAGTAAGAGTGGCGGACAAAACCTCATTCCAACCCAATTCTTCTTCCATTCTTGGATGAGAGTGACCAATTTCTCTGTCCTTGAAAACATCCATCTTAGATTAAGCGGGGAGATAGGCTCTCGACATTTGAAGCAATCAGGCAAATCCTCATAACAAAGAATACAGCCCTGAGATGCTAAAGAGGGGAGAACGTTGGCAACTTCTTAGAAATCTACAATGTAGGAGTTTAAATTATCCACATATTGGTCCTTTATACCTTGCTTTTAAACTTGGGCTTTGAAAGCCTTGCTATACCATGTGGTTTTAGGGCATTCATGCCTCATCATAAGACCAATGTTTCTGGCTGCTATGTTGTACTCCTCCATTCGATCCTCCCATTCCCTATTATTTATTAAAAGAGCAAGATAGCTCCAGAATTAGAGTTCCCCCACATATAAGTTTAAAATGGAAGTATTAACATGACCCATGATATGCCCATGCTGAAAGAATTCACATAGAAGATTTCGTTGCTCTTTAGGGTTTTGCATGTAGGTTTCCATGAAGTCTTTATCATTTTTGAAATAAAAGGGTAAATTGTAGCTAATGCATAACAACTTCCACCACAGGAATTGTTCCCTAGAGAATAATGCATACACACCTGAGGGCTACTGTTGTGCCAAAAGGGTTTCCCCTATTTCACTAGCAAGGGCAATCCTTTCTTTGGCTACAACTTTCTCTACTTGGATGGTCTCCAAATCTCTCTGGAGCTATGTATTCTCCTTTCTGAGCTTAGCATTGTCCTTAGATAGTTGCATGTTGACTTCATAAATTTGTAATACTATTGGAGCAAGGGCAGGTTGTGCTGGCCATTGGGCAAGAGTAGCAATCTGGGTGTCTTTCCGTGCAATCTAGGCTTTCTACTGCTCCAAGTCTTTTTGTAGTTTGAAAACTATTTTGTCTCTTTCTTCTTTTTCTTGAGAATCTTTCTATAGGTTTTTTTCTTGCTCTACATCCCTAGTCCTCAATAGCTGAGTCAAGGTTTCCAAATATTTTTGGCATTCCCTTAATTCATGCTTAGCCTTTGAATGGGCTAGAGCATGGAGGGTTTGTTCTTCTTCCTCACCTCTAGTGGCAATATTAACTTGTGGTTCTTTCCCTTTCCTCTGGAGAGGTTTAGAGGTTTCCTCTTCTCTTTGTGCCTCAGGGGTGGAGAGTCTTCTTGAAATTGTGGCTACCTCCTGCCCTGCTTCAGTCCTCCCTTCATCATTTGACAAAATGACAAATGTTTTGGTATGGCATGTTGGTGCAGTGGTGGAGGCAACAGTTTCTTCACCTTTCTCTTTTTGGGTGGATTGCTACACAATTCTCCATAGCCATTTGAAATGTTGTACCACTAGCTCCACAAAAACTGAAACAACATAAGTATAGGGTTTCTTGGTTTTCTTTTTCTTTGGTTTGAATTCAAGGAAATCCTCCCATTTTTCTTGACCATCTTCCTGTTAGATGAAGTGTTGTTTGATAATCAAATAAATCAAACTATGATGGTTGATTTGCCCATCATTCCTTTTTACCTTAGCCATCATGTTTAGCAAACATTTGTGTAAATAAGCAGGGAGATTTACCAGGCAGTCGGGTCTGTTTTCTCCATGCTATAAGTGAATTAAAATGTGCATACCAGGACCCAAGACAACCCCATACTATCCTTTACAAGTGAAGAACTTCATGATCCACATGACCACAGTCCTCCATGGTTCTTAGAGGCTGGTCCTTTCAATTCCCTTAGTTGCCCCTTTGCTAACAATGTACCGTGGCAAAGGCTCCTAAGCAACATAGAAGCTTTGAATTAATTCTTCTTATGAGGATTTGGTTTGAAACAAATCTATTCCTACTTCTAGTATTTCTAAAATCTAGCTAATAACAACACAGAGTACAAGAATCCTTACCCTTTTTACAGTAGACAAGGTTCGGTTGAAGTTAGTGATGAACTCCCCCACCAATTCCTCCTTGTAGCCTTCAAATTTATGGAGAAACCCCAACCAGCCCACCTGTACAAAGAAATTAGCATTGGCCCGATCCAAGGCTGCATTTTCTATTATGCCTTTTGCTTATTTCCCATTGCTATATAGCTCACTCACTGATGTCTTTCAGCTGATGCAAAATAGAGCAGAGAGAAGTTGCTATGTCCGCAACTGTGGAGATGTGAATTTAGTAGGTTTTCAAACTTTTTTTCCAAGTTGATGATGACATTATTACTTGGAATGTGGGAGAATTCCAAAATTAACTTCATCATTGTTTTAGGAGTAATGGCATACAAAGTGGAACTATCCATCCTATACTTCGAATGCCTTGCTTTTAAATTGCTACGTGCATGAGGTCTTGTTGAGCTACCATATTTAATGTTGCATCTATTCAAATCTGGAGTTGGTGACAACTCTCTCTCACCTAGGATTCTTGTAATTAAGAACCATAATCAATGGTCATTAATTACACAAGTTAATTATGATTATTATTTGAAACATACTAATTTCTATTTATGGTATGCTAATAAGAATATGACATCATGATTATACGGTGCATGCCCTTTTCAACTGTCCTTGGAATTGTTCTTTTACCACATGTCCTCTTTTGAATGATTACATTGGTTTACGATGACACATTAATCTATGTGTTTACAGAAGGGAAGCATGTGATGGGCATGCAAGGGGGGTACGTAGCACACACACACACACAATATATATATATATATATATATATATATATATTAAAATGATTATAATTATTTTAAGAAAGAAAATATATTTATGTAGAGTACTTACTTCACGAGACAACATCATTTTAACTTTTACCAAACTCACTTTTCAAGTGGAGACATAATTTGGCATGCATCATTATTATCATGGAAATATATATTTCCATTTGGATATGTCTGTAGTCATTTGGAGCTATCTGGAGCCATCTGAATCTTTGCACTACACGATTCAAATCTTGCAGAAACTTTAGAAGGAGTCTTGTTTTGATAAAGAGGAAATTTTGAAGAAAAGACTGCCATTTCTGGTTTTCAATCTTCCCTACTAGGTAAGGCTGCCATTTCAAGTTTTCAACCTTGCCTCTTTTTTAATAGAAAAGCCACCATTTTTGGTTTTCAACCTTCCTCTTTTTATTCAGTTGCAATTTTTTTTTTTTTAGGGATTAGAGCATAACCCCCGTTGAAGAGAGGTCCTCCATGGTGAAGTACTCAATCTAAGATTGTAATTCTACGGAGAACTTTTCCTTAGAGGTCAACATGTGATATAACTTTAATATGTGTCCATTTACCAGAAGAACTTGTCGGTCTCCATCAATAGGTGATAGCTACACAACACTGTTACTAGAAGTCTCCTTTATTTAATATGGTCCCAATCATCGAGTATGCAATTTCCCTTTGAGATCTTGGTATTTTGAAACCTAAAGTAAAGCCCAATCCCCTTTCTTGAATTGCTTGGTGATGATGTGTTTATCGTGCCATTCTTTCCTTTATTGTTGAATCAACTTTGTATAATGCAGTGTCTCCATTCTCATTTCCTCCATTCTATTTAGCTACATGATTTTGTGCTTCTAGGCTTTTGTTAAGTCAATACCTACTTCAAGTGTTGTTCTTAGGGTTTCCACTACATATTCAATAGGGATCACCTGCTATTTCCCATAAACTAACTCATAGGGAGTGAATTTAGTAGTGGTTCTCTATGTGGTGTTGTAGGCCCAAACAACTTTTGTCATTCTTTCTACCCAATTGGTCCTCTTTTCTAAAATTATTTTTGTAAGGATATTCTCCAATTCCCTGTTTGTTACATCTACTTGACCATTACTCTGAGGATGATACGGGGAGGATTTCTGATGACTAATTTGATACCTATCCAAGAATGCTTTGATCATGGTATACATGAACTGTGGTCCTTGATCAGAGACAAAGACCATTGGAGATCCATACATTTGTAAAATGTGCTTTTACTAAAAATATGCTACTTTTTCTTCTTTTGCAGCTGGTGGAGCTTTGGCTTCAACCCATTTGGTGGCATAATTTGTGGAGACTAGGATATAATGAATCTTCTGGAAGGTGGGTCAATAGGTCCTACAAAATTAATTCCCCATTTCTCAAATGGTTCAAGGACCACTTGAGGATGGAGAGGCATTTCTCCCGTTGGTGTAGGGTATCCCATTCACTGGCATTGATTGCATTGTTTGACATATTATTGAATGTACCTTGTCATTGTTGGCTAGAAATATCCAGCTCCCATGATCTTGTGCCTAGTTCGGAGAGCTAAAAAATGTCCTCTTGAGGGTTCATCATGGCAAGCTCAAATGATGTCAAAGATGTCTATTTCCTGCACACATCTTCTCAACACATGATTAGGGAAATTTTTAAATAGAATACTATTTACCCATTTATACTTGGAACTATCTCTTATTAATCACCTTATCTCCTTATGGGTGAAATGTACTGGACATTTTCCCGTAGCTGGGTAAATAGCCAAATCAGCAAACCAAGGAGATTGTATGGAAATAACAAAAAGATGTTCATCTAGAAATGCATCATCAACTAGTTCATTGTTCCCCTACATAGTCAATCTAGATAAAAAAGTCAATAACCACATTATCCTTTCTTGGTTTATCAATGATAGTTATATCAAACTCTTGCAATAGTAATAACCATCTAATGATTATGCCCCCACCCATAGCTTTATTCATGAGGTATCTAATAGAAGCATGGTATGTGTGAACAAAGACCTTATATCTTGTAATGTAGTGGAAGAATTTGTTAATGGCATATACTACCACTAGAAATTATTTTTATGTGGTTGTGTAATTCTTTTCTACATGATTTAGATTTTTTCTGATGTAATATGTAGCATGCATTCCTCCAAATTCACTTACTTGTCTTAAGACAACTACAATAGCTTGGTTAGAAGCATCAACATGGATGTGAAAAGGTTCCTCCCAATTTATTCTTTTAATAACTGGTACAATTATCAGAGCCTTTTTATAGCCTCGAATGATTATTGGCATCGTGTGGTCTAGTTGAATTTTGAGTCTTTCTTAAGGAGGGTAAACAATGGTTCATCTATTCTATTGAAGTTTCCAATAAATCTCCTATAGTACCTAGCATGTCCCAGGAAGCTTCTTACCTCTGTTTGAGTCTGAGGTGCAAGAATCTGCACTATGATACAATCCTTTTAGGATCCACTATCACACCTTCCTGAGAAATGTGATGACCTAGAACTATCCCTTTTGTCATCATGAGAAGACATTTCTCATGATTCAAAGATAACTGATGCTCTTCACATCACTCAAGCACTTTGTTAAGACTCTTTAGGGCTTCATCGAAAGTCTTTCCATGAATAGTGAAATTGTCCATGTATACCTCAACACATGTGTTGGCTAGATCAACAAAAATTGCTAAGACAACTCTTTGAAATGTGGTTGGTGCATTGCACAACCCAAAAGGTAGGACCATGTACACAAATGTTCCCTAAGGGCATGTAAATGTAGTTTTGTCTTGGTCCTTTGGAGCCACTTAGATCTAGTTGTAGCCACTGAACCCATCCAAAAAGGAGAAGTACTAGCTTCCAGCCATGTTATCTAATACTTTATCAATAAAAGGAAGAGGGAAGTAGTCCTTTTTGGTTACTTTATTCAACTCCCTATAGTCGATACAAACACACCATTTCCCATTTTTTTGGTACAATCACTAATGGTAAAACTCAATGACTATTAGAAATACGATAAACAAAACTACCTACAACAACATCTGTATCTCTTCTTTTTGCTATTTCTCTTAGTGCATGATTAATTCTCCTTTGCGACTGTCTTATAGGATGAACATCTTCTATGTAAATATGGTGTGTACACACAGCAAAATGGATTCCTCTCATATACTTATATTCCCACACGAAATCTTGTGTATGGTTTTATAGTATCTTTGTTAATCTTACTTCTTTGATTTCTTTTAACCAAATGTTTATGGAGAATTGTTTGTTTAGATGGATAGTTATTTGCTTGGTACCATAATGGACTGAATGGATTCCCCTCTAAGGATAGATTAATGTATTTAAGGATAACAATGAGGCATGATTTGGTGTAATAATTTTTCTTGTTGATTATTTATATTATAGGCAATCTTCTTCAAAATATGGGTAGTTAAATGCTCTAAGGGAGTGTTTCAGATCTCTTTAGAGCCATTTGGAGACCTCCTGTTGTGTGACATAGTAGGAGGATTATTCATCATTTTCTTCCAATTCATTGTATTCCTCAAAATGATCTATAATTGTCACCATAGCCAGTGAGGAGGCATCTTCTTCATCCAAATCCATAAGATCATTTATCCATGATTTACTTTCATATTGCAGAAATGGTTTAGTAGGTGGGTAGATCGAGAGTTCTTTTAATCTTTTTCCATTAGAGATAATCATGTTTCCAGATCGATAATCAATGAGGGTTGCTACAATAGCTAGCCATGGTCTACCCAATATTATGGGATACCCTGATCACTTCTTTCTTGTTTGGAGGATAAGGAAATCTACTAATTAATCCCAAGTATCTATTATGACTATAACATTTTCTAAATGGAGTAGGATGTTAGTTTTTAGGTTGGCGAGTTCTTCCATTACTTTAGTGACATCACTACCACTACTTTTCCCTTTCTTTTGTCTTCCATTACTAGCTTGTGTTCGAGAGTAATTTCTGTGAAACTCAATTTGTTGATGTCTCATTTCCCATAAGAGTTAAGACTTCTGTTATTTCATCATCGAGTTCTCTTAAAAAAATGGTTTTGCTAAGTTCTTCATCCAAATTGCTGCCACATCTTCTATGGACAAGTAAAAATCCATCCACATAGTCTTCCAAATTCTCATCATCCATCTCCTTCATTTTGAAGAGCTCATCTTTTCTATCTTAGACTCCACAATAGTCTTGGTATTTATCAAGGAAGGTAGACTCCATTTGATCTCAAGAAGTTATAGAATCTATTATTAAGCCCATGAACCATCGTAAGGTAGATTCATTTAGAGTAGGGGAAAAAGATTCAACTTTTGATTATCTGTTCCATAATCATAAGTTTGACAAAGAACCTTAAATTTGAATAAAATTGATCTAGGTCTTTTGAAGCCTTCCCTCTATAGGTCAGCAAGAATGTAGGTGATATATCCTTTATTGGTGGTTCATTCCTTTCGGGAGTTATGGTGATTGCATAGGAAAATGTTTTATTGACTGGTTCATCACCACCAAAAATGTTATCTCCCATAGTGACAATAGGTTCGTGAAGAATGGGGGACTTTGGTGACAAGGGAGATCCTTGGTTCAAATGTTCTTCTAGGTTGGACTCCAATGGTGTACTAACTGAGGTTTTCTTTATGAACCGACCTAAATTGTCCCAAGGTCTACTCATAAACTAGTGGATTTAAGATGTGCTTGGTTAAAAACCTTACAAACACCTTAACCTACAAAATTTTGTAGATTTTCCTCAACAATAGTACCAAAAATGATGAGGTTGTCATAGTTCTTTTAATTCATTATCATTTAATTTTATCAATCCAGACATGTCTGGAGTGATTTGCGGCAAGGTTTACTTGATTGGGGGTTGAAGTATGGATATGACCCTAGGTAAACTGAAAGAACAATGATGGAATTAAAACTAATCTAATTGCTATAATAAACACACATGATGGAATTGAAACTATTCTAATTGCTGAAATAAACACATGCTAGAATTGAAACTATTCTAATTACTGAAATAAACACACATGCTGGAATTGAAACTATTCTAATTACTGAAATAAACATATGCTAGAAATGAAACTACTCTATCACACAACTTGAAATAAAGTACTGGAATAAATCACTTAAAAATCAAAACCATTCAACCTTTGCTTCCACAATACAAGTTCAACAAAGTAAACTAGTGTTATTTAACAAAGGTGAATTTTTCAAGAACATAACTCTTTTTGGCATTTCATAATTGAAGAACAACCTATAGGTATCTAAATATTGAATCACACACACACACACACATAAAACACATTAACTAATTCTAACACACATAAAGAAAATAATAAAAATATAAAGGTTTACCGAGAGATCTCCTCTAGTGGGTAAGTGGGCCTAACTTACCAGTAGGAAGGATCCTCCTGTGCTAAAACAACTTCAACATAAATTCCTCTTTATTTGCATTGAATCAAAACCCAAATGACCATGGATATAGGATGAAAATAGGAAAAATCTCCTTTTAGGAAAATAGTAATTCAAACTTAAAACTATAACTAACTCTAAGAATCTACTAGGCTCATACTTATACAATTGAGCCTTTATTCATTGAAATAACTACTGTTACTAAATTTTGTTCACACTAAATTTAGTTGGACCTAATTTGTAGTTGTTTCAAAAGGAGTAAAAGAAAACTTTTAAGTTATTGCAATCAGTGAATATTTGATGTCTTGACAAGAGGAAACAATGATCAGTTGTCATGACAATCCAATAGTCCAATCAGGACTGTCAAACCATTATGACAAGTGAATAGCAATGTCAAGAAATCAAACAGTCAATAATAGATAGTTAATCTAACTAATTTTATCTTTCAAAGTTATAAGACAATTTGATTATTCAAGTGTGAAAGAAAGGTATTCATTTGAGCTGTCATTTCATATCATATTTGGAACATACATTTAGTTTTAGTTATTCTATCATATCAATTGATTGAAAAAGAAACATACATAAATCAATTGCATAGGGTAAATTAATTGATTATGTTTAAAAGAAATGTTCAAATGTGTCCCACACAAGCCGTGGGAGTGACTAAACTGAGCAATGCAGACATGTGCAAGCTATAGATCTAATGATAAAAGGAAATGGAAAAGAACACATGAGAATATTAAATATCCATCATTGCCTTTTTGTTTGAAGGTTGATGCCTTGTTGATGACTAATCTTCATATCTTCATCTTTAGCTCCAGTCATATCAAGTGAACCTGCAAAAAATTGGGGAAAGTCTGTAAGAACTTCGGATATTTAAGACTATCATATGCTTTTATTAAGAAAACATATCAACTTGCAAACATCATGCAATTCATGAGAAGGAATCAAATCAGACATGTGCAATAAATCAAAACATCATGAGAAAAATCAATCAACTTCATAAGGTATGTTTTTATGCTAACTTGTTTGTTCACTATGCAGGTATAGGAAAAGTAATGTTGCTAATTTGAAGACATTGAAACATGTGGAGAAAATGTGGCTCCCACAAGGGTTGAGTCCAGCATGTTTTCCTTTTCTATTCATTTGAAAAGGATATTAGAATGAAAGACAAGATGCATCATTCAAGACAATATCATGCATCATAAAGTCAACTTGTAGAAGAGTGATTCATCATGATTAAGATAGAAAGGAGTAGTTGCTCCTATAAACTATGTTCACTTGGATAATAGTTTGATTAAATCAGATCAGACATATTCAAATTACCTCATTGCAGATCATAAAGGAATCATGGTTCTGAATCAACTTGTCAAATTGTTGAACACAGAAATGCAGTTATGAAAAGGTAGTTTTTTTTATTTCTACCATCATTGGAGTGCTTTATTGCTGTCATATTTCATGCTACAAACATCTAAATAGGTTAAACTTCATAAGATCAGACCTTAAGAGGTCATATAAACATACAAAATGTAATGGAGGAGCAGATGAATGAACCTTTATTATGACTATCATAAGTAATCAATGGGCAGACCCAGTTGAAGTACATATTTACATAAGGTAAAAGCTAAAGAGCCCTCACAAGATGATAAACTATCATTAAGATATGTTCATGATAGTATTGTTGTTATGAAACCTTTTAAGGACATACAGTAAAGTAACAATGCCAAATGGAAGTACTGGAACAACAATACCTGACAAGACATGCCTTATAGTATGTATGAAGTGATAGCATAAAGGAGGTAGCATAGAAAATATAGACATCTAAATGTTCATCTTATAGGTGGAGGTAGG
Organism: Cunninghamia lanceolata; assembly: GCA_027924645.1. NCBI lineage: Eukaryota > Viridiplantae > Streptophyta > Pinopsida > Cupressales > Cupressaceae > Cunninghamia > Cunninghamia lanceolata. Next base: position 1,513,381 of record BSBN01000206.1, on the reverse strand, counting down.
AGAAAAGAGTAAACAGGATACAGAAGACATTTAATGCAGGAAAGGATACATGATATCGGGTTTATGCCATATGATGGTGCACAGAAAGCAAAGAAAGAAGAATACAGTTTCAACTTTTGTTAAGATCATATGTCATAGAGAGCTACAGCCATAATGAAAGCTATGGAGTTCAATACAGTTTGAGTATTCATGATATATTTTTGACAATAACAATCATGAAATAGAAAAAATGATCAAGTTAAACTAATAAGAAGAGTGCAAATACATCAAGCTTTTGTTATGTTTTCAAAACTTATAAAGTCTTATGCATACAAAAATATCATGAATAGCTACAAGAGATTTTTCATTGCTCAGAAGTATCAAAGCTTTTTCATATTTTCAAACCCTTGCCATTTTTCTAGCTATAGAGTCAAGAAAAGTATACAAAAGTTAAAGATATGCTATGGTTGTTCTAGATAAGGGTCTCTGTGTAAGAAGAAATGAAAACCTTGTTGTAATATTTGAAACCCTCATTTTATTTTTTACATACAATGGAGAGAAAAAACTACAGAAATAAATGAAATGTCATGATAGTGACAGAAGGAAGCTTGCAATAGAAACTGAGAAAAACCCTTGCTACAATTTTTGAAATCCTAATGCCATTATGGTATCTATAGGAGAAAAGTATATAGGAGATAAAGATATGCTATGGCCATGACAGAGGAGGCATATCTATGCAAAAGATTGCATTACCCATCTGCAAATGGTAAAAACCCTTGTTTCTTTTTTTTTCATAAAGTCGAAATGAGTGCTACAGGAGGGAGCTTATGTCGTAGCCGTGCCATAAGTGTTGGCAAGAGACACTATGTGGCTTCATGAGGGTTGTCATTGATGGCAACAAAGTCCATCCCACACATCCACTGGACATGGTGTGTCTCTACTAGAAGTCAGATTGAAGAGTATTTTGGTCCGGTGACCAAGAACAGAGCATGCAACAAGGTCTGACAATCAGGTCTGGATCTCTCAGAGGAAGTATCTTAGTAAAGTGTGGACTTAGGGAAGTCAAGAGGAGTACCATGACTAACATATTCCAGAGATTAAGCCTCTGGTGATGAAAGAGTGAAAAGATATAAGCACCTGAGTATTGGGTTCCTATTTGGCAGAGTAGATTGAGGAAGCCCTGACCGACAGAGCATTAGACCTTAATCTGGATGAGATATTGATGGTGATCAAGCTTCTTGAGTTATCATTCATAATTTTCTGACATAATTGATGACTTCTATAAAAAAAATTTGATACGCATCACTTGGTAAGCAAAGATTCAGCCGACAGACCGAAGTTTGGGAAGATATTGAGTTTTCCGAATGCTGACCAGAAAGTTGATGAAATCCTTTATGCGGATATATATACCAGATTGATTTTGGTATGAAGGTGTGTATGTGGTATTTTGAAGTGCGAAGAAAACCAGAAAGTAGTGTGGAAGCAGTAATACAGGTCCGGTATGTGATAGAACAGCAGCACCAAAGAAAAGGAAGAATGAAGTGCAGTAGATCAGTGTATTAAACCTAACCGAAACTAAACCTCAGTATATGTGGATGCTTCTCATCAGTTCAAGTATCTTGTTACTTTCTTTGTACCTTGTAGATAGTGAGTCTCTTGTAGGCAGTGAGCCTCTTGTGAGCAGTGTGCTTAGGCAGTGAGCCCTATTTGGTAGGTGCCATTTTGTACTTCTATTCTTTTAACAGAGAATACAATCTTGGGTTAGTCACCTTATGGTTTTTCCCTTAACAGGGTTTTCCACGTCAAAATCACTGTGTTATGTGTATTGATTTTGTTTCTGCTTTTATGGTTATGGATGCTTATTTGTTTTGATGCTGCACTAGTTATTAAGAAGAACAGAAAGTTAATATAATCAAGATAACTGATTCACCCCCACTCTCAGTTATCAACAATTGGTATCAAAGCCAAGTTCCTCCAAACAGAGCCTAACAGCTTGAGGAAGATCTGGGAATCTCAATGGATATGTATGGTATGAGGAAACAACTTCAGTCTGTCCTAGATGATCTTGAGCAATCTCACTCTTAAGTCAATAACTTGAAGGAAAGACTCAAACAGGTTGATGATTTCATAAATGAACTAAAAGAGAAACTGAGTATCTCTATGAAAAAGAGAAAGGAACTACTTCAACAATTAGCAAGTCAAAATGAAGCCAATGATACTAATGAAGATCTGAATGAGAAGAACAAATTATGTGAGAAGCTATCAAAAGAGGTCATTGTGGTAAGACATGAAATAGAATCAGGAGTTATGAAATTCACCCAGGAAATTGAAGAGAAAAGAAAGACTGAAGATAATCTAAAACAATCTCTCAAGGAGAAGTTAGAAGACTGCCACAAAATGAATAGAATAATCAGGCATTTGGAATGTGATCTTGAAGAAGCTAGAGATAATGAAGAACAAATTGAGAATCAAATTGACACTCTAAAAAGGGATCTTCAAACAACAAATGAATACAAAGAGAAATTCAAGATAAGCTCTACTCAGCTTGAAGTTCTTCTTGAAAGCCAAAAGAGGGTAGATGACAAGCAAGGCTTGGGGTATGAGAAAGGTGAAAGCTCCAGATCCGGTCAGAAGAACTCTGGATCAAGAAATCAAAGGAACAGGCCTAGAAGACCTCTGGTAAGGCAACCAAATGCTCAAAGATATCCATCCTTCAATGGATACTGCCACAATTGCAATAACTTTGGTCATAAAGCAAATCAGTGTAGAAGAAGAATGAATCAAACTAATTCATCCTTCTCCGGATAGTGTTTTAATTGCAAAAGGTATGGTCACAAATCTCATGAGTGTAGAAACATGCAAATGAACAATTCATTCAATGGTAGATGCTTTGCATGCAATAGAATGGGACATATGGCTAATCAGTGTAGATCAAGAGGATATCAATCAAATCTGTAAAGAAATGTTGTTTGGTACAATTGCAATAGATCCAGTCATATTGCCAAATTCTGCAGAAGTAAGAATCAGGATAAAAGGGGTCCGGTGCATCATAATCAAAATCAAGACAAAGGAAAAGGAAAAGTGAATGTGGATGAAATTCAAAGGGAGATGAACAAGATTGGGTAAAGAGAAGTAAAGAAAATGTTGGGGATGGATCTGCACCAGAATCTAGTGCTAATATTCCTTCTGGAAACTAAATAAAATGAGCTCTAGCTCGGGGAGAGTCAAGAAGGAAAACAAATTTCCCCAGCCAAACAATTGGTGCCTAAAATTGGCACAAGGAAAGTTACGGATTAAAAGATACTCAGAGAAACATCTAAAGAAGCCTTGGTAAAGATATGGAAGATCCACAAGAAGATTTGAAGAGTCTAATCTTCCAAGATTGATCCGGTTTAACAGTTTTCTGGTAAAAACTAAATTTTCACAGTTTGATCTGGTGTAATTCTAAACTGAAACACCCTGATCTGCGGATAAAGGGGATGATTCGAGGAAAGAAGATACATTGAAATTATTCACTAAAATAGCTCTAAGTACATCTCAGTGATCCAGAAAAATCTCTCTCATGTTAAGGCAACCAGAATAACTCAAGTTATGCATTTATTACAAAATGAAATTAGGGTTTTTTCAAAGATAAAAGGGTTCATTTGCTCGTCATTTGCACATTTGCATTAGTAAAAAAGATAAGAAGAACTCTACAAACAAGTTTGCTTCATCTCTCTCAAGGATCAATCGTAGAATTCAAGTCAATCGGTGATCTTTTCGGCTCTTTTTGTGAACCCTAGAGGCGTAAGAAGGTACTTTTCTCTCCTGTAAATCTCTCTCTGAATCTGTTGAAAGATGGCTACTCTGAATGTTGTCAAAATCACTGATAGGCCGTGCCCTAAGTTCAAGAAACACCCTTATAAATCTCTAGAAGCAGATCCTTTACGCGTATTCTCTAGCATTCCACATGGGGTTTTGCATGTTGAAGACGTTAGGGCATACATTCATGCAAATATTGAGGAATTCAAGGAATCCAAGCTAATGGATATATATCATAAGCAGCTAATAGATGAATCGTTTGAACTCAAACCTCAGTACAAAGCCATCCGAGACAAGCATTTTGGATAGTGCATTCATTTCCCCTGTTTTACAGAAGATGAATGGGTCCGGTATATTCTGAGCAGAGTGCATGACAACTTCATATGGTTAATGGGGCCATTTAAGATCACAAGGGATGCCATTAGGGCGGTGACCGAATTGCACTCATCTGGTGGGTTACCTACTCTCAAATCAATCAAAAACCAAACTGTGAGTGAGGCTACCAGATCTAAATTTGATAAAAGAGCAATGACATTTGAGGATATCATAGATCCGGATATCAAGTTTGCCACCATGATAATTGGCTACAAGATATATCACTCCAGCAAAGAGAATTTTGTATTTGGAACAACAATTTACACTGCTTATGAAATGTTAAGAAAGAATGCTGACTATGATCTTTGTGAGCTCCTTCTAAACCAACTTTTGGAGAAACTATAGAAGATAAAGAAGGATAAGAAGAATTCCTTCAAATATGGTGGCTTGATACTCTGTCTTTTCTTCTATTACATGAATGAGCTACCCGGATCTAGTGGCTGGATATGGCAAAATAACAGACCTATTGCCATACAAATCAGGGATTATTTGTATGGGCTTGGTGATGCCAAGGCACAAAAGACAGCACTGTGGGGTTATTTCAAAAACTTCCAAAGCTTGATGCAGGCCAGAGAAAGAATCCCCCAATCATTAGTTAAGAAATACAAGGATACAATGTGCTTTATGGTAGACACTGATCAATGCCTAATGGAGGCAGTGGAGCCAAGGACAGTTTGGATCATGCCAATGGGGTATGAAGTAGATGAGAAAATTGTTGAGCTACATGTTCAACACGTGCTAAGTTAGCCCAAGGACCCTAAGGCAGAAAGGTTTGGAACATTCCAAGAGTTGAGTGTAAAAGTTCATGTTGAACTAAGGCAGCCTGAAATTAAAAGAAAAGTGAGAAGAGAAGTGGAAGAATTTGCCAAGAGACATGGAATTTCAAAGGAGGCAATTGATGCCAATAGAGAGAAGATGGAAAGGACAGAGAAAGAGAAACAAGATGCAGAAAAAGAAAGTGTTCCGGTGCAAGCCCCCTCCCAGACCAGATCCTCTAAAAGCTCTGCACCTACCACCTCCAAGAGCCAAAAAGCATCAAAATCGGAAGCCCAGACATCCAGAAAGGTAGAGACAAGAACAAATAAAAAGGCAACAAGATCCTATACAATTCTCAAGGATGATGAAGAGACTGAGTCAGACGAGGAGGTCAAGAAAATGAAGAAGAAGAAAGTCTCTGGTGAATCCTCTACCAGTCAAGACAAGGAAGAAGACGCAGAAGAATTCGTTGAAAGACCTACTCTCTACATTGGTGATATCATCAAATCAGTTACTATGGATGGCAACCTGCAACCAATAGTTGAATTTTATGATGAATATAGTGAAGCTGATCAGAAGATATTGCAAGATGTCATAGTCAGGTATCTAAACATCTACAACAAAGCATTCATTGAAATTATATCTCTGATTCCCAAAAGCTTAGAGAAGGAACTTGAAATAAGAAAGAACAATGCCTAAGCAAAAGACCTAGAAATATGGGAGCAGATTGCTATTCAGCTCTATCCGTCCATTACCCCTAAACAAATGAACATTATCTTCAAGGATTGCAAGGATGAGTTCAGGAGCAAAGCTAGAATGAATAAGCTTATGCTCGGAGAGACTGATCAGGTGGCTAAAGAGACTGAAGAGATCCTCCGGAATGCCTATAAAAGATTCAATATTCTTGTTATAGAGGACTTAGGTGATGAACCCTCTGTCATGAATGACAAAGGAGAATCTACTGAGACAGTTGCATAAGAGACAAAGGAAGGTGAGGAGAAAACTGAGGATCTAGATTCCTCTGCTCTGGAAGAGGAAGTCCATAAAGAAGCAAACATCTCTCCTCCAGTTTCCCCAGCAGACTCTGGATCTAAAGGAGAAGAAAGAATAGAAGAGAAAATTAGTCAATAAGAAGAGGTGAAGGGAAGAGAAGAAGGTCAAACAGAGAAGAGCATAAGTGACAGTGCTGAGACTGCAGAAGGGAAGAAAACTCTGTCTCCAGCAAGAGACACTGCAGAAGCAGTCAAAGACTTCTTGACAAAAGAAATGATGGAATTAGATGAACTGGAGCTACTTCAAGGACCATTCAATTTTAATTCCCTCTCCTTGGTTCAGACTATGAAGATAGCATCCTTTGCCCATGCAAAGGCAAAAGAAAACTTTTGAAGTCTCACATGGAAGACTGTGAGCTAATAGAGATTGCATCTGGTGCATTAGATAAAATCATGCCATCCTTCCAGAAGGATCTTTTAGCCTCTTCATCCGGTAACTTAAAATCTCTTGTTAATTCAATTAGCACACATTTTGATTCTTTGGAGAAGTCAGCTAAAGATAAAGTCCAAAAAGAGTTTTTGGGAAAGAGATTCTCTAAAGTACAAGGGCTAATAACAAATGATAGGAGAAATATGGATATTGGGATAAAGAGCTTAGAAAATGCTCTTAAAGATGGCAGAGAAATATATAAATTTTGTTTATCCTAGTCCAAAGTGACAATGGATATTGAGAAGAAAGTGAAAGAATAAGAGGATAAACTGTTAAGTTTATCCCAAAATTTTGATCCTCTTACCTCCTCCATAATAAATCAAGAGTGTCAGACTATTGCAATCATAAATGAAATAAAGAAGCTTGAGAAGGAGAAGAAAAATAGAATAATCAAGCTAAGTGAACTTAAAGGGATAATTATCCCTAAGTTAGAGGCCATGCATGAGGCCCTAACTGATGCTCAGACCACAACCTGGACCAGTGATCCGACAGATCTAAAGAGGGAAGACACTTTTGCATTCCTGTTGAGTGGTCACATCTCAATTTTGGATAAGATGAAGCAGAGTTGGGCAACATAATTTGTCCAGTTGAAGAAAACTTTTGTAGATATACTTCAGTAAATGTAAGTATACTATGTATATATATTTATGCGGCCAAGTATAGATTGTTTTTGGAAATTTTGGTATGCGGATTCTACCCTTTGCCATTGATGTCAAAGGGGGAGTGAGGAGCAATGAAAAATGTGGAATATAGCTAAGGGGGATCTCCGTTAAAGTGTACATTAGAACAGAGCATCAGCCAAGGGGGAGTGCAGTGTGACAGTCATTTTTCACTAAGTGTTGCCATCAATGCCAAAGAGGGAGATTGTTGGCAAGAGACACTGTGTGGATTCATGAGGGTTGTCATTGATGGCAACAAAGTCCATCCCACACATCCATAGGACATGGTGTGTCTCTACCGGAAGTCAGATTGAAGAGTATTTTGGTCTGGTGACCAAGAACAGAGCATGCAGCGAGGTCCGACAATCAGGTCCGGATCTCTCAGAGGAAGTATCTCAATAAAGTACAGACTTAGGGAAGTCAAGAGGAGTACCATGACTAACATATTCCAGAGATTGAGCCTCCGGTGATGAAAGAGTGAAAAGATATAAGCACCTAAGTATTGGGTTCCTGTTTGGCAGAGTAGACTGAGGAAGACCTGACTGACAGAGCATCAGACCTTAATCTAGATGAGATATTGATGGTGATCAATTTTCTTGAGGTATCATTCATGATTGGCCAACATGATTGATGACTTCTATAAGCATCTTTTTGATACGCATCACTTGGTAAGCAAAGATTCAGCTGACAGACCGAAGTTTGGGAAGATATTGAGTATTCCAAATGCTGACCAGAAAGTTGATGAAATCCTTTGTGCGGATATATATACCAGATTGATTTTGGTATGAAGGTGTGTGTGTGGTATTGTGAAGTGTGAAGAAAAGCATAAAGTAGTGTGGAAGCAGTAATACAGGTCCGGTATGTGACAGAACAATAGTACCAAAGAAGAGGAGGAATGAAGTGCAGTAGATCAGTGTATTTAACCTAACCGAAACTGAACCTCAGCATATGTGGATGCTTCTCATCAGTTCAAGTATCTTGTTACTTTCTTTGTACCTTGTAGATAGTGAGTCTCTTGTACGCAGTGAGCCTCTTGTGAGCAGTGTGCTCAGGTAGTGAGCCCTATTTGGCAGGTGCCATTTTGTACTTCTATTCTTTTAACAGAGAATACAATCTTGGGTTAGTCACCCCGTGGTTTTTCCCTTAACAGGGTTTTCCATGTCAAAATCACTGTGTTATGTGTTTTGATTTTGTTTATGCTTTTATGGTTATGGATGCTTATTTGTTTTGATGTTGCACTAGTTATTAAGAAGAACAAAAAGTTAAATTAATCAAGATAACTGATTCACCCCCCCTCTCAATTATCAACAAGAAGAAGATCTTTTTTTGTGCAAAAAGGATAAACCCTCATGAGTTTTTTCAAACCCTTGTGAAAGTTTTGCATCTGCAGATTAAAGATGGTGAGAATAATGCATACAATGTCACGGCCATATCATAGAAGTAATATTTTCTCAACAGTAGAGATACCCATATCACTTTCTCAAGAAACCCTTATCTTTTTTCAAGTCACGGTGAAAAGAGATAAGACTCAAGAAAGCAAGAAGAACCAAGAGACTCACCTCATGTTTTGCAGGAGAAAGAGGATATCATGGCCACGACCTCTTTTTGAAACCCTCAGGATGCAAGTTACAAATTACAGGGAAAGATTCATAAAACAAGAGAAAGATTGTTAAGAATTGCACAATAATTCATAGTCATCATGGCCGCGACCATTCAAAGTGAGAACAACTATAGAAGATACATGAAATACCAGTATATACCCAAAACAAATCCTCACCTTCTTTTCTATACTCAAAATGCCAAAGTTTTGACCAAAGAAGACCATACGAGGAGTGACAAAACCAGAGGAATATGCTAGAGAAAGCTTGAGTTGAAACCCTAGGTTAGCCGAATGATTAAAATTTTAGAGCTAAAACAATGAAGAACACAAAATGAAGAATGAGATAAATTTTAGGGTTATCTTTTGTTTTTTGTTCGATGGTTCGTTGTTTCTTTTGTCATTTTTTGACTTTACAAAATACAAAAAACATTATCGTATCCAAACACCGGTGGTCAAGACTTCAATCTTGAAGATTCCTAGTGATCATGAATTGGATAGGCCAACAACACATAACATTGTTTGCATTTGATTTTAAAGTCAATGGTCAGCATCATCAAGAGGAAAGGCATATGCTTTATAAACTTTTTCAAATCTTTTATTTCCTACATGGTCGACATTACCTCATGTGAAACTCCTGTATAGTTGAAGTTACCTTTGTGTTTTTTGCAACATGGTAAAAGATCTCAAGGATTCCTTGTTATCATGAATAATGATCTATGGTCAAAGGTTCTTCACACATTATGCATTTTTAATGCATTTAAAAAGTCAAAGATAAAACATGCAAGGAGAGTGCATTGTTTACAACATGATTGAAGACAAAGATGAGGTGGTAGTTAGCATGGACAAAGTAAATTATTTGTAATGTGTGTAAGGACAAAGTGATGCATACAAGACAAAGATAAAAATGGGTGACAAAGTATATAAGTAATGCATTATGGAATGGAGGGTGGCAGATATATGAAGAAATGCATGAATGAAGACCAAATGCATTTTTTGCATGATAAAGAAATGACAAGGAAGGTAAGGGTATTTTTACAGAGTGATATACCTTGGAAGGCAAGGAGTATTTATTTTTTGCCTCGATGTTTTGTGATGATATTTTTCCTCCTTGGAAATGTAATGGATCAATAAGGGTGAAATTTTTGCCTTAATGCATGTGAAATGCAACTAGGAGTTTTTCTTGCATGGAGACATAAGGAGATCTTTTCTTTCTCTTAAGTCCTATTTTTGCATCAAATCATGCAAATTGAGCAAATTAGGCAAGTGTAATTGGAGAGATAAGGTGTTTATTTTCTTTCATCTATCATGCATAACTTTACAATTGAAATCAATGTAATTAAATAATAAAGTAATATTCTACAAATTACTTTATTATTTTTCACAAGTTGTAAATTCATAGAAAATTGAACAAAATGTAACTAATAGTAAAGTAATTATCACTTAATTACTTTATTATTTACTCACATCAATTTTGCAATGCAAAATCATGCAAAATAGATGAGTTGAGTCAACTAAGGTTATTTAGAGACTTTTACATGATTTGGAGGGATTTTTGAGGAGTTTTGGTCAACTTCTTGGTCAAACGTATGGAGAGGATCAATTTGGAGCTATTTTTACTCAATTTGTGACAGTTTGGACCCTTACTTTTAGGGATTTCTTGGTTTGCTCATGGATCACTTTTGAGGGCTTATTTTTAAAGGCAATTAGTTGCAATTCTATTTTTCATGCCTCTTGGAGAGAGCAAGCTATATATTTTAAAGCAAAACTTAGTTTTTGCTAGTTCTTGCATTCTTTTCTCTTTTACACATTGAGAGAAAGAAGGTTTTGTAACGCATTTATCGAGTTCTTGCCTTTTTTCCCTTTACACTTTGAGAGAGAAAGAGGTTTTGTAACTCATTGATTATAGATTTTATAGAGATAACAGCAAGTTACAGGTTCCATTTTCTTGTTTTTTATGCAATATTTTCCTTTATTTTTCATTGGAATCAAGTGTTTGCCTTTCCATTAATGCTACTTGTATGGGTGATTTGATGAAATTTTATTGTGTTTAAAATATCAAAACCTTTAAAATTATTGTCTCATTCTTACTTTCAAGTGTTAACCATAGTGATTCACAGGTCTTAGGTTGTGTTACTAAAATCTTTTTTCTTTCATGTTGTGAAAAATCCCTTTTCCTTCATAAAGAAGATAATTTCCAGCCTTAGAAACATTTTTGTGATCCTTTTTGCCAAAACTAGATTATGTAGATAAGATTTATGAGATCTATCATGAGTCAAATTTGCAAGTTTTCCATCATTATTAGGTGCATCACCAACTTTTACAGTTTTTATTACCTTTAGAAAATCCTTTTTACCCTTTTCCAAACCAAAAGTCATAGATTCAAACTTAATATTTTAAGGGAACCAGCCCATAATTTGGAGATTCAAACTCAATATAGGTCACCCATAGCCTGAGTTTATCCCCATGTTTCGAAGGATTACAGAGTTTCACAACTTTGCATAAGGGTGCAATCCTCATCGACAACTACACTAAACTTAGCTATAGCAAAACTTAGACTTAACCAGTCACTTATTCATATCTTCTAAAGTTGCTTTAATTTGAAGCTTCAGCTAAGATTTTGAATCAAGCATGATTAACAACAATTAGACAAGTTTCAGATGGAGTGATCTTGAATTGGGAAGTCACTTGGTCAAGGAATTGTAGCACTAGAATGGATAGCTAGAGTTGTCTGCAGGATTCATCATTGGGGTTCCAAATAAGCCTAGATTTTGCTTCAATAATCATTGACTCAAGGGGAGGATGATTCCTTTGCAATGTTGTAGGAATCCAAAGCCATCTGGACTTTAGGATCTTCATTAGAAGGGCTGCTCTTGAGTGGTCCGGAGGCTTTTTGAAATCTCTGTGTTGTAATCCTTATGAAATCAACATATAACTTTGACAAGTACTCATTATAACATGAGCTTTAAAGTAGAATTCAGAGTAACTGTCAAAATATTTTATCTAAAATAAATAAAGACTAAGCATATATATCCATTCATTCAAAAGATAATTATAATCATAATAATGTTGTATATATATGCCATAACACAATATCAAGATTTTTGGAAAGACTTATGCAGAAATTAAAATAGTCATTGATTTGCCTCATCACCACCATCTTATTCATTTGGTCCCAACACCTTCATCCATGGTGGTTCTCTCATAGGAAAGGAAAAACCTTACTCCACCACCCATCCTCCTCCTAATAATGGACTCGTGTCTTGTTTCTATAGACACTTGAAATTTTCCACCTCTTAACATCACCTAGGCATCCCGTTGTCGACATCATCTTGTGTCACTTTGCAACACATTTGTCCTAGAAACCTTCATGTCTCTTCATCATCCAATTTAATTAATTTAATCCATTTCCCCATCATGAGTCATATTTATTTAATTAAATTAATTCAATCCATCACCTAGATTAATTAAATAAATCATATTTATTTAATTAATTAATCCATGTCATCCCTTTAGCCAAATTAATCAAATAAATTTATTTATTTAGTTAATTTTATCCTCTCATATCACATATCTCTAATAATTAATTAAATAATTTATTTATTTAATTAATTATTGTCCACTTGTCCTTGTCCTCGTTCACTTGAAACAATCAATAATGAGAGGCACAAAAGTCAATCTAGCTTTTCATCTCAACCATCCAATTCAAAACTACACCTCTCAATCCCAACTATTCACATAAGGATATGCCCTAATCCTCGACCTCTTAATCCTAGCCATTCATCCTATCACTCAATAATCTATAAATCAACCATTAATTAAGCTATTATCATCTCTCCATGTTATGCAAAGTTATGCTACTGGAATGAGCAATCAACATATCTAAATAATCAATCATTATCAAGAGCATATCTAGTGGAGCTAGGGTACACTCCATTGTTTCTCTATTAGAGGAGCAAGGTGATGTGATGTAAAGGCCTTGCATATTTGCATTATCTTTCTATTGTATTTTCCTCTTATCATTTTCTTGTTTTCATTTTGGCATGCCCAGTTGGACCCATGTCCCTTTATCTAGCTTATTTTTACAGGTTTTGTGAGCTTTTTGTTGTAGGTTTAAGCTCTTTTTTGGATAGATCTTGGGGGTGACCTGTTGCGGGATGAATCCTAGTGTAAAACATACCTAACTATTACGTCCAAGAGGCTCAAAAACCCCAGGAAGCATATAAAATTAACCATTTTTTGTCACTGAGAATTTTTTGTATTGACCCCCTATTTGTAGATCCGTACTGTATGGAACCATACAGATCCATATGGCTCTACGGTGTAGGCATAGTCATAGTTGGCTAGGTCGCAGGTTAGTATTTATCCACCATGTAAAGGTTGTATCCATAGGCCAGGTTTTATATTTCTGGTGATTCCACATGTTTATATTTTTGTTCATTGGTTTTCCTCACCGCACATGAGCTTTTGTATTTCTAGTTAATCTATGAGTTTATATTTTTGTTTGCTAGTTTTCCTTGCAGGTCTTTAGGCTTATCTGTAGGTCTTTAGGCTTGTCTACAGGTCTAAACCCACCAATCCAAACCTCGGGTCTAGTGGGAACTATGGGCTAGCCCCCCATGGGACCACCTGTTAGGGGCCCCGACTACCAACCCCTTCATCTCTGGCCCTTGCTCACTTGTGTGACCAGGGCCACACACTCCCTTTCTCCCGCCAACTTTAGATCCCCTTTGACCAATGACGTGGTCCTATTGGTGACCATATGCTCCTGTACGGACCCCTCAGCCTTCCCTTCTTAGACCCCTGGTCATAATAGCAACTAGGGTCTAGCATCCTACCTTAACCACTAGCATAAACTATTAGCACCAACACCACATGTGACCACTATGCCATTGAGCTTTAGCAGTTAGTGTAAAATTCTAGCCAACCCCCTTCTCCCATTTTCTCTAAAATAGGCCTTTTTCAATTTTGCCTCATTTCTAGATCTAACCCAGATTCTCAGTTATAATCATTTGAAGTTCATGTTTTCTTTCAAACTTTAATCACTTATAACTTTTGCAAATCATATCAGAATTTGATGAATTTTTTTTTAGATTGCATAGAATTTTGCAAGTAATTTGATCATATCATCCAATCTACTATATCTTATCATCTAATCCTTGATTTCTCAGGTTTAATCATTTTTACCTAACACACTTGTTTTATAATATTCCGCTTGTCAAAGGCTAAATCTATCAAACTACTAACAAGTTTGCTGTAGGATTCACTGGTCAAATACATATCATTTTAAATCTTATGTTTTCTTTGTTTGGTGGGCTTTATTATGACTTGAGGTGTGTGTATGATCTTCCCTTGCACTTAATGTGATTTTGGGGATCAAAAGCATCCTCTAGTCACTTTCATTTTCATAATACACATCATTTTCTAAAGTTAATTTAATCTTGCTTGTGTGGATCAAGTGTGTGTGTGTGCCCTCTCCTTACACCTAGTGTGATCTTGGGGATCAAAAACACCTCTTGTTACACTTTTTTCACCTAAGGTGTGTTAGTGTGTGTATGCTCTCTCCTTGTGCTTTGTGCAATCTTGAAGATTAAAAACACCTAACATTTAAATTTCCCATTAGGAGGCTTACTTGGGGATTTCATCACCCCAAGGGATGACCTCAACCACATGTTCTAGTGGGGTATATCAAAGGGGGGAGAATGAAATTTTTACCTCAATGTAGTTACGTCATCATTGGCACAACCTTGGGGCCCTAGGTGATTCTAGACACAAGGTGAAGAGATTGTTTGAGCTCTTTCTCTGGTCTCATGCCTTCAATAGACTAGTGCTCACAGATTGGACCCCATGTATCTTGTGTATTTAAGGGGGTGCTCCTAGAGAGCTTGTTCATCGTAGCTTAATACTTTTTGACCAATCTTCTAGTGTGGTGCAAGGGTCAGAATCAACCCTAAAGTTACTCACCATGTACCTCCTTGAGTTGAGATAGAAGGTTTCTTTGGGAAAGGTGTTGAGGCCTCCAAGGAATGGGATAGGGTAAGCATCGCTAATCGCTCCCTAGCTATTCATTCTTAAAAGGTATTGAGTGTGGGGCCATACTAGGAGTCAAACCTCCTTGAATAATCTAGGGTGTTGTTGTGTTTTATGTGTGTGTTCATTTCCTATACAATTCCCTAATCCAAATCCATTGCACACTTATGCATGTATGTGTGAAACCCGTTGTTTGTAAAGTTTCTCAAGGTCAAGCTTCAAGCCATCCATAATAATCTTATAATCATTCATCTTCATCCTCATCCTAATCTAATCCAACTTCATCCTAATCATTCCTATTCATCTTAATCATCTTATCACCTTATCCCCATCATCGTAATCATCCAATCCAATCTACTTCATTCCCAACCATCCTAATCACCCCAACCACATCATCCCAATTTATCCCCAATCTAATCTTAATCCATCATTTAGGACCCCATTCCTAATCAACTTGCTTAATCCAATCAAGGTCCTAACCCTAATCCATTATATCCACCTAATCCACTTCCTAATTATAATAATCATCCTAATCATAATCTGATCATTGAGCCAAATCCAATCTATCACCATCCTAATCAACTATCCTAATCCAATATCACCATCCATCCTTATCCTAATCTAACCCCATCCCTTATCCATCATAACCTAATTTCATTGTTCACCTTTCTCCTAATCATCCATTATCATCATTAATCCACATCATAATCCACTTATCATCCTTAATCCAATCCTTCATCATCATCTTAATCCAATACATATATTGACCGAATCCCATTTCAACCAAATCCTAAAGTAATCCACTTATCCCTCATCCAAAGGCAATCACCCATTATCCATATATTCACTTCAATCAAGCATCCAATCCTCCATCCTTAATCAACAATCATCCTTTGCAAATCATAATTTGGTTAAGGACTTAGCATCCTTCAACCCCATCCAATTTCATCCAAATCATAATCCTAATCCATCCAAATAATCATCAAAATCCTTCACCCAAGGATCCTAGCCCTCATCCACAATCATCCATTTAAAATCCAATTATAAATCAAGACCCTAATTTGATCTCTTTATCCTTAATCCAAACTTTCTTAAGAACATAAGTCTATCTTAAGTATAGTTATCAAATCCCATCAATTGCAACTTAAGAATGTTAGTCTATCTTAACTAGAAATCAAATCAATCCAATCAACCTTCTTGCTTAAGAACGTCAGGCTATCTTAAGTATAGATAATCATCCTGTATCAAATTGAATCATTTTAAGCTCTTAACATTTGATCCCCAATCATCGATTATCCGAGATAATCAAACCCCATCTGAATCAAATCTAAATCCCCATCCAAGCCTAATCCTGATCCAACATCTACAAACATCATGAGTTGGTTTGACAAATTGTTATGGAGGTTAAAGCATTTATGTCAAACCCATTCCTCAAACCATACCTCCAATCCAACCAACATCACTATCATACCAACCTTCATTATCCTATGTGATCATGCCATCACAATCAACCTATCAATCATACCAATCCAACTTATCCATACCTCAAAGTTATCCAACCTTCACCTATTGATATATCTCACCCCAACCCACTTACCAAGTCAATCCCATAACCTCATACCCATCTACCATATCTTCATCCATGCCACCTCAACAAACTATATCCAATCTCAACCCATCAATTCGTTCAATCCCTTCAACGCCATGTTCCTCCAACCCTCCATCAAAGGAGCCTATTGACATAGCCTTACAAAAATTGGGCCAAGTGAACTTGATTGAAATTCCTATGACAAGACCATATGATGAAAACCAATTCATTCCCTCTTGGTTTAAAGAATGTGAATATTGTGAATACCATAGAGCAAAAGGCCATAAAACATAAGAAGTGCATCCAAGAGCTCCTCGACCATCGTGAGATTTTGATTGATGATCCCCTTGCCAATTCCTCCTTATCCTTTTTGGATGTTACCCAAATACTATTAGAGAACCAAACCCCACCATGCAACCCCACACCTATCCTTGAGCCTACCAAAGAGATTCCTAGTAATATGTGTACCACTCCAATACCATCATCTAGTCCAATGCCTATTAAGCCTATCGAAGAACCTCTTACCATAATTTCAAGTGAAACTCCATCATGCACCCATGTTGTCAAACATCTAGAGTCTATCATGCCTATCCAAGCCACCTCCACTCCTATCCAAACCCAAGAGATATTTCAATAATTAAATCCAAAGCATGATCAACCATGTCCCCGACCAAATCAAGATCAAAGCCTCCCAATTCACCCTATCCAAGCTCAATATCATATTATTCACATTAATACTCTATATTATCAAGATATTATCTATGATTAAAATCCCATCTATGATCCCACAATCACTCATGCACAAGAAATCCACACTAATCTTATCTATCATCTGACAACATCCACTTCTCATGATGAGACACTTGGTCCCCAAGAAAACATAGATAATCAAAGAAATAACTTGGATCCTATTACACCACATCTTAATGAACATAGTGTCAATCAAGATCCAAGTATCATAATTCATCCCTTTCTCAATCTCGTGCCATCTCCTATTCATCCCCCCATCATCTCCTAATGATCCCACACCATCTCCTAGCAACCCCATCTCAAATCCATCATCCTATGCTCTTGGTCACAGTACCTTCATCCATGGTGGTTCTCTCATAGGAGAGGAACAAACTTTATCCACCACCCATCCTCCCCCATCTAATAATGGACTCACGTCTTATTTCCAAAACAACAAACATCCCATTCCACATCGCATGCTCAAACACATGAATTATCAAGGAAAAGGTTTAGGCCTCCTTGAACAAGGTATCTTGGAGTCCATCCATTTCTAAATCCATCCATGCTCGCATGGCCTTGGCTACATATCCCAAGGACAACAATCCAAACATGTTGGCACCACCCACACATCTCATAAGGATTCTTCTTCCAATATCGAGCTAGGTGCCCCTCATTGAACCTCCAAGTGATATGCTACTATCCCTCCTGCATCATC
Source organism: Cunninghamia lanceolata (assembly GCA_027924645.1). NCBI lineage: Eukaryota > Viridiplantae > Streptophyta > Pinopsida > Cupressales > Cupressaceae > Cunninghamia > Cunninghamia lanceolata. The sequence goes on along the minus strand of BSBN01000206.1, from coordinate 1,495,670 downwards.
ATAAAAATTCGTAGGGCATGTGATCATACATCTCCCTAAATCCACTCTTCCTCCACTCCTCCCAACTCCTAATATCCCCATCCTCAAATCCCCTTATCTCTTCATCCACAAGTCCACTAATTCCTCCATCCACACATCCCACTCCCTTAAATCCCCTAAAATCCCTAATCATGATCAACAAATGCACACATCGCCTATACATGAAGCTATCACAAAATCCATGGGATCCCAAAACAATCATTTGGATGCCTCCTTACATAAAGTGAACAATACACAAAAGCCTCAAGATTACCATGTCGTACGACAGCGATACACAAAATCTAAGCTAAATCAAACATCCAAAAGGCTACAATCACCCACACCCTCAAAAGAAAAAAAATGGTAAGGGTACCCAAGCAAAAAGAAGTCAATCCAAATGGAGCATCCAAATTCCACTCCATCCAAAAATCTTGCACCCAATTAAAAAATCCTAAGAATAGGTCCTTAAATCCCCAAATCAACACTCACAAAATCCCCCATCCTAATCCCATAATAAAAAATCCCCATTACTCCCCACTCCCCATCACAAATATAAGCTTCAAAATCCATTACGGTGTGTGCAATTGTTGTTCTTGGTTCCCCTCTACCCCATGACATTCCCTCATACCTCCATCCCCCCATCTTACATCCCCTATCTTGCATATCTCCCCCATCACACTTGTATGATCCTTACTTTTGCGTAAGTCCACCCATCCCCCTATCAATCCATAATCCACTATCCCCCATCTATCTCATGCAACCATCTACCAACATCCATGCACATAATACTACTTAACATGGTCCATGTGCAACATACATCTATAATGGGACACTATCACCTTTCTATGGAAACAAATGCTTGTGTCCCCATCTTCCTCCAAATCCTTTTCTCCATCCAAATCCACTTATCACATCCCAATATCTTGCAAAATCAAAAATTAAAAAAAAAAAGAAAAAATCAAAAAATCAAAATAGTAAAGAGAAAAAATCCATCCAATGGTGAAAACCATTTCATGGTGCCTTGGATAAGTACTATGATGAAAACCCATTCATGGGTGTCATGTGTAGATTGCTTATCTATGTACCTTAAACTTGGGGGCAAGTTGTCTCATATATCCCATCCTATCAATTCCCTACTATCCTACCATCTTCATCCATTATATCTGCATACCTATCCTATTGAATCACCTTATCCTCCCTTCCTTCTTTTGATCTTCATAAGGATATGGGAAAAATTTTGAAAATTGCTTTGGACATCCCTTGATATTTCCAATCTTTTCCAACCAATCCTACACCCTTATCCTTGAATGCATGACAATGCTTAGTCTTAAGCATACTACCTAGATTGGGGCATCTTATTATTGTGCGACTTAGTCCTTGGAGATCACATCCCTGAACCCCACCATCCATCCATCTGATGAAGGGGGTAAATCATAAAACACAAAACAACAAAAATTACACAGAGAAAATATAATATTCTTTTATTGATTTGGACAACTTATTACATTACAGAAGCTCAAATACAATCAAAGGATGAATCCTCCATAGGCTGCAACACATTACAACTTCTTATCTCAAGACTCTGGAATCTTCTGCCTTTTGTAACCCCAAATCTGCTAGGGTTTTTATTTTCCCACCTATTCTTGACTCTACACTTTCCCCCTTATCTCTACTACTACCAAGGGTTCCCAAAAATGGTCATACATAGCCTTTTTTGGTGGCCTCCAGCTAAATTTCAAATTTTGCATCTCCCTCCAAAAATAGGTCAACTTTCAAGAGCCATAACTTTTGATCTGTGTGTCTGATTGACGAACTGTTTTAAGAGACAGAAATCTCTCAGAGTGCTCTATGCACTAAGAATTTGCTTTTTTGATTCTATCTATTTTCGGGGCTATACAGGGCAGTTTAATGCCTCAAACCTGAATTTGAATACTTTTCAAGGGTTTTTCGAGAAACAAAAACTTTAATATCTTTCAGCCTACAAATGATCTTTTCCTGACTCCTTCACCAAATTTCTTATTTTTCATTTACGAAGATTCCTATAAATTTTCACTTCCATATGTGCTCAATTGTAAACTTTCCAAAAATAACATTTAGCTATTTTTAGCAGTTTGGAAAAACTGAAGGTTCTACATCATTATTCAAGAGATTATGGAACCAGAAATACTAATTTTAAAAAGAAATGAAAACAACATCAACAATTTCAAATCACCATCTTTTTTTGGGTGATTCAAGATTGCGCTTACACCACTAGATGCTCCTGCATCAGACACCCAGGGTAATTTTGAGAAGTGACCTTGTCACATCTCATGTGTTTGAGGAAAACCCCAAACGGTCCACTTCTACCTTAGATAACTAGGAAGAATCTTCAACAGGCCTTCCTTTCCACTTCACTAGATATTCTTCATATTGCCTATTATGAGTACTCCTTCCCACACGGTTATCCAAGATCTCTTCTATCTCCTCCTTTGTAGTAGATGCCAGAATACTCCATTGTTCTTCTGTTGGTCCATCCTCTGTTCCACCCTCATGATATTATGTTAAATCAAAAATGTTAAACATAGGTGAAATGTTAATCCCAATCAGTAGCTCTACCTCATATGCATTCCCTGAATCATGCTTCTTCTGAATTCTACATGGTCCAAATTTCTTCATTTTCAACTTATTAGATGTTCCAACTGGAAACCTCTCTTTTCACAAGTGAACCATGACTTCATCTCCTACTTGAAATTCCTTATATTTTCTCTTTTGATCTGCCTTAGCCTTGTACTAAATATTCATCTTATTGATGTGCTTTCTCACTTCTTCATGCAAATTCTTCAGGTGTTCTGCAAAATCTTCAACTTTGGCACTTGTCTTTTCTCCATTGTCCAGCTTCCTTAACTCTAAAGCATTTCTTGGACTACTCCCATATACAATCTGGAATGGTGATTTACCTCTACTCCTATTGACAAAATTGTTGTAAGCAAATGCTGCCTATGGTAAAATAAAATCCCATCCATTGGGCTTATCTCCTACTAAGCATCGTAGTAGGTTACCCAAACTCCTATTCACTACCTATCCATCAATCTGTGGATGGTGTGCAGAACTAAACTTCAAATATGTCTTCAACTTCTTCCACAATGTCCTTCAGAAATAACCAACAAACTTGGTATCTTGATTTGAAACTATGATCTTAGGTAGACCATGTAGTCTCACCACCTCCCTGAAAAATAACTCTGCAATATGAACATTATTAGTCTTCTTAAAAGGAATAAAATGTGTCATCTTCAAGAATCTATCGGCCACCACCACAAAAATGGAATCATGTCCTCTCTATGTCCTTGGTAAATCAAGAACAAAATCCATACTAATATCATCCCATGGCTTCTCTGGTACAGGTAGTGGCTGATATAGCCCTGTATTCTAACTTGTTCCTTTTTCCATCTGACACACTGCAACTCTGCACAAATTTCCTCACATCTTGCTGCAACTGTGGCTAATCCCCCACTATGCTTCTCCTTAATCAGGTTCTCTCTCATGGAACTCCTTAGAATACACAATTGGCTTCCTCTAAACAACATGTCATCTTGGATTATGAAATCCAACCATTTTGTCCTGTCCAAAGTAACAGGTTCCAAACAAGCTTTCCAAGCCTCTGCAAAATCTGGATATTCAGGATACAAACTTTTGAGCTCATCGAACCCAACAACATATATCTTCATTTCTATCAACAAATTTTGCCTTCTGCTCAAAGCATCTGCAACTCTGTTGGACTTCCCACTCCTGTGCTTTAAAACAAAAGTATAGCTTTGCAAAAACTCAAACCATTTTAAGTGCCTTTGATTTAACTTTCCTTGACTATTAAGATATTGCAAACCCTGATGATCAGTATATAAAACACTCTTTTGGCAACAAATAATGTCTCCATTTCTTCAAAGCCTGAACTATAGCATAAAACTCCTGATCATAAACATAATACTTTTTCTTGGCATCATTAAGCTTCTCATTCAAATAGGCAATGGGCTTACTTCTTGACTCAAAACAGCTCCTATAACGCTACCACTAGCATCACAATCTACCTGAAATACCTTATTGAAATCTAGAAGTGCCAAAATAGGTTGCTCTCTAAATTTTTGCTTCAATTTATCAAAACTCTTGGCCACTCCTATAGTCAATTTAAACTCTTTTCTATCCCCTCTCATTGTCTCAGTTAGGGGTGCACAAATACTACTAAAATTTGTGATAAATTTTCTATAAAAACTTGCCAAACCATGGAAAGAGCATACCTCTGTAGCACTCCTTGACATAGGCCATTCAATGATAGCCCTTACCTTCTCTAGGTCCATCTTAAGACCTTCCTCTAAGACAACAAATCCTAGGTATACCAACTCCTTCTTTGCAAAATTACATTTTTTCAGATTAATCAACAACTTTTCCTCCCTTAGCTTTTCTAAAACTCTTCTGATATGCATTAGATGCTCATCCTAAGTCTTACTAAAAATCAAAATGTCATCTAAATAAATAATAACAAAACTTCCAAAAAACTCTTTCAATACCTCATTCATGAGCCCCATGAATGTGCTCGGTGCATTGGTTAGCCCAAATGGCATGACTAACCATTCATACAAACCCTCCTTTGTCTTGAAGGTTGTCTTCCATTCATCTCCTTCTCTAATTTTGATCGGGTGATACCCACTCTTCAGGTCAATCTTCATGAAGTACTTGGCTCCACTCAAACAATTCATTATGTCATCCATTCTAGGAAATGGAAATCTATACTTGATCATGATCTTGTTGATGGCTTAGGAATCTGTACACATTCTCCACTCTCCATCTTTCTTCAGTGCTAGTACTATTGGTACCACACATGGACTTAGGATCTCTCTTATCATTCCCTTCCTTAACAACTCATGAACTGATCTATTCAACTCTTCATTCTCTACAGGAGTCATTCTGTGGGATGCCTTATTCAACAAACTGGCTCTTGGTATCAAATCCATTTGATGACTTGTCTTCCTCATTAGTGGTAAACCTTCTGGTACAATATCAGAGACAATGTCCTAAAATTCTTCCAATAGATTTGAGACTTCTGCTAGTACATCTTCACATTTCTCATGGATAATCTTAGGAATCAACTCAAAGCAATGACACTCATGCTTCATACCCTCCAAAAATTTCCTACCATCTACCAAGCAAATTCTGGCAGTACTGGATACCTTTTCTTCCACCTCCTTCAATGGTTTCAACTTATGACAAATTAGAGACTAGGTATTTGCATGGCCATCATGGACATCACACCTATCATACTTCCATGGCCTTCCCAATAGCATATGACATGCATCCATCGGTATGATGTCACATATCACCTAATCATGGTAATCCCCAATCTTGAACTTGACTAAACATTACTCACTGACCAAAGCTCTATGGTCCTTCTGCAACTATGCAATCTGATATGGATGTGGATGCCTTCTTCTTGTCAACCTCAACTTGTTAACCATCTCATCTGAAACAAGATTGTCAGTGCTTCCACTGTCAATAATCATATCACAACACTTACTTCACACTTGCACCTTGTGTGGAATAAAATCTTCCTCTGATTTGGTTCTTTCTCCTCATTCAACAAGGTTCTTCTAACAAGTAGGGTTTCTTCCCTTTCAGCATCTTCAGAATGCTCAGACTGTACATCTTCATCTACATGTGCAACTCATGCATTACCTTCAGGTCTTCTATTTGTCCTTCCTTGATGTTGCATACACTCGAATGCTTGATTCCCTTCTTCTCCACATTGGAAACAAGTTTCTTCTGAAACCTCCTCTTCCAGGTCCTTGCCCATGTTGGCCTCTTCCTCTTCCTCTTTGCTCACCATTATTTTAGTCATGAAGGCGGTAGGCATTATCTCTTCTCTGGTTTTGACCGGTGCTAACTTCTTCAATTTTCTTTGGATCTTTATTCCAACCTCCATAGGATCTTCCATGACTCCTTCCTCCTTGACCTCTTCCCCTTTGCTTGCTTTTAAATCTTTTATTCAGCTTCTCTTACACATTCAGGGAAAATTGGTATGCATCTTCTTTGGTGATCATTCTAACCAGGCTCAGTTCCTCTTCAATACTTGGCCTCAACCCATTAATGTAACAGGCTACCTTCTCCTTGTTGGCCTCTACATGGCCTATCCTAATAGTAATCTTATAAAACTCTTTTGTAAACTCCTTGACAGACTTGCTACCTTGCTTCAGTCCTTGCAACTTTTTTAACAACTCTAGCTCATAGTCCACAGGAATGAACTGCTTCTTTAATTTTTCTACTATCCAATCCCATCTCATAATCTTACCTTTTCCTCTTCTATTCCTCTCCAATTGGACCTCCTTCCACCAAATACTAGCATGGCCTTTCAAATTTGTTTTTGCAAACTTGACCCATTCTGGATCCTCTACATCTTCATACTTGAAATATTATTCCATATCATTGATCCAATCAATAAGCTTTTCTGGATCCAAATCTCCATAATAGGTAGAAACTTCAATCCTGGGCTTCTTTCTGATCTTCAATATGACCCTCAACAACCTAACTTTTGCAGGGTCTCCTACAACTTCTTGTTCTTCCTCAGATAGCTCTTCTTCAACTTCATACTCACTTTCTTCTCTTGTTCTTGGCTCAAACCCTCTTCGCAACTCCTCTTAAAATGCATCAATTTGCCTTTACAGGGCCCTAAAACCCTCTTCCGTAAAAGCATTTCTCCCAACATAGTTTCTTTGTGGAGGCATTTTGATCTCTACATCAAATCCATAACCTTAGGTCCTAGTGCAAACTACCTCACAGTCAGTGATCTATCTACACACTCAAGAACCCTCGCTCTAATACCACTTGATGAAGGGAGTAAATTATAAAACACACAACAATAGAAATTGCACATAGAAAATAGAATATTCTTTTATTGATTTTGACAACTCATTACATTACAGAAGCTCAAATACAATCAGAGGATGAATCCTCCATAGGCTACAACACATTACAACTTCCTATCTCAAGCTCTGGAATCTTCTGCCTTCTGTAACCCCAAAACTACTAGGGTTTCTATTTTCCCACCTATTCTTGACTCTACACTTTCTCCCTTATCCCTACTACTGCCAAGGGTTTCCAAAAATGGTCATAAATATCCCTATTTGGTGGCCTACAGCCAAATTTTGAATTTTGCATCTCCCTCCAAAAATAGATCAACTTCTAGGAGCCATAACTTTTGATCTGTGTGTTCGATTGATGAACCGTTTGAAGCTCCAAAAATCTCTTGAAGTTCTCTACGCGCTAGGAATCCTCTCTATTGATTATGCTCATTTTCGGGGCTGTACAAGGTTGTTTAGTGCCTCAAATTTAAATTTGAATAATTTTCAAGGGTTTTTCTGGGAAACAAAAACTTTAATATATTTCAACCTACAAATGATCTTTGCCTAATTCCTTCACCAAAGGTCTTATTTTTCATTTATGAAGTTTCTTGTAAATTTTCACTTCCATACGTGGCCAATTGTAAACTTTCCAAAAATAGCAGTTTGGAAAAACTGAAGGTTCTGCATCATTATTCAAGCGATTATAGAACCATAAATACTAATTTTGAAAAGAAATGAAAACAACATCAATAATTTTGAATAATCATCTTTTTTGGGGTGATACCAACACATGGCAAAACTATGCCAAGTCAACATGGGATCCTACAACATAGTGCTGAATAAATAAATACAACATTAGGAACTTGCAAAGGTTGAGACACCTTAATTCCCAATAGCTGCAAGAGAACGAAGAGGTTGCTAAAACAAGCATTCTTGACGATAGTGTGTAGACTCATGCATTGACCACAATCAAGGTATTTCATGATTTATTAGATAATTAAATCACAATTTGTTCTTGGGAATAGTAATCTTGTGTTGCAATTTACTTGATAGATTAGTTTGCTTAAAGTAGTTTGAATTGAAATTCTAGATTAAATTTTATCTTTCATATTTTCAAATCTTAGATTAGCACAAAAATATCTTTAAAAATACCAAAAAAGTAGTATAAAATTGTTACCCACTTCACTCCGTGGATCAGATAGGTAATCGGGTTGTTGTTATACTCAAGCAATTGTTTTGTGAAGTCAATTTATGAGGTCAAGAGTTTAATCATGTTATTCAAGTTCATTGGAATTTCTAAGGAGGTCCTGAAGAGTATTTTAAAGCTCTATATTAGTAAATATAGCATTAACATTGTTTAAAAGGTGATAAAGGAGTTTTGGAATTGTTTTTAGACTTCAAAAATGTTAAAATTCCACTTACCTCATCCAAAAGGGGTTTTTTCCATATAGAATGAGCCTTTTAACAAGTCAAAAGTTAAGAATATAAGGTATCCCACATCCAAGAAGTTATTAAAAACCTTAAACCTTTCAAAAGATACCTTAAACTTGTTGAAGACTTGTACAATATTTGGATGGAATGATTTTTAAAAGATATATCATGTTTTGACCAGGTCTAAGGTCGAGGAGTTTGAGTTAGGTCATGGCTTGAGGTTAAGTTGGAAGTCCTTTAGGGTTTTCAATATGTTTTCTAGGTTTCCTTATTGTTTGTAGACTCCAGCTCATGGAAGGAATGATCAAGCATTCTAGAATCTTTCTATCTTATGAGATTTCAATCCAAAAAATGAACATCTATTTTCAGGTCTAGGGAATACTAAGAAAGTATCCTTGTTATGTAGAGACCATAGAGATACACCTTGAAGTGGTGGATGGGTCTATAACAAAGATATAGTCATGGCAATGAAGGAGATCTCATGATAGTTGATAGTGATAAGAAACATGGAAGTGATTAAGAAAATCTTGCAACATTGGATACAATGATAGCAAATAGAGGTTTGATATATCAAAAAGAGGTCTTCATCTACAATAGATTGACAACTACAAGCATATCAAGGAAATGACAAGTCTTAGGGCACTGATACATGAAGGGTCACATAGACTAGGAAGAAGAAATATAGAGTCCTTCACATTCACCATACACTATAGGATATTGTCTACAACATCATGGAGACCTGTCCACAAAGGTCTGAGAAGGGTATGCAGAAGGTTGGAGTCCTCATCAGGTCTTCTCCATTATTTTTCATGTTTGAATAATGGTCTTATCTGCATGCACTCTAGATACTCTTGTGCCAAAACTAGAGACTCATGCCTTGTAAAAGCCTTAGAAAGTTTTGAGAAAGGCAGATAGACCTCCCAGATGCCTATTTTGTCAAGCCTCACAAAAGACTACTAGACCCAATATGGATTACTATAACTTCTAAAACCTAAGGACAATTTTAAACCTGACAAAACCCTAGCATAGGTAATGATGAAGATAAGGTACTTGTATGCAAATACATGTTTTGATAATACTATGAAAATAGTAATATAATATTTTTCAAAGTATTTGTAAAGAGTTTTGTAGCTCAAATACAAAGACAATTTTTGATGATTAATAAAGAACAATGACTAGTAGGACCAAAAGCACAAGTAGAGACAACATGAAGACAATGCATGTTGAGAATGTGACAGTGGCCAGGGAAGAGATAATGAATGTTAGGAACATAGGTTTACATGGTAAGATGCAAAGAATAGTTATACATAGTATAAACTATTTCAAATACTTGATCTCCATAACAGATAAGGTCTTGTAGTAAGTATGTTTGACTGTTTGAAGGGAATATTTAACGGTGTATAGTAAACAAAAGGGTAATAAGGATTTAAGATTGTCACAAAATATCAAACTACCTACTTGTTGTCTCAGTCCTAAGTATTTGTATTTATCTCTGCCATCATAAATCCATTATCAATGCCTTTGTAGTTCTTTTTTAGCCTCTGAGACTTGTCGATAGCCCTAAACCTTTCATAGAACTCTAAAAGAGTATAAAAGTGTATGAGTCAAGACCAATAGAGACAAGGGAAAAGAGTGGATGCTAGATCTTTGTGAAGGTAAAGACAAATGGACATTAACAGAGGCCTTGCAGGGATGTGCAGCCATCTCCAGTGATGAGGTCTCATTCATTAATGCAATGTCATGAATATTGAAGGTCTTCCAAAGATCTATGCAAAGACAATTTAGAAGATACACATGGGATAGTGCATCAACAAGAAAAAGTCTACATTCTCAGATAGAGATTCAAGAAGGACATAGCACATATGTGCAGAAGTGCATGCACAGTCATGCCTAATGGATAAGATGTATGTCTTAAATGGACATAGAACATTGAAGATAACAAGATGAGTAGAGAGCCTTATAGTAATCTAAATAGTGACATGGAAGAAAGTAAAGAGATCTAAGGTATAAGAGTTCTTGACAAAGGATGGATAGGAGACCTATACTAATAAGACAACCAAGAATGGACAGTGTTGAGAGTAAGGTAAAACGCCAAATCTTGATAAGATATGATGATCTTCGAGTAGTCTAAACCAAGACAGAGATCACCCAGAAAGTAGTGCATGGAGTAGTCAGCAGTTGCAAAGGTATGACTTATGTATATGAGTGGTTGAAAGATCATTGTTATGGGTTCTTGATACACAGTATTGTCAAGTATTATACATAAGAGTGTAAAGACTTGAAAAGCAATGTAAGAGGAGATTAAGGGTTTTTTTGAAATGCTACAGGTTTGTGTACTATTAGGGGATCCTTGTGGAAGTATCAAGATTATTAAACCTTTGTCAATAGTTATAGACCTATTTGTTAAGCCAGTGGTGTGTTTAGCAAGCCTTGTAAGTCATAATGATTACATTTTGTTATGCCATGTCAAGGGATGCATCAGGGTTTGAATGTATTTTAAAATTCTGAGTTGGCTTTATAAACCTTAGGTAAAGAGGAATCATATAGAGTAGTGAGCCCTCCTAAAATGTTTTCCTAGAATTAGGAAGCCCTTTATGCCTTTAGATTACCTTAAAGTTGTCAAAAGTTTTGATAGAGTCCAAAGAAGCACTGTTTAACTTTCATACAAGTTTGCTACTAAGATCTCAACCATGTACCTATATTAGGAGGTCTACCAATGTTTTATTGTTCTGTTAGAGCTTGAGTGACCTTATAAAAAATTGTAATGATCATAAAGGTGTACTAGATTTCAATGGATTCGACAAGGTATTAGCACTATTTTAAGTATGGCTAGAGGACGGAAAGCAGTACTATGGATGATTCCTATTTCTAGAATGAGTGCTCTTTATGGTATGATTGTAAGGAATGAAAACCTATATCAAATGGAAATATAGAGAGTGTGGTATGAGAGTGGTACAGGGGCACCAAGTTCATTTGTATAAATTTGATCAAACAAGGTCTTTGATAGGTTGGTGTAGGGTATTTTGAGTCTTGTGGGTTCAATAAGGTCATAATAGACCATTTTTATCATGTAATTAGTCAGTTTTTGTAATAGTGTCAAAAAGATGTAAATGTGGACAAAGTATGGAAGTTGAACAGTCATTTGTGGCTTTGTATCTTCATGAGTAGGAAGGTGGAGAATCATGTAGTCTAAAAGTCAGTTGTGATTGGTTTTGGAGGGAGATAAGTGTTTAAAATGCCTTTTTGAATATTGTAAAGACAAAGCAATATAGAAGATCAATTTTGAATATCAAACATTTGCATTTTCCCACGTTTTGGACTGTATTTCCTAGGTTGCAGAGAACAATACTGCTCTGTACTGCATGTTCATGATGCAAAATGAATGGGAATTGTTAGAACAAGGAATATAATTTGATTTGGTTTTTGTTGCAATAAATTTCATTAAAGTTTAATGTGGTTTGAAGTCTTTTTCCTGTGACTACCTGAAAACCCTATTTTTAAGGGTTTGATAGTGTAAAATGGAGGTGTAATGTTGGGTTTTGGTTAAAATTGAATGTGGGTGGCCATATTATGGTTTATTAAGCATGTGTAGACCTTATTCAAGGTGATTGAGTTGTCCTTGAAGTGATTTGACGTTTGGGTGTAAGACTTTCAATAACCCCCCCCCCCCCCCACATACAAGCATAGAATGAGGGTTTTGAGGTTAGGGTACTTGGTGGAGTCTTCTATTGCCAAAGGTTGGTGATTTAGGCCTTTTGAAGTCTGCCTAGTGGATTGGGATTGGTTTTGTGAGTTGGGAGGAAGATTTGAGAGGTGTTTTGTTTTGTAAAAGTGGCCTAATTAGGCTTATTGCCAAACAGAGACAGTTACTTTTTGAGCTGTTTGTTCCAAAGTAACCTATACTGAATCTGAGATATGTTGTAAATTAGCTTAATAGGTATCCAAAAAGCCCTTCACAGTCTTAAATTGAGGTCTGGAACAAAAGATATACTCTGACAGTCCATTTTGGAGGGCTACTAGGAAATAGGGCAGCTGGTAAACAAAGTGTTTTGAATGAAGAGTGCAGACTTGGGTGAGAGTTTGTTATGGTTGTGTTTGAGACCCTAAGGGGTATGAAGACCTTTGGAAACCTTTTTTTAGTTTAGAAGTGTTGAAAACCCTAATTGTGACTTTTAGAGGGAGAGATTGCTAGAGTGGAAGCCAATGAAATTTGAAGTATATGTTGGTATGAGCCCATTGTTGTGAAATATGTCTCCATGTGAGTTAAGTGAACCCTTGCCTCTACATCAGAGAGGTAGCACATGTGCCTGCAATCATAAATGGAGATGAAGTAGGGAAGAAGCATGCATAAAGGGATCAAGTTTATCTTGATGGTTCAACCCAAACTTCAAGATAATGACTCCAATAACTTGCATGTTTGCTTACCTAATGGAATAATATCAACAAGGGAGCATAAAAGGATGATTCCAAAGATAGTTTGGAGTCCTAAAAAGACTAACGTTTTCTTCCACATCTCCACAAAGTCCAAATCATATCAAAGACATCAAGACCACATGCCCTATTATCATGCAAGTGAGGTTTGATTGGAGTCAAGGCAGTTGGAGCAGCATCCAAGCATCTAGGAGGACAAGGGCAATTATTGGAGCATTTCAGGGAGTAGTTCCACCTTCCAAGTTGTACATCCCAACTACCTTCTAACTTCATGCCACAGTGGAGCATTTCAAGGAGACAAACCAACTTCATGTTCCCACAACAGCAACAAAGAATGATTGACCAAACCTCTTCAAGGACAAGTGTTTTCTTCTCCTTCAAAGCATGCCCTTTTTCTTCTTCAATTGTTGGAGGTCAAAAGGCGATGCCTTAGGTCAATTTTAGGGAGGTTCTTCCTAGTTTGGAAAAGAGTGTTCTTTCAATTAGAGACTTAGTATTGTAATTTCATTTCTTTCTAGTCTATAAAAACTATGTATTGTAACTCCTAGGACAACAATGTAATCTCATATTTTTGAGAACAGCATACAATATCGGACTTGTACAATAGTTTGTAAGTAACCTTTGAGAAATAAAACAAGCATTTTCCTCCTTAGTATCTTTGTTTTTGTGTGTTGATCAAAATAATTGATATGGTTAAGTGATATATGTTCAAAACCTTGATTTCATGTCTCATTGTAAACACCTTCATAGAGAAAACATGTGTAGATGTCGGTCATAACTTATGTGGTATGTCAAAATAGTCCTCAAAATTATGAAAACAAACCTTTTCCTTTAAAGAAGATTATTGTCGAATAAGAATTTGTTATGAAATACTTGTGCATTGCATGTCAAAACTATGATGTGAGTAGTTCAACCTTGTTTTCAAACTCACTATGTACACAAACCAGCAAAGCAAGTTATCTAAATATTGGTGTATCACCCCATTTATAGTTTCATACTCAGTTCATGTCACTTTTTTTCTCTCTTTTCCCAGCAAACAACATTATAGTAGATTGATTTTAGGTGATCTATCAAGGGAACCAGCCCTCTCTGGAGGTTGATCTCAACCTATCTGAGCCCACATTCATTGAGATCATCGCATGTTTCATAAGGTGGTTGGGTTTTCCTCAAACTCATCAGAGTGCATACTTTAGTGACAACAATTTTTGGCACACTCGGTGGGATAGATTGAACTATTACAATCCATAAGTTCTCTATTCATTGTAGATATTTGGTGTGTATATCAGCAATATCAGCCTTTGGAGGCAATATTTCACACCTAGTGACTCTACAAGTTCAAATCTACTGGTACAAGCATTCCAAGTGCTCAAAAGAATACCAAGGATCAGTGTTGGGTGAATTTCATGCTCTTTTCTTTTGTGGGAAGCCTTCAAAATCACATGGTGCTCTATTGGTATGAGTTTGTTTTCCAAAAATTAGACCTATTTTTTCCTATTTTAAAGAATATTTCATGAAATTCTAGCTCCTTTTGATGTTCCGACATGTCAAACCATCAAAGAGAATATGTACCTTTACCTTTTTTTTGCCAAAATACAATTTCTATGCCTTTCCAAAACCAATATTAGACTAAAAACACTGTTGGTTTTATCCCAAATAGCCCTGTAATAGTAGGATATCTACATGCTCATCATGCTTACCTCCCACCCACCCATGCTCAGCCTTCTTGGAAGCATACTCATGCCTATAATCAGTCCCAAGAAGACTATTGTTCTCATAACCAGCATGCATATTCTCATAATCAGCATCATGATATTGACAACATGAGCATTAGAGATATTGCATTAAACTTTCAAACATAGTTGGACGCTGTTAAAAATGAACATGAGTATAGTTGGCAGCAAGAAGAGATTGCATATCAAGCTTATTTACACCTGCAGGAGAGGGAGGTACAAGTGGAGTATGAGGAGTTTTTGGCTAAACAAATTATGGCCAAAGAAGAGTAAATAAAGCAAGTGCTGGTTCAAATACAAAGGTATGAAACCCAACCAACCTCTTACATTTCTAATTTTGAACCAGGTCCTTTCATAACTATGAATCCTCCTTTGAAAGAAAATGTTTCCAAGTTCAAAACTCCTAGTTTTAAGCAAGAAAAATGTCTTAAATCTTCAAGTAAGTCTCCTTGTGTCAAAATTCTAAGTTTTAGAAGCTCACATCCCTTGCAAGAGTCTACACAAGTGCAAGCTCAACCTATTATCTTTCAAGAGCGACCCATTCAAAAACCTACTCTTCCTCAAGAAACCCAACAAGCTCTTCCAAATCCTATACCAAGTAAGCTTTCTTTCCCAAGTACCATCTCACTTTTCAAGGGTGGAATAGTTGTTTGGTGAGCTAGCTAGTTTGATGGGAAAAAGGAGTTGTTAGAGGCAAATCAAGAACAATCTTTTGTTTAAAAACATTTATGTGATGAAGAGTATGAGAAATCAGACCTCTTGCAACAAGAAGTTGAAAATGATCAGCTGGAACAATAGTATGTAAGGCAAGAGGATGGTAAAAAAGAGGAGTTAGTGGAGATAGAAGGAGAACTATCTATTTTTTTGTGAGCCTACATGTCTTGTACAAGATGAAAAATTAGACTTAGAATAGTAGGATATAGGAAAAGTGAACAAAGATGAAAGTGAAGATTTGGTGTTCCTATTTGACCAACTACCTTACTTTGTTGACAAGGATAAGGAGAGCATATAAATGCTCACCTTAGCAGAATATTTGAACAAGTAGGAAGAGGTTGGGTACTTTAATGAGTGGTTGATCTAGGAAGATAAGGTTACCTATCAAGTTGAACAAATTTCAAAATTAGAACTTATGCTTCAAAAAGATGATCTTGATGCTTCACCAAACCTTCAAGAAGGTTGCTATGAATCTAAAGTGAGTCCTCTTATGCAGAAAAGTAAGGAAGATGTTGAAGAAGACTCTTTTTGGGATGAACTAGAAGTTTTTTGTTCAAGCTTGGATACCAAACCAATATCTCCTAATAAATAAGTTCATGAACAAAAGGAGGTCATTTTTTCAAAGCACTTTGATTAGTAGGATGATAGAACAATAGAATGGTAACATCAAACCAACACCAATTGTTTGGGTATTGGCTTGTAAAAAGGATGTCCTATTAGGCATGTAGCTCAATTGACTGTTAACACAAAGGAGTTCCCACGTGGAATGCATGATCAAAAACACAAGATTGAGCATCACATAGTGCAAGATCAGCTCACTTATCCACCTCAAAGCAACTATATTTTCAATCAAAACAAGTGGGTATGTGATTTTGTTTTGTTTCTTGATGAGGTATTACATAAGTTTATTGGATGTCAACCCTTTCCTCACCCCTTGTTGGCTTCTTACAAGCATGAAAATCATTCTCAGTTGATCAATAAAGGAAGCTATTTTGTAGAACTAGTTAATGGATTTGTTTAGTTTAGGTTAGTATAAGTCGTGCAAGTATTTTATTTCCTGCAAGTGCAGATGCACAAGTAGTTGGTGTCTTTAGGTAGTTTTGTGGTTTGTCTTGTGTCTTGTCTTGTTGTTTGAAAAGTACTAACAATTGTATGTTAGGTCTAATGTCAATGTGTTTTAGGTCTTTGATGACTCTATGCCCAATGGATATTAAGGCTACTAGTTTTTTTATGCTTAGCAGGCAAGCATTTAGTAGAGGTCACAAAAAATGCTACCAACTTCACTTCATGGTTCAGATAGGTAATCAGGTTGTCGTTATCCTCAAGAAAAATAAGATTGTTTTGCGAAGCTAATTTATGAGGTCAAGAGTTTAATCATGTTATTCAAGTTAATTGGTATATCCAAGGAGGTCCTAAAGAGTATTGTAAAGCTCTAGATTAGTAAATATTGAGTTAACATTGTTTAAAAGGCGATAAAGGGGTTTTGGAATTATTTTTAATTTATTAAAGTCCTACTTACCTCATCCAAAAGGGGTTTTTTACATATAACATGAGCCTTTTAACAAGTTAAAAGTTAAGAATATAAGGTATCCCACGTCCAAGAAGTTATTAAAAACCTTAAACCTTTCAAAACCTACCTTAAAATATCAAAGCCTCGTACGATATTTGGAGGGAATGATTTTTCAAGGATATATCATGTTTTGAGCAGGTCTTAGGTTGAAGAGTTTGAGTTAGGTCATGTCTTGAGGTTAAGTTGGAAGTCCTTTAGGGTTTTCAATAAGTTTCCTAGGGTTCCTTATTGTTTGCAGACTCCAACTCATGGAAGGAATGATTAGGCATTCTAGACTCTTCCTAACTTACGAGATTTCAATCCAAAAAATGAACATTTATTTTCAGGTCTGGAGAATACTGAGAGAGCATCCTTGTTATGAAAAGACCATAAAGATACACCTTGAAGTGGTGGATGGGTCTATAACAAATATATAGTCATGGAAATGAAGGAGATCTCATGACAGTTGACAGTGATAAGAAACATGGAAGTGATTAAGAAAATCTTGCAACATTGGATACAATGATAGCAAATAGAGGTTTGATATATCAAAAAGAGGTCTTCATCTACAATAGATTGACAACTACAATCATATCAAGGAAATGACAAGTCTTAGGGCACTGATACATGAAGGGTCACATAGACTAGGAAGAAGAAATATAGAGTCCTTCACATTCACCATACACTATAGGATAGTGTCTACAACATCATGGAGACCTATCTACAAAGGTTTGAGAAGGGTATGCAAAAGGTTGGAGTCCTCATCAAATCTGCTCCATTGTTATGCATGTTTGAATAGTGGTCTTATTTGCAAGCACTCTAGATACTCTTGTACCAAAACTAGAGATTCATACCCTGTCAAAGCCTTAGAAATTTTTGAGAAAGGTAGATAGACCTCCTAGAGGCCTACACTATCAAGCCTCACAAAAGGCTGCTAGACCCAATATGGATTACTATAATTTCTAAAAGCTAATGGCAATTTTAAACCTAACAAAACCCTAGCAAAGGTAATGATGAAGATAAGGTACCTGCGTGCAAATACATATTTTGATAATACTATAAAAATAGTAATATAAGGTTTTGTGAAGTATTTGTAAAGAGTTTTGTAGCTCAAATACAAAGGCAGTTTTTGATGATTCATAAAGAGCAGCGACTGGCAAGACCAAGAGCACAAGCAAAGACAACATGAAGATAGTGCATGATGAGAATGTGAGAGTGGGTAGGGAAGAGATAGTGAATGTTAGGAACATAGGTTTACATGGTAAGATGCAAAGAATAGTTATACATAGTATAAAGTATGCCAAATACTTGATCTCCATGGAAGATATGGTCTTGCAGTAAGACTGTTTGACTACTTGAAGGGCATATTTAATCGTATATAGTAAAAAAAGGGTAATAAGGATTTAAGACTGCCACAAAAGATCAAATTGCCTACAAGTTGTCTCAATCCTAAGTATTTGTATTTATCTCTACCCTCATAAATCAATTATCAATGCCTTGGTAGTTCTTTTTTAGCCTCTGAGACTTGTCCATAGCCCCAAACCTTTCATAAAACCCTAAAAGAGTATAAAATTGTATGAGTCAAGACCAATAGGGACAAGGGCAAATGATGGATGCTAGAGCTTTGTGAAGGTAAAGACAAATGGACATTGACAGAGGCCTTGCAGGAATATGCAGTCATCTTCTATGATGAGGTCTCATTCATTAACATCATGTCATGAATGTTGAAGGTATGCCAAATATCTATGCAAGGACAATTTAGAAGATACACATGGGATAGTGCATCAACAAGAAAAAGTCTACATTCTCAGACAAAGATTAAAGAAGGACAGAGAACATATGTGCAAAGGTGCATGTACAATCATGCCCAATGGCTAAGACGTATGGCTTAAATGGACATAGAACATTGAAGATAACAAGATCAATAGAGAGGAAGACAGTAAAGTGATCTAAGGTATAAGAGTTATTGACAAAGGATGGATAGGAGACCTATACTAATAAGACAATCAAGAATGGATAGTGCTAAGAGTAAGGTAAAACACCAAATCTTGATAAGATATAATGAGCTTAGATTAGTCTAAACCAAGACAGAGATCACCGAGAAAGTAGTGCATGGGGTAGTTAGCAGTTGCACAAGTCAATAGTTGCAAAGGTATGACTTATGTAAATGAGAGGTTGAAACACCATTGTTATGAGTTCTTAATACACAGTTTCATCAAGTTTAGGCTTAAAGAAGACCATACGTAAGAGTGTAAGGACTTTAAAAGCACCGTGAGAAGAGAGTAAGGGTTTTGTTGAAATGCTATAGGTCTGTGCACTATTAGGGGATCCTTGTGGAAGTCTCAAGAGTATTAAACCTTTTTCAATAGTTATAGACCTATTTGTTAAGCCAGTGGTGTGTTTAGGAAGCCTTGTAAGTCATAATGATTGCATTTCATTATTCCCTGTCAAGGGATGCATCAGGGTTTGAATGTCTTGTAAAAGTCTGAGTTGGAGTTATAAACCTTAGGTAAAGAGGAATCTTATAGAGTAGTGAGCCTTCCTAAAATGTTGTCCTAGCCTTAGGAAGCCATTTATGCCCTTAGATTACCTTAAAATTGTCAAAAGTTTTGATAGAGTCCAAAGAAGCATTGTTTAACTGTCATACAGGTTTGCTACTAAGATCTCAAGCACGTACTTGTATTAGGAGGTCTACCAATGTTTTATAGTTCTGTCAGAGCTTGAGTGACCATATAAAAATTTTTAATGATCATAAAGGTCTACTAGATTTCAATGGATTCTGCAAGGTATAGCACTATGTTAAGTATGGCCTGAAGATGGAAAGTAGTACAAGCGTAGTTGGAGCAGCATCCAAGCATCTAAGAGGACAAGGGCAGTTGTTGGAGCATTTCAAGGAGCAGTTCCACCTTCCAAGCTGCACATCCCAACTATCTCCTAACTTCATGCCATAGCGGAGCATTTAAAGGAGACAAACCAACTTCATGTTCCTACAGTAACAACAAAGAAGGTTTGACCAAATCTCTTCAAGGACAAGTATCCTCTTCTCTTTCAAAGCATGTCATTTTTCTTCTCCAACTGTTGGAGGTCAAAAGGGGATGCCATAGGTTAGTTTTAGGAGGTTCTTCCTAGTTTGGAAAGGAAAGTCCTTTCAGTTAGAGACTTAGTATTGTAATTTTAGTTCTTTCTAGTCTAAAAATTTATGTATTGTAACTTAGGATAGCAATGTAATCTCATATTTTTGAGAAAAGCATACAATATCATACTTGTACAATAGTTTGTATGTACCTTTTGAGAAATAAAACAAGCAATTCCTTCTTAGTATCTCTATTTTGTGTGTTGATCAAAATGATTGATATGGTTATGTGATTTATGTTCAAATCCTTGATTCCATGTCTCATTGCAAACACCTTCATAGAGCAAACATGTGTAGATGTAGGTCATAACTTATGTGGTATGTCAAAATAGTCCTCAAAGTTGTCAAAACAAACCTTTTCCTTCAAATAAGACTATTGTAGTATAAAACTTTATTATGAAATACTTATGCATTGCATGTCAAAACTAAGCTATGAGTAGTTCAACCTTGTTTTCTAACTCATTATGTACACAAACCAACAAAGCAAGTTATATAAATATTGGTGGATCACCCCATTTATAGTTTTATACTTAGTTCATGCCACTTTCTTTGCCTTTCTTCCCAGCAAACAACAGTAGAGTAGATTGATCTTAGGTGATCCATCAAAGGAACAATACTCTCTGGAGGTTGATCTAAACCTATCTGAGCCCACACTCAGTGAGATCATCCCATGTTTCACAAGGTAGTTGGGTTGTCCTCAAACTCAACAGGGTGCATACTTTAGTAACAACATTAATCTTATCATAATTTGCATTCATCTTTCAATTTCCTATTTAATTAGTTCATTTTAAATTTCAATTCCAAAAAAGAATAAAAGAAAATTGTTTGCATACATATTCAAAAACCTAGAAAAATACAAAAACATTAGAATTTAGAAATATCAAACCCCTGATTCAATCACGAGGTAGGATTCAACAAAACAAGAACTCACAAACTCCTTGATTTGTTCATGAGATCAAAAGGTCAAGAGAACTCACACAAATCCTTAGATAACATCACTATGTCAAAAGTCAACTCTTGGTCAACTCAAGTCTATTCTCTCTATCCAAGCATATGAATGTGTCCTTGAATTAGAGGTGAGTGGGTGAGGGATATCCTTGAGGAGATTGAATAATTAAATCCTAGGCCACAACTAACACAACAAATGCTAGAAGAGTAAGAACACGCTGTTAGGTTGATAAAACAAAGCAACGAAGCATTCAAGCCATAGAAGAAAGGTTACAACATAATAGGCTCATCGATGACTACAACTGACATCCATCTAGATTGATAACCAAATAGGAGATTGATAACTAGTGACCAAATAGGAGATTGATAAATAGTGACGCTTTGGGTCATATTATTATATCTACAACAATAGTCATAGAACAACACATAACAAACCATGCTAGGCCTTGGGATTGATTAACCGTTCTTTGTGACATTCTACTCCCAAGAGAATAGAACCACCCTTGGGTCTCACCTTCACTCAATTGGCTTCTACCATGAGAGTGGGAATGACTTGGAGATCAACCAAGGCAAGGAGAGGGTACATGTGTTTTATCTAAGCTAACTCATCCACCCTTGTGCTTGAGTCATGTTTTGAGGAGTACAATCACTGCAACAAGTTTCCTTTTTAATAAACTAACAGAACAATATACCAAACCTCTCGATATGCTTGCCCTTCTGACATACCTATTGTCATGTGGAAGAATCTTGTCCTTTCAATATACTCGTTAGTATGTGAAGGAGACTTTAAAACACATGAGAGAAGAGTGGTACATGGCACTTAGGTATTGCATCCCCATGCCTTGTCATGAGCGACACACATCTTGAGTTGGGCATCTTCTTCATATGAGACATAGTCCTTGGAGATCCCATCCATAATTCCTCCATCTATCCTAACCCTTCTCTTTCCTCATTTCCATTATCGTCTATATATTATCTATTATCCCACCCTCCCCTACATTGGCCTCATCCCTAGTTTGTGGTTTTTCTATAGTTCTAGAGCTTGAAGTGTCCCCTATCCCCCATTACATCCAAACTCCTTTGTCCATCTATCCTCTATCCTTC
The DNA here is from genome assembly GCA_027924645.1 of Cunninghamia lanceolata. Taxonomy (NCBI): domain Eukaryota; kingdom Viridiplantae; phylum Streptophyta; class Pinopsida; order Cupressales; family Cupressaceae; genus Cunninghamia; species Cunninghamia lanceolata. Next base: position 1,473,749 of record BSBN01000206.1, on the reverse strand, counting down.
ATCCACTCATTATTCCTCCTCTATCAACTTATCTTAAATCCTTCATCCACACATCCCACCATCCCCATCTATCCTCCCTTTGGTCCAGGTTTTAATACCATAAATATGGTCTAATCACTCCATTCCCCCATCTATCACCCAATCACTTCATCACCCTACCCAAACCATCCATTATACCTTTATCACTAATCTATCCAATTTGTTATCCATTATCTCCTTATCACTTCATCCTCACCATCCTCTCATGCCTTGTCAATAGGTCCATGGATTTCTCTTGTCATTGGTATCTAGCTTAAGGCTACCTACATGCACACCAATCCATTACCTCCTAGCAATCCAAATCCCAAAATATTCAAATCTCTCTAATATCCAAATCACAAGACCAATCCTTATAAATGTGCATCACTCACTAGAAAGATAATCAAAATTATCCAATCGCATCCATGGTCTTGTTCCTAGCCTTGCTACAAGCCTTTGATCCAAATCATCCATCATCATGATCGGGATATATCATTCCCAATCTTTGTTGTTCTTATCGTCAACAACACAATCCAACATCATCAATCCATCAATCTTTGGCTTTTCAGCTTGACCAATGGAAACATCATGTTTGTCTTTGAATTAGTTTTGTGCATGTGTGCTTGCTTGTGTGGGTGAATTATCTTTTATCTTGCATCAACATCGATCCTTGTAACCTACCTGCCACAACAGTATCATGTTATTCCATATCATGGTGCTATATGGGATAATGTTTCTTGTGACCTTATTGGTTGGATTTTATGCATGGGACACATTGTCGCCCTAGTTTCGTATACCTTGGTGCATAAAATCTCATCCCATATCAAATAAATATGGCTCTCACTTCTTAGTGCAGCATAATGCATAATCCATGGAGTCACGAATCAGCTTGCATCCATCCATATTCCAATTCCCAATCCTTTCATCCCATCCCTCCCATCGTTTCATTTGATCATTTTTTTGACCCTCATCCCTTTCCTCCAATCCCTTACATCCACTCTACCCTATCCCCCCATCCATGTGTTTTTCTCAAATTCCACTCTCTTCTTTCTAATCCAACCATCTTCATCCTTTTGAGAGCATTGTTGCAAGTATGGGCCTAACCGGTGTTGTCTTTGATGTCAACATACTCCTGTTGCATTGATGATAAGGTCTGGATGAGCCGTGAGTTGAGGATATTGAGAAAATTAGTCTCAATCAGGAACAGTGAAGAACAGTGATGACTGTAAGACAAAAGTCCAAGATAGGATGATGATCAGAGGATGTGGATTAAAGGGTTTGTAGATATGTGTCTGTAGGTGATCTAGTAGAGATTTCAGAGGTCTGCATGAAGATATGAAGAAGTTGTGGTCACTCAAGTAAAACCGGCTCCAATAGGTGTTCAGAGGTGACAAAGTGTAACAAGAAAGGTCCGGTGAGATCTGGGAATGAAGTTTCATGTTCTGCGGATTTAAGGGAGTGTTGAGGAAGTCTTTGTGGTGTATCAACTCTATTGGTGCATGGTTTGAAGGTTCGCAAGCATCTATTCTTTTGTGACAGTTATGACAGATTGTGTTCTTAAGGTTCCGGATGAAGGAGAGAAGGATTTCAGAAAGCAGAAGAAGTGTGGATGTTCTTGGTGATTTAGGCAAGCTTGTGGAAGTCTTTGGATCATGTCCAGTTCATGTTGGTGGTCCGTATTGAAGTTGGAGCTCGCAATTGAAGAGTATTATGTATGATGGTGTTCTTCTTGAGACAGGTCGACCGGATGAGTTATACATCTGTCGGATCATCTTATGAATGTTTGCCGACTTAGATGATCATTCCTAAGTTGATGCCTTGTATAAATAAGGGATTACGAAGTCAGTTTGAACTCACCTTTTTGTGTGGAGATGAGTGTGTGGTAGCGAAGAGGAGAGCGAAAGGCAGAGCAGAAGTTTTGAGCTTAATGGAACTGATTCAAGCATGGTGAAGATGCTATTCTCCAGTTCATGTATGTGATACTTATTTCTTTGTAGATAGTGTGTCTCTTGTAGGTAGTGAGCCTCTTGTGAGCAGTGTGCTTGGGCAGTGAGCCCTAATTGGCATGTGCCATTTTGTTCTTTCTATTCTTCTAACAGAGAATACATTCTTGGGTTAATCACCTCGTGGTTTTTTCCTTAACCGGGTTTTCCACATCAAAATCTTGGTGTCTTATGTGTTGATGAGTTTCTGCTTTTGATTTGAATCCATTATGTTTCATGTTTAATATACTACTAATCACTAAGAGGATATAAGTGTGTAAATTAGAGAAAGTTTTGCACAACTGATTCACCCCCCCTCTCAGTTGTGTGCCCTAAGTCTAACAATTGGTATTAGAGCCAAGTTCCTATAAAAGGAGCTTAACCGCTTGAGGAGATCCAGGATGTCATCTTACAAGAAGGATAGTCTGAAGTTTGATGGAACCAACTTTACTCTTTGGAAAGGTCGCATGAAATATCACTTGCAATGTATGGGAATGGCGTACTGGTCCATGGTTACAAAAGTGTATGTACCTCCACAGGTGGTCCGACAACCCTAAATGAAATCACAGATGTTGAAAACAATCTGCGGACCAAAGAGGCTCTTCTAAGCACATTATCTGACTCAAAGCTCTCAAATGTTATTAACCTACCAACTGCCTTTGAGATTTGGAATAAACTAGAACTTTTGCATGAAGGAGACCAGTATGTTAAATGTGCAAGGTTACAGAGTCTAAAAGAGAAATTTGAAAAATTGAAGATGAGAGATGATGAAAATATAACCACTTTTATGCCAAGAGTGAATGAGCTGGTTTGTGGAATTAGAAATGCTGGTGGAGTCTTGGATGAAAATGAGATTTTTGGTAAAATTCTTAGATCCCTTCCTTCTTACAAAATCAAGGTTGCTGCCATTGAAGAATTCAGAGCCCATACAACTGTCACAAGAGATCAATTGGTTGAGAAATTGGCTACATTTGAAATGACAGAGTTTGGAGATGACCCCCCCAAGACTGAATCTACATTCAAAGCCAGTGCTTCTGTTAAAGGTAAACAAAGGTTTGATCTGGGAGAGAATTCTTCAAGGAAATTGTCATGGTATGAAAAAGCAAGAAAAGATCTGGAAGAAGAAGAAGTAGAAACTGCTCAACTTGAAGCCCTTATTGCAAAGAGGCTGCCAAGAGGATTCGGTAAGTATGAAGGAAAATTACCTTTTAAGTGTTTTAACTGCAATAAGTTGGTAATTTTGCCTCAAGGTGTCCGGAAAGATTTTCAAGGCAAAATCCTAACAAACCAAAGTTCCAAAAGAACTGTTACTATGTACATGAAGATGATGATAATGAAGGAGTAATAGATGATGAATCAGAGATAGGAAACAAATCCATAAATGAATGGGTGTTCATTGCCATCAAGGAAGAAGATCCATTGTCCTCTGTATCTGTCAATCTTAAGACTATGGAAAGAGCTCTGGCTGCCCAAATTGAAGACAAGGATGATTGGGTCATTGACAGTGGATGCTCTCACCATATGACAGGTGACAAAAATAAGTTTGTAGATTTGGAAAGGTATGAAGGAGGAGTGGTAAAGTTTGGTGATAATTCTGCTGGTAGAATCAGAGGAAGAGGAACTATTTCTTTGATGGAAGAAACAAAACTGGTAATGTACTGTATGTTGAAGGTTTGAAGCACAATCTTCTCAGTGTTGGATAGTTGGTGGACAAAGGCTATGATCTCTGATTCAAGGATGGAAAATGCAAAATCTTTGAAATATCCAGAACAAAGATTGCATCCGGTACTCAAACTAAAGGTAATATCTTCCACTTGGTTGGTACTAGTAAAAGCTGCTTATTTGTTCAAGTTGATCAGAGTTGGTTATGGCATAGAAGGATGTGTCATGTGAATTTTGATAATATCATCAAGATAAGGAATACTCAGGCTATAAGAGATCTTCCAAAATTGGTGAAACCTACTAACATCTTGTGCAAGGAATGTCAGTTGGGTAGGCTGAGCAGAGTCTCATTCAAAAGCAAGGAACTGTCCTCTACCAGATTATTGGACTTAGTTCACACTGATCTTTGTGGTCCGGCAAGAACTAGGAGTATTCAAGGTGATAGATACTTCATGCTACTAATTGATGACTATTCCTGGATGATGTGGGTAACCTTTCTAAAGGAGAAATCAGAAGCTCTTGAGAAATTCAAAATATTCAAGGCTATGGTAGAGAATGAAACAGGACTAAAGTTGAAATGTCTGAGTTCTGATAGAGGTGGAGAATTCACATTCGACGAGTTCATAGAGTTATGTAAGAAACATGGAATTAAGAGACAGCTGTCTGCTCCTAGGACTCCACAGCAGAATGGAGTAGTGGAGAGAAAGAACCGGACCATCCAGAAAGCATCTAGGACCATGATGATGGAAGCAAATGTTCTTCAGATCTATTGGAGAGAAGCTGTCAGCACTGTAGTCTATACTCTCAATCAAGTTTGAATCAAAAGCAATACCGGTAAGGCCCCTTATGAACTTTGGTTTGGCATTACTCCTACTGTAAGATATTTCAGAGTCTTTGGTAGAAAATGTTACATCAAAAGAGATGAAGATCTAGGCAAGTTTGATGCTAGAAGTGATGAAGGAATATTCTTGGGTTACTCTACTCAAAGCAAAATACCGGTGTTATAACAAGAGACTAAGAAAGATGATAGAAAGTACAAATGTGAAGGTTGATGAGGGAATAGAGAAACCTTCAAGGTTTTATGAATATGATGAAGATGTTCAGAATGGTGTTCTAGTTCAAGGAGTTCAATCCTCTTCTGAAAGTCAGATTCAAACTGATCCGGTAAATCAGGAAGAAGAGATAGGTTTGAATGAGTCTGATCAAGAAACAGAAGTGCAAGAAACTCCCAAAGTTCCAAGGTATGTAAGACTGAACCACTCTGAAGATTAGATCATAGGTGACAAAAGCAAAGGTGTGCAAACTAGAAGGAAAATTGCTCAAAATTTAGATGAATATTGTTTGATTTCAAAGATTGAACCTAAGACAATAAATGAAGCCTGCAATGATGAAAACTGGACCAATGCAATGGAGGAAGAGTTGATGCAAATTGAGAAAAATCACACTTGGGATCTTGTTCCCAGACCTAGAAACAAGAATTTGATTAGAACCAAATGGGTCTTCTGAAACAAACTAAATGAAGTTGGTGAAGTAATTAGAAAGAAAGCCAGATTGGTCTGCAAGGGCTACTCTCAAATAGAAGGAATTGATTTTGAAGAAACTTTTGCTCCAGTGGCAAGAATTGAAGCAGTCAGATTATTCCTTGCCTTTACTGCCTTCAAGGATTTCAAGGTATATCAGATAGATGTCAAGTCTGCCTTTCTAAATGGTGACTTGGAAGAAGAAGTGTATATATAGCAACCAGATGGATTTCATTTGTCTGATCATGGTGATATGGTCTGCAAGTTGAAGAAGGCATTGTATGGATTAAAGCAAGCCCCAAGAGCCTAGTATGAAAGATTGGACAAGCATCTTTTGAAGATTGGTTTCAACAAAGGTACTGCTAATAGTAACTTATATTTCAAAATTGATCATGAAAACATCTTGATTGTTGAAGTATTTATTGATGATATCATCTTTGGAGGAAGAGATAGTATGTGTAAAGCTTTTGCAAATCAAATGAAAAGTGAGTTTGAGATGTCTATGCTTGGTGAAATGAATTTCTTCTTGGGTCTGCAAATTACTCAAACAAAGAATCTTTATTTCTCAGACCAAATATGTAAAAGAATTATTGAGGAAATTTGGGATGGAAGATTCAAAGCCAATGAATACTCCCATGACAATCGGATGTAAGTTGAGCAAAGATGATGACTCTCCTAAGGTAGACCAGACAGTATAGATCAATGATTGGAGGATTGTTGTATCTCACTCAAACTAAACCAGATATTATGCAAGTTGTTGGTCTTGTTGCTAGATTCCAAGCTGATCCTAGAGAATCCCATGTCATGGCAATCAAGAGGATTTTTAGATATCTAAAAGGGACGGTTGAGTATGGTCTTTGGTATCCTAGAGATCATGATTTCTCTCTTCATGCATATACAGATGCTGATTGGGCAGGAGATGTGGATGACCGGAAGAGTACCAATGGTGGAGCATTCTTTTTGGGAAAGAGATTGGTTTCTTGGCTAAGCAAGAAACAAGAGGCAATATCTCTATCTACAATTGAAGCAGAATATATTGCAGCAGTAGGTAGTTGCACTCAAGTTTTGTGGATGAAGCAGATGCTAAGAGATATCAAAATGGAGTATGAGGAACCTATCACAATATTCTGTGATAATTCAAGTGCTATAAGTATATCTAAGAATCTGGTGTTGCATTCAAAGACAAAGCATATATCTATCAAGTTTCACTTTTTGAGAGAGCAAGTGAACAAGAATGAAGTCAAATTGGAGTTTGTGTCATCCAAGGATCAGATTGCAGACATCTTTACTAAACCTCTGCCTAAGGACTCTTTTGAGTATCTTAGGGAGAAATTAGGGGTTATTGCCCCTCCGGTGATGAACTAAGGTGCACTGAGGTGCATCAATCTGGTGGATATCACAGTCATATCTTGTGATTCGGATTGATGGGAGCTGCTACTCAGGGGGAGCAGCAGGTATGATTCTAAAATGGTGAAATTGCAAGTATGTGCCCTTTGCCATTGATGTCAAAGGGGGAGAGAAGACATGTGAAAAACAAGTGGTTGCTGATCAAAGGGGGAGCAGTAAAGGGAGAGAAGACATGTGAATGGTTGATGTTGATAGAGGGAGTTGTGATAGTAAGGAGAAGTTCTTGTCTTGATGGTTTTTCACATCATATGTTGCCATCAATGACAAAGGGGGAGATTGTTGCAAGTATGGGCCTAACTGGTGTTGTCATTGATGTCAACATACTCTTGTTGCATTAATGATAAGGTCTGGATGAGCCGTGAGCTGAGGATATTGAGAAAATTAGTCTCAATCAGGATTAGTGAAGAACAGTGATGACTATAAGACAAAAGTCCAAGATAGGATGATGATCAGAAGATGCAGATTAAAGGGTTTGTAGATATGTGTCTGTAGGTGATCCAGTAGATATTTTAGAGGTTTGCATTAAGATATGAAGAAGTTGTGGTCGCTTAAGTAAAACCAGTTCTGGTAGGTGTTCAGAGGTGATAGAGTGTAACAAGAAAGGTCCGGTGAGATCCGGAAATGAAGTTTCATGTTCTGCAAATTTAAGGGAGTGTTGAGGATGTCTTTTTGGTGTATCAACTCTATTGGTGCGTGGTTTGAAGGTCTGCAAGCATCTATTCTTTTGTGACAGTTATGACAGACTGTGTTCTTAAGGTTCCGGATGAAGGAGAGAAGGATTTCAGTAAGCAGAAGAAGTGTGGATGTTCTTGGTGATTCAGGCAAGCTTGTGGAAGTCTTTGGATCATGTCCAGTTTGTGTTGGTGGTCCGCATTGAAGTTGGAGCTCGCAATTGAAGAGTATTCTGTATGATGGTGTTCTTCTTGAGACAGGCCAACCAGATGAGTTATGCATCTGTCAGATGATCTTATGAATGTTTGCTGACTTAGATGATCATTCCTAAGTTGATGCCTTGTATAAATAAGGGATTGCAAAGTCAATTTGAACTCACCTTTTTGTGTGGAGATGAGTGTGTGGTAGTGAAGAGGAGAGCGAAAGGTAGAGCAGAAGTATTGAGCTTAATGGAACTAATTCAAGCATGGTGAAGATGCTATTCTCCAGTTCATGTATGTGATACTTATTTCTTTGTAGGCAGTGTGTCTCTTGTAGGCAATGAGCCTCTTGTGAGCAGTGTGCTCGGGCAGTGAGCCCTAATTGGCATGTGCCATTTTGTTCTTTCTATTCTTCTAACAGAGAATACATTCTTGGGTTAATCACCCCGTGGTTTTTCCACATCAAAATCTTGGTGTCTTATGTGTTGATGAGTTTCTGCTTTTGATTTGAATCATTATGTTTCATGTTTAATAGACTGCTAATCACTAAGAGGATTTAAGTGTGTAAATTGGAGAAAGTTTTGCACAACTGATTCACCCCCCCTCTTAGTTGTGTGCCCTAAGTCTAACAAGCACACCCATGTTCTTCAAACCCGCCTGCCCTCTCAAGGGGGCATCATCCTATCATTATCCTTACCATCATCCCTCCTTGTCACTCTCACTTCAATTTGTTGTATCCCTAATTCTACCATCTTCTTCCATCCTATCTAGCAATTTGTTTTATCTTTCTTTAAAATGATGCTACTATGCAACACCATCTCAAAGAGGGGCAAAATGTAGAAACCTAAAATTGTACATCTCTTTCATCTTGACACAATTCAAACCTAATCACACCATAATTTAACCCCCTAATTGGATAAATTACCATTTATTTGATTAACCATCCAAATCCCTCTTTTTCAATAGTGATTTGATCAGAATCACTATTTAACACTATCCATCCCTAAACTATATTGTCTCTACAATTAACTGAATAAACACATGTTTAGCTAGCTAATTATCCATCACCTCTTCAAACCATGATTTTACAATATTTTATTGTCAAAATCACTATTCATGTACTAGTCACTATTCATCTATACTTGCATTGATACCTGCATATGTACCTATCCCTAGCCTAAATGATTAATTAATCATTTATTAGCATTTTCCTACAGTCCAAACATTAGATAAATTTTATTTATCTAATACCCCCTTTTCCCATCCCATGAATTAAATAAATATTGGTATTTTTATTTAATTCCCTATTTTCTATACTTTTGATTAGGTGACCTAAGCCTTGTTGAACACCCAATGTACTAAGGCGGGGGTGAATCAGTACTATCCTAAACTTCTTGTTTATTAAACCAGTAATCCATTTACTGCATGCAATAACAAAGCAAATCAAACATAGAAGAAACAACCAAAATCCATCACACATGAACACCGGGATTTTTACGTGGAAAACCCAAAACTGGGGAAAACCATAATGAGTGTTAGATCACAATATATTATGTAGGAACAATATTGAATTATGTTAGAAGCTCACTACCCAAAAGAAGTGCTCATTGCAAGAAGGCTCACTGCCTTGAGAAAGAAAGAAAGAAGAAGGGTGGCTCACTGCCAATTTGAGCTGCTTAGATTGCATCTACTTATGCATGGATGCAGCTCCAATGAAAGCTCAAAATACTATCTCAAAACTCTTCATATTGACTACTTTTTTTCGCTTCTGTGGTTTTACATTAGCAAGATCTCCCTTTTTCTACTCTTGTCACCTGCTCTACATTTCATATATTTTGCACATTCACATTCATATCTTACCATTCAAACACTGAATTCAATCCCATATATATATCCGCAACAAACAAAATCTTCATATTAGGTCAGCCTGATAAAATATTCTATGTAATCATGCATTATGTACTCTGTCAACCAAATTCATTCTCCAAAATCTATACCAAACCCAAAGAATATTTGAAATGCCTTCACACATGTCGGCCTTGACTATTTTACCACATAGATTTAAGTTCAGCACAAGAGAACTTACCACATACAATTTGTACTTATCATGTCAGCCTTAAACACAGATAGTCATTGATTCACTTCATCTGTCAGACAACAACTTTCATTGCGGATCACAAGATGCTTCCAAAATCACATCAAACATTCTTCAGACATCATAGATCATACCTTAAGAACCGCAAACCAAAATGTCTTCTTGTGGTAGAATGCAGACCATTAGAATTCAGACCTTGTCACTGTCAAACTCTATTAAGCTATGTCGCGATACTCAACATCTTGTAACTAGCATTCCGATAGACTTTAGAACATGAAACTCTAGAATTAGAGATTTCATACATGTGGTTACAACACCTCAAAACCACATAATAAAATATTTAACAACAGAGGAATGCGGACCAAAACAAATGAGTGTTTTGCTATGAGTCACATTGTATTCTATTCTTCCAGACTTAGCCCGTTTGAGTGTGTACTTCCAGTACTTATTAGAAGATAAAAACTTGCAAATAAAAGCATCAAAGGACTACAAACAACATACCAGAACCACATTATCTAATCTTCAATTGTGGATCAATGCCATCCATTGTATTGTTGTTCTGTTGCTATCTCCTGTATGTTGCAAACACTTAGTCAAAAATGACTAAGTCTTTTATACTGGACCAGAACCTTTGTCTCAACCTTATTCCTTTCCTTGTTTCCATCAATGACACATCTTCAAACATCATGCACAAACACTCTTCATCATATTAGCAGTGTCTCTCTCTCTCTCTTATGATGTTTGCCAACAATCTCCCCCTTTGGAATTGATGGTATGATGAAGGGGGTAAATCATAAAATAGAAGTTGCACACATAAAATAGAACTTTATTTATTGATTTGGATAACTTATTACATTACAGAAGCTCAAATACAATTAGAGGAATCAACCCTCCATAGGCTGCAACACATTACAACTTCCTCTCACAAGACCCTAGAATCTTCAGCATTCTGTAACCCCAAATTAGCTAGGGTTTCTATTTTCTCACCTATTCTTGACTCTACACTTCCCCCCTTAACTCTACTACTACCCAAGGTTCCCAAAAATGGTTATTAATAGCCTTTTTGGCGGCCAACAACCTAATTTTGAAATTTGTATCTCCCTCCAAAAATAACTCAACTTCCAGGAGCCATAACTTTTGATCCGGGTGTCTGATTAAAGAACTGTTTTATGTGTTAGAAAGCTCACAGAGTGCTCTAGGCGGTAAGAACCTAGTCTATCAGTTCTGGACATTTTTGGGCTCGTACGGGGCTGTTTAGTGCCCCAAACCTAAGTTTGAATAATTTTTAGGCATTTTTCGGGAAATGGAAACTTTAATATCTTTCAACTCACAAATGATCTTTGTGTGATTCCTTTGCCAAAGATCTTATATTTTCGTTATGTAACTTCCTGTAAATTTTCACTTCAATTCGTGCCCAAATGCAAACTTTCTAAAAATAGCAGGTTACTATTTTTAGCAGTTTCGCAAAACTTAAAGTTCTACATCATTATTCAAGCGATTATGAAACCAGAACCACAAAATTTGAAAAGAAATGGAAAGAACATCAACAATTTTGAAACACATATTTTTTTGGGTGATGCAAGATTGCCCTTACACCACTGGATGCTCTTGCATCAGACACCTAGGGTAATTTGAGAAGTGACCATGTCATGTCTCAGGTGTTTGTGTGAGGAAAACCTAAACGGTCAACCTCTGCCTTAGACAACCAAGAAGAATCTTCAACAAGTCTTCCATTCCATTTCACTAGATATTCTTCATATTTCCTGTTTCGAGTACTTCTTCCCACATGGCTATCCAAGATCTCTTCTATCTCCTCCATTGAAGTAGATGCTGGAATACTCCACTGTTCTTTTGTTGTTCCATCCTCTGTGTCACCCTCATGATATTCTGTTAAATCAGTAATGTTGAACATAGGGGAAATATTAATCCCACTTGGCAGTTCTATCTTATATGCATTTCCTGAATCATGCTTCTTCAGGATTCTGCACGGTCCAAATTTCTTCATTTTCAACTTATTGTATGTTCCAATTGGGAACCTTTCTTTTCTCAAGTGAACCATGACTTCATCTCCTACTTGGAACTCCTTATACCTCCTCTTCTGATCTGCCTTAGCCTTGTATTGAATATTCATCTTATTAATGTGCTTTCTCACCTCTACATGCAAATTCTTCAGATGTTTTGCAAAGTCTTTAGCTTTAGCACTTATTTTTTCTCCTGTGTCTAGCTTCCTTAACTCGGAAGTGTTTCTTGGGCTATTGCCATATAAAATCTGGAATGGTGATTTATCAATACTCCTATTGACAGAATTGTTGTAAGCAAATTATGCCTGTGGTAAAATCAAATCCCATCCCTTGGGCTTATCTCCTACTAAGCATCGTAGCAGGTTACCCAAACTCCTATTCACCACTTATGTCTGTCCATCAATTTGTGGATGGTGTGCAGAACTGAACTTCAAATCTATTTTCAACTTCTTCCACAATGTCCTCCAGAAATAACCAACAAACTTGATATCTCAATCTGAAACTATGCTCTTTGGTAGCCCGTGTAATATCACCACCTCTCTGAAAAATAATTCAGCAATATGAACATTATTAGTCTTTCTGCAAGGAATAAAATGTGCCATCTTTGAGAATCTGTCCACCACCACAAAAATGGAATCATGTCCTCTTTGTGTCCTTGGTAAACCAAGAACAAAATCCATACTAATATCATCCCATGCCTTCTCTAGTACAGGTAATGGCTGATATAGACCTGTGTTCTGACTTGCTCCTTTTGCCATTTGGCATACTCTGCAACTCTACACAAATTTCCTCACATCCTGTTGCAACTGTGGCCAATAATAATTTTCACCAACAATAGCAATGGTCTTATCTCGACCAAAGTGTCCGGCCAATCCTCCACTATGCTTCTCCTTAATTAGGTTCTCTCTCATGGAACTCCTTAGAATGCACAATTGGCTTCCTCTAAACAACATGCCATCTTGGATTATGAAATCCAATCATTTTGTCCTATCCAAAGTAACAGGTTCCAAACAAGCTTTCCAGGCCTCTGCAAAATCTGGATCCTCAGGATACAAACTTTTGAGCTCATCGAACCCAACAACCTCTATCTTTATTTCTGTCAACACATTTTGCCTTCTACTCAAGGCATCTGCAACTCTTTTGGACTTCCCACTCCTGTGCTTCAAAATAAAAGTATAGCTCTACAAAAATTCAACCCATTTTAAATGCCTTTGGTTCAACTTTCCTTGACTATTAAGATACTACAAAGCCTGATAATCAGTATATAAAACAAACTCCTTTGGTAACAAATAATGTCTCCATTTCTTCAAAGCCTGAACTATTGCATAAAACTCCTGATCATAAACAGAATAATTTTCCTTGGCATCATTAAGCTTCTCACTAAAATAGGCAATGGGCTTACCTTCTTGACTCAAAACAGCTCCTATACCAATACCACTAGCATCACAATCTACTTGAAATACCTTATTAAAATCTGGAATTGCCAAAACAAGTTGTTCTACGACTTTCTGCTTCAATGTATCAAATCTCTTATCTGCTCCTTTAGTCCATCTAAACTCTTTTCTATCCCCTCTCATTGTCTCAGTTAGGGGTACACAAATGCTACTAAAATTTCTGATAAACTTTCTGTAAAAACTTGCCAAACTATGAAAAGATCTTACCGAGCCATTGCACTCCTTGGCGTAGGCCATTCAATGATAGCCCTTACTTTTTATGGGTCCATCTTAAGACCTTCCTCTGAGACAACAAATCCCAGGTATACCAACTCCTTTGTAAAACTACATTTCTTCAGATAATTCAACAACTTCTCCTCCCTCATCTTCTCTAGAACTCTTCTGATGTGCATCAGATGCTCATCCCAAGTCTTACTGAAAATCAAAATATCATCCAAATAAACAATAACAAAACTTCCCAAAAATTCTTTCAGTACCTCGTTCATGAGCCGCATGAATGTGCTCGGTGCATTGGTTGGCCCAAATGGCATGACTAACCACTCATACAAACCTTCCTTTGTCTTGAAGGCTGTCTTCCATTCATCTCCTTCTCTGATACGGATCTGGTGATACCCACTCTTCAGGTCAATTTTTGTGAAGTACTTGGCTCCACTCAAACAATCCATGATGTCATTCATTCTTGGCAATGGAAATCTATACTTGATTGTTATCTTATTGATGGCTCGAGAGTCTATACACATCCTCCATTCTCCATCCTTCTTTGGTACTAGTACTGTAGGTACCGCACATGGACTTAGGCTCTCCCTTATCAGTCCCTTCCTCAACAACTCCTGAACTTGTATGTTCAGCTCTTCATTCTCTGTAGGGGTCATTCTGTGGGCTGCCTTGTTTGGCAAACTGGCTCCTGGTATAAATCTATTGGATGACTTATCTTCCTTACTGGTGGTAAACCTTCTGGTACATTATCAAAGATAATGTCTTGGAACTCTTCCAACATATCTGAAACTTCTGCTGGTACATCTTCACAGTTCTCTTGACTAATGTTAGGAATCAATGCAAAGCAATGACGCTCATGCTTCATACCCTCCAAAAATTTCCTACCATCTACCAGGCAAATTCTGGCAGTACTACATACCTTTTCTTCCACCTCCTTCAAAGGCTTCAACTTATGATGAACTCCATCCTTTGTTAGAGAATATGTGTTTGCATGGCCATCATGGATAGTGCTCCTATCATACTGCCACGGCCTCCCCAATAGCATATGACATGCATCCATTGGTATGATATCACATAGCACCTCATCATGGTAGTCTCCAATCTTGAACTTTACTAAACATTGCTCATTGACCAAAGCTCTATGGTCCTTCTTCAACCATGCAATCCGATATGGATGTGGGTGCATTCTTCTTGTCTTCCACCTTGACCTCTTCCCCTTTGCTTGCTGTCAAATCTTTTATTTAGCTTCTCTTCCACCTTTAGGGAAAACTGCTATGTATCTTCTATGGTGGTCATTCTAACCAGGCTCAACTCCTCTTGAATACTTGGCCTCAACCCATTAATGTAATGGGCTACCTTCTCCTTATTTGGCTTTGCATGGCCTGTCCTAATAGTAATCTTATAAAACTCATCTATATACTCTTTGATAGACTTGTTACCTTGCTTCAATCCTTGCAACTTCTTCAATAGCTCCATCTCATAGTCCATAGGAACAAACTGCTTCTTCAGTTTCTCCAACATCCGATCCCATCTGGTGATCTTTCTTTTTCCTCTTCTATTCCTCTCTAGCTGGACCTCCTTCCACCAAATATTTGCATGGCCCTTCAACTTTAGTGTTGCAAACTTGACCCGATCTGGGTCATCCACATCTTCATACTTGAAATACTCTTCCATGTCATTGATCCAATCAATGAGCTGTTCTAGATTCAAATCTCTAGAATATGTAGAAACTTTGATCCTGGGCCTCTTTCCAATCTTAGAAATGGCCCTCAACAACCTAACTTCTGCATGATCTCCTGCAGCTTCTTGTTCTTCATCAGATAGCTCTTCTTTAGCTTCATCTTCACTTTCTTCTCTTGTTCTCGGCTCAAACCCTCTTTGCAGCTCCTCTTGCAATGCATTGATTTGCCTTTGCAGGGCTCTAAAACCCTCTTCCATCAAAGCATTCCTCCCAACACAATTTCTTCGTGGAGGCATCTTGGTCTCCGCAGCAAACCCACAACCTCAGGTCCTGGTGCAAACTACCTCATGGTTGGCGATCTATCTAAACACTCAGGAACCCTTGCTCTGATACCACTTGATGAAGGGGGTAAATCATAAAATAGAAATTGCACACATAAAATAGAATTTTCTTTATTGATTTGGCCAACTTATTACATTATAGAAGCTCAAATACAATCAGAGGAATCAACCCTCCGCAGGCTGCAACACATTACAACTTCCTCTCACAAGACTCTGGAATCTTCAGCCTTCTGTAACCCAAAATCAGCTAGGGTTTCTATTTTCCCGCCTATTCTTGACTATACACTTCCCCCTTTAACTCTACTACTGCCCAGGGTTCCCAAAAATGGTTATTAATAGCCTTTTTGGCGGCCAACAACCTAATTTCAAAATTTGTATCTCCCTTCAAAAATAGGTCAACTTTTGAGAGCCATAACCTTTGATCTAGGTGTCTGATTGACTAACCGCTATGTGTCGGAGAGGTTGCAAAGTGCTCTACGCGCTAAGAACCCGCTCTATCGGTTCTAGCCATTTTTAGGCCCGTACGAGGCCGTTTAGTGCCTAAAACCTAAGTTTGAATAATTTTCAAGCATTTTTCAAGAAATAGAAACTTTAATGTCTTTCAGCTCGCAAATGATCTTTGTGTGATTCCTTTGCCAAAGATCTTATATTTCCGTTATGTAACTTCCTATAAATTTTTAATTCAATCCGTGCCCAAATGCAAACTTTCTAAAAAAAGTAGGTTACTATTTTTAGTAGTTTCGCAAAGCTGAAAGTTCTACATCATTATTCAAGTGATTATGGAACCAAAATCACAAATTTTGAAAAGAAATGGAAAGAACATCAACAATTTTGAAACACATCTTTTTTTGGGTGATGCAAGATTGCCCTTACACCACTAGATGCTCCTGCATCATGGTAACACTTGATGTGAAAAATTATTATAACTCCCCCTTTCTCTTTATGCACTGCTCCCCCTGTCTTCATGCTTTATTATTTTTCAAAAAAAATTTCACATGCTTCATTTCTTCTCCCCCTTTGACATCAATGGTAAAGGTGTATGATACAAGGATATGTACAAGTTGCCAACATTTCAAAATTGCTTTTCTACTTTACCGCATATATACTACTGATATCAAAAAAATGCTTACTGTTGTTGTTGTTCCAGGAGAATATCTTTATAGATTATCTTCGGTTGCACCATTTCTTCATCCCAACTAGTCTTGGCATTGCTCAAGATTAGTATGTGCCCATTAATCTGGGACACCAAATCTTCTACTTTCTTTACTGTATCAAGAGCTTCAAATATTTGCCTTGTCTTATCTGCAGTTGTTATTAACTTGGTTAGGGAAGAAATTTTGAAACTTGCTACTTCCCGGAGCTAACTCATTCTATGCTTTATGATATCCCTCTAGGTCTGCATTATGTATATTAGAGTGAATGGTTTCAACTTGTGCCCTTTGATTGCCAATAGTATCTTTTGTCGGGTCATAAGTTCTAGATATCTATTTTATCTTTTAAGACAAAATTGATGCAGTTTGCTAGCTTCTTGAAGGGCTAATTGTGCATATTCTATACTTCTATCTAACAAAATTTTGTCTTGAGAGGCTTTATCTTTTAGCTCAATTATTCTCTTACTATCTATTTCAGCTCTTACCTTTTTATCAACAGCTTTCTCAAGAGACTCAAAATGAACATTGATGGTTTCCATTAGCTTCTTTACTTGTGCAGAAGGACCCAAGGATGTGCCTCTTTTTATTCCAGGCATTAGTTTTTCAAAAATTGCTGATGCATCTTCTAACAACTCACTATCCTCTATATGAGATTTTAGTACTTCCTCTTGTGCATTAGTTTGGAGAATTGTCCCAAGTCTTAACTTATGTAGAGGGGACATAGAAGTGAGGTTAATAGGCCCTTGCAAAAGCTTAGGCACAGTCAAAATTTGATCTTCTTTCTGCTTCTCCAAGAACTCCCTTAAGGAGTCAATGGTGTCTCTCTTCTCTTCACCATGAGACACTTCAGCTTCTTGTCTTTCCGAAGGGGGATCTTGAATGTTTTATTGTCCATTTTCTTCAGTTTTTGAAGCAGGATTGTTTATCATTTGTTCATCTATCTCTTCTCTCTACACATTTTGTTCTTCAGAGACATTTTCTTCTGGTGTTGCCTCTTCTTCCTCAGATTTCTTTTCTTCCTCTAGCTCTTTCTTCTCTTCAATTTGTTCAGAGTTTACCAGAGGGGTAACTATGGTTTGTTCCACATATATCTTAGGAATGATATTATCTTTATTAGTGTTTTGTTCTTCTTCATCAACAATGGTTGAGATTTTCAGCTCATGTAACACCCTCAGAGTTATTTCTTTAATTTCTTTCACAAGTTTCTTTGTATCACCAGACATTGGAGCATTAACTCTTTTCATGGTTCTGAATTCCTCACTAAGCTTCTTAGTGACTTTGGTTCTTTCATCAGGGGTGATGTCTGGGTAGAGTTTTAACAAGACATATTCTTTGATCTCAACATCTTTATCCATAGCCCCTTCTTTTCTTGCTGACATTATGATGGCTAAGTTGTCTGGTAACTCATCTATTATTTCCATCAATGTTTTTCATAACATATCTAAGTATCTTACAGCTGCAATTTCAATGATTACCTTGTCTGCATCTAATCTTTCATCATACAAGTCAACAATAGGTTTTAGGGTACCGTGTTGTGCAAATGCATTGACCATGGCTTCCAATGATATACTTGTTTCTTCTTCTCTACTCTTAGTCTTTCCTTCTTTATTCTTCTTCTTACCCTTAGCTTTTTCAGATGGCTTCTCAATTGTGGATTTATCTATTTTTTCTCTTTTTGCTTTGACCCCCTCATCTGATTCTATTTCCACTTCTTCTTCTTCTTTTCCAAGGCTTACATACACCCTTTTTGTAGCCTTTGCTTTCTTTCTTTTCTTTTTCTCTTCCGGTTTCTCCTTTGGCACTTTCTTTGTAGACTCTGACTTCTCTTTCTCAACTTCAATGGTAGTTGTTGTTGAGGATGATGCTCTTTTTCTTCTCACAAGACCAGGTGCAGGCTTCTCTTTCTCAATTTTCTCCTCTTTCTTCTTCTCCTGGGCTTTTGATGTTTTCCCTTCCAAAGCACTTGATGTCTGTTCTGCCAGAGCACCTGCAGCCTTTGAAGCCTCTACCTTAGCTCTTGATTCACTTATTTCTTCATTTGTAAAGCCATGGCTCTTGGCAAATTCATCTACCATTTTCCTTGTATTCTTCTTTATTTCAAGTTGTTTGTGCTCCAAATACACTTTGAGAGATAGTTCCTCAAAAGTGCCAAACCTTTCTTCCTTGGGATCCTTGGGTTTGCTTAACATTAATTCTACCAAACCAACCAAAACTTCTTCTATTACCTCATATCCCATAGGTGGGACCCAAATAGTTCTTAGTTGAACAGCCTCCATGAGGTATTTATCCTTATCTACCATGAACACAATATCCTTTCATATTTCTTCACAACTTTTTTTGGAATTGTAGCTTTGGCCTGCATTTTCTTTTGGAAGTTCTTGAAGTATCCCCAAAAAGCTACATTCCATTTATCTACATTTCCCAGACTATGTAGATGATTTCTGATTTGGGCTGCAACAGGTCAATGCCCAAGCCAACTAATATTCCCTATACCAGGTAACTCCCTTAGAAAATAGAAAAATAAACAGATGATCAAGGTTCCACACTTGAAGGGATATTTTGAATCTTTTGTCTTTTTCAAATTCTCCATAAGTTGTTGCCAGAGCAATTCACATAGATCATAGTTAGTGTTGTTTTTGACCATATCATATGTTCTGTATATAGTTGTTGCAGAAATAGAGTTCTCCCTGTTGGATAAATAAATCATATAACCAATGAATTTTGATTCAAATCTTACACCTAGATCCACAATATCATTTATAGTTAATGCTCTTTTATCAAATTTCGCCCCTGTCAACTGCATTACTATGATGTTCTTCATAGCCTTCAGTTCCAGAACTTTCCTAGTGGAACACATGCCAGTAATTGCTTTAATGGCATCCTTTGTTATCATATAGGGTTCATCAAGCCAAAAGAATTCATCATGAATCCTGATCAAGATATATCTAACCCAAGCATCATTTAGGACCACAGGAAAATCCAACCAGGTGTCCAATTTCTTCTCAACTAGGGCACTATACTCATCTTTCAACTCAATTTTTCATTTGTTAGTTCCTTTAGATAGATGTCCCCTAATTTTCTGTGATCATATTCATCTAGGTTTGTATGAATGTAAGCCCTAACATCCTTTGTATGCATAATACCATGTAGAATCTTGAAAAATACCCCATCTGGATCAGCCTCTAAAGATTTAAAGGGGTGCTTCTTCAACTTGGGTCGAGGTCTCTCAGTTATCTCAATTATTTGAGGAGTATACATTTTTGCAAATTCAACACAGAGAATTTTTGAGAGAGATAATGATAAATTCCTTTTGCCTCCGTTAGGGTTTCTTCACCAGATGATTGGAATTTGCCCTAGCTTGCTTCTCAGGTCTCTTTAGTCGCTTAAGGGTTTGAATGCAAAGTAATTTCTCTTTCAAATGAATCCCTTATATTCTTTTTATTAGGATTTAATCATAATAAATTCTCCATTCAAAAGGCTATCAAACCCTTACTTTGCCACCCATAGTCGATCAAGATTGCTCTGCAACTTACCGCATTAGATTCTTTTCTACCAGAATCTTCTCCAAAAGATTTGTTTTCTTATTTTCTAGCTTATACCTTCATGTTGGATATTAGCACCGCACTTCTAGATGGGGGAATGGGATTTTGCATTAAGATCCCCTTGAGCTAGAGCTCTCAATTTACTTCCCGGAGGAAGTACCAGCACCAGAGTCTGGTGTGGACTCACCCTTGACTTCCTACACTTCCTTCTTAACCCAAATTTGATTCATCTTCTTCTTGATCTCTGCCAAATCTTCCTTTTGTGTCGATTCTTTTATCTCTACTTGATTATTCCTCTTTATGTTTTTGCTTTTATAAAACCTTGCAATATGTCCAGGCCTGTTGCAATTGAAACATACAACACTTCTCTGTCTATTGTTTCTCTCATTCATCCTTTATCTACATTGGTTAGCCTTGTGCCCAAATCTATTACATGCAAAGCAATTTCCATTGAAAGATTGAGCATTCTTTCCATTGTTATAGTTGTTCCTTATCTGACTTCTGCAATCACTAGCTTTATGACCGAACCTTTACATATATAGTTACCTTTGAAGGTCTGAGCATTCCTTCTATTGTTATAACCAAAGTAATGAGAAGCAAAGTAATGCTTCCATTTTGAGGAGACACCTACATCACAACATCAAAGGAGCACATCACACCAAATGTTTGCATGGTAACTAGTATTGATTAGTTTCCTTGCTTATTTGCATTCCTTTATTTGTTCAATTGGAGGTGTATTTGGAGATGACTGAAATATGTTAACTTAGTTTAGCTTGTTTCTTTGAGTTTATTTTCACATGCATACACTTAGAATTGACAATCTGATTGACAAAAGAGCTAGAGAAAGATGCAATTTTAGACTAGACTGGATAGGTCCTTATATGGTCAAAGAAGACGTTGTAAATGACACATAACTTTTGTGCACAATGGAAGGTGAATAATTTGGTGATACAGTCAATGCCTTTCACATTAAGAAATACCATGTCTAAAAATACAAAAAAAAATCACAAAATATAAAAATACAAAAAAAATCAAATAATTCAAAAATTTAAAAAAATTATAAAATCATGAAAAATCAAAATTATGTATTTCTTTATTATTCTGTTTCACCATGCATCTTTGTGAGTGGCATGCTCTTGTTTGATTTTTGGAGTCTAAGATTACTTAGGCATAGGTTGATCCTCTTAGACTTTGAGATCCCTTATATTCACAGTTGTTGTTTATCATTCCCCTATTCACATTCCCTAATGATTTTAATCAAAAGCCTAGCTTTTAGCTCTACACTAATTTCGCCCTTAACAATCCATGCTATTAAGTCTAAACAAAGTCAATCTTCAAACCTATAGTACTCCATGCTTTGTTTTCCAAATATATAGGACCACATATTTCTTCATGGAACTCCTCAAAGAAGTCCATTCAAAAAGTCATATGTTGCATGGCAGTATTATATAGGACCCCAACATCATACTAGGTCGAGTTCACTAAGGCATAGTTGATATCATCTAATATGGAAAGCACACATGTTCACTTGCAAACTAAGCTAGAAATCTTTTATTCTAGTATTTTCTTCTTTTGCTTATTTTCTTCCTTTTATTTTGATAGGCCTTAATCTTATCCCGTGATGTTTTGCATTCACGACTCCCTTTTCTACCACATCATTTGCAAAACAAGTATGACTATACAAATTCTACAAAAGAATAATTTTTGTAAAATAGTATAAGATATTTACGCCAATAGGCTAGAGGCTAGAGGCTGCGATGGTATTAAAATAAAGTTTATTTCACATGCAACCCCTTATAAATAAAGTCACACTTTATCCTACGACAAGCAACAGGAAGAAGATGAGAGGGAGTTTCTCACGCCTATCAAAGCAATGGAAGCTACAGTTATGGGGTTTAAACAGGAAGGGCCAGTTAAATACAAGAATCAGTTATCAGAGTTAGGATTTGTTGGATTTCTATTGGAGATATTTTTGGGTAGTTTTCAGAGGGTCTCAAAGGGTTTCTTTGGCTTTAAATATAGAGATACAAGACAAAAAAGATATATAGATTGGAATGATTAGAAAGTTTAGCAGCTAGAATAGGGACATTTTATTACCTTAGCAGGTGCCTCTCATGAAGGATTCAAATATTGTATTTTGTGCAAGTGATTGCCTCTATATTTTGTTCTCCATCAAACAATGAAGAGAGAGTGGTGTTTTGTGTATTCCGGATATGTTTCTTATTCTTCCTTCTTGCTTTAAGTTTTTGAGCCTTTTGATTAATTTGGTGTAGTATGCTCTTATTATTAATCATGCTTTCTACTCTTTGATTTTGCCAGTAGATTCTTTCAAGATTTAATCATTGTGTTGTTAGGTAGATAATGAATCCGGTGCATCGTCTTAACAATTTAGGGTATTTCATTTATAATCTTGTTTTTCTTCCCTTTTCCCCAAAACCCATGGAAAAGAACGAGCTTCTTTAAAATCTGGGGGTCATTTAAGGAGTCAATCCCACATTCTTTAAATTTCCCATTGTTGGTGATTAATTGACAAATTTAAACATCAAAAGTTACACCACAAGGAGATTTCATACCGAAAGCTTATAGAATTCTATTCTCGTGTACAAATAACATTGTAGAATATGAAGCACTCATCAAAAGATTAAGAATGACTATCCAATGGAACATCAAAGTAATTGAAGTCTATGGTGACTCTCAACTTGTCATAAGTCAAGTCAATGATGAATATCAAACAAAAGATGACAAGCTTCTACCATACAAGAAATTGGTCGACACATTCAAGCAATCATTTTCATGGATTCATTTTAAACAAATTCCAAGAATAAACAACAAAGTTGTTGATATGGCAACTATGGGGTAATTGATTGACATTCCTTCAAGTAGTCCACAATTAGAATTCTTGATTGAGCAACTTTACATTCCTTCTTTTGATATCCCATTTAATCTGATCTTATTTGTGATATTGTTGGTCCCAATGCACCTTGGTACAATGAGATTTATACCTTTGTCCATGACAACATTATACTACCCAATCTTTCACATTCCCAATGTCGAACCTTCATTCGTCGTTCATCCCGTTATACCCTTCTTGGTGATACATTTTATCGAAGGACATTCAATGGAATTCTCCTTAGATGTCTTAACTTAGAAGATGCCTAAACCGCCTTACGAGAGATAGATGAGGGTATTTGCGGTGCACACTCTAGTGGTCCAACCTTGGTTAAAAAGTTGTTAAGGACGGGATATTATTGGCTGACTATGAAACAAGATGCACAACAATTTGTCAAGAAGTGTCTTCCTTGTCAAAAACATAGTGATTCGATTCATGCGCCTGCACAAGAATTGCAACCAATCACTACACCATGACCCTTTTTACAATGGGGATTCAATCTCATGGGTTAAATTCACCCTCCATCATCCAAAAATCATAAGTTCATTTCACCACCACTTAGTATTTTATGAAGTGGGTCAAAGCCATCCCTCTTACATATATTATTGGTAAATAGATTTCTAACTTCATCCTTCATTACATGATTTTCTAGTATGGTATACCCTAAGCCATTGTTACTAACAATGGTAATCCTTTCAAAAATCAAGAAGTTTGCCACCTTTTCCATCAATTCAATATTCAACATCACTTTTCCACTCCATAATATCCCCAAAGAAATGGTCAAGACGAGGCTTCAAACAAAACTATTCTCAATATTTTGAAGAAAATTGTCAATGACGCTAGCCATGATTGGCATTTTCAACTCAATCCTACTTTTTGGGTGTATCTCACTAGTATCCATACCCCTACAGGAGCCATGCCATATTATCTTGTCTTTGGATCTGAAGCTATTTTACTAGTTGATATCGAGCTCCCCTCTCTAAGGGTATCATTGCAACATTTCACTGATAATGAACACTATAGAGTATCCCGGTTGCAAGAATTGGAATTGCTAGATGAAAGATGTCTCAATACTCTCAATCATCTCACGACCTATAAAAATCATCTTCATCGTAGCTACAATAAGAGACTCAAAGAATGCATATTTGAAGTTGGTGACCTTGTACTCAAGGAGAATCAAAAGATCATGATAGAAAAGGAAAATTTGAGCCGAATTGGTTGGGACCTTTTATCATTACTAGTCGTTATGGTTCTAGAGCCTATCAACTTTCTATACTTGAGGGACACCCATTGAGGAACCTATCAAAATCATTCACCTTAAGAGGTTATATGCCTAATCTGCGAGGTATCCAATATGTTAAAAAAAAATCAAATTATTTCAAAAAACTATAAAAAAAAAAATAGTAAGAAAAATAATCCGTCCTTTGGTGATAACCACTTTGTTGCCGCCTTGGATAAGCCATGATGAAAATCCATTTACATGCACCATGTGTAGTAGCCTTGTATTTAGAATCTACTAGATCACCACTTTGTCTTCCACTCATCTAGGTTTCCCTTTACTCTAAGATTACTTAGGCATATGTTGATCCTCTTAGCTTTTGAGATCCCTTATATTCACAATTGTTGTTTATCATTCCCCTATTCATGTTCCCTGATGATTCCAATCAAAAGCCCAGCTCTTAGCTCTACACTAATTATGGCCTTAACAATCCATGCTATTAAGTCTAAACAAAGTCAATCTTCAAACCTATAGTACTCCATGATGTGTTTTCCAAATATATAGGACCACATATTTCTTCATGGAACTCCTCAAAGAAGTCCCTTCAAAAAGTCATATGTTGCATGGCAGTAGTATATAGGACACCAACATCATACTAGGTCGAGTTCACTAAGGCATAGTTGATATCATCTAATATGGAAAGGACAAATGTTCACTTGCAAACTAAGCTAGAAATTTTTTATTCTAGTATTATTTTCTTATTTTGCTTATTTTCTTCCTTTTATTTTTGATAGGTCTCAATCTTATCCTGTGATGTTTTGCATTCACGGCTACCTTTTCTACCACATCATTTGCAAAATAAGTATTATCTAACATTTTATTTCTCATGGTGTTGACCATTGTTTTTTTCTAGTTATGCTTCGCCGTCCTCTATTTCCTCCTTTGTCTCCATCATTTCCTTCATTCTTGGAAGATGAAACCTTATTGGAAGATTTACCTTTGTGGTGAGCATAGCTAATATTCTCACCTATGGTTTTAGTTTTTCTTCCAAAAGTCTTTTCTCTTTCAACCATCTTTTCAATCAACTAATCAAAAGTAAGTGAATTTAGTTGATTGCTTGCTTACAATGACTTCAAATAGGTTGAATCATGGGAAGAAAACATTTCATGAAGGTAGTCATATATACATACATACATACATATACATATACATATATCTACATATCTAGACTCATTATGTACTCAATATGAAAATCCATTTACATGCACCATGTGTAGTAGCCTTGTATTTAGAATCTACTAGATCACCACTTTGACTTCCACTTTCCATTCACTCATCTAGGTTTCCCTTTACTCTAAGATTACTTAGGCATAGGTTGATCCTCTTAGATTTTGAGATCCCTTATATTCACAGTTGTTGTTTATCATTCCCCTAATCACATTCCCTGATGATTCTAATCAAAAGCCTAGCTTTTAGCTCTACACTAATTCTGGGCTTAACAATCCATGCTTTTAAGTCTAAACAAAGTCAATCTTCAAACCTATAGTACTCCATGATGTGTTTTCTAAATATATAGGACCACATATTTCTTCATGGAACTCCTCAAAGAAGTCCCTTCAAAAAGTCATATGTTGCATGGAAGTAGTATATAGGACCCCAACATCATACTAGGTTGAGTTCACTAAGGCATAGTTGATATCATCTAATATGGAAAGCACACATGTTCACTTGCAAACTAAGCTAGAATTTTTTTATTCTAGTATTTTCTTCTTTTGCTTATTTTCTTCCTTTTTTTTTGATAGGCCTCAATCTTATCCTGTGATGTTTTGCATACACAACTCCCTTTTCTACCACATCATTTGCAAAACAAGTATGACTATACAAATTCTACAAAAGAATATTTTTTGTAAAATAATATAAGATATTTACACCAATAGGCTAGAGGCTAGAGGCTGCGATGGTATTAAAATAAAGTTTATTTCACATGCAACCCCTTATAAATAAAGTCACACTTTATCCTACGGCAACCAACGAGAAGAAGATGAGCGGGAGTTTCTCACGCTTGTCAAAGCAATGGAAGCTACAGTCATGGGGTTTAAATAGGAAGGGCCAGTTAAATACAGGAATCAGTTATCAGAGTTAGGATTTGTTGGATTTCTGTTGGAGATATTTTGGGTAGTTTTCAGAGGATCTCAAAGGGTTTCTTTGGCTTTAAATATAGAGATACGGGACAGAAAAGATATATAGATTGGAATGATCAGAAAGTTTAGCAGCTAGAATAGGGACATTTTATTACCTTAGCAGGTGCCTCTCATGAAGGATTCGAATATTGTATTTTGTGCGAGTGATTGCCTCTATATTTTGTTCTCCATCAAACAATGAAGAGAGAGTGGTGTTTTGTGTATTCCAGAAATGTTTCTTATTCTTCCTACTTGCTTTAAGTTTCTAAGCCTTTTGATTAATTTGGTGTAGTATGCTGTTATTATTAATCATGCTTTCTACTCTTTGATTTTGCCAGTAGATTCTTTCAAGATTTAATCATTGTGCTGTTAGGTAGATAATGAATCCGGTGCATCGTCTTAGCAATTTAGGGTATTTCATTTATAATCTTGTTTTTCTTCCCTTTTCCCCAAGACCCATGGAAAAGAACGAGCTTCTTTAAAATCTGGGGGTCATTTAAGGAGTCAATTCCACATTCTTTAAATTTCCCATTGTTGGTGATTAATTGACAAATTTAAACATCAAAAGTTACACCACAAGGAGATTTCATACCGAAAGCTTATAGATTTCTATTCTCGTGTACAAATAACATTGCAGAATATGAAGCACTCATCAAAAGATTAAGAATGACTATCCAATGGAACATCAAAGTAATTGAAGTCTATGGTGACTCTCAACTTGTCATAAGTCAAGTCAATGATGAATATCAAACAAAAGATGACAAGCTTCTACCATACAAGAAATTGGTCGACACATTCAAGCAATCATTTTCATGGATTCATTTTAAACAAATTCCAAGAATAAACAACAAAGTTGTTGATGCTATGGCAACTATGGGGTAATTGATTGACATTCCTTCAAATAGTCCTCAATTAGAATTCTTGATTGAGCAACTTTACATTCCTTCTTTTGATATCCCATTTAATCTAATCTTGTTTGTGATATTGTTGGTCCCAATGCACCTTGGTACAATGAGATTTATACCTTTGTCCATGACAACATTATACTACCCAATCTTTCACATTCCCAATGTCGAACCTTCATTCGTCGTTCATCCCGTTATACCCTTCTTGGTGATACATTTTATCGAAGGACATTCAATGGAATTCTCCTTAGATGTCTTAACTCAGAAGATGCCTAAACCGCCTTATGAGAGATACATGAGGGTATTTGCGGTGCACGCTCTAGTGGTCCAACCTTGGTTAAAAAGTTGTTAAGGACGAGATATTATTGGCTGACTATGAAACGAGATGCACAACAATTTGTCAAGAAGTGTCTTCCTTGTCAAAAACATAGTGATTTGATTCATGCGCCTGCACAAGAATTGCAACCAATCACTACATCATGACCCTTTTTACAATGGGGATTCAATCTCATGGGTTAAATTCACCCTCCATCATCCAAAAATCATAAGTTCATTTCACCACCACTGAGTATTTTATGAAGTGGGTCGAAGCCATCCCTCTTACATACATTATTGGTAAATAGATTTCTAACTTCATCCTTCATTACATGATTTTCTAGTATGGTATACCCCAAGCCATTATTACTAACAATGGTAATCCTTTCAAAAATCAAGAAGTTTGCCACCTTTTCCATCAATTCAATATTCAACATCACTTTTCCACTCCATAATATCCCCAAAGAAATGGTCAAGACGAGGCTTCAAACAAAACTATTCTCAATATTTTGAAGAAAATTGTCAATGACGCTAGCCATGATTGGCATTTTCAACTCAATCCTACTTTTTGGGTGTATCTCACTAGTATCCATACCCCTACAGGAGCCATGCCATATTATCTTGTCTTTGGATCCGAAGCTATTTTACTAGTTGATATCGAGCTCCCCTCTCTAAGGGTATCATTGTAGCATTTCACTGATAATGAACACTATAGAGTATCCCGGTTGCAAGAATTGGAATTGCTAGATGAAAGATGTCTCAATACTCTCAGTCATCTCACGACCTATAAAAATCATCTTCATCGTAGCTACAATAAGAGACTCAAAGAATGCATATTTGAAGTTGGTGACCTTGTACTCAAGGAGAATCAAAAGATCATGATAGAAAAGGAAAATTTGAGCCGAATTGGTTGGGACCTTTTATCATTACTAGTCGTTATGGTTCTAGAGCCTATCAACTTTCTATACTTGAGGGACACCCATTGAGGAACCTATCAAAATCATTCACCTTAAGAGGTTATATGCCTAATCTGCGAGGTATCCAATATGTTAAAAATAAATAAAATTATTTCAAAAAACTAAAAAAAAAAAAATAGTAAGAAAAATAATCCGTCCTTTGGTGATAACCACTTTGTTGCCGCCTTGGATAAGCCATGATGAAAATCCATTTACATGCACCATGTGTAGTAGCCTTGTATTTAGAATCTACTAGATCACCACTTTGTCTTCCACTTTCCATTCACTCATCTAGGTTTCCCTTTACTCTAAGATTACTTAGGCATATGTTGATCCTCTTAGCTTTTGAGATCCCTTATATTCACAATTGTTGTTTATCATTCCCCTATTCATGTTCCCTGAGGATTCCAATCAAAAGCCTAGCTCTTAGCTCTACACTAATTATGGCCTTAACAATCCATGCTATTAAGTCTAAACAAAGTCAATCTTCAAACCTATAGTACTCCATGATGTGTTTTCCCAATATATAGGACCACATATTTCTTCATGGAACTCCTCAAAGAAGTCCCTTCAAAAAGTCATATGTTGCATGGCAGTAGTATATAGGACCCCAACATCATACTAGGTCGAGTTCACAAAGGCATAGTTGATATCATCTAATATGGAAAGGACAAATGTTCACTTGCAAACTAAGCTAGAAATTTTTTATTCTAGTATTTTCTTATTTTGCTTATTTTCTTCCTTTTATTTTTGATAGGCCTCAATCTTATCCCATGATGTTTTGCATTCACGGCTATCTTTTCTACCACATCATTTGCAAAACAAGTATTATCTAACATTTTATTTCTCATGGTGTTGACCATTATTTTTTTCTAGTTATGCCTCGCCGTCCTCTATTTCCTCCTTTGTCTCTATCATTTCCTTCATTCTTGGAAGATGAAACCTTATTGGAAGATTTACCTTTGTGGTGAGCATAGCTAATATTCTCACCTATGGTTTTAGTTTTTCTTCCAAAAGTCTTTTCTCTTTCAACCATCTTTTCAATCAACTAATCAAAAGTAAGTGAATTTAGTTGATTGCTTGCTTACAATGACTTCAAATAGGTTGAATCATGGGAAGAAAACATTTCATGAAGGTAGTCATATATACATACATACATACATATACATATATATTCATATCTAGACTCATTATGTACTCAATATGAAAATCCGTTTACATGCACCATGTGTAGTAGCCTTGTATTTAGAATCTACTAGATCACCACTTTGACTTCCACTTTCCATTCACTCATCTAGGTTTCCCTTTACTCTAAGATTACTTAGGCATAGGTTGATCCTCTTAGATTTTGAGATCCCTTATATTCACAGTTGTTGTTTATCATTCCCCTACTCACATTCTCTGATGATTCTAATCAAAAGCCTAGCTTTTAGCTCTACACTAATTCCAGGCTTAACAATCCATGCTATTAAGTCTAAACAAAGTCAATCTTCAAACCTATAGTACTCCATGATGTGTTTTCCAAATATATAGGACCACATATTTCTTCATGGAACTCCTCAAAGAAGTCCCTTCAAAAAGTCATATGTTGCATGGCAGTAGTATATAGGACCCCAACATCATACTAGGTTGAGTTCACTAAGGCATAGTTGATATCATCTAATATGGAAGGCACACATGTTCACTTGCAAACTAAGCTAGAAATTTTTTATTCTAGTATTTTCTTCTTTTGCTTAATTTCTTCCTTTTTATTTTTGATAGGCCTCAATCTTATCCCGTGATGTTTTGCCTTCACGGCTACCTTTTCTACCACATCATTTGCAAAACAAGTATTATCTAACTTTTTATTTCTCATGGTGTTGACCATTGTTTTTTTCTAGTTATGCCTCGCCGTCCTCTATTTCCTCCTTTGTCTCTATCATTTCCTTCATTCTTGGAAGATGAAACCTTATTAGAAGATTTACCTTTGTGGTGAGGTGAGCATAGCTAATATTCTCACCTATGGTTTTAGTTTTTCTTCCAAAAGTCTTTTCTCTTTCAACCATCTTTTCAATCAACTGATCAAAAGTAAGTGAATTTAGTTGATTGCTTGCTTACAATGACTTCAAATAGGTTGAATTGTGGGAAGAAAACATTTCATGACGGTAGTCATACATACATACATACAAATGTATGCATGTATGTATAGATATGTAGATACACGTGTACATGTACATATGTAGATATACATATATCTACATATCTATATATGTACATATACATGTGTCTATACATACATATACATATACATGTATCTATACATACATATACATATGTATGTATAGATCTGTAGTTATATGTATATGTACGTAATATATGGAAATGGAAAATGAATTTTGTTTGACCTTACTTCTCCCTATCGATTTATAGGTTCAAAGCCTCACAAGCCATTATAGCTATTTTAGGTGCTAGGTGCAATAGTTCAAGTATGAAAAGTTTACCCATAAACATGAACCAAAGGTGTTGGGTATACTGAATACTATAATTTGTTTTAGGTTTACAAAATTTATTTTGATTATGGAATTTTAATTGCACAAAAAGGAGTATTTTTTAAAAATATTTTAATAAGTGACGAACACAAACTCATAAATAAAAATATTATAGATATCCCCCAATACTTTTTCTTATTCCAACAATTTAAAAGATGTCCGTTAAATGGAAAAAAATTCAAAGTTGAAAGGAAAAATATTGCAACTTCTCATAAAAATATTGGAAAGAAAGCTTATCAGTTGTTTGTAGTTTCTTGTAGAAATGTTGCAACCATGAAATGCGAGTCATGAACTAGATCAACATTAGTACAGTGCCATGTGTTGTGTGTTTGCTTCTGTAGCCTTGAATGTGAGGGTTCCCCCATTTTAAAAATTTCTCGCTATAGGAGCCACAAACTGGGTTGGGCTTCCTTGTTAATGATAGGGACATGAGTTTTAGGTAGGAATACAAAGCTTCGGCCTTCCTTAAAGCTATGAATTACTCAAGAAGCTTTGATTTGAAGAAATGGCAAATAGTGAACAAGGAACATGAAAAAAAAGATGGAAGAATATTTTATAAATTAAAATGTAGACAAAAGGCCTACAACAAAAAGAGAGGATGAGAAAAAATAGTTTGTGCTCTGATACCTCAGGGAATGGTCTGTAAAAATGAAAATGAAAATGAAATTGAAATGCAAGCCCAAAATTGTATTCATTCCAAAATGTGTTGTGAAGTACATATATATCAAGAGAACATGACCATTAAGTTCATCTCCGAGATGATTGTTTAGTTCATCTCCAAGATGACTATACAAATTCTACAAAAGACTAATTTTTGTAAAATAGTATAAGATATTATTATTACATTCAAATATTTGATGCGTTTGGTTCCACCTGTTAAAAAGAAAAAATTCAAATATTTAAAAGTGGGAAATGAAAGGGGTAGCCTATATATAAAAAAAATTTGGACCATTTCTCGATTTATGCGTGTCATCCTTGCGCAGGGGCCATGCTAATCTTCTCTGTATCGTTCCAATTTTATCGGATGTCTCCGAAGAGACACTAATACTACCATGACACGTCATATACAAAGTGTCTAAAATGAGGTCATACGCCGCATGTGGGAGTAAATGGAGTGTACTGCAGGCCACGCAAGTCCTTTCTTCCCTCGCACGGCGAGGAGAGAGAGTAGAGGGTAGAGGCAGGTTGCGCTGGTATTTAAATATATAAAAAGTTACACATAATCTGCTCCTCCTCCATCGCCTTGTAAGTAAAAGAGATAAGAGAGATAGAGCTGATAAACGAGCAAACAAAACAGCGCTGCCTCCACGCAGGATCGAACTGCGGACCTTCAGTTTACAAGACTGACGCTCTACCACTGAGCTATAAAGGCCACGACGCCATTGCACTTTAAACAGTTAACACTTTTGTCGGCAGCAGCAATAAACCAGCCAGATTGGCAAGGCCCTCTCCTTTGTCCCTATCAAATTGGTATTTAGCTAGATGCAATAATTTATTAGATACAACGGTTTGCACATCTTGGGGATGTAGCTCAAACGGTAGAGCGCTCGCTTTGCATGCGAGAGGCACGGGGTTCGATACCCCGCATCTCCAGTTCTCGTTTGTTTTCTTCTTTTCAGAGTAATAACAAAAACAGTTTTCTTCTTTTCAGCCTAATATGACCGTCCTCTGCTAAAACCTGCAATGTTTTTCAACTTCCACAATAATACAGGTCTCCTCCATCTGAAACCTACGTCCCCTATGAGGCACCAGTGGTCTAGTGGTAGAATAGTACCCTGCCACGGTACAGACCCGGGTTCGATTCCCGGCTGGTGCAGGTTTTAATTTTACTTGGAGTTATTGGAACCCTCTTTTCCTCTGTATGGGGACCCAAGGTTAAATTTGACGTTCCACCCTGCATGTCAAAGAATTTTTTCATTACGGTTATCTTTTGCTTTTATATCTTTTAGTGCCATCTATCCTTTGCATGGTTGTATTGCATTGTTAAGTTATCCAAAACATTTCCCTTAATTATTCCATGTCTCTCGTAGGCGTAGCCAACTATTGACATCGTTGCTAATAATTGTGTCATTATTATTACCGATACCTTCATTCAATAGGAAATTTGCAATCTTATTTCCTTCACGATAATAATGATTTATGGTGAAGGAAGATAAATTATCCAAGATGTCCCAAGCTTAGTTAAGGATGTTGTTTATCATCTAGTTTGTTGAGTGTCTTTTTTTGATACAAAGTACAATTGCCTTGGAATCGCCCTCTATCAAGATCCTGTCAACTATGCATGATTTCACCAACCGTGGGCCTAGTAGTAAAGCTTCCACTTCTACTTCACTATTTGTACTTACCTTTAGCCTCTTGGGGGCAACTTCAACCAAATTACCTTAGGAATCTCTAATTACACACCCAATGCATGAAGGCCCTGGGTTGCCTCTTGAGGCGCCATGGAAATTCATTTTCAACATGCTTTTGTGTGGTGGAATCCATTGGACTTGGGCTTGGTTCATACTTGGGGAATTTAGCTCAAAAATCCCATGAACGGGAGGGAGGTTAACTACCCTAGATTTTCAACATATCTTTGCTCCATGTAGTGAACAAACTCCTATTTAGTGATTTGGAAGTGGCTCGACTCATGACTACTTCTGAAATGGCTACTTCAATCTTAGCTAGAAAGGTGTCCCAACAGAGTATTTTGTCTAAAAAATCTTTCGATTTCTTTCTTTCCACACATGTTAGATCAACAGGGAAGGGCTAGACATTCGTAGATTAGAGAAGACATCCTTAGGTTTAGTGATTGACCAATCTTTGAATAGTTGTAACAAGGTTTTAGGAGGATTGAAGACCTACTATAGGTAATCACATAACCATCTCTATCATTTGGGGGAGAAGGGGAAGGTAATGAACAAGTGCTTGTTTGTTTCTTTGTCTTCCTAATAGAGAGCACTGAATGGGCCGAGGAATCCCATTTTTTGGAGTCTAGTACCTATGAGTACATTTCTCTTAATAGTTGCCCACGCGAAAGCACAGCCTTTCGTAGGCAATCTTTGTGCCAACATTTGATCGATGGCCATTCCTGGTCCTCATGGGGCTCCATTAGGGATGTGTAACCGAGTTTGATAGAGTAGGCCCCATTGTTTGAGCAAATCCACTTTAGCTCATCTTCCTTTTCACTAATATTGACGGAGAATTGATGTAAGAGTATCTATTTGTACACGTGGCACATGCAAGTTCAAAAAGTCTCTCCACTTGTATTTCTTTAAACTCTTACAATGTATGTTTGAAGATAATTGGCAATATTTGTGCCCCACCTACTACAGAGCATCTCTTTAATATCTACAAGATCGACCCTTTCCTACAAAGGTTTGTGGTCATTCCATGAATCCTCCCAAAATTTTGCTTTTCTACCATTTTTTGCTTCCCATAATAGGTGATTTGAAATGACATCTTTGCATTTTATATTGAAATTCCAAATATGACATCCCATGGGCAAATTTTATGTGGCAAAGATTATGGAATCATCCAAAGAATCTAGGTATTTTTTCCTCATGCATCTATTCCATGTTGAGTCTCTATTGGAAAAAATACTCCATGCAAGTTTTTCTCCCAAGGTGAGGTTTTGAAGAGTGAGATTTCTACTACTAGCCCCTCCATTTGCCTAAGGGAGGAAAATTTTATCCCGATCTATTAAAAGGTATTTCTTCTTGTTCACTAAACATTGTTAGATGAAATCTCTCATGACATTGTTTGTTGCATCAATTATGCTTCTTTCGTGATACAAAGGAGATAGATTGGTAAAGATAGAAAAACTAATTTGACCAATGTGATTCTCCAAACAACACTAAGTTGCTTTTATCTCCATGTGGCTAGTCTAGCTTTGAAGGCTTCTATGATGGAATTAAATAGTGATTCTCTACATGATCTTGCAGATAGTGGGACTCCAAGGTATTTACTAGGGAGCTTTCCTTTTCTAAAACTAAGAACTCTAGCTATTCTTGTTGTAGTCATGGAGGAGAGTTGAGAAAGAAGACTTCTTATTCACAATCATCGATCAATAGTCCTAAGGTAGCCATATAGGATGAGAGAAGTGTTTTATTATGTTGGCCTCAATCCAACTAGATTCACCAAAAGAATAGTGTCAAATGTGAATTGCAAATGAGTGAAATCATCAAACTCTTCCATCACCACTATCCCTTTCCAATTTCCTTCTACATTGAGAATAGGCAATACATCTTCCCAATTGCTTGGCCATTAGAATGAATAAGTATGGGGATATTGGATCACCTTGGTGAAACCCTTTGGTGGCCTCAAAGAAGTCCTTATTCCATCCATTCACCACTATTGAGTATTGGGAAGTAGAGATACATTCAACTATTAGTTCCCTCCATTGTTGACCGAATTGGAAGCTTTCTAAAATCCTCATGAGGAATTTGCAATTCACTTTGTCATAAGATTTATTGATGTCAAGTTTTATTATGATACTTTTTTTTCTTGTGTTTGAGATGGAGTGAATGATTTCATGAGCTATGATGATACCTTCAGTTATAACCCTATTTGAGACAAAGCCACTCTAGGCCTCTAAGAGAGGCATTTGCAAGAAGCCAAAGATGCTCAAGAGGCCTTGTGTGTCGCTCTTCGAGAAGAACAATGTGAACGAGAACAAATATGAGGGTCAAGTCATGAAAACACCTGAAAAGAAATTCCATGAAGTGAGGAAAAACAAAGAGGTCCTACGCCTGCAGATCATATCGCAACACTAGTCCAAAGGATTAGGACCCTCGAGGTAGAATAATCCATTCAAGAAAAAAGAGAAAATTTAGATGACAACAATAGGGTAGAACAAGACCAAGGGGCATCTCAGAACCCACCTGCCTCAACTTCTATTCTCAAAATGGAGGTAATGAAGTCTTCCCAAATGGGAATCAAATATTGCAAAATCCTCAGACAATGCAGAATAGTCAACCAAACCAAGCCGCTATGCTAGGATATTAAAATCCGCCTGTGGGGTTAATGCTTTCAACCCCACAATCTCAAAGTGCATTCCTAGGCACATACCCCAAGTACTTGAAGGAACCACTAGACCATACCATAAGAAGTGTAATGTTACCACGACCTCTTCCAGATTTGCCTAAGTTTAAAGGAGATGGAGATCCCAACTCGCATATTAAAGTATACACCACTGCCATGAGGGAACTTCTCCCTTGGGATGGAGTCATCGCTAAAATTTTCCCAAAAAAAATAGAAGGAATCACCTTAGATTGGTACTATCACTTTCCTAAAGCCTCTATCCATTCATTTCGACAACTTATAGGGGATTTTGTCATGGATTTTGACATGAACAAACTTGTTAAAACAAGGATTCATAAATTCCTCACCACGAAACAAGAACCAAATGAATCAGTGGCACACTTCGTCACGTGGTGGGGACAATTTCTCTACTCATCCACAAGTGCCCCAAATATGGATCACAGGGAATTTGTAATGTCCTCATTTTCTTGAGCATCAGAGTTCAAAGGATTAGCCTATCATTCGACCCTCGTAGGCTAGTGTTCAGTGATTAGAGGGTCTAGTTGGGCATTAATGAGCTCTTCAGGGGCAGTCAACAGTGTTTACATCTCCAAAATGTTGGCACATTCTGAGGTTAAGCTATTCAGAGGTTTCGGGTTCTATTTTGAGGCACTTACTATTTATAGTAAGTCAGTTGAGTGTCAGTGGCCAACCTTTCTATTTTTGGAAAAGCATCTAGATGAATAGTGGTTTTTGTGGTTGACCTCCTAGTTCTGACTAAATCAAAAAATAATGAATATTTTTGGAGTTATGACATTTTAATTATTAATAAAGTAATACTTTATTAATAATTAATTATGAAGTGCATATTATAATGTTTTATTAAAAGTGGGGTCATTTAATGATAAAGGACAAATTATAAAGTTAAGTTGTACCCCTATGCTTAGGAGTCACAACTTAAAGTTGTTTTTAGAAGAGGGCCATGTGAATATTTAATAAATAATAAAATGAATTAATTGTGCAAAAGGAGGAAGGAATGCCTAGAGGGAAAAAAATAAAGAAAAAAGAAATAAAGGGAAAAAAAGATAGGAATAAAGAAAAGGATGGAAATAAGGAGAAAAAAGATGGGAAGTGATTAAAATGATGGAAATAAAAGTTTTATTTCCAATTTTTCAAAAAGAAAGGTTTCCCTCTCATTTGAGCGCCCAAGTTGAGGAAGTTTCTAAATGTTTTCAAGAAAAAAAAAAAAAGGGTGCAAAGTCCCCTCATTTGGGTATGTTGAATATTTGCTGATATTGTTATGATGTTGGATTGTGCATTCATCCCAGGACTTTGAGGACAAAAACCCTCATCGTTAACATTAGTTTCAGATTTGAGAGATAATCCCTAGCTGGTCTATTCGGAGCAACTTTACACAGAGATTACACAAGTGCAAATTAGAGGATTTCAGTGAAATTTCAGAGTTTTGCATCATTCAGGCATTGCTGGTTTGACAGGGCTAAAACGAAGTTTTATTTGTGGAAGAAAAATGAAGACATTACTCCTTTTGGGTATTTGACCCAATTGATTCTCATACCAGGGTGATCATTTCCCTAAGATTTTAGGAGATTTCGTGGAGTATTTAATTTCCTGCAAAAGTTTACCCATCTAGAGGTGTACAGCGAGCCTAAAAGGCACATTGGAATTCGTGCCAGGCCAATTCTACAATTTTTAGTCAGTTATCTGCATTGGAGTTTGGGCGCCTAAGTCAAAGGTGTCTTCTGCATTTGGTTTGAGGTCATTCAGAGACTTGGTGTGCATTTGGTGAAGGATTCAGTGGTTCCTAGCATTCATTCCGTCAAGCTGAAAATCATATCAGACTGTTGTGGTTTGCATTTTCTCTATACATGCACTTTCATTTTGTATAAGAACTCACTGGAAGACTTCAAGCAATAAAATTCATAATTTCAGCATGTGTCATCTGTGAATTTGTGTTTGCATTACAATGTTTTATGTGTTTATGTTGCTGCAGTATTTTAAAAAATTAAAAAAAAATAGTGGGAGACATTACAGTGGTATCAGAGCTGGTTTTCCTGCCAGCCTGTTTGGGTGTATGATTCAGTGGTGTTAGTGGTCTACTTGCATATTTGTGTGTGGGCCCATAACCCACAGGTCCCAGGTGCAGTTATAATAATGGGTTCCATAGTTGATGTTGGTAAAACGATTCCATATGAAGAGTACTACACACTTCCAGAGGACGTAAAAAAGGATCTTCCCTTCGATTGCTATTTTGAGCATTGAAAGCAAGATAGAAAAGTGAAGAAACAAAGGCAGCCCAGTACTATGGACACCTTGACTTCTATGCAGCGTGAACTCATGTTGTTACAGTAGGGATTAACGCGTAACTTGCAGCGGTATGAAGACTCTCTATCAAGAAAGTCTAGACACTATAGCAACCCATCTACACCTATAAATGAAGTGTCTAGGAGTCTCTATGATGAATTTGAAAAGAAGAATGGTACATCAATAGTCAATGATCAGCCTACAAGTGGACAAGGTTATAGGACAACAGCTATGGGTATTGCTAATGACTCATCTCTTGAGCATGAGTATGAAGATGAATTCAAATTAGCATTGCTTGAGGATGATGATGTCACCAGTTGGTATGGTGAACATGAGGAGCAACCGATAGAGTATGAGAAAGAAGAGGACCCACTTACAGGCAACCTAGCTTTTGATCAAATTTATGAAGTGACATCAAAGGAAGTATCAAGAAAGGAAAATAATAGAAGGAATGAAATTTGCTTCTTATGCAAAGGACCATGGGAACCTAACCACCCATGCACGGATAATGAGGTAAAGGAGCTTGAGGAAGTCCTCGTTTTGACACATGGATGCATTAAAGAAGAATTCATGGAGGAGGCAGATTTGGAGATGCACATGTTGCATGAAGATGTTGGGGTTTAGGAGTCACATTATCTGGAAGGACAAATAAGATCCCGTGATGAAGTCATAGAGGTTAAGGAGACTTATACACATGTTGATTTACCTTGTAGCCATGGGACTGAGGTAATGGCACATGATACAATTGATTCTCCTTTGGAGATACCTCTGAACCAGCACTTGGTAATGGTCAGTTAGCACAGGGTGAAGTTTTGGTTGAGATCCTTGAGGGCACTACAGATAAGTATGATGTAGCTCCTAATTTTTTATTTTATGACAGCAGTCATAATGTTGAGCTTAATCATGAGATAGCAACCATTCCTTGTGAGGATGATGCATGTGTGGAGTTCCCTAACATTGACACTCGAGATCTAAGTTTTAAAAATAAATTATGTGATGTTGATTCAAGCTACAACAAGTCTAATTTTGCAAATTAGACCTTAGAAGATGTGAACGAATCAGAGAATCTACTTGTTGGTGTGTGCAATGATTGTGTCCAATCAGCAACTTCTATTATGTCATTGGAGCCATCCCTTGTGGTTACATAACAACAATACCTTCATTGAGGAAATGTGCAGTGATGATGGCTCACATGACGATGGGTATCAAATAGTGAGTGGTGATGAATCAACCACTTATCATAGTGGTGAATCAGAAGATTTGTGTAGTATTGATTTGTCACAGGGATATCATCATTTGGTAGGGCAATTGAAGGTTAGTGATAGTATGATTGCTACAGTCTTAGAGCATTTTGATGTTGCCAACTTATTGTTGGAGTACTCCTGAGACAGATGAACATGGTGATAGTGGACTAGTTGAGAGATACATAGTGCAGTCTTCAATAAAGATGTGGGCTCTCCCTTGCTTGTCAACCCCGGCCCGTCTGTGTAGAAGTTCGAGAGGTCTGTTGGCATCTATCTGTATGATAATTGTCCCCTCATCACCAGGAATCAGGAGTGACCTTTCGATTGATGATCCTTTCTTTCTTGATCTTCCTCCCCCCACTTGATAAGGCAGCCCAACCCCCCTAACCCAAAGTTGCCACCAATAATATGAGAGAAGGGGGCCGTCCCTTGCCTTATTGCTTGTCGGTTCTTGTGGTAACCAAGCCATTCATTACCCAGGGAAGTGGAGTCCAGCCCAGAACCAATGACAGTCAAACCAACCAATTTTTATTCTGCCCATGACACAAGCTGAAAGCCCTAGAACAAAAGGAGGGACTCGTCAGACTATGACATGCACTCAGTGAAGCATTTGGGATAATGAAGAATAACTACTTGTAGTTACTATTTGACTGAGAGTATCTTTTCAAGTGGGATAGAATCTATTATGATGCACTGAAGGGAAAGGAAGAGGAGGTTTATGAGCTCACCTATGAGCTTGAGGTCACCACAAACTCTTTGAAGAGTGCTCAATCAACCCTTCAAGAGTCAAAGTTACGGATAGATGAGCTTACCGTGGAGTTAAGCTTAGCGCAATCTTCATCTCCAGTAGTTACAGTTCTGATATCTATGATAGTTACTAGTGATGAGCATAAACCCACGGATAGTGGTAAGGAGCACTTTGTGGATGTGGCTACATCCATTACAGTTGTAGGTGCAGGTGATATAGATGAGATGGGTGCTTTGGTTGAGAATAGCAGAGAACCAGAAGTGGCATCAGGGGTCTCTGAGGATAGTCCCATGACAGGTGATGCAGAGCAGGTTATTGATAGCTCATGTGATGAGTTGATGGATTCTCCAGAGAGTTGTGTGACAGATCACCACACTAGTCCATCATTCACAGATTAGAGAAGAGATCCTTAGGTTTAGTGATTGACCAATCTTTGAATAGTTGTAACAAGGTTTTAGGAGGATTGAAGACCTACTATAGGTAATCACATAACCATCTCTAGCATTTGGGGGAGAAGGGGAAGGTAATGAACAAGTGCTTGTTTGTTTCTTTGTCTTCCTAATAGAGAGCACATCTGAATGGGCCGAGGAATCTCATTTTTTGGAGTCTATTACCTATGAGTACATTTCTCTTAATAGTTGCCCATGCGAAAGCACCAGCCTTTCGTAGGCAATCTTTGTGCCAACATTTGATCGATGGCCATTCCTGGTCCTCATGGGGTTCCATTAGGGATATGTAATCGAGTTTGATAGAGTAGGCCCCATTGTTTGAGCAAATCCACTTTAGCTCATCTTCCTTTTCACTAATATTGACAGAGAATTGATGTAAGAGTATCTATTTGTACACGTGGCACATGCACTCTTACAATGTATGTTTGAAGATAATTGGCAATCTTTGTGCCCCACCTACTACAGAGCATCTCTTTAATATCTACAAGATTGACCCTTTCCTACAAAGGTTTGTGGTCATTCCATGAATCCTCCCAAACTTTTGCTTTTCTACCATTTTTTGCTTCCCATAATAGGTGATTTGAAATGACATCTTTGCATTTTATATTGAAATTCCAAATATGACATCCCATGGGCAAATTTTATGTGGCAAAGATTATGGAATCATCCAAAGAATCTAGGTATTTTTTCCTCATGCAGCTATTCCATGTTGAGTCTCTATTGGAAAAAATACTCCATGCAAGTTTTTCTCCCAAGGTGAGGTTTTGAAGAGTGAGATTTCTACTACTAGCCCCTCCATTTGCCTAAGGGAGGAAAATTTTATCCCAATCTATTAAAAGGTATTTCTTCTTGTTCACTAAACATTGTTAGATGAAATCTCTCATGACATTGTTTGTTGCATCAATTATGCTTCTTTCGTGATACAAAGGAGATAGATTGGTAAAGATAGAAAAACTAATTTGACCAATGTGATTCTCTGAACAACACTAAGTTGCTTTTATCTCCATGTGGCTAGTCTAGCTTTGAAGGCTTCTATGATGGAATTAAATAGTGTCACGTCTCGAACTCTTTGAACTCATTTATATTTCAAACTATTGGATATTTTAATGTGATTATGTTACTAGTAGGTAAATTGCTGGTGAGTAAAAAGTGAAATGTTATCATTTTCATAATGCAAATAGAAAGTTGTTAAATGATGAATTAAGATGTTTATATGTTTCTTCGGATCTAGTTTTATTGACTAACCTATTAATCGTGACTTGAGTGAGACCGAGTACAGGAATGTGTCGAAAGAAAGAGCATGGTTAAGGTAGAGGCATTCTAGCCGCCCAACAAGAATTGGCATGATCGGACCCTGATGCACACACACATTCACTTAGTTCATATTGCATCTTACATTCTTGATTAAGTTTGATGTTGTTGTATTTAGTTTCGTGGCACAATCTTGTCTAGCTTTTTGATGTGGAATGTTTGGGTGATTAATGAAAAAGGAGTAAATAGTCATGTGATTTCTTTTGTTTCAGAATGTTCCTTTCAAAATCATAAGATCATTATGCTTTCATAATTTCTTTTGACACATGATTTATCGCTAAATGATTTGATTTCAATTGATTTTTATTTAATATTTAAAGTGTTGTCTTTATATATAATGTGATTAATAAATATTACATATATATATTTATTTATTAATATATGTTATACACTTATATGCAAATATGTTTTTTTTGGATAAACTTAAAAGATAATGTTGAGGAGTTTTAACGCATAAAAATAAAAGAGTGCCACTTATGCATGCAAAAATCTAGAAAGAAGAAAAGATAAAACAATATAAAAATAAAAGAAAAGAAACCTCTTTAAGAAGAGAGAGTGTGTGGACTTGAGGAGGCACACAGAGGAATAGGAAGAAAGAACAAAAAAAGAAGAGAAAAGAAGACACCAAAAGTACAAAAAAGGAGACAAGGAGATCATCAACTATTCACCACTAAGTAGGAAATATAGGTATTTAGCTTGGAGTTCATGTAATAAAATATCTATCTAGGTTATTCAAAACCAAACTGAGTTATTTTTGCTTGTATATTGCTCATGTTCAATCTACACCCACCTCTACTGACTTGGACGGTCTGTTTGAATTGGTTTGACCTATTTTTATTTGATCTGTTCTCTTGTTATAACTGGCCTGAGTTGTATGTTTTCCCAATGACCTTCAAGTAATTGGTTTTGGCCTTTTTCATCAACCATTATGTAAACATATCAGCTGGTTGTTATTACTTTCAAATCGACCTCTCTTAGTTTAATTTCTACCTGATAGGTATGAACAGTCTTTAAATTTGCTAAAACAACCCTAAATCAACTTTGTTTTATTTTATAAATGGTCTTCTCCTTCAATCGATCTTTTATCATGGTCTTTGGCTCTTACATGTATCGAAATCGACCTATAGTTCGACATTCTTACCAGGTTTCAACCTATTTCTTGTTCTATCAGCGTGTTCATGCCTTAATACGGCTAGCTTTAAGTCTAAGAGGCCTTTAATCATCTTTTAACAACCTTATCTTAT
Source organism: Cunninghamia lanceolata (assembly GCA_027924645.1). Lineage (NCBI taxonomy): Eukaryota > Viridiplantae > Streptophyta > Pinopsida > Cupressales > Cupressaceae > Cunninghamia > Cunninghamia lanceolata. The sequence goes on along the minus strand of BSBN01000206.1, from coordinate 1,430,475 downwards.
ACTTCTAATGACCTACAATATAAAGGACATATTTTATATGGTGTGGACCTTCTTTGATTTTTTAGTGGCTTAATATTATTCAAAAAGGGCCTTCAAACTTTTACTTCAGCTTGATATACTTTTGCTCCGTCTCTTTTTAAATCTAATCAACCCTATCTAAATACCATTCAGCCTCTATAACATTTGATTTGACCTTTAATATCTCAAACGACTTTTATGGTGTACTAGTTGTTGGCAAGAGACACTATGTGGCTTCATGAGTGTTGTCATTGATGGCAACAAAGTCTATCCCACACATCTGCAGTACATAATATGCCTATACTAGAAGTCAGATTGAAGATTGTTTTGGTCCGGTGAATAAGAACAGAGTATGCAATAAGGCTCGACAATCAGATCCGGATCTCTCAGATGGTGTAACTCAACAAGTTGTGGACTTGGATAAGTCAAGAGGAGTATCATGATTACTATGTTCCAGAGATTCAGCCTCCGGTGAGAAAGCATGAAAAAGATATGAGCATCTGAGTGTTGGGTTCCAGACAGGCAGAGCAGACAGAGAAAGAACTGACAGAGCATCAGACTTCAATCTGGATGAGTAAAAAGTGTTGGTCAAGCAGTTTGGGGATTATACATTGTTGGCTGACATTGTTAAAGAGTTCTATGCCCATATTTTTGATACGCATCACAAATCAAGCATGGATTCAGCTGACAGATCGGTAACTTGTAAATATCTTGAGTGTTCCTATTGTTGACTAGAAAGTTGATGAAATCCTTGATGCGGATATATATACCAGATGGATTTCAGTATGTAGTGTTGTGAGTGAGAAATTGGAGTGCGAAGAAAAGCAGGGATAAGTGTGAAAACAACATTTCAAGTCCGGTATGTGACAGAGCAATAGCACCAAAACAGAGGAAGAATGAAGTGCATCAAATCAGTGTATTATGCCTAACTAGAACTGAACTCTAGCATGTCTGGATACTTCTCATCAATTCAAACACCTGATTACCTTCTGTAAGTTTTGTAGACAGTGAGTCTCTTGTAGGTAGTGTGCCTCTTGTGAGTAGTGTGCTCGGGCAGTGAGCCCTAATTGGCAAGTGCCATCTTGTACTCCTTTATTCTTTTAACGAAGAATACAATCTTGGGTTAGTCACCCCGTGGTTTTTCCCTTAATAGGGTTTTCCACGTTAAAATCCTTGTGTTATGTGTGTTGATTTTATTTATGTTCTTATGATCACATTTGCTTATATGTTTTGATGCTGCACTAATTATTAAAAGAAAGAAAGTTAAAGAAATTTTAGATAACTGATTCACTCCCCCCCTCTTAGTTATCTGCCTTGTTTCCAACAATTGGTATCAGAGCTAAGTTCCTCTAAACGAAGCCTAACAGCTTGAGGAAGATCTGGGAATCTCAATGGATATTTATGGTATGAAGGAACAACTTCAGTCTGCTCTTGGTGATCTTGAACAATCTCACTCTGAAGTTAATAGCTTGAAAGAAAGACTCAAACAAGCTGATGATTTCATAAATGAGCTAAAAGAAAAACTGAGTATCTCTATGAAAAAGAGAAAGGAACTACTTCAAAGATTAGCCAATTAAAGTGAAGTCAATGATACCAATAAAGATCTGGAAGAGAAAAATAAGCTTAGGTCTGGTGTGTCCTAAGTAGGATGCATGATAATTTCATGTGGTTAATGAGGCCCTTTAAGATAACAAAAGATGCTATTAGGGCAGTAACTAGACTGCACTCATCCGGTGGGCTACTTGTACTTAAGTCTGTCAAGAACCAGACAGTAACTGAAGTCACCAGATCTAAGTTTGGCAAAAGAGCAATGACCATAGATGACATCACAGATCCAGATGTCAAGTTTACTTCAATGATAATTTTGTTCAAGATCTATCATTCTAGCAAGGAGAATTATGTGTCTGGTACTGCAATATATACAACATATTAGATGTTAAGGTAAAATGCAGATTATGACCTATGTGACCTTCTCTTAAATCAACTATTAGAAAACCTACAGAAGATCAAAAAGGATAAGAACTCCTTCAAACATGGTTGTCTAATACTGTGTCTGTTCTTTTATTACATGAATGAGCTACCCGGATCAAGTGGTTGGGTATGGCAAAATGACAAACTGATTGCCATACAGATTAGAGACTATATGTATGGACTTGGTGATGCTCAAGCCCAAAACATAGCTCTCTGGGGTTACTTCCAGAACTTTTAGAGCATGATGCAAGCTAGAGAAAGAATTCCTCAATCCATAGTTGAGAAATACAAGGATACAATGTGCTTCATGGTTGACACCGATCAATGCCTAATGGAGGCAGCTGAACCCAGAACAGTGTGGATAATGCCAATGGGTTATAAGGTAGATGAAAAAATCTTGGAGCTACATGTTCAACATCTATTGAGCCAGCCTAAGGACCCTGAGGCAGAAAGGTTTGGAACCTTTCAACAACTAAGTGTGAAAATACATGTTGAGCTAAGACAACTAGAGATAAAGAGGAAAGTTCGAAGGGAAGTTGAGGAAATTGCCAAAAGATTTGGCATATCAAAAGAGGCAATAGATGCAAACAGAGAAAAAATGGAGAAGGCTGAGAAAGAAAAACAAGAAGCAAATAAAGGAGAGGTTCCGGCAAAGCCTCCTCTTGGACTAGATCCTCTAAGAGCTCTACACTTGCCACTCCTAAAATCTCAAGGGCCACCAAACTGGAAGTCAAGACATCTGGAAAAGGAGAAAAGAGGACAAAGACCAAAGCCACAAGGTCATATACAAGCCTCAAAGATGATGAAGAAACAAAATATGATGAGGAAATTAAGAAAATGAAGAAGAAAACATCCAGAGAATACTCTGCCAGTAAAAAGAAGGAAGAAAAGGTAGAAGAATTTGTTGAAAAGCCTACTCTTTCCATTGATGATATCATCAAGGCAATCACTATGGATGGGAAACTGTAGCTAGTAACAGAGTTCTATGATGATTACAATGATACTAACAAGAGAATTTTTGAAGTAGCTACTGTCAGGTACTTGAATATTTACAAAAAAGCTTTTATTGAAATTATATCCTTAATTCCTAAAATTCTAGAAGTACTTCAACTAAGAAAAGAAAATGCAAAAGCAAAAGACTTAGAGATCCGAGAATAGATAGCAATTTAGCTTTATCCTTCCATCACCCCAAAACAAAGGCACATGATCTTTAAGGACTGTAAGGATGAATTCTAGAGCAAAGCAAAAATGAATAAACTTATGCTTGGAGAAACTGACCAAGTAGCAAAAGAAACAAAAGACATCCTCCGGAATGCTTTCAAAAGATTCAATCTTCCTGTTGTAGAGGAAACAAATGAAGAACCTTCTACCAAGGATGTTGAAGGATTAAAAGTAACCAATGAAGAATCTTCTAAAAAAGATATAGAAGGATCAAAAGAGCTAGATGAAGAGAAGTCTAAGGACTTGGATTCCTCTGTTCTGGAAGAGGAAGTTCATGAAGCAATAAACACCGGTGACAGCTCTCCTCCAGATCCCACTACTGACATTCCAGATTTTGAAGTTGAAGGAGAAGGAAGAAAAGAGAAGTAAATCAAGAAGAAGAGGTTAGAGGAAAAGAGGAAGAACAAGAAGAAGAGACTAATGTTGACTCTTCTAATATCCCAAAAGAAATGAAGTCTCAATCACTGACAAGAGACACTGTAGAGGCAATAAAAGACTTTTTAAACAAAGAAATGATGGAGATAGATGAACCTGAGCTATTTCAAGGGCCACTAAATTTTGACTCTCTCTCTCGCATCCAGACAATGAAAATCACATCTTTTGCTCAAGCCAAAGCAAAAGAAAAACTCTTGAAATCCCACATGGAAGACTGTGATCTATTGGAGATGGCATCCGGGACGCTAGAGAAGACCATGCCATCATTCCAAAAGGATCCTTCAGCATCTCCATCCGGTAACTTGAAATCTCTGGTAAATTCTGTTAGCACTCATTTTGAATATTTAGAGAAATCGACAGAAGCCAAGGTCCAAAAGGAGTTTTTGGGAAAAAGATTCACTGAAGTAGAGGGACTCATTGTTAATGATAGGAGGACCGTGAACATTGGAATAAAGAGCCTTGAAAATGCTCTTAAAGATGGTGGGGATTTGTACAAATTTTGTCTATCTTGGTCCAAAGTAACAGAGAATATTGAAAAGAAAGTGAAAGAACAAGAAGGTAAACTATCAAGTTTATCTCAGAATTTTGATCCCCTCACTACATCCTTAATGAATCAAGAATGCCAAGCCATTGTCATTATAAATGAAATAAAGAGGTTGGACAAAGAAAAGAAGAATATAATAAACAAAATGAGTGAACTCAGAGGGATAATTATCCCTAAGTTAGAGGCAATGCATGAGGCCTTGACAGATGCTCAAACCACAGCCTGGACCAGTGATCTGATATATCTAAGAAGGGCAGAAGCATATGCATTTTTGTTGAGTGGTCACATCTCCATTTTGGACAGGATGAAGCAGCGCTGGGCCACAGAGTTTGTACAGTTGAAGGCCACTTTTGCGGATATACTTAAGTACATGTAAGTATAACATGTATATATACTTATGTGGCCATGTATAGATAAATTTTTAGAAAATTTTGGTATGTGGATCTCACCTTTTGCCATTGATGTCAAAGGGGGAGTGAGAAGTAGTGAAAAATGTGGAATCCAGCTAAGGGGGAGCTCCAGTAAAATAATGCAAAAGACAGAGCATCAGCCAAGGGCGAGTTTACTGCGACACTTAGCCATTTTTCACTAAGTGTTGCCATCAATACCAAAGGGGGAGATTGTTGGCAAGAGACACTGTGTGGCTTCATGAGTGTTGTCATTGATGGAAACAAAGTCTATCCCACACATCCGCAGTACATAGTATGCCTATACCAGAAGTTAGATTGAAGATTGTTTTAGTCCGGTGAACAAGAACAGAGTATGTAACAAGGTCTGACAATCAGGTCCGGATCTCTCAGATGGTGTAACTTAGAAAGTTGTGGACTTGGATAAGTCAAGAGGAGTATCATGATTACTATATTCCATAGATCCAGCCTTTGGTGAGAAAGCATGAAAAAGATATGAGCATCTGAGTGTTGGGTTCCAGACAGGCAGAGTAGACAAAGAAAGAACTGACCAACAAAGCATCAGACTTCAATCTGGATGAGTAAAAAGTGTTGGTCAAGCAGTTTGGGGATTATACATTGTTGGCCGACATTGTTAAAGACTTTTATCCTGATGTTTTTGATACACATCACAAATCAAGCATGGATTCAGCTGACAGATCGGTAACTTGTAAATATCTTGAGTGTTCCTATTGCCGACTAGAAAGTTGATGAAATCCTTGATGCAGATATATATACTGGATGGATTTTAGTATGTAGTGTTGTGAGTGAGAAATTGGAGTGTGAAGAAAAGCAGGGATAAGTGTGAAAATAGCATTTCAAGTCTGGTATGTGACAGAGTGGCAGCACCAAAACAAAGGAAGAATGAAGTGCATCAAATCAGTGTATTGTGCCTAACCAGAACTGAACTCTACCATGTGTGGATGCTTCTCATCAGTTCAAACACCTGATTACCTTCTGTAAGTTCGTAAATAGTGAGTCTCTTGTAGGCAGTTGCCTCTTGTGAGCAGTGTGCTTGGGCAGTGAGCCCTAATTGGCAAGTGTCATCTTGTACTCATTTATTTTTTTAATAGAGAATATAATCTTGGGTTAGTCACCCCGTGGTTTTTCCCTTAATAGGGTTTTCCATGTAAAAATCCTTGTGTTATGTGTGTTGATTTTATTTCTATTCTTATGATCACATTTGCTTATATGTTTTGATGTTGCACTAATTATTAAAAGAAAGAAAGTTAAAGAAATTTTAGATAACTGATTCACCACCCCTCTCAGTTATCTGCCTTGTTTCCAACAATTGGTATTAGAGCTAATTTCCTCTAAACAAAGCCTAACAACTTGAGGAAGATCTGGGAATCTCAATGGATATTTATGGTATGAAGGAACAACTTCAGTCTGCTCTTGATGATCTTGAACAATCTCACTTTGAAGTTAATAACTTGAGAGAAAGACTCAAACAAGCTGATGATTTCATAAATGAGCTAAAAGAAAAACTGAGTATCTCTGTGAAAAAGAGAAAGGAACTACTTCAAAGATTAGCCAATCAAAGTGAAGTCAATGATACCAATAAAGATCTGGAAGAGAAAAATAAGCTATGTGAGAAGCTGTCAAAATAAATCATTATAGTAAGACATGAAATGGAGTCAGGGGTTATGAGATTCACCTAAGAAATTGAAGAAAAGAGGAAAATTGAAGATAATCTAAAACAATCTCTCAAGGAGAAACGAGAGGACTGCCACAAAATGGACAGCATAATTAGGCATCTTGAATCAGATCTTGAAGAAGCTAGAGACAATGAAGAACAACTTAAGAATCAGATAGACACTCTTAAACAAGATCTTCAAACAACAAATGAATACAAAGAGAAATTAGAGATAAGCTTAGCTCAACTTGAAGTTCTTCTTGAAAGCCAAAAGAGGGTAGATGATAATCGTAGTTTTTGATGTATATAACCAATTAATATTTATATATATTATGCATTTATAGAATAACTTAAAATATGCATAAAAGAAGTGTTTACGTGAAATTTTTCCAGAAAGTAAATAGGAAATGATCTTAGTCATGATGCATGGTTGTTATGCATCAAAATTAGTATTTTTATTGCCCGTATGATTGAGCTTATCTTCCAGGATAGGATGCCAAATGTGGGCTAACAGAGAAGGTGATCTTCTTTTTTGAGATCTACCAGTTATGTTTTTATGCCTTTGCCAAAGCTATGTGTACCAGTGAAATAGATGGAAATTTTTTGCCTAGTGATTGATATGTTTCTTTGCCACATCCTATTTGAAAGATTATGATCATTCTAGTTAGAATGCATATAGGCATCATGCATGAATTGAGTGTTCCCTCTTGCCAGTTGTTCCAGGTTGCTAGGCATTTCGTGAAGGATCAGTTATTCTTTGAGATAGGAAGGATTCCAAGGAAGTGTAATGTTTTGTGGTTAGGAGAAAAAAATGCCTTAACCATGTTCTTGTCTTTTGGCTTGCAGAAGACTAGTTGATTAGTGGCGGTCGAAGATGGTGACTTGTTTCATTTATCATATTGTATATTTTTGACATTGTAGTATATCATTGTATTGAGATGACTTTATGGCATGAATGCTAGAGATGTAACTTTGTATATTATTTTGTTGTGCTATCACCTGGTTATGGCGCGTGGACTTGTAAGGTATATTGTAACATTATTGATTACTATATAGAAGAATTGTCTTTCCTTTATAATTTTAAGTGAATGAGTTGTTTTTACTTCCATACTTTTTAGCATGTGGAGTGTGTACTTTACATTTGGTATCAGAGCTCTAGGTTTGACACTAGGGCCTTCATCTATTATGCTAAGAAGTGAATTTGATACAGATCAATCATCATGGACACAAGAAATAACAACCATAGTGGAGGATAAAATAATGATCAAAGTGGAAGGAACTATGGTGAAGCAAACAATGAACATGATGGAAGGTTGGATCAAATCCTTGCTCACCTGACCCATCAAGGAACTAGGATGGATAATCTTGAATAGGAGATTAGAGCAAACCAAGGAGGGAAAAAACAAAATGGAGATCAAAACCAAGGAATGAGAACCAGAGGGATGAGGTGCAAAACCCACAGAATGAGGGAAATGTGAACAATCAAGGTAGGGTTGGAGAGGAGTTGGACAAGAACCTCAAGACGGTTACCCCACCTAAATTTGATGGTAAAACCATTAAAGATAGAGAAGGAGCATGGATTATTGAGATGGAGAAGTACTTTGATCTTTGTAACCTATCCAATGAGACTAAGGAAATATGGGGTTCCTACCAACTCACTCAAGAAGCAACCAGTTTGTGGGATAATGAGAAAGCGGAGAAGAGGTTGTTACCAAGAGAAATAACATGGGAATATTTCCTTCAACTCTTTAGGAAGAGATGGTTACCACAACTTTACTTTGACAAAAAGATGACTGAATTTCAAAATTTGACCTAGGGATGTATGTCAATGACCCAATATTGGGAAAGGTTCTTTCATTTGGTCAAGTATGTACCATAGTACGAGTTGGATGAGAGGTTCAGAATTTAGAATTTCATCATGGGGTTAAGACCTCAGATTGGGGCAGATGTGGACATTCATAATCTCTTGACTATGGATGAAGTATTTGAGAAAGCAATAAAATAGGAATAGAAGCTGCAACAAGTTGCCAATTATCGCAAGGGTAGAGATGCAAAATTTGGAAATAATAGGTTCTAGAGTAGCAACAATAATTAGAACAACATCAACAATCAAGGTAACAACAATCGTCAGATTCAAAATTTGAAAAGAGGTAACAACTCCCAGGACAAAAATAGTGGTAATGAAAATGGAAACAACAAAAGGGGCAACTTAAATAATAACAACAACAATAACAAGAGAGAGATATCAGATAAACCTAGAGCACCTCGTGGTGGATGTTATACATGCAGAGGAGAGCACTATGCCAATATGTATCCTTAGCGGGCAATGGATCAAACGGATAGAAACTAGCCAAGAGCACCACAACACCAAATTCAATCAACAGTTGACAATTGACAAGAAGATTTCCAAGCAACACCGATCCAATGTACCGATAAGCTCTATGGCCATCTTGTTTCTATATCAATTGACACTGGAGCAACATAATGTTTTGTAGACCCAAGAGTAGTTTCCAAGTTATCTGTTAGACTATATGGCTAATTCATGGATGGTTCAGTATGGAAATCAAGTACAAAAGAGGGTAGATTCATGTCTTGCTCGTAGTGAGTTAGACCTTCTAAGTTTCCAAACTCAGGTCAATACTTCTGTAGCACCTTTAGGGTCTTAGGATATGATTTTGGGGATTAATTGGCTACCTAAACATAAGTCTATTGTAAACTATGAGGATAAGAGTGTCAGATGTTTGGATGACCTAGGGAATCATGTGGAGATTCATGGTTCTAGGAGACCCCTTGAACTCAGGAAAATCTCAACTATGTAGTTAAAGAAAGACAAAAGGAAGGGATGTTCCATTTATGCAGTTAAGGTTAGAGATCTTGATAGCATGGAACCATCACTTGATGACTATGCTATCCTTAAGGAGTTCCAATATGTGTTCCCAGATGAGTTAACTAAGTTGCTGCCTAAAAGGGAGTTTGACTTTTCAATTGATTTTCTACCAGGAACTGAGCCTCAATCAAAAGCACCTTATAGGATGACCACCACTAAGTTGTATGAATTGGAAGAACAATTGCAAGAGTTATTGAACCAAGGGTTCATAAGACCTAGTGTGTCTCTATGGGGTGCACTAGTCATTTTTGTGAAGAAGGATGGGACTTTGCATTTGTGCATTGATTATAGGGTGCTCAATAAGGCAACCATAAAGAATAAGTACCCATTTCTAAGAATAGATGAGCTCTTTGATTAGATGAAAGGACTAAAGTGTTCTCTAAGATAGACCTTAGATCTGGTAACCATCAATTGTGGATTAAGGATGAGGACATCTCGAAGACAACATTTAGGACTCGTTATGGTCACTATGAATTCACAATGGTTCCATCCAGGTTAACTAATGCGCCTGCAACATTTATGAACTTAATGAACAATGTATTCAGAGATTGTTTGGATGATTTTGTGTTAGTATTCTTCGATGACATCTTGATTTATTCCAAGTCAATTGAAGAGCATGATAAACACTTGAGGATTGTCTTATAGTGCTTAAGTGAGTGTAAACATTTTGGTAAGCTATCTAAGTGTACTTTTTACCAAAGTAGGGTGTATTATCTAGGTCACGTCATTTCAGTAGAAGGGATTACAGTAGATCTAAAGAATATTAAGGCAATTATGGAGTGGCCTGCACCTCAGAATGTGATGGATGTCTGAAGTTTCATGGGACTTGTAGGATATTATAGGAAGTTTGTAAAAGGGTTCTCTACGAAAGCAACAACCATCACATCACTTCAAAAGAAAGGGAAAATATTTAAGTGGAGTGACAAGTGTGAGCAAGCTTTCTATCTTTTGAAGGAGAAGCTCACTATAGCTCATATTTTAACAATACCTAATCCTAATGGGCATTTCATGGTGATAATGGATGCTTTGGGAGAAGGTGCAGGAGGAGCACACTTATGCAAAATGGACAAGTGGTATATGAGTCTAGGAAGTTAAAACAACATGAGTTGAACTACGCGCCGCATGACTTAGAGTTGGTTGCCATAGTTCATGCACTTCAGATTTAAAGGTATTATCTTCTAGGGAAGCCTTTTGAGTTGAAGACCAATCACTTAGGGCTTAAGTACATTTTTACTCAACCCAATCTTAATACTCACCAAAGGAAATGGATAGAGTTTCTTAGTGAGTACGATTTTGGAATCGAGTAGATTAAAGGAAAATAAAATAGAGTGGTGGATGCTCTTAGTAGAAGAAGGCATCTTGTAGCCATGGTTACTTCAAGATCAAATTTGAGGCAACAAATAATTTAGAATCTGCAAGGGGATGGACACTATTCCAAAGTGAAACAAGCCTTAGAAAAAGATCCCTTAAATCATTGATTTGATGGATATATGATTGATTTAGATGGAATTTTGCAATATCAAGGTAGGATGTATATTCCAAACTTAGGTGATTTGAGAAAGTTAGTTCTTGAAGAGATCAAAAACACACCATATTCAGGGCACCCTGGAGTGACTAAGATGGTAGAATGATTGAGATCTTTGTATTTTTAGCCAGGAATTAAGAAAGATGTGACAGAATTTGTGGCTTGATGCTTGGAATGCCAACAAGTCAAGACTGAGCATGTGTATCCAGTAGAGCTTCTACACCCACATAGTGTGCTAGAGTATAAGTGGAAAGTGATCAATATGGACTTTATTCAGAGGTTGTCAATGTCCAAGAATTGACATGATGTCATCTTGGTTGTTGTAGATAAGTTGATGAAGGTAGCTCATTTTATCCCAGGGAATATTAAGGATGGATCTTTGATCTTAGCTAGGAAGTTTGTCCAGGAAATCTTTCATTTACATGGAGTGCCTAAGACGATCATATTAGATCGAGACACTCGCATGAATTCCATGTTTTGGATGATGTTGAACGTAGCCTTGAGAACAAAATTAAACTTTAGTTCGGTGTATCATCCTCAGACTGATGGTCAGACAGAGAGAATAAATCAGGTAGTGGAAGACCTCCTCAGGATGTATTGTATGGATTAGCAGTATAAGTGGGAGGAGTACCTTCCATTGGTGGAGTTTGCTTATAATAATTCATACCATGCATATTTGGGGATGGCACCTTTCGAAGCTCTTTATGGGTGTAAGTGTAGAACACCCATTAATTGGGATAAGGTGGAAGACATGATTGTGATTGGACTAGATATGCTTAGGGAAATGGAGGATTAGATGAGGTTGATTAAAGAGAAATTGAAACAAGTGACAGAAGAGTTATGCAAATAGGAATAGAATGTTCAAATAATTTTTAGTAGGAGACAAAGTCTTCTTGAGAGTCAAGCCTCAGAAGAGTTCCATTTCGTTTGGAAAATTGTCTAAATGTACTCCCAGATTCATAGGACCATTTGATGTGCTGGAAGTGATTAATGATGTTGCTTATAGAATTGCTCTACTGCTTGCTCTTGCTTGAATCCATAATGTTTTTCATGTGTCTTTACTTAAGCCATATCATCATGATGTTTCACATATACTTGATTGGCATGCTTTATAGGTTCATGATCTAGGAGTGGTGTTGGTGGAGCCCACTCAAATTTTGGAGAGACACAATGTTAAGTTATGTAACAGGGATATTGTGTAGTATAAGGTCCAGTGGGACCAATATTCTATGGATAGTGGCACGTGGGAAGATACTAAGGAGATAGATAAATATTTTCCTCATTTGAGGATTTAGCATAGACTCTTTTATTTTGCATAGTATGATACCTTATTGATACATTGATAGTAGTATTGAGAAACACTATTATTTTAGTATTTGTGTAATGAGACATCGGGACAATGTCTCTTCCTAGTGGGGAAGGATGTCACGTCTCAAACTCTTTAAACTCATTTATATTTCAAACTATTGGATATTTTGATGTGATTATGTTACTAGTAGGTGAATTTTTGGTGAGTAAAAAGTGAAATGTTATCATTTTCATAATGTAAATAGAAAGTTCTTAAATGATGAATTAAGATGTTTATATGTTGGTTTGGCTATGGTTTTATTGACTAAACTATTAATCAGGACTTGAGTGTAGGAATGTGTCAAAGGCAAGAGCATGGTTAAGGTAGAGGCGTTATTGCCGCTCGATAAGAATTGGTATGATGGGACCCTAATGCATGCACACACATTCACTTAGTTTATATTGCATCCTACATTCTTGATTAAGTTTGATGTCGCATTTAGGTCCATGGCACAATCTTGTTTAAGTTTTTAATGTGGAATGGTCATGTGATTGATGAAAAAGGAGTAAATAGTCATGTGATTTCTTTTGTTTCAGAACGTTCCTTTCAAAATCATAAGATCATTATGATTTCACAATTTATTTTGATGATTTATCACTAAATGATTTGATTTCAATTGATTTATATGTAATATTTAAAGTGTTTTCTTTATATATAATTTGATTAATAAATATTACATATATATATTAATATATGTTATACACTTATATGCAAAGATGTTTTTTTAGATAAACTTAAAAGCTAATGTTGAGGAGTTTTAAATTAGAAAAACAAAAGGGTGCCACTTATGCATGCAAAAATCCAAAAAGAAGAAACTATAACACAATCTAAAAAGAAAAGAAAAGAAATCTCATTAAGAAGAGAGAGTGTGTGGACTTGAGGAGGCACACAGGGGAATAATAAGAAAGAAAAGAAAAAGAAGAGAAAAGAAGACACCAGAATCACGAAAAGGAGACAAGGAGATCATGAACTATTCACCACTAAGAAAGAAATACAGGTATTTAGCTCTGAGCTCATGTAATAAAATGTCTATCTAGTTTATTCAAAACCAAATTGAGTTATAACCGACCTAAGTTGTATATTTTCCCAACAGCCTTCAAGTAATTGGTTTTGACCTTTCTCATCATCCATTATGTAAACATATCAGTTGGTTGTTATTACTTTTAAATCGACCTCTCTTGGTTTAATTTATACCTGATAGGTATGAATAGTCTTTATATTTGCTAAAACAACCCTTTAAAATCAACTTTGTTTTGTTTTGTAAACGGTCTTCTCATTCAATCGATATTTTATCATGGTCTTTGGCTCTTTCATGTATGGAAATCAACCTATAGTTCATCTTTCTTACCAAGTCTGTAGCTGTCTCATCTACATTCAACGGCCTTTGCAGCTTTTTCATCGGTCTCTTGCATGAATCAACCTATTTCTTGTTCTATCAACCTTCTCATGGCTTAATACGACAAGTTTTAAGTCTAAGAAGCCTTTAATAATCTTTTAACAACCTTATCTTATACTTCTAGTGGCCTGCAATATAAAAAATATATATTTTGTATGGTGTCAACCTTCTTTGATTTTTCAGCAGCCTGATATTATTCAAACAACCTTCAAAATTTTACTTCGGCTTGATATACTTTTGTTTGGTCTCTTTTCAAATCTGATCGGCCCTATCTAAATACCATTTGGCCTCTATAACATCTGATTCACCCTTTAATATCTCAAACGACCTTTATGTTGTACCCGCACGATGTCATCTCTTGTTCTAACTGCCTGTGGCATTCTTTTAGCCTTTAATATTATTACCTTCACCTCTTTTAAACCCATTTTAATTCTAAGTAGCTTGTATGCTTTCTCACCAGTCTTTCAAACCTATTGCAGTAGCTTAGAGATTTATCCATCAGCTTTAATCAGCTTGATGTCTTGTAAATCGGTCTCTTTAAAGTTTTAAACGCCTTTCCTGAATTTCAATGACTTTTTACATAATTTCAAAGGCTTTAAACTTAGTATAAAATGTCTTTAGGCTCTTTTAGATGGGTTTTATTATATTTCCTTGGATTTTATGTTGATTTAATAGTTTTTAAATAACCTCTTCTTATATTTTTAAATCAACCTTTTGTAACAAATCAGTCATCATAATACCATCGGTTGGGTCTATGAATGTTAGCCTATTATCAAGTGTGACGGCCTTATTTCATTTATACAATTGTAATATCAGAAAATGTCCCCTTGGGGGCTTTTTCCTCAAATGGTTTAGCTCCCGGGTCTTTAGTGTGCATTTAGGACTTCTTACTTCATAATTCAACATCCTGATGGAATGAACCCTAGGTATCATGACAAATGGGGCCTAGGGGGACCCCTTGAACCTAACCCTACCCAAAATAGGGGGGAGGACTTGGGTGCCCACACCCTAATCCTACCCTATTTTGGGTTAGGCCCAAATTTCTAGTGTCAGTTTATGATCGTTATTTGGTCCCTAGGCCGACACGGTAAGTTTGAATTTACAAAATCTTGGCGAGAATGTTTGTAGTTGCATATAAAAGCATGTTTAGGCATTCATTTGTAACCTAGATGATTACTAGCAAGCTATTGTGTTCTAAAGGTGATTCAAGGCTTTCATTGTGTTGCAAGAGCAAATTTGTGTTGTCTATGTGTTTGTTTGCAAATTTGAGCATCGATCTCCTCATGGAATGAAGAGCTTCTTCCTCCCATGATATCTTCACTACAAGGTGATATCTATTGTGATTATTGAGCATTTATCATTTGGTTTTTGCCTTTGCCTCCCTAGGCATGCACTCTCTATCTAAAAATAGTGTTCGAAAGGCTTGAATATCTCTCTGGGGCTTGACTGAGGCAAGCCTCTAAACACTACAACCCCCCTCCCAAAGTTTTCATTATTGCAGGTTACAGGTTGGAGTTGTAGACAAAGTGAAGTTGTAGGAGGGTACAATAGAGTGTTGAGATTGTAGATCAGTGAAAGAAATAGCTACCTGGACTTGGGTGCCTACTCATTAGTCCTCAAAGTTCTGCAATGGGAAAATCTCTGATATAGTAGATACAGGTTGCAGACTGAGTTTCTAGATCTCGAAAAAAAGCAAGGCCTTGGGCTTGGGTACCCACTCTTTAGTCCCTAACTTTTTCGCGTTGGAACCCCAAAAATAGTTGCACAGTTATTTGTTATTTTACATCTTTCTGCAGAAGCATTTTCCATGATTCATCTGTTTACTGTCATATTTGCATAATTAGAGTTTTAAGGTGCAATTAAGCATAAGAGAAGGAAATTGTCAATCTAATCATAAAAATCCAAGTTTCCCTACATCTCAATAGTGACCTAGGGTATGATGGTACATTGCAACTCGACCCTAGGTCCTTGAATGAAAGGGTGAAAAGAGGATATACACCAAAACTACCAAAAACTAAACATCCAAAAATCACCCTTTACATTTTGGTGAACCTGTGTTATTGGACTTGTTTGCACCTTGCTGAGTGTTTTGCTTCAGAATTAAAGTGGTTTCATTCATTCATATAGTCATTCATCTTATTAAATTGGAAAATTTACAAAAAAATTGAAAACTTGGAAAAAAAAATGCATGCTAGGGTTTTGCATGTTGCATCAATTAATTTGAATTTAATCAAATTTCTAATTTTTGCATTATATCTGAATTAAATTGCAGAAAATTACAAAAATTCATTAGTTTGCATTGCATTTTCATCATAAAATTGCTAGGGTTTTGTTGAAAATTGTAAATTTTGCATATAACCTAGTAATTCCAAAATCTAGGGTTTGTAGGTAAAATTCTCTTTCAGATTTTTCTATTGATTTTATAGACTCATTCAAAATTGCATTTGGTATTTTGGAACAAATTGGCATTTAGATTTTAAAAATTTGCATTTTTGCATAGAAAAAGTCAACAACTAGCATTTTCATTGATTTTTCATTAGATTCGCACTTGCATTTTTCATGTTAGAGCTTGGAAATCATTTTTAGATCTGAGAGCATGTAATTTTCATCATATATCAGCTTGCAAAATGTTCATACGGTATTTTGTGTCAAGATCTCAAACCTAGGGTTTCAAAAACATTGATTTTCACTAGATTTGGCCTTATCGACTCTCTAAATTTGCACCATAGGCATGTTGTGAAGGATATTTTTGCATTAATTGGTTGTTATTAGGGTAATCATTTTCTTCCCCTCCTAAAAATCTTCACAACACCTTTTTATCGGGCTCTTGTATTGAAAATTTGGTGAAAAACTACACATTTTTGCTATTTTTGCCCTAGGGTTTGTCCCAGTTTGCACTCCAATTGTGTTGTGACAAATTTTATGGATTGAGGTGATTGATATCATTGCTATTATTTTCTTCACCTCCTAAAATTCTTTACAACACCCCTTTTTCTAGTGCTTATTTTTGCTATATTTTCACTAGGGTTTGACCTTGAGTGGCACTATAAGTGTGTTGTGACAGATATTTTGGCACTAGGTGGCTGTTATTACTGATATAATTTGATATCCATCATCATTTTCCTCACAACACCCTTTTTCATGCTCTTTGGCATTGAGATTTCATGAAAAATTTCATATTTTAGTGTATTTCACTAGGTTTTAACTTGTCATCATCTTAGATTTGCATCAAGAGTGTGTTGTGAAGGATCTTATTGCTGTATTGGACTGATATCAGACATATTATTTTCTGCCCCTGATCAAAATCCTTACAACACCTTTTCTTTCATACATTTGCATTGAAAAAGTACAAAAAATCAAGCATTTTAGGTCACTTTTGCACATAGTTTTGCACTTGTCTTTTGCATAAATTTTGAAAGGATTTTAAAGTTTGATTTTACATTGATGTTACAAGAAATTTTACCATGGCATCTTCATCTCATTATTCTTTGGTATCTTTACATGCACATATCAAAAACTTCGAGAGTTTCTACAAATTTCTTAATATGAATCCTCATGCCCTCACTTACTTACAAGCTATGTATCACAAGGATATATTTAAATGCACTTCATTTGAAATCCTTGACTATGTATCTGATTATGACAACTTCACATCTCTCACGAATACACACCCTTGGGTAGTAGAAGATTTGACGAAACACATTGAGAATGATGAGAGTGAAAGTTCTATTAATGCTTTGGATTTAATGGCTAAAACATGTGATGATGACATAGAAAATGATTCCTCCTATGAGGATATACGAGCACAAGAGGATGAAATTATTGACACATTCTTGAACATCACCCTACCCTCTTTGGAAAGTGAAACATTAGTGGATAAAGGGATCCCTCTCAGGAAGGATTCTTCATGGTTGGAAAAAGACTATTCACTTAACGATCATTTAGTGCATGAGACCTCTACGAATAATCCATTAGACCTTCCACCTTTAATTGAAAACTCAAGAACCTTTGAAGAGAAGACTATGGATAGCTCTAGTCTGCCTAACAATACAGTACCTTCCTCTCATCCCATTTCTCTCCCTGGCCAAGATGTAGCATTAGTGGATGAGAAAAATTCTCACATTAAATCCCCTAGGGATTGATGCTAGGTATAATCAAGAGGGAAATAATGTTAATTCAATTGTCATTAATAGACTTGGTAGCAATATTCCTAAACTAACTATCTGAGGGGCACTTCTAAGTGCACCCTCTTTCTTAAAACTGGCGATTACTGTCCAAGGTGCTCAACAACCACCTAGACCTCCCAATTACATCTATGACTATGCAAAGAAAATTGCTCAAAGCAATCAAGGTGTTCAAACTGTGATTGCTCACACATATAACACCCGTAATAACAAGCAAAGTAAGTAAGCACTGCATGTGCCTATCTCTCTTCCATGTTCTCAACCTATACTCCCTCCACCACCTCATCTTACTCATAAAAGTGGTCAAGAGTATGATCTTGTCAAACAGCTTCGCGCTACTCTGGCTAAGATCTCTCTTTGGGATTTAATACAAACATCACCTACATACCATGGAATGCTCCAAGAAGCTTTACAAAAGGTGATTATCCCACCTACTGCTAATCCAAATGATGTAGTAGCCATATTGGATAGTATGCATGAGACAAAAATAGATATTCTCTTTCAACCACAGGAATTACCGTCAATTGAAGTTCAAAACCAATATGATCCACTTATGATCTTTATCATAATAAATAAAACATTGGTAAAACGAGTTATGATTGACAATGGATCAACTCTTAATGTTTGTAGCATTAACCTACTACACAAAATTAAGGTTGACAAATCACAAATCAAACTAAATGGCATTAACATTCATGGCTTTGATAATGTTGGACGACAATCTGTGAGCACTATAACTCAACCTATACAAATAGGATTTGTGCTTGTGCCTACCCTGATTCATGTCATGCCTTGTTCTTTATCTTACAACATGATTCTTGGTAGACCTTGGATTCATGCATTAGGGGCAGTCCCTTCCACCTTGCATCGTTCAATCAAATTTATACTCAAAGGTAAACTTCATACTATTCATGTCGATTTTGAACCAGATAACTGTTTACATATTGAAAGGCAAAAACCAGGTTACAATCATATGAACTTAAACAATTTGCGAGGTGATCCATCAATGCCTCTTGACATGAATAATGTTGTACAAGACTCTAAACCATTAAATGCACTCTTTGGTGATGATTGGGGATCATTAGATTTTAATCCTTGCAGTATAGGGGAATATAAAATTAATAGCCTTAACACATCAAAAGTTGCATCGATCTCACCTAAGCAATCTTATGAAGCACCTAAGAAAAACAAAGCTTCCTAGGTAGAAAACAAAGATAATACTCTCACTTATACCACAAATTACAAGACCTATGAGGCTTCACCATCTTCTAAGGAAATGACATCCCTTTATGGTTGAGGATTTAAAATCCTTTATAACAATTTTGAATATGTAGGCAAGGGATGTGGTGTAAATCGACAAAGGATTCGAGTACCTATAGAATCTACTTCAACATATTACTCAAACAACATTGGATATAATCCTTTTAAAGAAAAGAAAGCCTCTCGTTGTCCTAAACTTAATGTTAATGCAATATCAACAAGACAAAATCAACATAAGAGATATCCTAGATATGTATGTTCTTAACGATGGTGCCACCAGGTAAGTATCTCTAACCCTTTATCTCTCTCATGACGTGCTTCCCTCGTGATGTGTTATGTGTTGTTTAGGCCTCCTGGGATGACCCTTGATTCTCTCATAAGGTCTAGGATACCAGGAGACTGCCTCTATTGTGACCTTCTTCTATTTGTATAATCATTCTTCTATATTGCCTCTCTCTAATTTCATTGTTGTGTGTTGTGTCTTGCGGACATAGCGTTGCGGTTGGTGACCTGGGGGCACCCTCCTACATGATTGTCCCTAAGACACTTGTTTCTCCTCTCTTATTTATTGTTTCCCTTCCTCTAGTGTTTCTATCTAGTGGGCAAATGACGAAAAACATTTATACTGATGCGGACCTAGCGTCCCTTTCGTGAGAATAAAAAATTGGACTTAGTTCCTAATATGACGATGGGGTTGTATGTCTTATCTGACACTTGGCTAGTGGAAGCACTCGTGCTTTCCGCATAGTGATTTTGATGGTGTTCTATCTCATTTACAAATCATAACAATATTGTTGCTCCGTGCACTTTGTCTATCTTGAATCCTGCATGCCTTAGATTTCGCATGCATTGATGTTGTTGTTTATCATGACTATGGACACTAACATGTTTCTTGCAGGGATGTGTTTGTGGGAGCATTTGGCAATCGTAAAGTACATGTCACCTCTGGGGGGCATGGGCTTTGCAAAACTCTGTGTTCCCTTGTGTGTTTTTCTTCCTACCTTAACGTGCTTGATATCGATGCATGATATCAACCACCTTAAGGTGGGGGCATATAAGGTAAGCTGTCTGTTGTAGATGTTAGCAATGTGTTTGTCCTCAGGTATAGTTTAAAGACCTACATGATGAGTGCATCCTGTATCCTGAGTTTTTTTGCAATCAATCAATCATGTAAGCCCTCTACGGAGGTGGGATATCGAGCATATCCTTTTTCTTAAGCCCTCTGCGAAGGCGGGGATGGTGTATTTCTCAGAGCAAATTGCATCATCTTGTCATTTTCAAAAGTCCTTTATGGAGGTAGGGAGTGGTTCTGTGACTAACTCAACCCTTAAGCGTGTCTTCAGCGATTGTTGTAGCGAAGCCCAATCATCGGTGTGTGCCTGTAATGTGCCTGAGATGGTGTTGAGCCTAGAAATAGGAACACTCCATTGCTTGTCTATCATGTTTCCTCTGTGTCTTCAAAGTGTCTGTGTTTGGCATGCTTGGTTTGTGTGGTGTGTTTTGTTGCCACATATGCAGTTTAAAGACCTGTGCAATGAGTGCATCCTGCATTTTGGGAGGTTTTGCATGTCTTGTGTGTGTGTTGCCCCATATACAGTTTAAAGACCTGCGTGATGAGTGCATCCTATATTATGGGAGGTTTGTTTACTTTCCCATACTTGCATATGCATTTCATATATATGAGAAAAACAAAAGAAAAGAAATCATTTTTGTCTTCCATGCATTAATGTGTCTTCTATGCATTTAATATATCCTCTGTGTTCTACATGCCTGTTACTATTTTCTATGGCGTGTCTTCTTCGTGCTTGGCGTGTTTGTTGTATCTGTGACTGTACTTTAATTCATGTATTGGCCTTGCATTTATATATACATTAAAGTGGGGGCTAAATGTAATGTCATAAAATGTCCCCTTGGGGGCTTTTCTCTCAAAAGGTTTAGCTCCCGGGTCTTTAGTGTACATTTAGGACATGTTACTTCATAATTCAACATCCTGATGGAATGAACCCTGGGTATCATGACAAATGGGGCCTAGGGGGGCCCCTTGAACCTAACCCTACCCAAAATAGGGGGGAGGACTTTGGCACTCGTGCCCTAGTCCTGCCCTATTTTGGGTCAGACCCAAATTTCTAATGTCAGTTTATGACCGTTATTTGGTTCCTAGGCCGACACGGTAAGTTTGAATTTACGAAATCATGGTGGGAATGTTTGTAGTTTAATATAAAAGCATGTTTAGGCATTCATTTGTAAACTAGATGATTACTAGCAAGTTATTGTGTTCTAAAGGTGATTCAAGGCTTTCATTGTGTTGCAAAAGCAGATTTTTTCTTCCCCCCATGAGATCTTCACTACAAGGTGATATCTATTGTGATTATTGAGTATTTATCATTTGGTTTTTACCTCTGCCTCCCTAGGAATGCACTCTCTATTTGACAATGGTGTTCAGAAGGCTTGAATGTCTCTCCGGGGCTTGACTAAGGCAAGCCTCTAAACACCACAACCCCCCTCCCAAAGTTTTCATAATTGCAGGTTATAGGTTGGAGTTGTAGACAAAGTGAAGTTGCAGGAGGGTACAATAGAGTGTCAGGATTGTAGATCAGTGAAAGAAATAGCTACCTGGACTTGGGTGCCTGCTCATTAATCCTCAAAGTTTTGCAACGGGAAAATATCTGATATAGTAGATGTAGGTTGCAGACTAAGTTTCCAGATGTCGACAAAAAACAAGGCCTTGGAATTGGGCGTCCTCTCTTTAGTCCCTAACTTTTCAACCTCAGAACATCAAAAACAAGTGCACAATTATTTGTTATTTTACATCTTTTTGCAAAAGCATTTTCTGTGATTCGTCTGTTTACTGTCATATTTGCATAATTAGGGTTTTAAGGTATAATTGACATAAGAGAAGGAAATTGTCAATCTAATCATAAAAATCCAAGTTTCCCTACATCTCAATAGTGAACTAGGGTATGATAGTGCATTGCAACTCAACCCTAGGTCCATGAAAGGGTGAAAGGAGGATATACACCAAAACTACCAAAAACTAAACATCCAAAAATCACCCTTTACAACAATAGTATGAGATCTTTGTTTTAACGGTCTTATTTCATTTATACAATAGTCTAAGATCTTTATTTTAACAACCTTTTTCCATTTTAATCGATCTCTCTCTCTCCTTTAACAATTTTTCTTATTGTATAAGTTGGCATGTTCCTTTATTCCATCGTCCTTATGTGAAATTCAATCGGCCTGCTAAGCATAGCACTTTAAGTGACCCTTTCTTTCCTCCTAATCCAATAGCCTAATGCCTTGCATGGGATGGCATGTTTAAAATGTAATGGCCTGATCTCCCTTAAATCGACCTCCTTGTTTGAATACCTTGTCAGCCTGTTAAGTTTGAACCTACGTTCTTTCTCTATGCAGCGACCTTGTTTTCTCTTTATTTTCTCTTTATCTCGTGGAAGAAAAATTGTATAATTGTAGAAACTATTAAATTGTGTTATTGTAGTTGTATTGTATTTACAGTAAAAGCATAGGGTAAGAATTATGAAACCTTTTAACTCTCTTTTCACATCTCTAAATAGTTATGGTAATTTAATTATGATCTGGTACTATGAATTCATAGATCTAGTTTATTTTTGAGATAGATGTGAATGTGAGGTATCTTTTGATGTATATAACCAATTAATATTTATACATATTGCAAATTTATAGAATAACTTGAAATATACATAAAAGAAGTGTTTATGTGAAATTTTGCTAGAAAGTATATAGGAAACGATCTCAGTCATGATGCATGATTGTTATGTAATGAAATTAGTATTTTTGTTGTCTGTATGATTAAGCTTATCTTCTGGGATAGGATGCTGAATGTGGGCTAATAGAGAAGGTGATCTTCTTTTTCAAGATCTACTAGTTATGTTTTTAAGCTTTGGCCAAAGCTACATGTACCAGTGAAATAGATGAAGATTTTATGCCTAGTTATTGATATGTTTCTCTGCCACATCCTGTTTGCAATATTATGATCATTCTAGTTAGAATTCATATAGGCATTAGGCATGAATCAAGTGTTCCCTCCTGCCAGTTTTTCCAAGTTGCTAGGCATTTCATGTAGGGTCAGGTATTCTTCGAGATAGGAAGAATTTTGGGGAAGTGTAATGCTTTGTGGTTGGGCGCAAAAAGTGCCTTAACCATGTTCTTATATTTTGGCTTGTAGAAGACCGATTGGTTAGTGGAGGTCAAAGATGGTGACTTGTTTCATTTATCATATTGTATATTTATGTCATTGCAATATATCATTGTAGTGAGATGACTTTATGGCATGAGTGCCAGATATGTAACTTTGTATATTCTTTTGTTGTGGTATCACCTGGTTATGGCATGTGGACTTATAAGGTATATTGTAACATTATCGATTACTATATAGAAGAATTCTCTTTCCTTATTAAGTTTAAGTGAATGAGTTATTTTTACTCCCATATTTTTTAGCATGTGGAATACGTACTTTACAAATAGTGATTCTCTTCATGCTCTTTCAGATAGTGGGATTCCAAGGTATTTACTAGGGAGCTTTCCTTTTCTAAAACCAAAAACTCTAGCTATTCTTGTTGTAGTCATGGAGGAGAGTTGAAAAAGAAGACTTCTTATTTACAATCATCGATTACTAGTCCTAAGATAGCTATATAGAATAAGAGAATGTGTTTTATTATGTTGGCCTCAATCCAAATGGATTCACCAAAAGGATAGTGTCATACGTGAATTGTAGATGAGTGAAATCATCAAACTCTTCCATCACCACTATCCATTCCCAATTTCATTCTACATTGAGAATAGGTAATACATCTTCCCAATGCCTTGGCCATTAGAATGAATAAGTATGGGGATATTGGATCCCCTTGGTGAAGCCCTTTGGTGGCCTCAAATAATCCCTCATTCCCTCCATTCTCCAATATTGAGTATTGGGGAGCAGAGATACATTCAACTATTAGTTCCCTCCATTGTTGACTGAATCCGAAGCTTTCTAAAATCCTCATGAGGAATCTATAGTTCACATTGTCATAAGCTTTATTAATGTCAATTTTTATTATCATACTTTTTGTTCTTGTGTTCAAGATGGAGTGAATGATTTCATAAGCTATGATGATGCCTTCAATTATAACCCTATTTGAGACAAAGCCACTCTAGGCCTATAAGAGAGGCATTTGCAAGAGGCCAAAGACGCTCAAGAGGCCTTGTGTGTCACTCTTTGAGAAGATCAACATGAATGAGAACAAATATGAGGGTCAAGTCATGAAAACACCTGAACTGAAATTCCATTAAGTGAGGAAACACAAAGAGGTCCTACACCTGTAGATCTCATTGCAACACTAGTCCAAAGGATTAGGACCCTCGAGGTGGAATAATCCATTCAATAAAAAAGAGAAAATTTAGATGACAATAATAAAGTAGAAAAAGACCAAGGGACATCTCAGAACCCACCTACCTCAACTTTTATTCTCAAAATGGTAGTAATGAAGTCTTCCCAAATGGGAACCAAATATTGCAAAATCCTCAAACAATGCAGAATAGTCAACCAAACCAAGCCGCTATGCTAGCATATCAAAGTCCACCTGTGGGGTTAATGCTTTCAACCCCACAATCTCAGAGTGCATTCTGAGGCACATATCTCAAGTACTTGAAGGAACCACTTGATCATAACATAAGAAGTGTAATGTTAACATTGACTCTTCTAGATTCACCTAAGTTTAAAAGAGAAGGACATACCAACTCGCATATTAAGGCATGTACCACTGACATGAGGGAACTTCTCCCTTGGGATGGAATCATCGCTAAAATTTTCCCAAAAAAATAAGAAGGAATCACCTTGGATTGGTAGTATCTCCTTCCAGAAGCCTCTATCCATTAATTTTGACAACTTGTAGGGGATTTTATCATGGATTTCGACATGGAAAAACTTGTTAAAATAGGGATTCACTACTTCCTCACCATGAAAAAAGAACCAAATGAATTAGTGGCACACTTCATCATGCGGTGGATACAAGTGCTCTACTCATCCACAAGTGCTCCAAATATGGATCATATGGAGTTGTGCAACCTCTTCTTGCATTGTCTTAATAGGGACACTTGAGAGGAGGTGTAAAAACTTCCCTATAAATCTCTTGAAGAAGCCCTAGAAAGTGCCCTTCAAATTGATCAAGCCACCATCGACAGTGGACAAAAAGTTTACAAAACTAATGGAAAACTCAAGACTCCCAAAGACTCTGAAAAAGACCTTGAAAAGGTCCAATATATAAAGACATTAACATCATTAGAAGCTCATCAAGAAATGAAAAACCATGTCAAAAAATTCAAAAGGGATATCAGGGACCAAGTCGCTCCCCCTAGGATCCCCATGCATATTGCCTATCTATGGAGCAAACGGTCATGACACGAAAACATGTTATGGATATAATAAGGCCATTTCATAACTCACCACCGAACAACAACAAAAGTTCATGGTTCTTCCTACAATCTGAGTGAAATGATAAAGACTTGCAAAATAACAAAAGTGTTGCTGATCAGGGAACTTCGAACCACATTGAGTTGAATAAAAAAGTCTTTATGATCCAAGAAGCAGAACAAATAGATAAAAAAACATTTTCTCACAAGTAGTAAGCTTGCTCAAAACCTCTCCCTCACATCACAAGACATTCTTAGATGTTTTGGAAGTGGGATGTTCAACACAAGAAAAACCCACTACTTTCACCTTTGATATTGAGAAGCTTTTACAAGGTAACAAAAATAGAACAAAGATAAGTCAATGAGATCATCATCAAATGAGTGGTCATAGATGAAGGGTCAGTAATAAATATCATACGATTTTCCCTTTGTCAAAGGATGGGGTATGACAAGAAAAACATTAAATAGAATACTGTCATCCTTAGAGTATGTGACAATCAAGACATCCAAACCATAGGGAAAGAAAACTTTCCACTCATTCTAGGATCCATAACTCTCTCCATGAAATTTTATGTGATCGATAGAGAAACAAGCTATAATATGATTCTTGGAAGATGTTGGGTTCATGAAATGAAAGTTGTTGCTTCCACGTTAATCCAAAAACTCCATTTCCATCATATAGGAAAGACTCATGTCATTAAAGTGGATACCGATCCCCTTAGTGTTTACAAAATAGAACCAGAGGAAAAAGAAAAGAAATTGAATGTAGGCATAAAGGTAATGGGAGAATGAAAAGTTTCCCAAGATGTAGCAAGTGTCCTAGCTATTTCACACCAGAACTTTGATCTGGTAAAAGAATTCCCCTTTGATCATCATACCACAAAATTGTATGTGCAATTCAGTCTAGCAGCCATCCCTTGCATTAATGATTATGATGCCAATAGCTTATCAATTGGGACAATGGAAATCATTGAAGAAGGAGAAGAAAAGGAAGAAAAGCAAAAATCAACCTAAGGTATATTGTAACATTACTGATTACTATATAGAAGAATTGTCTTTCCTTTATAATTTTAAGTGAATGAGTTATTTTTACTTCCGTATTTTTTAGCATGCGGAATGCATACTTTACATTTGGTATTAGAGCTCTAGGTTTGACACTAGGGCCTTCATCTATTATGCTAAGATACGAATTTGATGCAGATCAATCATCATGGATACAAGAAATAACAACCATAGTGGAGGATCAAATAATGATCAAAATGGAAGGAACTATGGTGAAGCAAACAATGAACAAGATGGAAGGTTAGATCAAATCCTTGCTCACCTGACCCATCAAGGAACTAGGATGGATAATCTTGAATAGGAGATCAAAGCAAACCAAGGAGGGAAAAACCAAAATGGAGATCAAAACCAAGGAAATGAGAACCAAAGGGATGAGGTGCAAAACCCACAGAATGAGGGAAATGTGAACAATTAGGGTAGGGTTGTGGAGGAGTTGGGCAGGGACCTCAAGAAGGTTACCCCACCTAAATTTGATGGTAAAATCATCAGAGATGGAGAAGGAGCATGGATTATTGAGATGGAGAAGTAATTTAATCTCTGTAACCTACCCAATGAGACTAACGAAATATGGGGTTCCTACCAACTCACTGGAGAAGTAGCTAGTTGGTGGGATAATGAGAAAGTGAAGAAGAGGTTGTTACTAGGAGAAATAACATGGGAATATTTCCTTCAATTCTTTAGGAAGAGATGGTTACCACAACTTTACTTTGACAAAAAGATGACTGAATTTCAAAATTTGACCTAGGGAGGTATGCTAGTGACCCAATATTAGGAAAGGTTCTCTCATTTGCTCAAGTATGTACCATAGTACCAGTTGGATAAGAGGTTTAAAATTTAGAAGTTCATCATGGGGTTAAGACCTCATATTGGGGTAGATGTGGACATTCATAATCCCTTGACTATGGATGAAGTATTTGAAAAAGTAATAAAATAGGAATAGAAGCTGCAACAAGTTGCCAATTATCACAAGGGTAGAGATGCGAAATTTGGAAATAATAGGTTACAGAGTAACAACAATAATTAGAACAACATCAACAATCAAGGTAACAACAATCATTGGATTCAAAATTTGAAAAGAGGTAACAACTCCTAGGACAAAAATAGTGGGAATCAAAATGGAAACAACAAAAGAGGCAACTTAAATAATAACAACAATAACAAGAGAGATATGTCAAATAAACCTAGAGCACCTCGCAGTGGATGTTATACATGTAGAGGAGAGCACTATGCCAGTATGTATCCACAATGGGAAATGGATTGAAGGGATAGAAACCAGCTAAGAGCACCACAACACCAAATTCATGCATCAGTTGACAATTGAAAAGAAGATTTCCAAGCAACACCGATCTAATGTACCGGTAAGCTCTATGGCCATCCTGTTTCTATATCAATTGACACTGGAGCAACAAAATGTTTTGTAGACCAAGGAGTAGTTTCCAAGTTATCTGTTAGACTAGGTTATATGGCTAATTCATGAATGGTTCAGTATGGAAATCAAGTAGAAAAGAGGGTAGATTCATGTCTTGCTTGGAGTGAGTTAGACCTTCCAAGTTTCCAAACTCAGGTCAATCTTTATGTAGCACCTTTAGGGTCTTATGATGTGATTTTGGGGATTAATTGTCTACCTAAACATAAGTCTATTGTAAACTATGAGGATAAGAGTGTCAGATGTTTGGATGATCTAGGGAATCATGTGGAGATTAATGGTTCTAGGAGACCCCTTGAATTCAGGCAAATCTTAGCTATGTAGTTAAAGAAAGCTAAAAGGAAGGGATGTTCCATTTATGCAGTTAAGGTTAGAGATCTTGATAACATGGAACCATCACTTGATGACTATGCTATCCTTAAGGAGTTCTAAGATGTGTTCCTAGATGAGTTAACTAAGTTTCTACGTAAAAGGGAGTTTGACTTTTCAATTGATTTGCTACCTCGGATTGAGCCTCAATTGAAAGCACCTTATAGGATGACCACCACTAAGTTGTATGAATTGAAAGCACAATTGTAGAAGTTATTGAACTGGGGGTTCATAAGACCTAGTGTTTCTTTGTGGGGTGCACTGGTCATTTTTTTGAAGAAGGATGGGACTTTGCATTTGTGCATTGATTATAGGATGCTCAATAAGGCAACCATAAAGAATAAGTACCCACTTCTGAGAATATATGAGCTCTTTGATCAGATGAAAGGAGCTAAATTGTTATCTAAGATAGACCTTAGAATTGGTAACCATTAATTATGGATTAAGGATGAGGACATCTCGAAGACAACATTCAGGACTCATTATGATCACTACAAATTCACAGTGGTTCCATTCAGGTTAACTAATGTGCCTGCAACATTTATGAACCTAATGAACAATGTATTTAGAGATTATTTGGATGATTTTATGTTAGTATTCTTTGATGACATCTTGATTTATTCCAAGTCAATTGAAGAGCACGATAAACACTTGAGGATTGCCTACAGTGCTTAAGTGAGCATAAACTTTTTGGTAAGCTATCCAAGTGTACTTTTTACCAAATTAGGGTGCATTATCTAGGTCACACCATTTCAGTAGAAAGGATTGCAGTAGATCAAGAGAATATTAAGGATATTAGGGAGTGGCTTGCACCTCAGAATGTTATGCGAAAGTTGCTCAAGAGGCCTTGTGTGTCACTCTTCAAGAAGATCAACGTGAATGAGAACAAATATGAGGGTCAAGTCATGAAAACACCTGAACTAAAATTCCATTAAGTGAGGAAACACAAAGAGGTCCTACACCTGTAGATCTCATTGTAACACTAGTCCAAAGGATTAGGACACTCGAGGTGGAATAATCCATTCAAGAAAAAAGAGAAAATTTAGATGACAACAATAGGGTAGAAAAAGACCAAGGGGCCTCTTAGTACCCACCTACCTCAACTTCTATTCTCAAAATGGTAGTAATGAAGTCTTCCCAAATGGGAACCAAATATTGCAAAATCCTCAGACAATGCAAAATAGTCAACCAAACCAAGTCGCTATGCTAGCATATCAAAGTCTGCCTATGGGGTTAATGCTTTCAACCCCACAATCTTAGAGTGCATTCAGAGGCACATACCTCAAGTACTTGAAGGAACCACTAGACCATACCATAAGAAGCGTAATTTTAACACAAGATCTTCTAGATTCATCTAAGTTTAAAAGAGAAGGAGTTCCCAAGTAGCATATTAAGGCATGGACCACTGACATGAGGGAACTTCTCCCTTGGAATAGAGTCATTGCTAAAATTTTCCCAAAAAATTAGAATAAATCACCTTGGATTGGTACTATCTCCTTCCAGAAGCCTCTATCCATTAATTTTGACAACTTGTAGGGGATTTTGTCATGGATTTTGACAAGGACAAACTCGTTAAAATAGGGATTCACTAATTCCTCACCATGAAACAAGAACCAAATGAATTAGTGCCACACTTCATCATGCGATGGATACAAGTGCTCTACTCATCCACAAGTGCTCCAAATATGGATCATATGGAGTTGTGCGACATCTTCTTGCATTGTCTTAATAGGGAAACTCGAGAGGACATGTGAAAACTTCCCTATAAATCACTTGAAGAAGCCCTAGAAAGTGCCCTTCAAATTGATCAAGCCACCATTGACAGTGGACAAAAATTTTACAACACTAATGGAAAACTCAAGACTCCCAAAGACTCTGAAAAATCCCTTCGAAAGGTCCAATTTACAAAGACATTAACATCATTAGAAGCTTGTTAAGCAATGACAAACCACGTCAAAAAATTCAAAAGGGATATCAGGGACCAAGTCAATCCCCCTATGATCCCCACGCATATTGCCTATTCTATGGAGCAAAAGGTCATGACACAAAAGCCTGTTATGGATATAAAAAATCCATTTCATAACTCACCACTGAACAACAACAAAAGTTCATGGTTTTCCTACAATCCAAGTGAAATAATAAAGACTTGCAAAATAACAAAAGTGTTGCTGATCAGGGAACTTTGAACCACATTGAGTTGAATAAAAAATTCTGTATGATCCAAGAAGTAGAACAAGTAGATAAAAAAAAACATTTTGTCGCAAGTAGTAAGCTTGCTCAAAACCTCTCCCTCACATCACAAGACATTCTTAGATGTTTTGGAAGTGGGATGTTCAACACAAGAAAAGCCCACTGCTTTCACCTTTGATGTTGAGAAGATTTTACAAGGTAGCAAAAATAGAACAAAGATAAGTCAACAAGGTTGTCATCAAACGAGTGGTCATAGATGAAGGGTCAGCAATAAATATCATACAATTTTCCCTCTGTCAAAGGATGGGGTATGACAAGAAAAACATTAAATAGAATACCTCCATCCTCAAAGTATGTGATAGTCAAGACATCCAAACCATAGGGAAAGTGAACTTGCCACTCATTCTAGGACCCATAACTCTCTCCATGAAATTTTATGTGATCGATAGAGAAACTAGCTATAATATGATTCTTGGAAGATGTTGGGTTCATGAAATGAAAGTTGTTGTTTCCACATTATTCCAAGAACTCCATTTCCATCATATAGGAAGGACTCATGTCATCAAAGTGGATCCTGATCCCCTTAGTGTTTACAAAATAGAACCAGAGGAAAAAGAAAAGAAATTGAACGTAGGCATAAAGGTCATGGGAGAAGGAAAAGTCTCACAAGATGTAGAAAGTGTCTTAGATATTTCACACTAGAACTTTGATCTAGTCAAAGAATTCCCCTTCGATCCTCATACCATAGAATTGTATGTGCCATTTGGTCTAGAAGCCATCCCTTGCATTAATGATTATGATGCTAATAGCTTATCATTTGGGACAATGGAATCATTGAAGAAGGGGAGGAAAAGGAAGAAAAGCAAAAATCAACCTACGAATTCACAGAGACATCGAGGTCAAAAAGTATGCAAGATTTATGGACCCTTCATTTTGATGGGTTAGTTGCAAGACAAGAGTGGAGGCAGGAATAGTACTTCCCTAATAGGAAAAGTTCTCCCTTTTGCATTTAGGCTAGACTTTTTCTGCACAAATAATATCATTGAATACAACGCTCTATCTCTAAGAGTCATGTTAGCCATGAGAATGGGAGTTAAGGATGTCTCCACTTTGAGGACTTTCAGTTAGTGATCAATCATGTCACAAAAATTTATGAGATGAAATCAATATGACTACTCCCCTACAAAGACACCTTTTAGAAATTAATCCAATTCTTTTATTTCTTTATCATAAAAGCCATTCCAAGAGAAGAGAATCAAGTGGTAGACTCAATGGCCATGTCAACAACTATGTTCACACCTCACACCCAGCTTCAAAACTTTGAATTCATCATATCAATACGAGGTGGGCCCTTGCTAGAAAGTGAAGAATTACCAAGTATCCTAAGATATGTGATGGATAGAACATAGATACCAACTAAGGATTATGTTGAGAATGATGAGGCCATCCTAGAATACCTGCATGCCTATGATGACCTCCCAAAATTCTACCACAAGAAGGGATACATGCTCCTTCCCCATCCTGATGTTTATTTTGGAGATAACTTGGAAATCCTTCAAGTAGACAAAAACTTAGAATTGCCACTAGCACCCAAGAAGTTCAAAGGACACCCTTCTTTGACTAGCGATACAGTCGATCTCAACATACAAAACCCTGAAAAACCAAGGATGTTGAAATTGGGGGAAAACTTAGACAAAGAAGAATTGGAAGAGTATATTGAATTTCTCATTGAATTTTTTGACGTTTTTCGTGGACATGTAGACATGCCTTGGCTAGACTCAAAAGTTATGTAGTACATAACTTAGTAGCGAAATCAAATGTGAAACCCATAAAGCAAAAATTGAGGCCCATAAAGCCCTAGGTAGCATAAATGGTAAAAGAAGAATTGGATAAGTTGTTAAACATGGGATTTATCAAGCCTGTAGATTACTCAGATTGAGTATCTAACATTGTTTTGGTCTTAAAAAAAATGGAAAATTTGAATGTCTTGATTTTAGGGATATCAACCAAGCTTTTCCTAAAGATGATTACCCCTTACCACCCATAGACTAGATTGTCGATTCAACCATGGGATGCAAATTTCTTTCCCTCATGGATGGGTTTTCGATGTATAATCAAATCAAAATCTCAGAGGTCGACTAGAATAAAACAACATTTACTACACGTTGGGGAACTTTATGTTATGTAGTCATTCCTTTCAGGTTAAAAAATGCAGGAGCAACTTATCAAAGGTCCATGAATCATATCTTCCATGATCTCATCCATAAGATGGTAGTAACATACATTGATGACCTACTCACCAATCCAAACAATGATCAACACGTGTTGAAGATCTTTAAAAAAAAATTAACAGATTATGAGAATACAAAATAAGATTAAATCCAGAGAAGTGTGTTTTTAGAGTAAAAACAGGCAAACTATTGAGTTTTATAGTTTCATGAAGAGGGATAGATGTCTAGACCCCACTAAGGTAAAAGTAGTGATAAATGCCACTCCACCAACTAGCAAAACTACGGTGAGAAACTTCTTGGGGTAACTAGGTGTGATAAGTCATTTCATACCATATATGACCTTTAAAATTCACCCCATCAATCAACTATTAAAGAAACAAGCTATGACAACCTAGATGGTAGATTGTTAGAATGCCTTTGAACAAGTGAAGAAGTGTTGAATATAAGGAATACTGAGAGGGGGGGTGAATCAGTATTCTAGAAAACCACTTCTTAACATGTTCATTAATTCAATTTCCAAAATTAATAACATGAAAGCAGAATAAGCATAAGAACAACAACCATAAAGACATAACACATGGACACCAAGATTTTTAGGTGAAAAACCCAAAAAGAGAAAAATCATGGTGAGTGTCAGCTCACAATATATTACGATAACAATACCATAAGGCTCACTGCCATGGGGTTCACTGCCCAAAGAAATGCTCACTGCAGGTGGACTCACTATCCACTGAGAAGGAAATATAGAAGATAGAAGAAGGATTGGCTCACTGCCAGTAATGAACTATTGTGAATGCATCTACCATATGCTGGATTACAATTCCATTGAAGACTCAATACACATATTTAAAGGTCTTCATTTATTCTACCCTGCTTCTCAAATCTACTACATATACTCTCTTTTTTGCCCTTGTTTTCTTTTTTTACTCTGCACTATGCTCATAATCCTTCACACTTCAAATTTTCACATTAAACCACACACACACACACACCTCAACATCACAATCCATCGAGTATTTATATCCGCAACAAGATTCATTTCATAATCAGGTTAGTAAGCTAGACTTGAAGCATGTATACAATGTATTTTACCTTGTCGGCTTGATCATGTGTACAAATAGTAATGCAGACCTAACCAAACATATAATGGTATTCATATAGGTTGCAACCAATTATACGACCACTTAGATTTATTATTAAAACAATATATCTTCTTTGCATATGGATTTTACATGCCTGTAGGCCTGTCTCTTAAGAACATGCTTGGCCAATTCATCTGTCACATCAAAACTCTTACTGCGGACCACAAGAGACTCAAAGATTCATAACCAAGATTCATTCTTGACCTCTTAGCATACCTTCATAACTGCAAGATAAAATATGCAACTACGGAAGAATGCAGACCCTTTTTCTCTGGCACTGTGCACTGTTCCTGTCTTGGCTCCGTTCACCCAGACTTAGATATTTTGTAGTATGACTTCTGGAGGAAGTCAAGACTTGAGCACTGGAACATATTATCATAAAATAGCTATGAACAACATATCTAAACCGCATATACTAATCTTCAACTGCGTAGGCATATTGACCCACTTTTTGTCACTTGCTCTGAATACTGCTCATACTTAGTCATTTTAACCTTCCAGACCAGAATACTTCTGTGCCTTGTTGCCAAACCAAGTTGGTCTTCTAGAGTAATGTCTCTTTGTCATGTCAATGGAATACCACTGCCTTGTTGCCATCAATGACAACATGCAATTCTTCATCAAAGCAGTCTCTCTTTCCAACAATCTCCCCCTTTGGCATTGATGGCAACACTTAGTGAAAAATGTGTATTTGCTCCCCCTTTCAATATACACTCTGTTCTTTCACTCCCCCTTAGGGGTTTTCCCATTTTTCATTGGTCTTCTTCTCCCCCTTTGGCATTGATGGCAACACTTAGTGAAAAATGTGTATCTGCTCCCCCTTTCAATATACATTGTTCTTTCACTCCCCCTCAGGTGTTTTCCCATTTTTCATTGGTCTTCTTCTCCCCCTTTGACATCAATGGAAAAGGTGTATGTACAAGAGTCAAAATTGTGTCAAAACTACAAAAATTTTCATACTCTACCGCATATGTACACATACAATCTTCAACTTAATTAGTTGTAGGTGAAAGAATATCCTTATACACAATCTTTAATTGTGTAATCTCTTCATCCCATCATTTCTTAGCTATTTCCAAAATTTGAATGTGATAGTCTATAAGGAAGACCGAATTTTCTACCTTTTGTACATCAAAGGGTGTGTCAATATGTGCTTTTGTCTGTAGTGCTTTTACTGCAAGATTTGTCATTGAGTCTAGCTTAGGGCTTATTAGTCCTCTCAACTGATACATTTTATTTTTCATTTGATCTCTCTTATTCATCAGATTACTTAACTCATTATGAATATTGATCACTTGTATTTCTTTGTTGCTGACTGACTCAACTGCCGGATCAAATGACTTAGAAAGGTTTGTCAGCTGCATTTTCAGATCCTTGATCTTTTCTTCTAATTCCTCTATGGCTTCTGGCCATGATTAAAAAAAATGTATAAATCACAAGGCTCTTTAATGGTACTCTGTATACTTCTTATTCCATTGTCTAACAGAGTTGTATCATTTGCTAGCATGGTCTTTAATTTAGCTAATCTTTTCTCATCAAACTCCCTTCCAACTTTTGTTTCTGTGGATTTTTCAAATGATTTAAAATGATTTCTAATTGATGTTATCATGCCTTTAAGTTGGTCAGTTGATGGCATTGATGTATCTTTTTGGTATTCAGGCATCAACTTCTCCAACACATCATATGCTGGACCAATGAGCTCATTATCCCGTATATGTGTTTTCATCAACTCTTCTTGTGCCTTTACTTCAACAACTAACACTAGTTTGAATTTCTACACAGGAGACAAAATTTAAATTTATGGGTCCCAACAAAAACTCAAGCTCATCCAAGACTTGTCTTTCTTTCCCCAAAAATTCCTTAACAGACTCCATAGTGTCTCTTGCTCTACCAAAGACTTCTTCTTGGTTTGGTTTCAAAGGATCTAGATCCATATCTTTACATTCCTTTGCTTTTTGGTCCAATTTATGGCTTATCTTAGCTTGTTCATTAGCTTTGTTTTGTTCTTCAGTTTTAGGTTGATCCTCAATGGCATTCTTCGGACCAGTAACATGGACTGAATCTTCTTTTTCCTTCGGCTCTTTATCACCTTGATCCATGTGCACATCAAGAAAATATGTATCATCTCCAATATTTATTTCTTCTTTATCATGTATAGCTGGAAGATGATGTTCCTTTAGTACTCTCAGAGTGACTTCCTCAGTTTCCTTTACTATTTTCTCAATGTCATCTGACATAAGAATATTCATTATTTTCTTTGTTCTGAACTCCTTACTAAGCACTTTTGAAATTTTTGTTTTGTCTTCAGGAGTGATCTTCAGACATAATGTTATTAGTATGTGTTCTCTGAGTTTGATATCCTTTGTCATAGCAACATCTTTTCTTGTAGTCATGATACTACCCAAGGTGTTAGGGAGATCAGTAATGATTTCAATGAGAGCCTTATTGTAAATACACAAGTATTTGACAATCGCATCTTCAATGATTCTCTTATCTGCATTATTGTATTCATCATAGAATTTGGCAATGGGTGTTCAGTTGCCATCAATTGTAATAGCCCTTACAACTTCCTCTAAGCTCATTGTATACTGGTCTTCTGTAGGTACTGCATTCTTAGCTTTCTTTCTGACTAGGTATTGCATTCTTATCTTTCTTTCTTTCTTTACTCTTACCGAATGTCTTCCCTTTTGAGGTACCAGAGGGTTTGCCTTGCTGAGAACTAAGGGAGGCACACTCTGTGTCTTCATTTTCTTCACTTCTTAATTGGTCTCAGTTTCCTCATCATCAATTGGATCAATATTGACATACACTCTTTGACCTTTGGTGTTTTTCCTCTTGCATGTTTTCTCTTCTGCAATTGTAGTGGAAGGAATACTGGAGGGTTTGGATGTTGTTCCAGAAGATCCAGTACTTCTTGTTCTTCTTTTTGATGCAATAGGTGCCTCTTGTTGTGTCTTTTGAACTTCCAAAGCTTTATTTACTTCCTTTTCTTGCTCCTTCTCCTTTTCTTTAGCTGCACTTTCTACCTCAGCTCTATCTCTTGTGGCTAATATTTATTCTTTGGTGAAACCTTTGCTTTGTGCATAATCTTCTGCCATTTTCTAGGCCCTTTTTGAAATTTCTGGCCTTCTCTGCTCAACAAAGACTTTTGTTGACAACTCCTCATAGGTTCCAAATCTTTCCTCTTTGGAGTCCCTTGGTTTTCTTAGCATATGTTGGGCACAGTTTTCCAATATTTTTCCATCATCTTCATATCCCATTGGTAAGATCCAGACAGTTCTAGGCTCAATGACCTCCATCATACATTGATCCTTGTCTATAATAAAGCATATATCATCTTTGTATTTCTCCACAATGGTCTTAGGAATCCTTTCTCTAGATTGCATTAACTTTTGGAAGTTCTTGAAATAGCCCCATAGGGATGTAGTTTGAGTGTCAATGTTTCCTATACTATTTAACCAATTCCTAATCTGTACTGCAACTGATTTGTCTCTAGTCCAAAAATGATTCTTCATGCCTAGTAATTCTTGCATAAAGTAGAAAAATAAGCATAAAATCAACATACTAAATTTGAAAGGGTATTTGTTTTCTTTTGTTTTCTTCAAGTTCTCCATTAACTATTGATGGAGTAGTTCACACAGGTCATACTCTGCATTTTCCTTGATCATTTGATAGGCAGTGTATATGGCAGTATCAAAGACAGAGTTTTCCCAGTTTGTGAAGTAGACCTTATACCCAATTACCATGGATGCAAATCTAACTGCATGATCTTCTATGTCACTGATTGTCAATGCCCTTTTATCAAATTTTGCTCTGGTGGCTTTCAACACTGTATCATTTTTCATAGTGTTCAATACAGGGACTGTACCAGTAGAGTTTAGCCTTGTGATGGCCCTTATGGCATCTTTAGTGATCTTGAATGTAGAGTTGATCCACATAAACTCATCATGAATTCAACTTAAGACATACCGGACCCATTCATCTTCTGTAAAAATTGGAAAATCTATATACTAAATGAGTTTCTTCTCCTCCAATTCCTTGTATTCTTCTATTAGATCAAATGTATCACCACTTAGATGTTTTATATATAGGTTTGTGAGTTGACTACCTCTGTGTTCCTTAATGGCAACATGAATATAAGCCCTAATATCTTCTGCATGCATCACATTGAATAGAATCCCAAAAAATGCACCATTTGGATTGACCTCTGTTGATTTGACTGGATGCTTTTTAAATTTGGGTCAGGGTTCTTTCAGTTATGTCAATTACAGTAGGGTTTCAAATATGAAAAATACCTCTTTTCGCTAAATTAGGGTTTGGCTTGATCTTGCCTTGAATTACTTTGGAGATCATTGTTGTTGCTAGAATTTTTGCTTTTGTTTACCTTAGGCACTTGAGAGCTTGATTGCAAAGTGATCCTTCCTTCAGATATAACCCTTTTAACTTTCACTTGCGAAAACCTAAACATCATAAATGCTATATTTTAAAAGTTGTCAAAACACATTTCTGTAGAATATAGTCTATTAGGATTTCTATGCAATGCTCCACACTTGAACCTTTTTCACCGCAATTTCTTTCAAAGGATCTGTCATATGCAATTTTTCAACATATCTTCTTGCCGGATTCCAGCATTAACTTTCTGGTTGGGGGTTTTGAATCAACACAGGTCCTCCTAAGCCAGAGCTCTCAATTTACTTCTCAAATGAAGCATCTACACCAGAAACTGGTACAGATGCATCCTTATCCTTATTGACATCTTTCTTAATCCATACCTTGCTCATTTCCTTCTTGAATTCCACTAGATCAATCTTGTTCTTGCCTTTATCTTCTCTCTAGTCTGTTTTCCTCTTCTCTATAGGATAATCTTCCTTCTCAATCTTGCTTCTACAGAATCTTGCAACATGTCCAAACCTATTGCAATTGTAGCATACCACATTCCTTAGTCCTTGATTCCTTCTATTGATTGGTTTTGATATGCATTAATTAGCCATATGTCCAAATCTATTACATGCAAAACACTTTCCATTGAATGATTGAGTATTCCTTGCATTGTAAAAGTCATTCCTTACCAGACTTCTGCATTCATTTGATCGATGACCAATTTTCTTACAATTGAAACATTGACTAGAGAAAGATGGAACATTCTGATTTATTCTACTCCTACACTAAGTAGCTTTATGACCAAACTTATTGCAATTAAAACAATGGCCATTGAAAGATGGGTACCTTTAAGCATTTGGTTGTCTAACCAGAGGTCTTCTAGGTCTTCTTATTTGATTCTTGAACTGGTTGCCTTTATTTTTCTTCAAATCAATGTTTGCTTGACTTGATTTTAAACATTTTCCTTTCTCAAATCCCAAGCCTTGCTTGTCATCGGAACTCTTTTGAGTAGCAATCATCTCATCAAGTTTTGCAAAACTTATCTTGAACTTTTCTTCATAGCTCTTAGCTTTTTCCAAGTTTGATTTCAGGCTCACAACTTCTTTTTCAAGTCTGGCACATTCTTCTAACTTGCTTTTTACCATCAAATTTAGATCTTCTTCTGCTTTAGCTCTTTTTATAACTTCCAGTTTCAAATCATCCAGGGTTTCATTTGCTGATATCAATTGTTCACTAACCTCTTTATATTTTTCTTTCAATTTCTTAACTTATTCTTTTAGCTTTAGGATGCATTCATCAGCTTCTTGTATGTTATCCTTTAGATCCCTGATTTCTGTTTCAAATTTTTCAAGATCAATAAGAGTTGCTTCTAGTTCAACATTGTTTGGGAAGTTTCCAAATCTCCTATCTACCATGAGAGAACTCTCCTAGATCTTCCTCAAGTTGTTAGGCTTCTTCCAAGGAACCTTGCTCTGATACCAATTGTTGAATATAAGGAATACTGAGAGGGGGGTGAATCAATATTATGCAAAACCACTTCTTAACATGTTCAGTAATCCAATTTCCAAAATTAATAACATGAAAGAAGAATAAGCACAAGAAAAACAATCATAAAGACATAACACATGGACACCAAGAATTTTATGTGGAAAAACTAAAAAGAGAAAAACCACATTGAGTGTTAGCTCACAATATATTATGATAACAATACCGGATTACATAAGGCTCACTACCATGGGGCTCACTACCCAAAGAAATGCTCACTACAAGTGGACTCATTATCCAAGTGGACTCACTATCCAAGTGGACTCACTGTCCACTGAGAAGGAAAGATAGAAGAAGGATTGGCTCGCTGCCAGTAATGAACTATTGTGAATGCATCTACCATATGTTGGATTATAGTTCCATTGAAGTCTCAATACACATATTCAAAGGTCTTCATTTATTCTTCCCTGCTTCTCAACTCTACTACATATACTCTATTTTTTGCCCTTGTTTTATTTTTCTGCTCTGCACTCTACTCATAATCCTTCACACTTCAATTTCACACATTACACCACACATACACCTCAACATCACAATCCATCGAGTATTTATATCCGCAACAAGATTCATTTCATAATCAGGTTGGCAAGCCAGACATGAAGTGTGTATACAATGTATTTTACCTTGTTGGCTTGATCATGTGTACAAATAGTAATGCAGACCTAACCAAACATATAATGGTATTCATATAGGTCAACACCAATTATACAACCACTTAGATTTATTATTCAAACAATATATCTTCTCTGCATATGGATTTTACATGCATGTCGGCCTATCTCTTAAGAACGTGCTTGGCCAATTCATATGTCACATCAAAACTCTTACTGTGGACCACAAGAGACTCAAATATTCATAACCAACATTCATTCTTAACCTCTTAGCATACCTTCAGAACTGCAAAACAAAATATGCAACTGCGGAGGAATGCAGACCCTTTTTCTCTAGCACTGTGCACTATTCCTGTCTTGGCTCCATTCACCTAGACTTAGATATTTTACGGTATGACTTCCAGAGGAAGTCAGGACTTGAGCACTAGAACATATCATCATCAAATTGTTATGAACCACATATCTGAACCACATATACTAATCTTCAACTGTGGATGCATACTGACCCACTTTCTGTCACTTGCTCTGAATACTGCTCATACTTATTCATTTTAACCTTTTGGACCAGAATACTTCTGTGCCTTGTTGCCAAACCAAGTTGGTCTTTCAGAGTAATGTCTCTTTGTCATGTCAGTGGAATACCATTGCCTTATTGCCATTAATGACAACATGCAATTCTTCATCAGAGAAGTGTCTCTTGCCAACAAGAAGTTCTTGTTAACCTCACCGACGCTTATGCCGCCTAGACATGACAAACCCTTCACCCTTTATTTCACAACCATGGATATCTCAATAGCTCGTATGTTAGCTCAAGAGGATGATGATAGGAGAGAAGAGCAATATACTTCATTAGATGAACATTATTGGAATATGACAAGAACTATACCTAGGCTGAGAAGGAGTGTTTTACCATAATATATTTTTACCAGGAGATTATGACATTATATGTTGAACCATGAAACTGGATTTATTATGTGATCAAAACAACTAAGAATTTTCTTAAAGCAACCAATGTTGTCTAGAAGGGCAATATGATTCATGACATTATTGAGCGAATTCAAGTTAAGATATGTCAATCAGAAATCCATAAAAGGACAAATAATATCTGATTGGTTGGAAAATAATCTAATCCCTCAAGAGGATCCAATAAATGAAGACTTTTCAGATGAAGAGATCTATACAATTGACCTTGAAAAATACACTTTCTCATACTGGTATCGAGACATTGTGAACTATTTAGCAAACAAGACATACTCTAAAAACATGACCCCTTTGGGAAAAAGACACTTATGCATCTTTGTTGTGAGATATGTGCTTATCGATGACACATTATATTAAAAGTCCTTGGACGGTATTTTACTTCGTTGTGTGGATAAGGTGGAAGCATATAAAATCCTAGAGGAATTCCACAATGGAATCTATGGAGGACACTTCGATGGTCATGCCACTGCAAGGAAAATAAATCGGCTAGGATAATTCTGGCCTTTCTTAGAAGGAGATATCATTAATTTCATAAAAAAATGTCCAAAATGTTAAATTTATGTACATGTGCATCACACACCAATGAGAGACTTACAACCAATTGTCACCCTTTGGCCTTTCTCCACATGGGGATTGGACCTAGTGGGAAAGATCTCCCCACCTTCGATTGACAGACATTTATACATCATCACTGTGACAGAATACTTTACCAAATGGGTTGAGGCTATGCCTTTAACAATTGTGTCCAGAGTGGTAATCGTAAAATTCATCTTGAATCAAATAATATGTAGGTTTGGAATTCCTCAGGTGATTGTAACACTTCCAAGAAAACATTGGTTCATTGTAAACAAGGTCCAAAAGAAAAATTAACAGAATTCATAAGTTGATATCAAGGCCTCATCTCACAAATACAATATCTGATTAAAGATGAGGATCTTCAAAAGGTATTCATTATGAATCTG
Organism: Cunninghamia lanceolata; assembly: GCA_027924645.1. NCBI lineage: Eukaryota > Viridiplantae > Streptophyta > Pinopsida > Cupressales > Cupressaceae > Cunninghamia > Cunninghamia lanceolata. The sequence continues at coordinate 1,388,276 of BSBN01000206.1, read as the reverse complement.
CAACCGAATATACGTGATAAGATATTGTTGATGAAGTATAGTTATTTTCAACACTTATGTGCAGCTCTTTGAGATTTCCAGCTTTCGGCTAGTTAGTATGAGAATCATACCTCATTGGCTCCTGTTGGTCAATTCGTAGCTGGACCATCTCAAAATTCATTCAAGAAGAACAATAGGAATTTCATTAAGATCAATGGGCAACATTCAAACAATTTTGAATTACAAGTGTCTGCTATTCCAAAGCCTACTCGGGCACCATTTCAATTTAGACAAGATCAGAGACAATTTACTCCATTATAGGATTCTCTCCATTAGGTAATGACTTAAGCAATGAACAACAATCTTTTGAAGCTTCATCCTGCTCTCCTTTTGACAGTAGTAATACACAAGGACCTTCATTTAATGCCAATGCTTATTGTCATGACCACCACTCGCTGGGACATGATACTGAAAGATGTATGTCTTAAACATGAAATTCAAGACCTCATCGATTCTAACATGATACAAGTTACCAGTGTGAATGACAATGGAAATAAGTTGGTAGCTCCTCTAAATCAAAATTTACAAATATTCACTGATCCTTTTCCTAACCATAGCAACAATAATATGGTGGAACATAATACCACAGAGATTGAAGATGTCTATCTTGACTATGATGGCATAGTTGGTATGTTAGAAGTGGATAAGACAACAAATGAAGATCTACCTCGCCCATGATGAAAATGTATCTATGTTGAGGTTCCTCCTTTGTTATCCCTTGAGTGTTTTATTTGTTGTCTTGGCTTGATCATTTCCTTGTGGGTAATATATCAAGGCCAAGATGTGATTAATGTGAAACCTCTCACACAATTCAAGCACTTGTGGATTTATAAATGATGAGGTATTATCTGTTACAATCATTTGAGGGATTCCAAACCTACATATGATTTGATTCAAGATGAATTTTATGATTACCACTCCAAACATAGTTGTTTTTGATATATTAAGCGGCAAAACAAGGGTGCCAAACCCATTACACATTAAGCCCAAGGGAACCACATCAAGTTAATAAAAAAGGAACAACACAACAAAAAGGAACCAAAGACAATAGATAGATAACTGATAAACAAAACACAAAAGCAAAGAAAACACAGAAAAGCCCCAAGGGCTAGTTGAAGAGTTGCTTGCAATCCTTAGTGAGGAATTGGTACATGGCCTCATACTCCTTGAGTTCTTTGTCCTTCAGCCCATGCCTGGTGAGTTCAATATCCTGTAGCACGGCCAAAGTGGTTGTAGACCTGTGCATGACTTTTGAAGTAAACCTGGCCAGAGTCATAAAATTTTTCTCCAGCACTGTCATTTTGGTGTTGATGTCTTCTAATTATTTGCCTTTGTTGATAGTCTTTTTACCCTTTTTCTTATTATCAATTTCCTGTATGGTTTTCTCTGAGCTGTCCATCTTTGAAATTTGAGCATTAAATTTAGGGAAGTTGTTGGGTCCTTCATCCACGGTCTCAAGAACCATAGTGTCCTCCTGGTTCATAGCCTTGGTTTCCCTATCCAAGTTCTCCTCAGCCTCTTCCTATTCAACTATGTAATCCTACTTCTTGCACATCGGGGTGGGCTTGGTGACCAATCTAGTCGATCTCCTGGCAGACGGGACCCCCCTTACTCTATGGAGCAACATACTCCTCATCCCTCTTAACAACACTACTATCCCCACTTTCCATAGAGTCATCATCCCCTTCCTCTAGATGATGAATTTCCACTCTAGGGTTATCCTCAGAATTCATAGAGGTACTTTCCCCTTCTTTTCCCACCTTACCCTTCTTGAGGGGAGTATCACCTTTCACATCACTAACAGTTAGCTTTCTTTTGGTTTTAGGGTTATCCACTTTCAGGTCACTATGTTCCTTAGGGAAAGCCAACATAGGGGTTTTCTTCTTGGCTGAAGAGGACTTGGCAGTTTTAAGAGACTAGGAGTACCGCTCAGGGGTGATTTTCGTGATAATCACGGGATTGCTATGGGTGGGTTTCAATTTGCTTTTAGACGAGGCAGCGGGGCTATCAATCCAAGTAGCAAGGATTTTCTTAGGAGAGCAGAGGATAAGGTGAAATTTGTAGAGCTTGTAAATTAACCCTTGGTGAAGCGATATGCAAGGCTTCTCAGGGTCATTCTTGTGTTGTTCTATGATGGCCTCTATAGAAGTTTCCAGAGAATAAAGCAAGAAAAAAGGAAAGTTGATAAATTTACTACGCCTAAAATGATTTAGTAATGCAAAATGGTAGTGGAAGAACCGGCAGAACCTACCTTCAAACGTGAAGTATTTGATAATCATGTAGCAAACATCATCCTAGGGTTTAGGTAGCCGCTCCCTATCGAACCCTCCTTGCATGCTATGCAAAGCTTCACCTTTCTTAAGAAACAGGGCCATACCATCTAGGTCAGAGACCTTGCTGGTTTTCTTATGTTTCATAGAATTCGTAGTCATCCCAGTAGCCATCCCAATAACTTCTTCAGTAACTTCAAACCCAACACCACCCACTTGAACATGTCTACTATTCCAAGATCACACAAACTGCATAGATAAGTTTTCATCATGCCCTTGAAGGCATTCTAAAAATGGCGCCACCCTACCCTCCTAGCAAATGTGCCAAAGGGTCTCATTGTTTCTAAATTCTTCATAGGATTCTAGTTCAGTCCAAGTCCTATCCCCCCATTTGCAGAATGTAATCCCTCTTAGTGAAATTTTTTGAAAGAAATGAAACTCTTTGTAAGCAGCTCTATTCACCACCCTTAGCAATCTCAGATGATTTGAAAGCACTCTACAGTGAAAAAATAACCTTGTTGTTAATATGATCCTATAGATAGCTCGAGGCACACAATTTCATGATGAACTTGACGCATCTCCCCTTTGAAAAGACATTAATCCATAACTTTGCTGCCTCATGCAAATTAGCAAGCCAGCCCATCAAATAATTGCTATCGCTGAGCTGGATGTTACAGAGATTAGGAGTTATAAGCCGATCACTAGGCACGTGATCGATCATGTGATTAACCCTTTGTCCCATCCCCATCATCATGTTGCTTTTGTGACACACCATCCTTTTGCACTTAAAACTTTTCTCAAGGCTAATCTGTCGGTGTTCCATACCATCCCTAAATCTTTTAGTATCTTTCCTCATATAATAATCATTATTATTATAGTCATTTCTCCTATAGTTCCTAAGGCAATCCTCAGCCCGCAACATAGGAGTTTTTGAATTTGATTGGGGAGGTTTCCAAATTGTCTCCAACATCTCCATTCACTCAAGCTCTGACCCCGGTTGGCCATACCATCAACCACTTTGTTTCCTTCATAGTAGGTATGTCCAATCTCCTTTTGTTTGAACCCATTCAACAAGCTCTTGATGTCTTCAATGATATATATGAGTTCCCATCCACTGTCAGTTTTGCTTAGGGTAGCATCAATAATTATCTTCGAGTCACCCTCAATTTGTAACTTATTCAGACCTAGGGAAAGAGCCAATTTCAGACCCCATAAAAGAGCTAATCCCTCCACCATGTTATTGGATTAGGTGTTAATGCCTCCGGCATAGGTAGCAATGAGCTTCCCTTGATCACTTCTTATGACACCACCCACACTAGCCACTCTAGTGGTCTTTTTCTCATCTCCATCAAAGTTGAGTTTGACCCAATCCTTAGGGGGAGGTCTCTAGGTGGTGCTTTGTATGGTGATCTGCTTAGAATTATCAAAGTTAGTTATGTTAGCTATCAAACCCTAGTTCTTGGCAATCCAGATTTCCATTTGAGTGGGGGTTCCTTATGAGCCTTTAGGGTACAAATGGATGTGTTTTTCGAGACCATTCTATAGAAGGAGAAGAAAACTTCCTTAGCAGACTTCGTCATTTCCCTAAAAATTTTTTTGTTTCTTTCTTTCCAGATACTCCATCCTAGATGAGGGGGGATTTGCCTCCAAAGTTCTCTGATCCTTGGGTGAGAAAAGGGGGAGCTCCAATTGTGTATGAATTCCATTCAGCTTTCATTTTAGACCCAATCTATGCTAAGGATCACGAAGCTCCTTCCCCAGACCTCCTTAGTGAAGTCACAGTGGAAGAGGATATGCCATATAGATTCTTCCTCTTTCTAACAGAGAGCATATCTGTTGACAATTTGAAATCCTCTCCTGTTGAGATTATCCATGGTGAGGATTTTGTGGTGAGTGGTAGCCCACCAAAAAAAATGATCTTACGAGTCAAGTTTTTATTCCAGACTTTCTTCCATAAGCTGCTATCCTGACCTTCGTTAGTTAGCATATTGTAAGCTGCTTTAACCAAGAAGGCTACCTTTTGGTCATGGGCCCATAGCATTTTATCCTCTCTAGGGAATAAATGGATTTTATAGTTCTTCAATTCCAATTGCAGAGACAAACATCTATTTTTCATAATTTAGCTACCTCCCCAGCAATCACTGATGTTCTTCCATTGCCTCTACCCCTGGTTCTACCCCAAGATTTAGTTACTAACAGACTTCCCAAAAAAAGTGACTGCTTTGTCCTTAATGTTGCTATTTTTTTGGGTGGACATTGGAGTCTCATGGAGCCAATTATCTTCCTAGAACCTTATTTTGTCTTCTTTTCCCAGTTTCCACTTGATACCTTGGGACAATATTCTTCTAGATTTGATCATTTTATTCCAGATGACAGAACCTTTAGGAAGGCTTTATCTTTCAATTAACTCAATCTTTTCCTTGTTATGGAGGTACTTGGCTTTCATTATCTGAACCTGTAGACACCCAAAAATGTCCATGTCTTGCAACACTTAGTCAATTACATCATTTAGACATATTGTAGCATGTTTTGCCCTAGGTACCCATGTCATCACCTAATTAGTTAAATAAATATTATTTATTTGACTAATTTCATTTATTCCCTTTCTATCCATAATCCCTTCTTCTATAATTAAATAAATTTTATTTATTTAATTATTCATGGCCATTTATCGCCTCTAATTAAATAATTATTTTTAATCAAGTTTAATTAGGCATTTATCCATTTACCTATAATTAATTAAATAAATTAAATATTTAGTTAATTAATAAAATCTTAAAAATATCTTCGTACTTTCTTTCCAAAATTGCAACTCATGTGTATCTAATTAATTTATTTATTTAGATAATTCACCAATTATCCCTCTCATCTTTTTTAGGATTTATTTCCTTTAAAACAGAAAATCAAATCTCTTTCTATCTTCTTAAATCTTATCCTATCTTGTTTTCTTCCCTCTTTTATCAAATAAAGCAAAAATCCAATCCTTGTCAAATCTTCTTCCTTCCACATCAAAACCCTAGTCAGCCTTGCTTATAAATATGGCCTCTCACAAGCCATTTTGTACGCATTGAGTTTGATATCCTTACTCTGCCGAAATATTCTTCCAATCCTCTAATTTTCTATCTATCTTCTTTCATCAAATCTTCATTCTATCATTATGCTGCAAATGTGAGCAATCAACATCCAATCATTCAAGCAATCAAACATGCATGCATTGATCCTTCAAGATATCTGAGGTATTCAAAAGGTTTTGGGTAAAAGGTAATGCATTTAATTGTTTTATCTTTCATTTTTATCCAAAATTTTTGTGTACATTTCTAGCACACCCGGTGGGACCCAAGTCTCTTGATTTTTGCAGGTTTTTGTTGTAAAAATTTGTATCTTTTCTAACCCTTGTTTGTCAAGTTTAGCAAAGGATTTGTTACATGTGATCTCCAAGCCTAAAATAGATCTTGTGGTTGCGTCCAGAAGGGCTAAGAGGTGGAAAAAAACATATAATTTGACCATTTTTGTTGCAGGTCAAATTTAAACAAATGTTTGTAGGGTGATGAATAGTGTTTTTGATAGTGAACAATGCTTTCTGGTGATGAATAGTGTTTCCAGCAGTGAACAGTGCTTTTTGGTGATCAACAGTACTTCTGGCAGTGAACTGTACTTTCGTCGATGAACAGTGCTTTTCGATGAACAATATTTCCAGTAATGAATAGTACTTCCAGCCATGAATAGTGCTTTCCAGCGATGAACAATACTTCCGATCTTGAATAGTGTCTCAAGCCGTGAACAGTGTTTTTAGGCCGTGAAAAGTATTTTTTTAAAGCTTAAAATAATTTTCTTTTTAAAAACTACCATAACTTTTGCATATCATGTCAGATTTTTGTGTTTTTACAGGCGTTGGAAAGCTGATAGGACAAACTTCGCAGTGGTGAAGAAATTATCAAGTGCATAATATTTTTGCAAATGAGTACAAAGACATGGAACCCCCTGAACAGGATAAAGAAGAAGAAGTCTCTGGTATAGCAAGAGACACTATAGAGTCGATCAAAGAATTTTTGGAGTAAAAGAAACAGGTCCTAAATGAGCCTAAATTTTTTAAGGACCAAAAAACCTGGACTCAATGTCCCCTGTACAAAAATTTAAATTGGTATCAATTGTGTAGGCAAAGGCACAGGAAGAATATTTAAAGTCTCACATACAGGATAGTGAAATGATTGGTGAGGCATCCAGCATTCTGGAGAAGCTGATGCCATCATATCATAAAGACACCTCTTTGTTTTCAATAAGTCAACTAAAAGGACTCATAAATTATGTAAGTAAGCATTTTGAATCCTTTGAGAAATCTGCTGAGACAAAAGTGAGACAAGAATTTGATTAGAAAATATTAAATGAGTTGAAGACTATGTTAGCAAATGACAAAGCTCTACTAGACAATAAAATGAAAGGCATATAGAGTGCTATCAAAGAAGCAAGTGACCTATACAAATTTTGTTTATCTTGGTCGGAAGCCACAAAAGATCTAGAAGAAAAGATAAAGGATCTAAAACTATAGCTAGTAAATATTTCTAAATCATTTGACCTAGCAGCTAAGTTGGTGAGCAACAAAGAAATACAAGTAATTAATATTCATGACGAGTTAAGTAATCTTGTGAATAAGAGGGATCACATGAAAAATAAAATATGTCAGTTGAGAGGACAAATTAGTCCCAAGTTAGATTCAATGATTAGTATTGCAGTAGAAGCACAGGCATCTTTGCAAATAGACACGTCCTCTAACGTGCAAAAGACAGAAGAATCAGTCTTTTTGATAAATGGTCACATCCAAATTTTGGAAAGAGCTATGAATCGATGGGATGAAGAAATTACACAATTAAATATTGTGTATAAGGATATCCTCTCACCTACAACTAATTAAGCTCAAGATTGTATGTGTACATATGTGGCAAAATATGAATTTTTTTGTAGTTTTGACATAATTTTGACTCTTGTACATACACCTTTGCCATTGATGTCAAAGGGGGAGAAGAAGACTAGTAAAAAATGGGCAAACACCTAAGGGGGAGTGAAAGAATAGAATGTATATAGAAAGGGGGAGCAGATACACATTTTTCACTAAGTGTTGCCATCAATGCCAAAGGGGGAGGTTGTTGGCAACATAGTCAAGAGACATTGTTGATTGGGCAATGTTGTCATTGATGGCAACAAGGAAAATAGAGCATGATGGAGTTAAGGATGATTGGGAACTCAACTTGGAACAGCCTGCATACAAGGTTCTAGTTCGAACACAAAAGACTAAGGCAGAATGGCTAAGTACTGACAACACGGAGTTAGTAGTAGAGACTCAAGTGGTATTCCTCTGTAGTTGATGGTCAAGGTATGCGGTTCAGGTATGTTATTCAAAATTGTTTGAAGGTGTTATGTTCAAGATTGCAAGTCTTGATGACTTCCGAAAGTCAATTTGTGATTGGTCCAAGTCCGGGTGAACACAGTTAAGTCAAGAACAGTGCAAAATGCATATGTATTTTGGTCTGCATTTCTCCACAGGTGACCGTATCAATGGAGGGTTTTGAGGCAGAATGGATAGGTGTTAGAAGCATCTAGTTGAAGAGTTATAGAGTCTGAAGTGATCCGGAAGATCACCTACAAAATTCCATGTTCCAGTAGCTGGTTTGCCAGTATTTCACCAAGGCAGATGAGATAGTTCTAAGTTCAACATTTCACTACATAAGGGCATCGTGATCTATGGTTTATAAGATATGATCTATGAAGAATTAGGAATGACTGATGTGGTCCTTAGAGTCCCATGTGAATTTTAGTGAAAGTGTTGGGCCGACATAGTCAATATAAGTTGATAAAGTGTTGTGCTTGATAGGCCGACTCAGTTTTGAGATTGAATTCAAAGTTGTAGATATTTATATGGGTTAGATTTTGGTGTTGAGCAATGATATAAGATTGTGAAGTGAATGAACTAAATGTGTGTGCGATTCAAAAGAAGAGTTGTGACCAGAAGAAGATAGTAAAAGGGCAGTAGAGCAGAGTATATGTAGAGTAGAGCAGGAACAGCAGAGCAGACAATATGAAGTCTTTTGAATCTGTATATTGAACTAATTGGTACTGCACCTCAGCATTTTGTAGATGTATTTGTAGCAGTCATCCTCTGGTAGTGAGCCAATCTTTCTTCTATCTTCTTTTCTATTGGCAGTGAGCCTTTGTGCAGTGAGCACTTCTTCATAGGGCAGTGAGCCTTCTTGTAATTCGGTATTGTGCTATCACAATATATTGTGAGCTAACACTCACCATGGTTTTTCCCTTTTTGGGGTTTCCACGTAAAAAACCCGGTGTCTATGTATTATGTCTTTATGGTTGATGTTCTTATGTTTATGGCAGCCAGAAGATTTGAAAATTTTTAATATGAAAACAATGTTGAACTGGAAGCAACTCTTATTGATCTTGAAAAGTCTAAAGTAGAAATTAGGGATCTGAAGGATAACATACAAGAAGCTAATGAATGCATTCTAAAGCTAAAAGAACAAGTCATGAAATTCAAAGAAAAATACAAAGAGGTTAGTGAACAATTAATATTAGTAAAAAAGACCCTAGATGATTTGAAAGTGGAAGTTATAGAAAGAGCTAAAGCAAAAGAAGATCTAAATCTGATGCTAAAAAGCAAGTCAGAAGAATGTGTCAAACTTGAAAAAGAAGTTGTGAACCTGAAATCAGACTTGGAAAAAGCAAAGAGCTATGAAGAAAAGTTCAAGATAAGTTCTACAAAGCTTGATAAGATGATTGCTAGTTAAAACAGTTCTGATGACAAGCAAGGCCTAGGATTTGAGAAAGGAGAAAGTTCAAAATCAGGTCAAGCAGACAATGAGTTGAAGCAAAACAAAGGCAACCAGTTCAAGAATCAAAGAAGACCTAGAAGACCTCCATTCAGATAGCCAAATGCTCAAAGGTACCCATCTTTCAATGGCCATTATTTTAATTGCAATAAGTTTGTTCATAAATCTACTCAGTGTAAGAGTAGAATAAATTAGAATGCTCCATCATTCTCTGGTCAATGCTTCAATTGCAAGAAAATTGGTCACAGATCAAATGAATGCAGAAGTCTTGTAAGAAATGGCTTTCACAATTTAAGGAATACTCAATCATTTGATGGAAGATGTTTTGCATGCAATAGATTTGGACATATGGCTAATCAATGCAAATCAAATCCAATCAATAGAAGGAATCAAGAACAAAGGAATGTGGTATGCTATAATTGCAACAAGTTTGGACATGTTGCAAGATTTTGTAGAAGTAAGAATGTGAAAAGAAACTACTATGCAGAAGAAAGGAAAACAGAGCAGAGGAATGATAAGGGTAAGGAAAAAGTTGATCCTATTGAAACTAAGAAGGAAATGAGCAAGGTCTAGATTAAGAAAGATGTTGATAATATCAAGGATGGATCCGCACCAGCTTTCGGTGCAGATACTTCCTCCGGGAAAAATATTGGGAGCTCTAGCTTAGGGGGAACTGTGTTGAAAATCTAAAACCACCAGCTAGAAAGTTAGTGCTAGAATCCGACACTAAGGTATGTTGTGAATAACTTTATGGAAAATCCTCTAAAAGAAATTTTGGTAGAAAAAGATCTATTGCGAAGCATTGTAGAGCAATTTGGATTGACTATGGTTGACAGAGAAGTGTTTGACATCTTTTTGAAAGACCACATTTATGACAATTAGGTTAAGGCTTTAAGGGGTTAAAAGGCTTAGATTCATAAAATATTAATCACTTTACATTCAATATTTCAAGTATCCAAGAGATCTAAAGCAAGATTCTAAGTGCGATTCAAAGCGAGCCAAAATCATCTCAAGTGAAGAAAACCCTAATCCAGACAAAGAGATATTCCACACAGAGTTATGCATGCAAAAGATGTTAGGGCTTACATCCATGTTGCCCTAGAAGAGCATGGTGATAGCAAATTCTTAGACCTATATCTGAATCATCTAAGTGGTGATCATTTTGAGCTAAAAGAAGAATACAAAGCTATAGAGGAGAAGAAATTCAGTCAATATAGAGACTTCCCTACATTTGTGGAAGATGAATGGGTCTGGTATGTCTTGAGCAGAATCCATGATGAATTCATGTGGTTGGGACAGCCCTTCAAGATCACCAAGGATGCAATTAGGGCTATGACTAGACTAAGCTATATCGATAGTGTTCCCTTGTTGAAAGCTGTGAAGAATGATACAGTAATGGCGGCCACTCGAGCCAAATTCGATTAAAGGGCTTTAACAATCAATGATATTGAAGATCATGTTATAAGATTTGCATCCATGGTGTTAGGATACAAAGTCTATTTCACCAACTGGGAGAACTCTGTCTCTGGCACTGCCATATACACTGCCTATCAGATGATCAAGGAAAATGCAAACTATGATATCTGTGAATTGCTCCGATAGCAAGTGATGGAAAACTTGAAGAAGATAAAAGAAAACAAATATCCCTTCAAATTTGGTACGTTGATCATCTATTTGTTTTTCTACTTCATGCATGAGTTGTCAAAGATGAAGAACTTGTTTTGGTTAAATAGTCAGCTAGTTACTGTACAAATTAGGGATCATTAAAATAGTATTGGAAACTATGATGAACAAAATGCATCCCTATGAGGCTATTTCAAGAACTTCCAGAGAATGATGCAATCAAGAGAAAGAATTCCAAAAGCAATTCTGGAAAAATACAAGGATGACATATGCTTCATTGTAACCAAAGACCAATGCATGATGGAGGCTATTGAGCCTAGAACTATTTGGGTTATGCCAATGGGCTATGAAGTAGATGAAGTGATTCTAGATAACTACACACAACACATGCTAAACAAACCCTGGGACCCCAATGAGGAAAGATTTGGAACAAATGAAGAACTATCTAAAAAAATTCATGTTGAATTAAAAAAACTTGAAATCTCTAAGAAAATGCGGAAAGTGACAGACGATTATGCCCTGAGACAAGGCTTCAGAAAAGAACAAGTGAAAGAGGCAAGGGAAAAAGTACAAGCTAAAAGGGTAGCAAAAGAAAAGAGAGAAAATGAACCAGTTAAAGCTCTGGAAGATCCCAAGAGAAAGCCAGAAAAGCCAAAGGTGTCAAGAAGGAGAACCAGAGGATCTACCTCTATAGAAGCCACATCTGTTCCCTCTAATCCCAAATGATCTACAAGTGTGGAAATCCCTGCCACCAATCACAAAAGAAAGAAAATAAAGGCTAAAAGAATGCATGTAAGAATTGCAGTCGATGAGGAAGAGATAGAAATAAATGAAGAAGTAAAAAGGATGAAAACTGAGGCTACCAAAGTCTCTAGAAGCAGTAAAGAGACAACCTCAGGGAAGGACATAACAAAGAAGAGTGCAAGACAAGATGTATCATAGCCAGAAGAGGCTACAATAAGCCTAGGAGATGTTCTTAAGGCTGTCACAGTGGATGGAAATCTGAAACCAATGGCCCAATTCTATGATGATTATAACGATGCAGATAAAATGGTTTCAAAAGATGCCACTATAGAGTATCTAAAAATATACAATAAGGCTCTTATTGAAATCATTGGTGATCTTCCTGATAGTTTGAACAACATTATGTATGCAAGGAAAGAAACTGCCATGGCCAAAGATACTAAAATCAAAGAGCACACACTTGTGAGGTTATGTCTGGAGATCACACTAGAGGAAAAGACCATGTTCGCCAAAGCTCTTAATAAAGAATTCAAGACAAAAAGGAGAATGAACACTCTTATGGGAGGCAATATTGAAAAAGTGGTTAAGGAAACTAAAGAAACCACTCTGAAGATATTGAAAGAATTTAATCTCCCTACCATTTATGACAATGAAGGAGAAAATGATGGAGATGCATCTGTTCCGAGGATAAGCCAACACCAAGGTTTGGATAGAAATGATCAAGCCCCTGAATTTGATGGAATGGATATGACAAATCAAGACCAATCTGAGACTAGTCTTCATCTCAAGCAATAGGCTGATATTGAAAAGACTGATGAGCAGACAAGGAGCCCTGCACTAGAGCATAATATTGGTGCAAATGAGGACAAAGACATGGAACCCCCTGAACAAGATAAAGAAGAAGAAGTCTCCGGTATAGCAAGAGACACTACAGAGTCGATCAAAGAATTTTTGGAAAAAAGGAAATAAGTCCTGAATGAGCGTAAATTTTTGCAAGGACCAATAAACCTAGACTCAATGTCCCCTATACAAAAATTTAAACCAGTAGCAATTGTGTAGGCAAAGGCACATGAAGAAATTTTGAAGTCTCACATACATGATAGTGAATTGATTGGCAAGGCATCCAACATTTTGGAGAAGCTGATGCCATCATATCAGAAGGACACCTCTTTGTCTTCAATAAGTCAACTAAAAAGACTCATAAATTCTGTAAGTAAGCATTTTGAATCCTTTGAGAAATCTGCTAAGACAAAAGTGAGACAAGAATTTGATAAGAAAAGATTAAATGAGTTGAAGACTATGTTAGCAAATGACAAAGCTCTACTAGACAATAAAATGAAAGGCATATAGAGTGCTATCAAAGAAGCAAGTGACCTATACAAATTTTGTTTTTCTTGGTTGGAAGCCACAAAAGATCTAGAAGAAAAGATAAAAGATCTAAAACTGCAGCTGGTAAATATTTCTAAATCATTTGACCCAGTGGCTGAGTCAGTGAGCAGCAAAGAAATACAAGTAATTAATATTCATGATGAGTTAAGGAATCTTGTGAATAAGAGGGATCACATGAAAAATAAAATATGTTTGTTGAGAGGACAAATTAGTCCCAAGTTAGATTCAATGATTAGTATTGCAGCAGAAGCACATGCATCTTTGCAAATAGACATCATCGAACATGCAAAAGATAGAAGAATCAATCTTTTTGATAAATGGTCACATCCAAATTTCGGAAAGAGCTAAGAATCAATAGGATGAATAAATTACACAATTAAAGATTGTGTATAAGAATATCCTCTCACCTAAAACTAATTAAGCTCAAGATTGTATGTGTACATATGTGGCAGATTATGAAATTTTTTTCAGTTTTGACATTATTTTGACTCTTGTACATACACCTTTGCCATTGATGTCAAAGGGGGAGAAGAAGACCAATGAAAAATGGGAAAACACCTAAGGGGGAGTGAAAGAACAGAGTGTATATAGAAAGGGGAAGCAGATACACATTTTTCACTAAGTGTTGCCATCAATGCCAAAGGGGAAGATTATTGGCAACATAGTCAAGAGACACTGTTGATTGGGTAATGTTGTCATTGATGGAAACAAGGCAAATAGAGCATGATGGAGTTAAGGATGATTGGGAACTCAACTTGGAACAACCTGCGTACAAGGTTCTGGTCTGGACACAAAAGACTAAGGCAGAATGGCTAAGTACTGACAACACATAGTTAGTAGTAGAGACTCAAGTGGTATTCCTCTATAGTTGATGGTCAAGGTATGCGGTTCAGGTATGTTATTCAAAATTGTTTGAAGGTGCTATGTTCAAGATTGCAAGTCCTGATGACTTCCTGAAGTCAAGTTGTGATTGGTACAAGTCCGGGTGAACAGAATTAAGTCAGGAACAGTGCAGAATGCATGGGTATTTTGGTCCGCATTTCTCCACAGGTGACTTTATCAATGGGTAGTTTTGAGGTAGTACGGATAGGTGTCAGAAGCATCCAGTTGAGGAGTTACAAAGTTTGAAGTGATCCAGAAGATCGCTTACAAAATTCCACATTCCGGCAGCTAGTTTGCCAGTATTTCACCAAGGCAGATGAGATCGTTATGAGTTTCACATTTTACTGCATAAGGGCATCATGATGTACGGTTAATAAGATATGATCTATGAAGAAATAGGAATGACTGATTTGGTTCTTGGAGTCCCATGTGAATTTTAGTGAAAGTGTTGGGCTGACAAAGTCAATGTAAGTTGATAAAGTGTTGTGCTTGATAGGCCGACTCAGTTTTGAGATTAAATTCAAAGTTGTAGATATTTATATGGGTTAGATTTTGGTGTTGAGCGATGATATAAGATTGTGAAGTGAATGAACTAAAAGTGTGCATGATTCAAAAGTAGAGTTCTGACCAGAAGAAGATAGTAAGAGCAATAGAGTAGAGTATATGTAGAATAGAGCAGAAAAGTAGAGCAGACAATATGAAGTCTTTTGAATCCATATATTGAACTAATTGGTACTGCACCTTAGCATCCTGTAGATGCATTTGTAGCAGTCATCATTTGGTAGTGAGCCAATCTTTCTTCTATCTTCTTTTCTCTTGGCAGTGAACCTTTATGCAGTGAGTACCTCTTCATAGGGTAGTGAGCCCTAAGGCAGTGATCCTTCTTGTAATTCGATATTGTGCTATCATAATATATTGTGAGCTAACACTCACCATGGTTTTTCTCGTTTTGGGTTTTCCACATAAAAATCTTGGTGCCTATGTGTTATGTCTTTATGGTTGATGTTCTTATGTTTATTCTGCTTTCATATTGTTGAATTTGGTAATTAGATTAAGGAATAACAAACTAAGTGGTTTCATAGAATACTAATTCACCCGCCCTCTGTTAGTATTCTCTATGTTCAACAGCTTAACCCTCCAACCCCATCATGTGACCCACAAGCCATTGAGCCAATTGAAGAGCCTCCTATCATGAGCCCAAGTCAAAGTTCATCATACTCTCTTATGGATGAATACCAAGAACCCATAAAACTTATCCAAGAGGCTCCTACATCCACTTCTATAAAACCACAATAGTTATATCAAGAGTCTACTCCCAAGCATGTCGAAATGTCAAACCCTCGTCCTACTTAAGATCAAATAACTTTCATCCAACCTATCCATAATATATATCTTTTCTATGCTCAAGATGATATCTATAATCCCATACCCACCCATGAACAAGATATCCAAATTGCTCCTATCCATCTTCCATCTAGCCCCATCCATAATCTGCAAGTATCCGCTTCCCTTGATGAGACACATGCCTCCCAAGTGAACATAGAAGGTCAAACCAATAAATCAAATCGTAATGAACAAATTGGTCTTACCACCCTCATTCATGAATGTTCCTCCCTAGGAACACAACAACCATCGTCGTCGACTTCATCTTCTTCATCCAATAGAGAACTCAAGCCTAGTGTCCATACCAAACATAGTCCCATTGTCCATCGCATGCTCTAAAGAATGAACTATCAAGGTAAAGGCTTAGGCTCTCTTGAACAAGGAATTTTGGAGCCCATACATGTCAAAGTCCCTTTTTCATGCTCATATGGCCTTGGATACACACTCCAAGGTAAGCAATCTAAAGATGTTGGTAATTCCTCCATGCCTCCTAAGTCCACCACTTTCTATAACAAATCCCATCATATACCCAAAACATATGTATCCATTCCACCTCCATCATCTTACAAATGTCAAAATCATGTGACCATACACCTTCCACCATCAACTTTGGCTCCGTTACTTCCAACTCCTAACATCCCACCATCAACTCTACCTCCACTACTTCCAACACCTAATATCCCCATTATCTAATCCCCTTATCCATCCATCCATAAATCTTCTAAAAATTCTAATCATGACCAACCAATGCAAACATTGTCTAAACATGAAGCTTCCACTTATTCCACCATACCCATGGGATTTAAAAGCAAAAATTTGGATGCCTCTACCTATAAAGTAAAAAATCCTAAGGGTCCTCATGCCTTAGGGTACAAATGCAAATAATCAAAGCAAAATCCATCCAAAAAGTTATACAAACCCATACCTTCACAAGCAAAGTCAAAAACTAAAATGGTATGGGTTCCTAAGCAAAAAGCAATCACATCAAAAGAGGTATCCACCTCTCAAAAATCCCAACAATCCTCTTCCATCCAAAAATCCCACAAGCAAAGCAAAAATCATAAAATTACTAAGTCTATGTGGGTTCCTAAAACACTTTGTCACCCATCCCCTAAGCAAATATCACCATTGCTTCCTACACCACCATCCCATCAAAAGCTTCAAAGTTTAACACGATGTGTGCAACTGTTGGTCATGGTTCCCTTTCATTCCACAACATTCCCACATACTTCTATCTCTCCCTCATTCCACTATTATCCTACATATCTCACCCATCATATCCCTATGGTCTATGCTTTTCCATAAGCCTTTCACCCATCCTCTTGCATAAATCCTACATAATTCACATCATAATTCACACCATAATCCATATCATAATCCATCATCTACCTAACCCATCTTTCATGCAATCCCCTACCAGCATTTATGAGCACATTTGACATGGTCCATGTGACAGCTATCTCCAATGGGACTATCACCTTTCATGGCACTAGACACTTGAGTCTCTCCCATCCATATCCACCTTCTCCCATCCAAATGTTCCAAAAAAAAAGTAAAGAGAAATTCCTTCATCCAATGGTGAAAAATTGGCAAACAAGCACCTTGGATAAGTACCATGATGAAAACCTGGTAAATAGGTGTCATGTGTAAGTTGATCTTCTATCACCTACACTTGGGGGCACCTTGTCTCATCCAACCTATCGTTTTCCATCCTATCATGTCCTATCTTGCCATATCCTATCCTACCATCCTTATCCATTACACCCACCTACATATATCTATCATATTGAGTTCATCCATCCTCCCTTCCTCCTTTTGATCTTGATGGAGACATAGGGGTAAAATGTTGAAACATGCTTTGGATACCTCTTGATATACCTCATATTTTTCATCCAATCTTATCACTATCCTATCGTCATGAGCCTTGTCATGAAAAATCCTAAGTATTATACCTAGAATGGGGCATATTATTCCTATGCAACATAGTCTTTGAGGATCACATCCTTGCCCTCTTACGCGTACATCCTTGCCATCCCTTATCGCCCATCTTTTCATCCATCCAATCCTACCTACCTACCTCCTTGCACCTATACTTGGTTTTTCCCTTGTCATTGCTATCTAACATAAAGGCTATTCAAAATTGTCATCCAATTTCTATCCCTAAACATTCCCAAAAAATCCAAAAAAAAAAAAAATCAAAACATTCTCAAAAATAAAAATAAAAATAAAATCAAAACATTCTCAAAAATCCAAAAAAAAATCATAACATTCTCAAAATTCAAAAAAATAAAAACACTTCAAAATCCAAAAACAAAAAAAATTAAAATATCTCCAAAAAATCCAAAAAAAAATCAAATATTCCCAAAACTACAAAAAAATCAACTATCTAATAAAAAATCTAAAAAATAAAATCAATCCTCATCATCCAATCAATCCATTCAATCAAATCAATCCAATCATCACTCCATCATATCACATCAAGTCATATCACTCATCCTACCATTTTCATCAAACACAGCAAGAACTACATATCATTCCTATCGTTAAGTGCCTTGATCTCGTGGATATAGGGTATGTAGGTAGTCTAGAATATAAAGGAAGTATCTAGACTCAGGCACAGATGATACACTTCTTCCATCTTTCATCCTTCATCTAATCTTCACCAATCATTATCTTTATCCATCTCATATTCTTCTATCATCTATCTCCATCAATTCATCAATCTTTCAAAACAATTCTTCCAATCAGTTCTTCAACCACTTCTTCCATTTATCCTTATCAACTCATTCCAAGTAATAAATCCAAATGCAAGTCATCCTTTATCCATACTAATCAAGTCAATCAAATTATACAATCACATACTTGGTCTTGATCCTAACCTTGTTGTAAACCTAATCAATTAATCAATCATCAACCAATAAATCATCCTTGTGTTGATCTAGGGATATATCATTCCCCGCAATGACAACACTATCATCCTCATCAATCAATCAACCAATCATTGGTTTACAACTTGACAAGGGTAATACCTTGTTTGTTTTTGAATCATTTGTGCATGCTTGCTTGCTTGTGTGTGTTATCATTTTTATCTTGCATTTGCATCAAATTAGTATCATTCCAGCTAGTATTCATATCTTGTGTATGTTGGAATATCTTTTTGCATTATCGTTTGCATCTAAGGTCACATCATACCTTTTGTGCATTAGGATTTTAATGCTCTAAGTTTTATTCCCCATACATCTAGACAAGGTTGTATTACGTCGGGGCACGAGACACATCGTCACCTTGGTCCTCATACCCTGGTGCATAACGTCTAGTGCTATATCAAACATTATGGTTCTCACTTTGCATTATAGCATAACGCATCATTCATTTCTTATATCCATTTTCTTAGCTTTCTTCCTTGACCAATCCATTTCATTTCGAGAGCCTACCTATGTTTGTCCAACCTACCTATCCTCTCGAGGGGGCATCATTATCCTATCTTTCCTTCATCATCCATTTTCCTCTATCCATACCTTAGCTTCTTTGAAATGATGTTCCTCGACACAAATTTCATCATCTCAAACATCATCTCAAAGAGGGGCAAAATGTAGACACCCAAAAATGTCCATGTCTTGCAACACTTAGTCAATTACATCATTTAGACATCTTGTAGTATGTTTTGCCCTAGGTACCCATGTCATCACCTAATTAGTTAAATAAATCTTATTTATTTGACTAATTTCATTTACTCCCTTTCTATCCATAATCCCTTCTTCTATAATTAAATAAATTTTATTTATTTATTTATTTATTCATGGCCATTTATCTCCTATAATTTAAAAATTATTTTTATTTGTTTAATTAGTCATTTATCCATTTTCCTATAATTAATTAAATAAATTAAATATTTATTTAATTAATAAAATCCTAAAAATATCTTCTTGCTTTCTTTCCAAAATTGCAACTCATGTATATCTAATTAATTTATTTAATTATATAACTCACCAATTATCCCTCTCATCTTTTTTAGGATTTATTCTATTTAAAACATAAAATTAAATCTCTTTCTATCTTCTTAAATCTTATCCTATCTTGTTTTATTCCCTCTTTTATCAAATAAAGCAAAAATCCAATCCTTATCAAATCTTATTCCTTCCACATCAAAACCCTAGTTAGCCTTGCCTATAAATATGGCCTCTCATAGACCATTTTGTATGCATTGAGTTTGATATCCTTACTCTGCCAAAATATTCTTCCAATCATGTAATCTTCTATCTATCTTCTTTCATCAAATCTTCATCTTATCGTTATGCTACAAACGTGAGCAATCAACATCCAATCATTCAAGCAATCAAACATGCATGCATCAATCCTTCAAGATATATGAGGTATTCGAAAGGTTTTGGGTAAAAGGTAATGCATTTAATTGTTTTATCTTTCATTTTTGTCCAAATTTTTCATGTACAGAACCCAGTCCTTATCTTCCTTGAGGAAGTTCCATCCAATCTTGGCCAACAAGGCTTTATTTATCACTTGAGTCTTTCTTATTCCGAAACCACCTTGGAGCTTGGGACGGCATATTTTCTCCCAACTGATGAGAGACATTCTTTTCTTCTCCTCCACTCCAGTCCATAGAAATATTTTCTGAATTTTTTCAAATTTCTCAGCTATGTACTTGTGCATTTTAAAGAGGGTTAGATAATAGGTGGGGATGCCTTGCAAAGAGGCCTTTAGGAGTTGGTGTTTACCAGCTTGGCTCGGGAGTTTTTCTTTCCATCCTTCCATTTTCCTTTGAATTCTTTCTAGTATAAAGTTCCAGAAATTGAGGGTCACTTCTTTAACCGTGAGGGGAAGACCGAGGTAGGTCGCCAAGAGGTTGGATTGATTGCAATTTAGAATTTTCTTAACCTTTTCCTGAAGAACCAGGTTAGCATTAAAGAAGAAAACATTACTATTTTCATAATTAATACACTGTCTAGAGGCATCAACATAAGAGTTTAGCAAATTTTTCCATCTTCTAGCTTCCACAATTGAAGCCGCTCCAAAATGCATAGTGTCATCTACGAATTGTTGGATAGTCGATGGCCTCACCATTGACGTAGATTTGATTCCCTTCAGATCTTGTCTATCCAGACGAGAGAGAATATTCTTGCCCAAGACCTCTTCCATAATAATGAACAAGTAGGATGAGAGGGGATCCCACTGCCTGATACCTCTACCTGCATTAAAGAAACCTTAGGGAGAACCATTGACAAGATTCAAGTATTTAACCATAGTGACACATTCCTATATCAATGTTATCATTTTATCCTCGAAGCTATTTTCCTGAGGACTAGAAAGAGGAAGTTCTAAGATATTATGTCATAAGCCTTAGAAATGTCCATCTTGAGAGCCATGTTGGGGGTGTTGTTTCTGTCCATCGAATGGATAATTTCATGCGTGGAGATGGTCGTGTCAACAATCTGCCTCCTAGGAACAAAACCTTTCTGATAATTAGAGATGAGGCTCTCAAGCAAGGGCTGGAGTTTGAGGACCAATACTTTCATAAAAATCTTGTAGATGGTGTTGTACATGTTGATAGGGTGGAAATCAACCATTTTCTTAGGGGAGTTCTTAGGAATAAGGGCTATGAAAGTGGAATAGATTTTCTTAAGAATCTTGGCTATTCTGAAGAAGTCCCTGACAGTAGTAGTGACATCAAAGCAAATAATTTCCCAGAAGTCTTGGAAGAAGGCCAGGGGGAACCCTTCTGGGCTTGGGGCTTTGAAAGCCCCCATAGAGAACACAACAGCCTTGACTTCTTCTTCAGTAATGGGGGCCAACAATAGTGAGAACGGAAGGGATGCAGTCCAATAGATCATCAACAATAGTCTGGTCAGTAAGGTTCCTTTGTTCATCTAGAAAGTTCATGAAGTAGTTGGAGGCCAGAAGCCCCAAATCATCCTCAGAGTTGACTTCCCTATTGTTCTCATCAAGGCGCTTGGAAATTCTATTCCTTTTCCTATGTTTCATGGTAGACTGATGAAAGAAAGTAGTGTTTCGATCACTGTCAGTAAGTCATTGTACCCTAGACTTTAGTTTTTAGAAGATCTCTTCCTTTTTAATGATTTCTCTTAGCTCCTTTTGGATAGCCTCTTCCTTATTGAAGTTAGCCTCACTTATGTCTCCCTTGGCTATATTTCCTTGGATTTTTGAGAGACTGATAGAAATTTATTTCTCATGATTCATGATATTACCAAAACAGAACCTATTCCACCCTTTGACTTTTTGTTTAACATGACTGAGCTTTTGAGTAAGTCTGAACATAGGAGATCCGTGAACCATGATGCTCCACCAATCTTTAATGCAATCTCTAAAGTCAGGGTGAGAGGCCCACATGATTTCATATCTGAACGAGAAATGGCCTTTCAATATGCCTTCTCTCTAGGAGAAGAGGAGAGAATTGTGATCCGAAATAGTGTGGGGAAGCATTGTTAGAGTGGAGTGTTGAACAATATCCCAATTGGAAGAGACCAAGAATCTGTCTAGTTTTACTTGAATTAGTTGATCTCCCCTTCTTCTATTAGTCTAGGAGAAAAGTTGGTTATTAACCTCAATGTCCATCAGACTAGTCTAATTAAGGAAGTCATCTAGATCAACCATGCTGTCAGAGTAGTCAATGATGCCCCCCAACTTTTCAAAGGGGAATAAAGGGGTATTGAAATCACCTACTAGCATCCATTTCATCCTTTTCTCCATATTGATTCTAGGGGTGAGGTTTTCCCAGAGTTCCTTTCTAGCACTTTCGGTATTAGGGGCATAAATATTTATAATTTTCCATTCCTCCTTATTGACGATGAACTTCACTTCTAGACTGTTTTTGTTATGAGAGAAGTAGGTGCCAGTGAAAATGTTCATGTTCCACATAGTAACAAGGCCTCTCAAGGCCCCAGTAGAAGGGTTGATCAAGTAGTCGACCATAGGCCAGATTTTATTGGTGAAATTTTTGAAATTTTCTTCATTCATCTTAACTTCATGGAGTAGAATTATGTCAACCTTGTTTTCATAAATATAGTTCTTCACCATGAACTACTTTTGGGGCTTTTGCGACCCCTCACATTCCAGGAGAGAACTCTCATTTCTTACCCCGCCTGGATATAGCCTCCAAGATTTGTCATCATATAGCAATTTCTTTACTGGCCTCCCTATTTCTTGTTTCTCTTTGAGAAGATCTGCCTACCTTCCCATCTATTCCCACGACTTTGTCTGATTTCCTTTACCCTTCTTTTTAGGGGTCACCCAACCTTCTTGGTTGGTCCATGTGGAGTTGGGGCCAGCGCTAGGTGATAACACTCTGGTAGGGATTTCACTAGGTTCTTCATCTCCTTGAAAAGCTCTGGGTTAGCCAAAATGAATCTAGAGACTTCCCCAAGAGGTGTGAGTTTTTCCTTCTCCTTGGGGGTTTGGCCTCTGGAATCTCCTTCTACCATATCCTCTGAGTCAATAGTCTCGACTTGGCCATGATCTAAACTTGGCTGATTAGCATCTGAAGCACCATTTTCCTTCTCGATCTAGCTTCTTATTTCTCCTTCTTCCATTTCCTCCGAGTCAATATTCTCATCTTGGTCGTGGTCTGAACTCGATTGAACAGTAACTGGAGGGCCTTTCTCCTGGGTTCCAGCCTATTGTTTGGGGTTTTTTGGGACTTGATGATGTTGAGAAAGTCCTCCTTAAATGGGTATTCCTCAACATTCTCCTCTTCTTCCCTTGATTCCTCAGGTTTTTTATTCCTCTGGAATTTACATTCATTTATCAATTGACCTTTCCTTGAGCAGTTCTGGCAGAACGTGGTCGTGTTGTCATATGCCAAGGGTTGTTCCCAGCTTCCATACTTTGACTTTAAGTTAATGTTGTTAGGGAGGGTTTTATTGATGTCTACACTCACACAAAAATGAGCACACATTTGTTAAAGAGATAGCCTCAACCCATTTGGTAAAGTATTCTATCACAGTGATGATGTATAAATGTCTATTAATCGAAGGTGGGGAGATCTTTCCCACTAGGTCCAATCCCCATGTGGATAAAGGCCAAGGGGTAACAATTGGTTGTAAGTCTCTCATTGGTGTGTGATGCACATGTGCATAAATTTAACATTTTGGACACATTTTTACGAACTTAATGGCATCTCCTTCTAAGCAAGGCTAGAATTATCCTAGCCGATGTATTTTCCTTGTGGTGGCATGACCATCGAAGTGTCCTCCAAAGATTCCATTGTGGCATTCCTCTAGGATTTTATGTTCTTCCTCCTTATCCACACAACAATGTAAAATACCATCCAAGGCTCTTTAATATAACATGTCATTGATGAGCACATATATTGCAACAAAGATGCACAAGTGTCTTTTTCCAAAAGGAGTCATGTTTTTAGGGTAGGTCTTGTTTGCTAAATAGTTCACAATGTCTCGATACCAGTACGAGGAACTGTATTTCTCAAGGTCAATTGTACAGATCTCTTCATCTAAAAAGTCTTTATTTATTGGATCCTCTTAAGGGACTAGATTATCTGCTAACCAATCGGATAGTATTTGTCCTTTGATGGATTTTTTATTGACATATCTTAACTCGAATTCACTCAATAATGTCATGAATCATCCTGCTCTTCTACAAAACATTGGTTGGTTTAAGAAAATTCTTATTTGTTTTGATCGTATAATGACTCTAGTTTCCTTGTTTAAAATATAATGTCATAATCTCCCGGTAGAAAACACTATGGCAAAACACTCCTCAGCCTAGGTATAGTTTTTGTCATATTCAAATAATGTTTGGCTAATGAAGTATATTGCTCTTCTCTCCTATCATCATCCTCTTGAGCTAACATGCAAGCTATTGAGATATTCATGGCTATGAAATAAAGGATGAAGGGTTTATCATGTTTAAGGCAACATAAGCGTCAGCGAGGTTAACAAGAACTTCTTCACTTGTTCAAAGACATTCTGACAATCTACCGTCTAGGTTATCACAACTTGTTTCTTTAATAGTTGATTGATGGGGTGAATTTTAAAGGTCATATTAGATATGAAATGACTTATCGCACCTAGTTACCCCAAGAAGTTTCTCACTACGGTTTCACTAGTTGGTGGAGTGGTATTTAGCATTACTTTTACCTTAGCAGGGTCTAGACATCTATCCCTCTTTGTGAAACTATAAAACCCAATAGTTTGTCTGTTGTTACTCTGAAAACACACTTCTTAGGATTTAATTACGTTGTATTCTCATAATCTGGTAATTTTTTTCAAAGATCTTCAACATGTGTTGATCGTTGTTTGGACTTGGTGAGTAGGTCATCAACGTATGTTTCTACAATCTTATGGATGAGATCATGGAAGATATGAGTCATGTCCCTTTGATAAGTTGCTCCTACATTTTTAACCTAAAAGGCATGACTACATAACATAAAGTTCCCCAAGGTGTAGCAAATGTTGTTTCATTCTGGTTGACCTCTGAGATTTTGATCTGATTATACCTTAAAAAGCCATCCGTGAGGGAAAGAACTTTGTATCCCACAGTTGAATCTACAATCTAGTTTATGGATGGTAAGGGGAAATCATCTTTAGGAAAGACTAGAATGATGTTAGATACTCAATTTGAGTAATCTACAGGCTTGATAAATCCCACGTTTAACAATTAATCCAACTCTTCTTTTACCATTTCCGCTACTTGGGGCTTTATGGGCCTCAATTTTTTCTTTATGGGTTTCGCATCTGGTTTCGTTACTAGATTATGTACTATGAATTTCAAGTCTAGTTGAGGCATGTCTACATATGTCCAAGAAAAACATCAAAAAATTCAATGAGATTCAGTATACTCTTCCAATTCTTCTTTGTCTAAGTCTGCCCCCAATTTCAATATCATTAGTTTTTCAGGGGTTCCTATGTTGAGATCTTTTCCTGTCGGGGAAGTACTATTCCTGCCCTCACTCATGTCTTGCAACTAACTCTATCAAAAAGAAGGGTCCATAAATCTTGTGTACTTTGTGATCTTGACATTTCCCTGAATTCAAAGGTTGATTTTCACCTTTCCTCATTTTCTTCTCCTTCTTCAATGATTTCCATTGTCCCAATTGATAAGCTTTTAACATCATAATCATTAATGCAAGGGGATCGGGATCCACTTTGATGACATGAGCTTTCCCATATGATGGAAATGGAGTTCTTGGAATATCTTGGAAGCAACAACTTTCATTTCATGAACCCAATGTCTTCCAAGAATCATATTATAGCTAGTTTTTCTATTGATCACATAAATTTCTTTGAAACAGTTTTGGGTCCTAGAGTGAGTTTTTTTATTTTATCTATTTGTTCTTCTTCTTGGATCACAAAGACTTTTTGATTCACTCAATATGGTTCGAAGTTCCCTGGTCAGCAACACTTTTGTTATTTTGCAAGTCTTTATCATTTCAGTCATATTTTAGGAAAACCATGAACTTTTGTTGTTGTTCGGTGGTGAGTTTTGAAATGGCCTTGTTATATCCATAACAGGTTTTCATGTCATGACCTTTTGCTCCATGGAATAGGTAATATGCGTCGAGATCATAGGGGGAGCGACCTGGTCCCTGATATCCCTTTTGAAATTTTTGATGTGGTTTGTCATTGCTTGAAAAGTTTGTGATGATGTTAATGTTCTTTTCTATTGGACCTTTCAAAGGGCTCTTTTCAGAGTCTTTGGGAGTCTTGAGTTTTCCATTAGTGTTGTAAACTTTCCGTCCACTGTCGATGGTGGCTTGATCAATTTCGAAGTGCACTTTTTAGGGCTTCTTCAAATGATTTATAGGGAAGTTTTTACACTTCCTCTTGAGTGTCCCTATTAAGGGAATACAAGAAGACGTCACACAATTCTGTAATGTCCCCACTAATTTTTTTAATTATTTTTTTAAAAATAGTGTAGCAGTATAAACACATAAAAAATTGTAATGCAAACACAAATTCACAGATGACACATGCTGAAATCATTAACTTTATTGCCTGAAGTCTTCCAATGAGTTCTTATACAAAATGAAAGTGCATGTACAGAGAAAATGCAAACCACAATAGTCTGATATGATTTTCAGCTTAACGGATTGAATGCTGGGAACCACTGAATCCTTTGCCAAATGCACACCAGGTCTTCGAATGACCTCAAACCAAATGCAGAAGACATCTTTGACATAGGTGCCCAAACTCCAATGCAGATAACTGACTAAAAATATTAGAAATGGCCTGGCACAAATTCCAATGTGCCTTTCAGGCTAGTCGTACACCTCTAGAGGGGCAAACTTTTGCAGAAAATTAAATACTCCACGAAAGCTCCTAAAATCTTAGGGAAATGAATGCCCTGGTATGAGAATCAATTGGGTCAAATACCCAGAAGGAGTAATGTCTTTGTTTTTCTTCCATGAATAAAACTTCATTTTAGTCCTGTCAAACCAACAATGCCTAAATGATGCAAAACTCTGAAATTTCACTAAAATCCTTCAATTTGCACTTGTGCAACCTCTGTGTGAAGTTGCTCTAGATAGACTAGCTAGGGATTATCTCTCAAATCCAAAACTGATGTTAACGATGAGGGTTTTCGTCATCAAAGTCATGGGATGAGTGCACAATCCAACATCATAACAATATCAATAAATATTTAACATACCCAAATGAGGGGACTTTGCACCCTTTTATTCTTTTCTCCTTGACAACATTTAGAAACTTCCTCAACTTGGGCGCTCAAATGAGAGGAAAACCTTTCTTTTTGAAAAATTGGAAAGAAAGCTTTTATTTCCATCCTTTTAATCACTTCCCATCTTTTTTCCCCTTATTTCCATCCTTTTCTTTATTTCTATTTTTTTTCCCTTTATTTCCATTTTCTCTACTTTTTTCCCTCTAGGTGTTCCTCCTTTTGCACAATTAATTCATTTTATTATTTATGAAATATTCACATGGCCCTCTTTTAAAAACAACTTTAAGTTGTGACTCCTAGGCATACAGGTACAACTTAACTTCATAATTTGTCTTTTATCATTAAATGGCCCCACTTTTAATAAAACATTATAATATGCACCTCATAAATAATTATTAATAAAGTATTGCTTTATTAATAATTAAAATGTCATAACTCCAAAAATATTCATTATTTTTAGATTCCGTCAGAACCAGGAGGTCAACCACATAAACCACTACTCATCCAGATGCTTTTCCCAAATAGAAAGGTTGGCTATTGACACTCAACTAACTTACTATAAATAGTAAGTGCCTCAAAATGGAACTCGAAGCCTCTGAATAGCTTAACCTCAGAATGTACCAACATTCTAGAGAGGTAAACACTGTCGACTACCGCCTAAAGAGCTCATTAACGCCCAACTAGACCCTCTAATCACTGAACACTAGCCTACAAGGGTCAAATGATAGGCTAATCCTTCAAACTCTGATGCTCAAGAAAATGGGCATGTTACAATCCACCCTCCCTGAAATTGCTTGTCCGCAATCAATCTCCACTCAAAGAAACTCCACTCTACCAGAGGCCCAAAGGAAGAACTGTGAAATATCCCACACATCTCTAACCAACTCCTGAAGCACCAACATAATCATGATTACCCACGGATAGGTGACATACCATCTGTCCATCTCATGCGCACCAGAATTGTGCATCAATATCGGCTCACGTATAAGTAAATCAACGATGAATTATAGGCTCTTTGCACACTGTACATGCTGCGTAAATCACTAGTAATCTCTGTCTAGAATCCTGATGCACCAAAAGGATCCCGAACTCTGCGATCAATCCTCAGCTGAATGCCGAGATCCCAAATCACTCTAAAAAATGCCCAACTACTTGTCCACTGCACCCACTGGAAAAATATTGAACCATGCTCAATACTGTTGTGAACAACTACCACGACGTAGAGCAATCTAAACAGAAGAATCCCTGGATCCCACAACCAGAATGGAAGTTTGCCATGCATATCATCCTCTGACTTCCGCTGCGCTGTCCTGACCTCAACTTCACTACACTAAGAATGATGAGGTAGCCCATCAGGATCTGTCCAATCCAAAATGCCATACCTGACACCACCTGGATCCCAATACAACTAAAATTCACATCCATTAGTCATGAGGAGGTAAATATATCTTGAATAGTCTGAACCACAACATCCCCCTTCAACCTCTACATAACTCCTATGGATGCGCTGACTATCCCTCCTAGGTACTGGAAGATATGTAATTGCTCCTCCCAAGTCAAGGGAATGATATATCTCTCCTCCATCACCACTGTAAGGACTACTCAAGCCATCATGCCTGCCAACACTGCAACCTCTCTAAAGCCATGTTTCAACTAGAAATTTTTGTACCAAAGGGGTTACAAACTCTGACTGGTACACATCTGTATGATAGTAGTCTGATATCTAACACTGCAAGTAACCCTTTGCAAATAACATAGTCGGACACCTGCAATCTCTAGTTCCATCTTTTGTAGATGGCAACCCTCCGTCCCATAATGGATGATGTAAATTTCAAACCAATCCATCCTTACGCATCATTAGGTTATCTGCATATTGACTACAGGAGAAATGATGAGCACTCCTCACTAGGTAGTCAAGATAAAAAGCACCTGCCTGTGTCAATGTTTGACCATCATAGTCATGGGGGACACACTCCTCATTACTTGAATCAAATGATGGATCATGTCTCTGATCTTGAATAGCTAATTGGGTAGATACTCTAGAAACCCTCTCTACGTACCCAATAGCATACTCCCTATCATGAAACAATTGGAGATATTATGATTTTATCTCCTCCAAAGCACTCCTGATGAACTGCAAATCACAAATGTGAGTACCAACCGAGACCCCATACTGTCTCTCCTCAAACTCTATTGTCCAAAGAAGGTACTCAACATACTTATGAGTATAATCAGAATGAGATGAGGTTGAATCAACCTTCTCTCCCAAAACCTTCAGTTGATCTCTCCATCTCTATGGCTCAATAGGCTGTTGAACAAATTCAACTGCATGGGATATAATCTCTGATTTGCTTCCAGAAGAGGGAACCAAATTAATATGAGTACCGACCCCCCCACTGGATGATGCCCTACATATCTCCTGTGAAAATGATGGACTAGTGTGGTGATCTGTCACACAACTCTCTGGAGAATCCATCAACTCATCACATGAGCTATCAATAACCTGCTCTGCATCACCTGTCATGGGACTATCCTCAAAGACCCCTGATGCCACTTCTGGTTCTCTACTATTCTCAACCAAAGCACCCATCTCATCTATATCACCTGCACCTACAACTGTAATGGATGTAGCCACATCCACAAAGTGCTCCTTACCACTATCCGTGGGTTTATGCTCATCACTAGTAACTATCATAGATATCAGAACTGTAACTACTGGAGATGAAGATTGCGCTAAGCTTAACTCCACGGTAAGCTCATCTATCCGTAACTTTGACTCTTGAAGGGTTGATTGAGCACTCTTCAAAGAGTTTGTGGTGACCTCAAGTTCATAGGTGAGCTCATCAACCTCCTCTTCCTTTCCCTTCAGTGCATCATAACAGATTCTATCCCACTTGAAAAGATACTCTCAGTCAAATAGTAACTACAAGTAGTTATTCTTCATTATCCCAAATGCTTCACTGAGTGCATGTCATAGTCTGACGAGTCCCTCCTTTTGTTCTAGGGCTTTCAACTCGTGTCATGGGCAGAATAAAAATTGGTTGGTTCGACTGTCATTGGTTCTGGGCTGGACTCCACTTCCCTGGGTAATGAATGGCTTGGTTACCACAAGAACCGACAAGCAATAAGGCAAGGGACGGCCCCCTTCTCTCATATTATTAGCGGCGACTTTGGGTTAGGGGGGTTGGGCTGCCTTATCAAGTGGGGGGAGGAAGATCGAGAAAGAAAGAATCATCAATCAAAAGGTCACTCCTGATTCCTGGTGATGAGGGGACAATTATCGTACAGATAGATGCCAACAGACCTCTCGAACTTCTACACGGACGGGCCGGGGTTGACAAGCAAGGGAGAGCCCACATCTTTATTGAAGACTGCACTATGTATCTCTCAACTAGTCCACTATCACCATGTTCATCTGTCTCAGGAGTACTCCAACAATAAGTTGGCAACATCAAAATGCTCTAAGACTGTAGCAATCTTACTATCACTAACCTTCAATTGCCCTACCAAATGATGATATCCCTATGACAAATCAATACTACACAAATCTTCTGATTCAGCACTATGATAAGTGGTTGATTCATCACCACTCACTATTTGATACCCATCATCATGTGAGCCATCATCACTGTACATTTCCTCAATGAAGGTACTGTTGTTATGTAACCACACAGGATGGCTCCAATGACATAATAGAAGTTGCTGATTGGACACAATCATTGCACACACCAACAAGTAGATTCTCTGATTCGTTCACATCTTCTAAGGTCTAATTTGCAAAATTAGACTTGTTGTAGCTTGAATCAACATCACATAATTTATTTTTAAAACTTAGATCTCAAGTGTCAATGTTAGGGAACTCCACACATCCATCATCCTCACAAGGAATGGTTGCTATCTCATGATTAAGCTCAACATTATGACTGCTGTCATAAAACAAAAAATTAGGAGCTACATCATACTTATCTGTAGTGCCCTCAAGGATCTCAACCAAAACTTCACCCTGTGCTAACTGACCATTACCAAGTGCTGGTTCTGAGGTATCTCCAAAGGAGAATCAATTGTATCATGTGCCATAACCTCAGTCCCATGGCTGCAAGGTAAATCAACATGTGTATAAGTCTCCTTAACCTCTATGACTTCATCACGGGATCTTCTTTGTCCTTCCAGATAATGTGACTCCTAAACCCCAACATCTTCATGCAACATGTGCATCTCCAAATCTGCCTCCTCCATGAATTCTTCTTTAATGCATCCATGTGTCAAAACGAGGTCTTCCTCAAGCTCCTTTACCTCATTATCCGTGCATGGGTGGTTAGGTTCCCATGGTCCTTTGCATAAGAAGCAAATTTCATTCCTTCTATTATTTTCCTTTCTTGATACTTCCTTTGATGTCACTTCATAAATTTGATCAAAAGCTAGGTTGCCTGTAAGTGGGTCCTCTTCTTTCTCATACTCTATCGGTTGCTCCTCATGTTCACCATACCAACTGGTGACATCATCATCCTCAAGCAATGCTAATTTGAATTCATCTTCATACTCATGCTCAAGAGATGAGTCATTAGCAATACCCATAGCTGTTGTCCTATAACCTTGTCCACTTGTAGGCTGATCATTGAATATTGATGTACCATTCTTCTTTTCAAATTCATCATAGAGACTCCTAGACGCTTCATTTATAGGTGTAGATGGGCTGCTATAGTGTCTAGACTTTCTTGATAGAGAGTCTTCATACCGCTACAAGTTACGCGTTAATCCCTACTGTAACAACATGAGTTCACGCTGCATAGAAGTCAAGGTGTCCATAGTACTGGGCTGCCTTTGTTTCTTCACTTTTCTATCTTGCTTTCAATGCTCAAAATAGCAATCGAAGGGAAGATCCTTTTTTACGTCCTCTGGAAGTGTGTAGTACTCTTCATATGGAATCGTTTTACCAACATCAACTATGGAACCCATTATTATAACTGCACCTGGGACCTGTGGGTTATGGGCCCACACACAAATATGCAAGTAGACCACTAACACCACTGAATCATACACCCAAACAGGCTGACAGGAAAACCAGCTCTGATACCACTGTAATGTCTCCCACTATTTTTTTTTAATTTTTTAAAATACTGCAGCAGCATAAACACATAAAACATTGTAATGCAAACACAAATTCACAGATGACACATGCTGAAATTATGAATTTTATTGCTTGAAGTCTTCCAGTGAGTTCTTATACAAAATGAAAGTGCATGTATAGAGAAAATGCAAACCACAACAGTCTGATATGATTTTCAGCTTGACAGAATGAATGCTAGGAACCACTGAATCCTTCACCAAATGCACACCAAGTCTCTGAATGACCTCAAACCAAATGTAGAAGACACCTTTGACTTAGGCGCCCAAACTCCAATGCAGATAACTGACTAAAAATTGTAGAATTGGCCTGGCACGAATTCCAATGTGCCTTTTAGGCTCGCTGTACACCTCTAGATGGGTAAACTTTTGCAGGAAATTAAATACTCCACGAAATCTCCTAAAATCTTAGGGAAATGATCACCCTGGTATGAGAATCAATTGGGTCAAATACCCAAAAGGAGTAATGTCTTCATTTTTCTTCCACAAATAAAACTTCGTTTTAGCCCTGTCAAACCAGCAATGCCTGAATGATGCAAAACTCTGAAATTTCACTGAAATCCTCTAATTTGCACTTGTGTAATCTCTGTGTAAAGTTGCTCCGAATAGACCAGCTAGGGATTATCTCTCAAATCTGAAACTAATGTTAACGATGAGGGTTTTTGTCCTCAAAGTCCTGGGATGAATGCACAATCCAACATCATAACAATATCAGCAAATATTCAACATACCCAAATGAGGGGACTTTGCACCCTTTTTTTTTTTTTTCTTGAAAACATTTAGAAACTTCCTCAACTTGGGCGCTCAAATGAGAGGGAAACCTTTCTTTTTGAAAAATTGGAAATAAAACTTTTATTTCCATCATTTTAATCACTTCCCATCTTTTTTCTCCTTATTTCCATCCTTTTCTTTATTCCTATCTTTTTTTCCCTTTATTTCTTTTTTCTTTATTTTTTTTCCCTCTAGGCATTCCTTCCTCCTTTTGCACAATTAATTCATTTTATTATTTATTAAATATTCACATGGCCCTCTTCTAAAAACAACTTTAAGTTGTGACTCCTAAGCATAGGGGTACAACTTAACTTTATAATTTGTCTTTTATCATTAAATGACCCCACTTTTAATAAAACATTATAATATGCACTTCATAATTAATTATTAATAAAGTATTACTTTATTAATAATTAAAATGTCATAACTCCAAAAATATTCATTATTTTTTGATTTAGTCAGAACTAGGAGGTCAACCACAAAAACCACTATTCATCTAGATGCTTTTCCAAAAATAGAAAGGTTGGCCACTGACACTCAACTGACTTACTATAAATAGTAAGTGCCTCAAAACAGAACCCGAAACCTCTGAATAGCTTAACCTCAGAATGTGCCAACATTTTGGAGATGTAAACACTGTTGACTGCCCCTGAAGAGCTCATTAATGCCCAACTAGACCCTCTAATCACTGAACACTAGCCTACGAGGGTCGAATGATAGGCTAATCCTTTGAACTCTGATGCTCAAGAAAATGAGGACATTACAAATTCCCTGTGATCCATATTTGGGGCACTTGTGGATGAGTAGAGAAATTGTCCCCACCACGTGACGAAGTGTGCCACTGATTCATTTGGTTCTTGTTTCGTGGTGAGGAATTTATGAATCCTTGTTTTAACAAGTTTGTTCATGTCAAAATCCATGACAAAATCCCCTATAAGTTGTCGAAATGAATGGATAGAGGCTTTAGGAAAGTGATAGTACCAATCTAAGGTGATTCCTTCTATTTTTTTTGGGAAAATTTTAGTGATGACTCCATCCCAAGGGAGAAGTTCCCTCATGGCAGTGGTGTATACTTTAATATGCGAGTTGGGATCTCCATCTCCTTTAAACTTAGGCAAATCTAGAAGAGGTCGTGGTAACATTACACTTCTTATGGTATGGTCTAGTGGTTCCTTCAAGTACTTGGGGTATGTGCCTAGGAATGCACTTTGAGATTGTGGGGTTGAAAGCATTAACCCCACAGGTGGATTTTAATATCCTAGCATAGCGGCTTGGTTTGGTTGACTATTCTGCTTTGTCTGAGGATTTTGCAATATTTGATTCCCATTTGGGAAGACTTCATTACCTCCATTTTGAGAATAGAAGTTGAGGCAGGTGGGTTCTGAGATGCCCCTTGGTCTTGTACTACCCTATTGTTGTCATCTAAATTTTCTCTTTTTTCTTCAATGGATTATTCTACCTCGAGGGTCCTAATCCTTTGGACTAGTGTTGCGATATGATCTGCAGGCGTAGGACCTCTTTGTTTTTCCTCACTTCATGGAATTTCTTTTCAGGTGTTTTCATGACTTGACCCTCATATTTGTTCTCGTTCACATTGTTCTTCTCGAAGAGCGACACACAAGGCCTCTTGAGCATCTTTGGCTTCTTGCAAATGCCTCTCTTAGATGCCTAGAGTGGCTTTGTCTCAAATAGGGTTATAACTGAAGGTATCATCATAGCTCATGAAATCATTCACTCCATCTCAAACACAAGAAAAAAAAGTATCATAATAAAACTTGACATCAATAAATCTTATGACAAAGTGAATTGCAAATTCCTCATGAGGATTTTAGAAAGCTTCAAATTCGGTCAACAATGGAGGGAACTAATAGTTGAATGTATCTCTACTTCCCAATACTCAATAGTGGTGAATGGATGGAATAAGGACTTCTTTGAGGCCACCAAAGGGTTTCACCAAGGGGATCCAATATCCCCATACTTATTCATTCTAATGGCCAAGCAATTGGGAAGATGTATTGCCTATTCTCAATGTAGAAGGAAATTGGAAAGGGATAGTGGTGATGGAAGAGTTTGATGATTTCACTCATTTGCAATTCACATTTGACACTATTCTTTTGGTGAATCTAGTTGGATTGAGGCCAACATAATAAAACACTTCTCTCATCCTATATGGCTACCTTAGGACTATTGATCGATGATTGTGAATAAGAAGTCTTCTTTCTCAACTCTCCTCCATGACTACAACAAGAATAGCTAGAGTTCTTAGTTTTAGAAAAGGAAAGCTCCCTAGTAAATACCTTGGAGTCCCACTATCTGCAAGATCATGTAGAGAATCACTATTTAATTCCATCATAGAAGCCTTCAAAGCTAGACTAGCCACATGGAGATAAAAGCAACTTAGTGTTGTTTGGAGAATCACATTGGTCAAATTAGTTTTTCTATCTTTACCAATCTATCTCCTTTGTATCACGAAAGAAGCATAATTGATGCAACAAACAATGTCATGAGAGATTTCATCTAACAATGTTTAGTGAACAAGAAGAAATACCTTTTAATAGATCGGGATAAAATTTTCCTCCCTTAGGCAAATGGAGGGGCTAGTAGTAGAAATCTCACTCTTCAAAACCTCACCTTGGGAGAAAAACTTGCATGGAGTATTTTTTCCAATAGAGACTCAACATGGAATAGCTGCATGAGGAAAAAATACCTAGATTCTTTGGATGATTCCATAATCTTTGCCACATAAAATTTGCCCATGGGATGTCATATTTGGAATTTCAATATAAAATGCAAAGATGTCATTTCAAATCACCTATTATGGGAAGCAAAAAATGGTAGAAAAGCAAAATTTTGGGAGGATTCATGGAATGACCACAAACCTTTGTAGGAAAGGGTCGATCTTGTAGATATTAAAGAGATGCTCTGTAGTAGGTGGGGCACAAATATTGCCAATTATCTTCAAACATACATTGTAAGAGTTTAAAGAAATACAAGTGGAGAGACTTTTTGAACTTGCATGTGCCACGTGTACAAATAGATACTCTTACATCAATTCTCCGTCAATATTAGTGAAAAGGAAGATGAGCTAAAGTGGATTTGCTCAAACAATGGGGCCTACTCTATCAAACTCGGTTACACATCCCTAATGGAGCCCCATGAGGACCAGGAATGGCCATCGATCAAATGTTGGCACAAAGATTGCCTACGAAAGGCTATGCTTTCGCGTGGGCAACTATTAAGAGAAATGTACTCATAGGTACTAGACTCCAAAAAATGGGATTCCTCGGCCCATTCAGTGCTCTCTATTAGGAAGACAAAGAAACAAACAAGCACTTGTTCATTACCTTCCCCTTCTCCCCCAAATGATAGAGATGGTTATGTGATTACCTATAGTAGGTCTTCAATCCTCCTAAAACCTTGTTACAACTATTCAAAGATTGGTCAATCACTAAACCTAAGGATGTCTTCTCTAATCTACGAATGTCTAGCCCTTCCCTGTT
The DNA here is from genome assembly GCA_027924645.1 of Cunninghamia lanceolata. Classification (NCBI taxonomy): domain Eukaryota; kingdom Viridiplantae; phylum Streptophyta; class Pinopsida; order Cupressales; family Cupressaceae; genus Cunninghamia; species Cunninghamia lanceolata. The sequence goes on along the minus strand of BSBN01000206.1, from coordinate 1,352,051 downwards.
GATCTAACATGTGTGGAAAGAAAGAAATCGAAAGATTTTTTAGACAAAATACTCTGTTGGGACACCTTTCTAGCTAAGATTGAAGTAGCCATTTCAGAAGTAGTCATGAGTCGAGCCACTTCCAAATCACTAAATAGGAGTTTGTTCACTACATGGAGCAAAGATATGTTGAAAATCTAGGGTAGTTAACCTCCCTCCCGTTCATGGGATTTTTGAGCTAAATTCCCCAAGTATGAACCAAGCCCAAGTCCAATGGATTCCACCACACAAAAGCATGTTGAAAATGAATTTCCATGGCGCCTCAAGAGGCAACCCAGGGCCTTCATGCATTGGGTGTGTAATTAGAGATTCCTAAGGTAATTTGGTTGAAGTTGCCCCCAAGAGGCTAAAGGTAAGTACAAATAGTGAAGTAGAAGTGGAAGCTTTACTACTAGGCCCACGGTTGGTGAAATCATGCATAGTTGACAGGATCTTGATAGAGGGCGATTCCAAGGCAATTGTACTTTGTATCAAAAAAAGACACTCAACAAACTAGATGATAAACAACATCCTTAACTAAGCTTGGGACATCTTGGATAATTTATCTTCCTTCACCATAAATCATTATTATCGTGAAGGAAATAAGATTGCAAATTTCCTATTGAATGAAGGTATCGGTAATAATAATGACACAATTATTAGCAACGATGTCAATAGTTGGCTAGGCCTACGAGAGACATGGAATAATTAAGGGAAATGTTTTGGATAACTTAACAATGCAATACAACCATGCAAAGGATAGATGGCACTAAAAGATATAAAAGCAAAAGATAACCGTAATGAAAAAATTCTTTGACATGCAGGGTGGAACGTCAAATTTAACCTTGGGTCCCCATACAGAGGAAAAGAGGGTTCCAATAACTCCAACTAAAATTAAAACTTGCACCAGCCGGGAATCGAACCCGGGTCTGTACCGTGGCAGGGTACTATTCTACCACTAGACCACTGGTGCCTCATAGGGGACGTAGGTTTCAGATGGAGGAGACCTGTATTATTGTGGAAGTTGAAAAACATTGCAGGTTTTAGCAGAGGACGGTCATATTAGGCTGAAAAGAAGAAAACTGTTTTTGTTATTACTCTGAAAAGAAGAAAACAAACGAGAACTGGAGATGCGGGGTATCGAACCCCGTGCCTCTCGCATGCAAAGCGAGCGCTCTACCGTTTGAGCTACATCCCCAAGATGTGCAAACCGTTGTATCTAATAAATTATTGCATCTAGCTAAATACCAATTTGATAGGGACAAAGGAGAGGGCCTTGCCAATCTGGCTGGTTTATTGCTGCTGCCGACAAAAGTGTTAACTGTTTAAAGTGCAGTGGCGTCGTGGCCTTTATAGCTCAGTGGTAGAGCGTCAGTCTTGTAAACTGAAGGTCCGCAGTTCGATCCTGCGTGGAGGCAGCGCTGTTTTGTTTGCTCGTTTATCAGCTCTATCTCTTTTATCTCTTTTACTTACAAGGCGATGGAGGAGGAGCAGATTATGTGTAACTTTTTATATATTTAAATACCAGCGCAACCTGCCTCTACGCTCTACTCTCTTCCCTAGAAAGGATTGCGTGTAAGTTGCAACCGTCTCTCTCCTCGCCGTGCGAGGGAAGAAAGGACTTGCGTGGCCTGCAGTACACTCCATTTACTCCCACATGCGGCGTATGACCTCATTTTAGACACTTTGTATATGACGTGTCATGGTAGTATTAGTGTCTCTTCGGAGACATCCGATAAAATTGGAACGATACAGAGAAGATTAGCATGGCCCCTGCGCAAGGATGACACGCATAAATCGAGAAATGGTCCAAATTTTTTTTATATATAGGCTACCCCTTTCATTTCCCACTTTTAAATATTTGAATTTTTTCTTTTTAACAGGTGGAACCAAACGCATCAAATATTTGAATGTAATAATAATATCTTATACTATTTTACAAAAATTAGTCTTTTGTAGAATTTGTATAGTCATCTTGGAGATGAACTAAACAATCATCTCGGAGATGAACTTAATGGTCATGTTCTCTTGATATATATGTACTTCACAACACATTTTGGAATGAATACAATTTTGGGCTTGCATTTCAATTTCATTTTCATTTTCATTTTTACAGACCATTCCCTGAGGTATCAGAGCACAAACTATTTTTTCTCATCCTCTCTTTTTGTTGTAGGCCTTTTGTCTACATTTTAATTTATAAAATATTCTTCCATCTTTTTTTTCATGTTCCTTGTTCACTATTTGCCATTTCTTCAAATCAAAGCTTCTTGAGTAATTCGTAGCTTTAAGGAAGGCCGAAGCTTTGTATTCCTACCTAAAACTCATGTCCCTATCATTAACAAGGAAGCCCAACCCAGTTTGTGGCTCCTATAGCGAGAAATTTTTAAAATGGGGGAACCCTCACATTCAAGGCTACAGAAGCAAACACACAACACATGGCACTGTACTGATGTTGATCTAGTTCATGACTCGCATTTCATGGTTGCAACATTTCTACAAGAAACTACAAACAACTGATAAGCTTTCTTTCCAATATTTTTATGAGAAGTTGCAATATTTTTCCTTTCAACTTTGAATTTTTTTCCATTTAACGGACATCTTTTAAATTGTTGGAATAAGAAAAAGTATTGGGGGATATCTATAATATTTTTATTTATGAGTTTGTGTTCGTCACTTATTAAAATATTTTTAAAAAATACTCCTTTTTGTGCAATTAAAATTCCATAATCAAAATAAATTTTGTAAACCTAAAACAAATTATAGTATTCAGTATACCCAACACCTTTGGTTCATGTTTATGGGTAAACTTCTCATACTTGAACTATTGCACCTAGCACCTAAAATAGCTATAATGGCTTGTGAGGCTTTGAACCTATAAATCGATAGGGAGAAATAAGGTCAAACAAAATTCATTTTCCATTTCCATATATTACGTACATATACATATAACTACAGATCTATACATACATATGTATATGTATGTATAGACACATGTATATGTATATGTATGTATAGACACATGTATATGTACATATATAGATATGTAGATATATATATATCTACATATGTACATGTACACGTGTATCTACATATCTATACATACATGCATACATTTGTATGTATGTATGTATGACTACCGTCATGAAATGTTTTCTTCCCACAATTCAACCTATTTGAAGTCATTGTAAGCAAGCAATCAACTAAATTCACTTACTTTTGATCAGTTGATTGAAAAGATGGTTGAAAGAGAAAAGACTTTTGGAAGAAAAACTAAAACCATAGGTGAGAATATTAGCTATGCTCACCTCACCACAAAGGTAAATCTTCCAATAAGGTTTCATCTTCCAAGAATGAAGGAAATGATAGAGACAAAGGAGGAAATAGAGGACGGCGAGGCATAACTAGAAAAAAGCAATGGTCAACACCATGAGAAATAAAAAGTTAGATAATACTTGTTTTGCAAATGATGTGGTAGAAAAGGTAGCCGTGAAGGCAAAACATCACGGGATAAGATTGAGGCCTATCAAAAATAAAAAGGAAGAAGTTAAGCAAAAGAAGAAAATACTAGAATAAAAAATTTCTAGCTTAGTTTGCAAGTGAACATGTGTGCCTTCCATATTAGATGATATCAACTATGCCTTAGTGAACTCAACCTAGTATGATGTTGGGGTCCTATATACTACTGCCATGCAACATGACTTTTTGAAGGGACTTCTTTGAGGAGTTCCATGAAGAAATATGTGGTCCTATATATTTGGAAAACACATCATGGAGTACTATAGGTTTGTAGATTGACTTTGTTTAGACTTAATAGCATGGATTGTTAAGCCCGGAATTAGTGTAGAGCTAAAAGCTAGGCTTTTGATTAGAATCATCAGAGAATGTGAGTAGGGGAATGATAAACAACAACTGTGAATATAAGGGATCTCAAAATCTAAGAGGATCAACCTATGCCTAAGTAATCTTAGAGTAAAGGGAAACCTAGATGAGTGAATGGAAAGTGGAAGTCAAAGTGGTGATCTAGTAGATTCTAAATACAAGGCTACTACACATGGTGCATGTAAACGGATTTTCATATTGAGTACATAATGAGTCTAGATATGAATATATATGTATATGTATGTATGTATGTATATATGACTACCTTCATGAAATGTTTTCTTCCCATGATTCAACCTATTTGAAGTCATTGTAAGCAAGCAATCAACTAAATTCACTTACTTTTGATTAGTTGATTGAAAAGATGGTTGAAAGAGAAAAGACTTTTGGAAGAAAAACTAAAACCATAGGTGAGAATATTAGCTATGCTCACCACAAAGGTAAATCTTCCAATAAGGTTTCATCTTCCAAGAATGAAGGAAATGATAGAGACAAAGGAGGAAATAGAGGACGGCGAGGCATAACTAGAAAAAAACAATGGTCAACACCATGAGAAATAAAATGTTAGATAATACTTGTTTTGAAAATGATGTGGTAGAAAAGATAGCTGTGAATGCAAAACATCATGGGATAAGATTGAGGCCTATCAAAAATAAAAGGAAGAAAATAAGCAAAATAAGAAAATACTAGAATAAAAAATTTCTAGCTTAGTTTGCAAGTGAACATTTGTCCTTTCCATATTAGATGATATCAACTATGCCTTTGTGAACTCGACCTAGTATGATGTTGGGGTCCTATATACTACTACCATGCAACATATGACTTTTTGAAGGGACTTCTTCTAGGAGTTCCATGAAGAAATACGTGGTCCTATATATTTGGAAAACACAGCATGGAGTACTATAGGTTTGAAGATTGACTTTATTTAGACTTAATAGCATGGATCATTAAGGCCATAATTAGTGTAGAGCTAAGAGCTAGGCTTTTGATTGGAATTATCAGGGAACATGAATAGTGGAATGATAAACAACAACTGTGAATATAAGGGATCTCAAAAGCTAAGAGAATCAACCTATGCCTAAGTAATCTTAGGCTCCAAAAATCAAACAAGAGCATGTCACTCACAAAGATGCACGGCGAAATAGAATGATAAAGAAATACATAGTTTTGATTTTTCATGAGTTTATAATTTTTTTAAAATTTTGAATTATTTGATTTTTTTGTATTTTATATTTTGTGATTTTTTTTGTATTTTTAGACATGGTATTTCTTAACGTGAAAGGCATGTTGAAACTAAGGAACACTGAGAGGGGGGGTGAATCGGTGTTCTGCAAAACTTATTATTTTGTTCCTTTATTAATTTACCATATACATTCAAAAGAAGGAAAACATGAACTCAAGAACAACAACAACAAAATCATCACACATGAACACCAAGATTTTTACGTGGAAACCCGGTTAAGGGAAAAACTATGGTGGGGGTTAACCCACAAGATTTTATACTCTGTTAAAAATATTACAAATGGGAAGGCATGACTTTGGGCACACTGCCCAAAGCTCACTGCTCAAAGGAGGCTCACTGCCTATAAGATTAATTACAAAGAGTTCACTGGAATACTTGAACTGAAGTATAGCATCTTATAATGCAAGATTACAATTTTGGTTAGGATCAATAGACTGACTTCACACACTTCATCTTTCACTACCCTGTTTTACTGTTCTTTCATGATCTGAGCCTCAGATCTCTGCTTCGCACTTGATACTGCCTTTCTTTGCACCTCTTATCTCATATTCACACATACATACCCCAAAATGCTCACACCCATCGAACATATATATCTACAACATGAAATCACATCAACTGTAGTTGGCCTTAAGAAAACTTAGAAACTTTTTCAAGATCACTGTTCTGTCAGATGAATCCATGCACAAACATCAATGCAGACCATAACTTATGAATTCAAGTTACCACACCTATTGGCCAATACCACTAGATCTCATAAATTACTCAACCAACCACTTTTCTTAATCCGCACAAGGATCAAACACCAAGTTGGCCTGTTCTTTATTGGACTGAACTGTCTAACCAAAACCCGATAGTCAGAAGCTTGCAACTTTCAATCCCTTCATCACTGGAGGCTAAAACTTTGGATTTAGGTAGCCTTGACATCCCTTAACATGCCCTTAGATCTGCAACACAATATGATTTCCTGTGGAGAAATGCGGACCAAAATGCTGGACCCTATCATATGCTTTGTTCCTGTCTATCCGAACTTAGATAAATCTGCAATCTAACTTCTAGTATGATCAAATGATACAATGCGGATGTGTAAGATAGATTCAATTGCCATCAATGACAACACCTGACATGCCTAGCAAGGTCTCTTGCCAACAATCTCCCCCTTTGGCATTGATGGCAACACTTAGTGAAAAATGACTAAGTGTTAGAACAGCTCCCCCTTACTATGTACACTTGTGATTTCCAATGCTCCCCCTTAGCTGAATTCCTCATTTTTCACTTCTTTCCACTCCCCCTTTGACATCAATGGCAAAGACCAAGGTTCGGATCCAAAAATTTACACAAAACTTATATCCATAATTCCGCATATGTACAAACAATCCTTATGTCTTGTATACATAAACTTAAACACATCACCAAAAATGTTTTTCAACAACGCCAATTCACTGTCCCAACTTTTCTTCATGCCATCCAAAACTAAAATATGACCACTGAATAGAAATGCCTATGACTCCGCCTTCTGTAGATCCTGCCTTCTGTAGATTAGTGGGATCACTTGTCAGAGTAGCAACTTGAGCTTCTGCCAATGCATTGAACATTGTTTTTAACTTAGGGGAAATTAGTCCCCGGAGCTCATCTAATCTACTCATAATTTTAACCTTTTCCTTTTGCAGATTACTCAATTCATCAAGTAAACTTACTACTTGACATTCTTTAGTTATTACAGACTCAGTTAAAGGACTAGAGGACTGAGAGTTGTTAGACGACTTTAGCTCTAAGTCCTTAATCTTCTTCTCAATATCCTCAGCAACTTTAGACCGCGATAAACAAAATTTGTACACATCTCCTCCTTCAGTGAGGGAATTTTGAATACTCTTTACACTAGTATCCAACATAATTCTATCATTGTCGATTATTCTTTTCAGTTCACTGAATCTTTTATTATTGAATTCATTCTGGACTTTGACTTCTGCTGACTTTTCAAAAGACTCAAAGTGAGTACTTACAAATTTTATCAGATTCTTCAACTAATCGAAGGGGGATGTTGTTGAATCCTTCTGAAATGTAGGCATGATTTTCTCCAAAATGTCGGATGCAAGACCAAGCAACTCACTGTCTTCAATATGGAACTTCAAAATTTCCTCTCTGGCCTTAGCTTGTGCAAAAGAGGCCAACTTCATCTTCTATACCGGAGAAAGAGTGTCAAAATTGATTGGACCTTGTATTATATTTGGATCTTCTACAACTTGTTGGTCTTTCTCCAAAATTTATTTCATTGCTTCTGCAGTGTCTCTTGCCCAATATGATGCTTTAGTTTTAGGGCCTGCATTTCTTCCCTTTCTGAAGTCAACTACATTGTCTTGCTTATCATTTTCATTCTTTTTCTCTACTTCTGCTCTCTCTGCATCATCAACAATGTCTTCTGCATTCTTTTCCAGAGGATTTTGTGTATCCTCAATAGCAACATTATCATCATTTTTATCAAATTCCTCAACATATAGAGTGGAGGAATCAACTCTATCATCAATTTCTTTTTCTTGATCTTCCTTGTTCTTAACTCCTTCTGCTTTCTACTCTTTATTCTTCTCAGAATCACCTTTAGTAGGATCAATTATTTCCATATTCATTTCTACATTTGCCTCACTAGATTGGTTCAGAGAAATTTGAGTATCCGAGCTGCATCATCAACATTATCTTCCTTTACCATCTCTTCTTTTCCTTTATTTGATATTTCTTCTTCTGGAACAGAGAGGTCATCTACCTCAACTTGTTGCTCATTTTCCTTTAACTCTTCTTCATTTGGAAGGGATGTATCATCAGCATCAGGTTCCTCAGTGACCACATAAAACATGTTCTTGTCTAGGGATTTTCTTGGAATTTGCTCTGTTTCTCTGACCACTTCATCAATGTCACCAATCATTAGCTTATTCATCCTTTTCTTGCTTCTGAATTGATCTTTAACTTCTTTGAAAATTTTATCTGCTTCCTTACCAGAGATGACTGGTCACAAACTAGACAGCACATGTTCCCTAAACTCCAAATCCTTTTCTTTAGCAACTTTATTTCTCATCTCCAAGATGTCACTTAGACTCTTAGGGATTTCAGATAAAATTTCCACAAGTGCTTTGTTGAATGTGTTCGAGTACTTAACAGTAGCATCCTCCAGAATTCTCTTGTTGGCTTTATCAAAGTTGTCATAATATTTTGTTATGGGCTTCAAATTCTCATGAACAGTTATTGCATTCACAATATCTTCAACTGACAGGGTAGATTTTTCAGTCTTTAGTCTTTTGCTTACCCTTACACTTCCAAAGGGCTTGTCTTGGGCAACCCTTGATGCTTCTGCTTTCTTTGACTTTGTGCTTCCAGAGGGCTTCTTCTTAGATACTTTAGCAGCCTTAGTGCCTGAGGCCTTCAACTCTTTAACTTCATCATTTGAATCAGTCTTTTCTTCATCCTCCTTCTCCACATTGACATATGACCTCTTGGCCATTAATTTTATTCTTTTTCCTTCCTTACTGGTAGGTTTTTCTTTGAATTTCTCTACAATAGGAGAAGGTGATGCACTGAAGGTTTCACCAGAACTCCTAGTAGTCCTTGCTTTAGAAGTGGATTCCACCAAAACACTTCACTATTCTCTATCCTGCTTCTCCTTCTCAGCTTTCTCTATCCTTTCCCTATTTTGTCTCACAGCCTCTTTTGTTATGCCAATGCTTTTTGCATACATTTCAACTTGTCTTTGAATCTTTCTCTTAGATTCAGGTTTCTAGAGGTCAACATGCAATTTCACACTAAGTTTAGCATATGTGCCAAATCTCTCAACAGAGGTATCTTTTGGTTTTCTCAGAAGGTGTTGAGCATACATTTCTAGTATCTTTTCATCAACTTCATATCCCATGGGCATGATCCATACAGTCATTGGTTTAATTGCTTCCATCAAGCATTGATCTGTTTCCACCATGAAGCAAATTGTATCCTTGTATTTTTCCACCACAGATGTAGGGATTCTTTCCCTTGATTGCTTCATGTTCTAAAAATTCTTGAAATATCCCCAAAGAGCAGTCCTTTGGGCATTGGAGTCACCAATAATGTGCAAGTGCTCTCTGATTTGTATTGCAATAGGCTCATCACTAGTCCAACACAAGCTTTTCTTCCCAGGTAACTCATTTATGAAATAGAAGAATAAACACAGGACCAAATGTATTTTTCTTGTCCTTCTTGATCTTGTTTAGATTCTCCATTAACTGGTTTTGTAGAAGCTCACACAAGTCATTGTCATCATTTTCTCTTAACATATGATAGGCAGCATAAATGGTTTTACCAGATACAGAGTTTTCCCTGTTGGAGTGGTATATCTTATACTTAATTACCATGGATGCAAATTTGACATCCAGATCAGTTATATCATTTATTGTCATTGCCCTCTTATCAAACTTTGATCCAGTAGCTTTAGTCATAGTCTGATTCTTCACTGATTTTAACATTGGCAGCCCACCTGATGAGTTCAATCCTATTATGGTATGGATAGCATCCTTGGTGATCTTAAAGGGTTTCATCAACCACATGAATTTAGTATACATCCGACTCAGTACATACCGGACCCACTCATCTTCACCGAAGGATAGGAACCCAATAACCTGAATGAGATGTTTGACTTGTAGCACCTTATACTTAGGTTTAAGACCATGAATCTCATCCCTTAGATAATTCTTGAGCAAATCTACTAAGTTTGAATCCCTAAACTCATCTAAGCTAGCATGAATATAAGCCCTAATATCTTCAACATGCAACACACCATGCAGAACATTTGAAAAGACACCTAATGGATTGACCTCTACAGATTTGTGTGGATGCTTTTTGAATTTAGGTCAGGGCCTTTCGTTGATGTCAACAACCAATGGAGTAGCCATATCCAGATATTGCAAATTCAGAGAGTTTCACAGAGAATACCTTGTTTCACCGGTTAGGGTTAGCTGTCAAATTCACTTTTCGCACTTTAACTCTTTGAAATCTCAGCTCAGGCACTCTTCTTCTTGTTCTCTTTGAATGCAAAGTGAATCAAATGTTGCATAAATGACCTTTTATGCTCCGCAAAACCTAATTCACCATTGTAATAAATGCTTTGCCCTAATACATCTGGTTACATTATTTCTACATACTGTCAATCTTTAATTGCTCTGTAATCAATCACATTAGCTTCTTTTCTTCCAGAATTTGCTTCAATAGATCTAGAATAGGCTTCTTTATCTTCATTCATTGTGCCAGATTCAGGCACCCACTTACTGGCAGGGGGAATTAGATTTTTAATGCAGGTCCCCCTGAGCCAGAGCTCCTGTTTCAATTCCCAGAGGAATTCTCAGCACCAAATTTCGGTGCAGACCCATTCCCATCATTCATTTCACCTTTCTTCACCCATATTTTGTTCATTTCATTCTAGATCTCATTCACATCAACTTTACCCTTGCCTTTATCTTGTCTCTGCATGTTTTGGTTTCTGTTTACCAGACCTTTTCTATCATCATTCCTGCTTCTGCAGAATCTTACAATATGACCAGATCTATTGCAATTAAAGCACACAACATTTCTTTGCTCATTTACTTGATTTCCTCTTGATCTGTACTAATTAGCCATGTGTCCAAATCTATTGCATGCAAAACAGTTGTCATTGAAAGATTGGCATTTCTTCTGTTGTTAGAGTAGTTCATTATTATACTTCTGCATTCATTGGATCTATGACCATACCTTTTACAATTGAAGCATTGACTGGAGAAATATGGACCACTTTGATTCACTCTACTTCTGCACTAAGTAGCTCTATGACCAAATTTATTGCAATTGAAACAATTTCCATTGAAAGATGGATACCTTTGAGCATTAGGTTGGCTTACCGGAGGCCTTCTAGGATTCCTTCTTAGATTTCTTTGACCAGATCTAGAGCTTTCACCTTTCTCATATCCCAGACCATGCTTATCATCTGCCTTCTTCTGACTATCAAGTAGTACCTCGAGTTTAGCTAAGCTTATCTTGAACTTTTCTTTGTATTCATTTGTAGCTTCTAGGTCATGCTTAAGAATGACAATTTGCTTTTCAAGTTGTTCCTAATAATACTTGGTTTCTTATAGATCAGACTCTAGATGGCCAATTATTCTGTTCATTCTGCAACACTCTTCTATTCTTTCTTTCAGAGGTAGATTTAGGTTTTCTTTAGTCTTCTTCCTTTCCTCTATTTCCTTGGTTAGCCTCATCACTGCAAATTCCATTTCATGTTTTAATACAACAGCTTCTTTTGCCAGCTTCTCACATTCCTTTGATTTTTCCTTCAAAGCCTCATCCATGGCATTGTCTTCATTATGATTTGCTAACCGTTGAAGTAGCTCCCTCCTCTTTTCCATGGATTTGCTCAGTTGCCCTTTTAAAGTCTGAATGAAATCCTCATCATCTTTAAGATTCTCTTTCAGTTCTTTGACTTTTGCTCTGAACTGATCAAGATCTTCTAAAGCAACTTGAAGTTGTTCATTGATGCCATCAGAATACCTGGATGAACCCATTGAAACACTTTCCCAGATCTTCCTCAAGCTGTTAAACTTCTTCCAAGGAACCTTGCTCTGATACCAATTGTTAAAATTAAGGAACACTGAGAGGGGGGGTGGATTAGTGTTTTGTAAAACTTATTATTTTGTTCCTTTATTAATTTACCATATACATTCAAAAGAAGGAAAACAGAAACTCAAGAATAGCAACAACAAAATCATCACACATGAACACCAAGATTTTTACAAGGAAACCTGGTTAAGGGAAAAACCATGGTGGGGGTTAACCCACAAGATTTTATACTCTGTTAAAAGTATTACAAATGGGAAGGCACACTGCCAAAGCTCACTGCTCAAAGGAGGCTCACTGGCTACAATATTAATTACAAAGAGTTCACTTGATACTTGAGCTAAAGAATAGCATCTAATAATGCAAGATTACAGTTCTGGTTAGGATAAATATACTAACTTCACACACTTCATCTTTCACTACCTTGTTTTACTATTCTTCCATGATATGAGCCTCAGATCTCTGCTTCGCACTTGATACTACCTTTCTTCGCACCTCTTATCTCATATTCACACATACATACCCCAAAATGCTTGCACCCATCAAGCATATATATCCACAACATGAAATCACATCAACTGCAGTCGGCCTTAAGAAAACTTAGAAACTTTTTCAAGATCACTGTTTTGTAAGATGAATCCATGCACAAACATCAATGCAGACCATAACTTATGAATTCGAGTTACTACAACTGTCGGCCGATACCATTGGATCTCATAAATTACTCAACCAACCACTTTGTTTAATCTACACAAGGATCAAACACCAAGTCAGCTTGTTCTTTACTGGACTAAACTGTCTAACCAAAATCCAATACTCAGAAGCTTGTAACTTTCAATCCCTTCATCACTGGAGGCTAAAAATTTGGATTTAGGTAGCCCTGACATCCCTTAACATACCCTCAGATCTACAACACAATATGATTTACTATGGAGAAATATGGACCAAAATGCTGGACCCTGTCATATGCTCTGTTCCTATCTATTCGGACTTAGACAAATCTACAATCTGACTTCTGGTATGATCAAATGATACAATGTGGATGCGTAAGATAGATTCAGTTGCCATCAATGACAACACCTGACATGTCTAACAATGTCTCTTGCCAATAAGGCATTGACCGTATCACCAAATTATTCACCTTCCATTGTGTACAAAAGTTATGTGTCATTTACGATGTCTTCTTTGACCATATAAGGACCTATCCAGTCTGGTCTAAAATTGCATCTTTCTCTAACTCTTTTGTCAATCAAATTGTTGATTCTAAGTGTATGCATGTGAAAATGAACTCAAAGTAACAAGCTAAACTAAGTTAACATATTTCAGTCATCTCCAAATACACCTCATATTGAAAAAATAAAGGAATGCAAATAAGCAAGGAAACTAATCAATACTAGTTACCATGTAAACATCTGGTGTGATGTGCTCCTTTGATGTTGTGATGTAGATGTCTCCTCAAAATGGAAGCATTACCTTGCTTCTCATGGAGTCTTGAAAATGGATTGGGATGGGTTGGATTTATAGGATTTTGGGATGAGGATTGGATGATCAAGATTGATTTTGAAGATCAAGGGTGGAGGATTGTTGAGAGGCTTGGATTCATGAGCACTTTCCAAGTGGCAAGCATTGGTTGGTTGAGAAGGGATGTCCTTGGATTGAGAGGAAATCAGGGGTGGAAAAATAAATTGGATAAAGTGAAGGGATGGGATTGAAAGAGGACAAAAGGACTCTTGTACAAAGGACTATGACCATACCTTTGTAAGAAACCCATGTGGTCCTGTACAAGAGGCCATGCCTTTGTACACATGCGGGGATGTGAGGGTTTGACTAGGATTAGTTTAGGATAATGGAATGTGCAAGTATGAGGTTAGTTAATTAATTAGGTTTAGATCACATAATAAAAAGTGTAGAAAATAGGGAATTAAATAAATTCCAATATTTATTTAATTCATAGGATGGGAAAAGGGGTATTAGATAAATAAAATTTATCTAATGTTTGGACTATAGGAAAAGGCTAAAAATGAGTAATTAATCATTCAGGGTAGGGATAGGTACAGATGCAGGTATCGAAGCAAGTAAGGATGAATAGTGAGTAGTATGTGAATAGTGATTTTGACAATAAAATATTGTAAAATCATGGTTTGAAGAGGTGATGGATAATTAGCTAGCTACACGTGTTTATTTAGTTAATTGTGGGGAAAATGCAGTTTAGGGATGAATAGTGTTAATTAGTGATTTTAAAAAAAATCACTATCGAAAAAGAGGGATTTGGATGGTTAATTGAATAAATGGTAATTTATCCAATCAGGGGGTTAAATTATGGTGTGACTATGTTTGAATTGTGTCGAGATGTGAATTGTGTCGAGATGAAAGAGATGGACAATTTTAGGTTTCTAAATTTTGCCCCTCTTTGAGATGGTGTTGCATAGTAGCATCATTTCAAAGAAAAATAAAACATAGCACTAGATAGGATGGAAGAAAATGGTAGGATTAGGGATAAAGATGCCCCATCCACTCAAAGCTACAGTGACAAGGAGGGGTGATGGTAAGGATGATGATAGGGATAATGCCCCCTCGAGAGGGCAGGCAGGTTTGAAGAACATTGTCATGCTCTTGAAAGGATGAAGATGGTTGGATTAGAAAGAAGAGAGTGGAAATTGAAAAAAAAAACACATGGATGGGTGGATAAGGTAGAGTGGATGCAAGGGATCAGAGGAAAGGGATGAGGGTAAGAAAATGATCAGATGAAAGGATGGGAGGGATGAGATGAAATGATTGGGGGGTGGAAAATGGATGGATGAAAGATGATTCATGACTCCATGGATTATTCATTATGCTACACTGATAAGTGAGAGCCTTCTTTATTTGATATGACATGACATGTTATGCACCAAGGTATAAGGAACTGGGGTGACAATGTGTCCCATGCATAAAAGCCAACCGATAAGATCACAACAAACCCTATGCCATATAGCACCATGATATGGAAGACCATTATAGCGCTGTGGCAGGTAGGTTACAAGGATTGATGTTGATGCAAGATAAAATATAATGCACACACACAAGGAGCACACATGAAAAAATATTCAAAGAGAAATGGTCAAGTTGAAAAACCAAAGATTGATTGATTGATGATGTTGGATTGCATTGTTGACGGTAAGGACAATGATAATTGGGAATGATATATCCCAATAATGATGATGGATGATTTGGATCAACGGCTTGCATCAAGGCTGCAAACAAGACCATGGATGCAATTGGATGATTTTGATTATGTCGCTAGCAGGTGATGCACATTGATAAGGATTGTTCTTGCAATTTGGATACTAGGGAGATTTAGATATTTGGGGATTTAGATTTCTAGGAGGGAATGCATTAGTGTGTGTGTAGGTAGCCTTAAGATAGATACCAATGACAAGGGAAAGCCATGTCTATCAACGAGGCATGAGAGGATGGTGAGGATGAAGTGATAAGATGACAATAGATAATAGATCAAATAGATTAGTGATAAAGGGATAATGGATGGTTTGGGTAGGGTGATGAACTGATTGGGTGATATATGGGGGAATGGAGTGCTTAGACCATATTTATGGTATTAAAACCAGGACCTGTTATGGAGTAAAATGTGGACACATGCCTTTTTACCTCCTAGTTTAGCTCCTAGGTCCTATTTATCTTATTATGAATTATAATTGATCATCCCAAAGAAAATATCCCGACATCCATATGAATTTAGGACCTTGGGCCCTTCATTAACCTTATCCCAAACTCAAAATGTGACCCTATACTTGGGCACCAACCGCCCAATTCCTCCCTGATTGCTTAGGGTAAATTAATGTTATGTCAGCCTAAGACCTTTAAAAATGTTCCTCTTTGTTGGATTTTGTGATTTAATTTCACGAATGTTAGTGGGAAAGCATATATAATTGTGTTTTTGAATTCATTATGAACTTAGATGGATATTGCAAACTTATGATATTAGAGAAAAGAGCATTCAAGGCATCCATTGTGTTATTGTTGCAAATTTGTGTTTGTATTGTGTGTGTTTGTTGCAAATTTGGAATCATCATCCATCTCCTTATGAATTGAAGAATATTCATCCTCCTACGGACTTCACCTCCAAGGTGACATCATCATTTATTTGAATCATTTCATCATTTGGATAATCTTTAGCCATTGCCCTACAAGGGCACGCTCTCTCTAACAACAGTGTTGGGACAGCTTGAATGCTAACCTAGGATTTGACTGAGGTAAATCCCTAAACACCACAACCCCCAAACCCCTCTCTTGTCATCTTGTGTGCAGGTTGCAGGTACAGGTTTCGAGGAAAGTGAAGTTGCAAGAAGGCAGTGCAAGAATCAAGGTTTTAGGATTTGATAGAAGTTTTGGAATATTCCTCTGAAAAGACTTGGGTGGTTGGCGCCCTAGTCTTCTAGTTTTTTAGGCTCTAGATCTAGATTTTGAGCATTAGTTACATCATCTTCTCAGTTCTGACCTCCGATAGATTCTTACTTCTAGACTTGGGCAGTTGTAGAATTCATCCTTCAACTTTGTAGCTTCTGTGAAATAGGTTTTGATATCTCCTTGGTCATCTCTGCACTTTCAGATTATGGGTTTCTGTTGTCTTTTGTCTGTTACAAGATGATTATCTCATAGCTAGGGTTTTACTCATACTTAGCCTAGTGTTTGATAAAAATATTGATTAAAACACATATTTCAATAATAAACAGAAGCACAAGATTTGTAGCTGAGTCCAACTTCTTCTTGGTTGTGATTTAGCTCAATCTTGTCCTTGAATGTTATTGTGGAAGAGGGTTTTGATCTAGTTTGTACACTTGCCATCATTCATCCTCTTTTCCCTATATAACATTTTGGTGAACTCGTAGCATCAAGAATTTGCATCTTTCTAAGTGTTGAAATCATATCTTGCATTAATTCATATCATATTTATCATCCTACATTAAAAAATCTTGCATAAATTTGAAAAGAGTGAAAAAATAAGCATTCTAGGCTTGCATAAAGGCATAGTTTTGCATTATTTTCATTGAATATCATTGGAAACATTTAATTTTCTGATTTATACATCAGATTTGAGTCATACTACAGCAATAAATCATTTCATGCTATCTCATTTTGCATTTGAAGATCTCATTTGCTAGTGTTTTGTTGAAAACTTGCATCTTTTCCTATAACCTAGTTATTTGCAAATCTAGGGTTGGTAGTCAAAATCTTATTTCAGATTTTGCTGCTATCATAAACATTCACTCAAATCTGATTTTGAATTGTAGTGTTGCATCATTTGACATTCTTGCTTTCAACATTGCAATGTTTGTAATTACACATTGTGTATTTCAACAAGCATAATAGCTTTAATACTTTTATTATTCTATTGGTTTGTGCATTGAGTGTTATAGGACTTTGCATGAGTTGTATAACCCACTGATCTAATAGAAACATCTTTGTAAGGACAAGTCATAGACTAATGGGTTCTAATTCTTTCAATAACGACTATAAGCAAACATCAGAAAGCCCATTGCACAACTACTTTACAAAGGGTGAACCAACATCTTTGCAAGATATCATAAACACTAATACAATGGAAGAATAAACTTTTCATGATGTTGAGGATGTGATTGATGTAGTTACACATATGCCTGATGAACAAATTAAGAACCTAGACAAACAACTAGTTGATTTCCAACAAATTGTAGAACGTGCACATCTAGCTCAAGAAATGGTACCTATTGTTGAAGGTATAAGAGGAATACTACAAGAAGGTTGAGAAGGTGTTGACATGCTCTATGGATTATCTCACATAGTGGAACATAACATTATGCAAATAGCTAACCATGCGAATGACATTGAAAATGTGTCAACACCGACATATATAACTTCACCAGTCTCGACAGCCATACCAACTACTGGAATATCCACTTTTACATCATCAATTCTCACCACCAATCCACATGCTTGCTACCACTAAGATGGGAACCTCTACTAGAAATAATTTCAAAGTTGTTGCATTCAATTATCAAAACTCAACACCCCATGTGTCCATACCATTAATGCATACCTATTCTCAACTATCTATCACCTCTACTCATTACCATCAACCCTATAATCTCATGACTGCAGCATCGAATGCATCTCTCTCAAATTCACAAACCACCTCTTCACCTAATGATGCTCTCTTAAATCAACTTTTGTAGAGTATGTCTTCTTTACAACAAAAAGTGACAAACCTGACTAATGCTTCTTCTCAACCTACTCTACCAACATATCATGCTCGCATTCCATTATCTTATGTAATTCTAAGAACTCCAATGCCCAACAAATTTGAGACTCCTCTCTTTGAAAAGTATGGTGGTAAGGGTAATCCTAATACTCATGTGGCAGCATTCACCACAATGTGTAGTGATTTCTTCTTTGATGAGGAATTGTTAGAAAAGCTCTTTCCTCAATCTCTCAAAGATACTAATTTGGAATGGTTTTGCTCTCTACCTCCTAATTCAATAAATTCCTTCTCACATCTAGTTGACCAATTCTTGCAACACTTCCAAGCAAACATTGGTTCATTGTAAACAAGGTCCGAAAGAAAAATTAACAAAATTCATAAGTTGATATAAAGGCCTCATCTCACAAATACGATATCTGATTAAAGATGAGGATCTTCAGAAGGTATTCATTACAAATCTACAATCGAACATACGTGACAAGATATTGTTGATGAACACGTATGCACAGCTCTGAGATTACCAACTTTTGGCTGGTCAGTATGAGAATCATACCTCATCAACTCCTTTTGGTCAATCCATAGCTGAACCATCTCAAAATTCATTCAAGAAGAACAACAGGAATTTCATTAAGATCAATGAGAAACATTCAAACAATTTTCAATCACAAGTGTCCGCTATTCCAAAGCCTACTCAGGCACCATTTCAATTCAAACAGGAACATAGACAATTTACTCCATTATCAGATTCTCTCCATTCGGTAATGACTCAAGTAGTGAACAACAATCTTTTGAAGCTTCCTCCTACTCATCCTTTCAATAGTAGTAATCCACAAGGACCTTCATTTAATGCCAATGCTTATTGTCACCACCACCAGTCTTTGGGACATGATACCAAAAGATGTATGCATCTTAAACATGAAATTCAAGACCTCGTCGATTCTAACATGATACAAGTTACCGATGTGAATGACAATGGAAATAAGTCAATAGCTCCTCTAAATCAAAATTTACAAATATTCATTGATCCTTTTCCTAAGCATAGCGATAATAATATGGTGGAACATAATACTGCAGATATTGAAGATGACTATCTTGACTATGATGGCATAGTTGGTATGTTAGAAGTGGATAAGATGGTAAATGAAGATCTACCTCATCCACAAGAAAAATGTATTGTTGTCCTATTTTGCTTCCCAACCAAATAGCCCAAATCCATGAAATCTCTAAGTGTTTTCCCCTTTAGAAATGCAAGAAAAAACATCCCAAATCGATGAAGTCCAAAAAATCTTGACTCTTCCTTGTGTTTTTAGTATTTTTGAAGTTTCAAAGTTTGGAGTTCTTCCCTTCATCATGCCATCCTAATCGGCTCCAAACTCTACTTTGTTCTTTGCAAAATCCTCTAAGTGCTCAAAGTTTGTTAGATGTCAAGGGTTGAACCTTCTTCCTTTCTTCTTCTTTTCTTTGTAAGACAAAAGGCGAAAGGCCCAAATCCCGAGCTATGACTCTTTCTTTGGAGAATTCATCTAAGTGTTTTAGAGTTTTAGATATCAGACTTTTCTTCTTCCCTCTTCCTTTCCTTTTGGAAGGCAGAAGACGGAAGGTCCGAAACCTGACTTCTGCTAAACCGTTTCAAATAATGCTAAGAGTTTCAGACTTCAGGGATCGGTCCTTCCTTCTTCTTCCTTCTCATGGAACATAGAAGATGGAAGACCTAAAATCTTTTGAAACTTCCAAAAAATGGATAATTCAGGGCTCAAACTTTCCTTCTTCGTCCTTCTCTGGGAAGATGGGAGACAGAAGGCCCAAGGCCTGAAATTCATCAATATTGTGATCTACCTTTGGAAAGCGGAGCTCGAGGGGGGGTTCTCCTTTCTCCTTCTCTCTTGGAAGGTGGAATGTTGAAGGCCTGAGGTTCGATCTCTGATGACTTCCATAAGCTTCAGAAGTGAAGGGAAAAATAGGCTGGATTAAGGGTCAAGCTTTCAACTCCAGCTGGAGTTTGTTGTTGAGCATTTATTGTTGCAGATGGGAGATCAGATGCAAAATTTTCAACACAGATGCTTGTTTCTTAGCTACTTCAGAGAAGATATTTTCTACATTTATGTCAAAGACAAAACAAATGTATCCAGGCATTCCTTTATGGAAATATCTTCTGACAGGCCCATAGGATGAATTTATTGCAGCATGGGCGATAGTTCTTTCTTGTTGACCACTCTTTCTTTCTTCCATGGCTGCTACAGTGATTTGCAAAAGATATATATGCATGTAAAAAAGATGTATTTCTATTGGTTGGTTACGCTAGGTCACTTCTAGAGGCAGAAAGTTCTTTGCAAGTTTGGACCTTGTGGTTTTCTCTAGAATTGGGTAGATTTGATGGACCGTGCTCTTTTGCTGAGCCTCTCATGTCTCTGCACCAATTCAACAATGAAGGAGAGTCTATCATTTTGTGTCTATTTCATGCCTGCAATGAATTCTTCTTCTTTTGTAATGGCTATTTAGCCTCTATGATCAATATAAACTAAATTTTTACTCTCATTATTCTTGCACTGTGTTTATTTGATAGATGTAATCTATGTATTGTGGATAAAATTATCCCTTTAATACTTTTCATCTCTCCACCTTAACCTCTATTTGAACCTCCATGAGTCTATGTGATTTCCCTTTAGCATTTGAGATCATTACTATGTTATGTCAGCTGCATCCAAACACCCTAAATCTTGGTGTATCGCCTTTTCCTTTCTACACTCCTCTACCTTTTCCCTATTGATCATTAGCATAGGTTTAGTTGAATTCTCTGAGCCTTAAGCTCATAAAGAGGAACTGACCTTCTCTAGAGGTTTGATCTCACCTGCAAGGTTCCACACCTTGAGATCAATAGCATTGTGTCATTGGAATGCTTGAACTGGCTTCAACAAGGGTGCAATTTCATGTGACAACATGTATCTATGCTGAGGTTCCTCATTCATTATCCCTTTATGGATTGAAAGAATTGGAATTGAAACTATTCTAATTGTTGAAATAAAAACACATGCTAGAATTGAAACTATTTTATCACACAACACGAAATAAAGTGTTGGAATAAATCACTCAAAAATCAAAACCATTCAACCTTTGCTTCCACAATACAAGTGATGAGTCAAATATATGACACATTTATTTCATACTATTTCCTATTCTGAAAGACTTTGACAAAACATTATGGCATATATTTACATATTATTATAATTATGTTTGTCTTTTGGATGAATTATGCACATGTTTGGTTTTCATTTCCTTTGATGAAATATCTTAACTTATTCACTTGAATTACACTTTCAAATGCATATTTTATGAGTTGTGGTACAAGTGGTTTCTATGTTTGCATGAGGATTATGGAAGCAGGATTTCCAGTGGTCTCCAGATCCCTCTGGAGGCCCTCTTTTTATGAAGAACCTGAACTCTAGACAGCTCTAGATGTCGTTACCCTTCAATAGAGTCATCCTCCCCTCGAGTCAATGACTATCACCAATCAATCCTAGGGATACCTAAAAGGTCCAGCAATGCAAACATGACCCACACCCCAATTAAAGCAGCTGAACAATCTAAATCTCCACGTCACCCCATTTCAGTGACTAACCGAAGAAGCTGCTAATTTGACGTCAGTTATAACTGAAGACACAACCACCAAATGCCATGCCATTTCAGGAAATCACTCAAGTTCACCAATAGCCAAGTTGATTCAAATCTTTGATCTCCAGTAAATCACAAAGGAATCATCAATGTAATAAATTAGAAACTGGTTTTTTAAGTCTAGTTTGTTGTAGTTAGAATCATTGTTAGTCATTCCTTTCAATAAAGCTCAGATGTATAAGTAGGAGCACATGATCTTTTCTAAGTTCTAATTTTTATTAGATAGTTGTTCACCAGATTGTTTTGCCAGCAGTAGGAAAACTCCTTGTTTTCAAACATGTACTTTCATCCATCTTTTGGACTATGATTGAATACGAATGAAGGGGGTTTTCTTTTGAAAGATTTAGTTGAGCCACAAGGATCGTCTCTAGCTGGGAAAGTAGGGCCCGCTTCCCCATTTCAGAGGAGATCTCTTGATATTTTTATGTTTTACTATATTTTCCATTTTTTTCAATTTGTACTTGTGTCTATGTGATGTGAATATCCCTTTGTGTGTGATTGTCAGTTAAGCTGTTTCTAGCAAGATTGTTTTATGAGCTTTAGATTGTGTCATTGTTGTAGTTTGACAAGTAAAAATAGTTTCTTCTTATTTACATTTCCAGCAAGTGTGGTTACCTTCTAGCAAGTTAAAATAGTTCCTTTCATTGTAAGTGTGTTTATTCTTTAGCAAACTAGATTAGTTTCATTTACTGCAAGTGTGTTTATTTCTAGCAAAGTGTGTTTCTTTTTTAGCAAACTAGATTAGTTTCTTTCAACGTAAGTGTGTTTACTTTCAAGCAATGGATATATTTTCATTTCTGTATGATCTTCCATTTTCATCAAAGCAATGAACCAAGTTCCATCCACAAGCCATTCACCAAATCCCCCCATATCAAAGCATTATTGCAGACCGCTCCAGACACCTCCAGATTGATAAAAGTAAATGATGATGCATTAACAAACCTACTTTGACCCTCATCATTTTTGGCACCATTGCCGGGGATAATCTACAAATCATTATAGGTTTAAGGTGTTGATAAGACTTTTGATCCATTAGTTTATGAGAAGACCTAGGGACACCTTAGGTTGATTCATTGAACAACCTATAGGAAATATATCTCTGGAGTCTATTTTGGAAGAACCTCCAGATCACTTGATCAATCAAGGATCACACCTAATAGAACATTCTCCTATCTAATCTCCATCATTCCTAAGAGAAATGAACCTCCTATGAAAAACATATCTCCTACATTTCTACCCACCTTTAGAGGAAAAAATTTAGAAGATCCAGACCAATTTCTATTTGAATTCAAGGTCCTCTGCCAAACTTATGACTACGCCATAGATAACCAGAAATTATAATTGTTTCCTTCCATTCTTAAGGAATCGACCTTACAATGGTTCATGGGTTTGACTGCAGATTCTATCACCACCTGAGAGGAAATGGAAACTATTTTTCTTGATAAATATCAGGACTATTTTAGAGTCAGGGATCGAAAGATGAACTTTTTTCACATGAAACAAATGGAGGATGAAAACTTAGAAGACTATGTGGATAGATTTTTATTTGTCCATAGGAGGTGTGGAAATAACCTAGATGAAGAATTAAGTAAGACTATCTTTCTAAGAGGAATTGACGATGAGATCAGAGAAGCATTAAATTTGATGGGTAAGGGAGATATTAATAAACAAACTTTTGTAGAAATTGTAGAAGTTTGCAGAAACTATTCTTGCACAAGAGCAGGCAAAAGAATTTTAAAAAGGGGAAGTACCAATGATGTTACACAAGTAATGGAAGAACTAGCAAACCTCAAAACTAACATCCTACTTCATTTGAATAGCACTTTGGATGGCATGCAAGCTAGTAAGAAGAACATTGAACCCTTAGCTATTTACTGCCCTCGCTGTAGAGAGAAACATCCACTTAGGGAATGTCCCTTGAATCAAACTGAGTTGTGTAAAATTTGTGAGAAAAATCACACTACAAATGAGTGTGGCCTACTTCCTAAAATAAAAAAAGATTGAAAAAGGTTCCAACGGATGAAGAAGAGTTGAATTTTATTGGCCAGAAACAACCTAATTATGGGTTTAATCAGTTTCAAAACCAATATGCTCTAGGGGAAACTCTTATAATGGACCTTGGGGAATGCAAATGCCAATGCAATGGGGTCCAGCATGGCCTCAACAAGATTGGACAAATCAATCTTGGACTAACCCTCAATGATCAAATCAACAACAATATCAACAACAGTGGGCACCTCAATACAACCAGAGGAGATTTGGAAATCAAACTCAAGCTTTACTCCTTGGACCCTCACAACCTGCAAATTCAAACTCTAATGAATAGGTAAACCAACCATCGATGCTCGCTCAACTAGTTTTGAATCCTAAGAATAATAGGCCACAACAACAAGTGTACAACATAGACCCAAATACAACCACCTTGAATTTGGTTGAAATTAATGACATCCAACTTAGGTCAAGAAACATTCTTGTAACCATTCCTATGGAGGAAGTCACTAAAGAAGAAGTAATCCCCGAAGTGGATACATCAAAATAGAATAAGAAAGCTGAAACAAAGGATTCGAAAGAGATTTTGAAGGAGGCCTTTGTCCCATTTTTAGAGATACTAAAACAGGTCCCTTCGAAATCTAAAGTAGACCAACTTTCACAAGATGACTCTCAATTACTTAAGGAACTAAGAAGGATGCACATCAAAGTCCCTTTGTTACAGGCAATGAAAGATATTCCTGAAATAAACCAGACCATTAAAAGTTTGTGTCGAAAACTTCCAGTTAGAAAACAAAAATTACCCAATACCATTCAAGTAGATGGGAAGCTTGCCGATGTTCTATCAGGCAAACTAATCCCTCAAAAATATGGGGATCCTGGGAGTCCTGTCATTACAGTGGAAATAAAAGGGGTTTTGGTTTCAAATGTTCTAATCGATCTAGGAGTTGCCATTAATGTAATGATGTCAAATACTGTAGAAGCATTAGCACTAACACATGTCTAGCCAACATCAACAGTGTTACAATTGGCCGATCTATCTATCACAAAACTAGAAGGGATTTTAGAGGATATCATAGTTACTGTCGATACCTAGGATTATTTAGTTGATTTCCTCATCGTTCAGACCAGACAAAAATGTATAGGGTACCCAATAATACTAGGTAGGCCTTGGTTGTCTACCGCAACAGCTCTTATTGATTGTCGATCAAGGAACATGACCATTTCAAATGGGAAAACCTGAAGGAACTTTCCATCTATCCTACAGTCAAACCATTCCTACATTATGAAAATAAGCCATCAATAGATGATCTGATAGATTCTGATGAAGAGAATGCCTCCTCATTAGCAATGGTAACAATCATAGAACATTTAGACAAATGTAATGAGGAATATAAATAACTGGAGTCAAACAGTAAAACATCTCTATACAGTGTCACTCAACAAGAGGTCTCTGGATGGCTCTAGAGAGATCTGAGAGAATCATTTAGGGCATTCCATTCTCCCTATTCTGAACAAATTGCCTCCCACTTAAGTTATCAACAAGCGAAAATGTTACATTAGATTGTGCCTCACCTTTATCTGTTAAACACTCTACTAAGTCCTTACAAAGACCTCCTTTCTTTTCATAATGGCACAAAGCAAATCACTGTATGAACCAACAAACAACTCTCTATCAGTAGTTGGTTAACAAAGGCAGAAGAAATTAGGTTGACAAAACTTTTGCAGAATCATACAGAGGCTTTTGCATGGGAATATAAGGACATAAAAGGAATCCACCCCAGTGTGTGTACGCATCATATTTACACAGAAGATGTCTGTCCTGTTAGACAACCACAACAAAGAATCAATCCAACCTTGAGAGATATAGTGAATGAAGAAATAGAGAAACTATTGCAAGTAGGTTTTATCTACCCCATTTTTGATAGCTAGTTGGTATCACCATTGGTTATTGTACCAAAGAAAAATGGCAAGTGGCGAGTCTGCATTGATTATAGAAGATTAAACAAAGCCACTAAAAAAGACTATTTCCCACTTCCCTTCATTGATCAAGTGCTAGATAACCTGGTTGGTAGCCACTATTTTTCATTCCTGGATGGATTTAGTGGCTACAATTAGATCCAGGTGGCTCTAGAAGATCATGATAAGACTACATTCATGTGTCCATGGGGAACGTTTGCTTACAGAGTTTTGCCCTTTGGATTATGCAATGCACCAGCTGTGTTTCAACGTGTTGTGTTAACAATTTTTGCAGATCTAGCAAACACATGCATGGAAGTTTATATGGATGATTTTATAGTACATGGGAAAACCTTTGATGAAGCCTTGAATAGTCTAAACAAACTACTTGAAAGATGCAAAGAACATCAATTGTCCCTAAACCATGAGAAATGATTTCTTATGATGACTGAAGGAATTGTACTTGGTCACCATATCTCACAGGAGGGAATGAAAGTAGATCCAAAAAAGGTTGAAATTATTATTAAAATTCCCCCTCCTCAAACCCAAATAGAGGTAAGAAGCTTTCTAGGACATACTGGATATTATAGAAGGTTCATTGAAAATTTTATTCGAAAAGTTGATCCTTTGTTCACTTTGCTTAAAAAAGACTCCGAATTCAAATGGACACCACAATGTCAATAGTCATTCGAAACTATCAAAAGTGCCCTCATGACAGCTCCAATAATTAAAGGACCAAATTTGAATGAGCCATTCCACATTCACATGGATGCCTCCAATCGAGCTATTCGAACAGTGCTAGGACAACTAAATGAATCTAGAGGAATGCATGCAATATATTACATTAGAAAAAACTTAAATCTTGCAGAGAAAAATTACACAACTGAAAAAGAATTTCTGGAAGTAGTTTATGCTATCAATAAATTCCACCACTACATCATAGGCTATAAAATTTTCATACATACTGATCGTGCAGCTATAAGATATCTAATGAATAAAGCAGTGGTAGGAGGTAGAATTATCAGATGGTTGTTGTTATTGCAAGAATTTGATATAACCATTGTTGATAAGCCAAGAAAAGATAATGTTGTTGCTAACTTTTTATCCAGATTAACTGTGCAGGAAAATAGTGAACCAGTGGATGATGCATTCCTGGATGAACATTTGTTTTCCATATCCATGCAATCTCTGTGGTTTGCAGATATAGCGAACTATTTGGTTTCAGGCAAATGCCCATACCATTTTAATTCAAAAGAAACCAAATGACTAGTTCGAGAGAGATCCAGATACAAATGGGTAAGTGGTCTCTTATTTAAAAATATTTTGACCATGTATGACGTTGCTGTGTACAAGAAATAGAAGTGTATGATATAATTCGAGCATGCCATGATGAAGCTTCTGGTGGACACTTTTCAGCCCTCTAGATGTAACATAAAATTTTGGGAGCAGGATATTTTTGGCCAACAATGACCAAGGATATTCTACATTATGTCAAGCACTATGATCAATGTCAGTGAATGGGACATCCAACTTCTACCACAGAGATGTTGCTTCATCCTCAAGTAGTTCTCAAACCATTTGAAAAGTGGGGAATAGACTTTGTGGGACCAATAGATCCACCCTCTAGAGGAAATCACTACATTTTGTTTTGCACCGACTATGCCACTAAATGGGTTGAAGCAAAGGCACTACCAGCAGCAAAGGAGGAGAAGGTTGCAAATTTTCTGTATAAACACATTTTGCAGAGATTTGGAGCACCTTGAGTTCTTGTTTCTGATCAAGTACCACAGTTCATGTCTACTATGATCAAAGCATTCTTGGAAAAATATCAAATCAGTCATAGGAAGTCCTCTCCATATCATCCTCAAAGCAATGGTCAAGTAGAGGCGACAAACAGAGAACTAGAGAACATTCTTACAAAAACCATTTCAAGAAAAAGAACAGATTGGGCTGAAAGAATGAGAGAAGTTGTTTGGGATTACAACACCACATGGAGAACCACCACTAATTTCACACCATATGAATTAGTCTATGGAAAACACCCAGTGTTGCCTATAGAATATGAGGTGGAAACATTGAGAACAACACTCAAAGTGGGTATAGATTTAACTGAAGATCAATGAAATAGAATGATGTAGCTGAACAAATTGGAAGAAATGCAGATAGAAGCACTATAACATACCGAGTTGATCTAACATCAGAGGAAAGAATGGAACAACAAGCACATTATCAGTAAACAGTTCAAGCAAGGAGATTGGGCCCTATTATACGACTCCAAATATCAAGATTTAAAGGGGAAGCTGCACACTAGATGGTTGGGGCCCTATGAAATCAAAGAAACCTTTAGCAATGGAGCTATTCAGTTAGTTCCTATTGATGGAGACTGCAGAATCCTTCTGGTGAATGGACATCAATTGAAGTTGTATCTTAAGCTAGCTTCCAAAGAAGAGTTTTCTGCAAAAATCTAGTCTTGGATAGAGCATTTTACCCTGGAAGATCTCTCTTCCATGGGGCTCATGCTCTAAATGATAGCTCTAAAGAAATAAAGTAGTAAAGGTTGAAAACCAGAAATGGCGGCCTTTCCTTCCAAAAAAAAAATCGGGCAAAAGTTGAAAACCAGCAATGGTGGCTTTGCCTAGTGGAAAGATTGAAAACCAGCAATGGCAATCTTTCCTTCGAATTCCCATTTCCTTCAATAAAATTTCTTTTTGTAGTTCTACAGGTTTATTGTGTTCAAAAATTTAAAAGAAGCTTTGGATGGCTATGGATAGCTCCAGATGGCTCTAGATTGCTCTAGATGAGCATTGACAGATGTTTGCTTTCTCAAGCATCGTCAGGCACTAGGTGACATTGCATTGCGAAAAGGTGATTCGGTAATAACGTTAGGATGACGTAAGCAAGGGGATGGATACTTCACAAGGTATATTTCTTCCTTAAAAATTATATAATTATTTTAATATGTTTATGTGTTATGTGTTCCCCAAAGTTCCCAGCATGCACCCCTCATCTGTCGCATGCCAACACAAATGCATAAATTATTATAGTCTGACATGTGGAAAGGTTAAAGCCACCAATTTGTCCATAGATTTTGCATACTTCCCAAGTACTTGGTCATCATGACATGAAATTCAAATAAATGCTGAAAATAGAAACAAAAGGCGGATTAAGAAACAATGATGATCGACATTTATGGCTATTTCAGGAAAGTACATTTGAAAGGACTTTAGCGCATGGATCTCTGGCATCAGCTTTGGATGAAAATGGAAGGGTAGTAAAGGTGGCAGCTGAGAAGTTATATTTTGCACGAGCCACTCTGAATTGAGAACTCCAAACTTCATGCCATGATGAAGGACAAGACAGGCAAAGTAATTGTCATTCTGTCCACCTCATATGCCACCATTCTTCCACACAAATCTGCAATTGGCAACACAAAAGTTCCAAATTCCTTCTTGACTAAACCAGAGAAAGAAAGAGCAGAAATAACAAAGCTCCATTATCATATTTTCCTGCAAGTTCATTCTACCGATCAAAATGGGCAACAAAAAGAAGGTTGAGCCCGAAAATGCAATTTTTGATGATGCCAGTGCACAAATCTTCTAGCAGGCCGGTTGGCTGAACTTGCAGAAATTTGAGGGTTTTGAAGCTGAATTGATCAAGGAATTTGTTTCAAACTTCCATAGGACCTTCACTATAGTAAAAGGGGTAAGGATACCAATCAACCCTACAATAATTAGTCAAATTTCTGGTATTCCTACATTAGGCGTTGATTTGTTAGCAACAAAACCATCATATGAGGAATTAGTTCAGAATTTCCATGTTTCTCTGGAGCCTCTGCCCTGTTATATTGTTAGTAAAGGAGCAACTAAAGGCATTGACAGAAATAGCCTTCTGGACCCATGGAAGACTGTGGTTCTATGGGTCATGAAATTCTTCACTTGTGATGGCTAGTATGATACAGTTTTAGGTCCTGGGATGCGATTAATCACCCACCTTAGGCATGGAGAAAACAACCCCCAATTTTTGATAAATGTTCCTGCATTTCTTCATGTAAGTCTTGTTCCAATGCTGACTAAATGGAAGAGTAAAGAAGGACAAATTAGTAATCTAGGGTTGATTCATCTAATTATCAAGCACCACTTCCTGCAACAAGAGGAGGGCTAGCAAACATGGGAAGATTTGCTCGCCTTACAGCCCCAGAGAAAGAAAATAAAATGAAGACTTCTACTGTGTCCGTGTTAGAAGAACCTATCGTAGTTTCCTCCACCTCCCTTGAAATCCATTTCTGTCGGCTCTGGAGAAAAATAGAGCAAAGCAGTCAGCAAGGTGAGGCTATAGCATCCACCTCTACCAAGATACGCCACCAATGGTTGGTCATCTCTTTAGATGGAGAGGAAGGGGAAGAAGTAGAAGAAAACCCAATTGCTCATCCCCTATTGCAAACCCTTGCAGAAGAAACACATATGGAAAAGAGAGCTAAGGAAGTCAGTGGTGGTCAAATTCCTGAGGAGGTTGGTACTGAGAGCATTCTAGCAGAAACAAAGGAAGAGGCACTACAACAAAGACACTAGAAAGGAAAGGAAACCCTAGAGGAGAGCTTTTGACAACACTATAGCATAGGAAACTCAGCATGCTCTATCTCTGTCCAGAGCTGAATTTGAATTGAAATAGTGCAAAGCACAATTAGAGGCCTTAACTCAACAACTGAAGGCCAAGGATGAGGAACTAGAAAAGCAGAAGGCAAAGGCTAACAAGGAGAAGAAAGAAAAATAAAAATAAATTTCTATTTTCAAAGTGGAGGTGGATAACCAAAAAGACATGGTGGCCCAAAAAGATGTTCAAATAACCCAACTTCGGCAGCAGACAACCCAACAAACCCCTACACCCGCTTCATCAAATGTTTATGCTCAAGACCTACAACTCACATTGGATAACATGCAACTCAGAGAAATCATAAGGCTTCGAAGAGATATGGAGACACTGAAGCAAGAAAAGGTTGCAGTTGAAAATAATTTGTCTTTAGCATGTGAGATAGGAGAAACCCTGTTAGCACAACGGCCGCCATCAGGTGTGTATGTCCTATTCCTCTGAGAACAATTTTTAAGGTGGAAATTATTAAGGATAACCTGCAATCTTCCCTTTGATTTTGACAATGATAAAGATTTTGTTGAATGTTACATGCAAAATCCTAAAGATCAACAAAACCTTTTATGTGAATTCTTCCAACATGGCCATATTATGGGACATGTTAATACATCAATGCTAAATTTACATGTGGGAGAACTTCAAATCCAGAGCTATCTATCTCTACTCTGAAATAACAGGTTATGTGAAGAGAGGATGGAGGAATATGATACTGCCGCAGGATCAATAGGGCTACTAATGATACATGAATGCCCTAAAACTACATGGTTCTCAAACACTTTCAAAGCAAATACTTACAGGCAGGGGGTCACAGACCACTATGTGAGGAATTTGAATTCATGTGTTTCTAATTTCTTTATAGTTGCTGACTATCTCCCCAGCGCAACAGTTTCGAGATGCATATCAAGGTATGAAGACCTGCCCCATGTTTTCAAAAGGAGGGAGCCAATGTCTCCCACAAATATAAGATGGATGGCAGAGAATGTCAGAAAAGTCATACCCATTATCCAGCAAAGGCAACAAAACTGGATTGGGATGAGATTCTAACCACCATTAATCCTCATGCCCACTCCTCGACTGAGTCACCCACAGGGAGATCTAATGAGAGAGGGAAAATTCAACAAATGGTTTAGCAAGGTTCAAGAGAACGATGGATTCCAGCCAAAGGGGAGAAAATTGTTCCAATACCAGGATGAGGATTATAACTACAGTAGACTTATAGAGGGCAAAAACATACTGGATGATGCAGATGGAGCGCAACCATGAGGACATGGCATAGATTGAGTAGGGGGTGGAATGATGAGTCAAATATATGACTCATCTAATTCATACTATTTCCTGTTCTAAAAGACTTTGACAAAACATTATGGCATATATTTACATATTATTATAATTATGTTTGTCTTTTGGATGAATTATGCACATGTTTGGTTTTCATTTCCTTTGATGAAATCTCTTAACTTATTCACTTGAATTATACTTTCAAATGCATATTTTAAGAATTGTGGTACAAATGGTTTCTATGTTTGCATGAGGATTATGGAAGAAGGATTTCCAATGGTCTTCGGATCCCTCTGGAGCCCCTCTTTTAATGGAGAACCTGAAATCTAGATGGCTCTAGATTCCATTACCCTCCAATAGAGCCATCCTCCCCTTGATTTGATGACTGTCACTAGTCAATCTTAGGGCTACCTAAAAGGTCTAGCAATGCAAACATGACCCATGCCCCAATTAAAGGAGTTGAACAATCTAAATCTCCATGTCACTCCATTTTAGTGACTAACCGAAGAAGCTATTAATTTGACGTTAGTTATAACTAAAGACATAGCCACCAAACACCACACCATTTTAGGAAATCACTCAAGTTCACTAACAGCCAAGTCGAAGCAAATATTGATCTCCAGTAAATCACAAAGGAATCATCAATGTAATAAATTAGCAACTAGTTTTAAGTCCAGTTCGCTGTAGTTAGAATTACTGGTAGTCATTCCACTCAGATGTATAAGTAGGAGCATAGGATCTTTTCTAAGTTAGTTCCAGTTTTTCTTAGTTGTTCACCATATTGTTTTGCCAGTAGTAGGAAAACACCTTGTTTTTGAACATGTACTTTCATCCATCTTTTGGACTATGATTGAATACAAATGAAGGGGGAATTCTTTTGAAAAATTTAGTTGAGCCACGAGGATCATCTCTAGCTGGGAAAGTAGGGCCTGCTTCCCCATTTCAGAGGAGATCTCTCAGTATTTTTATATTTTGTTGTATTTTCTATTCTGTTCAATTTGTACTTGTGTCTATGTGATGTGAATTTCCCTTTGTGTGTGATTGTCAATTAAGTTGTTTCTTGCAGGATTGTTTTATGAGCTTTAAAATAGATTTGTTACTCAACAACATGGTCATATTCAAAGTGTGTCATTATTGTAGTTTGACAAGTAAAAATAATTTCTTCTTATTTACATTTCCAGCAACTGTGGTTACTTTCCAGCAAGTTAAAATAGTTCCTTTCATTGCAAGTGTGTTTATTCTTCAGCAAACTAGATTAGTTTCCTTTACTGCAAGTGTGTTTATTTCTAGCAAAGTGTGTTTATTTTTCAGCAAACTAGATTAGTTTCTTTCAACACAAGTGTGTTTACTTTCAAAGAAATAGATAGATTTTCATTTCTGTATGATCTTCCATTTCCATCAAACCAACGAACCAAGTTCGATCCACAAGCCATTCACCAAATCCCCCCATATCAAAACCTTATTGCAGACCGCTCCAGACACCTCTGGATTGATAAAAGTAAATGATGATGCATTAACAGACCTACTCCGACCCTCATCATTTTTAATTAAAAATGTCAAACCAGAGTGGTGTCCATGGTGATATGTAAGAGGGAGAAGAAATCATTTGCATGACATTCTTTTTCTACAAACAAAATTGAAAGGAAATGCATGAAATAAATCGCTGCAACCAAATCTAATCTAAGAGCTTGTAAATGAAATTGTTGGAATCAAATCTATCCTAAGAAACTCATGAAGGGAAATATTGGAAATGTAAATAACAGGGAATTGAAAGATTGTTGGAAAAATAAACTAAGGAATGAAAACTACAAATAACTACACTATTGCTGCTAAAACACTATACTATATTATTTCATAAAACTCTTCCCCATTTAACTCCTTGATTACAAAAAAATTTTAGAATTCTTATTCTCAAATAATCCACCAAGAATGTGGATCTGAGATCCTATTCTTGGGGAGAAAAACTAAATCTTCTTCCTCTGATTTTGGTGTCTTCTTTCATGCCACTTTTATTTCAGTCAAATTCAGTCACAAATTGTGCATTTATTTTGATGAATCTTCTCAAACAGTTTATGGGTTTTGTTCCCCTCATTCCCATATTTCTGGATCATTTTGAAATTTTGAATTTCATTAAGAAACGAGAGAGATATCACCATTTTACTAAGACTACATTTTTAACTTCCTCTTTTCATGCTTCCTTTTAGGAAGTTTTCTGGCATTCCAACCTGACAAAATTTATTCTTTAGTTAACTAATTATTGATTACAAGGTAAAATATGTAAATAGCATTAATACATACAATGGCACTAATTATGCAAAAGACATGCTTTTATTTAGCTAATAGATGAGACATTTTTTTGTCTCATCAACAAGTTCAATGGAGTAAACTAGTGTTATTTCACAAAGGTGAATTTTTCAAGAACATAACACTTTTTGGAATTTTCATAATTGAAGAACAACTTGTAGGTATATAGTGTGAGAGGTTTCACATTAATCACATCTCGGCCTCAATATACTACCCACAAGGAAATGGTGAAGCCAAGGCAACAAATAAAACACTCAAAGCAATCTTGGTAAAAATCATAAAGGAATCCAAGAGGGATTGGCACATGTAGTTATACCCTACCCTATGGGCCTATAGAACTAGCGTGTGCACCCCAATTGGAACAACACCTTAGCCCTCACTTTTCGGTCAGAGGCAGTCTTACCGTTAGAAGTTGAATTACCTAGCTTAAGGGTATCCTTACAAGGCTTGCTAGATAATGAAGAATACCATGCAATGAGGTTAGTTGAATTGGAGATGATGGATGAGAAATAATTAAGGGTAGTACAAAGACATGATTCTTACCTTGCATGGATAAAGAAGCAATATAATAAGAAAGTTGTGCCAAGAACCTTCCAAGTGAGAGACCTAGTACTTAGTGTCGACACCTAAAATTGTCCATCTCTTTCATATCAACATAATTCAACCCTAATCACACCATCATTTAACCCCCTAATTGGATAAATTACCATTTATTCAATTAACCATCCAAATCCCTCTTTTTCGATAGTGATTTGATCAAAATCACTATTTAACACTATTCATCCCCAAACATCCCTAAACCATCCTTAAACTATATTTTCTCTATAATTAACTAAATAAACACATGTTTAGATAGTTAATTATCCATCTGCTCTTCAAATCATGATTTTACAATATTTTATTGTCAAAATCACTATTCACTATTCATCGGTACCTACATTTGTGCCTATCCCTAGCCTAAATGATTAACTAATCATTTATTATCTTTTTCCTATAGTCCAAACATAAATAAATTTTGTTTATCTAATACCCCTTTTTCCATCCCATGAATTAAATAAATATTGGTATTTATTTAATTCCCTATTTTCTACACTTTTGATTAGGTGACCTAAACCTAATTAATTAACTAACCTCTTACTTGCCCATTCCATTATCCTAAGCTAATCCTAGTCAAACCCTCACATACCCCCATGTGTACAAAAGCATGTCCTCTTGTACAAGACCACATGGGTCTCTTACAAAGGTATGGTCAATGTCCTTTGTACAAGAGTCCTTTTGTCCTCTTTCAATCCCATCCCTTCACTTTATCCAATTCACTTTTCCACCTTTGATTTCCTCTCAATCCAAGGACATCCATTCCCAACCAACTAATTCTTTACACTTGGTAAGTTCTCATGCATCCAAGCGTCTCAACAATCCTCCACCCTTGATCTCCAAAATCAATCTTAAAGATCTAATCCTCATCCCAAAATCCTATAAATCCAACCCATCTGAAGCCATTTTCAAGACTCCATGAGAAGTAAAGTAATGCTTCCATTTTGAGGAGCCACCTAAATCACAACATTATAAGAGCACATCACAACAACAAAGGTTTGCATGGTAACCAGTATCGATTAGTTTCCTTTCTTATTTGCATTCCTTTATCTACTCAATCCGAGGTGTATTTGGAGTTGAATAAAATAGGTTAACTTAGTTTATCTTGTTTCCTTGAGTTGATTTTTACATGCATACATTTGGAACACATGGTGGGACCCCCTACTATCCTTATCTAACCTCTTTTTCTTGTCAAGAGCTTGTTTTGAAGTTACAGGTCCCATTTTGGCTGTTCTGACATAGTTTAGTGAATCTATCTATAGTTGAGAGGATTAGTCACCTGCTTGGGTGGATTTGTCTTATGCCTAGATTTTGTTCCCTACATCTAACTCTTCTTCAGTAGATCTATAGGTGTTTGGGCAGATCTGTACATGTTTCAGCAGATCTGTTTCTTAGGCAAATAATTCACCTTCAATCTTCCCTATACTTCTCCCATCATTTTCTAATATTTCCATCATTATGTTTTCTAATGGGGGTCCATTTTACATAGGGTTATAATGCTAAAATTTCCTCTGATCATTTAATTTCATCAAAATTCTAATCATTTTCTTAAAAAATCTTTTTTCAGGTCTTGAACTCGGATCGGCGACCCTATCTTCAAATTAGTAGATCTGTTACCTGCTTTAGCAGATCTGCCAGTATAATCTAAGCTCTTCAAAGGATTTTTCTTTGTTTCAATGGATCTATCCTGTGTTTGGATAGATCTATCATGTCATCAATTTTTTGCATTTTTCTTCAAATATGTACAATCTAACCACTGAATCTTAGAATCTTATCCATGTTCCTTGGCATCTAACATCATTTTGTGTCGATTAGTCCAAGGCTCATTATTCAACTACTAACCTTATGTTCTTGTAGCACGTAATTCAAAGGACTCATATTTTTCCACTAATCTAGGAGCATCTATTTTGGGGTTAAAAAGAATCATTATTATTTTTATTTGGGATCAATCAAGGTATATGCTGTCCCCTTACACTTTGTGTTATCTTGGGGTGAAAAAAGCCTTGATTTGATCTAATCTTGTTATCATTGTTAATCCCAAGGTCCTTGGTGTGTATGCTCTCTCCTTGCACTTCATTCAATCTTGGAGATAAAAAACACCTTGGATTCTTTACTCTAGGGGGTTGCCTTGGATTTAATCACCAAGGAGATGACCTCAACCCTCATGTTCTGACATGCTATACAAATTTGGAAGAGAATTGAAAAACTCTTCCATTTGGGGACATTTGTCATTTTGGTGAATCTTGCAAGAACTTTATACCTTTCAAAGTGAAGGAGAGTGGGTTACCCTCTCACACCATGCCATTGGACATACCCCTCATTTCACTGACATACGTCGATATTTTAGTGTGGTGCAAGGGTTAGCATCAACCTTGAAGTTACTCACCATGTACCTCCTTGATATGAGATAGAAGTTTTCTTTGGGCAAGTGTCAAGGCCTCCAAGGAAAGGGATAGGGTGAGTACTTCCCACTCATTCCATAACTATTTACTCTTGAAAGGTATGAGTGTGGTCCCGCACTAGGAGTCAATCCCACTTGAATAATCTAGGGTGTTGTGTTTTACAAGTCTTTATCATCAAAACCTGTGACCTTCCCTTAATCCAAAATCCCCGTCCTTTGCAAGAATTGTGCATGTATGTGTGTGTATTTTATTTGTAAAGTTTCCTAAGGTCAAGCACGTAATAATCCTTAATCACCTCCTTAATCACCCATCTTAATCCAAATCCAAATCATCCATCTTCCTAATCCAAGTCATCGAAATATAATTTCCTCTTAATCCACATTATCGTAATCCAATTTCTTCCTAATTCACCTTATCTTAATCCAATTCCTCCTAATCACTCATCCAAATATCCTAATCATCCTAATAATCTTCCTAAACCATACTAACACATCCCTAATACATCACCATTAGTCCCTAATCTCAATCAAATTTCCTAATATAATCAAGGTCCTAATCCTAATCAATCATATGCACCTAATCCACTACCTAATCACTATCATCATCCCAATTCAATCCCCATCACTTGAGATTATTTGGATTCCCATCTTATCATGCTAATCCCTTTCTAATACAATATCCATTATCTTCCTAATCCATTATATCCATTATCCTAATCATCTCACTCCCATCCTAATCCAATTCTTCATCACCATCTTAATCCAATCTTAATCATAACCCACTTCTCCCAATCCAATCTCTTAATCCATTATCCAATTGAAATCCTTTCATTATCACCCTTATCCAATCCCTTATCACTCATAATTTACATCACAATCCTCATCAAAATCCATTATCCTAATCATCTCCTGCTATCATTCTCCTAATCCAATTATTCATCATCCCTAATCATCTCATCCAAATCCCCTTATTCTTAATCACATTATTGAGCTTGCCCCCCTCATCCATTACCCATCATAATCCATTACATTATCCAATCATAATCACTCCATCCCTAATCATAATCATTATCATCTACTCATCCATCCATTCCTAATTATCACCTAATCCAATTACCCTTCATCTAAAATAAACCATCATTTATTCCTCTATCCATCCCTAATCAAAATCCAATTCCAATCCTTAATCAAAAAAATCATCATTTGAAAATCAAAATTTGGTTAAAGAGTTAACCCCCTTCAACCCTCTACATATCCTAATCACCATAATTTCATCCAATACCTAATCATCTTCCTTCAAATATCATCCAAAGGGCCCTTGGCCTAGTCCTTAATCAAATCAAATCCAATCCAATCATCTAATGGGCCCTTGGCCTAATCAAAATCAATCCCAATTAATCCAAATCCAACCACAATCAAGTGTCATATATCGTTGACCTTAATTAATCAAATCAATAAAATGCATCCTAGTATCAAGTGTCATATATCATTGAACTTGATTAATCAAATCAAATCAAATGTCATATATCGTTAACCTTGATCAATCCAATGCCAATTAATCCAAGCTCCAATTTAATCTAAAATCCAAAATCAAATTCATCTAGTTATCTTACATCACATCATCCTAAATCCTAATGGAAACCAATCATGAATCCATCTATTTTAGATGATGATGATAGCCTTGTTGAACAAGCTAAAATAAAAATCCTTGATGAAATCCTTGCAAGCAATCTTTCCATAAACTATCATTGCCCATCCAGAAGCATGCAAATACCCTATGAACATGAATTAGCTAGCACAAGATACACCTCATGCCTCATTGCATATCCTATGGTCATCCGTATACCACCCTTGACAAGGGAACTCCATTCTATCCCTCAACCACATCGCATCATCCATTCTCGTATGAGGTCCCCATCACCTCCATCCCTTATCCACATCCTTCATATCCTTATCCCTCCTATCCAAATCCACCATCTCCTTACCCATCAACCTCACCATCTACTTTGTCATCCAATACACTATCCAATTCTCCCATTAAATCCAAATCATCCTTTCTCCAAGGACTCCTCACTAAGAGCATCGATAAAAATCATGAAAATAAACTTGTGGGGTCACGCCATCCCACTCCTCCCTAATCACCCAAGTGTGTCATTGATGACCTCGTCACTCACCTCGCACCCATAAAAACCAAATCACCACCCTCCTCCATTCTATCAAATGTCTTATCCAAAATATCACCCACTTCTCCATCCACACCGTTTCAGGAGCCTATTCAAATACTTGGAACTACATGCTCCTCCTCCACCATGCCATCCACGCAAATCTGGCTATGTCAAGAGCCTAGTCCAAAGTATGTGGAAACATCCACCCCCTTCCTAATGATGATCCAAGCATCCCATCTCTTCCTATTCCCAATCTTGTACCATCACCTATTGCTCCCCATCATCCCCTATCAATCCTTTACCATATCCTATTGACCTTTCACCATCGCCTATTAACCCCATGCCAAATCATTCTGATGAGGTCATCATAGTTCTTTTAATTCATCACCATTTACTTTATCAATTTGGAGGTGTTTGGAGCGATTTGTGGCAAGGTTTACTTGATTGGGGGTTGAAGTATGGATTTGAGTCTAGGTAAATTGAAAGAACAGTGTTGGAATTAAAACTATTCTAATTGTTGTAATAAACACACATGCTGGAATTGAAACTATTCTAATTTTTGAAATAAACACAGATGTTGGAATTGAAACTATTCTAATTGCTGAAATAAACACACATGTTGGAATTGAAACTATTCTATCACACAACTTGAAATAAAGTGCTGGAATAAATCACTCAAAAATCATAACCATTCAACCTCTGCTTCCACAATACAAGTTCAACAAAGTAAACTAGTGTTATCTCACAAAGGTTAATTTTCAAGAACATAACACTTTTTGGTATTTTCATAATTGAAGAACAACCTGCATCTATCTAAATATTGAATCACACACACATAATACACATTAACTAATTCTAACACACATAAAGAAAGTAAGAAAAACATAAAGATGTACCAAGAGATCTCCTCCTGTGAGTAAGCAGACCCGACTTACCAGCAAGAAGGATCCTCCTGTGCTAAAATGACTTCAACAAAAATTCATCTTTAATTGCATTCAATCAAAACCCAAATGGGCATGGATACACGATGAAAACAAGAAAAATCTCCTTTCAATAAAACAATAATTCAAACTTAAAACTATAACTAACTCTAAGAATCTACCAGGCTCATACTTATACAATCAAGCCTGTATTCATTGAAATAACTACACTAAACTTAGCTATAGCAAAACTTGGACTTAACCAGTCACTTAGTCATATCTTCAAAAGTTCCTTTAATTTGAAGCTTCAGATAAGATTTTGAATCGAGCATGATTGACGACAATCAAACATGTTTCAGATGGTGTGATCGTGAACTGGGAAGTCACTTTTAGTTATCTTAAACCAAAATAACTTTGAACTAGAGTTCTAAATTTTTCAAGGAATTGTAGCACTAGAATGGATAGTTGGAGTTGTCCACGAGACTCATCATTGGAGTTCCAAATAAGCCTATTTTTTTCTTCAATAATCATCAACTCAAGGGGAGGATGATTCCTTTGCAATGTTGTAGGATTTTAGAGCCATCTGGAGTTTGGGCTCTTCATTAGAAGGGCCTCTCTAGAGGGATTTGGAGGCTTCTAGAAAGCTTCATGTTGTAATCCTTATGAAATCAATATATAACTTTGATAAGAACTCATTATAGAGTAAAATTTAAAGAAGAATTCATAGTAATTGTATATGCCATAACATAGTATCAAGGTTTTTGGAAAGACTTATGCAGAAATTAAAATAGTCATTGATTTGTCTCATCATCCACCCATGCTGAATCCCAACCACGTCCTCATGGTGAAAGATGAACAAAATCTTCATTAGTCACATTCTTCTCCTCCAATATCTAGCAACAATCATAGTCATATACTTTGTAGTTAAAAATATTCTTCCCTTTAGCTACAAATTCATCATTCTTTGTGACCCTTGCATACCATTTTTCTGCTTTCTATTGTTGAATTGGTCCCTATGAACTAAGGAGAGGGGTTGATATTAGTAAGAGTGGCGGACAAAACCTCATTCCAACCCAATTCTTCTTCCATTCTTGGATGAGAGTGACCAATTTCTCTATCCTTGAAAACATCCATCTTAGATAAAGTGGGGAGATGGGCTCTCGACATTTGAAGCAATCAGGCAAATCCTCATAACAAAGAATACAGCCCTGAGATGCTAAAGAGGGGAGAACGTTGGCAATTTCTTAGAAATATACAATGTAGGAGTTTAAATTATCCACATATTGGTCCTTTATACCTTTCTTTTAAACTTGGGCTTTGAAAGCCTTGCTATACCATGTGGTTTTAGGGCATTCATGCCTCATCATAAGACCAATGTTTATGGCTGCTATGTTGTACTCCTCCATTCGATCCTCCCATTCCCTATTATTTATTAAAAGAGAAAGATAGCTCCAGAATCAGAGTTCCCCCACATATAAGTTTAAAATGGAAGTATTAACATGACCCATGATATGCCCATGCTGAAAGAATTCACATAGAAGATTTCGTTGCTCTTTAGGGTTTTGCATGTAGGTTTCCATGAATTCTTTATCATTTTTGAAATAAAAGGGTAAATTGTATCTAATGCATAACAACTTCCACCACAAGAATTGTTCCCTAGAGAATAATGCATACACACCTGAGGGCTACTGTTGTGCCAAAAGGGTTTCCCCTATTTCACTAGCAAGGGCAATCCTTTCTTTGGCCACAACTTTCTCTACTTGGAGGGTCTCCAAATCTCTCTGGAGCTATGTATTCTCCTTTCTGAGCTTAGCATTGTCCTTAGATAGTTGCATGTTGACTTCATAAATTTGTAATACTATTGGAGCAAGGGCAGGTTGTGCTGGCCATTGGGCAAGAGTAGCAATCTGGGTGTCTTTCTGTGCAATCTAGGCTTTCTACTACTCCAAGTCTTTTTGTAGTTTGAAAACTATTTTGTCTCTTTCTTCTTTTTCTTGAGAATCTTTCTACAGGTTTTTCTCTTGCTCTACATCCCTAGTCCTCAATAGCTGAGTCAGGGTTTCCAAATATTTTTGGCATTCCCTTAATTCATGCTTGGCCTTTGAAACAGCTAGAGCATGGAGGGTTTGTTCTTCTTCCTCACCTCTAGTGGCAATATTAACTTGTGGTTCTTTCCCTTTCCTCTGGAGAGGTTTAGAGGTTTCCTCTTCTCTTTGTGCCTCAGGGGTGGAGAGTCTTCTTGAAATTGTGGCTGCCTCCTGCCTTGCTTCAGTCCTCCCTTCATCATTTGACAAAATGATAAATGTTTTGGTATGGCATGTTGGTGCAGTGGTGGAGGCAACAGTTTCTTCACCTTTCTCTTTTTGGGTGGATTGCTACACAACTCTCCATAGCCATTTGAAATGTTGTACCACTAGCTCCACAAAAACTGAAACAACATAAGTATAGGGTTTCTTTGTTTTCTTTTTCTTTGGTTTGAATTCAAGGAAATCCTCCCATTTTGCTTGACCATCTTCCTATTAGATGAAGTGTTGTTTGATAATCAAATAAATCAAACTATGATGGTTGATTTGCCCATCATTCCTT
The DNA here is from genome assembly GCA_027924645.1 of Cunninghamia lanceolata. Taxonomy (NCBI): domain Eukaryota; kingdom Viridiplantae; phylum Streptophyta; class Pinopsida; order Cupressales; family Cupressaceae; genus Cunninghamia; species Cunninghamia lanceolata. The sequence goes on along the minus strand of BSBN01000206.1, from coordinate 1,309,567 downwards.
TTTACCTTAGCCATCATGTTTAGCAAACATGTGTGTAAATAAGCAGGGAGATTTACCAGGCAGTCGGGTGTGTTTTCTCCATGCTATAAGTGAATTAAAATGCGCATACCAGGGCCCAAGACAACCCCATACTATCCTTTACAAGTGAAGAACTTCATGATCCACATGACCACAGTCCTCCATGGTTCTTAGAGTCTGGTCCTTTCAATTCCCTTAGTTGTCCCTTTGCTAACAATGTATCGTGGCAAAGGCTCCTAAGCAACATAGAAGCTTTGAATTAATTCTTCTTATGAGGATTTGGTTTGAAACAAATCTATCCCTACTTCTGGTATTTCTAAAATCTAGCTAATAACAACACAGAGTACAAGAATCCTTACCCCTTTTATAGTAGACAAGGTTTGGTGGAAGTTAGTGATGAACTCCCCCACCAATTCCTCCTTGTAGCCTTCAAATTTATGGAGAAACCCCGACTAGCCCACCTGTACAAAGAAATTAGCATTGGCCCGATCCAAGGCTGCATTTTCTAGTTCTACTTTTTGCTTATTTCCCATTGCTATATAGCTCACTCACTGGATGTCTTTCAGCTGATGCAAAATAGAGTAGAGAGGAGAAGTTGCTATGTCCGCGACTGTGGAGATGTGAATTTAGCAGGTTTTCAAACTTTTTTTCCAAGTTGATGATGACATTATTACTTGGAATGTGGGAGAATTCCACAATTAACTTCATCATTGTTTTAGGAGTAATGGCATACAAAGTGGAACTATCCATCCTATACTTCGAATGCCCTGCTTTTAAGTTGCTACGTGCATGAGGTCTTGTTGAGCTACCATATTTAATGTTGCATCTATTCAAATCTGGAGTTGGTGACAGCTCTCTCTCACCTAGGATTCTTGTAATTAAGAACCATAATCAATGGTCATTAACTACACAAGTTAATTATGATTATTATTTGAAACATACTAATTTCTATTTATGGTATGCTAATAAGAATATGACATCATGATTATACAGTGCATGCCCTTGTCAACTGTCCTTGGAATTGTTCTTGTACCACATGTCCTCTTTTGAATGATTACATTGGTTTACCATGACACATTAATCTGTGTGTTTGCAAAAGGGAAGCATGTGATGGGCATGCAAGGGGGGTACGTAGCACACACACACACACAATACATATATATATATATATATTAAAATGATTATAATTATTTTAAGAAAGAAAATATATTTATGTAGAGTACTTACTTCTCAAGACAACATCATTTTAACTTTTACCAAACTCACTTTTCAAGTGGAGACATAATTTGGCATGCATCATTATTATCATGGAAATATATATTTCCATTTGGATACATCTGGAGTCATTTGGAGCTATCTGGAGCCATCTGAATCTTTGCACTACATGATTCAAATCTTGCAGAAACTTCAGAAGGAGTCTTGTTTTGATAAAGAGGAAATTTTGAAGAAAAGACTGCCATTTCTGGTTTTCAATCTTCCCTACTAGGTAAGGCTACCATTTCAATTTTCAACCTTGCCTCTTTTTTAATAGAAAAGCCACCATTTTTGGTTTTCAACCTTCCTCTTTTTATTCAGTTGCAAATTTTTTTTTTTTAGGGATTAGAGCATAACCCCCATTGAAGAGAGGTCCTCCATGGTGAAGTACTCAATCTAAGATTGTAATTCTACGGAGAACTTTTCCTTAGAGGTCAACATGTGATATAACTTTAATATGTGTCCATTTACCAGAAGAACTCGTCGGTCTCTATCAATAGGTGATAGCTACACAACAATGTTACTAGACGTCTCCTTTATTTAATATGGTCCCAATCATCGAGTATGCAATTTCCCTTTGAGATCTTGGTATTTTGAAACCTAAAGTAAAGCCCAATCTCCTTTCTTGAATTGCTTGGTGATGATGTGTTTATCGTGCCATTCTTTCCTTTATTGTTGAATCAACTTTATATAATGCAGTGTCTCCATTCTCATTTCCTCCATTCTATTTAGCTACATGATTTTGTGCTTCTAGGCTTTTGTTAAGTCAATACCTACTTCAAGTGTTGTTCTTAGGGTTTCCACTACATATTCAATAGGGATCACCAACTATTTCCCATAAACTAACTCATAGGGAGTGAATTTAGTAGTGGTTCTCTATGTGGTGTTGTAGGCCCAAACAACTTTTGTCATTCTTTCTACCCAATTGGTCCTCTTTTCTAAAATTATTTTTGTAAGGATATTCTCCAATTTCCTATTTGTTACATCTACTTGACCATTACTTTGAGGATGATATGGAGAGAATTTCTGATGACTGATTTGATACCTATCCAAGAATGCTTTGATCATGGTATACATGAACTATGGCCTTGATCAGAGACAAAGACCATTGGAGATCCATACCTTTGTAAAATGTGCTTGTACTAAAAATATGCTACTTTTTCTTCTTTTGCAGCTAGTGGAGCTTTGGCTTCAACCCATTTGGTGGCATAATTTGTGCAGACCAAGATATAATGAATCCTTTGGAAGGTGGGTCAATAGGTCCTACAAAATTAATTCCCCATTTCTCAAATGGTTCAAGGACCACTTGAGGATGGAGAGGCATTTCTTCGGTTGGTGTAGGGCATCCCAATCACTGGCATTGATTGCATTGTTTGACATACTGTTGAATGTCCCTTGTCATTGTTGGCTAGAAATATCCAGCTCCAATGATCTTGTGCCTAGTTCGGAGAGCTAAAAAATGTCCTCTTGAGGGTTCATCATGGCAAGCCCAAATGATGTCAAAGATTTCTATTTCCTGCACACATCTTCTCAACACATGATTAGGAAAATTTTTAAATAGAATACTATTTACCCATTTATACTTGGAACTATCTCTTATTAATCACCTTATCTCCTTATGGGTGAAATGTACTGGACATTTTCCCATAGTTGGGTAAATAGCCAAATCAGCAAACCAAGGAGATTGTATGGAAATAACAAAAAGATGTTCATCTAGAAATGCATCATCAACTAGTTCATTGTTTCCCTACATAGTCAATCTGGATAAAAAAGTCAACAACCACATTATCCTTTCTTGGTTTATCAATGATAGTTATATCAAACTCTTGCAATAGTAATAACCATCTAATGATTATGCCCCCACCCATAGCTTTATTCATGAGGTATCTAATAGAAGCATGGTATGTGTGAACAAAGACCTTATATCTTGTAATGTAGTGGAAGAATTTGTTAATGGCATATACTACCGCTAGAAATTATTTTTATGTGGTTGTGTAATTCTTTTCTACATGATTTAGATTTTTTCTGATGTAATATGTAGCATGCATTCCTCCAGATTCACTTACTTGTCCTAAGACAACTGCAATAGCTTGGTTAGAAGCATCAACATGGATGTGAAAAGGTTCCTCCCAATTTATTCTTTTAATAACTGGTACAATTATCAGAGCCTTTTTATAGCCTCGAATGATTATTGGCATCGTGTGGTCTAGTTGAATTCTGAGTCTTTCTTAAGGAGGGTAAACAATGGTTAAGCTATTCTATTGAAGTTTCCAATAAATCTCCTATAGTACCTAGCATGTCCCAGGAAGCTTCTTACCTCTGTTTGAGTCTGAGGTGCAAGAATCTGCACTATGATTCAATCCTTTTAGGATCCACTATCACACCTTCCTGAGAAATGTGATGACCTAGAACTATCCCTTTTGTCATCATGAGAAGACATTTCTCATGATTCAAAGATAACTGATGCTCTTCACATTGCTCAAGTACTTTGTTAAGACTCTTTAGGGCTTCATCGAAAGTCTTTCCATGAATAGTGAAATTGTCCATGTATACCTCAACACATGTGTTGGCTAGATCAACAAAAATTGCTAAGACAACTCTTTGAAATGTGGTTGGTGCATTACACAACCCAAAAGGTAGGACCATGTACACAAATGTTCCCTAAGGGCATGTAAATGTGGTTTTGTCTTGGTCCTTTGGAGCCACTTGGATCTAGTTGTAGCCACTGAACCCATCCAAAAAGGAGAAGTACTAGCTTCCAGCCATGTTATCTAATACTTTATCAATAAAAGGAAGAGGGAAGTAGTCCTTTTTGGTTACTTTATTCAACTCCCTATAGTCGATACAAACACACCATTTCCCATTTTTTTGGTACAATCACTAATGGTAAAACTCAATAACTATTAGAAATGCGATAAACAAAACTACTTACAACAACATCTCTATCTCTTCTTTTTGCTATTTCTGTTAGTGCATGATTAATTCTCCTTTGCGACTGTCTTATAGGATGAACATCTTCTATGTAAATATGGTGTGTACACACAACAAAATGGATTCCTCTCATATACTTATATTCCCACACAAAAGCTTGTGTATGGTTTTATAGTATCTTTGTTAATCTTACTTCTTTGATTTCTTTTAACCAAATGTTTATGGAGAATTGTTTGTTTAGATGGACAGTTATTTGCTTGGTACCAGAATGGATTGAATGGATTCCCCTCTAAGGATAGATTAATGTAATTAAGGATAACAATGAGGCATGATTTGGTGTAATAATTTTTCTTGTTGATTATTTATATTAGAGGCAATCTTCTTCAAAATATGGGTAGTTAAATGCTCTAAGGGAGTGTTTTAGATCTCTTTAGAGCCATCTGGAGACCTCCTGTTGTGTGACATAGTAGGAGGATCATTCATCATTTTCTTCCAATTCATTGTATTCCTCAAAATATTCTATAATTGTCACCATAGCCAGCGAGGAGGCATCTTCTTCATCCAAATCCATAAGATCATTTATCCATGATTTACTTTCATATTGCAGAAATGGTTTAGTAGGTGGGTAGATCGAGAGTTCTTTTAATCTTTTTCCATTAGAGATAATCATGTTTCCAGATCGATAATCAATGAGGGTTGCTACAATAGCTAGCCATGGTCTACCCAATATTATGGGATACCCTGATCACTTCTTTCTTGTTTGGAGGATAAGGAAATCTACTAATTAATCCCAAGTATCTATTATGACTATAACATTTTCTAAATGGAGTAGGATGTTAGTTTTTAGGTTGGCGAGTTCTTCCATTACTTTAGTGACATTGCTACCACTACTTTTCCCTTTCTTTTGTCTTCTATTACTAGCTTGTGTTCAAGAGTAATTTATGTGAAACTCAATTTGTTGATGTCTCATTTCCCATAAGATTTAAGACTTCTCTTATTTCATCATCGAGTTCTCTTAAAAAAATGGTTTTGCTAAGTTCTTCATCCAAATTGCTGCCACATCTTCTATGGACAAATAAAAATCCATCCACATAGTCTTCCAAATTCTCATCATCCATCTCCTTCATTTTGAAGAGCTCATCTTTTCTATCTTAGACTCCACAATAGTCTTGGTATTTATCAAGGAAGGTAGACTCCATTTGATCTCAAGAAGTTATAGAATCTATTATTAAGCCCATGAACCATCGTAAGGTAGATTCATTTAGAGTAGGGGAAAAAGATTCAACTTTTGATTATCTGTTCCATAATCGTATGTTTGACAAAGAACCTTAAATTTGAATAAAATTGATCTGGGTCTTTTGAAGCCTTCCCTCTATAGGTTGGCAAGAATGTAGGTGATATATCATTGATTAGTGGTTCATTCCTTTCGGGAGTTATGGTGATTGCATAGGAAAATGTTTTATTGACTGGTTCATCACCACCAAAAATGTTATCTCCCATAGTGACAATAGGTTCATGAAGAATGGGGGACTTTGGTGACAAGGGAGATCCTTGGTTCAAATGTTCTTCTAGGTTGGACTACAATGGTGTACTAACTGAGGTTTTCTTTATGAACCGACCTAAAGCGTCCCAAGGCCTACTCATAAACTGGTGGATTTAGGATGCGCTTGGTTAAAAACCTTACAAACACCTTAACCTACAAAATTTTGTAGATTTTCCCCAACAACAGTACCAAAAATGATGAGGTTGTCATAGTTCTTTTAATTCATTATCATTTAATTTTATCAATCTAGACATGTCTGGAGTGATTTGCGGCAAGGTTTACTTGATTGGGGGTTGAAGTATGGATATGAGCCTAGGTAAACTGAAAGAACAATGCTGGAATTAAAACTAATCTAATTGCTATAATAAACACACATGATGGAATTGAAACTATTCTAATTGCTGAAATAAACACACATGCTAGAATTGAAACTATTCTAATTACTAAAATAAACACACATGCTGGAATTGAAACTATTCTAATTACTGAAATAAACATATGCTAGAAATGAAACTATTCTATCACACAACTTGAAATAAAGTACTGGAATAAATCACTTAAAAATCAAAACCATTCAACCTTTGCTTCCACAATACAAGTTCAACAAAGTAAACTAGTGTTATTTAACAAAGGTGAATTTTTCAAGAACATAACTCTTTTTGGCATTTCATAATTGAAGAACAACCTGTAGGTATCTAAATATTGAATCACACACACACACACATAAAACACATCAACTAATTCTAACACACATAAAGAAAATAATAAAAATATAAAGGTGTACCAAGAGATCTCCTCTAGTGGGTAAGTGGGCCTAACTTACCAGTAGGAAGGATCCTCCTGTGCTAAAACAACTTCAACATAAATTCCTCTTTATTTGCATTGAATCAAAACCCAAATGACCATGGATACAAGATGAAAATAGGAAAAATCTCCTTTTAGGAAAATAGTAATTCAAACTTAAAACTATAACTAACTCTAAGAATCTACTAGGTTCATACTTATACAATTGAGCCTTTATTCATTGAAATAACTACTATTACTAAATTTTGTTCACACTAAATTTAGTTGGACCTAATTTGTAGTTGTTTCAAAAGGAGTAAAAGAAAACTTTTAAGTTATTGCAATCAGTGAATATTTGATGTCTTGACAAGAGGAAACAATGATCAGTTGTCATGACAATCCAATAGTCCAATCAGGACTGTCAAACCATTATGACAAGTGAATAGCAATGTCAAGAAATCAAACAGTCAATAATAGACAATTGATCTAGCTGATTTTATCTTTCAAAGTTATAAGACAATTTGATTATTCAAGTAATCATATTTCAAGTGTGAAAGAAAGGTATTCATTTGAGCTATCATTTCATATCATATTTGGAACATACATTCAGTTTCAGTTATTCTATCATATCAATTGATTGAAAAAGAAACATACATAAATCAATTGCATAGGGTAAATTAATTGATTATGTTTAAAAGAAATGTTCAAATGTGTCCCACACAAGCCGTGGGAGTGACTAAACTGAGCAATGCAGACATGTGCAAGCTATAGATCTAATGATAAAAGGAAATGGAAAAGAACACATGAGAATATTAAATATCCATCATTGCCTTTTTGTTTGAAGGTTGATGCCTTGTTGATGACTGATCTTCATATCTTCATCTTTAGCTCCAGTCATATCAAGTGAACCTGCAAAAAATTGGGGAAAGTCTATAAGAGCTTCGGATATTTAAGACTATCATATGCTTTTATCAAGAAAACATATCAACTTGCAAACATCATGCAATTCATGAGAAGGAATCAAATCAGACATGTGCAATAAATCAAAACATCATGAGAAAAATCAATCAACTTCATAAGGTATGTTTTTATGCTAACTTGTTTGTTCACTATGCAGGTATAGGAAAAGTAATGTTGCTAATTTGAAGACATTAAACATGTGGAGAAAATGTGGCTCCCACAAGGGTTGAGTCCAGCATGTTTTCCTTTTCTATTCATTTGAAAAGGATATCAGAATGAAAGACAAGATGCATCATTCAAGACAATATCATGCATCATAAAGTCAACTTGTAGAAGAGTGATTCATCATGATCAAGATAGAAAGGAGTAGTTGCTCCTATAAACTATGTTCACTTGGATAATAGTTTGATTAAATCAGATCAGACATATTCAAATTACCTCATTGCAGATCATAAAGGAATCATGGTTCTGAATCAACTTGTCAAATTGTTGAACACAGAAATGCAGTTATGAAAAGGTACTTTTATTTATTTCTACCATCATTGGAGTGCTTTATTGCTGTCATATTTCATGCTACAGACATCTAAATAGGTTAAACTTCATAAGATCAGACCTTAAGAGGTCATATAAACATACAAAATGTAATGGAGGAGCAGATGAATGAACCTTTATTATGACTGTCATAAGTAATCAATGGGCAAACCCAGTTGAAGTACATATTTACATAAGGTAAAAGCTAAAGAGCCCTCACAAGATGATAAACTATCATTAAGATATGTTCATGATAGTATTGCTGTTATGAAACCTTTTAAGGACATACAGTAAAGTAATAATGCCAAATGGAAGTACTAGAACAACAATACCTGACAAGACATGCCTTGTAGTATGTATGAAGTGATAGCTTAAAGGAGGTAGCATAGAAAATATATACATCTAAATGTTCATCTTATAGGTGGAGGTAGGAGAAAAGAGTAAACAAGATACAAAAGACATTTAATGCAGGAAAGGATACATGATATCGAGTTTATGCCATATGATGGTGCACAGAAAGCAAAGAAAGAAGAATACAATTTCAACTTTTGTTAAGATCATATGTCATAGAGAGCTACAACCATAAAGAAAGCTATGGAGTTCAATACAATTTGAGTATTCATGATATATTTCTGACAATAACAGTCATGAAATAGAAAAAATGATCAAGTTAAACTAATAAGAAGAGTGCAAATACATCAAGGTTTTGTTATGTTTTCAAAACTTATAAAGTCTTATGCATATAGAAATATCATGAATAGCTACAAGAGATTCTTCATTGCTCAGAAGTATCAAAGCTTTTTCATATTTTCAAACCCTTGCCATTTTTCTAGCTACAGAGTCAAGAAAAGTATACAGAAGATAAAGATATGCTATGGTTGTTCTAGATAAGGGTCTCTGTGTAAGAAGAAATGAAAACCTTGTTGTAATATTTGAAACCCTCATTTTATTTTTTTACATACAGTGGAGAGAAAAAACTATAGAAATAAATGAAATGCCATGACAGTGATAGAAGGAAGCTTGCAATAGAAACTTAGAAAAACCCTTGCTACAATTTTTGAAATCCTAATGCCATTATTGTATCTATAGGAGAAAAGTATATAAGAGATAAAGATATGCTATGGCCATGACAAAGGAGGCATATCTATGCAAAAGATTGCATTACCCATTTGCAAATGGTAAAAACCCTTGTTTCATTTTTTTCATAAAGTCGAAATGAGTGCTACAGGAGGGAGCTTATGTCGTAGCCATGCCAGAAGTGTTGGCAAGAGACACTGTGTGGCTTCATGAGGGTTGTCATTGATGGCAACAAAGTCCATCCCACACATCCACCGGACATAGTGTCTCTACTAGAAGTCAGATTGAAGAGTATTTTGGTCCGGTGACCAAGAACAGAGCATGCAGCGAGGTCCAACAATTAGGTCTAGATCTCTCAGAGGAAGTATCTCAGTAAAGTGTGGACTTAGGGAAGTCAAGAGGAGTACCATGACTAACATATTCTAGAAATTAAGCCTTCGGTGATGAAAGAATGAAAAGATAGAAGCACTTGAGTATTGGGTTCCTGTTTGGCAGAGTAGACTGAGGAAGACCTAATTGACAGAGCATCAGACCTTAATCCAGATGAGATATTGATGGTGATCAAGCTTCTTGAGTTATCATTCATGATTTTCTGACATAATTGATGACTTCTATAAAAAATTTTTTGATACGCATCACTTGGTAAGCAAAGATTCAGCTGACAGACCGAAGTTTGGGAAGATATTGAGTTTTTCGAATGCTGACCAGAAAGTTGATGAAATCCTTTATGCAGATATATATACCAGATTGATTTCAGTATGAAGGTGTGTATGTGGTATTTTGAAGTGCAAAGAAAACTAGAAAGTAGTGTGGAAGCAGTAATACAGGTCCGGTATGTGACAGAACAACAACACCAAAGAAGAGGAAGAATGAAGTGCAGTAGATCAATGTATTGAACCTAACCGAAACTAAACCTTAGTATATGTGGATGCTTCTCATCAATTCAAGTATCTTGTTACTTTCTTTGTACCTTGTAGACAGTGAGTCTCTTGTAGGTAGTGAGCCTCTTGTGAGCAGTGTGCTCAGGCAGTGAGCCCTATTTGGTAGGTGCCATTTTGTACTTCTATTCTTTTAACAGAGAATACAATCTTGGGTTACTCACCTCATAGTTTTTCCCTTAACAGGGTTTTCCACGTCAAAATCAATGTGTTATGTGTATTGATTTTGTTTCTGCTTTTATGGTTATGGATGCTTATTTGTTTTGATGCTGCACTAGTTATTAAGAAGAACAGAAAGTTAAATTAATCAAGATAACTTATTCACCCCCACTCTCAGTTATCAACAATTGGTATCAGAGCCAAATTCCTCCAAATAGAGCCTAATAGCTTGAGGAAGATCTGGGAATCTCAATGGATATGTATGGTATGAGGGAACAACTTCAGTCTGTCCTAGACGATCTTGAGCAATCTCACTCTTAAGTCAATAACTTGAAGGAAAGACTCAAACAGGTTGATGATTTCATAAATGAACTAAAAGAGAAACTGAGTATCTCTATGAAAAAGAGAAAGGAACTACTTCAACAATTAGCAAGTCAAAATGAAGCCAATGATACTAATGAAGATCTGAATGAGAAGAACAAATTATGTGAGAAGCTATCAAAAGAGGTCATTGTGGTAAGACATGAAATGGAATCAGGAGTTATGAAATTCACCTAGGAAATTGAAGAGAAAAGAAAGACTGAAGATAATCTAAAACAATCTCTCAAGGAGAAGTCAGAAGACTGCCACAAAATGGATAGAATAATTAGGCATTTGGAATCTGATCTTGAAGAAGCTAGAGATAATGAAGAACAACTTGAGAATCAAATTGACACTCCAAAAAGGGATCTTCAAACAACAAATGAATACAAAGAGAAATTCAAGATAAACTCGACTCAGCTTGAAGTTCTTCTTGAAAGCCAAAAGAGGGTAGATGACAAGCAAGGCTTGGGGTATGAGAAAGGTGAAAGCTCTGGATCTGGTCAGAAGAACTCTGGATCAAGAAATCCAAGGAACAGGCCTAGAAGACCTCTAGTAAGGCAACCAAATGCTCAAAGATATCCATCCTTCAATGGATACTGCCACAATTGCAATAACTTTGGTCATAAAGCAAATTAGTGTAGAAGAAGAATGAATCGAACTAATTCATCCTTCTCCAGATAGTGTTTTAATTGCAAAAGGTATGGTCACAAATCTCATGAGTGTAGAAACATGCAAATGAACAATTCATTCAATGGTAGATGCTTTGCATGCAATAGAATTGGACATATGGCTAATCAGTGTAGATCAAGAGGATATCAGTCAAATCTGTAAAGAAATGTTGTTTGGTACAATTGCAATAGATCCAGTCATATTGCCAAATTCTGCAGAAGTAAGAATCAGGATAAAAGGGGTCCGGTGCATCATAATCAAAATCAAGACAAAGGAAAAGGAAAAGTGAATGCGGATGAAATTCAAAGGGAGATGAACAAGATTTGGGTAAAGAGAAGTACAGAAAATGTTGGGGATGGATCTGCACCAGAATCTGGTGCTGATATTCCTTCTGGAAACTAAATAAGATGAGCTCTGGCTCGGGGAGAGTCAAGAAGGAAAACAAATTTCCCCAGCCAGACAATTGGTGCCTAAAATTGGCACAAGGAAAGTTACGGATTAAAAGATACTCAAAGAAACATCTAAAGAAGCCTTGGTAAAGATATGGAAGATCCACAAGAAGATTTGAAGAGTCTAATCTTCCAAGATTGATCCGGTTTAACAGTTTTTCGGTAAAAGCTAAATTTTCACAGTTTGATCTGGTGTAATTCTAAACTGAAACATCCTGATCTACGGATAAAGGGAATGATTCGAGGAAAGCAGATACATTGAAATTATTCACTAAAAATAGCTCTAAGTACATCTCAATGATCCAGAAAAATCTCTCTCATGTTAAGGCAACCAGAATAACTCAAGTTGTGCATTTATTACAAAATGAAATTAGGGTTTGTTTAGAGATAAAAGGGTTCATTTTCTCATCATTTGCACATTTGCATTAGTGAAAAAGATAAGAAGAACTCTGCAAACAAGTTTTCTTCATCTCTCTCAAGGATCAATAGCAGAATTCAAGTCAATCGGTGATCTTTTCGGCTCTTTTTGTGAACCCTAGAGGTGTAAGAAGGTACTTTTCTCTCCTGTAAATCTCTCTCTGAATCTGTTGAAAGATGGCTACTCTGAATGTTGTCAAAATCACTGATAGGCCATGCCCTAAGTTCAAGAAACACCCTTATAAATCTCTAGAAGCAGATCCTTTAGGCGTATTCTCTAGCATTCTGCATGGGGTTTTGCATGTTGAAGACGTTAGGGCATACATTCATGCGAATATTGAGGAATTCGAGGAATCCAAGCTGATGGATATATATCATAAGTAGCTAATAGATGAATCATTTGAACTCAAACCTCAGTACAAAGCCATCCGGGACAAGCATTTTGGATAGTGCATTCATTTCCCCTATTTTACAGAAGATGAATGGGTCTGGTATATTCTGAGCAGAGTGCATGACAACTTCATATGGTTAATGGGGCCATTTAAGATCACAAGGGATGCCATTAGGGCGGTGACCGGATTGCACTCATCCGGTGGGTTACCTACTCTCAAATCAGTCAAAAACCAAACTGTGAGTGAGGCTACCGGATCTAAATTTTATAAAAGAGCAATGACATTTGAGGATATCATAGATCCGGATATCAAGTTTGCCGCCATGATAATTGGCTACAAGATATATCACTCCAGCAGAGAGAATCTTGTATTCGGAACAACAATTTACACTGCTTATGAAATGTTAAGAAAGAATGCTGACTATGATCTTTGTGAGCTCCTTCTAAACCAACTTTTGGAGAATCTACAGAAGATAAAGAATGATAAGAAGAATTCCTCCAAATACGGTGGCTTGATACTTTGTCTTTTCTTCTATTACATGAATGAGCTACCCGGATCTAGTGGTTGGATATGGCAAAATGACAGACCTATTGCCATACAAATTAGGGATTATTTGTATGGGCTTGGTGATGCCAAGGCACAAAAGACAGCACTGTGGGGTTATTTCAAAAACTTCCAAAGCTTGATGCAGGCCAGAGAAAGAATCCCCCAATCATTAGTTAAGAAATACAAGGATACAATGTGCTTTATGGTAGACATTGATCAATGCCTAATGGAGGCAGTGGAGCCAAGGACAGTCTGGATCATGCCAATGGGGTATGAAGTAGATGAGAAAATTGTTGAGCTACATGTTCAACACGTGCTAAGTTAGCCCAAGGACCCTAAGGCAGAAAGGTTTGGAACATTCCAAGAGCTGAGTGTAAAAGTTCATGTTGAACTGAGACAACCTAAAATTAAAAGAAAAGTGAGAAGAGAAGTGGAAGAATTTGCCAAGAGACATGGAATTTCAAAGGAGGCAATTGATGCCAATAGAGAGAAGATGGAAAGGATAGAGAAAGAGAAACAAGATGCAGAAAAAGAAAGTGCTCTGGTGTAAGCCCCCTCTCAGACCAGATCCTCCAAAAGCTCTGCACCTACCACCTCCAAGAGCCAAAAAGCATCAAAATTGGAAGCCTAGACATCCGGAAAGGTAGAGACAAGAACAAAGAAAAAGGCAACAAGATCCTATACAATTCTCAAGGATGATGAAGAGACTGAGTCAGACGAGAAGGTTAAGAAAATGAAGAAGAAGAAGAAAGTATCCGGTGAATCCTCTACCAGTCAAGACAAGGAAGAAGAGGCAGAAGAATTTGTTGAAAGACCTACACTCTACATTGGTGATATCATCAAATCAGTTACTTTGGATGGCAACCTGCAACCAATGGTTGAATTTTTTGATGAATATAGTGAAGCTGACCAGAAGATATTGCAAGATGCCACAGTCAGGTATCTAAACATCTACAACAAAGCATTCATTGAAATTATATCTCTGATTCCCAAAAGCTTAGAGAAGGAACTTGAAATAAGAAAGAACAATGCCTAAGCAAAAGACCTAGAAATATGGGAGCAGATTGCTATTCAGCTCTATCCATCCTTTACCCCTAAACAAATGAACATTATCTTCAAGGATTGCAAGGATGAGTTCTAGAGTAAAGCCAGAATGAATAAGCTTATGCTCGGAGAGACTAATCAGGTGGCTAAAGAGACTGAAGAGATCCTCCGGAATGCCTATAAAAGATTCAATATTCCTGTTATAGAGGACTTAGGTGATGAACCCTCTGTCATGAATGACAAAGGAGAATCTACTGAGACAGTTGCAGAAGAGACAAAGGAAGGTGAGGAGAAAACTAAGGATCTAGATTCCTCTGCTCCGGAAGAGGAAGTCCATAAAGAAGCAAACATCTCTCCTCCAATTTCCCCAGTAGACTCCGGATCTAAAGGAGAAGAAAGAATAGAAGAGAAAATTAGTCAAGAAGAAGAGGTGAAGGGAAGAGAAGAAGGTCAAATAGAGAAGACCACAAGTGACAGTGCTGAGACTGCAGAAGGGAAAAAAACTCTGTCTCTAGCAAGAGACACTACAGAAGCAGTCAAAGACTTCTTGACAAAAGAAATGATGGAATTAGATGAACTGGAGCTACTTCAAGGACCATTCAATTTTGATTCCCTCTCCCTAGTTCAGACTATGAAGATAGCATCCTTTGCCCATGCAAAGGCAAAAGAAAACTTTTGAAGTCTCACATGGAAGACTGTGAGCTAATAGAGATTACATCCGGTGTATTAGATAAAATCATGCCATCCTTCCAGAAGGATCTTTCGGCCTCTTCATCTGGTAACTTAAAATCTCTTGTTAATTCAATTAGCACACATTTTGATTCTTTGGAGAAGTTAGCTGAAGATAAAGTCCAGAAAGAGTTTTTGGGAAAGAGATTCTCTGAAGTACAAGGGCTAATAACAAATGATAGGAGAAATATGGATATTGAGATAAAGATCTTAGAAAATGCTCTTAAAGATGACAAAGAAATATATAATTTTTTTTTATCCTAGTCCAAAGTGACAATGGATATTGAGAAGAAAGTGAAAGAATAAGAGGATAAACTGTCAAGTTTATCCCAGAATTTTGATCCTCTTACCTCCTCCATAATAAATCAAGAGTGTCAGACTATTGCAGTCATAAATGAAATAAAGAAGCTTGAGAAGGAGAAGAAAAATAGAATAATCAAGCTAAGTGAACTTAGAGGGATAATTATCCCTAAGTTAGAGGCCATGCATGAGGCCCTAACTAATGCTCAGACCACAACCTGGACTAGTGATTCGACAGATCTAAAGAGGGAAGACACTTTTGCATTCCTGTTGAGTGGTCACATCTCAATTTTGGATAAGATGAAGCAGAGTTGGGCAACAGAATTTTTCCAGTTGAAGACAACTTTTGTAGATATACTTCAGTAAATGTAAGTATACTATGTATATATATATTTATGTGGCCAAGTATAGATTATTTTTGGAAATTTTGGTATGCGGATTCTACCCTTTGCCATTGATGTCAAAGGGGGAGTGAGGAGCAGTGAAAAATGTGGAATATAGCTAAGGGGGAGCTCTGTTAAAGTGTACATTAGAACAGAGCATCAGCCAAGGGGGAGTGCAGTGTGACACTTAGTCATTTTTCACTAAGTGTTGCCATCAATGCTAAAGAGGGAGATTGTTGGCAAGAGACACTGTGTGGATTCATGAGGGTTGTCATTGATGGCAACAAAGTCCATCCCACACATCCACAGGACATGGTGTGTCTCTACCAGAAGTCAGATTGAAGAGTATTTTGGTCCAGTGACCAAGAACAGAGCATGCAGCGAGGTCTGACAATCAGGTCCGGATCTCTCAAAGGAAGTATATCAATAAAGTACGGACTTAGGGAAGTCAAGAGGAGTACCATGACTAACATATTCCAGAGATTGAGCCTCCAGTGATAAAAGAGTGAAAAGATATAAGCACCTAAGTATTGGGTTCCTGTTTGGCAGAGTAGACTGAGGAAGACCTGACCGACAGAGCATCAGACCTTAATCCAAATGAGATATTGATGGTGATCAAGCTTCTTGAGGTATCATTCATGATTGGACGACATGATTGATGACTTCTATAAGCATCTTTTTGATACACATCACTTGGTAAGCAAAGATTCAGCTGACAGATCGAAGTTTGGGAAGATATTGAGTATTCCAGATGTCGACCAGAAAGTTGATGAAATCCTTTGTGTGGATATATATACCAGATTGATTTTGGTATGAAGGTGTGTGTGTGGTATTGTGAAGTGTGAAGAAAAGAAGAAAGTAATGTGGAAGCAGTAATACAGGTCCGGTATGTGACAGAACATCAGTACCAAAGAAGAGGAAGAATGAAGTGCAGTAGATCGGTGTATTTAACCTAACCGAAACTTAACCTTAGCATATGTGGATGCTTCTCATCAGTTCAAGTATCTTGTTACTTTCTTTGTACCTTGTAGACAGTGAGTCTCTTGTAGGCAGTGAACCTCTTGTGAGCAGTGTGCTCAGGCAGTGAGCCCTATTTGGTAGGTGCCATTTTGTACTTCTATTCTTTTAACAGAGAATACAATCTTGGGTTAGTCACCCCATGGTTTTTCCCTTAACAGGGTTTTCCACGTCAAAATCACTGTGTTATGTGTATTGATTTTGCTTCTGCTTTTATGGTTATGGATGCTTATTTGTTTTGATGTTGCACTAGTTATTAAGAAGAACAGAAAGTTAAATTAATCAAGATAACTGATTCACCCCCCCTCTCAATTATCAACAAGAAGATTTTTTTTTGTGCAAAAAGGATAAACCCTCATTAGTTTTTTCAAACCCTTGTGAAAGTTTTGCATCTGTAGATTAAAGATGGTGAGAATAATGCATAAAATGTCATGACCATATCATAGAAGTAATATTTTCTCAAAAGTAGAGATACCCATATCACTTTCTCAAGAAACCCTTATCTTTTTTCCAGTCACAGTGAAAAGAGATAAGACTCAAGAAAGCAAGAAGAACCAAGAGACTCACCTCATGTTTTGTAGGAGAAAGAGGATATCATGGCCGCGACCTCTTTTTGAAACCCTTAGGATACAAGTTACAAATTGCAGGGAAAGATTCATAGAACAAGAGAAAGATTGTTAAGAATTGCACAATAATTCATAGTCATCATGGCCGCGACCATTCAAAGTGAGAACAACTATAGAAGATACATGAAATACCAGTATACACCCAAAACAAATCCTCACCTTCTTTTCTACACTCAAAATGCCAAAGTTTTGACCAAAGAAGACCATATGAGGAGTGAGAAAACCAGAGGAATATGCTAGAGAAAGCTTGAGTTGAAACCCTAGGTTAGCTGAATGATTAAAATTGTAGAGCTAAAACAATGAAGAACACAAAATGAAGAATGAGATAAATTTTAGGGTTATCTTTTGTTTTTTGTTCGATGGTTTGTTGTTTCTTTTGTCATTTTTTGACTTTACAAAATACAAAAAACATTATCGTATCCAAACACCGGGGGTCAAGACTTCAATCTTGAAGATTCCTAGTGATCATGAATTGGAGAGGCCGACAACACATAACATTGTTTGCATTTGATTTTAAAGTCAATGGTCGACATCATCAAGAGGAAAGGCATATGCTTTATAAACTTTTTCAAATCTTTTATTTCCTACATGGTCGACATTACCTCATGTGAAACTCCTGTATAGTTGAAGTTACCTTTGTGTTTTTTGCAACATGGTAAAAGATCTCAAGGATTCCTTGTTATCATGAATAATGATCTATGGTCAAAGGTTCTTCACACATTATGCATTTTTAATGCATTTAAAAAGTCAAAGATAAAACATGCAAGGAGAGTGCATTGTTTACAACATGATTGAAGACAAAGATGAGGTGGTAGTTAGCATGGACAAAGTAAATTATTTGTAATGTGTGTAAGAACAAAGTGATGCATACAAGACAAAGATAAAAATGGGTGACAAAGTATATAAGTAATGCATTATGGAATGGAGGGTGGCAGATATATGAACAAATGCATGAATGAAGACCAAATGCATTTTTTGCATGATAAAGAAATGACAAGGAAGGTAAGGGTATTTTTACAGAGTGATATACCTTGGAAGGCAAGGAGTATATATTTTTTGCCTCAATGTTTTGTGATGATATTTTTCCTCCTTTGAAATGTAATGGAGCGATAAGGGTGAAATTTTTGCCTTAATGCATGTGAAATGCAACTAGGAAGTTTTCTTGCATGGAGACATAAGGAGATCTTTTCTTTCTCTTAAGTCCTATTTTTGCATCAAATCATGCAAATTGAGCAAATTAGGTAAGTGTAATTGGAGAGATAAGGTGTTTATTTTCTTTCATCTATCATGCATAACTTTACAATTGAAATCAATGTAATTAAATAATAAAGTAATATTCTACAAATTACTTTATTATTTTTCACAAGTTGTAAATTCATAGACAATTGAACAAAATGTAACTAATAGTAAAGTAATTATCACTTAATTACTTTATTATTTACTCACATCAATTTTGCAATGCAAAATCATGCAAAATAGATGAGTTGAGTCAACTGAGGTTATTTAGAGACTTTTACATGATTTGGAGGGATTTTTGAGGAGTTTTGGCCAACTTCTTGGTCAAACATATGGAGAGGATCAATTTGGAGCTATTTTTACTCAATTTGTGACAGTTTGGACCCTTATTTTTAGGGATTTCTTGGTTTGCTCGTGGATCACTTTTGAGGGCTTATTTTTAGAGGCAGTTAGTTGCAGTTCTATTTTTCATGCCTCTTGGAGAGAGCAAGCTATATATTTTAAAGCAAAACTTAGTTTTTGCTAGTTCTTGCATTCTTTTCTCTTTTACATATTGAGAGAAAGAAGGTTTTGTAACGCATTTATCGAGTTCTTGCCTTTTTGCTCTTTACACTTTGAGGGAGAAAGAGGTTTTGTAACTCATTGATTACAGATTTTATAGAGATAACAGCAAGTTACAGGATTCATTTTCTTGTCTTTTATGCAATATTTTCCTTTATTTTTCATTGGAATCAAGTGTTTGCCTTTCCATTAATGCTACTTGTATGGGTGATTTGATGAAATTTTATTGTGTTTAAAATATCAAAACCTTTAAAATTATTGTCTCATTCTTACTTTCAAGTGTTAACCATAGTGATTCACAGGTCTTAGGTTGTGTTACTAAAATCTTTTTTCTTTCATGTTGTGAAAAATCCCTTTTCCTTCATAAAGAAGATAATTTCCAACCTTAGAAACATTTTTGTGATCCTTTTTGCCAAAACTAGATTATGTAGATAAGATTTATGAGATCTATCGTGAGTCAAATTTGCAAGTTTTCCATCATTATTAGGTGCATCACCAACTTTTACAGTTTTTATTACCTTTATAAAATCCTTTTTACCCTTTTCCAAACCAAAAGTCATAGATTCAAACTAAATATTTTAAGGGAACCAGCCCATAATTTGGAGATTCAAACTTAATATAGGTCACCCATAGCCTAAGTTTGTCCCCATGTTTCAAAGGATTACAGAGTTTCACAACTTTGCATAAGGGTGCAATCCTCATCGACAACAACTACACTAAACTTAGCTATAGCAAAACTTGGACTTAACCAGTCACTTATTCATATCTTCTAAAGTTTCTTTAATTTGAAGCTTCAGGTAAGATTTTGAATCAAGCATGATTGACAACAATTAGACAAGTTTTAGATGGAGCGATCTTGAACTGGGAAGTCACTTTGTCAAGGAATTGTAGCACTAGAATGGATAGCTAGAATTGTCTGCATGATTCATCATTGGGGTTCAAAATAAGCCTAGATTTTGCTTTAATAATCATTGACTCAAGGGGAGGATGATTCCTTTGCAATGTTGTAGGAATCCAGAGCCATCTAGACTTTGGGATCTTCATTAGAAGGGCTGCTCTTGAGTGGTCTGGAGGCTTTTTGAAATCTCTGTGTTGTAATCCTTATGAAATCAACATATAACTTTGACAAGAACTCATTAT
This sequence comes from Cunninghamia lanceolata, assembly GCA_027924645.1. Classification (NCBI taxonomy): domain Eukaryota; kingdom Viridiplantae; phylum Streptophyta; class Pinopsida; order Cupressales; family Cupressaceae; genus Cunninghamia; species Cunninghamia lanceolata. The sequence continues at coordinate 1,289,501 of BSBN01000206.1, read as the reverse complement.
AACATGAGCTTTAAAGTAGAATTCATAGTAACTGTCAAAAGATTTTATCTAAAATAAATAAAGACTAAGCATGCATATCCATTCATTCAAAAGATAATTATAATCATAATAATGTTGTATATATATGCCATAACACAATATCAAGATTTTTGGAAAGACTTATGCAGAAATTAAAATAGTCACTGATTTGCCTCATCACCACCATCTTATTCATCTGGTCCCAACACCTTCATCCATGGTGGTTCTCTCATAGGAAAGGAAAAACCTTACTCCACCACCCATCCTCCTCCTAATAATGGACTCATGTCTTGTTTCTATAGACACTTGAAATTTTCCACCTCTTAACATCACCTAGGCATCCCCTTGTCGACATCATCTTGTGTCACTTTGCAACACATTTGTCCTAGAAACCTTCATGTCTCTTCATCATCCAATTTAATTAATTTAATCCATTTGCCCATCATGAGTCATATTTATTTAATTAAATTAATTCAATCCATCACCTAGATTAATTAAATAAATCATATTTATTTAATTAATTAATCCATGTCATCCCTTTAGCCAAATTAATCAAATAAATTTATTTATTTAGTTAATTTTATCCTCTCATATCACATGTCTCTAATAATTAATTAAATAAATTTTTATTTAATTAATTATTGTCCACTTGTCCTCATCCTCGTTCACTTGAAACAATCAATAATGAGAGGCACAAAAGTCAATCTAGCTTTGCATCTCAACCATCCAATTCAAAACTACACCTCTCAATCCCAACTATTCACATAAGGATATGCCCTATCCTCAACCTCTTAATCCTAGCCATTCATCCTTGTTGGCAAGAGACACTATATGGATTCATGGTTGTTGTCATTGATGGCAACAAAGGTCATCCCACATATCCGCAAGTCATGATATGTCTCTACCGGAAGTCAGATTAAAGATTGTTGTGGTCCGGTGTGGTCCGGTGAACAAGAACAGAGCATGTGGCAAGGTTCGACAGATTGGTCCGGATCTCTCAGAGGAAGTGTCTTGGTACAGTGCGGATTTGGGGAAGTCAAGAGGACTATCTTGAGTGGTATATACCAAGGATTTAGCCTCCGGAGATGGACAAGGAAAAAGATATGAATAGTTGAGTACCGGATTCCTGAGAGACAGTGAAAACAGAGGAAGAACTGACTGGCAGAGTATCAGACTGCTTTCCGGATGTGTTACTGTTGATGACAGAGGTTGTGAAGGCATGAATCATGTTTGGCCGACATGATTAATGATATCTACAAGTATATGCTTGATCCACATTGCTTGGTGAGGAAGGATTCAGCCGACAGAACAAAAGTTTGTAAGAAACTAGACTGTTCCGGATGCCGACTAGAAAGGTGATGAAATTACTTGTGCGGATATATATAGAGGATGGATTTAGTTGTGAAGTGTGTGAATGTGTGAAGGTATATGCGAACAAGTCCAGAGCAGAGCAGAAGTAGCAAGAAAGATCCAGTATGTGAAAGGATAACAGAATAAAGAACAGAGGAAAGATGAAGTGCAGCAGATCAGTGTACTGAGCCTAACCGGAACTGAACTCCAGCATATGCAGATGCTTCCAATCAGTTCAAGACTGTGATTCTTATCACTTTGTAGACAGTGTGTCTTCTTGTAGGCAGTGAGCCTCTTGTGAGCAGTGTGCTCGGGCAGTGAGCCCTAATTGGCAAGTGCCATTTTGTAATTTCCTATTCTTCTAACAGAGAACAATTTTTGGGTTAATCACCCCGTGGTTTTCTCCCTTAACAGGGTTTCCACGTCAAAAATACTGTGTCATGTGTTTCTTATTTCATAGTAATGTTTTCTGTGTTTGATTTAATGCTGCATTAATTAATAAGGAAGTTCAGATAGAGAAATATTGGGATAACTGATTCACCCCCCCCCTCTCAGTTATCAACAATCCTATCACTCAATAATCTATAAATCAACCCTCAATTAAGCTATTATCATCTCTCCATGTTATGCAAAGTTATGCTACTCGAATGAGCAATCAACATATCTAAATAATCAATCATTATCAAGAGCATATCTAGTGGAGCTAGGGTACACTCCATTGTTTCTCTATTAGAGGAACAAGGTGATGTGATGTAAAGGCCTTGCATATTTGCATTATCTTTCTATTGCATTTTCCTCTTATCATTTTCTTGTTTTCATTTTGGCATGCCTGGTTGGACCCATGTCCCTTTATCTAGCTTATTTTTACAGGTTTTGTGAGCTTTTTGTTGTAGGTTTAAGCTCTTTTTTGGATAGATCTTGGGTGTGACCTGTTGCGGGAAGAATCCTAGTGTAAAACATACCTACCTATTACGTCCAAGAGGCTCAAAAACCCTAGGAAGCATATAAAATTAACCATTTTTTGTCACTGAGAATTTTTTGTATTGACCCCTTATTTGTAGATCTGTACTGTATGGAACCATACAGATCCATATGGCTCTACGGTGTAGGCATAGTCGCAGTTGGCTAGGTCGCAGGTCAGTATTTATCCACCATTTAAAGGTTGTATCCATAGGCCAGGTTTTATATTTTTGGTGAATCCACATGTTTATATTTTTGTTCATTGGTTTTCCTCACCGCACATGAGGTTTTATATTTCTAGTTAATCTATGAGTTTATAATTTTGTTTGCTAGTTTTCCTTGTAGGTCTTTAGGCTTGCCTACAGGTCTAAACCCACCAATCCAAACCTCGGGTCTAGTGGGAACTATGGGCTAGCCCCCCATGGGACCACCTGTTAGGGGCCCCGACTACCAACCCCTTCATCTCTGGCCCTTGCTCACTTGTGTGACTAGGGCCACACACTCCCTTTCTCCCGCCAACTTTAGATCCCCTTTGACTAATGACATGGTCTTATTGGTGACCATATGCTCCTGTGCGGACCCCTCAGCCTTCCCTTCTTAGACCCTTGGTCATAATAGCAACTAGGGTCTAGCATCCTACCTTAACCACTAGCATAAACTATTAGCACCAACACCACATGTGACCACTATGCCATTGAGCTTTAGCAGTTAGTGTAAAATTCTAGCCAACCCCCTTCTCTCATTTTCTCTAAAATAGGCCTTTTTCAATTTTGCCTCATTTCTAGATCTAACCCAGATTCTTAGGTATAATCATTTGAAGTTCATGTTTGCTTTCAAACTTTAATCGCTTATAACTTTTGCAAATCATATCAAAATTTGATGAATTTTTTTTAGATTGCATAGAATTTTGCAAGCAATTTGATCATATCATCTAATCTACTGTATCTTATCATCTAATCCTTGATTTCTCAGGTTTAACCATTTTTACCTAACACACTTGTTTTATAATATTCCGCTTGTCAAAGGCTAAATCTATCAAACTACTAACAAGTTTGCTATAGGATTCACTGGTCAAATACATATCATTTTAAATCTTATGTTTTCTTTGTTTGGTGGGCTTTATTGTGACTTGAGGTGTGTGTATGATCTTCCCTTGCACTTAATGTGATTTTGGGGATCAAAAGCATCCTCTAGTCACTTTCATTTTCATAATACACATCATTTTCTAAGGTTAATTTAATCTTGCTTGTGTGGATCAAGTGTGTGTGTGTGTGTGCCCTCTCCTTACACCTAGTGTGATCTTGGGGATCAAAAACACCTCTTGTTACACTTTTTTCACCTAAGGTGTGTTAGTGTGTGTATGCTCTCTCCTTATGCTTTGTGCAATCTTGAAGATTAAAAACACCTAACATCTAAATTTCCCATTAGGAGGCTTACTTGGGGATTTCATCACCCCAAGGGATGACCTCAACCACATGTTCTGGTGGGGTATATCAAAGGGGGGAGAATGAAATTGTACCTCAATCTAGTTACGTCATCATTGGCACAACCTTGGGGCCCTAGGTGATTCTAGACACAAGGTGAAGAGATTGTTTGAGCTCTTTCTTTGGTCTCATGCCTTCAATAGACTAGTGCTCATAGATTGGACTCCATGTACCTTGTGTATTTAAGGGGGTGCTCCTAGAGAGCTTGTTCATCCTAGCTTAATACTTTTTGACCGATCTTCTAGTGTGGTGCAAGGGTCAGAATCAACCCTAAAGTTACTCACCATGTACCTCCTTGAGTTGAGATAGAAGGTTTCTTTGGGAAAGGTGTTGAGGCCTCCAAGGAATGGGATAGGGTAAGCATCGCTAATCGCTCCCTAGCTATTCATTCTTAAAAGGTATTGAGTGTGGGGCCATACTAGGAGTCAAACCTACTTGAATAATCTAGGGTGTTGTTGTGTTTTATGTGTGTGTTCATTTCCTATACAATTCCCTAATCCAAATCCATTGCACACTTATGCATGTATGTGTGAAACCTATTGTTTGTAAAGTTTCTCAAGGTCAAGCTTCAAGCCATCCATAATAATCTTATAATCATTCATCTTCATCCTCATCCTAATCTAATCCAACTTCATCCTAATCATTACTAGTCATCCTAATCATCTTATCAACTTATCCCCATCATCCTAATCATCCAATCCAATCTACTTCATTCCCAATCATCCTAATCACCCCAACCACATCATCCCAATTTATCCCCAATCCAATCTTAATCCATCATTTAGGACCCCATTCCTAATTAACTTGCTTAATCCAATCAAGGTCCTAACCCAAATCCATTATATCCACCTAATCCACTTCCTAATTATAATAATCATCTTAATCATAATCTGATCATTGAGCCAAATCCAATCTATCACCATCCTAATCAACTGTCCTAATCCAATATCATCATCCATCCTTATCCTAATCTAACCCCATCCCTTATCCATCATAACCTAATTTCATCATTCACCTTTGTCCTAATCATCCATTATCATCATTAATCCACATCATAATCCACTTATCATCCTTAATCCAATCCTTCATCATCATCTTAATCCAATCCATATATTGACCAAATCCCATTTCAACTAAATCCTAAAGTAATCCACTTATCCCTCATCCAAAGGCAATCACCCATTATCCAAATATTCACTTCAATCAAGCATCCAATCCTCCATCCTTAATCAACAATCATCCTTTGCAAATCATAATTTGGTTAAGGACTTAGCATCCTTCAACCCCATCCAATTTCATCCAAATCATAATCCTAATCCATCCAAATAATCATCAAAATCCTTCACCCAAGCATCCTAGCCCTCATCCACAATCATCCATTTAAAATCCAATCATAAATCAAGACCCTAATTTGATCTCTTTATCCTTAATCCAAACTTTCTTAAGAACATAAGTCTATCTTAAGTATAGTTATCAAATCCCATCAATTGCAACTTAAGAATGTTAGTCTATCTTAACTAGAAATCAAATCAATCCAATCAACCTTCTTGCTTAAGAACATCAGGCTATCTTAAGTATAGATAATCATCCTATATCAAATTGAATCATTTTAAGCTCTTAACATTTGATCCCCAATCATCGATCATCCTAGATAATCAAACCCCATCTGAATCAAATCTAAATCCCCATCCAAGTCTAATCCTGATCCAACATCTACAAACATCATGAGTTGGTTTGACAAATTTATCCAACTTATCCATACCTCAAAGTTATCCAACCTTCACCTATTCATATATCTCACCCTAACCCACTTACCAAGTCAATCCCATAACCTCATACCCATCTACCATATCTTCATCCATGCCACCTCAACAAACTATATCCAATCTCAACCCATCAATTTGTTCAATCCCTTCAACGCCATGTTCCTCCAACCCTCCATCAAAGGAGCCTATTGACATAGCCTTACAAAAATTGGGCCAAGTGAACTTGATTGAAATTCCTATGACAAGACCATATGATGAAAACCAATTCATTCCCTCTTGGTTTAAAGAATGTGAATATTGTGAATACCATAGAGCAAAAGGCCATAAAACATAAGAAGTGCATCCAATAGCTCCTCGACCATCGTGAGATTTTGATTGATGATCCCTTTGCCAATTCCTCCTTATCCTTTTTGGATGTTACCCAAATACTATTAGAGAACTAAACCCCACCATGCAACCCCACACCTATTCTTGAGCCTAACAAAGAGATTCCTAGTAATATGTGTACCACTCCAATACCATCATCTAGTCCAATGCCTATTAAGCCTATCGAAGAACCTCTTACCATAATTTCAAGTGAAATTCCATCATGCACCCATGTTGTCAAACATCTAGAGTCTATCATGCCTATCCAAGCCACCTCCACTCCTATCCAAACCCAAGAGATATTTCAAGAATTAAATCCAAAGCATGATCAACCATGTCCCCAACCAAATCAAGATCAAAGCCTCCCAATTCACCCTATCCAAGCTCAATATCATATTATTCACATTAATACTCTATATTATCAAGATATTATCTATGATTAAAATCCCATCTATGATCCCACAATCACTCATGCACAAGAAATCCACACTAATCTTATCTATCTGACAACATCCACTTCTCATGATGAGACACTTGGTCCCCAAGAAAACATAGATAATCAAAGAAATAACTTGGATCCTATTACACCACATCTTAATGAACATAGTGTCAATCAAGATCCAAGTATCACAATTCATCCCTTTCTCAATCTTGTGCCATCTCCTATTCATCCCCCCATCATCTCCTAATGATCCCACACCATCTCCTAGCAACCCCATCCCAAATCCATCATCCTATCATCTTGGTCACAGTACCTTCATCCATGGTGGTTCTCTCATAGGAGAGGAACAAACTTTATCCACCACCCATCCTCCCCCATCTAATAATGTACTCGCGTCTTATTTCCAAAACAACAAACATCCCATTCCACATCGCATGCTCAAACACATGAATTATCAAGGAAAAGGTTTAGGCCTCCTTGAACAAGGTATCTTGGAGTCCATCCATTTCTAAATCCATCCATGCTTGCATGGCCTTGGCTACATATCCCAAGGACAACAATCCAAACATGTTGGTACCACCCACACATCTCATAAGGATTCTTCTTCCAATATCGAGCTAGGTGCCCCTCATCGCACCTCCAAGTGATATGCTACCATCCCTCCTGCATCATCATAAAAATTCGTAGGGCATGTGATCATACAACTCCCTAAATCCACTCTTCCTCCACTCCTCCCAACTCCTAATATCCCCATCCTCAAATCCCCTTATCTCTTCATCCACAAGTCCACTAATTCCTCCATCCACACATCCCACTCCCTTAAATCCCCTAAAATCCCTAATCATGATCAACAAATGCACACATCACCTAAACATGAAGCTATCACAAAATCCGTGGGATCCCAAAACAATCATTTGGATGCCTCCTTACATAAAGTGAACAATACACAAAAGCCTCAAGATTACCATGTCGTACGACAGCGATACACAAAATCTAAGCTAAATCAAACATCCAAAAGGCTACAATCACCCACAGCCTCAAAAGAAAAAAATGGTAAGGGTACCCAATCAAAAAGAAGTCAATCCAAATGGAGCATCCAAAGTCCACTCCATCCAAAAATCTTGCACCCAATTAAAAAATCCTAAGAATAGGTCCTTAAATCCCCAAATCAACACTCACAAAATCCCCCATCCTGATCCCATAATCAAAAATCCCCATTACTCCCCACTCCCCATCACAAATATAAGCTTCAAAATCCATTACGGTGTGTGCAATTGTTGGTCTTGGTTCCCCTCCACCCCATGACATTCCCTCATACCTCCATCCCCCCATCTTACATCCCCTATCTTGCATATCTCCCCCATCACACTTGTATGATCCTTACTTTTGCGTAAGTCCACCCATCCCCCTATCAATCCATAATCCACTATCCCCCATCTATCTCATGCAACCATCTACCAACATCCATGCACATAATACTACTTGACATGGTCCATGTGCAACATACATCTATAATGGGACACTATCACCTTTCTATGGAAACAAATGCTTGTGTCCCCATCTTCCTCCAAATCCTTTTCTCCATCCAAATCCACTTATCACATCCCAATATCTTGCAAAATGAAAAATTTAAAAAAAAAAAGAAAAAATAAAAAAATCAAAATAGTAAAGAGAAAAAATCCATCCAATGGTGAAAACCATTTCATGGTGCCTTGGATAAGTACTATGATGAAAACCCATTCATGGGTGTCATGTGTAGATTGCTTATCTATGTACCTTAAACTTGGTGGCAAGTTGTCTCATATATCCCATCCTATCAATTCCCTACTATCCTACCATCTTCATCCATTATATCTGCATACCTATCCTATTGAATCACCCTATCCTCCCTTCCTTCTTTTGATCTTCATAAGGATATGGGAAAAATTTTGAAAATTGCTTTGGATATCCCTTGATATACCCAATCTTTTCCAACCAATCCGACACCCTTATCCTTGAATGCATGACAATGCTTAGTCTTAAGCATACTACCTAGATTGGGGCATCTTATTATTGTGTGACTTAGTCCTTGGAGATCACATCCTTGAACCCCACCATCCATCCATCTGATGAAGGGGGTAAATCATAAAACACATAACAACAAAAATTACACAGAGAAAATATAATATTCTTTTATTGATTTTGACAACTCATTACATTACAGAAGCTCAAATACAATCAGAGGATGAATTCTCCACAGGCTACAACACATTAAAAACTTCTTATCTCAAGACTCTAGAATCTTCTGCCTTCTGTAACCCCAAATCTGCTAGGGTTTTTATTTTCCCACCTATTCTTGACTCTACACTTTCCCCCTTATCTCTACTACTACCAAGGGTTCCCAAAAATGGTCATACATAGCCTTTTTTCGTGGCCTCCAGCTAAATTTCAAATTTTGCATCTCCCTCCAAAAATAGGTCAACTTTCGAGAGCCATAACTTTTGATCTGTGTGTCTGATTGACGAACGGTTTTAAGAGGCAGAAATCTCTCAGAGTGCTCTATGCACTAAGAATTTTCTTTTTTGATTCTATCTATTTTCGGGGCTATACAGGGAAGTTTAATGCCTCAAACCTGAATTTGAATACTTTTCAAGGGTTTTTCGGGAAACAAAAACTTTAATATCTTTCAGCCTACAAATGATCTTTTCCTGACTCCTTCACCAAAGTTCTTATTTTTCATTTACGAAGATTCGTATAAATGTTCACTTCCATATGTGCCCAATTGTAAACTTTCCAAAAATAACATTTAGCTATTTTTAGCAGTTTGGAAAAATTGAAGGTTCTACATCATTATTCAAGAGATTATGGAACCAGAAATACTAATTTTAAAAATAAATGAAAACAACATCAACTATTTTAAATCACCATCTTTTTTTGGGTGATTCAAGATTGCGCTTACACCACTAGATGCTCCTGCATCAGACACCCAGGATAATTTTGAGAAGTGACCTTGTCACATCTCATGTGTTTGAGGAACACCCCAAACGGTCCACTTCTACCTTAGATAACCAGGAAGAATCTTCAATAGGCCTTCCTTTCCACTTCACTAGATATTCTTCATATTGCCTATTATGAGTACTCCTTCCCACACGGTTATCCAAGATCTCTTCTATCTCCTCCTTTGTAGTAGATGCCAGAATACTCCATTGTTCTTCTGTTGGTCCATCCTCTGTTCCACCCTCATGATATTATGTTAAATCAGAAATGTTGAACATAGGTGAAATGTTAATCCCAATCAGTAGCTCTACCTCATATGCATTCCCTGAATCATGCTTCTTCTGAATTCTACATGGTCCAAATTTCTTCATTTTCAACTTATTATATGTTCCAACTGGAAACCTCTCTTTTCTCAAGTGAACCATGACTTCATCTCCTACTTGAAATTCCTTATATTTTCTCTTCTAATTTGCCTTAGCCTTGTACTAAATATTCATCTTATTGATGTGCTTTCTCACTTCTTCATGCAAATTCTTTAGGTGTTCTGCAAAGTCTTCAACTTTGGCACTTGTCTTTTCTCCATTGTCCAGCTTCCTTAACTCTAAAGCATTTCTTGGACTACTCCCATATACAATCTAGAATGGTGATTTACCTCTACTCCTATTGACAAAATTGTTGTAAGAAAATGCTGCCTGTGGTAAAATAAAATCCCATCCATTGGGCTTATCTCCTACTAAGCATCGTAGTAGGTTACCCAAACTCCTATTCACTACCTATCCATTAGTCTGTGGATGGTGTGCAGAACTAAACTTCAAATATGTCTTCAACTTCTTCCACAACGTCCTCCAAAAATAACCAAGAAACTTGGTATCTTGATTTGAAACTATGATCTTAGGTAGACCATGTAATCACACCACCTCCCTGAAAAATAACTCTGCAATATGAACATTATTAGTCTTCTTGAAAGGAATAAAATGTGTCATCTTCAAGAATCTATCGGCCACCACCACAAAAATGGAATCATGTCCTCTCTATGTCCTTAGTAAATCAAGAACAAAATCCATACTAATATCATCCCGTGGCTTCTCTGGTACAGGTAGTGGCTGATATAGCCCTATATTCTAACTTGTTCCTTTTTCCATATGACACACTCTACAACTCTGCACAAATTTCCTCACATCTTGCTGCAACTATGGCTAATCCCCCACTATGCTTCTCCTTAATCAGGTTCTCTCTCATGGAACTCCTTAGAATACACAATTGGCTTCCTCTAAACAACATGTCATCTTGGATTATGAAATCCAACCATTTTGTCCTGTCCAAAGTAACAGGTTCCAAACAAGCTTTCCAAGCCTCTGCAAAATTTGGATATTCAGGATACAAACTTTTGAGCTCATCGAACCCAACAACATCTATCTTCTTTTCTATCAACAAATTTTGCCTTCTGCTCAAGGCATCTGCAACTCTGTTGGACTTCCCACTCCTGTGCTTTAAAACAAAAGTATAGCTTTGCAAAAACTCAAACCATTTTAAGTGCCTTTGATTTAACTTTTCTTGACTATTAAGATATTGCAAAGCCTGATGATCAGTATATAAAACACTCTTTTGGCAACAAATAATGTCTCCATTTCTTCAAAGCCTGAACTATAGCATAAAACTCATGATCATAAACATAATACTTTTTCTTGGCATCATTAAGCTTCTCATTAAAATAGGCAATGGGCTTACCTTCTTGACTCAAAATAGCTCCTATAATGCTACCACTAGCATCACAATCTACCTGAAATACCTTATTGAAATCTAGAAGTGCCAAAATAAGTTGCTCTCTAAATTTTTGCTTCAATGTATCAAAACTCTTGGCCACTCCTGTAGTCAATTTAAACTCTTTTCTATCCCCTCTCATTGTCTTAGTTAGGGGTGTACAAATACTACTAAAATTTGTGATAAATTTTCTATAAAAACTTGCCAAACCATGGAAAGAGCATACCTCTATAGCACTCCTTGACATAGGCCATTCAATGATAGCCCTTACCTTCTCTAGGTCCATCTTAAGACCTTCCTCTAAGACAACAAATCCTAGGTATACCAACTCCTTCTTTGCAAAATTACATTTCTTCAGATTAATCAACAACTTTTCCTCCCTTAGCTTTTCTAATACTCTTCTGATATGCATTAGATGCTCATCCTAAGTCTTATTGAAAATCAAAATGTCATCTAAATAAACAATAACAAAACTTCCCAAAAACTCTTTCAATACCTCATTCATGAGCCGCATGAATGTGCTCGGTGCATTGGTTAGCCCAAATGGCATGACTAACCATTCATACAAACCCTCCTTTGTCTTGAAGGTTGTCTTCCATTCATCTCCTTCTCTAATTTTAATCAGGTGATACCCACTCTTCAGATCAATCTTCATGAAGTACTTGGCTCCACTCAAACAATTCATTATGTCATCCATTCTAGGAAATGGAAATCTGTACTTGATCATGATCTTGTTGATGGCTTAGGAATCTGTACACATTCTCCACTCTCCATCTTTCTTCAGTGCTATTACTATTGGTACCGCACATGGACTTAGGATCTCTCTTATCATTCCCTTCCTTAACAACTCATGAACTTATCTATTCAACTCTTCATTCTCTACAGGAGTCATTCTGTGGGATGCCTTATTCAGCAAACTGGCTCTTGGTATCAAATCCATTTGATGACTTGTCTTCCTCATTAGTGGTAAACCTTCTGATACAATATCAGAGACAATGTCCTAAAATTCTTCCAATAGATTTGAGACTTCTGCTAGTACATCTTCACATTTCTCATGGATAATCTTAGGAATCAACTCAAAGCAATGAAACTCATGCTTCATACCCTCCAAAAATTTCCTACCATCTACCAAGCAAATTCTGGCAGTACTGGATACCTTTTCTTCCACCTCCTTCAACGGTTTCAACTTATGACAAATTCCATCCTTTATTAGAGAATAGGTATTTGCATGGCCATCATGGACATCACACCTATCATACTTCCATGGCCTTCCCAATAGCATATGACATGCATCCATCGGTATGATGTCACATAGCACCTCATCATAGTAATCCCCAATCTTGAACTTGACTAAACATTGCTCACTGACCAAAGCTCTATGGTCCTTCTGCAACTATGCAATCAGATATGGATGTGGATGCCTTCTTCTTGTCAACCTCAACTTGTTAACCATCTCATCTGAAACAAGATTGTCAGTGCTTCCACTATCAATAATCATATCACAACACTTACCTTCACACTTGCACCTTGTGTGGAATAAAATCTTCCTCTGATTTGGTTCTTTCTCCTCATTCAACAAGGTTCTTCTAACAGGTAGGGTTTCTTCCCTTTCAGCATCTTCAGAATGCTTAGATTGTACATCTTCATCTACATGTGCAACTCGTGCATTACCTTCAGGTCTTCTATTTGTCCTTCCTTGATGTTGCGTACACTCGAATGCTTGATTCCCTTCTTCTCCACATTGGAAACAGGTTCCTCTGAAACCTCCTCTTCCAGGTCCTTGCCCATGTTGGCCTCTTCCTCTTCCTCTTTGCTCACCATTATTTTAATCATGAGGGCGGTAGGCATTATCTCTTCTCTAGTTTCGACCGGTGCCAACTTCTTCAATTTTCTTTGGATCTTCATTCCAACCTCCATAGGATCTTCCACGACTCCTTCCTCCTTGACCTCTTCCCCTTTGCTTGCTTTTAAATCTTTTATTCAGCTTCTCTTACACCTTCAGGGAAAATTGGTATGCATCTTCTATGGTGGTCATTCTAACCAGGCTCAGTTCCTCTTGAATACTTGGCCTCAACCCATTAATGTAACAGGCTACCTTCTCCTTGTTGGCCTCTGCATGGCCTATCCTAATAGTAATATTATAAAACTCTTTTGTATACTCCTTGACAGACTTGCTACCTTGCTTCAGTCCTTGCAACTTTTTCAACAACTCCAGCTCATAGTCCACAGGAATGAACTGCTTCTTTAATTTTTCTACCATCTAATCCCATCTCATAATCTTACCTTTTCCTCTTCTATTCCTATCCAATTGGACCTCCTTCCACCAAATACTGGCATGGCCTTTCAAATTTGTTTTTGCGAACTTGACCCATTCTGGATCCTCTACATCTTCATACTTGAAATATTCTTCCATATCATTGATCCAATCAATAAGCTTTTCTGGATCCAAATCTCCATAATAGGTAGAAACTTCGATCCTGGGACTCTTTCTGATCTTCAGTATGGCCCTCAACAACCTAAATTTTGCAAGGTCTCCTACAACTTCTTGTTCTTCCTCATATAGCTCTTCTTTAGCTTCATACTCACTTTCTTCTCTTGTTCTTGGCTCAAACCCTCTTTGCAACTCCTCTTGCAATGCATTAATTTGCCTTTATAGTGCCCTAAAACCCTCTTCTATAAAAACATTTCTCCCAACATAGTTTCTTTGTGGAGGCATTTTGATCTCTGCATCAAATCCATAACCTTAGGTCCTGGTGCAAACTACCTCACAGTCAGTGATCTATCTACAGACTCAAGAACCCTCACTCTAATACCACTTGATGAAGGGGGTAAATTATAAAACACACAACAATAGAAACTGCACATAGAAAATAGAATATTCTTTTATTGATTTTGACAACTCATTACATTACAGAAGCTCAAATACAATCAGAGAATGAATCCTCCATAGGCTACAACACATTACAGCTTCCTATCTCAAGCTCTGAAAACTTCTGCCTTCTGTAACCCCAAAACTACTAGGGTTTCTATTTTCCCACCTATTCTTGACTCTACACTTTCTCCCTTATCCCTACTACTGCTAAGGGTTTCCAAAAATGGTCATAAATATCCCTTTTTGGCGGCCTGCAGCCAAATTTTGAATTTTGCATCTCCCTCCAAAAATAGATCAACTTCTAGGAGCCATAACTTTTGATCTGCGTGTTCAATTGATGAACCGTTTGAAGCTCCACAAATATCTTGAAGTTCTCTACGCGCTAGGAATCATCTCTATTGATTATGCTCATTTTCAGGGCTGTACAAGGTTGTTTAGTGCCTCAAATTTAAATTTGAATAATTTTCAAGGGTTTTTCTGGGAAACAGAAACTTTAATATCTTTCAACCTACAAATGATCTTTGCCTGATTCCTTCGCCAAAGGTCTTATTTTTCATTTATGAAGTTTCTTGTAAATTTTCACTTCCATACATGGCCAATTGTAAACTTTCCAAAAATAGCAGTTTGGAAAAACTGAAGGTTCTGCATCATTATTCAAGCGATTATAGAACCATAAATACTAATTTTGAAAAGAAATGAAAACAACATCAATAATTTTGAATCATATTTTTTGGGGGATACCAACACATGGCAAAACTATGCCAAGTCAACATGGGATCCTACAACATAGTGCGGAATAAATAAATACAACATTAGGATCTTGCAAAGGTTGAGACACCTTAATTCCCAACAGCTGCAAGAGAATGAAGAGGTTGCTAAAACAAGCATTCTTGACGATAGTGCGTAGACTCATGCATTGACCACAATCAAGGTATTTCATGATTTATTAGATAATTAAATCACAATTTGTTCTTGGGAATAGTAATCTTGTGTTGCAATTTACTTGATAGATTAGTTTGCTTAAAGTAGTTTGAATTGAAATTCTAGATTAAATTTTATCTTTCATATTTTCAAATCTTAGATTAGCACAAAAATATCTTTAAAAATACCAAAAAAGTAGTATAAAATTGTTACCCACTTCACTCCGTGGATCAGATAGGTAATCAAGTTGTTGTTATACTCAAGCAATTGTTATGTGAAGTCAATTTATGAGGTCAGAGTTTAATCATGTTATTCAAGTTCATTGGAATTTCTAAGGAGGTCCTGAAGAGTATTGTAAAGCTCTATATTAGTAAATATTGCGTTAACATTGTTTAAAAGGTGATAAAGGAGTTTTGGAATTGTTTTTAGACTTTAAAAATGTTAAAATTCCACTTACCTCATCCAAAAGGGGTTTTTTCTATATAGAATGAGCCTTTTAACAAGTCAAAAGTTAAGAATATAAGGTATCCCACATCCAAGAAGTTATTAAAAACCTTAAACCTTTCAAAAGATACCTTAAACTTGTCGAAGACTTGTACAATATTTGGATGGAATGATTTTTCAAAGATATATCATGTTTTGACCAGGTCTAAGGTCGAGGAGTTTGAGTTAGGTCATGGCTTGAGGTTAAGTTGGAAGTCCTTTAGGGTTTTCAATATGTTTTGTAGGTTTCCTTATTGTTTGTGGACTCCAGCTCATGGAAGGAATGATCAAGCATTCTAGACTCTTTCTATCTTATGAGATTTCAATCCAAAAAATGAACATCTATTTTTAGGTCTAGGGAATACTAAGAAAGTATCCTTGTTATGCAGAGACCATAGAGATACACCTTGAAGTGGTGGATGGGTCTATAACAAAGATATAGTCATGGCAATGAAGGAGATCTCATGACAGTTGATAGTGATAAGAAACATGGAAGTGATTAAGAAAATCTTGTAACATTGGATACAATGATAGCAAATAGAGGTTTGATATATCAAAAAGAGGTCTTCATCTACAATAGATTGACAACTACAAGCATATCAAGGAAATGACAAGTCTTAGGGCACTGATACATGAAGGGTCACATAGACTAGGAAGAAGAAATATAGAGTCCTTCACATTCACCATACACTATAGGATAGTGTCTACAACATCATGGAGACCTGTCCACAAAGGTCTGAGAAGGGTATGCAAAAATTTGGAGTCCTCATCAGGTCTTCTCCATTATTTTTCATGTTTGAATAGTGGTCTTATCTGCATGCACTCTAGATACTCTTGTGCCAAAACTAGAGACTCATGCCTTGTAAAAGCCTTAGAAAGTTTTGAGAAAGGTAGATAGACCTCCTAGATGCCTATTTTGTCAAGCCTCACAAAAGACTGCTAGACCCAATATGGATTACTATAACTTCTAAAACCTAAGGACAATTTTAAACCTGACAAAACCCTAGCATAGGTAATGATGAAGATAAGGTACTTGTATGCAAATACATGTTTTAATAATACTGTGGAAATAGTAATATAATATTTTTCAGAGTATTTGTAAAGAGTTTTGTAGCTCAAATACAAAGACAATTTTTGATGATTAATAAAGAACAATGACTAGTATGACCAAAAGCACAAGTAGAGACAACATGAAGACAATGCATGTTGAGAATGTGACAGTGGCCAGGGAAGAGATAGTGAATGTTAGGAACATAGGTTTACATGGTAAGATGCAAAGAATAATTATACATAGTATAAACTATTTCAAATACTTGATCTCCATAACAGATAAGGTCTTGTAGTAAGTATGTTTGACTATTTGAAGGGCATTTTAATGGTGTATAGTAAACAAAAGGGTAATAAGGATTTAAGATTGTCACAAAATATCAAACTACCTACTTGTTGTCTCAGTCCTAAGTATTTGTATTTATCTCTGCCATCATAAATCCATTATCAATGCCTTTGTAGTTCTTTTTTAGCCTCTAAGACTTGTCCATAGCCCTAAACCTTTCATAGAACTCTAAAAGAGTATAAAAGTGTATGAGTCAAGACCAATAGAGACAAGCGAAAAGAGTGGATGCTAGATCTTTGTGAAGGTAAAGACAAATGGACATTAACAGAGGCCTTGCAAGGATGTGCAGCCATCTCCAGTGATGAGGTCTCATTCATTAATGCAATGTCATGAATATTGAAGGTCTGCCAAAGATCTATGCAAGGACAATTTAGAAGATACACATGGGATAGTTCATCAACAAGAAAAAGTCTACATTCTCAGATAGAGATTTAAGAAGGACATAGCACATATGTGCAGAGGTGCATGCACAGTCATGCCTAATGGATAAGATGTATGTCTTAAATGGACATAGAACATTGAAGATAACAAGATGAGTAGAGAGCCTTACAGTAATCTAAATAGTGACATGGAAGAAAGTAAAGAGATCTAAGGTATAAGAGTTCTTGACAAAGGATGGATAGGAGACCTATACTAATAAGACAACCAAGAATGGACAGTGTTGAGAGAAAGGTAAAATGCCAAATCTTGATAAGATATGATGATCTTCGAGTAGTCTAAACCAAGACAGAGATCACCTAGAAAGTAGTGCATGGGGTAGTCAGCAGTTGCAAAGGTATGACTTATGTATATGAGTGGTTGAAAGATCATTGTTATGGGTTCTTGATACACAGTATTGTCAAGTATTATACATAAGAGTGTAAAGACTTGAAAAGCAATGTAAGAGGAGATTAAGGGTTTTTTTGAAATGCTACAGGTTTGTGTACTATTAGGGGATCCTTGTGGAAGTATCAAGATTATTAAACCTTTGTCAATAGTTATAGACCTATTTGTTAAGCCAGTGGTGTGTTTAGGAAGCCTTGTAAGTCATAATGATTACATTTTGTTATGCCATGTCAAGGGATGCATCAGGGTTTGAATGTATTGTAAAAGTCTGAGTTGGCATTATAATAGGTAAAGAGGAATCATATAGAGTAATGAGCCCTCCTAAAATGTTTTCCTAGAATTAGGAAGCCCTTTATGCCTTTATGCCTTTGTATCTTCATGATTAGGAAGGTGGAGAGTCAAGTAGTCTAAAAGTCAGTTGTGATTGGTTTTGGAGGGAGATAAGTGTTTAAAATGCCTTTTTGAATATTGTAAAGACAGAGCAATATAGAAGATCAATTTTGAATATCAAATATTTGCATTTTCCCACGTTTTAGACTGTATTTCCTAGGTTGCAGAGAACAGTACTATTCCGTACTGGATGTTCATGATGCAAAATGAATGGGAATTGTTAGAACAAGGAATCTAATTTGATTTGGTTTCTGTTGCAGTAAATTTCATTAAAGTTTAATGTGGTTTGAAGTCTTTTTCCTGTGACTACCTGAAAACCCTATTTTTAAGGGTTTGATAGTGTAAAATGGAGGTGTAATGTTGGGTTTTGGTTAAAATTGAATGTGGCTAGCCATATTATGGTTTATTAAGCATGTGTAGACCTTATGCAAGGTGATTGAGTTGTCCTTGAAGTGATTTGACGTTTGGGTGTAGGACTTTCAATAACCCCCCCCCCCCCCCCATACAAGCATAGAATGAGGGTTTTGAGGTTAGGGTACTTGGTGGAGTCTTCTATTGCAAAAGGTTGGTGATTTAGGCCTTTTGAAGTCTGCCTAGTGGATTGGGATTGGTTTTGTGAGTTGGGAGGAAGATTTGAGAGGTGTTTTGTTTTGTAAAAGTGGCCTAATTAGGCTTATTGCCAAATAGAGACAGTCACTTTTTGAGCCGTTTGTTCCAAAGTAACCTATACTGAATCTGAGATATGTTGTAAATTAGCTTAATAGGTATCCAAAAAGCCCTTCACAGTCTTAAATTGAGGTCTAGAACAAAAGATATACTCTGACAGTCCATTTTGGAGGGCTACTAGGAAATAGGGCCACTGGTAAACAAAGTGTTTTGAATGAAGAGTGCAGACTTGGGTGAGAGTTTGTTATGGTTGTGTTTGAGACCCTAAGGGGTATGAAGACCTTTGGAAACCTTTTTTTAGTTCAGAAGTGTTGAAAACCCTAATTGTGACTTTTAGAGGTAGAGATTGCTAGAGTGGAAGCCAATGAAATTTGAAGTATATGTTGGTATGAGCCCATTGTTGTGAAATATGTCTCCATGTGAGTGAAGTGAACCCTTGCCTCTGCATCAGAGAGGTAGCACATGTGCCTAAAATCATAAATGGAGATGAAGTAGGGAAGAAGCATGCATAAAGGGATCAAGTTTATCTTGATGGTTCAACCCAAACTTCAAGATAATGACTCCAATAACTTGCATGTTTGCTTACCCAATGGAATAATATCAACAAGGGAGCATAAAAGGATGATTCCAAAGATAGTTTGGAGTCCTAAAAAGACTAAATTTTTCTTCCATATCTCCACAAAGTCCAAATCATATCAAAGACATCAAGACCACATGCCCTATTATCATGCAAGTGAGGTTTGATTGGAGTCAAGGTAGTTGGAGTAGCATCCAAGCATCTAGGAGGACAAGGGCAATTATTGGAGCATTTCAGGGAGTAGTTCCACCTTCCAAGTTGTACATCCCAACTACCTTCTAACTTCATGCCATAGTGGAGCATTTCAAGGAGACAAACCAACTTCATGTTCCCACAACAGCAACAAAGAATGATTGACCAAACCTCTTCAAGGACAAGTGTTTGCTTCTCTTTCAAAGCATGCCCTTTTTCTTCTTCAGTTGTTGGAGGTCAAAAGGGGATGCCTTAGGTCAATTTTAGGGAGGTTCTTCCTAGTTTGGAAAAGAGTGTTCTTTCAATTAGAGACTTAGTATTGTAATTTCAGTTCTTTCTAGTCTATAAAAACTATGTATTGTAACTCCTAGGACAACAATGTAATCTCATATTTTTGAGAAAAGCATACAATATTGGACTTGTACAATAGTTTGTAAGTAACTTTTGAGAAATAAAACAAGCATTTTCCTCCTTAGTATCTTTGTTTTTATGTGTTGATCAAAATGATTGATATGGTTAAGTGATTTATGTTCAAAACCTTGATTTCATGTCTCATTGTAAACCCCTTCATAGAGAAAACATGTGTAGATGTAGGTCATAACTTATGTGGTATGTCAAAATAGTCCTCAAAATTATGAAAACAAACCTTTTCCTTTAAAGAAGATTGTTGTTGAATAAGAATTTGTTATGAAATACTTATGCATTGCATGTCAAAACTGTGATGTGAGTAGTTCAACCTTGTTTTCAAACTCACTATGTACACAAACCAGCAAAGCAAGTTATCTAAATATTGGTGTATCACCCCATTTATAGTTTCATACTCAGTTCATGCCACTTTCTTTCTCTCTTTTCCCAGCAAACAACATTATAGTAGATTGATTTTAGGTGATCTATCAAGGGAACCACCCCTCTCTGGAGGTTGATCTCAACCTATCTAAGCCCACATTCATTGAGATCATCGCATGTTTCATAAGGTAGTTGGGTTTTCCTCAAACTCATCAGAGTGCATACTTGAGTGACAACAATTTTTGGCACACTCGGTGGGACAGATTGGACTATTACAATCCATAAGTTCTCTATTCATTGTAGATATTTGGTGTGTATATTAGCAATATCAGCCTTTGGAGGCAATATTTCACACCCGGTGACTCTAAAAGTTCAAATATACTGGTACAAGCATTCCAAGTGCTCAAAAGAATACCAAGGATCAGTGTTGGGTGAATTTCATGCTCTTTTCTTTTGTGGGAAGCCTTCAAAATCACCTGGTGCTCTGTTGGTATGAGTTTGTTTTCCAAAAATTAGACCTATTTTTTCCTATTTTAAAGAATATTTCATGAAATTCTAGCTCCTTTTGATGTTCCGACATGTCAAACCATCAAAGAGAATATGTACCTTTACCTTTTTTTTGCCAAAATACAATTTCTATGCCTTTCCAAAACCAATCTTAGACTTAAAACACTGTTGCTTTTATCCCAAATAGCCCTGTAATAGTAGGATATCTACATGCTCATCATGCTTACCTCCCACCCACCCATGCTCAGCCTTCTTGGAAGCATACTCATGCCTATAATCAGTCCCAAGAAGACTACTGTTCTCAAAACCAGCATGCATATTCTCTTAATCAACATCACGATATTGACAACATGAGCATTAGAGATATTGCATTAAACTTTCAAACATAGTTGGACGCTGTTAAAAATGAACATGAGTATAGTTGGTAGTAAGAAGAGATTGCATATCAAGCTTATTTACACTAGCAGGAGAGGGAGGTACAAGTGGAGTATGAGGAGGTGTTTTTGGCTAAACAAATCATGGCCAAAGAAGAGCAAATAAAGCAAGTGTTGGTTCAAATACAAAGGTATGAAACCCAACCAACCTCTTACATTTCTAATGTTGAACCAAGTCCTTTCATAACTATGAATCCTCCTTTGAAAGAAAAGGTTTCCAAGTTCAAAACTCCTAGTTTTAAGCAAGAAAAATGTCTTAAATCTTCAAGTAAGTCTCCTTGTGTCAAAATTCTAAGTTTTAGAAGCTCACATCCCTTGCAAGAGTCTACACAAGTGCAAGCTCAACCTATTATCTTTCAAGAGCAACCCATTCAAAAACCTACTCTTCCTCAAGAAACCCAACAAGCTCTTCCAAATCCTATACCAAGTAAGCTTTCTTTCCCAAGTACCATCTCACTTTTCAAGGGTGGAATAGTTGTTTGGTGAGCTAGCTAGTTTGATGGGAAAAAGGAGTTGTTAGAGGCAAATCAAGAACAATCTTTTGTTTAAAAACATTTATGTGATGAAGAGTATGAGAAATCAGACCTCTTGCAATAAGAAGTTGAAAATGATCAGCTGGAACAATAGTATGTAAGCAAGAGGATGGTAAAAAAGAGGAGTTAGTGGAGATAGAAGGAGAACTATCTATTGTTTTGTGAGGCTACATGTCTTGTACAAGATGAAAAATTAGACTTAGAATAGCAGGATATAGGAAAAGTGAACAAAGATGAAAGTGAAGATTTGGTGTTCCTATTTGACCAACTACCTTACTTTGTTGACAAGGATAAGGAGAGCATATAAATGCTCACCTTAGAAGAATATTTGAACAAGTAGGAAGAGGTTGGGTACTTTAATGAGTGGTTGATCCAGGAAGATAAGGTTACCTATCAAGTTGAACAAATTTCAAAATTAGAACTTATGCTTCAAAAAGATGATCTTGATGCTTCACCAAACCTTCAAGAAGGTTGCTATGAATCTAAAGTGAGTCCTCTTATGCAGAAAAGTAAGGAAGATGTTGAAGAAGACTCTTTTTGGGATGAACTAGAAGTTTTTTGTTCAAGCTTGGATACCAAACCAATATCTCGTAATAAATAAGTTCATGAACAAAAGGAGGTCATTTTTTCAAAGCACTTTGATTAATAGGATGATAGAACAATAGAATGGTAACATCAAACCAACACCAATTGTTTGGGTATTGGCTTGTAAAAAGGATGTCCTATTAGGCATGTAGCTCAATTGACTGTTAACACGAAGGAGTTCCCACATGGAATGCATGATCAAAAACACAAGATTGAGCATCACATAGTGCAAGATCAGCTCACTTATCCACCTCAAAGCAACTATATTTTCAATCAAAACAAGTGGGTATGTGATTTTGTTTTCTTTCTTGATGAGGTATTACATAAGTTTATTGGATGTCAACCCTTTCCTCACCCCTTGTTGGCTTCTTACAAGCATGAAAATCATTCTCAGTTGATCAATAAAGGAAGCTATTTTGTAGAACTAGTTAATGGATTTATTTAGAGACCCTGTTTCATTTGTTTAGTTTAGGTTAGTATAAGTTGTGCAAGTATTTTATTTCCTGCAAGTGCAGATGCATAAGTAGTTGGTGTCTTTAGGTAGTTTTGTGGTTTGTCTTGTGTCTTGTCTTGTTGTTTGAAAAGTACTAACAATTGTATGTTAGGTCTAATGTCAATGTGTTTTAGGTCTTTGATGACTCTATGCCCAATGGATATTAAGGCTACTAGTTTTTTTATTCTTAGCAGGCAAGCATTTAGTAGAGGTCACCAAAAATGCTACCAACTTCACTTTGTGATTCAGATAGGTAATCAGGTTGTCATTATCCTCAAGAAAAATAAGATTGTTTTGCGAAGCTAATTTATGAGGTCAAGAGTTTAATCATGTTATTCAAGTTAATTGGTATATCCAAGGAGGTCCTAAAGAGTATTGTAAAGCTCTAGATTAGTAAATATTGAGTTAACATTGTTTAAAAGGTGATAAAGGGGTTTTGGAATTATTTTTAGACTTTAAATTTATTAAAGTCCCACTTACCTCATCCAAAAGGGGTTTTTTACATATAGCATGAGCCTTTTAACAAGTTAAAAGTTAAGAATATAAGGTATCCCACGTCCAAGAAGTTATTAAAAACCTTAAACCTATCAAAACCTACCTTAAAATATCAAAGCCTCGTATAATATTTGGAGGGAATGATTTTTCAAGGATATATCATGTTTTGACCAAGTCTTAGGTTGAGGAGTTTGAGTTAGGTCATGTCTTGAGGTTAAGTTGGAAGTCCTTTAGGGTTTTCAATAAGTTTCCTAGGGTTCCTTATTGTTTGCAGACTCCAACTCATGGAAGGAATGATTAGGCATTCTAGACTCTTCCTAACTTACGAGATTTCAATCCAAAAAATGAACATTTATTTTCAGGTCTGGAGAATACTGAGAGAGCATCCTTGTTATGAAAAGACCATAAAGATACACCTTGAAGTGGTGGATGGGTCTATAACAAATATATAGTCATGGAAATGAACGAGATCTCATGACAGTTAACAGTGATAAGAAACATGGAAGTGATTAAGAAAATCTTGCAACATTGGATACAATGATAGCAAATAGAGGTTTGATATATCAAAAAGAGGTCTTCATCTACAATAGATTAACAACTACAATCATATCAAGGAAATGACAAGTCTTAGGGCACTGATACATGAAGGGTCACATAGACTAGGAAGAAGAAATATAGAGTCCTTCACATTCACCATACACTATAGGATAGTGTCTACAACATCATGGAGACCTATCTACAAAGGTTTGAGAAGGGTATGCAGAAGGTTGGAGTCCTCATCAAATCTGCTCCATTGTTTTGCATGTTTGAATAGTGGTCTTATTTGCAAGCACTCTAGATACTCTTGTACCAAAACTAGAGACTCATACCTTGTCAAAGCCTTAGAAATTTTTGAGAAAGGTAGATAGACCTCCTAGAGGCCTACACTATCAAGCCTCACAAAAGGCTACTAGACCCAATATGGATTACTATAACTTCTAAAACCTAATGGCAAGTTTAAACCTAACAAAACCCTAGCAAAGGTAATGATGAAGATAAGGTACTTGGGTGCAAATACATATTTTGATAATACTGTAAAAATAGTAATATAAGGTTTTGTGAAGTATTTGTAAAGAGTTTTGTAGCTCAAATACAAAGGCAATTTTTGATGATTCATAAAGAGCAGTGACAGGCAGGACCAAGAGCACAAGCAAAGACAACATGAAGATAGTGCATGATGAGAATGTGAGAGTGGGCAGGGAAGAGATAGTGAATGTTAGGAACATAGGTTTACATGGTAAGATGCAAAGAATAGTTATACATAGTATAAAGTATGCCAAATACTTGATCTCCATGGAAGATAAGGTCTTGCAGTAAGACTGTTTGACTACTTGAAGGGCATATTTAATCATATATAGTAAAAAAAGGGTAATAAGGATTTAAGACTGCCACAAAAGATCAAACTGCCTACAAGTTGTCTCAATCCTAAGTATTTGTATTTATCTCTACCCTCATAAATCCATTATCAATGCCTTGGTAGTTCTTTTTTAGCCTCTGAGACTTGTCCATAGCCCCAAACCTTTCATAAAACCCTAAAAGAGTATAAAAGTATATGAGTCAAGACCAATAGGGACAAGGGCAAATGGTGGATGCTAGATCTTTGTGAAGGTAAAGACAAATGGACATTGATAGAGGCCTTGCAGGAATATGCAGTCATCTTCTATGATGAGGTCTCATTCATTAACATCATGTCATGAATGTTGAAGGTATGCCAAATATCTATACAAGGACAATTTAGAAGATACACATGGGACAGTGCATCAACAAGAAAAAGTCTACATTCTCAGACAAAGATTCAAGAAGGACAGAGAACATATGTACAAAGGTGCATGTACAATCATGGCCAATGGCTAAGATGTATGTCTTAAATGGACATAGAACATTGAAGATAACAAGATCAATAGAGAGCTTGACAGTAATCTAAATACTGACATGGAAGACAGTAAAGTGATCTAAGGTATAAGAGTTATTGACAAAGGATGGATAGGAGACCTATACTAATAAGACAATCAAGAATGGATAGTGCTAAGAGTAAGGTAAAACACCAAATCTTGATAAGATATAATGAGCTTAGATTAGTCTAAACCAAGACAGAGATCACCAAGAAAGTAGTGCATGGGGTAGTTAGCAGTTGCACAAGTCAGTAGTTGCAAAGGTATGACTTATGTATATGAGGGGTTGAAACACCATTGTTATGAGTTCTTAATACACAGTTTCATCAAGTTTAGGCTTAAAGAAGACCATACATAAGAGTGTAAGGACTTTAAAAGTACCGTGAGAGGAGATTAAGGGTTTTGTTGAAATGCTATAGGTCTGTGCACTATTAGGGGATCCTTGTGGAAGTCTCAAGGGTATTAAACCTTTTTCAATAGTTATAGACCTATTTGTTAAGCTAGTGGTGTGTTTAGGAAGCCTTGTAAGTCATAATGATTGCATTTCATTATTCCCTGTCAAGGGATGCATCAGGGTTTGAATGTCTTGTAAAAGTCTGAGTTGGAGTTATAAACCTTAGGTAAAGAGGAATCTTATAGAGTAGTGAGCCTTCCTAAAATGTTGTCCTAGCCTTGGGAAGCCATTTATGGCTTTAGATTACCTTAAAATTGTCAAACGTTTTGATAGAGTCCAAAGAAGCATTGTTTAACTGTCATACAGGTTTGCTACTAAGATCTCAGGCATGTACTTGTATTAGGAGGTCTACCAATGTTGTATAGTTCTGTCAGAGCTTGAGTGACCATATAAAAATTTTTAATGATCATAAAGGTCTACTAGATTTCAATGGATTCTGCAAGGTATAGCACTATGTTAAGTATGGTCTGAAGATGGAAAGTAGTACTATGGATGATTCCTACTTCTAGAATGGGCACTCTTTATAGTATGATTGTAAGGAATGAAAACCTATATCAAATAGAAATATAAAGAGTGTGGTATGAGAGGCAACACATGTGCCTACAATCATAAATGGAGATGAAGTAGGGAACAAGCCTACACAAAGGGATCAAGTTTATCTTGATGGTTTAGTCCAAACTTCAAGAGAATGATTCCAATAACTTGCATGTTTGCTTACCTAACGGAATACTATCAACAATAGGGCATAAAAGGATGATTCAAAAGATAGTTTGGAGTCCTAAAAAGACTATTTTTTTCTTCCACATCTCCATGGAGTCCAAATCATATCAAACACATCAAGACCACATGCCCTATTATCATGCAATTGAGGTTTGAAAGGAGTCAAGGTAGTTGGAGCAGCATCCAAGCATCTAAGAGGACAAGGGCAGTTGTTGGAGCATTTCAAGGAGTAGTTCCACCTTCCAAGCTACACATCCCAACTATCTCCTAACTTCATGCCATAGCAGAGCATTTAAAGGAGACAAACCAACTTCATGTTCCTACAGTAGCAACAAAGAAGGTTTGACCAAATCTCTTCAAGGACAAGTATCCTCTTCTCTTTCAAAGCATGTCATTTTTCTTCTCCAACTGTTGGAGGTCAAAAGGGGATGCCATAGGTTAGTTTTAGGGAGGTTCTTCCTAGTTTGGAAAGGAAAGTCTTTTCAGTTAGAGACTTAGTATTGTAATTTTAGTTCTTTCTAGTCTTAAAAATTATGTATTGTAACTTAGGATAGCAATGTAATCTCATATTTTTGAGAAAAGCATACAATATCATACTTGTACAATAGTTTGTATGTACCTTTTGAGAAATAAAGCAAGCAATTCCTTCTTAGTATCTCTATTTTGTGTGTTGATCAAAATGATTGATATGGTTATGTGATTTATGTTCAAATCCTTGATTCTATGTCTCATTGCAAACACCTTCATAGAGCAAACATGTGTAGATGTAGGTCATAACTTATGTGGTATGTCAAAATAGTCCTCAAAGTTGTCAAAACAAACCTTTTCCTTCAAATAAGACTATTGTAGTACAAAACTTTATTATGAAATACTTATGCATTGCATGTCAAAACTAAGCAGTGAGTAGTTCAACCTTGTTTTCTAACTCATTATGTACACAAACGAACAAAGCAAGTTATATAAATATTGGTGTATCACCCCATTTATAGTTTTATACTTAATTCATGCCACTTTCTTTGTCTCTCTTCCCAGCAAACAACAGTAGAGTAGATTGATCTTAGATGATCCATCAAGGGAACAATACTCTCTGGAGGTTGATCTAAACCTATCTGAGCCCACACTCAGTGAGATCATCCCATGTTTCACAAGGTAGTTGGGTTGTCCTCAAACTCAACAGGGTGCATACTTTAGTAACAACAGTAATCTTATCATAATTTGCATTCATCTTTCAATTTCCTATTTAAATAGTTCATTTTAAATTTCAATTCCAAAAAAGAATAAAAGAAAATTGTTTGCATACATATTCAAAAACCTAGAAAAATACAAAAACATTAGAATTTAGAAATATCAAACCCTCGATTCGATCACGAGGTAGGATTCAACAAAACAAGAACTCACAAACTCCTTGATTCGTTCATGAGATCAAAAGGTCAAGAGAACTCACACAAATCCTTAGATAACATCACTATGTCAAAAGTCAACTCTTGGTCAACTCAAGTCTATTCTCTGTATCCAAGCATATGAATGTGTCCTTGAATTAGAGGTGAGTGGGTGAGGGATATATTTGAGGAGATTGAATAATTAAATCCTAGGCCACAACTAACACAACAAATGCTAGAAGAGTAAGAACATGCTGTTAGGTTGATAAAACAAAATGAACACATGCAATGAAGCATTCAAGCCATAGAAGAAAGGTTACAACATAATAGGCTCATCGATGACTACAACTGACATCCATCTAGATTGATAACCAAATAGGAGATTGATAACTAGTGACCAAATAGGAGATTGATAAATAGTGACGCTTTGGGTCATATTATTATATCTACAACAATAGTCATAGAACAACACATAACAAACCATGCCAGGCCTTGAGATTGATTAACCGTTCTTCATGACATTCTACTCCCAAGAGAATAGAACCACCCTTGGGTCTCACCTTCACTCAATTGGCTTCTGCCATGAGAGCGAGAATGACTTGGAGATCAACCAAGGCAAGGAGAGGGTACATGTGTTTTATCAAAGCTAACTCATCCACCCTTGTGCTTGAGTCATGTTTTGAGGAGTGCAATCACTGCAAGAAGTTTCCTTTTCAATAAACTATCAGAACAATATACCAAACCTCTCGATATGCTTGCCCTTCTGACATACCTATTGTCATGTGGAAGAATCTTGTCCTTTCAATATACTCGTTAGTATGTGAAGGAGACTTTAAAACACATGAGAGAAGAGTGGTACATGGCACTCAGGTATTGCATCCCCATGCCTTGTCATGAGCGACACACATCTTGAGTTGGGCATCTTCTTCATATGAGACATAGTCCTTGGAGATCCCATCCATAATTCCTCCATCTATCCTAACCCTTCTCTTTCCTCATTTCCATTATCGTCTATATATTATCTATTATCCCACTCTCCCCTACATTGGCCTCATCCCTAGTTTGTGGTTTTTCTATAGTTCTAGAGCTTGAAGTGTCCCCTATCCCCCATTACATCCAAACTCCTTTGTCCATCTATCCTCTATCCTTCATCCACTCATTATTCCTCCTCTATCAACTTATCTTAAATCCTTCATCCACACATCCCACCATCCCCATCTATCCTCCCTTTGGTCCAGGTTTTAATACCATAAATATGGTCTAATCACTCCATTCCCCCATCTATCACCCAATCACTTCATCACCCTACCCAAACCATCCATTATACCTTTATCACTAATCTATCCAATTTGTTATCCATTATCTCCTTATCACTTCATCCTCACCATCCTCTCATGCCTTGTCAATAGGTCCATGGATTTCTCTTGTCATTGGTATCTAGCTTAAGGCTACCTACATGCACACCAATCCATTACCTCCTAGCAATCCAAATCCCAAAATATTCAAATCTCTCTAATATCCAAATCACAAGCCCAATCCTTATAAATGTGCATCACTCACTAGAAAGATAATCAAAATTATCCAATCACATCCATGGTCTTGTTCCTAGCCTTACTACAAGCCTTTGATCCAAATCATGCATCATCATGATCGGGATGTATCATTTCCAATCTTTGTTGTTCTTATCGTCAACAACACAATCCAACATCATCAATCCATCAATCTTTGGCTTTCCAGCTTGACCAATGGAAACATCTTGTTTGTCTTTGAATTAGTTTTGTGCATGTGTGCTTGCTTGTGTGGGTGAATTATCTTTTATCTTGCATCAACATCGGTCCTTGTAACCTACCTGCCACAACAGTATCATGTTATTCCATATCATGGTGCTATATGGGATAATGTTTCTTGTGACCTTATTGGTTGGATTTTATGCATGGGACACATTGTCGCCCTAGTTTCGTATACCTTGGTGCATAAAATCTCATCCCATATCAAATAAATATGGCTCTCACCTCTTAGTGCAGCATAATGCATAATCCATGGAGTCACGAGCATCCATCCATATTCCAATTCCCAATCCTTTCATCCCATCCCTCCCATCCTTTCATTTGATCATTTTTTTGACCCTCATCCCTTTCCTCCAATCACTTACATCCACTCTACCCTATCCCCCCATCCATGTGTTTTTCTCAAATTCCACTCTCTTCTTTCTAATCCAACCATCTTCATCCTTTTGAGAGCATTGTTGCAAGTATGGGCCTAACTGGTGTTGTCATTGATGTCAACATACTCCTGTTGCATTGATGATAAGGTCTGGATGAGCCGTGAGTTGTGGATATTCAGAAAATTAGTCTCAATCAGGAACATTGAAGAACGGTGATGACTGTAAGACAAAAGTCCAAGATAGGATGATGATCAGAGGATGTGGATTAAAGGGTTTGTAGATATGTGTCTGTAGGTGATCCAGTAGAGATTTCAGAGGTCTACATGAAGATATGAAGAAGTTGTGGTCACTCAAGTAAAACTGGCTCCGGTAGGTGTTCAGAGGTGACAGAGTGTAACAAGAAAGGTCCGATGAGATCCGGAAATGAAGTTTCATGTTCTGCGGATTTAAGGGAGTGCTGAGGAAGTCTTTGTGGTGTATCAACTCTATTGGTGCGTGGTTTGAAGGTTCGCAAGCATCTATTCTTTTGTGACAGTTATGACAGACTGTGTTCTTAAGGTTCCGGATGAAGGAGAGAATGATTTCAGTAAGCAGAAGAAGTGTGGATGTTCTTGGTGATTCAGGCAAGCTTGTGGAAGTCTCTGGATCATGTCCAGTTCGTGTTGGTGGTCCGCATTGAAGTTGGAGCTCGCAATTGAAGAGTATTCTGTATGATGGTGTTCTTCTTGAGACAGGTTGACCGAATGAGTTATGCATCTATCAGATGATCTTATGAATGTTTGCTGACTTAGATGATCATTCCTAAGTTGATGCCTTGTATAAATAAGGGATTGCAAAGTCAGTTTGAACTCGCCTTTTTGTGTGGAGATGAGTGTGTGGTAGCGAAGAGGAGAGCGAAAGGAAGAGCAAAAGTTTTGAGCTTAATGGAACTCATTCAAGCATGGTCAAGATGCTATTCTCCAGTTCATGTATGTGATACTTATTTCTTTGTAGACAGTGTGTCTCTTGTAGGCAGTGAGCCCTAATTGGCATGTGCCATTTTGTTCTCTCTATTCTTCTAACAGAGAATACATTCTTGGGTTAATCACCTCGTGGTTTTTCCATTAATTGGGTTTTCCACATCAAAATCTTGGTGTCTTATGTGTTGATGAGTTTATGCTTTTGATTTGAATCCATTATGTTTCATGTTTAATATACTACTAATCCCTAAGAGGATTTAAGTGTGTAAATTGGAGAAAGTTTTGCACAACTGATTCACCCCCCTCCCAGTTGTGTGGCCTAAGTCTAACAATTGGTATCAGAGCTAGGTTCCTCTAAAAGGAGCTTAACCGCTTGAGGAGATCTAGGATGTTGTCTTACAAGAAGGATAGTCTGAAGTTTGATGGAACGAACTTTGCTCTTTGGAAAGGTCGCATGAAATGTCACTTGTAATGTATGGGAATGGCATACTGGTCCATGGTTACAAAAGTGTATGTACCTCCACAGGGTGGTCCGACAACCCTAAATGAAATCACAGATGTTGAAAACAATCTGCAAACCAAAGAGGCTCTTCTAAGCACATTATCTGACTCAAAGCTCTCAAATGTTATTGACCTACCAACTACCTCTGAGATTTGGAATAAACTGGAACTTTTGCATGAAGGAGACTAGTATGTTAAATGTGCAAGGTTACAGAGTCTAAAAGAGAAATTTGAAAAACTAAAGATGAGAGATGATGAAAATATAACCACTTTTATGCCAAGAGTGAATGAGCTGGTTTGTGGAATTAGAAATGCTAGTGGAGTCTTGGATGAAAATGAGATTGTTGGTAAAATTCTCAGATCCCTTCCTTCTTCTTACAAAATCAAGGTTGCTGCCATTGAAGAATTCAGAGCCCATACAATTGTCACAAGAGATCAATTGGCTGAGAAATTGGCTGCATTTGAAATGACAGAGTTTGGAGATGACCCCCCCAAGACTGAATCTGCATTTAAAGCCAGTGCCTCTGTTAAAGGTAAACAAAGGTTTGATCCGGGAGAGAATTCTTCAAGGAAATTGTCATGGTATGAAAAAGCAAGAAAAGATCTGGAAGAAGAAGAAGTAGAAATTGCTCAACTTGAAGCCCTTATTGAAAAGAGGCTGCTAAGAGGATCCGGTAAGTATGAAGGAAAATTACCTTTTAAGTGTTTTAACTACAATAAGTTGGTCGTTTTGCCTTAAGGTGTCTGGAAAGATTTTCAAGGAAAAATCCTAACAAACCAAGGTTCCAAAAGAACTGTTACTATGTACATGAAGATGATGATAATGAAGGAGTAATAGATGATGAATCAGAGATAGGAAACAAATCTGGAAATGAATGGGTGTTCATTGCCATCAAGGAAGAAGATCCATTGTCCTCTGTATCTGTCAATCTTAAGACTGTGGAAAGAGCTCTGGCTGCCCAAATTGAAGACAAGGATGATTGGGTCATTGATAGTGGATGCTCTCACCATATGACAGGTGACAAAAATAAGTTTGTAGATTTGGAAAGGTATGAAGGAGGAGTGGTAAAGTTTGGTGATAATTTTGCTGGTAGAATCAGAGGAAGAGGAACTATTTCTTTTGATGGAAGAAACAAAACTGGTAATGTACTATATGTTGAAGGTTTGAAGCACAATCTTCTCAGTGTTGGATAGTTGGTGGACAAAGGCTATGATCTCCGATTCAAGGATGGAAAATGCAAAATCTTTGAAATATCCAGAACAAAGATTACATCCGGTACTCAAACTAAAGGTAATATCTTCCACTTGGTTGGTACTGGTAAAAGCTACTTATTTGTTCAAGTTGATTAGAGTTGGTTATGGCATAGAAGGATGTGTCATGTGAATTTTGATAATATCATCAAGATAAGCAATACTCAAGCTATAAGAGATCTTCCAAAATTGGTGAAACCTACTAACATCTTGTGCAAGGAATGTCAGTTGGGTAAGCTGAGCAGAGTCTCATTCAAAAGCAAGGAACTGTCCTCTACTAGATTATTGGACTTAGTTCACACTGATCTTTGTGGTCCGGCAAGAACTAGGAGTATTCAAGGTGACAGATACTTCATGCTGCTAATTGATGACTATTCCCGGATGATGTGGGTAACCTTTCTAAAGGAGAAATCAAAAGCTCTTGAGAAATTCAAAATATTCAAGGCTATGGTAGAGAATGAAACAGGACTAAAGTTGAAATGTCTGAGTTCTGATGGAGGTGGAGAATTCACATCTGGTGAGTTCATAGAGTTATGTAAGAAACATGGAATTAAGAGACAGTTGTCTGCTCCTAGGACTCCACAGCAGAATGGAGTAGTGGAGAGAAAGAACCAGACCATCCAGGAAGCATCTAGGACCATAATGATTGAAGCAAATGTTCTTCAGATCTATTGGAGAGAAGCTGTCAGCACTGCAGTCTATACTCTCAATCAAGTTCAAATCAAAAGCAATACCGATAAGACCCCTTATGAACTTTGGTTTGGCATTACTCCTACTGTAAGATATTTCAGAGTCTTTGGTAGAAAATGTTACATCAAAAGAGATGAAAATCTAGGCAAGTTTGATGCTAGAAGTGATGAAGGAATATTCTTGGGTTACTCTACTAAAAGCAAAGCATACCGGTGTTATAACAAGAGACTAAGAAAGATGATAGAAAGTACAAATGTGAAGGTTGATGAGGGAACAGAGAAACCTTCAAGGTTTTATGAATATGATGAAGATGATCAGAATGGTGTTCTGGTTCAAGGAGTTCAATCCTCTTCTGAAAGTCAGATTCAAACTAATCCGGTAAATCAGGGAGAAGAGATAGGTCTAAATGAGCCTGATCAAGAAGCAGAAGTGCAAGAAACTCCCAAAGTTCTAAGGTATGTAAGACTGAACCACTCTGAAGATTAGATCATAGGTGACAAAAGCAAAGGTGTGCAAACTAGAAGAAAGATTGCTCAAAATTTAGATGAATATTGTTTGATTTCAAAGATTGAACCTAAGACAATAAATGAAGCCTGCAATGATGAAAACTGGACCAATGCAATGGAGGAAGAGTTGATGCAAATTGAGAAAAATCACACTTGGGATCTTGTTCCTAGACCTAGAAACAAGAATGTGATTGGAACCAAATGGGTCTTCCGAAACAAACTAAATGAAGTTGGTGAAGTAATCAGAAATAAAGCCAGATTGGTCTGCAAGGGCTACTCTCAAATAGAAGGAATTGATTTTGAAGAAACTTTTGCTCCGGTGGCAAGAATTGAAGCAGTCAGATTATTCCTTGCCTTTGCTACCTTCGAGGATTTCAAGGTATATCAGATGGATGTCAAGTCTGCCTTTCTAAACGGTGACTTGGAAGAAGAAGTGTATATAGAGCAACCGGATGGATTTCAGTTGTCTGATCATGGTGATATGATCTACAAGTGGAAGAAGGCACTGTATGGATTAAACTAAGCCCCAAGAGCCTGGTATGAAAGATTGGACAAGCATCTTTTGAAGATTAGTTTCAACAAAGGTACTGCTGACAGTAACTTATATTTCAAAATTGATCATGAAAACATCTTGATTGTTGAAGTATTTGTTGATGATATCATCTTTGGAGGAAGAGATAGTATGTGTAAAGCTTTTGCAAATCAAATGAAAAGTGAGTTTGAGATGTCTATGCTTGGTGAAATGAGTTTCTTCTTGGGTCTGCAAATTACTCAAACAAAGAAAGGAATCTTTATTTCTCAGACCAAATATGTAAAAGAATTGTTGAGGAAATTTGGGATGGAAGATTCAAAGCCAATGAATACTCCCATGACAATTGGATGTAAGTTGAGCAAAGATGATGACTCTCCTAAGGTAGACCAGATAGTATAGATCAATGATTGGAGGATTGTTGTATCTCACTCAAACTAAACCAGGTATTATGCAAGTTATTGGTCTTGTTGCTAAATTCCAAGCTGATCCTAGAGAATCCCATGTCATGGCAATCAAGAGGATTTTTAGATATCTAAAAGGGACGGTTGAGTATGGTCTTTGGTATCCTAGAGATCATGATTTCTCTCTTCATGCATATACAAATGCTAATTGGGCAGGAGATGTGGATGACCAGAAGAGTACCAGTGGTGGAGCATTCTTTTTGGGAAAGAGATTGGTTTCTTGGCTAAGCAAGAAACAAGAGGCAATATTTTTGTCTACAACTGAAGCAGAATATATTGTAGTAGTAGGTAGTTGCACTCAAGTTTTGTGGATGAAGCAGATGCTAAGAGATATCAAAATGGAGTATGAGGAACCTATCACAATCTTTTGTGATAATTCAAGTGCTATAAGTATATCTAAGAATCCAATGTTGCATTCAAAGACAAAGCATATATCTATCAAGTTTCACTTTTTGAGAGAGCAAGTGAACAATAATGAAGTCAAATTGGAGTTTGTGTCATCCAAGGATTAGATTGCAGACATCTTTACTAAACCTCTGCCTAAGGACTCTTTTGAGTATCTCAGGGAGAAATTAGGAGTTATTGCCCCTCCAGTGATGAACTAAGGTGCACTGAGGTGCATTAGTCTGGTGGATATCACAGTCATATCTTGTGATCCGGATTGATGGGAGCTGCTACTCAGGGGGAGTAGCAGGTATGATTCTAAAATGGTGAAATTGCAAGTATGTACCCTTTGCCATTGATGTCAAAGAGGGAGAGAAGACATGTGAAAAATAAGTGGTTTATGATCAAAGGGGGAGCAGTAAAGGGAGAGAAGACATGTGAATGGTTGCTATTGATAGGGGGAGTTGTGACAGCAAGGAGAAGTTCTTGTCTTAATAGTTTTTCACATCATATGTTGCCATCAATGACAAAGGGGGAGATTGTTGCAAGTATGGGCCTAACTGTTGTTGTCATTGATGTCAACATACTCTTGTTGCATTAATGATAAGGTCTAGATGAGCCGTGAGCTGAGGATATTGAGAAAATTAGTCTCAACAAGGAATAGTGAAGAACAGTGATGACTGTAAGACAAAAGTCCAAGATAGGATGATGATCAGAGGATGCGGATTAAAGGGTTTGTAGATATGTGTCTGTAGGTGATCTAGTAGAGATTTCAGAGGTCTGCATTAAGATATGAAGAAGTTGTGGTCGCTCAAGTAAAACTAGTTCTGGTAGGTGTTCAGAGGGGACAGAGTGTAACAAGAAAGGTCCGGTGAGATCCAGAAATGAAGTTTCATGTTCTGCGGATTTAAGGGAGTGCTGAGGATGTCTTTTTGGTGTATCAACTCTATTGGTGCATGGTTTGAAGGTCTGCAAGAATCTATTCTTTTGTGACAGTTATGACAGACTGTGTTCTTAAGGTTCTGGATGAAGGAGAGAAGGATTTCAGTAAGCAGAAGAAGTGTGGATGTTCTTGGTG
This sequence comes from Cunninghamia lanceolata, assembly GCA_027924645.1. Lineage (NCBI taxonomy): Eukaryota > Viridiplantae > Streptophyta > Pinopsida > Cupressales > Cupressaceae > Cunninghamia > Cunninghamia lanceolata. The sequence continues at coordinate 1,253,216 of BSBN01000206.1, read as the reverse complement.
ATTCAGGCAAGCTTGTGGAAGTCTTTGGATCATGTCCAATTTGTGTAGATGGTCCGCATTGAAGTTAGAGCTCACAATTGAAGAGTATTTTGTATGATGGTGTTCTTCTTGAGACAGGCCAACCGGATGAGTTATGCATCTGTCGGATGATCTTATGAATGTTTGCTGACTTAGATGATCATTCCTAAGTTGATGCCTTGTATAAATAAGGGATTGCGAAGTCAGTTTGAACTCACCTTTTTGTGTGGAGATGAGTGTGTGGTAGCGAAGAGGAGAGCAAAAGGCAAAGCAGAAGTATTGAGCTTAATGGAACTGATTCAAGCATGGTGAAGATGCTATTCTCCAGTTCATGTATGTGATACTTATTTCTTTGTAGATAGTGTGTCTCTTGTACGTAGTGAGCCTCTTGTGAGCAGTGTGCTCGAGCAGTGAGCCCTAATTGGCATGTGCCATTTTATTCTTTCTATTCTTCTAACAGAGAATACATTCTTGGGTTAATCACCCCATGGTTTTTCCCTTAACCAGGTTTTCCACATCAAAATCTTGGTGTCTTATGTGTTGATGAGTTTCTACTTTTGATTTGAATCCATTATGTTTCATGTTTAATATACTGCTAATCACTAAGAGGATTTAAGTGTGTAAATTGGAGAAAGTTTTGCACAACTGATTCACCCCCCCTCTCAGTTGTGTGCCCTAAGTCTAACAAGCACACCCATGTTCTTCGAATCTGCCTGCCCTCTCAAGTGGGCATTATCCTATCATTATCCTTACCATCATCCCTCCTTGTCACTCTCACTTCAATTGGTTGTATCCCTAATTCTACCATCTTCTTCCATCCTATCTAGCAATTTGTTTTATCTTTCTTTAAAATGATGCTACTATGCAACACCATCTCAGAGAGGGGCAAAATGTAGAAACCTAAAATTGTACATCTCTTTCATCTTGACACAATTCAAACCTAATCACACCATAATTTAACCCCCTAATTGGATAAATTACCATTTATTTGATTAACCATCCAAATCCCTCTTTTTCAACAGTGATTTGATCAGAATCACTATTTAACACTATCTATCCCTAAACTATATTTTCTCTACAATTAACTGAATAAACACATGTTTAGCTAGCTAATTATCCATCACCTCTTCAAACCATGATTTTACAATATTTTATTGTCAAAATCACTATTCATGTACTAGTCACTATTCATCTGTACTTGCATCGATACCTGCATATGTACCTATCCCTAGCCTAAATGATTAATTAATCATTTATTAGCATTTTCCTATAGTCCAAACATTAGATAAATTTTATTTATCTAATACCCCCTTTTCCCATCCCATGAATTAAATAAATATTGGTATTTTTATTTAATTCCCTATTTTCTACACTTTTGATTAGGTGACCTAAGCCTTGTTGAACACCCAATGTACTAAGGCGGGGGTGAATTAGTACTATCTTGAACTTCTTGTTTATTAAACTAGTAATCCATTTACTGCATGCAATAACAAAGCAAATCAAACATAGAAGAAACAACCAAAATCCATCACACATGAACACCAGGATTTTTACGTGGAAAACCCAAAACTGGGGAAAACTACAATGAGTGTTAGATCACAATATATTATGTAGGAACAATATTGAATTATGTTAGAAGCTCACTACCCAAAAGAATTGCTCATTGCAAGAAGGCTCACTGCCTTGAGAAGGAAAGAAAGAAGAAGGGTGGCTCACTGCCAATTTGAGCTGCTTAGATTGCATCTACTTATGCATGGATGCAGCTCCAATGAAAGCTCAAAATACTATCTCAAAACTCTTCATATTGACTGCTTTGTTTCGATTCTCTGGTTTTACATTAGCAAGATCTCCCTTTTTCTACTCTTGTCACCTGCTCTATATTTCATATATTTTGCACATTCACATTCACATCTTACCATTCAAACATTGAATTCAATCCCATATATATATCTGCAACAAACAAAATCTTCATATTAGGTCAGCCTGATAAAATATTCTGTGTAATCATGCATTATGTACTCTATCGGCCAAATTCATTCTCCAAAATCTATACCAAACCCAAACAATATTTGAAATACCTTCACACATGTTGGCCTTGACTATTTTACCACATAGATTTAAGTTCAGCACAAGAGAACTTACCACATACAATTTGTACTTATCATGTCAGCCTTAAACACATATAGTCATTGATTCACTTCATCTGTCAGACAACAACTTTCATTGCGGACCACAAGATGCTTCCAAAATCACATCAAACATTCTTCAGACATCATAGATCATACCTTTAGAACCGCAAACCAAAATGTCTTCTTGTGGTAGAATGCGGACCATTAGAATTCAGACCCTGTCACTGTCAAACTCTGTTAAGCTATGTCACGATACTCAACATCTTGTAACTAGCATTCCGGTGGACTTTAGAACATGAAACTCTAGAATTAGAGACTTCATACATGTGGTTACAACACCTCAAAACCACATAATAAAATATGTAACAACAGAGGAATACGGACCAAAACAAATGAGTGTTCTGCTATGAGTCATACTGTATTCTATTCTTCCAGACTTAGCCCGTTTGAGTGTATACTTCCGGTACTTATTAGAAGATAAAAACTTGCAAATAAAACCATCAAAGGACTACAAACAACATACTAGAACCACATTATCTAATCTTCAATTGTGGATCAATGCCATCCATTGTATTGTTGTTCTGTCGCTATCTCCTGTATGTTGCAAACACTTAGTCAAAAATGACTAAGTCTTTTAGACTAGACCAAAACTTTTGTCTCAACCTTATTCCTTTCCTTGTTTCCATCAATGACACATCTTCAAACATCATGCACAAACACTCTTCATCATATTAGCAGTGTCTTTCTCTCTCTCTCTCTCTCTCTTATGATGTTTGCCAACAATCTCCCCCTTTGGAATTGATGGTATGATGAAGGGGGTAAATCATAAAACAGAAGTTGCACACATAAAATAGAACTTTATTTATTGATTTGGATAACTTATTACATTACAGAAGCTCAAATACAATCAGAGGAATCAACCCTCCATAGGCTGCAACACATTACAACTTCCTCTCACAAGACTCTAGAATCTTCAGCCTTCTGTAACCCCAAATCAGCTAGGGTTTCTATTTTCCTGCCTATTCTTGACTCTACACTTCCCCCCTTAACTCTACTACTACCCAGGGTTCCCAAAAATAGTTATTAATAGCCTTTTTAGCGGCCAACAACCTAATTTTGAAATTTGTATCTCCCTCCAAAAATAACTCAACTTCTGGGAGCCATAACTTTTGATCCGGGTGTCTGATTAAAGAACCGTTTTATGTGTTGGAAAGCTCACAGAGTGCTCTATGCGGTAAGAACCCAGTCTGTCAGTTCCAGACATTTTTGGGCTCGTACGGGGCCGTTTAGTGCCTCAAACCTAAGTTTGAATAATTTTTAGGTATTTTTCAGGAAACAGAAACTTTAATATCTTTCAGCTCACAAATGATCTTTGTGTGATTCCTTTGCCAAAGATCTTATATTTCTATTATGTAACTTCCTGTAAATTTTCACTTCAATCCGTGCCCAAATGCAAACTTTCTAAAAATAGTAGGTTACTATTTTCAGCAGTTTCGCAAAACTTAAAGTTCTACATCATTATTCAAGCGATTATGAAACCAGAACCACAAATTTTGAAAAGAAATGGAAAGAACATCAACAATTTTGAAACACATATTTTTTTGGGTGATGCAAGATTGCCCTTACACCACTAGATGCTCTTGCATCAGACACCCAAGGTAATTTAAGAAGTGACCCTGTCACGTCTTAGGTGTTTGTGTGAGGAAAACCTAAATGGTCAACCTCTACTTTAGACAACCAAGAAGAATCTTCAACAGGTCTTCCATTCCATTTCACCAGATATTCTTCATATTGCCTGTTTCAAGTACTTCTTCCCACATGGCTATCCAAGATCTCTTCTATCTCCTCCGTTGAAGTAGATGTTGGAATACTCCACTGTTCTTTTGTTGTTCCATCCTCTGTGCCACCCTCATGATATTCTGTTAAATTAGTAATGTTGAACATAGGGGAAATATTAATCCCACTTGGCAGCTCTAGCTCATATGTATTTCCTGAATCATGCTTCTTCAGGATTCTGCACGGTCCAAATTTCTTCATTTTCAACTTATTGTATGTTCCAATTGGGAACCTTTCTTTTCTCAAGTGAACCATGACTTCATCTCCTACTTGGAACTCCTTATACCTCCTCTTCTGATATGCCTTAGCCTTGTATTGAATATTCATCTTATTAATGTGCTTTCTCACCTCTACATGCAAATTCTTCAGATGTTCTGCAAAGTCTTCAGCTTTAGCACTTATTTTTTCTCCTGTGTCTAGCTTCCTTAACTCAGAAGTGTTTCTTGGGCTATTGCCATATACAATCTAGAATGATGATTTATCAATACTCCTATTAACATAATTGTTGTAAGCAAATTATGCCTGTGGTAAAATCAAATCCCATCCCTTGGGCTTATCTCCTACTAAGCATCATAGCAAGTTACCCAAACTCCTATTCAACACTTATGTCTGTCCATCGGTTTGTGAATGGTGTGCAGAACTAAACTTCAAATCTATTTTCAACTTCTTCCACAATGTCCTCCAGAAATAACCAACAAACTTGGTATCTCAATCTGAAACTATTCTCTTTGGTAGCCCGTGTAATATCACCACCTCTCTGAAAAATAATTCAGCAATATGAACAACATCATTAGTCTTCCTGCAAGGAATAAAATGTGCCATCTTTGAGAATCTGTCCACCACCACAAAAATGAAATCATGTCCTCTTTGTGTCCTTGGTAAACCAAGAACAAAATCCATACTGATATCATCCCATGCCTTCTCTTGTACAGGTAATGGCTGATATAGACCTGTGTTCTGACTTCCTCCTTTTGCCATCCGACATACTCTGCAACTCTACACAAATTTCCTCACATCCTGCTGCAACTGTGGCCAATAATAATTTTCACCAACAATAGCAATGGTCTTATCTCGACCAAAGTGTCCGGCCAATCCTCCACTATGCTTCTCCTTAATCAGGTTCTCTCTCATGGAAATCCTTAGAATGCACAACTGGCTTCCTCTAAACAACATGCCATCTTGGATTATGAAATCCAATAATTTTGTCCTATCCAAAGTAACAGGTTCCAAACAAGCTTTCCAGGCCTCTGCAAAATCTGGATCCTTAGGATACAAACTTTTGAGCTCATCGAACCCAACAACCTCTATCTTCATTTCTGTCAACACATTTTGCCTTCTACTCAAGGCATCTGCAACTCTGTTGGACTTCCCACTCCTGTGCTTCAAAACAAAAGTATAGCTCTACAAAAACTCAACCCATTTTAAATGCCTTTGGTTCAACTTTCCTTGACTATTAAGATACTACAAAGCCTGATAATCAGTATATAAAACAAACTCCTTTGGTAACAAATAATGTCTCCATTTCTTCAAAGCCTGAACTATTGCATAAAACTCCTGATCATAAACAGAATAATTTTTCTTGGCACCATTAAGTTTCTCACTAAAATAGGCAATGGGCTTACCTTCTTGATTCAAAATAGCTCCTATACCACTACCACTAGCATCACAATCTACTTGAAATACCTTATTAAAATCTGGAAGTGCCAAAACAAGTTGTTCTACGACTTTCTGCTTCAATGTATCAAAGCTCTTGTCTGCTCCTTTAGTCCATCTAAACTCTTTTCTATCCCCTCTCATTATCTCAGTTAGGGGTGCACAAATGCTACTAAATTTTTTGATAAACTTTCTGTAAAAACTTACCAAACCATGAAAAGATCTTACCGAGCCATTGCACTCCTTGGTGTAGGCCATTCAATGATAGCCCTTACTTTTTATGGGTCCATCTTAAGACCTTCCTCTGAGACAACAAATCCCAGGTATACCAACTCCTTTGTAAAACTACATTTCTTCAGATTAATCAACAACTTCTCCTCCCTCAGCTTCTCTAGAACTCTTCTGATGTGCATCAGATGCTCATCCCAAGTCTTATTGAAAATCAAAATATCATCCAAATAAACAATAACAAAACTTCCCAAAAATTCTTTCAGTACCTCATTCATGAGCCGCATGAATGTGCTCGGTGCATTGGTTAGCCCAAATGGCATGACTAACTAGTCATACAAACCTTCCTTTGTCTTGAAGGCTATCTTCCATTCATCTCCTTCTCTGATACAGATCTGGTGATACCCACTCTTCAAGTCAATTTTTGTGAAGTACTTGGCTCCACTCAAACAATCCATGATGTCATTCATTCTTGGCAATGGAAATCTATACTTGATCGTTATCTTATTGATGGCTTGAGAGTCTATACACATCCTCCATTCTCCATCCTTCTTTGGTGCTAGTACTATAGGTATCGCACATGGACTTAGGCTCTCCCTTATCAGTCCCTTCCTCAACAACTCCTGAGCTTGTCTGTTTAGCTCTTCATTCTTTGTAGGGGTCATTCTGTGGGCTGCCTTGTTCGGCAAACTGGCTCCTGGTATCAAATCAATTTGATGACTTATCTTCCTTACTGGTGGTAAACCTTCTGGTACATTATCAGAGATAATGTCTTGGAACTCTTCCAACATATCTAAAACTTCTGCTGGTACATCTTCACAGTTCTCTTGACTAATCTTAGGAATCAATGTAAAGCAATGACGCTCATGCTTCATACACTCCAAAAATTTCCTACCATCTACCAGGCAAATTCTGGTAGTACTACATACCTTTTCTTCCACCTCCTTCAAAGGCTTCAACTTATGACGAACTCCATCCTTTGTTAGGGAATATATGTTTGCATGGCCATCATGGAAGTGCTCCTATCATACTGCCACGGCCTCCCCAATAGCATATGACATGCATCCATTGGTATGATATCACATAGCACCTCATCATGGTAGTCTCCAATCTTGAACTTCGCTAAACATTGCTCATTGACCAAAGCTCTATGGTCCTTCTGCAACCATGCAATCCGATATGGATGTGGGTGCATTCTTCTTGTCAACTTCAACTTGTCAACCATCTCCTCTGAAACAAGATTATCAGTGCTTCTGCTGTCAATAATAATATCATAGCACTTACGTTCACATTTGCACCTTGTGTGGAATAAACTCTTCCTCCGATTTGGTTCTTTCTCCTCATTCAACAAGGTTCTTCTGACAACTAGGGTTTCTCCCCTTTCAGCATCTTCAGAGTGCTCATATTGCACATCTTCATCAACATGTGCAACTCGTGCATTACCTTCAGGTTTTCCATTTATCTTTCCTTGATGTTGTGGACACTCGTATGCTCGATGTCCTTCTTCTCTGCATTGGAAACAAGGTCCTCTGAAACCTCCTCTTCCAGGTCCTTGCCCAGGTCTACCTCTTCCTCTTCCTCTTTTCTCACCATTGTTTTGGTCACGAGGGTGGTAGGTATTATCTCCTCTCTGAATTTGACTGGTGTCGGCTTCTTCACTTTTGTTTGAATCTTCATTTCATCCCCCATAGGGTCTTCCACTAGTCCTTCCACCTTGACCTCTTCCCCTTTGCTTGCTGTCAAATCTTTTATTTAGCTTCTCTTTCACCTTCAGGGAAAACTGGTATGCATCTTCTATGGTGGTCATTCTAACCAGGCTCAACTCCTCTTGAATACTTGGCCTCAACCCATTAATGTAACGGGCTACCTTCTCCTTATTTGGCTTTGCATGGCCTATCCTAATAGTAATCTTATAAAACTCATCTATATACTCCTTGATAGACTTGTCACCTTGCTTCAATCCTTGCAGCTTCTTCAATAGCTCCATCTCATAGTCCACAGGAACAAACTGCTTCTTTAGTTTCTCCAACATCCGATCCCATTTGGTGATCTTTCTTTTCCTCTTCTATTCCTCTCTAGTTGGACCTCCTTCCACCAAATATTTGCATGGCCCTTCAACTTTAGTTTTGCAAACTTGACCCGATCTGGGTCATCCACATCTTCATATTCGAAATACTCTTCCATGTCATTGATCCAATCAATGAGTTGTTCTGGATTCAAATCTCTAGAATATGTAGAAACTTTGATCCTGGGCCTCTTTCCAATCTTAGAAATGGCCCTCAATAACCTAACTTCTGCAGGATCTCCTGCAGCTTCTTGTTCTTCATTAGATAGCTCTTCTTTAGCTTCATCTTCGCTTTCTTCTCTTGTTCTCAGCTCAAACCCTCTTTGCAGCTCCTCTTGCAATGCATTGATTTGTCTTTGCAGGGCTCTAAAACCCTCTTCCATCAAAGCATTCCTCCCAACACGATTTCTTCGTGGAGGCATCTTGGTCTCCGCAACAAACCCACAACCTCAGGTCCTGGTGCAAACTACCTCATGGTCAGCGATCTGTCTAAACACTCAGGAACCCTTGCTCTGATACCACTTGATGAAGGGGGTAAATCATAAAACAGAAATTGCACACATAAAATAGAACTTTCTTTATTGATTTGGACAACTTATTACATTACAGAAGCTCAAATACAATCAGAGGAATCAACCCTCTGCAGGCTGCAACACATTACAGCTTCCTCTCACAAGACTCTGGAATCTTCAGCCTTCTATAACCCCAAATCAGCTAGGGTTTCTATTTTCCCACCTATTCTTGACTCTACTCTCCCCCCTTAACTCTACTACTGCCCAGGGTTCCCAAAAATGGTTATTAATAGCCTTTTTGGTGGCCAACAACCTAATTTCAAAATTTGTATCTCCCTTCAAAAATAGGTCAACTTTTGGGAGCCATAACTTTTGATCCGGGTGTTCGATTGACGAACTGCTATGCGTCGGAGAGGTTGCAGAGTGCTCTACGCGCTAAGAACCCGCTCTACCAGTTCTAGCTATTTTCAGGCCCGTACGGGGCCGTTTAGTGCCTAAAACCTGAGTTTGAATAATTTTCAAGCATTTTTCAAGAAACAGAAACTTTAATATCTTTCAGCTCGCAAATGATCTTTGTGTGATTCCTTTGCCAAAGATCTTATATTTCCATTATGTAACTTCCTATAAATTTTCACTTCAATCCGTGCCCAAATGCAAACTTTCTAAAAAAAGCAGGTTACTATTTTTAGCAGTTTCGCAAAGATGAAAGTTCTACATCATTATTCAAGTGATTATGGAACCAAAATCACAAATTTTGAAAAGAAATGGAAAGAACATCAACAATTTTGAAACACATCTTTTTTAGGGTGATGCAAGATTGCCCTTACACCATTGGATGCTCCTGCATCATGGTAACACTTGATGTGAAAAATTATTATAACTCCCCCTTTCTCTTTATGCACTGCTCCCCCTGTCTTCATCCTTTATTATTTTTCAAAAAAACATTCACATGCTTCATTTCTTCTCCCCCTTTGACATCAATGGTAAAGGTGTATGATACAAGGATATGTACAAGTTGCCAAAATTTCAAAATTGCTTTTCTACTTTACTGCATATATACTACTGATATCAAAAAAATGCTTACTGTTGTTGTTGTTCCAGGAGGATATATTTATAGATTATCTTCAGTTGCACCATTTCTTCATCCCAACTAGTCTTGGCATTGCTCAAGATTAGTATGTGCCCATTAATCTGGGACACCAAATCTTCTACTTTCTTTACTGTATCAGGAGCTTCAAATATTTGCCTTGTCTTATCTGCAGTTGTTATTAACTTGGTTAGGGAAGAAATTTTGAAACTTGCTACCTCCCGAAGCTGACTCATTCTATGCTTTATGATATCCCTCTAGGTCTGCATTATGTATATTAGAGTGAATGGTTTCAACTTGTGCCCTTTGATTGCCAATAGTATCTTTTGTCGGGTCATAAGTTCTGGATATCTATTTTATCTTTTAAGACAAAATTGATACAGTTTGCTAGCTTCTTGAAGGGCTAATTGTGCATATTCTATACTTCTATCTAACAAAATTTTGTCTTGAGAATCTTTATCTTTTAGCTCAATTAATCTCTTACTATCTATTTCAGCTCTTACCTTTTTATCAACAGCTTTCTCAAGAGACTCAAAATGAACATTGATGGTTTCCATTAGCTTCTTTACTTGTGTAGAAGGACCCAAGGATGTGTCTCTTTTTATTCCAGGCATTAGTTTTTCAAAAATTGCTGATGCATCTTCTAACAACTCGCTATCCTCTATATGAGATTTTAGTACTTCCTCTTGTGAATTAATTTGGAGAATTGTCCCAAGTCTTAACTTATGTAGAGGGGACATATAAGCAAGGTTAATAGGCCCTTGCAAAAGCTTAGGCACAGTCAAAATTTGATCTTCTTTCTGCTTCTCCAAGAACTCCCTTAAGGAGTCAATGGTGTCTCTCTTCTCTTCACCATGAGAAACTTCAGCTTCTTGTCTTTTCGAAGGGGGATCTTGAATGTTTTCTTGTCCATTTTCTTCAGTTTTTGAAGCAGGATTGTTTATCATTTGTTCATCTATCTCTTCTCTCTACACATTTTGTTCTTCAGAGACATTTTCTTCTAGTGTTGCCTCTTCTTCCTCAGATTTCTTTTCTTCCTCTAGCTCTTTCTTCTCTTCAATTTGTTCAGAGTTTACCAGAGGGGTAACTATGGTTTGTTCCACATATATCTTAGGAATGATATTATCTTTATTAGTGTTTTGTTCTTCTTCATCAACAATGGTTGAGATTTTTAGCTCATGTAACACCCTCAGAGTTATTTCTTCAATTTCTTTCACAAGTTTCTTTGTATCATCAGACATCGGAGCATTAACTCTTTTCATGGTTCTAAATTCCTCACTAAGCTTCTTAGTGACTTTGGTTCTTTCATCAGGGGTGATGTCTGGGTAGAGTTTTAACAAGACATATTCTTTGATCTCAACATCTTTAGCCATAGCCCCTTCTTTTCTTGTTGACATTATGATGGCTAAGTTGTCTAGTAACTCATCTATTATTTCCATCAATGTTTTTCATAACATATCTAAGTATCTTACAGCTGCAATTTCAATGATTACCTTGTCTGCATCTAATCTTTCATCATACAAGTCAACAATAGGTTTCAGGGTACCATGTTGTGCAAATGCATTGACCATGGCTTCCAATGATATACTTGTTTCTTCTTCTCTGCTCTTAGTCTTTTCTTCTTTATTCTTCTTCTTACCCTTAGCTTTTCCAGATGGCTTTTCAATTGTGGATTTATCTATTTTTTCTCTTTTTGCTTTGACCCCCTCATCTGATTCTATTTCCACTTCTTCTTCTTCTTTTCCAAGGCTTACATACACCCTTTTTGTAGCCTTTGCTTTCTTTCTTTTCTTTTTCTCTTCCAGTTTCTTCTTTGGCACTTTCTTTGTAGACTCTGACTTCTCTTTCTCAACTTCAATGGTAGTTGTTGTTGAGGATGATGCTCTTTTTCTTCTCACAAGACCAGGTGTAGGCTTCTCTTTCTCAATTTTCTCCTCTTTCTTCTTCTCCGGGGCTTTTGATGTTTTCCCTTCCAAAGCACTTGATGTATGTTCTGCCAGAGCACTTGCAACCTTTGAAGCCTCTACCTTAGCTCTTGATTCACTTATTTCTTCATTTGTAAACCCATGGCTCTTGGCAAATTCATCTACCGTTTTCCTTGTATTCTTCTTTATTTGAAGTTGTTTGTGCTCCAAATACACTTTGAGAGATAGTTCCTCAAAAGTGACAAACCTTTCTTCCTTGGGATCCTTGGGTTTGTTTAACATTAATTCTACCAAACCAACCAAAACTTCTTCTAGAACCTCATATCCCATAGGTGGGTCCCAAATAGTTCTTGGTTCAACAGCCTCCATGAGGTATTTGTCCTTATCTACCATGAACACAATATCCTTTTCATATTTCTTCACAACTTTTTCTGGAATTGTAGCTTTGGCCTGCATTTTCTTTTGGAAGTTCTTGAAGTATCCCCACAAAGCTACATTCCATTTATCTACATTTCCCAGACTATGTAGATGATTTCTAATTTGGGCTGCAATAGGTCAATGCCCAAGCCAACTAATATTCCCTATACCAGGTAACTCCCTTAGAAAATAGAAAAATAAACAGATGATCAAGGTTCCACACTTGAAGGGATATTTTGAATCTTTTGTCTTTTTCAAATTCTCCATAAGTTGTTGTCAGAGCAATTCACATAGATCATAGTTAGTGTTGTCTTTGACCATATCATATGTTCTATATATAGTTGTTGCAGAAATAGAGTTCTCCCTGTTGGATAAATAAATCATAAAACCAATGAATTTTGATTCAAATCTTACACCTAGATCCACAATATCATTTATAGTTAATGCTCTTTTATCAAATTTCGCCCCTGTCAACTGCATTACTGTGATGTTCTTCATAGCCTTCAGTTTTGGAACTTTCCTAGTGGAACACATGCCAGTAATTACTTTAATGGCATCCTTTGTTATCATATAGGGTTCATCAAGCCAAAAGAATCATCATGAATCCCGATCAAGATATATCTAACCCAAGCATCATTCGAGACCACAGGAAAATCCAACCAGGTGTCCAATTTCTTCTCAACTAGGGCACTATACTCATCTTTCAACTCAATTTTTCATTTGTTAGTTCCTTTAGATAGATGTCCCCTAATTTTCTGTGATCATATTCATCTAGGTTTGTATGAATGTAAGCCCTAACATCCTTCGTATGCATAATACCATGCAGAATCTTGAAAAATGCCCCATCTGGATCAGCCTCTAAAGATTTAAAGGGGTGCTTCTTCAACTTGGGTCGAGGTCTCTCAGTTATCTCAATTATTTGAGGAGTATACATTTTTGCAAATTCAACACAGAGAATTTTTGAGAGAGATAATGATAAATTCCTTTTGCCTCCGTTAGGGTTTCTTCGCCAGATGATTGGAATTTGCCCCAACTTGCTTCTCAGGTCTCTTTAGTCGCTTAAGGGTTTGAATGCAAGGTAATTTCTCTTTCAAATGAATCCTTTATATTCTTTTCATCAGGATTTAATCACAATAAATTCTCCATTCAAAAGGCTATCAAACCCTTACTTTGCCACCCACAGTCGATCAAGATTGCTCTGCAACTCACCACATTAGATTCTTTTCTACCAGAATCTTCTCCAAAAGATTTGTTTTCTTATTTTCTAGCTTATACCTTCATGTTGGATATTAGCACCACACTTCTAGATGGGGGAATGGGATTTTTCATTAAGATCCCCTTGAGCTAGAGCTCTCAATTTACTTCCCAGAGGAAGTACCAGCACCAGAGTCTGGTGTGGACTCACCCTTGACTTCCTACACTTCCTTCTTAACCCAAATTTGATTCATCTTCTTCTTGATCTCTGCCAAATCTTCCTTTTGTGTCGATTCTTTTATCTCTACTTGATTATTCCTCTTTATGTTTTTGCTTTTGCAAAATCTTGCAATATGTCCAGGCATGTTGCAATTGAAACATACAACACTTCTCTGTCTATTGTTTCTCTCATTCATCCTTTATCTACATTGGTTAGCCTTGTGCCCAAATCTATTACATGCAAAGCAATTTCCATTGAAAGATTGAGCATTCTTTCCATTGTTATAGTTGTTCCTTATCTGACTTCTGCAATCACTAGCTTTATGACCGAACCTTTACATATATAGTTACATTTGAAGGTCTGAGCATTCCTTCTATTGTTATAACCAAAGTAATGAGAAGCAAAGTAATGCTTCCATTTTGAGGAGACACCTACATCACAGCATCAAAGTAGCACATCACACCAAATGTTTGCATGGTAACTCGTATTGATTAGTTTCCTTGCTTATTTGCATTCCTTTATTTGTTCAATTGGAGGTGTATTTGGAGATGACTGAAATATGTTAACTTAGTTTAGCTTGTTTCTTTGAGTTCATTTTCACATGCATACACTTAGAATTGACAGTCTGATTGACAAAAGAGCTAGAGAAAGATGCAATTTTAGACCAGACTGGATAAGTCCTTATATGGTCAAAGAAGACGTCGTAAATGACACATAACTTTTGTGCACAATGGAAGGTGAATAATTTGGTGATACAGCCAACGCCTTTCACATTAAGAAATACCATGTCTAAAAATACAAAAAAAAAATCACAAAATATAAAAATACAAAAAAAATCAAATAATTCAAAAATTTAAAAAAATTACAAAATCATGAAAAATCAAAATTATGTATTTCTTTATTATTTTGTTTCGCCATGCATCTTTGTGAGTGGCATGCTCTTGTTTGGTTTTTGGAGTCTAAGATTACTTAGGCATAGGTTGATCCTCTTAGACTTTGAGATCCCTTATATTCACAGTTGTTGTTTATCATTCCCCTATTCACATTCCCTAATGATTTTAATCAAAAGCCTAGCTTTTAGCTCTACACTAATTTCGCCCTTAACAATCCATGCTATTAAGTCTAAACAAAGTCAATCTTCAAACCTATAGTACTCCAAGCTTTGTTTTCCAAATATATAGGACCACATATTTCTTCATGGAACTCCTCAAAGAAGTCCATTCAAAAAGTCATATGTTGCATGGCAGTAGTATATAGGACCCCAACATCATACTAGGTCGAGTTCACTAAGGCATAGTTGATATCATCTAATATGGAAAGCACACATGTTCACTTGCAAACTAAGCTAGAAATCTTTTATTCTAGTATTTTCTGCTTTTGCTTATTTTCTTCCTTTTATTTTGATAGGCCTCAATCTTATCCCGTGATGTTTTGCATTCACGACTCCCTTTTCTACCATATCATTTGCAAAACAAGTATGACTAAACAAATTCTACAAAAGAATATTTTTTTGTAAAATAGTATAAGATATTTACGCCAATAGGCTAGAGGCTAGAGGCTGCGATGGTATTAAAATAAAGTTTATTTCACATGCAACCCCTTATAAATAAAGTCACACTTTATCCTACAGCAAGCAACAGGAAGAAGATGAGTGGGAGTTTCTCACGCCTGTCAAAGCAATGGAAGCTACAGTCATGGGGTTTAAATAGGAAGGGCCAGTTAAATACAGGAATCAGTTATCAGAGTTAGGATTTGTTGGATTTCTGTTGGAGATATTTTTGGGTAGTTTTCAGAGGATCTCAAAGGGTTTCTTTGGCTTTAAATATAGAGATACGGGACAGAAAAGATATATAGATTGGAATGATCAGAAAGTTTAGCAGCTAGAATAGGGACATTTTATTACCTTAGCAGGTGCCTCTTATGAAGGATTCAAATATTGTATTTTGTGCAAGTGATTGCCTCTATATTTTGTTCTCCATCAAACAATGAAGAGAGAGTGGTGTTTTGTGTATTCCGGATATGTTTCTTATTCTTCCTTCTTGCTTTAAGTTTCTGAGCCTTTTGATTAATTTGGTGTAGTATGTTGTTATTATTAATCATGCTTTCTACTCTTTGATTTTGCCAGTAGATTCTTTCAAGATTTAATCATTGTGCTATTAGGTAGATAATGAATCCAGTGCATCGTCTTAGCAATTTAGGGTATTTCATTTATAATCTTGTTTTTCTTCCCTTTTCCCCAAGACCCATGGAAAAGAATGAGCTTCTTTAAAATCTGGGGGTCATTTAAGGAGTCAATCCCACATTCTTTAAATTTCCCATTGTTGGTGATTAATTGACAAATTTAAACATCAAAAGTTACACCACAAGGAGATTTCATACCGAAAGCTTATAGAATTCTATTCTCGTGTACAAATAACATTGCAGAATATGAAGCACTCATCAAAAGATTAAGAATGACTATCCAATGGAACATCAATGTAATTGAAGTCTATGGTGACTCTCAACTTGTCATAAGTCAAGTCAATGATGAATATCAAACAAAAGATGACAAGCTTCTACCATACAAGAAATTGGTCGACACATTCAAGCAATCATTTTCATGGATTCATTTTAAACAAATTCCAAGAATAAACAACAAAGTTGTTGATGCTATGGCAACTATGGGGTAATTGATTGACATTCCTTCAAATAGTCCACAATTAGAATTCTTGATTGAGCAACTTTACATTCCTTCTTTTGATATCCCATTTAATCTGATCTTGTTTGTGATATTGTTGGTCCCAATGCACCTTGGTACAATAAGATTTATACCTTTGTCCATGACAACATTATACTACCCAATCTTTCACATTCCCAATGTCAAACCTTCATTCGTCGTTCATCCCATTATACCCTTCTTGGTGATACATTTTATCGAAGGACATTCAATGGAATTCTCCATAGATGTCTTAACTCAGAAGATGCCTAAACCGCCTTACGAGAGATACATGAGGGTATTTGTGGTGCACACTCTAGTGGTCCAACCTTGGTTAAAAAGTTGTTAAGGACGAGATATTTTTGGCTGACTATGAAACGAGATGCACAACAATTTGTCAAGAAGTGTCTTCCTTGTCAAAAACATAGTGATTTGATTCATGCGCCTGCACAAGAATTGCAACCAATCACTACACCATGACCCTTTTTGCAATGGGGATTCAATCTCATTGGTTAAATTCACCCTCCATCATCCAATAATCATAAGTTCATTTCACCACCACTGAGTATTTTATGAAGTGGGTCGAAGCCATCCCTCTTACATACATTATTGGTAAATAGATTTCTAACTTCATCCTTCATTACATGATTTTCTAGTATGGTATACCCCAAGCCATTGTTACTAACAATGGTAATCCTTTCAAAAATCAAGAAGTTTGCCACCTTTTCCATCAATTCAATATTCAACATCACTTTTCCACTCCATAATATCCCCAAAGAAATGGTCAAGATGAGGCTTCAAACAAAACTATTCTCAATATTTTGAAGAAAATTGTCAATGACGCTAGGCATGATTGGCATTTTCAACTCAATCCTACTTTTTGGGTGTATCTCACTAGTATCCATACCCCTACAGAAGCCATGCCATATTCTCTTGTCTTTGGATCTGAAGCCATTTTACTAGTTGATATCGAGCTCCCCTCTCTAAGGGTATCATTGCAGCATTTCACTGATAATGAACACTATAGAGTATCTCGATTGCAAGAATTGGAATTGCTAGATGAAAGATGTCTCAATACTCTCAATCATCTCACGACCTATAAAAATCATCTTCATCGTATCTACAATAAGAGACTCAAAGAATGCATATTTGAAGTTGGTGACCTTGTACTTAAGGAGAATCAAAAGATCATGATAGAAAAGGAAAATTTGAGCCGAATTGGTTGGGACCTTTTATCATTACCAGTCGTTATGGTTCTAGAGCCTATCAACTTTCTATACTTGAGGGACACCCATTGAGGAACCTATCAACATCATTCACCTTAAGAGGTTATATGCCTAATCTGCGGGGTATCCAATATGTTAAAAAAAAATCAAATTATTTCAAAAAACTAAAAAAAAAAAATAGTAAGAAAAATAATCTGTCCTTTGGTGATAACCACTTTGTTGCTGCCCTGGATAAGCCATGATGAAAATCCATTTACATGCACCATGTGTAGTAGCCTTGTATTTAGAATCTACTAGATCACCACTTTGACTTCCACTTTCCATTCACTCATCTAGGTTTCCCTTTACTCTAAGATTACTTAGGCATATGTTGATCCTCTTAGCTTTTGAGATCCCTTATATTCACAATTGTTGTTTATCATTCCCCTATTCATGTTCCCTGATGATTCCAATCAAAAGCCTAGCTCTTAGCTCTACACTAATTATGGCCTTAACAATCCATGCTATTAAGTCTAAACAAAGTCAATCTTCAAACCTATAGTACTCCATGATGTGTTTTCCAAATATATAGGACCACATATTTCTTCATGGAACTCCTCAAAGAAGTCCCTTCAAAAAGTCATATGTTGCATGGCAGTAGTATATAGGACCCCAACATCATACTAGGTCGAGTTCACAAAGGCATAGTTGATATCATCTAATATGGAAAGCACAAATGTTCACTTGCAAACTAAGCTAGAAATTTTTTATTCTAGTATTTTCTTATTTTGCTTATTTTCTTCCTTTTATTTTTGATAGGCCTCAATCTTATCCCATGATGTTTTGCATTCACGGCTATCTTTTCTACCACATCATTTGCAAAACAAGTATTATCTAACATTTTATTTCTCATGGTGTTGACCATTGTTTTTTTCTAGTTATGCCTCGCTGTCCTCTATTTCCTCCTTTTTCTCTATCATTTCCTTCATTCTTGGAAGATGAAACCTTATTGGAAGATTTACCTTTGTGGTGAGCATAGCTAATATTCTCACCTATGGTTTTAGTTTTTCTTCCAAAAGTCTTTTCTCTTTCAACCATCTTTTCAATCAACTGATCAAAAGTAAGTGAATTTAGTTGATTGCTTGCTTACATATGTTGAACTTAGTATGAAATTGCATGTTGAGCTCTGGAAACCTGAATCTAAGAGATAGATTCAAAGACAAGTTGAAATGTATGCAAAAAGCATTGGCATAACAAAAGAGGTTGTGAGACAAAATAGGGAAAGGATAGAGAAAGATGAGAAGGAGAAGCAGGACAGAGAATAGTGAAGTGTTTTGGTGGAATCCACTTCTAAAGCAAGGACTACTAGGAGTTCTGGTACAACCTTCAGTGCATACATTTTATCGAAGGACATTCAATGGAATTCTCCGTAGATGTCTTAACTCAGAAGATGCCTAAACCGCCTTACGAGAGATACATGAGGGTATTTGCGGTGCACACTCTAGTGGTCCAACCTTGGTTAAAAAGTTGTTAAGGACGGGATATTATTGGTTGACTATGAAACGAGATGCACAACAATTTGTCAAGAAGTGTCTTCCTTGTCAAAAACATAGTGATTTGATTCATGCGCCTGCACAAGAATTGCAACCAATCACTACACCATGACCCTTTTTGCAATGGGGATTCAATCTCATTGGTTAAATTCACCCTCCATCATCCAATAATCATAAGTTCATTTCACCACCACTGAGTATTTTATGAAGTGGGTCGAAGCCATCCCTCTTACATACATTATTGGTAAATAGATTTCTAACTTCATCCTTCATTACATGATTTTCTAGTATGGTATACCCCAAGCCATTGTTACTAACAATGGTAATCCTTTCAAAAATCAAGAAGTTTGCCACCTTTTCCATCAATTCAATATTCAACATCACTTTTCCACTCCATAATATCCCCAAAGAAATGGTCAATACGAGGCTTCAAACAAAACTATTCTCAATATTTTGAAGAAAATTGTCAATGACGCAAGGCATGATTGGCATTTTCAACTCAATCCTACTTTTTGGGTGTATCTCACTAGTATCCATACCCCTACAGGAGCCATGCCATATTATCTTGTCTTTGGATCCGAAGCTATTTTACTAGTTGATATCGAGCTCCCCTCTCTAAGGGTATCATTGCAGCATTTCACTGATAATGAACACTATAGAGTATCCCGGTTGCAAGAATTGGAATTGCTAGATGAAAGATGTCTCAATACTCTCAATCATCTCACGACCTATAAAAATCATCTTCATCGTAGCTACAATAAGAGACTCAAAGAATGCATATTTGAAGTTGGTGACCTTGTACTCAAGGGGAATCAAAAGATCATGATAGAAAAGGAAAATTTGAGCCGAATTGGTTGGGACCTTTTATCATTACTAGTCGTTATGGTTATAGAGCCTATCAACTTTCTATACTTGAGGGACACCCATTGAGGAACCTATCAAAATCATTCACCTTAAGAGGTTATATGCCTAATATGCGCGGTATCCAATATGTTAAAAAAAAATCAAATTATTTCAAAAAACTAAAAAAAAAAAAAATAGTAAGAAAAATAATCCGTCCTTTGGTGATAACCACTTTGTTGCCACCTTGGATAAGCCATGATGAAAATCCATTTACATGCACCATGTGTAGTAGCCTTGTATTTAGAATCTACTAGATCACCACTTTGTCTTCCACTTTCCATTCACTCATCTAGGTTTCCCTTTACTCTAAGATTACTTAGGCATATGTTGATCCTCTTAGCTTTTGAGATCCCTTATATTCACAATTGTTGTTTATCATTCCCCTATTCATGTTCCCTGATGATTCCAATCAAAAGCCCAGCTCTTAGCTCTACACTAATTATGGCCTTAACAATCCATGCTATTAAGTCTAAACAAAGTCAATCTTCAAACCTATAGTACTCCATGATGTGTTTTCCAAATATATAGGACCACATATTTCTTCATGGAACTCCTTAAAGAAGTCCCTTCAAAAAGTCATATGTTGCATGGCAGTAGTATATAGGACCCCAACATCATACTAGGTCGAGTTCACAAAGGCATAGTTGATATCATCTAATATGGAAAGCACAAATGTTCACTTGCAAACTAAGCTAGAAATTTTTTATTCTAGTATTTTCTTATTTTGCTCATTTTCTTCCTTTTATTTTTGATAGGCCTCAATCTTATCCCATGATGTTTTGCATTCACGGCTATCTTTTCTACCACATCATTTGCAAGACAAGTATTATCTAACATTTTATTTCTCATGGTGTTGACCATTGTTTTTTTTTCTAGTTATGCCTCGCCGTCCTCTATTTCCTCCTTTGTCTCTATCATTTCCTTCATTCTTGGAAGATGAAACCTTATTGGAAGATTTACCTTTGTGGTGAGAATAGCTAATATTCTCACCTATGGTTTTAGTTTTTCTTCCAAAAGTCTTTTCTCTTTCAACCATCTTTTCAATCAACTAATCAAAAGTAAGTGAATTTAGTTGATTGCTTGCTTACAATGACTTCAAATAGGTTGAATCATGGGAAGAAAACATTTCATGAAGGTAGTCATATATACATACATACATACATATACATATATATTCATATCTAGACTCATTATGTACTCAATATGAAAATCCATTTACATGCACCATGTGTAGTAGCCTTGTATTTAGAATCTACTAGATCACCACTTTGACTTCCACTTTCCATTCACTCATCTAGGTTTCCCTTTACTCTAAGATTACTTAGGCATAGGTTGATCCTCTTAGATTTTGAGATCCCTTATATTCACAGTTGTTGTTTATCATTCCCCTACTCACATTCTCTGATGATTCTAATCAAAAGCCTAGCTTTTAGCTCTACACTAATTCCGGGCTTAACAATCCATGCTATTAAGTCTAAACAAAGTCAATCTTCAAACCTATAGTACTCCATGATGTGTTTTCCAAATATATAGGACCACATATTTCTTCATGGAACTCCTCAAAGAAGTCCCTTCAAAAAGTCATATGTTGCATGGCAGTAGTATATAGGACCCCAACATCATACTAGGTTGAGTTCACTAAGGCATAGTTGATATCATCTAATATGGAAGGCACACATGTTCACTTGCAAACTAAGCTAGAAATTTTTTATTCTAGTATTTTCTTCTTTTGCTTAATTTCTTCCTTTTTATTTTTGATAGGCCTCA
Source organism: Cunninghamia lanceolata (assembly GCA_027924645.1). Classification (NCBI taxonomy): domain Eukaryota; kingdom Viridiplantae; phylum Streptophyta; class Pinopsida; order Cupressales; family Cupressaceae; genus Cunninghamia; species Cunninghamia lanceolata. Next base: position 1,231,809 of record BSBN01000206.1, on the reverse strand, counting down.
ATCTTATCCCATGATGTTTTGCCTTCACGGCTACCTTTTCTACCACATCATTTGCAAAACAAGTATTATCTAACTTTTTATTTCTCATGGTGTTGACCATTGTTTTTTTCTAGTTATGCCTCGCCGTCCTCTATTTCCTCCTTTGTCTCTATCATTTCCTTCATTCTTGGAAGATGAAACCTTATTGGAAGATTTACCTTTGTGGTGAGGTGAGCATAGCTAATATTCTCACCTATGGTTTTAGTTTTTCTTCCAAAAGTCTTTTCTCTTTCAACCATCTTTTCAATCAACTGATCAAAAGTAAGTGAATTTAGTTGATTGCTTGCTTACAATGACTTCAAATAGGTTGAATTGTGGGAAGAAAACATTTCATGAAGGTAGTCATACATACATACATACAAATGTATGCATGTATGTATAGATATGTAAATACACGTGTACATGTACATATGTAGATATACATATATCTACATATCTATATATGTACATATACATGTGTCTATACATACATATACATATACATGTATCTATACATACATATACATATGTATGTATAGATCTGTAGTTATATGTATATGTACGTAATATATGGAAATGGAAAATGAATTTTGTTTGACCTTATTTCTCCCTATCGATTTATAGGTTCAAAGCCTCACAAACCATTATAGCTATTTTAGGTGCTAGGTGCAATAGTTCAAGTATGAAAAGTTTACCCATAAACATGAACCAAAGGTGTTGGGTATACTGAATACTATAATTTGTTTTAGGTTTACAAAATTTATTTTGATTATGGAATTTTAATTGCACAAAAAGGAGTATTTTTTAAAAATATTTTAATAAGTGACGAACACAAACTCATAAATAAAAATATTATAGATATCCCCCAATACTTTTTCTTATTCCAACAATTTAAAAGATGTCCGTTAAATGGAAAAAAATTCAAAGTTGAAAGGAAAAATATTGCAACTTCTCATAAAAATATTGGAAAGAAAGCTTATCAGTTGTTTGTAGTTTCTTGTAGAAATGTTGCAGCCATGAAATGCGAGTCATGAACTAGATCAACATCAGTACAGTGCCATGTGTTGTGTGTTTGCTTCTGTAGCCTTGAATGTGAGGGTTCCCCCATTTTAAAAATTTCTCGCTATAGGAGCCACAAACTGGGTTGGGCTTCCTTGTTAATGATAGGGACATGAGTTTTAGGTAGGAATACAAAGCTTCGGCCTTCCTTAAAGCTACGAATTACTCAAGAAGCTTTGATTTGAAGAAATGGCAAATAGTGAACAAGGAACATGAAAAAAAAGATGGAAGAATATTTTATAAATTAAAATGTAGAGAAAAGGCCTACAACAAAAAGAGAGGATGAGAAAAAATAGTTTGTGCTCTGATACCTCAGGGAATGGTCTGTAAAAATGAAAATGAAAATGAAATTGAAATGCAAGCCCAAAATTGTATTCATTCCAAAATGTGTTGTGAAGTACATATATATCAAGAGAACATGACCATTAAGTTCATCTCCGAGATGATTGTTTAGTTCATCTCCAAGATGACTATACAAATTCTACAAAAGACTAATTTTTGTAAAATAGTATAAGATATTATTATTACATTCAAATATTTGATGCGTTTGGTTCCACCTGTTAAAAAGAAAAAATTCAAATATTTAAAAGTGGGAAATGAAAGGGGTAGCCTATATATAAAAAAAAATTTGGACCATTTCTCGATTTATGCGTGTCATCCTTGCGCAGGGGCCATGCTAATCTTCTCTGTATCGTTCCAATTTTATCGGATGTCTCCGAAGAGACACTAATACTACCATGACACGTCATATACAAAGTGTCTAAAATGAGGTCATACGCACGGCGAGGAGAGAGACGGTTGCAACTTACACGCAATCCTTTCTAGGGAAGAGAGTAGAGCGTAGAGGCAGGTTGCGCTGGTATTTAAATATATAAAAAGTTACACATAATCTGCTCCTCCTCCATCGCCTTGTAAGTAAAAGAGATAAAAGAGATAGAGCTGATAAACGAGCAAACAAAACAGCGCTGCCTCCACGCAGGATCGAACTGCGGACCTTCAGTTTACAAGACTGACGCTCTACCACTGAGCTATAAAGGCCACGACGCCACTGCACTTTAAACAGTTAACACTTTTGTTGGCAGCAGCAATAAACCAGCCAGATTGGCAAGGCCCTCTCCTTTGTCCCTATCAAATTGGTATTTAGCTAGATGCAATAATTTGTTAGATACAACTATTTGCACATCTTGGGGATGTAGCTCAAACGGTAGAGCGCTCGCTTTGCATGCGAGAGGCACGGGGTTCGATACCCCGCATCTCCAGTTCTCGTTTGTTTTCTTCTTTTCAGAGTAATAACAAAAACAGTTTTCTTCTTTTCAGCCTAATATGACCGTCCTCTGCTAAAACCTGCAATGTTTTTCAACTTCCACAATAATACAGGTCTGCTCCATCTGAAACCTACGTCCCCTATGAGGCACTAGTGGTCTAGTGGTAGAATAGTACCCTGCCACGGTACAGACCCGGGTTCGATTCCCGGCTGGTGCAGGTTTTAATTTTAGTTGGAGTTATTGGAACCCTCTTTTCCTCTGTATGGGGACCCAAGTTTAAATTTGACGTTCCACCCTGCATGTCAAAGAATTTTTTCATTACGGTTATCTTTTGCTTTTATATCTTTTAGTGCCATCTATCCTTTGCATGGTTGTATTGCATTGTTAAGTTATCCAAAACATTTCCCTTAATTATTCCATGTCTCTCGAAGGCCTAGCCAACTATTGACATCGTTGCTAATAATTGTGTCATTATTATTACCGATACCTTCATTCAATAGGAAATTTGCAATCTTATTTCCTTCACGATAATAATGATTTATGGTGAAGGAAGATAAATTATCCAAGATGTCCCAAGCTTAGTTAAGGATGTTGTTTATCATCTAGTTTGTTGAGTGTCTTTTTTTGATACAAAGTAGAATTGCCTTGGAATCGCCCTCTATCAAGATCCTGTCAACGATGCATGATTTCACCAACCGTGGGCCTAGTAGTAAAGCTTCCACTTCTACTTCACTATTTGTACTTACCTTTAGCCTCTTGGGGGCAACTTCAACCAAATTACCTTAGGAATCTCTGATTACACACCCAATGCATGAAGGCCCTGGGTTGCCTCTTGAGGCGCCATGGAAATTCATTTTCAACATGCTTTTGTGTGGTGGATTCCATTGGACTTGGGCTTGGTTCATACTTGGGGAATTTAGCTCAAAAATCCCATGAACGGGAGGGAGGTTAACTACCCTAGATTTTCAACATATCTTTGCTCCATGTAGTGAACAAACTCCTATTTAGTGATTTGGAAGTGGCTCGACTCATGACTACTTCTGAAATGGCTACTTCAATCTTAGCTAGAAAGGTGTCCCAACAGAGTATTTTGTCTAAAAAAATCTTTCGATTTCTTTCTTTCCACACATGTTAGATCAACAGGGAAGGGCTAGACATTCGCAGATTAGAGAAGACATCCTTAGGTATAGTGATTGACCAATCTTTGAATAGTTGTAACAAGGTTTTAGGAGGATTGAAGACCTACTATAGGTAATCACATAACCATCTCTAGCATTTGGGGGAGAAGGGGAAGGTAATGAACAAGTGCTTGTTTGTTTCTTTGTCTTCCTAATAGAGAGCACCTCTGAATGGGTCGAGGAATCTCATTTTTTGGAGTCTATTACCTATGAGTACATTTCTCTTAATAGTTGCCCACACGAAAGCACCAGCCTTTCGTAGGCAATCTTTGTGCCAACATTTGATCGATGGCCATTCCTGGTCCTCATGGGGTTCCATTAGGGATATGTAATCGAGTTTGATAGAGTAGGCCCCATTGTTTGAGCAAATCCACTTTAGCTCATCTTCCTTTTCACTAATATTGACGGAGAATTGATGTAAGAGTATCTATTTGTACACGTGGCACATGCAAGGTCAAGAAGTCTCTCCACTTGTATTTCTTTAAACTCTTACAATGTATGTTTGAAGATAATTGGCAATCTTTGTGCCCCACCTACTACAGAGCATCTCTTTAATATCTACAAGATCGACCCTTTCCTACAAAGGTTTGTGGTCATTCCATGAATCCTCCCAAACTTTTGCTTTTCTACCATTTTTTGCTTCCCATAATAGGTGATTTGAAATGACATCTTTGCATTTTATATTGAAATTCCAAATATGACATCCCATGGGCAAATTTTATGTGGCAAAGATTATGGAATCATCCAAAGAATCTAGGTATTTTTTCCTCATGCAGCTATTCCATGTTGAGTCTCTATTGGAAAAAATACTCCATGCAAGTTTTTCTCCCAAGGTGAGGTTTTGAAGAGTGAGATTTCTACTACTAGCCCCTCCATTTGCCTAAGGGAGGAAAATTTTATCCCGATCTATTAAAAGGTATTTCTTCTTGTTCACTAAACATTGTTAGATGAAATCTCTCATGACATTGTTTGTTGCATCAATTATGCTTCTTTCGTGATACAAAGGAGATAGATTGGTAAAGATAGAAAAACTAATTTGACCAATGTGATTCTCCGAACAACACTAAGTTGTTTTTATCTCCATGTGGCTAGTCTAGCTTTGAAGGCTTCTATGATGGAATTAAATAGTGTCACGTCTCGAACTCTTTGAACTCATTTATATTTCAAACTATTGGATATTTTAATGTGATTATGTTACTAGTAGGTAAATTGCTGGTGAGTAAAAAGTGAAATGTTATCATTTTCATAATGCAAATAGAAAGTTGTTAAATGATGAATTAAGATGTTTATATGTTTCTTCGGATGTGGTTTTATTGACTAACCTATGTTTCTTCGGATATGGTTTTATTGACAACATGAATGAGAACAAATATGAGGGTCAAGTCATGAAAACACCTGAAATGAAATTCCATGAAGTGAGGAAACACAAAGAGGTCCTACACCTGCAAATCTCGTCGCAACACTAGTCCAAAGGATTAGGACCCTCGAGGTGGAATAATTCATTCAAGAAAAAAGAGAAAATTTAGATGACAACAATAGGGTAGAACAAGACCAAGGGGCATCTCAGAACCCACCTGCCTCAACAATCTCAGAGTGTATTCCTAGGCACATACCTCAAGTACTTGAAGGAATCACTAGACCATACCATAAGAAGCATAATGTTACCATGACCTCTTCTAGATTTGCCTAAGTTTAAAGGAGATGGAGATCCCAACTCACATATTAAGGCATACACCACTACCATGAGGGAACTTCTCCCTTGGGATGGAGTCATCGCTAAAATTTTCCCAAAAACTTTAGAAGGAATCTCCTTGGATTGATACTATCACCTTCCTGAAGCCTCTATCCATTCATTTCGACAACTTATAAGGGATTAATTTGTCATGGATTTTGACACGAACAAACTCGTTAAAAAGGGGATTCACGAATTCCTCACCATGAAACAAGAACCAAATGAATCAGTACAACACTTCATCACGCGGTGGAGACAAGTGCTCTACTCATCCAAAACTACCCCAAATATGGATCACAAGGAATTGTGCGAACTCTTCTTGCATTCCATTAATAGAGACACTCGAGAGGAAGTGTAAAGACTTCCCTATAAATCATTTGAAGAAGCCCTAGAAAGAGCCCTTCGAATTGATCAAGCCACCATCGACAGTGGATGAAAAGCAATTGGTAGAGAAGAATCCTAGAGAGTGGAATACCTTGCTAAAATATGCCTTGTGGGTAGATAGAACCAGAGTTAAGGCGGCCCTCGGGAATTATCCATACCAGTTAGTCTATGGAGTGGATACTATCCTTCCCATCAATTTGAAAATCCCCACCTTACAATTCACCCAAGAATATTTAGGGTTGGAGGATAAATTGGAATTCAAGTTATTACAATTGTTACACTTAGAGGAGAAGAGGGATCGAGCCGTTGATCACTTCTCCAAACATTAGGCCATTGTTAAATGTTGGCTTAACATAAGGGCTAGAGTCAAAGCATTCAGGATCTCTGATCTAGTACTATCTTGGGATAAAGCCCATGAAAAGAAAGGAAACCATGGTAAATTCAATAAACTATGGAGTGGTCCCTTTCAAATAGTAGAAATATTAGGAGATAGTACCTACAAGTTAAAAACTTTAACATGAGAGGATGTTCCATTGCTTGTCAATGGACTGTTCCGTAAACATTACTTTCAAGCCTAATCTAGGGATGTCCTAGGTTTGTATATATTTACAGTTGCTTGTATAGTGGTTTGTTTGCTTTGTGTGTTTTTCTTGGTAGTGTTGGTTGTTGGTGTGTTGATTGGGTACCTTTTCACTTTGGTAAGCCTCAAAATTTCTAAAATTTAGGAAAGAAACCTAAATCTTTACATAGGTTGTAGCCTTAGCAGCTCTAGTATGCTGATCTATTCTATGAAACATATTCATCAATCAAAATAGAGGTCATCTGAGGAATCATTGAATGAACACTTCATAAAGTTCCTAGGACTGGTTGAAAATGTTAGTGTCTGCATTGAGTGAAAAATCTAAAGGTTTGCCTTTGCTACCACTATAATTCCCAGCCTTGGCAACAGATCCTACTATTGTGCAAATGATGAGCTGAAATGATATATCTTACAAAAAGAAAAAAATGAAAAATCAAGGGAAAGTGAATTTGTTCTCTTAATTTCATCTAGATAACCCTACCATGGCTATAGATGCTTAACTGGCAATGGGGCTCTATCTAGGGTAATTATAGGCAATAACCTTGTCGGGGGTTATGGATGCTTGACTGGCAACAAGGCTCTATCCAGGTATGGGTTAAAAGGTTAAATCCAACTATGTAGCTTAATACTAATTACTATCTTTTCAACTTATCCCATGGAAGGAAATGAATCAAAGCACACACTTGCATTCCTACTTATACTTGGTTTCATTAATGAACATAGTCTCATTTAAACTGATCTTGATATCCATGAGTAGAAAAGGTTGGAATTCTATGTCTAGATTTGTTTTTCCTTCCTAAATTGGGTGCAAATTTGGTTGTTTTCTTTGGTGGCAAGTTGTGAGGTTTCACAACACGCCCCATTTTGCCTCAGTAAAACAGGGACCCAACTTTTGCTTTTGCTTGTGTGTTTTCCTGCTTTTGGGCAGTATGGTAAAAGTAATGCCTTGTTTAGGGTCAAAGCTCAAGTTCAACATTTTTCTAGGAAAGGCATCCATTGGATAGAGAATTGAATTTAGAGCAACTTTTCCTTTTAAATCACGTCAAAATTCAAAGAAATAAGAAAGTTATGGGCGGTCAAAGTTTTGGTCAACGCGGATATGGACATTACCAATGTAATATCCTAATCACTATCCTAACATCCAAGTCCTGATGATGACGTGTCCGGTCACCCAATATGGAGGATGATGAATGAGAGTAAAAGTTCTTGAATTGTTTAAGTAATGATTATCTTTTCCTTTGAACCCATCAAATTTCTGTGGGCCAAGTAGGTGCCAATCATCCACATGGATATTTTGACATGGACATTTCGTCCCTTCCAAATATCCATATCCATATGGATATATACATCGAAGTGACGGCCTATAAAATTTAACATGACACAGACACCCATAGATCTAGATATTTGATATTGGATATTTTGATATGGATATTTGGCTTACTAAAATCCATACCTAAATATCCATATCCAACTGACGTCATCCAATTTCACCTTAAAGGCAATACTTTGAACCTGTCGTCATCATCCATATGGATGATTTGTGCTTGCCCTATATCCATATCTTTATACTTTAAACTGTCTAGATCCTGATGGCGTCATTCAACCCTCGCCTATACAACAACCAAAATACATAGTGACATCACATGGATATTAACCTACATGGATATATCTTTTCTAAAGATCCATATCTTATCCTGTCATTAGGTTTAGAATGTCACATCATCTCACCCTAATACAGAGTTTTAAACCTAATGATGTCACATGGACATTCATCTCATGGATATTTCACACTTACCTAATGTCCATACCTTCCCGAATATCCATATCCCTATCCCAACCAATGATTCTAAGCCACGTGTCCATATGGATATTTTACATATCTTAGAATATTTTAAGCAGAATTAAAGCCTGATGACATTCTTCAGGTCAACGATGCTTGACTTGACTCTCCCTTTGATGTCACATGGACATATCCATATGGACATGATTGATCGAAGGTGCATTTTCATATCCAGATGCACCTTTTTTCACATTTAATGTTGTTTGAGGAAGCTATTGGATTTTAAATTTTAAAAGTGTGCTAATAACCACCTATAGCGATCTCCCACATTTTCATTTGGGGAATCCACCTAATCTCTTGAAAGCAATTAATAAGCCCTAAATTGAGGGATTTACTAAGTTAAAAAGGTAATAGCTTTCATATTTCTTCACATTGTTGCATTTGAAAGCTAGGATCTACACAAAGAGCTCAAGAGATTGTAAGTAGCTACAACGAAGTTGTGACGATGAACTGAACTACACAGAAGATCACCTGCGAACTACATTTCTTGAATACTTTTGTACATCCAGGTTAAGGTCTTCACAAACAAGTGCGTATACGACAAAACCTTCTCTTGTCATTTTCATGATTATACTATATATTTTTACATAGGTAAAGGGTTAAAACGTTGAAAATAGATAAATCAAAGTTGATTAGTTTTACCTGCATATCACCCTGGGGAATGCCCTGTTTATTCACTTACAAAAGTTAGAAAATGTTAACTCTAGCATGACCTAAGCCCTAGTTTAAGACATGGACATTTTTTTTATTTGCAAGACAAGATGCAACCCCGAATAGATAAACATAATGCAGAGTTTGAATAGGGAAAAGATGTTAGGGTTAGCCGGCAGAAGATATCAATTAAATGCAAATAAAGATTAAACAGAGAAATGGAAATACACAGAAATAATAATAGCGAGAGACAATTTTTAACGTGGTTCACCCAAACTCGGGCTACATCCACCAAACAGAGAGTCCAATATTATTATCCAGTAAATCAAACCGATTACAATCAGCAATCCCTGCAACTCAATACCGCTGCAAAATGCTACAATACAATATCAAAACCCTAACCCTTAGCCGCTTTTTATCAAGCTTTTTGTCAGTTACAAAATAGGGTTTTCTTATGTCAGTCAATGAAAAAATTAACTCCCGGTGCATTATAAAATAAAAAAAACCGTGTGAGGTTTCGGGGGCGTTGCCCCCGAGCCCCCATGGGGGCACTGCCCCTCGACCCCGCCCTGTATCGCGACAGGGAACGCGCCAGGGGCACTGCCCCTGGACCCCGCAAGGGGCGCTGCCCCTTGACCCCGTCTTGGGGGCGCTGCCCCCAAACCCCCGCAAGGGGCGCTGCCCCTTGACCCCGTAGGAATTTGGGGGGAAATCGCACCGATAAAAGTGGGGTAAATATAACCTCCGAGTCTGATTAGGCTCCATATAACAACAAAAGAGTGTGTGCAGTAAGTATGGCTAGGCAGAGTATACACACTAAGGTCGTATAGATCTAGATGCTTTCAGAATGAGGATTCAGAGCAGAGAAGATCATCCCATTCTGAACAATATAGCAGCCACAGGGATGTTTTACGCAACAAGATTCTCATATGCTATTGAGGCTTTAGAATTACTAGTTGAATGTGCAGAGCATTATAATGTGGTAAATCAAAGGGTTGAGCACCAAGGAAGGGTGTATGCTGTCCTCTTAGTCAATGGCATTACAGAAGCCCTCAATTTGCCTACACCAAGGAACATGTATGTGCTGGATCTAAAGGTGCTTGCTACAGAGTATGATGGAAACTTGACAAATTGTAGGAAAGTTATCTTCTCTGGATGGAGAGACCTAAGGAATAAAGTGAAGGCTATAGCCAAAATTCCCCAGCATATGTATAAATATGACCTCTCCCTAGAAATCTAGTATACGATAGTATTACTCAGCTGAATGAGCAGAAAGGCTAACTCAGGAAATTTCAAGTTGTGGATGTATGGTTTGTATGGTAATAGAGAAAAAGCAAACTATGCAGTGGGCCAAGATCATTAGTGATGCTATGTATGAGAAACTGGTCAAATAGAGGAAGAAGAAGGATAGGGCTTTCTGAATGACTTCATATTTGGTTTATGCATGTGCATGTAACTCAACTTTTGATGGGTTATAGACTGTTGGAAAGTTAGGTTGATTACCCCATGAGAAAACCTCATGGGAACACTATCCTCAATTAGAGAGAAGGCAGTCTGCTCAACACTATAAAGTAGTAAATGATTGTTTTATAATGCATCCGGTCTAGCTCTTGGATGGAGACGGAGCTAAATGACTATTATTAGGAGCTCAGGAGAGGGTACATCCTCACGGTGCTTGGTTCATCCAATTACCATCCTATTCATACATCAGGATGGAGGGTTTCACTGGAAACCCATTCATGCTACCTAGGTATCCTTCAGATAAGGTGGTCCTGATGGAAGTAGTCAGGCAGATCATTCCAACATTTGAAGCATACAAGAGGAAAGAAGGAAGAGTAAATGTCAAATTCCCTTTGGATATAAATTGGTTCATATGTGGCTCCATAGACAATGCCAAATTGGCAGAGGTAGACTTATAAATGTTGCATTTACAATTATTTCCCTTAGTAAGAGATTTTGATCCTTATCACAGGATTGAAAGATTCATCAATTAGAAATACAAGCATGTCACCCACTTGGAGGACTACTGGGCAGATTGTGATGATGAGTATGATGTGAGGAAGAGAAGGTATCAAAGATTGACCCTTAACCAAATGAAGACTATCAGATATCCGGAAGTACCACCCCAGGTCAAGGTAGATGATAAGGATATTCTAGATCCTGAATATGAAGATAAGAAAATATACAATGAGCCATTAACTCCCCCAGATTGGACTAAGGAGGATGCAACATCCATCAATGTTATCATAGCCAAAGTGATGGGGATAACCAAAATTCAACTAAACAACAAGATTAATGAATTGAAAACTAAAGGAGTGGCCATCACCTTTGATAAGAAGAGAAAGATGAAAGAGAGGGATGAGCCAGACTTTGATGACTTTCTTATCCATAAAAGGCAAGTCATGGAAGTCAAGTTGGCCCAACCAAGATCATTAGGAGCCAAAAGAATTTACTGCAGAGGGCATCACTATTGCTACTATGCCATCACCTCCTAGGGATACACCTCAGGCAACTATTCCTATAATCTTATCTAGAGTTACAGAAACAGAGGAGGAGGTGCCTACAGATGTAGAGGTGAATAAGGGGCATGATGATGTGTTGAAGGGAATAAATATCCCTAAATATAATAGATATCAAGGCCCAATAATGAGAGGGTCTACCTCTAAATCAACTAGCATTTTGACTAGAGAGCATCTGGATCCTACTCTACATGTAGTCAAAGACTTGCAACACAATGTATTAGCAGTAGAGATCATAAAGGTGAAAAATGAATTAGCCAAAGAGGAAAGAATAGAGGCAATGGAAAAGGAAGCCAGTCGGCCTTTACCCTTTAGTCAAACAATTTATTTGACCAATGATGAAATAACCAGGGATGTGATTGCCCATCCTATAGAGAGCCTGCTAAGACATACTGAGTCTCCATCTGAAGATACTGCTCAGGAAGGACATTGTGCTGCTCAGGAAGGACATTGTGAACTAGGTGAAAAACCTATTAGGAATTGTATGCAAAAGATATCAATTAAATGCAAATAAAGATTAAACAGAGGAATGAAAAATACAAAGAAATAATAACAACAAGAGATAATTTTTAACGTGGTTCACCCAAACTCGGGCTACATTCACCAAAGAGAGTCCAAATTTATTATCCAGCAAATCAAATCGATTACAACTAGCAATCCTTGCAACTCAATACCGCTGCAAATGCTACAATACAATATCAAAATCCCACCCGCAACATACATCCCAGCTGTTTATAACAAGCTTTTTGGAAGCTTCTAGAATTAAGGTTTTACAATGTTGTTTTTCTTTTGTCGGTTAGCAAAAAATTAACAATTGACTTTGAATGAGAAAAAAAAAGAGGGAATGTTTTTTTGGGGGGCTATGCCCCTGAACCTCGGTGAGGATACGTTACGAGTGTACAGTACTTGCATGATTAGTCACCACATACCAACAATCTCCCACTTAGAGACTGACCCTAGATGACACTGTTGTGCATGTAGCTCCCACTGGAAATAAGCACCCTGGACTCTGTTGTTCTAATTTTATTGTTTTCAATCTTAAAGGCCAACCAAAGCTAAAGAGGAGCTCAACTTCTCTCTTGTCACTACCTTTGTAAACATATCCGCTGGATTTTCATCTGTATGTATCTTTTCTAGCTGTAACTGTCCATCATCCAACATTGACCAGATAAAGTGATACCTTAGCTATATGTGTTTGGTCTTTGAATGCAAGGTAGAATTCTTTGCAAGATGTATGGCACTCTGACTATCTGTAAACAAATAACTGTTATCCTATTGTTTGCCCAATTCTTCTATGAAATATTGCATCCATATCATCTCCTTGCTTGCCTCTGTTGCATCTACATACTCTGCCTCCGTGGTGGATAAAGCAACCACCTTTTGCAACTTGGAGATCCAACTCACTGCTGTCCCACCTATAGTAAAGACATAACTTGTAGTACTCCATCTGGTATCAATATCCCCTACCAAATATGAGTCCACATAGCCTGCTAAATCAGTATTAGAGCCCCCAAAACATAAATGTTTATTGGATGTACCTCTCAAATATCTGAGAATCCATTTTACCACATTCCAATGCTACAATTTGGGATTACTAATATACCTACTTACAACTCCTACAACATGTGCAATATCTAGTCTCGTGCATACCATGGCATACATTAAACTTCCTACAGCTGAAGCATATGGTACCTTGGACATTTTTTCTTCCTCCTCTTATGTCTTAGGACACATCTCCTTAGTCAATTTCAAATGACTAGGCAAAGGTGTGCTAATAGATTTTGCATTCTCCATATGGAATCTCTGTAACACCTTTTCAATATAGTCATCCTGAGATGGAGTATCATCTAGCACCACATAATCCTTTTCTTTCTTCTCATGCTGCTGCAACTGATCTTTGTACAACACCTCATTGAATACAAGATCCTTGCTTCTCACAATTTTTAGATTTTCAACATCCCAAAGCCTATAACCAAATTCATCAATGCCATATCCAACGAAGATACACTTTTTTTATTTTGCATCCAGCTTGGTTCTATTTTCAGAGTCTACATGTGCAAATGCTTCACATTCGAAGGTTTTGAGAAAATAATAACTCACCTTCTTACATGTCCATGCTTTCTCTGGAATACCACGACCCAAAGGAACTGAAGGACCTCTATTAATTAAATATACAATGGTATTGGAAGCCTCTACCCACATGTTTAAAGGCAGCCCAACATGCAATCTCATGCTTCTTACATGCTCCATTATTGTCCTATTCATGCGCTTAGCCACTCCATTTTCTTGTGGAGTCCCTAGAACCATTTTCTGCCTACGAATTCCATTAAAGGAATAATAATCCTCAAATTCTTTGTTGCAATACTCACCACCATTATTAGATCTGAGATATTTTAATCTTTTACCCGTCTCATTCTCAACCAAGCTTCTCCATTTCTTAAATGTTTCAAAAACATCATATTTCTGCCTAAGGAAATAAATCCAAACCTTCCTAGTTGCATCATCTATGAATCTAACATAATACCAAGAGCCACCAAGAAAAGATACCTGAGCCGGTCCCCATACATCTATATGCACAAACTCCAACTTTTCATCTTTCTTTTGCTTCTCATCCTTGAGAAAACTAACTTTCTTTTGTTTTCCATACACACAACTTTCACAAAAATCCATATTAATACATTTCAGACCTGATAAAACTTTCTTAGAATGAAGTACCTTCATACCTTTTTCACTCATATGCCCAAGTCTGTTATGCCATAGTGTTGTCTCAAAACCTGTAGTAACTGTTTCAGTCTCTTCCTGCACCGAACTCGCAGCAACTGTTCCTGGACCTATTTGTTTTTTCTCTGCACCAACTAAAGTAGAAGGAACAGTATGACCTGTACAAAGATATAAAGTGCCTACTTTCACACCTTTTGCTACTATTAAGGCACCTCTTGAAACCTTCCAATTTTTATCATTAAAAGTAACTATGTAACCTTCATCACCTAGCTGCCCTGTTGAAATTAAATTTATACTTAGCCTTGGAATGTGCCTTAGCTCTTGTAGTAGCAATGATTCCCATTCTACAACTTAATATTAATTCTTTCCTTTCCAACAATCTGACAGGTTTCATTATCTCCCAAATAAACCAGTCCAAAATCCCCTTGGACATAATTAAGAAAATAACTTCTATGGGGTGTAGCATGAAATGAGGCCCATGAATCTAAAACCCATGAATCATCAACATTATCTAGGGAAAGAATCAAAGCATCATCTTCAGATTTATTACTTACCACATTTGCCTCCTTATTTCCTTCTTGTTTGTCTCCTTCTTTATTCTTCCAAGACCAACAATCTTTCTTCAGATGACTGGGTTTCCCACAGTACTAACAATCCTTCTATCCTCTGGATTGGGACCTCTTGTCCTTTGATTTTCATCGTGACTTCCCATGACCTCCAGAGCATTTTCCTCTCTCCTTTGATCTGCCCCTGCTCTTTGCATTCAAAACACTACCTGATGTGGACCCTCTTGAGCTTTTCCATCGCAGTTCCTCGCTAAGGATAGGACCAACAACATCATCAAATTTCAAATTATTTGAACCAGAGACAGAGTTACTTACAACCATTACCAAGCTATTCCAGCTTTGTGGCAAAGAACATAAAACCAAGAGAGCCCTCATCTCTTCATCAAATTTCACTTTTACAGAAGTTAACTGATTGGTAATTGTATTAAACTCATTTAAATGATCTATCACAGATCCACCTTCAATCATTTTTAGATTAAACAAACGCTTCATGATAAATACCTTATTTGAGGGTGAGGGTTTTTCATACAATTTAGCCAAAGCTTTCATCAGTTTATTTGTTGTCTTTGCTTCTGTTATATTGAATGTCACAGATGGTGCCAAGCACAGCCTAATGGTTCCCAAAGCCTTTCTATCCAGAAGTTCCCAATCCTCATTAGTCATTGATGTCAGTTTCTTGGCTATTCCTTCCAATGGCCTCCATAAATCCTTCTGATAGAGATAATCCTCCATCTCTATCTTCCATAATTGATAGTTCTATCCATTGCATTTATCTACCTTCAATTTACCCTCGTCTGCCATTGCTCCCACTTAACCGTGAGACTCCCACTCAATCGTGAGACCTTCTTGTAGACTATAATCAAACACAACCTGCTTTGATACCACTTGTTAGGAATTGTATGTAGATGATATCAATTAAATGCAAATAAAGATTAAACAGAGGAATAAAAATACACAGAAATAATAACAGCGAGAGATAATTTTTAACGTGGTTCACCAAACTCGGGCTACATCCACCAATAGAGAGTCCAATATTATTATCCAGCAAATCAAACTGATTACAACCAGCAATCCTTGCAACTCAATATCGCTACAAATGCTACAATACAATATCAAAATCCCACCCGCAACATACATCCCAGCCACTTATAACAAGCTTTTTGGAAGCTTCTAGAAATAAGGTTTTACAATGTCATTTTTATTTTGTCGGTTAGCAAAAAATTAACAACCGACTCTAAATGGGGAAAAAAAAAGAGAGAATTTTTTTTGGGGGGGCTGTGCCCCTGAACCCTGACGAGGATACATTACAAGTGTATAGTACTTGCATGATCAGTTGCCACATACCAAAAAACCTAAGTCTCCTAAAGTAGAAGTACAAACAGGGTATCTAGATGTCCTTATAGATACCATTACCGGTCCAAAGGTAATAGATTTGTCATATCAGCCTAGGGTTGGAGATGAAGAAGATGAAATTGTTAGAAATAGCCCTATACATGGGGAAGATACACAGATGGATATAGACATCTAGACTGAGGGTACACAACAAGATGTCCAGATACATGAGGAAGGCCATGAAAAACATAAGTTTGCATCTGAATAGCAGACTCAAGGAGATAAGGAGACTGATGAGGAGGTAAGTCAAAGGCCAAGTGTGGAAGGCACTCATTAGGATATCCAAGACCCAAATCAGCCAAAAGAATAGGTAGCTCGGGTGACTCTAGTGGAGAATTAGGTTAGGATAAGCAAGATGGGACATCACATACATACCGACAGCCACCTGCATAGGTAGAGATCCATAAGGATAAAGGTGGTGATCAGGATATTTCTCAGCAACAAGAGAATCTAGAGGTAATCCCACCAAGATAGGATGAGGACATAGAAATGGAGATACATGATGCTCAAATTAAGCAGTCAAACCAAGCAGGGTCAGGAGAAAATGTATTGTCATGGTTGGCATCAGAGGTCGAGCCTCTTGAACATGACCCAACGCCCTTTGATTTAATGTCACTATTCACATTGGATAGTGCCAAGCCCAAACACAAGGCTAGGGCTATATCCACAATAAAGTGAGATGTTGCAACAGGGAAAAGGACAACACAATTAGTTGTTCCTCTGGTGGATAAAAGCAAAGGGGAAATAAGTGCAAAGGAATTACAGGTCACAACAATTGACCTAGGACATTCCATGGCAAATCAATACATTAAAGAGCTCAAGGAGAGCACTGAAGCCGTGGCAGCTAGGATGAAGAGGCTAAAGGCCAAAAATAAAGAGTTGAAGGAGCAAAATGCTCAACTTCATACTTTCATCAAAGGGTTAGTTAAACCTACAGGACTAACATCCGCAATGCATACAGTAGAAAGGCCCATCGCCTTGGCTTTGGTAAGTGAAGAAGAAATAACAGTTGTTATGGGTAAAATTGGATAAATAAATGAATTATAAAACACCCAATAACATCAATGAAATGTGCAAATAACAAAGATTAAAAATAAGGAAATGAAACTTACAACCTCTGTTACCTCGCGATTTCCATTGCTCGCCTATTCTGGTTTGATCTTTGGTGATGAATGTAGCCCTCAGGAAGCTTGCTTCTTTGCTTTGATTCCTCAAGATGACAAGGAGAAATGGCTCGGATACTTGCTGTATTGAAGATGAAGTTCGATACAATATGAGATGGATAATGAATGATGTGAGAGTGGGGGTACTAATGGCACGCTATAGATTCTGCAGCATAAGTTTACTTGAAAGCTTCGTGATTATGAGAATGGAAGAATAGAGGCTTATTTATAGAGTTGTGAGAGAGAGGATCAATGGTGTAGAAGAAATAAGAAGATCAATGGTTGAGAAACCTTGAGAGGATGTGCGCGAATAGAGAGAAGACAAGTGTCATAGGAAAAGTTATTTTCTTTGAGTTAACTACTTTCATGACAAAGATAAGATTTGATTTTATAAATTAGAATGATTTATTCTAATTTAAGAGTTGTTTGATAAAAACAAGATTGTTTTCAATCAATTAACTTAACTTTTTGCTTTTGCATGACAAGGAAGATTTATTTTTAGAAGAAAATGATAAGAAAGCGAATTAAATAAATAAATTTATTTAATTACTTGTACATGATTTGGAAGAATAAAATACAATATTTAATTATATTTTATTTTTGGAGAGTGAGAGGATTTAAATAAATTTAAATGATTTATTTAAATTTGGAGAAATAGACTTTGACTTAATTAAATAATTTATAATTATTTAATTGTTTGGAAGAATTTAATTAAATAAAGGATTTTATTTAATTTTGACTTTAGAAGAGATAATTAAATATTTTGATATTTAATTAACTTAGAGGAATATGAATCGAATAAATAAATTTATTTATTTATTTATTGATAGAGGAAGGTAGACTTAAATAAATATTAAAAATATTTATTTAGACAGAGTCGTGTCATTTTTAGGTGTATACATTTTGCCCCTCTTTGATGCAATGTGTTTTATCACGTTGTTTCAAAGAATAAGAATTTTTGACAATGATACATGCCCCAGTGTGCCCCTGGTACAAGTTTAATGATGATAGGATGCCCCCTCGGGAGATTGGATGGGAAGAATGTAGAAGGCGTGAGACGGACAATCTCACGAAGATGAAGGGAAAACTTGGTTCAGATTGAAGAAAGCAGGATGGGTTTCTGAGAAATGGGAAGAAAACATGAAGAAACAAGTGCGGGAAGTAGTCATAGTCACCACATAGCTAGATTAGGGTTTTGCATGCTATATATAGGAGCTGGGTCCACAAGACAAGTCATTTGCACACTTGGCTTTAGTTGATTTATCTTTGAGAGCTTCGGAGAGTACAGAGCATAGAGTAGCCAGCAGTAGGATGGATATTCCGTGCGAGGAGCATCTCTTTGAGCACATCCAATGATTTGATCGGCCAGCAGAGGCAGGACCCCCGGTATGTATCTCAAAAAATTTCACCTAGGGTCGATTTTGAGTGTAATAAATGCTAGGCAAAAATAGGCTAAACAAATGCGCCAGATCGTAGTTTGGCACATATGACATGCGAAACTGTGCATCTGTCATCTTGCAGTGCATCTAGGATATGAAATGGCACATGCATGAAAGCTGCGCATGTATGAGGAAAGTCGGTGCATTTATCATTTGGCGGCACTTTTACGGTATGAGTCAGTGCATATATTTGGGCAGCGCATTTGCGGTATGGGACAACACATGTATGAAATGTTGTGGCGCATGTGTCAGAAGTGGCACATTTGCTAAGAGATGATGCATGTACCTGCTGTTATGGTGCATATGATAAAGATAGTCAGTTAACTTAATGAAATTAACCCAATTGGCACCTTGATCGATGCGTTAATTGATAAGCGATCTCTGAGATTGCTGAGAATTTAGTCAAGAGATGATATGTTGTTTTGATTAATTTGATATGTTAAGTCACTTGATATGATTCTATATATGTTGAGCATGGTATTTGCAACTTGAAGTTGATGCCTTGCTTTGCATGCTTGCAGGAGGACATAGGAGATACACTAATGTCGAGGGAGCAGTTTCCCATGCCGATGTTGTAGCGGCACATGCTGACAGATATAGATTGGGAGGTGCTCTGCACAATGGGATTAGACTACGTGTGCTTTATGCCCGAGGTTTGAGCGAACCACGGCTTACTGATTGCAGCAGTGGAGAGGTTTCACAATGAGGATGGGAGCTTTCACTTCCCCACTGGCGAGATGATGGTGACTCTAGAGGACGTATACAGGATACTCCACCTATCGATTCACAGAGAGCTCATGGAGTATGATCCACAACGGGATGCATGACTCACAGAGTGTAGGCAGGTGTTTGATGACCCCGAGCTAGTAGGATAGGTTATCTCTTGGCAGGACATTCATGATTACTATGACTATTTCCTTGGGATAGTTGCAAGATTGATCAGAGGCGTTGTATGCCCCGATAGAAGATCGCATGGGTTCCTAATTGGATGGGGACGGATCATGGAGAGGATGGTCACAGAGGGCCCCCTCTATGCTTGGGTGTCTGCGTTTTGGCACACATATACCACGATATGCATCAGGTGGTATACCGTAGGGGTGCAAGTTTATCAGCAGGTGTCTCATTATTACAGTTTTGGTTGTGGGAGCATATCGCCATCACCAGACTGATATGCATGTTTTAGAGGCAGAGGGGAGAGCCTTACAATTATGGCTACATAGGAGTGATTTCCCAGCATAGACTGGGGAAGCTAGAGTATTGGAGGCATGCATTGGATCAAGTAGATGTGGTCATTTGGCGACCATATCTAGACTACGAGCCTTGGGATGATGAGGCGGATGAGCTGTCATATTGCTTTCAGACTTGGTGGCTTATAGGCCAGACGTGGTTCATACTGGAGAGATACATTGTCAGCCAGGTTCAAAGGCAGTTTGGGAGGAGACAGGGCATGCCACAGGGGTAGGCTCTATTTGCACGGACTCATGCGGAGAGATTTAGATGGGACCCAGTGGCATCCTACGAGGAGGTAGTGGCAGATTTTTGGTAGATTCTATATATTGCCTGGGCGATGAGGAGAGAGATTGCAGATGCAGGGATGACACTAGACTATGAGGAGTGGTTCGTGGAGCATCCATTTCTGAGATACTCTGGGCCTGGAGAGCTGGTTCCTCACATAAACGAGGCAGATTCAAATGATGAGGGCCAGGTTGGTAGGAGGAGGAGGAGGAGAGGATAGAGAGATGAGGAGATGGTGGAGATGGTGGAGGTGGTAGAGATGGTGGAGGAGATGGTAGAGGTGGTGGAGATGGTGGTAGACTCTAACAGAGTAGGAGAGCTAGGGAGGGATCCTCCCACGCTCAGTAGGTAGTGTCGTCGTTTGCATAGCAGGGATAGATGCTGCCACCACAGCAGGTGGCGCAGCAATAAGCACCCCAGCCATAGGGGTAGGGATAGGCACAGGCCTCTCATGATCCAGTACAGTCAGATGCCTAGGGGAGAGCCATTGCCATGTTGAGAGGATAGGTTCAACAGTTGCGGGTACAACTTAGGATGGTCGAGGCCCGGCGGGAGATAGACGCAGGTGTTATCTTGGGGCTCACGAGAGTGAGATATGGTAGAGGCAAGGATACGAGCTATCCAAGTAGAGAAAGGCTCAGCAGTGGCAGCCCTTGGGACAAATGCTACGAGCACATTCTTGGTTAGACAGGTGTAGCAAGCATAGGCATAGCTAGCATAGACATAGGCACAGTTAGCACAGGTAGCTAGCGCAGGTACAGGGTGAGCTTGCCAGAGCGCAGGCTTAGACATAGTGCTATCGGGGATTATACCATGGTGTTGTTCCCATTGATCAGAGGGCTCCGAGCTATAGGAGCCAGTCCGTGGCCTCATAGAGATCAGGTGGATTGCGGTTGGGAGCCTCTGTGATGGGCTCGTAGCAGTCTAGGGCCGACAAAGGAGGGGACTCAGAGGACACTGCTGGGAGCAGCGGTTCACAGCAGTAGTGTTAGAAGATTTTGGCTATGTACACTTTTTGATGGCTCAGATAGCCGGATATGTATATGTACCACTTTTGTATTTGGAGACATGTATCATTATCTTTGAGATGTATACATTGTATATGACATTGACTCAAATATGGACCTTTTCATATTGTACATTTAGATATGTTTATTTGATATTGATATGATGGTGCAGCTATTTGATGGCCTTTATATGTAGTTTGTTCATTCTATGTTATGGATGCATTTCTATTGTATGATGGTACTCATGTAATGCATATTTTGAGTTATGTTTATATGATGTTTATCTAATGCAGTGACGCTATGTGACCTAATGCAGACTTAGATGTTTTACTTCTTATGCCTCAAATGTGTAAATGCAAATGGTATCTATATGATTATGCAATTTATGTGATGCACTTATCTATGTTTTTGGTTTTGACTATGTGATGAGTGCAACAATGTATATGGATGACCTAATGCACTTTATTTATGTATGCAACTGATTTAATCATGTAAATGACTATCTCATGTGATATGATATGCAACTGTATGCTATGTTTTTGTGATGTCCAAATGTACTCTATCGACACAAGAATGACATAATGGTAGACATGAGATTGATTGAAAGAATGACTCGATAGAAAGACTCACAAGCTTCAATTTGTAAACATTAATTCTTTGCATAGAATTTTATTGTATGAGATATGGATATTTGTCATCTTGATATTGCAAGTATTTTGAAGTGCTTATTTCATCATCGGGCATTTATTATGTTGTATGAAAATACAAGCATCTAAGTATAATTAAACCAAGATGACCTGAGTATTACTTACATGGATTTTGATATAGCAAGTTAATACAAGCATCTAGTCAAAATTGAATCTAGATGACCTGAGTATTTTTTGCGTTTCAACATACAAGGATTGCCCCTTTTCATGTTTAGACCTTCAAAAGTCCTCGATGATCTTTTACTGATCATGTCATTAGACAAAAGTCGTCACATTACTAAAGTTTGATTCACAAAACAGCAAACAAAGAAAATGATTATGCCCCCATCATATCATCTCTAGCTTTTGGCATCCTCGAGTAGCATAGAAAGACATAATAATGAAAAATCAAGACCTTGTAAGTTAACTAATATAAAAACACAAAGCATTCTTGCATTAGATGTGTCTTCTTGCCATAATTGATATAGAGTCAGTTTGAGCGTTTTGGTATGGTGTTTTGCTTTGCTTTGGATAGGTTGATGTTTTGTGCCAAGATTTTTGTTGTTTTGGGAAGCTTGCTTTGCTGCATGCACTTACCTAGTGAAAGGTATCACAATCCTTTATTGGTATCCTCTTAGAACATGTGGCCTTCAAGAATCCAAATCTCCAACCAGGATGAGGAGTTGCCCCCAGTGAAAACTAAGGATCGACTTATTATGGATGACATGATAAATAGATACAGAGAGACGGACCCTAAGGGACTGACCTAGTGCCTCAAACGCTCATTGCTAAATGGTCTTGCCTACGTGATGACGCAGAGGCAACGTAGTTCAGGGTGAACCTGATGGACATAGGACCTAGGTGATGGCAAGGATGTAGAGTCGGTATGGAAAGAACAACAAACGACACTTGATGGAATGAACAGGAAAGAAGTGGAGCAGAGCGGAGCCTCGGGGGCGCATTGAGAATGGCCTTGCCTACGTGATAACTCAGAGGTGATGTAGTTCGACAATAGTTCAATGGATCGGTTCAAGATGGACGATATGGTGGACACAAGAGACATGAGGTCACAACAGATGGAGGAAGCAGTTTGTTGCAGATAGCGCCTGTTTACCAGGTTTTCACCACTTGTTTTTATTTGCACAATAGCTAAAGAAATATGCATGATGCTTGTTTTCCAGGTTTTCATCATGGTATCTATCCTAGGTGCCTATTTTCCAGGTTTTCACCATAGGACAATTTTTTTGTTATTTTTCCATTTTTTTGATTTTTTTGCTTTGTTTTTTATCACTTTTTTTTTTTTTGAATTTTTAAGGACTCCCTTGCATTGGGGTTTTTAGGTATAGAACTTGCAAAGATGCATGCTATTGATAGGATCATCAAACAGTTCACCTTTAGATGTAGCCAATTGATATGCTCTTGACCCATAGACTGCAATGATGACATAGGGACCCAGCCAGTTGGGTTTGAACTTACCTTTTTTCTCTCGATCTTGCTGATTTCTGGGATTTTCTTTGAGGACTAGATCACCAACTTGGAATACTCAGGGCTTTACCCTGTGGTTATAGCTTCGGGACATCCATTGCTGATAAGCTTTTAAGTGGTTAAAGGCCTGTTGCCTTCTCTCTTTGAGCAACTCTAACTCTTGAAGTCTGGACACTCTGTACTCTTCATCAGATATGAGGCCTTTTAACAAAACTCACAAGGATGGGATCTCAACTTCAATGGGAAAGATGGCTTCAGATCCGTAGATGAGGGAATATGGTGTTGCACCTATGGGTGTGTGGATACTTGTACGATAGACCCACATCACTAGATTTAATTGGATATGCCAATCATGACCGGCATCATTGACAGTCTTTTTTAGAATTTTCAAGATAGTTTTATTTGATGCCTCCACCTGGCCATTGCCTTGGGGGTAATAGGGGGTAGAAAAGTGGTGCTGGATATGGAATTTGTCACATAGTTCCTTGACATCCTAATTTTTGAATGGTCATCCATTATCCGTGATAATGGATGAAGGGATACCATAGCGACAAATGAGATAGTTCAAGATAAAGGAGGTAATCTGCTTGCCTGTGATAGTGGCTAAGGACATGGCTTCAATCCACTTCGTAAAGTACTCGGTGGCGGTGATTATGAATTTATGGCCACAGGATGAAGGAGGGTGTATCTTGCCCACTAAGTCAAGTCCCCACTAATAGAAGGACCAAGGGGTTGTTAATGGTTGTAGCTCCTGTGCTGGTGCATGTATCAGGTTCCCGTGGATTTGGCACTTCTTTACAAAATGGTAGGAATCTTATTCCATGGTTGGCTAGTAGTATCCCATGCATATGAGTTTCTTGGCTAGGGTAGGGCCACTAGAGTGGGTCCCACATATACCGTCGTGCACTTTGTTCAGGGTGGTTTGATGTTCCTCATTATCGAGACACCTAAGGAGAGTACCATTGAGACCTCTGTGATATAGGGTATTGGAAATAATGGCATACTGAGATGCTTGACGAATGAAGGTTCATTTTTGGTTGCTGGAGAGATCTGGTGGGAGGGTATTCTCTTTAAGATAGGCAAATATTTTTCCATAGAGGGGGGATCAGTCCCGACAATGTTACAAATGATATGGGTTTTAAGGGTGATATATGCAGGACAGGACACTAGCTCTACCAAGAACTCATAACGTGATTGATTATTTGGAATATCGAGGAGAGATGGAATCATGGCCATGGCGTTTGCAGCTTTGTTCTCAATCCTTGGTATCTACTCAAAAGAGATCTGGACAAAGTATTCTTTGAAGTTGTCGACCATCCATTTGTAAGGGATTAATTTCTCATCTTTTGTCTGGTAGTCATCATTTACTTGATTCATGACCAGCTGTGAGTCACCATATACCTGGAGTTCTTTGATATTCCATTCCACTATTAGCTTGGGGCCAATGACAAGGGCCTCATACTCTGCCATGTTGTTGGTACAGGGAAAGAGTAATCTGTATGATCTAGGAATGGTGTCACCACTAAGGGTGATCAACAAGACACCTGCTCCCGACCCATGCTGAGTGTATGAGCCATCAAAGTACATTTTCCAGGTTGTTGTGGTTATGTGAAAGATAGATTCATCTGGAAATTCAAAGCTCAAAGGGCTTTCATTTGTTAGAGGTGCATCGGCCAGTTGGTTTGCAAGTACTTGGCCTTTTATTGCCCTCCTGTCTACATATTTGATGTTGAATTCGCTGAGGAGCATGACCCATTTGGATAATCTACCAATAAGGGCTGCTTTGTTGAGTAAATACTTGAGTGGATCAATCTTTGCTACTAGTTTGACCAAATGTGACAACATGTAATGTCTCCACTTTTGTGAGTCAAAGACCACAGTGAGGCATGCTCTTTCAATTGGTGTGTATTGTAGTTCATACCCAACAAGTGTTTGGCTGATATAGTAGATCGCTTGTTCTTTTCCTTCATAATTTTGCTGTGTGAGGAGAGCTCCTAGAGTTGTTGGTGTGGCTGAGATATACAGTAGCAAAGGTTTACCCTGAATCAGTGGAATCAATACAGGTGGTTTCATGAGATACTCTTTAAACTACTGAAATGCCTATTTGCATGAATCTTTCCATTTGAAAGGGACATTCTTATGTAGGAGGTGAGAAAATGGGTGGCACTTGTCTGCCAATTGAGAAATGAATCTTCGGATAGACTGTAGTTTTCCTTACAGAGACCTTAGTTGAGTAAGATTCTTAGGAGGCAGCATTTCCATGATGGCCTTTACTTTAGCTAGATCAACTTTGATTCTGTTGGCAGACACTATGTCCCCAAGTAGCTTGTCTGATATAACTCCAAACATGCACTTCTTCAGATTAATGCGCACATTAAACTATTCTAGTTTTGTGAAGATTTTGTCCAGTATTGTTAGGTGTCCTTCTCTTGTGAGTGATTTTTCCAAGATGTCATCAACATAATCTTCCATTATAGTGTGCACCATGTCGTGGAAGATTGTGGTCATAACTCTCTGATATGTTGCGCTAGCATTTTTCAAACCAAATGGCATGACACACCAATAATAGGTGCCCCATGGACATATGAATGCAGTATTGTGTTGGTCTTTAGGTGTAATTTTGATTTGGTTGTATCCAAAGAAACCATCCATTAGTGATAGCATGGTGTGTCCTTCCGTGAGATCTACAATAATGTCAATGTTTGGCAGGGGGAAATCATCTTTTGGACAAGCTTTGTTCAGGTCCCTGAAGTCATTACATATTCAGACTCTACCATCTGGTTTGGTGAATGGGACTATGTTTGAAATCCACTCAGGATAGTTTATTGGTCTGATGAATCTGACATCCAATAGTTGCTTCAACTCTTCTTTCACCATGAGGGCCACATGTGGGTGCATCTTCTTGAGTTTTTACTTTACTAGCTTAGCTCTTGGAGCTAAAGATAAGTGATGCATTATGAGATTTGGATCTAACCCTGGCATGTTTGCATATGCCCAAGCAAAGTTGATTTGTTTTCTTTGAAGAAGTTGGTGAATGCTAGCTTTTCTTGTGTTGTTAAAGACTATGCCATGTGGATCATTCTGGGACTATCACCTGTGCTTACATTGATCGACTTTGCTGGTTCTATCAAGATTGAAGATCTCTCCTGATGTGTGAGATTGGGTAGAGGGTCAAGCCTTCCATCCTTTGGCACCTCAGAGAGGTTTTCACCATTGGATATATCTATATTTTTACTTTTTTCATGATCTAACACTGCCACATAGCAGTTTTCACCATTAGATCTTTCTTTCATTTTGATATTTTTGAGATTGAAAAACTTGGCACTCTCTCCAAAATATGCCTTGTCATTGAGTTCTATGGCATAGCTAGCTTTGTGGTCCCCTGCGAGTATGTGATCTCTAAGCTCAAGATACTCTATGATGGCTTCATCATTTTGAAAGGTATTGAGTTTAGGGGTAGTGTCTTGCAAGTCCCAATCTATGAGTTCGGGGTGCAATAATGGTAAGGGGTCATTGGGTTGGTTTGGTTCGATGGTATTGATGGTCAAGATAGAGGTGTTATGGTGGTCATTATAAGCACAGACAATGCTTGCGATGGTACTCTCCATTAGCTGATCCGTCAAGGGGGGTATCATTCTTTCCTCACGACTTTCACTATTGTTATTATGTGGGTCCGACTCTAGTGGTCTAGCCCTTGGACCTTGTCCCTCAATTGCATGGGTTGGTTCATACTCATGGACAACATCGATATATTTTTTGTCACAAGATAGCTTAGAGAGGCTATCCCATTCATATTCATTGGAATCAGTCTCACTCCCCATTTGCAATTGCTGAATTTGATCAACTAGATTAGTAGCAAATGTTTCTAGTTGTTTGCTTTTATGCTTATTTGCTATGTTGGTTCTTGTTGTGCTAGTGTAACCTAGCCCTGTAGTGTCTCGGGCTGTCAAGGTATGGGGTTGGATGGGTTCAATGATACCATCTTTTCTCGAACCAAGGAGGCCATGTCCTTTATAACCCATTCTTTGTAGCATTTGGAATCCTTGACCATATTGTTCAGTTTGTATAGTGGTGTGATGGTCTTGTTGTGTTGATGAACTACCTTCATCCTTATATAACCATTTAAGGATATCCTTTTCATCACTCTCATCTTTGAGGCTTCCCCATTTTATAAATGGACCTTTGGTAGTTTTGACTACTTTGGATTTGCTCAGGGTAGGTTTTCCATATGATCTGGAAGATAGGAGGAGTTGTGCCAAATAGATGGATTGGGAGATTGTGTACTCACTCAGGCCCTTATCCTTGAGTCTGAGGTCAGGTTGGGAAGCCTTTGATGTGGAAGCAAGTGAAGCTGGGTCAACACGAGATGAAGATGAAGCAGAAGCGCTATTATGAGGAATCACAACTTCATGTTTAGGATGAATGGAGTTGCAATACTGAAATGGATTGGGGTCACCTTGGATGGTGATCTCTTGACCTTCATAGGGGAATTTGATACATTGGTGGTATGTTGATGGCATTACTTTCAGAGCATGTATCCAAGGTCTCCCAAGAAGAATGTTAAACACTAACTCCATGTCGAGGACTTGGCAAGCTACATCTTTTACTATAGGTCCAACTCTGATTGGTAAAATAACAGTTCCTTTGGAAGTTCTCTCCTCCTCATCATAGGCTTTGATAGTGATTTTCTTTTTTGGATTAATAGCTTTCTCTACAAACCCCAATGCAAGGATTAGCTTTAAGGTGCAAATATTCAAATCGACTCCTCCATCGATTAGGACTCTTTTTATCTTGTGTTTGTAGATGAAGGCTTCGATATGAAGTGATGCATTATGAGGTTGGGTAATTGACATATCATCCTTTTCAGTGAATGATAGGGAGTGAGGTGAGGTAATGTGACCTACCATGATTAGAAACTATTCTTCGGCAATGTTCGTTGGAACGGAGGCTTCTGATAAAGCTTTGTCTAGTATGACCCTATGGGACGGGGACAGATGCAAAAGTTCCAGAATGGAGATATGTGCAGGTGTCTTATGGAGTTGATCCAGGATATTGTATTGATTAGATGGAGAGGCAGGGACTCCTCTAAGAGTGACTCTATTACTATGAGTGGTAGCATTACAAACCAAGTCTTTATTGATGGTGATCACATTGACGTGTGGATCACTTTTTGAGATATGATTAACAACATAGTCAAATGACACATTTGTGTAATTGGCATTGTTAGTTCTACCGTTGTTTTGATTGGAAGGTCCTCCTTGCTCATAATTGGGAAGTGGATATTTGAATGCTCGATGATCATTATTAGAGGTATGTCCATCCAGTGAAACTTTGTTTTGATCTATTAAATCTTGGATAGTGTGTTCGAGCGCAATGTAGTCATTGGTTTTGTGCCCCCTATTTCGGTGGTATTCACAGAAATCATTGTCATTCCACCAATGAGGTTTGACTTTTGGTTCATATTCTTGTGCTGTTGGAAGCATTATGAGTTTGCTTGTGATCAGGTTTGGTAGAGCGGTTTCTAGTGTTTCCCCTAGGGGTGTGAATTTCCTCTGAGGCTGATAGCTTGCAAACTGTGATTCAGTATTTCATGGTTTATTTTAAGGGGGGTTGTTTTGAGGGTTTGACAAGTTGAAGATTGGTTGCTTTGGTGCCGCGTTCTTGGCATCTACCACCCCATCATTCATGAGGTTCTTGTTTTTTGTCCAGAATCTTAGTTTATCCGTGTTGGTATTGGTGCTAGGAGTGTTCTTATATAGCTTTATTTGACCTTTGGTGATTAAAGCCTTTTCGATGATTAGACCCATCTCAATGACCTTACTAAAGGAAGTAGGACATTGTATTTGTATCCGATAGCTTAGGTTAGTTTGTAAGTTATGGACAAACATCTCTAGAATTTGTTTTTTGGGCATTTGATGTGCGCACTTACTTGCCAACTGTCTCCATCTTTGTAGGAAGGCGGTAAAAGATTCTCCACCTTTTTGCTTGGTGTTACAAAGATCTAAAATTGAGGTGTCATGCTCAATATTGTAGGAGAAGTGCGCAAATCTTTTTTCCACAAGTTCGTTAAAGGTTTTAATGCCAGACGGTAGTCTAGAAAACCATTCCATGGCTTGCCCTCCTAAGCTTCTTGGAAACAATCGCATAAGGTAAGTATCATTGTGTGCAACTTCAAGACATGTAGCATTAAATTCCCTAATGTGGTCCCTTGGATCACCCTTTCCATGATATTTATCAAATTTTGGTACCTCAAATTTTGAGGGGAAAGGTATCATGATCAAGGTCCTATCAAAAGGATATGGTGAAATATCCTCTAGGGAATAGTATTTAGTTGATGCTCCTGTTTGCATGTCTATGAATTGTTGTTGTAAAGCTTGGATCTATTGGTGCATTAAGCTTAGGGCGTTTGAAGAATCAATGGTTGCTTTGCTTCCTTCTTGTGTGCTTTCCTCATGGTTTCTTTTTTATTCAGTTTCTTTTAACGCTTCTACGTCAAAATCTTTAGGAAACTTGACTCCTTGTTGTACTAAGTGAAGAAAGAACCTAATAGGGTCTTGGGCAAGCACTTTGTCCATTAAGCATTGGAATCTTTGATCTTGTTGGGATTGTAGAACCTCTTCTTCTAGATTAATTTCCTCATCACCATCGTGAGAAATAGTTTTCTCTGCCATTTCAATTTGCTTTTGTTTTTGAGACGTTGTTAAGACCATGCAAGGTGACGTGAGATGGGATGGAGTGAGCTTGAAAGTTTTGAACAAGAGGTGATAGAAAGCACCAAGGTTTGAGCAAGGTTCTCCTTAGATCTAATTGGTGTCAAACAAGTTGGGTGAACAAAACAACAGTCAAAGTAAGGATGATAGAAATCCGGTTACTTGATGTAGACTAGTTTTTCACAAGCCACTAGTGGAGTTTCGAGAGAAAAGGATGATTGATCCTTGATAGTGGAGACTCACTAGGTTTGTTTGAGGTTTGATGTGATCAAGAATAGCTTAGTTCTAACCTTGTTGGATTTTGGAAGAATCTTGTGAAGCTTCAGATGATGTAGTGTGGGAAGTGTAGCTATGGTGCAGAAAAAGAGCAAGATGGTTGACTTGCATGATTTTAATCAGATCTTGGGAAAATTGAGACAAGTTTGAAATGGTTTCTTGAAACGTTGAAAGTTTTTCTCCTAGGAAGTACAGAACAACTCTCTGGAATAGATGCGCAACAATAAATGCACTGGAACAGAAGGCAAAAGCACCACAGGTCAAAGCACATGCGCATATCTGGCAATTTGTATATGTATAGCAACAGTAATCAAATGTGTAGTATGTTAGAATAAATATACAGCAGGTCGCAGTGGATGCACCATTCTAGTTTTTTAGTTTGTTTTGCAGAGTTTTTTGGCACGTTTTTCAAGAATTTCTATTTTTTTGGTTGAAAACTTGGTCTTTTTGCTTTTGATTTTCAATTATGGTAGGTAAAGACATAGAAAACACAGAAGTTTTCATGATTTTTATCTTATATTTATTTTTTGTATTTTTTGACACAATAACAATTACAACCTAGGCTAAAAAAGATAGTATTTGTTGAGTCCCCTAGCTGTGCATATTCAAAGTGTGTAGCTTCAGGATCTGGTAGCACTGGCTCCTCTCCACAGCACTCACTTCTCATGCATACCATATCTGGGTTTCCTTAGGCTCATACCCTCACCAAACCTTAGGATTGTCCCTGCTACCTCTACTATGAATCACATGAATCAGGGTGGCTTCAAAGGTTCCACCTTTTGCGCCAACAAATAGAGGATTTTGGTACACTAAACATTGGCTAAGTAGTCAGGGCAACCGTTCGAGTGGTTACACGTGCGGCAACACTACTATCCGTTATGGAGTCTCCCAGCCTCTAAGGGTTATGCCTTGGAGGGTTTTGGGGGAGGTTGGCTGTCGGTGTAACACAACGACACTCGTTGTAGGAAGCTTTCGCCTCAAGCACAATTTATTTAAAGTGGATTGGTAGGGCTTCTCTTTAGCCTGTTTCCACTTAGGGTCATTCCCACTTGGACAGGCGGGCATCCAAGGGCAGGCCCCTCTAAAGGGTATACACAAAGAATAACAAGTCTGGCATTTTGGTCACCCAGTAAAGGGGAGAGCATAAGCCTATTGTCATTCAACAGACACAGAAAATAGTGGTTTATCCAATCCTTTTAAAATGAAAAAAACTATATGCGTTATCAGCTTGGGAACTCACATAGTTGTTAACTTTAAAGTGGTTAAAGATAGCAATGGTTCTTTCCTTTTGTAAGATAGCAATGTTCTAAAATAATAGAGATAGC
The DNA here is from genome assembly GCA_027924645.1 of Cunninghamia lanceolata. Lineage (NCBI taxonomy): Eukaryota > Viridiplantae > Streptophyta > Pinopsida > Cupressales > Cupressaceae > Cunninghamia > Cunninghamia lanceolata. Next base: position 1,200,298 of record BSBN01000206.1, on the reverse strand, counting down.
AATAATGTAAAGATAGTAATGATGTTTGTTTACTACCCTCCTATTTAAGAACTATGTGAGATTGGCATGCACATATTGTTTTACTTTTGCCCCTAGTTAATCTATGATGAGTTAATAAGTGCAGCTAAATGACTATACAGCTCCTAATCCTGCAAGACAAATGTTAGCATTAGCCCAAAAACCATGATAAATCCTAGAATCACTGTGAAGAATAGATGCACAACTTCATAGTTTGTATGCGCAGAAACAAAGACTATGAGCGCAGAATTACAAATGCACTAAGATATGTGTCAAAAGCACAGGAATAAAGGACATATGTGTCATTTCTATGGATGCATCATTTTAAAGGATGAAAGTGTCGTGTTTGGGGATATATGCGCTAGAATACCGCAGGTGCTGAAATAGGTTGTAGATGTGCTGCCTTGGAGGATGTATGCACCAAAAGTTTGCATGCGCTAGAACAGTGATCAGATGTGCCGACTGAACCTGTTTGAAAACTGTACAGAATCCATACGGAACCTGTCACTCAAGAACTCAATTTTTTCATTAGATTTGGGGCAAATGCCCCACGGTGGGCATCGAAAATGTTAAGGGTCAAATTGGATAAATAAATGAATTATAAAACACACAATAACATCAATGAAATGAGCTGATAAGGGTGTGATTCAGTGGTTAAGTCACTCCATTGTAGTGGCGGCCACCAGGGTTCAAACCCCTGCTGGGCCAACGAGCTCGCAGACATTACGCCTTCGCTAGGCCAACAAGCTCGTAGGTTTGAAGTGTTCTTTCTTGGAGATGAGGTCCCCCGTATTGTGGCCTCACCGGTTCATAGCTCTGGGAAAAAGCATTGTGTGGAGCTGAAGGGCGTGTCGCACCAGCGTCACCGGTCACTTTAAAAAGTTTGCTAGGCGCATTATCTTTTAAAAAAAAAAAACATCAATGAAATGTGCAAATAACAAAGATTAAAAATAAGGAAATGATACTTACAACCTCTGTTACTTCGTGATTTCCATTTCTCGCCTATTCTCGTTTGATCTTTGGTGATGAATGGAGCCCTCAGGAAGCTTGCTTCCTTGCTTTGATTCCTCAAGATGACAAGGAGAAAAGGCTCGGATACTTGTTGTATTGAACATGAACTTCGATACAATATGAGATGGATAATAAATGATGTGAGAGTGGGGGTGCCAATGGCATGCTATGGATTCTGCAGCATAAGTTTACTTGAAAGCTTCATGATTATGAGAATGGAAGAATAGAGGCTTATTTATAGAGTTGTGAGATAGAGGATCAATGGTGTAGAAGAAATAAGAAGATCAATGGTTGAGAAACCTTGAGAGGATGTGCGCGAATAGAGAGAAGACAAGTGTCATAGGAAAAATTATTTTCTTTGAGTTAACTGCTTTCATGACAAAGATAAGATTTGATTTTATAAATTAGAATGATTTATTCTAATTTAAGAGTTGTTTGATAAAAACAAGATTGTTTTAAATCAATTAACTCAACTTTTTGCTTTTGCATGACAAGGAAGATTTATTTTTAGAAGAAAATGATAAGAAAGCGAATTAAATAAATAAATTTATTTAATTACTTGTACATGATTTGGAAGAATAAAATAAAATATTTATGTATATTTTATTTTTGGAGAGTGAGAGGATTTAAATAAATTTAAATGATTTATTTAAATTTGGAGGAATAGACTTTGACTTAATTAAATAATTTACAATTATTTAATTGTTTGGAAGAATTTAATTAAATAAAGGATTTTATTTAATTTGACTTTAGAAGAGATAATTAAATATTTTGATATTTAATTAACTTAAAGGAATATGAATCGAATAAATAAATTTAATTATTTATTTATTGATAGAGGAAGGTAGACTTAAATAAATATTAAAAATATTTATTTAGACATAGTCGTGTCATTTTAAGGTGTATACAATAGGTCTAGATGCCCGAAAGCATCAAGCCCAAGTCATGAACAAATGGTTCACACAGTTCATGAGTGTAGGAGAAAAGATAATAAGGACATCCTTGTCTAGTTGGTACACTTTGGCTACTTTGAAAGAGGGAGTAGAGTTCCTGAAAAGAACATCAAGACAAAGGCTTAGCCAAAGTGACTATGCCTTGGATAGGCTGAGGGAGCTAAAAAAATGGAAGATCAAGATCTCGTGAAGAACAAGATTGTGACTATCCAAACCTTACCTAAGGTAAGTAAATGGGTCCAGGAGCTTCAATTTGAGTCGATGTTTTGAGGACATGCATATCTAAGATAGAGGACATAAGTATAAAGGTCTATGACATGTCATATGAGATGAAAGTTTTGGAGGAGTTGATGGGTTGCCCAATGGTAGAGACAGGGACACCAAATGAGTAGGAATCCATACAGACCTTCTGGGACAAATTTAGTTTAGTGTCAGAGGATTTGTTCTACATTTTTTAGAGAATGTCATGGATGAAATGGTAGAGTTAAGTGTCAAGATAAGGGCATATGACAAGAGGGTAGATAATAGGGCAGTTAAGGTAATATCCCTTGATGAGCAAGTAAAGGCATTGGAATATGCAAGAAGAAAAGCCCAGGTAGGAGATAAGTCCCAGATAGACACCATAGTACTTGCATATGACTTCTATAAGAAGTTAGATACAAGTGTGGTCATTATAGGGGGATCTAATATGTCCGAATAGGATATGCAAGTGGATGTTGTGGTGAATATGTTGATATATTTTCCTTTCCAGTTGTTCCCTTTTAATAGCTGCCAATTAGCAGTACATGCTACTCTTTTGGATGGTTGACTTGGTCAAAGAGATCTGAATCATTGATTATTTTAGATGGATCCTAACCATTGGATGATTGTAACTGATCTTATCCTTGTTCTATAAAAGGTAATTGATTATCATTTTTGAAAGGAGATTGAATTGTTGAGCTTGTGAGCACTAAGTTTGTATTTTTTTTTGCAACTTTTGTGGCTTCCCAAGATTCTTTCTCAGGATCACATGTATATGTACTTATTCTAAATCATATTGAATGAAAATGGAGCAATAGATTACTTCATGTTCGTAAATCTTATGTAGTCTTTGATTGATTTTTGATGTGTAATGGTGGACTGTTGTGTTCAAACTGAAGTGCATTCACTTTAATTGCATATTGTCATCATCTTTTCCTCTAAAGATTTGTACTAACTATGCATAGTTGTGGATATTCTTGGCAAAACATGGTTTGGTTTCTCTCCATTTCATGACAGTATTAGAGTATGTATGTGGACCATTGATCAAAGTTTAGAAATTTTAGAATGTACATTCTTTAAACCCTATCTTTTGACATTTCATTTCATAATAATCTTAAATAACTGCAAATAATGATAAATAACAAGTAGAGAAAGAGAATATGTTGAATTAGTATAAATAGTTGCATATCTAGAGCATATCTTAGTGAATTACACATCACATTGAATATCCATGCAAATAATGGTAAATCAAAGTGAAATATATGTTTATAGGCATAATCTTTGAGTAAATATAGAAGCAAGGATTAATTCAACTTGGTGATAGTTTCAGAAGAACTAATCAAACTTAGAAATATCTTCATAATTAGTCCAAATAAGGGATAAATTCAAGTGAATTTCTAAGAATTAGGATCAAATTGATGTATATTTTCTTCAATCTTGACTTAATAGTGTAAGATTTAATAGAATTGTGAAGAATGTATGTAGAACGGGTACACATAACTAGATAATTGAAGAAATATTGTAGAACTTTGAATAATCATACATAAGGCCCCAAATTGGAAAAACAACATTGCATATCAAACTCTAAGTAACTTCATATGGTCAAGACCTAAACAACGAAGACTTGGGATTATCAATTCTTTCGGAATTCATCATATCTTTCAAGATAAATAAAGGTTTGAGTGTAAACTTTTATTTCTTGTTGTTGTGACTAACAAACACATCAACACAAGGTATACACTATGACAAAATAGTGTATCTAGAAGGAAGAATAGAACAATCATGGAGAATGATAGAAGCATAATATTAAAGACCAAAAATTTACAAAATGAGTTTTAGGCTAAAGCTATATTTTAAATCATTGTCATACAAAGAGTGTAAAAGATAAAGTACCACAAGAAGCATGGAATAAGAAGAACCATAATGTTTCTCATTTGAGAGTGTTTGGGTGCATTGCATATGCACATATTCCTAATGAAAAGAGAAATGAGTGAGATGATAAAGAAGAAATATGTGTTTTTGTTAGATATAGTGAGCAACAAAAGAATATAAATTATATAAGCCAATCAATAAAAAAGTCATCATTAGGAGAGATGTTGAGATTCTCAAAGATGAATAGATTTAGAGTGGAGATTTACAACAAAAACAACAAATTGAGATTAAATCCCTTAATGATGTCACAAGTCAAAATCAACTAGCTATAGCAAGCAACAACTTAAATTAGCCTTCAACTTCTAGTAATACGTATCCCTATTTCATCTTCTACTCCACAAAGTATAAGAAGAAGGTCCACTTCAATGTCGTCTTCAACACTAAAGAAGATGAGAAGTTTAAAGGAAATATATAAGGTAGACCAAAGTGCTCATGATGATGATTCAATTTCAAATATGTGTTATTTACTAAAGCTGATCCAGTATCTTTTGAGGATGCAATTGAGAATGAAAATTGGTTGAAAAATGGATGAAGAAATTGATGCCATAGAGAAAAATTATACTTGGAATCTTGTAAATTTTCCAAGCAGAAAAGATGTAATTGGTGTGAAGAGGGTCTATAAAACCAAATTCAATATAGATGGAAAGGTTGAAAAGAACAAAGGTTGGTTGCAAAGGGTTTTTCATAGCAACCTAGAACTGATTACAAAAAGTCTAATTCTCTAGTGGCTAGACTAGATATAGTTAGAGTTGTCTTAGCAAGAGTAGCTCAACATAAATGGAAAGTCTATAATGTCAAATCTATATTTTTTAATGGTGTACCAAAAGAAGTAGTTATGAAATTGTGGGTAAAGAACACAAAGTTTATATATTGAGGAAAGCCTTGTATAGACTCAAACAAGCTCCAAGAACTTGGTATAATAGGATGGATTCTTATTTTATGAAGAAAAACTTTAGCAAAAGTAGTAGAAAACTAACACTATACATCGAATGATCAACATCAGATTTTGATTATGTACTTATATGTGGATTTGATATTTATAAGAGATTTGTCAATTGACTTGTTCAAAATAGTAATGTAAAACAAATTTGAGATGATTGATTTGGGATTGATGAAATATTTTCAAGGAATTGAAGTGAGTCAAACAAATGATAGAATTTTTATTTATCAAAAAAAATATGCCAATTATATTTTAAACTAAGAGGTTGAAAATGATGAATTGTAAGCTAGCAACACTAGTCACCATAGGATTGAAATTGAGAAAAGAAGATAAAAGCACCAATACAGATTTGACTTGTATAAAAAACTAGTTGGTTGTTTGATGTACCTAATAGCCACAAGATCTGGTATCATGTATGTAGTAAGCTTGATTTTAGGGTTCATGGACTCACCAAAGGATACTTATTGGCAAGCTGGAAAAAGAATCTTAAGATATATCAATGGCATTAAAAATCATGGTATTTTCCACATTTGATGAATTTGAGATAAATGGTTACACATATAATGATTCGATAGAGAGCGTTGATGAATTGTTGGTAAACAGATTTGTCACCACGAAATAACCTTTGAAAATGACCCGTTTCCCTTAGAGAGGTGACTAAATTGTCCCAACAGTTGGAGAGACGGCGACAGAGCAACGATCTTCCTCTGTGTTTGAGAGGGGCAGCTCCCTCATATGATGGGGGTATTTGTGGTTTTTTGTGTACTTTTAACTTGAAAGTACAAAAAGGAGAAAAAGGAAAACTAACAATAAAGATGATTAATAGAAACCCTAACAATAGACATATGAATACTAGTTCAGATTTCACAAACTCAGGACAAATTATGAGGGGATTTCACCATAGAAGTTAGAAACTACATTCCTGAACCTATATGATGGATTGCATAACAATAAATTTAATATGCAATGATAATAAAAAGAAGATGATGGATCTCAACATACGAAGAGACATGTTTCTCCAGCACATTCAAATTAAGATACCAAGATATGATTGTGTTTCATTACATCAATTGCATTGTTTATATATGCTTCAAAAGATGACCAATAATTCACACAATGACACAGAGGTATTACTCATTTAACATACGAGAAACCAGAAATAATAAATCAGAGGTACAATGGAACACACGAACCAAATGTTCTCTTTATTATCTTTGTAAAATTATACAATTTCAAAAGCCTTCATGTACAAAGTATAAGATCAGAGGTCTCTAAAGCTTCTCCATAAGTTCCCCTATAAAAGTCTATTGAAAAAGTCCCCCCCTTTTACATATGAAATAGCCTTGTATTTATAGGCTTGTTCTCAATAACTACCTTGTAACTACTTTGTAACCACCTAGTAACTACCTTTTTTGAAAATACAATAATCTAAAAATAAGCTTTATTTTAGTTAGATTTTACCTAACTTTTATGGAAACAAAGCTCATTTTCTAACCCTCAATTACAACATATGACATAAGTCACTTTTACAAAAAGGTAATTTGAAACCTGCAAATTTTGAGTTGTGAACTTTGCTAAGTTCTTTCCATCTAGTTAGCCAAACTTGAAAGTGACTCCCCTTTTCCACCTTTTTGAAAGTTGCAGACAAGTTTGCCAAAACTGAAAGTAGACACGAACTTAGCCAAAAGTGAAAGTTGATGTGAACTTAGCCAAAAGTGAAAGTTGACGTGAACTTAACCAAAAGTGAAATTTGATGCGAACTTAGCCAAAAGTGAAAGTTGACGCAAACTTAGCCAAAAGTGAAATTTGACGCGAACTTTTTTTTTTTTAAGTAGGCCGATAACAACTTGCTTTTTAAAGAAAACTCTCCACTTAGTTAAATTGAAAAGTGGTACCTCCTTTATACTTAGCCAATTTCACAAGTTAATCTCTCACTTTCACTTTTTTTTTAGAAGTTGTCGAAGACTTCTAACTTTCCACTAACCTTCTCACAACTTGTGAAAATTTTTAAGTTACCTCCTTTATAAACACTTTGGTGTGCTTTGAAAACTTGTTATAACTTGTAAAAAATCATAACTTTTGAAAATTATAACCTCATGAAAATTTATATCACTTGCTCATCGAGCCTGCACATATGATGGAGAAGGAAAACTGGCAGAACTTTTGATTGTGCTAACATTTGCTCATGAAATTTTGCCACATTGCCCATAATAAAATTATCAATTCCCCTACTAGATGATTCTATTCTAACCTTTATAGAAACCATAATTTAATTGTTTCCACCAACTGCCCGCTAAAAAATTGAAAGTTTAAAATCTCTCAAACCATAAGGCACCATGACATGAAAAGTTGCCACATTAGGTGAAATAGCCATATAAACTTTCTTGTAAAATGATTTCTTTCTAGCCTATGCAGATTTTGAAATTTAATTATTTTTGTGATTTTTGGCATAGCAAAACCGCTTCCAAGATTTCAGCTGAAACAAGCAAACAATTCCTCCTTCAAAATAGAAATCAACTTGACACTTTAGGAGAATTTATGACTAGGGATGAATCAACATAAGGATTTGATGCAAAAGTTTAAAATTTGGCAAGTTGAAAACGAGGCCAACAACTGGCTCTAACTGGGGACAAGGACTGTAAAGGATGAAGGATAAACCTAGAATTTCTAGAAATGAACAGTGCCTTATCCATTGGGTGGGTAGAGTCAGGAGATAACACGATGTACAAGGGGAAACAAGGAGACAAGGACACACAGAGACAAGGCAAACGACAAAAACAACAGAAACTAAAACAAGATAGGCATAACAAAAACTCCTAATTAACCTATGTACATGGTAGGTGACTCCTACCTCAAAACTACTTCAAGATGATCATGTGAAGCCATTAACGGGTTGAGAAAAATAGGCACCTGTACGGAAAAGAGATGCGTATGGATGAGGTGCATGTGAACTCAGCAACTTTCTTGAAATGATGAGATAAATAACATGCATGAAATATGAGGGCTCCTTGAACTGTACACCAAACAACCATTTCTCATCATAAAATCTGAGTCCTTTTGAATTATATTGGTATTCCCCTATGTAGTGTTGATCATATCTTTTGGCATCATGTCGAGCATACCAATTTTCTCTATATGAAGATTCTTTTGATAGTTTGAACCAAAGAAAATTGAATCACGAACCAAACATCCTTCATGTGAAGTAAGAAGTGAAGAAAACTCGATATCTTGTGATTGATCTTCCTTATGAGTAATGTCCTCCTTTATCATTGAATCATTTTCTACAAAAGAAAATTGCTCCTATATTATTACTAACTCAAGATGTGCTTCATTGAAGGATTGCACATGAGGATGAGAAAGTGATGAATCTACATTATGTGCTTTATCCTCCTGAAAATCCTCTTGTATAGTTGATGAAGGAATAATATTTTCCTCCCTTGGAAGTAGAGAAGAAGAAGGTCAAACATGCATCTCTTCATTAGTCTTTTGAATACTGGCAGTTTCATGCATATTCTCATGAACATTTTGACCTCCTTTATCACTACCATAAACATTAATCTTACTGCTCTCTTCAACATTATTATCAATAGGTAAAGGATTGCGACATAGAATGAAATCACTCAAACTAGAAAATTCAGGAACCAACTCACTTCTGAACTCTTTTTGTATAGATTCACACCTGGTATCCTTATGATCTTCTTGCACATTTGGAGTGGGAGTACTCAACACTTCATCTTGAGTAGTATCTTTAGTTTCAATAGTTGAGTATTCTTCTTCAACAAATGATAAAGGAGAAATGACAACATCTTCTCTGCAAAGAAAATCATCATCAGGTGTATTAAGACAACAATTTGGAATGAAAACCTCATGAGAGAGCTCTTGGAACATTCTTTCTTCATTATTCTCCTCTTGTTCAGATTGCATGCATGTTAAGAGAACACCTTGCAACTCGTCTTCGTGATCTTTGTTCGTACTTTGATCTAAAATTTCTTCTACACTCTCTTGAACATTAATCATGTCAAAGAAATCTTTCTCAGAGGTTGTAGTTGTGGAACCAGAGCAAGTTGTCATGAGAGGAGTGACATTCTTCAAAGAGACTAAGAACATGTCATCATCTGGACAGATTTCTTCTTCATTATTGCATGTTTCCATACAATCTTCTTCCATCTCCATCATTTCTTCTTTTTCTTCTTACTTCAGTGGAGATGTCCTATTATGAGGAAATGTAATAACTTCTTCTTCTCTAGTACGTGCATGTTTCGATGAGCCTCTTTCAACCCTTTGATCAGAAGATGTTGCATTAAATACAAGTTCATTTGTAGGAAACACTTTTGCCTCTTCATTGCTATCCTCATTGTGCAAATGATATATCTCAGCATAATCTATTTTACATTCTGGTGCATGAATCTCCTTTGATAGGGGCTTATGATCACGAGCAAGAAAATGAGTCTCCTTCCCATCTTTTTCTTCAATCCTCTGTAATGTTTGAAGCAAAGAAGGATGAACTTGATTAGTAGCAAGTTGCATGCCACCATAGAAACTCTTCAAGAACTCTACTTGCTTAGGATCATTAAGAACTTGATTTTACTAAGTAGAAGATGCAGAAAAAGGATAATCTTCATCATCACCGTCACTGTCTGATTCAGGAAATTGCAAGTTATGCATCTGGGTTCTTCGATACCAAACCATCTTTCATGATTCTTTTTTCAGATAGAGTCGCCAACTTCTTTTCTGAGGAGATACTTGTATATTCTTGAGGAATCAAAAGGCACCAATGCTTCAGCTCATTTCCCCAGTAGAGTCGCCAAAAATCTATTGGTAAATAGATTTGTCACCATGAAAATAACCTTTGAAAATGACCTATTGCCCTTAGAGCGGTGACTAAATTGTCCCAACAGTTAGAGAGATCACGATAGAGCAACGATCTTCCTCTGCATTTGAGAGGGGCAGCTCCCTCATATGATGGGGGTATTTGTGATTTTTTGTGTACTTTTAACTTGAAAGTACAGAAAGGAGAAAAAGGAAAACTAACAGTAAAGATGATTAATAGAAACCATAACAGTAGACATACGAATACTAGTTCAAATTTCACAAACTCAGGACAAATTATGAGGGAATTTCACCATAGAAGTTAGAAACTACGTTCCTGAACCTATAGGATGGATTGCATAACAATAAGTTTAATATGCAATGATAATAAAAAAGAAGATGATGGATCTCAACATACGAAGAGACAGGTTTCTCCAGCACATTCAAATCAAGATACCAAGATATGATTGTGTTTCATTACATCAATTACACTGTTTATATATGCTTCAAAAGATGACCAATAATTCACACAATGACACGGAGGTATTACTCATTTAACATACAAGAAAACAGTAATAATAACTCGGAGGTACAATGGAACACATGAACTAAATGCTCTCTTTATTATCTTTGTAAAATTATACAATTTCAAAAGCCTTCATGTGCAAAGTATAAGATCAGAGGTCTCTAAAGCTTCTTCATAAGTTCCCCTATAAAAGTTTATTGAAAAAGTCCCCCCCCCCCCTTTTACATATGAAATAGCCTTGTATTTATAGGCTAGTTCTCAATAACTACCTTGTAACTACTTTGTAACCACCTAGTAATTACCTTTTTTGAAAATACAATAATCTAAAAATAAGCTTTATTTTAGTTAGATTTTACCTAACTTTTATGGAAACAAAGCTCATTTTCTAACCCTCAATTACAACATATGACATAAGTCACTTTTACAAAAAGGTAATTTGAAACCTACAAATTTTGAGTTGTGAACTTCGCTAAGTTCTTTCCATCTAGTTAGCCAAAATTGAAAGTGACTCCCCTTTTTCACCTTTTTGAAAGTTACAGACAAGTTCGCCAAAACTGAAAGTAGCCATGAACTTAGCCAAAAGTGGAAGTTGATGTGAACTTAGCCAAAAGTGAAAGTTGACGCGAACTTAGCCAAAAGTGAAAGTTGACGTGAACTTAACCAAAAGTGAAATTTGACGTGAACTTAGCCAAAAGTGAAAGTTGATGCAAACTTAGCCAAAAGTGAAAGTTGACGTGGACTTTTATTTATTTTTTAAGTAGGCCAATAATAACTTGCTTTTTAAAGAAAACTCTCCACTTAGTCAAATTGAAAAGTGGTACCTCCTTTATACTTAGCCAATTTCACAAGTTAATCTCTCACTTTCACTTTTGTTTTTTAGAAGTTATCGAAGACTTCTGATTTTCCACTAACCTTCTCACAACTTGTGAAAAATTTTAAGTTACCTCCTTTATAAACACTTTGGCGTGCTTTGAAAACTTATTGTAACTTGTGAAAAAGCATAACTTTTAAAAATTATAGCCTCATGAAAATTTATATCACTTGCTCGTCAAGCCTGCACATACGATGGAGAAGGAAAACTGGCATAACTTTTGATTGTGATAACATTTGCTCATGAAATTTTACCACATTGCCCATAATAACATTATAAATTTCCCTGCTAGATGATTCTATTCCAACTTTTATAGAAAACATAATTTAATTGTTTCCACCAACCACCAGCCGAAAAATTGAAAGTTTAAAATCTCTCAAACCATAAGGCGCCATGACATGAAAAGTTGCCACATTAGGCAAAATAGCCATATAAACTTTCATGTAAAATGATTTCTTTCCAGCCTATGTAGATTTTGAAATTTAAACAAACTTTGGCATAGCAGAACTGCTTCCAAGATTTCAGCTGAAACAAGCAAATAATTCCTCCTTCAAAATAGAAATCAACTTGACACTTTAGGAGAATTTGTGACTAGGGGTGACTCAACATAAGGATTTGATGCAAAAGTTTAAAATTTGGCAAGTTGAAAACGAGGCCAACATGAATCAAGATATATCTTTCACCTTGGCTCAAGAGTAGCATCATGGGCTTCTAAAAAACAACTATTTTAACTCTCTAGATACAACAGAAGTAGAATATGTGTTAGCTACATTAGCAACATTTCAAGTAGTTTTCATAAGAATAATGCTAGCATATTTGAAACAAAAGCAAGAAGGACCAACAAAATTCTTTTGTTACAATAACTTAGCAATAGCTTTATTAAAAAAATTATGTCTTCCATAAAAGGAGTAGATCAATTTGCAGACATATTTACAAAAGTCTTATCAAAAGAAGATTATTTTGAAAGATTGAGAGAAAATCTCATAATCACCATTTCAAGATCAAATGTGTAGCAATGTTCGGGTTAAAATTAAGGGAGATGTTTGAAAATAATCTTGCCCATCAAGTTTGTATTGTACAAATGTCATAAAAAGTACAAGTCATATCAAATCAAGGGAGAATTTTAGAGTGCAAGTTAAGAATAGAAACTTGAAGTACAAGTCATGCACATTGCACACGTGCATGCATATATATATATATATAAAGTGCCTCTATGCTACTCCATTTTTCATCACTAGAAGTTATTGTTTTAATTTTGTTTTGTGCATGCTTTATTGTCTTAATATAATATTATTTCAGATTTTGTTGTATGCCATTTTTCATCAATAGAAATTGTTGTTTTGATGTATTTTCTTGTGTACTTTATTGTCTTAAAGTAATAATATTTCAAATTTTGTTGTCGTAGTTCCAATTGCTCTTTGTCTTTACTTGTTCTATCAAATTCATCTCTAGTTCCACACACTCTTGGGATTCTACTTGTTCTATTAGATTCATCCAAACTAGTGTAGATTCTTCTACTTGTTCTATTAGATTCATCCAAACGAGCTTCTACACTGAAGACCACCAATGTGTCATTCAAGCACCCATTATCCATTGGAAGCAATCTAATGGAATCACTGGTAAGAATATTAAGAATATCGAAGCTAATTTGTCTTTGCATGTTTAAAGTTATGGAAGTTATGGAGATTAAGTGTAACCATGCCATCAAACATTACATTGTGTGGATTAACCTCCAAGTTTAATTAATATTGGCATGGAAAATAATTTTTCTGACGATGGATGGTTCTTGCAGATACCAACATCTCCAAGGACGAACTCTAAATGTTCATCACTTGCCAGTAGTTTCAGCTCTTCCTCAGTGGCACACCTACAATTTAAGATGCCTATGGTTTTTATTTTCCATTTTCTTGGATTAAAGATAGATCATTCAAATTACCAAAATTAAACGGTTTCAGTACATAGCCTGTGGCATAGAGAGCCACCATTCATATTTTACATCATTCACTACAAACGTTAGTAATGGAGAATAGATTTAGAGTATACATAACATAAGTTTAAAGTATGACAAAAAAGATTAAACAATTAAATACATCACTTCAAATTATAACCTAGAACCATGCTGAACAAACACCTCTTGACCTTCATCTTGGGCATAATCTGTTTGAATTCTTGTTTCTGGCAGAAGATGGGAGCCCAAACTAGAAGCGACAAACCTCTGAATTGCCATATTCTAATCCAATTCTACAAATACTGATCTGACATCCAAAATATCATCCATGCAACACTATCTATCTGCAGTAATCACCTCTACCCCATTGTCTCTATTGTCACCGACACTTAAGGAGCCAACACCAATTGGAGGGGACACTCTGAGCTACTCACAATCAACATTGAAATTTTGAAGAGTAACCTCCAGGCCCTCTTGTACCTCAACTCTCAGTTTCTCTAACTCATGTTGAGTACTATATTTTCTCTAGAAATCATTGTATTCTTTATTGAATTTCTAGTGGATCCTCCTTAGGTCCTGGTGCCAAAAATCTGCCCTGTGAATGACCTCAGCATCTACATCACTGATGTTCATGAATTTTTCAATCAGGAGCTCCATTTCAATCAGTACCTATATAAAAACATCAATAAGCATGAGTCTCAAACTAGACTCAGTAAGGCTTCTCTTCCTGTCTTGAAAATGGCCCTCATTCCTTCTTTTCCACAGAATCCAAAGAATCTTAGTTGAAAGACATAGCCAAAAGATGTTATTTTTAAATGCCAACCCATAAATAGACCCATATATCATTTCCAACCAAAATTTTTTATTCACAGAAGACCATCCCTTAAGCTTACCCATAAACACTTTCCAAACATTGATAGCAAAAGAGCACTCAAAAAAAATATGTTCATAAGTTTCTAAAACATTACACATAGGACAAACATATTTGTTTACTCCAATAGGTAGTTTTTTCAACATCAAGAGCCACCTAAAGCAACCCTTCTTGGGTTCCAAATACTTTGACCAAAACAACTTAACATAGGATGCCACATCTTTGATACTGAGGTTCAACTCCCATGCCTTTTGTTGGAATAAGGTGCCATTAACCTTGTAAATTCCAATATTGTATTGTATTCTTTCTATTATTTGTTATTTTTAATTACCCATAAGGGAATGAGGTAGTCTCATTGATAGTTGTAATTTCGGAGTTATCGGCGGTAGTTACGGAGTGACATTTATGGTTGGCAAATGTAAAAACTCAAAGTAAATGAGGGTAGGCATGCTTACTTGAGGAATATACTATTTTTGGCCTGTATGACAACTGTCATAATGTTTGGTGAGTGAATCTATGACAGCTGCAAATTGTCATAAGATTCTGTGATTCTATGACGCATATGACAAATATGTTAGTTGTATATTTTCTATATTTTAGCCCAAGGTTCCTATCTTGGAAAGATACTCTTTGTGGAATCTATGACAGTTATGATGTGTCATAAGATGTTGTAAGAGGCCATATTTAGTCTTGGGCATCCAACCTTTGCATGGCTATTTTTGGACAAGTGGAAGGTGCTTGTAAGATGGCATTTAATATTTGTATGTTGGGGGGAATCTCATAAGAGAGAAGGTGAATGCCTAAGATGAGTTAGAAAATGTTTCTATAAGTATTTACCATGTATTAGTTGCTACAATACAAATTTTAGGTACTCGGGTGCTGTCAGAATACTATCAGATTGAAGACTGGTGGAGAGAGTTGAAGTGTTGTTGTATTGTAAATCATTTTCAGATTAATACAAACATTGGGCCTCTTTCCTGTGTGGAGTTTTTTACCTAAAAGGGTTTTCTCCATGTTAAACATTGTGTTATGTGTTCATATTTCTGATTTTGCATTTCTATGAAGCATAGTTTTGTTTATGTGTTATAATCTCCATTAATAACACACAGTTAAAGATTGCAGACATTTATATTGAATCAGATTTCCATTGAAGTAGTGTTGCTTTCATTTCTAACATTTGGTATCATAGCTTGGCCATCTTTGACTCTTGGGTGGTAGTGTGGAAGTTGTAGCTACAGTTGGAGATTTGGTTGTGTTTGTGTTGTTATTATGGTTGCATCCATTGTTACATCAACCTCTCGATTGGACATTGAGAAGTTCAACGGAACGGGGTATGAATTGTGGAAGCTAAAGATGGAAGATTTGTTGGAAGAAAGAAACCAATGGTTGGCTGTCCAAAAAGAGAAGAAACCTAACGATGTCTCTCAAGATGAGTGGGATAGACTGGATAAGAAGGCATGGGGAACCATCCGGTTGTGTCTTTCAGACTTTGTCCTGTTAAATGTCGCAAAGGAAGAGACTGCATACAAGTTGTGGAAATGGTTGGGTGAGATCTATCAAGCCAAGAGTATGGTAAATAAACTTTATTTAAAAAGAAAATTGTTTTCCATGAAAATGCGAGAAGGTGAATCAGTTGCAGAGCATTTAAATTCTTTTAATTTGTTAGTGAGTCAGCTTGATTCAGTAGATGTTGAGGTTAGTGAGGAAGATAAATGTATCTTACTTCTGTGTTCTTTACCTGAGTCTTGGGAGAATGTTATCCTTGCTATCACTACTAACCTCGCAGATCTGAAGCTGGATGCTCTTGTTTCAGTGCTACTGTCACAAGAATTGAGGAAGAAGAGTTCAGATAGTTCAAGGTATGCTCTTAGTGTCAGGGGAAGGTCTAAGGAAAGGGGCTAAGGACAAGTCCAAGGGCCGGTCTAAGACTTTTGGTAAAAAGAACAGAGTTAAGTGTTGGAACTACGGTAAAAGGGGACATGTGAAGAAGGAGTGCAGAAACCCCAATAAACAGTGGGAGAGTGCTTCGGATAAGTCCTCAAATACAGGTGAAGAAGTTTTACTTTCTGCATGTAATCTTGTTTCTAAAGATCATTACTTGGTTGACTCAAGATGCTCATTTCATATGACCCCTTATAAGGAATGGTTCTCCACATATGAAGAATATGATGGAGGTAATATCTACCTTGGTGACAAATCTACATATCTGATTGTCGGGAAAGGAATGATATTGTTGTGTTTTAATGATGGGAGGATTAAAACCCTCCCTGGTGTTTTGCATGTTCCTGGATTAGCTAGAAATCTGATTTCAGTTTCGAAGTTGAATGATTTGGGAATGCATGTGACATTTGACAAGCATGGCTGTAGATTAGTGAGAGGGAACTTGGTGGTAGTGAAGGGGAAGAGATTCAGAAGCCTATTCAATCTTGAAGCCACTATAGTTTATAATGCCTCCTATGTATCTAAGGCTAATACTAAAAATGCATTTATGTTGTGGCACCGTAAATTGGGCCACACAAGCAATAATGTATTAAAAACTATTAAGAATAAAAATTTGTTGGATGGTTTCTCCTATTTTGCTGAGCACTTTGATTTCTATGAGCATTGTGTGTTTGGTAAACAAAACAGAAAATCATTTCCTTCAGGAAGCAATAGATCAAAAGAGAATTTAGAAATTATTCATATGGATGTGTTTGGACCTGTGGATAATGAATCTATCAAAAAATCTTGTTATTTTGTAACCTTCATTGATGATGTATCCAGATTTACATGGATTTATTTTATGAAGCATAAATATGAAGTTTTCACTAAGTTTAAGGAATTCAAAGTTTTAGTAGAGAACCAATCAAGTTTAAAGATAAAAATATTAAGATCTGACAATGGAGGGGAATATTGTTCTAAGGAATTTGATGAGTTTTGCAAGTATGCAGGTATAATCAAACAAAAGACAACTCCGTATACACCATAGTAGAATGATGTTGCAGAAAGGATGAACCGAACAATTATGGAAAGGGCCAGAAGTATGCTTAGTGATGCACAGTTGGATAAATGCTTTTGGACTGAGTTGTGTACACTTCTTGCTACTTGATAAATAGATCTCCTTGTAAGGCTCTTGATTTGACACCTTATGAAGTGTGGATAGGTAAGAAACCTTTTGTTTCACATTTAAGGGTTTTTGGCTGTGAGGATTTTGTTCATGTGCCTAAGGAAAAGCGATCTAAGTTGGATCCAAAGGCTGAAAAGTATAGATTCATTAGATATGGTAACAATGTCAAAGATTATAAGCTTTGGAATCCACTAACCCACAAGATTATTTTTTCTAGAGATGTTATTTTTAGGGAACTTAGAGCTATTTCTGAACCTGAGTAGCCAAAAGAAAAAGATGAAAAGGTAAAGAAGGTGCACTTTGATTTAGAGCGGAAAGATGCACCTCAAGAAGAACATAATGATGGATTGGGGGGTGAAGAAGAAGAAGATTCAAGTAGTTCTGACGAAGATGAGTCTATAGTTACAGAAGAAGTTGTTGCAGATGATCATGTAGAAGAATGAGTAGTGTCTCTTCTTCCACCCTTGAGAAGATCCACAAGACAATGGAATCCAATTGATAGGTATAGCCCACCAAATTTCCATTGTGTATATGCTTTATTAAGTACTAATGATGAACCTAGATCCTACAGGGAAGCTATTTTTGTAGATGATAGTGAGTCTTGGTAGTTAGCCATGTAGGAGGAGATGATGGCTTTAGACTCTTGTAACACTTGGGATCTTGTTTGTTTGCCCAAAGGAAGAAAGGCCATAGGTTGTAAGTGGGTCTTCAAGAAGAAGTTTGGAGCAGATGGGTCATTGGAGAAGTACAAGGCTAGACTGGTAGCCAAGGGCTACTCCCAGAGAGAGGGAGTTGATTTTGGTGAGATATTCTCTCCTGTTGCTAAATTGAATTCTATTAGATTTCTATTATTATTGCTGCAGCTTATGATTGGGAGATTGAACAAATGGATGTTACGACTACATTCTTGCATGGGGATCTTGAAGAAGAAATTTATATGCAACAACCTATAGGTTTTGAGGTAAAAGGAAAGGAACATTGGGTTTGCAGGTTAAAGAGGTCTCTTTATGGTCTAAAACAATCCCCCAGAATGTGGTATCAAAAGTTTGATTCATTTGTTTTGAAATTAGGTTTTGTTAGAAGTGAGGAGGATCATTGTGTTTACATTCATTGTGTTGATGATTCTATACTAGTTATTGCTTTGTATGTTGATGACATGTTGTTTTTAAGCAATACTAAGGGTATGGTTAGTGAGCTTAAAGCTCAACTTTTAGGTGCATTTGAGATGAAGGATCTTGGTGCTACAAGGTATATTTTGGGAATGGAGATCAGGAGGGACAGAGTTAACAGAAAGCTTTGGTTGTCACAAAGTAAGTATGTGAATACTATTGTGCAGAGGTTTAGTTTGTAGGACTGTAAGCCAATTAAAGTTCCTTTACCCATTGGTACTAAGCTTTCATTAGATATGTGTCCAAAGACTGAAGATGATGTTGAGGATATGTCTAATGTGCCATATGCTAGTGTTGTAGGGAGTTTGATGTATGCAATGGTTTGTACTAGACTAGATATTGCCCAAGCAGTGGGAGTTTTGAGCAGATTTATGTCTAA
Organism: Cunninghamia lanceolata; assembly: GCA_027924645.1. Classification (NCBI taxonomy): domain Eukaryota; kingdom Viridiplantae; phylum Streptophyta; class Pinopsida; order Cupressales; family Cupressaceae; genus Cunninghamia; species Cunninghamia lanceolata. The sequence continues at coordinate 1,181,525 of BSBN01000206.1, read as the reverse complement.
CCTCGGTAGACAGCATTGGAACTATGCGAAGAGGGTGTTTAAATATCTTGTAGATACTCCTGATCATTGTTTGGTTTATTCTGGTACTAATAGTGCTGATAAATCTTTGGAAATACAGGGTTTTGTTGATGCAGGTTGGGTAGGTGACTTGTATAGTTGAAGGTCCACTAGTGGCTATGTGTTTACTTTGTTTGGAGGTGCAATGAGTTGGATGAGTAAGAGGCAACAAACAGTTGCTTTGTCCACCATAGAATCAGAGTATATGGCTACTACTCATGTCTCTAAGGAGGCAGTTTGGTTGAGGAGACTGTGTATAGGTATTGGTTTTGATTGTAGGATCATTCAGATAGGTTGTGATAGCTAGAGTGCTATTTGTTTGGCCAAGAATCCCATGTATCATGCTCGGACTAAGCATGTTGATGTTCAGTATCACTTTATTCGAGAGTTGGTTGCAAATGGAGAGATTGAGCTAAAGAAGATAGACACTTAGGAGAATGTTGCAGATTCATTAACTAAGCCTGTGAGCACATAAAAGTTCATGTGGTGCAGAGAGGCCATGGGCCTTGTTTCTAGTACTCGATTATTTTCATTTGATTTTCTATGGGTTGATTTACAATGTATAATGTCAAGTGGGAGAATGTTGGAATAAGGTGCCATTAACCTTGTAAATTCTAATATTGTATAATATTCCATCTATTATTTGTTATTTGTAATTACCCATAAGGGAATGAGGTAGTCTCATTGACGGTTGTAATTTTGGAGTTACTAGTGGCAGTTACAGAGTGACATTTACGGTTGGCAAATGTAAAAACTCAAAGTAAATGAGGGTAGGTGTGCTCCCTTGAGGAATATACTATTTTTGGCATGTATGACAACTGTCATAATGTTTGGTGAGTGAATCTATGACAGCTGCAAATTGTCATAAGATTCTGTGATTCTATGACGCATATGACGGATATGTTAGTTGTATATTTTCTATATTTTAGCCCAAGGTTCCTATCTTGGAAAGATACTCTTTTGTGGAATCTATGACAGTTATGACATGTCATAAGATGTTGTAAGAGGCCAGATTTAGTCTTGGGCATCCAACCTTTGCATGGTTGTTTTTGGACAAGTGGAAGGTGCTTGTAAGATGGTATTTAATGTTTGTATGTTGGGGAATCTCATGAGAGAGAAGGTGAATGCCTAAGATGAGTTATAAAATGTTTCTATAAGTATTTGCCATGTATTAGTTGCTGTAATACAGATTTTAGGTACTCGGGTGCTGTCAGAATGCTATCAGATTGAAGACTGGTGGAGAGAGTTGAAGTGTTGTTGTATTGTAAATCATTTTCAGATTAATACAAACATTGGGCCTCTTTCCTGTGTGGAGTTTTTTATCCTAAAGGGTTTCTCCATGTAAACATTGTGTTATGTGTTCATATTTCTGATTTTGCATTCTGTGAAGCATAGTTTTGTTTATGTGTTACAATCTCCATTAATAACACACAGTTAAAGATTGCAAAAATTTATATTAAATCAGATTTCCATTGAAGTAGTGTTGCTTTCATTTCTAACACCTTTATACTATGCTCATAGACCACTAGGGACTCGGTTTAAAGCATCTTGTATATTTTTCTAGAATCACATTTAGCCAATTTAGAACCATCTTTCCATTCCAACCTTCCCAACCAGTCCTCTTCTCCCAACATGTTAAGTCAAACAGGACTGATAGACAAGGTTGCAGTTAAAACTATCTATGTTCTTTTTTGTGTCTCTTCAAAATCATATTCTATTTTTAATGATTCCCATGATTTTAAACCATTATCACTTACAAGGTGCTCAAAAGAAGAAAGCCCAAGTTTATGCCATTTTAAACCAGAGCAACCTTGGATCAAAGCTAAAGGCATGCCTTTGTGCAACAAGTTCCACCACAAGGACCTATGCCTCCCTAAACAGAGCTCCTCAGAATTAAGAGCATCCCGAAGATAGATCCGACCTTTAGCAACTTCTTAAGCCTTCCAGATCAAACCAAATACTACAGACCCAAAAGGTTTGACCTTGAAGCTTCCAAACAGACAGTAATGAGGATGAATATTGAGCCACATCTGCGCACTTCTAGGCCGAGACAGTTTAAAATTGTTTCTCAAAAGAGCTTTCCATGGCTCCCCACCATCCAAGGCTCTAACTATCCATTTTGTGACTAGTGCCACACCTTGAATCTTTAGATCATTTAGGCCTAAGCCTCCATTCTCCTTACTTAAACAACACCAACTCCACTTCACCAAATGACTTTTACTATTACCTGTGCCATCAGACCATAGGAAGTTTCTAATAATCTTTTGGATACATTCTATCTAAATGTTTAAGAACAGCCACATGGAGGCAAAATAGATAGAATAAGCCGAAAGTATTTTTTGGCATACTTGAAGTCTCCCAGCCAGTGACAACAACTATTTGTTCCATTTATTTAACTTTGCTTCTATCTTAAAGAAAACCCAGTTCCACATTTGTTTCAGAGAGGGGTCCACAGAAAAAGGGATCCCCAAGAACCTCACTAGCTTATGAGGGCCCCCCATTGCCACTCACCCTCCATAAGCCAATCAGGTGGAGACTCAGACCATCCCAGTAGGACATATTTATTTAAGGAGACCTTTGCACTAGAAGCAATGCAAAAATTATCTAGTCTCATTTGCATATTTCTTATATTCTCTTTTTCTACTTCAAGATACAGTACAGTGTCATATGCAAATTTCATGTTAAGAAGCATATTGTCATTTGGTAGCTTAATTCCTTTCAACCTTCCAGGGAGTCTGTCTGATCTCAGAATATAATATAGAGCCTCTAAAGCTATGACAAACAGTGTTGGAGCAAGGGGACAACCCTGCCTAATGGACCTCCCCATAGAGAAAGAGGAAGTATTTGATCCATTTATCTCTAACTAAACAGATGTATCACTAAATAGCATTTTGACCATGTTTCTAAATTCTTTAGGGAAACCAAAAGCTTTCAACACCATCATTATAAAGGACCAATCCACTATGTCATATGCTTTTTCAAAGTCCAACATAAGTATCCTAGCTTCTTGACTAGAGGCCTTGGCCCAATTCAAGGCCTCCCAACTAGTCAACAGATTTTCTAAAATATATCTGCCCTTGATGAAATCAGTCTGGGTTACATTGATTATGGAAGGCAAAATGTCTGTCAGCCTTCTAGCCAAGACTTTGGCAACTATCTTATATGAAACATTTAAAAGTGAAATAGGCATCCAATTTCTTAAATTAGTCTTGTCACCACCTTTAGGGAGCAATTTGATGACCCCCCTATTTATCTCTTTTCCCAGGGAACCCCTTTTGTATGCTTCTTGGTACACTTCCCACAGGTCATCAACAACACACGAAAGAATGGTTTTGTAAAATTCTATTGGTAGGCCATCCAACCCTAGGGATTTACCATCTTTCATAGACAAAATTGCTCCTCTAATTTCATCCTTGGATATATCTTGTTTAAGTTTGTTAGCCATTGATTCATCTACTTTTTTAGAGTAGATGTCATAACACAGTTCCTGAGCCTCCAGACACTCTACCTTCCTATCATCAACTTTAAATAGGTTTTCATAAAATTCTCTAAACATATTTTTTACATCTTCTAACTTATTATAAGAGGTGCCATTTTCAATAATTGTGCCAATTTTCTCTTGTCTAAATTTAGATTTCAAAATATCAAAGAAATACTTGGAACCTCTGTCACCATCTTTAAACCAATTTAGCCTTGATCTTACCTTAGCCCCTTGTGCCTTAAATGTTTCAAACTTCCTTAATCTGTTTTTTGTATCACTCAGGTGCTTGGTTAAAACTTCATCTGTTGGAGATTCTTGAATTTTTTTTCAGTCTCTAAGAACTCAACCTGCAACAGCCTTTCCTCCTTTCTATTTCTTACCATAGATCTGGAACAAATCTTTGCATGACGCTACTAGGTCCTTCCAATACTGAATAGCATTTCCTTTTCCTGCTAGGCTTTTCAATATTGCTCTTAGACTAGAAATCCCATCCAAGTAGTCTTCATTTCCCAACAATTGTATGTTAAGTTTGAACAATTTATCCGTTTTAGGCCTGCACTCTGTATCCTGATGATCCACTTGAATCTCTGCATAGATGGGTGATGGTCTGATAAAGTGCTAGGAAGAACTTTCACAACATTAGATTCTTTTTGGCTCCGAAAAAGAAAGAAATCCCTATTTACATAGAATCTATCCAATCTACTATATATCCCTTTGTTAAGCCCCTGAGCATTACACCATGAAAACCAAATACCTTGACTTTTGGCTTTTTGACCTTCAAGAGGGTTGAGGAGTCTAAGAGATTCTTTTAATCTATTCCAAAAAAAATTCTCATTACCTTCCCACTCTACATGCTTACCACCGACCTTAACCTCTCTTTGCTCCACCATGTTAAAGTCCCCAACAATAACCCACGAGAGCCTAGGCAGATTAGTGGCCATCCATTCCCATAAAGCACCTCTTTCTCTATGATCATTGGAGGCATAAACAAAACAAATACCAAATTGAAGCCCCTGCCAGTCCAAAACTAACCAAGCACACCTATTGCAAGGGGAGTGGTCAGTTTGCACAATGAATTGAGCCCAATCATTTATAATTAGCAAAGTAGTGCCTTCCTTGCCCTTCTCATGATTAGTACAGACTTTTATTGATTCTTTCCATATAAACCTCAGGGTATTATCAAGTTGGAACCTAGTAGCCTTAATTTCTTGAAGCATTAAACAATCCAAATTCCTATTTTTGTTACAAAAATCCTTTACTATGTATTTCCTATCTAGGGATTCAAGTCCCCTCACATTCCAACTGAAACATTTCATGGCTAACAAGAAAAACCTTCCAGATTAAGAGACAACTTAAGAGCTACTAAGCCCCAAATTATCAAAACACTTAGGGAGCCTTCCCCTTTCACTTTTTCCCCAGAACTTAACTTTCTATGCACATATCTTCTTTTTTTACTGTTCTCATCCTTTCTCATGCAGACATTCTTATCTGGGCTAGGCACCAAGTTCTCAATCTTCTCCTCACAACTCTGGTTTTGGTCTTCACCATCACCCCACTTTGGGTCTAGAGTACCAAATTTTATGGTTGGGCCATTCTCCTCTAACACTTTTTCCATTTTTTTTGTTAAAATATTCTCTCTGATTTTGATTAAAGCTAACTGTTGTGCATTTTTCTTAGAAGGAGCCACAAGGATAGGCTCTCCCCCACTACAGTGAAAGGGACAGACACACTTGGGGCTTCCAAATTGCTTAAACTTCTAACAATAGGGTCTTGAGGTCTAGCCAGAAGACTGTCCCAAATGGCCTTACTTTCATTTGAAAGATCAATGTTAATTTTAGAAGGATCAATTTCAAAACTAGGACTAACCACAGAAGATAAGCCCATATCACTGTTTGTTTTAGCTACACTGCAAGGACCACCAAAGATCAGTCCATTCATACTCGAGGGGAGGTCAACAATTGATTTAGTCTCTACAACAGGTGGAGAAACCCTAACATCCTCACAAGAGGGAAAATCCTCCAATTTCAACTTTTCCAAACTGTTTCTTAGCTCTCTCAAAGAACTAGCAATGGGTTCAGCCTCAACAGGCTGGGATTGAGATAAAGAGGTGGCTCTAGCACATCTAAACCAGAGGATTCTCCACCCCCTCTAGAGACAGAGGCAACAGATCCCACCTTCATATCCAACTTATTCCCACCCAAGTCAGGGGCAACTGACTCAAATCTCTTCTCTAAATTTCTCGCCTTAGTCAATGGACAATTTTTCCTTTGATGCCCATCAACTTTGCAAAGGAAACAAACATTAAGCCCCCCAAGACCAACAACAACACATTCGACTTCTTCCCCCCCATGGCAGATTTGAATCATTTCAGAAATGGGGACTCCTGCTTTTAAGGAGACTAAAACTCTAGCATCTAGGTCAGGTAAAGAGACCCTAGAGTCCTCCACCTTCATAACTTTGCCGAGAGATTCCAGCCCCATTCCTGCTTTTAAGGAGACTAAAACTCTAGCATCTAGGTCAGGTAAAGAGACCCTATAGTCCTCCACCTTCATAACTTTGCTGAGAAATTCCAGCCCCATTCCTGCTTTTAAGGAGACTAAAACTCTAGCATCTAGGTCAGGTAAAGAGACCCTAGAGTCCTCCACCTTCATAACTTTGACAAGAGATTCTAGCAATTGGGCACAAAAGCCCAAAACTGCACGGGGAGATTTTTAATTAAAAGCCATCTAGGCACAAAGCAGAAACGAATTTCTTGGTGAGAAGCATTAGGGCTCCAGGGGAAGGCTTTGAAAAGAGACTGACCCACATTCCAGAGTTCTCTTTCCAAAACCCTCCACTGCATAGTGTTGTTTCTCAAGAAGATGACAAAGAGGCCCTTAGAAACCATTCTACAAAACGACGCATGAACCCCAAGTCTTATCCCCCACACAACATTCAACCAGTTATCAAAGAATTTCCTTTAGGGCATGACAAAGAGGCCCTTAGAAACCATTCTACAAAACAACACATGAACCCCAAGTCTTATCCCCCACACAACATTCAACCAGTCATCAAAGAATTTCCTTGAGGGCATCTTATCTACACCCAGATAGACAAAAAAATAATGCAATATTCTTCAACCTTGTTTCTTCATTTTTAATAGCCGTTTGCATTTCACTCTTCGGCTTCAAAACCAGTTTTCTAGACAGAGAGGGAAGCTTACCTCCTTCAGTTTCTCCAAGACTATCCGCTCTCTCTCCGTTGGTGAGATTACTTCTGCTGCAGAGTTAATTCCTTTCCCCTCAACCATTACGGTTCACGGCCAAGGATTAAATGCCTCGGCCGGAGGAGTACCGGTTCGCCTAGGGCCTATGAGCATAGAAGCCTATCCCCCTATTCTCAAAAAAGACCCCCCAAAACCTTCCCCGGGAAGAAATATTCAAATTCAAAATACAGATCATACAGATTATATGAAACTTTTATCCAAGGCACAAACCAAACTTGAAGTGGGAACACAAGGCAAACAGAATTCCAACATTAATTCAACGAATACATGCAGCCAAGGAGGTAAATGAAGACCAATTCCAAACAGAAAGAGTGCCCTACCGAAAGCCCATGGAGGGTGGAAACCCTCGAGCAGTCTGCAGAGCGCTCTCTCTTTTTCGATGCCTCCTTTATTTTCCATTGGTGAAATAACCAATGGAATATCCTTATAATATGTAATTGGAAGCTTATGCAATTATCACCACACATTACCTGCATCTCATACGATTTACTCCAATATCTGCTTGAAGTTCAAGGAAGCAAAGCCCCTCTAGCTTGCTAAGTTTGCTATGGGTATTCAGTTTCCAAACTTCGTTTTCAGAACATTATAAAAAATCATGTTTCCTGATAACCTCGAAAATGAGTTGTTCTGTTAAAGGCCTTGTTTGGCAGACAGCATACTAATGGTCTGATACTATGTATAGTTTCATTGTAGTAAATTTCTGTTTTGTGCTCATAAATCATAATTTCTTCTATTATCTTGCAAGTACCTAAAACTATTGGTGGAAAGCAGGCCATCATCACCCCCAAGTTTTTGTGGAATATGAATTAGCAACCTCTAATGATAAATATAGTAAAATAAAAACTCTTGTTGATCTTAGGGGGCAAAATGACCTAATGAAATTATGACTTAGGACAGTGCTGCTTATTGGGGTATTTTTTAAAATATGTAGATTTTGGAGATGGCTTTACCATGTAAATGCGATCATTCTGTTCTTAAAGTACATATCCCAAGGAGCTGTCATGCGTTCTTGGAATGTTGTCTGTACTAAAGTAATAATCTATATCATCTATGTTTATAATTATATTTTCCTGTGCTAATATAGCTTTTTTTAAATTTGCTTTTGTTCTCTAACCTTCAGCCCTAAACTATTGGCACACAATTTTTTCTTTCAGTATACATCAATTTAACATTCACTGATAGATCAGTAACTCATATAACGGGTTAGTTTCAATGAATTTACTTGCTTATGGATATAAAATGGTTTGCCAATTTCTATATTATAATTTTTGCTAATTATTGATCAGATATAAATAACAGGTATCATCTGGACTTATCCCTTATGGTGGTGTCGGGCATCTTACTATCTCATCCTTTATAGCCCTTACTATCTCATCCTTTATAAGGCATCTTACTATCTGTCGGGCACCTTGCTATCTCATCCCTTAAAATATAAATAACAGGTATTTATCCCAACTTTATCCCTTATGATGTCGGGCATCTTACTATCTCATCTCTTATAGCCCTTCTAGTGTGTGCCCTTATAGCCCTTATAGTGTTGGGCACCTTGCTATCTCATCCCTTATGGGCACCTTGCTGATCTTATGGTGTTCATTCAAAACCTTTCAACTTCAACTTCACCACCACAGCCACCACAACAACCACCACAGCAAGAACCATTTGACAAAAACTCATCCTACCATAGCAAGAACCATTTGATAAAAACTCATCCACCATTTGATAAAAACTCATCCTTGACTCTCAACCAAATCCTTCATCCTTGACTCTCAACCAAATCCTTGGCTCTCAACAGAAAAGATAAGATTCAACCAAATCCTTGGCTCTCAACAGAAAAGATAAGATTCAGGACGATTCAGGACCTTTCAACTTCACCAACAGACCAAGAGCCTTTTTTTTTATCGAGTTTGGACAAAGAGCCTTTTTTTTTTATCGAGTTTGGACAAAGACTCATCCTTGGCTCTCAAGCCAAGGAAATTCAGCTCGTGCTCCCCATAGCAAAAACAAATTTATATGCTCCCCATAGCAAAACCGAATTTATATGAATGACTTGTATCAAGCCACTTATTAAGGAATCAAAGATTGAATTTGTCTCGATATAAATTGTGAATGGCTAACACATCTCTCTGTGCAAAACCTCAACAGCATTCTAAGCTCCATTATATTCAGAGGCTGACAATCAGAAATTGTATGGAAAAAAGAACACTTCATTGACAAGAACCATGTCTAAAACATGAGTATAAATGTACTTCTGAACTGCTAAAATATATTACATCACTTTATTTCCTCCTAATTTATGAAAAATTACCGTTACAAAATCAATTAGAGGTTTAAATATGACACATTATTAGAATTTTCAAATGTCACAAACAAAATACTACCCACTAATCACAACACAATTGCCAACATGACCAACAACCACTTATCACAATATAATTGCCAACAAAACCACTGGATTAGATGAGGGTTTAAAGCAGAGGTTTCAAATTTCTCCAACATATGAACAAATAGGCTCAATGCAATTAGTTCGTTCATTCATTCCAGCAGTGAATCTTTCTTAAGCACCGATCGACTGAACGCCAAAATTTCTTCAGGGCGTTGGGCTTCCTTCACCACTCCAACCTCTTTCTCTTGGTGTTCTTTTAGCATGGACCTCTCCTCTGTTTTTCCTTCTTCAGATGATTTATTAACAACCGACGCAATCTTTATTTTATCAACACTCGCCTCATCTGAAAAATCTTCAACGCCTGATTTTCTCTTCGCCTCCATCAGTAATCCTGCAACCAATTCAAAACCCTCCCAGATTGAAAGAAAAGCTTTGAAATACGGGCCTATTGAAATTTGCGATTTTTTCAAGTTAGAAGAAGACTGTGCATACAAAGAGAAGAAGACTGGATGACATAAAATACAGAATTTAGTTTCGCCTTGACTCTTATCCATTCATTTTCCCTCTGTAACACGTATCGCATAGTTTGCTGCGTGCAGGCTTGCATGTCATATGGCATTGCATGGCATTCGGCCATTTACGCGTGGCAGGTGGTTTAACGGGACAGTCTTGTTCAAACTAATTCCGATTGGTAGAGACTGATCTGATTTGAATGGCTCCCCATTGGAAGAGAAATAAACTAGTACAAGCATCAAAGGTGCTATCAAATGGTCAATAGGCACAATTTTTTATAGGCCTATCCTTAAATAGTATATATTTATATTTTTTCTAAAAAATCATTAAAATTAAATAAATACCATAAAAGAAAATCGTTTTTGCAAATAAAAATAATGAAATGGTATTAAATGAATAACCACATGAACTAAATCATGAATGTGCCATTATAAAACTAAATCATAAAAAAACTATATATTTAGTAATTGCAAGATCTTTTCGTCTTGTTGAAATTTATTGTCCCCTTTATGATTGCTTCATTATGCTATATTTACAACTTATATAATATATTTAATACCACAAGAATTTTAAAGAGAAATGAAGACAATAGAAAAATGTATAATAACAACATAAACATAAATCAATGTTTGGAATGTAACTTTTAATAAATCACATTGAATATGATATTAAATGGTAAGCTATATAAAATAAGATCACGTGAAATATTTTGTAGTAGTTTGTGGACAAGGCTATAAATATTATAAGAAATTCAATTATTTTTTGCCTTAAATGAATAACAACATGAACTAAATTGTGAATGAACCATTAAAAGAAATAAATAATAAAGAAACCATTAGAGAACTATGACTTGTGAATGAACCATTAAAAGAAATAAATCGTAAAGAAACCATTAGAGAACTATGACCTCCCATTCAACCACAATGAAATATATTATCATTGTCATAATTAGTGTTATACTATTAGGAAGTTATATTTTAAACACATTTATTTAGGGTGTTTCACTTTGGAATATATTTATTGTTTGTGTGGAGTGCAATTTTGACATTCACTTTAGTTTGATATACTTATTGTTTGTGGAATTATGGGTTTGAACTTTAGAATTGAATTATATTTCTTCCACTTTGTATTTTTAAAATTGAATTCACTTTGTCACTCTAATTTAATATATTTATTGTTTGTGTGAAGCATGGGTTTGAACTTTAGCATTGACTTATATGCGTTTCAAGTCCTATGTTTAAAATTGAATTCACTTTGTTTGCATTTATTGTTTGTGTGAAGTGTGTGTTTGTGCTTTGACATTTACTTTGTGTGTGTGTGTGTGTTTAAATTTTGATAACCATTGATTGTTTATTTGAAGTGTCTTTGAACTTTATTTGTTTGAAGTGTGTTTGAACTTTAGACATTACTTATTTGTGGAAATTGTATTATTTTTTATATTGTCATTCATGTGGCTTTTATCTAGAAAATTTAATTAAAATTAATCCAATTTTTATAGCAGTAGTTGGAAGAAAATGAGTTATAGACAGATGCAACTAAACTTGTTATTATATTCATTTGTTAGTGGTATATGAAGCGTGAATGGAGTAGGTCTTAAACTTATTTGCAATTATGCATGTTGTAATGATGAAATCTATAGTTATATGTAGGCTTCTATAAAGTAGTGGTATGTAACCTTGTATTGTTTGAAATTGTTTAATGATGAAATATATAGTTATATGTAGGCTTCTATAATTATGTTCATCAAGATTCATGCAATTAGTTTTATTTCCTTATGCTTACAATATCAATCTAAGCACAAGATGAATTGCCATTATGTTCAAGTTGAAGATAGTGCATATCTCATCAGCAAGTATAACATTAGATAGTTTTCTTTAATCACCCACTTAATTTAAAAGCAACTATTAACCTCAAACTTCAAGACATGAACTTATTTTGAAATAGCAATGTAGCTCATCATAGGTAAAATTGAGTTCAAACTTTTGAGATCAAAATTGACTCTTATCTATCTACACTTAAGGTTTGGAGGTGTGACTCATCACACAACTCACCATATCAGTGTGTCTAATAGAAGCATCCTTAAAATAATTTTTTAAATATTTGACCAAAAATTTATCATGGAATTCTTAGTAGTTGAACAAAAAATTATCATTTGTTGTTTGAACAACATCATATTATCAATTAAAATATAACTTATATGCAACCTAAATGATCTCAATACTTTTTGGTAACCATGAATTTTATTTTTAAAAATAACACATTTTTATTTAAAATACAACTTATATTCAACTTTAAATGATCATATTTTTTTTTTAAACAACCTTTTACATTTCATGAAAAATACTTACCCTTTAAAGGACTTTCTCATATTAGTTTTTATGAGCACTTATCAAAAAATATTAATCTAGTCCTTTACACAAACTAATATACATTAGTATTTAAAAATAAAACAATCATGTGTTAAGCCTACATATAATTTAATTCAGAAATAAAAATATATAAAATTATAGTTTTATTTTGAAAAAGTAAGACATAATTTGAAAGATTAATATGAATTTTTAATATCAAGATTGAATAATCTAAAACTAAAAATTCCTTCATAAATTATTTATGTAAAGTACGCCAAATACAAAAGTTAAGGATAATAACCCTTCACACAAACTAAAACCTAATTCAAAATAGAAAAAAAAACATCAAGCCTTCATGAACTCAGCAACAATCTTGGAACAGTGAGCAACTGCACACTTTGCAAGCTCTTGAGGAAGACAAACCCTCATAGCTGTCTAAATCTCTTGTATGTTGATGATATTCTTTTTGTTGTAGCGAGCAAATTTGGGTGCACTTGCTTGAGAGTTTTAAACAAGTAGATCTTAAAGATCCGCTTATTCTTTTTCTTTATTTTTTCTACAGATTTTTGAGTCGCGACCTCCTTTTCCCCCACAACCCCCACAACGGGCCTCTTCTCTGTCATTTTTGCCATTGATAAGCACTACACAAATCATATCGTAAAATTAGAAATTAAATCTAAGTGAAGATAAAAATAAAATTATAAACTCTAACTCTAATTATAAAAAAAAAATAATTAAATCAGATCTAAAAACTAAACAGATTATCAACACATCATATAAAATATTTAAAATTGTGTTTAATCAATAATTCATTTTCCATGCATGCAAAGAAGATAAATTTGTAGTATAAAGAACGTGGAATCCATTAAAGTATGTTTGCATTCAAATCTTCAGAATATACCCCGAGCTTACTCCAAAATGCCTACTAACAACCAAGACTGATACTCCCTAGGGTACGAGCTCATCATAAGGAAGAAGCCAAAAACAAATTTAGCATATTATAAATACAAATGTTGTGAGATTGATTTGACATTCTGGATTGCTAGTTAATGCTAGTTAATGATCAGTTAATAGATTAGGATGGAGAGCAGTTTATCATATCACAATTTCTAAATAAAACTTCTTGTAAAGAAACTAAAAACTTTAAAATCTCTTTCAAAAATGCATAAGACAAATGAAACACCAAAAATGCTTATTGACAATGAATACCTGAAGAAAAAAAGAACTTATGTTAGCTCAGGATAGACAAGAAGCGTGTCTCCAATAAGCTATAAAAGAAAAATTAGGAAAGTGGGAAAGGGTTTACCCACCTGAGTGACCTACATGCGAATTCTTTTGGATAGTGCAGGACATCTAGAGCAATTTTCTCACGATCTTTTTCACCTTTGGCTTCTGAAGTTTCATAAAACTTGACTGTGTGAAGTTTGGGTTGTAGGATGCTTCTGAGTCTCTCAGAGAGAGTCCTGAGATAATTGGCTACCAAGTTGCCATCTCTGTTAACACTTCCTGTACATATTGTACTGCAACTCCTTGGAACTTCACTCATTCAATTCTTTACTTTAAGTCTTATTGTTAAATATTTGAATTCAAAACCACTATGGATGTTTCTGGTAAATCAATCCATTACCTCTGTGAAATAATCAAAGAATACCTTCTTGGAATGACTGAAATATCACCTCTCCTTAGCAAACTCCTTACGGGTGCTCTTAAGTCCTTGTCCTAGAAACAATCTTAGCACGATCTTCCTAGTGACCAGGGTACTTGACTACTTGGATTTTTTGGTAACAACGTGGAAAGTATGGGTTGTACGATACCTGGGGAACCGTAATACCAGAGTCTTGAGAGGAGGGTGGAAATATTTTCGCGTGACAATAATCTAGAGGAAGGTGACGTCTGTGTCTTTGAGCTGGTAAACAATAGCAGAAACAAAATTAGAGTCCATATTTTCAGGGTTGTCAAAAACTGTACTCCTTACAAGAAGATGATGGAAGACAAATCGGTGAATCATAGCATTCTGTTGCTCGCGTTCCACTCTAGTAAGAAACTACAAGTCAATGAAATCACAAGGGAAGATCCTGCCCACAATTTATCAGAAAAAACATTTGGACCAGAACAGGGAACAGATGCAAGACAAGGAATAAGAGAAGTGCAAGGAAATGAGAAGGCTAGCAGTGGAAGTAATTATCTTGAAGTGGCTAAAGATGTGCCTGCCATTTTAGGCAGGAAAACACCTTGCAAGGATAATACATTTTTTTCTGAAAAATGTTATTTACCAGAGTTTCAGAAGGAAAATCTGTTGCACCATGCATCATCTGTAGATGAACAAAAATCAATTGGCAGCGACACAGCAGTGCTAGCAAAAAAAATCTCTCATCTAGATGGTGTGAAAGACAAAGAAGACTTAATGACTGTGGAAGGCAATGATGCATCTCATGGAATGCCTGCCGGCACTCTTGCCATGATTCCATCTCAAGAGCACATTCTTGAAGGACCTTTTATGAATGAATTAGTTCCATTAGTGAGTCCTTCTTCTGAGGTAGTGAGCTTGGTGGTTGCATTGTCACCAGAAGCAGCCATAGCTCTAGCTGATATGAATGGTGAAGCAAGTTGAGAGTCAGGTTCAAGCATGAGAAATAAGATTGTGACTCTAGAAGCTCTTATAATACTAGCACATGAGCCTGTTGATGATCTTTTGACAAACCCAACTGGTAAGTTGGATAGCAGTATTACCAGAGAAGCTGACACTCTTGAAATTGATACAAGTATAGAATCAATCTTGGCATCAAATTCAGAATGTAATGGTGACATCTGAATCAACTGAGCTTACCTGAAGAAATCACATGGTATCATTTTGAAAATGAAAGCACATAACCATTTATTCCACAGTTTATGAATGGCAAAAACTGGATGGTGAATGCTTTTCGAAATTTAAACCAAGTCAACTATATACTCCACTTTCTGTAGAGAAAACATCATTTGACAAGCTTCAAAGAAGCACTTTCCTGAAATGGTACACTTCCCCCCTAGACTCCCAAATGTCTCATTCCATCTACATCTGTTATTGTGATTCAATCTTTAAATGTGCCATCTCTTATTGTAATTGAATCTTTAAATGTGTTGTGCACCTATGCACAACATATTACAAGATTTTTATTAAAGAATGTTTTGTCCCTAACTCCTTAGTGTTACGTTATTAATTCTATTATGTTTTGAATACCAAGAACTAATGAAGGGTTTAGTCATCGCTTAAGTAGGGTTTTCTTCCCATTGAGTATGTACAGAGAGAAAACCCTAAATGATGTATCCCTTTCCAATACCATTTGGTAATGCAATATAGAGACTGACTATAGTGTGACGAATCTCCTATTTTACAATTAGATTTGAAGGTACAATCCTGATCCATAAGGGATCATGAAATTGTAATAGAGACATTTATAATGCAATATAGAGACTGACCATAGTGTGACGAATCTCCTATTTTACAATTAGATTTGAAGGTACAATCCTGATCCATAAGGGATCATGAAATTGTAATAGAGACATTTATAGACATGAAATTTTGTGACAGTAAAAGGGATCCAAAATCTAGACAAAAGACATAACAAAGTTGTGAGAAAACAAAGTAAGAAAACATAAAAGGATGGCACTACGATCACAATAGTGTCTAGGTCAAAACCATTGCCCTGTACATTAGCCCCAATTGCCCTGTACATTAGACATAACATACTTGCATGTCCTAGATGCAGGCAGCCATCGAAGGTAGGCAACAACGTGGAAGGTCTGCACAAGAATTTTGCAATGATTTCATTACTTCACCATGCTAATAAAAATTGCACACCGGAAGATGAATTGGATGAAGATGATGAGCTTAATGCAGAATGCGGTTCCAATTGCAATAATTTGAGCAATTTATAAAATGAATTAAATGTATTTACAGTCAAATCTTTATATTCACCCTATTTTATGCTAAAAATATGATAAAGGAAATGCATAAAATTGCCCCACTGATTATGGAATGAAAAGCATCAGATGTTTTTTCTAAATTTCCTCTATAAAAATTGGCATCTCTATCTTTGACAATCTTAATAAACATAGAAAATTCCAATATCTTTCAGGAGGTCTATGCATTCCCTTCATTTTTAGAAATTTTTAGACTCTAATAGATTTATGTACCTAACTAATGATATTTTGCTCTCCTTATGAATCTATTTGTTGATATTTTTCTCCTAATTTTTCTAGGCAGCAATGCTTTACTATTGTTTCCCTTCTGGCATTATATATTTTGGAGGTTCTAGCAATTGTATTTTTAGCAATCTATCCCAAAAATGCATTCCCCCTTCTCTTTCTTTATCCATCTTGAAAACTTAGTGGAATATAGTTTGACATTCTTAAGAAATAATTGATAGAGATTGATTTTTAACCTGCACTTTCCAAGCTAAGCTGGAAGATCATATCGAAAGGTGTTACGTCTAACGACTTGGAGAATGGTGCAAGGTTTGTATTTGATGGGCTTAAATTTGTGTTGTTTGCTGTGAACCTCTGTTTATCCAAACTAATCAAAACACGATAATCAATTTGAAAAAAATGGGGAATTTGATGCTAGTCATGAAGTCCTTGAATTTGGCTTAAGTTGCTAAGGAATGTGCTAAATTTTTGCATTAAGGTTGGGCAAATACCCCTCTAAATAAGTACAATACTAGTCGATTGAACTCATAAAAATAGAGAGACCCACAAATTTTAAGGATAACAAGCAAGGAAAATAAACTTTCATGCTTAATTACAAATGAAAATAGATGAAATGCATTTAATTTATGATAAATTGGAGCTTAAAACATCCATACTTTGACTCCTAGATTCCATGTAGCTTATAAAACTTCCTTGAAGCTTATCTTGTACAAATAAAAATGCAATCTTATACAAGAAAAAACATAATCTCAGATTAAAAAGCTTTAGACCCAAATTTATAGACCCAACCTCAGATTTACAAACTCAGCCTGATGACAATACCTAATAGTAATACCTCCTGATGGATTGAAGAAGATATGTTCTATTTGTTATAGCAGGATAATACTCATGAAATTTAAAAGAAAATGCAAGAAATGAAATGCCTATGTAAGTTTTTTTTTTTTAACAAGAAAAGTTTAAGAGACCACCACCAAGAAAATAAAAATATTTTTTTGGACTACCAAATTTTTGGATGACCAATTTTATGGATGACCAAAAAATTATTTTTTTGAACTACCAAAATTTTTGGCAGTTTGGGTCTGTTTCTGATGCATTTTATTTACCTGGAAGTTATATGCATACTTACCCTAAAGGCGGGAACTTGACTGTCAAGGTTAATTCTGTAATCTCAATAGAAACCGAGTTGCCTTTAGTTATTATTGCTTGCCATACTGTAAACACCCTAGAAGAATTAAAAAAAGTGCAGAGAATCTGGGTGAGCTTCTCATGGGTGACCAGATCGAAACCTCACCCTATATTTTTCACATGAATATAAATGAATCCTTTTATCTTTGGACCACCACGCCATTGAATGAGCATGAGGTTGAGATCTTAACCTCAATTTTTCCATCTTGTTATGAAGAGATCTTAACCTCAATTTTGAAAGAATGGGTATTACAGGTTACATCTATTAAGGAGGAGGCAATATGTATAGGAACCACCCTTCATCACGTTATAGCAGATGGAAATTTGTTTTGGCATTTCATGAAATCATGGGCAGAGTGTAGCAGAGGCCTGCTTGTCTGAATAAAATGCCTCATATAAAATGTGGAAAGCACATATAAAAACGTGAATGGCTGAATAAAATGCCTCATGCAATGATTACATGATATGTACAAAATAGATTTGTTGATATGGTGCTAGAAACTTTTAAACAAATGTGATTGGCAGGTGCACAAGATATGGAAGCATAGTTAAAGTCGCAAGCCAACATGGAGTCCTGAAATAATGCAAACTCACTTAGCTTTCGCCAGTATTCTCTCTCTGGCTGTGCCAAAATAGAATAAATTAGAGTAGTAGTTATAATCTGCTCCCTAGGAAAGTTGCTACCTTGGTTTCATCCCTGAGTGAATTGCTAAATATTGCAAGAAAGTAATGGGTATATATTGTTTATGTTAATCTTATAGGCCAATATGGCCAGAGCGGTCATGGTGAATGCAAGTGGGAAGCTTTGGACCAAAGCGTGGGCAAAAGCCAAGAAAGTATGCATTCAAACGAGAGTGTTAACAATGAAACATCTCTTGGATCTTCTTAGTCTCTTCAATATTTTGTTTATGCACATCATAATAGAAATGATTTTATTTTATCTGATGCCATATTCTGATGCCATGTTTTAATTCTTGCAGGGAAGACTTTGTGGCTTATGCAGACATATGCTTCAGAGAATTTGGGGATAGAGTTAAGTACTGGTCAACTTTCAATGAACCCATTATATTTTCATTTGTAGGCTATGACGATGGCCACTTCGCTCCTCAACATTATTCATACCCTTTTGGAAATTGTACTTCTAGAAAGTCCATTGTTGAGCCCTATATTATTGCCCATAATGTATTGTTGGCACATGCAACTGCTGTGGAGTTATACAGGGAAAAATATCAGGTGGTGTTCTCTTACTTTTGGCTTTAAAAGTTACTCCCTTTACACCATGTTCTTGCATACTAATTCTTCTTTCTTTGGATGAACTTTGATCTTTGACCTTGTTTTCTCTTTTGTGGATATTCGTATAAGATCAATTTCAATTTCTTTTTTCAATGAAATTTTTCCATGAAGACCGTTGTGTACTTCTAGAAAAAATTCCTCAAGTACATCCTATTGTTCTTTTGTAAATACAGGCAAAGAAAAAAGGTTAGATTGGTTTGGTTGTTCTTATGAATTGGACCATACCCCTTACCAATAAATCCACAGATATAGCTGGAACTCAAAGATCCATTGATTTTCAAGTGGGCTAGTAAATTTGATTCTCTTTATAAATTGAAATTTGCCTATAATTTGGGCAGTAGTTATAAGCAGATTATATAACTAAATTGATAAGAATAAATATTTGATATATAAATGTTTGTTTTCATTTATATTTATTATTTGCATACTCTTTCACATACCTCAAATTGTGTGGCTTAAAAAAACAAATTTGCTTGCCATGAGGCTAACGAACTGGATCTCCCTATAAATGCAGAGGACAAGTACAATACAACTAGTTAAGTATGGAGTTTAGCCTCTACTTGTTGTCTCTCTAGCCCCTTTGCGGTATTGTGGAAGGAAAATTCATAAATCTTGCAATTTGATTAATGAGTTTGTTTTTAGTTAGTGGTGGGTTGTACCATTTATTAATTATTCAATGCATGGAGGATAAAATTTAATGAGTTTTCTTTATTTGGCACCGGCAGCCTCAAACCTTTATTTGCCTGTGTGGCATGGTAGCTCCACCATCATAGACTTTTTTATTTAATTCTATTAGGACTACCAAATTTTTTTGCCAGTTACAAATTTTAATTTGGCGCTTAAACCTTTATTTGCTTGTGTGGCATGGCAGCTCCACCACTATCATAGACTTTTTTATTTGTCCACGATGAAAGTAGTGGGACTACCAATTTTTTTTTTAATATTTGTGGACGACAAAAGTAGTGGAACTACCAAATTTTTGGCAGTTACAAAATGTGTGCACATATAGAATGGCCTATCGGCCAAAAAAATTAAGGATTCATTCAAGTTTCACTAAACAGTGTGAAGAAACTTTTCTGTTTTAACTAATTTTTGAAGTATAACTTAGTTATTATTTGTTTTTGATTTAATATATTTATTTGTTATTATTATTTTTAATATTAAAATTATATAAATATTAATCCGTTTTTTAAAAATTGAAATAAAGCTTTATTAATATAGAAAGAAAAAATATAAAAAAGTGTAATAAGACAGTGACCATTGATAGTACTCTAGCATGCTCAATAGAACACTTGTACAATACTAACATGCTCAATAGAATGTTGAGCATCTATCACAATGTCTTATCAAACTCTTACAAAGTTATACCATAGGCCAGATTTGCACACAAGGAGGGGAAAGCTAGGTAGCAAACCACTCACAATTGTACTATAAAGTTCAAAATCCAAATGCCCAAATAACATATAGGGGAGAGGACCCAATAGTTGTGCACCCTAACTTCACGCCTCTCAAAATCATACATGGCAATTTCGACTAAGGTTTTAGGGCCACATCATCAAATATGATGCCACATCAGCATGCTTTTTGTTGAGGTGTCAAATAGTTCCCCCCAAAAAAGGGTAGACCAATAGGTGTGCATTAAGTCATGTTTTGTTGGTGGGTTGATGTGGCATCACATGATTGGTTGCTTTTTAAATCTAAAGGGCACATTTCATTCAATTATTAGTACTTATAGTAACATTAACAACCTTAAAGTCACAACTACTAGTACTAAACTTCAAAAAATATTGGGCCTTAAATACACATGTATATTATCTCAACCATTGGAACTATCTCACCTATTGGGTGTCTTCCCCTACAAAGTTTGGTGTTGTCAATGAGCCCCTCATATGTTACAAATCTTGGTGTTGTAAATGAGCCCCTTATATGTCAATCTCTTGTATGTCCTAAGTAGTCCTAAGCATATAATAGTAGAGTTTGTGAGCTTCCACAAATTGAACCTTCTCTAAACCTTTCACTAATTCTACCACTTCTATAACAAAGTCACGAGTTGCCATGGCCAAGATACTAGCACAAGCTACAACTCCATTGCAAGCTACCTTCCCCTGACTCTTTGTGTCATCTTTGCTATCGAAATGTCTAGCAAAAACATTTTTTTCAAAAACTCACCATTCTCAGTCTAGTATTATATGTCGAAGGTACTCCAAACATGAGTCAATAATAAGTGTCTTGGAAATTGCAAATGAGTGACATGTAACTATCATGAGTCATCCAAAGGAATTTTCATAAATAGAAATTCTCAAGAGTACAAACCCATCACAACCATAATGCATAATACAATAAATAGAAATTCACAAAAAGCCACCACTCATTTGCAATTTCTAAGAGGCTTATTCTTGACTTATGTTTGAAGTGCCTTCAACATCTAATAAATTTAGATTTTAATGTGAAAATTATTAAGACTTTAATTGTAAAAGATAAAAGTGCAAGGTTCTACTAGTAGATAGACCAATTTTCACTAAGTAATTTATTATTAGGAGGTTGGTTGTTTAAAACTTGGATCATCATTTGTCTTCGTTAAGGGGGTCCAATTTTACTAAGGAAGGAAGGGGTATGACGCAATCACAGAAGGAGGATCCAAGAAGGATTGTCCAGCTGAGTAGCCTTCAACAAATATCCTTTTTAACATTACTGTAACATAAAAGAATAAACATGTTTACCAGACAACTTGCACTAATATCACTAAATCATTATCACAAAGTTTTCCACAATGGGCCTTCTTACATGGTAGGTTGCAGCCATTTCATGACATTATGTTTATCCAAGAGGACACAAATGTCACTTGCTTTAGAACACCACTTCTAGACCTATTACTAGTAACCACCTAATGAAGTCCAATCTAATTACCACAGACTTGCTGCAAGGGTACAACATGACTTGACAAAAGTAATTAACATCCACACCTCCTAGATACATGCATTGATGGATACTTGTAGATTGTTTCCTACATTATATTATCAATCACCCCACTTTGACTCTTGGGTCTCACTCCCTCACTGTTTAACTTAGCTTCTACACTTCTACTCCTTCCTGGTCTTCTTCACTTACTTTCTTCCAATTCAAAAACTCATATTTATACTTCTCTCAAGCTCTCCATATGATCTGTGTTGGCCTCAAGTTGACACAAAGCCTAAAACCAAATTAAATGTGTTGTTGACTATATTATAGCAAAATTACAAAATACAATAGTCTAATGGTGGAGATTCTCCACACGGTACACCTCAAGACTTCACATCAATTACTATATCACCCCTCAAATATTCTTCCTTGGTGTAAACCTAAAATAACTTTCTATAAACAGAAAAAATTCCAACAACTCATTGTTGCAAGTATGTGCCTAATCGGTGTTGCCATTGATGTCAACATATCAAGTTGTTGTCATTGCTGTCAACTGTATCCTATTTTGTTATTTGGTTAGAATCTTTATATGTTAAGGATATTGAGAAAATTAGCCCCTCCAGAAGAATCAAAAAGGAAACAGTGAATCACAGTGAAGATAGTGAGTTGCATATTGAAGAACAGTCCAGAAGACTGCTCCGCATTTCTTGGAGAGTGAAGATCTTGGTTTGCGGATTGGAAGTTATTTAGAGGCATGTCTGAAGATGCCAAATCCTGAGTTTGAGCCTCCAATATGAAGAATTGAGTGAGTTACATTCACCAGAATAAAACCTGCTTTTTCTGATTATTCACTGGTGACAGGGAGAAAGAATTTTGCTTCGCATTTCTCTGCATGGAGGTATTTTTCTCCATGGTTCTAGAGAGAAGTCTGGGATGATGATAAGTGCCTACAACTACAATGGTTCATGATTTGGTGGTCTGCAAGCTATCTTTTTTTCATGACAGTTGAAGACAGTGAGGTTCATGTGCTCCGGTGTGAAGAATCGCATGGATAAAGTCGTTAGAGTTTGTGCGTTGCTCCTAGTGATTACAATGTGCTTGTAGATGCCTCCTGATCATGTTTCTACATTTACATGGGTCCGTGTTAAGGAATTGAGATCATGTTTGAAGTTTGTTCCTAGATAACATAGTGTGTAACTAGTCCTAGCCGATTTGGTTAATTCCAGTGATTGCAGAGATATATTGAAGATTGTAGAAGCTTGTCATGGTGAGGAAGATCGTGTTTGAGTCCTAGCTAAGGCATGGAGTGATCCGCATACATCTTTACTACATTTCCTTAGCTAATTTTGTATTAGGTCCAGACCTATTTTATGTTTGCTTGTAATGCTGACCTTGGAGATTGTTCCAACGGTTGATGATTGTAATGCCGACCTTGATGATCATTCCAAGGTTGATGTAGTGTATAAATACTTGTAATTGAGTTGAGGAAAAGGTGTTCTTGTGAGAAAAATGTGAAGAAAAGTAAGGAAGAGAAAAGGCAGAGCAGAGTAGAAGAGTATTGCGCTTCAATGGAACTAAATTCAGGCATGAAGTAGATGCTAACATCTCAGTTCAAAACCCTTTGCAGTGAGCCACCCCTTGGCAGTGAGCCTTTTTCTAGGCAGTGAGCTCGTTTGGCAGTGAGCCTCTAATTTTTGATATTGTTATAACTTATATATCTTGTGGACTAACATCCACCGTGGTTTTTCCCTTAACAAGGTTTTCCACGTAAAAATCTGGTGTCACTTGTGTATGATCTTGAAATTGTGTTTATGTTTCTATGTTTATGCTTTCATGACTTAATCATAACAAACAATGGATAAGTGTTTAATGATTTAAGGTGTAGAATTGTTTAAGTTTTGTGACAACTGATTCACCCCCCCTCTCAATTGTCTGGTTCATTTCAACAATTGGTATCAGAGCCAAGTCCCTTCGTAAAGAGTCTAACAACTCGAGGGAGATCCCAAATGGAGCTAAAAGATGAACATCTACATACTGATTTTGACACACCTAAATGTTCACTAAAGGATGATAAAACTGGATTATCCAAGAAAGTGTTTTATGAAGATGATGACTACTTCCTCTCCAAAACAAAGAGTGTCAACAATCTAAGGTGTCCTGATCCAGAGGTAAGTACCAGCAATGAAGCTATGTTTCAAACAAAGAACTGTTGGATTATTGATAATAGTTGTTCAAATCACATGACTAGTGACAAGAGTAAGTTTGTAAGATTGGAAAAATATGATGGAGGGCTAGTTAAATTTGGAGATGATTGCATTACTGAAATATGGTAATAGATAAATTACTAATGATGTTTTTTTATGTTGAGAATCTAAAGAAAAGTCTCTTAAGCGATGGGTAGTTATGTAAAAAGGGATTTAGTCTTGTATTTGAGGATGATACTTTTGTAATCAAAGAGAAATCTAGAGCTACGATGGCCATTGGAAAAAGGAAAGAAAAGAATCTTTATCATCTCAGAAAAAAGTGACATTCTTGGGATCACAACTCAAACCAATGAAAGCTGGCTTTGGCATAGAAGACCATGTCATATCAATCTTGATGATTTAGTAAAGACAGACTTAGTCCAAATTGTAAAAGATCTACTAGAAATTGATTACTCAAATAACATCAGCTGCAAGAAATGTCAAGATAAAAAGTAGTCAAGAATAATACTACAGGGTAAAGAAAAATTGTCCACTGAACGACTGGAATTGATCCATACAAGCCTTTGTGGTCCTACAAGAATATGAAGCTTCCATGATGACAGGTACTTTATGTTTTTTATTGATGATTACTCTAGAATGACGTGGGTTAGCTTTCTCAAAGAAAAATCAAAAGCTCTAGATGGACTCAAAGCTTTTAAAGCAATGATTAAATATGAAAATCAAGTGTTTAAGGACTGGCAAAGAAGAAGAGTTTACCTCCAACAATTTCAATATGTTCTATGAAACTCATGGGATAGAAAAATAGCTCTCTGCAAAGAATAAGGTAATGGAAGAAATAAGCAGGACTATTCAGGAAACTACAAAATCAATGATGGAAGAAGCAAATATATCATAAGCATTTTGGAAGGAGGCAATTCAAACTACTGTCTACACACTAAACAGAGTTTAGGTAAAAGCCAAAAATGAAAAGACTCCCTTTGAATTATGGTATGGAACAATACCCACTGTGAAATATTTCAAAATCTTTGGAAGCAAATGCCTTATCAAAATGGAAAAGGATGATGAAGGCTTTTTCCTTGGATATTCATCTTGGAACAAAGCCTACCACTGCTCAACAATAGATTGGGAAAATGTTGAAAGTACAAATTGCAAGGTTAATGAGAACATTCAAGGGTACTCTGAATCAATCAATGAGGAACTGCAGAATGAAGCACAAGAAGGTTCCCAGACCATCAGTGATAAAACAAAATGTGATGTGAAAGGACATAGAGCTACTGTAAATCAAATGAATATATGCTTGATTTCCCGTGTTGAATCTAAAGCAACTGATACTGATAGTAAAGGGCACCAAATTGCTCTGGAAGACTTTAAGAAATCTGTGGAAGAAAACATGGACTCAAAAGAGAATATGGTAGAAGTAAATGGTTGCATCCAAGAGCTAAGTAAGGAAATCAAGGAACTCCAACAAAGTCTTAAAAAGAAAAGTGAAGAATTGAGTCTGGCAAATGAAGACAAAACAAGAATAGAGAATCATTTGAGCAAAGCTGCGAAAGATAAGTCAGAAGAATGTGAGAAATTGGCAAAAGAAATTGTGCTTTTGAAGTTTGATCTAGAGGCAACTAATAGCTATAAAGAAAATCTCAAAATAAGATCTATAAAGCTTGATGAGTTGCTTGCTAGCTAGAAGAGTCCAGATGACAAGCAAGGTTTGGGATTTGAAAAGGGAGAAAGTTTGTTTCCAAGACAAGTCAGATCTAAGAAAGGAAGATGGAGAAACTATTCGCTAAGAAATAAAAAAGGCAAACCTAGAAGACCTTCGATCAGATAGCCAAATGCTCAAAGGTATCCATCTTTCAATGGTTATTGTTTTAAATGTAATAAGTATGGTCATAAGGTTACTCAGTGTAGGAGTAGAATGAATCAGAATGTTCCATCTTTCTCTGGTCAATGTTTCAATTGCAAGAAAATTGGTCATAAAGCAAGTGAGAGAAAAAGTGTGTTAAGAAACAATCAAATCAATCCAAAGAATGTTCAATCTTTCAATGGAAAGTGTTTTGCATGCAATAGATTTGGGCATATGGCTAATCAATGCAGATCAAGGCCAAATTCAAACAATAGAAGAAATCAAGGTCAGAGAGATATTATTTGTCTAAATTGCAACAAGCCTGAACACTCTGTTAGATTCTACAGAAGCAAAAATGCAAAGAGAGACTATCCTGTAGTGAAGAGGAAAACATAGCAGAAAAATGACAAAGGCAAGAGCAAGGTTGATCTGGTAGAAACCAAAAATGAGATGAGAAAGATTTGGATTGGAAAGGATGTCAATGAGATCAAGGATGGATCCACATCAGCATCTAGTGCATATACTTCCTCTGAGAATTAAATTGTTAGCTATGGCTAAAGGGGAGCTATGTTGAAAATTAAAAAAAACCCTCAGCCAGTTAGTTAATGCAAGAATATGGAATAAAAAGGTGTTGTGAAATCAAATATGAGGAAGCTCATGGAAGAAAATTTGGAAGAAAAAGGTCTAGATCAATGATGAGCAAATCCTAGTTGGAAGGAAAGTACAAGTGGAGGTGCATTCTTCTTGGGAAAAAGGTTGGTATCCTGGTTAAGCAAGAAACAAGACTCAATATCTCTATCTACTGCAGAAGTAGAATACATTGCAACAACATGTAGTTGAACTCAAGTGTTATGGATGAAGCAGACATCGAAGGACATCTGAGTTGTGTATGAAGATCCAATTACAATCTTTTGTGACAATACAAGAGCCATAAACATATCAAAGAATCTAGTAATGTATTCAAGGACAAAACACATATCCATAAGATATCACTTTTTGAGAGAAAAGGTGACAGAGAATGAAGTCAAGTTGGAATATGTATCTACAAAAGACTAGATTGTAGTCATTTTTACTAAGCCTCTACCTAAGGATACTTTTGAGTATCTCAAAGAAAAGTTAGGGGTTATCACCCCTCCTACTCTCAACTAAGATGCATAGAAGTGTATTAATCTGGAGGTACCTATAAATCTATCTCCAGATCCAGATTGATGCTTGTAAGGGCTACTTCTTAGGGAGAGTAGTTAGATGAAGAGAATTCAAAAGAGAGATTGGATCAGAGTAGCAGAGTGCAAGTATGTGCCCTTTTCCATTGATGTCAAAGGGGGAGAGAAATCATGTGAAAAACTTAGAGAGAAAGAGTGCAGATGTGTAAAGAGATACGGGGAGAATCTTGTCTTGATGGTTGTTGCAGTTTTTCACATCATATGTTGCCATCAATGACAAAGGGGGAGATTGTTGTAAGTATGTGCCTAATTGGTGTTGTCATTGATGTCATCATATCTTTGTTGTCATTGGTTTCAAATGTATCCTATTTTGTTATTTGGTTAGAAGCTTTATATGTTAAGGATATTGAGAAAATTAGCCCCTCCAGAAGAATCTGATGCAGGAGCATCCAGTGGTGTAAGGCCAATCTTGCATCACCCAAAAAGAAGTTAATTCAAAATCATTGTAGTTATTTTCATTTCTTTCCATAATTAGTGTTTCTGGTTCCATAATATCCAGAATAATGATGTAGGACTTTCAGTTTTTCTAAAACTGCTAAAAATAGCAGCCTACCTATTTTGGAAAGTGTACCTGCCATTTTAGGAAAGTTTGCATTTGGGCACAGATTGAAGTGAAAACTTATAGAAAGTTACATAACAGAAATATAAGACCTTTGGCAAAGGAATAAGAAAAAGATCATTTGTGACCTGAAAGATATTAAAGTTTTTTTTTTTCTGAAAAGCCCTTGAAAATTTTTGGAACGAGATATGAGGCACTAAAACATCCCATAATGTATTGAAAAGTTGATGGAAATCTATTTATGAATTTCTAGTGTGATATTTCACATCGCGAGCTTTCTGGCGCTTAAAACGGTTCATCAATCGGACACCTGGATCAAAAGTTATGCTTCCCGAAAGTTGACCTACTTTTGGAGGGAGTTGCAAATTTCAAAATTTAGCTGGAGGTTGCCAAAAAGTGCTATTTATGACTAATTTGGGAACCCTGGGCAGTAGTAGAGTTAAGGGGGCAAGTGTGGAGTCAAGAATAGGTGGGAAAACAAAAACCCTAGCTGATTTAGGGTTACAGAAGGCAGATGATTCTAGAGTATTGGGATAGGAAGCTGTAATGTGTTGCAGCCTATGGAGGGTTGATTCCTCTGATTGTATTTGAGATTTTGTAATGTAATAAATTGTCTAAATCAATAAAAGAAAGTTCTATTTTCTATGTACAATTTTTGTTGTTGCATGTTTTATGATTTACCCCCTTCATCAAGTGGTATCAGAGTAAGGGTTCCTGAGTGTGTAGACAGATTGCTAACCGTGAGGCAGTTTGCACCAGGACATGAGGTTGTGGGTTTGGTGCGGTGATCAAGATGCCTCCATGAAGAAATCGTGTTGGGAGGAATGCTTTGATGGAAGAGGGTTTTAGAGCCCTGCAAAGGCAAATCAATGCATTGCAAGAGGAGCTGTGAAGAGGGTTTGATTCGAGAACAAGAGAAGAAAGAAAAGATGAACCTGAAGAGGAGCTATTTGAGGAAGAACAAGAAGCTACAGGAGATCCTGCAGAAGTTAGGTTGTTGAGGGCCATTTCTAAGATCAAAAAGAGGCCCAGGATCGAAGTTTCTACATATTTTGGAGATTTGAATCCAGAACATTTTATTGATTGAATCAATGACATGGAGGAGTATTTCAAGTATGAAGATGTGGAGGACCCAGATCAGGTCAAAGTTGAAGGGCCACACTAGTATTTGGTAGAAGGAGGTCCAATTAGAGAGGAACAACAGGGGAAAAGGAAAGATCACCAGAAGGGATCGGATGGTGGAGAAATTGAAGAAGTAGTTCATTCCTGTGGACTATGAGATGGAGTTGTTGAAGAAGTTGCAAGGACTAAAGCAAGGTAACAAGTCTGTCAAGGAGTATATAGAAGAGTTTTATAAGATTACTATCAGGACGGGCCATGCAGAACCCAATAAGGATAAGGTAGCCTGTTACATTAATGGGTTGAGGCCAAGTACTCAAGAGGAACTGAGCCTGGTCAGAATGACCACCATAGAAGATGCATACTAGTTTTCCCTGAAGGTGGA
This sequence comes from Cunninghamia lanceolata, assembly GCA_027924645.1. NCBI lineage: Eukaryota > Viridiplantae > Streptophyta > Pinopsida > Cupressales > Cupressaceae > Cunninghamia > Cunninghamia lanceolata. Next base: position 1,152,584 of record BSBN01000206.1, on the reverse strand, counting down.
AGAGAAGCTAAATAAAAGATTTGATAGCAAGCAAAAAGGAAGAGGTCAAGGCGGAAGGACTGGTGGAAGACCCTATGGGGGCCAAAATGAAGATGTAAAGAAAAGTGAAGTTAACACCAGTCGAAATCAGAGAGAAGATAATACCTACCTCCCTCGTGACCAGAACAATGGTGAGCAAAGAGGAAGAGGAAGAGGTAGACCTGGGCAAGGACCTGGAAGAGGAGGTTTTAGAGGAACCTATTACCAATGTGGAGAAGAAGGGCATCGAGCATATGAGTGTCCGCAACATCAAGGAAGGACAAATAGAAGACCTGAAGGTAATGCACAAGTTGCACATGTAGATGAAGATGCACAATCTGAGCATTTAAAGATGCTGAAAGGGGAGAAACCCTAGTTGTCAGAAGAACTTTGCTAAATGAGGAGAAAGAACCCAATCAGAGGAAGAGTTTATTCCGCACAAGGTGCAAATGTGAAGGTAAGTGTTCTGACATTATTGTTGATAGTGGAAGTATTGACAATCTTGTTTCAGAGGAGATGGTTGACAAGAAGAAAGCATCCACATCCATATTGGATTGCATGGTTGCAGAAGGACCACCGAGCTTTGGTCAATGAGTAGTGTTTAGTGAAGTTCAAGATTGGGGACTACCATGATGAGGTACTGTGTGATATCATACCAATGGATGCATGTCATATGCTATTGGGGAGGCCGTGGCAGTATGATAGGAGTGCTGTCCATGATGGTTGTGCAAACACATATTCCCTAACAAAGGATGGAGTTCATCATAAGTTGAAGCCCTTGAAGAAGGTGGAAGAAAAGGTATGTAGCACTGCTAGAATTTGCTTGGTAGATGGTAGGAAATTTTTGGAAGGTATGAAGCATGAGCATCATTGCTTTGCATTGATTCCTATTGTTAGTCAAGAGAAATGTGAAGATGTACTAGAATAAGTCTCAGATATGTTGGAAGAATTTTAGGACATTATCTCTTATAATGTACCAAAAGGTTTACCACCAGTAAGGAAGATAAGTCATCAAATGGATTTGATACCAAGAGCTAGTTTTCCAAACAAGGTAGCCCATAGAATGACTCTAGTAGAGAGTGAAGAGTTGAACAAACAAGTGCAAGAGTTGTTGAGGAAGGGATTGATAAGAGAAAGCCTAAGTCCGTGTGTGGTACCTGCAGTACTAGCACCAAAGAAAGATGGAGAGTGGAGAATGTGTATAGACTCTCGAGCCATCAATAAGATCATGATCAAGTATAGATTTCCATTGCCCAGGATGGATGACATAATGGACTATTTGAGTGAAGCCAAGTACTTCACAAAGATTGACTTGAAGAGTGGGTATCACCAAATCCGTATCAGAGAAGGAGATGAGTGGAAGACAGCCTTCAAAACCAAAGAAGGTTTGTATGAGTGGTTAGTCATGCCATTTGGGCTAACCAATGCACCGAGCACATTCATGCGGCTCATGAATGAGGTACTGAAAGAATTTTTGGGAAGTTTTGTTATTGTTTATTTAGATGATATTTTGATTTTCAGTAAGACTTGGGATGAGCATTTGATGCATATCAGAAGAGTTTTAGAGAAGCTGAGGGAGGAGAAGTTGCTAATTAATCTAAAGAAATGTAGTTTTGGAAAGAAGGAGTTGGTATACTTGGGATTTCTTGTCTCAGAGGAAGGTCTTAAGATGGACCCAGATAAAGTAAGGGCTATCATTGAATGGCCTATGCCAAGGAGTGCAACGGAGGTAAGATCTTTTCATGGTTTGGCAAGTTTTTACAGAAAGTTTATCAGGAATTTCAGTAGCATTTGTGCACCCCTAACCAAGACAATGAGAGGGGATAGAAAAGAGATTAGATGGACTAAAGGAGCAGACAAGAGCTTTGATACATTGAAGTAGAAAGTCGTAGAACAACCTATTTTGGCACTTCCAGATTTCAATAAGGTATTTCAGGTAGATTGTGATGCTAGTGGTAGTGGTATAGGAGCTATTTTGAGTCAAGAAGGTAAGCCCATTACCTATTTTAGTGAGAAGCTTAATGATGCTAAGAAAAAGTATTATGTTTATGATCAAGAGTTTTATGCAGTAGTTTAGGCTTTAAAGAAATAGAGACATTATTTGTTGCCAAAGGAGTTTGTTTTATATACTGATCATCAGGCTTTGCAGTATCTTAATAGTCAAAGAAATTGGAATCAAAGGCACTTAAAACGGGTTGAGTTTTTGCAGAGCTATACTTTTGTTTTGAAGCACAAGAGTGGAAAGTCCAACAGAGTTGCAGATGCCTTGAGCAGAAGGCAAAATTTGTTGACATAAATAAAGATAGAGGTTGTTGGGTTCAATGAGCTCAAAAGTTTGTATCTTGAGGATCCAGATTTTGCAGAGGCCTGGAAAGCTTGTTTGGAACCTATTACTTTGGACAAGACAAAATGGTTGGATTTCATAATCCAAGATGGCATGTTGTTTAGAGGAAGCTAGTTGTGCATTCTGAGGAGTTCCATGAGAGAGAATCTGATATAAGAGAAGCATAGTGGAGGATTGGCTAGACACTTTGGTCGAGATAAGACCATTTCTATTGTTGGTGAAAATTATTATTAGCCACAGTTACAGTAGAATGTGAGGAAATTTGTGCAGAGTTACAGAGTATGTCAGATGGTGAAAGGAGCAAGTCAGAATATAGGTCTATATCAGCCACTACTTGTACCAGAGAAGCCATGGGATGATATTAGTATGGATTTTGTTCTTGGTTTACCAAGGAAACAAAGAGGACATGATTCCATTTTTATGGTGGTGGATAAATTCTCGAAGATGGCACATTTCATTCCTTGTAAGAAGACTAATGATGCTGTTCATATTGCTAAATTATTTTTTAGGGAGGTGGTGAGATTACACGGTTTACCAAAGAGCATAGTTTCATATCGAGATACCAAGTTTGTTGGTTATTTGTGGAGGACATTGTGGAAGAAGTTGAAGATAGATTTGAAGTTCAGTTCTGCACACCATCCACAGACTGATGGACAGACCAAAGTGGTGAATAGGAGTTTGGGTAACCTGCTACGATGCTTAGTAGGAGATAAGCCCAAGGGATGGGATTTGATTTTACCACAGGTAGAATTTACTTACAACAATTCTGTCAATAGGAGTACTAGTAAATCACCATTCCAGATTGTATATGGGAATAGTCCAAGAACTGCTTCAGAGTTAAGAAATCTAGACAAAGGAGAAAAGACAAGTGTTGAGGCTGAAGACTTTGCAGAACACATGAAGAATTTGCATGAAGAGGTGAAAAAGCACATTAATAAGATGAATATTCAGTACAAGGTTAAGGTAGATCAGAAGAGGAGATATAAGGAATTCCACGTAGGAGATGAAGTCATGGTTCACTTAAGAAAAGAAAGGTTCCCAATTGGAACATATAATAAGCTAAAAATAAAGAAATTTGGACCATGTAGAATTTTGAAGAAACATGATTTAGGAAATGCATATGAGGTAAAGCTACCAAGTGGGATCAATATGTCCCCTATTTTCAACATTGTTGATTTATCAGAATATCGTGAAGGTGGAACAGAGGATGGACCAACAGAAGCGCAATGGAGTATTTCGACATCTACTTCAATGGAGGAGATAGAAGAGATCTTGGATAGTCGTGTGGGAAGAAGTACTCAGAACAGGTAATATGAAGAATATCTGGTAAAATGGAAAGGAAGGCCTATTAAAGATTCTTCTTGGTTGTCTAAGGTAGAGGTTGACCGTTTGGGTTTTCCTCACACAAACATCTGAGATGTGACATGGTCACTTCTCAAATTACCCTGGGTGTCTGATGCAGGAGCATCCAGTGGTGTAAGGGCAATCTTACATCACCCAAAAAGAAGTTAATTCAAAACCATTGTAGTTGTTTTCATTTCTTTCCATAATTAGTGTTTCTGGTTCCATAATATCTAGAATAATGATGTAGGACTTTCAGTTTTTCCAAAACTACTAAAAATAGCAGCTTGCCTATTTTGGAAAGTGTACTTGCCATTTTAAGAAAGTTTGCATTTGGGCATGGATTGAAGCAAAAACTTACAGAAAGTTACATAATGGAAATATAAGACCTTTGGTGAAGGAATTAGGCAAACATCATTTGTGAGATGAAAGATATTAAAGTTTTTGTTTTCTGAAAAGCCCCTAAAAATTTCTAGAACGAGATATGAGGCACTAAAACATCCCATAACATCCTGAAAAGTTGACAGAAATCTATTTATAGATTTCTTGCGTGATATTTCACATTGTGAGCTTTTCAATGCTTAAAATGGTTCATCAATCAGACACCCGGATCAAAAGTTATGCTTCTTGGAAGTTGACCTACTTTTGGAGGGAGTTGCAAATTTCAAAATTTAGCTGGAGGCCGCCAAAAAAGTGCTATTTATGACTAATTTGGGAACCCTGGGTGGTAGTAGAGTTAAGGGGGCAAGTGTGGAGTCAAGAATAGGTGAAAACAAAAACCTTAGCTAATTTGGGGTTACAAAAGGCAGATGATTCTAGAGTCTTGGGATATGAAGTTGTAATGTGTTGCAGCCTATGGAGGGTTGATTCCTTTGATTATATTTGAGCTTTTGTAATGTAATAAATTGTCCAAATCAATAAAATAAAGTTCTATTTTCTCTGTACAATTTCTGTTGTTGCATGTTTTATGATTTACCCCCTTCATCAGAACCAGAAAGGAAATAGTGAATCAAAGTGAAGATAGTGAGTTGCATATTGAAGAACAGTCCAGAAGACTGCTCCACATTTCTTAGAGAGTGAAGATCTTGGTCTGTGGATTGGAATTTTTTTAGAAGCATGTCTGAAGATGCTAAATCTTGAGTTTGAGCCTTCGGTATGAAGAATTGAGTGAGTTACATTCACCAGAGTAAAACCTATTTTTTTTTATTATTCACTGGTGACAAGGAGAAAGTATTTTGCTCCGCATTTCTCTGCATTGAAGTATTTTACTTTATGGTTCTAAAGGGAAGTCTGGGATGATGATAAGTACCTACCACTACAATGGTTCATGATTTGGTGGTTTGCAAGCTATCTTTCTTTCATGACAGTTGAAGATAGTGAAGTTCATGTGCTCTGGTGTGAAGAATCTCATGGATAAAGTGGCTAGAGTTTGTGCAGTTGCTCTTGGTGATTACAATGTGCTTATCGGTGCCTCTTGATTGTGTTCCTGCATTTACATGGTTCCATGTTAAGGAATTGAGATCATGTTTGAAGTTTGTTCCCAGATAACGTAGTGTGTAACCAATCCTAGCCGCTTGGTTAATTCTAGTGATTACGGAGATATATTGAAGATTGTAGAAGCTTGTCGTGGCATGGAAGAACGTGTTTGAGTCCCAACTAAGGCATGGAGTGATCTGCATACATCTTTACTAAATTTCCTTAGCTAATTTTGTATTAGATCCAGACCTATTTTATGTATGTTTATAATGCCGACCTTGGAGATTGTTCCAACGGTTGATGGTTGTAATGCCGACCTTGATGATCATTCCAAGGTTGATGTAGTGTATAAATACTTGCAATTGAGTCAAGGAAAAGGTATCCTTGTGAGAAAAATGTGAAGATAAGTAAGGAAGGGAAAAGATAGAGCAGAGCATAAGAGTATTGTGCTTCAATGGAATTGAATTCAGGCATGGAGTAGATACTAACATCTCAGTTCAAAACCCTTGACAGTGAGCCACTCTTTGGCAGTGAGACACCCCTTGGTAGTGAGCCTTTTTCTAGGTAGTGAGCCCATTTAGCAGTGAGCCTTTGATTTTCAGTATTGCTATAACTTATATATCTTTTGGACTAACATCCACCGTGGTTTTTCCCTTAACAGGGTTTTCCACATAAAAATCTGGTGTCACTTATGTATGATCTTGAAATTGTGTTTATGTTTTTGTGTTTATGCTTTCATGACTTAATCATAACAAACAATGGATAAGTGTTTAATGATTTAAGCTATAGAATTGTTTAAATTTTGTGACAACTAATTCACCCCCCCTCTCAATTGTCTGGTTCATTTCAACACTCATACTAGAAAACCATGAACACCTTATGAACAAACTTTTTAGTCATCCTCTTATCTGATCAACCTCAAGTTTTAATGAAGACAAATAAATCACTGATGTAGGAGCATCCCAGGTTGCAGAGAAATCTTGCATCAACCAAAAACTTTTTGCATTCTTTTGTTTCTTTCATTTGCAGTTCAGTTCAGTTAGTTGCAATTTCAACATTTTATATCGCATTTTTCCTCATTTCCATTCTAGAGCTTGTAGAGCAAGACTTAGTATCTAGACAACATCATCTACATCATATCCAAATTTCAGGTCATTTGGACTTGTCTGCTAAGAGTTATCGCTATCAGAAGATCACTTGTTTTCACAGAGTAGAGCATACAGGCAAACAATTGAAGGAGAAGGTTTGTAGAGCATTTCTGTGACTTGTGGAGCTAAATGGAACATCATACAGATCACATAAGGATTAGGTAGACCTTCCTTGAGCTCCACACCTTAATTCATGCATTTGCAGAGCATTACCAGATGTTTAGGCCCAACCTATTGGTTTCTACATGTTACATTCCTTCATCAGAGTTTGTAACCTTTCTTGGCCAACGTAGAGGATCTCTTGAGCGTGGAGATGATATATATAGATCTCTAAGATGTATTAGGAAGTTAGTAGTTGATTATGATAGCTTAGAATAGGCATTTTGTTCTGAAAGGCGTTTCAATTCCACATCTTTCATATCAATTATAATCTGGAATTCAGGCATGTGAGCCCTAGATTGTAGCCCGCATGTTGCCAGCATATAAGCATTCTGAATATATGATATATTGAGAATTTGAATATGCCATTGCATTCTATATTTGTGTTGTTTCCATTGTGTTTACTCTTGTTGCACGACCTAGAGAGTTCATTATGTGAACCCTCCGACCGTGATTGTACCAATCACATACAAAACTACCATCACAACCGTAGAAGCCAATTCCTCACTATGCTGAAATGTGGTCACTTTTTCTACCATAGACTATTAACCACCAACTTACAAACACACAAACTATCAAAGTAAACCACCACTTCTTCTTCCTTAGATATGATACCCTATTCTCAGGATGCCCATGGATGTGCCTACATCAGGGTAGGAGATGTTATAGGGGAATACCCCAAAATTGAACTTTTAACCAATAGTAAGATAATGAAACTATCCTACTAATTCTTCTCTAAACCAAAAAAAAGGATAAAGTGCATACCTTGCTCTTTTACCCTTCATTTTACAACTGATTTTTGGCCTTTTTGTAAATGCATTATCCTAATGTTCATTTTTATTTTACATCACATTTGTACTACCTACACACACATCAACTTCCTTTAATTCTATTTTCTTATATACCTATAAATTTACTATTAATTCTTTAAACTTGTTGCCTACCTCGGTCTTTGTTCAATTATCTCGAATTTCAAATAACTGTTGTACATGGGATGGTATCTATGCACTCCAAGAAGCTCTCTCAAATGAATCTACACCTTAAATTGTGTGGTTATTTGAGTCCCTTTATTAAACATCCAATTATTTTATATTCCTTGGTCCTCATTGTTTGAGTAAATAAATTGTAGCATTGAGTAAAGTAATGAATTTACACATTACATGTTTGGAAGTTTGTGTCACTTTAGTGAACACTCATTCATTTATGGTGACTTTTTCAAATAAGTGAATAATCCCCAACCATGCAAATTTGTCCTAGATGTTTAAACAAGTTTACTTGACTTGCATTAGACCCATCCATTTTTATGTTTTTAACTTTATCTAGATAATGATGGTGCCACTTGAACATTGAAATTATGTTTATATGGCATACATCTAGGGATTTGCAAGTCTTCTTCATGTACTCTAAATTAATGTGAATTTAGATGAATCATGAAATTCATAGACAAAGAGCAAAACTTAATGATATTTTTTTATCAATGAAGTCAAGATATCCTTGCAATAATCTTATTAATTTTTCAAAGAAATATAATTTTACTTCAGCCCATCCATCAAAGCTTGAGCAAGAGCTAGCCATTACATATACTCAATTTGCCTCATACCTGCCAAAGACTTACCTCCCTTTACCACCTTGCCCCAAGCTGCAAACAGACAGTTCACCAATACCAGCTACTTAAAAAACCTACATCCCACACCCAAAATGCCCTGCTACACCCTTTTCCTATCCTACGACATACAAAGATCACCAGCCGTCAGCTTGCTCCAAGACACCAATCATGGTTGTGTTTCAAATCAAGCCAAAATATATGCTACCTTTAACACTTCTATAAGTAGAACCATCACAATTTCTGAAACATCCCGCCCCTAAACTATACCACCAACCACTTCCTCTCCACTCCTAAATATGTTGACATTTACACAAACCCCCTTAACCCCATGTTACTTGATTTTCTAAATTTTGATATTTCATTCCATTACCCACTCAAGCTGGACATGTCTAAAATCTTCACTAACCACCTTTCCTTTATCCCACACACTTCTCACTACCCAATTAGCCAACCCATCTACCACTTCATTGCCACTTCAAAAGGTATGAGAAATTTTGAAGTCTTGGAACTGATGTAATTGCTTCCTAATAATCTTAATAACTTTGTTGATTTTCCATACATGAGACTGGCCATTAGATATCACATTTATAATAATTTGAGAATCCCCTTCTAAATGTAATTTTTGAACCGAAAATTTTCTCACCAAACTTACAGCTAGTAAGGTATCTTGGCCTTTTGCTTCATTGTTCGTGCCCTCTTGCATTTTTTGAGCACCAAGCTCCAATATATTCCCCTGCTCATCTTTGAGAACACACCCAGCCCCTAACAGGTTGGGATTCCCTTTTGCTATGCGCTCAAAATTGACTTTCACCCATACTTCTTCTGGCCTTATCCAACCAATATTCCTATCAGTCCTAGATACCTGATTAGTTTCACCACTACCACACGTTGAAGGAACTTTGACCATTGGCCATTGTCTCTACAACTTACTGTCTGCTTGATAGAATAGAAACTTAGAAGCATTTTGCTTTGTAGCTGCCACATTGACCACTTGCACTATGGCCAATTCAATCTTTGCTATCATGGATTCTTCACTTAGTTCCTTATTTTAGAAAATCTGCCTATTACATTCTTTCCATATTTCCCATATTAACAATGATGGGTTGACCTGCCATACACTTGAAAAGGCTTGACTTCTTAATGTTTTTCCTCCACCCTTGAAACATTTCTACCAATGAAGTTGGACAGGGGGTCTACCAATTTAGGTTACAAAGCAGATGCTTCTAGCACCTATTTAAAAAATCACAGTGCAACAATAGATTTCTTAATTTTCCTACATAACACACATTGGTTAGGGCCATAGAACCCTAATGTCATAATCCTTTCACCTGTCAAGATGTGCCCCTTCAAAGGTAGCCAAACAAATGAGTCAGCTTTGGGGAGACAATTCTTATTCTAGCATAAATGATATGGCCAATCCTTCTGCACCTAGGCATCTTCTAGCAATTTGTATCCTATTTTGACATTGTACCCTCCATTTGTGGACTCACACCATAGTAGTTTATCCTTACCATCCATCAACAAGTTTTTCCTCTCTTTTAAAATATCCATCAACAAGTCTTACTGATCAGCCTGAACGTTTAGTTCTTCTAGCAGTTTCTAATCCCACACTTCTCACCCTTCCACTAGCTTCTTAACCAAGTAATCTTTCGCCTGTGTTCCTCACTTTTCCACTGCAATCCTCTGAACTTCTACAAGATGTTCATCTTCCTTCAGGGTTGGGAAGCTCTCCCAGGAGTCTTCCTAAAAATTTGCTTGCTCCCTAGACCCTAGTTGCCATGTTAAGTGATCTATGATCACTTTCCGACATGAAAGCATAAAGTTCCATATGGCTAAGCCTTTTGGTAGATTTTCAATTGTAACAATCCTCTCCTTCGCAAAAACCTTTCCCATTTCTGATCTGACTTACTAAACATGCTCCATATTAACTTTGCACCCATGGCTTCATTCATTAAATTCCACTTACGCAAACCCACACCCCCCGCATTATTTAGTTGGAAGATTTTATCCCATGCCACCAAGGGGATTTTGTCCTTCTCATTACTACCATTCCAGAAACATTTTCTCATCTTCTATTCAATTAAGGAAACTACCTTTAAAGGCAATTTGAAGCACATCATAGAATACACTAGAATAATAGATATAACAGATATTAACATTAAAATATGACCTACTGAAGTCAACCACCTACCTTTCCAGCCTTCCATTCTTCCCAAACATCTGTCCACTAACTACGACCAAAGATTTGACCTACACCCCCAACAAACAAGGGAGTACCAAAAAATTTCCCAGGCATCTTACCTACCTTAATACCAAGAATCCTTCCTATTACTCTTTGCTTGTCCAACTTTGTATTAAAGAAGAAGAATTTTGATTTATGTGAATTGACCTTTTGCCCTAAAGCCATACAATATTTATCTAAATATGATCTAATCACACGTGCTTCCCACATAGTTGATTCACCCATCAGTAGTGTATCATTTGTAAATTGCTAGTGAGTGACAACCTCCACACCTTGAGCAATTTTGACACCCTTCCATAAATCTGATACTCTTGCCTTATTTATATAACAACCCAACACTTTAGCCATTATAATGAAGAGTAAAGGGGACAAAGGGTCTCCTTTCTGAAGGTCTCTCTTCATAGAAAAAAAACCTTGGGGGCTACCATTTACTAAGACTGAATAACGAGGTGTCTCAATACAACTCTTAATCTGGGAGACCATTGGGGGGCTAAACCCAAATTTACCAAGCACTTTAATCAGGAAAGATCTGTCCACTTGATTATAAGCCTTCCTAATATCTAATTTCACCAACATTCTATTTGTTTTTACTTTTCTGATAGAATGGATTGCTTCATGTGCTATGATAATCCCTTCAACAAGAGAATGGTGGGGAACAAAGCCACTTTGTTCTTCAAATATGATACTATTTAGAATTTGTTTCACCCTGTTTGCCAACACTTTAGATATCACCTTATACACTGTGTTGCATAATGATATTGGCCTAAAATCATCAAAAGATTGAACCTCCTTTTTCTTTGGAATGAGTGCAATAAGTGTGTTGTTCAAGTCCCTTAGCATGTACGAATACATTTGAGATTCTTCCACCACGCCCCACAAAACATCCTTCACTATTTCCTAAAAAGTTTTATAAAAGCTAGCTGGAAAGCCATCAAGCTAGGGGGATTTGTCCTAACCCAACTAAAAAACTACCACTTGCACTTCCTCCATTATCACAACTGTGCAGAGCATCTGATTATGTTGTTCCTTCAGCACCTCTGGTATGACATTGATCACCTCATCACTCGATTCACCCCGGGGAACTTGCTCACCATTCAAGAGATCATTAAACTATCTAACAACTTATCTGTTGATTGTCATAGGATCAATTAGTAGCTCCCCATCACCATTTTTGACCTTAGATATGTGATTTCTACTACATCTGACTTTAATTGTATTATGAAAATACTTTGTGTTCCGATCATCCTCCTCTAACCAACATTCTCATGATTTTTGGCACCAAAAAATCTCTTCACGAGCCAACACTTCAGCATACTGACTATTTATAACTTTCTCCTAATTAAAATCAAAATCATCCATACCTTCATGAAGTACTCTTTCATGTAGTTGTTCTAATTCCTCCTTTATGCGCATTTTTTCATCAAAGATGTTCTTGAAGTGTTGCTTGTTCCATTCACACAATTTTAACTTGAGAAATTGTAGCTTCTTAAAAAACTTAAAAGATTTTGTACCATCAAAAGATGGGGCCTTCTTCCACCACTCTGCAATAAGAGGTTTCATGCCTTCTTCCCTAACCATATGTTCTCAACTTTGAAGGGGTAGCGCACTGGGGCCACATCTGATAGGAAAGAAAGGGAAATAGGATAATGGTCAGAACCTACCACTTGGAGAATAGATGACTCCACTAGGAATGGGATGTCACCCCAATTGCTAGCTAAAAAGAAGTGATCTAGTTTTGCTTCTATATTAGTAAATCGTTTACGCTTATTCATCCAAGTGAACATCCCATTTTTCATTATCACCTCTTGAAACCCATTTACAGACACAAAATGTTGAAAGTCAACTTGCATGATGCTTGGGTTACCACACCCCCCTCTCTTTTTAGCCACAACTAAGGTGGCATTAAAGTCTCCCCAAACCACCACCAAAGCTTCCCCTAAAGATTGAATAATAGTAAGCTTCTCCCAAACAACTCTTTTTTTCCCAATCCCAGTCAGACCAAAAACATTAAGTAAACCGAGACTTTAAATGCATTTGCCTATATTTCAAAAAATTACCAATGTCTATTATGGGCTACTTCAACTACCTTTACAGTATGTGGATTCCATAAGAAACCCAGGCCTCCTGAGGCACCTATTGCTTCCACAAAGCTCCCCTGCCACCACTTCCATTTGTGTAAAAGGATAGTTGCACTATCCTTAACCAATTTTGTCTCTTGAAGAAGAATAAAGTCTGGTCACATTTGATCAAGACACCTTTTGATCAGATGTCTTTTGTCAAAGGCATTGCAGTCCCTAATATTCCATGATAAAGCCTTCATGGTGACCCAAGAAGGGAAAGGCCCTTCCCAAAATGCAATTTCATTTTCCCCTTAGCACTTCTAGCTAGTTCTAACTTGAGACCATTAGATTTTCTCCTCTGTTGTCGCTTCTCACCAATTTTGATTTTGTCATTTGTTGAAGCACTCTGTCTAATAAGTTTTTTCCATAATACCCTCCTTTGCATCATATTTTATACTTTCATCTCCCTTTGAGAAGCCATTGTCCACCCATACCTTGTCTCTAAATTTTGGGGTTTCCATAAGACCATCAACACACGTTACATACCCTTGGAAATCTATATTGTCAGTGAATTACCCTTTCAAGGCTTGAATGCCTATTGTCATCCTCATGATTATTGATAACCCCACAATCTTCCACATTTTGGATGGAGTTTTTAGTGATTCTTTGTTGAGCAGCATCAAGATCTTCCCCCTTTGAGCAAAACTCAGCCCCCATTATTAACTTTCACCTAAGGATAGAGGTTTATAGTTGTAGCCTCCACCTTACTACATGACACTTCATCATTCACATAGATTGTTGGCTTAGTGATAGGCATGCAAGGTTCCACAAATCTGGAGTCTTCTTTGTTTCCAGAGTGTGCCAGAGCCTACTCCCCTTCATGAGAGTAATCCAATGCCTTTTCTAAGTTCATCATCTTATTAACAATGATCTCACTTGCCATTTCCTTCCCCTTTCTGTTTTGAAGGAAATCTTCCTCCATATGCTCAAAACTCTTACAAATATTGTAGTTTTCAAAACCCTCTTCAATCTCAATCTGTTGATGCCATATGCCTTCATTTGTGTGAATTTCTATTTCTTTTGGCAATGGAGGAAATGGTTTCCACTTGATACACACCCTAGTGTACATACTCCCATCCTTTTGATCCACCGCATGTTCAACTTTCTTGAAGGAACCCAGTCGATTACCTATTTCTTCTAAAGTGATGGGATCCCAGTATTCCACCGGAAGGTTGTAAAGGCAAACCTATACAAGGACTTCTTCGATAGATTCCCTCAATGGGTTAAAGTTTGGAACCCAATCTTTGAGATAAAACCCATACCATCCATTAAGAAGGGATGATTGTTTAGAACCCATCTTTTCATTCACTCAGACTCGCACTCCACTAGAAAAAACCATTTGTCATGGCACCAAGCTCAACACAAGTACCTCATTTTTAATCACACCATTTTTGTACTTGCAAAAAGGTAGTGTTACCAATTTTCCACCTAGAGCTCAAATTGGCAGAGCTAGTTCATTACATTTGAGGTGAAGATTTTTTTAACACATTCCTACTATGCTTAACCATGGCATATTTTAAGTGTTTAAGAATAAATTGATTTGAGTTTTATTGTTTAGAGTAAAAAAACATAAAGGAAAGTACATATTAAACACAAGGCATTGCTTTCATTCATTTCACAATGTTTCGTTCATGTTGCAAATGAAGTATACACAGAATTGCACAAGTGTTGCATTTGTATTCATTGGAAAGAAAAGAGTAATCAGTGGTCCCACACGAGCCATGGGAGTAGCTGAACCAATGTAACATGAAATATGCTATGCATCTGAAGATAAAAGAAATGAAAAGGAAGCATAAAGGAAAGGCATATCCATCATTGCCTGATAGAGTATTCGGTAGATCTCCATTGTCTCTTGCTCCTCCTCTCCTGATCTCCATGTGAACCTACATCATGATGAGGAATTGGTTAGAGGTCCAGATATGAATCTTCCTATGTGCCCTACCAAAAGAAATATAGCACATGTCATGATGCATTGGATCAATAAATAGTAGATGTGTGAAAGAGAACTAGAAAGGTCAAATCATCATATGAACATTGATTTCATTATTTTATCTAACTTGTTTGTGCAATGTGTAGGTACAGGTGCATTCATCATTATGGATAACATTTCAACATGACGTAAAAAATGGGCTCTCACAAGGGTTGGGCCCAACATGTTCCCCCCTTGATCTTAAGGGGAGTATAAGATAAACAAGAAACTTTCAGATCAATAGATAAAGGAATATTCTAATTAAGGATCAATTCATAAGTGACATTGTCCATTCATAACAACTATACAGTCATACCTGAAAAGAACAATAAGTGAATGAAGTACAGATGAAGACTATGGTAATGATTACAACCTACAGTATTGTTAGTGCCTACAAGGACATCCATGCATAGGTAAACAATCATATATCTATGCCATGAAGGATACTATAGAATAGTGCCATGTCAGCTATCTAACATTCAAGGGAACAACAAGATACAAGCCCATAAAACAAATAGAGCTAGAATGATCAAGATTTATACCTATTACATAGTAGCCATACTATCATGGCACTATACTACAAGTATGTTGAACATTTTGTTGCAATCACCAGAAGAAAGTAATCATTGAATAATCATAATGTCTAACTGTTATGAGAAGTAAAAGAGCAACAAACTATTAGAAAGAAGACAGTCAACATGGGATAGTCTTTTATGACTACCAATGGTCTCCTACAATGATTTAACAACTAAGCCTATAAAGCTGTGACTCAAAGATTGGACATCTAACCTGAATAGCTATCTTAATCACTATGAAGGTGCATTAACTTGTCAACCCAAGGATGTGAACTTGAAATGGGTCAGCACAATATGTGCACTAGGAACCCCAAAGTAGCCACATTCATTCTATGGCTAAGAAAGACATAATGCTGAAAGTAAATTGCTTAAAAAGAAATAACATAAATGTTGAACATCAACCAACAACTATACTAAGTTGAAGTGCATGACAGAAAATGAAAATCTGGGAAAACAAATAGGAAACTACTCTATCTACTTTGGCTGCAGGAATAGACACATAATGGAATTCTAGTGGCTGTAGGAACATACAGTGCTAGATTTTAACTAACTACTTGACAAAAAATAACAACTAAACTAAAGGATGCAATGCTCACCAAGTGGGCCCCCTTGGATGAGTATCCCTTAAGACGAATGTAAACTCAGAGATGTAAACTTATAACTTCAATTTATTCATTTAAAAACATGAGTACAAACGAGCAATATAACTATATTACTAAAAAACTTAATAATGTGAGTACAACCTCAGATTAATCAACCCTTTAGAAGGAGCATCTGAGTCTTATTTATAGAAAGAAAAACTACAAACCAACTACCTAGCAAGGCGGTCAACTCTAATAGATTAGGAGGATGCCACTTTAGGGAAAGCATAGAAAGTGGAGAGGAGGTTATGCATGCATGGAATCTAGTCAAGCATGTTCACTTTAATGCAGATCTAGCACAACAGTAACTCCTCTATTCTCTCAACAAGCAATTAAGACCAGTTACAAGGCATTTATCTTCCCTCTATTTGACATTTGAATGACCACCTTGTTGACTTTGATGGTGAGTGACCAACTAACATAATCTTCCTCAATTTTATAGGCTGCTAATTATATCTACATAACAATATTAGTACGCACAATAATTGCATATTTGTAACTATCTTAGAGTAACATTCATTAATCCACATGTAAAATTAACATAGATAGTTCATATAGCATGTCAATATCACTTAAAGATTATAGGAAATAACCTATGCCCAATATCTATGGTTTTGAGGAAATACCATAAAAAGATCAAGATCTAGGTACCCAAGTCCATGATAACTACAGAAAATGGATAATAAATTCTAACAAAATTGAGTCATAAACTAGACTCATCACTCTCCCCAACCTAAGACTTTGCTGGTCCTCTAGCAGAGGAAGGGTTGTTCTTTTGTTTGGTCAATGCCCTAAAATTTGCAACTGCCAACTGTCCTATATTAGTTTCTGCAGTGCGTGAATTAGGATCCTAATATAACCCTTGTTGTCTATCTAATCTGCTCCATCTCTGTCTCTCTTCAGCAATATCATTCTGGTAGTACCTAAAATTTGGCACAGACCATAATAGGATAGGTGGTTGGAAAATTAAGGGAAGCCAGAATTGCCTCTTTGTCCTCCCAATCTACATATATCTATCCACTCTTTTACATGCTACAACATAGTTCTGTAGAGAGTGAGGCTCCGCTTATTTTAGTTCATCAGTCAAACTGTTCCACCTTTGTGCCAAATATCCATTTACAGATTCTCCTATAGTGTTTGCTACCTCCTCATATTCTCTGTAAATTATTTCTCTCTCAGACATGATTCTATTGTCATAGCTTGGTCTATAAAGTATTATGTGCTAATCATTGAAAATGCCCCCTGGATATCTAGATTCAGCTTTGATGGACAAGGGAGTGTTGAATTTTGTTTGCCTATAAGCGCTGAACCGTTGTCCCCAACTAATCTCATTTTGTATCCAAGACATAAATGCCCTTAATTGAACATCCCCAACATACAAAAAGGGATTCCAATCATGATCTTGGGACAACATAATTATGTAAATAGAATTCACACAACAAATTCTTCATTTTAGGAGGAGCAATCCAATAAGCATTGAAAAATTCAAGAGGAGTCTCAATGGAAGGATTCAAACCTAAAAGGGTATGTGCAGGATCATGATGGGCCAAACTAAACCTCTAAGTGGCAATGAAAATACAAAAAATTAGACTTTATCAAGTTCATGTGAAGTTTTGAATGGATTATCTATACAATTTGAAAAAGATGTAAGAATGAAATTTGTAGAGAATTGAATCTAGTTTATAGGCTACTAATTTAAAAAAAAAAAACTAAATTTACTTAGTGAAAATTGAATATTTCAATGAGCAACTATTAAATTTTTCAGAAAAAAATAAAAAGTGGGTGTCTGTCCAGCCAACCTAACTATGAGTAAATATATATATATATATATATATATATATATATATATATATATATATATATATATATATATTTGAAACTTTCAAAATAAGTAGAGGACTTGTGTCTGGATGTGATGCATATTTATTTGAAATTTTTTTCTAATAAAACAATTAGTTATGATTTTTTTATTGTGACTTTTTAAAAAAAATAAAAAGTAATTTTCCAGCCAACCTAACTCGATAAAAAAAAATCAAATTTCAAATTTTTTTAAACCTATAGCCAGAAAAGCATAGAGTGTGACGCAGGTTTCGGATCTCAAAAAGGTGAAATGGTTTGAAAGTTATGGATGTTTTTCAATCAGTGTGTCCATCAGGATTTCAGAGACACGGTATATAGAAAATTATTAATAATTATTTAATAAAATGATAACCAAATAAATCTTATTTTTTAGAAAGCTAACAATTTTTTCTATAAACCCTTTTCATTTTATCAATTTTGCATTAAAAAAAAGTCGTCAGCACGAAGGGTGAAGTTCGAAGAAGAGACTGAAACATTAAAACACGTTAGAATCTATAAAAAGTCAACAATCAAAATGGATATCTGTCTTGCTTTGTACCAAAGCAAGACGGATATCCATTTTGCTTTGGTAAAAGCAACTCAAAATGGATATCCGTTCTGAAAATGGATATCCGTTCTAAAAACGGATATCCGTTTCCTTGATCTATGAAAAATTTTGTATCATTGGTTTTGGATGAAGAGAAGCAACATATTTGAAACATCGAGGCAATAATACGAGAAGCTAAAGTTAGTTGGTCATTTATAGGTGTATCTATTGTTTCATATCACATTACACATAGAATTCTAATTAACAATCTAGTTTCCTCATTTGGGCGAACATTTTTTTATCTATTTCTAATGGAAATATTTAGTTAAAAATTGGTGGCTCCTTGTGAAAAGTATGGGCTCTTATCAAGCACGCATAACCAATAAGGTTGATATCCATTTTTCTTACATGGTTGTTGATCACATCTTATGAAACAGATGTTGCTTGGTGATAGTTCTAGGTTTAGTGAACAATATTCTCAAGCTTATTGCAATTTTTACACTTGTGACCAAATTTGGTACCAAACCCTTTCACCTTTTCAGTTAATCCTGATAGTATCATCTCACTCCATGCAAATCAAACCAACATTAGGACCATGTGAATGAGATTAAGGATAGCCTTGAAATATGAATCTTTGTATTGTTGACTATCCTTTTAGCACGACAATCCTTTAGGATCATTGTACCCAGGTGCAACAATCCTTCAATCTTCTTTTATTTATATTTCTTTCCTCTTCATACATAAGATTCTTGTGCCTTGTAGTCATGACAATCCATAAATCACCTAACTATCCTTAGTGAGACTATATGTTATTTTGACAGTGATAGTCATCGTCCATTCACAACTCTCCTCTTTAACATAGATACCCTTTGCACATGTTTTGACTTCATGATTTTCCTTTTGTATGTTGTATTATGGTATGAAAATACTATGGCCCCTTCTTCATCCTCTTGTATAATGAAATTGAAGGTCGACACTTACGGTTACTCTTCTTTATTACTTGGTGATAATGAATCCCTAAGCTCATTTTTTATTGTCTTGAAGCCAAATTTACCACTGTTGAGACAGTCAGAGTTGATTCTTGATCATGAATATTGCGAATTACTTCAAATATCCATGGACAATTTCAATTGTGTTTCTTAAGACACCCATGCCTTGACTATACCTTGATGTTGGTCATGATTGTGCTTGGATGGTACAATAGTTCATAGTTAGATTTTTGCCACTGAAGTTTTCCTTTGACAAAGTCATATTTGTAGTCCACCTTTTGATGATGTTCAAACAATATAAATACTTATTCTTAACATAATCAATACATTTCTCACAAATACCAATGCATTCTACTCATAAGGTTCATGGCACCATGCCTAAAGGTATGATAGTCAGCAGTGTACTATTATGGTAGCCTATGGTTGGTTTGACAATCTATAATAGTGATAGCATTCATGCCTAACAGTCCTTATCGTTATTGTCATAATATATTCTACATTTGAGGCCTTGTCTACAACATACAAAGTTTACCTTTCTCACCCATACCTTCAGTATATAAAGGACATTAATAGGTAATTTTTAATTTCCACTCAGTCAGTGCAATCTAGGAGAGGATAGATTGTCTAAAGTTGTGATCTATTTCCATTTACACTTGCCATAACTACAAATGCTTAGTGTTTATTCTCAACCTCAGTATATGAATAAAATGTGACCTATTGTTCTAATAGGCCTATAGGGACAAAGAGGTGATAAAGCCTTTAATTTTAAACATGACATGGTTTTGATAACTTCCCATATTGGTAAGGTCCTAGATGACAATCCTTTGATGCACCTAATTATAATAGGTGTTATGATAGTCCTTGGTATCTTTTCATTTCTTTCTTGAATGGCCTGCAAATAAGACATAAGACATATTAGATCCTTCATAAATAAGAATTCTCATACATTACATTTAAACTTAAACTTCCTAAACATCCATCAATCCATCCATTAATATCAAAATGCCATGAATATCCTATGATCAACCATTCTAATTCCTAGGATAGTCATATATTACAATTTTGCTTCTCTATACTAAAATAGCCCAAGGAATATCTAACCTTGAATTTGTATTTTAACAATCTAATGTCTTTACGAATAACATTGAGCCTTCTTTTGGGACAACATTTTTGCCTTTAGAAGCTCCTCATTTGATGATAGCCTAAAATCAAATAATGGCTTATATCCAGAGCTTTATTAAGTTGATACCTAGGTGGATTAGTGTGTAAACATTGAAATTAGATGGTAATTCACAAGTTTATAGAATAATAAAATGAATCCCTAGTCTAGAATCTAAATATACATAATAAAACAGATATCTATTTTGTAGTAGTGATATGGACGTTGCAGAGTGTTCATTGCAAAGAATTGGGCTTTTACAAAACGGATATCTATTTTGTAAAAGCAGAAAAAAGACAAAAGGAATATTGTTGGGCCCAACTTCCGCAACCAGAGACCCTCTGTTGTCGAAATACTCGTGATTTCTGGCTATGACAGTGAAAGGAATATTTTTATGCACTTTTGGAGACACAGTTTTCTTGTTACAATCATAAGGGTGATATTTTTGTTCCCCTAATGGGGAGCAATAGTCGTCGTAAAGCAAAAAGGAGGAAAGTTACATTGGAGGAAATTGAAGCAATTAGGGAAAAAGAAAGGGAAAGGAAGAGGATTGGAAGGGTGGGTTTGGTGGATGCTCATCAAGGTGAATCTTCTTCTTTACCATTTAATGACATGCAAATTGAAGATGTTAATTTTGATTATAATGAAATGTTAGATAAGAATGAAATTCACCATGATATTGCAAATGAAAATATTAAAAAATGTTATGAAACACCTATTCATAATAGCAATACCATGGACAAAGAAGAAGAAGAAAAACAAAGACGTGCACTTGAAGAAAATGGATATGAACATCATGATGTTGAAATTGTACTCCATAATCCATTTGTTGATAAAATTGATGAGGTTGATAACATGGATGAAACAAGAACAATCAATGTATCTCCAAATTTCATAAGAAGAGAGGACATTTGTCAAGAAGAGAATAACCATGATGAAATTGGAAAACACCCAAAAACCCCAAAATGGTTACTTGAAATTGATGAGAACATAATGGAAAAACTTGAAGGCAAGAGGTCATCACGAACGGTTTGGTTGTGGGCTACAAAACTCTTCAATGAATACTTTGAGAAGAAAACATTAACCAAACAATGCCAACTTTTTGTGCAATTATTAAAGATGTACAAAATGAGACCTTTACTAAAGAAATTAAAGATTCGGTTAAACAAAGTGTCCAATCGGAATAAAATTATTGTAAGAAGCCTTTTCAATGCACTCAATTCTATTGGAAAGACTAGCAAGGAGAAAGATAAACGACCTGCCTGTAGAGTAATAACAACCTCAATAGTAAGCAAACAATTAAGAAATGCTCGATTAATGAGGCAAACTTGTGTTGACTTAAGATTGAATTGTAAAACATTGTCAAAAGCACTAGCATTAAGATCAAGGCTAGATAGTCCTGTTGCCAATGATACTTGGGCTTTTAGTGGTAGGCTTCCACGAGTTGACAAGAAGCTAATTGATAGCACAAAGGAAGAAATTGAACGATTTTGGCACACTAACTCTAGGGTATCACCGAATGCAAAAGATGTTGTAAAGTTAAGAATTGGTGATAAAGACCACACACCACATCCTAAACAGTACATGGAATGTAGCCAAACAACATTGTACAAACAATATTGTGAAACTCACCCAGGTATGACAATCTCACAAAGAGCATTTGAATCTCTTAAGCCATTTTATTGTGTTCCTCTTAAAGTTTGTAATACATGTTGTTGCAAATACCATGTAGAATTTTCTATGTACCATGAATTATTATGCAATATTCGTTCTACTTTGCACACTAACGAAATGTTACAGGAGTGTGGTGCAATTCAACTACCAAAGTTATCTAGGGACTTATTGGATTTATTTCTATGTATTAGAGATGATGGTTGCATGTTCTACAAGAATGATTGTTTAAATGAAAAGTGTTTACAATGTGGTGGGTTATCAAAGTTTGTATCATGTTTTCATGAGGGCAACGAGCATGATTTTGGAAAGAGAATGGTTGAGAAAAAGAGATATGAGATAGTGAAATACAATTTGAAATTGGAGGTGAAGGTTCTAGATGTGAGTTGATTGTAAGAGAGGTAAGTATTGCTGATTTTATTGATGATTTTAAGAAAAATCTTTTCTACAAGTATGTCAAACATAGCCACAGGTCTCGATGGTTAGATCAATAGTTCATGATGTGTAAGGACTCTTTCTTGATTGGAACTATTGTCTCTGTAGTTGATTTTGCATAAAACTATACATTGCAACCCCAAAATGAAGTTCAATTCCAGTACTACAATTCTATTCAGATTGCTATTTTTGTTCACATCACATACAGACATGCCCCTGAGAGTACATAAGAGAACAGGAAGATTGTCAGAGAATACCATTTTTACATGAGTGATGATCGATCTCATTCAGCAGAGTTTGTGCAATATTGTTTTCAACAATTTTATGGGTTCTTGCAAGAAAAAGATATTAGAATAGATCAACATCTCATTTGGTCAGATAATTGTACTGGTCAATTCAAGAATGCTCGTAATTTCTATTGGTTGAGCAAAATGCATGTAGAGAAGGGTATACCTCATATTTGGAATTTTTTTGAAGTCGGGCACGGAAAAGGTGAACATGATGGAGCAAGTGCATGCGTGAAGAGAGCTCTTTTTAAAGAACAACTAAAGATTAGAGGTGGTGCTACATTCAGTGATGCAGATTCCATTGTTAAGTGGTGTAACTATGCATTGTCACGAGGAGTGGCTCTTGATTCTGAAGTGCGCAGGTTCTTTTAGTTGGTTGATGATGGGATAGCAATAGAGAAATTGGAATGTTAGAGAATTAGTGAATCATCAAAGATGCATTCATTTCAAATCTCAAATGCAAGTACATGGACTATTTGGACACGAGAATTAGCTTGTTTTTGTCAGAGTTGTATTAAATGTCATTGGAACAATTATGAATCAAGTGAGTGGGTAGATACATGGATTCCACAATATTTAATCCCTTTATATGAAGGTCAATCACGTTCCATCAATGACATGGAGAGCTCATTTGACTATGAACATCTTTCAGACCTTGTACAGCCAGGTCATGTTTATGCAGTTGTTGCACCACATGGAAATGAAGAGAGGTCAGACTATTGGTTGGCACGATGTGCACAGGGAAAACAAAAGCTAACACAACCTATGATAGATGATGATGGGTTCACATATCCTATAGGATCAATTGTTATTGTTGGGACTTGGTTACGAACATATATGATTAAAAAGAATGGCATCCCGGCCTTTGAAGAATTTGAGAAGCATAAAACCATATTGATGTATTCTCACCTAGTTGTAGCAACAAATGTCAAGTTACTAAAGCATCGTGGAAAACCAAAATCAAAAGAACTATGGACAATTAGTAATGCTGATCATGAAGCAATATTGGATACTTTGAAGGTAAGAGATGACCCCTTAGGTACACTTGACTAGCATTTAAACTTCCAGATGGACAGGTATGACATTTTTTATCTTAACTTGTTCTTGTTTTTTCTATTTTTTAGAATTGTTTTATTAAAAATCTTGTTACTTTAACTATAATGCATGCTTTTGACTATACAGGACTGCGAATAAAGTTATTTTACATGGCATCGTAGGTTATTTTGCATGGCATCGTAAATTATTTTGTATGGCATTGTAGGTTATTTTGACTATACTCGAGGTATGATTTTTAGTTCTCATTTGTATTTCTTAATATTGCACATTTGTACCTTTTTCTACATAAGGCATTCCATGAGATGACATGTATTTGATGTCTTTTGCCGAATAGTTCATGTGCCTTGTCTATGCTTTCACATATTACATACATGTGTCACATGGCAATTACAACTACAACATCTGACAAAATTCTCATTTCTTTGAGGTATTCCACCAAACAGTTCATGTGTCTTGCCTATGCTTCCTTACTTTGCATTCTTATAAAAGTCCTATAATAGTCATAATTAATCTTCATACTAATCTTGATAGTAATCTTGCCATCATTGTATTCCATGAGATGACAGTCCTATAATAGTCCTATACATGTCTACTAGGATAGTTTTAACTACAATAGTCCTACAACAGTCCTAAAATAGTACTAGAACAGTCCTATAATAAGCACGGCATTTAATGTACACATTTATGATATTCATGTTTACTTTTAAATCTGCTTGTTCATGCTTCTCACAGGACGTCACCTCCCCTACCCATCTAGCTCTATAGAAGAAGAGAGACAACAAATGATCAAAAGGGATCACCAATTGGTGGTAAGTGATTGAATACTTATGTCATGTTATATATTTTGAATATTAAATTCTATATTAATGTGCACATTGTTTGATTGTATTAATAGGTGGAAATTCAAAAATCTCTATCGAGGAGGTCTAGTCGATGAGCGATAGAAGATGAGTCATTGACTGGTTCACCATCTTCATGGCCTAGCAAGAGCCATAGATTACTTGATAGCAATCCATAGGAGATTTGATTTTGGGACATTTTGTTACATATGCGTATTTAGCTTTGTAAACCTACTTTTGTATGTTATCGATGTATATCATTGTATATACCCATATGGTTTTATTTGTACATGCCTATATGGCTTGATATATACACTATACATTATTTTCATGACATTATGTGCATATATGTATATATAAGATCCTAATTTGGCACAAGTAGGGAGAATGCTTGCATAGGTTATGGAATTTGGTTTTAAATGTTCCAATTGTATTTGCTTCAAAGTTTCTAAAGC
This sequence comes from Cunninghamia lanceolata, assembly GCA_027924645.1. Taxonomy (NCBI): domain Eukaryota; kingdom Viridiplantae; phylum Streptophyta; class Pinopsida; order Cupressales; family Cupressaceae; genus Cunninghamia; species Cunninghamia lanceolata. The sequence continues at coordinate 1,127,668 of BSBN01000206.1, read as the reverse complement.
CTTTTCAAAAAATCCATTTTGTGCATATCTTGCAATCATTGCATTCCATGAGATAGCATCTCTTTGAGGTGTCATGCCAAACTATTCACATGCCTTGTCTATGCTTCCACACTTTGGATTTACACCCGCCAATTGCATTTTCTTAACATTTCCTTTCAATCCTTATCAAAAATTCTATTTTGTGCACATATTGCAATCATTGCATTCCTTCATTTACAACACATGATTAAATAAGAAGATGCATATTTACAACACTTAAGACCTTCATGAAATGATACATTGGTTTCTTGATATTCAATCATGCATTGGAGATCTTCAAAGTGTTAAATATGTTTGAAGTAATGAAGAAACTTGTTATTTTGATGTATTTCAACTCCAAACTTCCACCTAGAAATGAAGGTGCTAATCCTTGATCAAACTAACCTAAAAGTGCACCTTGGTACTTAGGGCACTAGATTATGATTGATCAACCTAAAATGTGTGCCTAAGACTAGATAGTGAATTGGAAGGATAAAATGCATCATCAAAGGAGTTTATAGTTATTGAAGGCATCAAATGATGACTTGGGCGCACATCTACCTCTCTACACCATATGTGACTAGTACCAATTATTGAATAAACAACCTAGAATGAATGCCTTACTATTTGAGGTGTTAGTTCATGCTTCTAGAACACCAAAAGTGCCTTGATGTTGAGGCGCTAGCTCTTGCTCAAGCAACCTTGAAAGTGCGCTTTCACAAGGAGGTTAAAATGTATTATCAAAGGATTAAGTTGAATCAAGGAATCATCATTGAAGACAAGTAAAACATGACTGTGAATGAGGCACACTTTTCATCATCTCTAACCTCACAATTGTGCCTTCCATTGGAAGCTCATATTGTGCCTAAAGGAATGGTACTGAGATATCATCCATGTCAATGATTGAGAATGTGTCAACTAGATTAATATTTTTTGTTCTGCTCATCGTGAGACTGAACGGATTGCACCAACATGTCAAGGTGGGTGGGTAAATGCCAAGGGAGGTCTCATTTTGTGTGCCAAGCATCCCAATCATTGCAGGCAAGAGGCTGCCGACAAAGTCCCTTAAGATCCCTGAGACCAAAAAACTACCAAACTTTTATGGAGCAGTTCTCAGAATTTGTGATAGTTGGGATTGTTCTGTTTGGACCTATATGTGCACGTGGCATCCGTCCACAATAATCTCTCTCATTTTTGGTCAACTCCATTCCGTTTGACCGTGCCGAAATTAAATGCATTGTTGCAAAATGCTTCAATTTGATGCAGTGGAAAGGTGCTAGGTGTGACATTTTTCATTCCATAGCTCGTGGGGTCGAACGGACTGCCCCAACGCATCGGGGTGGGTGGGTAAATGCTAGTGGAGGTCTCATTTTGTGCGCCAAGCATCCCAGTCATTCCAAGCAAGAGGCTACCGGCAAAGTCCCTTAAGATCCCTGAGACCAAAAAACTGCCAAACTTTGACGGGGTAGTTCTCAGAATTTGTGATAGTTGGGAATGTTCTGTTTGGACCTATAGGTGCATGTGGCATCCATCCACAATAACCTCTCTCATTTTTGGTCAACTCCATTCCGTTTGACCGTGCCGAAATTAAATGCATTGTTGCAAAATGCTTCAATTTGATGTAGTGGAAAGGTGCTAGGTGTGACATTTTTCATTCCATAGCTCGTGGGGTCGAACGGACTACACCAACGCGTCGAGGTGGGCGGGTAAATGCTAGTGGAGGTCTCGTTTTATGCACCAAGCGTCCCAGTCATTCCGGGCAAGAGGCTATCGGCAAAGTCCCTTAAGATCCCTGAGACCAAAAAAATGCCAAACTTTGATGGAGCAGTTCTCAGAATTCGTGATAGCTGGGAATGTTTTGTTTGGACCTACAGGTGTACATGGCATTCGTCCATAATAACCTCTCTCATTTTTGGTCAACTCCATTCCGTTTGATCATGTCGAAATCAACCGCATTGTTGCAAAATGCTTCAATTTGATGCAGTGGAAAGGTGCTAGGTGTGACATTTTTCATTCCATAGCTTGTGGGGTCGAACGGACTGCACCAACGCGTCGGGGTGGATGGGTAAATTCCATTAGAGGTTTCCTTTTGTGCGCCAAGTGTCTCAGTCGTTCTGAGCTGTAAGCTACCGACAAAGTCAAAAGTTGCTAGGATTGAAATTTTGCATTCCACAGGTCCTGGGGCCGAACGGTTTGTGCCAACACATCAGGGTGGGTGAGTAAATGCTATGGGAGGTCTCATTTTGTGTGCAAAGCATCCCAGTCCTTCTGAGCTGTAAGCTACCGACAAAGTCAAAAGTTGCTAGGATTGAAATTTTGCATTCCACAGGTCCTGGGGCCGAACGGTTTGTGCCAACATGTCGGGGTGGGCAAGTAAATGCTAGGGGAGGTCTCGTTTTGTGTGCAAAGCATCCCAATCCTTCCGGGCTATTTTCTTGGTACTGATGGTTGCCCTTCATATAGCTCTAACTGTAGGGTTCCTAAATGTTTAGCCAATTGCGACTGCAAGGCCTCTTGTTGTAGGAACTCCTGGTTGTCTTCATATCCCTAACTCTCAATTTGTTCAGTGATGGCAGCAAGGTCTGCCAATGTTACATTTGTTGCTTCCTCAAATATGTCCTTTTCTTCAATGTTCACATGCCCCATTGAGGCCTCTATATCTTCTGGTGACATTTCTTTAGCCGTAGGGCTTCTCTATGGAGGCACACCAAAGGCTGGCCCAGAAGGTCTTGATTTTCTAGGAGGGATCTCATGTTTTTCTTCGACTGTAGGTAGAACAGTGTCAACCTTCTATTTTTTAAAGCTTGGCACTTCCTTTCCTGCAGTAGTACTTCATGAACCAGGGGTTCATTTCAAATTAACCCACCTCCCATTGTTTAGCTGTTTGAAAATAAACAATCACTCTGCAAACTTTTTCTTCCTGCAATCTTTATCTGAAAGCTAAACTTTGCCTTCTTATAACACTGCTAATTTTCCAATGCCAATGTCATCTAAATTTTCCTTATTTGGGGACTCAAGATTATGACAAGAGTAGTAAAGATAGTAAAGGAGTAATCAATGAAGGCTATCACCTCACACTTGAGAGCTGTCATCTCACTCATAATTCAAATCAACTCAATTTTGAACTTTGCTGATGTGCTGGTGTAAACCAACATGGACTGAGATGTGGACATGGTATTCACACTTCCCCCCCAACCTAAATTTGAGCATGTGTCCTCACATGTGGAATGGTGATGCTTGATTTGACAGAGCAAGGAATAATTACATGCTATGGAGAACATCAACATTAATTTACAGTAATTAAATGAATATACTAAAAGATAAGTAAGAGATAACAAATTGATGTGCATGTACCTTGATTTTTGGAAGATTAGTTATAAAAATGATGGAGAAAGTACTGGTCACCTTTTAAGAAATTTATTGAGTAATGAATGAAAGTGGAGCAGAATAAAGTGAGGTGGAATGAAGTGAGATCATGGCAACGTGACGAAAAAGAGAATGATGTATATGGATGGGCGGATGGGTGAATGAATGAAGAAGTGGACCCCCACAAAAGTGGAAGTCTTTATTATGACAAGTGTCGTACCTTGGTTAGCCAAAAGAAGGGACACTAGGTCCGCTGCATTTGGCTGCAAGAAGTTTGAGAGTTGCATGTTGAGTGAATTGTTGTAGGAATTTGTCCTTCAAAGTTGGCTTGTGATACAACTTGAGGCAATGACCATTGATGAGCAGCTTAAATCTGACAGGGTCAATGGTGGTGAGTTGAACAGCACCATTAGGGAAAACTTCAGCAACCTCATATGGTCCTAGTCACCTTGTCTATAATTTTCCTGCATTATCTTGATACCTTGAGTCATAGAGCAATGCCCAGTCACCTGGCTAGTATTTCTTGTCTTTGATGAATTTGTCATGCCACTTTATTCTCTAATTTTGCACTATCTCTGTGTGATTCAAGTCTTCTTTCCTCATCTCATCCAAAGCATTGAGCTACATGATTCTGTCCTTTTGTGCCTCAGAGATATCCATCCTCAAGTCTATTGTAGTCTGAAGAGTCTTATGTTCAAATTCAATGGGCATCATAGTTGTCTTTCCATATAGCAACTCAAAAGGGGTGAAGCCTGTGGTTGTTTTCTAGGTTGTTCTATAGGCCCAAACAACTTTTGGCAGCCTGTTTGCCCAATCCTTCCTATGGACAACCACAGTTTTGGTCAGAATGGCTTCAGTTTCCCTGTTAGTCACCTTAACTTGGCCATTGGTCTGAGGGTGATAAGGAGTAGATTTCGTGTGCCTTATGTTGTACTCATTGACTAGTGCTGTAACTAGGGTTGAGGTGAATTGAGCTCCTTGATCAGTCACTATCTCTCTAGGAACCCCATACCATGTAAAAATTTCCTCATAAAGAAATTCTGCAACCTTGTTATCTCTTGCATGCTTCATGGCCTTAACTTCTACCCATTTGGTTACATAATTAGTGCATACTAAGATATAGGATTTACCATTGGATGGAGGATCAATGGGTCCTACAAAATCTAATCCCCACTTATCAAATGGATTGATCACTAGCTGAGGGTAAAGGGGCATCTCATCAGAGTTGGTTGGTCATCCCATCCTCTAGCATCTGTCACATTTCCTTGTATATCTCCCTGCATCCTTGTGGAGTGTTGGCCAGTAATAACCTGTATTTAAAATCTTCATTGCTGTCCTCTTGGCTACAAAATGCCCTCCACATGGTTCATTGTGGCATGCATGCAAAATATCATATGTTTCATCTTCCCTCACACATATCCTCATGACATGGTCTAGTCCAGTGTAGAATAAACATCCAGCAATCCATGAAAAAGGAAAAGACTTTTCAATGAGTGCCCTTCACTCCTTTGGAGAGAAATGAGGAGGGACTCTCCCTGTGACCAGATAATTAGTTGTGTCAGCATACCAGGGTATTTGCACAGTGATGGAAAACAAGTGTTCATCAGGGAAAAAGTCATCAATGACTTGGTTATCCTCTGATGTAGTCAACCTTGAAAGAAAGTCTGCAACAACATTGACCTTCCTTGGCTTATCCACAATGGTAATATCAAATTCTTGCATTAGCAACACCCACCTTACTAATCTACCTAATATCATGAGTTTGTTCATGAGATACCTACTGGTTGCATGATCTATGTGCACAAAGATTTGATAGCCTGTTATGTAGTGCCTAAATTTGTTGAGGGCATAGATTACTGCCAGCATTTCCTTTTCTATCACTGTATAATTAAACTCAGCTCCCTGCAAGTTTTTGCTGACAAAATAAATAGCATGTTCAATGGCTCCTTCTTTCTACCCTAGGACTGCTCCTATGGCATAATCTGATGCATCAGTATGGACATGGAAAGGGAGCTCCCAATTGGGCCCTTTGAGTATAGGAGCATGAGTTAATGCTGCCTTTAAATCAGATAATGCCTTGTTACAGTCTTCATTCCATTGAAATTCAGCATCTTTAGTGAGAAGAGTATACAATGGGGCTGCTATTTTTCTGAAATCCTTGATGAAACATCTATAGTACCCTGCATGACCCAAGAAGCTTCTGACATCTCTTTGCTTTGCAGGAATGGGTAGATTGATTATCACTTCAATCTTTGTTGGGTCTACCTGAATTCCTTTTGGAGAGACATAGTGGCCAAGCACTACTGCTTCTTGCATCATCATGAAGCACTTTGCACTATTCATGGATAGATTGTGGTCTTCACATCTCTCCAAAACCTTCCCTAAGTTTTCCAATGCCTCATCAAAAGTAGCACCATAAGTAGTGAAATCATCCATATAGATTTCCATGCAATCATGTGAGATATTAGAAAATATGCTAATGACTGCCCTTTGGAATGTTGCAGGTGCATTGCATAATCCAAATGGAAGCACTGAGTAGGCATAAGTCCCCAAAGGATAAGTAAAGGTTGTTTCCTCTTGGTCCTCTGGTGCAATCTGTATCTGATTGTAATAGTTGAACTCATCCAAGAAGGAAAAGTACTGCTTTCCTGCAAGTGAGTCCAATACCTGGTCTATGAAAGGAAGGGGGAAATGATCCTTTTTGGTGGCAGAGTTTAATTCTTTATAATCAATACAAACTCTCCATTTCCCTCCCTTTTTGGGCATGAGAACAAAGGAGACACCCACTAGCTATCTGAGATTGGGTAGATAAACCCTGCATCTAATAGCTTCTGTAATTCTTCTTTAACAATCTCTCTTAATGCAGGGTTGATTCTCCTTTGTGGCAGTCTTACTGGTGTACAATCTTCCCTTATGTGAATCCTATGGGTGCATAATGTGGGATCTAGTCCTTTCATGCCATGGTAATCCCATGCAAAGAAATTATTGTGTTTCTTTAAAAAGTTTGTCAAAGATAACTGTTGTTCTTGAGTCAATTTGTTGTTAATATTCATATATCCTTCTTCTAAAATCTCCACTTGAGTTGTTAACTCTACTATAGTTGCTTCACTAATGCTTGGTACCTTGATTTCTTGTGGTAGAAATGTATGAGACATACCTGTTGCTGTAGGAAAAGTGGGAATAAGTGTCTTCACTGGATCAGTAGAATGAGAGGATGATGCTTCCTCTACTTCACAATGATTCTGAATTATGTTAGACAATACCTCATCTTCCTCTTGAAGCTGCATGAAATATCTTCTGCCTAACATCATAAGTTGTACCATAGAATTAGCTTCCTCGGCCTCTTCACCAACATGTGGCCAAACATGATTATCCATATCATGAGATGGCTGTGCAGGTGGATAAAGAACAATTTTTTTAGTTCTTCTCCCATCAGAGATGGTCATGTCTCCTAACCGACATCCAATATAAGCATCAGTTGTGGCTAACCACTACCTTCCTAGAATGATGGGATACCTTCCCAATGTATCTTTAGGAGAAAGTACCATGAAATCAGCTAGATATTCCCATGAGTCTAGGGATACCACAAGGTCCTCTACTATCCCATTAGGTTTAAAAGTAGAACTATCAGTAAGTTGCATGACAGTAGGAGTAGGTCTCATGTTTGCAACATTTATTGCTGCTCCCAAATCAATCAGAGCATTCCTTATTTGGATCCCATTTATAACAACTCCTGCCACAGGACTCCCTGGATCATTATATTTGGGAACAGTCACTTTCCCAAGCATGATGTTAGCCAACTATCCCACTACATGAACCATAGTGGGGTCTTTCCTCTTTCTGCCTGGCTTCTTAAGGCATGCTTCCTTGATTGCTTTTCCATATATAGGAACATCTTTTATGACCTAAAATAGAGGGATCTTGACACAAACATGTTTCAACTACTCTAGAATGTCAAAGGTAGGTTCCTCTTTCTCTTCCTTTTGTTTCACAGTTTCCAACCTCTATGGAAATGGTGGTTCTTGTGCAGTCTGCTTGACTGGGACTAGTTTAGGATTTTTAGGTGCATTTGGATGAATGGGGGCATTTAAAGGCTCCTCTTCCTCCTCAGGAAACTCGGTAATAATAGGTGTGGAAGGAGCTGCCAAGGTAGTTCTTGAATGCAGGTGGATATCACTTACACTCACAACATATGTAGGGAACTAATTTGGATCAGCAGAGTATATCAGCTGCTGCTGTGGTCTGTTATTTGAGTTAGGTGAGGGCTAAACTAGTAACTGAGTAGGTTTAGGTGTATTTGAATTTGAACTAGCAAGAGGAGGCATTATAGTAGGTTGTTGGGGTTGAGAAGGTGGCTGCATGTAATTAGTTGTCTAGTTTGGCCATTGTTGTCCTCCCCTCCATTGAGATGTTTGTTGCCAATTTCTTGGAGGTGACTGCCAATTCCCCTGAGGTTATTGCCACTGGGGCATTAGGTTTTGGTAATTTTGCCAAGTATTTGGAGGGTTATTCCAAGGCTGAGGTGAATATCCTCCATAGTTGGATGGAGATAGTTGTTACCATTGGTTACCAGATGCATAAGTATTGAAATATGGTCCAGCAAATGATAATGGATCTGGTGGCATACCTTGTCTAGGAGCCCATGGCCTCCTTTGTGCAACATAGTAGACTTGATCTTCTTCAACCTAGATTGGCTTAAACTCAGGTGGAATCTACTTACTATCAATATTAGCTACCATCTTGCATCTGGAGCCCCTCTTCTTTTGTCTGCAATGAGGGCAATATTCTGCCAATATTGCCTTTGCCTCATCTTGCTTCTTCTTTTCTTGAAGTGTGTCCAGCTGGGTGGCCATATTATTTATGATATCTTGCTTAAAATCAGACAGCGAGTTATCTCCATCCTTGAAACTCCATTGGTAGGGGTTTTGCCCATAAGGGAATGGTAACCTCTTCCTTTTTTCATGGCTACTCTGGAATAATTTTGGCACATCTTCTTAATATCCTCCCAAGGCACTTGGGTAATATCTCCTCCTCCCATCAAATCCAAGGCATACGTGCAATGCTCACTTATTCCTGTGAGGAAGAATAGTTTCTGAGACTCCTCATTGAGTGTATGATGGGGAGATTTTTGCAAACAAAATAGGAACCTTGAGATGTAATCCTCCAAACTTTCATCCTCTTTCTATTGCATTCTAAAAATATCATCTCCTCTCATATCTCCACCCCTATAGTAGTCTTTATACTTCTCAAGGAATTTCTCTTTCATCTCATCCCAAGTATTGCCAATATCACTACCTAGACCCATAAACCATCTCAATGCAACATCTTTCATGGTAGTAGGAAACAACTTAAGCCTATGAGCATCAGTGGTGTAGTCATAGCTTCTGCAGAAGATATCAAATTCAAACAAGAAGGTGTCTGGATCCTCTGTTGCAAGTCCATAGAACTTGGGAAGAACTGAAGCAGGGATGTTCTTGAGGTTATCCACTTCATTTTGATGAGCAATAGGAAATGGAAAGGTTGGTTGATTGGGTCTATTTTGGGCAGCCATAGTTGCTTGGCTAATTATCAAAGCAAATGGATTGTCAATCAAGTTTTGGACAACTTGCTCTTCAGAGGATGTTTCAGAACTATTCAAATTCAGGAATGCATCAGGAAAATGATTCTCTTCTTCTTGCTCTACTAGGTAGTTTGGATACTCAACTAAGCTGTCATCGGGAATAGGATCATTAGGAAGGAATCTCCCTAAAGCATCTCTTCTTCTACCTCTATGCGTGCAGTATACACTTAGTATCGGCCAACTCACACAAAGAATGTTGTGAACAAATTGTGGGTCGTTACTTTCGAAATGAGGGGTATACTAAGAGCATACTTCAAAAATACTTCTGCAAGAAATAATACTAAAAATGACTCCAAAGATCTTCCTAGTTTGACACCATCCCTGACAACAGCACGAAAAATGTTGGTCTCCTACAATGATTTAACAATTAAGCCCATAAAGTTGTGACTCAGAGATTGGACATCTAACCTGAATAGTTGTCTTAATCACTATGAAGGTGGATTTAACTTGTCAACCCAGGGACATGAACTTGAAATGGGTCAACATAGTATGTGCACTAGGAACCCCAAAGTAGCCACATTCATTCTACGGCTAAGAATGACATAATGCTGGAAGTAAATTGCTTGGAAAGAAATAACATAAATGCTAAACATCAACCAACAACTATACTAAGCTGAAGTGCATGACAGAAAATGAAAATCTGGGCAAACAAATAAGAAACTACTATGTCTGCTTTGGCTGTAAGAACAGACACAGAATGGAATTCTAGTGGTTGCAGGAACATACAGTGCCAAATTTTAACTAACTGCTTGATAGAAAATAACAACTAAACTAAAGGATGGAATGCTCACCAAGGGGGCCCCCTTGGATGAGTATCCCTTAAGACAAATGTAAACTCAAAGATGCAAACTTATAAATTCATTTTATTCATTGGAAAACATGAGTACAAATGAGCAACATAACTGTATTATTGAAAAACTTAATAATGTGAGTACAACCTTAGATTAATCAACCCCTTAGAAGGAGCATCTGAGTCTTATTTATAGAAAGAAAAACTACAAACCAACTACCTAGCAAGGCAGTCAACTCCAACAGATTAGGAGGATGCCACTTTAGGGAAAGCATAGAAAGTGGAGAGAATGTTATCCATGCATGGAATCTAGTCAAGCATGTTTGCTTTGATGCAGATCTAGCACAACAGTAACTCCTATATTCACTCAACAAGCAATTAAGACCGGTTACAAGGTGATTATCTTCCCTCCATTTGACATTTGAATGACCACCTTGTTGACTTTGATGGCGAGTGATCAACTAACATAATCTTCCTTGATTTTATAGGCTCCTAATTATATCTACATAACAATATTAGTATGCACAATAATTGCATATCTGTAACTATCTTAGAGTAACATTCATTAATCCACATGTAAAATTAACATAGATAGTTCATATAGCATGTCAGTGTCATTTAAAGATTATAGGAAATAACCTATGCCCAATATCTATGGTTCTGAGGAAATATCATAAAAAGATCAAGATCTAGGTACCCAAGTCCATGATAACTACAACAAATGGATAATAAATGCCAACAAAATTGAGTCATAAACTAGACTCATCAACTGCTATAAACTTCAAGGAGGTGTTCAAGCAAAGAAGGTATAGAGAAGACCACCACCTTAGAGTTTATAGAAGATAAAATAGATCAAAGCATGTGCCATCATATGTAGGTGGAATAGTCATAAGGATTGACAGGAACAAAATAATGACATTGTCACAACATACCTTAAGACTTTTAGCCTCGGTAGGTCTTCACAATGAATAACAGACAGAAATAGTAAGGGTGTCTTCTCACACTGTTCTCAGGAGAAAGAAAATAGTGAAGAACATGCTTAGAGCATATATATGTATGCAATGCATAAAGATACAAGTTGTAGACACCCAAAATTGACCTAATTATCATTAATATCAAATATCACATTATCTGCCATCTGCATTTGTCTAACACACTTGAGTAATTTCCTTATTTTATCAAAATCACCTATTTCTTCTATTAATTAAATAAATTTATATTTATTTAATTAATTCATTATCTATTTCCTCTAATCTATAATTAAATAATCTTTAATTATTTAATTATTTCTATTCTATCTATTTTAATTAAATAAATCTTATTTATTTAATTAAAATTCCCTTCATAATCCCACTTTCCAATTAATTAAATAAATTCTATTTATTTAATTAATTTCTCTTATTACTTATCTTCATCTTTCATCATAAGCTGACATATGTGCATCTTTTATTTAAAACATGTGTGGTACATCTTTTATTTAATATCTTTCACATGTAGTACTTTTTATGTACACGATCACATATGAGCCTTATCTTCCCTTGTCATTTACACATTCACCTATGATTATCAATTCATCTCAGCCATTCACATAGCCATCAAATCTCTACCGTTGATTGATTTTGGTTGAGTTCTAAATAAACACCCTCTCCTTTCATACTTCAGCTATCCATCATTTCATATAGCATCCAAATTATCATCTCAAGCAATCTATCCATCATTTCAATTAGCATCCAAATTATCATCTCAAGCAATCTATCCATCATTCTCATATAGTGTCTACATTATCATCTTGAGCATATTGAGCACTTTAGCATCCATTTAGAATATTATCATTATCATCCATCCATCATGGCAACTTTTATCTTCATAATTGTTCATTGTTGAGAAGAAATCCACATCATGAACAAGGAATCATACAATCTAGGTGATCTTGTTCTTGAATTACATATTTTTGATTTCACTTGGATTTGATTCTTTGATGGTGGTAAGATTAGGTTTTTCAATTACATGCTTGATCTTATTAACCTAATTTTTACCTATCACATTTTGGCACGCTCGGTGGGACTTACGTCCTTGATTATCTTTTCTATTTGAAGTTGTTTTCATGAAGTTCATTTTTTTGGAGCACTTACAACAATTCACAGTCACTTTTAAGAGAAAACCAGTCACCTTCAGAATTTCCACATCGCTTTGAAACTACAATCCGTCACTTTCAAAATTTTTTGGATCGCTTTTGAACCAACAGTGGTCGCTTCAAGTCAATTTCGCATCGCTTTTAATCAGAAACGGATCACTTCTAGCTATTTGGGTTGCTTCCTATAATTTGGGTTTTTTTTGTTAACATCTAACTTTTTGCAAGGGTTTTGCTAGATTTTCATTGATCAATTAAGGGGTTTCTCTTTGTTTTGCAAGATCCTAATCATGATTTCATCATTTTCCAAATCAATTTGATTAGGGTTTTCATTTTAATTGAGCTAACACCTTTGATTTTGCAAGTTCTCATCAATTTATCATTCTAGGGTTTCTAATTGATCAATGTGTGGTTGCAGGGTGTTTATCTGATCATATTTCATCCATTGGATTTGTCATTTTAGGGTTTGCAATCTTTATTAGCCATTTTTTCATATCCCTAACCCTAGTTTTACAAAAACAAGGATATTTTATGCATCTAACAGATTTAGGTTGCTTATGAGTAGTAACAGTTCACCTCTAGGTTTTTTGCATCGCTTCTGAGCAATAACAGTTCAATTATGGCATAATTTAGATCACTTTTGAGCAATAGTTGATCACCTCTAGTAACTGTGTGTTGGTTTTAGTTCTGTCATTCATAGTTGGATTTTCTTGGTTAGTAATTATCTATTTGTGCAACATCTTATCAATTGTCTAAGAAAAGGAGGTTGTGAAACTACTAACATATCTGTTGCAGCTTCGATCGGTCTAAGACATTTCATTTTTATCACTAATTTAGGAACATTTGGGCTTGGTGCTTGAAAAGAATCATTGTTTGCTCCGTGCTTGTTTTAACTTTCTTGATTGCTTGTTGTGCATGTGTGTAAGCCAAATTTAATAGCAAAAGTATCCTCTCCCCTTGCCTATCAAATGGATCTTGGGTGCATGAGAACTTGTTATTAACTTTAGAGGGCCTACCTTCCTAGTGTGAGAAGGGGTACAACCCAAGTGGTAACGGGCTAAAGCTAAGCTCTTCCAAGCCACTATTTAAGAAAAGTGTTTGTGTCGAAAGCCACAAACAACGGATGCCGCTATGTTACACTGATGAATGTTTCCCCCAAAACCCCTTAGAGCATAACCTCTTTGGGGTGGGAAGCCTCCATTAACAGAGCGAATCGCCACATGTGTAGCCACCCGAATGGATGCCCTTACTAGCAACCTTGTGTAGTAGCCAAAATCCCTCTATTTGTTGATGTAAAAGGTGGGACCTTTGAAGCCACCCTGATTGTTGTGGTTCTTAGTAGAGATAGTAGGGACAATCCTAAAGTTTGGTGGGGGGACGAGCCTTGGGAAACCTAGAACTTGGTATGTGTGAGAAGTGAGTGCCATGGAGGGGAGCCGGTGCTACCAAGATCCTGAAGCTATCCTCTTTGAATAGGCACGACAAGGGGACTCAACAAATATAGTCCTTTCCTAGCCTAGGTTGTACAAGCTTGTGATTGTTGTGAGTGCGAATGACTGAAATCACTATTTTCTTGTCAAAAACATCATCAAAACACATCCTCTATTAGACACAAATCGCCTCTAAACAATAACTTCTCACTTTCAAAAATCCAGATCACCTTTAAACAACAGCTACTCACTTTTTACAAAAACTAGATCACTTTTAAACAATAGTTGCTCACTTTTGGTAAACATTGCATCGCTTTTACACAACAGTAGCTCACTTTTGAACTATAACCAATCGCCTTTGGTTCATATTACAATCTGTCATCTGAAACAAACCCAAATCACTTTTGAGCTATTACCCGTTGCTTTTAGCATTTTTTGAGTCGCTTTTGAGCTATTACCTGTCGCTTGTGGGCAAACATTAGCAATCCATATCAACCCAGTTGAATCAGTTGCCTTTTAGACTTATTAGCTCTGTCACTAGCTTTCAGACATTCCTCTAATCATTTGTAGCCATCTAAACATTGTCTCCTATCTTGAGCATATCAAATCCATTAGACTTTTTGAGCTTTCAAGCCTTTAAGACCCCAAACAACAACCAAACATTAAAACAATCAACCCAGCAATAGCAAACATCATCCCTTTGGCTTTAATTAGCCCTAGCAACACCAGCAAATAGCATCAACAACTAGCTTTTCCCTTGAGTTTGTAATCTATTCTCTAGGGAGTTTATCCAACCAACAACAAACAAAGCAACCCAACAACCAACAACCCATTAGCAAACCAAACAACCAATAAACTAGCAAAACAAACCATCAACAAGCAAACAACAAACCATCACTTTTTGGGTCTCAACATTGACAAACTAGTTTAATCTTCAATATCAACCATCATGCCTCAAACTAGGAACCAATATAGAGCTAAAATGGAAGCAAAATTGTGAGCTAAGAGGGAGGCTAAAATGCAACAATCCCGATCAACTCCCTTCAAGGATGCAACTCAATTCACAACCTGTATGCCTTCTTACATGTTTTTACCTCAAGGATACACCGCTGGAGCATCATCTTCACAACAAGTGCAACCTCAACCATTTACATAGACCTATGAAGAGCAATCCCAAGATGACTTATCAGAATTTTGAGACACACACCTATGGGACAAAGTTGAGAAGCTTATTTTATCTGATCTGGATCTTTATTTCTTGCAATTAGCTCATATGGGAGCCAAGTTACCAAGTGACTTTGACATATCCGCCATTCAAAAACAAGATCCAAACACTCTCATTGTTGTCGCAAAGGGACCATCCACTATAGCCACACCATCTCATGACATATTCATGCAAACTCACCCACCTTCCAATCCATCTCCCTCATTTATTTTGCTACACCATCAAGCCCACCATGTAGGGAGTACACTCTAGAACCTTTGATAATTCCAACCGAGGTACTTCCTTACCTTTCACAAAATTTGAGCTTTCCACCTTTCCATGTTTCACAACATACCCCTGCTTCTACCATGACCGTATCCGTGCCTCAAGTATCACAAGTTGTCCATGTTTCACAAGTGTAAACTCTACAAGTTTCATAAGCTATCCCAATACCAAAAACTCTGTAAGTTTCACAAGCTATCCAAACACCACAAGCCACACAAGTCTCGTAGCCATTACAAGTTCCCACTCCTATCGCATCACATGTGGAAACCACACCCCAAACTAATGTTCCTATCACCTCTAATATGCTCTCCATGGTTTCCACAAATCCATCCAACACACCATATAACCGTAATGTTAGTCTCATTGACATGAGTGACCCACCTATTGTATCACAAGCCAATCCTAGCATTGCTGTCTCTTATGTCGATCAACTTACATCACTCACTTCACCACCATATAATCCTTCACAAAACGTCAATCTATCTTATGTAACCCAAGGATTACCTATTATCACCCAACATATGCCATATACCAATCCATCTCAAAATACTCATGTTGTCCAAAACATAAACCCAAATGTCCATCCTTCTTCATCCACCAATCCTTCTATTGCATACCATATTGCAAATCCAACCTCCAATCCACAACCATTGACGAATGTTAATCCATCCTCTAGTTCGCATGTGATGCAAAATCTTGGAGTTAATCCATGGCAATATACCCAACCACCACTTGTGCCTCAAGGATAGCAATCCTCAAACACATATGTGTCGCATACCAATCCTTCGGCATATAATGTGAGCACTCAACCCCAACAAATGGTCATACCCTCATACATTCCACCACAACAATATACACCATGTTACATTCCACCTCCAAACCATCAAGCCCTTTTGCAACAACAACAACTATCTCAAGTGGATGTTGAACAAATGATTAACAAGGCGATAAGACAAAACAAGAATACATTTTCCTTGGGAGATATATGCTCTTATCCATTTGACAAGTCACTTCACATGACACCTTTTCCGCCACATTTTGAAGTCCCACAATTTGACAAGTACAAAGGGAAAGGTAATCCAGATGACCATCTTAGAGCATTCTATGTTGCATGTTTTGATGTTGCTCAGGATGATACATATCTCTTGAGGCTATTCCCCTGAAGCTTAGCAGGACAAGCTCTTGAATGGTTCTCTCACTTCCCTCCAGGAATCAAGACTTTTGCAGAATTAGCAAAAAAAATTTGATCCCATTTCGCTTTCAACATTGAACATGAGGTGAATATGAATGACCTTGTCAATAACAAACAACACAATGGTGAAGCTTTCTCCTCATTTACCCAAAGATGGCGTAACATGGCTAGAAAACTATCATGGCAAATTCCTGAGAAATAACAACTTGACATCTTTGTCCAAAATCTTCATCCTGAGCTCTCATTTCAATTGCAATTGCAAAGTGCTAGCACCTTTGATGAACTTATCTCTAAAGGAACCACCATTGAATGAGCTTTAATAGCTAAGGGCACTATCAAGATTTTTAGAGACAACAAGGACAATCCTCAATCTTCTAATGACAAATCTTGCTTTTGGAACAAAAACAAAAATGTTGTTAATGATGGCATTGTGGATGCAAAGAACATACAAACAGTGAAAGCTCCCATTAACATTCAAGCTGCATCTATAGCTAATCAACCTTTTTAACGAAATCAACCAAGAACAAATCTGACACCTAGAAGACAATTTACTCCTTTAGTGGAACCCATGGAGGTAATCTTTCAAAAACTTGTCCAAGCGGGAGATATCACATTACCTGAAGCTCCACCCAACGTAGAACCTATCTTCAAAGCTCCTTGGTACAAAGAGAATGAATATTGTGAATACCATAGAGTCAAAGGACATAAAACAAATGGTTGCATGTGCTTAAAACATGTCATTCAAGATTGCATTGATTAAGGTCTAATTAAAATCACCCCACCAACATCACAACCAGCACATCAACCAACTTTGAACCATGATCTAGATGCTTTCTAAAATCCACTTCCATCTCATGACAAGACAAGTAAGCCTCATACTGGGAATGCTATCCATTACAACTATGAGTCATCCACAATTGGCCACATTGACCAAGCTCGCATTTCTACCATCACTATTCAAGGCAAAGCACCCGATTGCATAGTAACTACTAGAAGAGGCTGTGTTACCATTCAAGGAGCACCTATCAACCCTTCTCGATCACCTTCTAGTTATAATATCCTTGATCACCTTGGCAAAACTCCCGCACACATCTCCATCCTAGAGTTGCTACGCATATCCCCTACCCATAAAGCTATCCTTGAAAAAGCATTGCAAGAGTCTTCGGTGCCTAATGATATAAATACCACACAATTTCAATCTATGATAGCTAGCATTGTAGCCCCTTGCCATCTCACCTTCTTTGCTAAAGATCTTTGACCATCCATTAACCCATCACATAACAAAACCCTCCACATAGAAGTATTTGTAAACCAACACTGTATCAAATGAATCCTAGTGGATGGTGGAGCTGATCTCAATATATGCTCTCTAAAACTAATAAAACAATTGGGATATTCTGAGAAAGACATTGATACTTCCAAGGTCATTACTATCAAAGTGTATGATGATGCTGAGAGAGATACTGAAGGAGTCATCCATTTGCCTATCCAAGTTGGTCCTGTCACTACTGACATCTGCTGTCAAGTTCTTGATATTGAGATTCCCTCTAACATCATCCTTGGCCATCCATGGATCCATGCCCTTAAATCCATTCCTTCCACATACCATCAATATCTCAAGTTTCCATATAACGGTGTTGAAGTTACTCTCCATGTCGATCCCAGTCCATTTGAGTTTTGTCGTACCTTTCAATCCAAATATCAAAATCCTAACTGTATCCCCCTCAACACTGAAGCTTATCCATCTTCATCCTATGTTGACCCATCCACCTTACTTGAGCCATCATATAGCAAAGCCACTCCAAATCTTCATATCAAGTACACTGAACAAGGTCCCAGTGAGTACACACTGTAAGAATCTTCATCCACATCCATTTCTGATACAGAAGCTGGACCTTCTTTAGTCAGAGAGACTTCTAATTCAGATACCATCGATGAATCCTCCCTTCATATCACCAACCTTTTTTCAGGAAACCTTTATTTTCATGATTTCTGCCACCCCTTCTTGTCACATATATATCATTTGGCACCTTAGCATACTATCCACATAAACACATCCATTGCAGCATCTCCCTAACAAACTTCATCCCACACTAGGGTCACTTGTTGAGCCTTATTTGGAAGTGGATATCCATAGCTCTAGCTCATATCATCCAAACCAAAACCAAAACACAGCAATCATCCAAACCAAAAACATCAAAACATAGCAAAAATCCAAAAAAAATTAAAACATCACAAAAAAACCAAGCAATAAAGTTGATTCTTTGTCATCAACCATCAACATAATAAACAAGAACTACATCTCACCTCTATTGTTCAAAGCCTTGATCCCGTGGATACAGGGTATGTAGGCAATTTGAGATGTGATTGAAGCACTCTGATTCAAGCATAGATGATAGTCCCCCTTTCATCATCCATCTTTCATCTTTCTTCTAATCATCCTCCAATCTTTCATCTCCTTTTCTTCTATATTTCATCACATATGGGTAAAAGCACAATAGTGTTTAACACTATTGGCTAACTAAATAATTACGTGCGGATCATTTACCCATGATTTAATTATGCCCATTTTTGTTACGCTCAAAACCACATTGCTCCTATGTGGCACCTACATGGTTGTACGTTTCCTTGCAAAACCGTATTGGGTGGTAAGTTTACGCCCGGTTATAATTCAAGCATAACCAAATAAAATAAAAAATTAAAAAAAAAATGTAAAATTGTCATTTTTTCCCAGATTGATATAGTTTTGGAGTGTTCCGCCTGGATCCCACGATGGGACTGCACTGCCACCTCCAGCCAACACTGTACTGCATTGCACTGCCACCTCTAGGTACTGTACTATTCCTCAACACCCACGTGCACCATTGGGATAAATAAACAATACCCACCTTCTATTAATTTGAATAAACCCTAATCATGAATGCTGGGAATGTATTTAATAAATCTCATAGTTTATATCAACTCTGTAACATCCAAACAACTACCATAGGTTTCACTGGCATCTTAATGATAAAGTTTATGGTGTCCTCAAGATAGACAACACGGGCAAGAAGGTCAACCATGCACATATACTGATCAGTTGTAGGTGTAATGCAATAAGGGTTACTCATATGATTGAAGCATGCATGCAGTGCTCATTCACTAAACCTGCAGTTCCTTGTCTATTCTTCCACATTTTCCATACAGATAGCCAATGCGGGTAAGAAGGTCAACCATGCACACATACTGATCAATTGTAGGTGTAATGCAATAAGGGTTACTCATATGATTGAAGCATGTGCAGCGCTTATCCACTAAACCTGCACAGTTCGTTGTCTATGCTTCCACATTTTTCATGCATGTCGACTAGAGTATTTCCAACTATAATATCTGACAAAAATCCCAAATTCATCAATCAAACCCTAGGACAATCATATAAGAGGAAATGTAATATGTGTGTCAAAATATAATTTCTAGGCTTGTTGTAGGAGTCCTCTATAATTGATAGTCTGCAAACTTGAAATGTCTATCATCAAATACCTTTCAATAATAAATAGTATTCCTCTACATGACAATTTCCTTGGAGTAGTGTAGCATTCAATTTTTTGGTCTATTGTATTTCCA
The DNA here is from genome assembly GCA_027924645.1 of Cunninghamia lanceolata. Taxonomy (NCBI): domain Eukaryota; kingdom Viridiplantae; phylum Streptophyta; class Pinopsida; order Cupressales; family Cupressaceae; genus Cunninghamia; species Cunninghamia lanceolata. The sequence continues at coordinate 1,108,029 of BSBN01000206.1, read as the reverse complement.
TAGTGTGCAATTTTGTATCTTAAACAAGGTTGGAGCTTCCCCCAGCCCACTTACTGCAATGTGTTTTTCTTGTCCCAAAAGAGTAAGACATCAGTAGGGACTTTGATTTTGCAAGACTTTATCATCATTAAAACACAGTTAGGACATCAGTAGCCTATTTGTGAAAGTGATTTTGTTTTTTTGAATGACTGTAATTGTTTTTTGAATGACTGGAAATAATCTAAAGCTGCATTGTTTAATTTTAGAGAAAAAATGTTGTGAAATGAAACAAGCAAATTTTTCTCTATACTGTTATCTTTTTTTGTTGGTCATTACTAGTACTCGATAGTTAAGATTTCATTTCAAAAGTTTATCTACTAATATATATAATATTTCCAAAGTCTATTATATTGAACAGTGAATTAGAAAGATTTCTGAAAAATAGAAACTACAAACTTGTATACAATTTTCTACAAAAGTTTTCTAATTCATAACATAATTTGTTTTACCCCACCTAGTCACAGGTGTGAATGTGTCACTGCTAGAAGTTTCCAATGTTTTAGAAATTAGGAGAAAACTAGATCACACAGAAACCTATATATATCTATGCCCACGACTTAAACAATATTCAATGAAACCACAATTTCTTATTCAAAACTCACAATTGTTATTAAGTATTAAAATGCAATTCATTTAAGCATACAAGCTAGAATTATTTCTAAGATTTATTCTTTCTTTGATAGTTAACAAAATGCCACTCAATTCATTGTTTTGCATGGCTGTGAGGTATTTTGATATTTCAGTTATAGGAGCTACATTATCAAAATTTGAAAGTAAACTTTATAAGATTTTTTATAGCATACCAATTAACCATATTTTCACCTAAAATCTTTGTTATGTCACTTTAATATTTTCAAAGTTATTTCACAATGTTTGCAATTATGCCCAATATCATTACTAAGTATATTCCATGCTTGTTTAGAATTTAAATCTTTGAGTTAGTCTTTGAAATTCTATAGGTCTTCCCCCTTTCATGAGTGTTGCTTCTATGCCCAATCTAGAAGCATCACATTCCACAATGATGGTTTTAGAAAAATAGGAGGTAGCTAGAAATGGAGTTGTGCAAATGGTTTCCTTGATCTTCTCAAATGCCCTAGTGGCTACCTCATTCTACTAGAAAGAGACTTTCAATAAAGCTATGAGTGGTGCTTTTATGTTGTCATAATTTTTTACAAATTGAAGATAGTAACTAGTAAGCCCTAAGACAGCCTGTTGGTTCTAGAAATTTTCCATTCTATTGTCACCTTGATCTTGTTTGGGTTCACCTTGACTCCCTCATGTGAAAAATATGTCCTAGGTACTCCTCCTCTTTGACTAAAAAAATGCACTTGGATGGCATAGTAGAAAATTGATGTTATTCGAGAATATTCAAAACTTGATTCACATGTTGCAAGTGGTCCTCCCAAGTTTTTCTATATATTCAGATGTCATCAACAAATACCAAAACAAATTTCTATAATGATGGCCTAAAGATAGAGTTCATTAAACTTTGAAATGTAGATGGTGTAGTTGTGAGGCTAAAATCTATCACCAAAAATTTATAGTGGCCCCCATGGATTTAGAAAGCTATCTTGTGTATATCCCCTTTTCTAATTATGATTTGATGATAACAAAAAAAATAGATCAAGTTTGATAAAATAAATAATACCATTTAGCTCATCCAAAAATCATCAATTGTTCGAATTGAAAACTTACCTTTTATGGTGTACTTATTGAGCTCTTTGTAATCAAGACACATTTTCTAGGTGTCAACTTTCTTGCACACCATTACTACAGGAGAAGAGTAAGCACTCTAGCTATGCTTGATAATAGTTTCCTCTAGCATGTTTTATACCTTCTCATTCTCGCCTTTCTATACATATGGGTACCTGAAGGGCTTGATGTTAGGTGGTTGGCTCCTTGGCACTAGTTGAGTGGAATGATCATAAACTCTTTTGGGAGACAATCCTTTTGGCATATCTCCAAAAACTATTGAGTGCCTATCAATTACTTGCAAATCTAGTGGTGTAGGGACCATTAATTGTTGTGCTTCTAGTGAAAACAATTGGGCTACCCTTTTGTTAAACATCTTTTGCTTTTGGTGGGAGCTTATGGTGGAGATTTTGTCCGCAACACTCTTAGTTTGATTGTCTTACTCTTTGAGTAAAAATGTGTGAATAGCCCTTGGAAGTTAATTTCAATTGTTCCTAATGTAAGCTAATGGACTCCTAAAATAATGTCTATTGCACCCATGGAGATATTGAACATAGAGAAATCTAGTCAACATTCTCCCATGGAAAGTTTAATGATAGGGCATTTCCCTAAACAATTGATTGCACTCCTATCTATAATTATGCCAGAAATTTTGGGGCCAAATAGATAAAATAATTTCTAGATGAGAAGCTAACTTCTTGTTAATGAAGTTGAGTGCTTCTTGTGTCTATCCACTCAACATAATTACCACTAATCCTAAGAAAGATTGTTTGGATAAGTGCACCTTGAATTAAAAATAAAGCTTCATTGTCTTTTTTTACAACCTCTTTGTATACTTGTTTTTTGTTGATCATTTAATGCATCTATATTTGTTGGTTATGTATACCCTACTTGCAGAATATCCCCCTAGATTTTGTGTTTTTAATCTCTATGACCTCTTTTGTTACAAATTTGAGTGTCTTTGATTAGATCAATTCTCATAAAATCTTACTACTTCCCAAATCAACTTTCTCACAAAAAATTGCCCACTTCTCTTCTCTTTGTTAGCAAAGAGACTAGATGCTAACTCTTGCCTAGTTACGACTCTATTTGTTCCCATGAACAATCCACTCTTTGCTTGTAGAGGAATATGTCTTTCATATAATGTCTACAATTTGATCATTCTAATCTTCAACCTCACAGTATCTCCTAATGCTTTAAGAGACCACATAAAGGTTTAGAGTAACAATAAACAATAAATGATGATTTACAAATTTCACCTCCGTGTAACACATTGTAAAATATTTTCCAACCCTTTGTACAATGTATGCATATTCTATTTATAGAAAAGTGATAACGCTCATCTCACAGATGATTGACACTTGTCAATTCTCACTACAATCTAAAATTAGTTAGGTGGTTAGCACCATTACAAGTGCCACCTAGGTCCAAACTCATTGATGACCAGGGGCTACATATTAGAAAGAGAAGCAACTGCTAACTTTATTTTGTTCTTGCAAATGAAAGAAAGTAATTTCCATGAAGACACTACTCTTTTATCCTCCCAACATGAATGATTTAATTAAGTGCATTGAATTTGTTTCAAGGGCCTCTATCAAAATGATAGAGTGGAATGTAGAATTTGACACCTCTTTCCCATATATTGTAGCTCAAAGCCTTCTAAAACTTGTCTCTAGGCCCAAATCTACTACCAATACATGATATGATATAGATTTTTTTGATATCATGGGATGATAGTTCAAGGCTTCTTGGATCTAGACCTTGAACATGACCATTCACCTCCAAATATGAAGTTAGAGGGAGGAAGCATGGTCATGCCCAATAAGCACACACCCAATATACCACCAAATAAAAGAAGACTACATACACAAATTGTGAAAACTCTTAGGAAACTTGAAATAACAAAGTATAAAACATAATAATTCCAAGACCCTTCCATTTCTTCTTGTTAGTATTTATTTCAATAAAATTTGCATTTTTATTCAAGATTTGTTCAATCTAAATACATTATTAGTTTGAAAATCTAAACTTGGCTAGATGTATTTGAAATAGATGTATTAGATTGAATGTATATTTAATTTTTAAATTTTAAATGTTTATATAGTTTTGTAAAGTTAATTTAAATGTGTAGATTGTTCATGTGTATTTAATTCTTAGATTTTAAATGTTTTTAGTTTTGTTAATTTAAATGTAAAAATTGAATGCACATATAAATTCATTAAATTATAAATTAAATGTATGTTAAATTTTTTAAAATGCAGAAATTTGCACATACATGGCATCTCATCATAGTGATGGCCATGATAGTAAGCATAATAGTGGTGATGCACATAATGTAAGTAGGAGTAAGTTATATGCTACCACTCTTGATAGACTCAATAATACTTTGACACATTTAGATTAGACGATCCATAATACACCTAACCTATCTAATAGAGACAGGTTGGTGGGGACTAGAGTAGAGTTTGCACGTATGATTGACATAGTCAAATCATACAATCCCTACGATGATTTGAGTATTGAGGATTTTTATGTGTCACTTTCTAGCACTGTTAATATGACAATGAAATGGCTAGAAGTTAATAGGTCTGTTTCATTGAATATGGTGCATAGTATGTTTCCACATTATCATGGACATGATAGAGTTCGGGGCTATTTTGTCACCAGTTGTATAGATGTTGTTGCTGCACCACTTATATATCCGAAGTGGTTAGCAGCACATCATAGATGGCCACACAATGATGAGTTGCCTTCGTATTTTTGCAAACAACTATTTGCTTTTGCTCATTTATGACTTGACGTTGATTTCACATCTATACCATAACATGTGAGACAGGGTCATGGGAGGTTTTCAGAGAAATTCTGATGTCCTTATTGGGTTCCACCTAAAAATAAGAGGGCATTAGTGGGTCCAAACCTTTTGGTACTTCCAAAAAAGTTGAATCTAGGACAGTTAGCTGAGGTGGCAGTTACATCATCGAGACATCATATTTTTGAGAGTTTAGGTTCTATTGCCAGTGACATTGACCATTTGGCATTAGATCGTGTTGGTAGATATATGTTGCATCCACACACCAACATAGGATTAGTTGATTCAACTTCTGCCAGTTATGATCCTTACATACATGCTGACATAGTTTCACCATGTGATGTGGTGCAGACTTCTAGAGAGAGTGCTTTATGCATATTGAGTACATGTCTGGTGTAGGATCTACTTTTTGTATATCAGTTTGTCAGTTCTAAGTACGACATCCCTCTTGAGACTGTGTCCACATTTGTCAGTTAGCACAGTGATCAGGAAGCTACACATATGACTGACACAGTGCCATCATAGTAGACTCCATCACAACCTGATGCTGGTATTGTGCCACCTTACGCACCATGATCATTCCATGGTCTTTTATTTGAGGAAAACATTGCAATGACCCTCAATTCATCCGAGCTTAGTGGGATTGGGAGGGTCATCCATGGAGCTACACAGGTTGCTGATGATGAGGTACATACATTTTAAATATTTTTAAATTTTATAAAATTTAGTCTTGTGCATTATACATGTGTTGACTCTTATTTAATCAATCTTACATTAGGGACCGATGAGAGAGGTGCTAGGACATGACACTATGCAGTAGATAGCAGATGCGAATGAGGTTGGATGTGAGGTATTTAGTATTTAATTGTACATTTAAAATTTTTAGAATAAGTGTACTTGAGATTCCATATTTTTTAATATATATTTAAATTTAATTTAATAGAGATAATTTGTATGTTAAGGGATCTACACATCACTCAGATGTTCATAGATGGATGGGATTAGATACACATGGTTCAGAACAAGGCTTGGGATGAGGATCAGTATAGGGCTCAGGATGAGGATCAATACAGGGCTCGGGACAAGGATCAATATAGGGCTCGGGATGAGGATCAGTATAGGGCTCATCTCATCATTCTAGTCCTGGGTTAAGTGAGGCCCGTTCTGCCCATAGGAGGTGGGAGTCATGATGTTGTACACAGTTAGATGTATTCATGTGTTATTTGTTATGTTTGCCCAAACTCTCATGTGATGTTGCAGTTAGACTTGATTTTATATTGAGTTTACATGTTATATTGTAGTTAGACTTGATGTTATATTGAAGTTAGACTTGATGTTATGTTGTTGCATTTACATGTTATAGTTAGACTTTATGTTATTTAGAATTTATATATATGATATGCATATATGCACACTTAGATGTTTAGTTGAATATAGATTTGTATGGATGTTTTCCTTTGAATATATGGGTCTTAATTTAGATAAAATCAAGTTTTAACTTAAATAGTTTAAATTTGTATATATGTTAAATACTTGTAGATGCATATAAATTTACTTGTAGATGTGATGAACTATTAATGATCGAGAAATGATGTCAATAGCCTAGTCATTGATAGGAATAGTTTTTTATAAAATATTTGGGAATGTGAATTTAATTTTATTTATATCTTTTGAATCTTGTGAATTAAAATATATAGTTTTTTATAATATATAGTCAAGATTATTGGATGTGTCTACTATATTGAATTTGATAGTTTTGTCACATGTTTTTATATGGCTAATAAAATTTAAGAAAACTTTGAATGAATTTGTAAAAACAATCCTATATGATGATCTAGACTTAATTATATGTCTAACCCATTTTTTTTCTAAAACCACATCTCCATTAAAAAAAAATTAATATTTTTACTCTTGAAGCAATATGCAATTGAATATCTTAGTTCATGCATGACAAATCAAGAAAGCAAATTAACATAACCATTTGTATCTAATTATCTAGTATTGGCTCTCATAAGATACAAAAAATTAGATTTATCAAGCTATGTAAGTTGTCAACACAAGTAAAAATAAGCATAAAGTTAAATGAGTTTTGATTTCTAATTTTCTAGTGTGTTGTGGTGGGAAAAGTGGTCACAATAAGACCAATGCCTTAATTTGATATGGGTGATAGGGTCAAACCTTTAACCAATTACTCATGTAGAGTAAACTTTTTGCCTTCCTAGCATAATGTGACTCAAGTAATAATTGAGAAACCAAGATTGCATCTAACTTGGCATAAGCCCTTCTATATATTTGTTAATTTATGCTTTCAAGATATATTGTAAGAAATAATATATTAGGAATACTTTAATAATCCATGGGCTAACTTACAAGTGCCATATATTGCAATAATAGCACACTCAAAGAAACCTTAGAGAAATATTATAGTTTATGTTAAAGCCAACCAACTACAAACAATACACATATATGCAAATGAGATATCAAAGATAGTTCAAATATTTCCTAGAACGTATATCTAGCATAAGGAGACTATTTAAATATCAAGTCACAATTTGATTGGATTCACAAATAACTACACCAACCTATTTATACAAGAAATAAATTTGGAAGTGGCCAAAAGATACACAAATTTGTCCTTTAAATTCTTACAATGTAAGCTATTATAATGGAGGCATCAAAACCCTAATTGATATGTGAACATTTCATAGACTACAAATTATATCAAAGATTGTTTATAGAGCCTATTTCCTCTACCTCATTTTACTCTCTTAAAATTCTCAATAAATAATACATAAAAATGATAATTAATAAAAGATATTTAAAATAAGATAGAATATATTTTATTAACCAAAAAATACCCTACCATGTCATATAAATTCAACCTAATATTCCATACTTTACATTAATCATTAATCATTAAACTTATTTTGTAAAGTGGAAGTTAAATAAATATACTTATATTGTGGTAGTTGTGGAGTCCTACTATAAACGTTATTGGATTAATAGAAATTTAATTGAAGGGTAAGAAGACGCACCCTTAAATGCAATAAAGAAAGCAATAATCAAAGTAATCTATATAGAAGAGATAAGTCCATACATATACCTAAATCTAATATAGACTACTTAAATGTAATAAAGCAAGCAATAGTTGAATTAATCTAGATAAAAGAGCTAAGTCTAGGCATGTACCTAATTATAATAAATTAGAAACTAAAATAGAGATAACTAAATTAATAATGCACCTAGAATTTGGATAGGAGACTAATTTTGACTATGACATTGTAACACATATACCTATAATCTAAGACCAAATCAAGAAACAAAAGGCAATACTGAATGGAGACTTTATGGTGTTGAAAATTACTATTCATCAATCTTAACATAAAAACATATGAAGAAGACTAGTATTGGCTCTCATAAGATACACAGATTTAGATTTATCAGGCTATGTATGTTGTCAACACAAGTAAAAATAAGCATAAAGTTAAATGAGTTTTGATTTCTAATTTTTTGGTGTGTTGTGGGAAAAATGGTCACGATAAGACCAATGCCTTAATTTGATATGGATGATAGGGTCAAACCTTTAACTGAGTACTCATGTAGAGTAAACTTTTTGCCTTCCTAACATAATGTGACTCAAGTAATAATGTTGGGGATTGGCTGCAAGTGATAGCTTCCAATAAGGATCACAATGTATATGAGCTACACTATTTCAACATTGCTAAGAATGAGGCAGAAGATGAAGATTAGATTTAAGTTTTGTTAGTATTTAGGTATGAGTGATACTAATTTTTTAAACTATAAAGAGTTAGCTGCTGCAATTCTCTTATAAATGCCATGTAAATAGAAAATCATGGTTGCTACTCTAAATGAAAGAAAAGAAATTACAACATGCCTAGATACATTCCATTACTTGGATAATGTCAGGATTGCTGCAAGTGATAGCTTCTAATAAGGATCACAATGTATATGAGCTACACTATTTCAACATTGCTGAGAATGAGGCAGAAGATGAAGATTAGATTTAAGTTTAGTTAGTATTTAGGTATGAGTGATACTGATTTTTAAAAGGAATTGGACAAAAATAAATGATTGGAAGCCTTTGAATTTTTTTTTTAAATCATGTCATATGTCCAATCAATATAGATATCTAGATAGATCTATAAAAAGTTTGAGTACATACATATATCCAGTCATATGTATGTACATATATAAAAAAAACTAATTTAAATCTCTTGGTACATATAATCTGGATCCTCTCTATCTTTAATTATCTCTAAAATCTTTTTATGATCTTCAATAGGCAACCTCCACTTTTGTTTGGCACGTCCTCTTTTAGGTAAAGTTTCTAAATTTATTTTTGTTACTATAACTAAGTGACTATAATGTAGAACCTTTTGTTCTGGCATATAATCAACAAATACAATACCATGTCTATCTATATTTATTTGTTGATAATATGTGCCTTCAATAATGATTGATCCAATGGGATACTCTTGTCCATCACCATCTGTCATCGATTCCACTAATTTGCTTTTTGGTTGCATACATCTTAGTAGATAGTAATCTACACCTTCTACATTGTTAGGATCTGCAACAATAGCGAAAATATCTCCTATACACACACCATGTAGAGTTTAGGAAAGTTGTAAATATATATTTTTAATATATATAAATTTAAATAAATATAAACTTACTTGTACATAGAATATATAAATCAATTTTAAGTTAATCAATTAAATACATACCTGCCTACCTATGAAAATGAGACCTACAATGGATACAAAGTACACCTAAAATGCACCCAATCTCAAGTCCAAGTGACCTCAAGATTGGACTAAACTACTAACAAGCTAAACTATCTAATTGCACCCTAAAATAAGCCTATTAGTAGTGATATGTCCTAAATGGATAATAGACTAATCTAAGCTAGTTGAATTGCACTAATAGCTATGGATGTGAGCACTCAAATTAGTAGAATAACTTTGCATAAAAATGACGTGTTCCAAACGGGAGGTGGAGGCCTCAATTTATAGATTTTTGGAGGTGGGATTGGAAGGCTAGGATCAATTTGGAAGATCAATGGTGGAGATTGCTTGAGGATCCTCAAGCAAGGAGAATTGGACAAATGGCATGTTTGGATTGGATGAGAAAGTTGTCCCAAGATTCAAGGGATGATCAATGGATGAGAATGCAAGTTTGAATGGATGGATGGCCAAGATTGAGTAGGTGTATGACATGTAAGGACTCATTTATGAAAAGGTAAGGGTTGGACTTTGTGAGGAATTTTAAATTCCATGGAGAGGACAAGTGGAATTTAAAATTAGAAGAATAGTGTTCAAATAGTGCCACATAGAATTTTAAATTGAGATGAATAGTGACACATGGAGTGGGGTGGAAGACAGGACAAATGTCCTCAATTTAGAAGATTTGCCCATGCTTCCAAAGTACCACTTGTCATGTACATGTGTGTACATTGGATGACAAGTGGACTTCTAGAAACATGGGGGTTTGTAATGAGAAATTAATTAAAATTAATTCATGTGCACATGGATTAGAAGAAAATAATTATGATTACAAAAAGTAATCAAAAGTGCAAAAAATAGGGAATTAAATAAATATGATAATTTATTTAATTTTTTGGAATGAATTATAGTAAAAAATATTTAATTTTTAAACTATAGTAGATGAATTTGATTTTTATGATAGGGTAAAGGTGTAGAATAAATTAATTAAATAATTAAAAATTATTTAATTAATAATCAGATCGGATGAAGTGATGCGGGTGGATTAGGGTTGAATGCATGAGTGGATGAAGTTTGGATGTGACCATTTTCAGATGTCTACATTTTGCCCCTCTTTGAGATGATGTTCAAGATGAAAAGATTTGTGTCAAGTAACATCATTTCAAAGAAGCTAAGAAAATGGATAGAGGAAAAGGATATTAAGATGATGATGAAAGAATAGGGTGATGATGCCCCCTCGAGAGGATAGGCGGGTTGGACAAACACGTGTATGCTCTCGAAAGGAAACGTATCGGTCAAAGGTGAAAGAGGTTGGAATGGATATGGAATGATGAAGCTATGAGTAGGCTGTGAGTATGATACGATGTAGAATGACAATAATAATGATTAGGATGTCGATTAGAATGAAGGTGTCAAGAATGAATGTGTTGGTGGGAATGTGTAGAATGGCTAGAATGAGGGATGACTATGAGGATCTACTCCCTTTCGCTTCATTTTGCAACCATGTCTTTACCATACAAGACTTGTGAATTGTGGGATGCTATAGAGATGTCAATGCAAGGTGATGAGGCCCAGACAATGATAGAGGTGAATGATAATAGTCTTCGAAAAGTCTAACTCCAAGAGGGTGCTCTCAGCTACTAATGACCTTGTCAAAGCACAAATTGGATTTGTCAAGACCTCGAGGTGTAGGAGAAATGATTGGTTAAAGTGAACCCATGAGTTTCAAGATTCACTTGGAAGGATGGACTTAAACTAGCCTTGAGGTATTAAGCCCAAGTTGTGATTGAGTTGAAAAAGATATCAAGGTCTCTTGGTCCACAGATTTGTACTGGTGATACAATCAAGCTTCGACGGTTTCTCCCTATGTTTCAACCTTAGGAAGACTATGTTTGGGAGCCCCTATTGATGTCAAAGGCCGAATGAAATTGAATATGTAGTGAAATGAAGTTGAATATGTAGTGGAATGAGGTTGAGTATGCTTTGACATAGCTACAATCGGATTTGATAGGGAGAGTAGATACTCTAAGGTTTCCCTACGGTTGTGGTTGTGGTGTATTGTGATTGGGATGAAATTGATTGGATTGGAATGAATGGTTGGAATATGATTAGGATGTGATCGATATGATTAGGAATGAATAGGATGATGTGTAGTGAGGAGATGAAAATGAGTTGGATGGATTTCGATGATGACTAGGATGATTGGGAGAATGATTAGGAAGAAGGTGATTGGATTATGAATGAGGATGATTATGTGTAGTGATTAGGATGATTAAGATGATAATTGGATGATCTAGTTAGGAGATGCGATTAGGGTAATGTGATTATGATAATGTGGAATGGTAGGATGAAATTGATTGGATTTGAATGGGGTTGATGTTGAATGATTGAATTTGGTTGGATGAATTGAATGATGTGACTTGATTTTATGGATGATTTGATATGATGTTTTGGAAGAATTGAGTGTAATGGATGAATTGGGTAGATTTTATTGCTTAGATTTTGTTGGATATTTGATTTTTTTGTATTTTTGATGTTTTTTGGGGATTTTTTGAAAAAAAATTATGTTTTTTATTTTTTGAAATTTTTTTATGTTTTTTATTTTTTTTTTGAAAATTTTTTATGTTTTTGATTTTTTGTTGAAATTTTTTTATGTTTTTGATTTTTTGTATTTTTTTTTTTAAAATTTGTAGGTTTGATTTTTTATGATTTTTGATTGTTTGAAATTTTGTATTAGATTTTTTGTATTTATTGATTTATTTGTTTTTGATTGTTTTTTTTTTGTTTTTTTTGTTTTTGTATTTTTTTAAAAAAAAATTGTAGGTTTGATTTTTTAGGATTTTTGATTGTTTGAAATTTTGTATTAGATTTTTTGTATTTATTGATTTATTTGTTTTTGATTGTTTTTTTTTTGTATTTTAAAAAAAAAAATTGTAGGTTTCATTTGTTATGATTTTTTATTGTTTGGAATTTTTATTTTTTAAAATTTTTGATTGTTTGAAATTTTTTATTTTGTGATTTTTTTTTATGTTTTTAATTTTTTTTTGAAATTTTTTTATGTTTTTGATTTTTTGTATTTTTTTTTTTAAATTGTATTTTTTGACATGGGGTATTCAACAAACTAACTATGGAACCATTTCAAGTGAATGATATTCATGGGCTCCTCTAGTTCTTCTCCTTCAAGGGTGGAGAGGCGATATGCCCCAGAGCCATACTTTACAGTGATAATATAAGGGCCTAGCCAATTAGGCTCAAATTTTCCTTTCTTTTCTCACTCAGATAGATTCCTTTGATTTTCTTTTAGGACCAAATCTCCTACTGCAAATTCCCTAGCACAGATCTTCTTGTTGTAGGATTTATGAAGCTAATTTTAGTACACTTGGAGGTGATTAAGGGCATTGAGGCGTTGTTCATCCAACAACTCAAGCTCTTGGAGGCGTGCAAAATGGTATTCTTCATCAATGATGACATTATGCAAGGAGATGCAAAAGGAAGACAATTCAATCTCGATTGGCAGGATGGCTTCTACTCCAAAGACTAGGGAATATGGTGTAGCACTTATGGGTGTGCAGATACTAGTGTGATAGGCTCAGAGGGCAGGATGGATATGGAGGTACCAATCACTGCCAGTTTCATTGACAACTTTCTTGAGGATTTTGAGTAGGGTTTTATTAGTTGCCTCAGCCTGCCCATTACCTTGTGGGTAATATGGGGTAGACCAATGATGTTGAATGTGGAATTGTTCACAAAGATCCTGAACACCATGGTTTTTGAAATACTTACCATTGTCGGTAACAATGGCCGATGGGATACCGTAACGACAGATGATATGGTAAAGGATGACTTGGTGATTTGGTTGCCAGTGGTGAAAGTGAGGGGGATAGCTTTGACCCACTTAGTGAAGTATTATGTGGTGGTGGTAATGAATTTGTGTTCGTCAGAGGAGGATGGGTGGATTTTGCCAACGAGATCTAGGCCCCATTAAGAAAAAGGCCATGGTATAGTAATAGGTTGTAACGCCTGATAGGGAGCGTGAATGAGATCTCCATGCTGCTGACAAGGCTTACACTTCTTCACGTACTCACATGCATCATGTTCCATAGTAGGCCAATAATATCTAATATGCAAGAGCTTCTTGGCTAGGACAATTCCACTTGTGTACACTTTGCAGATACGTGCGTGGACTTTGTGTAAGGCAAGGGAAGCTTCTTCCATGTTTAAGCATCGAAGAAGAGTGCCATCATAGCTTTGGTGATAGAGGGTGTCAGCAAGAATAGTGTAGTGGGCGACTTGATGAATGAGGGATCGTCGTTGTTTACGGGTGGATTCAGGAGGGAAAGTGTGATATTGGAGGTAGGTGTAAATGTCATGATACCACGGATTTTCTAGACCAACAATCTCACACATGAATTCTGACTTAGTGACATGATATGCAAGCATTAGGAACTATTCCACAAGAAACTCACATTGGTGACTATCAAGAGGCATGCCCAAAAGTGAACCGATAGAAGCCATGTCATCAGTTGCTTTGTTGTGAAGGTGAGGTACCTTCTCAAACTGTATGTAGGTGAAGAATAGTTTGTATTCATCAACCATTTGCTTGTAGGGCACTAGCTTATCATCCTTTGTGGTAAACTTGTCATTCACTTGTTTGATGATTAATTGAGAGTCTCCATAGACTTGTAGGTATAAGATATTCCATTGTACTATTGTTTTGAGACCAATGATCAAAGCTTCATATTTGGCCACATTGTTTGTATAGGGGAAAGCAAGTCTATAAGCTTTGGGGATGTAGTCACCGTGTGGGGTCACCAATAGTATTTCCGCCCCTGAACCATGATTAGTGAAGGATCCATCAAAGTATAGCTTCCAATGTGTAAGTTCTATCATGGTGAGAATGGACTCATCTGGGAAGTCAATGGATAGTGGCTGATAATCTGTGAGGTGCTCTTCGACTAGCTGATCTACTACAACTTGTCCTTTGATTGTTTTCCTGTCAACATACTCAATATCAAATTCGCTCAACAACATGACCTATTTTGCCATTCTTCCTGTGAGTGTAGTTCTGAAAAGGAGGTACTTAAGAGGATCAACTTTAGAGATGAGCTTAATAGAATGACTTAGCATGTAGTGTCGTAACTTTTGGGAGTAGAAAATGACAGCTAAACATGCATGTTCCATGGGGGTGTAGTTAAGCTCATATCCAACTAAAGTCCTACTAATGTAGTATATAGCTCTCTCACGTTCAGATTCATCCTATTGTGCTAAGAGTGCCCCCAGTGCTACTGAAGTTGCTGATATATATAAAAATAGGGGCTTTCTAGGGATAGGTGCCATTAGGACCGGTGGTGAAGCAAGATACTCCTTGATGTGGTCGAACGCCTGTTGACAATTCTGATCCCACTTAAAGTGTGCATTTTTGTGAAGTAAATGGGCAAAAGGATGGCACTTGTCTGCAAGTTGAACAATGGACCTTCGTATAGCCTGTAGTTTGCCTTGGAGACTTTAGAGTTATTTGAGCATCTTTGGAGGAGGCATTTCTATTTTGGCCATGACTTTAGTAGGATCTACCTCGATGCCCCTACGGGAGACAATGAACCCCAAGAGTTCACCTGATGTGATGCCAAAGACACATTTCTTGGGATTGAGGTAGAGCTTGTATTCTCTAAGCCGTGCAAAGATCTATCATAGGATCACAGGATGTTCTTCCCTTGTTCTAGATTTCCATAGGAGATCGTCAACATAGTCTTCCATTATCTTATGTATCGTGTCATGGAAGATTGTAGTCATTGCACATTGATATGTTTCCCCCACGTTCTTTAGACCAAAGGGCATGACTTGCCAGCAGTATGTGCCCCAAGGACAGGTAAAAGTTGTTTTGTGTTGATCCTCAGGAGCAATTTTGATTTGACTATATCTAGAGAAGTCATCCATAAGGGAGAGCATCTTGTGTCCCGCTGTGAGATCTACAATCATATCAATGTTGGAAAGTGGAAAATCATCTTTCAAACATGCTTTATTAAGGTCTCAGAAGTCTACACAACAACGGATGCCCCCAGGTTTCTTAGCAACTGGAACAATATTGGAGACCCATTCTAGATAATCAATAGGGTAGATGAAGCTGACATCTAACAATTTCTGTAGCTCTTCTTTGACAAGCAAGGCATCTTGCGGGTGCATCTTGCAGAGTTTTTTCTTAACAAGTTTTGCATCAGGATGTACCACAATATGATGAACAACCAAATATGGATCCAACCCTGGCATGCTAGTGTAGGACCTAGCAAACACATCAAGTGTTTCATGAAGTATTGTGGAGATGTTGGATTTTTCTTTTGTACCGAGACTTTCTGCTAGATGTGTGAGCTTAGGTGATTCTTGCGTGCCAAGGTTGATTTCTTGTGTGCCTTCAATTAGAATGTTGGAACGCTCTTTCCAGTGAGATGGTATGGGGGGAAGATTGAGATCCTCATCTTCTAGCACCTCAGAGAGGTTTTCACTAGGAGATACGTCTTTATTTTTCTCTTTTGTGTTTGAATGTGCCTCAGAGAGGTTTTCACTAGGGAACGATTTTCTATTTTTTGATTTTTGCTTTTTTAGACTAAGGATCTCTTCTTCCCCAAAATAGGCGTCAGCGTGCAAGCATATGTCATATTGTGAGGTGTCATGAAGTTCTAGAAATATGGAGAGAGGCTCATCATTTAGAAATACATCAAGAGGTGAGGGTCCTTAACAATCCCAAGCAATGAGTTCAAGATGAACGAGGGGGAGGTCAATAACGAAGATGACATTGTCAGGGAAGATACAAGAAAGGTCCAGATCTTCACATGAAGCTATGATGACACTTAGCATGATGTTTTCAACACTAGAAGAGGATTCCATTACTTGTACCAAGGTTTTAGTGGGTCCATAGATTGTCATAGTCGGTGGAGCATATCCTAAACTGAAGTATTGAGCATATTTCTTAGGAGATGTAGGATCAACTGGTATGGGTTCTATAACACCTCATTCATCAACACCAAGTCCTGTTCCATGGTAAGGCATTTTGGTACAAATTTGAAATGGTATAGGATATTTGTCTTTAAAATATTCTATGTTCACAGTTGCTGGGGTGGTTTCATCATGGTAAAGCCAATCATTTAGAGCCATTTCCTTAGTTTCTTCTTCTCTGGAGATCTGTGCTGGTACAAAGGGAATTTTATCATTGATCCTGCACTATTGCTCTTTTTCCTTCTTTAGAAGATGACGACCATGAGAGCGGGGGGACAATGGTAATTGTCCCAAATGGAAGGCATTGTGAAGCTCATACTCACCACACCCTTTGTCTATGAATGGTGACGTGTGGTGTGAATGATGATGTGGATGGAGTGGAGGAGGGATCTTTGACATGATCTCCATAAGTACTCAGACAATGGAATTGTCTATCATAAACAACCTCTAAAGCCTTACAATACTCAAAAGGTTGTTGATCAGCAGGAATAGTGACTTCCACACCATTATGAGGGGATTTGAGGCATTGATGGTAGGTGGATGGAATGGCTTGCATGGCATGCAACCATGGTCAACCTAGGAGGAGATTATATGGAAGGTCAAGATCAATCATAAGACATAGAGTGGGCATGTTGAGTGGGCCTACCTTAATAGGGAGGCATATAGTGCCTTCAGATTCTCTCTCTGTGTTGTCGTATGCCTTGATGGAGATAACCAAAGATTCCAAGTCAGCCACTGAATACCTTAGGAGTTTTATGAATTTCAATGTACATATGTTCAAGTTGGATCCATTATCCAAGAGGACCCTCTTGACTCTATGGTTGGTGATTTGAACTTCAATATGAAGGGCTTTATTATGTGCGGGGTCAATGGGTGGCATGTCGACATGACTAAAGGTGAGATGATAGGATGATGATAATGGAGTGATAAGGTTTTGGAATTGGGCAGGAGGTATGTCGGTAGGAACATGGGACTCTTGGAGAGCCTTGTCAAGTATTTCCCGGTGGATGGCAGATGTCCTAAGGAGTTCCAAGATGGAGATTTGATCAGGAGTCTTTCCAAGATTGTCAAGGAAGTTGTATTGGGAAGTGGTGGTAGTGGGATGGGGATGGTCCCTTCACAGTTATATGCCCACGGCGGGTGGTAACAGCAAATTGGGAGGTGGTATTTTTGACTTTGATGGTGGCAACACGAGTAGAGTCAAAATCAATTCTACCCACTATATTATCATAGGGAGGTGGAACATTGTAGTTGATATTGTTGGTTTGGTTGTTAGGATTGGCATTGGAGGAGGATGGTTGGGAAGTTGTTTGATTATTGTTGTGGTGGGGAAGAGGGTCTTGGTAGACTCCTAGGCCATCATTAGGTGATGTATTATCATGGTCTTCCATTTGGATTCCACCGTGTTCAATGAGGTATTGGACATAGTATTTCAATTTCATGCACTTGGTTGTGGCATGGCCTTTAATGCGGTGGTAGTCACAATATTCATTCTCTTTGTACCACACGAGCTTAGGTTTATTTTCATCAAATGGTTTTGTTATGAGGAACTCAACCATGTTGGCGCAAAGTAGATTTTGGAATACAACCTCAAGTGGCTCACCCAAGGGGGTATATTTGTGCTTTGTATTGTTAAGAGGATTTCTCTTTGGAGGAGCGGGAGGGACCGATATATTGTTAGAAACATTTTGGACTATGTCTCTTTTGGTTTAGGAGAGGTGATTTGGATGTACTTGGAATTGGTAGCACCATCTCCTATGGTGTTCTTATTTTTAGCCCAAAATTTAGGTTTGTCGTTGGAGGTTTTTTCATTGTTGTTCTTGTTGTAGATTTTGACTAGACCCTTTGCAATAAGGGCTTTCTCGATAGTGACCCCTTTTTCTATAATTTTGTCGAAGGTTGATGCACAATGTACTTGCAAATGGAAGGCCATTTCTTGGTTGAGGTTTTGGATGAAAATATGGATGAGTTGTTTTTTGGGGGTTGTCCAAGGTAGCCTACTAGCAAGGGCTCTCCATCTTTGTAGATAAGTAGAAAAACTCTCACCACTTCGTTGTTTGGTATTGCAAAGGTCAAGCATAGTGATCTCATGTTCTACATTGTATGAGAAGTGGGTGACAAATTTCTCTGAAAGATTAGCAAAATTGGATATGGAGCCATAAGGTAAGTGCATGAACTATTCTAGGGCTTGTCCTCCTAGGCTTCGTGGAAAAAGATGAAGGAGGAATTGGTCATCATAGGCAACTTCTTGACATGCCATGAAGAGCTCCTTGATGTGGTCAGGAGGGTCTCCTTTTCCTTTGTATTTATCGAATTTTGGCATTTCAAAGTGTTGAGGAAAAGGTGTGATGGTGATGTTTCTGTCAAACGGGTAGGGACATAAGTCCTCGAACTTATAGTGTTTTTCTTGGGTCCCTAGTTGGATGTTTTTAAGGGTGCTTTTCATTTCTTGCCATTCTTGGTCAAAAGGGTTAGCAAGAGGTGGTTGTGGTACTTGGTGGAGGGGAGGTTGTTGCATTGACGATTGTTGGTATTGAGGGTGGACATATTGTTGTTGTTGTTGGGAGTGGGCATATTGTTGTTGTATGTGAGGTGGAAGACCTGTGGTTTGTGTGTAGGTATGAGAGCCATGTGTTTTTTATTGCGGGATGACTTGTTGAGTTTGAGGTTGGACATATTGTTGATGTTGAATACATGGGGGTAGACCTATGGCTTGCGTGTAAACATGGGACCTATATGCTTGTTGTTGCGGGATGACTTGTTGAGTTTGGGTTTGTGGCTATTGTTGGATGTTGTAAGGAGGTTGGATTAATGACTCATGGTGGGGTTGATGCATGGAAGATTGATATGTGTGCATGGGATTAGAATAGTTTTTTAATGGGTTTTGGGGTTGGTTGAGTGGATTCACAATGGGTTTTGAGTCATGGGTGGTGCTACTCTTTGTGTGATGATTGACCTTGACAGAATGTTTAGTGGAGGGAGAGGTTACGGTACAATCATGGTGGCTTCTTGTTGATTGTTTAGTGGAGGTGGTATGGTGATGATGGTGACATTAGAGAGTACCCCACAAATGGGTACATCGGAAGGGAACATGTCATAAGATAACCCAACAGGAGGATTGGATGCTTGTGGTTGTGAAACATTTCTAGCCCTCATGTTTTGTCCCAAGGTGTGAACGGAGGTGGTGTTGGAAGAAAAACTAGCCCAAGGATTATCGTAGATGGGTTTGTTAGGATTAGGGACACGTCCCCATGGTTGATCGTGGATGGGTGTTGGTGGTTTGTCATGAAATATGGTTTTGAGCTTGTCATGGTCATATGAATATGGAAGACGTGCACCATGTTCAATGAGACGTTGAAGAAATTCATTCTTAGGGTTGTCAATGAATTGGTCAAACTTGTCATGTAACCTATTTTCATTAAAGAACTCAACAAAGGTGGGGGAATAAGTTTGATGAGGATGAGTGGATGCTTCATCCATTTCAGGTTGGTTGACATATTCCTCCATGTTTCTCATGGTAGAGCCACTAGGAGAGAGGGGTTGATAATGGGCGTCCATTTTCTTAGCTTGCGATCACGTGACGAAAGGCATAAAAGGTGAGTTTGGGTCAAATTTGGATGATAAGGTACCAATGATGAGATATGGAGATAGGTCCAAAATCTAGATCAAGATGATTAAAGGCCAATGGTTGTCTTATATACTTACGGTATACAAAGAGCCTAAGCAAGAGGACAATAGGATTATTTTACTTGGGGTAGACAAGACTCACCAAGCAAAATGAGATTTATTGGAATCCACTTAGGATTTGTCTAGATTCCTAAGCTAATTTATCCAAGGGGGTTGATGATTGATCTAGAGTTTTTTCCTTAGGATTTGGATGTGGTTTGGATTTATTAGTCGATTAGAATGGACTTGGATGATGATACGGTTGGTCTTGATTGATTCAAGGGTAATGATCAATTATGGATTGATTGAGGATGAAGTTCTGGCTAATGATGTCTAAGGTCCAATGGTAAGGATAACGATCAATGATTAGGACGAATCACAAGCTAAGAGTAATAAACAGATAGGAACATGGATTGAGATGACATGTAATTTCGAAGGATGGTGTGGAATGGGGGTTGTCAATAACTATAAGGATAAAATCTTGACTTTGTGATGAATTTTTAGACTGGGCGTTGATTGAGATGACTAGGTGTTGATACAAATATTTAGGAACTGATACAAAGGGGTGGGCGTTGATGTGGAGGTTTAGGCACTGATGTAGAGGTTTGGGCACTGATGCAGAGGATTGGGCACTGATGCAAAGGATTGGGCACTGATGTGGAGGTTTAGGCACTAATATGGAGGGCTAGATGCTGATGTAGAGGTTTAGGTGCTAATGTGGAGGGCTAGAAGCTGATGTAGGATAGTGGTGGTTTCGTGTGATTTTTAAGGTGATGAGTTAGATTTTTGACAAATTTTGGGCTTGGGATGTGATATTTTTAGAGTTTGGAGGTTCGAATGTTTCAATAATTTTCTCTTTCAAATGGCTCAAATGATGTTTGGGTGATGTCAATGAGAGTCTTCTTTGGCAAGTGATACAAGGATTTCAAACAAGTTCATACAATATCCAAAGGTTTTGTTGTGAAATTAAACAATCATGCACAACCTAAGGCAAGGATAGGACAATATTTGTTGGATCCCCTAGTCGTGCCTATTCAAAGTGGATAGCTCCAGGATCTTGGTAGCACCAGCTCCCCTCCATGGCACTCACTTCTCATGCATACCAAGTTCTGGGTTTCCCAAGGTTCATACCCCCACCAAACCTTAGGATTGTCCCTGCTATCTCTTCTAAGAACCATTAGAATTAGGGTGGCTTTGAAGGTCCCACCTTCTATGCCAACAAATAGAGGGATTTAGGCTACTAAAACAATGGTTCGTAGTAAGTGCTTTCATTTAGGTGGCCACACGTGCGGTAGTGCTACTCTCCATTGTGGAGTCTCCCAGCCTTCAAGGGTTGCACCTTAAAGGGGTTTGGGGGAGGTTGGCTTTCAGTATGACACAAAAACACCTATTTCTTGTGACTTTCATCACAAACACATTATTTTATATAGTGGCTCGAAAGAGCTTGGCTTTAGCTTGTTGCTGCTTGGGTCATTCCCACCTTTCAAAGCAGGGTGGTAGGCCCTCTAAAGGTTCAACAAAAGAAACACAAGTGCAAAAATGTTTTTAATCCCCAAGTTCATACAAAGATGCGAGGGGAGAGAATATGTATTTTTCAAGCTTGGGTCACATTAAACAACCTTCATTTTTAGCTCTTGGATTATGTTGGGGGTGATTTATGCAAGTGTTGTGAGAAGTTTTTGACACCCAAGATCACCAAATGGTGCAAGGGAAGAGCATACACTTTCACAACACTAACAAAATCACAAGACACTTCACACAAAATTATTCATTTTCTTGTTTAGGTCAGTGAGAATGCAACTTTGTGGTTCTTTTTAGCCTTGTATGTGTAAGATGCAAGTTGTTGTTCTTTTTACATCTTATGAGTGAAATATGTAAGTTGTGATTATTTTTAAATCCAAATGAGTGAAAATGCAAGTTGTGGTTCTTTTTAAACCAATGAGTTATGATGCACATTATTGTTCTTTTTAAGCCTTTATGAGTGAATATGCAAGTTGTTCATTTTAAGCCATTATGAGTGAATATGCAAGTTGTTCATTTTAAGCCTTTATGAGTGTGCCTATGATTAATCAAACAATTTCACACAACACAACAACACTAAATTCTTTTGGAGCCAACAAACAACCATGTAAAAAAAAAGTTAGTAATTTTAGGCAAGTCTTCAATGGTCGAATAAGGCTACAAAACCAAGTGTTAGTTTAAAAACACAAATTTTGGTTAGGTGCTAATCTGTGAGACTGGGCACTGATGCAAAGGGATAGGCACTGATCCGAGATAGACAGCACTTCCCCCTTATAAAATTGAATTTTCCTACAAAATAGAGAGCTAAGGTGGCCAAAAAGTCAGTAAAATATCATTTAAAGTATCATAGAGACATAAAATGCTGACTTTGACTTAAAATTCATAAGAAATGAAGGATTTTACCTTATCCTTGGATGGGTGCTGATCTGCTGAGCTAGGCGCTGATGTGCCAGATAGGTGCTGATCCGGCCTATCACAAGAAAAGCAACATAAAACATGTAAATTTGTTAGCTAAAAGGTGGTGGGGGTCCCACCGGGTGTTGCAAAATGTCTACCTATGAAAATGAGACCTACAATGGATACAAATTACACCTAAAATGAACTCAATCTTAAGTCCAAGGGACCTCAAGATTGGACTAAAGTACTAACAAGCTAAACTATCTAATTACACCCTAAAATAAGCCTATTAGTATTGATATGTCCTAAATGGATAATAGACTAATCTAAGCTAATTGAATTGCACTAATAGCTATGGATGTGAGCACTCAAATTGGCAGAATAACTTTGCATAAAAATGACTTGTTCCAAATGGGAGGTGGAGGCTTCAATTTATAGATTTTTGGAGGTGGGATTGGAAGGCTAGGATTAATTTGGAGGATTAATGGTGTAGATTGCTTAAGGATCCTTAAACAAGGAGAATTGGACAAATGGCATGTTTGGATTGGATGAGAAAGTTGCCCCAAGATTCAAGGGATGATTAATGGATGAGAATGCAAGTTTAAATGGAGGGATGACCAAGATTGAGTAGGTGTATGACATGTAAGGACTCATTTATGAAAAGGTAAGGGTTGGACTTTGTGAGGAATTTTAAATTCCATGGAGAAGACAAGTGGAATTTAAAATTAGAAGAATAGTGTTCAAATAATGGCACATGGAATTTTAAATTGAGATGAATAGCGACACATGGAGTGGGGTGGAAGAAAGAGGATAGATGTACTCAATTTGAAAGATTTGACCATGCTTCCAAAGTACCACTAGTCATGTACATGTGTGTACATTGGATGTGTTGTTCTCAAAATCAGCTACGCTCATTTTTGTAGACAACCCCTATGAAACTTGTCCATTTCGTAATCTACACTATAAGTTCGTTGATCGAGACAAGATTCTCTTGATCTCAAGCAAAGTCATCTGACATCCTAAACTAGTTTAAAACATTCCCTCGAATTGATTCCTCGAAGTTTGTGTAAATCGATTAAGTTGCAAACTGACCAAAATGTCAATTTTGATCATTTTGGGGGTGTTAGTGAATTTTTGAATCTGAATGTGTCAGAGCGGTCAAATTTACCACTGTTACATATTTTGAGAGTTTGATTGTGTAAAGTCAGCATTTTTTGCCTCGTTTACATGGTTTTTCTTTTTCACATGCTCAAGCGGAACTTTTTGCTGCCATTACATGTTCTCGCTAAAAGGCATGTGCATGGTCAATGGTTTTTACCGCTCTTGCATTTTTGTTAAGTACATGTCATGTCGGCTGAAATTGCCGCCTAAGAAAGATCTCTGAGATCTCGAACTTCAAGTGTCATTAATAGCCACTCGTGCTAAACATTAAGGGCTTGTTTTTAAGCTTTTTAAAGAATCAACTCATTGTTTTTCTTGTCATTTCTTTTTTCAAAGCTTCCCGATCAATTCATCAATCCCTTCAACTGTTCAATCACGCACCTTTGGATTATAATGGATTTTAAGTTGCCATTGACACACTTAGGGTTTCCTCCTTTTAATAGGTAGGTGTTTTTCATTGTTGTTTCCTTGTTAAGGTTTTTTATATTCTGTTAGTTGAAAGTGATCAAACCCTTGTTCTTTGGGGATTATATTGTTTTTATATTGTTCAAAACAAAATCACAGTTTTTATATCTTTCTTCTTTTGTGCTATTCATAAAACCCTAGTTTTGTGTAAATCCCCTAGCCAAATATAATATTGTGAATGTTTGCCAAAATTTGTCTCGTGTGGAGTTGGTCTCCGCGTACCCACCTGACAAAGCTTTTGATGGTGATAGGTTGTCATTGATGTCAAAAAGGTGTCCTCAGTTTGTTTAATGTCATAAGGACTTGTTTGATCAGTTTTGGCCTTTAATGATGTCTTCATATGTCCTTTGGTAAGTAAAGTCACAAGGTGATTTGTTTGGGGTTGTCAAGTGTTGACAAATGTTCATCATCCATAGTTATGCAGTGTGAAATGATGACCTTCATAAGTTCATGTTGTTGGAATTTATTGTCTTACCCACAGGAGGTTGATCCCAAGAAATTTAGAGTATGTTTGGACAAAATAAGAGTTTGTCAGAGTTCATTATCTTGGTAATATGTGTGTTCATGAGTTGTTGATCATGACAGGAGATGGTTGATCCGGTGCAGGGATATCATATGTGTTGCAACCACCAGTTTATGATATGTTGGATTGGAGAAGATTGCTTGGGTTTGAGTTAACATCTTCATTGTTTAGTTCTTTCTAGTGTGTTGTTCTCAATGTATATGACAGAGTTGAGGTTGATGTCATGGTGTTGGATTTACATGA
The DNA here is from genome assembly GCA_027924645.1 of Cunninghamia lanceolata. Lineage (NCBI taxonomy): Eukaryota > Viridiplantae > Streptophyta > Pinopsida > Cupressales > Cupressaceae > Cunninghamia > Cunninghamia lanceolata. The sequence continues at coordinate 1,083,281 of BSBN01000206.1, read as the reverse complement.
TCATGATGGCTGCAGGGGAGTTCCTTCATGTTTCACTTGGTTCAGATTTTATTCAAGATGTCTTCAAGTGACAGTGGCTTGATACTAATAACACGGAATGGTATTCATAGTGACAGTTGTGGCATAATCATAATCTTATTTGATCTCAGTGAAACAGATGACATGATTTACAGAGGCAGTGAAATTGGTCATGGACTTTCATGCATTTCATGTGCATTCATATACAAGATTCATGTATTTGAGAGTATTGATCACCTTGGTGTTTTTCTTGTAGTTTGTCATCTCTCAGTGCTATCTTCTATCATTCCCTTATCCATCTTCATAGAACTTGCTTAGTAAACATATCCTTATGCATACAATTTTTTCTCTTAAAAGTGCATAAGACTATACATGCTACACACTATATTGTTTCACAGTTGAGGATGTTTTTAATCTACTGTTAGATCTTTGTTCCCCTACCTTGATTGTCACTGGTTACTCACTCTTCAAGTTTTGTTTAAAGAAAGGTTGTTCAATTTCTAAGATTTAAGATTTGAACCTTGTTGAAACTCTATTCACTTCCACTGCCCGTATGTCACACATAACTTTTTTGTTATAACAATTCATTGACCTAATATTGTAGGTCATTTCACTTATGATGACCGGCCAAAGGGTTGTTACACATTGTGACCACTGGCCCCATCTTTCTTTTCACCGAATGCATTGGCTATGAATTATGGTCTTTGGGCGGGCTTTCAATGTCTTTGAATTTAAATTCTATCACCGCCAAATGTGGAGTGGGCACAGGTTTAAGGAGAGCCCGAATGGGGAGATAAAGTTTATAAAGTTTTTTTTGAGTTTTCAAAAAGCATTGAAAATGTTTTGAGCCCGATATGTAAGGCATTAATTTCTTTTGAAGCCGATTTAATGGAGTTTCTTTTTGGTATTTATAAAATGCATTTAGAATGTTTCTTATAAGAAACATTAGTTGCTTGAATAGGTAAGTCATATGTAGTTTTTGGAGCCCATTTTTCATGAAGTTTTTTTACAAGGCATCGGTTATTTTGGTTCTTTAAAAAAAAAGCATTAAAAATGCTTTCGGAGAGTTGTTCACATTTTATGAAGAATTTTTTGAAACTCTTTTTCACCTAAAGAGATTTTTGGAGATTAAAAGGAAAGAAGAGATTTTCTTTTTGAGATAGATATATTGTCATTGAAGTTTTTTTTCAGAGAAGAGATTTTTTTTGTATGAAGAATATGAAGAGTCTTGTTTGAAGAAAATGAAAAATTTTATCAGAGATTTTTTATTAGATTTGTGGAGATAAAGATTTTATTATCAAGGAAGATTAAAGATTTATTGAAGAGTTTGAATGCAGGAATTTACAGAGAAGGAGATTGAAATGAAAAGACTAAATATTCAAAGAGATTTTATTTTTCTCCTACAGGTCCTGATTGAAATGTTAGAGGATATGAAGAGTCATTTTTTGCAGGTTGTTGAATATTGAAAAAGTTTTTAACGAGAAGGAATTTCAATGATCTTGCCAATCATGTTGCAGAGAAGAAAATATATATATGTATATATGATTTTATTTTTGCAGAGATTGAAGGGTTTTGTACAAAGAGGATAATGAAAATTTGGTTGAAAAAATTTGCAGATTGAAGGGTTTTGTGATTAGAAGAATGTGAAAAGGCATTTGTATTCTATATAATGGTCTTTCAGGTACATTGACAGTGTGTGGTGTTATGTAGATCAACATGCAATGGTGAAGACAATGATCTAGAAAAATGTGCACATTAATTTGTAGTGAAAAAGATATATTTCCCTGATCAGGTGAATTAAGTGATTTCAAAGATAAAATGTTAGAAAACTTGAATGATGGAATATATGATGCAGATGAGTTGATTTGAATGGTGCAAATCAGATTGAGCAGCAATCACTTCTTGCACATGAGATTTAGAGTTCTGATTGATTGAGAAATGCCAGTGAGGCACAACAGTATGCCAGTGAGGCTTGTAGGTCGGTAAGACCATTTGTCAGTGAGACACTTACATCAGCCAATGAGGCTTGTAAAGATATTTTCAAGGATAAGCCAGTGAGGCAGTTTTGGAGTGGTTTTTATACCCCAAGAGGGTTTTCCACTCGTGTAAATTTGTGTTATGTGTTATATTGTTTTCATCTGTATGTGTGTATGTTAATACGTTGCTTATAAGGTTTTGTTCTCCTTCTTCATTCTTAGTTTTGTGCATATGTGTTTGACAAATCAATGATAGCTTTCTCTCCTTTGTACTCTGCAAGTTAAAGTTTGAAAAAGATTTGAAAATTCACACAACACTGATTCACCCCCCCTCTCAGTGTTGTCCTTGACTCCTACAACTTTACCCTTCAAAAACATGTTATTTGAAAACCAATTCTTATAAAAACATTGTGATATCGGCTATATTAGCCGCTCTAACATGTTCTTGTTGTGAATAAGTTAAAAGCAAGATCGACATTATCCGCTTATGTGTTTGAGCATGTGTTAGTGTAAGTGTATGGGCGGTGAAATCCGCCACCCTTACATGAAAACCTTGCAATTCTCATTACCTATAGTATCAGCAAAATTTGTCGCTTGAACATCAAATGCCATTTATACCATATGCAATGTCAGCATTTTCTGCCTTTCAAGCACCAAACTTGCGATTTCTTCATACCTGCAATGTCGACATTTTTTGCCACTCCAACATATAACCATTTTTCCTGTAATATGCAATAGCGGCAAATTTTACCATCGATACATGTGCACAAACCCCTCACATGCAAGGGCGACAAATTTTGCTGCCCATGCAAACATTCTTTCAAAATTTTCCAACTCTGGGATATTTTCAATTTTGTTTTTTCGAGCCCACTTTCCTTTGATTTCTGGCCTGCTCACACTATAGCCCTTTCAAGCGCGTCTCCATAGTCATGATCGTCAACATGCAATTTTCCTAGTTTACCAGTATTTCCCCTAATTGCATGATGATGACTTTTTTCTTGCAGTTTCTTCTGTGGATCCTCTTTCTTCATCAACATCCTTCTGGTGATAGCTCATTCAGATGACTGAGTTATCTCCGAAGAAGTCAAAAGTGATGAAGTACAAAGTTATCAAGGTGTTTTTCCAATCACCTCAGTCACTTCTAATGTCGATGACATTAGAGATACAGAGATTGGCCATGTGGACATGGCTAAATTTGTGGAGAGAACCAAGTCAAATAACCCCAGCTCTGCAATGACGAAGATAATTGACAGTAACATTCATTTGGTATCATCTTTTCCAGTGGCAGCTCACAACACATAATTTGTCCTTTAGTGTGCTCATTTTTATAACAGAGATACTAGGGTTGTGGTGGATGCAAGTGGCAATGTGATAATCAGACTAGATCCTAAGTTCATTGATAAGGTGTTTATGTGCCCTCCTGCAACAGAAGTGATAAAGCTAGATTTTGTTGAAGCACAAAAGGAATATGACAAAAATCCAGAGAAAGCAAAGAAGGTAATCAATACTAAATGGCTTAAAGCTCCAGGGTCAAATTTGTCTAGGTGGCCACAAAGTTTTCCAAGAAGCAACTTTATAGAAGAGGTTGGTGATCTAATTACTCTTCTCAGCAGGATAAGAGGATTGGCTTCTTCTTCACTGTTTCATGAATTGATGTATCCTTTCATCAAGGTAATACTCCAAGGCAAACAAACTATCTTCTGGGGTGAAGAAATCAGTAATGCTCTGCACAAGCAATTGCTAAAGGTATCTACTACTTTCAAGTTTTACATGACTTCTTATCTGGTGTATATAGTAGCCTTAATGAGAATCTTTCCAGGTCTAACATCAGAAGGAGATAGGAGGGTAATCCTTGTGTATCAATACTACTTTCAATTGACATTAAAGGGTTCTATTCATCATTTTAGGAGAGTAAATGATGCTTTCTTTGTAGTATTCTTGTGTCTTTTTGACCCCCAATTTGTACAAAGAAGAGTGTTAGATGAGGCTTGGACAGTGGTAAATGATTTTGGATGCATGTTCTTACAGTTTCCTTCTTTCTCATATCTAAGGGTTGGCTTTTTCCAAGGTCATCCTTATATGCTGCCAAGGTTCCCCTCAGACAAACTGGTCTTAATGGAGTTATGTAGACAAATGATCGTCGTGCATAATAAACAAATGGAGCTCAAGAAGCCCAGTTTCAGGTTTCCAGTTGAAATTGGCAGGTATTCAATATTAACTGCTGCAAAGGCTAGGGCCATGGAGACTAAGATGCAGCTTGTTACCATGAAGCAATTCAAGAGAAGACCAAAGTTTGACTACAGAGGCCTGAAAGAGAAAATCAAGAGGAAAACCCAATTCCATGAACCTATGTTTGAAGATGTTTGGGTAGATTTGAGAATATAAGAAGATGTCAGGAAGTTGGACTACAATAGGTTATCTCTTGAGTAGATTGAATATCTGGGACTTGCTGATATTCCTGAGGATCTAGTGGATGATAGAGAATTGGTCGATGATAGATATAACACTGAACAGGTTGCTAACTCTCCTCTCCCTCCAATTCAATGGTCTCAAAAAGAGTTGACCTCTTTGAGGAAAAGATTTGAGCCTATATTGGCAAACACCAATAATTGGCTAGCAGATAAAGGAATTACTCTGAAAGAATTTCTTACAGGATCAAAGACTAAGATCCAAGAGCAAACAGGTAAAAAGGTGGAGAACAGGATGAAGAACAAAAGTGATGTTCCCTCTTCTTCCAAGACACATAAGCCTAGAATCAAGTTTGTGCCGAAGAAATCAAAAACTGTCAAGAAAGAGGCTGAAATAGAAGATATGGAAGTTGAGAAATAGAACACTGAGGAGACAGCCACTGAAGAAATGGAGGTTGAAGATAGGCCTACAGATCAACAAGAGGAGGAAGTTTTGTCTCCACAGGAGAATGTACAAAAAGAAACAAGAGTCTTATCTCCTTTGCCCGACACAACTATTGCAGTTCCTTTGTCTATTTCTCCTATTGATATTCCCTCTTCTGAATCTCCCTCCCCTTTGAAAATAATTTTTGACAATCCTAAAAATACTTTTGAAGATGTTCTTCATTGCACAGAGTCAATTCCTAGCTTGTCTTCTTCATCTTTTGATATTGAGGATACTTCCGTATTTGATCACTTTGTAATGAATACTGAACAAGTCTCTAATGTAAATGTAACAGGTGCAGTTTTCACTAAAACTCCACCTATGTTTTCAACTACCAGTGCAAGTGTAGTTTCAGGGACACCAACAATGGGAACGGATCCCAATGTGAGTACTTTTGTGCTTCCACCATGGCTGTTAGCTTATACACTGAAAAGGAAGAAACAAGCCATCTCCCCAGATGACATTGATTTCAGTATGCTGGTGCCTGCAAAAGACAAGGCCTTGAAGAAGCCAAATATTCTTTCAAGAATGCTTGAGGACAAGGGACATAAATTTATGGAGATCGCAAAACCTCCACAAGATGCAACCATGGAAAATTTTGATATGAATGATTACTCTATCTCTAGAGTTGAATTAGGCAAGATAACTCATGAAAGTGCCAAGAATGATTTGCAGTCAGCCATGGACATCCTGATTTAGAAATTTGACAAGGAGAAAGAAATGAAAGATCACTACAAAGCGATGGTGGAATAGTTGACTACAGTGGTGAGGAAAATCATTTTGAATTCAGAAGCAGTAACTCCTGAGGTTGTTTCTGTAGAAGACCCCATCATCCAAAAAGTAGAAAAGACTCATCTCAAAGGAAAATTACTTGAAGAGTACTTAAACAGGATGCGCACATAAGGAATTTCCCTGCTTACAGAGCTATCTGAGAAGACAGATAAAATGGGGAAAATAAGAGCAGAGCTCGATGATCTCATTGATGTTGTTTCTCAAGATATTGAGCGCATAGAAAAGAATCATGATAAATGGGTGGAGATGAGAAAACTAAAAATAAGCACTCTAATATCAATTGGTGCCATTCCTAATAGGGATTCTTATACAAAAACCAAAGAGGCATTGACATATAGGAGCCGTGTGCTTAAAGATTTGATCAATGACATTGAAACTGCAAGGAAACTTAGTGAATAGAGTGATGTAGGTCTTTTGTATAAATTGGAGGAGCTACCTTGTAAGATTGTATCACAGGATAACCAATTTCTCTTTTCAGAAGAAATGATTCAGGAATTTGTAGATATGTTCTAGAAAGAGTTTGAGGATAAAACATTTTTAATGGCCTCTGTGCACAATATTCTGGACAATCAGTTAACTTTGGATAATCTAAAAACCAAGTTAACTAGTCATGCAAAATCAGTCACCATAGTAAGAGATGCCATAGTGAGAGACAAGATGATTTTCAGGAACACGGTTAGTCCAAACAATATCGGGATGCAATCATCTTTCACTATGTATGATGGTCACATGAAGAAAGATGACAATACAAGTTGAAGCAGTTTTTCCCTTAGTTTATTTTCCATTTTTCACATGTACTTTTAAAACAATTTTGGACATATTTACATGTACTTTTTCCATATGTAATACATGTAAAAACATAGGAAGTCCCAAGTCAAATAGGACTCTTATTTTTGAATAAGTCAAAGTAGTTAGGTTTTTCCTAAATTTTCTCAAGGCCTCTCCCTATAAATAAAGAGGGCCTCTATTGTAATTATCTATATTTTAGTTATTGAAGTGAAACTCTACCAAATTGAAGAGCATTTTGAGACTTTGAGTTCAAATTGTAAATCAAATTTTATCAAGTGAATAAGAAAGCAAGTGATCGTTCAAACTTTGTGTTGAAATAACGTGTGTTGTAGTGGAAATTGTTCTTATGTCCTTTTCCTAATACGATCTTATCTATTTGATTAAATAGTAGTGTGAGTGAGAATAATCTGGGAGATGTTCTAAAGTTGATTGTGGAGACTTTGTGCTACAACAATTATCTTTAGTTTGTGATTTAGTGTTTTAAAGTGAAAGATATTGGAGAGGCTTTAAACTACTATTATCTTTTGTGATCATATATTTTGTTGTAATTTTCGGTGAAGACTTTGGACTGCACCTCATTCTACTGTGTTCTAAGTTATAAATCAGCAAAAGAAGCAACGATAGACTTTGTGCTCTCGTGGGTTTCTTGGTTTTTCAGTTAGTATCAAGAAAGTGTTTTTTTATTTTGTAAACATCATTTCTAAAAAAAAGAGAAATGGATGATATGGTCTCACCCCTGAATTAGTATTTAGTTTAAATTAGTTTGTGATAGTTTATAGGAAACCTCCCCTTGTTGAGAGGAGAGATTTATCTCATTACACTGTGGTCGATATAACCATTTTGCCTTTAGTTAGTTGAAGACAAAATATTCACCCAATAGGATGACAAGTGGATTTCTAAAAACATGGGGGTTTGTAATAAGGAATTAATTAAAAATTAATTCATGTGCACATGGATTAGAAGAAAATAATTATGATTACAAAAAGCAATCAAAAGTGCACAAAATAGGGAATTAAATAAATATGATAATTTATTTAATTTTTTGGAATGAACTATAGTAAAAAATATTTAATTTTTAAACTATAGTAGATGAATTTGATTTTTATGATAGGGTAAAGGTGTAGAATAAATTAATTAAATAATTAAAAATTATTTAATAATAATCGGATCGGACGAAGTGATGCGTGTGGATTAGGGTTGAATGCATGAGTGGATGAAGTTTGGATGTGACCATTTTCAGGTGTCTGCAATACCTGTAACAACTAAATTAGATACAAGTTCATAATCAGCTGAATATAGAGGATAGTAGACATCAACATTATCATTGTCTTCAAAAGGAGGCATTGATATTAATTATTTCATTTCCTATCTTGAAACATACCCATCTCTAATATTCTCATATTGAACAATATTTGCATTGTCCTCGATGCAATCAACACAAAAACATGATTTTTCTCACATTAATTACATAAGGCTTGCTACATCCTGTTGTCGTGATTTAATGCATGCTTCTAATACCATTAATTGTTTGACAATTAATAGCATTTGATCAATCAATATCTGTAAATTATATAAACATCCAAGTGATTAATTTATATATATAAATTTAAATTTGAGAATTCAATTAAAAATCATGTGTATGTACACACTTTGAAATTCAAATTTAACAAATTTTGACTAGATGTGTTAGGGTTAGCCGACAGAAGATATCAATTAAATGCAAATAAAGATTAAACAGAGGAATGGAAATACACAAAAATAATAACATTGAGAGACAAGTTTTAACGTGGTTCACCCAAACTTGGGCTACATCCACCAAATAGAGAGTCCAATATTATTATCCAGTAAATCAAACTGATTACAACCAACAATCCCTACAACTCAATACCGCTGCAAATGCTACAATACAATATCAAACAAAACCCTAACCCTTAGACTTTTATCAAGCCTTATGTTGGTTACAAAAATAGGGTTTTTTTATGTCTGCCCCCCTGCACTCCTCCGTTAAATAATTTGGGGGGAAATTGCGCAGATAAAAGTGGGAAAAAATTTAACCTCCGAGTCTAATTAGGTTCCATATAACAACAATCTCCCACTTGGAGATTGATCAGACTCCACACCATATCAAGGTGTACCTATAACTTCCCAAAAATACCATGTGTTGTGTGTTGAGTCGTGAGAAGAAAAATAAATTTTGCACCATTCAACAATTTCATTTGCATTCTGTATGGCATTACCTACAAGTTCATGTTGACAAAGTGCACGCTTCACACATGCTCCTGCTCCATCGTGCTCTCCTTTTCCATGTCCACTCTCATAAAAATTCTAGAAGAATTTGGTGTAGCGCCTAGCATGTTGATGGCTTAACCAAAAAAAGCCTTTGCAGACTTAAATTGTCCTATGAAGTTACAAATAATTACACTCAAACAAAATTATCTTCAAAAAACTTGACATATTAAATATATTAAATAAGTAATTGAAAAATTTAAGTCTCAAAGTTAAAAGTAAATAAAAATTTAAAATTAAACCCTAAACAATGTACTTACTAGCACATCCATCAGACTATATCCAGTGTTGTTCTTGATTTATGCCACGTCAGCTCAGGTCTTCAAAAAACATTTTCATACAATGAGCTACATAACTTCTATCATGACTCATATCATCACTGATATAAAAGTGAACATCTTTGATGATAATTCGATCATCTTTGCTACTTTGTATACCATCTACCTGAAGCTCGACATGTCTATAGTAAACTTGCACAAAGATTACAACTTGCTTTGAATGATAATATTGAATTTAAATCTTAGTTTGAGGACTAAATGTATAGTTCTCAGAGAAATCTACAATAGAGAGAATACAACCTGGTGGAAAGCAATTCTTTGAATCACGAAATTGCTTAGCTTGCCATCTTGCACCACGACAATGCTGGTTATGTGGATATATGATATTGCGAAATTTATTCATAAATTCATTGTAAGGCAATCCACTCTCTTTGAGAACAATTTTTCTGGTCTCGACTCCTGACTTCGTTAAGTATGTCTCATATTCAAATCTCTTCCAAATAACTTGCATTTTAATGTTGTCAACTTGTAATTTAAGATTCTTCAAATTTTGACAATCATTACATATATTTTTTATACACTAAACATTGAATTCATCTGAATCTTCTAATTTTTCACATAAAAGAGACTTCACAAATTGTGTTGTGCTTCTAGGGATGGCTATATTTCGATCAATTACTGCCATAGCATTTTTATATGATTGTAGATGTAGATCAAATTCAACATGATTTTGACAACAAGTTTCACGTACTTTATTTCTACGTACAAATGATAGTCGTAGTGTCTCAAACATCCTTTGACAAATTTTCACACTTGAAAATTCTTGCTTGAATGCTTAAAAAAGTTCACTTTGTGTTGTATCTATAAAATGTTTTGGATGAGAATTTTTTGTACCATCTTCACCTGTTATTTGTATAGTATCCCTTCTATTGAAAGAAACACGAGAGTGATTGGTCCAATATTCAACCACTTGTTTCTTTACATCTTCTAAAATTCTATCTTTTTTGGGGAACCCTACAAATATTTACCCAATTTTTCTCAATTTTTGCATCTATTTCATTTCTCTTTTCAATATACCTTTGAACAGTTCTCCTAGAAAAAATTAGTAATTTAGAAATCGCTTGAACTTGTCTTCTATGTGATAATTTCTTACTAGAAATTACAGTCATCAATGCTCTATGTGCAGCAGTTGGATCACTAGCTCGACTCTTGGTATCAATACAATTCAATGCTTCTTGCAAGTTTTCAACAATTGTTTGTTTTAATGAACCTGACGACTGTTTCCTATTATCAACCCCTAACAACTCCAAAACAGGGGTCATTTGTTTTTGTCTAAATAACTTTGCAACTAACTGTGCTCTTTCAATTAGAGATTTTTCTTCAAAAAATTCATCCCATATTCTTTTAGAGTGTAATTTTATTGTGCTTTCAGGTAACATATCTTCAGATGAAATCTTATTGAAATGAAAATCCTCATCCATCTCCATCAGATTTTCCATACCATAGAACAAATTTCTATTACTACATTTAGTTTATTCTTGTACTTGTACGTCACCTTGGTCATCAATATTTTCCATGGGTTGTTCTTCAGTAGATGTTCATTCACCCACATTTCTCTTCCTCTCTCTTGTTCGATCATACTTCCTCGATCTAGTCCTTCGATTCCCCATCACAAATTACACTCAAATTTGAATTCACTTGCATACAAGTGTACACACATGTGTGTTTTCAATAAATGCATGTAGTTAATATTGCATAAATAGAACACTAAATTATAAATTGTTCATTTGTTAAAGCCAAAATAAATAAAAAAACGTTCAAATTACAAACATATCATGAGAAAATTTGGTATCATAAGCATATTTGGTTCATATCATGATGCCTCTAATTTAAATATATCATAATAAAAGACTTATATGATGTGAAAGAGAGAAAACATGATATATAGATCGTATGAAAAGGTATATAGGAATGAAAGGATAAGATTACAAAGGGGAAGACCTATGATTCCTTAAATGCAAGGATGTGATGTAAATAAAATCACACTAGATGTAATTGATTTCATTTGTTAAATACTAATGTAATTGTTTTCATTTGTTAAATACTAATTTGTAACAAGAGATGGAACCCACACATGAGAAATAAATGAAAAGTAGAGAAGAGAAGAGGTGCAAGGGAAAACATGATTGTGCACATACATAAAGCTAGTTTTCCCTAGATGCCTAGGATAGAATATATAATGATTTACTCATGAGGGGAGAAAGACATTATGCCTCTATTTTAAATATATATCATAATAAAAGACTTATATGATGTGAAAGAGAGAAAACATGATATGAAGCAAACCTTCTTTTGTTGAAATAAGTCTTCTTTTCTCTAAATAAGCCTTCCTTTGCCAAAATTTGCCTTCTTAAATTGTATTTAATCAAATTTTCTGGAGTTGAAATTTTGTTTAATTTTTTTTTGTATATATATCGACTCTTTACGGCAGATACGTTATCAGTCGACTAGTTACCGACTGATATTTTATCGGGTGACAACTTATCGCTTGATAAAAATACACCCGAAACATAGTCAGCCGTAAATTACTCGGCCGAATATGTCTAGTTGGTTGCCTACATGGCTGCCAACTCACCTTTTTTCACAGATTTATGAAGCGTTGAACTTTAATAGGGTATTTCTCCTATTAGAATGAATTTTCTGCAACAAAGAAAAATACCCTTTTGTAGAGCTCAGAGTGGAGAATCCAAATATGTAATTTTTTTCATATTTTGATTAGTTTTAATATATTTTATTTTTAAAATACTGCAAATAGGTTGTTAAAATTAAAAAAGAGGCTGATTAGAAATTAAAAAAATAGTAAAACATATTAAAAAAATTAAAAATATATGGTGCACTAGATGAGAGAGTCCTCTTTAAAAGGGTATATTATGTTTTTTAAAAATCATTAAAAAATAGACAATAGTTGACATCCTATGAAAACTGTCAAATTCTAACAAATTTGACTTTAAAACATTATTACGAGAAAAATATACATCAAAATTTAATTTTTATTTTCCATGCACTAGATATTGAAGTTACCTATTTGGAAAAAAAAAAAATTTAGGGAGAAATTAAGTTTGTTGTAATTTGTTTCTTGACATCCCATGAACGTCACTTTTTCCTGGAATTTTCAGTATTCCAAAATTTGTTCTTACACTTATAAAAAAAATTGAAAACAATTTTTAAAAAATCTAAAAAATTATAGGAATAAACTTCATCAAAAGATCTACATTTCATTACTTTACATCATTTTAAAATTCAAAACATAAAGACCACTTTTATGTGGTCGAAGTTCAGAATTTTTTTTGCTGTTGGCTGATTCCTTTATAAAGTGTGACACACTATTGTGATTTTACCTGTAAATTATTTTATCTTTTGATTTATCTTTTTGTCCCTTTCCTATACCTAATAAAAACTTCCTTGATATATCATATCTTGGTATGTTGCAATGAAGTACAAAATGGGGCATGGTCATATCACTTTCGTATGTTGTGTCTGTAGGCTGATCTTATTCTCTTCCTATGTGTATTGGTATCTTGTACGAGTTGAGATTAGCATCTTGCATATCAATATCTTTTGCATCTGAGAAGCTAAACAGTCTCTTATGCATTGAGACTATTCTATTCTAAGACTATTTCCATATATAACCAACAAGGTGTTATTATGTGTAGTGGAGATAAGCTCAAACCTTTGCTTGTAGCGTCAAAGTCCATCTCGGAACACTAGTTGCTATTCATATCTTGTGTATGTTAGTTCAACATCTTGACTTCATACATTTAGACAAAATTGTAGTATGCTAGTTATGCATTAGATATATCAACACCTTGGTCCTTTATACACTGGTGCATAACATCCATATGCTATATCAAACATAAGGATTACATTTCTTTACTTTTGAACAATTACTTTAAAAGCTGTCATACCATCTATCCATTCCATCATATTCCTATATAGTCCTCAACCAAGATCAATCTTTCCCTTCATCTTCATTCCTCTTTCTTCATTTCCCTCTTATATATCCTGCATAACAAGTGTGTTAGGCATACATAGGTACATATCATTATCATTGTCATCTAGATATATTGCATTATCATAACACCATCATCATGCATTACCATTATGAATACCATTAGCATAACACATTTACATTATTACCATTTGCATATTCCTCTCATTTGCATAAACATCCATATAAACCATGAAAATACAAAAATGTATAACATCATAACAAAAGTGCATCCATGATCATCACAGCATCTCATAGATACCCAAAATCACCATCATATATATCATCGAATGAGTCAATATACAAGTGTCTACATGTACAAAATGGGCTATCCATGAACCCTCAAAACTGTATGTACAATCGGCTCATATGCCTCATCATGATACAAAAGATACGTAAACAAGGAAGCCCTAGTGACTACTGGCAGCTCCCTCACTCTGTCCACCACCACTAGGTCCTATACCTAGTCTACCATCTCTAGGAGGCCCCATCACTAAAGCTATAGACCTCGATCCTCCTATTCTCCATGAACTTAAAGCCCCTGACCTGCTCTTGAAGCTAGGTTGCCTCTGCACCATAGGTACTGCCCCATAATACAAGCCTCTATAATACTCAGCCTCACATTGTTCTCTCTGCAACTATCTCTGTGTCTGTGTCAACTATGTAGCTAGATACATGGTGGCTCCATCTGTCCCCAATGCATCTACTACTCTATCCCTCTCAACTATCATAGCCTATACCTATTGCACTGCTGAATCCCTCTCAGTCCTCAGGGCATCCCTCTCAGCTCTCATAGCCTGCATCTACTACAAAGTAGTATCTCTCTCCAGTTTCATAGCCTACTAACACTGCCTAGTCGCATCTCTCTCTCCTATCACCCTCACAAGAGTACCATCATCCTGCCCATCACCTCCCTGCACTCTAGCCTGCAGCTGTGCTTGGTAAGCCTGAGCCTGTGCTCTAGCATGCCACAATCCCAAGACCACCTGGTGTCTATCTATCTCCACTCTCCATAACCTGAACTAAGCTTGCTGCCTCCATATCCTCTCCTCTCTAATCCTCTACCTAAGCTGCTGAATCCCAACATCATCACCTCCTAGCACCTATGCCTATGGCTATACAAGAAGCTATGGTTGAACAAGCACCTGTGGCTATGCCTGTCCCTATCCCTGAACCCCTGGAGCTACTGGTACTACTACCTGTACTGGTGGATCTTGTCGACGTCACCTCCTCCTCACTGGCCTCTCCATCCCAATCTCCCCTATCTCCCCAGGCCTCGTCAACTGAGTCAGCCTAGTTGCAGCCTAGTGTGCATCATAATCTAGTAAAGTCCTTGGATCTACAGGACCCTGTCCCCACTACCACACAACTGGCTGTAATCCTTCTCTCTCTGCTAAAGCTATATCAACCACAATCTTTGGCCCCCAATCAAACACCTCATGTCGAGTCCTCACAAAAATGGCATCACCTACTGGCACTACCTATGGTATCCCGAACTACCTCAACACCCTCTCAGGCAAATAGCACTCTATGATATATATGCTATGACCAAAAATGTACCTAGCCTACCTAGAATAGACAAGATCCATATCCTCCTCCTCCCATCTCTCACATCCCAGCCATGGCCTCCATATAAACATATCAACCTCATCCAATGTCTGCCTCCAATAAACTATACCCCTGCACTGCCGATAGGTAAGAGCTCCGCTATACATCCTCACATATGGCTCTCCCGCTACCCTAGCCACCCATCCATCTAGCCTCATCACTAGAATGTGCTCATATGCCATACGTGCAACAATGTGACTCCTATACAATCATGTAAATAATGATATAGCTACCCCAGTACACACTCAGCCCATGCATATCTAGTCCCATATGAGAACATCTCCTCTATCACTATCCCCCATCCAACTAGAAATCCTCTAGCCCGTATGTCTCCAACTAGCCATCTGATAATCACTATAACTACTTATTGTAACCTATTACAAAGCTCCTTCATCCTAGCCATTAGAATCTCTGAGCCCTTAGCCCCAATGTCTGGAGTCCCTAATAAGCACCTGAATGTAGCTGGACCCAAGTCAGGATCATAATCTACCCTATCTCCATCAATCGGGATGCACAGAATCTAGAACACATCCTCTAGTGTAATTGTTGCCTCTCCCATCAGCAACAAGAATGAACTATGCTCGCTCCTCCATCGCTCAACCATCGCTATCATAAGTCCTCGATGTGCCTGCACTGGCTCTAATCTCGACACATGCTCTAAACGAATGATATCTAAGAATAGTCACTCCTCTGCATCCAACAATTTGACCAATTGCAAATCTCTAGGGTGTGGCTCTCATGACAATAATGGTGGTAGTATATCTTATATCATTTTACTCACCGTATTAGTCTCTTGTGCTAAAAATTGACTTTAGATTGCTAAAATTGCCCATCTTTACTAAAAGTGACCTAATTTTCTCTATGCGCTAGCCTTTTGATCATAAGTGAACCATTTCACTATAAACGAAAAAACTTTCTGCTCACAAGTAATTTATTTACTATAAATGAGCTATTGTTCATCAAACGTGACCTCAATTTCTATAAGCGATCACTTTTTGTTTATAAGCAACCTGCATTTATCCTATGCGCATTTCGCTTCTCTACTTGACCAAGCTGACTAGAAGCGACCTACTTTTGCCCTAAGCAACTACTTCAAGCCTATAAGTGACCTATATTACCATAAGCAACCACTTTTCATCTAAATGTGACCTAAACTTTCCAATCCTAAAAACTGCTCGCTTCTGGTGACGTGTGTGCATTTATTATGCTTTTAACCTAAAAAATCACACATTTAGCAAAAGTTTTGGTACATACCAGTGTGCCTACTCCTACTGGTCACCCATGTGTCCTCACTCGCTCGACACAATGATCACTGCGTGGAATCACCATCCTAACAGCTCTCTGACACTCTAAGCACTATCACACTCCAGAGCTCTAGATTTCTACAAGCAACAAGCACAAATGAGCCTATTTGCCCTTGAGGGACCTATTAATACCCCCTTTCCAAACCCTAATTCTTCTATACCAAAGCCTATTTTCTTCTAAACCATCCCCATTTATCCCACCCAAACCCCATTTCCTTCGTGTCAACCTTGTTTTTCACCTCTTATCTTATCGCGAGCCAACCCAATTCTTCCTGGTTAGCCTGGCTTACCTCTCGAGGGGGCATCATCTGCCAGTTACACTGGGGCATCACCTTGTTTATCAAGCAAATTATCGTATTTTCTTTGACACAACGTTCTAATGAATATTGTATCAAAGAGGGGTAAAATGTAGACACCCAAAATTGACTTAATTATCATTAGTATCAAATATCGCATTAATTGTCATCTGCATTTGTCTAACACACTTGAGTAATTTTCTTATTTTATCAAAATCACCTATTTCTTCTATTAATTAAATAAATTTATATTTATTTAATTAATTCATTATCTATTTGCTCTAATCTATAATTAAATAATCTATAATTATTTAATTATTTCTATTCTATCTATTTTAATTAAATAAATCTTATTTATTTAATTAAAATTCCCTTCATAATCCCACTTTCCAATTAATTAAATAAATTCTATTTATTTAATTAATTTCTCTTATCACTTATCTTCATCTTTCAACATAAGTCGACATGTGTGCATCTTTTATTTAAAACATGTGTGGTACTACATCTTTTATTTAATATCTTTCACATGTAGTACTTTTTATGTAGATGATCACATATGAGCCTTATCTTCCCTTGTCATTTACACATTCACCTATGATTATCAATTCATCTCAGCCATTCACATAGCCATCAAATCTCTACCGTTGATTGATTTTGGTTGAGTTCTACATAAACACCCTCTCCTTTCATACTTCAGCTATCCATCATTTCATATAGCATCCAAATTATCATCTCAAGCAATCTATCCATCATTTCATATAGCATCCAAATTATCATCTCAAGCAATATATCCATCATTTTCATATAGCATCTACATTATCATCCTGAGCATATTGAGCACTTTAGCATCTATTTAGCATATTATCATTATCATCCATCCATCATGGTAGCTTTTATCTTCATAATTGTTTATTATTGAGAAGCAATCCACATCATAAACAAGGAATCATACAATCTAGGTGATCTTGTTCTTGAATTACATACTTTTGATTTCACTTGGATTCGATTCTTTGACGGTGGTAGGATTAGGTTTTTCAATTGCATGCTTGATCTTATTAACCTGATTTTTACCTATCACACAAGCGATTAGTCAAGATCATGTTGAGTGCCTACATGCACTAAAGAAGACACAAAAGAAGCAGCCATTCAAAGATGCAATAAGGAAAAGAGACTATCCAAAGAACACAAGAAATAGTGGTAGAAGAGATAGTAGGTCTCAGTACAAGTGTTTTGTCAGGCATCAAAGACACTTCTTGTTCTTGTTCAAGTCGTGCAAAGTGTTTTTCCCAAAGCCTGGTCCTATCACCCAAGATTGTTTTAGTTGTGACAAAAGGGCAATGAATCTTAAAGAGAACTCTTAATGCCATCAGTGAGAAGATACAATACACATAATATAATTCTAAGCTCCATGAATCATGCAATGAGAGATATAGGTGCAGCATTTAGAAGGTACAGTGAGCCTCAGAGACTATAAGTAGGTCAATGTTATAGTCATCAAGGTCATATAAGTGCATAAGACATTGATGATCTCCTCATCATTCCAATAGCATGTTGAAACAGTGATATAAAAGATGGATTTTTTCATCATTCTTTGTACACAAAAGCTCACAAAGGAACAATAATATGTAAGTGCCTTTATGAATGATTTTAATGAAATTATTGTGTTTTAACCATTAAAGCCTTTAAGTTTATCTCATTTATTATTGTGCATCCATCATAGGTCTCAAGTTGTGCTTGTTTCATTTTTGCCTTAAAACTGTGAAAATTTATTTTTCTCATGAAAGGACAAATTGGTTGGCCTTCTTTAGAAACATTTTTGTGATTAAGTAATCATTTCTAAATTGTGTAACTAGTGTCTCTGAGAATAGATGTGAATTATTCTACAAGATTTATCATCATTCAGGTGCATCACCACATTTTCAGTTTTAGTTTATTGTTTCACTGCAATTCCTCCTATCCTTTTTCTTGCAAAGTCAGTTTACAATTAGATCAATCATAAGGGAACCAACCCACAATCTAGAGGTCTACCTTCTCCATAGGGCACCCACAACCTGAAGGTATTCCCATTTCACATAGGATTTCTAAGCTTCACAACTTTGCATCACGGGTGCAATCCTAGTCAATAACAATTTTTTGCACACCCGGTGGGATCGATTGGTCTATTTAAATCCCAAAGTATGTTCATATATCACTGATATTTGGTGTGCACGTGTTAGTGATCTCAGCCTTTGGAAGCAAGAAATCAACACATTTGGCCACTTTGAGTGACATTTCTATTGGTTTTAGTATGATCAAGTGTTGTTTTATTTCAAGTAATTCTGGTTTCAGTTGTTTTCTATCTTTTGAATGAGTAAGCATGTCTATCTTTCATGGGAACATGTCATATCATCCATCATATCATGAAAATGCTACTAATCCACCATCTTATCAGCCATATCAAATCAACCATGTTACTGGTTTTAGCCCAAATTCTATGGTTTTTCAAGGAAACCAGCATGCTCAATATGCTTACCTCCCACCCACCCTTGCTCAACCTTCATATCAACATTCATATGTCCAAAATCAGCCTTAAGAAATATCTCTGATGTCAAATTAGTTCAAACACTCTCCTGATCACCTCCAAGATTTGGAGGTTAAAGATATAAAGAATAGCATGAATGATATGAAGGACACATTATTAGACTTCACAAAGAAAATAGAAGAGATCAAGAGGCAAAAAGAGTACGAGCAACAATAGGAAGAGATACCTTACCAGGCCTATCTTTATGAGCAGGAGCTAGAGGCACAAAGGATACAGTTTGAGAGGGAGATGCTTGCAAAAGAGGAGCAGATGAAGCTTTTGGTTGCTCAATCACAAAGACATGAGGTCCAGACAGCTACATTCATTCCATAGAAGCCTGTTCAAGATGAGCCACTTGAGGAGCCTTCTTTCCTCCAAGAAACTCAAGAAACTTCCTAAAGTTTCCAAATTCCAAGTTTCAAAAATTTTTATTTTGCTAAGGAGCTTGTTTGCATTCAAAACCAATCCATTAATCCTCAGTTTGAGTCATATCAAGAACCTAAACCAAGTCATCAAAATTTTGAACAACCACGGTAGCCTTCTTGGACTAAGTATCCTAATTATAAAATGCCAAATCTTGTTAAGGCTACCCCTCCCATACCAATCTAAAATTAGGAAGAGGAAAAGGTATTAAAATCTGAACCAATCAAGATTCCAAGTTGATGTGGTGGACAGGAGCAACAGGTTTTAGAGCCCAAACCAATCAAGATTTCAAGCTTCAATCCAGTAGCTAAAGGTTCTTGTAGTCCTTTATGTGCCACCAAATCAGAAAAACTAGATGTGGAGCAAGAGGTTACTGTTGTTTGTGTTGCATTCCTAGCTAAATGTGAGCAAGATGCATATGAAGATGTTGGTTCAAACTTGACACTAAATCCTTTGTATTTTGATTCATTTGAAAAGTTTTCTAATGATGTTTATAAGATGAATGAAAGAAAAGTATAGAGGTCACAAGATGAAAGTCTTTAGTTGCAAAGACAGAATACCCAAGTTTCATTGGAGAAAGCATTGCATGAGGAGGAAGAATTGGTTTCTTTGTTTGATCAGCTACTTGGTTTTATTAAGCTAGATGAGGAAAGCATGCTCATACCAAAGGTAGCAGTTTTAGAATAGCAAGAAGATCCTCAACAATCTGATGAGTTGTTGATTAAAGACAACCAAAGCGACAATACAACCTTGAATCACAACAAGGATCATAAAAATGAACCTTCTGATGAGTTGTTGTTTGATGAAGGTAAGGAACAGTCTTCTTTTATTAGAAATTCAAGAGGAATGTGATGAAATTTCATTTTGGGATGACCTTGATGATTTTGTTGCAAGATTAGATAATGTCAAGGAGGTTTCAGTTAATATCTTTAATGAACTCACTGGTTTTGTGGTTGAGAATGATGTAAATCATCTGGACAAAATACTAATTAATGAGCAGATCACATATGACAGCCTTGATTTGAGTAATCAAGATGTTGAGATAAATGCAAATTTTGTGCAAGTGGAGCAAGACCAAAAGTAGGATACTGCTTTCCAAGTAGAGGTTGAGTCTCAAAATTTAGCTGATTTGTTTGATAAATTTCTTGAATTTGTGGATAAAGATGAAGATATCACATGCATCCTAACATCTATGCCTAGTATTGAACAACAAAATGATAAAACTCATTTGGATTCAGTGCAAGATTATGAGTTTGATGAGAACATGATTTTAGGCATCATAGAAGATTTTTTCTCTAACATTGATAATAATTTGATGCAATGTGAACTGGCAGTATGTGATCAGCCTATTTAGGTGAAAGTAGTAGTCATTTCTTTATTATTCGATGATAGATCAACATCTCCTTCAGATCATGTTGAAATTGTGAAAAAGGATGTAACAACAGATCTCAATCAAGACACCAGGAGTATTAGCTAAAGGTTCATCCTTGCAAGAGGGTGTCCAATCAGGGATTTAGCTGGTAGAGAGCTAAATAAGGAGACACATGTTACTGTTGTACCCAACAATGAGATTGCAACCTTAGAACAACAGAACCAGATCATCTATTCACCCCATAATAACAGTATCTATGATCAGGTTCAGATGGTGAGTGGGTTTGTTTTTGTTCTTCAGAGAGTTTTACAACATTCTATAAGGTATGTTCTTATGGGTCATATCTTATCAGTAATAAATCATAATCTTGCAAAGCATCCCATGTTGGTTAGAAGGGGGAGTTATTTTACAAAGCCAGTTAATGGGTTTGTTTGACTATCTTTTGGCTGGTTAGAGTAGGTTAGTATAGACAGGTAGGCCATTTACTTCAGTACTTGTTTTCCAAGAAGTGCAGTTGCACAGTTAGCTGGCCTAGATCAAAGCCATAATAGTTGTTTTTAGTTTTTGTTTTGCTACTGTATAGTTCTTAATAGTTGAGTTACAAAGGGTTTTCAAGGTTATCAAGGACAAAAGTTGACTCCTATACCCAATGGATTGTTAAGGCTACTATTCTATATGCTTAGCAGGAAAGCATTCAACAGAAATCACCAAAAATGTTACCAATTTTCCGCCTACAGCTCAAATTGGCAGAGCTAAAATAGTTCATTACATTTGAGGGGAAGAATTTTTTAACACATTCTTGCTATGCTTAACCATGGCATATTTTAAGTGTTTAAGAAAAGATTGATTTTAGTTTTGTTTTTCAAAGTAAAGAAACATAAAGGAAAGTACATATTGAACACAAGACATTGCTTTCATTCATTTTAGTGATGTTTCATTTATTTCACAATGTTTCATTCATGTTGCAAATGAAGTATACACATAATTGCATAAGTGTTGCATTTGTATTCATTGGAAAGAATAGAGTAACCAATGGTCCCACACAATCCGTGGGAGTAGCTGAACCAATGTAACATGAAATATGATATGCATCTGAAGATAAAAGAAATGAAAAAGAAGCATAAAGGAAAAGGCATATCCATCATTTCCTGATAGAGTATTGGGTGGATCTCCATAGTCTCTTTCTCCTCCTCTCTTGATCTCCAAGTGAAACTGCATCATGATAAGGAATTGGTTAGAGCTCCAGAGACGAATCTTCCTATGTGCCCTACCAAAAGAAATATAGAACATGTCATGATGCATTGGATCAATAAATAGCAGATGTGTGAAAGAGAACCAGAAAGGTCAAATCATCATATGAACATTAATTTCATTATTTTATCTAACTTGTTTGTGCAATGTGCAAGTACAGGTACATTCATCATTATGCATGATATTTCAGCATGTGGTAAAAAATGGGCTCCCACAAGGGTTGAGCCCAGCATGATGCCCCCCTTGATCTTAAGGGGAGTATAAGATAAACAAGAAACTTTCATATCAATAGATAAAGGCATATTCTAATTGAGGATCAATTCATAAGTGACATTGTCCATTCATAACAACCATACAATCATACCTAAAAAGAACAAGAAGTGAATGAAGTACAAATGAAGACTATGGTAATGATTACAACCTACAGTATTGTCAATGCTTACATGGACAGCCATGTATATAGGTAAACAATCCTATATCTGTGCCATCAAGGATACTGTAGAATAGTGCCATGTCAGTTGTCTAACATTCAAGGGAAAAACATGGTACAAGCCCATGAAACAAAGAGAGCTAGAATGATCAAGATGTATACCTATTACATAGTAGCCATACCGTCATGGCACTATACTACAAGTATGGTGAACATTATGTTACAATCACCAGAAGAAAGAAATCATTGAATAATCATAATATCTAACTGCTATGAGAAGTAAAAGAGCAGAAAACTATTAGAAAGAAGATAGTCAACATGGGACAGTCTTTTATGATTGCTATAAACTTCAAGGAGGTGTCCAAGCAAAGAAGGTTTAGAGAAGACCACCACCTTAGAGTTTATAGACGATAAAATAGATCAAAGCATGTCCCATTAGATGCAGGTGGAATAGTCATAAGGATTGACAAGAACAAGATAATGACATTGTCACAACATACCTTAAGACTTTTAGCCTCAGTAGGTCTTCACAATGAATAACAGACAAAAATAGTAAGGGTTGTCTTCTCACACTATTCTCAGGAGAAAGAAAATAGTGAACAACATGCTTGGAGCATATATATGTATGCAGTGCATAAAGATACAAGTGATCAGTCAAGATCATGTTGAGTGCCTACAGACACTAAAGAAGACACAAAAGAAGCAGTCATTCAAAGATGTAATAAGGAAAAGAGATTGTCCAAAGAACACAAGAAACATTGGTAGAAGAGATAGTAGGTCTCAGTATATGTGTTTTGTCGAGCATCAAAGAGACTTCCTGTTCTTGTTCAAGTCATGCAAAGTGCTTTTCCCAAAGCTTGGCCCTGTCACCCAAGATTGTTTCAGTTGTGAAAAAAGGGAAATGAATCATAAAGAGAACTCATAATGCCATCAATGAGAAGATACAATACACATAATATAATTCTATGCTATAGGAATCATGCAATGAGAGATATAGGTGCAGCATTTAGAAGGTACAGTGGGCTTGAGAGACTATAAGTAGATCATTGTTATAGTCATCAAGGTCATAAAAGTGCATAAGACATTGATGATCTCCTCATCACTCCAATAGCATGCTGAAACAGTGATATAAAAGATGGATTTTTTCATCATTCTTTGTACACAAAAGCTCATAGAGGAACAATAATATGCAAGTGCCTTTATGAATGATTTTGATGAAATTATTGTGCTTTAACCATTAAAGCCTTTAAGTTTGTCTCATTTATTATTGTGCATCCATCATAGGTCTCAAGTTGTGCTTGTTTCATTTTTGCCTTAAAACTGTAAAAATTTATTTTCCTCTTGAAAGGACAAACGGGTTGGCCTTCTTTAGAAATATTTTTGTGATTAAGTCATCATTTCTAAATTGTGTAACCAGTGTCTCTAAGAATAGCTATGAATTATTCTACAAGATTTATCATCATTTAGGTGTATCACCATATTTTTAGTTTTAGTTTATTGTTTCACTGCAATTCCTCTTATCCTTTTCTTGCAAAGTCAGTTTATCATTAGATCAATCATAAGCGAACCAACCCACAATCTAGAGGTCCACCTTCACCATAGGGCACCCACAACCTAAAGGTATTCCCATGTTACATAGGATTGCTGAGCTTCACAGCTTTGCATCATGGGTGCAATCCTAGTCGATAGCAGGTAGTTTGTTCCCCAACCCATTTCATAAAAAAAGCTTTTTCTCTATAGATCTTCACCGCTTCTGACCATATAGAACTTCCTACTTCAAAATAAATTACTCTATCTTTTTTCACCGTAATGTATACCTGACCTTCAAAGTTGCCGACAGATTGATCAACATCTTTTAGTTTCTGAATTTTCTTCTATAAAATCATAGTTGGTTGTTTGGTACTCATGAAGATCTAACTATAATCCCAGCCAAGTGAGCGAGATCTTTTGGTCGTGTTCTTGTGTGAGAGAGGCTCGCCCCACGTCCTGTTTGGAACCTCCCAACCCCAAGCTTGAGGACTGTCATTTCTGAATCATCCAAAACTAGTGTGTCTAGGAGCTTGGAACTGCCACATAGTCCACCATGGTGGAAACCCTAGCCTTCCACAACATCTTGACATGCCATTTTTTTTTACAACTTGTGTTATTGAATTTTGCAAAACTTAATGATATTTTGTTAGATAGGATGTGTTACAATTACCATATCTAACTTTAGTAGTATTTAGGGGAGAGAAAATTCCAATATCATGAGCCAATGGTCCAACTTAGAGGTAAAGAAAACTAGGAAAGAAATTTTTTTCACAGATAAATTTGAAGTTTATGCACGTTCATTGATACTAGATAGGGTATAGTTTACATGCGCTATATTGCTGTAAGAGTTTAATTAACAATGATTAGTTTTCAATGTGAAAATGGTCCCTAATATTTTGTTTCTTCCCATTCAAAGATTTAATCTAGATTTGCTAACTATATATTGTTGGCAAGAGACACTATATGGATTCATGGTTGTTGTCATTGATGGCAACAAAGGTCATCCCACACATCCGCAAGTCATGGTGTGTCTCTACCGGAA
Source organism: Cunninghamia lanceolata (assembly GCA_027924645.1). Taxonomy (NCBI): domain Eukaryota; kingdom Viridiplantae; phylum Streptophyta; class Pinopsida; order Cupressales; family Cupressaceae; genus Cunninghamia; species Cunninghamia lanceolata. The sequence continues at coordinate 1,058,386 of BSBN01000206.1, read as the reverse complement.
GTCAGAATGAAGATTGTTGTGGTCTGGTGAACAAGAACAGAGCATGTGGCAAGGTCCGACAGATTGGTCCGGATCTCTCAGAGGAAGTGTCTTGGTGCAGTGCGGATTTGGGGAAGTCAAGAGGACTACCTTGAGTAGTATATTCCAAGGATTTAGCCTCCGGTGATGAACAAAGAAAAAGATATGAATAGTTGAGTACCAGATTCCTGAGAGACAGTGAGAACAGAGGAAGAACTGACTGACAGAGTATCAGACTATTTTCCGGATGCGTTACTGTTGATGGTAAAGGTTGTGAAGGCATGAATCATGTTTGGCCGACATGATTAATGATATCTACAAGTATATGCTTGATCCGCATTACTTGATATGCAAGGATTCAGCCGACAGAACAGAGTTTGTGAGAAGATAGATTATTCCGGGTGCCGACTAGAAAGATAATGAAATCACTAGTGCGGATATATATAGAGGATGGATTTAGTTGTGAAAATTGTGATGGTGTGATGGTGTATGCGAATAAGTGTAGAACAGAGCAGAAGTAGTAAGAAAGATCCGGTATGTGAAAGGATAGCAGAATAAAGAATAGAGGAAAGATGAAGTGCAGCAGATCAGTGTACTGAGCTTAACCAGAACTGAACTCCAGCATATGTAGATGCTTCCAATCAGTTCAAGATTGTGATTCTTATCACTTTGTAGACAGTGTGTCTCCTTGTAGGCAGTGGGCCTCTTTGTGAGCAGTGTGCTCGGGCAGTGAGCCCTAATTGGCAAGTGCCATTTTGTAATTCCTTATTCTTCTAACAGAGAATAATCTTTGGGTTAATCACCCCGTGGTTTTCTCCCTTAACAGGGTTTCCACGTCAAAAATACTGTGTCATGTGTTTTTCATTTCATGGTAATGTTTGTTTGTTTGATTCAATGCTGCATTGATTAATAAGAAAGTTCAAAAGAAGAAATAATTAGGATAACTGATTCACCCCCCCTCCTCAGTTATCAACAATTGGTATCAGAGCAAGGTTCCTCCTAATAGAGCCTAACAGCTTGAGGAAGATCTGGGAGTTCAAATGGATGCATATGGTTTAAGGGAGCAACTCAAGACTGCCCTTGAGGATCTTGAACAGTCAAATTCAGAAGTCAATGAATTAAAGGAAAGACTCAAACAGGCTGATGAATTCATGAGAGAATTAAAGGACAAATTAAGTCTCTCTATGAAAAAGAGAAAGGAGCTTCTCCAACAATTGGCAAGACAAAGTGAAGAAAGCAATACAGATGAAGAATTGACTGAGAAAACCAAGTTATGTGAAAAGTTATCAAAAGAAGTCATTATGTTAAGACATGAAATGGAATCAGGAACTATAAAGTTTACTCAAGAGATTGAAGAAAAAAGAAAAGTTGAAGACAATCTAAGACAATCTCTTAAAGAGAAATCAGAAGAATGCCACCAGATGGACAGGATTATTAGACATCTTGAATCTGATCTTGAAGATGCCAAAGATAATGAAGAAAAACTTGAGGATCAAATTGTCTCTCTCAAAAGAGATCTTCAAACAGCAAATGAATATAAAGAAAAATTCAAGATAAGTTCTGCCCAACTTGAAGTACTTCTTGGAAGTCAAAAGAGGATAGATGACAAGTATGGTTTGGGATATGAGAAAGGAGAAAGCTCCGGATCTGGTCAAAAGAATTTTGGATCAGAAAATCCAAGGAATAGGCCTAGAAGACCTCCGGTAAGACAACCCAATGCTCAAAGATATCCATCTTTCAATGGATACTGCCACAGCTGCAATCACTTTGGTCACAAAGCTAATCAGTGCAGGAAGAGAATGAATCAGACTAATTCATCCTTCTCCGGACAGTGCTTTAACTGCAAAAGGTATGGACACAAATCTCATGAATGCAGAAATATACAAATAAACAAATCATTCAATGGTAGATGCTTTGCATGCAATAGAGTAGGTCATATGGCTAATCAATGCATATCAAGAGGTTATCAGTCAAATATGCAAAGAAATGTTATTTGCCAAATCTGTAATAGGTCTGGTCATAGTGCAAAAGTCTGCAGAAGCAAGAATCAGGACAAAAGAGGTCCGGTATACAATCAGAATCAAGACAAGGGTAAACAAAAGATGAATGTGGATGAAGTTAGGAATCAGATGAACAAGATTTGGGTGAAGAAAAGTTCAGAGAATGTAGAGGTTGGATCTGCACCAGACTCTGGTGCTGATATTTCTTCCAGAAATTAAAAAGTGAGCTCTGGCTCAGGGGGAGACTCAAAGAAAATCCTGTTCCCCTAGCCAATCAAGTGGTGCTGGATGTGACACAAGATGTGGAGTAAAGGGTTTGAAGATACCAGTCCTGAGATGATCCAGACAAGATTTTAGAGGTTCGCATGAAGATATAAAGAAGTTGTGATCGATCAAGTAAAGACCTGTTCTGGGAGATGCTCCAGAATGACAGAGGACTACAAAAGGGTCCGGAGAGATCCGGAAGTACATTATTTTACTCTGCGGACTGGACAGAATGTTTGGGATGTTCTTGTAATGTGTCATCTCGATTTACTCATGATTGAAAGATCCGCATGATGTTCATAGATCAGGACTGATCCGGGATACTCCAAGCTATTCGGACAAGGCAAACTGGAATAATATAGGTGGAGCATTTATTGCAAACAGATATTAGGGTTTGCGAAATGATATAAGGGATTTCTCAACAATCACTTGATCATTCCACATCCAAGAAGAAGCTAAAAGTGGAGCTCTGCAACAAAATTCATCAAGTTTACCGAAGATCTCCTGCCGAAGTCATTACATACAGAAATCAATCCAGCTACTCCGTGCAACCGAAGACGCAAAAGGTATTTTCCACTTTCGATATCTTGTTACAAATCTTTTGAAGAAATGGCTACTCCAAATATAGTAAAAATCTCAGATAGGCCCTGACCTGAATTTAAGAAACATCCATACAAGTCATTGGAGGTAGATCCCTTAGGAGCATTTTCCAGTGTTCCTCACGGAGTTTTACACACAGAAGACATTAGGGTTTACATACATGCAAGCATTGAGGAATTTGGGGAATTCAAATTGAGAGATCTCTATCACAAACAACTGATAGACAATGCTTTTGAGCTTAAACCAAAGTATAAGGGTATCTAGAAGAAACAATTTGATCAATTCATTCATTTCCCCTACTTTGAAGAAGATGAATGGGTCCGGTATGTATTGAGCAGAATGCATGACAACTTCCTATGGCTGGATAGACCTTACAAAATCACAAAAGAGGCAATCAGGGTAGTAACTGGTCTATACTCTTCCGGAGGGATACCTATCCTCAAATCTGTCAAGAACAACATTGTAACTGAGGCCACTGGATCAAAATTTGATAAGAGGGCAATGACCATTGAAGATATTTCAGATCCGGATATCAAGTATGCATCCATGATAATAGGATACAAGATCTATCACGCCAGCAGGGAGAATTCTGTATCCGGAACTGCAGTGTATACTGCCTATGAAATGCTAAGGAAGAATGCAGAATATAATCTCTGCGAACTGCTCTTAAGCCAATTAATGGAAAATATACAGAAAATCAAGAAGGACAAGAAGAATTCCTTTAAGTATGGTACTCTCATATTATGTCTATTCTTCTACTTCATGAATGAGCTGCCTGGATCAAGTGGATGGGCATGGCAGAACGACAAACCTGTTGCAGTCCAAATAAGAGACTATCTACATGGGCTTGGGGATGCCAAAGCAAGAAATACAGCCCTATGGGGATACTTCAAAAACTTCCAAAGCATGATGCAAGCAAGAGAAATAATTCCCCAGTCTCTTGTTGAAAAATACAAAGACTCAGTGTGCTTTATGGTGGACACTGATCAGTGCCTAATGGAGGCAGTGGAGCCAAGGACTGTCTGGATCATGCCCATGGGGTATGAAGTGGATGAACAAATAGTGGAGCTGCATGTTCAACACATGCTAAGTCAGCCCAAAGATCCAAAGGCAGAAAGGTTTGGAACCTTTGAAGAGCTGAGTGTAAAGATACATGTAGAACTCAGGGAACCTGAGATAAAGAGGAAGGTGAGAAAAGAAGTTGAGCACATTGCTCAAGGCCTAGGCATCTCAAAAGAGGCACTTGATGCCAGCCGAGAAAAGAGAAGAAAATCTGAGGAAGAAAAGAAAGAGGCAGAAAAGAAAAGTAAAGAAAGTGTTCCGGTTGAAACTTCCACCCGGACCAGATCATCAAAAAGATCTGCACCTCCCACAACCAAAAGTTCAAAACCAGAAGTCCAGGCATCTGGTAAAAGATCTAAGACAAAAGCCACAAGGGCTTATGAAAGCCAAAAGGATGAAGAGGAAACTGAGTCAGATGAGAGAGTAAAAGAAATAAAGAAGCAGAAGAAGAAAGGATCCGGGAAACCCTCCACAGGCCAAGACAAGGAAGAAATGGCAGAAGAATTTGCTGAAAAGCCCACTCTATCCCTAGACAGTGTAGTCAAATTAGTCACTGTGGATGGGAACCTTCAACCGGTGGCTGAATTTTATGATGACTACAACGAGGCAGATCAAAAGATCCTGCAAGAAGCTATAATAAGGTACTTGAACATCTACAATAAAGCTTTTATTGAGATTATCTCTGAAATCCCTAAAAGCCTAGAAAAGGAATTAGAAATAAGAAAGAATAATGCTCAGGCAAAAGATCTTGAGATCCGGGAGCAGATAGCTATTCAGCTATATCCTCAAATTGATCCCAAGACAATGAACATAATATTCAAAGACTGCAAAGATGAGTTCAGAAGTAAAGCCAGGATGAATCAACTCATGCTTGGTGAGACTGACAAGGTGGCCAAAGAGATAGAAGAGATCCTCCGGAAGGCCTTCAAAAGGTTCAATCTTCCTGTTGTAGAGGACTTAGGTGCAGAAACAGCTGTGGACTTGGAACCCTCTGCTCCAGAAGAAGTGGCCTATGAACAGGCTAGCATCTCTCCTCCGGTTTCCCCTACAGTCTCTGGATCCAAAGAAGAAGAGAAACTACAAGAGAAGGAAGCAGTGGTGAAAGATAAAGAGGTTAACAGTACCAAGGGTGCAGAGAAAGAGAAGACTCCATCAGAGAAGACCATGACTGATAGTGGTAAGAATGTGGAAGGAGAGAAAATCCCAAAGGACAATTCCAAGACTGCAGAAGAAAAGAAACATCTGTCTCCGGCAAGAGACACTGCACAAACTGTTCAACAATTTTTGAGCAAAGAAACAATAGAGATTGATGAACTGGAGCTACTACAAGGCCCATTCAACTTTGATTCCCTATCCCCGTGCAGACAATGAAGATAGCCTCATTTGCAAATGCTAAGGCAAATGAAAAGCTCCTAAAGTCTCATATGGAAGACTGTGAGTTGATAGAGGCTGCTTCTGGAGTGCTTGAGAAGATTATGCCATCGATCCAGATAGATCCGGCAGCCTCCTCTTCCGGTAATCTCAAAACCTTAGTCAGCAGTGTTAGTACACATTTTGAATCTCTAGAAAAATCAGCTGAAGAAAAGGTCCGGAAGGAGTTTTTGGATAAAAGGTTCTCCGAGGTTCAGGGTTTGATCATTAATGATAGGAGAAACATGAACATTGGGATAAAGAGATTAGAAAATGCTCTTAAGGATGGCGGTGAAATATACAAATTTTGTATCTCCTGGTCCAAGGTAACAGTGGACATTGAGAAGAAAATAAAAGCGCAAGAGGACACACTACTAAGCTTGTCTCAAAGTTTTGATCCTCTCTCTTCCTCCATAGTAAATCAAGAATGTCAGACTATTGCAGTCTTGAGTGAAATCAAGAAATTAGAGAAGGAAAGGAAAAATAGAATAAGCAGGTTGAGTGAGCTCAGGGGGTTAATTGTCCCTAAGCTAGAGGTCATGCATGAGGCCATAACAGAAGCTCAAATCACAGCCCAAACAAGTGATCCGAAAGATCTAAAAAGGGCAGATGCATTTGCATTTTTGTTGAGTGGTCACATTTCAATTTTGGATAGAATGAAGCAAAGTTGGGCTACAGAACTGATCCAACTGAAGACATCTTTTGTAGACATTCTTCAGTATATGTGAGTATGTAAATATGCGGCTATATATAGAAAATTTTTGAAAATTTTGGTGTGCGGACCCTACCCTTTGCCATTGATGTCAAAGGGGGAGTGAGGAGCAGTGAAAAATGAGGAATCCAACTAAGGGGGAGTTCCGGAAATTGTATATAAAGATAGAGCATCAGCCAAGGGGGAGCATAGTGTAAACACTTAGTCATTTTTCACTAAGTGTTGCCATCAATGCCAAAGGGGGAGATTGTTGGCAAGAGACACTATATGGATTCATGGTTGTTGTCATTGATGGCAACAAAGGTCATCCCACACATCCGCAAGTCATGGTGTGTCTCTACCGGAAGTCAGAATGAAGATTGTTGTGGTCCGGTGAACAAGAACAAAGCATGTGGCAAGGTCCGACAGATTGGTCCGGATCTCTCAGAGGAAGTGTCTTGGTGCAGTGCGGATTTGGGGAAGTCAAGAGGACTACCTTGAGTAGTATATTCCAAGGATTTAGCCTCCGGTGATGAACAAAGAAAAAGATATGAATAGTTGAGTACCGGATTCCTGAGAGACAGTGAGAACAGAGGAAGAACTGACTGACAGAGTATCAGACTATTTTCCGGATGTGTTACTGTTGATGGTAAAGGTTGTGAAGGCATGAATCATGTTTGGCCGACATGATTAATGATATCTACAAGTATATGCTTGATCCACATTACTTGATATGCAAGGATTCAGCCGACAGAATAGAGTTTGTGAGAAGATAGATTATTCCGGGTGCCGACTAGAAAGATAATGAAATCACTAGTGCGGATATATATAGAGGATGGATTTAGTTGTGAAAATTGTGATGGTGTGATGGTGTATGCGAATAAGTGCAAAACAGAGCAGAAGTAGTAAGAAAGATCCGGTATGTGAAAGGATAGCAGAATAAAGAACAGAGGAAAGATGAAGTGCAGCAGATCAGTGTATTGAGCTTAACCGGAACTGAACTCCAGCATATGTAGATGCTTCCAATCAGTTCAAGACTATGATTCTTATCACTTTGTAGACAGTGTGTCTCCTTGTAGGCAGTGGGCCTCTTTGTGAGCAGTGTGCTCAGGCAGTGAGCCCTAATTGGCAAGTGCCATTTTGTAATTCCTTATTCTTCTAACAGAGAATAATCTTTAGGTTAATCACCCCGTGGTTTTCTCCCTTAACAGGGTTTCCACGTCAAAAATACTGTGTCATGTGTTTTTCATTTCATGGTAATGTTTGTTTGTTTGATTCAATGCTGTATTGATTAATAAGAAAGTTCAAAAGAAGAAATAATTAGGATAACTGATTCACCCCCCCTCTCAGTTATCAACATATATAGCATTACAATATAATATAAATGTATAAATATTAATAATTTATTTTTATATGTAATATTTTTTTTATATAATAACCCTGGTTTAAGGGACCAGGGTCCCTTTAAAAATAGGGCCATGCCCATCTATCTATAACAATAGAGAAAACATAAACCTTAACCACCTATCTACCATAGTCTGAACCATAACAAAGGAGCAGGGAAAATTACCTTGGCCCTAACTCCTCAATACACTAAACAAATAGTCTTCACCAACCTTAAGATATAGACAACAAAAAGGAAACATAGCTAAGACATCAAAACAACCCTACTTATCTACATCTCCCTCCACTACAACAATCCCCTCTTCATCACAGGCGCAGGTATACAGAGACTTAGCCTAAGATGGAATGACAACCTTGAGCTTAGCAGCAACACCCTCCATCATTTTCCTAGTCTCCAGAATGTTTAATAGGATATCATGCAAGTGGCCCAGTGAAGCTTCATGGTTCTCCCCAGCCTGGTTCGATGTCTCCACCAAATCTTCATGAGTCAACACTGATGCAGCAGCCACAGATAACATTATTGCTACCATGATGGATTGTGCTGCTCCAAACACATTCCAGTAGCCTCTGGATGTTCTAGGATCTAGTAATAGGTGAGCCATGGCATCACAGACATTGACCCCCTCCTAGCCATCGACCTCCTTGGCTACCTTCAACCGTTGATACAACCATTCCCACATTATCAAATTCTTTATTTCCTTCTCAACACAATTCAAAAAACCTTTCATAGCTGCCTCAACCGGGATCCTCTTCAATCTCTTCCTTAGAGTGTACCTTCTCTTCATCCTACCACCCACTAATTTATCAATAAATGAGCAGGGAATTTGCCTGTGCTAGGTGGCATGCCCCTTCACCTCTTTCCCTTTTGAGCCTGAGCAACCAATTCCCCCAAAATCTATCTCTGCAACCAGAAACCCCACACAACAAAGGCTATAGCATAGAAAACCACTGATAACACTACTTGAGAAAGGTAGCTTGCCTTCTTCAACAATCCACCTTCTAATAAAATTGAGAACATCTGCCACCTTCCTTCCCATGAGTCTCGGGGCACGCCGCTTCAAATCATGATTACTATTCATTATGACTCTTTATTGATCTTTCCCTTTATTGGGATCTATAATATGTAATATAATATAGATTATGTTTAACTTAATATTATCTATATTAAATTTATACTATCTATATTCAAAACTTTATCCATACATTCTATTTATGTGTATGCAAGGATAAAGTGAGTCATGCAACTAATCTTTAACTAAGGCTAAAGCCACATTATTCCTTTTCATTTTTAAGTTGGATTTGAATGGAAGACATAAGAAAATAGATTACAAAAGCTTGTTGTAATACCTTATTATTTCCTAATTTTGTAAATGATAAGATTTAGATGACCCCAATAAGCTTTATGTGTACATGTATATGATGAAATGAAAATTTTGTTATTTCATTTGAAAACTAAATGATGACAAAAATGATAAATATTTAAATTTATGTGTGTGTGTGTTATGAATCTATAACCATGAAAATTAATGTTTGATTATATCCTAGTGTCTAAAATTTGTTCCCATTGTGAGTTTTAATGTAGGCAACGTTATCCAACTCCATTCCAAATGGATTGCCTTTTTTAGTTTAATGCTTTGGCTTGTCAAATTGTGCAAGAATCTCACATGTGACCTAGATAAATTTACCATCACATGAGAAGCTTTAGTGAATGACTTACTTTAATTTAAACAAGGATTTCTAACTCATGATTTGTTCTAATCCTTAATTAATTTTACAAAACAATCATGATGGTAAGTACTAACATGTGAACTGATTGTGCAGGAAGCAAGTGATCTAGATAGATCAACCCAATTTTAAAGGAGTTACATTACCTCTAAAATCCCATACATGTTTCTTGATGATGTCCAAGCAAGCAGTGAAGAGAACCAAGAAGGGAGATAAATATCAAGTATATTATACAAGGATGCCAAGTATTGTAAGGAACATTCAAGAAAAAGCCAAGTGTCTATGAACATTTCTAGCCAAGGGAAACTTGATTCCATGACTAAAATGATTAAAGGAAAATCAAGAATAATGTGGAAAGTAAATAAACCCTAAGGATGAAGGAATTGTGGTATCTAGGAAAACTCAAGTGACTTAACCAAAGAACACCATCAAGCATGTGGCTAGTAAAATGAGGCCAAGAAATTGCATGGCCAAAGAGTTTAAGGAAAGGAATGATTTCAAAGAAAATCGAGGAAGCCACCTAATTGACCAATAAAATCTAGAGGGGTGGAGTTCATGAGACTTTATAAAAGCCTAAACAAGTCAAAATTGAAGGTTTCTAAAATGAAGAGAACACTCATGTATAAAATCATTATGCAAGAAAAAGCAATTCAAATGAAGGGACTAGTGAAGGAATTCTAGAAATGTATAGTGTGATATATGGATTGGTTTCATGCATGAGCTCATTGTGTTCATCTATGGGTTATTTTTGTGTGTATGGATTGGTAAACTATGATGTCAAGATTGTGACATGATCAATGTGTAAGTTTGTCTAAGTGATTAGTTGTGATAATGTCTTTTGTGTGTGTTGGCCTAGTGTCATGATATGTTGAGTCTTTGATATAATCTAAATGTGTGAATTGAGGAATTCTATGACAAGAAAGACTCTCTGGTGAAATGTACTAAAAAGTCAAGAAGCCTCAATGGGAATGAATCAGCTAACCATAGTGGAGAGTGGAGCTCCACGACTACTTATAGTGTAGCCAAGCAAATTCATCAATGGTGTAGTTGAACAAGACCACTTATATTGTAGTTAGGTGGGGTGTCCTATTGTGAGTAGAAAGAATCTTCTTTGGTCATGAGAGCTTGGTCCCATTGATGAGCATAGCCTTCCAAATTGAAAGAGAACACTCAAGTCTAGATGTGTGTGTGTATGTGAAAAAGTGAAGTCCTAACCTAAACTAAAGTAAACACCATTACTATCACTATGCTTAATCAAGAAAGAGAATCCATATTGAATGACTACTCATGAGTTCCTCTAGCTGTTAGACATCTCATCAACACCTCATGAGACAAGGACCCCGCTATGAGGGTGGCTAGGTGGAAAAGTAGGCTTGAAACATCAGTGATCCATAGAATGAACAACTACAACATGATCTAGGTGATATCCTAAGTTTACAACTCTATAATGTTTTACAATTGATAACTTATGTCTAGATTTTATTACTTAAGTATATGGGTTGCCATTTGGTTCTTAATTTATCTTGGAACTTAACTTGTGTCTTCGTTGCTCCAACTAGGGATGGCCTAATGATAGGGAAATCTATGAGCTCCATTAGAGTGGTTAAGCCAGGGATGGTTAAATCCATGATAGAAGTAGACAATCTATGAATTATTGTCCTTAGTCCAAAAAAAACTTGTCATGTCCCTTTTTCCAAAAATAGCACTTACTAAAAATAGTAAGTCCTTACTGTTCCAAGATAGTAAGTCAAAGGTAAAACGACAACTTTGGAAAATATTAATATTTAATATTTATATTGTTCCAATGCAATATTCATACCTTGGAAAAATAAATATTAAATTAATAAATATTTTAGTGGTGCCAACACAAGTGAGGTGAGTTTGTCAAAAATAGCAGGTCAAGATCACAAGGTTATAATGGAAAATAATATTGATTTAATATTATATTGTTAGGTGCAACTTCCAAATCCTAGCAAATAAATATTGAATAAATAATAATAAATAAATACATCAATAAAGAAAGGCATTGAGATTTATGGAGCAAAAAAGTATATTTTTTATGTTATGGGAAATCTCTCCATTTATGGCTTTTTTGGTTGAACCGACAACTTGGAGTGGCGGAGTTTTTTAGTAAAGATTATTTTGGGAATTAATAATACTTTTCCAGCAAGCATGGCATTGGGATTTGGCAGCCCATCTTAGAAATAACATATAAAAAAACAAAGGCTTTCATTTTGGAGGATTATTGTTTTTTTATCAGTTTTCTTCACAAAGTTGTTTAGCTTGTGTATTTTCAGTGGGTGATGTATCCATTGAAGCTAGAGACACTTGGGCATTTGATTAAGGGTTTCAAATTGTCTAAGTCTATTTATCTTTGGATCTCAGAGGGTAATCGCACCCAGAGGTTACATTTGCATTAAAGATTCAGTGGAAGTTCTGTAGTTTTTAGTGTTTTGGTTTGTAGGTGTTTGTAGATGTTGTTTTAATGTTTTTTGGAGTAATGAATGGTGTTGCTGTTGTGTAGCATGTGGGTATCTATGTTTTTTCTACTGCACATCCATCCCAACCATCAGAGATCAACTCTATTAGTTTGAGTTGGGTTTATGGTGTTTTGGTGGTGCCAGCAATATATATTTTTATAATTGTAGTTGCCCTTTTATGTATTTGTGGTTGCATGTTATTGTAGGAGTTGCATTTCATCCATTTTAGAGGTCTATATTAGATTGGAGAAGTTGGGTATTGATTGTTGATAACTGAGAGGGGGGGTGAATCAATTATCCTAAACTTTCTTCCAATTCAAACATTCAGATCCACTTAGTTATTCATTAGCATAGCAATTAATCATCTATGAAAGCATAAAGCATAAACATCAGAGCAGATAAACATGAACACATTGAACACCAAGATTTTGACGTGGAAAACTTGGTTAAGGGAAAAACCATGGGGTGATTAACCCAAGGATTATTCTCTATTAGAAGAATAAGAAAAAGATGGCACCTACCAATTAGGGCTCATAGCCCGAGCACACTGCTCACAAGAGGCACACTACCTACAAAGAGACACACTGTCTACAAAGTGATAAGAATCACAATCTTGAACTGGAGAATGACATTAGTACCATGTCTAGATCAATTCCATTTAAGCCCAAAAACCCTTGCTCTACCTTTCGCACTTCTCTTCACTATTCCACTCTTATCCACCCAAGACCTACTTCAAAATGAATTCACAAACCCTTATTTATACAAGGCATCAACTTAGGAACAATTATCTAAGTCGACAAACATCTACAAAATCATTCGCAAGGCGTGTAATACATCCGGTCAGCCTGTCACAAGAAGAACACCAACAACTAGTGGTCATTACATCAAATCCAAACTCTATCTTCAATGCGGACAGCCAACATGAACTGGACATGATCCAATGATCATAATAACCTTCCTGTTGTGTGGTTACACAACATGCCCCATTTTGACTTGGCAAAACAGGGACCCAACTTGTTGGCTTGGCTTGTGTTGGCGGTTTGGTAAAAGTAAGTCGTTTGCATCATCATGATTAACCAGGATGAGGTAAGTCACCATTATGAGGTCAGTTTGTTAAAATTTGTATTTCTTTCCTGTGACCACATAGTTTGAAAGAGTGTTAAAATTCATGCAGGTTTGCCTTTTACATCACCCTGATATTCCTCAGGATGTGAAAGTTATGAACAATCAAAGTTTTGGTCAAACCTGATATTCGCAAGAGGAGGATCATATTTTATAACCTCAGTCATGTTGTTGAAGATCATCATCATCTTTGAAACATCCCCTGATAAGTCATGCGGCTAAAATATCTGGACGTCAACTTTAAGTGGTAGTAAATCTTCTGGTCAAGCAGTCTTTTGTAATCGCAAGCGTCATGTTTTCGAATGTAACCCGATATTTCTTAATATCCTCCTGACGTGAAATATCACCCTTAGCAAATATCCTGATGATGTCATCCAAATCTGATAAATGAAGAAACAAACATGAGGATGACATCATCATCACATTTACGTTTCGACAGGATATTTTCTGAACATGATCATGTTCGTCTAATATGACGATGACGTCATGATACCTTTCCGATACAAAGAATGAATATCAGGATGACGTCATCCTGATATTCCGAAAGGGAGACAATGTAGGTTTGTCTCGTCATCATCATATTTGAAACATCACCCGATACATCGAAATATCCTCCTGATGTACTGAACATAACCAAAAGGGTGCTTTTGTCACTCAAATCGTGTCGCGATAACAATTTCAATATGAGGGAGGAGGATGATACTAAAACTCAACCCGATATGTGTGAATATCCTCCTGCCCTCATGATATCCTATCATATGGATATCCCCCCTCTCCCGTTACCGCCATTATCATTAAATGCACGCAGACATGGTAGGTGGTTCCCGCCGACCCCGGAACCCAATGAAACACATGGCGAGATCCTACGTTTTCACACGAATAATCAAGGAATACAATCGAATTTGTTAGAGTTGCCCTAAATTTGCCCTAATTGCGAGGTTAAAAGGTAATTCAACCATCATTTTCACATTTACCTTTGCGATAAAATTGTTTTACAGAGCACCAGCTCCCATATCCGCATACTAGCTACTGTTGCATGATTTGAGCTCACAGACAGAAGGAGAGAGGTGATCATCAGCTGAATTAAGAACGTTGTTGGCAATCTACTGGTATAAAAGAGAAATTTGCATAACCAAGTAAGTAAATGAAACCCTCATCATCTTATTATTGTTCAGGTATGACGATGTAAGTTTTGGTTTATGCATCCATATGATTAAGTAGTATTGAAAAGATACAGTAGTCATAATGATTTTATTGCAATATGCACGCATGTGTATATCAGTTGTGAGATAGGATTTTGTTAACTGCAGATACTCATGGTTGACAAGCGGTTTGTCAAGTGTCAAGAGGAATTCAGTAGGCCTATGTTCTCTTCTCAGAGGGGGGTCCTGTTCAAGTATGGAGCAATTACAGACACACATTAGGGAAGCACCAATCTGGAAGCCTGGTCAGCTAAGCTGAATGATGGGCATGACAAGAGTCCTGTGCTAGACGCAGTGTTCGTATCAAGGATGTGGAACGCTGCTGGTTTCTCGTATTCTATGGAATCTCCGAAGCTGGTTATAGAATGTGCCCGGAATTATAATCCTTAGACAAGGCAAGTGGTGAAGCATGGGAGGATATATGCAGACCTCTCCATCAAGGGTCTCTCCCAGACATTTGGATTACCGCTGGGCAGTAAAGTTAAGAGTGTGGACCTGAAGAAGGCAGAATAAGAGTATGAGGCCAATAAGAAATCAGCCAGAAAGAACATGTATCAATGGCGAGCAGAGAACAGCACATATCCTGCAGCAGCCAAACTTCCTGTGCACATGTTCAAGTATGATTTCAGTGAGGAGTACCAATACATGATTGCACTCCTAAATAGGGTAATAGGCCAGCCTGATGCAGGTAGTTTCAGAGATTGGATGTACGGAATAATAATGATGTGTCTGTATTCAGACATCAAGCCACTATGGGGCCAGATAATAAGTGATGCTCTGCATGAGCAGCTGATGAACCTGGGAGGTTCAAATTGTGTATTTTATATGACATCTTACATTGTTTATTCTTGTTCTTACAAAGGCACTTTTGATGCCTTAGTTACAGATGGAAAGCTCACAGGCACAAATGCTGCATATATCTGGGATCATCATCCTCAGCTGTAGAGAACCAACTACCTCAAAGATTACAAACTAGTCAATGATGCATTCTCTATGCATCTGGTAAGGACCATGGAAGAAGACAGAACAAAAAGATTGAGCATGGAGGCTCAAGAGGTAGTTTACAGGCATGGAGCCTGGTACATACAGTTTGCAACCTTTTCATACATAAGGGTTGAAGGTTTTGAGGGACATCCCCTGATGCTGCCGAGGTATCCTACTGATGCAGTAATATTAATGGAGTTTATCTGGCAGGGCACCACAATGATAAAGATGTATAAGGACGCCAAGAAGCTACCACCAATTTTGTTCCCAGTCAGCATAGGCTGCTACATGTGCCCTGATTCTGACAATATAAAGAAGGTGATGGTCACACTAAATAAAATGAATCTGCAGCCTTTCCCACTAACTAGACTATATGATCCTTACAGCAGGATACAGAAGATACTAGGAAAGCCTATTCATCAGAGGCACCTAGAGGATTTTTGGGCTGACTGTGAAGATGAAGCAGAAGCTAGGAGAAGAAGGTATCAGAGGTTGACTCTGAACCAAATTAGAACTTTCGATTGCATCTCCCTTCCCCAACAATTGAAGAAGGATGATGGCAGGATAATGGCAGATGAATATGAACAAAAGAAGATATACAATGACACCATCTCTGCACCTGACCTCACCATGCAGGAAGACATATCCTTGGACCCATTCATTGCCAAGACCATACAACTAACTCAGACTTGGGTTGATGAACAGGTGGAGGCATTGAAAAAGAAAGGTGTTGCCATTATGGTGGACAACAAAAAGAAGGGACAGGATATCCCTGGGGATGAGTATGATGACTTCCTAATTGAGAAGAGGAAGACCAAGGGAGATAGAATCCCTCCACCACAGCAACAGAGCAAAAGACCCCCAAGGGGCAAGAAAGTGGATAAGGAACCCAAAGGGGTTATAATTGAAAGGGCAGTATTTGAAGCTGAGGAGGTAGCAGGATCATGATTAGGATCAGAGTCAGCATCCCCTCCAAAGAAAGAAAAGCCCAAAAAGAGTAAGACAGCAGAGGCTGGAATCACTGAGACCCTAGAAGTGGGTCAATCCTCAAGGAAACATGATATAGAGGATATCCTCATGGAGGAGGAACCTGAAGAAGAAGAGGCTCCGTTAATAATAAAAAGGAAGAGGAGAGCTCCACAAGTGCTGGTATCCACCACACCTAAGAAACAAAGAATCTCCATGAGAGGTGGAATAACCCAACCCCCTACACTATTACAAGGGGCAGGTAGTGAAGTACCAAAGGAACTTCAGCATGATATTCCACTTCCTACCATCGTCAAGTTCAAAACTAAACTTGCAGAAGAACGAATGAAAGAAACCTCCAAGACACAAGCAGAAGGACATGTCTTGCTTGATGAGACAATAAATTTGTCTGATGATGAGGTGGTGCAGGATGTGGTTGCACAGAATATGGAAACACTTGCTGCTAGTATAAGTATGACACCTCATAAGCCTCCACCAGTTCAAACTGTATTTGAGGAGATGAAGCAAGTGGAAGAAGAGCAAGAAAAGAGCCCAGAGTAGGTAGCACAAGAAATAGGGCTGGAAGCATTAATCACAGAGGTGACAAGCCCTGTAGTGGTAGACCTGATAGAGAAACAGGATGCAAGTCCTGAACAGCCAGCAAGATCACCTAACAAAGGGGACCGAACAGAAGAGATAGAGATGGCAGAGTCAGAAGGCCATACTCTTGAATTGGGCCAACAAGATCCACAGGATACATCAGCGGAACCTGCTATAGTAGAGGTTCAAGAAATAAAGGCTGATGAAAAGAAGGAAGCACTAGAGGATCCAGCTGCTAAGACAAAGGAGGTTGACAGTGCAGGCCTAGAACAAATAATGGCCACAGAACAAATGCCAGCACCTCAGGCAGAATCCCCAGTATCTGGTGCAGTAGATGAACAACAAGGGGAAGAAATAAAAATAGACGAAGTAATGATGGAGAAAGATCATGATCAGCATGATCTACATACAGATACACCACAGGGTTCCCCACATCAAGAAGATACTCCTTTGGAGAAAGAGATTCCTCAACAGAAGGATGTACCACAGGATCAACAGCAAAGCAAGCATCAGGAAGAAGAAAAGGAAAAATCACCATCTCCACAACATCTGCTGATAGAAAAGGGAGATATGGGTGAACATCATCATGATGCTGAAAAACATGATTAGGTGCCTCCATGGTTAGCAAAAGAAGTAAATATTGAGGAAGAACTTGAAATTCAAGAATTCGATGTCTCCACCTTGTTCTCTGCAGATATAATGAAACCTAGGAGGAAGGCCAGAATGACTTCAGCCATCAAGAGAGATCTAGCCACCGGGAGAAGGACCGCACAAATTGCCATACCTGTGGTGGAGAAAGAAAAAGGTAAAATTACTATTGATGAATTTCAAATCAGCACAGTAGATGAGGGTTTTGCTAATGAAGACCAGGAAGGTCAAGAGGGCAAAGACATTATTGATTCTCTAATTCAAAAGGTGAAAAGAGAGAAGGAGAAGAATAAGCAACATAAAGAGCACATTGCTCAGTTGCATGCCTATATCAAAGGACTAACCAATCCTGATGATACCACAACTGAACATGCAGTCCCATTGACTGCCATTTCTCAGGAGGAGGTAAATAAATTAGACCTCATGAAGCATGAGGCGTCTGTAATAAGGAAATGGATGTCATCTGCATTGGATGATGCTGTAGAAATAATGAAGGCCTCTTTGAAGAGGTGGAGCATTCTAAGTGACTCCAAGACCAAGGTGGATAAATTGCAAATGCAGACTGGGAAAAGGTCTTATAAATTGGAAAGGGTCTTGAGCCTTTTGAGAGAAATAAAGGGGATAAATCCTCAACTGCTTATCAGTAAGCAGGTATTGAACAGTAATACCGCATTGTTGATAGATATCTGGTACAAGGACACTCAATTTGAATGCGGAGTCCTCAAAAGATGCAATAATAAGCTGAGAGATATCAGCATGAGGCTACGTGATTTAATGGCTGAAGAGGCAGTGATATTAGAAACATTGGAAGGCAAGGTGGAAGGTAAAATAGAAAATCAAGATGAAGAGTCTGCCATCAAAGCTGTACACAGTAATTTCCAATTAGAGGCAGATGGTCCACCTGTCCACTTGACAGAAGAACTTATAGACAAAATAATGAGGATCAAGGTCAAGATGGAGAAATATAATGAAACACTGCAGGATAGAAAAAATAAGCTGGATAACAGCAGAGATAAGTATGAAGCACATAAGCACGCCATCATCAAAGTAAAAACTCAAGATGGCGGAGGGATAGATCAAGTTGTGCATTCATATGAGCAGGTCCGCAGTAGTATGTAGCCCCATATGCAGCATCATCATCATCAGGATAGCGAAAGTTCAGGAAGCGACGCACATGATGATGATCCACATGAATCAGCTAAGGAGCATGATGAAGATACATCATGAAGGGGATATAAGCATAAGTAGTCTAGATAGTTGCCAGCTGGCAACTTGTGCCATTTTGTAGAAGTTGACAAAGTCAAGAAAATCATGACTGTAGATTTGTATTGATAAATCAAGATCGTAGATCTTTTGTAATGGCTTCCTCACCTTATTCTATAAAAGGTGGTGTGATGCCTTATTGTAAACATTTGAAACTTAATTGAAATCCGTCTGCTAAAACATTCAGAGCGCATTTCAAAGTTTTTGTATACATTTATATTTTTGCATGCTTAATGAATGAGAAGACTATGTTGATTACAATTCATAGTAAATCTTGAGTAATCATTGTATGATTTCTAGATATATGTGGTGATTTGCTGCGTCCCTTGGAGTGCAAGTCTACTTACTTGTGTTGTCTTCATACAAATTCCTTTGAAGTTAGCATCAACTATATCTAGTTGTGGAATGTCCTGGTGAAAATATGGTTTGGTTTTCTTCTCTTCATAACAGTATCTAATATACATGTGGCTCAGAAGCTAAAGGTTCACTTTAATTAGAAGCATTTCTTTAATTTCTTTTAAATTTCAGAACATTTCATCTCCATAATTGCAAATAATACAGATATGCAGACATCTCATAAATAATTGCAAATATTTAGCATATTTGAGTACAGAGCATGTACAATTGAAAATATCATGCAAAGACTGAGGTATATCTGCGTCTTTTCACCAAATAACTATATAATATGACTTCTCTGTAAAGAATTTCTGCAGGAGAATCATGATGATGATAAACTTTCACGTAAGGCCCCAAAATGGAAACAGCAACTCACATTAACCTCTGAGTAACTTCAGACGATTAAGACCTAATCACCGGAGACTTGGGATCATGAATTCTTTGAAGTCATAGTATCTTTCAAGATGAATAAAGGTTAAATGTGTACTTTTATTCTATGTTTGTTTGTGACTAATATCATGACCAACACTTCCCTAAATCACCAAGAACATCTGCACTTCATCATCTTACTGGAATTCTTCTCTTCTTCATCTGAAACTTCAAGAACATAGTCTGTCATCACTGTCATAATGCAAAAGGTACTTCTGAACCTCCAAACCAAGTAGAAATTAGGATGACACATCACAAGGACATCCCAAACACTCCTTCCAATCTATAGAAGGACAATTCACTTCTGGATCACACCGAACCTTTCTGTGATCCTTCTGTCACCTCTGAACACCTGCCGGAACCGGTTCCACACAAATAGCCATAACTTTCTCAGATCTTTATGTGGACCTCTGAAATCTTAACTGGAACATCTCAAGACTCATATCTAAAAACCCTTTAATCCACATCCTCTAATTCTCAACCCATTAAGTACTTTTGCCTTCTTCTTATCATTGTTCTTCACTATTCCTGATTGAGACTAATTTTCTCAATATCCTCAACACACAGCTCATCCAATTCTTCTTATCAATGCAATATGAGTATGTTGAAATCAATGACAACACTGGTTAACCTCATACTTGCAACAATCTCCCCCTTTGTCATTGATGGCAACATATGATGTGAAAAACCATCAAGACAAGAACTTCTCCTTTTTGTCACAGCTCCGTCTATTAGCAACAACTCTTCACATGTCCTCTCTTCCTTTACTGCTCCCCCTTTGATCATCAACCACCTTTTTTTCACATGTCTTCTCTCCCCCTTTGACATCAATGGCAAAGGGCTCATACTTGCAATTCTAACACATCAGAATCATACTAGTTGCTCCCCCTTAGTAGCAGCTCCCATCATCAATCCGGATCACAAGATATGACTGTGATATCCACCGGACTGATGCACAATAGTGCATCCTAGTGCAACACCGAAGGGGCCATGACCCCTAACTTCTCCTTGAGATACTTAAAAGAGTCCTTGGGAAGAGATTTAGTAAAGATATCTGCAATCTGATCCTTGGAGGGTACATACTCCAATCTGACTTCATCCTTGTTCACTTGCTCTCTCAGAAAGTGAAACTTGATAGATATGTGCTTGGTCTTAGAATGCAACACTGGATTCTTAGAAATATTTATTGCACTTGAATTATCACAGAAAATTGTGATAGGCTCCTCATATTCTACATTAATGTCTCTTAACATCTGCTTCATCCATAAGATTTGAGTGCAACTACCTGCTGCTGCAATGTATTCTGCTTCTGTTGTAGACAGTGATATTACTTCTTGTTTCTTTCTTAGCTAAGACACCAACCTTTTTCCCAAGAAGAATGCTCCTCCACTCGTACTCTTCCTATCATCCACATCTCCTGCCCAATCTGCATCTGTATATGCATGAAGAGAAAAGTCATGATCTCTGGGATACCATAGGCCATACTCAACTATTCCTTTTAAGTACCTAAAAACTCTTTTGATTGCCATGACATGAGATTCTCTGGGATCAGCCTGGAATCTCGCCACAAGTCCAACTGCCTGCATTATATCTAGTCTAGTCTGAGTGAGATACAGTAATCCACCAATCATTGATCTGTACTTAGTCTGATCTGTCTTAGGAGAGTCATCATCTTTACTCAACTTACATCTGGTAGCCATAGGAGTGTTCATTGGCTTTGAATCTTCCATTCCAAATTTCTTCAGTAGTTCTTTCACATACTTGGTCTGAGAGATAAAGATTTCTTTCTTTGTCTGAGTAATTTGCAGACCCAAAAAAAATTCATTTCACCGAGCATTGACATTTCAAACTCACTTTTCATTTGGTTTGCAAAAGTTTTACACATATTGTCTCTTCCTCCAAAAATGATATCATCTACAAATACTTCAACAATCAAGATGTTTTCGTGATCAATTTTGAAATATAGATTACTATCAACAGTACCTTTGTTGAAACCAATCTTCAAAAGATGTTTGTCCAACCTTTCATACCATGCTCTTAGAGCTTGCTTCAGACCATATAGTGCCTTCTTTAATTTGCAGACCATATCACCATGCTCAGATAACTGAAATCCATCTGGTTGTTCAATGTACACCTCTTCTTCTAAGTCATCATTCAGGAAGGCAGATTTGACATCCATCTGATACACTTTGAAATCCTTAAAGGCAGCAAATGCAAGAAATAGTCTGACTGCTTCAATTCTTGCCACCGGAGCAAAGGTTTCCTCAAAATCAATCCCTTCTATTTGAGAGTAGCCTTTGCAGACTAATCTAGCTTTATTTCTAATTACTTCACCATCTTCATTTAGTTTGTTCTGGAAGACCCATTTGGTTCCAATCACATTCTTGTTACTAGGTCTAGAAACAAGGTCCGAAGTGTGATTTTTCTCAATTTGCATCAACTCTTCTTCCATTGCTTTGGTCCAATTTTCATCATTGCAGGCTTCATTTATTGTCTTAGGTTCAATCTTTGAAATCAAACAACATTCATCTGGATTTTGAGCAACATTCCTTCTAGTTTGCACACCTTTGCTTTTGTCACCTATGATCTGATCTTCAGATTGGTTCAGTCTTACATACCTTGGAACTTTTGGAGTTTCTTGTACTTCTGTTTCTTGATCAGGCTCATTTAGACCTATCTCTTCTTCCTGATTTACCGGATCAGTCTGACTCTGACTTATTGGAGAGGATTGAGCTACTTGAACCTGAACACTATCTTGATCATCTTCATCATACTCATAAAATCTTGAGGGCTTCTCAATTCCTTCATCAACTTTCACATTAGTACTTTCTATCATCTTTCTCAGTCTCTTATTGTAACACTGGTATGCTTTGCTTTGAGTGGAGTAACCCAAGAAAATTCCTTCATCACTTCTAGCATCAAACTTTCCTAGATCTTCATCTCTTCTAATGTAACATTTGCTACCAAAAACTCTAAAATATTTCACAGTAGGAGTGATGCCAAACCAAAGTTCATAGGGGGTCTTACCGGTATTGTTTCTGATTTGAACTCGATTGAGAGTGTAGACTGCAGTGCTGATAGCTTCTCTCCAAAACATCTGAGGAACATTTGCTTCCAACATCATTGTCCTAGAAGCTTCTTGGATGGTTTGGTTCTTTCTCTCAACTACTCCATTCTGCTGTGGAGTGCTAGGAGCAAGCAATTGTCTCTTTATGCCATGCTTCTCACAAAAGTCTATGAACTCACCAAATGTGGATTCACCACCTCTATCAGACCTCAGACACTTCAGTTTTAATCCAATTTGATTCTTTACCATAGCTTTGAAGATTTTGAACTTTTCAAAGGCTTCTGACTTCTCTTTCAGAAAGGTGACCCACATTATCCAGGAATAATCATCAATTAGTAACATGAAGTATCTATCACCTTGCAAACTCTTGACTCTTGTCGGACCACATAGATCAGTATGAACTAAGAGGACTGATATTTGCTTTTGAATGAAACTCTGCTCTATTTACCTAATTGACATTCTTTGCACAAACCATTTGTAGGTTTTACCAATTTTGGAAGATCCCTAACAGCCTGAGTATTGCTTATCTTAATGATGTTATCAAAATTTACATGACACATCCTTCTATGCCATAACCAGCTCTGATCAACTTGAACAAGCAGACAACTTTTATCAGCACCAACCAAATGAAAGATATTACCTTTAGTTTGAGTACCGGATGCAATCTTTGTTCCGGATCTTTCAAAGATTTTGCATTTTCCATCCTTGAACTGGAGATCATAGCCTTTGTCCACCAACTATCCCACACTGAGAAGATTGTGCTTCAAACCTTTAACATACAACACATTACCAGTTTTGTTTCTTCCATTAAAAGAAACAGTTTCTCTTCCTCTGATTCTACCAGCTGAATTATCACCAAATTTTACTACTCCTCCTTCATACCTTTCTAGATCTAAGAACTTGTTCTTGTCACCTGTCATATGATGAGAGCATCCACTGTCAATAACCCAATCATTCTTTTCTTCAACTTGGACAGCCAAAGCTCTTTCAACCTTATGATTGATAGATATTGGATCTTCTTCCTTGATAGCAATAAGCACCCATTCATTTTTGGATTTGTTTCCTATCTCTGATTCATCATCTGTTACTCCTTCATTATTAGCTTCTTCATGAACATAATAACAATTCTTTTGAAACCTTTGTCTATTAGTATTTGACCTTGTAGATCTTTCCAGACATCTTGAGGCAAAGTGACCAATCTTATTGCAGTTGAAGCATTTAAAGGGTAGTTTTCCTTCATACTTACCAAATCCTCTTGGAAGTCTTTTTGCAATGAGGGCTTCAAGTTGAGTTGTTTCTACTTCTTCCTCGTCCATGTCTCTTCTTGCTTGATCATACCATGACATCTTCCTTGAAGAGTTCTCACCCGAATCAAATCTCTATTTGCCTTTCACATAGGCACTGGCTTTGAACGCAAATTCAGTCTTGGGGGGATCATCTCCAAACTTGGTCATTTCAAATGTAGCCAGTTTGCCAGCCAATTGGTCTCTTGTAACAGTTGTATGAGCTCTGAATTCATCAATGGCAGCAACCTTGATTTTGTAGGCAGCAGGAAGGGATTTGAGAATTTTGCAGACAATCTCATTTTCATCCAAAGTTCCACCAGCATTCCTAATTCCACACACTAACTCATTTACTCTTGGCATAAAGGTAGAGATATTTTCATCATCTTTCATCTTCAATCTTTCAAATTTCCCTTTGAGACTTTGCAACCTTGCACTTTTAACAAACTCATCTCCTTCATGCAGAATTTCCAGTTTGACCCAGATCTCATAGGCAGTTGGTAGGTCAATAACATTTGAGAGTTCTGAGTCAGTTAATGCACTTAGAAGAGCCTCCTTAGTCTGCAGATTGTTTTCAGCATCTATGATTTCATTTAGAGTTGCCAGACCACCCTGCGGAGGTACATAGGGTTTTGTAACCATGGACAAGTACACCTTTCCCATACATTCCATGTGACATTTCATGCGACTTTTCCAAAGAGTGAAGTTGGTTCCATCAAACTTCAGACTCTCCTTCTTATATGACAACATCCTAGATCTCCTCAAGCGGTTAAGCTCTTTTCAGAGGAACTTGGCTCTGATACCAATTGTTGATAACTGAGAGGGGGGGTGAATCAGTTATCCTAAACTTTCTTCCAATTCAAACATTCAGATCCACTTAGTTATTCATTAGCATAGCAATTAATCATCCATGAAAGCATAAAGCATAAACATCAGAGCAGATAAACATCAACACATTGAACACCAAGATTTTGACGTGGAAAACCCGGTTAAGGGAAAAACCACGAGGTGATTAACCCAAGGATTATTCTCTATTAGAAGAATAAGAAAAAGATGGCACCTGCCAATTAGGGTTCACAGCCCAAGCACACTGCTCACAAGAGGCACACTGCCTACAAAGAGACACACTGTCTACAAAGTGATAAGAATCACAATCTTGAACTGGAGAATGACATCATTACCATGTTTGGATCAGTTCCATTTAAGCCCAAAAACCCTTGCTCTACCTTTCGCACTTCTCTTCGCTATTCCACTCTTATCCACCCAAGACCTACTTCAAAATGAATTCACAAACCCTTATTTATACAAGGCATCGACTTAGGAACAATCATCTAAGTTGGTAAACATCTACAAAATCATTCGCAAGGCGTGTAATACATCCGGTCAGCCTATCACAAGAAGAACACCAGCAATCGGTCGTCATTACATCAAATCCAAACTCTATCTTCAATGCAGACTGCCAACATGAACTAGACATGATCCAACGATCATAATAACCTTCCCTAAATCACCAAGAACATCTGCACTTCATCATCTTACTAGAATTCTTCTCTTCTTCATCTAGAACTTCAAGAACATAGTCTGTCATCACTGTCATAATGCAAAAGGTACTTCCAGACCTCCAAACCAAGTAGAAATTAGGATGACACATCACAAGGACATCCCAAACACTCCTTCCAATCCACAGAATAGGACAATTCACTTCCAGATCTCACCGGACCTTTCTGTGATCCTTATGTCACCTCTGAACACCTGCCGAAACTGGTTCCACACAAATAGCCATAACTTTCTTAGATCTTTATGTGGACCTCTAAAATCTTAACTGGAGCATCTCAAGACTCATATCTACAAACCCTTTAATCCGCATCCTCTAATTCTCAACCCATTGAGTACTTTTGCCTTCTTCTTGTCACTGTTCTTCACTGTTCCTGATTGAGACTAATTTTCTCAATATCCTCAACACACAGCTCATCCAATTCTTCTTATCAATGCAATATGAGTATGTTGACATCAATGACAACACTGGTTAACCTCATACTTGCAACATTGATGGTTTCATCTCAGTAAGTGTTGCATGTGCAATATCTAGGTGTTGAAATACACATTATGTAATCTAGTTTGTGTGCAGTTTGCAGTTGGTGTTGTGGGTAATATTGCAAAACTTTTCTTTTTGTATATTTCCTATGGTAAAATCAAACTATGCCAGTTTATGACATTTACAGTGATATTTGATGTAAACATGATACATATTTTTGAGGGTTTGCATAGTTTTTGGTTGTATAAGTTCATAGTGTTTGTTGTTGTTGTTAATCAATTTCTCAAACCTGATTTCATGTTATTTTTATTGAAAAACTCAAATAATAACTTTATGTAGTGTTTTAGTTGATTTGGTGTGTTGTTCTATGTGAGACTAGTTGACTAGTTTTGGTGAAATTGGTATCTTTATGAGATATTTTGCAAATTTATGTTTCAGATCTGCAATATATTATAAAAAATAGTTAAGTGACATTTCAAGTGGTATCAAAGAAAAAATATTGCCAGTATGTAGGGTATTGAAGTGTTGATGTGAATCATGGGAGGTTTCTTGGAATCATCGTTTAAGAGCATGCGACAGACTGATGATGTAAGAGAACTTTCTAAATGGTATGAAGAATATCAAGGTTATAAGGATCTTCTATCATTTCAAGAATATTTAATATTTCTAGGAATATCTATACCTATGGAAGATGAAATCATTGAAATTTTTGACAAATACCTAGGAGAACATGAAGATGTGAGACCCACAAAATCATTTGGCAGGTACTACATCAATTTTAGAAGAAAAGAAGAAAGGTTGAAGGAGAGTAAAGAACCAGAGATAGTGGTAGAAACACGAGTAAAAAATTCATGATATAGAAGAGATGGTGATGGTGCAACAAAAAGAAAAATTAGAATTGCAGGAGAATAGTGGTGAAGTCTAGAAGGAACTATCACTTGCTAAATGCAAAAGTGAGGTTGGTGATATTGTATTAGAGGTCTCAACAAGGGAAGACTTACATGTGGAACACTCCTATGGAAGAAATGATTTAATGTCATAGTTTATGAGAAGTTTCAGGACGACCCCATTGAGAGACATACACATAAGGTAAGTTCTTCACCAAACACCAATAATGGAATTCAACTTGCTGCAAATTTTGGATCAACAATTAGTGGTATGCAAATTGATTGTCTTTATGATTATAGCTTATGGAATGGAAGTAATAATATTGGAAAAGATCTCATGCTTGATAATTTATCATTACAATTTTCTCCTAATTATGAAAAGAAACACATGGAGGATGAAAGAATCCATAATGGCCTATGCACGAGAGTATGGGATCCAGGTGCTCTGTCCAAATCCAACATACAGATTGAAGAGTCCAGGAAGAATGAATAGGAATTAATCTCTCTGTTTTTGAAAGGAAAGACATTGATTAGATTTGGGAGTAGTGTGGTGAGTGGACATGCTTTTGAAGGAGATCTTTTGAGTTGCAAGGATAGCACCATTGAGTGTATCTCAACAATCCACATCTTAGCACAAGAGGATGAGCTCATTATGAGTATCTTGAGGTATGAAAATAATGATCATATTTCAGATTTGTTGTTTCCTCTTATATCAGTAAAAAAATTTGGTCACCATGGGAAGTATTTTAACAAAAATGATCTCTTGAGAGTCAAAGTGAATAGAGGTATTAATATTGAGTTCACTATTCTTTGCATTTGGATTGAAAGAGAATCTATAAGGGATCATATGTGCTTTGTTGTGCTTACTAACCACATTGTAAAGGACCAATGTTCACAGTTTATGGATCACTTGTGGGAGCCAAGTACCAAAATTGAAGACAAGACAATGAGTGATAGCCAAATGGAGATAGCCCTTTTGGGAAGCTTGATGTTAGATGTGGGTAAGAAAAATAAGTGCCTTTTTGGTATTAAAGATATTGTAACTATGTTTGTTATGATGCATTCTAGAGGAAAGTTCACTATGGGGTTGGAATCCAAGAGAAGGGAGGCAGAGCTTCAAGGAATTGAAGATGGATCTCCAAAAGTTGTCATAGTTATGTGGATGAAATATCAATGGGAGACATTCATGACCTCTTCATAGGACCAAGAAGAGTTTTTAGTCACAAAGTGGAGGAGTTTCAAGCCTATTACCATGGTTAAGGTATTTGCAACTAATACAAGGTGGTTCCTGAATGTTATATTTCTGATTTTTAGTAAAAGAATGCAATGTTACAGCCATGGATTTGGGAAAATCTTTTTGCCTCATATTGTGTGTAAGAAGTTTCATCCTTTGGGGATACTAAGTCCCAATATTCTAGCTGATATATTGTTGGTTGAAAAGAAATTTCAAGCTAACTATGACTATAATAGCCACCTTTTGGCCCACTTACAATCTAGTCCGAACCATATTTCAAGTGCTAGAGCTTTGAACAACATGATAAGAGTCCTTGGAATACAAGGTAATTATCATGACTATAATGTGGGAAAGAGGAGCCAAATTTTGAGCATACCTTGGTCTCATCCTAAGGAAGAGGAGGTAAGAGATTTTGATTATGATGATGATATTTTGATCTCCAACAAGACTTGGAAAATTATTTAGGAGCATATGTGTATTGCCAAAGTATCTACAGGGGAGATTGGCATCACCTACTTGGATCAACATGATCTAAATGATGAGCAACAAAAAATGAATGACCTAATGCAGGGACTTAAAGAATGCATGGTTTTCCATCAGAATGAACCTTTGTTTGCATATTTGAGATCCATAGTTTTGGGGAATATTTGCTGCTATTATATGATGACTATTTCTACTCCTCAACTATACCATTGTTGTTCCAAATCAGACCTTGAAGTTGCATTTAACAATCTTCAAATTGAGACAAAGTATGGAATAATTAGTGTTGTTTTCAATAGGGTATATATCCACCATTTGAAGCTAAATGAGAATGAAATATTGTTTGCAGATCTAGTTTTTGGAAAATGGTGGTGTACATGGTGCTATTACATGATATTATTTTCCATCCTTCTACAAATATTTTTCCAATATAGATCAGCCAATAAAGCTGAAGGTACCATCCCTCAAGTTGAGGTAAAGTTTGGGCCAGCTAGTGTGTAATTTAGCCATGTATATTTTAATGTTTTGAAGATAGAAATGGTTGTTTTTTCCCAAAGATGTACTTGTTGTTATAGAGGATGCAGTCGATTTTATAATAGTCCTAATAGAAGCACTAAATAGATTTATATCATGGAGAGAAGTTGCAAAGGTTCTAGGGTTGACTTGTCACATACTAGTGCACATGCACCACTAAAGAGGCAAGTTTTGGAAGAAAGGATATTGATGTGAAGTAAGGGGAGACTACATTTGGTGAGTCTACAAATAAGTTTGAGTATTGGGGAAAATGTACCAAATATTTGTACAACCAAGAGCCTAGATTAAATGGACACTTCTATTTGGTACAGGGTATGGTCACTAAAGAATCAAAATCTCCATGTTTGCATTGTATTCTTTGGCAACAGTTGTCTCATTTAACAGGTACAGGAGCAAGGCTTTTTGAGAAGTATAGCATGACTTATCACATGTACACAATGGATCTTAAGCAATTTGAGTCTACATTGCTTGAGGACAAACAATCCTTGGAGGGAAGACTTGTCATGTCCCTTTTTCCAAAAATAGCACTTACTAAAAATAGTAAGTCCTTACTATTCCAAAATAGTAAGTCAAAGGTAAAAGGACAACTTTGGAAAATATAATTATTTAATATTTATATTGATCCAATGCAATATTCATACCTTGGACAAATAAATATTAAATTAATAAATATTTTATTCGTGCCAAGACAAGTGAGGTGTGTTTGTCAAAAATAACAGGTCAAGATCACAAGGTTACATTGAAAAATAATATTTATTTAATATTATATTGTTAGGTGCAACTTCTAAATCCTAGAAAATAGATAATAATAAATAAATGCATGCATAAAGCAAGGCATTGAGATTTATGGAGCAAAAACGCAAATTTTTTATGTTATGGGAAATCTCTCCATTTATGGCTTTTTTGGTTGAACCGACAACTTGGAGTGGTGGAGTTTTTTAGAAAAGATTATTTTAGGAATTAATAATGCTTTTCCAGCAAGTATGGAATTGGGATTTGGAAGCCCATATTGAAAATAACATATAAAAAAACAAAGGCTTTCATTTTGGAGGATTATTGTTTTCTAATCATTTTTCTTCATATTTTTAGTAGGCGATGTATCCATTGAAGCTGAAGACTCTTGGGTATTTTTTTTAGGGTTTCAAATTGTCTAAGGCTGTTTAGCTTTGAATCTCATAGGGTAATCTCACCCAGAGGTTACATTTGCATTAAATATTCAGGAAAGTTCTGTAGTTTTCTGTTGAAATACACTAGACAACTGAGAGGGGGTGAATTAGTTGTCACAAGAACTTAACTTCATATGAATATCAAACCGTCAACAACTTAAGTACTGATAATTAGATTTAACCATAAAAGCATGAAACGATAGACTTAATTCACAATCACATAATCAAAATAGTAGAAACTAGATTTTTACGTGGAAAACTCTAAAGGGGAAAAACCACGGTGGGTGTTAACCCACAGAAATATATAAGTTATATCAATACCGAAAAATAGAGGCTCACTACCTATAGGGCTCACTACCCAAAATGCTCACTGCAAAGATCAACTCACTACCAAGGAATGGCTGACTACCATGAATCGACTCACTACCAAAGGGTGGCTCATTGCCAAAGATTTTTGAATTGATATGACAGCATCTACTCTATGCCTAAGTTTAGTTCCATTGAAACATAATATTCTTCCTCTGCTTTGATCTTCTTACTCTTCACACTTATCTACTCATTTTTCCACACACACACTTTTTCACAATTACATTACAATTCTTTATACAAGTCATCAACTTTAGAATGTACATCAAGGTCGGCAATACATTCATCAACCGTTGGAACAATCTCTAAGGTCAACATTACAAAAACATACATAGAAATAGGTTAGGACCTAATATAGAAATTTGATAAGGGAAAGATGTAAAGATGTATGTTGATCATGCCATGTCTTAGCTAGGACTCAAACACAATCCTTCATGCCATGACACACTTTCACAATCTTCAAAACATCTCTGCAAATAATGAAATCAAGCAGGTCGGCCAAGGCTAGCGAGACTGCCATGTCTTCTAAGAACATTCTTCATTCAGGATCCAACTTTCTCTTTGAGGACCAATCCAAAGGTAGGAACATGACCAGGAGACATCCACAAGCACATTGAAATCATCAAGAAACAACCGTACAACTTCTAACCACTCTGTCAAGAAGATTCTTCAAACTAGAGCACATAAACAACACAACCAACTAATTGTCATAGGGAAAAGATTGCTTTAGGACCACCAAATCATGAACCATTGAAGTTGAAGGCACTTAACATCATCTTAGACTTAACTCTAGAACCGTAGACAGAAATACTTCAATGTGGAGGAATACAGAGCATAACACTTTCTCCCTGTCACCACCAAACATACAGGAAAAGCAATTTTCACTCTAGTGAACATAACTCACTCAAATCTTCATACTGGAGGCTCAAACTTAGAATATAACAACTTTAGATAGATGTCTAAATAACTTCCAATCCACAGACAAATATATTCATTCTACAAGAAATACAGAGTAATTTGTTAGACTATTCTTCTATATACAAAGATATTGTGCAACATACTGTTTCTATCGAAGGAGAAAATTTTCTTAATATCCTCAACATCAGGCTTTCCAACACTTACATAGGCTTCTAACACATTACAAGCAATCATCAAGACAAGAGCACAGTTGGTACCAATGACAACATTAATATGTTGACATCAATGACAACACTAGTTAGGCACATACTTGCAACAATCTCCCCCTTTGTCATTGATGGCAACATATGATGTGAAAAACTAACAAGACCATCAAGACAAGATTCTCCCCCTTTCTCTTTACACAACTGCACTCTTCCTTTTCTAAGTTCTTCACATGATTTCTCTCCCCCTTTGACATCAATGGCAAAGGGCACATACTTGCATGTTGTTGCTCTAATCCAATTGAACTTCCTTTGATATTAATACTTTCTTTATTAGGAACTCATATTGGTAATATCTAGCTACTCCCCCTAAGAGGTAGCTCTCAGAACATCAATCCAAATAAAAGAATGAGACTTTGAGCATCACTAGATTGATGCATCCTCATGCATATTAGTTTAAAGCAGGAGGGGTAATGACCCCTAACTTTTCTCTAAGATACTCAAAAGCATCCTTAGGTAGAGGCTTGGTGAAAATATCTACAATCTGATCCTTTGTGGACACATATTCCAAATTTACTTTATTCTCTGTCACCTTTTCTCTCAGAAAGTGATACCTTACAAATATATGATTTGTTCTTGAGTGCATCATTGGATTCTTTAAAATATTTATAGCACTTGTATTGTCATAGAAGATTGCAACTAGATCTTCATATACAACTCTTATGTCCCTTAAAGTTTGCTTCATCCATAATACTTGAGTACAACAACATGCTGCTGCAATATACTCTACTTTTGTTGTTGATAAAGAGATTGAGTCTTGCTTCTTGCTCAACCATGAAACCAATCTATTACCCAAAAAGAAAGTGCCTCCACTTGTACTCTTCCTATCATTAACATCTTCATCCCAATCAACATCTGTATAAGCACTAAGAGTGAAATCATTATCCTTTGGATACAATAAGCCATGATCCATAGTGCCTTTTAAATACCTCAAGATTATCTTTACTATCATCACATGTGATTCTCTTGGATCAAATTGAACTCTTGCAACGAGACAAACTACATGCATAATATTAGGTTTGGTTTGAGTTAGATAAAGAAATCCTCCAATCATGGATATGTACTTTTTCTTATCAGTCCTAGGTGATTCATCAGTTTTGTTCAACTTGTAGCCAGTCACCATGGGAGTACATACCAATTTAGAGTCTTCCATCCCAAACATCTTCAACAACTCTTTCACATACTTAGACTAAGATATGAAGATTCCTTTATCTGATTGATTGATTTACAGACCGAGAAAGAAATTCATCTCACCAAACATAGACATCTCAAACTCTTTCTACATTCATACACATGCTTTCATTGCCTCCAAAGATGATATCATCAACAAAGACTTCAACATTCAAAATTTGATCACCATTAATCTTGAAATAGAAATTGCTATCAACAGTACCTTTATTGAACCCCAACTATAACAAGTACTTATCCAACCTTGCATACCAGGCTCTAGGAGCTTGCTTGAGTCCATATAATGCTTTCTTCAACATGCATACCATATCACCTTGATTTGATGGTTGGAATCCTTCCAGTTGCTCAATGTAGACTTCCTCTTCCAACTCATCATTCAGAAATGCAGACTTCACATCCATCCAATACACTTTGAAATCTTTGTGAGCTGCAAATGCCAGAAACATTCTAATTTCTTCAATCCGAGCTACTGGAACAAAAGTCTCTTCAAAATCTATCCCTTCAATTTGAGAATATCCTTTGCACACAAGCCTTGTTTTATTCCTTACAACTTCTCCATTTTCATTCAACTTATTCCTGAAAACCCATTTGATTCCAATGATATTTTTGTTGGCAAGTCTGGGAACTAATTCCCAAATTTCATTCTTCTCTATTTGCATTAGTTCTCCCTCCATTGCCTTTACCCAATTTTCATCATTGCAGGATTCATTCATAGTTTTTGGTTCAACTATAGAGAGAAAATAGTAATTCACTTTTTCTTCTACAACTCTTTTCCTTATCAATACTCCTTTGTCTTTGTCTCCTATAATTTGATCTTTAGAGTGATTGATTCTTACATACCTAGGGGTCGTAGCAACAATTTCTGGAGCCTTTTCTTCTTCATCTTGACTATCTTCTTGTTCAACTTTTTCTTCATAAGTTATAGTAGTAGGTTCATTTGATTCATAGCTACTCTAATTTGATGTTCTTCCTTTGCCTTCATCCACCTTCACATTTGCACTCTCAATAATCTTCTTCAACCTTTTGTTGTAGCACCGATAGGCCTTACTCTTGGTAGAGTATCCAAGGAAGATTCCTTCACCACATCTAGCATCAAATTTCCCTAGATCTTCATCTCTTCTAATATAGCATTTTCTTCCAAAAACTTTGAAATATTTTACTATAGGAGTTCTTCCATACCACAATTCATAGGGAGTTTTAGTACCATTTCCTTTCACTTGAACTATATTTTGAATATAGACAACAGTATGTATAGCTTTTTTCCAGAAAACCTCTGGCAAACCTCCTTCCTTCATCATTGTTCTAGCAGCCTCTTGAATTGTCCCATTCTTTCTTTCCACAACTCCATTCTGCTGAGGAGTCCTAGGTGCAGACAACTACCTCTTTATTCCTTGATCTTCACAAAAGGTGTTGAATTCATTTGATGTGAACTCACTTCCTCTATTAGACCTCAAGCATTTATTTTCAGCTCTATTTCATTTTCAACCATTGCCTTGAGGGATTTGAACTTCTCTAGGGCTTCTAATTTGTCTCTCAAAAAAGTAACCCAAGTCATTCTAGAATAATCATTAATAAGCAACATGAAGTACCTATCACCTTGTAGGCTTCTTATCCTTGTAAGACCACATAAATCTATATGAACTAGATCCAACAAGTTAGTAGAAAATTGCTCTTTGCTCTTGAAACTTGTTCTTGTCTGCTTACCTAGCTGACATTCCTTACAAATGGTATTAGCAAGTTTCACATGTTTTGGTAAATCTCTCACAGTTTGACCTAAACTTATCTATACTAGATTATCAAAGTTTATATGACACATCCTTCTATGTGACCTCTCATCTACTTTGGCTAATAAAAAGTAATCATTAGTTCCTCTTAATTGATAGATGTTACCTCTGGTCTTCTTACTGGTAGCAATCATGATTCTAGAGATTTTCATGATCTTGCACCCATTGTCTTTGAATCTTAGATCATAGCCTTTATCACACATCTGCCCAACACTCAAAATATTATGCTTCAAACCCTTCACATAGAGGACATCATCAGTATTATGCTTTCCATCAAATGAAATAGATCCTTTTCCACAAATCTTACTAGCTGCATTGTCTCCAAACCTAACTAGTCCTCCATCATATTTTTCCAAAATTACAAACTTATTTTTATCACCGGTCATGTGATGTGAGCATCCATTATCAATAATCCATTCATCCTTATGTTTCTCAACCTGAACATCCAAAGCACTTTCTTCCATTGGTTTTTCTTCCTTGACACAACTAGCAGGATTAGTAGACACATGTTCTTCTTTAATAGCAATAAACAAGCATTCATTTGCACTAGTACTAACACCATCAGATTCATCATCAGTCACACCTTCATCATCAAAATCTCTAACATAATAGCATTTTTTTGGAGCTCTAAGCATGTTCTGAAATCTTTTTCTATTCCTTTCAATTCTTTTAGGACATTTGGAAGCATAATGACCTACTTTACCACATGAAAAACATTTGAAAGGTAGTTTTCCTTCAAACTTACCAGAACCTCTTTGCAATTTGTCAACAAAGTTAGCTTCAATGTCATCAAATTCATCATTAGGTTCCACCTTATATTTCTCATCTCTAGAGATCTTTTATAAAGTATTGGCTTTAAAGGCTATCTCAACTTTTGGCA
The DNA here is from genome assembly GCA_027924645.1 of Cunninghamia lanceolata. Classification (NCBI taxonomy): domain Eukaryota; kingdom Viridiplantae; phylum Streptophyta; class Pinopsida; order Cupressales; family Cupressaceae; genus Cunninghamia; species Cunninghamia lanceolata. The sequence goes on along the minus strand of BSBN01000206.1, from coordinate 1,023,037 downwards.
GGGCATCACCAAATTCTCTCATCTCAAAGGTTGTAAGTTGACCAAGCAATTGATCTATGTCGATAGTTTTTACAATCATTACTTCTTCAATTGCAGCTACCTTGTGACTGTATGACTTTGGTAGTGATCTAAGAATTTTCATCACAACTTCCTTATTACCAATAGTTCCTCCCATACCTTTTATTCCATTGACAAGTTCATCAACCCTTTACATGAAGGCTATAATGTTTTCATCTTCATTCATCTTTAAACTCTCATATTTTCCTTTCAAGTCCTGTAGCTTGGATTCTTTTACACAATCATCTTCTTCATATAGTTTCTTCAACTTTTCCCAAACCTCGTTTGCAGTTTCTAGATCCACGACTTTTATCAATTTAGCGTCAGACAAAACACTTCATAGGGTATCTCTAGCTTTTATATTCAACTCATGTTCTTTGATTTCATCTTCAGTTGTCAAACCATTTTGTGGCATGATATATTTTGATTCTGTAGATTTCCACACTTTTTAACCTAGACAAAGGAGATGGATTTTCATTCATACCTTCTAAAGAGCATAATTTGTCCCATCAAACAGTGGAGCTTCCTTTCTAAAAGACATCCTAGATCTTCCTCAAGATGTTAATCTTTCTTCCAAGGAACCTGCTCTAAAACCAATTGTTGAAATACACAGGACAACTGAGAGGGGGGGTGAATTAGTTGTTACAAAAACTTAACTTCAAATGAATATCAAACCATCAATAACTTAAGAACTAATAATCAGATTTAACCATAAAAGCATGAAGCCATAGACTTAATTCACAATGACATAATCAACATTGTAGACACTAGATTTTTATGTGGAAAACCCTAAAAGGGAAAACCACGGTGGGTGTTAACCCACATAAATATATAAGTTATATCAATACCAAAAAATAGAGGTTCACTGCCTACAGGGCTCACTGCAAAGATTGACTCACTGCCAAGGGGTGGCTCACTGCCAAGAATTAGCTCATTGCCAAAGGGTGGCTCACTACCAAATATTTTTGAACTAATATGACAGCATCTACTCTATGCCTAAGTTCAGTTCCATTGAAGCGCAATATTCTTCCTCTGCTCTACTCTTCTTACTCTTCACACTTATCTACTCATTTTTCCACACACATACTTTTTCACAATTACATTACAAGTCTTTATACAAGTCATCAACATTGGAATGTACATCAAGGTCAGCAATACATTCATCAACCATTGGAACAATCTCCAAGGTTGGCATTACAAAAACATACATAGAAATAGGTCAGGACCTAATACAGAAATTTGTTGAGGGAAAGATGTAAAGATGTATGTTGATCATGCCATGCCTTAGCTAGGACTCAAACACAATCCTTTATGCCACAACACACTTCCACAATTTTCAAAACATCTCTACAAATAATGAAATCAACCAAGTCGGCCAAGACTGGTGAGAACAATATGTCTTCTAAGAACATTCTTCATTCACGATCTAACTAAGAACTCTTTGAAGACCAATCCAAATGTAGGAACATGATCATGAGACATCCACAAGCACATTGAAATCATCAGGAAATAACCACACAACTTCTAACCACTCTGTCAAGAAGATTATTCAAACCAGAGCACATAAACAACACAACCAACTGCTGTCATAGGGAAAAGATCACTTACAAACCACCAAATCATGAACCACTAAAGTTGAAGGCACTTAAAATCATCTTAGACTTAACTCTAGAACCGTAAATAGAAATACTTCAATGCGGAGGAATGCAAAGCATAACACTTTCTCCCTGTCACCACCAAACATACAGGAAAAGTAGTTTTCACTCTGGTGAACATAACTACTTCAAATCTTAATACCAAAGGCTCAAACTTGGAATATAACAACCTTAAAAAAACTTCTAAATAACTCCCAATCCACAAACAAAGATATTCATTCTACAGGAAATGTGCAGCAATCTGTTGGACCATTCTTCTGTATACAAAGATATTCTACAACATACTGTTTCTGCCGGAGGAGCAAATTTTCTCAATATCCTCAACAACAGGCTTTCCAACACTCACATAGGCTTCTAACACATTACTATCAATCATCAAGACAAGAGCACAGTTGGCACCAATGACAACACTAATATGTTGACATCAATGACAACATCGGTTAGGCACATACTTGCAGGATTTTCAGTGTTTTGGTTCGCAGGTGTTTGTAGATGTTGTTTCAATGTTTTCTGGAGTAGTGAATGGTGATTCTATTGTGTAGCATGTGGATAGCTTTGTTTTCACTACTGCACATTCATCCCAACCATTAGAGATCAACTCTATCAGTTTGAGTTGGGTTTATGGTGTTTCGGTGGTGCCAACAGTGTTTATTTTCATAGTTGTAGTTGTCTTTTTATGTATTTGTGGTTGCATGTCATTGCATGTTATTGTATAGGATTTGTATTTTATCCATTTATATGTCTATATTATATTGTATAAGTTGGTTATTGATGGTTTCATCTCAGTAAGTGTTGCATGTCCAATATCTAGGCATTGAAAGACACATTGTGTAATCCAGTTTGTGTGCAGTTCACAGTTGGTGTTGTGGGTAATATTGTAAAAGTTTGATTTGAGTGTTGTGTTGCAAGTATGAGGTTAACTAGTGTTGTCATTGATTTCAACATACTCATATTGCATTGGTAAGAAGAATTGGATGAGCTGTGTGTTGAGGATATTGAGAAAATTAGTCTCAATCAGGAACAGTGAAGAACAGTGATAAGAAGAAGAAAAAAGTACTCAATGGGTTGAGAATAAGAGAATGTGGATTAAAGGGTTTGTAGATATGAGTCTTGAGATGTTCCAATTAAGATTTCAGAGGTCCCCATAAAGATCTGAAGAAGTTATGGTTGTTTGTGTGGAACCGATTCCGGTAGGTATTCAGAGGTGATAGAGGATCACAGAAAGGTCCGGTGAGATCTGGAATTGTATTATCTCACTCTGTGGATTGGAGAGAGTGTGTAAGAGGTTAGTGTGAAGTGACAAATAGATTTGTGTATGATTTGGAGGTCTGGAAGAACCTTTTGCATTATGACAGTGGTGACAAACTGTGTTCCTGAAGTTCTGGATGAAGAAGAGAAGAATTCCAATAAGCTTATGAAGTGCGGATGTTCTTGGTGAATCAGGGAAGGTTATTATGATCGTTGGATCATGTCCAGTTCATGTTGGTGGTCCGCATTGAAGTTAGAGTTTGGATTTGATGTAATGATCACCGGTTGTTGGTGTTCTTCCTGTGACAGGCCGACCGGATGTATTACACGTCTTGCGAATGATCTTATAGATGTTTGCCAACTTAGATGATTGTTCCTAAGTTGATGCCTTGTATAAATAAGGGTTTGTGAATTCATTTTGGTGTGTGTCTTGTGTGGATGAGTGTGGTATAGTGAAGAGAAGTGCGAAAGGCAGAGCAAGGGTTTTGGGCTTAAATGGAACTGATCCAGACATGGTAATGATGTCATTCTCTAGTTCAAGTTTGTGATTCTTATCACTTTGTAGACAGTGTGTCTCTTTGTAGGTAGTGTGCCTCTTGTGAGCAGTGTGCTCGGGTAGTGAGCCCTAATTGGCATGTGCCATCTTTTTCTTATTCTTCTAACAGAGAATAATCCTTGGGTTAATCACCCCGTGGTTTTTCCCTTAACCGGGTTTTCCATGTCAAAATCTTGGTGTCTCATGTGTTGATGCTTATTTGCTCTGATGTTTATGATTTATTCTTACATGAATGATTGATTGCTATGCTAATGAATAAAGTGGATTTGAATGTTTAAATTGTAATAAAATTAAGGATAACTAATTCACCCCCCCTCTCAATTATCAACAATTGGTATTAGAGCAAGGTTCCTCTGAAAAGAGCTTAACCACTTGAGGAGATCCAGGATGTTGTCATATAAGGATAGTCTGAAGTTTGATGGAACCAACTTCACTCTTTGGAAAGGCCGCATGAAATGTCACTTGGAGTGTATGGGAAAGGTGTACTTGTCCATGGTCACAAAACCCTATGTACCTCCGCAAGGTGGTCTGGCAACTCTAAATGAGATCACAGATGCTGAAAATAATCTGCAGACTAAGGAGGCACTTCTGAGTGCATTAACTGAATCAGAGCTCTCTAATGTTATTGACCTACCAACTGCCTATGAGATCTGGGTCAAACTGGAACTTCTGCATGAAGGAGATGAGTTTGTTAAAAGTGCAAGGTTGCAAAGTCTCAAAGGGAAATTTGAAAGATTGAAGATGAGAGATGATGAAAATATCACTACCTTTATGCCAAGAGTAAATGAGCTAGTGTGTGGAATTAGGAATGCTAGTGGAACTTTGGATGAAAATGAGATTGTTTGCAAAATTCTCAGATCCCTTCCTGTTGCCTACAAAATCAAGGTTGCTGCCATTGATGAATTCAGAGCCCATACAACTATCACAGGAGACCAATTGGCTGGTAAACTGGCTGCATTTGAAATGACCGAGTTTGGAGATGATTCCCCCAAGACTAAATCTGCATTCAAAGCCAGTGCCTATGTGAAAGGCAAACAGAGATTTGATCCGGGAGAAAACTCTTCAAGGAAGATGTCATGGTATGATCAAGCAAGAAGAGACATGGAAGAGGAAGAAGTAGAAATAGCTCAACTTGAAGCCCTCATTGCAAAAAGACTTCCAAGAGGATCCGGTAAGTATGAAGGAAAGTTACCTTTTAAATGCTTCAACTGCAATAAGATTGGTCACTTTGCCTCAAGATGTCCGGAAAGATCTACAAGGTCAAATTCTAACAGACAAAGGTTCCAAAAGAACTGTTATTATGTTCACGAAGAAGCTGATAATGAAGGAGTAACAGATGAGGAATCAGAGATAGGAGACAAATCTAGAAATGAATGGGTGTTTATTGCTATCAAGGAAGAAGATCCAATATCCTCTGAATCTGTTAATCATAAGGTTGTAGAAAGAGATTTGGCTACCCAAGTTGAAGAAAAGGATGATTGGGTTATTGACAGTGGATGCTCTCACCATATGATAGGTGACAAGAACAAGTTCTTAGATCTGGAAAGGTATGAAGGAGGAGTAGTAAAGTTTGGTGATAACTTAGCTGGTAGAATCAGAGGAAGAGGAACTATTTCTTTTAATGGAAGAAACAAAACTAGTAATGTGTTGTATGTTGAAGGTTTGAAGCACAATCTTCTCAGTGTGGGACAGTTGGTGGACAAAGGCTATGATCTCCAGTTCAAGGATGGAAAATGCAAAATCTTTGAAAGATCTAGAACAGAGATTGCATCCGCTACTCAAACTAAAGGTAATATCTTTCACTTGGTTGGTACTAATAAAAGTTGTCTGCTAGTTCAAGTTGATCAGAGCTGGTTATGGCATAGAAGAATGTGTCATGTAAATTTTGATAACATCATTAGGATAAGTAATACTTAGGCTGTTAGAGATCTTCCAAAATTGGTAAAACCTACAAATGGTTCATGCAAAGAATGTCAGCTAGGTAAACAGAGCAGAGTTTCATTCAAAAGTAAAGATTAGTCATCTACCAGATTATTGGAATTAGTTCATACTGATCTATGTGGTCTGACAAGAGTCAAGAGTATGCAAGGTGATAGATACTTCATGTTACTAATTGATGATCATTCCTGGATGATGTGGGTTACCTTTCTGAAAGAGAAGTCAGAAGCCTTTGAAAAGTTCAAAATCTTCAATATATGGTAGAGAATCAAATCGGATTGAAACTGAAATGTCTGAGGTCTGATAGAGGTGGAGAATTCACATCCGGTGAATTCATAGACTTTTGTGAGAAGCATGGTATAAAAAGACAGTTGTCTGCTCCTAGGACTCCACAACAGAATGGAGTAGTTGAGAGAAAGAACTAGACCATCCAAGAAGCTTCTAGGATAATGATGATGGAAGCAAATGTTCCTCAGATGTTTTGGAGAGAAGCTGTCAGCACTGCAGTCTACACTCTCAATCAAGTTCAAATCAGAAGCAATACCGGTAAGACTCCCTATGAACTTTGGTTTGGTAAACTCCCACTGTGAAATATTTAAGAGTATTTGGTAGCAAGTGTTACATTAAAAGAGATGAAGATCTAGGAAAGTTTGATGCTAGAAGTGATGAAGGAATCTTCTTGGGTTACTCCACTCAAAGCAAAGCATACCAGTGTTACAATAAGAGACTGAGAAAGATGATAGAAAGTACTAATGTGAAAGTTGATGAAGGAATTAAGAAGCCCTCAAGATTTTATGAGTATGATGAAGATGATCAAGATGGTGTTCAGGTTCAAGGAGCTCAATCCTCTCTGGTAAGTTAGAGGTAGACTGATCCGATAAATCAGGAAGAAGAGATAGGTCTGGATGAGCTTGATCAGGAAACAGAAGTACAAGAAACTCCAAAAGTTCCAAGGTATGTAAGACTGAACCACTCCAAAGATCAGATCATAGGTGATAGAAGTAAAGGTGTGCAAACTAGAAGGAATGTTGCTCAAAATTCGGATGAATGTTGTCTGATCTCAAAGATTGAACCTAAGACAGTAAATGAGGCCTGCAATGATGAAAATTGGACCAAAGCAATGGAGGAAGAGTTGATGCAAATTGAGAAAAATCACACTTGGGATCTTGTTTCTAGACCTAGTAACAAGAATGTGATTGGAACTAAATGGGTCTTCTAGAATAAACTAAATGAAGATGGTGAAGTAATCAGAAATAAGGCCAGATTAGTCTGCAAAGGCTACTCTCAAATAGAAGGGATTGATTTTGAGGAAACCTTTGCTCCAGTGGCAAGAATTGAAGCAGTCAGACTATTTCTTGCATTTGTTGCCTTCAAAGATTTCAAAGTGTATTAGATGGATGTCAAATCTGCTTTCCTGAATGGTGACCTAGAAGAAGAGGTGTACATTGAACAACCGAATGGATTTTAATTATCAGAGCATGGTGATATGGTCTGCAAATTAAAGAAGGCACTGTATGGTCTAAAGCAAGCTCCAAGAGCATGGTACGAAAGGCTGGACAAACATCTTTTGAAGATTGGTTTCAACAAAGGTACTGCTGATAGTAATCTATATTTCAAAATTGATCATGAAAACATCTTGATTGTTGAAGTATTTGTAGATGATATCATTTTTGGAGGAAGAGACAGTATGTGTAAAACTTTTGCAAACCAAATGAAAAGTGAGTTTGAAATGTCAATGCTTGGTGAAATGAATTTCTTCTTGGGTCTGCAAATTACTCAGACAAAGAAAGGAATCTTTATCTCTCAGACCAAGTATGTGAAAGAACTACTAAAGAAATTTGGAATGGAAGATTCAAAGCCAATGAACACTCCTATGGCTACCGGATGTAAGTTGAGCAAAGATGATGACTCTCCCAAGATAGATCAGACAAAGTACAGATCAATGATTGGTGGATTATTGTATCTCACTCAGACTAGACTAGATATAATGCAGGCAGTTGGTCTTGTGGCAAGATTCCAGGCTAATCCCAGAGAATCTCATGTCATGGCAATCAAAAGAATTTTTAGGTACTTGAAAGGAATAGTTGAGTATGGTCTATGGTATCCCAGAGATCATGACTTTTCTCTTCATGCATATACAGATGCAAATTGGGTAGGAGATGTGGATGATAGGAAGAGTACAAGTGGAGGAGCATTCTTGTCGAGAAAAAGGTTGGTTTGTTGGCTAAGCAAGAAACAAGAAGCAATATCACTGTCTACAATAGAAGCAGAATACATTGCAGCAGTAGGTAGTTGCACTCAAATCTTATGGATGAAGTAGATGTTAAGAGACATTGATGTGGAATATGAGAAGCCTATCACAATTTTCTATGATAATTCAAGTACAATAAATATTTCTAAGAATTTGATGTTGCATTCTAAGACCAAGCACATATCTATCAAGTTTCACTTTTTGAGAGAACAAGTGAACAAGGATGAAGTTAGATTGGAGTATGTACCCTCCAAGGATCAGATTGCAGATATCTTTACTAAACCTCTTCCCAAGGACTCTTTTGAGTATCTCCGGGAGAAGTTAGGGGTCATGGCCCCTCCAGTGATGAACTAGGATGCACTGATGTGCATCAGTCCAGTGGATATCACAGTCATATCTTGTGATCCGGATTGATGATGGGGAGTTGCTACTAAGGGGGAGCAGCTGGTATGATTCTGATGTGTTAGAATTGCAAGTATGAGCCCTTTGCCATTGATGTCAAAGGGGGAGAGAAGACATGTGAAAAACAAGTGGTTGATGATCAAAGGGGGAGCAGTAAAGGAAGAGAAGACATGTGAAGAGTTGTTGCTGTTAGGGGGAGCTGTGTAGAAAGGAGAAGTTCTTGTCTTGATGGTTTTTCACATCATATGTTTCCATCAATGACAAAGGGGGAGATTGTTGCAAGTATGAGGTTAACCAGTGTTGTCATTGATGTCAACATACTCATATTGCATTGGTAAGAAGAATTGGATGAGTTGTGTGTTGAGGATATTGAGAAAATTAGTCTCAATCAGGAACAGTGAAGAACAGTGATAAGAAGAAGGAAAAAGTACTCAATGGGTTGAGAATAAGAGGATACGAATTAAAGGGTTTGTAGATATGAGTCTTGAGATGTTCCAGTTAAGATTTCAGAGGTCTGCATAAAGATCTGAAGAAGTTATGGTTGTTTGTTTGGAACCAGTTCTGATAGGTATTCAGAGGTGACAGAGGATCACAGAAAGGTCCAGTGAGATCCAGAATTGTATTATCTCACTCAACGGATTGGAGAGAGTGTGTAAGAGGTCAGTGTGAAGTGACAAATAGATTTGTGTATGATTTGGAGGTCCGAAAGATCCTTTTGCATTATGACAGTGGTGACAGACTGTGTTCCTAAAGTTCCGGATGAAGAAGAGAAGAATTCCAGTAAGCTGATGAAGTGCGGATGTTCTTGGTGATTTAGGGAAGGTTATTATGATCGTTGGATCATGTCAGGTTCATGTTGGCAGTCCGCATTGAAGTTAGAGTTTCGATTTGATGTAATGATCACTAGTTGTTGGTGTTCTTCCTGTGACAAGCTGACTGGATGTATTACACATCTTATGAATGATCTTATAGATGTTTGCTGACTTAGATGATTGTTCCTAAGTTGATGCCTTGTATAAATAAGGGTTTGTGAATTCATTTTGGTGTGTGTCTTGTGTGGATGAGTGTGGCATAGTGAAGAGAAGTGCGAAAGGCAGAGCAAGGGTTTTGGGCTTAAATGGAACTGATCCAGACATGGTAATGATGTCATTCTCCAGTTCAAGTTTGTGATTCTTATCACTTTGTAGACAGTGTGTCTCTTTATAGGCAGTGTGCCTCTTGTGAGCAGTGTGCTCGGGCAGTGAGCCCTAATTGGCATGTGCCGTCTTTTTCTTATTCTTCTAATAGAGAATAATCCTTGGGTTAATCACCCCATGGTTTTTCCCTTAGCCAGGTTTTCCATGTCAAAATATTGGTGTCTCATGTGTTGATGCTTATCTGCTCTGATGTTTATGCTTTATGCTTACATGAATGATTAATTGCTATGCTAATGAATAAAGTGGATCTGAATGTTTAAATTGTAAGAAAATTAAGGATAACTGATTCACCCCCCCCCCCTCTTAGTTATCAACATGTTGTAGGTGATCATTGGTATTATTCCTATTGTATCAGATCAGATTTTGTATATTTCCTATGGGAAAATCAAACTATGCTAGTTTATGACATTTACAGTGATATTCGGTGTAAACAGGAGACATAGTTTTGTGGGTTTGCGTAGTTTTTGGTTGTATAAGTTCATAGTATTTTATGTTGCTGTTAATCAATGTCTTAGACCTGATTCCATGTTATTTTTATCAAAAAACTCAAATAATAACTTTATGTAGTGTTTCAGTTGATTTACTGTGTTGTTCTATGTGAGACTAGTTGACTAGTTTTGGTGAAATTGGTATTTTTATGAGAGATTTTGCATTTTTTTGTTTCAGATCTGCAATATATTATAAAAATTAGTTAAGGGACATTTCAAGTGGTATTAGAGAAAAAATATTGCCATCCTTTATGGTATTGAAGTGTTGATGTGAATCATGAGAGGTTTCTTGGAATCATTGTTTAAGAGCATGCGACAGAATGATGATGTAAGAGAACTTTCTAAATGGTATGAAGATTATCAAGGTTATAAGGATCTTATATAATTTCAAGAATATTTGATATTTTTGGGAATATCTATACCCGTATTAAAAAAATTTACAAATACCTAGGAGAACCCGAAGATGTGAGAGCCACAGAATCATTTGGAAGGTACTACATCAGTTTTAGAAGAAAAGAAGAAAGGTTGAAGGAGAGTAAAGAACCAGAGATAGTGGTAGAAACACTTGAGTCACAAATTCATGATATGGAAGAGATGGTGATGGTGCTGCAAAAAGAAAAATTAGAATTGCAGGAGAATAGTGGTGAAGTCCAAAAGGAAGTGTCACTTGCTAAATGCAAAAGTGAGGTTGTTGATATTGTATTAGAGGTCTCAACAAGGGAAGACTTACATGTGGAACACTCCTATGGAAGAAATGATAATGTTATAGTTTATGAGAAGTTTCAGGATGACCCCATTGAGAGACATGCATATAAGGTAAGTTCTTCACCAAACACCAATATTGGAATTCAACTTGCTTCAAATTTTGGATCAGCAATTAGTGGTATGCAAATTGATTGTCTTCATGATTATAGCTTATGGAATGGAAGTAATAATATTGGAAAAGATCTCATGCTTGATAATTTATCATTACAATTTTCTCATAATCATGAAAAGAAACACATGGAGGATGAAAGAATCCATAATGGCCTATGCATGAGAGTATGGGATCTAGGTGCTCTGTCCAAATCCAACATACAGATTGAAGAGTCTAGGAAGAATGAACATGAATTAATCTCCTAGTTTTTGAAAGGAAAGACAATGATTAGATTTGGGACTAGTGTGCTGAGTGGACATGATTTTGAAGGAGATCGTTTGAGTTGCAAGGATAGCACCGTTGAGTGTATCTCAACAATCAACATCTTAGTACAAGAGGATGAGCTCATTATGGGTGTCTTGAGGTATGAAAATAATGATCATATTTCAATTTTGTTGTTTCTGCTTATATCAGTACAAAATTTTGGACACCATGGTAAGCATGTTAACAAAAATGATCTCTTGAGAGTCAAAGTGAATAGAGGTATTAATATTGAGTTCACCATTCTTTGCATTTTGATTGAAAGAGAATCTATAAGCGATCATATGGGCTTTGTTGTGATTATTAACCACATTGTAAAGGACCAATGTTCATAGTTTATAGATCACTTGTGGGAGCCAAGTACCAAAATTGAAGATAAGATCATGAGTGATAGACAAATGGAGATAGCCCTTTTGGGAAGCTTGATGTTAGATGTGGGTAAGAAAAATAAGTGCCTTTTTGATATTAAAGATATTGTGACTAATTTTTTTATGATGCATTCTAGAGGAAAGTTCATTATGGGGTTGGAATCCAAGAGAAGGGAAGCAGAGCTTCAAGAAATTGAAGATGGATCTCCAAAAGTTGTCATAGTTATGTGGATGAAATATCAATGGGAGACATTCATGACCTCTTCACAAGACTGTTGATCATGATGTTAGTCATAAACAAACATAGATAAAGAAATGCTAATGAAGCCTTTATCATCTTGAAAGATACGATGAATTTAGAGAAATCATGATCCCAAGTCTTCATGGATTAGTTCATAATCGTCTAACATTACTCAGTTGTTTGATGTGTGTTGATATTTTCTATTCAAGGACCTTACATTTTTGGTTTAGAGAAATTTATATCTGGATAATTTCAATTTCACCTATTTTATGTGAATTTTTTAATAAACAGGGTTAAATCTTACTATATTTGACTAGATTATGCAGATATTTATGCAAGTTTGATCAATTCTTCTGCATATCACCCATATTAACTTGATTTCACTTCTGCACTGTAAATTCATTCAAATGATGCACCTATAAGCATATATTTCCATGATTTCTAACTTTAATTATGTTTCTTTGCATGATATTTGTCATTTCAACATGCTATTTGCTCAAATATGCTAAAGATGTTCAGTTACTTACGAGATGTCAGCATATTTTCTTGTTTCTGCTTAGGATTTTCTATGTATTTGCAATTGTAATGATGATCACATGAGATTAAAGAAATTTAAATGAATTCTCTCTAACTTTACTAAAATGAGTGAATCTTTAGCCATTGATCCATATGCATTCTTGACACTATCATGAAGAGAAGGGAATCAAACCATATGTTTACCAGGTTGTTCCACATCTAGATATGATTGATGCTAACTTCAATGGAAAGGAATGAAAACATGTGTAGACTGAAAAGCACTCCAAGGGACGTAGAAAATCAAAGCACATATCTAGAATCCATTCACAAATTACTCAAAGTTTACGATTGTATGTAATCAAGGAACTTCATCTTCATTAAGCATACAAAAGAAATGTATATTCACAATTGGCCTTGAGAATTAGTCCTGATGTTTTAGCAATCTAATCTCAATTAAGTTTTGAATGTTTTACAAAATGCACTCTATCTCCTTGTATAGCACAAGGATAGGAAGTAGTTACAAAGATCCTATGATCATGATTTGTCCATTACAATCAACGGTTCATAGTCTTTTAACTAAGTCAACAAGCAAGACACGTGGCACAGATTGCGAGTTAGCAATCCTCTAGTGGGAATAGCTATCATCTCCGTGCATCTGGTGATCTCCAACTTGAGCCAAGTCAAACAATCTTTGCTAATAAGACAAAATGCATAATGCAACCTTCTTTTTTGTTGGATCTTCTTCATGTGTATGCATACCTGCATCTATTTTCTTATAGTTATCATAATCTTTCACAAAGGTGTCTACCTGAAACTTGCTTATTGTGGTGGCTCTTAATTTGGCATACTTCAATGCCTGTATCTACTCATCTAAAGGTTCTACCATTGATGTCCTTTTATTTGCTTCCTTACTGAATTGCTTCACCTTCACATTCAGTTCAGCCATTTCATCCATGACCTCCACAGTGAAGAGTTCTTTAGGGTCTTCAACTACTTCTTTGAATTTGACCTTGAACATTTGTGTAGCTTCATCCAGTTCTGGCATCTCTTCCTCTATTATGGTGTCATCTAGCAACTCTTCCATTATTCTTAATTCTTCAGCCAACAACTCATGAACTTTATTCTTGATGTCTTTTATTTTGTCCATGTTAGCCTTTAGTACACTAAGTTCATACCCCATTTCAGTCATCCACGTTCCCATGAGTGGTAGGGTTATGTTGGTAACAATTTTATCTTTTAGAAACTCATCATATATCATGCCTTTGGCTCTCTTGAGTCTAGCCATTGCATAATTGCATTTTTGAATTTGTTTGGTGAATTCACCTTTCAAAGAATCAATGCATTTTTTCAATTTAGACAATGTGTCCCAGTTAGACTTAGAAGTCTTTATTACTTCCTCTCCAGATGCCATAAACTTCTTGAACCACTTATCCATAATTTGGGCTTGATGCTTCTACACATCTAGGTGGGCTATGTCCTCTTCACTTGTCAGAGTAAGTGTAGTCGGCTTCTCTATAGTTGGCAAGGTGGATGCTAGACTATCAGGATTTATCAACCCTTGTATAAACTGTTGTAATTGAGCATTTTGTTCTTTTAACTCCTTCCTTGCCTTGATCTTTTGGACTTTAACTACCACGGCCTTGGTACTTTGAAGATGCTCCTAAGCTTTTTTCTCAGTGGTCATATGGCCCAAATCAATCTGTGCTACTTGATACTCATCTGGCCTAATCTTAGCTTTAGCTTTATCTACTATAGGTACAACAACTTGGGTTATCCTTTTCCCTGTTCTAGGATCTCTTTTGATGTTGGAGACTATCCTAGCTCTCCATTTTGCTTTTGTAGAATCAATTACAAACAAAGATTTAAAATCAAATGGTCCCTGTTGTGCCTCTCCTTGGCTTATTTATGTGGAAACCAACTCTTGGACATCAGGTTGTGATCCTTTGCCTTCATATGGTTACTCCATTTGAGTACCTGTATCATGTTCTTTATCCTGATCACCCAAATCTTGCATATTTTCTTGTGATTTATTCCTAGCATCCGGATCTACCTCCTCATGTGATTCTTCATGTCTTTGTTCTGGAGGTGGTTATTTATTTGATGCTGGATCTTCATGCTTTTCTAGAATTTCTTCAGACATAGGTCCTTGTCCTTTATTTTCTTCTTTAATTTGATGATCATCTTCTTTATGCCCATCATCTTCTATTCTTCTTGTGGTTGTAAGTGATGTGATAACCCTTTCTTGTTCAGGTCTATCTATCAAAACATCCTCCTGTGCCATTTGCACCTTTTCCTCATCACCTTTATTGTTTACTTGCATTGGAACACTATCCTCTTGGTCCTGATCAGTATAAAAAAACCTCTTCCTTTTTATCCCCCTCTTTGGGTATATAAGTTAAGTCCATTGCAGTCGGGCTAGTAACCTTTTTAATTAACATATCTAGCGATCCCATGTGCACCTCTGCCTCAGGGGTTTCTTCTCTTTCATCCCTTTCATCATGTATTTCTCTCATTGTATTACCTTCATCTCTTGTTTACGTATGTTGCAATATGGTCTCGTGGGATGATTAATGATATCCTTGACCAATTTATCCCCTTCTATCAAGTCAATTGTCTAGGTCAATGGAAGAGCCCCAGTCATTTGTTCCTTTTGGGATTTATCCCTTATTTCTTCTACCATTTTTGTCTTTACTTTTATAATAGATTCTACAGGAACATTATGTTTTAATTCCCTAACTACCTGTTCAGCTAGATCAGTTGATCTTGATTCTACCACCTTCGCTGGTGATAGAGCGCCCCTCTTACACAGACTTTGGTATCTGGAGTGTCTTGGAAACTTCACTCCTTGTAGTAGATCATCTCTTTTCCTCTTCAATGTTTGGAGTTGTGCTTCATCTCCTTCCTCATCTTTAGTATCGTTCTCATCCGCAACCTTCCTTTCAGGACTTTGATTTGCACTTTTGGAAGTTTCTCCTTGGGTGATAATAACTTTAGGTGTATCGAGAGAAATAGCCTTCAAGGGGAGATCCTTAGGAGGTGAGGGTGGTACAAAAGCCAATGAAATTCCCTTAGTAGGGAGCTATTCTATAGCTCCGGATGAACTTGGCTCTACTATTTTTGCCTCATGAATTTGTCTCTTCTTCACCAAGAAATCATCGAATCTGGGCTCCTCTCTCTTTCATCTTCTTCTTCTCAGAAGTAATTACAATGCCCTTCTATTTCAATTCATTGATCCTCTTATCAACCTAGATTTTTGTCCTAGCCCTGACTTTGGCTGTAAGTACATCAATAGATGTTTCCTCCTTCTGCTTTAGATCTGGGGATAATATTGTATCATTGTATATTTCCATTCTTCATATTCTAGATCTTTAATTTCATCATCATCCTTCCTTATCTGGGGAGGCACCTCAGGATTTCCTATGGTCCTTATCTAATCCAAAGTCAATCTTTGGTATTCCCTTTTCTGGGCTTCATGCTCATCATCACAGTCTACCCAGTAATATTCAAGGTGGACATTGTGTTTGCACTTCTTATTAAACCTTTTCTCTACCCTGTGATATGGGTCATAATCCCTAGCTAGAGGGAACAACTTCAAATTCAAGTTTTTCAAATCTGACTCAGCCTTTTTTGCTTGTTCCATGGATCCAACAAGGAACCAATTGATATCAAGAGGGAACTTTCTATAAGGATGGCCTTCCTTGTTTTCTGATAATTCAAGTATAGGCAGTTGTTGCCTCACCATTTCCATCGATACTACCCTATCAGAGAGGTATCTAGGTAGCATATATGGTTTCTCGCTAAAACCTTCCATCCAAATATATGAATATGTCTTGGCTTGAATAAACCAAGAACCATATCCGTTAATTACTTCTGTTTCTCCTACTAAAAATCTTTTAGCCCGATCACCATCTATCAATTGGATTACATGCATATGAAAGCATCATTTATCAATTTGTAATGTTGTAGGGATAACCTTCTTTCCAATTGAGGATAGTATTCCCAAGGAGTCTTCCCATTAGGCAATTTTCCTAGCTTCCCCACCGTCTGCAATGCATCAAATGTGCCCTTTGTTGTACAAGCATATACAAGATATGAAGTCATTCTAAACATGGTCATCTTATTCTCTTTCCATTTAATCATCTGATCATATAGAGTGTCGCTGATGATTTTGGCCCACTAGACCTTTGTATTCTCTAACTTATACTCTACCACCATTCTGATCAACCCAAACATCCATGGCTCAAATGTTCCGCTATTGACCAAACCATTCATCCAGCTGAGCACACTCATTATGTATTGAACTTCCTCATTGAAGTTGAATTTGTACACGTGTACTGCCATTTTGGGTGCTACTCTGGCTGTATTGTTTGGGCTGCTCCATCCTTGATAGATAACCCTTCTACAATTCTTATAATTGGCCCCAAATTCTTTGGCCAAAGCATTCAAATCAGGCACATACATACCCCGTGTTACTGGTAAAAGAAACACTTCTATAATACCATCTACTGAAAGGTCAACATATAGTTGTCTCTATTTCTTGACCCTTCTAGTGGTGACATTATAATTTTGAGCACATTCTACCACGCACTCAAAAGCCTCTATAGAATAGGGAAAATCAGTTGCATGAAACAAGCCAGATGCTTCTATATTTTGTGAAATGATGTTATCTTCTCTAGCTTTGATTCTTGTTCTGAATTCCTCTAAGTTTGTATTACCTGTATGAGTATCCTCTTGATGACCCAACTTATAGTATACACTACACATTTTAGGGAACATGGGTACCTTGAATTCAGCATTGCGCTTCTCAATCCTTGGTTGAGACATTTCTTCCTACAATTCAAATTCACTAGTCTTAAACAAAAGTATCTTATGGCCATGGTTAGCATAATAACAATCTTATCTGAATGCAAAGAATAGATTTAAGCATTGTATATTGGTGATTGATATGTTCTTTCTTCTTACCATTTCTTGATTACACTAGGGTATGATTCGTGAAATGATCAGATAGTAGTATTTATACATACCTGGTGTGTTCTCTTAATCTGTAATTGTTGTACTAATAGCCAAATTACCATTTTGAGAGTGTCTTCTTGCATCCCCTATTCTCTACTTTAGCTTTGGTTCATCGTAAGCTTAAAACAATGGAATTAGGGCTTTCGTATTCAATATTCTCAATTATGGTCACGAAAATGCCCTTTTAACTTAGGCAATGTGATTTTAGGGCATATTAATGGCTAGACTATGATTTGACATCTTTCTTTGATCAGATGGAGTAGGATCCCTATAGGTGTCTATTGGCATGATTTGAATTTAAACTTTAACTACTGCTTTATCACTTTAAATGCAAAAAGTGCAGGCATGAGATATATCAGGTTAGGGAATATTCCAGGGGATATCTAGATATGAAGCTTGGGATGACATCATGATGCATTGAGTCAATCTCTATTGACTAAGGTACTATCCATGGCTCTCAGATGTGTTTATACTAGGTCTGGATATAAGGTGTATATGTGTCATTACGCTATTGGTTACATGGGGTATGAGCATTCAAAGGATCGGGATGTTAATTCAAATCTGGATACTAAGTTAAGAGCCAGACACTAAATAATATTAGGATGAAGGCACAAACTAATACTGCGTGTATGTCATGCAATCAGGTAGGTCACTTAAACTCGACGTCTAAATACTAAATAAGATCAGGATATTGTATAATATCAGGATGCTGTGTAAGATTTGGTAGTTTAATGTTTAAGCCGCTAAGTATTTTAAATTTGACATTTAGACACTTCAAAGATCAAGACACTATGTAAGATATGGATACTAAATAAGATTCAGATGAATGCACAAACTTATGACATAAGCAAATACATTGTTCTTCTTTAGGTTGGGTGGATGTGATGTCATCAGGGTTGGGATTTTACCATGATCAGGATATTAAACAATATAGTTCCGCTTTGACGTTTAAACAACTGATGACTCAAATTTGACATCCAGTTATTAGTGAAGGTCTAGATACTAAGTTAAGATCTAGATGACATTTAATATGAATACCCTGATGACCCATTGACCGAACTTTGTCCAGGGATAACTTCTATGTTTTGATGAATTTCGAGGTACTTCAAAAGGCAAACCTGCTTGAAATTTTATGTTCTTCCACATGGCAAGGTTCATAACAACAAATCTTAATTTTAGATTTTGGTCATGATCCTAAGGTTCAAATATGCAGAGGATAACCATCTAACATGTATCTGGGACTAATTTTACCATACCGCCCAAAAAGTTGGGTCCTTGTTTTGCTGGGGCAAAATGGCGCGTGTTGTGTAACCACACAACAACTTGCCACCAAAGAAAACAATGAAATTCAAACAATTCAAGAGATGAATAAAAACAAAGACATAGTTTTCCAACTTGTATCAAATACAAACATCCCAATCCTCCCAAATTATATCGTGTTCATCAATATAACAATGTGCTAACAAGGGATCAGATGTGTGCATGTGATTCATATCCTTCATCTTGAAGATGAGTTGAAAACACTAGTGACCTGTGTTAAGCTACATAATTTGGTTCATCCCTCATAGCCAACCTGGATAGAGCCTTGTTGCTAGTAGGTATCCATAGCCCTGACAAGGTTATCGTTAATTCCCCTAAGTAGAGCCCTACTACCAACAGGCGTCTATAGCCTCAGTAGAGTTACTTAGATGGCCTAATTATCTCTTTTAGATACTCAATATATTTCTTTCTACTTTTTTTTATTCATAAGATATCATCATGTAAGCTCATTTTGCAAGGTGTGATCACTTGCTATTTTAAGTTTGGAATTGCAATGGTAGCAAAGGCAACCTTTAGATTTTTCACTTAACACCACACTTGTATGTTCAACAAACCCAAGGTTGTTAGGTGTGTCATGTGAAGATCTCCT
This sequence comes from Cunninghamia lanceolata, assembly GCA_027924645.1. Classification (NCBI taxonomy): domain Eukaryota; kingdom Viridiplantae; phylum Streptophyta; class Pinopsida; order Cupressales; family Cupressaceae; genus Cunninghamia; species Cunninghamia lanceolata. Next base: position 1,004,022 of record BSBN01000206.1, on the reverse strand, counting down.
TGAACAAGAGGAGGTATATTGATAAATAGAGTATCATAGGCCTGATCAAATGTACTTACGTGACATGAATTACAACCTATGTATGAGCTTGTGTGATGAGACCATAAAGTGTCTCATCTTTAGTCAAATAAAAGCATATATTTTCTCTTCATTAAATCAATTTTTGAAGTGGACTTGAGTATGGGTTTGAATATTTTTAGCTAAATATCAAATAAAATTGTCTAAATGCAACAATCAATGTCATGCATGAGTTTATCTTGATATTGCATGTTCACCTTGAGATCAGTAATTATTTTATCAATAAAGTGAAGAGAAAGTCTATTTTATGTTAAGTTGCAGAGTTTCAGAGTTGTAGAGCTCCAGAGATACACAGAGCTCCAAAGATGGACAGAGCTCCAGAGATGCATAGAGCTCCAGAGATGCACAGAGCGTCGGAGATGGACAGAGCTCTAGAGATGGACAGAGCTCCAGACATGTACAGAGCTCCAGAGATGCACAGAGCCACAGAGATGGATAGAGCTCTGAGCATCTCCGGAGCTCTATCCATCTACTGCACTCTATGCATCTCTGGAGCTCTGTGCATCTCCAGAGCTCTATCTATCTCCGGAGCTCTGTGTATCTCTGGAGCTCTACAACTCTGAAACTCTACAACTTAACTTAAAATAGACTTTTTCTTCACTTTATTGATAAAATAATTGCTAATCTTGAGGTGAACATGTAATATCAAGATAAACTCATGCATGGCATTGATTGTTGCATTTAAACAAGTTTATTTGATATTTAGCTAAAAATCTTCAAACCAATACTCAAGTCCACTTTAAAAAATGATTTAATGGAGAGAAAATATATGTTTTTATTTGACTAAAGATTAGACACTTTATCGTCTCAACATCTCCCCCACACTAAAGAGGTTGCAGGTCCTCCTACACTTCATAATCATCTTTTTGAGCTAACCTCTTTGCTTTTATTGCAGTTGCTCTGGAGATGCTTTACAGTTGCTAATCTGGTGTTCTCTAGAGCATTTGTTCTAATGATCTTTAGAGTTGCCATTTTGATGATCTTTAGAGCTGATACCCTGTTGTCCATCTCCCGAGCTATAGTTTTGTTGATCTCCGGAGCTGCAGTTCTAAGAGCTCCAGAGATGTTCTAAGAAGAGCACTGGAGATGCTCTGGAGTTGCTGTTCTGATGATCTTTGGAGTTGTTCTAAAATCTCTGCTGATCTCCAGAGTTGATAACTTGATGTCCATCTCTGGAGTCATTGTTCTAAGTCCTCTGGAGATGCTGTTTTGAGAGCTCCAGAGTTGCTGTTTAGATTTCTGGAGTTGTTTTTAGCTGAGTCCATCTTAGTCTTGCATGTGACCATCATGTACCAGTTTGTTCTCCATCCTTTTTAGACTATGTTTTGCATGATGCATGCAAAGAGGTCTTCAACATCTGAAAGCCAAAATATCTGCAAGAGTTCTTGGAAGCAGCAAATTGTATATAAAAAGCATGTGCAAAGAACTTCTTTGCAAAAAAATAAACCTACCCTAACCTACTCTACTTAGTGATGTAGAGATAGGTTACACAAAACCATTGACTAGTTGTGGAAAATAACTTCCTTTCCTTAAAATATGGATCCATGCATTTAACTTTTTGAAAGAAAAGGAAAACCATGAGAAGATGACTGAAAATTTGAACTTTGATGCTTCACCTTCCTTTGAAATAAAAGCCTCCATAATTTCTAACTCTAGTACATGCATGGGCTGATAGGAGAGATCTTGCAACCCTTCCTTACATTCTGGTGCATGAATGATTAGAGATAGCTCCTTGTTGTTCATGGGCTAATTGGAGAGATCTTGAAACCCTTCCTCATATTCTGATACATGCATGATTAGAGGCAGGTCTTTGTACTTTGAAGGCATCCAAATAATACTCTGCCATACAAGCTCCTCCAGTGGGGACAAGATTTCTTCATTATACTCATTACCTAGTGCAAGCAATAGGGCATCAATGTCTCCTAAAATGCATTTTTCCTTGTTAGACATTGGAGTCATAGTCATCCAATTGAAGAGGCTGTACAAGAGCTGAAATTACAAAACAACAAGATTTTTCACCTTCTTTGCATGCAAGAACCTTAATATTTGGATCTACTATTTGGGGGGTTTTTGGCATACAGATCTCTCTTGAGGAACTTCTTTTATCTACCTATGATGAAACTAGACTTCAAAACAATGAACCTAAAAAGACTACCAAACTAATTTTTCCCTCTTTTTGACCTCTTGTCACCAGATCAACAGCAACTCCCTAATGACACCTATCCCCGGCAACAGCGCCAAAAATGAGGAGGGTCGTTGCAGTCCTCATCATTTAATTTTAATAAATATCAATCCAAGGCGGTGTCCATGGCTGTATGCAAAAGGGAGAATGAATAACTTGCATGGTAGTCTTTTCTACAAAAGGGAATTGACAACAATTGCATGGAATAGACTAGGGTTTAACTCTGCTGGAAAATATAATTTAATCTAAGGAAAGCAATAACTTAAGCAATTGATCTAATTCTGGAATAAAGGAATTGCACAGCAGAAAAATAAATTATTCTATGGAAGGCAAAACTGGAACAACTAAAGGAATTATGCATAACAGCAAAGCAACTAATGAAACTAAGAAATATAGTCTTTGCCCTTTGGTTGGAGTGGGCCCTTGCTCCTTCCTCCAGAGAGACTAATCAATTACAGAAATCAACAAATGGGTAGAACAACTTTCTTTATTTAATAACCTTTAAGATCCAAAATACATGCTGCTGAAAAAAATAGAGTTCTTCTTTCCTTCAATGAATTCTTTTTCAACTTCCTCCTCTATTCTACGCCATAGTTCTCTATATATAACTATGGTTATTAAATTCTAATTGAGAGTCTCTCTAGAGTAGAGAACTTATTCATGCAAATAACTAAACTTATTTATCTAGTTAACTAAACTTATTTATTTAATTAAATGATTATACAATTGCTGATTACAAGGCAAAACATGCAGTCTTTAAGAAAGACATGCAATGACACTAAGTGTGTATTCTTTGCATGGAATAATTACTCATAATTAGATCCATTAATTTAGGAGTAATTATAGTCAATCTATCCTTCAGAAAATCTCAGAGTGTGTGTTGGTAGATTGGAAGAATCTACAACAACTTCATAAATTATTTCTAGAACATCTCTAGAGCTTGCAGAACAATCAACTTCTGTCATAAACTACTCATTTGTTTTACTAGATCTCCTCAAATGATTTCTGGATTTTGTTCCTCTAACTTCTGCCTTTCCAGATCATTTTGAATTTATAAATTTCATTAAGAAACAAGAGAGATATCATAGGTTTACTAAAACTACTTTTCTTAACTTTTATGTTCTACATCTTCGCGCTCTGTAACAGTCAACTTATATCATTAACTGTTTATTCATTTTAATGAATCTCTTCAAAACACCTTCTAGATTTGTTCCTCTCTCTTTAAACTTTTTGGATTATTTTGAAATTATAATTTTCATTAAGAAATGAGTGAGATATTGCAGTTTTTCTGAAACTGCCTTTTTGACTTCTACATCTCCAGCGCTCTATGCATCTCTGAAGCTCTGTCCATCTCCGACGTTCTGTGCATCTTTGGAGCTTTGTGCATCTCCAGAGCTTTGTCCATCTCTAGCGCCCTATGTATCTCTGGAGCTCTATCCATCTCCGACGCTCTATGCATCTGTGCTAGAGATGGACAGAGCTTCGAAGATGCATAGAGCTCCAGAGATGCACATAGCGCCGGAGATGGATAGAGCTCCGGAGATGCACAAAGCTCCGAAGATGCATAGAGTTCTAGAGATACAAAGAGCACCAGAGATGGACAGAGTGCCGGAGATGCACAGAGTGCCGGAGATGCATAGAGCACCAGAGATGGACAGAGCTCTAGAGATGCATAGATCACCGAAGATGGACAGAGCTCCAAAGATGCATAGAACACCAAAGATGTAGAAGTCAAAAAGGCAATTTCAGTAAAACTGTGATATCTCTCTCATTTCTTAATGAAATTTAGAAATTCAAAATGATCTGGAAAGATGGAAGTTAGAGGAACAAAACCTAGAAATCATTTGAGGATATCTAGTAAAACAAATGAGTAGTTTATGACATAAGTTGATAGTTACAGAGCACTAGAGATGCACAGAACGCCGAAGATGCAGAAGTCAAAAAGTTAGTTTCAGTAAAACTACAATATCTCACTCATTTCTTAATGAAAATTAGAATTTCAAAATGGTTTGGAAATGTGGAAGTTAGAGGAACAAAACATGGAAATCATTTGACGATATCTAGTAAAACAAATGAGCAGTTTATGACAGAAGTTGACTATTCTGCAAGCTCTGGAGATGTTCCAGAAATAATTTATGAAGTTGCTGCAGATTCTTCCAATCTACCAACACACACTCTGAGATTTTCTAAAGGATAGATTGACTATAATTACTCCTAAATTAATGGATCTAATTATGAGTAATTATTCCATGCAAAGAATACACACTTAGTGTCATTGCATGTCTTTCTAAAAGACTGCATCTTTTACCTTGTAATCAACAATTATATAATATGTTAACTAAATGAATGAGTTTATTTAACTAGATAAATAAGTTTAGTTAGTTGCATGAATAAGTTCTCTACTCTAGAGAGACTCTCAATTAGAATTTAATAACCATAGTTATATATAGAGAACTATGGCGTAGAATAGAGGAAAAAGTTGAAAAAGAATTCATTGAAGGAAAGAAGAACTCTATTTTTTTCAGCAACATGTATTTTGGATCTTAAAGGTTATTGAATAAAGAAAGTGGTTCTACCCATTTGCTGATGGGTGGAATTGATTAGTCTCTCTGGAGGAATGAGCAAGGGCCAACTCCAACCAAAGGGCAGAGACTATATTTCTTAGTTTCATTAGTTGCTTTGCTATTATGCATAATTTCTTTAGCTGTTCCAAGTTTGCCTTCCATAGAATAATTTATTTTTCTATTGTGCAATTCCCTTATTCTAGAATTAGATCAATTGCTCAAGTTATTGCTTTCCTTAGATTAAATTATCTTTTTCAGTAGAATTAAACCTTAGTCTGTTCCATGCAATTGTTGTCAATTCCCTTTTGTAGAAAAGACTGCCATGCAAGTTATTCCTTCTCCCTTTTACATATAGCCATGGACACCGCCTTGGATTGATATTTATTAAAATTAAATGATGAGGACTGCAACGACCCTCGTCATTTTTGGTGCCGTTGTCGGGGATCAAACCCAAGTCACCCGCATGATAGGTGGGAATACTCACCACTATACTACAAGGGTCGTTGCAGTTGTCGTCATTTAATTTTAATAAATATCAATCCAAGGTGGTGTCCATGGTTGTATGCAAAAGGGAGAAGGAATAACTTGCATGGCAGTCTTTTCTGCAAAAGGGAATTGGCAACAATTGCATAGAACAGACTAGGGTTTAACTCTGCTGAAAAAGATAATTTAAACTAAGGAAAGCAATAACTTGAGCAATTGATCTAATTTTAGAATAAAAAAATTACACAACAGAAAAACAAATTATTCTATGGAAGGAAAAACTGGAACGGCTAAAGGAATTATGCATAATAGCAAAGCAACTAATGAAACTAAGAAATATAGTCTCTGCCCTTTGGTTGGAGTGGGCCCTTGCTCCTTCCTCCAAAGATACTAATCAATTCCAACAATCAGCAAATGGGTAGAACAACTTTCTTTATTCAATAACCTTTAAGATCCAAAACACATGCTCCTGAAAAAAATAGAGTTCTTCTTTCCTTCACTGAATTCTTTTTCAACTTCCTCCGCTATTCTACACCATAGCTCTCTATATATAACTATGGTTATTAAATTATAATTGAGAGTCTCTCTAGAGTAGAGAACTTATTCATGCAACTAACTAAACTTATTTATCTAGTTAACTAAACTTATTCATTTAGTTAACTAATTATACAATTGTTGATTACAAGGTAAAACATGCAGTCTTTTAGAAAGACATACAATGACACTAAGTGTGTATTCTTTGCATTGAATAATTACTCATAATTAGATCCATTAATTTAGAAGTAATTATAGTCAATCTATCCTTCAGAAAATCTTAGAGTGTGTGTTGGTAGATTGGAAGAATCAGCAGCAACTTCATAAATTATTTATGGAACATCTCCAGAGCTTGCAGAATAGTCAACTTCTATCATAAATTGCTCATTTGTGTTACTATATCTCCTCAAATGATTTCTATGTTTTGTTCCTCTAACTTCCACCTTTCCGGATCATTTTGAATTTTTAAATTTCATTAAGAAATGAGAGAGATATCGCAGTTTTACTAAAACTAGTTTTCTTGACTTTGCTGTTCTGCATCTTCGCACTCTATAACAATCAACTTATATCATTAACCATTTATTCATTTCAATGAATCTCTTCAAAATGATTTCATATATTTGTTCCTCTCTCTTTAATCTTTTTGGATCATATTGAAATTCTAATTTTCATTAAGAAATGAGTGAGATATTGCAATTTTACTAAAACTGCCTTTTTGACTTCTGCATCTTCAGCGCTCTGTGCATCTCTGGAGCTCTATCCATCTCTGGTGCTCTATGCATCTCTAGAGCTCTGTACATCTCTAGAGCTCTGTGCATCTCTGGAGCTCTATCCATCTCCGGCACTCTGTGCATCTCCAGAGCTCTATGTATCTCCAGAGCTCTGTGTATCTCCAGAGCTTTGTGCATCTCTGGAGCTCTATGCATCTCCAGAGCTCTGTCCATCTCCGGCACTCTGTGCATTTCTAGGGCTCTATGCATCTTTAGAGCTCTATCCATCTTCGGAGCTTTGTGTATCTCCGGAGCTCTGCAACTCTGAAACTCTACAACTTAACATAAAATAGACTTTTTCTTCACTTTATTGATAAAATAATTGTTGATCTCGAGGTGAATATGTAATATCAAGATAACTCATGCATGGCATTGATTGTTGCATTTAGACAAGTTTATTTGATAATTAGGGAAAAATCTTCAAACCCATACTCAAGTCCATTTCAAAAACTAATTTAATGAAGAGAAAATATATGTTTTTATTTGACTAAAGATGAGACACTTTATGGTCTCATCATCTCCCCCACACTTAAGAGGTTGTAGGTCCTCCTGCACTTCATAATCATCTTTTTGAGCTAACCTCTTTGCTTTTATTGTAGTTGCTCTGGAGATGCTTTATATTTGTTGATCTGGTGTTCTCTGGAGCATTTCTTCTAATGATCTTTGGAGTTGCCATTCTGATGATCTTTGGAGCTGATACCCTGTTGTCCATCTTCAGAGCTACAGTTCTGTTGATCTCCAGAGCTGCAGTTCTAAGAGCTCCAGATATGTTGTTCTAAGAAGAGCACTGGAGATGCTTTGGAGTTGTTGTTCTGATGATCTCTAGAGTTGTTGTTCTAAAAGCTCTGCTGATCTCCAGAGTTGATACCTTGTTGTCCATCTCCGGAGCTGCTGTTCTGAGTGCTCTAGAGATGCTGTTTTGAGAGCTCCAGAGTTGTTTGGATTTCTGGAGTTGTTTTTAGCTGAGTCCATCTTAGTCTTGCATGTGACCATCATGCACAAGTTTGTTCTCCATCATTTTTAGCCCATGTTTTGCATGATGCATGCAAAGAGGTCTTCAACTTCTGAAAGCCAAAATATCTGCAAGAGTTCTTGGAAGCAGCAAATTGTATAGAAAAAGCATGTGCAAAGAACTTCTTTGCAAAAAAAAAACCTACCCTAACCTACTCTACTTAGTGATGTAGAGATAGGTTACACAAAACTATTGACTGGTTGTGGAAAATAACTTCCTTTCCTTAAAATATGGATCCATGCATTCAACATTTTGAAAGAAAAGGAAAACCATGAGAAGAAGATGACTGAAAATTTGAACTTTGATGCTTCACCTTCCTTTGAAATAACAGCCTCCTCCATAATTTCTGACTCTAGTACATGCATGGGATGATTGGAGAGATCTTGCAACCCTTCCTTACATTCTGGTGCATGCATGATTAGAGACAGCTCCTTGTTGTTCATGGGTTGATTGGAGAGATCTTGAAACCCTTCCTCATATTCCGGTACATGCATGATTAGAGGCAGCTCCTTGTTGTTCTTCAAATATCTGATCGGGCAGCCCTCCTTCGACTTTGAAGGCATCTAAATAATACTCTGCTATACAAGCTCCTCCATTGGAGACAAGATTTCTTCATTATACTTGTTACCTATTGCAAGCAATAGGGCATCAATGTCTCCTTCTAAAATATATTTTTCCTTGTTGGACATTGGAGTCATAGTCATCCAGTTGAAGAGGCTGCACAAGAGCTGAAATTACAAAACAACAAGATTTTTCACCTTCTTTGTATGCAAGAACCTTAATATTTGGATCGATTGTTTGGGGGGTTTTTGGCATACAGATCTCTCTTGAGGAACTTCTTTTATCTACCTATGATGAAACTAGACTTCAAAACAATAAACCTAAAAAGACTACCAAACTGATTTTTCCCTCTTTTTGACCTACAGTCACCAGATCAACAGCAACTCCCTAATGACACCTATCCCCGACAACGGTGCCAAAAATGACGAGGGTCATTGTAGTCCTCATCATTTAATTTTAATAAATATCAATCCAAGGCGGTGTCCATGGTTGTATGCAAAAGGGAGAAGGAATAACTTGCATGGCAGCCTTTTCTACAAAAGGGAATTGACAACAATTGCATGGAACAGACTAGGGTTTAACTCTGTTGAAAAATATAATTTAATCTAAGGAAAACAATAACTTGAGCAATTGATCTAATTCTGGAATAAAGGAATTGCACAGCAGAAAAATAAATTATTCTATGGAAGGCAAAACTGGAACAACTAAAGGAATTATGCATAACAACAAAGCAACTAATGAAACTAAGAAATATAGTCTCTGCCCTTTGGTTGAAGTGGGGCCCTTGCTCCTTCCTCCAGAGAGACTAATGAATTTCAGCAATTAGCAAATTGGTACAACCACTTTTTTTATTCAATAACCTTCAAGATCGAAAATACGTGCTACTGAAAAAAATAGAGTTCTTCTTTCCTTCCATGAATTCTTTTTCAACTTTTCCCCTATTCTACGCCATAGTTCTCTATATATAACTATGGTTATTAAATTCTAATTGAGAGTCTCTCTAGAGTAGAGAACTTATTCATGCAACTAACTAAACTTATTTATCTAATTAACTAAACTTATTCATTTAGTTAACTGATTATACAATTGCTGATTACAAGGCAAAATATGTAGTCTTTTAGAAAGACATGCAATGAAACTAAGTGTGTATTCTTTGCATGGAATAATTACTCATAATTAGATCCATTAATTTAGGAGTAATTATAGTCAATCTATCCTTCAGAAAATCTCAGAGTGTGTGTTGGTAGATTGGAAGAATCTGCAACAACTTCATAAATTATTTCTGGAACATCCCCAGAGCTTGCAGAACAGTCAACTTCTATCATAAACTGCTCATTTGTTTTACTAGATATCCTCAAATTATTTCTGGGTTTTGTTCCTCTAACTTCATCCTTTCTAGATCATTTTGAATTTCTAAATTTCATGAAGAAATAATAGAGATATCATAGTTTTACAAAAACTAGTTTTCTTGACTTTTCTGTTCTGCATCCTTGCGCTCTGTAACAGTCAAATTATATCATTAACCATTTATTCATTTTAATAAATCTCTTCAAAACACCATCATAGATTTGTTCCTCTCTCTTTAATCTTTCTAGACCATTTTGAAATTCTAATTTTCATTAGGAAATGAGTGAGATATTGTAGTTTTACTGAAACTGCATTTTTGACTTCTACATTTCCAGCGCTCTATGCATCTCTGGAGCTTTGTCCATCTTCGGTGCTCTGTGCATCTCCGAAGCTATGTGCATCTCTAGAGCTCTATCTATCTCTATTGCTCTATGCATTTGCGTTGGAGATGGATAGAGCTCCAGAGATGCACAGAGCTCTAGAGATGCACAGAGCGCCGGAGATGCACAGAGCGCTAGAGATGCACAGAGGGTCAAAGATGCATAGAGTGCCAGAGATGGACAGAGCTCCAAAGATGCACATATCTCTGGAGATGCACAGAGTTCCAAAGATGGACAAAGCTCCAGAGATGCACAGAGCGCCAGAGATGTAGAAGTCAAAAAGGTAGTTTCAGTAAAACTATGATATCTCTCTCATTTCTTAATGAAATTTAGAAATTCAAAATGATCTAGAAAGCTAGAAGTTAGAGGAACAAAACCCAGAAAAAAATTTAGGATATCTAGTTAAAAAGTGAGCATTTTATGACAAAAGTTGACTGTTATAGAGTGTTGGAGATGCACAAAGTGTTGGAGATGCAGAAGTCAAAAAGGCAGTTTCAGTAAAACTGCAATATCTCACTCATTTCTTAATGAAAATTAGAATTTCAAAATGATCTGGAAAGGTGGAAGTTAGAGGAACAAAAAATAGAAATCATTTGAGGAGATCTAGTAAAACAAATGAGTAGTTTATGATAGAAGTTGACTGTTCTGCAAGCTCTAGAGATATTCCAAAAATAATTTATGAAGTTGCTATAGATTCTTCCAATCTACCAACACACACTCTGAGATTTTCTAAAGGATAGATTGACTATAATTACTCCTAAATTAATGGATCTAATTATGAGTAATTATTCCATGCAAAGAATTAACACTTAGTGTCATTGCTTTTCTTTCTAAAAGACTCTCATGTTTTGCCTTGTAATCAGTAATTGTTTAATCAATTAACTAAATGAATAGGTTTAGTTAACTAGATAAATAAGTTTAGTTAGTTGCATGAATAAGTTCTCTACTCTAGAGAGACTCTCAATTAGAATTTAATAACCATAGTTATATATAGAGAACTATGGCGTAGAATAGGGGAAAAAGTTGAAAAATAATTCATTGAAGGAAAGAAGAACTCTATTTTTTTCAGCAGCATGTATTTTGGATCTTGAAGGTTATTGAATTAAGAAAGTTGTTCTACTCATTTGTTGATTGCTGGAATTGATTAGTCTCTCTGGAGGAAAGAGCAAGGGCCAACTCCAACCAAAGGGCAGAGACTATATTTCTTAGTTTCATTAGCTGCTTTGTTGTTATGCATAATTCGTTTAGCTGTTCCAGTTTTGCCTTCCATAGAATAATTTGTTTTTCTATTGTGCAATTCCTTTATTTTAGAATTAGATCAATTGCTCAAGTTATTACTCTCCTTAGATTAAACTGTCTTTTTCAGCAGAGTTAAACCCTAGTCTATTGCATGCAATTGTTGTCAATTCCCTTTTGTAGAAAAAACTGCCATGCAAGTTATTCCTTCTCCCTTTTGCATACAACCATGGACACTGCCTTGGATTGATATTTATTAAAATTAAATGATGATGACTGCAATGACCCTCGTCATTTTTGGCGTCATTGCCGGGGATAGGTGTCATTAGGGAGTTGTTGTTGATCTGGTGATAGCAGGTCAAAAAGAGGGAAAAATTAGTTTGGTAGTCTTTTTAGTTCTATTGTTTTGAAGTCTAGTTCCATCATAGGTAGATAAAAGAAGTTCCTCAAGAGAGATCTGTATGCCAAAAACCCCCCAAACAATAGATCCAAATATTAAGGTTCTTGCATGCAAAGAAGGTGAAAAATCTTGTTGTTTTGTAATTTCAGCTCTTGTATAGCCTCTTCAACTGTATGACTATGACTCCAATGTCCAACAAGGAAAAATACATTTTAGAAGGAGACATTGATGCCCTATTGCTTGCAATAGGTAACGAGTATAATGAAGAAATCTTGTCTCCACTAGAGGAACTTTTATGGCGGAGTATTATTTGGATGCCTTCAAAGTCCAAGGAGGGCAACCCAATCAGATATTTAAAGAACAACAAGGAGCTGCCTCTAATCATGCATGTACCAAAATATGAGGAAGGATTTCAAGATCTCTCCAATCAACCCATGAACAACAAGGAGTTGTCTCTAATCATGCATGCACCAAAATGTAAGGAAGGGTTGCAAGAACTCTCCAATCAGCCCATGCATGTACTAGAGTCAGAAATTATGGAGGCTATTATTTCAAAGGAAGGTGAAGCATCAAAGTTCAAATTTTCAGTCATCTTCTTCTCATGGTTTTCCTTTTCTTTCAAAAAGTTGAATGCATGGATCCATATTTTAAGTAAAGGAAGTTATTTTCCACAACCAGTCTGTTGGTGAATGCATAAACATTCAGGTTTCAGACTTTCACCTACAGGCATCTTTCATAAAAAATCTAAAAAATTTCGAAGTCCCTTGGCCTCATTTTATGCATATCGGGTTGTCTATGCATCGAATATTCTACCAAAGATTCCCTACTTGTATCAAAGAGGTTGCATGTATATGAGTTTTATGTTTGTAGATACAATGGCGGTATACATTGGAAACATACATCACAGAGATACAAGGGTCAATGTACAAACGAGACATACAAGGGTTTCTGTCGGCGAGAGGGTATGTATCGGCAACTCAATAAATTGTCCCCCCGATGGTCGATGCGTATACAAGGGACAATGTACATTGGTGGGAGTGAAGATGAATGTATATCTGATATACATTGGAAATATACAAAAGGCACATACAAAGAAAAGTTACGTGCAAAGTAAGAACCAAAAGGTGGGGTCCACCAATTGCATACAAAGGCAATTGTATGTTGGTGCATGTAAACGAACATACAAGGGCATATACATTCCTATATGCAAGGCCCAAACCTGAAAAGTTATACATTTTGGTTGATAAAGGCAGAGATCTGGATTGTATGTTTTGTTTTCTATATCTGCATTGTATGTTTGCAATATACAAGGCAAAGATGCAAGGAAGAACATACAAAGTGGATCTAATTGGAGAATCAAATACAGCGAGTAATCTTTTAGCATTCGTGGGTTGTATATAGCGCATTATATGTGCAATATACAACATGATAACAATGGTGAAGATACATGCCGGATTTCAAGGGTTTTTCCAATCCGACTGATAAATGCAATGGAATCTGCATTGTATGTATATTTCATATTGTATATATGCAATATACAAAAAGAAGATGCAAAGAAGGTAGGTACAAGCTAGACCTGAATTCAATTTCAAATTGTTCTATAGATATTTGGGGTCCGCCTTGTATGCAAGTGATTGTATGTATATGCAATCTCAGAAACAAGCAAATACAAAGACCGATATGCAAAGGGATTTTTGGAGAGACTTCGCCCATTGGCGGCTTCGTCCATGTTCTTTCCGATGGCCAATGGAGAGGTAAATGCATAGCGAAGGTGATCCAATGGTAGGCTACCACATGTCCAAAAGTAGTTGTATGTATATGCGGTTGCATATACAAGGATTTAAAAGGCAAAGGGGCAGAAAAGGCAAAATGTATGTGGCCATGGGAAAAGTCAAAGGAGACAAAGCACCTGCGTCGCACATTTCTATTGGCTAATGACTTTTCAACATATTTCAGGCTGAAGATCTCAACGATAGAGGAAAATCGATGGCCCATTTCAAATCTCCAAAGTAGGAGGGTTTTCCTATGTATCTATAGTTACATTTCTTGGTGGGAAAACCACAAAGCACACAATCTGCTACATCCCATAGGTAGGTTGGGCATTGATGATAGAATTACAGAGACATGGCTGATGATTGACTAGCCAGCTACCAAATTCATGAGGAAAATCTCCAAGCGGCAGTGCAGATCCCAATCTCACTTGTTTCCTCCCTCTTTATCCCCTGCTGCATTAAATTTTAGGCACCATTCTCATGGTACTGTGTATCTGGCAAAATTTTGAAAAGACCCTATAATTAATGGCTGAGTACAAGTTCTTGCTTTATAAGCAAACCTTGTCACCATTTTTTGGGTTGTTGAAGACTTGGGCAAATTTTTTGGGAAATAACAAAAACAAAGCCTTTCTTGGCTGCTTTGTCTCATTTTGGAGTTTATGTGTTGCATTTTAAATGCACCTTGCACATCTTTTTCAATTTCATTGTTGTTTTATATGAAAAATGCATTGTTGCATGTATTTAGTTGCTTGTCTCCACTAGCTGTATGCATAGCTCCTTCTGAATCCGGTTGCTAAGGGTTTCTCAGATTCTAGAATACAGACTTTCTGTATTGCATGCTTGATCTGTGACTTCCATTCAAGGAGTTGATTAAACTGCTTTAGGTTAAGTATGGAGAAGAATGTATGTCAGCAGGGATATTTATAAGTAGAGGCAGCTAAATACTCAGTCTTAGGTGGTGTTTGTAAGGTAAATACCAGTCCTAACCCATTGAAGCTTGAATGCCATTGCAAACCATTCACTTGTATATGTCTAGTTGACTCCTTGCCCTGAGATAAGCACCGGCCTGCTCCCTGTGTAGTAGTTATGATCCAAAACCCCATGTCTTACATCCAAAACTTAAATACGAACCACTTCATAATTCCAACCAGTTAGTTGTAGGAGTAGGAATAGGACCCTTGCATACTCTCACCCTCAACCAGTCAGATATGTCCAAGAATGTTGCCAGCCTTGTGATCTATAATGCATATATGTTGGTCCAAACATGAGAGTATTCTACCTGTTGTTGTAAAGCTAAATCTTTCTGTCATTGGGTGAGTCAAGGTTAAATCTTTAGCTATAGGGATACCCCCTTGGTGTGACAGAACAAGAAGTGAAGGGGAGGTAGCTCACGCAACCTCCTGTATGTGTTGGTTGAATCTACTCATGCATAGGAACTGGCAAACCCTCTGCCGATCCGGGAACCAACACAAATGGCGACTCTGCTGGGGATTTGATTTAAAAGTGAAAATTTTTGCCCATCCGAGTCACCACAAATGGTGACTCTGTTGGAGAGTTAATTTGAGTTAAAAGTGTTATTTTTGCCTCCCTAGTTTGGGGTTTGAGACTTCGAAGTGCTTTGTTGCAGCGAACTTAAAAAAGTTGTATATGTGGCTCTGCTATTGGGCAACCCAGAAAGGAAAGAAATGAATTTTTAGCTTCAGCCTGTTTGAAGCTCATTCCTCTACCAAGGAGGTGGTGACTCTGCACAAAAAGAACCAAAAAAATAATATCATTCAGGGAAAATAATTTACAGCAGCTGCAACATATCCAAGTATTTTTATAAGTTTTAAAGGATTGGTTAAAAGGGAAATGTTGGTAAAGATTGCATGCTTTTGTATTTGTTGAGCATATAGTTTATATTTTCAAGTGAGGTATGCAATATTGTTGAAAGGACTCATTTAGAGGACTTTAGGCAAGCTGGAATAGTAGTTTGTATTTTAAAAGCCTAAGGTCATTGATTGAAAATCAGAGTTGAGAAGAAGGTTGCAAAAAATAGATAAAGATGTATTATCAGCCCATGCACCCTTGTGAGGTGTCAAATGCAATAATTTATAGTGACCAATCCCAACCATGTAATAAAAGAAGCTTCAGTATTGATAGATATAAGCCCATAAATTTTAATGGCATTTCTGGTTACCCAAATGCTTTTCCATCTAAGAGAAAGTATTTGCCCAAATTCAGTGGTGAAAGGGATGAATCAGCTGAGAGACACTTGCAATAGTTTAGAAATGTAATAGACAACTTTGAGGTTGACCATGAAGATGTGGTTATGAGATTATTTGTTCAATCTCTAGATGAAGATGCAAGGGACTGGTTCACCTACCTTCTAGCCTACTCTGTTAGCTCTTGGCAAGAATTTAAATCTGCATTTCTAGAACAATATGGTGAAAGAATATCTGAGTATGAAGTTATTAGTGATTTCATGTATATCCATATTGAGAAGGATGAGTTAATTCCAGCCCTTAACCTCAAGTTTATGAAGGCATTGAAAAGAATTCTAGAATGCATGAGACCTGATGATGCAATGTGCCTAGTGGTCTATCTAGGAGCATTTGATAAGAAGATGAGCTATAGATTGAGAGATAAGGAGCCCACCACGTTGCATTAGGCACATCAGTTTGCAATGGACATTAAAAACAACTGGAAGTATGGAATTCAAAAGGGTTCTCTAAAAATTTCTGCACCCCTGTTATCCCTGTTTATGCATCATTCTAAGGTAATAATGACTCTGCTATAGAGGAGGATGTCCAGATTTGCCCAGCAAATGAAGCTAATAATAATGATTTTTCAAGTGATATTTACATGCCAGTCCTCAACAAAGAGCATTCATATTTAAATGATCCGGTTATGCATAGTTATGATCATATTGATCAAGAGTCATTTCCAGTTTCATCAGGAAGCATTAGAGGGCTGGAGAGTGATGTAGATAGTTCAGCTTTAGAGTGCATTGAAATAGCAGAAATCTTGTATGTTGGGCAATCAGGTGATAAGGATGATATCCATGATCAGTTCATGGATCAAGTTTGTTCTTCTTATGACTCTAGACTTGGTAATGTTGAAGAAGAGGAGGATTGTCATGAAGAAGAAATAGAGACTTTTGCAATGAGAGTGAATCCCCTTTATGATGAGCCTTTAGATGCATATGACATTGTGAGTCATGACCTTCATTGGTGCAGAATTAACCCTCTTTATGAAGATGATGAATGTTCAACATGAGTTGTTCCAAATGTTTGCAACAATGGGTGTGTGGATCAGGTTTTGTTTTCAATACTCTCATCTATTCTGAGTGTTTTCAATTTTTGGATCAGCTAGATGCGTGCCTGGTAATGTCCAACAACTAGGTGGACAGTGAAGAATGCCAAGTGCAGTATGATATACTGCTAGAGGAACACAACATACATATGTTGCCTAATGTTGAAAGATATTCTAGTATGTATGGTTATGTGTCTAATTTTGAATTGCAGAGTGACAGAGGCAATACTGACAGTAGAAAGCTTTCAAAAATGGTGAAGTATATAATTGAGCAGATGAGCATGTGGGCAGTTTTTGTCAGTGTGTTCAGTTGTGGTTGGGGTTATTCAGATCAAAATCAGGCATTTGGCAGGAGGAGGTTATGGTTTTTCATTTTTGGCTGCCCAAGGCTACCAAAATAATCTTCAAAATGTATTTTTGATGCAAGTTGGTGCAGTGTTTGACTTTGTTGCACAATGGATAAGGGACTGGTCTGCATCCCAGACATCTATGGTTCTCACCATGCCTGCATAAACATTTAGGTTTCAGACTTTCACCTACAGGCACCTTTCATAAAAAATCCAAAAAATTTCTAAGTCCCTCAGCCTCATTTTATGCATATTGGGCTTTGAAAAATGCAAAAAATGGTTGTATGCATTTTTGTATGCATATCGGGTTGTATATGCATCAAATATTCCACCAAAGATTCCCTGCTTGTATCAAAGAGGATGCATGTATATGAGTTTGTATGTTCAAAGATACAATGGTGATATACATTGGAAACATACATCGCAGAGATACAAGGGTCAATGTACAAAGGGGACATACAAGGGTTTCTGTCGGCAAGAGGGTATGTATCGGCAACTCAACAAATTGTCCCCCCAATGGCCGATGCATATACAAGGGACAATGTACATTGGCGGGTGCAAAGATGAATATATATCTGATATACATTGAAAATATGCAAAAGGCACATACAAAGAAAAGTTACGTGCAAAGTAAGAACCAAAAGGTGGGGTCCACTAGTTACATACAAACGTGATTGTATGTTGGTGCATGCAAACAAACATACAAGGGCATATACATTCCTATATAGAAGGCCTAGACCTGAAAAAGTTATACATTCTAGTTGATAAAGGCAGAGATCCAGATTATATGTTTTGTTTTGTATATCTGCATTGTATGTTTGTGATATACAAGGCAAAGATGCAAGGGAGAACATACAAAGCAGATCCGATTGGAGAATCAAATGCAGCGAGTAATCTTTTGGCGTTCGTGGGTTGTATATAGCACATTATATGTGCAATATACAACGTGATATACAATGGTGAAGATACATGCTAGATTTCAAGGGTTTTTCCAATCTGACTGATAAATGCAATGGAATCCGCATTGTATGTATATTGCATATTGTATATATGCAATATACAAAAAGAAGATGCAAAGAAGGTAGATACAAGCTGGACCCGAATTTGACTTCAAATTGTTCTATAGATATTTGTGGTCTACCTTGTATGCAGGAGATTGTATGTATATGCAATCTCAGAAACAAGCATATATAAAGACTGATATGCAAAGGGATTTTCGGCGAGACATTGCCCATCGGCGGCTTTGTCCATGTTCTTTCCAACGGCCTATGGAGAGGTAAATGCATAGCAATGGAGATCCAATGGCAGGTTGCCAAGTGTCCAAAAGCAGTTGTATGTATATGCGGTTGCATATACAAGTATTTAAAAGGCAAAATGTATGTGGCAATGGGAAAAGTCAAAGGAGACAAAGCACATGCATGGCACATTTCTATTGGCTGATGACTTTTCAACATATTTCAAGCCGAAGATCTCAGCGATAGAGGAAAATCGACGGCCCGTTTCAAATCTCCAAAGTAAGAGGGTTTTCCTATGTATCTACAGTTGCATTTCTTGGCGGGAAAACCACAAAGCATGCAATCTTCTGCATCTCGTGGGTAGGTTGGGCATTGATGACAAAATTATAGAGCCATGGCTGATGATTGACTAGCAAGCTACCAAATTCATGAGGAAAATCTCCAAGTGGCGGTGCAGATCCCAATCTCACCTGTTTCCTCCCTCTTTGTCCCTTACTGCATTAAATTTTAGGCACCATTCTTATGGTACTATGTATCTGGCAAAATTTTGAAAAGACCCTGTAATTAATGGCTGAGTATAGGTTCTTGCTTTATAAGCAAACCTTGTCACTCATTTTTTGGGTTGTTGAAGACTTGGGAAAAAATTTTGGGAAATAACAAAAACAAAGCCTTTTTTGGCTACTTTGTCTCATTTTGGAGTTTATGTGTTGCATTTTGAATGCACCTTGCACATCTTTTTCAGTTTCATTGTTGTTTTATATGAAAAATGCATTGTTGCATGTATTTAGTTGCTTGTCTCCACTTGCTGTATGCATAGCTCCTTCTGAATTTTGTTGCTAAGGGTTTCTCAGATTCTAGAATATAGACTTTCTCTATTGCATGCTTGATCTGTGACTTCCATTCAAGGAGTGGATTAAACTGTTTTAGATTAAGTATGGAGAAGAATGTATATTAGCAGGGATATTTGTAAGTAGAGGTAGCTAAATACTCAGTCTTGGGTGGTGTTTGTAAGGTAAATACCAGTCCTAACCCCTTGAAACTTGAATGCCAGTGCAAAACATTCACTTGTATATGTCTAGTTGACTCCTTGCCCTGAGATAGGCACCAGCCTGCTCCCTGTGTAGTAGTTATGATCCAAAACCCCATGTCTTACATCCAAAACTTAAATACAAACCACTTCATAATTCCAACCAGTTAGTTGTAGGAGTAGGAATAGGACCCCTGCATACTCTCACCCTCAACCAGTTAGATATGTCCAAGAATGTTACCAGCCTTGTGATCTATCATGCATATCTTGGTCCAAACATGAGAGTATTCTGCCTGTTATTGTAAAAATAAATCTTTCTATCATTGGGCGAGTCAAGGTTAAATATTTAGCTATAGGGATACCCCGCTTGGTGCAGCAGAACCAAAAGTGAAGGGGAGGCAGCTCACACAACCTCCTGTATGTGTTGGCCAAATCTGCCCATGCATAGGAACTGGCAAACCCTCTGTCGATCCGGGAACCAACATAGTCAATGGTTTTGTGTAACCTATCTCTACATCACTAAGTAGAGTAGGTTAGGGTAGGTTTATTTTTTTACAAATAAGTGCTTTGCACATGCTTTTTCTATACAATTTGTTGCTTCCAAGAACTCTTGTAGATATTTTGGCTTTCAGAAGTTGAAGACCTCTTTGCATGCATCATACAAAACATGGGCTAAAAAGGATAGAGAACAAACTGGTGCATGATGGTCACATGCAAGACTAAGATGGAATCAGCTAAAAACAACTCTAGAAATCAAAACAACAACTCCGGAGCTCTCAAAACAGCATCTCTAGAGCACTCAGAACAATAGCTCTGGAGATGGACAACAAGGTATCAACTATGGAGATTAGTAGAGCTTTTAGAACAACAACTCCGAAGATCATCAGAACAGCAACTCCGGAGCATCTCCAGCGCTCTTCTTAGAACATCTCTGGAGCTCTTAGAACTACAGCTCTGAAGATCAATAGAACTGTAGCTCCAGAGATGGACAAAAGGGTATCAGCTCCGAAGATCATCAGAATGGCAACTCTAAATATTATTAGAATAAATGCTCCAGAGAACACTAGATCAGCAACTATAAAGCATCTCCAGAGCAACTACAATAAAAACAAAGAGGTTAGCTCAAAAAGATGATTATGAAGTGCAGGAGGACCTATAACCTCTTAAGTGTGGGGGAGATGATGAGACCATAAAGTGTCTCATCTTTAGTCAAATAAAAGCATATATTTTCTCTTCATTAAATCAATTTTTGAAGTGGACTTGAGTATGGGTTTGAAGATTTTTAGCTAAATATCAAATAAACTTGTCTAAATGCAACAATCAATGCCATGCATGAGTTTATCTTGATATTACATGTTCACCTCGAGATCAGCAATTATTTTATCAATAAAGTGAAGAGAAAGTCTATTTTATGTTAAGTTGCAGAGTTTCAGAGTTGCAGAGCTCTGGAGATACACAAAGCTCCTGAGATGGACAGAGCTCCGGAGATGCATAAAGCTCCGGAGATGCACAGAGTGCCAGAGATGGAGAGAGCTCTAGAGATGCATAGAGCTCTAGAGATGTACAGAGCTATGGAGATGCACAGAGCGCTGGAGATGGATAGAGCTTCGGAGATGCACAGAGCTCCAGAGATGCATAGAGCGTCAGAGATGCACAGAGCGCCAGAGATGCACAGAGCTATGGAGATATATAGAGCTCCGGAGATGCATAGAATGCCGGAGTTGGATAGAGCTCTAGAGATACATAGATCTTTGGAGATGCATAGAGTGCTAGAGATGGACAGAGCTCCAAAGATGCATAGAGCGCCAAAGATAGACAGAGTTCTAGAGATGCACAGAGCGCTGGAGATGTAGAAGTTAAAAAGGTAGTTTCAGTAAAACTATGATATCTCTCTCATTTCTTTATGAAATTTAGAAACTCAAAATAATCTCAAAATCTAGAAGTTAAAGGAACAAAACCCAGAAATCATTTGAGAAGATATGGTAAAACAAATGAGCAGTTTATGACAGAAGTTGACTATTATAGAGCGTCGGAGATGCAGAAGTCAAAAAGGTAGTTTCAGTAAAACTACAATATCTCACTCATTTCAAAATGAAAATTATAATTTCAAAATGATCTCAAAAGGTGGAAGTTAGAGGAACAAAACCCAGAAATAATTTGAGGAGATCTAGTAAAACAAATGAGTAGTTTATGACAGAAGTTGACTATTCTGCAAGCTCTGGAGATGTTCCAGAAATAATTTATGAAGTTGCTGCAGATTCTTCCAATCTACCAACACACACTCTGAGATTTTCTAAAGGATAGATTGACTATAATTACTCCTAAATTAATGGATCTAATTATTATTAATTAATCCATGCAAAGAATACACACTTAGTGTCATTGCATGTTTTTCTAAAAGACTGCATGTTTTGCCTTGTAATCAGCAATTGTATAATTAGTTAACTAAATGATTAAGTTTAGTTAACTAGATAAATAAGTTTAGTTAGTTGCATGAATAAGTTGTCTACTCTAGAGAGACTCTCAATTAGAATTTAATAACCATAGTTATATATGGAGAACTATGGCGTAGAATAGGGGAAAAAGTTGAAAAAGAATTCATTGAAGGAAAGAAGAACTCTATTTTTTTCAGCAGCATGTATTTTGGATCTTGAAGGTCATTGAATTAAGAAAGTTATTCTACCCATTTGTTGATTGCTAGAATTGATTAACCTCTACGGAGGAAGGAGCAAGGGCCCACTTCAACCAAAGGGTAGAGACTATATTTCTTAGTTTCATTTGTTGTTTTGCTATTATGCATAATTCCTTTAGCTGTTCTAGTTTTACCTTCCATAAAATAATTTGTTTTTCTGCTATGCAATTCCTTTATTCCAAAATTAGATCAATTGCTCAAGTTATTGTTTTCCTTAGATAAATTGTCTTTTTTAGCAAAGTTAAACCCTAGTCTGTTCCATGCAATTGTTGTCAATTCCCTTTTGTAGAAAAGGCTGCCATGCAAGTTATTCCTTCTCCCTTTTGCATACAGCCATGGACACCGCCTTAGATTGATATTTATTAAAATTAAATGATGAGGACTGCAACGACCCTCATCATTTTTGGTGTCATTTCTGGGGATAGGTGTCATTAGGAAGTTGATGTTGATCTTGTGACAGCAGGTCAAAAAGAGCGAAAAATCAGTTTGGTAGTCTTTTTAGGTTTATTGTTTTGAAGACTAGTTTCATCATAGGTAGATAAAAGAGGTTCCTCAAGAGAGATCTATATGCCAAAACCCCCCCAAACAATAGATCCAAATATTAAGGTTCTTGCATGCAAAGAAGGTGAAAAATCTTGTTGTTTTGTAATTTCAGCTCTTGTGCAGCCTCTTCAACTAGATGACTATGACTCCAATGTCCAACAAGGAAAAATGCATTTTAGAAGGAGACATTGATGCCCTATTGCTTGCAATAGGTAACGAGTATAATGAAGAAATCTTGTCTCCACTGGAGGAGCTTGTATGGCAGAGTATTATTTGGATGCCTTCAAAGTCCAAGGAGGGTTGCTCGATCAGATATTTGAAGAACAACAAGGAGCTGTCTCTAATCATGCATGTACCAAAATATGAGGAAGGTTTTCAAGATCTCTCCAATCAGCCCATGAACAAAAAGGAGCTGTCTCTAATCATGCATGCACCAGAATGTAAGGAAGGGTTGCAAGATCTCTCCAATCAACCCATGCATGTACTAGAGTCAAAAATTATGGAGGAGGCTGTTATTTCAAAGGAAGGTGAAGCATCAAAGTTCAAATTTTTAATTATCTTCTTCTCATGGTTTTCCTTTTCTTTCAAAAAGTTGAATGCATGGATCCATATTTTAAGGAAAGGAAGTTATTTTCCACAACCAATCAATGGTTTTGTATAACCTATCTCTACATCACTAAGTAAAGTAGGTTAGGGTAGGTTTATTTTTTTGCAAATAAGTGCTTTGCACATGCTTTTTCTATACAATTTGCTACTTCCAAGAACTCTTGCAGATATTTTGGCTTTTAGAAGTTGAAGACCTCTTTGCATGCATCATACAAAACATGGGCTAAAAAGGATGGAGAACAAACTGGTGCATGATGGTCACATGCAAGACTAATATGGACTCAGCTAAAAACAACTCCAGAAATCTAAACAGCAACTCCGAAGCTCTCAAAATAGCATCTCCAGAGCACTCAGAATAGCAACTTTGGGGATGGACAACAAGGTATCAACTATGGAGATTAGCAGAGATTTTAGAACAACTCTGGAGATCATCAAAACAGTAACTCTGGAGCATCTCCAGTGCTCTTCTTAAAATATCTCTGGAGCTCTTAGAACTACAGCTCCAAAGATCAATAGAACTGTAGCTCTAGAGATAGATAATAGGGTATCAGCTCCAAAGATCATCAGAATGGTAACTCCAAAGATCATTAGAACAAATGCTCCAGAGAACACCAAATCAGCAACTATAAAGCATCTCCGGAGCAACTGCAATAAAAGCAAAGAGGTTAGCTCAAAAAGATGATTATGAAGTGCAGGAGGACCTGAAACCTCTTAAGTGTGGGGGAGATGATGAGACCATAAAGTGTCTCATCTTTAGTCAAATAAAAGCATATATTTTTCTTCATTAAATCAATTTTTGAAGTGGACTTGAGTATGGGTTTGAAGATTTTTAGCTAAATATCAAATAAACTTGTCTAAATGCAACAATCAATGTCATCCATGATTTTATCTTGATATTACATGTTCACCTCGAGATCAGCAATTATTTTATCAATAAAGTGAAGAGAAAGTCTATTTTATGTTAAGTTGTAGATTTTTAGAGTTGCAGAGCTTTGGAGATGGATAGAGCTCCGGAGATGCATAGAGCTCCGGAGATGCACAGAGTGCTGGAGATGGACAGAGCTCCGGAGATGCACAGAGCTCCGAAGATGCAAAGAGCTCCGAAGATACATAGAGCACCGGAGATGGATAGAGCTCTGGAAATGCACAGAGCTCCAGAGATGCACAGACCGTCGAAAATGGATAG
The DNA here is from genome assembly GCA_027924645.1 of Cunninghamia lanceolata. NCBI lineage: Eukaryota > Viridiplantae > Streptophyta > Pinopsida > Cupressales > Cupressaceae > Cunninghamia > Cunninghamia lanceolata. The sequence goes on along the minus strand of BSBN01000206.1, from coordinate 979,773 downwards.
AGCTCCGGAGATGTACAGAGCATCGAAGATGTAGAAGTCAAAAAGGTAGTTTCAATAAAACTGCGATATCTCTCTCATTTCTTAATGAAATTTAGAAATTCAAAATGATCTAGAAAGTTGGAAGTTAGAGGAAAAAAAAAAAGAAATCATTTGAGGAGATCTTGTAAAACAAATGAGCAGTTTATGATAGAAGTTGACTGTTACAGAGCACCGGAGATGCACAGAAGTCAAAAAGGAAGTTTGAGTAAAACTGCAATATCTCACTCATTTCTTAATGAAAATTAGAATTTCAAAATGATCTAGAAAGGTGGAAGTTAGAGGAACAAAACCTAGAAATAATGTGAGGAGATATAGTAAATTAAATGAGCAGTTTATGACAAAAGTTGATTGTTCTGCAAGCTCTGGAGATGTTCTAGAAATAATTTATGAAGTTGCTGCGGATTCTTCCAATCTACCAACACACACACCAAGATTTTCTAAAGGATAGATTGACTATAATTACTCATAAATTAATGAATCTAATTATGAGTAATTATTCCATGCAAAGAATACACTTAGTGCCATTGCATGTCTTTCTAAAAGACTGCATGTTTTGCCTTGTAATCAGCAATTGTATAATTAGTTAACTAAATGAATGAGTTTAGTTAACTAGATAAATAAGTTTAGTTAGTTGCATGAATAAGTTCTCTACTCTAGAGAGACTCTCAATTATAATTTAATAACCATAGTTATATATAGAGAACTATGGCGTAGAATAGGGGAAAAAGTTGAAAAAGAATTCATTGAAGGAAAGAAGAACTCTATTTTTTTCAGTAGCATGTATTTTGGATCTTGAAGGTTATTGAATAAAGAAAGTGGTTCTACCCATTTGCTAATTGCTGGAATTGATTAGTCTCTCCGAAGGAAGGAGCAAGGGCCCACTCCAACCAAAGGGCAGAGACTATATTTCTTAGTTTCATTAATTGTTTTGCTGTTATGCATAATTCCTTTAGTTGTTCCAATTTTGCCTTCCATAGAATAATTTGTGCAATTCCTTTATTCTAGAATTAGATCAATTGCTCAAGTTATTGCTTTCCTTAGATTAAATTGTCTTTTTTAGTAGAGTTAAACCCTAGTCTGTTCCATGTAATTGTTGTCAATTCCCTTTTGTAGAGAAGACTTCCATGCAAGTTATTCCTTCTCCCTTTTGCATATAGCCATGGACACCACCTTGGATTGATATTTAATAAAATTAAATGATGAGGACTACAACGACCCTCGTCAATGTGTTCATTTCTTGATTTATAGCAATTTTAGTGGTTTTCTGGGAGTGATAAGGTGTCCAATTTTGCCCAAGCAAAACAAAGTCTCAACAACACACAAAGCAAAACAAAAAAACACCAAAACTGTACAAACTATACAAAATGTAAATTATGATACAATGTCATGACATGGCACTTCTAGGCCTGAAAATAATGTTTGAGGAACTATCCATTGACTGGCAACAGGACATCCTCACCTATTAAGGTTTTCAGTCTATAGGTACTATCACCTAGAATTTCTGAGATCTAAAAGGGACCTGTCCAAAGTTTATCAAATTTTCCATGGTCACCTTTCCTTTCATGTGCTTTGTTCCATGATAGAACCAAATCTGATATTTAGAAGGCTTTTGTTTTAGCTCTCTTATCAAACCAATGTTTGACAGTAGCTTGATGTTTGGCGAATTTGTTAATTTCCCTATCTCTTTTCTCTTCTAAGTGCATGAGTTGAAGCAACTTGACCTCTTGTTTTTTGTCTATACCCAAGTATTCCTGTGCAAATTGTAGGGTATGAATTTTGAGGTTCATAGGGAGGATAGGATCCACCCCATAAACTAACTGGTAAGGGGAATTCACTAATGCAATTTTCATTCTAGTTTGATCCATCCACAAGGCATATTTAAGTAAGGTATTCCACTCTCTGGGATTCTTTTCTATCAATTTCCTTATGATGTTCAATAAATTATTATTAGTTGATTCTGCTAAGCCATTTCCTTATGGATAATAGTTTGAAGAGAACTTTAAAATGATTCCGTAATCAAAAGCCCAACTAGACAATCTTAAGGATGCAAAAGCTGGTCCATTATCACATACAAGTGCATAAGGAACTCCATACCTGGTTATGATGTTATTCTCTAAGAATTTGATTACATCCTCTATAGTATAGGTCTTGCTGCTAACTACTTCACTCCACTTGGTGCAATAATCAGTAATTGCTAACACATACCTGTGACCTATAGATGATGGAGGATTGATAGGACCAATGAAATCCATGCCCCATTGAGCAAATGGGTGCATCTCCATAACCAACTGCAGGGGTTGAGCAATATATCTTTCTCTATTGGTAGCAATTTGGCAGGTATGGCAGCATTTGATATGCTCAATATTATCCTTAAAGATTGTTGGCCAGTAGTATCCTACTCTCAAGATAGCATGTGTAATGGCTAGGTGGGATCCATGTGATGTGCCAAATTTATCAAGTAATTTTGTGAAAACTTTATCAGCTTCTAACTTGTCTAGGCATCTAAGGTATATTCCCTCATAATTCTTTTTGAAGAGGATTCCTCCTTTGATCATGTATTTATGTGATCTGATCTTTAAAGCTCTCCTTTGATAATCTTTCATTTTTGGTGGGCATCTACCAGTGATCAGGATATGTTTGATATTTGAGTACCAATCTTTACTTTCCTTTGTGTTTACAACATATTACTAACTTGCCATGTTGGGATCAATTTCAATAATCATCTGACTTAAGGCTTTCCCTCTAACTAGCTTCATGGGAGTTATGTCCATGTCATACTCTTGGAGCACTGTTATCCATTTTGCTCTCTTCTCTCCAGGCTCATTCTGCATTAAGAGCATTTTGACTGTTGCATCAGGTACAGCAACAATTATCTTGCTTCTCAAGATATAGTGTATGAATTTCTTTACTGCTCTAACTAGAGCAAAGGCTTTTCTTTCAAAATCCATATATCTAAGCTCTGCATCCCTAAATGGAGAACTCATAAAGGCGATGGGCTTCTCTTCCTTTTCTTCACTCCTCTGGGTCAGGACCGCCAGGTATGCTCTGAAGTAAATGAATAAATGTGAAAGTCTTGTTGGTCATGATGTTAGTCACAAACAAACATAGAATAAAAGTACACATTAACCTTTATTCATCTTGAAAGATACAGTGAATTCAGAGAATTCATGATCCCAAGTCTCTGGTGATTAGGTCTTAATCGACTAACGTTACTCCGTAGTTAATGTGAATTGCTGTTTCCATTTTGGGGCCTTACGTGAAAATGTACTATCATCATGATGATCCTGCAGAAATTCTTTACAGAGAAGTCAAATTATGCAGCTATTTGATGAAAAGAAGTAAAATACCTCGATCTTTGCATGATATTTTCAATTGTGCATGCTTAGTGTTCAAATATGCTAAATATTTGCGGTTATCTACGAGATGTCTGCATATTTTGGGTTGTTTGCTTAAGATTAGCAGTTATTTGCAATTATGACAGTGAGATGTTCTGAAATTGAAAGAATTCAAAGAAAATACTTCTAATTAAGTTGAACCTTTAGCTTTTGATCCACATACATGCTTGATACTGTCATGAGGAGAAGAAATCAAACTATATGTTCACCAGGACATTCCACAGCTAGATATAGTTGATACAAACTTCAGAGGATAATGAATGAAAACAATACATGCAACATGATGAGCACTCCAAGGGATGCAGCTAATCAAAACACATATCCAGAATTCAAACACAGATTACTCAAGATTTACGAAGATTTGTAATCAAAATACTCTTCCCTTTCATTAAGTATGCAAAAGACATGTACATATACAGCAGCTTTGAAATGAGCCCTGAATATTTCAGCAAACAGATTTCAATTAAGTTTCGAATGAATTACAACAAGGCATTCCACCACCTTTTATAGAATAAGGTGAGGAATCCGTTACAAAAGATCTACGGATCTAATATGTCAATACAAATCCATGGTCATCATTTCATGACTTGTCAATTTTACAAAATGGCACAAGTTGCCAGCTGGCAACTATCTATATTGCATATGCAAAATACTACCCCTCACGATGTATCTCCATCATGCTCTTCAGCTGATTCATGCGGGTCATCATCATGTGCATCACTTCCTGACTCTTTGCTATCCTGATGATGATGCTGCTGCATATGGGGTTGCATGCTGCTCTGGATCTGTTCATATGACCGTACAACTTGATCTATTCCTCTGCCATCTTGAGTCTTTGCCTTGATAATGGCGTGCTTGTGTGCCTCATACTTATCCCTGCTGTTATCCAGCTTATTTTCCCTATCCTGCAATGTCTCATTGTAGGTCTCCATCTTGACCTTGATCCTCATCATTTTATTTATCACTTCTTCTGTCAAGTGGACGAGTGGACCATCATCTTCCATTTGGAAGTTACTGTGCAGAGCCTTAAGGGCAGAATCTTCATCTTGATTCTCTATCTTCCCTTCCACTTTGCCCTCTACTGTTTCTAGCATGTCTGCCTCAATGCCCATTAAATCACGTAGCCTCATGCTGATCTCCCTCAGCATATTATTGCATCTCTTGAGGACTCCGCATTCAAACTGCACATCCTTGTACCAGATGTCTATTAATAATGCAGTATTATTATTCAATACCTGCTTACTGATAAGCAGTTGTGGGTTTATCTTCCTTATTTCTCCTAACAGGCTGAGGACTTTCTCCAGTTTATAAGACCTTTTTCCGGTCTGCATCTGCAATTTGTCCACCTTGGTTTTGGAGTCACTTAATATGCTCCACCTCTTCAAAGAACCCTTCATTATTTCTATAGCATCATCCAATGTGGATGACATCCATTTTCTTATTACGGAAGCCTCATATTTCATGAGGTCCAGTTTATTTATCTCCTCCTAAGAAATGGCAGTCAATGGGACTGCAGCTTCACTTGTAGTATCCTCAGGATTGGTCAAGCCTTTAATGTAAGCATGCAACTGAGCAATGTGCTCTTTATGTTGCTTATTCTTCTCCTTCTCTCTTTTCACTTTCTGAATTAGAGAGTCTATGATGTCTTTTCCCTCTTGACCTTCCTGCTCTTCGTTGGCAAAACCCAAATCTACTGTGCTCATCTGGAATTCATCCACAGTGATTTTGCCTTTCTCCTTCTCTACCGCAGGTACAGCAATTTGTGCGGTCGTTCTCCTTGTCGCCGGATCTCTTTTGATGGCCGAAGTCATTCTGGCCTTTCTCCTGGGCTTCATTATATCTGCGGAGAACAGGGTGGAGACGTTGAACTCTTGGATTTCAAGTTCCTCCTCAACAGTTACCTCCTTTTCTAACCACGGAGGCACCTGATCATGCTTTTCAACATCATGATGCTGTTCACCCCTATCTCCCGTTTCTATCAACCCGTGTTGTGGAGATGGTGATTTTTCCTTTTCTTTCTCTTGATGCTCGCCTTGCTGCTGATCCTGAGGTGCCTCCTCCTGTTGAGGAACTTCCTTTTCTGGGGGAGCATCTTCTTTGTGTGGGGAACCCTGCGGTGTACCTATATGTAGATCATGATGATCATGATCTTTCTCCATTATTACTTCACCTGTCCCCAGTTCTTCCCCTTGTGGAGGTTGATCATCCTCCTTTTGTTTCTCGATTTCTGGTGGTATGTCCACCTACCGGATATCATAGGATCCACCTGAGGTGATGGCATTTGTTCTGCAGCCGCTATTTGTTCTATTCCTGCACTATCCACCTCTTGTGCCTTAGCAGCTGGATCTTCTATTTCTTCTTTCTTCTTCTCATTAGCCCTTGCTTCTTGGACCTCTACTATAGCAGGTCCTGCTGATGTATCTTGTGGGCTTTGCTGGCCTGATTCAAGAGCATGGCCTTTTGCTTCGGCCATCTCTATCTCCTCTGTTAGGTGGCCCTTATTAGGTGATCCTGCTGGCTGCTCAGGACTTGCATCATGTTTCTCTGTCAAGTCTACCACTACAGGACTTGTCACCTCAGCGATCAGTGTGTCCAGCCCTATGTCCTGAGCTACCTGCTCTGGGCTCTTTTCTGGTTCTGGGCTCTTTTCTCACTCCGCTTCTGCTTGTTTTATCTCCTCAAGCACTGTTTGAACCGTTGGAGGCTTGTGAGGAGTCACACTTGCATCAGCAGCAAGTGTTTCCATTTCTTGTGTAGCCACATCCTACACCACCTCATCATCAGACAAGTTTATTGTCTCGTCTAGCGAGACATGCCTTTCCGCTTGTGTCTGAGATGCTTCCTTTTGTTGTTCTTCAGCAAGTTCAGTCTTGAACTTGACAATGGTAGGAAGCGGAACAATGTGTTGAAGTTCCTTCGGCGCTTCACTACCTGCCCCTTGTAATTGTGCTGGGGGTTGACTTATTTCACCTCTCATGGAGGTTCTTGGTTTCTTAGGTGTGGTGGGAACCAACACCTGTGGAGCTCTCCTCTTTCTTCTGATTACCAGTGGAGCTTCCTCCTCTTCTTCAGGCTCCTCCTCCATGAGGTTATCTTTGCTTGGTTGTTTGGATGACTGACCCACTTCTTGGGTCTCTGTGATTCCAGCCTCTGTTGTCTTGGTTTTCTTGGGCTTTGGAGGAGAATCTGATTCTGATCCTGATTTGGCTACCTCCTCCACTGTGAATACTGCCCTTTCAATCATGACCCCTTTGGGTCCTTTCTCCACCTTCTTGCCCCTTGGGGCCCTTTTGCTAGGATGTTGTGGTGGAGGTATTCTCTCTCCCTTAGTCTTCCTCTTCTCCAGTAGGAAGTCATCATATTCATCTGCAGGGATGTCCTGCCCCTTCTTTTTGTTGTCCACCGTGATGGCAACACCCTTTTTCTTCAATGCCTCTACCTATGCATCTACCCAAGCTTGGGTCAAGTGTAGGGTTCTGGCAAAGAATGGGTCCAAGGACATATCCTCCTGCATGGTGAGGTCAGGTGCAGAGATGGTATCATTGTAAATCTTCTTCTGCTCATATTCATCTGCCATTATCCTGCCGTCATCACTCTTCAGCTGCTGAGGGAGGGATATGCAATCAAATGTCCTGATCTGGTTCAGAGTCAACCTCTGATACCTCCTCCTCCTGGCTTCTGCCTCATCTTCACAGTCAGCCCAAAAATCTTCTAGGTGCCTCTGGTGAATAGGCTTTCCTAGGATCTTCTGTATCCTACCGTAAGTATCATATGGTCTGGTTATCAGAAAAGGTAGCAGATTCATCTTGTTCAGAGTGACCATCACCTTCTTTATATTATCGGAGTCAGGGCACATGTAGTTGCCGATGCTGACTGGGAACAAAATTGGTGGCAGCTTCTTGGCATCCTTATACATTTTTATCATGGTGGAGCCCTGCCTGATAAATTCTATTAACACTACTGTATCCGTAGGATATCTTGGCAGCATCAAGGGATGTCCTTCAAAACCTTCTATCCTGATATAGGAAAAGGTGGCAAATTGTATGTACCATGCCCCATGCCTGTATACTGCCTCCTGAGCCTCCATGCTCGGTCTTTTAGTTCTGTCATCTTCCATGGTCCTTACCAGATGCATAGAGAATGCATCATTGACCAGTTTGTAATCCTTGATATAATTGGTTCTTTGCAGCTGAGGATGATGATCCCAGATATATGCTACATTTGTGCCCGTCAGTTTTCCATCTGTCACCAGGGCATCAAAAGTGCCCCTATAAGCACAAGAATACACAATATAGGAGGTCATGTAGAATGCACAATCGGAACCTCCCAGGTTCATCAGCTGCTCATGCAGAGCATCGCTAATTATTTGGCCCCACAGTGGCTTGATGTCGGCATACAAACACATCATTATTATGCCATACATCCAATCTCTAAATTCACCAGTATCAGGCTGGCCAGTCACCCTGTTCAGGAGGGCAATCACGTACTGATACTCCTCATTGAAATCAAACTTAAACATGTGCACGGGGAGCTTGGCCGCTGCATTGTATGTGCTGTTCTCGGCCCGCCAAGCATACATGTTCTTTCTGGCCACCTTCTTGTTGGCCTCGTATTCTCTTTCAGACTTCTTCAAGTCTACACTCTTTACCTTACTGCCCATTGGCAGTCCAAATGTCTGGGAGAGACCTTTGATGGATAGGTCTGCATATACCCTCCCATGCTTCACCACCTGCCTCGTCTGAGGGTTATAATTCCGGGCGCACTCAACGACGAGCTCCAGAGACTCCATGGAGTATGGGAAGCCAGCAGCATTCCACATACCTGATACAAACACTGCATCCAATACCAGACTCTTGTCCTGTCCATCATTCAGCTTGGCCGACCAGGCTTCTAGATTAGTAATCCCCTGGTGGGTGTCCGTAATTGCCCCATATTTGAACAGGACCCCTCTCTGAGAAGAGAACATAGGCCGGCTGAATTCTTCCTGATTCTTGACTAAGCGTTTTTCAGCCATGGGTACCTGCAATTAACAACATTTCTTCTCACAACAGGGATATGCATGCATACATATTGCAAATATCATGCATATTGCATCAATTTCACATTATTTACTTACATGGATACATAACCAGAACTTTCAACATTATTTAGAAACAACATGATGAGGGTTTCAGTTTACTTACCTGGTTATGCAGATTTTCCTTTATACCAGTATATCGTCAAGACGCTCTTGATTCAACTGCTGATCACTTCCTTCCTTCTATCTGTGAGCTCGAATTGCGCAACGGTAGCTGTTATGCGGATATGGAGTCTAGTGCTCTGTAAAACAATTTTAACACAGGTAAATGTAACAATGGCGGTTGAATTACCTTTTAACCTCGCAGTTAGGGTAAATTTAGGGCACCTCTGACAAGTTAGATTGCAATCTTTGATCATTCGTGCGAAAACTCAGGATCTCGCCAGGTATTTCATTGGGTTCCGGGATCGGCGGGAATCACCTACCATATCTGCGCGCATTTAATGATAATGGCGGCAAAGGGAGCGGGGGAATATCCATATGACGGGATATCATGAGGGCAGGATGATATTTCACAAATATCGGGTTAGTTTTCGATATCATCCTCCCCAGCATTGAAATTGTTATCGCAACAAGATTCGGGTAACAATGTACCCTTTGTTTACGTTTTAGCACATCAGGAGGATATTTCGGTTTATCGAGTGATGTTTCAAAAAATAAGGTGATGATGAGACAAGCTTGCTCATCTTCCTTTCGGAATATCAGGATGACGTCATCATGATATTCGTTCTTTGTATCGGAAATGCTTCATGACGTCATCGTCATATTGGGCGAACATGATCATGTTTACAAAATATCCTGTCGAAATGTAAATATGGTGATGATGTCATCAGGATGTTTGTTTCTTCGTTTATCGTATTCAGATGATGTCATCAGGATGTTTGTTAAGGGTGATATTTCGCGTCAGGAGGATATTAACGAATATCGGGTTACTTTTCAAAACATGATGTTCGCGATATAAAAGACCGCTTGACGGGAAAGACTTACTACCATTAAAAGTTGACTTCCGGATATTTGAGCTGCAGGATATATCAGGGGATGTCTCAAATATGATGATGTTGTTTGAAACATGACTGAGGTTATAAAATATGACCCCCCCTCTTGCGAATATCAGGTTTGACCAAGACTTTGACTATTCATAACTCTCACATCCTGATGAATATCAGGGTGATGTAAAAGGCAAACCTACATGGAATTTAATGTTCTTTCAGAATATGAGGTCACAGATACGAAATGTGAATTTTGACAACCTGACCTCATAATGATGACCTACCTCATCCTGACTCAACGTGATGATGCACTTGACTGATTTTTACCAAACCGCCAGAAAACAGACAACACAAGCCAAGCCAAAAGAAGTTGGGTCCCTGTTTTGCCAAGTCAAAATGGGGCGTGTTGTGTAACCACACAACAACTTGCCACCAAAGAAAATAAACAAATTCCAATGATTCAAGTGATGTGATCACATTTATCTATAGTATTCTAATTCTGTCTAAGTGTAAGCATCATGATCCTCTGAATGATAAAATTTCATCATGGTGATAGTGCTAACAAAGGATCAGGTGTGTGCATATGATTAATTATCCTCATCTTGAAAGTAAGTTGAAAACGTAAGTAACTAGTGTTAAACTACATAGTTGGAGATCATCCCTCATAGCCAACCTGGATAGAGCCTTGCTGCCAACAGGCGTCTATAGCCTCGGCAAGGTTATCTATACAATCTCCCTAAGTAGAGCCCCACTGCCAGCAGGCGTCCATAGCCCTGGTAGAGTTACTTAGATGGCCTAATTTTATTTCTTTTCTGATTTTCTCCTTAAAATTCATATCTGATATCGTCATGTCAGCTCATTTGTACCAGGTACAATTATTTGCAGCTTTAGGTTGGAGATTGCACTGGTAGCAATGGAGTCCCTTTAGATTTTTCACTTAACACCTATACTAGTGTGTTCAACAAACCCAAGGCTGTTAGGTGTTTCATTGTGATGGATTCACTTTGACCAAGAAAAAGCACCTTGATGAAAAGATATCATAAACCTGATCATGAACACTTATTAGAATGAATCATAACCTATGTTTAAATGTGTTCTCATTACTTGAATCTTAACAACTTGATTATTATTTGGGGTGATGAAGTGCATCATCCTGACTTACCAGAACAAAGATCCAACCAACGAAACAAAACAAGCACAACAAACAAACTGTACAAACAACTATACAAATATACATTATGATACATACTGACTGTTGTGAAGTCATTCAGGCCTGGAAATAATGTTTGAGAAATTGTCCATTGATTGGCAATGGGACATCCTCGCCTGTCAGGTTCTTAAGCCTATAAGTGCTGTCTCCTAAGATCTCAGAAATCTGAAAGGGACCTATCCATAATCTATCAAACTTACCATGATCACCTTTCTTTTCATGGGCTTTATCCCACATCAGGACCAAATCAGATATCCTAAAAGCTTTAATTCTGGCTCTCTTGTCAAACCAGCGTTTGACAACAGCCTGATGTTTTGCAAATTGGTCAATCGCTTGACTCCGTTTTTCTTCCAAGTGCATCAACTGAAGCAACCTGACTTCCTGCTTATTATCTATGCCTAGATATTCTTGGGCAAACTGTAGAGTAGGAATTTTCAAGTTTACAGGGAGGATAGGATCTACCCCATATACTAGTTGGAAGGGTGAGTTTCCTAATGCAATTTTCATTCTAGTTCTGTCTACCCATAAGGCATATTTCAGAAATGAGTTCCATTCCCTGGGATTTTTCTCTATCAGTTTTCTTATGATACTCAGTAAATTCTTGTTGGTGGATTCTGCTAATCCATTTCCTTGGGGATAGTAGTTGGACGAAAACTTAAGTATGATCCCATGATCAAAAGCCCAACTTGACAATTTGGTGGAAATGAAGGCAGAACCATTATCACTTACCAATGCATAAGGAATTCCATACCTGGTGACAATGTTGCTTTCCAGAAACTTAATGACATCATCTGCAGTGCAAGTTTTGCTGCTGGTAGCCTCAGTCCATCTAGTACAATAGTCAGTAATCGTTAAGACATACCTATGGCCCGAGGAGGACGGAGGATTGATCGGTCCTATGAAATCCATGCCCCACTGTGCAAATGGGCGGTCTTCCACCACTGGCTGCAACGGTTGCGCAGCATATTTCTCTCTGTTGGCAGCAACCTGGCAAACATGACAACATTTAACATGATCAGCCGTGTCTTTAAAAATTGTAGGCCAGTAATATCCTGCTCTGAGGATTGCATGTGTTGTGGCCAACGCTGATCCGTGTGCCGTTCCAAACTTGTCATGTAACTCTGTCAAAACTTTATTTGCTTCTGGTTTCTCTAAGCATCTCAGGTATATTCCTTCATAATTCTTCTTAAACAAGGTTCCTCCCTTCATCATATACTTCTGGGATCTTATCTTCAAGGCTCTTCTCTGTGAAGCTTGCATTCTTGAAGGACATCTTCCGGTGATTAGGATGTGCCTGATGTCTGAATACCATTCTCTATTGTCTTTCTCATTGATCACATACTGTTGACTGATGATGTTTGGATCAGTTTCAGATATCATCTGGCTCAGAGCTTGTCCTCTCACCAGCTTCATTGGTGTGATCTCCATATCGTACTCTTGTAATACAGTAATCCATTTGGTTCTTTTTTCACCAGGTTCACTCTGCATCAGCAACATCTTCACTGCTGCATCTGGTACCACATCAATCACTTTGCTTCTCAGTATATAATGTCTGAATTTCTTTACTGCTCTGACTAATGCAAGTGCCTGTCTTTCAACATCTACATATCTCAACTCAGCATCCCTAAAAGGACAGCTCATGAAAGCAATTGGTTTCTCTTCTTTCTCTTCATTTCTTTGAGTTAACACTGCTGCAGAAGTATGTTCTGAGGCAAATGAGTAGATGTAGAAATTTCTTGTATAATCTGGACTAATGAGGACAGGAGCATCTGAAATGGCCTTCTTTATATCTTCAAAGGCAGCCTTGGCTTCTGGTGTCCACTCAATTTGTGCATCCTTTTTCAACATGGCATTTAGTGGTCTGACAATTTCAGAAAAGCCGGTGATGAACTTCCTCACAAAATTTATCTTACCAAAGTAAGACTTAAGTTCCTTTTTGCTTCCTGGAAGTTGTAACTTCACAATAGACTCCACCCTGTCAGGATCAATGATAATTCCATCTTCTGTGATCAGGTGGCCTAGTAACTTTCCTGTTGTGACTCCAAATATGCACTTCTTAGGATTCAAAGATATTCCATATTCTTCACATTTCTTCAGTACACTTCTGAGATCAGCAACATGATTTCCCCTTTCCTTGGAGAATACTGTCAAGTCATCCATGTAGATGACTATACATTTTCCTATTAAGCCTCTGAAGGCTATGTCCATTGCTCACTGGAATGTAGCTCCAGCATTTATAAGTCCAAATGGCATACGTCTATATGCAAATATACCCCACTTTGTGGTGAAGGCAGTTTTCAATCTGTCAATTTTATCTACCATCACTTGGTTGTATCCTGAAAAACCATCTAAGAAGGACATCATTTTGGCTCCATTTACAATCTGTAGAACTTCATCCAAGGAGGACAAAGGATAATTATCCTTTTCTGATGCTTTGTTCAGGTTCCTGAAATCTACACATAACCTGATGTCTCCATTCTTCTTTCTGATTGGCACAAGATTTGCCACCCAAGTGGAGTGCTTTACAGGAAATATTATCCGGGCATTTAACAATTTCTTGACTTCTTCAAGGATGATTGGTTCAAGCAGAGCATTAACTGGCCTCTGCTTCTGTTTGAAAGGTTTTGCATCTGGCTTGAGAGGTATAGTATGAGTTATGACAGAAGTGTCATATGTCTTTAGCTCATCATAAGTCCATGCAATCACATGTATGTAATCTTTAAGGGCCTGAGTTATTCCTTCTAACTCTTCTGGTGTACAAACCTTACCCAATAAGATGTTTCTCTTGTCATCAGCTTGTCCAATATTCACTTGTGAATATTGACCTCCATCTTCCTTAGGCAGATCTTTATGTTTAAGCATATTATCTAGATCAAAAGCTCTTTCTAATTCAATCATACCTTTGGGAATTCTGTTGCTAGGCAACTCTAATATCTCATCTTCTTCCCAGACATGATCTTCCATACTATTCTCATCTATAATCTGAGCTTCAAATATGTCCCTGTTTGATATAAAGTCCAAGATGTGTTGATCATCATCAAACACCTAGAGATTAGTCACATTGTCAGGTATTGAAGGTACTGACACCAATTCTACTGAAAATCTCTTTAGACCAGATATAGACAGCAGTTCCAATGTACTGGCGGCCTGGGCGAGTGCATCTGCCCTCTGGTTCTGTTCTCTTGGTACGTGAATGATATTAAAGGCATCAAAGTCTTCAATCAGGTCCCACACTCGATGCCTGTAATTTGATAGTTTTCTGTAGTTACAGGAGTAAATTCCTCTTACCTGCCTCACAACTAGTTCTGAATCCCCAAAGACATGCAGGATCTTCACCTTCTTCTTATGAGAAAATAACATTCCATGAATCAGAGCTTCATACTTTGCTACATTGTTAGTACAGTGGAACTGTAATCTGTAAGCTGCTAAATAGGATTTTCCTGATGGATCAATGAGATCTATTCCTACCCCAGCACCTTGCTTAGATTTGGATCCATCAAACCTCAGGATCCAAGGCTTATCCTCAATAGGACACTTAGCTAAACTTTCTTTTCTCCTGGCAGCTCTGGCTGTTGCTCCGCCTGATATCCACTTTAACTTGGGGATGTCATCATCCTCAAGTTTCTTCTTTCCTTTATTTTGTGAGCCTGATGGCTTTTCTGTTTTCTCTTCCATATCAGCAAGAGGATGATATTCAAGATCTACAGCTGCATGCTTCTTCAAAATGTGTAAGCATAGTGAGCAAGTTGTTTCTGAGTGAGGTGCCTCATGTAGCCTACACCAACCTTTAATCAACACCTCGTGGGGAGATTTATGCTGTCGTGTCATCTTCTCTATTTCTTTTACCAGAAATTCTTCGAACTTCGTCAGGTCACTACCTTTGTCCTCATCAGACAACTCATAATCCGGTTCCATGAAGCAATCACTACCAGGAGTGATCTTTTCTTTTTCTGCATCATTTATCTGATCGGACACTAGGATCTCTTCTGCTTTTAGGATATGATCTTCATCATGATCTGTCGACTCTTCTGTTCCTGCAGAAGACAAATAAGAATTAGTATCATCATCATCATCAGATGTAGCACTCACCTCAGAATATGATGATGATGCCTCACTATATGTCTGTTCCAGTATCATCATGTCTAAGCATGGCTCACAAGTCTTTTCTGAGTGTGCTTCGCCATGTAATCTGCACCATCTGTCAATTAAGATATCATTATCAGGTATATTTAGTAATTGACAATGTTTTACCTGAGTAGATAAATGCATCTCAAAATCTCTGAAGTGATTCATTTCATTTTTGTTATCTGGATCATTATCGGGTTCTATAACCAGTCGGTCTTCATGAGGATCATCATCATGATGATGATGAACATCAAGCATCAGGATCTCCTCTATTTTAACAGTCTGCGGCCTGATGCAATAAACTCCAGGCTCCACGTTTACGTACATGATCTCATTTGTTTTGTTGTACTCTGTGATCATATGTTTCATCCTAGGTTCAGCATCAATCCTGATCTGATTAGGTATACCTTTCCATGGTAACCACATGTGACTGAAATCTATGGACATATATCCGTTAAGCGTTTTAGACCAATCTCAGCTAAGTAACATCCCATATGTATCAGGGATGTCAACTACCTGAATGTCAATGTAATACTGGATCCTAGGATCAGATGCTAGCTGCATGTGAATGTGAGTTAGTTCTCCTACTACACTTACTTCTGTCTTGTCTAGTTGAGTGACCTTCTTTAAGGATTTAGCAGGATGCAGTCCTAATGCATTACATATTGACAAAGGAATAACATTCGTTGAGGCTCCTGAATCAACCAAACAGTTGTGCAAGTTCTTGCTGAACATTCTTATGGTGAGGAGAAACGGAGGTGATTCAGTTTTATCTCTATATAAGGCCATGTGGGAGGTTTCAGCGGCTTGGACTATAGCCGACACTTTAGGCTTGATAATATTATCCTTAGCAGCATGATCTTTGCCATTGGATTGACTTGAAAGATGACTATCCTCTTTAGGAGCAGGATCATCTAGTGACTTCATGAATGCCTTTTTGATGGCAGGAGTTTTCAGTAACTCTGATAAGGACAGGCTGATCTTGATTTTCTTCATTTCATCAGCCAAATAGCTGACTAACTTGTCAGACTCCTGAGGTGCATTTACGACTTTTGTTACCGTGTTTTGAGGAGACAAGTATTGAGCATTCACCTTAGGGAACCCAGGGTTATTGCTAGCCTTAGGATCAGGAGGTGTGTTGAAGTTGTTTGGAGGTAGAGATGATGTCAATGGTCCAGCAGGTCTGTTGGCATTGCTCCTCAGGTTATAATTGTGCTTACCAGGATATTGCTGCTGATATGCATGTACTTCCTCATGCTCTCTTACAGGTTCATTTTCATCCTCAAAGGGAAAAACATAGTTTGTTTCAAAGGTTAAGGCAGATTCTTCACATGCCTGATCATAACTTGAATGAGGCTCGTTAGTGTACGTTTCTAGCACAAAAGCTGAGTCACATCCACAAGGAACTATCTCATTTCCTTCTGCCTGAGGTGGATTTCCAGAAGTGTTAGACACTTCAGTCTGAAAGATGCTGGCAGCAATCCTAAATTGTGGACAATCTAATTCTGCATGTGCATTTGTATTGTGGATCCTACACCAATTGGTAAGGGCTGCCTCAGCAAGATTGACTCTAGTAGTCTGTTTGGCTTCACCTGAAGGCTGATTATCCAGGGGTGATGGTAATGAACCGTTATTTGGCCTGGAGTTCCATATTCTGGGCTGTCTAGGAGGATTATTGTTATTTCCACCATTATTGTTGAAGTTATTGTTGTTATATCCTCTGTCAGGGTAGTTTGGTCTGTCATTGGAATAATTCCTATTCTGACCTGACTGGGAATAAAAACCCTGATTTCTCAAATGTGTTACTTCTGTGGTGAGTTTTCTCAACTGAGCAGAAATTTCTTTGATTTCTTCATTTTCCTCTTGAGCTTTGGCAACTACATTTTCGGCCTAAGGCTTGAAAAAAGAAGATCCATGGTTACTG
This sequence comes from Cunninghamia lanceolata, assembly GCA_027924645.1. Classification (NCBI taxonomy): domain Eukaryota; kingdom Viridiplantae; phylum Streptophyta; class Pinopsida; order Cupressales; family Cupressaceae; genus Cunninghamia; species Cunninghamia lanceolata. Next base: position 963,014 of record BSBN01000206.1, on the reverse strand, counting down.
TTGGATAGATCAGTACCCTGAGGTGTCTGAGCATGTGCAGGATATTGTGGTAGTTGGCCATTTCCATTAGGAGGAGGCATGATGCTCAATGGTGGTACTTGCAAAGGTGCAGGCATGACTACTGGAGGCATCACTGCTCCATTTGGATATTGTGCAGGATACTGTGGTGAATACGGTGCAGGATACTGCGCAGGATATTGTGACTGCATGCCAAGCAAAGTAGGGAATACTATATTTGGAGTAGGGGCAGGTATCAACTGCTGATTTACCTTGATAGCTTCTTGAAAATCTCCTGTTAGTGTAGTGATCTCTGGATGTGTTCTCCTGATGAACATGGAAGTTAATGGATCCAAGGCTGAATAGTAGATACTCCTAGCAGCAGCATCAGCTACTACATACGGGGCAACTAGTTTGGACAACATTTTCTGGAACCTAGCATTGAAATTAGCAATAGGCTCATTCTCAAATCTTTTGATTGTAGCAAACATGTGATAATTCATGGATGGATCAATAGGGACCTTGAACCTATCAAGAAAAGCTTTCTCTAAGACAGCCCATGAACCAACAGAGGCTTGGCCAAGACTGATGAACCAATTATAAGCCTCTTCCCCTAAGGAAAAAGGAAATAATCTGCACACCACATCCTGATGTTCTATTCTGGCTCTGTAGCAAGCTTCTTTAAACGTCCTGATATGATCATCAGCATCTTGATAAGGATGATATTTTGGACAAAGTTTGTCTGGATTCTTTGGTAACTCGTGATATGCATTAAAGGTCAAGGGTGACTTTGCTGCAAAGAAAGACATTGCAACCTGAGGGGGCTGAACTGGTGGTGCAGCTGGCTGAGGTTGAACTAAAGGTACACCCTAAGTTTGAACAAGAGGTGTCGCGGATATACCGGAAGGTATTTGCAAATCAACAGGAGTTACAGGAGGAGGTCCTGGTGAAGCTCTAGACACACTAGACCCTGGAGTATGATGAATGTCTATAGTCCTAGGTCTGAAACATCTAACAGGCAATTCTTCAAAAATTTCACTAGGTCTAGACCTGGTATTTATCCTGTGAGCTAGGATTTCTTGATTTGGAGGCAAATTGGCTGAAACTTTGCAAATATTGGCTGGCTTCCACCAGATAAGGTGATATTTGCGGTCAGATGGCAAATCAGACTGGATATTTACGACATATTTGCGAAGATACTGTAAATATGATAGGATATTGGGGTATATTGATCGTAGCATGAGATCTCAAGTGTTTAAGGCTTAAATTCTGCAAGACTTGAACAAATTTACGTATCTCTGGCCAATATTTAGTGAATTCACAATGATTTACTATAAAGCTTGCACTATTTACGTGAGATCTGGAAATCTTTACATAGAATGAACACATACAAACTTCTCACAGCAAATATTTACGTAATTTACTGAAATTCACAGGCGATCTGAAGTTACCTTACTCTATGCATCATCAAACCTGAAAATAATGATGATGAGCATGGTTTTCTGGACTGGCCCTCCTTCTAGCGCCAATTTATGTTGGTCATGATGTTAGTCACAAACAAACATAGAATAAAAGTACACATTAACCTTTATTCATCTTGAAAGATACAGTGAATTCAGAGAATTCATGATCCCAAGTCTCCGGTGATTAGGTCTTAATCGACTGACGTTACTCAGTAGTTAATGTGAATTGTTGTTTCCATTTTGGGGCCTTACGTGAAAATGTACTATCATCATGACGTTCCTGCAGAAATTCTTTACAGAGAAGTCAAATTATGCAGCTATTTGATGAAAAGAAGTAAAATACCTCGATCTTTGCATGATATTTTCAATTGTGCATGCTTAGTGTTCAAATATGCTAAATATTTGTGGTTATCTATGAGATGTCTGCATATTTTGGGTTGTTTGCTTAAGATTAGCAGTTATTTGCAATTATGACAGTGAGATGTTCTGAAATTGAAAGAATTCAAAGAAAATACTTCTAATTAAGTTGAACCTTTAGCTTTTGATCCACATACATGCTTGATACTGTCATGAGGAGAAGAAATCAAACCATATGTTCACCAGGACATTCCACAGCTAGATACAGTTGATGCAAACTTCAGAGGATAATGAATGAAAACAATACATGCAACATGATGAGCACTCCAAGGGACGCAGCTAATCAAAACACATATCCAGAATTCAAACACAGATTACTCAAGATTTACGAAGATTTGTAATCAAAATACTCTTCCCTTTCATTAAGTATGCAAAAGACATGTACATATACAGCAGCTTTGAAATGAGCCCTGAATATTTCAGCAAATAGATTTCAATTAAGTTTCGAATGAATTACAACAAGGCATTCCACCACCTTTTATAGAATAAGGTGAGGAATCCGTTACAAAAGATCTACGGATCTAATATGTCAATACAAATCCATGGTCATCATTTCATGACTTGTCAATTTTACAAAATGGCACAAGTTGCCAGCTGGCAACTATCTATATTGCATATGCAAAATACTCCCCCTCACAATGTATCTCCATCATGCTCTTCAGCTGATTCATGCGGGTCATCATCATGTGCATCATTTCCTGACTCTTCGCTATCCTGATGATGATGCTGCTGTATATGGGGTTGCATGTTGCTCTGGATCTGTTCATATGACCGTACAACTTGATCTATTCCTCTGCCATCTTGAGTCTTTGCCTTGATAATGGCGTGCTTGTGTGCCTCATACTTATCCCTGCTGTTATCCAGCTTATTTTCCCTGTCCTGCAATGTCTCATTGTAGGTCTCCATCTTGACCTTGATCCTCATCATTTTATTTATCACTTCTTCTGTCAAGTGGACGAGTGGACCATCATCTTCCATTTGGAAGTTACTGCGCAGAGCCTTAAGGGCAGAATCTTCATCTTGATTCTCTATCTTCCCTTCCACTTTGCCCTCTAGTGTTTCTAGCATGTCTGCCTCAATGCCCATTAAATCATGTAGCCTCATGCTGATCTCCCTCAGCTTATTATTGTATCTCTTGAGGACTCCGCATTCAAACTGCACATCCTTGTACCAGATGTCTATTAATAATGTAGTATTATTATTCAATACCTGCTTACTGATAAGCAGTTGTGGGTTTATCTTCCTTATTTCTCCTAACAGGCTGAGGACTTTCTCCAGTTTATAAGACCTTTTTCCGGTCTGCATCTGCAATTTGTCCACCTTGGTTTTGGAGTCACTTAATATGCTCCACCTCTTCAAAGAACCCTTCATTATTTCTATAGCATCATCCAATGTGGATGACATCCATTTTCTTATTACGGAAGCCTCATGTTTCATGAGGTCCAGTTTATTTATCTCCTCCTGAGAAATGGCAGTCAATGGGACTGCAGCTTCACTTGTAGTATCCTCAGGATTGGTCAAGCCTTTAATGTAAGCATGCAACTGAGCAATGTGCTCTTTATGTTGCTTATTCTTCTCCTTCTCTCTTTTCACTTTCTGAATTAGAGAGTCTATGATGTCTTTTCCCTCTTGACCTTCCTGCTCTTCGTTGGCAAAACCCAAATCTACTGTGCTCATCTGGAATTCATCCACAGTGATTTTGCCTTTCTCCTTCTCTACCGCAGGTACAACAATTTGTGCGGTCGTTCTCCCTATCGTCGGATCTCTTTTGATGGCCGAAGTCATTCTGGCCTTTCTCCTGGGCTTCATTATATCTGCGAAGAACAGGGTGGAGACGTCGAACTCTTGGATTTCAAGTTCCTCCTCAACATTTACCTCCTTTTCTAACCACGGAGGCACCTGATCATGCTTTTCAGCATCATGATGTTGTTCACCCCTATCTCCCGTTTCTATCAACCCGTGTTGTGGAGATGGTGATTTTTCCTTTTCTTTCTCTTGATGCTTGCCTTGCTGCTGATCCTGAGGTGCCTCCTCTTGTTGAGGAACTTCCTTTTCTGGGGGAGCATCTTCTTTGTGTGGGGAACCCTGCAGTGTACCTGTATGTAGATCATGATGATCATGATCTTTCTCCATTTTTACTTCACCTGTCCCCAGTTCTTCCCCTTGTGGAGGTTGATCATCCTCCTTTTGTTTCTCAATTTCTAGTGGTATGTCCACCATACCGGATATCATAGGATCCGCCTGAGGTGATGGCATTTGTTTTGCAGCCACTATTTGTTCTATTCCTGCACTATCCACCTCTTGTGCCTTAGCAGCTGGATCTTCTATTTCTTCTTTCTTCTTCTCATCAGCCCTTGCTTCTTGGACCTCTACTATAGCAGGTCCAGCTAATGTATCTTGTGGGCTTTGCTGGCCTGATTCAAGAGCATGGCCTTCTACTTCGGCCATCTCTATCTCCTCTGTTAGGTGGCCCTTATCAGGTGATCCTGCTGGCTTCTCAGGACTTGCATCCTGTTTCTCTGTCAAATCTACCACTACAGGACTTGTCACCTCAGCGATCAGTGTGTCCAGCCCTATGTCCTGAGCTACCTGCTCCAGGCTCTTTTCTAGTTCCGGGCTCTTTTCTCGCTCCGCTTCTGCTTGTTTTATCTCTTCAAGCACTGTTTGAACCATTGGAGGCTTGTGAGGAGTCACACTTGCATCAGCAGCAAGTGTTTCCATTTCTTGTGCAGCCACATCCTGCACCACCTCATCATCAGACAAGTTTATTGTCTCGTCTAGCGAGACATGCCTTTCCGCTTGTGTCTGAGATGCTTCCTTTTGTTGTTCTTCAGCAAGTTCAGTCTTGAACTTGACAATGGTAGGAAGTGGAACATTGTGTTGAAGTTCCTTCGGCACTTCACTACCTGCCCCTTGTAATTGTGCTAGGGGTTGACTTATTTCACCTCTCATGGAGGTTCTTGGTTTCTTAGGTGTGGTGGGAACCAACACCTGTGGAGCTCTCCTCTTTCTTCAGGCTCCTCCTCCATGAGGATATCTTTGCCTGGTTGTTTGGATGACTGACCCACTTCTTGGGTCTCTGTGATTCCAGCCTCTGCTGTCTTGGTTTTCTTGGGCTTTGGAGGAGAATCTGATTCTGATCCTGATTTGGCTGCCTCCTCCACTGTGAATACTACCCTTTCAATCATGACCCCTTTGGGTCCTTTCTCCACTTCTTGCCCCTTGGGGCCCTTTTGCTAGGCTGCTGTGGTGGAGGTATTCTCTCTCCCTTAGTCTTCCTCTTCTCCAGTAGGAAGTCATCATATTCATCTGCAGGGATGTCCTGCCCCTTCTTTTTGTTGTCCACTGTGATGGCAACACCCTTTTTCTTCAATGCCTCTACCTGTGCATCTACCCAAGCTTGGGTCAAGTGTAGGGTTCTGGCAAAGAATGGGTCCAAGGACATATCCTCCTGCATGGTGAGGTCAGGTGCAGAGATGGTATCATTGTAAATCTTCTTCTGCTCATATTCATCTGCCATTATCCTGCCGTCATCACTCTTCAGCTGCTGAGGGAGGGATATGCAATCAAATGTCCTGATCTGGTTTAGAGTCAACCTCTAATACCTCCTCCTCCTGGCTTCTGCCTCATCTTCGCAGTCAGCCCAAAAATCTTCTAGGTGCCTCTGGTGAATAGGCTTTCCTAGGATCTTCTGTATCCTACCGTAAGGATCATATGGTCTAGTTATCAGAAAAGGTAGCAGATTCATCTTGTTCAGAGTGACCATCACCTTCTTTATATTATCGGAGTCAGGGCACATGTAGTTGCCGATGCTGACTGGGAACAAAATTGGTGGCAGCTTCTTGGCATCCTTATACATTTGTATCATGGTGGAGCCCTGCCTGATAAATTCCATTAACACTACTGCATCCGTAGGATATCTTGGTAGCATAAAGGGATGTCCTTCAAAACCTTCTATCCTGATATAGGAAAAGGTGGCAAATTGTATGTACCATGCCCCATGCCTGTATACTGCCTCCTGAGCCTCCATGCTCAGTCTTTTAGTTCTATCATCTTCCATGGTCCTTACCAGATGCATAGAGAATGCATCATTGACCAGTTTGTAATCCTTGATATAATTGGTTCTTTGTAGCTGAGGATGATGATCCCAGATATATGCTGCATTTGTGCCTGTCAGTTTTCCATCTGTCACCAGGGCATCAAAAGTGCCCCTATAAGCACAAGAATACATGATATAGGAGGTCATGTAGAATGCACAATCGGAACCTCCCAGGTTCATCAGCTGCTCATGCAGAGCATCGCTAATTATTTGGCCCCACAGTGGCTTGATGTCGGCATACAGACACATCATTATTTTGCCGTACATCCAATCTCTAAATTCACCAGTATCAAGCTGGCCAGTCACCTTGTTTAGGAGGGCAATCACGTACTGATACTCCTCATTGAAATCAAACTTAAACATGTGCACGGGGAGCTTGGCCGCTGCATTGTATGTGTTGTTCTCGGCCCGCCAAGCATACATGTTCTTTTTGGCCACCTTCTTGTTGGCCTCATATTCTCTTTCAGACTTCTTCAAGTCTACACTCTTTACCTTACTGCCCATTGGCAGTCCAAATGTCTGGGAGAGACCTTTGATGGATAGGTCTGCATATACCCTCCCATGCTTCACCACCTGCCTCGTCTGAGGGTTATAATTCCGGGCGCACTCAATGACGAGCTCCGGAGACTCCATGGAGTATGGGAAGCCAGCAGCATTCCACATACCTAATACAAACACTGCATCCAATACCAGACTCTTGTCCTGTCCATCATTCAGCTTGGCCGACCAGGCTTCTAGATTAGTAATCCCCTGGTGGGTGTCCGTAATTGCCCCATATTTGAACAGGACCCCTCTCTGAGAAGAGAACATAGGCCGGCTGAATTCTTCCTGATTCTTGACTAAGCGTTTTTCAGCCATGGGTACCTGCAATTAACAACATTTCTTCTCACAACAGGGATATGCATGCATACATATTGCAAATATCATGCCTATTGCATCAATTTCACATTACTTACTTACATGGATACATAACCAGAACTTTCAACATTATTTAGAAACAACATGATGAGGGTTTCAGTTTACTTACCTGGTTATGCAGATTTTCCTTTATACCAGTATATTGTCAAGACGCTCTTGATTCAACTGCTAATCACTTCCTTCCTTCTATCTGTGAGCTCGAATTGCGCAACGGTAGCTGTTATGCGGATATGGAGTCTAGTGCTCTGTAAAACAATTTTAACGTAGGTAAATGTAACAATGGCAGTTGAATTACCTTTTAACCTCGCAGTTAGGGTAAATTTAGGGCACCTCTGACAAGTTAGATTGCAATCTTTGATCATTCGTGCGAAAACTCAAGATCTCACCAGGTATTTCATTGGGTTCCGGGATCGGCGGGAATCACCTACCATATCTGCACGCATTTTATGATAATGGCGGCAAAGGGAGTGGGGGGATATCCATATGATGGGATATCATGAGGGAAGGATGATATTTCACAAATATCGGGTTAGTTTTCGATATCATCCTCCCCAGCATTGAAATTGTTATCGCGACAAGATTCGGGTAACAATGCACCCTTTGTTTACGTTTTAGCACATCAGGAGGATATTTCAGTTTATCGGGTGATGTTTCAAAAAATAAGGTGATGATGAGACAAGCTTGCTCATCTTCCTTTCAGAATATTAGGATGACGTCATCATGATATTCGTTCTTTGTATCAGAAATGCTTCATGACGTCATCGTCATATTGGGCGAACATGATCATGTTTACAAAATATCCTGTCGAAATGTAAATATGATGATGATGTCATCAAGATGTTTGTTTCTTCATTTATCATATTCAGATGATGTCATCAGGATGTTTGTTAAGGGTGATATTTCACGTCAGGAGGATATTAACGAATATCGGGTTACTTTTCAAAACATGATGTTCGCGATATAAAAGACCGCTTGACAGGAAAGACTTACTACCATTAAAAGTCGACTTCCGGATATTTGAGCCGCAGGATATATCAGGGGATGTCTCAAATATGATGATGTTGTTTGAAACATGACTGAGGTTATAAAATATGACCCCCCCTCTTGCGAATATCAGGTTTGACCAAGACTTTGACTATTCATAACTCTCACATCCTGATGAATATCAGGGTGATGTAAAAGGCAAACCTGCATGGAATTTAATGTTCTTTCAGAATATGAGGTCACAGATACGAAATGTGAATTTTGACAACCTGACCTCATAATGATGACCTACCTCATCCTGACTCAACGTGATGATGCACTTGACTGATTTTTACCAAACCGCCAGAAAACAGACAACACAAGCCAAGCCAAAAGAAGTTGGGTCCCTGTTTTGCCAATTCAAAATGGGGCGTGTTGTGTAACCACACAACAAGTCTCTTATGTGATTTGGGATAATTAGGTCAGGTGCATCTGCTATAGCCTTCTTGATATCCTCAAATGTAGCCTTTGCTTCAGGTGTCCGTTCAATTTTTTCATCTTTCTTAAACATTGCAATGAGTGGCCTAACAATTTCTGTAAATCCTGTGATGAACTTCCTCACAAAATTTATCTTACCAAAGTAAGATTTTAATTCTTTCTTACTCCCTCGAAGTTGCAACTTCATTATAGAATCAACCTTGATAGGGTCAATGGTGATCCCATTTTTTGATATTACATGACCAAGTAGCTTACCTGTGGTCACCCCAAATATGCATTTCTTTGGGTTAAGTGAGATACCATACTGCTCACGTTTCTTAAGTACCTTTCTGAGGTTTCCTATATGGTCACCCCTTTTTTTTAGAAGACAGTTAGGTCATCCATGTATATAACTATGCACTTTCCAACTAAACCTCTGAATGCTATGTCCACTGCATGCTGAAATGTGGCTCCAGCATTGATCAAGCCAAAATGCATGCATCTGTAAGCAAATATCCCCCACTTAGTTGTGAATGTTGTCTTTAATCTATCTATTTTATCCACCATCACTTGGTTGTATCCTGAAAAATCATCTAGGAAGGACATCATTTGAGCTCCATTCACTATCTGTAAAACTTCATCTAATGAGGGCAGAGGATAATTATCCTTTTCTAAAGCTCTATTTAAATTCTTGAAGTCTACACAAAGGCATATGTCTCCATTTTTTTTTACTGGTACCAAATTAGCTACCCATGTTGAGTGCTTGACAGGAAATATGATCCTTACATTTAGTAATTTCTTAACTTATTCAAAAATTATGGGTTCCAGTAGTGCATTAACTAATCTCTACTTTTGCCTAAATGGTTTAGCATCTAGCTTCAATGGGATAGTATTTGTGATGATTGATGTATCATATGTTTTCAGCTCATTATCGGTCCAGGCAATGACATGGATATAATCTTTCAATGCCCGAGTTATTCCTTCTTTCTCTTCTTTAGAACAAACATTACCAATTAGGACATTCCTTGTGTCCTCACCCTGTCCTATGTTGACAGGTGAATACTCTCATCCATGTGTCTTAGGGAGGTCTTTTTGTTTTATCATGTTGTCCAAGTCAAAATCTCTTTCAAGCTCAATCATGCCTTTTGGAATTTTGTTGCTTGGCAAGTCTATAATTTCTTCATCTTCCCATTTATGATCCTCCAGTTTCATCTCATCTAGGATCTGTGCTTCAAATATATCCCTATTTGCTATGAATTCTAGGATATGTTTATCATCATTGAATACTTGGAAATTAGTCACATTATCAGGTATGGAGGGCACTAAAACCAATTCTACTAAAAATTCCTTCATTCCAGAGATGGATAGAGGTTCCAATGTACTAGTAGCCTGTGCTAATGCATCATCTCTATGATTTATTTCTCTAGGGACATGCAGGGTGTTGAATGCATCAAATTCTTCTATTAGGTCCCAAACTCTATCCTTGTAGTTTGACAATCTCTTATAGTTGCATGCAATATACTTCTAACTTGTTTTACCACTAATTTTGAGTCTCCATAGATATGCATAATCTTGACTTTCTTCTTGAGGGCAAATAACAACCCATGAATTAAGGCTACGTACTCTGCCACATTATTAGTGCATGGGAACTACAACTTGTATTCTACTAGAAAGGACTTCCTTGATGGATTAATGAGGTCAATACCCACTCCAGCTCCTTGTTTGGACTTAGAACCATCAAATTTGAGAATCCATGGCTTATCTTCTATTAATGGTTTGTCAGGACCTTCTCTTTTCTTCTTGGCTCTTGCTGCTGCACCACTAGATATCCGTTTTACCTTTTAAGGTTCAGTCCTTATCACCTCTAGTGATTTTTGTGAGCATGATATATCTTTTATTTTCATCACTTTGATGTCATCCTCTCCATCTTCTGGAAGTGTTGCAGTCTCTTTCTTTTCATCCTTAAGGATATTCTTGGTATCACGTAATTTGTCTTTGGAGTACAACTACTCTTCTTTATTCAATACATGTAAACATAGGGTGCATGTTGTTTCTGAGTTTGGTGCCTCATGGAGCTTGCACCATACTTCAACCAATGCTTGTTGTGGAGGAACTTCATGTAGAACAAATCTCTGAACTTGCTTGGACAAAAACTATTTAAACTGTGTTAGATGACTCCCTCTATCTTCATTTGATAGTTCATAGTCTAGCCTGATTAGGCAGTCAGTCCCTGGGGTGCTAAGAATTTCCTTTCCATGAGGATCTTTATCACACATCAAAATTTCTTCTGATTTATACATGCCAGCATTATCCTAATGTATGCTTTGTTCATCTATCTCTGTGAAAAACAAACAAGAATCAGTATTATCATCATCATCAGATATTTCACTAACATTGGTTGGTGATGACCCTACCTCACTACAAGTTTTCTCTAATTTAATCATATCTAGACATGTTTCATAGTTCTTTTCTGAATGTGCTTCATCGTGTAATCTGCACCAACTAGATATTAGGATATCTTCAATAGATATATCAGCCAGCTGGCACCTTTGCACTTCTCATGAGAGATACTTTTCAAACTCAATGAAGTGATCTATTCCCTCTTTGTGACTTGAACTATGATCCAATTCACTGATCATCTTATCTTCTTGATCAATATTTCCATATGTATTCATGTTATACATCAAGACTTCCTCAATCCTAACAGTTTGGGTTCTTATAGTATAAACCCCTAGCTCAACATCTACATACAATACATCATTAGTATTATTGTACTCAGTTATCATGTGCTTCATCCTAGGTTCAGCTTCTATCCTTATCTGGTTAGGGATTCCTTTCCAAGCTAACCACATATGACTAAAGTCAGTGGCCATGTAACCATTGAGTGTTTTGGACCAATCCCTACTAAGCAACATCCCATAAGTATCGGTAATATCCACTACTTGTATGCCAATGTAATACTACACCCTCGAGTTTGATGCAAGTTGCATGTGGATATGAGTTAGTTCTCCTACCACATTAACTTCTGTCTTATCAAGTTGTGTCACCTTTTTGAGGTATTTGGTTGGATGTAAGCCTAAAGCATTGCAAATGGATAGGGGCATTACATTCATTGATGCTCCTGAATCTTCTAAATAGTTGTATAGATTCTTACCGAATATTCTCAATGTAAGTAAGAATGGAGGTGGCTTACACTTATCTCTGTATAGAGTCATGTGTGATGTTTCAACATATTAGACAGTAGCCTATATATTGTTCTTGACCATATTATCCTTGGGTGCAGGATCTCTAGTCATGATGTGATTAGGATTATGACCAAGATTATCATCTCTTGATGTGGATTCATCTAAAGACTTCAACAAGGCCTTCTTGATGACTGGAGTCTTGAATAATTCTGACAAGGATAAGCTAATTTTTATCTTTTTCATCTATTCAGCCAAGTTTGTGACTAATTTATCTGACTCAGAGAGCTAGCTAATGGCTTTGGACACTATATTTTGAGGTGTGAAATACTAAGTATTCACCTTGGGAGGACTAGGATTGTTATTAGCTTTTGGATCTGGTGGTGTGTTGAAGTTATTGGGGGGAATAGATGTAGTCAATGGACCAGCTGGTCTATTAGGATTACTCCTTAGGTTATAATTTTGTCTACCCTAATACTATTGTTGGTAAGCATGAACCTCTTCAGGTTTTGGCTTCAGTTCATTTTCATCATCAAAAGGGAACACATAATTTGACTCAAATGCTAATGCAGACTCTTCACATGCTAACATGTAATTCTCATGAGTTGAGGTCATTTGATGATGTTGATGACTAATAGAACTTTCCAGCACAAGGGTGGATTCATATCCCAAGAGGACAATTTCATTTCCTTTAGGACATGGAATATCTCCTACAGTATTAGACACCTCAGCCTAGAAAATACTAGCTGCTATCTTGAATTGAGGGCAATCTAGCTCAGCATGTGCATTGGTATTGTGCATTCTGCACCAATTAGTGAGTGCAGCTTCTATTAAATTCACCCTAGTAGTCTATTTGGGTTTAGTGGGAGGATGATTGTCTAAGGGAGATGGTAATGAGCCATTATTTGGCCTGGTGTTCCAAGTTCTAGGTAGCCTAGGGGCAGTATTGTTGTTGCTATTGTTATTGAAATTCCTATTGTTATTGTACCCCTTGTCGGGATATCTAGATCTATCATTGTTGTTTGCATATCCTCTATTATGATATCCTTTATTCTAATTTGACTGGGAATAGAAATTTTGACTCCTCATATGTGTGATTTCAGTAGTTAATTTTCTCAATTGTGCAGATATTTTCTTGATTTCATCTTTCTCTTCCTGAGATTTGGCTACTACATTTTCCTGCTGAGGCTTGAAGAAAGAACTACTGCTACTATTGTTTTGCACTACATCCTGAGGCATTTGTCTAGGGTAAGGTATCATTTGGCCATTTCCATTTGGAGGAGGCATGATACTAAGTGGAGGTACCTGCAATGGGCTAAGCATTATAGCTAGAGTTATCATGGATCCATTAACTTGTGGTTGTGTAGGATATGTAGGATATCCAGAATTAGGTGCAAAACTAGGTGTTAACTGTTGATTGAATTTAATAGCACCTTCAAAAGAACCTGCTAATGTATTTATGGTTGGATGTGTTCTCTTGATGAACATGGATGTTAAGGGATCTAAGGCTAAATAATATATGGATCTTGTTGCCTCATCACCTACGTTGTATGGATCAACCGGCTTGGAGTACATCTTCTGAAACCTAGCATTGAAATTAGAAATCAGTTCCCCCTCAGCTCTTTTGATTGTAGCAAACATGAGATAAGTGATGGTTGGATCTACTGGTATTTTAAATCTTCCTAAGAAAGCTTTCTCTAAAGCATCCTAGGTAGGGATGGTTGATTCGGAAAGACTAATGTACCAGCTATAAGCTTCTTCTCCTAAAGAGTAAGAAAATGACCTACACATGATGTCCTCATGTTCTATTCTTTCTCTAAAGCAAGCTTCCTTGTAGGTTCTGATATGATCTTCTGCATCTTGGTAAGGATGATACTTTGGACAAATTTTGTTTGGATTCTTAGGTAAAGCATGATATGCTACAAATAGAAGTGGTGACTGAGTTGCAAAGAAAGACATTGCAGCTTGTACCTAAGGTATTTAAGGCACAATTAGAGACACCGAAGGTATTACAACAAGTATGGATGTAGATGCTAGTGAATTTAGACTAGGACTAAAATGAATATCATTTGTACAAGGTCTAAGTCCACAAATTGGCAATTCTTCAAAAGGTCCGATCGATCTAGACCTCGTATTAGTTCTATGAGCTAGAGCTTCACAACTTGTGACTGGATATGGATATTTTGGCTGGACCTTCGTAAAGATTAGAGTATCTAGTCTCTCAGAGAGGATATTTATGATTACAAGTTTAGGATAACCAGATATTTTCATGATATTTGTAGGAATTCTAAATATTGACTCAAATTTTGAAAGTTTGGATCACTGATTGTAAATATCTGGTTGATTCACCTCAAGGACAGGATATTGGCATAGAATTTGTAGGAACTACAAATATTGACTCAGATTAAGGAATTTTAAACAATTGACTATAAAAATTGTGAAATGCATGCACAAGATTACAATATTTGTAAATAAATCTTCCAAATAACCAGTGATAAGTATGAACTTTACACAAATACTCAAAGTTTAACAAATTCTTATGAAATTTGAAAATATCACCTCATATAAGCATGGGAAATAAGATCCAGATAACAAATCTTCAAATCAGAACACATCAAGCCCTCCTTCTAGCACCAATTTATGTTGATCATGATGTTAGCCATAAACAAACATAGATAAAGAAATGCAAATCAAATCTTTATCATCTTGAAAGATATGATGAATTCAGAGAATTCATGATCCCAAGTCTCCATGAATTAGTTCATAATCATCTGACATTACTCAGTTGTTTGATGTGTGTTGTTATTTTCCATTCAAGGGCCTTATATTTATGGTTTAGAGAAACTCATATCCGAATAATTTCAATTTCACCTACTTTTTGTGAATTTCTTAACAAACAGGGTTAAATCTTACTATATTTGACTAGATTATATAAATATTTATGCAAGTTTGATCAATTCTTCTACATATCACCCATATTAACTTAATTTCACTTCTGCACTGTAAAATTCATTCAAATGATGCACCTATAAGCATATATTTCCATGATTTCTAACTTTATTTATATTTATTTGCATGATATTTATTATTTCAACATGCTATTTGCTCAAATATGCTAAAGATGTTCAGTTACTTATGAGATGTCAGCATATTTTCTTGTTTCTACTTAGGATTTTCTATGTATTTGCAATTATAATGATGATCACATGAGATTAAAGAAATTTAAATGAATGCCTTCTAACTTTACTAAAATGAGTAAATCTTCAGCCATTGATCCATATACATTCTTGACACTGTCATGAAGAGAAGGGAATCAAACCATATGTTTGCTAGGTTGTTCCACATCTAGATATGATTGATACTAACTACAATGGAAAGGAATGAAAAAAACATGTGCAGACTGAAAAGCACTCCAAGGGACACAACAAATCAAAGCACATATCCAGAATCCATTCACAGATTACTGAAAGTTTACGATTGTGTGTAATCAAGGAACTTCATCTTCATTAAGCATGCAAAAGAAATGTATATTCACAATTGGCCTTGAGAATTAGTCTTGATGTTTCAGCAATCTAATCTCAATTAAGTTTTGAATGTTTTACAAAATACACTCCATCTCCTTGTATAGCACAAGGATAGGAGGTAGTTACAAAGATCCTGTGATCATGATTTGTCCATTATAATCAACAGTTCATATACTCTTGACTAAGTCAACAAGCAAGACACGTGGCATAGATTGTCAGTTGGCAATCCTTTGGTGGGAACAACTGTCATCTCTGTGCATCTGGTGATCTCCAACTTGAGCCAAGTCAAATGATCTTTGCTGAAAGACAAAATGCATAATGCAACCTTCTTTTGCGTATCTGGATCTTCTTCATGTGTCTACATCCTTGCATCTATTTTCTTATACTTATCATAATATTTCACAAAGGTGTCCACCTAAAACTTGCTTATTGTGGTGGCTCTTAATTTGGCATACTTCAATGCATGTATCTTCTCATCTAAAGTTTCTACCATTGATGTCCTTTTATTTGCTTCCTTACTGAATTTCTTCACCTTCACATTTAGTTCAGCCATTTCATCCATGACCTCCACAGTGAAGAGTTCTTTAGGGTCTTCATCTACTTCTTTGAATTTATCCTTGAACATTTTTGTAGCTTCATCTAGTTTTGGCATCTCTTCCTCTATTATGGCGTCATCTAGAAACTCTTCCATTATTCTTAATTCTTTAGCCAACAACTCATGAACTTTATTCTAGATATATTTTATTTTGTCCATGTTAGCCTTTAGTACACCGAGTTCATACCCCATTTTAGTCATCCATGCTCCCCTGAGTGGTAGGGTTACATTGGTAACAATTTTACCCTTTAGCAACTCATCATCTATCATGCCTCTAGCTCTCTTGAGTCTAGCCATTGCATAATTGCATTTTTGAATTTGTTGGGTGAATTCACCTTTCAAAGAATCAATGCATTCTTTCAATTTGGACAATGTGTCCTAGTTAGACTTAGAAGTCTTTATTACTTCCTCTCCAGATGCCATAAACTTCTTGAACCACTTATCCATAATCTAGGCTTGATGCTTCTACACATCTAGGTGGGCTATGTCCTCTTCACTTATCAGAGTAAGTGCATCCAACTTCTCTATAGTTGGCAAGGTGGATACTAGACTACCAAGATTTATCAACCCTTGTATAAATTGTTGTAATTGACCATTTTGTTCTTTTAACTCCTTCCTTGCCTTGAGCTTTCAAACTTTGTCTACCACGGCCTCGGCACTTTGAAGATGGTCCTGAGCTTCTTGCTCAGTGGTCATATGGCCTAGATCAATATGTACTACTTGATATTCATCTGGCCTAATCTCACCTTGAGCTTTATCTACTGTAGGTACAGCAACTTGGGCTATTCTTTTCCCCATTTTAGGATCTCTTTTGATGCTAGAGACTATCCTAGCTCTCTTTTTTCCTTTTGTAGAATCAATTACAAAAAAAGATTTAAAATCAAATGCTACATGTTGTACCTCTCCTTAGCTTATTTTTGTGGAAACCAACTCCAAGACATCAGTTTGTGATCCTTTGCCTTGATCTGGTTGCTTCATTTGAGTACCTATATCCTATTCTTTATCTTGATCACCCGAATCTTGTATATTTTCTTGTGATTTATTCTTGGCATCTAGATCTACCTCCTCATGTAATTCTTCATGTCTTTGTTCTGGAGGTGGTTGTTTATTTGATGTTGGATCTTCATGCTTTTCTAGAATTTCTTCAGACCTAGGCCCTTGGCCTTTATTTTCTTCTTTACTTTGATGATCATCTTCTTTATGCCCATCATCTTTTGTTCCTCCTGTGGTTGTAAGTGATGTGACAACCCTTTCTTATTCAGGTCTATCTATCAAGACATCCTCCTATGCCATTTGCACCTTTTCCTCATCACCTTAGTTGTCTACTTCCATTGGAACACTCTCCTCTTGGTCTTGATCAGTCTAAATAACCTCTTCCTTTTTATCCCCCTCTTTGGGTATATAAGTTAAGTCCACCACAGTCGGGCTAGTAACCTTTTCAATTAACGTATCTAGAGATCCCATGTGCACCTCTGCCTCATGGATTTCTTCCCTTTCATCCCTTTCATCATGTATTTCTCATGTTGAATTACCTTCATCTCTTATTTTTGTATGTTGCAATAGGGTCTCGATGGGATGATTAATGATATCCTTGACCAATTTTTCCCCTTCTATCAAGTCAATTGTCTGGCTCAATGGAAGAGCCCTAGTCATTTATTCCTTTTGGGCTTTGTCCCTTATTTCTTCTATAATTTATGTCTTTAATTTTATAATAGATTCTACAGGAATATTATGTTGTAATTCCCTAACTACCTATTTAGCTGGATCAGCTGATCTTGATGCTACCACCTACGTCGGTGACAGAGTGCCTCTTCAATGTTTGGATTTGTGTTTCATCTCCTTCCTCATCTTTAGTATCATCCTCATCCACAACCTTCCTTTCAGGACTTTGATCTACACTTTTGGAAGTTTCTCCTTGGGTGATTGTAACTTTAGGTGTATCCAGAGAAATAGCCTTCAAGGGGAGATCCTTAGGAGGTGAGGGTGGTACAAATTCCAATGAAATTCCCTTAGTAGGGAGTTGTTCTATAGCTCTAGATGAACTTGGATCTGCTATTTTTGTCTCATGAATTTTTCTCTTCTTCACCAAGAAATCATTGAATCTGGGCTCCTCTCTCTCTTTCATCTTCTTCTTCTCAGAATTAATTGCAACTCCCTTCTTTTCAATTAACTGATCCTCTTATCATTCCAAGTTTTTGTCCTGGCCATGACTTTGGTTATAAGGACATCAATAGATGTTTCTCCCTTCTATTTTAGATCTGGGGATGATATTGTATTATTGTATATTTTTTGTTCTTCATATTCTGGATCTGTAAGGTCATAATCATCCTTCCTTATCTGGGGAGGCACCTTAGGCTTTCCTATTATCCTCATTTGATCCAAAGTCAATCTTCTATATTCCTTTTTTTGAGCTTCATCGTCATCATCACAGTCTACCTAGTAATCTTCAAGGTGGACACTGTGTTTCTACTTCTTATTAAACCTTTTCTCTACCTTGTGATATGGGTCATAATCCCTAGCTAGAGGGAACAACTTCAAATTCAAGTTTTTCAAATCAGACTCTGTCTTTTTTGCTTGTTCCATGGATCCAACAAGGAACCAATTGATATTGAGAGGGAACTTTCTATAAGGATGGCCTTCCTTGTTTTTTGATAATTCAAGTATAGGTAGTTGTTGCTCACCATTTCTATCAATACTACCCTATCAAAGGGGTATCTAGGTAGTATATAAGGTTTCTCGCTTAAACCTTCCATCTAAATATATGAATATGTCTTGGCTTGAATAAACCAAGAACCATATCCATTAATTGCTTATGTTACTCCTACTAAAAATGTTTTAGCCCAATGACCATCTATCAACTAGACTATATGCATTATGAAAGTATCATTTACTAGTTTGTAATTTTGTAGGGTTAACCTTCTTTCCAATTAAGGATAGTACTCCCAAGGAGTCTTCCCATCAAGCAATTTTCCTAGCTTCCCCATTGTCTGCAATGCATCAAATGTGCCCTTTGCTACAAAAGCATATACAAGATATGAAGTCATTCTAAACATAGTGATCTTATTCTCTTTCCATTTAATCATCTGATCATACAGAGCATCACTGATGATTTTGGCCCACTAGACCTTTGCATTCTTTGGCTTATATTCTACCACCATTCTGATCAACCTAAAATCCATGGCTCAAATGTTCCGCTATTGACCAAACCATTCATCCAGTTGAGCACACTCATTATGTATTGAACTTCCTCATTGAAGTCAAATTTGTACAAGTGCACTACCATTTTGGCTGCTGCTCTGGCTGTATTGTTTGGGCTTCTCCATCCTTGATAGATAACCCTTCTACAATTCTTATCATTGGCCTCAAATTCTTTGGCCAAAGCATTCAAATTGGGCACATACATACCATGTGTTACTGGTAAATGAAACACTTCTATAATACCATCTACTGAAAGGTTAGCATATAACCATCTCTATTTCTAAACCCTTCTATTGGTGACATTATAATTCTTTGCACATTCTACCATGCACTCAAAAGCCTCTATAGAATAGGGAAAATTGGCTGCATGAAACAAGCCAGATGCTTCTATATTTTGTGAAATGATGTTATCTTCTCTAGCTTTGATTCTTGTTCTAAATTCCTCTAAGTTTGTATTGCTTGTATGAGTATCCTCTTGATGATCCAACTTACAGTATACATTGCACATTTTAGGGAACATGGGTACCTTTAATTCAGCATCGTGCTTCTCAATCCTAGGTTGAGACATTTCTTCCTACGATTTGTCTTAAACAAAAGTATATTATGGTCATGGTTAGCATAATAACGATCTTATCTAAATGCAAAGACTAGATTTAAGCATTGTATAGTGGTGATTGATATGTTATTTCTTCTTACCATTTCTTGATTGCACTAGGGTATGATTCATGAAATGATCAGAGAGTAGTATTTATACATACCTAGTGTGTTCTCCTAATCTGTAATTGTTGTACTAATAGTTGAATTACCGTTCTGAGAGAGTCTTCTTGTGTCCCCTATTCTGTACTTCAGCTCTGGTTTGTCGTAAGCTTAAAACAATGGAATTAGGGGTTTCTTATGCAATATTCTCAATTATGGTCGTGAAAATGCCCTTTTAACTTAGGCAATGTGATTTTAGGGCATATTAATAGCTAGACTATTATTTGATGCCTTTCTTTGATTGGATGGAACAGGATCCCTACAGGTGTCCATTGGCATGATTTCAATTTAAACTTCAGCTACTACTTTATCGCATTAAATGCAAAAAGCACAGGTATGAGATATATCCGGTTAGGGAATATTCTAGGGAATAGATAGATATGAAGCTTGGGATGAAGTCATGATGCATTGAGTCAATCTCTGTTGACTAAGGTACTATCCATGGCTCTCAAATGTGTTTATAATAGGTCTGATATAAGGTGTATATGTGTCATTACACCATTGGTTACATGAGGTATGAGCATTCAAAGGATCTAGATGTTAATTTAGATCTGGATACTAAGTTAAGATCTGAACACTAAATAAGATCAGGGTGAAGGCACAAATTGATATTGGGTGTATGACGTGGAATTGGATAGGTCACTTAAACTTGACATTTAGATACTAAATAAGATCAGGATATTGTATAAGATCAGGATGTTATGTAAGATCTGGCGGTTTAATATTTAAGCTGCTAAGTATTTTAAATTTGGCGTTTGGACACCTCAAAGATCAAGATGCTATATAAGATCTGGCTACTAAATAGGACCTAGATGAAGGCACAAACTAATGACATAAGCAAATGCATCATTCTTCTTTAGGTCGGGTGGACGTGACGTCATCAGGGTCAGGATTTTACCATGATTGGGATATTAAGCAATATAGTTCTGCTTTGACGTTTAAACAACTGATGACTCAAATTTCACATCTAGATATTAGTGAAGGTCTAGATTCTAAGTTAAGATCTGGATGACATGTAATATGAATACCCTGACGACCTATTGACAGAACTTTGACCAAGGATAACTTCTATGTTTTGACAAATTTCAAGGTACTTCAAAAGGCAAACCTAGTTAAAATTTTACGTTCTTCCACATGGCAAGGTTCTAAACAATAAATATCAATTTTAGATTTTGGTCATGGTCCTAAGGTTCAAATATGCAGAGGATAACCATCTAACATGTAGCTGGGACTAATTTTACCATACCACCCAAAAAGTTGGGTCCTTATTTCGCTGGGGCAAAATGGCGCGTGTTGTGTAACCACACAACAAGGACCAAGAATAGTTTTCAATCACAAAGTGGAGTTTCAAGCCTACTGCCATGGTTGAGGTATTTGTAACTCATACAAGATGGTTCTTGAATACTATATTTCTAATTTTTAGTAAAAGAATGCAATGTTACAGCCATGGATTTGGGAAGATCTTTTTGCCTCATATTGTGTGTAAGAAGCTTCATCCTTTCAGGATACTAATTCCCAATATTCTAGCTGATATACTATTGGTTGAAAGGAAATTTCAAGCTAACTATGACTATTATAGCCACCTTCCGGCCCACTTACAATTTGGTTTGAACCATGTTTCAAGTACTAGAGCTTTGACCAACATGATAAGAGTCCTTGGAATACAAGGTAATTATCATGACTACAATGTGTGAAAGAGAAGCCAAATTTTGAGCATACCTTGGTCTCATCCCAAGGAAGAGGAGGTAAGAGATTTTGATTATGATGATGATATTTTGATCTCCAACAAGATTTGGAAATTTTTTTTGGAGCATTTGTGTATTACCAAAGTATCTCTAGGGGAGATTGACATCACCTACTTGGATCAACATGATCTAAATGATGAGCAGCAAAAAATGAATGAGCTAATGGAGGGACTCAAAGAATGCATAGTTTTCCATCAGAATGAACCTTTGTTTGCAAATTTGAGATCCAAAGTTTGGGGGAATATTTTATGCTATTATATGATGACTATTTCTACTCCTGAACTATACCATTGTTGTTCCAAATCAGACCTTGAAGTTGCATTTAACAATCTTCAAATTGAGACAAAGTATGGAACAATTAGTGTTGTTTTCAATAGGGTATATTTCCACCATTTGAAGCTAAAAGAGAATGAACTATTGCTTGCAAATCTATTTTTTGGAAAACATTGGTGTACATGTTGTTGTTACATGATATTATTTTCCATCCTTCTACAAATATTTTTCCAATATAGATCAGCCAATAAATCTTAAGGTACCATCCCTCAAGTTGAGGTAAAGTTTTGGCCAGCTAGTGTGCAATTTAGCCATGTATATTTTAATATTTTGAAGATAGAAATTGTTGTTTTTTTCCCAAAGATGTGCTTGTTGTTATAGAGGATGCAATGGATTTTATAATAGTCATAATAGCAGTACTAAATAGATTTATATCATGGAGAGAAGTTGCAAAGGTTCTAGGATTGACTTGTCACATACTACTGCACATGCACCACTAAAGAGGCAAGTTGTGGAAGAAAGGATATTGATGTGAAGTAAGGGGACACATATTACATACCAATTTATAGCATGAATCAATTGGTTATATCTTGGTGATTGTTACATCAATATCACTCAGATTAGGCCCACTACTCTGAAAGTTCTTTGGATGCCAAGAAGGATGTTGGTCAAAACTACATTTAGTTAGTCTACAAATTAGTTTGAATATTGGGGAAAATGCACCAAATATTTGCACAACCAAGAGCCTAGTTTATATGGACACTTCTATTTGGTACAGGTTATGGTCACTAAAGAATCAAAATCTCCATGTTTGCATTGTATTCTTTGGCAACACTTGTCTCATTTAACAGGTACAGGAGCAAGGCATTTTAAGAAGTATAGCATGACTTATCACATGTGCACAATGGATCTTAAGAAATTTGAGTCTGCATTGCTTGAGGACAAGCAATCTTGAGAGGGAGGACTTGTCATGTCCCTTTTTCAAAAAAATAGCACTTACTAAAAATAGTAAGTCCTTACTATTCCAAGATAGTAAGTCAAAGTTAAAATGACAACTTTAGATAATAATATTATTTAATATTTATATTTTTCCAATGCAATATTCATACCTTGGACAAATAAATATTAAATTAATAAATATTTTAGTGGTGCCAATAGAAGTGAGGTGTGTTTGTCGAAAATAGCAGGTCAAGATCACAAGGTTACATTGGAAAACAATATTTATTTAATATTATACTGTTAGGTGCAACTTCCAAATCCTAGCAAATAAATATTAAATAAAGGGTAAGTGTAAGAAGATGGGGGGCCAAAAAGGGGTCTTAAGTGGCCACTTTTTTTTCTAAAATTAGGAAATACTGGCCTTGGATGAGAAATTGAGCATAGTTACACTCAAAATTTGGAGATGCAACCAAAACAATGTTCGTAGTGCTTCGAGTCTACTTTCTAAAATACTATTTTTTTTTAAAATGGCATAGATTAAGGGGTTCAAAAGAGGGAGCCATAGAAATTGGTGTTGTTTCTGTCAAAAAAACATAACATAGCATGTTTTGTGGCTCCCTCAAAAGGTCAACTTTTTTTTGGTATTTTTAAAATCGCTTCAGTGAGAAATTAGCTAATAGCATGTAGTTTATGCCCAATTTTTCTGATAATTTTTTGATGAATATTTGATTTTTTACTAATTTTCAAAGTGGACACATCCTAAAAAATAGAATTTTCACCATGCTACCCCTATAAATTTTGAAAACTAATTGAAAATCATTTTTTTCTTTTTTTAATATTTGTAGAATGGAGTCTAATTTCTAAATATGTAATTAAAGATGAAAGACTTAACATTGTTAAAATGTGAAAAAAATCACATCGTCAAATAGCTAAGAGAAAGCCTAACATTACCCAGGTGTTCGATTTGTTTGACCTTGAAACACGTGCAAATCTAAGGGTTAGCATGAACGAAATTATGTGAAATCTTGAAGAATATGGAAAAACACATCTATGACTATTCAAAAGGCACTCCAAGCCTTTGGGTTGGAAATCCAAAGCAAATCCCAAGCCCAACGCTTGGGATTCCCAAAGCAAGACATAACGCGAGCACATTATAATGCGCTCGCGTTATGTTCCCCTTAAAAAAAAATTTGTTCAAGTCTATTAATCATGTATGTATGTATGTATGCCTATATGTATGTATGTATGTATGTATGTATCTATGTATGCCTATATGTATGTATGTATGTATGTATATATCTATGTATCTATGTATGCCTATATGTATGTATGTATCCATGTATGCATATATTTATGTATGTATAGTGTCGAGGGTACAAGAGGGGAGAGATGGGAGTGAGCCAGATAGGGGAGGAGAGGGGTGGATAAGGATTGAGTGATTAAGGTTTAAGGTTGAGGGTTGAGCGTTTAGGGATAGGATTTAGAGTTTAGGGATAAGCAATTAGAGTTTAGGACCTTGAGGGATTAGGGTTTAGGGTTGAGGCTTTAGAGATAGCATTTAGGGTTAAGGGTCAAGGGATTAGGTTTAAGGTAGAGTGTTGAGGGTAGAGGGATTAGGGATAGGGTTTAGGGTTGAGGGATTGGGGTTTAAGGTATAGTTTAGTAGTTCTTGTGGATAGAGCTAGTAAACAATGGGAGATTATTTGCCTGTTTCATAACAATATACCTTCCCTAAGTGCGGGGTGGACAGCAAGAAACATAGATGTACCCCAATGCAAATCTTTTCTCATAATGATCATCCTTCTAATTTCAACTGTTAATTACTCACTGTGGATGTACCATACGCAAAGCTTTTCTCATAGGGTTTAAGGTATAGTGTCGAGGGTTGAGGGTTTATTGATAGTGTTTGGGGTTGAGGGTTGAGGGATTAGGTTTTAGGGTTGATGGATTAGGGTTTAAGGTATAGTATTGAGGGTTGAGGATTTAGGGATAGGGTTTAGGGTTGACAGATTAGCATTTAATGTCGAGGTTAGGGTTAGAGTGTTGAAGGTAGAGGGATTAGGTATAGGGTTTAGGGTTGAAGGTTTAAGGATTCAGGGTTGAGGCTTTAGGGATGAGGGTTTAAGGCTTAAGATATAGTGTCAAGTGTTGAGGGTGTAGGGATAGGGTTAAGTTTTAAGGGTTAAGGGTTGAGAGATAGGGATTAGGGTTTAAGGTATAGTGTTGAGGTTTGATGGTTTAGGGATAGGGTTTAGGTTTGAGGGATTAGGGTTTAGGGTTGATGAATTAGGGTTTAATGTTGAGGGTTGAGGGTTGAGGGTTGAGGGTTGAGGTTGAGGGATAGGGTTAATGGTCAAGGGATTAGGGTTAAGTAAGAGTATCGAGGGTAGAGGGATTAGGGATAGGGTTTAGGGTTGAAGGTTTAATGATTTAGGGTTGAGGCTTTAGGGATGAGGGTTAAGGGATTAGGGTTTAAGATATAGTGTTGAGTGTCAAGCATGTAGGGATAGGTTTTAGGGTTCAAGTTTTAAGGGTTAAGGGTTGAGGGATCATAGTTAAGGGTTGAGGGATTAGGATTTGACGTTGAGGGTTGAGTACATTGAGGTTCGAGGGTTAAGGGTTTCAGGATAGGATTGAGAGTCAAGGGATTAGGGTTAAGGGATAGGGTTGGAGGGTTTAGGGATAAGGGATTAGGGTTTAAGGTATAGTATCGAGCCCGTTGAGGGTCTAGGAATAGGGATAGCATTTAGGGTTTAGGAATAGGGATAGCATTTAGGGTTTAGGGATGAGGGATTAGAGTTGAGGGATGATGTTTTAGGGTTGAGGGTTGAGGGATTAGGGTTTAGGGATAAGGTTTAGGGTTGAGGGTTGAGGGATTAGGGTCTAAGGTATAGTGTTGAGGGTTTAGGGATAGGGTTTAGGGTTGAGGGATTAGAGTGTAGACTTGAGGGATTAGGATTTGACGTTGAGGGTTGAGGCTTTAGGGTTTAGGGTTTAGGGATAGGGTTGAGGGTCGAGGGATCAGAGTTAAGGGTTGAGGGATTAGGGTTTGACATTGAGGGTTGAGGGTTGAGGTTCGAGGGTCAAGGGTTTAGAGATAGGGTTGAGGGTCGAGGGATTAGGGTTAAAGTAGAGTGTGGAGGGTAGAAGGATTAGGGAGAGGGTTAGAGGGTTTAGGGATAAGGTATTAGGGTTTAAGGTATAGTATCGAGTCGGTTGAGGGTTTAGGAATAGGGATAGCATTTAGGGTTTAGGGATGAGGGATTAGAGTTGATGGATGGCGGATTAGGGTTGAGGGTTGAGGGATTAGGGTTTAGGGATAAGGTTTAGGGTTAAGGATTGAGGGATTAGGGTTTAAGGTATAGTGTTAAGGGTTTAGGGATAGGGTTTAGGGTTGAGGGATTAGAGTGAAGGGTTGAGGGATTAGGATTTGACGTTGAGGGTTGAGGCTTTAGGGTTTAGGGTTTAGGGATAGGATTGAGGGTTGAGGGATCAGAGTTAAGGGTTGACATAACCCCTACTATTTATGCTTGGATAAGGATTTGTCACAAACTAGAACTTCTACTTCCAAAGAAGATCTATCTTTCTTCCTCGATGGGCATTTTCTATCAAGAACTTGATTATGAGGGCTTGCCCCTTCATTGTTATGCCTATCATATGGTGGAGCATCTGGCAAGCTCTTGCAGGAAATAGGAAAAGTTCTCTCTGAAAAACCTTGTGGTCATTCAAGTCTGAAGGGGAAGGTTTGGAAAGAGAAATGCACAAGATGCGATCAATCTATAGTAGGACAAAATGCGAGCACCTTATAACACGCTCGCGTTTTGTCTTGCTATAGAAACAGTAAAAAAGTGTTTACCCCCGTGATCCAGGCCCACATGCTCTATTTTCATACTGATTCTGCACATGCTCTGACAAAAAAGAAGTGCTTTCATGCTGTTGGGAAGTTCACATGCACATTTGACACATTGTACCACCTTTGCATGATCTTTCCACCACCTTTTCTACTTTGCCAACTTGAGAAGGAGGAAATAACATAGTTTTCACACCAAGTTTGATATATATCTATTCAAGTTTCAATTTTTGTAGTGTTGCAATGTTAATTGTGATTCAATTTTAGGAATTTAACATTATAGATTGGTTAATAGTATTTTTGTTAGTAATTATATTTGAGTGTTATTCAATTTAACATTGAAAAGGAAGCAAGTGGTGAAAAACTCAAATTGTTGAGGAGTTTCATGCAAGAAGAAAAAAACACTACATAATTGGCTACTCTCTCTCCAATCGAATCTTCATTTTTTAGGTATGTCAAGTCTTTACATTTTCCTTAATTCAGATTGAATTACTTTATCATGCTTTATCATACATGTTTAAAATAAACACATTCCCAATCAAGAAAGCAGCCTACAATCTCACATGATGCCATGTATATTTTCTACACTTGGGCTCTTTAATAATTATGTGTAATAAATAGACCTTAACATACCATGATGTCAAACTATACCATGTTTTTGTAATGTTGACTAATTTCATCTAATTTGCTACACATATCAATGTAGGGCACATATATGCAGTTATTGCAGATGAAGATAATGAAGAGGGAATAGATTATTACTTATGTCATTGTGTTGAGGCCAAAAAGAAATTGGAGGCCCTTGTTACAGATGGAGAAAACATCGAATACCCTACAGGCTCAGTGGTTATTACTGGAACATGGCTTAGAAGGTACCCACATAAGAGTGTTAATGTTTGGCTATTTCAGGACTTTGACATGCATCAGAAGATTCTTCATTACTCGAACCTTGTCATGGCATCCAATGTTCATTTGATAAAGTATCAGGGTAGACCTTTGAACAAAATCTTGTGGAAGGTGTGTGAGTCTGACCATGAAGCAATACTTGACACAATAAAGAGTAGAGAAAACCCAGATGGTTCATTGGATTAATTTGTAAGTATTCACATTGATTTTGTAAAGTCATGTTACATTGAGTTGTAAGTATGCACATTAATTTGTAAGGTTTGTCTTTTTTTAATTTCCTGCTTCATTTTTACATCATCATGTTATGCATTTTTGGTGTCCTACTCCTGATGTGACCAAACTGACTGTTCCAATGTGTCCGGATGGGTACATTTAGGCTAGGCATTGTTTTGTTTTTTACCCAAACATGTCAAAATAGTCTGAGCTACATTGTACCGACAATATCCCTAAAGAGTCCAAAGTGCAAAAAGATAGCAATCTTTGACGAGATGTTACTCAAAAACTATGTTACTTAGAAACATTTTATCTAAGGCCAATGTGATCACGTAGAGTGCCTCTACAATAACCTCTCTCGGTTTCTTATATCTCTGAGGCATTTGCCCGTGGTGAAAGGTTTTCTGCTGCCCCAAAAATCATCAGAAGGAGGTAGTGTAAAGTTGCAAAGGGGTGTAACTTTTGTCCTGCTCCTGATGCGACCAAACTGACTATTCCAACACATCTGAATGGGTACATTTACACTAGGCATGGTCCTATTTTTCACCCAAACATATCGAAATAGTCTGAGCTACATTGTACCGACGATATCCCTGAAGAGTCCAAAGTGCAAAAAGATAGCAATCTTTGACGAGATGTTACTCAAAAACTATGTCACTTAGAAACATTCTGTCTAAGGCAACGCGATCACATAGAGTGCTTCTACAATAACCTCTCTCAATTTTTTATATCTCTAAGGCATTTGCCCGTGGTGAAAGGTTTTCTACTGCCCCAAAAATCGTCAGAAGGAGGTAGTGTAAAGTTGCAAAGGGGTGTAACTTTCGTCCTGCTCCTGATGTGACCAAACTGACTATTCCAACGCGTCCAGATGGGTACATTTACGCTAGGCATGGTCCTGTTTTTCACCCAAACATGTCAAAACAGTTCAAACTACATTGTACCGACGATATCCTTGAAGAGTCCAAAGTGCAAAAAGGCAGCAATCTTTGACGAGATGTTACTCAAAAATTGTGTCACTTAGAAACATTCCTTCTAAGGTAATGTGATCATGTAGAGTGCCTCTAAAATAACCTCTCTCAGTTTTTTATATCTCTGAGGCATTTGCCCGTGGTGAAAGGTTTTCTGCTGCCCCAAAAATCGTCAAAAGGAGGCAGTGTAAAGTTGCAAAGGGGTGTAACTTTTGTCCTGCTCCTAATGCGACCAAACTGACTATTCCAACATGTCCAGATAGGTACATTTACACTAGGCATGGTCATGTTTTTCACCCAAACATGTCGAAACAGTCCGAGGTACATTGTACCGACGATATCCCCGAAGAGTCCAAAGTGCAAAAAGGCAGCAATCTTTGATGAGATGTTACCCAAAAACTATGTCACTTAGAAACATTCTGTCTAAGGCAACACAATCACATAGAATTCTTCTACAATAACCTCTCTCAATTTTTTATATCTCTAAGGCATTTGCCCGTGGTGAAAGGTTTTCTGCCACCCCAAAAATTGTCAAAAGGAGGCAGTGTAAAGTTGCAAAGGGGTGTAACTTTCATCCTGCTCCTGATGTGACCAAACTAACTATTCCAACACATCTGGATGGGTACATTTACGCTAGGCATGGTTCTATTTTTCACCCAAACATGTCGAAACAATCCAAGCTACATTGTACTGACGATATCCCTGAAGAGTCCAAAGTGCAAAAAGGTAGCAATCTTTGATGAGATGTTACTCAAAAACTGTGTCACTTAGAAACATTCTGTCTGAGGCAACTCGATCATGTAGAGCACAAATGTAAGGGTACACAAGGGGGAAATGGTGCCTAGATGACTTAGTGCATTTCTATGACTTCATTCACATGTTTAAATGTTTGAGAAACTCTCCTTTACTAAGCGCTTGTCCTCATGTCAATGTTAAGCTTTATACCTCCTAGGTGCTTAGTTAGGTGATGTCATTAGATACAACTTACCCTATCATGTCCCCGTTTCTAGCTTGATCATCTAGTGAAGAATGCATTAGCCTATTGCTCATTCCCGGAGGCTAATTCAGAATGATGAGGGAATGAATTGGTTTTTGACTAACTCAATCTCATTGTTTTGCAGGAACAAAGTCAGAAACTCAAAATTTGGCTAAGTCTGGAAAATAGAAAGTTGACTCTTGGAGTCTAGGCACCAATTTCACATTAAATTGTCCAAATGAGCGCCCAAGGATGTGGAGTCTTCAATCAGGGTTTAGAAGTACAAGATGTTAAGAGCAACATCATTCAAGCATGCTCCACACCTAATAAAGGAATTTGAAGTCCTGAAGTCACCCAAGATAGGTTAGGCACACTTTCTCTCTCCTCCAGCCTCAAAGTGGCACCTAGCATAGAAGTATCATGTTAAGAAGCACATCAAACAAGGCGCTCTGGTAGGAAAAGTTGTTTGGCCTTCAAGATGAGGTTGCCTTAGTGAATTAAGTTAGGATGAAAGCCTATTCACTCTAGGCACCAATCTCAAGTTGCACAATCATGAATGGGCGCCTAGAGCAATAAGGCACTACAGCATGGTTCCAGGACCTTGAAATGGTGCCCAAGCATGTAGGAGGAATTTTCAAGGAGCCAAAATGTTTTTGAAACTCTAAGGAACTAGTCCAAAGACTCTATGGCACCATCTTGATACCATTGAGTCAACTTTGGAACTCAAACATATTGAAACAAGGTCTAGGAAGCTAGGCGCCATCTCTTGCCAGTTCAACCTCTAAGATGCACCAACATTGGAAAGACTCTTAATGAGCGCCTAAGTTTGAATTGATCTTGTGATTGAAAGTTTGGTGATGTATTGGTGCAAGATGATCTTTAGTTAAGAAATCTAAGTTCTAGGAAGGGTTTAGAAGTTATCAACCTCTTCACTAAGTTAGGCGTACTTTACAAGCTTTCTTACCCAAGAGTTGCACCTCATTAAGACAAGGTGCATCTTAACCTCTGGGACTTTTCCAAAGAAGAGCTTCAGTTTATTAGCACCTTTGGACCTTGTTTTGCATTCTGAAAGAGAAGGCGCACTTTGGAGGCATTTCTAACCCAGATTGACACCTAGGCATAGTCATCTCTCTGGAGCATTACAATGTGTTTTAAAATGAAGGAGGACATTTCATAAGTTGGGGAATTGATCACTGAAGACCTTGGAGTGTTTGAATTACTCTAAGCAAGAAGGCGCATAAGACCTTGAAGTGTTTGAATTGATCAATGAAGACCTTGGAGTGGATGATACACTATGGGAGTCACATGATTTTGTGGCGCATAAGCTCCACTAGGTTGTTGAAGATGTGGGAAAGTGTCATTACTAGTTTTAAAAAAAAAAAAAAATTAGATAGGGAAGATTGAGTTGCCCCCTAGTTTTTCTCAACCCTAGTGTTGAATGGATTTGTTTGAACTTTTGGTCTTTCTATAGTTTTGTCCTTTAGAGGTTTCTCAACACCTCTAGCCTTTAGCATCCTGATCCATTGGACTAGTGTGGCTATGAGGTTGGAAAGTGTTGCAACCTCCATCCTTTAAACTTCTCCACCTTGTTATGGGTAGTTTTGAGTATTTTCACTTGCTTTCTCTTCGAGAATATTTTCTAATGATACATGATGTGTCATAGATCATTCAACTTGATAAACATGGAGGGATTCTCATGCCTCCTATACTTCTTGCAAGTTTCTTTATAGATAGCTCACATCATTGTCCATCTAGGTCATCATTTCCCTAAATATTATGATAAGATAATCCTATTAATGAACTTTGGATTGAATGAGAATCAACATGCTTTGTCTTGACTAGAATAGTTGGGATGGACAAAAATATATTGATTCTAGGTTGGGTTGTTAAAGGTCAAGAAGTTTTGGTGTCTAATGCCCTCTAAATCTAAATATTCAAAATCATAGTGGTTCAATAAGTTACAACAAACAGTCAGGTAAACAATAGACTATAAGGAACAAGGACTACACATGAATCCAAAACAACACCAGTCCATAAGGACATCACAAGTAACTCGACATTACTTCCAGAGGCATTCAAAAAAACAAAGGGGAGAACACAACTAGAGAATGCTAGACTGTAGTAGGGATGAGTGTCTGATGCAGAGCACACAGTGGAAGCATAGAATTATCAACTTTTGAACCTTCAAACTCACTATTGGCGAGACAACATACCATCGGCAAGCTTAAAATTTCATCAGCCAATAGGCCGATGCCACCATGACTCTGTTTGATTTCACTTCTGACAAACATCCCATCATTGACACTTATCAGTCAGATAGACCACTATCAGTGACTTTATATCCTTTCACACTGATGTCTTTGTCACTCCAATACGAGACTCTAAGTCCCTCGCCTATCGGTAGGACTTAATACCATCAGCACACTCAAAAACTCTTCTGCTGACACACCGATCTCACCAATGACAACTTTTGGACCACACCCGTCGATGAGACTCCAAACATCAGTGAACTCTAATCTCGTTGGGCTGATACACCAATAGATTTTGACTATCAGTGTGACCCCCTTCATCGGTGAAGCTCTCAACTACTCTTCCGATGTGCCGATGGGATTATCTTCTGATACACCAATGTCTTTAACTTTGAACCACACTCATCAAAAAGACAAACCACTATCGGAGAAGCCTAACCAAGGTTTGTCAATACGTCGATACGACCAACTCTTGACGTCAATACAAGGTTCTTTTGAAAGCAAAGGGCGCCTAGGCTTATGGGGCTCAATTTGATGTATTTATTGAAAGCTCAAGGTGAATTGATGCTTATTGAAAATGCCACTTATTCCTTCATTTGTATTCTAGGTGCCATTTCCTATTGACTTATATACTCCTCATGATAGGGTGTCATAATGAAGTGGTTTAGACAATAGGTGCCCTTCACTTACTAGAGTCTTGTTCTCCTTCCACCTTAGGCACACTTTTATGGTGGAACAGGTGTCAATGGGCACCTTGTCTTAAATGAATGCTCTCTCTAAGTTGGGCACCCTTTTGAGGCTTTATGAGTTGCAAATTGTGCCTTAACCCTTCATGCTTGTTGCTCAATGTTTGAATGTTTAAGAAAGTCTCCTTTAGGTGCTCATCTTAATAACTTTTTCTCATGGCGCAATCATCCTAATGACTTGGATATTCATCCTAGTGTTTCAGGATATCAGGCTACCAAACTTAGTCATTTTTAGGATCTCAAACATAAAGAATAACATGATTCATTTTTTTGTATTACATATAGTTGACATTCTATGCTACTCATAAAGAATATTAATATTTTATGTTCAACATGATCATTCATTTTTTTTTTAAATACAACTTTTATCTTTTAGTTCCAAAATGAGGTTTAGGTGATACTTGAATAACAATAGCTAGCTTATTGGATCAACAAACATCCTATGTAATACAATTGGACTTTAAATATTTGAAGTAGCCATCTACAAATATCCATTCAAACGTGGATTTATAATGCAAGTATGGACGCCATCAATAAAAAAGATTTGTATTAACCAAATATCCATATAGGCATACATCAATATCTGTCGATATAAGTATAACATATATACAAAATAGCCATATAGGCTTACAAGAATGCCATATAGGCATACAATGTCAACTATAAACAATGCAAAGTCATACAACAATGCAAAGTCATGCAAATATATGTCCACAAATGACATATAGGAATACAACAAAGGAACACAATAAAAAGTCATTCCCCTCTGGCTGGTGAAGAGAATAGATCACAGGCAACCTTTGATCTTCTAGGGGATGGAGACGCGCATGTGGGCGGTCTACTATGAACCTGAGGGCTACTCCTCTTATTTAGTTCTTCCTGCATCTTTAGTTGTTACAATAAAAAGTATAGACATTAATATGTAGAAATTACATGTTATAAAAATGAAACATTTAACAAAATAATCACTTACCGCTAACATATAATCTGTATCCTCACTTGCCTCAGTAGAAGGAATAGGCCCTGGTGATGTCATGTCCTATAGAAACCACCCAGATAGAAATTAAACTTCAAATCAATAATCTTTTGATTTTTCAAAAATAGACAACTATAAAAATGAATGTAAATTGAAATTTACTAATCTGCCTCATACCCCTGTCAATGCCATGGAGCTATGAATCGCAGAGGCCACACCATGCTCCATTGCCCTCTGAACATGGGGAGGTGTCTCCACAACCTGCATCATCTGGAAATAAAACAACATTATTCAATTATGAAAACTATAATAGTGATGCAAATCATGGCTCCTAACATACACACACGTTCATCTAAACATGGAAGTACACATAATAAAGCACACAAGTCACATACAAAAATCTAGTAAGTATAATTCATTCATTAAACTATTTATTTTATTACCTCCGTAAAGCTTTGAAGTCCACCACCGCTGGCAGGTGTTTCCGTGAAATCTACAATATTAACCTATTCAACATCCAAAATCAAATATTAGAATACCATTCATATAACGATGCTACTCACATGTAATATTTATAATTGTTTACTAGTTACATACCCCGACAGTAGATGATCTAGTGTAAAATGCAGGTGGCGAACCACTGAAAACTGTTTCGACGCTATGACCCTAAAATTTCATTAAAATCATCAATTTAAATTAGTTAATCTTGCATTTCAAAAATGAAATTTAATAAATTAAATTCAATAAACTTGCTAATATTTACCTAAGTATCAAGGTCGAAAGTCTCACTCAGGAGGGTATCTGTCTTCACCATCTGCTCAATTGCAGATGTAGCCTGTGTACCTACATCCTGACTATCCATGGGGTCATAACCATAGGCTGACCCACAAGTCTGACAAGTATGGGGTGGGACCCTACAACTCGCACTATCTCCCAACCCACTCTGTGCTGCAGGACCGACATGCTCTATGATGCTCAGGGTCAAGGCACTAATGGACTGAAGTGTATCGACCTCAACACTCTCCTTCACAATGGAAGGGATAGAAACATGCTCGTGGGCTGGTCTGCTAATTATTCGTCTTACTACCCACTGTGGGTCAAGATGTGCCCCTGGTCTATCTTGTGCTGACCCCCCACCTCTACCCCGGAAGTCCCGCATATCAAAATAGTTTGGTACTTTATTGAGGACAAACTCGCAGTAGAGTTTCCTCAAAAAGTATTACAGGACCTCATTATTATTGCATGGAGGATGGTCAAAAACCATCCACAACCTCTGCCCAAAATTGTCCCTTATCGCTTGGTTGTTGCACCAATGGATAGGGAACCTCTTGCATGTAATGGGTGGAGGTTGATTTGTTTGTGGGTTTGTGAAAATTGAACACAAGTCTAATTTTGTAATTTATAATTTTTTCACATCTTGGTATGACAACTTCTCTGCATAATAATCTCTAAACTCTCTCCTCTTATCTGTCCAACTAGTTACTTGCTTGCTAATTGAGTCTACATTTGATAACATAGATTCAAGAGATTCGGTAAGTGTGGACCTATATAAGGTTGAAGTGGAAGGATCTTTCAACCTTGCAATTATATCTTCAATTTTTTTTTTGTTGTTTTCAATTTGCCCCATTATATTTTCTTGTGTTCCAGGGGCATGTTGAGGAATAGATGGAGGAGGTTGTTTTTCTGCAGGATTTTGTGGATTTTAAGGAGGAGGTGCATTAACATTTCCTGACAATTAATGAAATATACATCAAAAAACAACTCAAACCTAGCTATTTAGAAGCAAATTCAAACAAAAAGATAAATAAACTCACTCCTTTGACATGCTCGACGTCGTGGCGACATTTTGGCAATGAATCGATAAGGTTTTTGTGTTGAATTGAGGAATCAAAAATGCGAGCGTGCTTCCTAGGGTTTGCAGACCGCGGGAATTGTGGAGAAAAAAGAAATAAAATGAGATCACAACCTTTTTTTTATTTATAGTAGTTCATAACGCGCTCGCATTATGTATTATTTTTTTTTAAAAACCATTTGGCCACTTTTTGGCCCCCCATCCTTTTGCACATACCCTAAATAATAATAAATAAATATATGCATAAAACAAGGCATTGAGATTTATGGAGCAAAAAAGCAAAATTTTATGTTATGGGAAATCTCTCTATTTATGGCTTTTTTGGTTGAACCGACAACTTGGAGTAGTGGAGTTTTTTAGAAAATATTATTTTGGGAATTAATAATGTTTTTCGAGCAAGCATGGCATTAGGATTTGGGATCCCATCTTGGAAATAACATATAAAAGAGTGAAGGCTTTCATTTTGGAGGATTATTGCTTTTTGATCATTTTTCTTAACAGAGTTGTTTAGCTTGTGTATTTTCAATGGGCGATGTATCCATTGAAGTTGGAGACTCTTGGGAATTTTTTTAAGGGTTTTAAATTGTCTAAGGTTGTTTAGCTTTGGATTTTAGTGTTTTGGTTTGTAGGTGTTTGTAGATGTTGTTTCAATGTTTTTTGGAGTAGTGAATGGTGTTGATGTGGTATAACACATGGATAGCTGTGTTTTTTCTGCTACACATCCATCCCAACCATCAGGGATCAACTCTATTAGTTTGAGTTGGGTTCATGGTGTTTCAGTGGTGCGGCGGTGTTTATTTTCATAGTTGTAGTTGCCTTTTTATGTATTTGTGGTTGCATATCATCGCATTTTATTGTAGGAGTTTTATTTCATCCATTTCAGAGATCTATATTAGATTGGAGAAGTTGGGTATTGATGGTTTCATCTTAGTAAGTGTTGCATGTGTAATATCTAGGTGTTGAAATACACATTGTGTAATTCAGTTTGTGTGCAGTTTGCAGTTGGTGTTGTGGGTAATATTGTAAAAGTTTTCTTTGAGTTTTGTAGGTGATCATTGGTTTTATTCCTACTGTATCATATCAGATTTTTTATATTTCCTATGGGAAAATCAAACTATGCCAGTTCATGACATTTGCAGTGATATTTGGTGTAATAGGATACATAGTTTTGTGGGTTTGCATAGTTTTTGGTTGTATAAGTTCATAGTGTTTTTTGTTGCTGTTAATCAATGTCTAAGACCTGATTAAAAACTCAAATAATAACTTTATGTAGTGTTTCAGTTGATTTGGTGTGTTGTTCTATGTGAGACTAGTTGATTAGTTTTGGTGAAATTGGTATTTTTATGAGATATTTTGCAAATTTATGTTCCAGATCTACAATATTTTAGAAAAATTAGTTAAGGGACATTTCAAGTGATATTAGAGAAAAAATCTTGCTAGATTGTAGGGTATTGAAGTGTTGATGTGAATCATGGGAGATTTCTTGGAATCATAGTTTAAGAGCATGTGACAGAATGATGATGTAAGAGAACTTTCTAAATGGTATGAAGAATATCAAGGTTATAAGGATCTTCTATCATTTCAAGAATATTTGATATTTCTTGGAATATCTACACCAGTGGAAGATGAAATCATTGAAATTTTTGACAAATACTTAGGAGAACCTGAAGATGTGAGAGCCACAGAATCATTTGGTAGCTACTACATCAGTTTTAGAAGAAAAGAAGAAAGGTTGAATGAGAGTAAAGAACTAGAGATAGTGGTAGAAACACGTGAGTCACGAATTCATGATATGGAAGAGATGGTGATGGTGCAGTAAAAAAAAAATTAGAATTGCAGGAGAATAGTGGTGAAGTCCAAAAGGAAGTGTCACCTGCTAAATGCAAAAGTGAGGTTGGTGATATTGTATCAGAGGTCTCAACAAGGGAAGACTAACATGTGGAGCACTCCTATGGAAGAAATGATAATGTTATAGTTTATGAGAAGTTTTAGGATGACCCCAATGAGAGACATGCACATAAGGTAAGTTCTTCACCAAACACCAATATTGGAATTCAACTTGCTGCAAATTTTGGATCAGCAATTAGTGGTATGCAAATTGATTGTCTTCATGATTATAGCTTATGGAATGGAAGTAATATTATTGGGAAAGATCTCATGCTTGATAATTTATCATTACAATTTTCTCATAATCATGAAAAGAAACACATGGAAGATGAAAGAATCCATAATGGCCTATGCACGAGAGTATGGGATCCAAGTACTCTAGCTAAATCCAACATAGAAATTGAGGAGTCTATGAAGAATGAACATGAATTAATACCCAAGTTTTGAAAGGAAAGACAATGATTAGATTTGGGAGTAGTGTGGTGAGTGGACATGCTTTTGAAGGAGATATTTTGAGTTGCAAGGATAGCACCATTGAGTGTATCTCAACAATCCACATCTTAGCACAAGAGGATGAGCTTATTATGGATATCCTGGGGTATGAAAATAATGATCATATTTTAGATTTGTTGTTTCCTCTTATATCAGTACAAAATTTTGGTCACCATGGGAAGCATGTTAACAAAAATGATCTCTTGAGAGTCAAAGTGAATAGAGGTATTAATATTGAGTTCACCATTCTTTGCATTTGGATTGAAATAGAATCTATAAGCAATCATATGGGCTTTGTTGTGCTTACTAACCACATTGTAAAGGACCAATGTTCACAATTTATAGATCACTTGTGGGAGCCAAGTACAGAAATTAAAGACAAGATCATGAGTGATAGCCATTTATGGAGATAGCCCTTTTGGGAAGCTTGCTGTTAGATGTGGGTAAGAAAAATAAGTGCCTTTTTGATATTCAAGATATTGTGACTAAGTTTGTTATGATGCATTCTAGAGGAAAGTTCACTATGGGGTTGGAATCCAAGAGAAGGGAGGCAGAGCTTCAAGGAATTGAAGATGGATCTCCAAAAGTTCTCATAGTTATGTGGATGAAATATCAATGGGAGACATTCATGACCTCTTCACAATACCAAGAAGATCTTTTAGTCACAAAGTGGAGGAGTTTCAAGCCTATTTCCATGGTTGAGGTATTTGCAAGTAATACAAGGTGGTTCCTAAATATTATATTTCTAATTTTTAGTAAAAGAATGCAATGTTACAGCCATGGATTTGGGAAGATCTTTTTGCCTCATATTGTGTGTAAGAAGCTTCATCCTTTGGGGATACTAAGTCCCACTATTCTAGCTGATATATTGTTGGTTGAAAGGAAATTTCAAGCTAACTATGACTATTATAGCCACCTTCTGGCCTGCTTACAATCTGGTCCGAACCATGTTTCAATTCATAGAGCTTTGAACAACATGATAAGACTCCTTGGAATTCAAGGTAATTATCATGACTACAATGTGAGAAAGAGGAGCCAAATTTTGAGCATACCTTGGTCTCATCCCAAGGAAGAGGAGGTAAGAGATTTTGATTATGATGATGATATTTTGATCTCCAACAAGACTTGGAAAATTATTTGGGAGGATTTGTGTATTGCCGAAGTATCTATAGGGGAGATTGACATCACCTACTTGGATCAACATGATCTAAATGATGAGCAACAAAAAATGAATGAGCTAATGGAGGAACTCAAAGAATGCATAGTTTTCCATCAGAATGAACCTTTGTTTGTAGCTTTGAGATCCAGAGTTTGGGGGAGTATTTGTTGCTATTATATGATGACTATTTCTACTCCTCAACTATACCATTGTTGTTCTAAATCAGACCTTGAAGTTACATTTAACAATCTTCAAATTGATACAAAGTATGGAACAATTAGTGTTGTTTTCAACAGGGGTATATTTACACCATTCGAAGCTAAAAGAGAATGAACTATTGCTTGCAGATCCATCTTTTGAAAAATGGTGGTGTACATGTTGTCGTTACATGATATTATTCTCCATCCTTCTACAAATATTTTTCCAATATAGATCAGCCAATAAAGCTGAAGGTACCATCCCTCAAGTTGAGGTAAAGTTTGGGCCAGCTAGTGTACAATACAAGCATGTATATTTTAATGTTTTGAAGATAGAAATGGTTGTTTTTTTTCTCAAAGATGTACTTGTTGTTATAGAGCATGTAGTAGATTTTATAATAGTCATAATAGCAACACTAAACAGATTTATATCATGGAGAGAAGTTGCAAAGGTTCTAGGATTGACTTGTCACATACTAGTGCACATGCACCACTAAAGAAGCAAGTTGTGGAAGAAAGGCTATTGATGTGAAGTAAGGGGAGACATGTTACATATCAATTTATAGCATGGATCAATTGGTTATATCTTGGTGATTGTTACATCAATATCACTCAACTAAGGCCCACTACTCTGAAAGTTTCTTGGATGCCAAGAAGGATGTTGGTCAAAACTACATTTGGTGAGTCTACAAATCAGTTTGAGTATTGAGAAAAATGCACAAAATATTTGCACAACCAAGAGCCTAGCTTATATGGACACTTCTATTTGGTATAGGGTATGGTCACTAAAGTATCAAAATCTCCATGTTTGTATTGTATTCTTTGGCAACAGTTGTCTCATTTAATAGGTACAGGAGCAAGGCTTTTTGAGAAGTATGGGATGACTTATCACATGTGCACAATGGATCTTAAGCAATTTGAGTCTGCATTGCTTGAGGACAAGCAATCTTGGGAGGGAGGACTTAGCATGTCCCTTTTTCCAAAAATAGCACTTACTAAAAATAGCAAGTCCTTACTGTTCCAAGATAGTAAGTCAAAGGTAAAGGACAACTTTGGGAAATATTATTATTTAATATTTATATTGTTCCAATGCAATATTCATACCTTGGACAAATAAATATTAAATTAATAAATATTTTAGTGGTGCCAACACAAGTGAGGTGTGTTTGTCGAAAATAATAGGTCAAGATCACAAGGTTACATTGGAAAACAATATTTATTTAATATTATATTGTTAGGTGCAACTTCCAAATCCTAACAAATACATATTAAATAAATAATAATAAATAAATACATGTATAAAGCAAGTCATTGAGATTTATGGAGCAAAAAAAGTAATTTTTTTTTGTTATGGGAAATCTCTCCATTTATGGTTTTTTTGGTTGAACCGACAACTTGGAGTGGTGGAGTTTTTTAGAAAAGATTATTTTGTGAACTAATAATGCTTTTATAGAAAGCATGGCATTGGGATTTGGGAGCCCAACTTGGAAATAACATATAAAAAAATATAGGCTTTCATTTTGGAGGATTATTGTTTTTTTATCATTTTTCTTCACAGAGTTGTTTAGCTTGTGTATTTTCAGTGGGCCATGTATCCATTGAAGCTAGAGACTCTTGGGCATTTGTTTGAGGGTTTCAAATTGTCTAAGTCTGTTTACCTTTGGATCTTAGAGGGTAATCTCACCCAGAGGTTACATTTGCATTAAAGATTCAGGGAAGTTTTACAGTTTTCAGTGTTTTGGTTTGTAGGTGTTTGTAGATGTTTCAATGTTTTCTAGAGTAGTGAATGGCATTTCTATTGTGTATCACATGGATATCTATGTTTTTGCTTCTGCATATCCATCCCAACCATCAGAGATCAACTCTATCAGTTTGAGTTGGGTTTATGGTGTTTCGG
Source organism: Cunninghamia lanceolata (assembly GCA_027924645.1). Lineage (NCBI taxonomy): Eukaryota > Viridiplantae > Streptophyta > Pinopsida > Cupressales > Cupressaceae > Cunninghamia > Cunninghamia lanceolata. The sequence goes on along the minus strand of BSBN01000206.1, from coordinate 922,100 downwards.
TGGTGCCGACAGTGTTTATTTTCATAGTTGTAGTTGTCTTTTTATGTATTTGTGGTTGTATGTTATTTTAGGAGTTGTATTTCATCTATTTCATATATCTATATCAGATTGGAGAAGTTGGGTATTGATGGTTTCATCTCAGTAAGTGTTGCATGTGCAATATCTAGGTGTTGAAATACACATTGTGTAATCTCGTTTGTGTGCAGTTCGTGTTGTGGGTAATATTAAAAAAGTTTTCTTTGAGTTCTATAGGTGATCATTGGTGTTATTCCTATGGTATCAGATCAGATTTTGTATATTTTCTATGTTAAAATCAAACTATGCCAATTTATTACATTTGCAGTGATATTCGGTGTAAACAGGATACATAGTTTTGTGGGTTTGCATAGTTTTTGGTTGTATAAGTTCATAGTGTTTGTTTCTGCTGTTAATCAATGTCTCAAACCTGATTCCATGTTATTTTTATCAAAAAACTCAAATAATAACTTTATATAGTGTTCAGTTGATTTGGTGTGTTGTTCAATGTGAGACTAGTTGACTAGTTTTGGTGAAATTTGTATTTTTATGAGATATTTTGCAAATTTATGTTTCAGATCTACAATATATTATAAAAATCAGTTAAGGGACATTTCATAACCAATATTGGATAACCTACCAACTTCTTTCTCCATGTGTAGCTAATTGTTAAATCAATTAGCTAGCTAGATATTAATTACAAGGATCGGGGGACAGGGCGATGATAGTGGATCCCCTTAGAAAATTGAATTTCAATTATAGTTGGGCTAATTATACTACCTATATAATCTATGCATTCTAATTTTTCAAATTAGAGGTTATTCTTGAATGATATAAAATCTCACATTCAATATTCACAAGGCCAATCATGTATGTATGTTGACATCCAATTTCTTAAATGACAAGAGTATATTGTTCTAATTGGCATAGGTCATGATAAATTGGTAATGTTCTAGTGAATATAGCATGTTATTAGAAGAGAATTATGTCACTCATGAATTGCATCATGATTAAAATATAAGACCAAGTATAGGGATCAATTGTGGAAGTCATATAGTGTAGATTTGGTTTGAATTTGCAAGCTATGAGGCTTAACACTAAAGCTCAATTGTTAATCATAAGTCATTTCCCCAACCTTATACCTTTCCATTGGAGGCAAGTTGAATAATTTAATCCCTTAAGGGAATCTAATTTCCCCTGTCTTGTATAATTTGGTAAAAGGGGAGTCTATAATTTGATTGAATTATATTTTCTTTATGTGGAGACTATGAATTACCATTGGTCACCTTAGGTCATGTTGCTAGTTTTTCTTAATAATGAATACTACTATTGTACCTTAGCCTTTGGTTACACAACAAGATCCTTGACCCTTTTATTGATAATCCATGCCCTTAAGAATCCCCTACTATATTTCCATTGTTACATGATTTTTAGTAGTAAGAAGAACATTGATCATTGATCTCATTATTGATCCAATGGCTTATACAATCATAAACCTTATTAGCACATACTACTAGTTCTATGTGCACTAGCCATCTGATCTAAATTAAATCCATGGTTTTCATAATTCCTAAGTAGCTTTTGAACAATGTTAGATATCCCTTCCATCATTGATCATCTAGGTCCATGTCATTGTTGTGGCGAGCCCTCTCCCATCTATTATTTTGTCAATAAATTAGGTAATTGATTATGCCAATAAGTGACATGTCAAGTTTATATCATCCTCAAAGGATGTCAAAACTAATGTGTTCTTAGTGATGTTCCAACCATTAGATCTCCTATGAATCTAATGACCCTTGCACCTCTCGTGAATCCTTTCATTCTATAGAATCAATGAGATTAGTGTGTAATGGATTGAGCACCTTAACCAACATGAGTTTAAAGATGGTATCACTTGATCAATTCATCTCAAACCTTTATTAACTAGAATAGTACTCCATGAGATGCTCATAATGAATTACCAAAGGAAATTATTGTGCGTTTATTGTAGGTAATATGAATGATAGCTTTAAATAGTACTTAAAATTGGTCTAAATTTCTTGCTAGCTCATAATGGGGTGTTACATTTGGTATCAAAGTACTAACCAGTAGAAAATTTAAGGGCCTAATGGGTTGATTGAATGAAATATAAGTTCTTTTCTTTAGTTATTAGTTAGGTAAAAAGTAATGGGAAAGTTTGGTGCTTGAAAGAAGTAACATTGAAGGTATGAACTAGAAATACTTTATACCTAGCACAAATTGAGAGATAGTTTTCTACCCAAACATGAACAAAGAAGGATGGAGGTAGATCCCAAGGTTGGATAAGATGCACACACAAGTGACAACTCAAAACTAAACAAACACTAAAAAGATCTAAGAAATTTGTTCCATGTGAGCTCAAGAAAATCACACCACCAAAATTTAATGTCTAAAATTATGGGATTGAGGTCAAAGATTGGTTGATAGGTGTGCAAAGATGTTTTAATCTATAAAAGATAACAAGAAATGAAAGTTTTTGATTTCCATTTATCACCTCATATATGAATTCACTTTATGGTGGGACCTTCAAGAAAACATGTTGGGTACATTGATAGTGAAACCATGACTTGGGAATAGTTTGAAGAGTAATTCCAAAAGTACTACTATACTAATACTTATTATATAGCCTAGATAAATGAGTTCCACTCCCTAAAGAAGTAAGGCATGACCATGATGGTTATAACTCCAAGTTTTTGAGCTTGTTGAAATATGTGGGGTATATCCAAGATGAGCGAACCAAGCTAAATTGATGTATCAATGGGTTGTCCCTGTAAGGGTAAAATGCGGATCAATCAAATGAATTATATAAGACCCAAACATCAACAGAATAGGAGATAACAAAGAAGATTAAATGAAAATAGCAATGAATAACACAAAGCAAACCTTCCCTGAAATCGATGCTTCTGTTGTTTGCCTATTACAACCGTCCTTTTGCAGATGAAGTGAGCCCTCAGAGAGTGCACTCTTTTTAGCTGTGTTCGAGGAAGTCGATGGTAAATGGTTGTTGTAATATGCAATGAAGATGAGATTCAAAGCAAGTATGTGATCTCAAGCTTGTGGATGGTAAAAGGGTGCCAAAGGCGCGCTGGTGATATTTCTGCAGAGTAACGATGTCAAAAGCCTAGATGATTAGAATGGAAGGATGAAGCTTCATTTATAGACTTGGAAGAATGGGAATCAACGGTTGAGAGAAGATATGAAGATCAATGGCTGAGAATGGTTGAGGAATGTGCAACCAATGGAAATGTGACAAGTGTCCTAGCTCCATCATGAAAGAGGGGATGTGACAAAATTGATTGGAGAGTTAACTCCATTGACTGATCAGTTAACAGACTTGATTGATCAGTTAGAAGAGTGGATTATGGAACTGACTGAATTGATTGAGGGATTGACTCAATTGACAGGTTAGTTAACACTTTTGATTGATTAGTTAACTAACCTCTGATTTGAGAAGAAATAGGCCATGTGGGTGAGGGAAAATAAGATAATTAAATATTAAATATATTTAATTACATGTACAACTTGATGAGGTGGACAAGGTGAGGTGGAAAAGGTGAGGTGGATTTTTGAATTTAGAACTTAGGATAGAGGAATTTGGATTAATTAAATAATTTATGATTATTTAATTGTGTAGGACATTTAGAAGAATTTAGGGATTTTAATTAAATAAATTGAATTTATTTAATTATGGAACAGTGAATCGATTAAATAAATTTAGAATATTTATTTAATTGATAGAAGAATGGAATAAATATTTAAAATATTTATTTAGGATGATTTGTGTCATTTTTAGGCATATACATTTTGCCCCTCTTTGATGCAACGCTGTTTATAGTGTTGCTTCAAAGAAATTGATAGTTTGAATGACGATACATGCCCCAGTTTGCCCCTGGTACAAGCTTACTGACGATAGGATGCCCCCTCGGGATATTGGACGGGAAAAGGGCGAAAGAATCAGAGACGGACAATCTCACGAAGACGAAGGTGTTAGGATAGGCAAGAGGAAAAAGGACACATTTCAGGGAAACAGGAAGAAAACTGGAGGAAAAACGGGTACGGGAAGTAGTCATAGTCATCACCTAGCCAGAATTAGGGTTTGGAGGCTATAAATAGGAGTTGGGTCCACAAGAATAGTCATTTGTACACTTGTTTGATCTGGATTGGATTAAGAGAGCTTAGAGCAAACTTGGAGCAGCATGGCAACCAGAGCAGCAGACATTCCACGCGAGGAGCATCGATTTGAGCGAGTCCGTCAATTTGGGCGGCCAGCAGAGGTAGGACCTCCGGTATGTGCTTCAAAAAATTACTCCTAGGGTCGATTTAGGGTGTCATAAATGCACGTAGAAAATAGGTCAAACATATGCACCGAAATGCAGAATGGTGCATATGCTACGCGAAGTGGCACTTTTTTCATTTCATGGCGCATATGCCGATTTCGGCGGTGCATGCATGAAAACGGTGCATACATGCATTGCAGCTGCGCATGTGTAATTAGGCGGCGCATGTGTAATTAAGCGGCGCATATGTTTAATGTAGTAGTGCATGCGTGAAAGCCGCGCATATGCTGAGTTTAGCAGTGCTTCCGTAATATGGCGGTGCATATGTCAAATGTTGCGGCGCATGCGTTGAATCTGCGCATATGTGCACTGTAGCTGCGCATCTGCGTTTAGGCGATGCATATGCTGATTTTAGCGGCGCATACATCAAGAAACAGCGCTTTTACCACCTGTAGTGGCGCATTTGCTAGGGATGGCAAAATACTTAGCCAAATTGATTCGATTAGCGTCCTGTTTGATGCGGGAATCGATGAGCTATCTCCGAGATTGCAGGAATCTAGTCAAGAGATGTAGTGTGTTGTTTTGATCAATTTGAGATGCTAAGTTGAGTTGATATAGTTCAGTAGATATGTTGAGTATGGTATATGTCGTTTGAGACTGACGCGCTACCTTGCTTGCTTGCAGGAGGATATTCGAGACACACTACAGTCGAGGGAGACGTTTCCCATGCCCCTATTGCAGAGATACATGCTGATAGAGACTAATAGAGTGGCGCTTGGTGCCATGGGTTTGGATTATGTTTGCTTCATGCCCGAGGTGTGGGCGAAGCATGGATTGCTAACAGCTGTTGTGGAGAGATTTCATAGTGAGGACGGGACCTTCCACTTTCCTACTGGAGAGATGACGGTGACCCTAGAGGACGTTTACCGGATACTGCACTTACCCGTGGTGGGTGAGTTAGTGGAGTATGACGCACAGCGGGATGCGGGACTCGCCGAGTGCCAGCGAGTGTTCAATGATCCCAAGCTGGTTGGACAGGTCATCCCGTGGCAGGATATATATGATTGCTATGACTACTTCCCAGGGATTGTGGCTGGACTGATCGGGGGCGTTGTATGCCCGGACAGGAGATCGCATGGGTTCCCTATTGGATGGGGCAGGATTATGGAGCGGATGCTGACCGAGGGCACCCGATATGCATGGGGAGTCTGCGTACTATCCCACTTGTATCATGACATGCATCAGGTGGTGTACCACCACAGCACGAGTCTATCAGCTGGGGTATTACTGCTACAGTTCTGGTTGTGGGAGCACATAGCGGTGACTAGGCTGATATGTGTCTTCGCGAGGCAGCGAGGTGAGCCATACAGTTATGGCTATGCAGGAGTGATTTCCTAGCACAGGCTGGGGAAGTTAGAGTATTGGAGACACACCTTGGATGGAGTAGATGTGGTCGTCTGGCGACCATATCTAGACTGCGAGCCCTGGGACGATGAGGGAGACGAGCTACCGTATTGCTTTCAGACCAGGTGGCTGATAGGCTGGACACGGCACATACTGGAGAGGCAGATGGTGGGCCAAGTGTTGAGACAGTTCGGCAGGAGGCAGGGCATGCCACAGGGACAGGCGCTCTTTGCGCGGACACATGCAGAGAGGGTCCGATGAGGGCCGATGGCTTTGTATGAGGAGGCCCTGGCAGAGTTCAGGCAGACTCCCTATTTGGCATGGGATATGAGGATAGAGATAGTGGATGTAGGGGTGACACAGGATTATGAGGATTGGATGACTGCACATTCGTTCCTGAGATATTCAGGACCCGGCATGCTGGTGCCTCGTATTGATGAGGCAGACTCAGAGGAGGAGGGACAAGTTGGCCCAGGGTAGAGGGGAGCTAGAGGAGGACGAGGACGAGGTGGTAGAGCTGGAGAGAGGCCGAGATAGCGGAGGAGGATAGGCCAGGCCGAGTAGGCAGTGCCAGGATAGGTGGCACAGCAGCAGATACCTTAGCAGGCGTAGATGCCGCCACCACAGCAGGTACCACAGCAGCAAGTGCCCCAGCCACAAGGGCCAGTAGAGGCAGAGGTGCATGAGAGGGCCATAGCTAGCCTGAAGGGAAAGGTGTGAGCGCTACAGGCACAACTGAGGAGGGCCGATGGTAGGCGAGAGACAGATGCAGCAGTTATCGCTGGGCTGACTCGCGAGAGAGATATGGCAGATGCACGATTACGTATTGTCTGTGTAGAGAGGGACACTGTTGTGGTTGCCATGGGGACAGATACAGCGAGTTCATTTTTGGTGGGGCAGGTGCAGCAGGCACAGGCACAGGTAGGCCAATTGCAGAAGCAGTTGGCACAGGTACAGGCAGAGTTGGCTAGAGCACAGTCACAGGCTCAGTACTACCAGGGATTATACCATGGGGCCGTGGCATCGAGTCAGAGGGCGGGGAGCTTCAGGAGTCAGTCTAGGGCTACTCATAGAGCAGGTCCATCATAGTTAGGGGCTTTCGTGATGGGTCCCCAGTAGTTAGGAGCTGGCAGTGGTGGCCCACAGCAGTAGGGATAGACACAGACCAGATTTTGTATATGTTGGGGCATGTATCACCGTCCATTTGGATGTATATTGTATATGACACTTTGATTTTTGAGAGAGATGGTGATATTGTACATTTGGACCTCTTATATGATAGTATATATGATGATGTAGCTTTGTGTATCTATTGCATGTGTTATGAGATGATGATTTACTTCTATTGTATGATGCGATGTATGTGTATAGTTAGATGGTCTATCCGATGCTATATGAGATGTTTTTTTTGATATGATGTTATATGATGTCTATATGATTTAATGCTTCGAATGTAAGATTTTTATGAGATGATGCAGCTTTGTGTATGATGTTATGGGATGTCTATATGAGCTAATGTTTCAAATGAATGCAAATGTAATATGATTGCTATGTGATGATGCAGCTTTGTATGCGATGCACTTAGCTATGTTGTTTTTTGGTTTTCTGTGCTTTAAGATGTGATGTAATGCTAATGTGTGGATGACCTAATGCATTGGGTGATGTATTCTACTGACTTAATCACATTCATGACTAGCCCTACATATGATATGATATGCTCCTATATGCGTTGTTTTTGTGAAGTCCAAATGTACTCTATCAACACAAGAATGACATGATAGATAGAAGAATGGGTATGATAGAATGACTTAGAAACTTCATTTGATATTGTTACTCTGCATAGTTTGGGTAATGAGGATTGTATGGGATATGGATGCATGGATGTGTATATGGATATAGGATGGATGTTTTGCTTTTAGAGTGCTTTATTTCATCATTAGGCATTTTGTTTTTTTGTGGTACTTTTTCTGAGATGTTGTAAGTGAATACAAGCATCTAGGTATAATTGAACCGAGATGACCTGAGTACCGCTTACATGGATTGTGATTTAGCAAGTTAATACAAGCATCTAGTCAAACTTGAATCTAGATGACCTGAGTACTTCTTGCGTTTCAACAAACAAGGATTGCCCCCGTTCATGTTATACCTTTGATGTCCGCGATGATCTTTTGCTGATCATGTCCTTAGACAAGGCTTCACATTACTAAAGTTTAATCCACAAACAACAAACAAAGAAAATAATCATGCCCCCATCATAGCATCTCTAGCTTTTGGCATCCTTGAGTAGCATAGGAGGGTATGATAGCAAAAATTAGGACTCAAACTGTTAACCATGTTTCCGATCTACAAAGCATATTTGCGGTGATATGTGTTTAGTTCTTGCCGTAATTTGCATAAAATCATTCAGAAGACCTTGGGTATTTGCTTTGCATTAGATAGGTTAAGATACTCATAGTCAAGATTTCTGCTTGAGGCGCGGGTTCTGCTTGCATTTGCGTGCTTGGTGAGAAGATTGCACAATCTTTATTGGGGAGACGGACCCTAAGGGACTGACCTAGTGCCTCGGGGGCGCATTGCTAAATGGCCTTGCCTACGTGATGACACAGAGGCAACGTAGTTCAGGGTAAACCCTAATGGACCATGGATGGACTAGAAGAAAGACAACAAGAATGAAGACAAGAAAGGGGATGAATGGGACCATGGAAGAAATGGAAGCCTCGGGGGCGCATTAGAATAATGGCCTTGCCTACATGACGGCGCAGAGGCAACGTAGTTCACGGACTTGGACCACGGACACTGACAAGAGACCCTATGCTAGGCTCACATTGAGGAGACAGTATGGGACAAAACCTTGGTTGACAAGGCCACAAGTAGAGTATCGAGCCATGATAGGTAACTGTCAAGTGTTTATTTGTGGGATAGATATGGGTCAAATGGGACAAATGGAGAAAGAATGGACTCAAGGTGATTGGATTCCCAAAGATGGAGAAGGCGGTGTATCACAAGTAACGCCTGTTTACCAGGTTTTCATCACTTTTTTATTTGCATGAGAAGCTAGAAAGTAAAATGACACCTGTTTGCCAGGTTTTCATCATGATACCTATCCAAGGTGCCTGTTTGCCAGGTTTTCACCAAAGGATGATTTTTTTTTGTTGCATGCTTTCTATTTTTTCTGATTTTTTTGGTATTTTCTCTTTTCAACTATTTTGATTTTTTGATTTTTTGATTTTATTGTGCCCCCTTGCATTGGGGTTCTCCTAGGTATAGAACCGGTGAAGGTCCATGTTGTTGATTGGATCATCAAACAACTCACCCTCTGATGTGGCCAACTGATATGCCCCTGATCCGTAAGCAGCTACAATCACATAGGGCCCAAGCTAGTTAGGCTCGAACTTACCTTTCTTTTCTCTGTCTTGTTGATTGCGAGGGTTCTCTTTTAGAACTAGGTCCCCAACCTTAAAACATCTTGGGTGAACCTTGTGATTATAGCTTCTTGACATCATCTGTTGATATGCTTTAAGATGATCGAAGGCTTTCTGGTGCCTTTCTTCTAGCATCTCTAGTTCTTGCAACCTGGAGACTCTGTATTCTTCGTCTGATATGAGACCTTTCAACGACACCCTGAGGGATGGTAGTTCGACCTCAATGGGAAGGATGGCTTTGGAACCATAGACAAGGGCATAGGGTGTAGCACCTGTGGGAGTGCGTATACTGGTTCTGTAGGCCCACAGAGCGAGGTTGAGTTAGACATGTCAATCATGGCCAGCCTCATTGACAGTCTTCTTTAGGATTTTCAGAATGGTTTTATTCGATGCCTCAGCTTGGCCGTTACCTTGGGGGTAGTATGGAGTGGAGAAATGATGTTGGATTTTGAAACGCTCACAGAGTTCCTGGACATCCTGATTTTTGAACAGTCTTCCATTATCTGTTATGATGGATGAAGGAATGTCATATCTGTAGATAATGTAATTCAGAATGAAAGAGGAAATTTGCTTTCCTGTGACGGTGGTTAGGGGAACGGCTTCAATCCACTTTGTGAAATACTCCGTGGTGGTTATGATGAATTTGTGGCCGTTGGAAGAGGGTGGATGAATCTTTCCAACGAGGTCAAGTCCCCACTGACAAAAGGGCCAGGGTGTCATTAAAGGTCTCAACTCTTGAGCAGGTGCATGGATCAGGTTCCCGTGTATTTGGCACTGTTTGCACTTTTTGACGAACTGATATGAATCCATTTCCATATTTGGCCAGTAATAACCCAAACGCATGAGTTTCTTGGCTAAGGAAGGACCGCTGGAGTGTGTTCTGCATATCCCTTCATGTACATCTCGCAAGGCAGTTATGGATTCTTCTTGTTCCAAACAACGGAGCAAAGTACCATCCAGACCACGTTGGTAAAGGGTGTCAGCTATGATGGTGTAACGAGAGGCTTGTCGGATGAAAGTTTGTTTTTGATTGGAAGAGAGGTCTGGTGGGAGAATATTGTCTTTGAGGTAAGTGTAGGTCTTACCATACCAAGGTGAATCAGATCCGACTAGGAGACAAATGGAATGGGTTTCAAGGAGATCATAAGCCGGTTGCTGGATGGTTTCCACTAAGAACTCATACCGTGATTCATATTCAGGAATTTCTAGAAGAGAGGCTATGGTAGCCATTGCATCTGCTGCTTTGTTCTCTATCTTGGGTATTTACTCGAAGGAGATGGTCCCAAAGTGTTCTTTGAGGTCGTCGACCATCCATTTGTATGGGATGAGCTTCTCATCTTTGGTTTGATACTCATTGTTGACCTGATTTATGATAAGTTGAGAATCACCGTAGACACATAGTGCTTGGATTTTCCATTCAGTGGCCATCTTGAGACCAATTACCAAGGCTTCATATTCTGCTATGTTGTTTGTGCATGGAAATAACAACCTGTAGGACTTCAGAATTGTGTCGCCTTGGGGAGTGATAAACAGGATACATACCCCCGATCCATGGTTGGTGTAAGATCCCTCAAAGTAGAGTTTCCAAGGAGATGTGGACAGAGTGAATAAAGACTCATCAGGAAACTTAAACTGCATTGGTGAAGTGTCTTGTAATGGTGCCTCAGCCAATTGGTCAGTGATGATTTGTCCTTTGATGGCTTTTCTGTCCACATATTCTATATCATATTCACTAAGAAGCATAACCCACTTTGCTAGTCGACCTGTGAGAGCTACTTTGCTGAGAAGATATTCCAGTGGGTCGATCTTGGCAATGAGTTTGATAGGATGTGCCAACATGTAATGTCAGAGTTTTTGTGAAGCAAAAACTACCGCAAGGCATGATCTTTCTACTTGTGAGTATTGCAACTCGTAGCCCACTAAGGTTTGACTGATGTAGTATACAGCTCTCTCCTTGTTCTCGTAGTCTTGCTGTGCTAGAAGTGCCCCAAGGGCAGTGGGTGTAGCAGATATGTAGAGAATTAAAGGTTTTCCTTGGATCGGAGGCATGAGTATGGGAGGATTCATAAGGTACTCCTTTAGCTTGTTGAATGCCTCTTCGCACCGCTCATCCCATTTAAATGGAATGTTCTTATGTAGAAGGTAGTTGAAAGGTTGGCACTTGTCTGCCAGCTGCGAGATGAACCTGTGGATGGCCTGCAGCTTGCCCTGTAAGGATCTCAACTGAGTTAGAGTCTTGGGCGGTGGCATGTCCATTATAGCTTTGACCTTGGCTGGGTCTACCTCTATTCCGTTTGCCGACACGATGAAGCCTAGCAGCTTTCTTGAAGTTACCCCAAACACACATTTCTTCGGGTTCAGTTTGACTTGGAATTGGTCCAATCTCTGAAAGACTTTTTCTAGGACATCCAGGTGTGAGTCCCTTGTGAGAGATTTTGCTAAGATATCGTCAACATAGTCCTCCATAGTTACATGCATCATGTCATGGAATATAGTTGTCATGGCCCGCTGATATGTAGCACCTACATTTTTCAGCCCAAAAGGCATGACATTCCAGCAAAAGGTACCCCATGGGCAAGTAAAAGCTATTTTGTGTTGATCCTCTGGTGCTATTTTGATTTGGTTATACCCTGAGAATCCGTCCATGAGCAATAGCATTGTATGTTCTGCAGTAAGGTCAACTATGATATTGATGTTTGGCAATGGAAAGTCATCCTTGCGCCATGCTTTGTTTAAGTCTCGAAAATCATTGCATAGTTGAACCCGGCCATCTGGTTTAGACACTGGCACAATATTAGATATCCATTCTGGGTAATCTATGGCTCTAATGAACCCCACATCTAGCAATTTCTTGAGTTCTTCTTTGACCAAAAGGGCTATATGAGGATGCATTTTTCTCAGCTTCTGCTTTATGGGTTTCACCCCTGGATCCAATGGCAAATGATGTAGAATTAGGTTTGGGTCCAAACCTGGCATGTCTGCATATGACCAAGCAAAGCTGCCTCTCTTCTTCTTAAAGAATGGTACAAACCTGGTTTTCTCTGGTGGTGTGAGAGATTTGGCAAAGTGGATAATCTTGGGCTGCTCTTCGGTACCAATATTTATGGACTCTGTCGGCTCCACCACAATCTGTGACCTTTCCTGGTACATATCACTAGGGAGAGTGTCAAGCATTCCATCGTCAGGTGCCACAGTTGGGTTTTCACCATCAGATGCGTCCTTTCTTTTTACTATTTTATGATCTGACACTGCCGCAAAGCAGTTTTCACTGTCAGATCGATTTTTGATCTTGATATTTTTGTGACTGGAAGGCTTGGCACCCTCCCTGAAGTACGCTACGGTATTCAGTTCAATAGCAAAACCAGCTTTATGAGCTCCTTTTGGCAAGTGGTCCCTAAGTTCCATATAATCAATATAAACATCATCGTTCTGGAACATATCTAATTGGGGGGTTCCTTGCAAATCCCAGTCAATAAGCTTAGGGTGTAAGAGGGGAAGGGAGTCAGATGAGAGACCTGATTCATTGATGGTGTGAATGGAAATGTTATGGGCATTGGCGGGGGTAGTGTTCAGGGTGGTACTTTCTTCCAAGTTGTTTATTGCAATGGAATCTAAACTTTCCTCGAAAGCCATAATCTCCGGGATTGGCAAATCAGACTCCAGTGGTCTGTCCCGTTGCATTTGTCCCTCATGGTAGGGGCTAAGAGTTTGGATGGTGTCAACCTCTTTGTCATCGTAGGAGTGCTCTATTAGCTCATCCCACTCATACTCATTTGAATCATCTGAATCTGTGTCGCTATCCACTTGGAGCGTTTGGATTGTCTCCACAAGGTAGGCATTTTCCTTGGCTTTACCCTTGCCTTTGTAGCCTAGGCCACTTGTGTTTCTAGATGAAGAGGATGAAGAAGGTTGTATAGGTTCAATGATTCCTTCTTTTCTAAGGCCTATGGGGCCTTGTCCTTCGTACCCCATCCTGTGCAAAATAGTCTCACCCCGCCCATAGAGTTCTGTAGGGAGTTTAGGCGGTTCTTGGGGTGTGTTTTCTTCTTTAGCATAAAGCCACTGTAGGAGATCTCGCTCCTCTGTCTCATCAGATAAGGTCCCCCATTTTACAAAGGGATTTGCAGGAGCTGCAGGAGGAGCAGATGGCTTTGGAAAATGTTTGGGTTGGCCAAAAGAGTGAGGAGACAAAGGCATCTTGGCAAGGTTGAGGCTGTGCTCAATGGAGTATTCCCCCATGCCACTTTCTTTGATGGTAAGTTTCAGTGGTTTGGGTCTTGAGGAGGAAGCTTCAGCGGTATGGTCCTATTGTGGGGTAGGGGAAATGTAGGCTCTGTTGTTGGGTATGACACATTCAAGTTTGGCACGGAAAGAATTGCAGTGCTGGTAGGGGTCGGGGTCGCCTTGGATGGTGACCTGCTTGCCATTGTGCGGGAACTTAATGCATTGATGATAGGTGGAGGGGACAGCCTTCATGGCGTGGATCCATGGTCTCCCTAGTAGAATATTATAAGCAAGCTCCCGATCAAGGACTTGGCACACCACATCTTTAATTACCGGTCCCACTTAGATGGGTACGACAACCGTTCCTTTTGTGGTTCTTTCTTCCTTGTCATATGCCTTAATGGTAATTTTCCTCCTTGGATCAACTACTTGTTCAGAGAACCCCAGTGCAAGGACTAGCTTCAATGTGTAGATATTTAAACTGGCACCCCCATCAATGAGAACCCTCTTGATGCGGTGTTTGTGTATGAATGCGACAATGTGCAGAGGGGTGTTGTGGGGTTGAGATACAGAAAGTTCATCTTGCTCAGTAGATGATATGGAATTGGAGGATATCAGATTGCCTACCATGGTCTGGAACTTCTCTTGAGCCAGGTTAGTGGGGACAGTGGTTTCCACTAAGGCTTTCTCAAGAATCTCTTTATAAGAAGGAGATAGATGCAATAGCTCCAATATGGAAATGTGAGCCGAAGTTTTCTGTAATTGGTCGATGACATTATACTGACGGAAGGTGGATGGAGGTGGTGACGACCTTGGAGGAACAGTATTGAGCGTGACTTTACCACTGCAGGTAATTATACTACAACCAGTTCAGTTAGGTCCTGGTTGTTGGTTGGGTGAGGTGACATTGACCTGCGGAATATGTTCAAAAATGCAGTTTATGGTGTAGTCAAATGGAACACTTGCATAGTTAGCATTACTCGTCCCACTGTTCTGATTTGGCCGATTGCGATTATTGTTGTTGTCATTGCTGTTGTTGTTGTGGCCATTATTGTTGTTGTTGTGGGTGTTATATGTCTTGTTATGATTCAGAAGAGGATCCCTGTAGGCCACATGAGTGTCATTGGAGGTATGCTGTTGTGTCCCTCCCTGATTCTGATCCAATATATCCTGTATGACTTTTTTGAGGTGAATGCAGTTGTTAGTTGTATGCCCCCTTCCTCGATGATATTCACAATAGTCTGTGTCCTTCCAGTAGGGAGGTTTGACTATAGGCTCGTAATCACTTGTTGGCGGTAGAGAAATTTCGTTGTTAGCCAACAACTTCCTTAGGGCAGATTCTTGAGACTCACCTAACGGTGTGAATTTTCTCCTTGGGTTTGAATTGAACCAAGATCTAGGCTCCCGAGAGGGTGGTTTGTTGATTGCACCATTGTTTGTGTCCCCCTTAAGAGTGAATATGGGTTGTTGTTTAGGAGCTGCCACCTTGGCATCAACTACCCCATCGTTGACCACATTCTTGTTCTTGGTCCAAAACTTTGATTTATCCATTGTATAATTGGAATTAGGCGTGTCTTTGTATAGCTTGATAGCTCCTTTAGTGATCATAGCCTTTTCGATGAATAAGCCCATTTCGATGACTTTTGAGAATGATGTAGGGCATTGTGTCTGAATTTGATAGCTAAGATCAGT
Organism: Cunninghamia lanceolata; assembly: GCA_027924645.1. NCBI lineage: Eukaryota > Viridiplantae > Streptophyta > Pinopsida > Cupressales > Cupressaceae > Cunninghamia > Cunninghamia lanceolata. The sequence continues at coordinate 907,048 of BSBN01000206.1, read as the reverse complement.
AGTCAAATTGTGGACAAACATTTCCAATAGTTGCTTTTTGGGTATATCATAAGAACACTTACTAGCTAGCTGTCTCCATCGTTGTAAGAAGGTGGCGAATGACTCGCCACTCTTTTGTTTGGTGTTACATAGATCTAGCATAGATACCTCGTGTTCTATGTTGTAAGAGAAGTGCGTTATAAATTTATTGACAAGTTCATCAAAAGTTTTGATTCCTGGTGGGAGGCGCGAGAACCACTCCATAGCTTGGCCACCTAAGGATCTTGGGAATAGTCTCATCAAGTAGGTCTCGTTGTGAGCTACTTCTAAACATGCGGCATTGAATTCCCAGATATGATCTCTAGGGTCCCCCTTCCCTTTGTACTTGTCGAACTTTGGGACTCTGAACTGAAAGGGGAAAGGTTTCATGACCAAACTTTTGTCAAAAGGATACGAAGCTATATCTTCCAAAGAGTAGTGCTTGAAACTTGTACCGGTCTTAAGGTTGGATATCTCTTGCTTTAGACTTTCGATTTGTTGTCTCACGTCTTCCATAGGAGCATTTTGATCTATGGGTTTCTTGCCTCTATCTTTTGTATCTCTCTCATTTGCATTCAGGACTGTGTCATTCGTGCCTCTCTCATGATCATCACGTCTCCGCTCATGATCATTGTCTACATTTTCCATGATGGAGCTTATGTCAAATTCTGCAGGGAGTTTGACTCCGAGATTAGCAAGATGGTGGAAGTATTTATCGGGGTCTTCAAGGAGCACCCTCTCTACTAGGCATTGGAATTTTCTATCTTGAATGTGCACTACTAAATCTTCATGAGAAATTTCTTCGTCACCACCACGTGGTGGGGTGAGGTGATCAAATGAGTCAGCCATTTCAATTTGCTTGTTGTACTGGGATCAAGTAAGAACCATGCAAGGTGGGGTGGGATGAAGTGGACCAGGATTAGAAATTTTGGCGAGGTGCCGACTGAGACTATTGTGAATGGGATACCTAGGACAAGATTTGGACAAAGGATTCTCTCGCTCAATGACTTCAAGTAAGACGGTTGACACAAGATGTTAGCCACTAGTAAGGGTAGTCAATACCAGTCTTACCGTGTAGGGCTTAGTCATTCAACAAGACTACTAGCAAAGGTACGGTGACCTACTAGGCTTACATGAATTTACTAATGACACAAAAAAGGGACCTATATTGAATTGGTATGGGACAAACTGACTTTGGGACAAGAGGGATTTGGACAGAAAGTGAATGGGACGAGTGACGAAAGAGAGAGACTTGGGTGAAACAGATGAAGACTGACTGCAAGGTTGAATCTGACCTCAGAAAGTGAAACTAGGCTGAAATGGGTGCTCTATTCAAGTGAAAATATTCTCTCAAAAATAGGGCAAGTGCTCACTGTTGCATATGCGCCGAAACAAATGCGCAGCAGGAATGAACAAATGCGCCGTAAGCCGCAGTATATGCGCAGCTCTGGTGAAATACAAATGCGTAGCAACAGTGTGTATATGTGCAGCAACAGTATATATGTGCAGCAAGTTGAGACAAAAGCACAGCAAGTCGTCACAAATGCGCAGCAAAAAGGGGTATATGCGCAGCTCTGATATTTTTGGCAAAATTTTTGGATTTTTCTTCTATTTTTGGTATTTTTTGGCTGGAAAAGGTCTTCCTAATCTGATGTTATGAATTAACAGCAAGAAAACATAGCAAGCACAAAGAATATTTTGTAGTTTTTCATTGTTTATGTAGTTTTTTCGACTCTATTTTGGACTAATTTGAACAAAAGCAAGCACAAAAATCCTAGGTGAGAAATGGATTATAAGGGATTTGGGCCACTAAAACAAGAGGTATTTAATGCGGGCAACCGTTCAAGTGGTTACACGTGTGGCGGCACTACTCTCCGTTATGGAGTCTCCCAGCCTCAAAGGATTACACCTTAGAGGGTTTTGGGGGAGGTTGGCCGTCGGTGTAACATAACAGCACTTGTTGCAGGAAGTTTTCACCTCAAGCACAATTTATTTTAAGTGGCTTGGTAGGGCTTGGCATTAGCCTGTTACCACTCAGGGTCATTCCCACTTGGACAAGCGTGCATCCAAGGGCAGGCCCCTCCTAAAGGTTAAACAAATAGAATGACAAGTCTGGCACTCTGATCATCCAGAAGAGGGGAGAGTATAAGTCTATTGTCATTCACAAGTACAGAATACACTGATTAATCCACCCTTGTTAAAAGTGAAAAACTAAATGGGTTAATCTACTCAAACACAGAACTTTGAAGTGATTTTAGCAATATAGCAGTGGTTCAGTTTTAACCCCAGAAAGCAGTAGTGAGTTCAATTTTAAACCGCGTAGCACGAGATAGTTAACTTTGAAGTTTTTGGTCTCACGACATAGAAATAGTTCATTTTAACCTCAAGATCAATGGTGAGTTCAGTTTTAAACTGCGTAGCACGAGATAGTTAACTTTGAAGTTTTAGTCTCACGACATAGCAATAGTTCATTTTAACCTCAAGATCAATGATGAGTTCAGTTTTAAACTTAGATAGCAATAACTTGGAAGGTGTTGCAATGCAAGCAAGAAATAATCCAGTTACTTTCTCCCTAATTAGAGCTAGATGAGGATTTGAATGAACATCAATTTTACTATCTTTTAGAAAGTGAAATGTTAACTATTTAGATGCAACTACATGGAACTAAACCCGAACCTATCCTGCAAAACAGCTCCAGCAAACACCTGCGAAAAGGTTAGCGTTAGCAAATTCCCCTAGAAAAGTACTAAAACTATAGCCTATTACAAATGCGCAGCTTCAGTGATTAGATGCGCAGAAATAATCAACAGAAGCGCAGCAACTATGAATGCGCCGCAACAGTGTGTATAAGCATAGCATGAATACACAGAAGCGTAGAATAAACAAATGCGCAACAATTTTGATCAAATGCGCCGTATAAATGAATAGATGTGCAATTATTTTAAATGCACAGTAACAGTATATATATGCACAGTAAAAAGGAACATATGCACAATATGATTAAAAAGCACTTTAATAGTGCGCAAAAGCGCAGCGAAAATACACAGATGCACAGAAATGATAAAAGTGCCGTAACAGTCTTTATATGCACCGCAGAAATGTTTAAATGCACCGAAGTAACCTGTGCGTGACTTTGCGTGACCTGTATGGAACCTGCCTTCAAAAAAGCTCAGATTTTGATGAGATAAAGGGGCAAAGGCCCCACGTTGGGCGCCAAAAATGTAAGAGTAAAATGCAGATCAATCAAATGAATTATATAAGACCCAAACATCAACAGAATAGGAGATAACAAAGAAGATTAAATGAAAATAGCAATGAATAACACAAAGCAAACCTTCCCTGAAATCGATGCTTCTGTTGTTTGCCTATTACAACCGTCCTTTTGCAGATGAAGTGAGCCCTCAGAGAGTGCACTCTTTTTAGCTGTGTTCGAGGAAGTCGATGGTAAATAGCTGTTGTAATATGCAATGAAGATGAGCTTCAAAGCAAGTATGTGATCTCAAGCTTGTGGATGGTAAAAGGGTGCCAAAGGCGCGCTGGTGATATTTCTGCAGAGTAACAATGTCAAAGGCCTAGATGATTAGAATGGAAGGATGAAGCTTCATTTATAGACTTGGAAGAATGGGAATCAATGGTTGAGAGAAGATATGAAGATCAATGGCTGAGAATGGTTGAGGAATGTGCAACCAATGGAAATGTGACAAGTGTCCCAGTTCCATCATGAAAGAGGGGATGTGACAAAATTGATTGGAGAGTTAACTCCATTGACTAATCAGTTAACAGACTTGATTGATCAGTTAGAAGAGTGGATTATGGAACTGACTGAATTGATTGAGGGATTGACTCAATTGACAGGTTAGTTAACACTTTTGATTGATTAGTTAACTAACCTCTGATTTGAGAAGAAATAGGCCATGTGGGTGAGGGAAAATAAGATAATTAAATATTAGATATATTTAATTACATGTGCAACTTGATGAGGTGGACAAGGTGAGATGGAAAAGGTGAGGTGTAAAGGTGAGGTGGATTTTTGAATTTAGAACTTAGGATAGAGGAATTTGGATTAATTAAATAATTTATGATTATTTAATTGTGTAGGACATTTAGAAGAATTTAGGGATTTTAATTAAATAAATTGAATTTATTTAATTATGGAACAGTGAATCGATTAAATAAATTTAAAATATTTATTTAATTGATAGAAGAATGGAATAAATATTTAGAATATTTATTTAGGATGATTTGTGTCATTTTTAGGCGTATACAGTCCCAAGAAATCAAAGGGAAGGTATAGACTATCAAACTGGTGACTACAAAAGCCACAATTAGTTAGGTAAGAAGTAACGAGTAAGTCCATTAAAAAAAGGCAAAAAGAACCTAGCCAAATTTCTCTTAGGGAATCCAAGGAGAATTAGAAATATCAAGGTAGCCCATAAATCTATATTTTGAGCCGCATTTGTGTTGGTGAAGGAGAGGTCAAGAGTCTCAATATAGGTTTAGCAAATCTCAAAGAAGAGGCTACCTATATTTAAAAGGGAATCATCTGGAATGAATCAAACTTCTATGTATCTAAGTAATCAAACCTAAGTAAGTAACGTAGATGGACCAACTGGCTAATGGAATTTCATCCCCATCACCTATTATAAATGCATGAGATTGTCCTACAATGGACCAGGGAGAAAATAAGTATTTATTAATTGAATCACTCAACCAAATCATAGAATCCACGCAGAATGGAATGATAGACAACTAAGCATCAAGCCACAATGATAGAAGTATCAAGTATGGTTAAAACCAACCTTGTAAATGTTTTAATTGACTATAGAGCCATTATTAGTTTAATTTCCTCCACTTTTGCTCAATAATGTGAGTTAAATGAATTAGTAATCTCTAATTTGGGTATGGTAGAGTTGGCCTCAAGTGTTAGGCAATTGATTGATATCCAAATAGAGAACTTTCTCCTTAAGATATGATCTATAGAAACCCAAATTTCCCTCTTGTTACACAACTAGGTCCATATGATTTAATATTAGGAATAGACTAGCTTTAATGTCATGAAGCTATAATAGAATGTTGACAAAAGCTAGTAAAGTGTCAGGATGATCAAGCAACTTTAGCAGTAATTCAAGGAATATATCGACCCATACCTTTGAGAATTGTGTCTATGGTAAGGGTTAGGAAGGAGGTAGAGATGGTTTCCAAATATATGTAGTTACCACAATGATTCTAAATTAAGAACTAGTCTTGATAGGTCATCCTCTCTTGTAAGAATATGAAACTATATTTATAGAGGAATTAATAGGCATGCTACCTCATAGGAAATCCAAGTTCACTATTCAATTCAAACTAGGAACCAAACCAATGTTTATGGTTCTATACAAAATGATTGTGCCTAAATTAAATGAATTAAAAATGTAAAATGCAAGAATTAATGGAGAAAGGGTACATTAGACCTAGTGTGTCACCATGGGGAGCACCTATAATCTTTATGAGAAAGAAGGATGGTGTCATACAATTATGTATTGACTATTAAAAATTGAATAGGGATACTAATAAAATATTATTTACTTCGCTATAGATTGATGACTTGTTTGACCAACTAAATGGAGATAGTATTTTCTCTAGGATAGACCTAAGATATAGATATAATCAATGAGGATAAAGGAGGAAGATATCTTTAAAACTACTTTTCAAACTAGATACGCCCACTATAAGTTCATGGTTGTTCCATTTGGGTTAACTAATGCCCCTACAATATTCATGAACCTTACGAATCATGTTTTCAAGATTATCTAAACTGACTTGTCCTTGTATTTATAGATGAAATTTGATAAATTTGTAGTGGATTTTCTACTATAGGAAATTGATATATAGTTAAACCTTCCTTTGAACTACGCTACAGGCATATAATAGTTTGATTATGCTTATCTTTCTTGTATTCTCTATTTTTTAATTATTTTTATGTTCTTTTCTACATCTATTAAGTGTTCTATTTTGTAGGTGGCACCTAAGTTATTTTACTTCAACCCCATCCTGCTTCTAGTGTCATCTAATCAATTAGTTTAAAATCCCATCCAACAGTGTGTGGGACTTGTAGCAAGAAAAGATGAGACAAGGTTATTAGGATCACGCTATTGTTCCAACTCATTAGTGGGAGGATAAATAACATAATTAAAAGATACAAAGATCTTTGAAGTGGGGCATACATAAGTCTAACAAGGAAAGTTTGATGCTATGACATGTAACATGGCACCACTGTGGGTATTTCTAAAGGAAATTTGGGAATCAACTTCCAACATCCCCATAGGTCGTTTGACCCTCCAACTCGCCAATTACATTTGACGGTCCATAAGTCCTTATCAAAATGATAAGTTATGGGTCCTAGTGCTAGCTAAAAGAGACAAGTAATGGAGGGGGTCTACCGATGCCATGTATTACATTCGAAGTCACTACCATGTGGGGCATTAAATGCTTGATCTAGCAAGTTGACCATCCTACCTACTAAAGATTGTGACCATTATTCCCAAAATAGTGTAAGAGTTTTTGTGATGCCCCAGATCTGTAAAAAGGATCATTCACGACACACAAATTAATGTGGACACAATATTTTTAGAGATCGTGCACATCCTAATTAATTCCCTTTAAGATCCCCTAAGTAGATATTATGGCGTGGTGGTGATTCATCTTTTTTATCTGTATATATATTAAAAATCATTGTAAAGAGGTAGCATTTTTTATAGATGAGCCATTTTTGGCCTAATAGATTAGCTCCTCACTTTGTGCATTTAGAACTAAGAGGACCTCCATGACTATGTCTTTAGACCCATTGATTTCTACCCCATTAATCTAAAATTAATATCATAATCTTTAGTTTGTGAGGTGATTATTCCAAAAAATTTGACTCATGTGGATGTTGCTTGTGAAATTTGCTTGTATCTTGGTAGTGTCAATTGGTTCTTATCAACTATGTTGTAGTATGTGATGTGCTTATTTTCTAGTTATGCAAAGATCTTACCTTTGGCTTATAGCCTTTTAATTTCAGAAATTATTTTCATAGAGTCTTCCTCTTTCCCTTTTCCATGTCATAAGATTTATAAGAACGGAGTCAACCCTAATCTAGAAATTAATCTATTAGCTTAATTTACATTCAAGCTGACTTTTCTTTCCATTGTTCATAGTCTTGAGTAGTGTACCTCCGGGGTAAAGCCCTTGAGCATAAAAACACCATCAACATTTTTTGGTATGCCCAGTGGAACTCAAACCCACAATCGCCTAATTAGAAGTTAAATACCTTTTATTTTGCTCCTAAGCTAAGGGTAGTGGTTTCTTGGCTATAGTAATTGATACCACAATCACCTGGCAACTTTGTTTACTTGAAATCCTTAAAACATATGTCCTCTAGAGCCCATACTAGATCTACAACCAAATATAATCCAAATATCTTAGTCCCACTTCTTGTATTTACTCCAAAGAAAAGACAACCAATTCCTAAAAATATATCCCAAACTTAAAAAAAAACTCCATATGGCTATCCCCCAACCTAAAATATTTCCAACATGGAATACAAGAGGACCTTTGGCACCACCTATTGCACCTAATGTATGGGGAGTCATTCTCAATGTAGTTTACATTCATTAACATAACATACATGGGAATATTTTGCATTTCCAACTTAACACCTCCATGATATGGTAAATCACTATATTGTGCACAATATTGTTGAAGAGAATATTGCTCTAAGAATACTAGTTTCTTCTTTTAAGGGAAAAGCCTTGGACTAGTATCATTCTCTAGTTGTACATTCAATAGTAGACTAGGACCAACTTGGTCATGCACTGATTAATAGATTCAAATAAAAAGATAATGTTGCTGCACTACTAGAACAACTCAAAGTCAAAAAGAGGTATGATAGTGGTGTTGAATGATTTCAACAATAGATTTGAGAAAATTTGGCAAAGAATCCTTGTGGAAATATATCCCCCACTACGTATGGCTTATATTTTCTACCTAAAAGCGATAGATTCAGAGATAGAAATAATGGTTAAAAATAGAGGAGGGAATACACTACCAAGCACGTATGGAATCATTATTGCCACAGAAAATGATTTAATACAAATAGGGTAGTTGGCACCTAGACTTCCAATGCATGTATTCCCAAACATGTAAATGATCTTTCCTCCTCAAAATTATCAACAACCTCCCCCATCTATTGTGCTCCTTGTATCAACCCAAAGGATTGTTTTTTAGTGTCATTTTATTGAACCAACACCTACATTTGAGCTCAATGAGATAACAGGATTGCTAAGGAACATGTCTAACAATGTACAACTCTCAAAAGATAACAGAACTATCAAAAGTTAGTGAATGACAATAATCAACAATCCCATGTCCAACAATTTAGTAGTCATTACGAGTCTGGCCAAAGTCATATCACTAATCAAGGTAGTCAAAATTTCATACCAAAATCAACATATTAGCCTAAAAGATTCTCAACTTCTTCGACTTCTTCACAGAACCAAATTGTACCAATGGAGTCACCTATCCAACAAATTCCTCCCAAACTCACTAGAGAAATGGTTGTAATACAAAATAATTATGTAAAATAACCAAATTAATGGCATAATCAGCAACTAAGCTCTCATTCTTCCACTTCCATTCATAATATAGAACAAAGCCAAGTAGTTTTCTCTTACCAAAACTAATGACACCATACATGGTAGTCATATATTAGAAAACTCTACTAACCATGTGTCATTCACTCAAGAGAAAAAATTGGCCACTTTAGATGAATCAAATGTGTTTATGATTAATCAATTAACATCAACATCAAGTAGATCACAAGTTTAATTAGACTATCTCACAAGGTCAAAAAAGAAAATAATGGAAGACCAAAATAAGGAGGTGAACGACTAAAGACATCAAAATCTGATAGTCAAATAGAGAAAATAACACCTCTCAAGGGAATACCAATGGCATCTTCCCCTATAATTACTCCAGTAGGACTAGATAAGTTGAAAGAATAAAGGAGAACAAGACAGTTCAATAACCCTACAAGGTAGGGCAGTGCCCATTATCCACTAGCAGAAAATCCCAAGATTAGTTGGGCACCAAACACCAAGCCACCTATAGAACTAGTTGGCCCCTTCAATATTGTGGAACAACTTAAAAAATTTGCAATCAATGTGCCTCTATGGGAAGTCCTCTCTATCCTAGAATACATGAAGACATTAGAAGAAGCATTGAAGAAAAAAAAGAAGTCAAACAACGGTAGACATCTAACTGATGAGAAAATAGATAAACCTTCAAAGTAGCCTACTGTTTTACAAACTATGGGTGAGAAAGTTGGTACAATAAATCCTAACTCCTTTTCCTTAACTTTGGAATTTAAGGATAAATTGATCCATAATTGTATGGTCGAGTCAGGTTCTAGCACTTCAATAATGCCTAAAGGGATTTCCAATGTGTTAGGAACTAAGTATGAAGCAATGGACAAAAAAGTAATTCAACTAGATGGTGTTGGAATAAGGTTTGTCATTGATGTCAAAAGGCATTTGTTGTTGATTGATAATAGTTCATGTTTCATGATGTTTGTCTTGTTATATGGAGCCTAATCAGTCTCAGAGGTTAAATTTTCCCCACTTTTATCGGCACGGTTTGCCCCCAAATTCCTACGGGGTCAAATGGCAGCGCCCCTTGCGGGGTCCAGGGGCTGCATTATTTTATAAAGGCACCGGGAGTTATTTTTTCATTGACCAACATAAGAAAACCCTATTTTTGTAACCGACATAAGGATTGATAAAAGTGGCTAAGGGTTAGGATTTTGTTGGGTATTGTATTGTAGCATTTTGCAGTGGTATTGAGTTGCAGGGATTGCTGGTTGTAATCAATTTGATTTACTGGATAATAATATTGAACTCTCTGTTTGGTGGATGTAGCTCGAGTTTGGGTGAACCACGTTAAAACTTATCTCTCACTGTTATTATTCCTGTGTATTTTTCATTCCTTTGTTTAATCTTTATTTGTTTTTAATTGATATCTTCTGCCGGCTAACCCTAACAGTTTGTCATTGATGTCAAAGGACATTCATCAGAAGGATGGATTTGTCATTGATGTTCACCAGAGTTCAATGTTCTAAAAGGATGTAAAAGACACTTGTTCTATACTTGCTCTCATGACTCTCATGACAAGACGCTTACAGATCAGCCAGAGGTTTGGTCAATGATGATGCCTTGAGTTCATTCTTTATAGATAATGTTAATCATCCTGGATGAGTTGACGATGTTGATAATGAGGATGTCACATTTGGCAGAGCACATTATCAGGAGGTTAGTGGTCTTTGTCTTTGGTCTTCATATGACAGGATGTCATCTTCATAAGTCAGAATGTCATTGTTCATGCTTTCATGCTAAAGAGGTTGAATCTTCATATCTCAGACAATTGAGTAACAAAGGGTTGTTTCATCACAAGAATTTGTTGTCAAAAGGTCATGTTCATGTTCTCATTTCAAGAGTTCATATAATGTTCAATTTAATGCCTCATGATATGGTGTTTTAGGATGCTTCATGTCAGCATGATAAGGAGATGTGATGTCTTTGATGCAGTTTGGTAGTGACTTGTTGTCTCCAATCAAAGGCACAATGATGATGTAGTTGTGTATCATGCTTGATCATCTTGGATCACTCTATTGAAATGTTTGCTCATTTGTATGATTGGCAATGGCTAATGGTTTTGTATTGAAGGTTCTGATGCAAAGGTGACAGTAGAAATATCTCTTCATAATAGTTTGTATTTTGTAGCTGATGAGATCCACAGTCAAGGGTTCTAAGAGATGTGAGTGGAAATGGTGTTGTTAGAAAAGTGAAAGGTTGGTGGCAATTCTCTTCTTTGTCAATGCTAATTATCTCTATGTCATATATCAAGGTCTACATGTATGATTTCGTGAGGATTTGATCTTAATTTGTATTTAGGGTTGATTTATTCCCATTTATCCTTTTTGTAAACCTTAAAATCCTATGCTAAACCCTAATCTATATATCCTAAAGACCTAAAACACACCCATCACATACCTTTATGATGCAGGAACATCTAGGGTGTAAGAGCAATCTTGCATCAACCACAAAAAAAAATTGTTGTTTCTTTTCAATAAGGGCGAAATTTGGCAAGGTTACTAGTGAAATTTGGCAGGGTTAATATTTTTAGTAAGTTTGCATTTGTGCATGGTTGGATACAAAATCTTACACAGACCTCTAGAATGGTGAATTGAAGCTAATGGTGAAGAAATCACTTCAATATCATTTGTCATCTGTGAGATATTAAAATTTCAAATTCCAAAAATCCTATTAAAATATTCAAAGTCAAATTTGAGGCACTTAGAGGCTCCGAATGGGCTAGAAATTTGGTGGGAAACCCAAGTAGTCTACCTATTGGTACTACTTAGCACTCCATCGTCTTTTCAAGAGCTTTCCGAAAAGGTATTATAATTGAAAATCCAATGGTCGGATCGAAAGTTATGGCCCCGCGAAGTTGACCTATTTTTGGAGGGAGATGCAAATTTCAAAATAAAGCTGGTGGTCGCCAAAAAGGGCTATATATAACCATTTTTGGGAACCCTTAGGGTAGTAGAGTTAAGGGGGGCCAGTGTAGAGTCAAGAATAGGAGGGAAAATAGAAACCCTAGCAGATTTGGGGTTACAGAAGGCTAAAGATTCTAGAGTCTTGTGGTTGGGAAAACTGTAATGTGTTGCAGCCAGTAGAGGATTCATCCTCTGATTGTAATTGAGCTTCTGTAATGTAATGAGTTGCCCAGATCAATAAAAGAAAGTTCTATTTTCTGTGTTCAATTTCTATTGTTGTGTGTTTTGTGATTTACCCCCTTCATCAAGTGGTATCAGAGCAAGGGTTCCTGAGTGTGTAGACAGATCGCCGACTATGAGGCAGTTTGCACCAGGACCTGAGGTTGTGGGTTTGCTGCGGAGATCAAGATGCCTCCACGAAGAAATCGTGTTGGGAGGAATGCTTTGATGGAAGAGGGTTTTAGAGCCCTGCAAAGGCAAATCGACGCATTGCAAGAGGAGCTGTGAAGAGGGTTTGATCTGAGAACAAGAGAAGAAAGTGAAGATAAAGCTGAAGAGGAGCTATCTGAGGAAGAACAAGAAGCTGGAGGAAATCCTACATAAGTTAGGTTGTTAAGGGCCATTTCGAAGATCAGAAAAAGGCCCAGGATCGAAGTTTCTACATATTCTGGAGATTTGAATCTGGAACAACTTATTGATTGGATCAATGACATGGAGGAGTATTTCGAGTATGAATATGTGAAGGACCCAGATCGGGTTAAGTTTGCAAAAACAAAGTTGAAGGGTCACGCCAGTATTTGGTCGAAGGAGGTCCAATTAGAGAGGAATAGAAGAGGAAAAGGAAAGATCACCAGATGGGATCAAATGGTGGAGAAACTAAAGAAGCAGTTCATTCCTATGGACTATGAGATGGAGTTGTTGAAGAAGCTGCAAGGACTAAAGCAAGGTAACAAGTCTGTCAAGGAGTACACAGAAGAGTTTTATAAGATTACTATTAGGACAGGCCATGCAGAGCCCAACAAGGAGAAGGTAGCCCATTACATTAATGGGTTGGGGCCGAGTATTCAAGAGGAGCTGAGCCTAGTCAGAATGACCACCATAGAAGATGCATACCAGTTTTCCCTGAAGGTGGAAGAGAAGCTGAATAAAAGATTTGACAGCAAGCAAAGGGGAAGAGGTCAAGGCAGAAGGACTGGTGGAAGACCCTATGGGGGCCGAAATGAAGATACAAAGAAAAGTGAAGAAGTTGGCACCAGTCGAAATCAGAGAGGAGACAATACCTACCACCCTCATGACCAGAACAATGGTGAGCAAAGAGGAAGAGGAAGAGGTAGACCTAGGCAAGGACCTGGAAGAGAAGGTTTTAGAGGAACCTGTTTCCAATGTGGAGAAGAAGGGCATCGAGCATACGAGTGTCTGCAACATCAAGGAAGGATGAATATAGGACCTGAAGGTAATGCACGAGTTGCACATGTGGATGAAGATGCACAGTCTGAGTGCTCCGAAGATGCAAAAAGGGGAGAAACCCTAGTTGTCAGAAGAACTTTGTTGAATGAGGAGAAAGAACCCAATCAGAGGAAGAGTTTATTCCGCACAAGGTGCAAATGTGAAGGTAAGTGTTGTGATATTATTATTGATAGTGGAAGCACTAATAATCTTGTTTCAAAGGAGATGGTTGACAAGTTGAAGTTGACAAGAATAAAGCATCCGCATCCATACCAGATTGCATGGTTGCAGAAGGACCATAGAGCTTTGGTCAATGAACAGTGTTTAGTGAAGTTCAAGATTGGTGACTACCATGATGAGGTGTTGTGTGACATCATACCGATGGATGCATGTCATATGTTATTGGGGAGGCCGTGGTAGTATGATAGGAGCACTGTCCATGATGGCCACGCAAACACATACTCCCTAACAAAGGATGGAGTTCGTCATAAGTTGAAGCCCTTGAAGGAGGTGGAAGAAAAAGTATGTAGTACTGCCAGATTTTGCTTGGTAGATGGTAGAAAGTTTTTGGAGGGTATGAAGCATGAGCGTCATTTCTTTGTATTGATTCCTAAGATTAGTCAAGAGAAATGTGAAGATGTACCAGACGAAGTCTCAAAAATGTTGGAAGAATTCCAACATATTGTCTCTGATAATGTACCAGAAGGTTTACCACCAATGAGGAAGATAAGTCATCAAATGGATTTGATACTAGGAGCTAGTTTGCCAAATAAGGCAGCCCACAGAATGACTCCAGCAGAGAATGAAGAGTTGAACAAACAAGTTCACGAGTTGTTAAGGAAGGGACTGATAAGGGAGAGCCTAAGTCCATGTGCGGTACCTGCAGTACTAGCACCAAAGAAAGATGGAGAGTGGAGAATGTGTACAGATTCCCAAGCCATCAACAAGATCACAATCAAGTACAAATTTCCATTGCCGAGAATGGATGACATAATGGATTGTTTGAGTGGAGCCAAGTACTTCACGAAGATTGATCTGAAGAGTGGGTATCACCAGATTCGAATCAGAGAAGGAGATGAATGGAAGACAGCCTTCAAGACAAAGGAGGGTTTGTATGAGTGGTTAGTCATGCCATTTGGGCTAACCAATGCACCGAGCACATTCATGCGGCTCATGAACGAGGTACTGAAGGAATTTTTGAGAAGTTTTGTTATTGTTTATTTAGATGACATTTTAATTTTCAGTAAGACTTGGGATGAGTATTTGATGCATATCAGAAGAATTTTAGAGAAGCTGAGGGAGGAGAAGTTGTTGATCAATCTGAATAAATGTAGTTTTGCAAAGAAGGAGTTGGTATACCTAGGATTTGTTGTCTCAGAGGAAGGTCTTAAAATGGACCCAGAAAAAGTAAGGGCTATCATTGAATGGCCTACGCCAAGGAGTGCAACGGAGGTAAGATCTTTTCATGGTTTGGCAAGTTTTTACAGAAAATTTATCAGGAATTTCAATAGCATTTGTGCACCCCTAACTAAGACAATGAGAGGGGATAGAAAAGAATTTAGATGGACTAAAGGAGTAGACAAGAGCTTTGATACATTGAAGCAGAAAGTCGTAAAACAACCTGTGTTGGCACTTCCAGATTTCAATAAGGTATTCCAGGTAGATTGTGATGCTAGTGGTAGTGGTATAGGAGCTGTTCTAAGTCAAGAAGGTAAGCCCATTGCCTATTTTAGTGAGAAGCTTAATGATGCCAAGAAAAAGTATTATGTTTATAATCAAGAGTTTTATGCAATAGTTTAGGCTTTGAAGAAATGGAGAAAGGAGTTTGTTTTATATACTGATCATCAAGCTTTGTACTATCTTAATAGTCAAGGAAAGTTGAACCAAAGGCACTTAAAATGGGTTGAGTTTTTGCAGAGCTATACTTTTGTTTTGAAGCACAGGAGTGGGAAGTCCAACAGAGTTGCAGATGCCTTGAGCAGAAGGCAAAGTTTGTTAACAGAAATGAAGATAGAGGTTGTTGGGTTCGATGAGATCAAAAGTTTGTATCTTGAAGATCCAGATTTTGTAGAGGCTTGGAAAGCTTGTTTGGAACCTGTTACTTTAGACAGGACAAAATGGTTGGACTTCATAATCCAAGATGGCATGTTGTTTAGAGGAAGCCAATTGTGCATTCCAAGGAGTTCCATGTGAGAGAACTTGATTAAGGAGAAGCATAGTGGAGGATTGGCTGGACACTTTGGTCGAGATAAGACCATTGCTATTGTTGGTGAAAATTATTATTGGCCACAGTTGCAGCAGGATGTGAGGAAATTTGTGCAGAGTTGCAGAGTATGTCAGATGGCAAAAGGAGCAAGTTAGAACACAGGTCTATATCAGCCGTTACCTGTACCAGAGAAGCCATGGGATGATATCAGTATGGATTTTGTTCTTGGTTTACCAAGGACACAAAGAGGACATGATTCCATTTTTGTGGTGGTGGACAGATTCTCAAAGATGGCACATTTTATTCCTTGCAAGAAGACTAATGATGTTGTTCATGTTGTTGAATTATTTTTCAGAGAGGTGGTGAGAATACATGGTCTACCAAAGAGCATAGTTTCAGATTGAGATACCAAGTTTGTTGGTTATTTCTAGAGGACATTATGGAAGAAGTTGAAGTCAGATTTGAAGTTCAATTCTGCACATCATCCATAGACTGATGGACAGACCGAAGTGGTGAATAGGAGTTTGGGTAACCTACTATGGTGCTTAGTAGGAGATAAGCCCAAGGGATGGGATTTGATTTTACCACAGGCAGAATTTGCTTACAACAATTCTGTCACTAGGAGTACTGGTAAATCACCATTCCAGGTTGTATATGGCAATAGCCCGAGAAATGCTTCTGAGTTAAGGAAGCTGGACAAAGGAGAAAAGACAAGTGCTGAAGCTGAAGACTTTGTAGAACATCTGAAGAATTTGCATGAAGAGGTGAGAGCACACATTAATAAGATGAATATTCAGTACAAGGCTAAGGCAGATCAGAAGAGGAGGCATAAGGAGTTTCAGGAGGGTGATGAAGTCATGGTTCACTTGAGAAAAGAAAGATTTCCAGTTGGTACATATAATAAGTTGAAGATGGGGAAATTTGGACCATGTAGAATCCTGAAGAAGCACGATTCAGGAAATGCATTTGAGGTAGAGTTGCCTGATGACATGAATAGTTCCCCAGTGTTCAACATTTCAGATTTGACAGAGTATCATGGCGATGGACTTGATAAAGGAACACAGTGGGACATTCCAGCATCTACTTTAGAGAAGGAGGAGATAGAGGGCATTCTAGATAGCCGTGTGGGTAAGAGTACAAGAAACAAGCAGTATACATAATACTTGGTGAAATGGAAAGGAAGGCCTGTTGAAGATTCATCATGGTTATCTGAGACTGAGGTTAATCGTTTTGGTTTCCCTCTAACACATGAGAAGTGATAGGGTCACTTTTCAAATTACCCCGGGTGTCTGATGCAGGAGCATCTAGGGTGTAAGAGCAATCTTGCATCAACCAAAAAAAAAAATGTTGTTTCTTTTCAATAAGGGCAAATTTTGGCAAGGTTACTAGCAAAATTTGGTAGGGTTACTATTTTTAGTAAGTTTGCATTTGTGCACGGTTGGATACAAAATCTTACACAGACCTCTAGAATGGTGAATTGAAGCTAATGGTGAAGAAATCACTTCAATATCATTTGTCATCTGTGAGATATTAAAATTTCAAATTCCAAAAATCCTATTAAAATATTCAAAGTCAAATTTGAGGCACTTAGAGGCTCCGGATGGGCCCGAAATTTGGTGGGAAACCCAAGTAGTCTACCTATCGGTACTACTTGCACTCCATCGTCTTTTCAAGAGCTTTCCGAAAAGGTATTATAATTGAAAATCCAACAGTCGGATCGAAAGTTATGGCCCCACGAAGTTGACCTATATTTGTAGGGAGATGCAAATTTCAAAATAAAGCTGGTGGTCGCCAAAAAGGGCTATATATAACCATTTTTGGGAACCCTTAGGGTAGTAGAGTTAAGGGGGGCCAGTGTAGAGTCAAGAATAGGAGGGAAAATAGAAACCCTAGCAAATTTGGGGTTACAGAAGGCTGAAGATTCTAGAGTCTTGTGGTTGGGAAAACTGTAATGTGTTGCAGCCAGTAGAGGATTCATCCTGTAATTGTAATTGAGCTTCTATAATGTAATGAGTTGCCCAGATCAATAAAAGAAAGCTTTATTTTTTGTGTTCAATTTCTGTTGTTGTGTGTTTTGTGATTTACCCCCTTCATCACTTTACCTTTTTGTTTTAATTTGATGGTGACTTGTTATTATAAGTCATCTTCACTAAAGGTAACATGTTGAAAGGGTCTTAAATCATTATCTTAACTGGCCCCTCCTACCTTTCCCACCTATGGCAGTGGTCTCCTCTTGGGTGTGCAGGCACCAAAAACTAAATCCAGGGCTGAAGTTCAAACTTATAGACCCTCTCCCAAGCATCATCTTTGACAGTTATTTGAACCTCACCTTTGTGTGATAGCAAGGAATATGATTTTTGAGGGATATTTTTAGCTTTTCAAAAGGCAATTGTTTTTGTGCTTTCAATGCATAAGCCTTTAAGATGATTTTTGCTTTATTTAGGCTCTCTCTCTCTCTCATGCAGGTGATAAGGAAATGGATCAAATAGATTTCTTTTCTATTCTAAGGGAATTATATGAAAAATTAATTGCTTTTAAAAGGAGAGTTTTTATGGTAGTGGTTTCTTTTTAGAGAAGACGTCTTTATATAGATTTTGGATGAGAGAGTGGATAGATTGAATATTGTTTTGACTGAGAAGATTATGAGCAGAGAATAGTGTCTTTTTGAAGACATTTTTTATGTTTGTGGGAACCAATTATAGTATTGATTTTATGAAGACATTATAGTGCATGAATGAGGGTTATGTAGAGGAGTTTAATTGAGAAAGTTTTTTTTTAATTGTTTTTGCAAGGGTATGGAAAATTTGTGATGAGGACTAATATATACAGCAAAGATTATTTTTGGAAAAATTTTATGAATTGAGAGTGTGTTTTTTAAAGAGACTACGCAAGTGAATCGGGGGTTGTGATGATGAATATTTTTGTCTGAGAATTGAGAAATGTATGAGAGGATATTGTAGGTTATCCAAGCACAGTGAGAGCATTATGGAGCAGATATACAAATTAAAAAATGCACATGAATTGATTTCCTGATTGAGAGAAGAATTTTATGTTGATATGAAGGTGAATCAGGTGATGGAGATAGTGAATTTTCTGGTCTGAGAATTGAGGAGTATGAGAGTTCTTTTTGTAGGTGATCTATGCATAGAATGAAGATATTATGCAATAGAGATATAGAATATAAATGCAGATGAATTAATTTTTAGGTTGAAGAAGAATGATATGTTGATATGACCATTATA
Organism: Cunninghamia lanceolata; assembly: GCA_027924645.1. Taxonomy (NCBI): domain Eukaryota; kingdom Viridiplantae; phylum Streptophyta; class Pinopsida; order Cupressales; family Cupressaceae; genus Cunninghamia; species Cunninghamia lanceolata. The sequence goes on along the minus strand of BSBN01000206.1, from coordinate 888,564 downwards.
GTGAAACAGAGAAAACCTTTGTAACATCTTATTTTTCAAAATTTGTTGTATGTACTCCTATTGCTAGTGAGGCATAGGATTTGTGATTAGTGAGATCCTATTGTAGCCAGTGAGGCATTGTAGCCAGTGAGGTATTGTAGCCATTGAGGCATTGTATCCAGTGAGGCATTGTAACCAGTGAGGTTTGCTAGTGAGGCATAATGGAGATCATGTTCATAGTGGTTTTTAACCTTTTGAGGTTTTCCACTCAAATCACCTATGTTATGTGTTGATTCTATCTGGCTCCTATAATTTGTTAATGTTTTATGTCCTGATGCAATTGTCTTGTGATTCATGATCATGTTACATTATTTTATTGTATGAAGATCTTAGGTTGAAGATTTAGTTTTATTAGATCAATAATTCACCCCCCAATGATCCTTAGTATTCCAACAGATAGAACAGGGCTCTATTAATGTGATAGGAGTGATAAAAGAAGTTCCAGTCTCCCCCTATACTTTCCCCAATGTAGAGGTTCTACAAGATATATTTATTATAAAGATCCCTACTACATATGGCATATGCTTGTCCAAAGATTTTACTACAAAAATAGGGGGATGTTTGTCACTAGATTATAGCCATATGTTTTTAAAAACTAGGTATGAAACCAAGATGAAGATAGCCTCAATAATTAAACATGATTTGTATTCTCTAGAAATTGATGAAGAAATCCATTCTACTGAAAGGATAACTGATGAAGATCATGATGGTCTGGGGGGACCAAGATTCAGTGTTAGAAGGTTGCAAATTATTTAAAGAAGTGATCTTGGAAACATATGTGATTAATGAACAAATACCTTCTATTCCTAAAATAATTAAGGAAACTAATGCACCCAAAATATTTTGACAGCATGTCAATAGCATAATTGGGGCTAGAGCATGTGTTTATTTGATATCACCTCAAAAGGATAAATACTTGTAGTCTTACCAACCACAATTCAATTGCACCAACAATTTTTGAAAGAATGAGGCTCTCATTCATGGTCTTCTGTATACCTAAAATAAAGAGGTTAAATTGTTACAAATCTATGGAGATTCAAAATTAGTTGTGAAGATAGTACAATCCATATGTGCTACAAAGAATTCTTGGATGAAAGTACGACCTGTTATAATATTTTAATGTAGTAAACATAATGGTAGTCCCTCGAGAGGAAAATACTAAAGTAGATAGAATGTCTTTAGTAGGCTCCCAATTTGATCCAGTAAAGGACTTGTTGCATAATGAGGATGCAATTAAACTCATCATAAGGCATGTTGTTCCTGACAATAAGGGACATTGGATGGTGTTTGAAAATGATGAATAAATAGTACAATTCATTCAACAAGCTAGTGAATTTGCAAAAGAATTGCCCCCCAAGATTCAGGAAGCTTAAATGAAGACCAAATCTTACAATTAAATGGAAACAAGTTGTCAAGAGGGATGACTACATTATAAGGGTTTTTCAACCCAAATGATGCTAGTAGAAATAAAAGAGGAATTGAGGAAATGAAAAGGATTACAAGTAAGTTCAAATAACTCCTAGAAAAATGCTAAAGTTAGCAAATATTCCCACTACAAAGGAGAAGGAACATTTTATCCATTTGTGCACTAAGTATGATTAGATCATGGCCTGGGATTATAAATAATTAAAAGTATTTGATGAGAAAATAATGCAACACACTCTTGAGATTTGTCTTGAGATTAATACATTAAGACAAAAATAAAGGCTATTCAATCCAAAGATAGAACCAATAATAAGGCACAAACTCAATAAATTGATAAGTGCAAAGTTATCCAATCGAACACTCAACATGGGTTTCAAATTTAGTGCCAATAAGAAACAAAAATGGAGAAATTTGCCAATGTGTAGACTTCAAGGACTTCAACAAGGCATCACTCAAAAACCATTACCTAGTTCCTTCAGTGGACCAAATACTTCAAATGGTGTCAAGAGTTGATAGATTTTCAATGTTGGATGGTTTCTCAAGATTCAACCAAGTACTAGTTAAAGAAGAAGGTCAACATAAGACATAATTCACTATAAAAGATACATTTTTTCCTATCAAAATATGCCTTTATAGCTTTCAAAGACCTAATCAATGAGATTATCCTAGTTTATCTTGATGACCTTGTTAGACTTAGGGCACACAACTGCGAGGGGGGGTGAATCAGTTGTACAAAACTTTCTTTCAATTACACACTTAACTCCACTTAGCAATTTAGCAGCATACTAATAAATCAATCATGGAAACACAATGCAACAAATCAAGAGCAGAAACACATCAACACATGAGACACCAAGATTTTGATGTGGAAAACCCGGTTAAGGGAAAAACCATGGGGTGATTAACCCAAGAATGTATTCTCTGTTAGAAGAATAGAAAGAACAAAATGGCACATGCCAGTTAGGGCTCACTGCCTACAAGAGACACACTATCTACAAAGAAATAAGTATCACATATATGAATTGGAGAATGGCATCTTTACCATGCTTGAATCAGTTCCATTTAAGCCTAATACTTCTACTCTGCCTTTCTCTCTCCTCCTCGCTTCCACACACTCATCTCAACAAGGACAACTTTAAAATGACTTTGCAATCCCTTATTTATATAAGGCATCAACTTAGGAATGATCATCTAAGTCGACAAACATCCACAAGAACATCCGCAAGATGTATAATTCATCCGGTCAGCCTGTCTCAGGAAGAACACCATCATTCGGAAGTTGTTCTTCAAATGTGAACTCCAACTTCAATGCAGACCACCAACAAGTACTGGACATGATCCAAAGACCACCACAAGCTTGCCTGAATCACCAAGAACATCCACACTTCATCTGCTTACTGCAATCCTTCTCTCCTTCATTCGGAACCTTAAGAACATAGTCTGTCATCACTATCACAAAAGAATAGATGCTTGCGGACCTTCAAACCATGAACCAATCAATTTGACACTCCACCAAGACTTCCTCAACATACCCTTAAATCCGTAGAACAGGATAGTGCATTTCTGGATCTCACCAGACATATTTGTATCACTCTGTCACCACTGAACATCTGTCAAAACAAGTTTTACTTGAGTGGCCACAACTTCTTCAGATCTTCATGTGGACCTCTAAAATCTCTACTGGATTACCTTAAGACACATATCTAAAAACCCTTTAATCCACATCCTTTGATCCTCATCCTATCTTGGACTTTTACCTTATTGTCATCACCATTCTTCACTATTCTAGATTGAGACTAATTTTCTCAATATCCTTAGCACATAGCTCATCCAATCCTTATCATTAATACAACAGGAGTATGTTGACATCAATGACAACACCGGTTAGGCCCATACTTGAAACAATCTCCCCCTTTGTCATTGATGACAACATATGATGTGAAAAACTATTTTAACCATCAAGACAAGAACTTCTCACTGTCACAACTTCCCCTATCAGCAACAACCATTCACATGTCTTCTCTCCCTTTACTGCTCCCCCTTTGATCAACAACCACTTGTTTTTCACATGTCTTCTCTCCCCCTTTGACATCAATGGCAAAGGGCACATACTTGCAATTGCACTACTTTAGAATCATACCTGTTGCTCCCCCTAAGTAACAGCTCCCCATCATCAATCCGGACCACAAGATGTGACTGTGATATCCACCAAATTGATGCACATCAGTGCACCTTAGTTCATCACTGGAGGGGCAATAACCCCTAACTTCTCCCTGAGATACTCAAAAGAGTCCTTAGGTAGAGGTTTAGTAAAGATGTCTGCAATCTGATTCTTGGAAGGCACAAACTCCAATCTGACTTCATTCTTGTTCACTTGCTCTCTCAAAAAGTGAAACTTGATGGATATATGTTTGGTCTTTAAATGCAACACCAGATTCTTAGATATATTTATTGCACTTAAATTATCACAAAAGATTGTGATAGGTTCCTCATATTCCACTTTGATATCTCTTAGCATCTGTTTCATCCACAAAACTTGAGTGCAACTACCTACTGCTGCAATATATTCTACTTCAATTGTAGACAAAGATATTGCCTCTTGTTTCTTGCTTAGCCAAGAAACCAATCTCTTCCACAAAAAGAATGCTCCACCACTGGGACTCTTCCGGTCATCCACATCTCCTGCCCAATCCATATCTATATATGCATGAAGAGAGAAATCATGATCTCTAGGATACCACAAACCATACTCAACTGTCCCTTTTAGATATCTACAAATCCTCTTGATTGCCATGTCATGAGATTCTCTAGGATCAGCCTAGAATCTAGCAACAAGACCAATAGCCTGCATAATGTCTAGTCTAGTTCGAGTGAGATACAATAGTCCTCCAATCATTGACCTATAGTTTGTCTAATCATCCTTAGGGGAGTCATCATCTTTGCTCAATTTACATCTGGTTGCCATGGGAGTATTTATTATTTTTGAGTATTCCTTCCCAAATTTCTTCAACAATTCTTTCACATATTTGGTCTGAGAAATGAAGATTCCTTTCTTTGTTTGAGTGATTTGCAAACCCAAGAAGAAATTAATTTCACCAAGCATGGACATCTCAAACTCACTTTTCATTTGATTTGCAAAATTTTTACACATACTATCTCTTCCTCCAAAAATGATATCATCAACAAACACTTCAACAATCAAGATGTTTTCATGACCAATTTTGAAATACAAATTATTGTCAATAGCACCTTTGTTGAAACCAATATTCAAAAGATGCTTATCCAATCTTTCATACTAGGCTCTTGGGGCTTGCTTCAGTCCATACAGTGCCTTTGGTGCAGGAGCACCTACCTGACAGCTAGCCTCCATGAGGCAGTTAGTTTGTTTTAGGTCTTGTTGATGTTTCCAAGAAGGTCTTATAAGACCAATGCATGTAATAAGGTCCAAGTTGACCGTGCTTTTCTATTTTTAGGTAGTTTGTTATGACAGCTGATGACAGTTGTATAGTTTGTTAGTTCAGTTGGATCCTCCCAGCCGCTTGGAAGCTCCCAGCCGCTGGGAATCAAGTGGTAGTACTCGCAAGCAGATCCTATTTATGTATTAGGATTGGTTGGTTTTAGATATAGATACAGATTGAGGAGTTAGATTGCAGAGTGAGACAGAGTACTGTATTTGCATCTTTTGAAATCAATAAAGAGATCTTGTTTGTGTCAATTCTCTGTTTGGATTCCATTGTGTAATCAAGTTGCTATTCTAGTGGTTACATGGATTCGCTGATCCATTCCACCGGTTGATTCGTCGAATCGATGGAATGGCTATGTACAATAGTTTAGGATTTAGCTTGCATTTTCTGTTTGTTCACATGTATGTTTGCAGGATCGCAGTCGAGAGGTGTTGAGAACCCTAGCATGGGTATGTGCTAGGTCATGCTGGTTGTTAGAGTCTGGAAGATCACCCAGGAAGCAGATCAGGTCACCTCAGGAGGTTCGGCGGATCGAAATTTGCTAAGGTTGGAAATTCGTCACAACGGCATCATCAGGATATTTCTGTGTATATCCTGCAGTTACTTCGGGCATTATCTGAGTAGATGGAGGTGAGCATGATGCAATTGTTTGCATAAGGTGAATGTGTTTCAGGGTGATCATCATCAGGTGTTGCCGAGGAAGAGCATATCGGCATAAGTTAGTCGATCGGGTTGACAATTCCTTCGCGGGCCGATAATGTTAAGTTTGGCCGACAGCAGGATATTGAAGGAACTGCATATGACGTCATCGTCATCGGGATAATCGTCATCAGGATAAAGTTGAGTATCATCATCAGGATGTTTTATTATGACCGGATAAGTCATATCCTGATGCTGTTGTTTAAGTAGTCAGATATCGGGGTGACGTAAGCATCGAAGGAAAGGTGCGTGAAGTGTCGTCATCAGGATATATGGAGGGAACCGGATATTTTATATCCTGCTGATGAACATGATGTTGAACATCATGATGCTGCAGATAGAGTTTGGCGGTAAGGTGAACAGTGAACGTCAGGAGGATGTTTGTGCTTGCCGAATGTGATGATGCTGCCGATAGCTGGATATGATGATGCTGCTGACAGGCGAAAGTCGAAGGTTTGTCTACAGGAGGATATCGGTCGGCAAGAGAAAATATGATGATGATGATGGGTTGTAGACATACATGCTGTATGTCAAGGTTTTAGTGTGGATGCCTCTGCATCATAGTGGTATCAGAGCTCAGCAAAAGGTCTGGGCTATTGTGTGCTGATTCTGTCACTGAAAGGACAGAGGTAGAGGAGTGAGAGGTTGACAAAATGCCTCCGAAAGGTAATGGTACTGCAAGGGAGTTGCAGGAGATGAAGGAAAAACATGCCAGAGAGATGAGGAAGATGAAGGAGCTTGCTGAAGCACTTCAAGCCAGGCTTGTAGCCCTAGAGAAGAACAAAAAGAAGGAAGTGGAAGACAGTGAGTCTGAAGAAGATGAAGACACTGTTGAAGAGTATGAAGAGGTAGCTGAAGGTCTGGATGCTGAAGACCAGAGATTTGCAAAACTGTTAAAGGTAGTGCAGAGTGATAAACCTAAGGTAAAGGTTGATGTTTCCAAGTATAATGGAAGTTTGAATGAAGATGAGTTGCTGGATTGGATTGCTGCACTTGATAATCACTTTGAATGTGAAGATGTTGCTGAGGATCAGAAGGTAAAGATTGCAAAGACCAAGTTAGGAGGTCATGCTTTGGTATGGTGGGATTATGTACAATCCGAGAGAAGGAAACAAGGAAGGTCAAAGATCACTTCATGGGATAAAATGGTCGCAAGGATCAAAGGTAAATTCTTGCCCAAGGATTATGAAATTTAGATGTTTAAGAAGCTGCAATTTTTAAGGCAGAAGGAAATGGATGTGAAGGCATATACTGAGGAGTTTTATAAGTTGAGTATGAGATCTGGTCCTCATGAGAATGAGGTAGAAAAGGTGGCTAGGTACTTAGCTGGTTTGAGATTGAACATACAGGATGAGTTAGTTTTAGCTAACCCTAAGAATGTGGAGGATTGTTACCAAATGGCAATCAGGATTGAAGAAAAGCTGAATAGGCGACAAGATAAGTCCATGAGAGGAAGAGGAAGCAATATGAGGGGAAGAGGAGCAGCCCCTACAACAAGGCAAACCAATGAGGGTCAAGAAGACACTGGTAAAGGACAGGGACAGTCTGATTTCAGAGGTGGATGGAAAGGTAATAGAGGCAGATTTGGAAGTGGTAAAGGTTCTACTACATTTTCAGGAAAGTGTTACACCTGTGGTGAGTTTGGTCATCCATTTTTCAAATGTCCAGAAAGCAAAGGTTCATCATCCAGAAATGATAGAACAAATGACAAGAGAGTACAACTTGTGCAAGAAGAGAAAGTAGAGCAAAGTGTACAAAGTTCAAACACTTATCAAGGAGATAGAGCTCCTGACGGTTATGGGTATCCTGAGGAGGGAGAAGCATTGATGCTAAGGAGAATTAGTTTGCAGGCATCAAAGGATATGATGCAAAGAAGAGCTCTTTTCAAGACCACATGCAAGAGCAAAGGTAAGGTATGTAAGGTTGTCATTGATACTGGTTCAACAGACAACATGGTATCTCAGGAAATGGTGGATAAACTGCATTTGGAAAGGATTCCACATCAACACCCTTACAAGGCATCTTGGGTGAGTGATAGTCAATCACTTTGGGTATATGAACAGGCATATGTGGATTTTCATATTGGAGCATATCAGGATAGAGTTTTGTGTGACATTTTGCCCATGGAATGTTGTCACCTACTGTTGGGTAGACCATGGCAATTTGATAGGAGGGTACTGTATGATGGGTATGCTAATACCTACACCATCAAGAAAGATGGGAAAACTATTATGTTGATGCCATTGCAGGAAGATGCTGCAGCACAGAGGGCAACAAAAATCATTTTAGTGGGAAAGAAGGAATTTGTGCAGAAGCCTAGAGGAGCAGGCATAAAGGCAGTTGAGGACACTGCAGGGAAAGGAGTTGTTAAGGACAACAGTTTGAAGACAGTTTCAGTTTTGACTGACAGAGGTCAGTAGCAGGTTCAGAAATAGGTTTGCAAACAGCAACCAGTTGAGAGGAATGACAAGGATGTTGTCATAGTTGGGACTATTGTTTGTCCTATAAAAGTTGAAAGCAAGACAGAGTTGAACATTGCAGAAGTTCAAGAGGCAGTTCAGACAGAGGTTCTGGTAAGACAACCTGACAAACACAAGGTATGTGAGAGAAGGGCCTACATTGACAGGCATGAGGATTTACTTGCAAGAAGGCAAGTTACAGTTTAGAAGTCTTGGAGCAGCCGAGAGCCAGCAGAGGACAAAGCTGGAACAGGTCCGAACACTGAAATGGCAAAGTGTAAAGGTGGAATTCTTCCACAACCTAACTCATGGGACATGAGTTCTTTTCTGTTGGGGAGTATGGTGCAGGAGCACCTACCTGACAACTGGCCTCCATGAGGCAGTTAGTTTGTTTTAGGTCTTGTTGATGTTTCCAAGAAGGTCTTATAAGACCAATGCATGTAATAAGGTCCAAGTTGACCGTGCTTTTCTATTTTTAGGTAGTTTGTTATGACAGCTGATGACAGCTGTATAGTTTGTTAGTTCAGTTGGATCCTCCCAGCCACTTGGAAGCTCCCAGCTGCTGGGAATCGAGTGGTAGTACTCGCAAGCAGATCCTATTTATGTATTAGGATCGGTTGGTTTTAGATATAGATACAGATTGAGATATAGATACAGATTGAGGAGTTAGATTGCAGAGTGAGACAGAGTACTGTATTTGCATCTTTTGAAATCAATAAAGAGATCCTGTTTGTGTCAATTCTCTATTTGGATTCCATTGTGTAATCAAGTTGCTGTTCTGGTGGTTACATGGATTCGCTGATCCATTCCACCAGTTGATTCGTCGAATCGGTGGAATGGCTATGTACAATAGTTTAGGATTTAGCTTGCATTTTCTGTTTGTTCACATGTATGTTTGCAGGATCGCAGTCGAGAGGTGTTGAGAACCCTAGCATGGGTATGTGCTAGGTCATGCTGGTTGTTAGAGTCTGGAAGATCACCCAGGAAGCAGATCGGGTCACCTCAGGAGGTTCGGCGGATCGAAATTCGCTAAGGTTGGAAATTCGTCACAACGGCATCATCAGGATATTTCTGTGTATATCCTGTAGTTACTTCAGGCATTATCCAAGTAGATGGAGGTGAGCATGATGCAATTGTTTGCATAAGGTGAATGCGTTTCAGGGTGATCATCATCAGGTGTTGCCAAGGAAGAGCATATCGGCATAAGTTAGTCGATCGGGTTGACAATTCCTTCGCGGGCCGATAATGTTAAGTTTGGCCGACAGCAGGATATTGAAGGAACTGCATATGACGTCATCGTCATCAGGATAATCGTCATCAGGATAAAGTTGAGTATCATCATCAGGATGTTTTATTATGACCAGATAAGTCATATCCTGATGCTGTTGTTTAAGTAGTCAGATATCAGGGTGACGTAAGCATCGAAGGAAAGGTGCGTGAAGTGTCGTCATCAGGATATATGGAGGGAACCAAATATTTTATATCCTGCTGATGAACATGATGTTGAACATCATGATGCTGCAGATAGAGTTTGGCGGTAAGGTGAATAGTGAACGTCAGGAGGATGTTTGCGCTTGCCGAATGTGATGATGCTGCCGATAGCCGAATATGATGATGCTGCTGACAGGCGAAAGGTCGAAGGTTTGTCTGCAGGAGGATATCGGTCGGCAAGAGAAAATATGATGATGCTGACAATGTTAACAGAAAATATGATGATGATGATGGGTTGTAGACATACATGCTGTATGTCAAGGTTTTAGTGTGGATGCCTCTGCATCAGCCTTCTTCAACTTGCATACCATATCACCATGATCAGACAATTGAAATCCATCCGGTTACTCTATGTACACTTCTTCCAAGTCACTATTAAGGAAGGCAGACTTGACATCCATCTGATATACCTTGAAATTCTTGAAGGCAGCAAAGGCAAGAAATAATCTGACTGCTTCAATTCTTGCCACCGAAGAAAATTTTTCTTCAAAATCAACTCCTTCTATTTGAGAGTAACCCTTGCAGACCAATCTGGCTTCATTTCTGATTATTTCACCAACTTCATTCAGTTTGTTCTGGAAGACCCATTTTGTTCCAATCACATTCTTGTTTCTAGGTCTCGGAACAAGATCCCAAGTGTAATTTTTCTCAATTTGCATCAGCTCTTCCTCCATTGCTTTAGTCCAGTTTTCATCATTGCAAGCTTCATTCATTGTCTTAGGTTTAATCTTTGAAATCAGACAATACTCTTATGAATCTTGAGCAATTCTCCTTCTTGTTTGTACTCCTTTGCTTTTATCACCTATAATTTGATCTTCAGAGTGGTTTAGTCTTACATACCTGGGAACTTAGGGAATTTCTTGCACTTCTGATTCTTGATCAGGCTCATTGAAACTCATCTCTTCTTCCTAGTTTACTAGATTAGTTTGAATCTGACTTACAGAGAAGGCTTGGGCTCCTTGAGTTAGAACACCATTCTGATCATCTTCATCATATTCATAAAACCTTGAGGGTTTCTCAATTCCCTCATCAACCTTCACATTTGTACTTTCTATCATCTTTCTCAGTCTCTTGTTATAACACCGGTATGCTTTGCTTTGAGTAGAGTAACCCAAGAATATTCCTTCATCACTTCTAGCATCAAGCTTTCCTAGATCTTCATCTCTTTTAATGTAACTATTGACCTATTTTTCCTCTAGCAGGAGTCAAAATAATTCAAGCAGGATCAGTCAGTATGCATATCCCCATGAAAGCCATATTTGTGATCCTGAGGTCTTAACCTGAAGCTTGCCTGAAGAGGCTTACCATGTGAAAGAGCTTGAAAAAATAGGCAGGTTTGTTTTTTACATCACCCTGAAATTCGCTAAGATGAGGAAGTTATGGAGGGTCATGATAGGATCATCTTTCTTGCGAAGGTCATCATATTTATGCCAACTCAATCTTTTGTATCAGGGTGATATTTTAACATCGAGTGATCTTAGTTGAAGATCATCCTAATGTTGGTGCTACGAAGTTTCTAAGTATGACCTGATCTTCTAAGGGGTCATCACATTTGAATATTGGGTGATCTTAGTTGAAGATCATCTTGATGTTATGTTTTCACTTCATGATCGCTAGATCGCCCGACATGTTGCTTATGTCATCAGGTTTTTCCATATGAAGGTGATATTTCTGAATATTAGGTACCTTGCAAATATCGCTCTTGCTTCCGAATATCACCCTACTCTAATGTGCTGATGATGTCACCTGGATATGAAGAGGTATGTTGTATGAACATGATCAAGAGGATCTTTCCTCCCCAACATCCTGCTGACGTCATCCTGATTTTCAAACATCGGGGTGATATTTTATATCATGTTACTTCCATCAGGAGGATATTTCGCGTCAGCATGACATTCTCTATCAGGGTGACATACCGATGGTTCACCGGTATAGATAGTCTTTCCAACGGGTCTTGAAGATGATGATGAGGCTCAGGGCTAATTTCAAATATCGGGGTGACATTCTCTATCGGGCTAACATGCAATCGGCCTGCTGATATTGGGGAGTCTTGCTGACGGAACATGATGAGAAGGAGGATGATGTTAAGGCTTATGATGATGCCGTCAGGAGCAAAAGCACCGACATTATATATGCTCATGGCCTAGCTTATAAAGTGATAGAGGCATCTCTTCTGGGTGAATGTGGGATAATCATTTCCTGCAGAAATTTGAAAATATCAGGATGGCGACCTTTTGGCGGGAATTCTTCAGAAGGGTTCCCACTTCGATTTTTGATCCAGATCTTCATGTCGGTTAGGTGGACTTTTTCGGCAGTGACTTTCTTGAGTTGGTGAAGATATTTTTTACATTCATTACTACACAGGAGGGCACAGCTCACATTGATGGCCCAAAATATCCTGCCACCGCTTCATCTCTAGTCTTTCCTCCGTTTCCTGATTGTCGAGAACTGTCAGAGGCAGCTACTCGCATTCAATGCTAGGTTATCCTCTGCCACTTCTAAGGATTAGATCGATGACGCAGCTGCTTGCATTGAAGACTCAGAAATATCTTCCATCTGCCCCAGTTCCAGATTTCAATGCCATAACTAATGCAGCTGGATGTCCTTTCGAGGATATTTCTAATTACAGCTCCCTGAGCGGATTTTGTAACTAACCTAGGTTAGTTTTGAAATGCTATATAAGCTAAGGCTTATGATGTAAGAAGGGTTGTTGGAAAACTTTTTGGAGCATCTTGTTCTCTCTATTTCCAAACAGAATTTTCACATGCTGTAACCTTGCCTTTCATGAGATATATGCAAATTATTTTACCTCCTTTGTTGATTCTCAGTCCCTGTGTAAATTTGCATGAGGTTGTCTATGAACTGCCAGTTCCTTTCAACCCTATTGCACCTTACCTCTGCTATGATCATCTGATCTATGTATGTTTGCTTGCTGTATCTGATTATATTGTGCATTTCTTTCAGTATTGTGAAGGGTTCTTTAAATCTGTCTGGTGTATCACCCTTTCATGTTTTTCAGTATTGTTGCTTTATCTTTCATTTTAGTACATTTCTTCCCCTTTTCACCCCAAAAATACAGTAGTTTTAGGTGATAACTAGACAAGGAAGCTGGCCTTCTCCGGAGGTTTGATCTCATTTAGCAAAGTCCCACACTTAGAGATCAATCCCATTGTGTCATTGGAATGCTTGGAGTCCCATTCAAGCAGGGTGCAATTTCACGTGACAACAGTTTTTGGCATGACTGGTGAGACAATACAAACTCTTATTACTAGTTTTTATGTGCAACTGGTGATTTTCTGACCTATAGGAGGTTAAAAAATTGCATATCTGGTGACTCATACTGAGGAAGATTAGGCAAACCAGTTCTGCTGATATACTTTTATGAAAAGGATACAAACTAGGAGTTTAAGTTCAAGCTCATTTGATTATCTACAGCTTTCTCCACCTAGGAGGCAGAGTAGAACTGTAGTAAGAACTCCCTATTCTAAGAGGACATTATCAACTCCACCAAATTTTAGACCAGTTGCCTCCATAGTCCTTGTAGCAACTCAAGCAAGCCCACCTCCAGCTGCTTAGATGGCAAGAAATTAGCCATTTGTGGCTTTTGATGGGGGAAGCCCTTTGAACCTAGCAGTACATGATGCCATACCTATGGCAGCCTTGAAGAGCCTGCCCTATTTCATAGGGGAAACCCAAACTACACCTATTAAACACATAAGAGATGTGGCTTCCCTATGTGGAGTACATCATGTAACACAAGAGAATGTAGCCATCAGATTACTAGCTGCCTCATTCAAAGGGAAGGCATTACAATGGTTCAGAAGTCTACCAGTACAGACTATAGGAACCTATGATGACTTAGGAGAAAAGCTGAATAAGCAGTTCCAGGATAAATCAGATAATCTGTCATTGGTGGAACAAATGACCACCGTAAGGAGAGCTCCTCAGGAACCAATGATAGACTTCAACTTCAAATTTCAAAAGACATGGGACAGAATCCCTGCCACAGTAAGACCTCTAGCTGAGTATGCATTCTTATATTTCTTGAAAGCTTTAAATAGTGATATTTTAGTGATGATACAATCACTAGGAGGTGCATGCCTACCTGATGCCTATGAAATAGCCATCAGAGTAGAGAACAGTCTAATTCAGGCTGGAAAAATAGCACCTAGGCCCCCTATGCCCATCTTTCCTGAGATCCAGGCTTCCATGCCTTTGCCCACCCCATATTTTGTCCCTACACCTGTTGTTGCAATATTACCAAGTACCTCCACTTCTAAACCTACTGCCTCTAGTTCATCTCAAGAGCTAAAGGAGATAAAAAGTAGCCAGCAGAAAATAGAAAATCTTCTGCAGACTTTTGGGAATGATCTAGTAAACATTAAGAAGCAACAGTCTCAAGGTAGGCAGCCTTATCAACAACAACATCAGGGGCAGAACCAAGCATATCAGGGGCAGGGTCAACCTTACTAGGCCAATAGGCCATCTTATCAAAACAACTACCAAGGTGTCAGGCAGCCTTACAATCCAGCACCTGCTAATGTAGCAAGGGACCTTGTCCCTGTTCAAAATAACATTGCAGTTGATTATGATTGGTGTGTCCCAAGCCATATGCCACACAATCAGGCAGCCTATTCAAGAGGAGTCCTAAATCAAGCTCTGATGGCACAAAATGCGGTAGCTACATAGCCATACATGCAAAATGTGACAGCCACACAATCATACACACCAAATGATGGAGCTGCACAACAACAAGAGCAACCTCAGAATGATTCTGCTTTCATGAATTGGCAGGAAGGAGAATTCTATGGGGTAAACCGTGATAGTAATCCAGTTGCTGCCAATACAAGGGCTAAGAAGAGGGGTTATGAGGTTGAGCCAGTAGCAAGCAAAGGTAGAGGACATACTGATGCTTCCACATCCCATATTCCTTGCATCTTACAAAGAAGTACTCTAGCAACAGCAAGGGAGATTCCTCATTTGCAAGCTGATACTGCTGCTACAAAGTCAATTTAGAAGGTAGGTGCCTCTCCACCTTTCAATATTATTGAAAACATGAAAAAGATGAATGTAACCATGTCTATGTGGGATTCCTTAGCAATCCCTGGCCAAAAGAAGATGTTGCAGTCTGCCTTGTTTGATTTGAAGGTATCCAATGATACCACTGTTGACTTAAATAAGACTGTCCTTGCTAATTCATCCCAAGATGACATCAAGTAACCTAACCAAGGTGCCAAACCTCTTCCCTTTTATGTATCACTGATAATTGGGGACAAACTAGTGCACAATTGCATGGTGAATAGTGGAGCAAGCAGTTCTATCATGCCTAAGCAAATTGTAGATCAATTAGGGCTTAGATACCAGCCACTTGAGAAAGGTGTACTCTAGTTGGATGGTACATCTGTTAATACTGTGGGTATCATAAGAGACCTAGGTCTCACCCTACACACCTGCCCCAATGTTTCTATTTCACAGGAGGTGTTCATAATAGATTTGCCTCCTCATTTTGCCATGTGCTTATCAAGGGAATTTACAGCCAAAATAGGAGGATATCTATCTTCTGACTGGTCCCACATGTTTTTCAGGACCAGATATGGCACCAAAGTAACTTTGAAATTTGAGTTACTTTTAGACTATCACATAGAGCCTTACACACCCAGTGTTGTTAATGCAAATTGCATTATCTCTGATGACCTTGAACTAGTTGTTGCTCAAGAACTACAAGCTAAGAGCATACCAGAGGTACTCTTGAGGGAGTGGGCCTTTGAAAATGTTGTGGATGATCCTAAGGGACATATCCAAGAAACTGGCATGGGAGTGTACATATTGCATGAGCATAAAACAGCAATACCAAATCTTCTGAAGAAAGCAGAGCTGCAGGTAGAGTAACATGATGAGGTATGGAAAATGTATTTTGATGGCTCTAGGGGCAGAAATGGATCTGGTGGTGGTGCAATGCTTGTGTCACCACAAGGTGGAAATTATTACGCTGCTTTTCATTTTGCCTTTTCTTGTACTAACAACACTGCTAAGTATGAAGGGTTGATCCAAGGTCTGCAGTGGGCAAGAAGGAGGAAGATTGGCTGTCTACATGTGTTTGGAGATAGTGAGCTCATTGTGAAATAGGTGAGGGGACTGCACCTTACAAAAAGTGATGCCCTGAAGTGCTACAAACACAGGGTATGGAATTTGATTGAAGAGTTTGATGCTTTCAATCTAATCTCCATTCCAAGGAGTCAAAACCATCATGCTGACAGATTAGCTTCAATTGGGGCTCAATTTGACATCCCCAGTGATATTCAAAGGGAGAAGGTTTAGCCTCATGTAAAAATAATTTCTAGGCCTTCTATCCCTAATAATAATATTCATTGGCAAGTTTTTGATAGTGATGAACAGATCCTGAGGTTCCTATTAGAGGAAGATGAGTTTTCCATGATGAATCAGGATAAACTCAAACAATAGTATGACAATGATCAAATCATTCAACTGAGAACAAATAAGCTGCCCAAGGGATTGGTAACCTTGGAATCTATTTTTAGCACTGATGACCAAAAGAAGAAGACAAAAACCAGTATGCAAGTAAACGAGGAGTATTATGAAGAGCTAGAAGTTTTCAAGGGTAGACTCCTTAAAATTGGTAAAATCTGCTCAGCTGAAGATAGAAGAGCTTTCATTGCTCTTTGTAAGGAATTTGAAGAGGTGTTTGCTTGGGATTTTGCAGACTTAAAGGGATTTGATCCTCATATTGCCCAACACACCATAGAGTTAGAGCCAAGTATAAAACCTGTGAGGCAGAAACAGAGACCTCTGAATCCAAAGCTAGAACCCCTGATGATCAAAGAACTAACCAAGTTGATTGAGGGGAAGATCATCTTTCCAATCAAGCACACTTCTGGGTTTCTAACCTTGTGCCTGTGAGGAAGAAAAATGGGGAGGTTAGGATATGTGTTGACTCCAGAGACCTCAATAGAGCCTCCCTAAAAGATCACTACCCATTGCCTTCAATGGAGCAAATTCTGCATGTGGTGGCTGGCTCAGAAAGGTTTTCTTTGCTTGATGGATTTTCTGGTTATAACTAGGTGCTAGTCAAGGAAGAAGACCAATTCAAGACTGCTTTCACAACCAAGTGGGGTACTATGGCCTACAAGAGGATGCCTTTTGGCCTCTCAAATGTTGGCTCTACTTTTCAAAGAGCCATGGACATGGCCTTTAAGGGTCTGATGTATAAGCTAGTGCTAGTATACCTAGATGACATAACAGTCTTCTCTAAGAATGCATTTGAGCATTTATCCCACCTAAGGCTAATCTTTGAAAGATGCAGAGAGTTTGGGATATCCCTCAATCTAAAGAAATGCATTTTTGTTGTACATGAGGGCAAGTTGTTGGGGCATGTTGTGTCAAAGGAGGGTATTACCATTGATGAGGAGAGAATAAAGGCCATTTTGGAGTTACCCTTACCCAGTCATAAGAAGGGACTGTAGCGCTTCATTGGCAGAATTAACTTTTTGAGAAGGTTCATACCTGATATTGCAAATCTCTTAAAACCCTTGACGTCTATGTTGAAAAAGAACATAACTTTCAGTTGGACGTCAGAGACTAGACTTAGCTTCCAGTCCATAAAGGAGGCATTAGCAACTACACCAACCCTGATCAATCCTGATTTCTCTAAGGACGTTATCATGTATGCTTATGGCAGCCTGGATACCATCTCCATGATTTTGGTGCAGCAGCAGAGTGAGGGTTTTGAACAACCAATCGCCTTCTTCAACCAAGGGTTGGAGGAGTATGAGCAGAAGTATAGCTTCGTTGAAAAGCATGTCCTGGCAGTAGTCAAGAGCCTAAAAAAATTTAGGCATCTTGTTTCAAATAACAAGATACACCTAATGGTGGCTCATCATAGTGTGAAGGAGTTCCTGCTGAGTAAAGATGTTAATGAGAAAAGGGCTGGTTGGATGACCAAGGTCATGGAATATGATGTGGAGATCAGATAACCAAGCTGGTCAGAGGCAGAGGACTCAGTGAGCAGCTTGTTACCAGTTCTAAGGATGACGTAGAGGAAGAAGAAGAGGTGCTCCTGATCATAGAAGAGGAACATCAAGATGATACAGCAGCAGTAGGTACTAGTTGGGTTAATGATATGACCCAATTTTTGCAAACTGGTAGATGTCCTGCAGGCTTAGATAAAGCTAAAAGAGGATACTTTAGACTGTAATCCATTCCATATGTTTTAATAGAAGGCATCCTTTTCATAAAGGACTTTAATGGTGTATTGCTTAGATGCGTTGATATTGATCAGACTGATAGGGTGCTACATGAATTCCATGATGGAACAGCAGGGGGTCATTTTGCCCCAAGGACTACTGCTTGGAAAGTAATGAGAGCTGGCTATTATTGGCCTAGCTTATTTAAGGATGCCCATGCATGGGCTAGAAAGTGTGTTAAGTGTGCCATTTTTGCAGGAAATGAGAGGCTGCCAGCTTTGCCTCTACACCCAATCCAGGTAGAGCAACCCTTTATGAGATGGGGCATTGATTTTATTGGACCTATCAACCCACCATCAAGTACAGGCCACAGGTGGATACTCACAGCCACAGACTACTTCACAAGATGGATTGAAGCAGTGGCTCTGAAAGAATCTAATGAGAGTGTTGTTTTGAATTTTTATTGTGATTTGGTCTCCAGATTTGGAGTGCCTGAATCAATCATCTCTGATAATGCTCTAGCTTTTGTTGGCCTAAGAATAACTGACTGGGCTGTCAAGAATGGGATTTATTTGAATACTTCATCAAATTATTATCCACAGGGTAATGGTTTGGCTGAATCCACAAACAAAAATCTCATCAGGATTATTAAGAGGGCAATGGAGAATAATCAGAGGACCTGGCACACTGATTTAAAGTTTGCTCTGTGGGCTGATAGGATAACTCCTAAGAGGTCTATTGGGAACTCCCCTTATCTGCTAGTGTATGGAAAGGAGGCAAGTTTGCCTATGTCTATGGAACTGCCAGCACTAGACATCATGCATCATCTAGAAATGCTTGAAGTAGAAAGCCCCATGGCTGTAAGATATGCTCAGCTTATGGAGCTGGAGGAAAGCAGAGATAAAGCTATGGCAGCCATGGAACATCACCAGCTGCAAACAAAAGGAAATTTTGACAAGAAGGCCACCCCCAGACATTTTAGAGTGGGTGATATGGTGCTCAAATGGGATGAGCTAAGGAGTAGACCAGGGAAGCATTCCAAATTTGACAGCATGTGGAGTGGCCCCTTTCTTATTACTGAATGCAAGGAGCACAATGCATTTCAGTTGTCAAATATGAATGGAGAAAATCTCCATATCCCAATCAATGGGATACACTTGAAAAGGTGTTTTGAGGTATGAGCACCCTGTAAATTAGTAGGTTAGACTTCTTATTTTCAATAAGTGTTGTTGCACAATAGTTTAGATCCTTTTACTTCCCTAAGTGCTTCTGCACAGGCTGCTTTATCATTAGGAGAAAGTAGGCCTTCTCCCCTTCTCCCCTTTTTGTGTTTTGAGAGGCAGGTCCTAGTTCCCCAACATATTTTAAACTTGACTCCATGCCCAATGGATGCTTAAGGCCACTAATCTCATGTTTAGCAGGCAAACATCCCATAGAGGTCACCAAATTGTTGACCTATTTTTCCTCTAGCAGGAGTCAAAATAATTCAAGCAGGATCAATCAGTATGCATATCCCCATGAAAGCCATATTTGTGATCCTAAGGTCTTAACCCAATTTCAAATCTGAAGCTTGCCTGAAGAGGCTTACCATGTGAAAGAGCTTGAAAAAATAGGCAGGTTTGTTTTTTACATCACCCTGAAATTCGCTAAGATGAGGAAGTTATGGAGGGTCATGATAGGATTGTCTTTCTTGGGAAGGTCATCATATTTATGCCAACCCGATCTTTTGTATCGGGGTGATATTTTAACATCGGGTGATCTTAGTTGAAGATCATCCTGATGTTGGTGCTACAAAGTTTTTAAGTATGACCTGATCTTTTGAGGGGTCATCACATTTGAATATTGGGTGATCTTAGTTGAAGATCATCCTGATGTTATGTTTTCACTTCATGATCGCTGGATCGCCCGACATGCTGCTAACGTCATCAGGTTTTTCCGGATGAAGGTGATATTTCTAAATATTAGGTACCTTACAAATATCTCTCTTGCTTTTGAATATCACCCTACTCTAATGTGCTGATGATGTCACCTGGATATGAAGAGGTATGTTGTATAAACATGATTAGGAGGATCTTTCCTCCTCGACATCCTGCTGATGTCATCCTAATTTTCAAACATTGGGGTGATATTTTATATCATGTTACTTCCGTCAGGAGGATAATTTGCATCAGGAGGATATTTCGCGTCGGTATGACATTCTCTATTAGGGTGACATACCAATGGTTCGCTGGTATAGATAGTCTTGCCGATGGGTCTTGAAGATGATGATGAGGCTCAGGGCTAATTTCAAATATCGGGGTGACATTCTCTATCAAGCTAACATGCAATCGGCCCACCGATATTGGGGAGTCTTGCCGACGGAACATGATGAGAAGGAGGATGATGTTAAGGCTTATGATGATTTCGTCGGGAGAAAAAGTACCGACATTATATATGCTCACGGCTTGGCTTATAAAGTGATAGAGGCGTCTCTTCTGGGTGCATGTGGGATAATCATTTCCTGTAGAAATTTGAAAATATCAGGATGACAACCTTTTGGTGGGAATTCTTCAGGAGGGTTCTCACTTCCATTTTTGATCCAGATCTTCATGTTGGTCGGGTGGACTTTTTCAGCAACGACTTTCTTGAGTTGGTGAAGATATTTTTTGCATTCATTACTGCACAGGAGGGCATAGCTCGCATTGATGGCCCAAAATATCCTGCCACCGCTTCATCTCCAGTCTTTCCTCCGCCACTTGATTGTCGAGAACTGTCAGAGGTAGCTGCTCGCATTCAATGCTAGGTTATCCTCTACCACTTCTAAGGATTAGATCGATGATGCAGCTGCTTGCATTGAAGACTCAGAAATATCTTCCATCTACCCCAATTCCAAATTTCAATGCCATAACTAATGCAGCTGGATGTCCTTTCAAGGATATTTCTGATTACAGCTCCCTGAGTGGATTTTGTAACCGACCTAGGTTAGTTTTGAAATGCTATATAAGCTGAGGCTTATGATGTAAGAAGGGTTGTTGGAAAACTTTTTGGAGCATCTTGTTCTCCCTGTTTCCAAACAGAATTTTCACATGTTGTAACCTTGCCTTTCATTAGATATATGTAAATTATTTTACCTCCTTTGCTGATTCTCAGTCCCTGTGTAAATTTGCATGAGGTTGTCTGTGAACTGCCAGTTCCTTTCAACCCTATTGCACCTTACCTCTGCTATGATCATCTGATCTGTGTATGTTTGCTTGATGTATCTGATTATATTGTGCATTTCTTTCAGTATTGTGAAGGGTTCTTTAAATCTGTCTGGTGTATCACCCTTTCATATTTTTCAGTATTGTTGCTTTATCTTTTATTTCAGTACATTTCTTCCCCTTTTCACCCCAAAAATACAGTAGTTTTAGGTGATAACTAGACAAGGAAGCCATCCTTCTCCGGAGGTTTGATCTCATTTAGCAAAGTCCCACACTTAGAGATCAATCCCATTGTGTCATTGGAATGCTTGGAGTCCCATTCAAGCAGGGTGCAATTTCACGTGACAACAGTAACATTTGCTACCAAAAATTGTGAAATACCTCATAGTAGGAGTGATGTCAAACCAAAGTTCATAAGGAGTCTTACTGGTATTGCTTCTGATTTGAACTCTTGAGAGTATAGACTATAGTGCTGACAACTTCTCTCTAATAGATCTGAGGAACATTTGCTTCTATCATCATGGTCCTAGATGCTTCCTGGATGGTCCGGTTCTTTCTCTCCACTACTCTATTCTGCTGTGGAGTCCTAGGAGCAGACAATTATCTCTTTATTCCATGTTTCTCATAGAACTCTATGAACTCACCAGATGTGAATTCTCCACCTCTATCAGACCTCAGACATTTCAATTTTAATCTGGTTTCATTCTCTACCATAGCCTTGAATATTTTGAATTTCTAAAGAGCTTCTAATTTCTATTTTAGAAAGGTTACCCACATCATCCGAGAATAGTCATCAATTAGTAACATGAAGTATCTATCACCTTGCATACTCCTGATTCTTGCCAGACCACAAAGATCAGTATGAACTAAGTCCAATAATTCGGTAGAAGATAGTTCCTTACTTTTGAATGAGACTCTGCTTAGCTTACCCAACTGATATTCTTTGCACAAGCTATTAGTAGGTTTCACCAATTTTGGAAGATCTCTTATAGCTCGAGTATTGCTTATCTTGATGATATTATCAAAATTCACATGACACATCCTCCTATGCCATAACCAGCTTTGATCAACTTGAACAAATAAGCAACTTTTACCAGTACGAACCAAGTGGAATATATTACCTTTAGTTTGAGTACCAGATTCAATCTATATTCCAGAGCTTTCAAAGATCTTGCATTTTCCATTCTTGAACCAAAGATCATAGCCTTTGTCCACCAACTGTCCAACACTAAGAAGATTGTGCTTCAATCCTTCAACATACAGTACATTACCGGTTTTGTTTCTTCCATCAAAAGAAATACTTCCTCTACCTCTGATTCTACCAGTAGAATTATCACTAAACTTTACCACTCCTCCTTCATACCTTTCCAAATCTACAAACTTATTTTTGTCACTTGTCATATGGTGAGAGCATCCACTGTCAATGACCCAATCATCTTTTTCTTCAACTTGGGCAGCTAGAGCTCTTTCTACAACTTTATGATTGACAGATTCAGAGGATATTAATTCTTCTTCCTTGATGGCAATAAACACCCATTCACTTCCAAATTTGTTTCATGTCTCTGATTCATCATCAGTTACTCCTTCATTATCATCTTCTTCATGAACATAGTAACAATTCTTTTAGAACCTTGATCTGTTAGGATTTGGCCTTGAAAATCTTTCCAGACACTTTGATGCAAAATGATCAATCTTATTGCAATTAAAACACTTAAAAGGCAATTTTCCTTCATACTTATTGGATCCTCTTGGTAGTCTCTTTGCAATAAGGGCTTCAAGTTGAGCAGTTTCTACTTCTTCTTCTTCCAGATCTTTTCTTGCTTTTTCATACCATGACAGTTTCCTTGATGAGTTCTCTCCTGGATCAAACCTTTGTTTACCTTTTACAGAGGCACTGGCTTTGAATGCAGATTCAGTCTTGGGGGGGTCATCTCCAAACTCTGTCATTTCAAATGCAGCCAATTTGCCAGCCAATTGATCTCTTGTGATAGTTGTATGGGCTCTGAATTCTTCAATGGCAGCAGCCTTGATTTTGTAAGAAGCAGGTAGGGATCTGAGAATTCTGCCAACAATCTCATTTTCATCCAGGACTCCACCAACATTTCTAATTCCACAAACAATCTCATTTACTCTTGGCATAAAAGTAGTAATATTTTCATCATCTCTCATCTTCAGATTTTCAAATTTCCCTTTCAGACTCTGTAACCTTGCACATTTAACATACTTGTCTCCTTCATGCAGAAGTTCCAGTTTTTGCCAAATCTCAAAAGCAGTTGGTAGGTCAATAACATTTGAGAGCTCAGAATCAGATAATGCGCTTAAAAGAGCTTCTATAGTCCACGGATTATTTTCAGCATTTGTGATTTCACTTTGGGATTTCGGACCACCCTGTGGAGGTGCATATTGTGTTGTAGCCATGGTCCAGTATGCCATTCCCATACATTGTAAGTGACATTTCATGCGACCTTTCCAAAGATTAAAATTGGTTCCATCAAACTTCAGACTATCCTTCTTGTAAGATGACATCCTGGATCTCCTCAAGTGATTAAGCTCATTTTAGAGGAACTTGGCTCTAATACCAATTGTTAGACTTAGGGCATATAACTGAGAGGGGGGATGAATCAGTTGTACAAAACTTTCTTTCAATTACACACTTAACTCCACTTAGCAATTCAACAACATAATAATAAATCAATCATGGAAACACAATGCAACAAATCAAGAGTAGAAACACATCAACACATGAGACACCAAGATTTTGATGTGGAAAACCTAGTTAAGGGAAAAACCACGAGGTGATTAACCCAAGAATGTATTCTTTGTTAGAAGAATAGAATGAACAAAATGGCACATGCCAATTAGGGCTCACTGCCCGAGCACACTGCTCACAAGAGGCTCACTGCCTACAAGAGACACACTGTCTACAAAGAAATAAGTATCACATACATGAACTGGAGAATAGCATCTTTACCATGCTTGAATCAGTTCCATTTAATCCCAATACTTTTGTTCTGCCTTTCGCTCTCCTCCTCACTACCACACACTCATCTCAACAAGGACAACTTTAAAATGACTTTGCAATCCCTTATTTATACAAGGCATCAACTTAGGAATGATCATCTAAATTGGCAAACATCCACAAGAACATCCGCAAGATGTATAATTCATCCGGTCAGCCTATCTCAGGAAGAACACCATCATCTGGAAGTTGTTCTTCAAATGTGGACCACCAACAAGAATTAGACACGATCCAAAGACCACCACAAGCTTGCCTGAATCACCAAGAACATCCACACTTCATCTACTTACTGAAATCCTTCTCTCCTTCATCAAGAACCTTAAGAACATAGTCTATCATCACTGTCACAAAAGAATAGATGCTTGCGGACCTTCAAACCATGAACCAATCAAGTTGACACTCCACAAAGACTTCCTCAACACACCCTTAAATTCGCAGAATAGGATAATGCATTTTCGGATCTCACCGGACCTATCTGTATCACTCTGTCACCACTGAACATCTGCTAGAACCAGTTTTACTTGAGCAGCCACAACTTCTTTAGATCTTCATGTGGACCTATGAAATCTCTATTGGATTACCTTAAGACACATATCTAAAAACCCTTTAATCCGCATCCTCTGATCCTCATCCTATCTTGGACTTTTACCTTATTGTCATCACTGTTCTTCACTATTCTAGATTGAGACTAATTTTCTCAATATCCTCAGCACACAGCTCATCCAATCCTTATCATTAATACAACAGGAGTATGTTGACATCAATGACAACACCGGTTAGGCCCATACTTGCAACAGATCTCACTATGTTTTTCAGAGAATAAATAAAACCATTTTGATCACTTAGAGAAAGTATTCCAAAGATGTTTGAGATTTGGGGTCTCCCTCAGCCTAAAGAAATGTATTTTTGGTGTATCACAAGGTAAATTATTGGGACAAGTGATTTCAAAAGAATGAATAGCAATTGATCTAGAAAGAGTTCAGGCAATCATGGAGCTATCATTACCCTAGCACAAAAGGACACTCCAGTCTTTCCTATGCAAATCCAATTTTGTAAGGAAATTTATATTAGACTTTGCAAGGATAGTATGCCCCACTACCCTCATATTAAAAAATGATTAACAATTCAAATGGATAGAAGAAGGTAAGAAGGCATTTGAGAAAATAAAGTTGGCAATCTCTAATGCCTAGTTCTAAATAAATTTTAATTTAAGTATATGATAGTGAAGCAAGTATTGTTGTAGTTCTAACAAAGAAAGAGGAAGATCAAGGGCATGAACACCCAATTTCTTTCTTTAGCCAAACCTAGAAAGAAGAAAAAACTAGATATACTTTTATAGAAAGACAAATATGTGTACTACTAAAAGGACTCAAAAGGTTCAAGCCTTTAATGTCCTACAACAAATTACCGCTATGGTGGTTCACCCAGGGATAAGAGAGTTTATCTTCTATGGGAAAATTAGTGAGAAGAGAATTGGATGGATAACAAAGATTCTGGAGCATGAAGTCAAGATAAAACCAACAAAGCTAGTAAGAGGAAGAACCCTATTCTAGCATCTTATAGAAGAGGTTTTGATTCTAAGGAACTTAAAAATAGAGCTTGAGGAGTGTTATACTCAATAAAGGAAATTTATCTCAATATTAAGGAACGAGCAAGGACAGAATGGTTACAGAATAAAGTTGAGTTCTTGTGGACCATAGAGCTCCCAATAAACCTAAACTCAACAAAGAAGAGAGATTTTAGGCTACAAGACAAAATTCCTACATTATTAGAGGAATTTCATGAAGGCCACTTAGGAGGATATTATTTAGATCTCATGAAAACCATCAAGATAATGAGAGATAGATATTATTGGCCTCAATTGTTCACAAATACACATAATTGGTCAAGAAATTGTCTAAATTGCCAATAATATATAGGTAGAAAAAAGAAAGCACACATGCCCCTTAGTCCTATTTTGGCTGAGAAACCTTTTCTTAATGGGGACTATATTTCATATGAGTAATCTACCCATTGTCAAGTGGACACAAATTTATATCGATAGCCACAAACTATTTCATCAAATGGTCAAAATATATCCTAGTAAAATAGTCTACTAAGCTAACAGTCATTAATTTTCTTCCAAGGATTGATGACCACATTTAGTGTTTCAAAAATTATTATTATAGATAATACAAAGGCATTCACTAGAGTAGGCATAACTCAATTAGCCTTAAAATATGGGATATACCTAAAAGCATCTTTAAATTAATATCCACAATCGAATGGATTGGCTGAGTCAACCAAAAAAAAATAGAATCATAAAAAGAATTTGCTCAAACCAAAAGAGGCAATGGCATCTACACTTTGGGCAAGGGGCCTGGCTTGATTGGTGAGAGCTTCCTGTGGTAGGCACAAGGTCATGAGGTCCAGTCTCCCCCCTGCCCACCTGATATTGTACTCAGTTGTTTACCCCTGTTGAATAAAAAAAAATGGCATCTACACTTTAAAAAGTACTCTAGACTAACATTTAATTACACCCAAGCAATCAGTTGGAACTTCTCTATATTCTCTCATATATGGGAGAGAAGCAAGAATGCCTAGTTTTACCTTTTGAGTCACCCTTATTTATTTATTGGTAATATTTCTTGAACAAGAGTCGATTCGCTGTGTTGTATTTTTGGTCATACCTTTGTTTCTTAAATCGACTCTTGGTCCTTCAAATTTTACCTGTTTATCATCTTTGTGGGTGAGGTTACTTAAGGTTTGAACCTTTGAACCTAAACCATTCTCAAAGTTCAAAGTTCAAATGGTTTGATATGTCCAAAGTGTCTCAAAAAGCAAGTTGTTGTTCTGTGTATTTTAAATATCTTCGAGTTTTCGGTTTGAACTTGAACCCTTTTGTCAATAGTTCAATGGTTCTACAGTCCAAGGTTCAATGCTCATTGCCTTCTAATAAGTCGTGTCATGTAGTTACCTTGTGTAATTAATGTATCGTTTAACCATCCGCTCTTACTCTATAGCGAAGTTCAATGGTTCAAAGTTCAACAGTTCATGGTCTCATAGTTGGAAGCCTTTTACAAAACCCACGTGACTATTCGTTGGTCTATATAGCCCTTGCGTCTTTGAACCTTCGTATTGAACCATATCCTAACAAGTTCAACGGTTCATGAGCTTAAGTTCAATATTTCTATAAGTGAATCCTTTGCCCATTGATATGATTCAATTGGTATGGTCGAACCACCGTATTGAACCACACCCTAAAGTTTCGATGGTTCAATAGTTCAAAGATTTGGTGATTTTGGTCTCATTTATTCCCGAGGCTTTCTAAGTCAAATTTAGCAGGAAAGCTGGAGGAAAATATGTCAAAGACTCATTATGAAACTGAGAGTTCTAATTTGGCGAAGGTTACGGATAATTATTATACATCATGATGGCGCGTGAATAATACTTCCTATTAATGAAGAGGTCAGAATTCATGTCTTTTCAAATATTTTTGGCACGTATTGTTCCGAGTGATAATTATTCAATCTGTTTAGTGCCATTATTAACTAAGAACAAGCCAAATTTAGCAAGTGAACATACTGTGCAACGCAGAGGAGAATAGCGCAGGAAGTGTAAGGTTCTTGTTACTCAAATTTCTCAGAGAATTTAAATATCTTGAAGGTGAGTTCTGTTCTTCCTGTGTGCTATTCCTATTTCTTAGCTGGAAAGAAGAATCTCTTGAGTTTCCGTCATTATTTTCCAAATTTGAAGTGTTTTTCATTGTAATCCTCCAAGTATGGCTTTGAAATCTACATGTTTGGGGAATGAACATGGTCCTAGTCTTACATATTCTCACTCTGAATTTGGGGATATTGTGCTGATACAATATGATTTAGAAGAATTTAGAGAAAGGTCTAGAAACCCTATGCAAACCCCTATGATGAAGAAAATAGTAGACAGCGGTTTAGTTGAAGCTGCGGCTTTTCCCAAGGCTGTACGGTGCCCAGAACTGGTTCAGGAATGTATAAATAGGTATGAACCCCAAAACAGATGCATCAGAAATGCAAATGGTGATGTATTGTTTCATGTCAATAGACAAACCCTCATGTCTGTAATGAAGATACCGCCTAAAGAGGCGTATTCCAGCCTTGATATTACTTCTTCCTATGGGTATTTCTCGGAGAAGAAATCGACTTACAAAAGTGTGATAGCAAGAAACTCGCTGCTGAAATTTCAGAAGGGTGGTTCAAGGTTGCCCAGACCACTTACTAGGGATCATTTGATTAAAGAAGTGAGGGATATTGTGGTATTATTACACAGACTGAAGGGCAGCTAGCATGTGTATTATTGGGAAGATTGGATGTACTTTTTCATACAAGTTATCCTCCAAGGAGAGCAATATTTAGATTGGGCAGAAATTGTGGCCGATTGTTTGCATCAGGGTTTGAGTAATTGTCTAGGTGACAGAGATTTTTATGTCTTCGTACCTGTTTTATTGCCTGGCATCTACAAGAGAATGGTTTGATCTACCTCATGCACCCTTGACTGAGCATAGTAGGATTTATGAATATTATCCACAGTTGCAGAAACAGAATTGTTATGAAAATTATAAAACGGTAATGATGTTTTCACTAGGAGAATGACTTATGAACTGGCAAGTAATCTGGGTAAAAGAATGTCCAGTGAAGCAATGCAGCTAATTAGCATTCATGGTAGCTTCTTTATTCAATTTTCTGAGTCCACTTACATCAAAGTTGGAGGATTTGACGGTGAACCTGTTAAGTTACCCAGATATGTGTTCGACCATTTCGTGCTGACAGAGGTATGCAGACAGCTAGCACATGTAGATAAGAAGTTCTCAACTAAGAAAGGTTTTGGTATCTCTTTTCCCATCGAACTTGGGCATTATTCGTGCCAGTCAAAATCTGATGCTTTGAATTTGGAGGTGAACCTTAAAAAGTTCAATTTTTAGTTCTTCACTCCCAAGTCTCAATTTGACAGCAAAGGATTTGTCAGGGATAACCTAGATCCTAGAACAAGTCTTTCACACATTCCTAAGCTAGAGGATTACTAGGAAGACTGTTCAAATGAGTTTGAGGTTAGGAGAAGACTGTGGTGTAGGTTCTCTTTAGGGCAGATAATTACTCTCAATTTAAATATGGATATTTCTAGAGTTATTGATGATGGGGAAAAGGTGATTGACCCGCAGTTTGAATGAGTAGAGCAATTACCTATTCCAGAAGTTGACTGGAGCAAAAAGGAGGAAGATAGGATTGAAGTAAAACTCTTCCAGTGATAAGGAGAACTGAGAAATGGTTAAGGGAAAAGAGACAGGAAGGGATCCAGAATAAAAATGCCCAATAATTCACCTCAATGATTGAATCATCACTCCCTATAAGCTCTTCTAACTGACCTATTGCTATCTGTGGTGCAGGTGCTTCCAAGTCATCAACTGGAAGGAGCCCTGCTACTAAGAAATCTAGAAGAACCCTCACAGCTATTCTACCCCCTCGTGCTACCAAGTTGAGGACCAAAGGTAAAAGAAAGAAACAAGTTTCTGAAACAATAGTTGTGGATCTGAATTCAAAGGAGGATTCGGGAGAACCTATGGGTGATAAGGAATCAAATCCACACAGAACAGAGGAAGTTGATTCTAGGCCACAGTCAGAGGTCATTCTAGAGATCTCTGAGATATTAACGATTTCAAATGTATCATCTGATGGATTGAACCCTAAAAAGGAAACCTTAACCCTTGCACCCAAGTGGCTGGAGAGTTCTATCTCTGATAAGAGAAAAATAATTCCTTTTGTTGTCCCCTTAGAGGACATGGTGAGCAAATGTTTAGGGAAAACACCCAAGTCTAAGAAACTAAAGATGACATCCAGAGTAAACATTGATCCAAATATTGGAAACTAGAGTGCTGAGATAGCCAAACCAGTGACTGAGGAAGAAGTACAAGATCCAACTGTGCAGGATTTCACTATTGAGAGAGTGGATCTCGGTGCTGCTTCAAGAGCTGCAGATGTTCATCATCTTGAAGCATCCACCAAGAGGATAGTTAGTCGAAGTTGGAAGGACAAAAAGGACAAAAGGGAATTGAAGCAGACTCTGCGTTCAATGGTAGAGTACATCGATGCTATCCATAACCCTAACCTACAGCCAGTTTCATAGCTCTCCCTGTCTTTTGATCCTAAATCACCAGTTAATCAGAAGATGTTGGATCAGGTTCATAGAAACAAGATGGTGGCAAAGACATTTGACGGTTGGTTGGACCGCATTGTGTAGAAGGGAACTGAATACATTCGTGAACTCAAGAATATATACGATCTGACTGCTGCCACCATTGAGGACCTTAAGGCATAGATTACTGCTTGGGTGAAAGATGAAGGTAAATGGGTAAATGTGATAAATCAAATCGATGAAGTTCAGAAATATGGAGTAGCGAAGTTTTTGACAAAAAAGAGCCTGACTGGTTTGGATGAAGATCTATTATATGTGAATAAGAAAAATATTCAATGGAGGAATTCCATATCATGGCAGGGACACTTTGAACTTACAAAGTTGATTAAGGAAATAACTGAGTTCACTCAATCGCTGCAGCATGACTTACAATGCATAGATGTTAAATACATAAAAGATGATGGGAAACCAGAGGAGGATGTCGACACAGTGGTTCAATGCTTTAAGGATAAAATTAGCTTTGTCAAAGAAAACGACAATATCTTAATTGAAGATTTCTCCCGAATCTCTAAGGTGGAGTCACTACTTTACCTCTATATCGACGCACTTCCAGAACATAAAGAAAAAATTGGGAAAATGCGAAGGGATAAAGAAGTTTGGAAGTCAAGAGTGAAACACATAGGCATCCCCAACTTCCTGAGAATTTAGGAGTTTGTTGCATCTTTTCAGGAGTGGAAGACTCAACGTGCTTCCCCATCTGCTAATGGCAAATCTGGAGATGCAAATCCATTGTCCCAGTCATGATCTTATTGGTTCACTTTCTTTTATTCAGTTCCTCTATTATGCTATTTCTGTAATCTTGGTCTTTGAATCAGTTTGTTATAAACTAAATCCTGTATGGGTCAGAGTTACTTTAACT
This sequence comes from Cunninghamia lanceolata, assembly GCA_027924645.1. Classification (NCBI taxonomy): domain Eukaryota; kingdom Viridiplantae; phylum Streptophyta; class Pinopsida; order Cupressales; family Cupressaceae; genus Cunninghamia; species Cunninghamia lanceolata. Next base: position 857,525 of record BSBN01000206.1, on the reverse strand, counting down.
TTGGGTTTGGTTTACTTGATAACATGATTAGGACATTCATATATATAGGTTTTTGAATCTTTTAAAGAGAGAGAGAAAAAGGGAAAGAAAAAGAAGAATTTTTAGCTGAACTATTTTATGGTTTTACAGTATATGATGATTGTCTAAGAAATTTTTCATCTGTGAATGAGAAGAAGAAACAATTATTGCTTACTTAGATCTGTACATCTGAGTGTTTGAAATTGGATTTTCTGTGTGAAATCTCCTTTCATCTGGTAATTGCTCTTTTATTGGACAAATCGTCATATGTGTTCTGTTATTTATTGGTTCAGCAAATTCATATGTATGTGTTCATATATTTAAATGTATCAAAAATAGAATCTGTGCATTCTATTACTCACTGTTACTGTATAAATTTACCGCATTCATAACACAGTTATGTATGAATGTCAGTTTGCCTTAGGCATTTTCTGGTTAAAAGTGCATTTGGATAGTTGAATAGATTAAATTCATTAGAAATCTTAAAGGGAGCTGTACCTAAATTCAGAGGGGAAATAATTTAAAAAGTTCACCCATTTGTTGCTTAACTCATTTGTTCTTTAAAGAAGGGTATAGAGTCAGAATAAAACATTTTCAGAATAAGGACAAATCTGTTAGCCAACAGTTTTTGGTGACTCCGCTGGGGAGATGAAATCATTAATTAAAAGATTGGTCACCTTAATATGAAGCAACAATGGTGCTTCCACATGAAAACATAATTCCTGTTCTGTAGCCTAATCTTGGATTTCAGGACGAGCAGGAAGACATTATTGGCCAGTTGAATACCCTTGCTTGGTGTACTCATCGGAATAGTGAAGATTATAGAAGAGCAAGTAGAGTGTTAGAAAAAGAGGAAGAATTGGCCGATAACCTAAGATTGCTATTACTCAGGCAGAGAAGAAGGCAGACACAAAACCCAGCAAGAAATCAAATCCTTGAAGTGCAAAGAAATCAAGAACAGCACAGAAATTAATAACTGCCTATTCAACCACAATATTTTAAGCTGGATTCTAGACCGTATACCAGGTCTTTGAGGAGAGAGGGAGTTGAGGATTCTACCTTTCAAGCACTACAAAATTTTAATTTTCCTTATATCCCTACTCATGCAAGAAGAGCTAGAAGTAGACCCCCTAGCCCCCCTAAACCTTCTACTTCCCCTGTCTATCAAGCTTTAACTCTTTTAGGCACCGTTATCCCCTCAGCTATAAATTTTCTACCCATGGCCCAACCTTGGGGAGCAACCATAGGGCCTCTGAACCTAGGGGATAACCTAAATCCTTTACCTAAAAATGCAAGGGAAAATTTACCCAGGTTCAATGGAGATGGCAAACAATTTCTAGAAGAACATTTGTGTGCCTTTGCAGCAGCATGTAGTGTGTTCGGTGTACAACACCAAGATGTTGCCATAAGGCTCTTTATGCAGACTTTGACTGACACTGCGGCACAATGGTTCTACCACCTAACTAATTCCTCAATTTCAAATTGGAATGACATGAAAACTGCTTGTGAAAATAGGTTCAAAAGCGTGGAGGACGAGCATTACCTCCGTGCACAGCTGACTCAGCTTAAGAAAGAGATTCATGAATCTATGAGGGAATTCATGGCTAAATTTAACAGAATTGTGAACAAAATCCCACTGCTAAAGCACCAACTGGCGAAAATCTAAAATGTTTTTGTATTAATTCTATGCCTCCTGATATTAGCTTCCATCTCAGGAGGGGTATAATTACTGATTTACCAACTGCACAAGCCTTGGCAGTCGGATTGGAGGATGATCTCATTATGGCCGGTAAATGGAAGAAAGAGGTCCAGATGCCAAATGCCCAGCCCTCATCATCTACGGATCCTGTAGTGCAAAAGTTGGTTAATGATATGATTGCCTTAAAGAGGCAACTACCTAAAACTGGTGCTCACTTCCAACAACCGTATCAAGATATAAGCAGAAGGAATTTGAGTCAACAAGCGAATACTAGTAGAGCTTTACCCCTGACATCAGCACAGCCAAGGCTGGCTATTGAAGCTCCTCCTGGAAAGAAAAATATGTGTATTTTTCATTTGACTACCGACCATGATGGAAACTCTTGCCCAAAAATGCTCAGGTACGCTCAGATGACTGCTACTCAAGATATGCTAGGGGAGTCCACCGAAGAAGAAAGGAACTTTGAGGAACCTAGCAGCTCTGAAATACATTTCCTTGAATATGAGTCTGATTCAGAAAGGGGAGGTGAAATATTGGTTACCCTTGAAGATCCTTCATGCGTCATGCTCACCAAGAGTTAGAGGAATGTGAGATCCTCTAATACTCAAGAAGTACCTGGCAAAGGTAAGGAGCCTTTAACTAGAACCCATGATGCTAATTTGAAGGCTCAGGAAACTAGATTGTTGCATAGAAATGATCCAGATGTTTCTTTTGATATTGTAGATTTCTATAAGTCTACAAAAATTCAAATCTCTCCTATTGAGTATCTCAAGTTGAAACCTAATGAGCTTGAGAAACTGGTTAAACATGTTAAGGGTGGTCCTACACAAACTGAATCTGAGAGTCAATTAGAGGTTGATGCTGAATCCCCCATTGCTCGACTATTTGCTTCCTCATCTGAGTCATCCATGAATGCCCCTAAAACAACTCCCAATTCATCAACCAATGCTCCTTATACTGATTTGAAACCCAATCCTTTCTAGGTGTCTTTGTTTATCAATGGTCATAAACTTAGTAACTGTATTATAGATTCAGGAGCCTCTGACAACATTATGCCCTCCTCTATGGCTAAAGCCCTAGGGTTATCACTCACAAAAACATTTGGTAGATGTTATTCTATGGCTGGAAAACAGGTTTCCTTGCTTGGGCAGATTAAGGATGCACGAGTCGCTCTTGCAGCTTACCCTGCCAAAAAGGTGAAATTGACTATTTTGGTAGCAGATATTCCTGCTAGTTATGGAATGCTATTGAACAGGACATTTGGCAAGGATTTGGGTGGATAGATCAAATTGGATTGGTCAGAAGCCACAATCCTAGTGGGGAAGCAGAAAGTGAAACTGGAACCTGAGCCCAAGTGCAAGTTCACCGTCTACCCCTCTGATGATCCCAAGGCCCAGATTTTGTTTGAGGAATGTGAATTTGGTAACTATTTTCTCTCCTCTGAACAGAGTTTTGGAGTAGACCCCAAAGAAGAATTAATGCAAAGATCTGTACATTCTGATGACCTATGGGTTATGGAATTTGACGGCAGTTGTGCTACTGCTGGTTCAGGGGCTGGGGTTGTGTTGATCTCACCTGAAGGTGAATTTTTTTCTTATTCTTTTAAGCTAGAGTTCAAAAACACTAACAATACTGTAGAATATGAAGCTTTACTGCTTGGGCTATTTGAAGCCAAAGGAAGGGGTGTGAAGGTACTTAAAGTGAAAGGTGATGCTGAATTAATTGTGAAACAGTTAAGGGGGATCTTTTCTGTTAAGAATGAAAGACTAAAGCACTATAGAAATAGAGTATGGGATGAGATCAAATATTTTGATGCCTTCTCTATCGAAACAATTCCTAGAGACCAGAACTCCCGAGCAAATTCTTTAGCAGTATCAGCTTCTCTCCTTTTGCCACATCCAGATTTCAAAAAAGATTCTTGTAGAATAGAAATGGTATATCGTCCTAATGTCCCTAACAATGCTGAAAGCTGGCAAGTCTTTGAGAGTGATAATCAGATCACAAAGTTTTTAAAGAATGCTGAAGTGTTCCTAGGAACCTATTTTGAAGGTTCCGAAACAGAGTGTAAAGAATTCAGTCCTGACCCAGGGATTAATCCAAAGGATGACATAATTCAGTTAAAGAGAAATAAAATCCCTAAAGGACTGGTCTCTTTAGAACATCTATTTTCTCGAAGAGATGAATATATTAAAGGCAAACCTCCCTATAATCCTGATAAAGTAGAGGATTATGAGAAAATAAACATTGGGGATGAGGCTAATCCTAAATGGATATCCATTGGTAGGTGTTGTTCTTTAGAGGAGAAAAACAAATTGATCAAATTGTTAATCAAGTATAAGGATGTTTTTGCCTGGTGCTATGATGATCTTAAAAATTTTAGACATGAACAATTTCAACACCATATTCCTTTGAAAGTAAATGCAGCTCCATTCAGGTAGAAGCTGAGGAATTATAATCCAAAAGTTGCTGAAGCCATTTTTAAGGAGACTGATAAGATGTTGAAAGCTAGAATTATTTATCCAATCCATCACTCCACTTGGGTGGTAAATATTGTTCCAGTATGAAAGAAGAATGGAGAAATAAGAATCTGCATTGACTTTATGAACTTAAACCAGGCCAGCCTGAAAGATAACTATCCCTTACCTGTGATGGACCACATCTTGTAGACAGTTGCTGGGTTTGAAATGATGTCTATGCTGGATGGTTTCTCAGGTTACAATTAGATAGGTGTGGCTGCAGATGATCAACATAAGACTGCTTTCACTACACCTCGAGGAACTTTTGCCTATAACCGAATGCCCTTTGGCTTGATTAATGTGGGACCAACTTTTCAGCAGGCAATGGATTCATCTTTTAGAGATCTGAAGGATAGAATTATTGTTATTTATCTTGATGATATGACTATTTTTTCTAGAAATAGAGGAGATCACCTGAAAGATCTGGAGACTGTCTTACAAAGGTGCCGAAGCCATGGCATCTCACTCAATCCCAAGAAGTCAGTTTTCTGTGTGACTGAGGGAAAATTGTTGGGACACCTAGTCTCAAAAGACGGAACCAGAATTGATCCGGACAGGGTCAGGGCGATTCAACAGCTTAGTCTCCCTTCAAATAGGACTGGAGTCAAGTCCTTCTTTGGTCAAATCAATTTTCTTAGAAGGTTCATTCCTAACTTTGCTGAGATTACAAAACACATTATTGGAATGATGAGCGAGAAATAGCCATTCAAGTGGAATGAAGTTGCTAAGAAGGCATTTGAGGATATCAAGGAAGCGATTGCAAACACTCCCACTTTGGTGAATCCTAATTTTCAAAAAGATTTTATTATTTACTGTTATGCTTCAGAACACACCATGTCAAGTATTTTGTTACAGAAAAATGAATTGGATGAAGAGGTTCCCATAGCTTTCATGAGCATTCCCCTTAAAAAGCATGAGCTGAAATATTCTTTAGTTGAAAAACAAGTTTTTGCCGTGGTTAAAGTTGTTAAACAATTCAGATATTATATATTTCATTCTCATTCAGTTGTATTTGTTCCAAATTTAGCTGTAAAAAGTATCTTGACTCAGCAAGACGTGGGATTAAACAATAGAGCAACATGGGTTGCTAAAATCCAAGAATATGATTTGGAAGTTAAGCCTACTAAATTAATCAGGGGTCAAGGCTTATGTAAGTTAATTGCTGAGAACAAAGAACAAGAGGGAGAAGGACTCCCACAGTCTTATTGGTAAGCTTACAGGACCCATGGTTTCTAGATGTAGCACACTATCTTACATATGGGGATTGTCCTAATCACTTATCTTCTAAAGAGAAAAGAAACTTGAAGCTAAAAGCGGCGAAATATGTTATTTGGGGAGATGTCCTTTACAAGAAAGGATTAGATGGAACTTTCCTGAGGTGCGTAGATAAGGAGCAATAGGATAAGCTCTTGGAAGTTTTCCATAATGAAGCTTGTGGTGGACATTTTTCTTCTTCAGTTACAGCTTTCAAAATCCTCAGAAATTGTTACTACTGGCCAGGGATGTTTAAGGATGCATATAGATGGGTGGCTAACTGTGAAAAGTGTAAAATGTTCTCAGCAAGGCCACAACTTGCAGCTCTACTTTTGAGGCTCGTTGTTATTGAAGAACCCTTTAAACAATGGGGATTGGATTTTATTGGGCCTATCTCGCCCCCCTCAAGTGCAGGACATACCCACATCTTAACAGCAACAGATTATTTCACAAAATGGGTTGAAGCAACCCCTATAAAAAGAAAAACTTTGGAGGTGGTTTGTAATTTTCTTAAAGAAAATATTTTGGTACAATTTGGTGTTCCCCAGAAGATTGTAGCAGATAATGCTACCAGTTTCTCTTCAGTTGAAATGACTTCTTTTTGTTATGAATATAGTATATCTCTCTCCCATTCATCAGATTACTATCCCCAAGGGAATGGACAAGCTGAGTCCAGTAACAAGAACCTGATTGCTATCATGAAGAAATTGGTGAATGACAACCCCAGAGATTGGCATAAGAGATTGTATGAAGCACTCTGGGCCGACAGAATAACTCCAAAAAGAGCAATTGGGATGGCACCTTTTGAATTAGTTTATGGAATAGGTGCCCAATTATCTTTACCTTTGGAGCTATCTACAGCTAAGCTACAAAGTGTAATCGAGAATCAATACTTCCAAGATTCCCTGGAGAAGAGGATTATGTATTTAACTAAGATTAAAGAAGAGAGAAATGAGTTGGTCGATCGGATTACTATACATCAGGCCAGAGTTAAAGAAATTTTTGATAGGAAAACAAGGCCTAGGAAGTTTATGGAAGGAGATGAAGTATTAATGTGGGATAGAAGAAGAGAACCAAAGGGTGCACATAGCAAATTTGACTCGCTTTGGAAAGGACCTTTCAGAATTCACTAAGTATTGGGTCCAAATTCTTTTAAATTGGAATATCCTGATGGAGTTATTTTACCCCTGTCCTATAATGGACAGGATCTCAAGTTATATCGTATGTAAAACAGGGTCCCCTGTTTTGTACATAGTCTTCCCTTTTGTTTGGTTTTGTGTTTTCCTTTCCCATTTTTGTTTTGTCCCGTTTCGTTTCCTTTCTTCTCTATTTTCCTTTTTTCTGCGAAACCAGAGCTTCTGAGTTCTCTGCATTTTGCCATAAAAAAGTAGTCGCCAGTCAGAGCCAATGTTACCTTTTGAGTCGCCCTTATTTATTTATTGGTAATATTTCCTGAACAAGAGCCGGTTTGCTGTGTTGTATTTTTGGTCATACCTTTGTTTCTTAAATTGACTCTTGGTCCTTCAAATTTTACCCGTTTATCATCTTTGTGGGTGAGGTTACTTTAGGTTTGAACCTTTGAACCTGAACCATTCTCAAAGTTCAAAGTTCAAATGGTTTGATATGTCCAAAGTGTCTCAAAAAGCAAGCTGTTGTTCTGTGTATTTTAAACATCTTCGAGTTTTCGGTTTGAACTTGAACCCTTTTGTCAATAGTTCAATGGTTCTACAGTCCAAGGTTCAATGCTCATTGCCTTCTAATAAGTCATGTCATGCAGTTACCTTGTGTAATTAATGTATTGTTGAACCATCCACTCGTACTCTATAGTGAAGTTCAATGGTTCAAGGTTCAATGGTTCACAGTCTCATAGTTGGAAGCCTTTTACAAAAGCCACGTGACTGTCCGTTGGTCTTTATAGCCCTTGCGTCTTTGAACCTTTGTATTGAACCATATCCTAACAAGTTCAACGGTTCATGAGCTTAAGTTCAATATTTCCATAAGTGAATCCTGTGCCCATTGATATGATTCAATTGGTATGGTCGAACCACTGTATTGAACCACGCCCTAAAGGTTCGATGGTTCAATAGTTCAAAGATTTGGTGATTTTGGTCTCATTTATTCCTGAGGCTTTCTAAGTCAAATTTAGCAGGAAAGTTGGAGGAAAATATGTCGGAGACTCATTATGAAACTGAGAGTTCTAATTTGGCGGAGGTTACGGATAATTATTATACATCATGATGGTGCGTGAATAATACTTTCTATTAATGAAGAGGTCAGAATTCATGTCTTTTCAAATATTTTTGGCACGTATTGTTCCGAGTGATAATTATTCAATCTAATTAGTGCCATTATTAACTAAGAACAAGCCAAATTTAGCAAGTGAACATACTGTGCAACGCGGAGGAGAATAGCGCAGGAAGTGTAAGGTTCTTGTTACTCAAATTTCTCAGAGAATTCAGATATCTTGAAGGTGAGTTCTGTTCTTCCTGTGTACTATTCCTATTTCTTAGCTGGAAAGAAGAATCTCTTGAGTTTCCATCATTATTTTCAAAATTTGAAGTGTTTTTCATTGTAATCCTCCAAGTATGACTTTGAAATCTACATGTTTGGGGAATGAACATGGTCCTAGTCTTACCTATTCTCACTCTGAATTTGGGGATACTGCGCTGATACAATATGATTTAGAAGAATTTAGAGAAAGGTCTAGAAACCCTATGCAAACCTCTATGATGAAGAAAATAGTAGACAGCGGTTTAGTTGAAGCTGCGGCTTTTCCCAAGGTTGTGCGGTGCTCAGAACTGGTTCAGGAATGTATAAATAGGTATGAACCCCAAAACAGATGCATCGGAAATGCAAACGGTGATGTATTGTTTCATGTCAATAGACAAACCCTCATGTCTATAATGAAGATACCACCTAAAGAGGTGTATTCCAGCCTTGATATTACTTCTTCCTATGGGTATTTCTCAGAGAAGAAATTGACTTACAAAAGTGTGATAGCAAGAAACTGGCTGCTGAAATCCAAAAGGGTGGTTCAAGGTTGCCCAGACCACTTACTAGGGATCATTTGATTAAAGAAGTGAGGGATACTGTGGTATTATTACACAGACTGAAGGGCAGCCAGCATGCGTATTATTGGGAAGATTGGATGTATTTTTTCATACAAGTTATCCTCCAAGGAGAGCAATATTTAGATTGGGCAGAAATTGTGGTTGATTGTTTGCATCAAGGTTTGAGTAATTGTCTGGGTGACAGAGATTTTTATATGTCTTCGTACCTGTTTTATTGCCTGGCATCTACAAGACAATGGTTTGATCTACCTCATGCACCCTTGACTGAGCATAGTAGGATTTATGAATATTATCCACAGTTGCAGAAATAGAATTGTTATGAAAATTATAAAAGGGTTAATGATGTTTTCACTGGGAGAATGACTTATGAACTAGCAGGTAATATGGGTAAAAGAATGTCCAGTGAAGCAATGCAGCTGATTAGCATTTATGGTAGCTTCTTTATTCAATTTTCTGAGTTCACTTACCTCAGAGTTGGAGGATTTGACGGTGAACCTGTTAAGTTACCCAAATATGTGTTCAACCGTTTCGTGCTGATAGAGGTATATAGACAGCTAGCACATGTAGATAAGAAGTTCTCGACTAAGAAAGGTTTTGGTATCTCTTTTCCCATCGAACTTGGGCATTATTCGTGCCAGTCAAAATCTGATGCTTTGAATTTGGAGGTGAACCTTAAAAAGTTCAATTTTTAGTTCTTCACTGCTAGGTCTCAATTTGACAGCAAAGGATTTGTCAGGGATAACCTAGATCCTGGAACAGGTCTTTCACACATTCCTAAGCTAGAGGATTACCAGGAAGATTGTTCAGATGAGTTTGAGGTTAGGAGAAGATTGTGGTGTAGGTTCTCTTTAGGGCAGATAATTACTCTCAATTTAAATATGGATATTTCTAGAGTTATTGATGGGGAACAGGTGATTGACCCGCAGTTTAAACGAGTAGAGCAATTACCTATTCTAGAAGTTGACTGGAGCAAAAAGGAGGAAGATAGGATTGAAGTTAAAACTCTTCCAGTGATAAGGAGAACTAAGAAATGGTTAAGGGATAAGAGATAGGAAGGGATCCAGAATAAAAATGCCCAACAATTCACCTCAATGATTGAATCATCACTCCCCATAAGCTCTTCTAACCGACCTATTGCTATCTGTGGTGCAGGTGCTTCCAAGTCATCAACTGGAAGGAGCCCTACTACTAAGAAATCCAAAAGAGCCCTCACAGCTATTCTACCCCCTCATGCTACCAGGTTGAGGACCAAAGGTAAAAGAAAGAAACAAGTTTCTGAAACAATAGTTGTGGATCTGAATTCAGAGGAGAATTCAGGAGAACCTATGGGTGATAAGGAATCAAGTCCACACAGAACAGAGGAAGTTGATACTAGGCCACAGTCAGAGGTCGTTCTAGAGACCTCTGAGATATTAACGATTTCAAATGTATCCTCTGATGGATTGAACCCTGAAAAGGAAACCTTAACCCCTGCACCCAAGTGGCTAGAGAGTTCTATCTCTAACAAGAGAAAAATAATTCCTTTTGCTGTCCCCTTAGAGGACATAGTGAGCAAATGTTTAGGGAAAACACCCAAGTCTAAGAAACTAAAGATGACATCCAGAGTAAACATTGATTCAAATACTAGAAACTGGAGTGATGAGATAGCCAAACCAGTGACTGAGGAAGAAGTACAAGATCCAACTATGCAGGATTTCACTATTGAGAGAGTGGATCTTAGTGCTGCTTTAAGAGCTGCAGATGTTCATCATCTTGAAGCATCCACCAAGAGGATAGTTAGTCAAAGTTGGAAGGACGAAAAGGACAAAAGGGAATTGAAGTAGACTCTACATTTAATGGCAGAGTACATCAGTGCTATCCATAACCCTAACCCGTAGCCAGTTTCACAGCTCTCCCTGTCTTTCAATCCTAAATCACTAGTTAATCAGAAGATGTTGGATCAGGTTCATAGAAACAAGATGGTGGCAAAGACATTTGACGGTTGGTTGGACCGCATTGTGTAGAAGGGAACTGAATACATTCGTGAACTCAAGAATATATACGATCTGACTGCTACCACCATTGAGGACCTTAAGGCATAGATTACTGCTTGGGCGAAAGATGAAGGTAAATGGGTAAATGTGATAAATCAAATCGATGAAGTTCAGAAATATGGAGTAGCGAAGTTTCTGACAGAAAAGAGCCTGACTAGTTTGGATGAAGATCTATTATATGTGAATAACAAAAATATTGAATGGAGGAATTCCATATCACGGCAAGGACGCTTTGAACTTACAAAGTTGATTAAGGAAATAAATGAGTTCACTCAATTCCTGCAGCATGACTTGCAATGCATAGATGTTAAATACATAAAAGATGATGGGAAACCAGAGGAGGATGTCGACACAATGGTTCAATCCTTTAAGGATAAAATTATCTTTGTCAAAGAAAATGGCAATATCTTAATTTAAGATTTCTCCCGAATCTCTAAGGTGGAGTCACTACTGTACCTCTGTATCGACGCACTTCTAGAACATAAAGAAAAATTTGGGAAAATGCGAAAGGATAAAGAAGTTTGGAAGTCAAGAGTGAAATGCATAGGCATCTCCAACTTCCTGAGAATTTAGGAGTTTGTTGCATCTTTTCAAGAGTGGAAGACTCAATGTGCTTCCCCAACCGCTGATGGCAAATCTGGAGATGCAAATCCGTTGTCCCAGTCATGATCTTATTGGTTCACTTTCTTTTATTCAGTTCCTCTGTTATGCTATTTCTGTAATCTTGGTCTTTGAATCAGTTTGTTATAAACTAAATCCCTTATGGGTCAGAGTTACTTTAACTCTGGGTTTGGTTTACTTGATAACATGATTAGGACATTCATATATATAGGTTTTTGAATCTTTTAAAGAGAGAGAGAAAAAGGGAAAGAAAAAGAAGAGGAATTTTTAGCTGAACTATTTTATGGTTTTACAATATATGATGATTGTCTGAGAAATTTTTCATCTGTGAATGAGAAGAAGAAATGATTACTGCTTACTTAGATCTATGCATCTGAGTGTTTGAAATTGGATTTTCTATGTGAAATCTCCTTTCATCTGGTAATTGCTCTTTTATTGGACAACTCGTCATATGTGTTCTGTTATTTATTGGTTCAGCAAATTCATATGTATGTGTTCATATATTTAAATGTATCAAAAATAGAATCTGTGCATTCTATTACTCGCTATTACTATATAAATTTACCGCATTCATAACATAGTTATGTATGAATGTCAGTTTGCCTTAGGCATTTTCTGGTTAAAAGTGCATTTGGATAGTTGAATAGATTAAATTCATTGGAAATCTTAAAGGGAGCTGTACCTAAATTCAGAGGGGAACTAATTTAAAAAGTTCACCCTTTTTTTGCTTAACTCATTTGTTCTTTAAAGAAGGGTATAGAGTCAGAATAAAACATTTTCAGAATAAGGACAAATCTGTTAGCCAACACCTAGCAACATTGAACTCCCAGCTCTCAAGATTATGCAGCAAATGGAAAATGATGAAAATGAACCCACTACTAATAGATTGCCTAAATTGGTTCAATTAGAAGAACAAAGAATAACCACATATGATCAAATGGGGAAACACCAAGAAAGGCTAAAAATATGATTTGACAATGGAGCAACGGCACAAAATTTCAAGATAGGTGATCATATGGTGAAATGGGATGACAACATAGAAAAACCAAGACACCATGGTAAAATTGACTCATTATGGAGTGGCCCATATCTTATCACCACATGAGAAAAGGAAAATTCATTTCAGCTAACAGTGATGGATGGGACTATACTATCAATTCCAGTAAATGGAATCCATCTCAAACCAAAAACATGAGGTATTAATGTTGTTGCGTGTATATAATGTAATAAATAATTTTTAGTTTAAAAGATAAAAAGTAAAATATATATAATAATGAAGTATATATATTCAAATTATTTAGGAAGAAAAGAAAGAAAAGATCTTGAAAGGATATATGATCTTCATAATTCATCCAAACTCTAGGCGATAAGACTCACTGCATAATGTGAATGACATGTGTAAGACTAGATGTATTGCATGGAAAGCTACCATCTTCTAATCATGTATGTAGGCCCTATTGGAGGTAGTTATTTATTGCAAAAAAATAAATTTCAAAGCACATTCTCAACTCCTATTGACAAAGCTAGATAACACAACCTTTGAAGCTATTAGGACCAAGATTTTCTAGCTCCCAAACCTGCATATTTTCTTCCCAAAATCCTCAAAGTCCATCAAAATGATCCCTGAGTTGTGTCCCTATGTGTTTCCCTTATGTTTTTTCCCTATATGCCTTTGAAAATATGAAAAAACTTCAAAAAATGGCTAAGTAAAGAAGTGATCAACGAGTTCCATACTGGGTGGAAATCACTGATGGGAAAGAACAAGGCAAAGAAGAAGGTCGTCAGTGAGTTCCTGGTCAAGTGGAAATCACTGACAGAATGGAACTAGTTCCCAGTGGCACCTAGATTCTTGACAAGGAAGAAAAGGGAAAAATCAGCTAAGGCATGGAAAACAAAGGGAAGAGAAGAGATAAGAAAGAAATTAGTTAGTTCTTGATCAGGTCAAAATCCCTGACAAAGTGGAACAAAGAAAAGAATGAGGCCAAAGACAATGGTTGATGAGTTCCTGGTCGGGTGTAAATTGTCGACTGATTGGAACAAGTTCCTAGTGAGCCTAAAATCACCGACAGGTAGTGGAAAAGGTGCAAAGTTAAAAATTAAATATTTTTAAAGTGTTTTAAAAGATTCATGACATGTTTTATTGCATGTTTACTCTTTAAACATGTCCCTACCTACCAATCGATGTCATTAATGCATAGGTTGACTCAAATGGATGTGGTTGGTGAATTTATTGTTGTTGGTGGTGTGTTTGGTCTGGTAGGTGAGCACCCAAAAATTGCTTTCCCACTCAGTTTTGCCACCCAAATGGCCACAGTAGTAATTGCAACACTATATATGTGTTGATTGAAAGAAGCAATATCGGTTGGTCATGAAACCAATTGTCTGGTCTACAAGTGCCTTTGAAGGATTTTAGGGATTCAAATCATGCCAGTCTATGTGGTAAACAAAGGGATGCATATGATACAATGTAGGAAGGGATTGTATTGCACTTCTTCATGCAATGGTATGTCTCCATGGTTGTTTGCAGTGATTCATGGGAATGTATAGTCGCAACTATGTATTTTTCCCTCACCACATTTGTTGGTGTGTTTGTAATAGTGATTTGATAATGTGTGATAGCATTTAAATCAATACAAGCTTTGTGTTGGGTCATTTCTTTTGTTGCAAGTGAATCATTGTAGTTCTTCTTGGGATTAATAAGTATGTCCATTATATGAAATGTAATTTGAGAAATGTATGTAAATGAATTTTAGTTTTTGGTTGATGCTTACCAGATCTATTTCCTTCCTCTTTGTTGTTCATGACTTTGTTGCCTATTGGAGTAGGCATCAGTCCATATTAGGGAAGGATCAATCATATTTCATTAATTAACCCTCATCCTGTTAGTTGTAGGAGTAGGAGTAGAATTAGATTAGGTTTTACATGCTATGCATGATTCTATTTTATAACCAGGGATAAATCTCAAGCAATCCAAAATAGTTTAAATCATTTGGAATCATGTACATGTATGCTTGCACTATGTATTTTGTGTATGTAAAGTTTAAGTGGATTCATCTTAAGAAATGTGATGTTATCATCTTTGGGTGCATATGCATAGTGTAGTGATCAACTTATTCAGAAGTTTTATACAGCCAATTGTCTTAGCCTAGTGACATTCGTAAGTGGTCAAGTGTGCATTGGGTGTGGTTTGGTTATGTATTGGTTTTTCATTTGGTTCCTCTAGGAATATCCCTCCTGGGTCTAGTTGACCTCGAAGTGTAGCAAAGCATACCCACTCTCGTTTGTTGGCCTATAACTAACCTCAATCTATTGAAGAGACTCTTTCTCACCTTCCTAATGACACCCTAGCTTGGGAGGAGGAGAAATGCTCTAGGATTTTGGACTTACATTTTTGGGACCTAACATATGGTGTCGTTGTTGGGGATGTAATACTTTGGTTGATATTTGAAGACCTCTACAATAGTGATTGAAATTATGTGTGCATACATTGTTGGGTGTGTTTTATTGTGCTTGGGTAAGTTGACAATCCATCAACGTACACCAACATTTGGCACCATTTCTGAGGATGGATTACATTAGTTGTTGCCAGATGTAGGTAGCTACAAACAAATTAACACCTCATTAATAGACTTTTAATTGTGCATTATGTTTGGATAAGTTTTCTTAGCCAACAACTTATGCCAACAGATTGGTGCCACTATCGAGGATATTGTTGTTGGGTTGAAAATAAATTGAATACTTTGTTGGTTGGACGACCCAAAAAAGTTTTGGCCTTGGAGATGAGTTGTGCTTGAAGGATTTCCTCTTTGTTAAAGGTGGTGACTCTATTGTCATAGAGAAGTTTGTTTGTTGTTATTCCTTCATGTGTTGTTGGTGATTTGAACACCCCATCTCAATGAGCAACAACTAGTGAAATAAAGGTGCATGGTTTCTTTTCTTTCTACCTTTGAAGATTGTTGTTCTTGTCATGTTGAAGGAACAAATTTGTATACCTTTGTTTTCTTTCGTAAATTGTAGGATGTTTTAGTCATGGAATATTGGTATGGATATGGCTATTCTAGGGTTTCCCCTTCATATGAGTCTTCCTATATCTCAGACCCTAGAAACTACATTGGTGTGGATTCCCGTGACCATTCGAGTAATGCATATTCTAGTCATGGTTCCGTGCCTTATACAAACCTAAACCTATATGCACCCATACAAAATCCAAATGAATCATCTAGGCTACAATATGAAATTGATAAAAAAAATAGTTGATGGAGTCTATGTTGTAGCAAGAAAAAGAAATTAAAAAAAGTATTAAGGTGCTTGAGTCTAGGTTGCAATCCAATGTTTACCCTGCTGCCCCAAAAAATGAAATTACTCAGTTCCCTATCATTCCCATTGTATCCTATCTATAAGAATTTAGACCTCTCTTGGGTTGATTATAAAACAATGAGCATGCTTGCCAAGATCTACAGATAGCTGCCCAAGTTTGATGGGTATAGTATTTGGGAAGGGGACACACATGTTGATGATTTTTTAGATTTCATGGAAGAGTTTCCATTTGAAATATGAAGACATGTCGATGAGATTTTTGTTAGGTCCTTGCATGGAAAGGCAAGTGAATGGATTTAAATTTTTTCAAGACAGTCCTTTGCCTCTTGGAATGAACTTGTGGCTACATTCAAAAATGAGCTTGCAAAAGGCTTAGACCTTGATGATCTTGTCACAGAGCTAGAAAAAATCAAAAGACAAGAGGGAGAGTCTAGCATGGACTTCGGTCATAGGTTTTTTTTTTCCCTTTCCAACATTCCAGATGATTTCAAGCCTAACAATATCACCTACATTGATATGTTTTCTTAAGAATATGAAGTTGGACTAATTTTTGTACGGGATGATTTCAAGTATGCAACAAGCATATTTATCTCTAGACTCCATGGAGAAAGTAAGAGATGACTACATAGCAAGTTTGTTATCCACAAATGCATGTATTATTGGTAATGAACATGTTGATATAAACAACATCCATGGATACATCTAATCAGATGAGTGTAGCATCAAATCAAGATGATTGTGTAGTCGGAAGGGTAAAAGATGAAGGTGGTGCATTGTATGACAATGATGTGGGTGATGAGTACAATGTGCGCACCCACCTTCAGTTGGATGATTCATCAAGTGAAGATGAAAATAATGAAACCCATGGTGACTTCGAACCTAATAATGAGGTATATGGCTTTGTGGACAAAGAGGAAGGTGTGTATGCAAGTGAGCAGCCAATTGAATCAATTGATGAAGCTGATTATGAAGATTGTGCACAGGTAAATGAAATAGAGAGTGAGCAAGAAATTAGTTGAATTGTTTGATGAGATACCCTCTTTTGTTCTTTTTAATGAATATGAAGTAGCTAGTATTTGTTTGCATGAGGAAGATGGAGATGTGGCTGCACCTAATGGTAAGTTAAATCTAAGATAGATGTTAGTGCAGTCATGGATTTTTAATTTGATGAATTTTCCCTGGATTGTGAAGATGGTGATGATGTGGATGCATATGAGATCCTATTTTTGTGGTGCAAGGCTTATAGTCTTCCCCATGCAGATTGTGATTCAAGTCAGCTACAAGGAAATGATGTTAGAATGAATGAGGAAGAAGTACCTTCGAAGTTTGTTTGCAACAGTATATGTGACATAGCTAGTTGTCAAGATGATCAAGAAACAGTGAGACAATTTGAAGAACTTGAGTCTTCACATGAGGTATCTCATGATCTTAATGTGTGTGCTAATGGTTTGAATGTAGAATTGAATTATGCTTAATGATTCAGATATTAATGATTGTATCAGCACTTGTGAAAGTGGTGTATGTTGGCTGCCCATTATCCAAGAGTTTGACACTTGTGATCATGAAACTTTTCTTTGTGATCAAGGTAATAATTCTATTTCTATGGATGAGGGCTTTTTTCTTGAATTGGAGTCATTTGTTTGGGTCCAACATGCAGATAAAAATGATGTTGAGAAGCAACCCAAATGCCAAGTTGAAGATCAGTATGTTGCAAGAAGGGTCATCTTCTTTTGTAGATCAGCTGTACATCTAGGCACACTTCTATTTGCCTTGTGAACTGGAGGAATTTTCTTTTTTCCTTGATCCACACTTGGAGGCCAGTAGGTATAACAATGTTGTATTTGTTGATGGAGACTTGTTTCCATCCATTTATTTTAGTGTTGGTCTAATTTTTAATGCGTCACCCCTTGCTACTAGAAATAAGCATGATGTGAAATGGAATAGGTCAAGCACCTATTGTTTATGGTTACCATGAAGTGTTGTTTGTGGTGAAGCTAGCCTTGGCTTCATGAGCATTAGTTGCAAATTGGCACAGGCATCTAAATCCTATCTTTTGTTACAGTTGGGTGGTAAGTGTAGATTTGGTTTGAGGAAGATCATCTCCTTCATTCAATTTGTATTTGATAGAGGCAAGTAACATCATATTTCTTTTGTAGGGTGTCCCTACCCTATGTTAAAATTTTGATTCATAGTTGTACTTTCAGTGTTTGTAAACCTTCATGCCAATGGTTGTGTTGTCTTGTTGTATATGTCTTTATTGTGTTGCTTTGTACATACATTTATTGTGTGTTTTCCCTAACCTCCCATCCTCATTTTAAATTTTTGGTCTACTCGAATATAGTTGGTTCTCACTATGACAAGTTTGGCACACATCCCCAACTAGAGCCAATGTCAGGACCTAGATTTTTAGGCTCCCAAACCTACATATTTTTCCAAAATCCACAAAGTTCATCAAAATGATCCCTCAGTTGTTTCCTTATGTGTTGCCCTTGTGTTTTTTCCCTATATTCCTTTCAAAATCTGAAGAAACTTCAAAAAATGGCTAATTAAAGAAGTGGTCGATGATTCCAGTTTTGGTGGAAATCACCGATGGGCAGGAACAAGGCAAAGAAGAAGGTCTTTAGTGAGTTCCTAGTTGGGTGGAAATTGTTGATAAAATGGAGTTCCAGTTCCTAGTGGCGTCCAGATTCTCAACAAGGAAGAAAAGGAAAAAATTGGCTAAGGCATGGAAAATAAAGGGAAGAGAAGAGATAAGAAAGAAATCAGGTATTTCCCAGTTGGGTAGAAATCCCCAATGAAGTGGAACAAAGAGAAGAATGAGGCCAAAGATAGTGGTTGGTGAGTTCCTAGTCAGGTGGAAATCACTAACCAATTGGAACAAGTTTCTGGTGAGCCCAAAATCACTGACGGGCAAAGTGAAAAAGGTGTAGAGTTAAAAATTAAATATTTTTAAAGTGTTGTAAAAGCTTCATGACATATTTTTTTGCATCTTAACTATTTAAATGTGTCCCTACCTACCAGCCAATTCCATTAATGCATAGGTTGAATTGAGTGGAGGTGGTTGGTGAATTTATTGTTATTGTTGATGCATTTGATGTGGTAGGTGAGCACCCAAAATTGTTTTCCCGCTTTACTTTGCCTCTCAAATGGCCATAACAGTAATTGCAAAACTATATGTATGTTGAGAAAGAAGTAATATGGGTTGTTCATGGAACCAATTGTCTGGTCTACAGGTGCCTCAGGAGGGATTTAGGGCTTCAAATCATGCTAGTCTAGGTGGTAAATGAAGGGATGCATCTAGTATAGTGTAGGAAGGGATTGTATTACACATCTTCATGCAGTGGTATGTCTCCATGTCCATTTGCAATGATTCAAGGGAATGTATAGTCGCAGCTATGTATTTTTCCCTCACCACATTTGCTAGCATGATTGTAATAGTAATTTGATAATGTGTGACAAGTTTTAAATCGATACAAGCTTTATGTTAGGCCATTTCTTTTGTTGCCAGTGAATCATTATAGTTCTGCTCAGGATTAATAAGTATGTCCATTATATGAAATGTAACTTGAGAAATGTATGTAAATGCATTTTAGTTTTCTGTTGACTCTTACTAGATCTATTTCCTTCCTCTTTGTTGTTGTTGACTCTGTTTTCCATTGGAGTAGGCACCAGTCCATATTGCGGAAGGATCGATCATCTTTCATTAATTAACCCTCATCCTATTAGTTGTAGGAGTAGGAGTAGATTTAGATTAGGTTTTACATGCTATTCATGATATTGTTTTATAACCAGGGACAATACTCAAGCAATCCAAAATAGTTTAAATCATTTGGAATCATGTACATGTATGCCTGCACTATGTATTTTGTGTATGTAAAGTTTAAGTGAATTCATCTTAAGGAATGTGATGTTGTCATCTTTGGGTGCATATGCATAGTGGAGTAATCATCTTATTCAGAGGTTTTATGCATCCAGTCATCTTGGCCTAGTGACATTTATAGGGGGTCAAGTATGCATTGGGTACAATCCCACAATATTGGGTTATACTTGTTTGCCAAACTTGACATTGAAATGAACATTTTGAACTAAATCTTCACTTTCGGACACCTATAGCTGCTAAATCATGAGGAATTTGAAGATGATGCAAACTAGTGATTTGTGACATTTTGTCTGTAGATTCTAAATATATGTTTTTTAATTTTTGGAATCAAATTGCATTTATTTTTCCATCTCCTTCAATAACTAGTTTTTAACAATAAATGTCATTTTTAAAGAGTGATGTGTACTATAAACCACATAAATTTTTTTCTATGAAGGAAAAAGTTCTAATTTTTTTGAATTTAGATTTGTAACTACAATATCTAGAGGATGCATTTGGTTTCATAATGTTTTATTGAATTTTTTTTAATTAAGTTTTGAAGTTAAACTAATTACAATTTAGACATAGGTGTACTATAAAGAGCATAACTTCTTTTGTATGTATTGGAATTCAATTTTTTTTTGTTGGAATAAGGACATCAATACCTAGAGGACATGTATTTTTTAGAATTTTTTTTCTATATTTTTCTATTTTTTTGTATGTATGAAACAAAGAGATTGATGTTCATTGAAAAACCTACATTCACAAGAAATAAAAAAAATGAATATAATTATCAAATTAAATATATTTAAAATTATACTTTTTGGGAAGCTTATAATAAGGACTACATACTTACAAAAGATAAATTTTAAATGAAGTCATTTAATCCCCCAAAAGGTAAATCAAAAGTGGTTTTTTATTAGCATTTTGATAGGTGTAGAGGAGACTCCATTATAGGTATGGTTTAAAACCAGCAGGGTTCAATCCAAGGGGGTTTGATCTAAGGGGGTATGATCAAACCCTATTCAATTAAAATCCTTTAAATAGAACCTTTCAAGGCTTAAATCATTATATTTTCTAAAAATATGTGATTTCAGAAAAAATTAGCATGTCCCAAAAAGTGTAATCCATTATTGTGGTGCACACATTTAAAAATAATGGTTGTGCTTATGTATTAGTTTTCCATTTGGTGCCTCTAGGAATATCCCTCCTAGGTCTAGCTAATATCAAAGTGCAAGAGAGCATACCCACTCTCGTTTGTTGGCCTATAACTATCCTCAATCTGAACTTGATGAGGCTCTTTATCACCTTCCTAACGACACCACTGACCTAGGAGAAGGAGAAATGCTCTAGTATTTTGGACCTGCATTTTTGGGACCCAACAGAAGCCATTACGAGTCAAATTCTATAGCTTCCTAATAAAAGTGCTTGCAAGGATAAGGAAACCCAAAGAAATGTGTAGGCAAACAAAATCATTAAATGGTGAGCATTCACAAAGAAACATTGAAGAAATATAGAAAGTATAAAGAAGCTAAGGTAGTGGAACAACTTCCTACACTAATCTTGAGAGGAGGTGTTAGGTCTCAAAAATGCAGGTCATTAACCCTCAGAGGTTGCCAGGCTCTCTTGACATTTTTGGCTAACTGACATAGGGTAGATATGGCTAAACCCCCTTCACTTTAGGCTCTACCAGACCTAGGCGGGTAAACTTATAATTAATAAAGCAAATAAAGAGATTATCACTACTTTGATCAGAATTAATCTAACTATTGATAATGGCACAAATTATAAATAGATGAAAAGACAACAAGTTAATTCTAAATGATCTAAATTGTAATGTTAAAACAATAATGCATCTAACTAAGTAAATTTGAAGTGAATTTGTATAAGTGAAAAATGAAAACACTAGACCAGTGCCTTATTGAATATAGAGTCAGTATAATCATGAAATAAATGACTGTTTGTTTGGTTAAAACTCGAACTATCTGGCATGAGAGAATAGGTATGTAACTTGTACAACCCTGCAAGGAAATAGTTAATATTCCATACTTATATATATCCAATTGATAAAATCAAATTACCTGCATTCATCTAAAAGGATTTAATCCCTCTTTGAAGGAACCAATCAAAATAATGCTGCAATTGTAACATATTTATCAAAAATTGGACACAGAATATAAACCCTAACTATATGACTCTTCTTACAGATCCATGACAATGTCTTCACAATTACTATGACAGATTTAAAGGATTTAATTCTGAAAGTAGAAACCAATTGATCTTATCACACTATAATAGCAAATGTGTATAGACAACTTGAAGATATACTTGATAACTCAAATTGAATAACAGAGCAAACTTTGAAAGGAGACAGTCATATAATTGAATAAATTAAACAAATAGTTGATACTGAAATCTGCAGTTATTGCTTCATGTTCACAGACTTGACTTCATCAGAGGATGCTTGCACATGGTCTACCAGAATAAAATATATTAAAAGTGAACTAGCATTGTTGTTCAAATCTAATCTATAGTATCCCATGTTCTATTCTGTAATCTGCTCCTATTCTCCCTTCTACCTATTCTATATTGTCCCTATTCTAGTCTTGGTCATCTCTTATAAAGAGCGGCATACAAGCTTCAAACCAGTTACAATAGTTGTGACGGTTGATAACCGAAATCAGTCTTTGTTCTAATAAAATAGATTCATGAAATTTAATACTCACCATTAATTGTCAAATGGATAACCATTTCAGGATCAAACAAAGATCTTTAACTGTAGTTCTACTTAATATCCTTTGAGAGTTTCTTTGTTATTCCTAGAAAGACCAAATAAAACACAAATTAATTTATGATCAAATGGTCAAAAAAAATTTGTTTAAACATATGTATTTACTCAAATAATTACTTCCCTTATCGATGATTTGTTAATTGCTCAAAATCCTTTCGTGGGTGTTTATATAACTTGATCCCCGCTGTGTATATCCTTTTACATCACTGTAAGAGTAACATCCTTCCGTGATCTATTTGGTGTCCCTGATATAATTATTGGTGAGAACCTTGTCATTGAGACATCATGATATCGGAGACTCCTTAGTTTTTTACTCCGAAGCTCCTCTTCTATCGACGACCACCAATTATGTTTCCCGAGACATTCATACAAGACATGAACTCCATTAGGTGTATGAAACAAACTAGAATTAATTACATATCCGGTCATGTATAAACTTGTATATCCATTGGTGATGGGGCCCACGTGGTGTTTCATGCACTTGTATATACATTTCCTTTGTATCTTGTATACATACAAGCATTAAACATACAAAAACTTTTCTAGACATCCATCTTGTATGTACTATTATGTATGTATCCGAAACATATATACAAGGCTTGAAACATACAAGGATAAAACCAATTTTAATATCGCTTTCGGTTCCATCACTTGTGTAAGTGCAATGCATATCGCAATATATGTATACTAAAATGTATGTCTCTGAAAGCATACATATACAACGAGTGATATAGCAACTTAACTTTATTTCATATTTTTTTGAATCCACGGTATGTATATTAGCCTTGTATAACCCAAAACATACAAGATGCAAAACATACAATAATTTCACCACATTTCATCATCTTTCAGTTCCGCGCTATGCATATCACCTTGTATGTACCGAAATATATGTATACCGCAACATACATACAAAGCGCAAACATACAAAGACTTAACATTAATTTATAATTGTTTCAGTTCTAGGCAATGTATATTGTGTTGTATGTATCACCTTATATATTACTGTGTATCGGCATGAGTTTTACATTGTTTCGCCGAATGTACATTGCATACATATATCACAAAAGCATATCGAGAATGTATCTTTAGAATGTATCTTTCGTCAGATGCAAAGGGTGACTGGTAGAAATGGTAAAGAGAACCAGTGATAACAAGTCATGTCTCGTATATACAATCGTTTGGCATATCGGTAAGAGATGTAGATTGATGGAAGAGTTTTAAGTTACGCCGATGGAAGAAGTCACAGCGAGGGAGGTGTCGGGAACACATCGGTATAAGATAGGTCTCTGGTAAGACTTGGGAAAGTCTTTCCGATATCAGTTGTCTTACCGATAGTACAAAATATATATGTTTCGGTGTTGTTTGGACCTAGGGAGTGGATTAAAGCTGATTAAGGATTAATCTATCTGAACTATGGGATAATGACTTCCACTAAGTGCTCCACATCACTTAATATTTGAAAAAAGTAGCCTTGGAATTTTAGTCCCAACAGTGGCTCTTTCTGGGGATGTATGCCCCTTGTGGGCATAGCAAGATCCCTGATCTCTAGGGGAACAGACCAATGCCTTCTTCATTTGACGACGGGTGAACTATGAAGGGTGAAGATCCTGGGTTATTGCTTTATGAAAAACTTTTATTTCCTGATAAGAGAGCTCTTTAAGTAAGTTATTTAACTCCTCTAAACTACCGTGCATGGAAAAGACCATTTAGAGAGTTTAACCAGAATTGTCCATGCACGGCCAATTCTTTTCTCTTGGGTTCTTTTTAAGAGAAAAAATGTTTCAAAAACTACCCATGTACTAGCAGTTCTTGCTCTTCACTAGACATGTTCTGTACATAATATGAATCCTCCCCTGCCTTACCATTGATGACAAAAGGTCCAATCCACAGGGCATCAAATTTTCCATGCTTCCCCTTTTCTTGATTTCTAGCATTCCACATAAGCACTATGTCACCTATTTCAAATTTTCTGACCTTAGCCTTTTTATCATATAGGTACTTCGTCTACATTTGCATTTTCTTATTCTGTTGTATTTCTTGTTCCCTCATTTCATTTAATTCCATTAGTTGTTCTAGCCTTTCTTCCATCGGTTCTGGGACATCCTAATCCTCTTGGAGGATAAACTTATACACTGGAAGCAGGTTGTGTATTGGGAGCCTAGCATGAGTTCCATATACTAGTTCAAATGGTGATTTACCAATTGCTTTCTTTACTATGGTCCTATCAGCCCATAGTGCTAATCTCAACTTAGAATCCTAGGTTTTCTTGTTGTTATCCAACATTCTTTTTACAATCTTCAAAATACTCTTATTTCTAGATTTAGCCTACCCATTACCTTGTGGGTGGTAGGGAGAAGAATATGAGATTGTAATGCCATAAGATTTACAAAAAATTTTAAACTCATCCGATCTAAAACACATTCCATTGTCAGTTATAAGCCTTAAAGGTACCCCAAATCTAGTTAATTTTTTTTCCAATAGGAAGTTGATGACAACCTTGTTGGTTGCTTGTTTAGTGGGCACTGCTTCTACCCATTTCATGAAATAATCGGTGGCTACTAATATCCATCTGTGGCTGCCACTTGATTTTTCCATAATTTCTCCTATAAAGTCAACCCCCCATTGGTGGAATGGGGCATCAACTTGCATATGTCTCAAGGGTAATGCCCCCTGATATTTTAACTTCCCTGAGAATCTCTGATAGGCCTCACACTTCCTAGTAAAACTATAGGCATCATTGAAAACCTTGGGCCAATAGTATCTAGCCCTTAATATCTTGTGTGTTGTAGTCTTAGCTGAGAAATGGCCACCACACACTCCCTGATGCATCTCTTTTAAGGTAGATTTTGCTTTCTCTTCATCTAAACACAATAATAAGATACCATCTTTGTTTTTCCAATAAAGATCTCCTTCTATAAGCACATATTTTGAAGCATGTAATTTTAGAGTCCTTTTCTTATTATCGTCAAATCCTTCAGGGCATTTCATGTGTTTGACGTAGTACACTATGTCAGTATACCAAGGAGTTTTTTCAATACTTGTTACCATGTCTTCTTCATTTTCAATATGACATACTTGGGTAGCCTCAAGGTTTGTTTCCGTCATTAGTTTTGCTAACCCTTGTCCCCTTACCAGTTTTGTGATTTGAATTTCTATATCAAATTCCTGAAGTTGATTTATCCACCTACATCTCTTCCCAGTTACTTCACTCTGCATGAACACATCTTTGACTGCTACATTTGGGACATAAGCTATCACCTTAGCCCCAACCAAGTAAGGTCTAAATGCCTTAACTACTTTCACCAATGCATAGGCTTGTTTTTCAGTGATGTCATAGTTAAGTTCTGCATGTTGGAGTGATTTACTGAAAAAGGAATAGGCTGCTCATAACCCTCACTATTCTTTTGTAACATAACTACTGCTACTGTATGAAAAGATGCAAAGGAAAAGATTTGGAAAGGTTTACTAAAATTGGGAGACTTTAGCACTGGAGCTTCTTTAATTGCCCTTTTTATGGATGCAAAAGCTTCTACACATTCATCTGTCCAATTAACCTTTGCATTTTTCTTCAACATTCTAGATATAGGGTTAATTATTTCTGCAAAATTTGGTATAAACCTTCTCACAAAGTTAATTTGTCCAAAGAATGATTGTATGGCCTTGACTAGCTTTGGGATAGGAACTTTATCTATTGCATCTACTCTTTCGGGGTCAATCCTGACTCCATCTTTGGATACTATGTGCCCAAGTAATTTCTCTTCTGTGACTGTAAATTTACACTTCTTGGGATTCAAGGAAATACCATACTCTAGTGCTCTGATAAATATTTTCTCAAGGTGATTCACATGATCTTCAGCCTTTTTTGAATATGCAATGAGGTCATCCCGATATACAGCCATGATTTCATTTATCAAACCTACAAAGGCAATGTCCATTGCCCTCTGGAATGTAGCTCCAGCGTTTGTAAGGCTAAATGGCATCCTCACATATACATATGTTCCCCATGGGGTTGTAAAGGTTGTTTTCTACTGTTCAGACTCTTTAACCTTTACTTGGTTGTAACCAGAGAAACCATCCATCATGGATAACAACTCACAGCCAGTAACCCTCTACAACAAAATTTCCATGTTAGGCAATGGATAATTATCTTTGAGGGAGGATATGTTTAAGTTCCTAAAGTCAACACAAAGTCTAATATCCCCATTCTTCCTAACAGGGACTAAATTTGAAACCCATGAAGAATGCCTAATTAGTTTTATGATGCCAGCCTCCCTGATTTTCATGAGTTCTTCATACATCTTTGGTTCTAACACCGGGTTAATGGGTCTCTGCTTTTGTCTATAAGGCTTAGCATCTGGCTTCAGTGGGATTTTGTGTTGGAACAAATCTTCCCTATAAGCTTTAAGATCATCATAGGACCAGGCAAATACATGTTTATATTTTCTCAATAATGTAATTAACATGCTTCTAATTGTAGGTGTTATCTTCTTTCCAATGTAGACCTTTTTAGGTGACAATTCAGTTCCTAAATTTATTTCTTCCACATCATCCTCTTTTACTATTACTTTCTTGGTAATGGATCGATCATTCGCATCAAAAACTCTCTCTAATGCTACTAAGCCCTTTGGAATTTTATTTGTTTTAAGTTGGACAATTTCTTTCCCAAATAAAGTCTCTTTGCCATCAATCTCCTCAACAAAAGCATTAAGATCAATCTCTTGATTCTCATACTGATCTATACAATGCAAAAATTTGAGTAAATCAGCACCACTATCAAAAACTTGCTAGTTATATATGTTGTCTGGGATAGTTGGTCTAGTTTTGAGCTCAACTTCTAAAATACCTGTCAAGGTGATATCATCCCTTTTCACAGCTATGTTTGTAAGGAAGTTAGCCATCATATTTTTTGACCTATCTATCTAACTTATTGAAAAAGCATCAAACAATTCTATATCATCTAGAATTGCATTTCGGTATTGTTTCAGTCTTTTGTTTTTTGAGGAATATTTACCTTTGACTTGTGAAATAATCAATTCAGAATCTCCATATACTGCTAACAATTTGATTTTATGTTTTCTAGCAATGTTTAGCCCAATTAAAAGTGCTTCATATTCAGCTATATTATTTGTGCACTCAAAATTTAGAGAAAAAGAATATTTGAATGTTTTTCCTAATGGTGATATAAACAACACCCTGGCACCATTTCCTGCCTTGCTGCATGCACCATCAAAATACATGGTCCATACACCATTTTCATCAAGTTGGGCTTCATGGTGAATTGGGTTTGTATTATACAATTTTAATGTTCTTCCACCTTGAATGTACTAAAGTCTATGTCACAGAAACAAATCATTTGATTTGGATTAATTTTCTCTATAATGTTTTCATACCTTGGCTCCCTATAGAGTTTAACTGCCTGTGTTCCTAATGGGATAGTAGCATAAGATAAATCTAATTAAACACTTCCCCCTACCATGGCAGTCCATTGTCTAGATAACAACATTCCATAGTTAGGTGGGATATCTACCACAGTGATATCAATTTTATAAGAGGCTTCAAGATGAGATGCTAATTTTATCTCAACATCTTTCATGATTCCAACAATAGGGATAGATTTGTTATCCATTGCATAACATTTATTGAATGTAGTATCCACCCACATTCCTAACTCTTTCATAATAGCCATGGGCATTATGTTTACTGCTGCTCCTGAATCAAGCATACAATTCCTGACTAATTTGTTGTTTATCAGCAAGGTAATATAGAATGGATCTATTTGAGATGGATTTTTCATTAATGTTTCACCCAAGTATATCTTAGGTATTTTGAAAGATTCTTGTTGCATATTTATTTTAGGACTATGTTGTTTAGGTTTTTTGTCTGATACATTTGTTATCATCTTCAACACTATATTTTTATATTTTTCCACCTTCATCATTTCTAGAAGTGGCACATATATTTTCATTTGAGAAACAACTTGAGCAATATCAAATGAGGGATTTATGTTCAGTTCCGACCTGTCAACTTTTGTTTGCCCCTTTTCCTCAATTTTTGTGCTATCCTTATTTTTGTTCGGTGTGTCAACAGGAGGTATATCATGAGGTGTTTTCTCAGCTTTACTTTTATCATTTTTACCGAAAGTCTAATTTTTTATAAATATACTTCTGGGAGTTCCTTGTTCAGCACTTACTATTATGTTTCTCAGATTATAGCTATTTTTGGCTTGTGCTACCACAGCCATTGTTAAAGCTTTTCTCTCTTCCTTAGAAGGTTTTTGCCAATTGTAGTTTTGTGTTGCATTAAGGTCATATCCACAATTTCCTAAGTCTTCTTCATGGTCAGAAAATACTTCTTGTTCTCCTATGTTCACATTATATTTTTGTGCTCCTACATCATATTCATACCCTGCTTCCTTGTCAGACGAATAATCTTCTTCAATAGTGAAAGGTGTGATACCCAACATATTTATAGTGTGATGATCCATCTTAGGGTAATAAGATGTCTCATCTTTTTGTATTGATTGTGCTACCACACAATAATCAGGAGAGTGTGGTAAATTACAAGGCATACACCATGGACTATTTTCTATCACATGGATTCCACTTTTCTTCAAAGGGTCAGGGGTGTCTTTTCCATAGTTATGTCCCCTGTTAGTATCCACGGGCTTTCCATCTTTCCAATTCGTATGATATGGCATATCATGGAGTCTTGGTCTTTCATTCTTATGCGAGTATTCTTGCTTGTTCATAGGAGGATTAGGATTTTGAGGAACTCTTATATTGTCTCTTTTTCTGATCATCCCAGCAGCCTTTTTATTGTTTTCAATAGTGAGAGCTATTTTTTGTGCTTCTGCCAAAGTTCTAGGACTTTTGCCCCTGAGTTCATAACCTGTCTTCGAGTCAAATGCTTTCAAGTATATGCTAAGGGCTGCTTGGTTGTTCAATTTGGATTCTTGTGGAACCTTGTTATACATTTTAGTGAATCTAAAATTAAAATCATACACCTATTCATTTTGATACTTTTGAATAGTTATTAGTTCATGAAGAGCAAATTCTGGGGCACATTGATTTTTGAATTGTTCTAAAAATTGATCATGGCAGTCTCTCAAGGATTATATTGAAGTGTCTGGTAAGTTATTTACCCAGTTTCTTGCTTCATTAGTAAGAGATATCATAAACAGTTTCATTTTTATATCTTCATATTCATTACCAATGTCATGTATAAAAGCATTGAATCATTTGATATGTTCTTCAGTAGTCAATTCACTGCTTCCTATAAACTTAGGCACATTGTTCCTCCAACTATTATCCATGGGATAAGGATATAGTTGATATCCAATCAAATCAAATTGTCTGGCCATACTCGTAGGATTTGGAGGTGGTATATTTGGGTATGGCAGATAATATTGGTATCCAAATGGAGGTTGTGGATACATATTGGGTTGGGCATATTGCTGATGATACATATTCTATTGTAGGGAAGGTTGCTGATATTGATTGTTATGTCCATGCCCTGGTGGTGGATGTTGTTGGTGCACATTCCCAGTATTTGCAGGTGGTGGTCTTTGCATTTGCCTATTATGCGGAGGAGGATTATTGTATGTATTGTGGGGTGCCATGTTTACATTTTGATGGTGCAGTAGAATTTGGTGATGACCAAGTGGTGGATAAGGATTAGCTACATGCTAAGATGGGTTGTGTGCATTGGATTGTCTTAGATTTTGTGGTGGAATATTTTGTTGGGCATGGCTAACATGTGGCATTGCTGAAGTATGTGAACTACTTGCATTTTGATGTAACCCTATTTGATTGTTCATTTGAACATGTCCACCCTACCTATGGGGAGGCACATACTTTGAACTGGTTACCTTAGTTCTAGATATTATTTGTTGTAGTTCTTATTTCATCTTTTCTTCTTCTTCTTTTAATCTAGCCTACTTAAGTTTTTCATGTAATTCAAGTACCTCTTGCTATATATGATCCTTAGTTCTCATGTCTTCTAGATGACTATTAAGGATTTGTGTGGATGTTACCTAATCTATGAATTCATCTTGAGCTTCTTCACCCTATTACAATGACACTTGGTAGTCATGTTCTATTGATTTTGGTCTATCTCTCTCATAATTTGAGTCTAATTTTCAAGTTGTTCCTGAAAGGAGGGTCTGTACCGTGCAAGGACATCATCAGATCTATTATGATCAGACTGAGTATACTGATTGTTGGATTGGAATTCATCTAATCCATGCAAGGGAGTGAAGCTGTTATGAATTATTAGTGTCTGTTCTGAGGTATTATCTAGAGAGATTTGGTTATTAGTACTATGAGACTGACTTGATATCCTAGTCTTCTTAGTAGGAGCCTTCAAAGGTGGGGATGATTGCAATTTTTTACCATCATCTTTAGATCTCCTACCATCCATTATGACACTTCTATCAAAAAAGCAATTTAAGTTTAGTGTAGAGTTGCCACCTCTATTTAGAGGATTAATCAATCTTCTGGGTTTTTCCTTCCACCAGCAGAGTTATGCCTTTTAATTCTCTAACTCTAATAACATGGTCTAGAACCAAGTTCTTCTATGTGTCCCCAACGGAGTCGTCAATTCTGTTAGGTCTCAAAAATGTAGGTCATTAACCCTAAGTGGTTACCAGGCTCTCTTGACATTTTTGGCTAACTGACACAAGGTAGATATAGCTAAACCCCCTTCACTTCAGGCTCTGCCGGACCTAGGTGGGTAAACCTCTAATTAATAAAGCAAATAAAGAGATGATCACTACTTTGATCAGAATTAATCTAACTATTGATAATGGCACAAATTATAAATAGATGAAAAGACAGCAAGTTAATTCTAAATGATCTAAATTGTAATGCTAAAACAATAATGCAATCTAACTAAATAAATCTAAAGTGAATTTGTATAAGTGAAAAATGAAAACACTAGACCAATGCCTTATTGAATATAGAGTCAGTATGATCATGAAATAAATGACTGTTTGTTTGGTAAAAAATTGAACTATCTGGCATGAGAGAATAGGTATGTAACTTGTACAACCCTGCAAGGAAATAGTTAATATTCCATACTTATATATATCTAATTGATAAAATCAAATTACCTGCATTCATCTAAAAGGATTTAATCCCTCTTTGAAGGAACCAATCAGAATAATACTGCAATTGTAACAGATTTATCAAAAACTGGAGACAGAATATAAACCCTAACTATATGACTCTTCTTACAGATCCATGACAATGTCTTCACAGTTACTGTGATAGATTTAAAGGATTTAATTCTGAAAGAAGAAGCCAATTGATCTTATCACACTATAACAGCAAATGTGTATAGACAACTTGAAGATATACTTGATAACTCAAATTGAATAACAGAGAAAACTTTGAAAGGAGACAGTCATATAATTGAATAAATTAAACAGATAGTTGATACCGAAATCTGTAGTTATTGCTTCATGTTCACAGACTTGACTTCATCAGAGGATGCTTGCACATGGTCTACCAGAATAAAATATATTACAAGTGAACTAGCATTGTTGTTCAAATTTAATCTATAGTATCCCCTATTCTATTTTGTAATTTGCTCCTATTCTCCCTTCTACCTATTCTATATTGTCCCTATTCTGGTCTTGGTCATCTCTTATAACGAGCGGCATACAAGCTTCAGACCAATTACAATAGTTGTGATGGTTGATAACCGAAATCAGTATTTGTTCTAACAAAATAGATTCATAAAATTTAATACTCACCATTAATCGTCAAATGGATAACCATTTCAGGATCAAACAAAGATCTTTAACTGTAGTTCTGCTTAATATCCTTTGAGAGTTTCTTTGTTATTCCTAGAAAGACCAGATAAAACACAAATTAATTTCTAATCAAATAATCAAAACAAATTTATTTAAACATATGTATTTACTCAAATAATTACTTCCCTTATCGATGATTTGTCAGTTGATCAAAATCCTTTCATGGGTGTTTATATAACTTGATCCTCGTTGTGTATATCCTTTTACATCGTTGTAAGAGTAACATCCTTCCCCAATCTATTTGGTGTCCCCGATATAATTATTGGTGAGAACCTTGTCACTGAGACATCATGATATCAGAGACTCCTTAGTTTTTTACTCTGATGCTCGTCTTCTGCCGACGACCACCAGTTCTATTTCACGGGACATTCATACAAGACACAGACTCCATTAGGTGTATGAAACAAACTAGAATTAATTACATATCCGATCATGTATAAACTTGTATATCCATTGGCGATGGGGCCCACATGGTGTTTCATGCACTTGTATATACATTTCCTTTGTATCTTGTATACATACAAGCATTAAACATACAAAAACTTTTCTAGACATCCAGCTTGTATGTACTGTTATGTATGTATCCGAAACATATATACAAGGCCTGAAACATACAAGGATAAAACCAATTTTAATATTGCTTTCAGTTCCATCACTTGTATAAGTGCAATGCATATCGCAATGTATGTATACTAAAATGTATGTCTCCGAAAGCATACATATACAAAGCGTGATACAACAACTTAACTTTATTTCATATTTTTTTGAATCCACGGTATGTATATTAGCCTTGTATAACCTGAAACATACAAGATACAAAACATACAACAATTTCACCACATTTCATAATCTTTCAATTCCGCGCTATGCATATCGCCTTGTATGTACCAAAATGTATGTATATCGCAACATACATGCAAAGCACAAACATACAAAGACTTAACATTAATTTATAATTGTTTCAGTTCCAAGTAATCTATATTGTGTTGTATGTACCGCATTGTATATTACTGTGTATCGGCATGAGTTTTGCATTGTTTCACCGAATGTACATTGCATACATATATCACAAAAGCATATCGAGAATGTATCTTTCATCAAATGCAAAGGGTGACTGGTAGAAACGGTAAAGAGAACCGGTGATAACAAGTCATGTCTCGTATATACAATCATTTGGCATATCGGTAAGAGATGTAGATTGGTGGAAGAGTTTTAAGTTACGCTGATGGAAGAAGTCACAGCAAGGGAGGTGTCGGGAGCACATCGGTATAAGATAGGTCTACGATAAGACTTGGGAAAGTCTTTCCGATATCAGTTGTCTTACTGATAGTAGAAAATATATATGTTTCGGTGTTGTTTGGACCTAGGGAGTGGATTTTTAAAGCTGATTAAGGATTAATTTGTCTAAACTGTGGGATAATGACTTCCACTAAGTGCTCCACATCACTTAATATTTGCAAAAAGTAGCCTGGGAATTTCAGTCCCAACAGTAGGATTATGCAAAACTTTTCAAATCTTTACAATAGTTACAGAAATTATACAAAAAACACATGTAAATATAAATAACAGTCATACCACAACACAATGATTTACATGGGGAAACCCCTTTCAAGAGAAAAAATCCACACTCTAAAAGTAGCCCAATATATTATTCAAAAATATTAACAAGATTACAATATATTTGTAGAGCAAGCTTTCATAGGAGTATCATCAACTAGAGATCTAGAGGCAACTTAAAATCTATAAGACTCTCATACACAACCTCCATCTCAAAGCACCTAATAGATAGGGTATATAATACATGAAACCACCAAATGGTAACCTAGAAAACCATGAGCTAAAACCACACAAAAAGTGATGCCCAATCCTTAGGGCTCCATTATTTCCAATCAAAGATGCCTTATGATATGTCATAACAGGAATCATAAGTTGGTCAACACATGTAACTCCCCCTTACAGCTCTTTTATATGTCCAACACATTTTTACATTTTCCAATACGAGAGACCCAACTTCCAAAGGCCATAACTTTTGATCTGGGAAGCCAATTGGGCATGTTTTTTTATTATAGATCTTGAAGAGATCTATGCATCAGGCACCCTTGGAAGTGGTGTTGAGCAACCTAGAATATTTATTTTGGCTAAAAACCAACTATATAGCCTAGAAATTGAGTTTATTCAATTTTATAACTGGAAAATCACACTTTTGTAATCACAAGGTTAAGACACCTTTTCTAGCATTCTCCCACTTGTTGAACACCTTGCAAGAGCAAAGGGAATATCAACATCATGATTTAATTTCTAGGGGGCAAGAGGCCCATAGACTCATAACACCATCTAAACTTGTTTGTGCTCATAGGCTCAGTTAATGAATCTACAACATTCATCAAAGTCTCTACCTTAACTAGCTTCACCCTACTATCCTTGACCATATCTCTAACAAAATGATATTGTACATCAATGTGCTTGATCCTGGCATGAAAATTTAGGTTCTTAGTTAGGATGATTGCACTTTGACTATCACAATTGACAAGGTGTCATTGTGACTCATCATTTAATTTGTTTTTAGATGTCAATAATCCAAGGGTTGTGTCCTCAGCTGTTTGCAATATAGTTACCAATTTTCCTAACTAATCTTAACAGCTCCTACTAATTTGAAAAGATTAATCTGTCTACTTACTAAATGAATTTAAGGAATGCTAAAATAGAATTAAATAGAAAGGTACTTTAAAGCAATCAAAAAAATAGTAACATGCATCTATCTACCAAAATCAGTAAATATTTTTCACAGCAAAATCTGAAGTAATAAAGCAATGGTACTAGCCTTCCGCCTTGGTGGTGAGAGTGGGCCCTTGCTCCACACCCTTGGGGCTGAAGTCTACAGTAGGAAATCAGCACAAAAGAAGAAGATCACAAATAAACTCAATCCAATTCCATTAGCTTTGCATTCATGAAAAATATTGATATCACAAAACTGAGATTACTAAAAATCAGAATAATCAAATCATTGTATATCTCTTCTACTGTTTCTAACAGTATATATCAAAATGAGTGATGACATATCACTTATCTTATCTACCAGTTCCTCTATGAGATGACATCCATCTCTTTATTATACTAGTTATCTAACTATGGAAAATAATCATGCAAATAAAAGAAGACTGAGTGGAACAGAAGCCCACTCAAAATTCTAAGTTTGAGTCTTAATACATTGGGGCAGCGAGGCCCTGAAAATATGGGTATTGTATTAGTTCTATCTGTAACTAATGCAAAAACTTTATAAAGATAAAAACTCTAGCAATTTAACTAAAGATGACCCTTCACCACTCAGGTGATGATTTGAGTGAAATGAGGGGTGTTAAGATCACTGCTAAGAGTGCCTAATCGACAGCTTATGCTGGAAATATGCCCTACTCTCAGGAGGCACTGGAGATATCTGTCCCTGTCTGCAACTCCGGAGATATGTCTGTAGCTCCAAAGATACTTGTAGCTTTCTTTGTTCAACTCCGGAGATACCCCAGACTCCCACAGAGCTCCGGAGAGGCTTTCCTCATTACTTCAAAACTTCAGGTGTCATGGTACTCTGGTATTGTCTCTGGAGATCATTGAAGACTATCTCTGGAGATGTACAAAATTGTTGTTCCTGGCATCTACACCTATTGATTCAAAAAAAAAGAAGTTTCTACATTTTTCCATCAATTCCATGCACATTAGCCTCTCAATCAGAAGTTATGATCTTAAGTAATCTATCTCAATTAATCATTAACTAGAACGATCTTGCTAGCTTATTTGGGTGCAGACATTAAGAAAGATGGGATTAGGAAGGAGAAAAAGAGAGGTAAAAGGATGTATTTCATGGGTCTAACTTGGCACTCATCAACAATGAATTGTCATTGTACCTTGTTTTATTCCAATGTCTAAACACAATCTCTTAAGCCAAATAGATTCTTCATAAGCATGAATAGCTGCCATATAATTGACCTCAATAGTGGACAAAGAAACCACTTCCCATCACTTACTCATCCAACTAATTGCACCACCAAATAAAGTAAACACATAAGCACCGGTGGATCTTTTGCTATCAACATCACCTTCCTAATTTGAATCCACATAACCACGAATATCAAGGAAATTCTCGTCTCCTATCAAATTAATATGATAACACAGGGAATACTTTGATGTGCCCCATAAATATTTGAGGATATTTACTTTTCAAGGTCTATAGACCTTTCTCACCTATATGACCCATCCACTGATGCCATAACATTATTTCTCTATTGGAATTTTTATCTTCAAAAAATGAGCATCCTTAGGTACCTAGAAAGCACAACAATCAAAAGTAGATGCAACACACCTCATTTCTATTGGTTCCAATGATGAAGGTGAAAATTCTATGGATATCTTCACTATAGGAATAGAAGAACTATTATACTGAATCATGCATGCATAAATAAAGTGTCAATCAAGTCACTCTTAGCAAGCACCATAGCTCCTCTAACCATATTAAGCCCTCCACTTGAGAAAACAACTTGCACACCCACATACATTTACTTACAAAAAGTAGGTCCTATGTCAAACTAGGGATATGTAATACACCATTGATCCCCTTCACTTTTCCATCAGGGAGTCAAATCAAGACTCTTCCATGGCCAACAATATTCAGATGAGAATCATCTCCAATGTACACCTTCCCACCATCATATTCTTCATATTTTGTAACCCAACCTCAATGTGAGGTGTGGAAAGAGGTACCAAAGTCTATCAACCATGCACCTTCTGATGCATGAGTAGCCAAGGTAGGGATGAAAGAATCACCATCATCGTAGGAGGATCTTTCAAACTCATCATCAAAGTCAACATTTCTTCTCTTCTCCTCCTTACAATCTCTTCCAAGGTGTCCATCGTTGCCACAATTCCAACATTTCTCCTTGAACTTACCAGGAGATTTGGATCTTCTATAGGATTTGGATCTAGACTTATCTTGCAGCCTCTTGTCCTTCTTTCTTTTTTCTTTAGTTCTTCCATGAACCACTAAGGCCTTCTTGGTCAACTCAGGAGTCTTCCTTCTCATTTCTTTAGAAAGCAAATATGCAACCACTTCATCTATCTTGAACTTGGTGGTATTGCTCCTAATGGCCATAAACTGGTGGTCCCATGAATCTAGCAAAGAACACAACAATCCCCCTCCTCCATCTTCACTCCCATAGAGTGCAACCGAGTAACTAACAAATTTAAGGCATTTAGATGTTCATCTCTAGACCAACCACCCTCCATCCTAATCACATACAATTTCTTTCTTAGGAAAATTTTATTCATTGAGGATTTATCCTGATAAATTTCTCCAATATTCTTCCAAAGATTTGTTATGATAGTCTCTTCATGCACGTTCAATAACACTAAATCAGCTAAATTAAATCTAATGAGACCCTTTGCTTTTCTATCCATCTTGTCCCAATTTTCTTGTGATATGTTTGTAGGTTTGGATCTAGATACTACAACCCATAGATCTCGGTATATGAGGACATCCTCTATCTTGAGCTTCCACAACTCAAATTTTGTGCTTGAGAACTTCTCCATCTCTATCCTTGATGTGCTTTCCATCTCTTCCTGCAATAAGATCAAAACCCTCTTTGTGCAAGCTCCCACTCAAATGAAAATTAATACAAAAACCCCTCTACCAAACACCTAGAATCTAAGTTGATCAAGCTCTGATACCAAATGAAAGGAAGCAAGGTACACAAAATCACTTCCTACACTAAACTTCTGATGAGAGTGTTGTGCAAATTTCAATATTTTAACAATTACAAAAAGTAGAAACATGTATAAAAATAAAACAAACAATATACCATAACACAAATGTATGTGGGGAAAACCATTTGGAAGGAAAACCCTACACTCCAAAGCATCTCAATGTATTATTCAATAAATAACATAGTTACAATATGCTTGCAGAGCAAGCCTTCATAGGAGTATCACCAACCAAAGATCTGGAGGAATTTTGATGGCATAACAATACATACAAAACTCACTACCAAACCTCCATCTCAAACACACAATAAGTAGGAGATACAATACATGAAACCATCTTATGGTAATTAGAAAACTATGAGCTAAGAACACCCAAAATAGTGGCACCTAAATCCTTACTTAGAAATCCAATACCCAAATTCCAATATGAGTCCATAGACTAAAAATAGAATGTTCCTTCCACCTATCATGACCCCGTTATAATCCACTCACCAAATTGGGAATTTCATTTTGGCTCCATCATCCCCATCCAAAGATGCCTTATGACATGTTGTTCAACAAGTGTAACTCCCCTTTATAGCTCTTTTATGTGTTGATGTTTTTACATCTCCAATGCAGGAAGCACAACTTCTGGAAGCCATAACTTTTGATCTGGGAGGCAGATTGGGCACTTTTTTTAATTGTAGAGCTTGAAGAGGTCCACATTATAGGCATCAAGGAACTAATGTTGAACAACCCAAGATTTTTATTTTAGCCACAAGCCAACTCTATCGCACAAAAATTGATTTTTTATATTTCAACCTAAAAATCTCATTGTTTGTAATCTTATCATTAAATGCAAAGTTGAGACATCTTTCCTAACAAATATTGGAAGATATAAAATGAAAATATTGGAGGCTATAGAAATCTTGTAGTGTTAAAAGCCTATGTAAAAGTGTACTTTAAATGTATTCCCCCTAGAATTGGTACCCAAGTTTGTTGTTGTAGTTGTGTGTGAGGAAGCAAGAGTATAAATTTCCCAACAAGAAACAACCAAAACAAAACATAAAATTTTATTTTGGGAAATACAAATATGGTTAGATCCACAATTAGAGTGGCTAACTGGGAGATTTCCTATGCTACGCATAGCCAGAGATGAATTGAACTCAATTTTAAGATCCAATGTTGGTGTATAAATGGCACAATCAAAGAATCACATGGGCAAGGTTTTGATTCTAAATCATTTGTTTTACCAGTAAAAATTGTCAGGGCAATTTTCTAAATTTCTTAAGTAATTAGGGAATCCCCAAATGCAATTGACTCAGAAAGGGAGATTCATAACTTTAGGAACAAAATTTTAATTTTTGAAAGGTGGCAAAGTGCACAAGCATAGTAGATGGTTAGAAAACATGAAATGAAGGCAAGGGAGGGTCTTAAAAGGTAACTTGGCAATTCCATCAAGTTTAGATAAGTTGAGAGAAGACCATTCACACTGAATGGGTCATGTGTTAGACCCTCATATCATCATCAGACTACCACATATGCCTATACAATTTTAGGCACTTACGAGAATGGTTTCTTTTTTAAGAATATTGTTGGCTGAATAAGTGTACATTGTATAGCTAAAATGTATTTGTTTTTCCAACATTAAGAAATATTTCAAAAAAAATGGAGCCATTGTATGTTATGTAGAAGAATTTCTTTGTAATAGAGACAATCGTATTGTTATTATCCTAGCATGATTCAAGTATTGTAGTTTTCCTTATTGGTAGTTGCAATAAGTTGTAACCATAACTTTGTCTCTTTGACTTTCTACATTGCCTAGTAAGGTGGTGCCTATGTATATTAGCTATTTTCTCATCTAAATGTTTAGTATTGCAATTTATATACCCATCTTACAAAAATTATACTAGTATTTCTATCTCTTCCATATATTGGTGCATTTTAATCCATAACATAAAATGGTCATGCTCGTTTCCTTGATTTTGAAACTTTGTAACTAAAAAGTAGTCCAAGATCTTTCTACAGTAATAGTATTTGCACTTACCAATTGTTTCATTGCATTCATCATATGTTTATAATAACATGCACAAGTCATTGGATCTTTCCTTATAAAAAAAAGAGAGATAATTTCACTTGCAAATTGAACTTGCTTGTGGCTTAAATTATCTTCATGTGCACTATACAACTCCTATAATATTTTTCTTGGTGGATCCTAATTTTTTTCTACACTTGTGAAAGTAACAAAAAAGGTGAGTGGTCCTAGTTTCCAAATCTATGCAAACATAATTCTGAGAAACTAGCCTTTCCTCAAGATTTGGGAGAGTTGTATATCATAATGGCCTATCCATTTTGGCATGATATGGTGTTGCATATCCAATAAAGCTACACTTTTTTAATGTATGTTTGCATATGTGGCATATTTTACTTTCTAGCAATGTCTTTTCATTTTTTAGTAGTTTATAACATGTTTGTTTTTCTTTTTGTTTTAAAATTCTTATGTCTTTCTTGAAATATAGTTGTTCACAAATTGCAGGTGCATGTCTATCTCTTGATTTGTCTTGTGAAGAGATCCATGACTATTATTTTTGGAAGTAATTGCACTTTCCACACAATTGATAGATTAGACATATCCATTATTTCAAATGCTTTGTTTTAGCTTATGGATGTTAATCTTTGTTGATTTGTTTATAGGGATTGTTTTTTGCAATCATGGAATGTCACTACCAATTTGGATTCTATGTTTTACTCGATCTATTTTATAATGTATATACATTTCAGTCATTCTAAAAGAAGTGATGTATACTTTATGGGGTTTGGACAATTACAAAATTCTTTCATACATATGTTATTTTTTTATGGCCTCACCCTTATTTTTATTTGCAAAATGCAAGACAACCACTCAAAATATATGTTTGTCACTTTGCTACACCATTACTAATCTCCAAACCACTTTTGAAGCATTTATCTAGACAAGTCAATGCTCTTTTGTCTTGAGACAAAATTACATTGCAAAAGGATTGAGCCATGTAGCATCTAAGATATTGACTATCATATTCATTGTTTGATATGCTAACAATAACATTGAAAAGGTTGTCACCACAATCTAATAAAAACAATAATTCTTTAGACATTCTAGATAATGCCCCTATTGAATCAATTTCCATATAATAGTTTGTAAAACTAGGCTTAATCAATTCATATTAGATAAATTGTCTTCTATACACACTCACATTTTTGCAAATAAGGACCTATAAATTTTCATTAATAGGATTTTAATCATGAAATAACTAGGTATAGAGGATCATGTGAGATCTCATTGAAATGCAAGTATTGTTTTGATCTTGTCAATGACCAAATGCATATCTGTATGCCTAGCCACTTGGCTAGCCATCAAATACAAAACATGTCTCCCCATAGCTTGTTCTCTTTGCAATTTGAAGTCAACACTACAAATAGTCATATTTGCATAGATATGTATTAGTATCATGTACGTTATGTAATTCTTAGTGTTTGAGGATCTATCTCATACTTGTAGAAGAATTCTACATCTAGATCATCTCTTGCAAGACAATTTTAAAAATGATCAATGGTTCAAGTATGTAATTCAATAGAAGTGTATTGGAAACGTAATAGTAATTGCAACGAGTCAAAAAGATAAACACCTACATTGTATGTAAAGAGTTTTAATCTTAACATTTCTATTTAATAATTTGTAGTTACTTACATTGACGATGCTTTTTCCTTTCTCATTTTGTTGCTAACACAATAGAAATTATGTCATGCACAATTACAAGGAGAGCCTCTTACTGGTTATGATAGATATCTAGCTAATGTCCATTGAATTTTCTATTGTACACACCCTGCAAATGAATAACATTAAGGACATTAACTATGAAGTAAAGCCTCACAAATTTCCTATTACATATGTTAGTGAATAGTCATTACCATTAGTTATCAATGTAGCTCCTACTTACATACAAGTAGCTATAAATTTACATGACATACTAGACAAATTTGTATTCAATACATATTTGTATTCCAAACAACACTAAACATTGCAATTATG
This sequence comes from Cunninghamia lanceolata, assembly GCA_027924645.1. Taxonomy (NCBI): domain Eukaryota; kingdom Viridiplantae; phylum Streptophyta; class Pinopsida; order Cupressales; family Cupressaceae; genus Cunninghamia; species Cunninghamia lanceolata. The sequence continues at coordinate 815,736 of BSBN01000206.1, read as the reverse complement.
CCTTGTACTCTTGAATACAAATATAAGACATCCCAAGTTCATTTTAAGGCCTCACACATATACACACCCATATATCAAGAATTAGAAGATGCTTTTGTTCACAAAAACAATACAAAAACTTGTCCTCTTAGAAACAAAGATTTAGTGCAACATGATATACATTTTAAAATAAACTTAACACTAACTTGATCATGGAAAGTATATGTTTTTCTGAACCTTCTTTCCATTTTTTGTAGTTCTTAACTTATCCACCTCAGCTCCACGCTTATCACTAATAATTTCAATAGCATATATCCATCAATTTCCCCTAATACTTTACAATTTTCTAAACTCTTCCATCTTGGATCTTAATGGCCAATTTGGATGGCATATTAACTCCTAACAATATTTGTCTAAGATTTTCCTTCTTTTGTGAAATTATTTCAATCCTTAGACTAAACAAACCATGCACCTCTTGGCTCCCCATAATTAGTTTTCCTTCTGGTGGTCCATTCAAACCTCTTCCTAGGCACACATAGTTCCTTTACAATCCATTGATGCAGAAGAATCATCCTCGTGAGGTTTTGGTGTGCATTGTTTTTGTTCTTTGTTTGTTGTGGGGACTTTGTACCCAATTTTGGTTTGAAGTAGTTGTTTGTAGTCACTTTAGACTTTGAAACTTGAGGATAACGTTGTCATCAAAGAGTTATTTTGGAATTTTGTAATGGGCATGATGTTGTAGTTGCTTCTCTAGTTCTCATCTTCACTTTGAGAAATGACTCCATGACTCTAAGATAGTTCTTCTATTATTTTCATCTAGCTATTGGAGTTTGACCTCACCAAATACCTCCTCAAGAAATAGTTACATGGATTCTTTTTGGGGGCGGTTTTGTTTTCCTGCGATGGGGGAGAGAAAGATTCAGTTATGCAAGGTTGCCTTCATCTTGGAATGAGTTTCCTTTCCACAAGGTCCTTGGAGAAGGTTGGACAATTTTAGAAAGTGTGCACCATTCATCAAAAAAGTTTGAGATGGAAGATTAGAAAGTAGACAAAGGAAGAACACATATATAATGTGTGGGACAGTTTTTAGTGATTGTGCTCTATTCATGAAAAAGAAAGAAGATAGAGGAGTTTATTCTCTCTGGAGAAAAAACCATGGGACAATCTTGGCGAGAGGTTTCTTCTGAGGGAAAATGAGCCCAAAGGCATTGTTGTTATCTAGTGGTGAGAACACAACAAAGGAGGATTGGCAATGAACATTTGAAACTATCAATTAAAGATTGCAAGTTGTATACAGTACTTACATTCGAAAGTTTTGAAGCCAAGGTGGAAACAAACCAAATGTGGTAGCCTGAATATATCAGCAAGGATAAAAGCAAACTATGAAAACCTCTGTAATAGAGCAGCAATGTATTACTATTTATGAAAAGCACAATTTGGTGGTTCATCTTATTAGTGTTCTTCTTTGTTGCAGCAGATTAAAACTGGGAAAGGTTTGTTATTGATGACTAAACTTTTGGCAATCGGTGTAAGAACTTTGTTTTGGAATCCAACTGGTGTGATTCTGCTTAAATGTCACATGAATAGTTTCTCTGGATGTTTTGGAAAGCATGTTGATAGTATAGTTCTTCCTTAGCTAAATAGGACTACTCTAGAATGAGCTAAAAATTGAGACTTTCAGTTTCTATTATTTCTTTCATAATATATACTATTTTAAAGAGAATAAGACTATAATGGGAAGTTTCTCTGGAGTTTATGATTGTTGAATAGTATCTTAAATACCTTGATACTTAAACAATTACCCTGAACTGGGTTGTCATTTGACCTCTGTTGTCAAGTTTGTAGCCAATAGAGGCTAAGGTTTGATCTTTCTTAAACTTCTCCATCAATTTTTGGTATCAGAGCCTAGAAGTGACTAGGCAGAGCAAGAGATTGGGTGAGAGAAGATTGGGCAGGATGCCACCAAAAAGAATGCCAAGAGGAGGTAGAGGAGGTGCCAGAAAAGGCATACATGAAGGGATTCTTGAATTGTTGTGGAACCTTACGAAAAGGATAGATGCCATGGAGCAGGCACAGAGAAGAGGAATGTCTATGGGAGATGTAAGTGAGAATGAAGAAGAGGATCAGCAAGCCACGGAAGAGGTGGTTCAAGAAGAAGAACCTAATGAAGTTGATATGAGATAGTTGAGAGCAGTCATGGGGGTTGGAGCCAAGCCAAATATAGAGGTCCCCACCTACTCAGGAAGCCTAAATAGAGAAGAACTTATTGATTGAATCAATGAGCTTGACAAGTACTTTGAGTATGAAGAAGTGACTAAGGAGAAGAGAGTCAAGTTTGTCTATACAAGACTCAAAGGCCACGTTCCTATGTGGTGGGACTATGTTCAGTCAGAAAGAAGAAAGAACAAGGAAAAGATAATATCTTGGGATAGAATGATTGTCAAACTAAAAGCCAAATTTATTCTAGGAGACTATCAAACTAACCTGTTCAAAAGGTTACAAAATCTCAAGTAGAAAGAGATGTGTGTGAAGGAATATACAGAGGAATTTTGCAAGTTGGTAATCTGATCAAGACATAGTGAAGAAGATTTGGAGAAGGTTACTAGGTACCTTAATAGATTGAGATATAGTTTACAAGATGAATTGAGTCTCTTGTCCCATAGAACTCTTAAAGAAGCCAATTAGTTTGTCATTAAGGCATAGGAGAAGTTTATGAGAAGGCAAAACCAGCAAGGAGGAGGATCTAGAGGAAGAGGACAAAATAGTGGTAGAGGACAACAGCACCATCAAGTTGGAGAAGCAAGCACTTCCAGTGAGAAAACCAATCTAGAAAGAGGAGGTTTCCAAAATAGAGGGAGACCATTTGAGAGAGGAGGTTTCCAAGGAAGAGGTTTCTTTAGTAAATGTTTTAGATGTAACAAGTTTGCAAGCCACAAAGGTTGGGAGTGTCATGAGTTCCCACAAGGCCTAAGAGAAGTAATTAGATTGTGCAAGTAGACCAAGAGAGTGTAGGATTACCTCCTTATCAGTTAGAAGAACCTGAGATAGGAGAGTCTTTTTTGTTCAAGAGAGTATTGTTGAAACCACCAAAAGAGAGTCAAGAACCTATGCAAAGAAGAGCATTAGTCAAAACCAATTGCAAGGCTAAAGGTAAGTGTTGTAAACTCATTATAGATAGCAGTAGTACAGATAATCTTGTGGCTATTGAAATGGTAAACAAACTAGGCCTTAATAGGATTAAACATCCTAACCCCTATCAAATTTCTTGGTTGCAAAAGGGGCATCAGTTGTTGGTAGATGAGAAGGCCTTAGTAGAGTTTCAAATAGGTAGTTATAAGGACATTATTATGTGTGATATTATGCCTATGGATGTTTGTCATGTGCTTCTTGATAGGCCTTGGCAATTTGATAGGAAAGCCATGCGTGATGAAATAAATAACACTTATACTCTATAGAAGAATGGCCAAAAACACACACTACTACCTTTGAAAGGAGAAATGGATAGTAAGAGTAGCAGCAGCAAGGTATTGTTGATGTGTGGCAAAGAATTTCTACACGATATGAAGAAGGAAGAAGAGGGAAAGAGTGAAGTTGTAGCAGTGGCTGAGAAGGTGAAAGTTGTAGTTGAAGATCAAGATGAAGAGATTGTAGGAGTAATTGAGGACATGAAATAAGTGGACAGAGAAAAAAGTGTAGAAGAGGTAACTAAAATTGCAATTGAGAGGGCAGAAAAAGAGCTTGAGAATATTACAGCAAATGGTGAAAATAGGGATGACTTAATGATGCAAATTTTGGCAGTAGAAGCAAAATGGTTTGAGAAGCTTGCAGGTGAAGGTATAGAGATGAACAGTACAGTGAATCGTGAAGAAGAAGATGTTGGAGTAGTGAAGGAAAACGAGGTAAATTATGAACATTTTTCTTTTGGTTTACCTTAATTTGCAAGGATGAATGTAAAAGATGTAGTTGCAAATGTGTATACGAATGTGGTAGGTTTGTGTGTAGAGGTTGTAGAGGATGGTACAGGGGAAGCTTAGTGGAGGTGGTCAGTTTGTGGTGGGTCAAAACCCACAAAAGAGGAGAGAAGTGGAGAGATTTGTTGGAGGAGGAGGTCAGTACATGGTGGACAAAGCTCCACAAGTGACAAAGAAAGTGCAAAATTCATTTTGCCATGAAATGCAAGCTCAATTCCTATCAAATGTTGGAAGAACAGAAAGAAGTAAATTATTGTAGGTTACCTATTCAAAGCATCAAATTATGCTGCAAGTTATATACAACTTTAAAGGGTAGTCCTACTACCCAACTCCATTTGTGAGCTACGCTCACAAACGTCTCTCCTGAAGAGCCTAATGCAAGAGCATCGTCCTCGTGAGGTTTTGGTGTGCATTGTTTTTGTTTTGTGTTTGTTGTGGGGTCTTTTTACCCAATTTTGGTTTGAAGTAATTGTTTGTAGTCACTTTAGCCTTCAAAACTTGAGGGTAAAGTTGTAGCCAAAGAGTTATTTTGGAAATCTGTAATGGGCATGATGTTGTAGTTGCTTCTCTAGTTCTCATCTTCACTTATGACTCCAAGACTCTAAGATAGTTCTTCTATTATTTTCATCTAGCTATTGGAGTTCGACCTCACCGAATAGCTCCTCAAGAAATAGTTACATGGATTCTTTTTGGGGGCAATTTTATTTTCCCGTGATGGGGGAGAGAAAGATTTGGTTATGCGAGGATGCCTTCATCTTGGAATGAGTTTCCTTTCCACGGGGTTCTTGGAGAGGGTCGAATAGTTTTAGAAAGTGTGTACCATTCATCAAAAAGTCTGAGATGGAAGATTGGGAACTAGACAAAGGAAAAATGCAGATATAATGCATGGGACAATTTTTAGTGATTGTGCTTTGTTCATCAAAAAAAAAGATAGAGGAGTTCATTCTCTCTGATGAAAAAAATCATAGGATAATGTTGGCGAGAGGTTTCTTCTAAGTGAAAACGAGCCCGAAGGCGTTGCTATTATCCAGTGGTGAGAATGCAACAAAGGAGGATTGGTCGTGAATGTTTGAAACTATCAATTAAAGATTGCAAGTTGTATGTAGTGCTTACATTCAGAAGTTTTGAAGCCAAGGTGGAAATAAACCAAACGTGGTGGCCTGAATATATCAGTAAGGATAAAAGCAAACTGCAAAAACCTCTACAACAGAGTAGCAACGTATTACTGTTTATGAAAAGCATAATTTGGTGGTTCATCTTATTAATGTTCTTTGTTGTGGTAGATTAAAACTAGAAAAGGTTTGTTATTGATGACTAAACTTTTAGAAATCAGTGTAAGAACTTTGTTTTGGAATCCAGCTAGTGTGATTCTGCTTAAATGTCACATGAATACTTTCTCTAGATGTTTTGGAAAGCATGTTGATAGTATAGTTCTTCCTTAGCCAAATAGGACTGCTCTAGAATGAGCTGAGAATTGAGACTTTTAGTTTCTGTTGTTTCTTTCATAATATATACTATTTTAAAGAGAATAAGACTATAATGGGAAGTTTATGTGTAGTTTATGATTGTTGAACAGTGTCTTAAATACATTTATACTTAAACAATTACCCTGAACTGGGTTGTCATTTGATCTCTGTTGTCAAGTTTGCAGCCAATAATGGTTGAGGTTTAATCTTTCTTAAACTTCTCCATCATCCAAGCTCATTTACTCAAGGTGCATTACCCTCGAGTTATGTCTCACTGCTTATTTCATGTAATCTGATCACTCTTGCTATCTTGATGATTGACACTTGGCCTTTTAGATTTCTCCTCTATAGGTCCACTATTACATCATCACTAGAAACCAATATACTTTCTCATGAAATTGGACCTCCTCACAGCCCCTTCTACTTGGTTTCATCTAGTCCTCGTTAGCAAAGTATTTGCCCACTTAGCAATTTGTTAAGGCATCAAGTTTGTTAAAATGGTCTAACAAATTATAATCCCTAAATAAGCATTCAGATTCATCTAGGTCTTCAAGTCCCAAGCTATTCCTTGGACCCAACATTTATCTAATCCAATTAAATTCAAGGTCTTGCATCCATATGATCATGTTTATTTTGAGACCCCCTTGCCCCTAAGTAATCCCAAACTTGAGAAAATCATGAAATATAAAGTCTCAAGCTAAGCATGAATTTTAATTAATGATTAGTGGACTCAAACAAAGCATGAATTTCAATTAATTTTGAGTCCACATTTGTTAGTCAAGGAAGTTTGAAGTATCAATCTACCAAAGTGTCATGTGGACCTAGGAGACCTATGAAGTCCAATTGATAATGTTTTTGCATTCACAAGGATTTATCCTTTAAAGTTCAAAGGAGCTTGAGTAGAGTTATTTTAAACCTAGGTTAATCTTGAGTCTCGCATCCAATGATAAAATCTAAAGTCTAGGGCCCCATCTAAGTATGCCCACATGCCCAACTCCTATTTACCTATGGCTAGACCATGTGCTTGTTTGTTTGTATGTAGGGGAGAGCTTCGCTTTTTTAATACACTACTGTGTGAAATGATGGGGCATCAAGTTTATTTGAGCACTGAGCATATGTGTCAACCTTAAGAAGAGCCATCGCAACGCAGAAAGGGGCCCACCGTATTGACATAGCCAATCGAGACATGTGTCATCAGTTAATTTAACCCCTATAGTACTAGGGCACATAAGCAACCACATGGACACACTCAACCAATTAAATAGTGATCTTTGACATTAATATATGCTAAGGGGTCAATGAAGTGGTAGACCATATATAATATAGCAGAGCTCATGGCACAATGGGGGAGGTACCATTCGATGAGCATTGGTCTCACAGCTCTCAAAACTTCAAAGAATGGCAAAGCTCTCAACTTTCTCCTGATTCCAAGGACTGACCCTCGAAAGCCCTTGGCAGTTGGCGGTGATATCACTATTCTTTGAAAAAACTTCACTATTAGTTCGCTTCCATCCAAGTCAACATACGATGGGCCCTAGGTCTTTTATTTGTTTGTATGCATGGGCATTGAGTGATCAAAGAACGTGAGTCCTTTTTATGGGTGTACATTGAGCACATCATCAACTTTGTTAGCCACAAGATCACAGAATGACTTGGAGGATTGATTGGTCCTTGGAGATTTGTGAAGGGTAGTAGAAGGATCCTCAAGGCTGTTGAATGAGATCAAATCTAAGGATCCTCAAAGTTGTCAATGCTCTCAAGCCCCTCTAAGTTCTGAGGTCTATCTAATATAGAGGGAGATCAATAGCTCTCAAAAACCTATAGCAATTATAGCAATATTCAATGAAGAGAACTTCAAGATTGGTCGACTGATTCATCATGTAGTAGAGCTCTAGATCCTTCATCATATCCAATGTAGGCAGTACAGTAGCAAAGCAAAAAAATCATGAATTCTATATATAAAAAACTCATGTGAGAAGTATAAAGTCTCAATCTTGCAACAACTAGTGAACCTAAGTTGAGCATGAATTTGAATTAATTAGAGTCCATGTACGTCTGTCGGGGAGGTTTGAAGTCTAGTTAACGGAAGAGCCCACGAACTTGGGAGGCCCATGAAGCCTGATTGATAATGCTTTCATGTCCACAATGATTAAGTTTTGAAGTTCAGAGGAGCCTGAGTGTCCAGCAGACCCAAGAATTATTTTAAACATGCCTCATGTCCAATGACAAAGTCTTAAATTGCTAAGTACATTAGCAGAGCCAAAGTTTGTAATGTCCCCTTTCTAGCTACAATGTAAGTCTATCATTGGATTCCCATAGACTAATAGTTTGGTTAGGGAACCGTGGTGTTTTGGCCTTGGATGGGCAATTCAGAGGTGTAGTTGAGGTTTGGATCCAGTTGGTAGTGTCAGTGGCAGTTTGGGGTGCCTTGTGGAGTACATACTATTTTTAGTAAGTTTGGTATTGGTGCTGAATTGGGAGTTTCAGAGTTGGAATAGATTCGTCTTGTCAAGCCCTTTTTGGCAAGCTAAAGATCATGGCAATCTGACTTTGTCTTGACATTTATTTTAAAGTCCAAAGTTATATTATGTTTATTTAATGGGACTTTATAAATGTAAAGTAAAGTGATTAATAAAAAGAAATATTAAAAGGGGTCACTTAAGGAGACATGGGCGCCCATCCCAAGGGGGATAAGAAGTATTTTAAAAAAACATTATAATCCCTCTAAAAAACCAACGCCCACCTGGAGGGAAATAAAAGAGGGAAAAAGCAAGTCATTTGGATATGCTATGTTTATGATATTTTCTTCTACTTGGCTCTGCTAGGGTTTTGAATTGTAAGGGTTTGAAGGATTCAAACCAGAGGCTCTTAGAGACAAAAACCTCCCTAAGTAATGGCATTCTACAGATGTGCAATACCATCCAAAGGTGCCATTAGAGGTGGATACAATCAGTGTTCATAGTTGTGCTAAAATGAAGTTCATTGGATGAGATTTTGGGCATATTTCCATATCAATTTGCATATTGTTAGTATTCAACTAATGCCAAAGGGTTTAATGAAAAATTGGAGGTGAGTTAAGGGTGATTGGGACTGTTATTGCTGCACATAGCTAGCCATATCATTACTAGATAGGTCATACTATATTCTGAGGGCATTTGGTGGTTGTTTGTGCTCATTAATACCTCATTTGGGTCACCTAGCTCCAAACATTGCTTGCAGACTAGTTTCAAGCCTTTACAAGGAAGATTTAGCATTGATATCAACTGCAAATCAGTTCCAGTCTAGCCATACCATGCCTAGGAGGACGTGGGCTCTCATGGAGTTATAACACCTTCATTTCGGGACTTCTATCAATTGTGGTTGAGGCATTTAGAGCCTTAATACTTGCTGTTGTAATTAGTTTATAAAAAACCTCTGCTATTTGTTTTAGTGAGTGATTCCCTTATTGCATGTAGTTGGTTCACGTACAACCATATTGTCAAGTTGTAAAAATGCAAATGGGTATTCGACTATATTTCATTTGGAGGTACTTCTTGATCTGGGTTGTTATTTTGCTCTAAATCATTGTACTTTTTCTGGGTATTCAATAAATGCTAGATATTGTATTGTCCGGCAACACACATCTGCAAGAAAACTAAAACCCCTTCTGCATCTTCTCTCTAGTCTGAAAGAACACTATAAAAATAAAAAATAACACTAAAAATATTTTAAAAAGGAACCAACAAGTACGGCACATTACAATGGTATCAGAGCAGTGTATCCTACAATCCTATGAGATCATATTTAGACATGCAGAAGTGAAAATGAGACATACAGTCAAGTACTAGTAGATATTATCTCAAGTAGAATAGGTCAAGGCCTGATTTACAAGTTCCACAGACAGATCCCTCTAATACAGATACAGAGGTAGCAGTCACAGAGGAACAACTAGTGGTTTTTTACAGTGAAGAAGACCTTGAGGTACCAAGGATAGATCCCTTTTTAGGTGTGGTTCTAGCACAGGTGGAAGAAATGGGTGACAAAGAGATTGAGGAACCCAACTTGTAGGACATTCTAAATTCATTAGCCAGGGGACAGCAGAACATAGAAAGGAGTTTCTTGAGAATGGATGAGATAATGAGAGAGTCATAGATGGAGCTGGCCCAAATACTTACCAATTTGATACCTCGTGATGTGAAGAATAACAGAGACAAAAACAGGGACCATAATAATAATAACAACGACGGGAGGAACATGAATAATAATGGAGACAAAAACAAGAATAATCTGGGAGGAGATAGACATAATGGTGACAGGCAGAATGGTGATAGGCATAATGGAGATAGACACTGTGATAGAGATGAGGAAGGTGAAGCTTCAGTCACCAATAGGAGGGCTACTTAGTTGACAGCCAGTGATAGGCCTGGCAGTGGACAGTAGAGGTGATGGTGATGCATGTAGTGTCAGAACAGCAGAAGTATGAATATCCACCTAATATATAGGTTCTCTTAACTAAACACACCAAAGTGTTTAGTGACATACCACTAGGTAGACCCCTTGATCAGGGTATTGAGCACATTATTGAGTTGGAGGATGATGCTAAGCCAGTGATTACTACATCATACAGGCACCCAAAGATATATAAGGATGAGATTGAGAAGGCTACCAAAGAGCTTCTCTAGATGGGGCACATAAGGCCAAGTAAAAGCCCATTCGTGTCATTAGTGGTCTTAGTGAAGAAAAAATATGGGACTTGTTGATGGTGGTTTTAGCACACAACAACGTAGGTGCAATAGTGGTATCTCACCTCTCTTGAAAAAGGTATCCTATCCAAGATAGGACTACCCCAAGGATAATACAGCTAGGTCTTAACTTGTAGGAATGACTCAATTGGTATGTTTAGTTGTACCAACAAGGGGACTTACATATGATGATAGGTTTTGCAAGGTAGTGTCAATAAAAATGCAAGAAACCCTATGATATTTTCAGCTCATTTGTAATATAAATGCTGCTTGAAAACCTAAATCTAACAATTTGTTATAAAGAAAGTGCAAAAGAGTAAGGGTTTAGAGAGGGGTCCCACGTGACATTCACAATGCAAAGACTCATTGATGGTAGAGAAATTTTCTAAAATTAAACCACTTTCTGTGTTGCCAAGCTAACAGATTGCTACAATACTGCAGAAAATGATGATATCTTCTATGGAGCCTTAAGATTTTCAAATCACATACATCTAGCAAATACCCAATTAATGGCATGATTTAAGTAATGTAATGCAATTGAACTTGGCATAAAATAATATCCCAAGCTAACTATGCACAGCCACTTACAGTCAGCAAGTAACTAATAGTATGGACTTAGAACATTCATCAAATACCTTCAATAAATCACTAACATTGCAAAGCACATTATACTAATTAGCAGATCAAGATGTGAACCATGAAACCAAATTAATAACATAAAGAGACAAATTCTCAGAAGAAACTGCAACAACTTGATTTTGTATTAATTGGAAATTCGGCAGAGTGTCAACAATTCACTATCTAGACTGTTACAATGAGAGAGACAATGGCCCTTTATATAGAAGAGGCGTCATAATGAGTTTTTGAATGGACAGTGGGGATTAACTCAACACCAAAAGTCTAGATTACATGGCATTTAATACACTACAATAGCTAGATTGCATTTCAGATCATCATTTGTCATGTAGGAAAAAGACAAAATACAACTCCCAAATACATTGAATCTAGATATTTTCAATACCCATTAAGTTGCACATTGGGAAAAGTCAATTTTCAAGACATAATAAAGACAAAATAGAGTCACATGACCCTCCAAATATATCATCAATTAACAATGATGGGATTCACATGTGTTTTTATTGTTCATCTTCCTCTAGATCAATTTTGTCTTCTTCTGCCCTTTTGTTACAGTATGCAACTAGTGATGTCAGAGCTGGGTTGATATCCAGTGGGTCTGGATCTTTGATATAATCTGCTCCAAACCTCAGGTCCTCGATTTCTACAGAAAATTTACAGTACACATCTTCTCTTGATTTTCTTCCCCTTGTAAATACCAAAAATGTAGCTCAGAGATAACTAACCTTGTCAAGTTTACCAACCACATTCATTGTTGAGTCTCTGTGAATGACTTGATACAATCTGTTTTTGCATTGTTGTTCATCAATTGGAGTTAGATCATCTAGACCAGAATCAATACAGTCCCTCAATGTATCATTTATCTCATATATTTCTTTCATTATTTTAGTCTTTGTTGTATTGAAGGAGTCTTTCACCTTATCAAAAACACCTTTTCTCAATTTCATCTATTGATAGACTCTTCAGGTTTCTTTAATCTATCTCTTGTCAAAAGAATCTCTTTGGACAAGTTCCTCAAATTTTGCACTCTTGGAAACATGTGGGAATAATACTCATCATATGGCTCACATTCTTCATATAGAACTTCCCATTCTTCTCTCAAGAGTCGAAAGTCTTTATGTAGTAAGGAGGCAAATGCTATTACTTTGCATTCCTCTTCGTATACTTTTGTGAACCACATTCTTGTACCTGTAGTAGTAATCATGATATCATCGAACTTAGTTAACTCATCCTTGGACAGCAGGGCAGGAGTTGCTCCTAGTTCTATGTCAGAATTTAATGGCTTCATCAAAAATTCTTACATGCTCGTAGCTCTTTGTTTTGTTGCTTCAGCTCTTATTTTTTTAGTTCATCTTTATTCAGTTGGTCTAGAATTGTGGACACTATCCCTTTGAATTCATCTATTTTATGTCCCCTGGTAGCTGGCCTTAGATTCACAATTGTAACAATATAATCTTCAGGTTTGGCTTCATTTTTATTCACATCTACTGGTGGGATAGCCACCTCTGCAATCCTTGACCCTGTGGCATCCTTGTATATTTTGGATTGGATTTTTTCTTTCTTTTGCTTCTTTGGTTTTTCCACTCTAGCCAGGAGTGCATCCAAATCTAGCTTCATTATCTCTACCTGCGGTTCTTTATGCTGCAACCTTTGTTGTAACCAGTCTGGTGCAGTAGAGGAATTCTTAGGAGAGTCAATGTGACTCTCCTTTATTGGGTCACCCATCAATAATTTCCAATTCATCCCTATTTTCATCATTCTCTTCATTATCTAAATGTTCCACATTCTTCAAATTTTCCAATATGACCTATTTTCATCATTCTCCACTCTCTTGTAATGAATCAATGACTGGGAGAGTGTCAATTGTGTATAACACTCATAAACTTTCAACTATTAGTCTCCATTCCCAACTTCTCCTAGTTTGGACAGTCCAGGATATTCATTTCTTCTTGCTAGTGCATAAACAACATATGAGGTCCATCTGAATGTTTGTTTCTCTTTGAAATTCTCAAAGGCTTCATGCATGTTATCACTTATGATCTAAGCCCAGTGAAGTTTCTTGTCTCCACGTATTATCTCCTCGATGAGGGAAAACATCCATTCTTCAAAGGTGGAAGCAAATGGGAGCCCATAAATTCTGCTCAATAAAGTTGCCAAGTCCCCAATCTCATCATGGAAATCACTTCTATATAAAGTATGGGGCAACTTGTTTATGGTAGACCTCCTATGTTTCATCCAATGATCATTGATCTTCTTTTTTAGCTTTTCCACATCTTTCTTATATGTGTTCTTAGCATCCTTCTTGTCTAGTATGCACAGCATAGGGTAGACTAGTGTTCCAAAAATCTCTGCCAAGGACTATGTGCTTAAGTCTGACAGAACCTCTCCATTTGCAGTTTGAATTGTTCTAGTCAAGGGATAGTATCTCTCTGCACATATTACTATAACCTCTACACATTATACAGAGGTGGGGAAGGCAGTTGTTTCTGCAATACCATTGTCTCTTATCTTTTTAGTCAATGGTGTAGGATTTGGTCCAAACACCTTGAGTCTAAAGTCCTCTAGATCTATGTGACCTAGATTTGTGTCTCCTATGTTGTTCCATGTAGATTTTATCTTGGTCTCAGGAGAAATGCCTTTGAACTTGTACTTAATGTTTTGAGCTCTTGCAGACATTTAACATGCATGACTAGACCTAATAAGTTAAAGGTGTCTTGAAGGTCTCTGGCTCCTCAGTCTTAATTGTTGATGATTGTTTTTACACATTCATAACAAAAGTTAAAATTCACAAAACGAACCTAACTGTCTTGAAAGATATGAAGAAATCAATGAAGATTACTTAATCCCAAGTTTCTGTATGGTCAGGTCTTGACCTATTGGATAACTCAGTAGGATGATGTGAAGCTGTAATATGCAAGGGGCCTTACGTGATTTAAGGTTTTTTGATGATTTACTAGACTCAAACTGTGCAAAATATCACAAATATCAACACTTTATCATTCCTTTGCATAAATTTTCTATTGTATCAGAAAGCTCTATTCGATTTATGTTAAAACAAGCTTTTCTTCTCAAATATTATGAAAACTATCAAATATCAACTTTGTGGTTCATGTTTCTTTCAACTGTCAGACAATTCCCTTTAAATTTCTGCGTTTAAGCTAAGTATTTCAAATGGTTTGGGAAAAGTTAGAGAAAACTAAATTAAACTTCATTCTTCTACAGGATCTAAATTCTTTATTATGCATGTTATAAGTAGCACAGCAAACTTGATTAAATCCATAGACTAAACCCTTGAATGTAACCCCTGAGCATTTTCATGAACATACACTAAAGATTGCAATCTTTAAGAGATAATATTTCAAATACACAGAAGAGCCAGAAGACACTCTGAATACAGACGCAGAATCCCAGATTCATTTGTATTCAAAACACACAGTCATAAATGATTTACAATGTATGAATGACTCTTAGCTTCATTAATCAATTTCACAAAAACTTACAACGCTTTACAGATACAGTAAGGAAGCTAGATGTTCATGCATGCATTCCTTATTGCAGACACAGGTGACCTTCTACTCTAAACTAAAATGTTCTTCTAAAACTTCTAATTACAACTTCTAGCTCTGTTCTACCAATTTCTGTCTGAAACCCTGTGTAACCTATTACAGAGTAAAGGGGCTCAATATATAGATTTGATTATCCCCAATACAGTTTCAAAACCTTAGTTAATCAACGATCCATATTTCAAGTGCAGCAGCAACGGTGGAAAACAAATCCCACCAAAATATCTCTAAGCAGCATACTCCATACTGAGCATATGGATACCCTTTGGAAACCCTAACCACCTCAAAATATCCCCTGTTGATCTTTTAATAATGTTTCTTTCCACCTGCATTTTTCCTCACATTGAAAGCCTTTACCCCTTCAGCTTCATTTGCGATCTTCTGTGACCCGATCCACCTCCTATGATGTCATCGCCATTAAGTTCCACCTTCTATATATCTACACACCTGCGAAACAGACATAAAAAAAATATATAGATTTAGAATTCATATTGTTGTTGCCAATTTACACCTTGTCAGAATGTTAGATTGACATTAATTATAGTAATCAATGCGCCCAAAAGTTTGGCCTTCTGCTTTAGTATACCGCGTTCTGCATTTCCCTCATCAGCATAACTATCCTCAGTCGAGTTAATCCAATAGCTTCCCGCCGAATGCACTCGTCTGTCCGATGCCACTTTACCAGCTAGCATATCTCTCTCATCAGTGGGACTTACTTTAGTCGAGGCAATCCACAAACTTTCCACCGATGGCCCTACTCTAGCCGATGCAATTCTTATCATCGTTTTGCATATCTTGTTCATTTGTGTAACTCTCGCAGTCGGGGCGAGCTAATAATTTCATACTGATCTCATCCTTCTAGCCGATACAAACTCTCAACGTTGTATGCATCTTCCTTATCGGCCTGAGTCTCTTCGATCGAAGCGAGCTAACAATCCTCCACCGATCACTTATATCTCTCTAATGCCTTTATTTCTTTTTGTATCTCAAGCTTTATATACCACAACATTCAAACAATCAAATATACAAGGATTTTTCTATTTTGCACTTCCCTTTGAAATCCAGCTTGCACATTTTGTTCTTCATATCGGCTTGTATATCGCAACATACAAACGCATATGCATACAAAGAATATTCTATATTTAATTTCTCTTCACATCCACATTGTATCCTTTACTTGTATCTTTTGCTTGTATCCTGTCTTGTATATCGCAGATATACATTGTAATTATACAAAAACTCAAACATGCAAAGGGTGGGGTCCACTTTACCTCTTTCGTTTGTATACTAGAAACATACAAAGTCTCTTGTATCACCTTTTAGACTTCAATTTTTATATACCACATTTTACTCACTTTCAGTTTCACGATGTATAAAGTGCAATGTATCACCCAATATACATTGAGGTATGATGCATTGCCTTAACCAAACTTTAAACTTTCTTGAGTTCTGCGCTATGTATAAAGCCTTGTATATTCCAATATACAATGAGTCAGGATGCATCCTATATATCAGATTTTAATCCTCCCTCAGTTCCAACGCTTGTATGTTTATCGCGATGTATATCTCTGAAGCATACATACAAAGCACCAAATATACATCGATTATATTTCACTTGATAACTTTTCAGTTCCGCGCTATGCATATTTCTTTGTATGTCACTGAAACATACAAGCCCGTATACATACAAGGACTTAACCTTGTTTCATAACGTTTCAGGTCCGTGGCTCGCATATAAATTTGTATATCCACTTTGCATGTTTCCACTTTGCCAAACATACAAGCCTAAAATGCATACAAGTATAAAAGTATACAAACAACTTTGTATATACAACCCAATTTGTATTTGCAACCTGATGACTTAGAAAACTTGACAACCCATTTTGCGACTAACACAAGGACAATATACAAAAGACTTTGCATATACAATGACCTGACATACAAAGGACCTTGTATATGCAACATACAAACCCGATTGTACGTTTTACCAAAACACTCATAATTTGCAAAATATAGGGAATCTTTTACATGGTTCAAAAAATAACCCCCACTCATTTTTAATAAGGAATTCACCCATACTCTACCCTGGTACTCAATGTTTATTTTTCTTTATCTTTAACAAGGTTTGTAACATTCACTTCCTCTTTTCTTTTACCACCCAACAGACCCACACACAAAATCAAAAAGCAAAGCCACAGCAGGGGTCCTCATTTTGCTAAGGAGTAAAATGGGGCGTGTTGTGAGCATCACAACAACTAGCAACCAAACAAAACAATTAAATTCAAACCATTAAAAAAACTAAATGAAATAAATTCATAACTTCCAACTATCTTTCCTGCAAATCATTATCCAACTTGAGACTTAATGTATTCAATAAGGTACATGAATCTTCACATTCAGTTTAAGTGGGTGCACGTGATTAATAATCCTCATCTTGAAAATTAGTTGAACAAACCAGTGACTAATATTAGACTATGTAATTGATGTCATTCCCTCATAGCCAACTAGATAGAGCCTTACTACCAGCAGGCGTCCATTGCCCCGGTGAGGTTATTGTTACAATTCTCCTAAGTAGAGCCCCACTACCAGCAAGCGTCTATAGCCCCGGTAGAGTTACTTAGATGGCTTAACCTAGATTTTTAGTAAAATCTATTTTATTATTTTATTTTATATTTTGTATTTGATAGAGATTTCATAAGATATTGCAGTTGTAACTTCATGATGCAAGGAATGATCAGTTGTAAATTAAGCTGAGAATTGTAATGGTAGCAAGGGTGACCTCTGATTTTTCACCTAATATCTACACTGGTAGGTTCAACAAACCCAAGGATTTTTAGGTGTGTCATTGTGAGAAACTTCCCTTGAATACTCAACCCACAGTTATTGAATACAAAATTTCATAAGTCAAAAAACTTTCTACATTCATGACAATCACAACAAGTTATGCATAAATTTCAAATAATTAACCTAAATGTTCTAAATTTTCCATTGTTTTCAGTGGTTGTTAATCTGCTCCTTCATACTCTAAATCAAAATAAAGACCCAGCCAAAGCAACATAACACACAAACAAAACAAGCAGACTGTACAAACAACAAACAAAACAAAAAAACAACCCAAAACTATACATTATTTACATTATGATACACAGAAACTAACTGCCCTCTCCTCAAGCTTGAAAGTAATGTTTCAAGTGTTGGCCATTAACTGGTAATGGCACATCTTCCCCAGTCAAGGTCTTGAGCCTAAAAGTGTTGTCTCCAATTATCTCTACGACTTGTAATGGACCTAACCATAATTTGTCAAATTTTCCATAATTTCCTTTCTTTTCATGTGCTTTATCCCAACACAACACTAAGTCTAATATCCTAAATGTTTTGACTCTTACTCTTTTATCAAACCATCTCTTGACTACTGCTTGATGCTTGGCGAACTTCTCAATGGCTTGATCTCTTTTCTCATCTAATTGTAACATTTGTATTATTCTGGCCTCTCTATGATCATCAAAGCCTAAATATTCATTAGCAAACTTCCAGACTAGTATTCTTAAATTTACTGGAAGTATGGGATCAGTCCCATAAACTAAGTGATAAGGTGCATTGCCTAAGGCTGACTTAACCTTAGTCCTATCTACCCACAGCACATGTTTCAACAATGTGTTCCACTCTCTAGGATTCTTTTCAGTTAGCTTCTTGATTATATCCAATAAAATTTTGTTTGTAGATTCAGCTAACCCATTCCACTAAGGATAATAATTTGAAGAAAACTTTAAAACTATTCCATACTCAAATGCCCATTTAGAAAATTTTAGAGAAGAAAAAGTAGGGCCATTATCACATACCAGCGAATATGGAGTTCCAAACCTGGTTATGATGTTTTCTTCAAGGAACTTGATAACTACCTCAGTAGTAGAGAACTTGCAACATGTGGCTTTACTCCACCTTGTACAGTAGTCAGTTACTATCAGTATAAACTTATGTCCTACAGATGACGGAGGATTTATGACCCCAATGAAATCTAGGCCCCATTGTGCAAATGGTCTAGACTCAATCACTGGTTGTAATGGATTAGCCTAATTCCTTCCTTTATTTGTTATAGTTTGATAGGTGGCGCAACTTCTAATGTGATTCTCTGTATCCTTAAACATTGTAGGCCAATAGTATCCTACCCTCAATATCTTATGCATTGTAGCTAAATGGGAACCATGAGCAGTTCCATATTTGTTATGCAATTCTAACAACACCTTATTTGCTTCAACTCTATTTAAACATCTTAAATATATTCCATCATGGTTCTTCTTGAATAGAAGACCTCCTTGTACCATGTACTTCTGTGCTTTAATCTTTAAAGCTCTCCTCTGAGAAGATTTCATTTTATTTGGATATTTGCCTGATGTTAGAAGAGTGTTCAAATCATCATACCACCTTGATGCATCATTAGTATTCAACACATACTATTGTTTCACCAAATTTGGGTCTATGTTTGCTATGGTTTACACTGATGATTTCCCTCCGACCAACCTCATTGGGATAATTTCCATATCAAACTCTTGCAATTTCGTAATCCATTTGGCTCTTTTCTCTCCAGGCTCATTCTGCATCAGCAACATCTTCACGGCTGCATCTGGTACTATGGCTTTAACCTAACTGCGTAGGATATAATGTTTGAACTTTTTCACTACTCTTATTAATGCAAACACCTATCTTTCTGTATCGAAATATTTCAGTTGTGCATCCTTCAGAGGTGCACTCATGAAGGCTATGGGTTTCTCTTCGTTGTCTTCTCCCTTTTGTGTCAAAGCAACTGCAACTAAATGTGAAGATGCGAAAGAATAAATGTAGAATGGCCTTGTATAATCTGGACTTGTCAACACATGAGAATCATAAATGGCCTCCTTGATATCTTTAAATGCAGCTTTAGCTACTGGTGTCCATTCTATCTTTGCATCCTTCTTTAGCATGGCGTTCAATGGTTGCACAATTTTTGCAAACCCTGTAATAAACTTTCTGACAAAATTAATCTTACCAAAAATTTACTTTAGTTCTTTTTTACTGTTTGGTAATTATAATTTCTTCATTCCTTCTATTCTATCAAGATCAATAGATATCCCATTTTTAGAAATAACATGCCCTAACAACTTTCCTTCAGGTACCCCAAATGAACATTTCTTAGGGTTGAGAGAAATTCCGTACCTTTCACATCATTTGAGTACTCTTCTCAGATCTTCAGCATGAGTGGATGCATCTTTAGAATAAACAATTAAATCATCCATATAAATTACAATGCATTTACCTAACAATCCACGAAATGCAATGTCCATGGCTCGCTGAAAAGTCACACCTGCATTGATTAGACCAAAAGGCATTCTCCTGTATGCATAATTTCCCCATTTACAAGTAAAAGTGGCCTTTAATCTATCCTCTCTATCTATTAAGACCTAGTTATATCCTGAGAATCCATCCAAGAAAGACATCATTTTAGCCCCATTAACTGCTTGTAACACTTCATCTATTGGAGGCAGGGGATAATTATCTTTTTCAGATGCCCTATTCAAGTTTCTAAAATCTACACATAACCTAATGTCTCCACTTTTATTTCTCATAGGTACTAAATTAGCTACCCAAGTTGAATGTTTGACTAGGAAAATTATTCTGGCAGACAGCAATTTTTTCACTTCTTCGAAGATTAAAGGCTCTAAAATGGCGTTCACAGGCCTTTGTTTCTACCTAAATGGTTTAACATCTAGTCTCAGAGGTATTACATGAGTTATGATGGATGTATCATATGTTTTCAAATCTTCATACGTCCATGCTATGACATGTTTGTACTCTTTCAAAAGATCCACGATTTCTTTTCTCAACTCTTTACAGCAAGCCTTTCCAATAAGTACATTTTGCGGACTCTGCTCTATTCCAAGGTTATATGGATCACACTCACCTCGCTCAGTTTTGGGAAAATCCTTCTATCTTACTACCCCATCAAAGTCAAAAATTTGTTCTAACTCAATCACCCCTTTAGGTAAGAAATTTCTTTTCAAGTTGATTATGTCTTCTTCATCCCAAGACACATCAGGCCTTTCTTGTTCATCAATAATTTGAGCTTCAAAGACCTCATTACAAGTTAGGAAATCTACAATTTGTTGATCCCCCTCAAATACCTAAAAATGAGTAACGTTATCTGGTATGCTAGGAACATTTACTAACTCAACAGCAAATCTTTTTAAACCTAACAATGTTAAGGGTTCTAATGAGCTAGCACCAACTGCTAATGCATCTGGTCTATGGTTCAATTCTCTAGGGATATGTTCTATGTTGAAAGCATCAAATGAATCTATCAAATCCCACACCCTATGCCTGTAACAAACCATCTTTTTGTAGTTGCATGCAAATAATTTCCTTACTTGCCTGACCACTAACTCAGAATTTGAAAATACCTTGATCATTTTTACCTTTTTCTTGATAGCCAAAACAAGTCCATAGATTAAAGCTTCATATTCTGCAACGTTGTTAGTACAGGAAAATTGTAACCTATATGCTACCAAATATGACTTACCATGAGGATCTATAAGTTCCACACCTGCACCTGCACCCTGTTTAGACTTAGATCCATCACACTTTAATGTCCACATGCCATCTTTATTCTTTTGACCTTTAGTTTTGGCATGTTTTGCCTTTTCTATCATAGGTGAGGTGCTATCTTGTTCATTCATAGGCAATTCATTCTAGCTTACTTGTACATTTATTCTTTCAGTTTGTAAGTCAGAATGGCAGACACTTTTGTCTTTTGTTTCCCTCTCTAAATCTGGGGTTGATCCCTTTGTGTTGTTCTGAAAGTATTTCCCTGGTTGATTAGGATCAACCTTTCCTTTTTGCATTCCCACTCCCTTTGTGCATTTTATGTATTGATAGTCAATAATATCTCTACACATTCCACAATTCTCTTCAGAATGTGGTTTACTATGAACTCTACACATGCCTTTATACAATTTGCACCGAACGGGAATATTTTGTTCAATGCACCTTTCCATTTCTTGTCTAATATTCTGTCCAAAATTGCTTATTGCATTATTTTCTTCATTAGAAGAATTTTCATCAGACTCAATGAACAATATTGTTTCCTTACTGACACGTTTTTCTCTGAAGTTTAACATCAGGATGTCTTCAATTTGTACTCCCTTGTCAGTGATTATGTAAACACCAGGTTCAACAAAGGCATATAATATCTCATTAGTCCTATTGTACTCTATAATCATGTGTTTCATCCTAGGTTCAACTTCTCTCCTGATCTGATTTTGAACACCTCTCCAAGGTAACCACATCTGTGAAAAATCAATCGCCATATATCCATTCAATGTTTTAGACCAATCTCTACTCAACAACATCCCATAATTTACAGGTATATCTACTACCTAAATGTCAATAAACTGACTCACCCTAGGATCTGAGGCTAGCTGCATCTGAATATGCATTAGTTCTCCTATCACATTAACCTCAGTTTTGTCCAACTGTGTAACAACTTTGGCAGATTTGGTGGGGGTCAGCCCTAAAGTCTTGCATATTCCTAGAGGCATTACATTAGCTGATGCACCAGAATCTACCATACAATTATGTATGTTCTTTCCAAACATTCTAATGGTTAATAAGAAAGGAGGAGCTTCTTTCTTATCTGCATACATTACCACATTAGTGTTGGAAGGCTGCTCAATTTTCTTACTCTTTTCTTTGGGTTGTGAATCTCTACTAGGAACACTAACAATAGCAGAAACCTCACCTATCACAGATGTATCCAAAGATTCTATGAAAGCATTTCTAACCCCTAGACTTTTCAATAATTCACAAAGGTATACTGACCTTAATTTTCTTTATCTCTTCATATAAATAACTCATCAATCTCATTGTTTCTACTGTCTCTATTTTACTTGTTTGGACCTTTTGTGCTACTGTTCCATTATTTGCATGATGATTAGCCTTCAGTATAGCAGGATTATTGCTAGCATTCTGATCTGGAGGAGTATTGAAATTGTTAGGAGGAGTGGAAGTAGTGAAAGGACCTCCTGGTCTAGTGTTATTTTTCAAATTGTAGGTGTGATTTTTGTTTGACTACTGAAAAGCCTGTACCTCTTTTGTTTCATGTAATACTTAATTTTCAGTTTCAAAGGGAAACTGAAATGTATTTAGTACAAAGGTTGATTCAGGATATAGGTTTACACAAAAATAAGGTTCATCCTCTGACAATTGATCCTCTTCTTCTTCAGTTGCAAAGGTAAAAGTCTCTAAGACTTGTATATTCTCATATCCTGAGGGCACTACTTCATTTCCTTTAGGGATGAGAAACTCAAAAGTGGGAGCTTGTACATCTACATTGAGAATATTGGCTGCTAAATATAACTGAGGACAATCTAGTTCAGCATGGGTACTAGTATTATGAAATCTACACCAATTCTTCAATGTTGTATTAGCCATTTGAATTCCAACTGTTTGTTTTGTATCTAGATTATCTAAATTCTCAAATGGAGAAGCTAGAGTGCCATTATTGGGCCTTGTGTTCCATGTCTTAGGTGGCCTTGGCTAATTTTGATTTCTATTGTTATTACCCCAGGCCCATATCATAATCCAGGACAACCAATGCAAAATAGAGGACCTGTGGTAATTTTGGTTTTGGTTTGAACTTTGACCCTGGTTGTAGTTCTGAATATAGCTTTGGTTATGGTTTTGACTATATCCCTGGTTGTTTCTCCCATAGAGATTCTCATTTCTTAGTTGTGTCACTTCAGTGGTCAATCTTTTCAAGTGTGCAGTAATTTCTTTGATTTCTTCTCTTTCCTCTTGTGCCTTTGCCACAAATGTATCCCGAGGAGGTTGGAAGAAAGATTGACCACTACTCTGGTTATTATTGGCAGTGTTACCAGTATAAGGGGCTATGGTCTGGATTGGGGCAGGATTATACACAGGTGTGTATGTAGGAACTGGATTCAATAATGGAGTATTATGTGTAGGGACTCCATTCCAAGGTTGTGTTTGATTTTGCATCCCAAGATTTCCTCCATTAGGAAATGGTTTATAAGTTGTTTGTATCATCTCCTAGTTTACTGAGGATGCCTCCTAATAAGCTTTGGATATTGTATCTATGTCAGGCTTTCTTTTGACAAACATAGCAATTAATGGATCTAAGGCAACATAATACATGGCTAACAATGTATCTACATTTACTGTGTAAAGACCTACACCTACTATCCTAGAATAAGCCTTTCAAAACCTATCATTAAAATTATCAATCAGTTCTCCTTCACCTCTCTTAATTGTAGCCAATTTGCAATATAAAGTGGAGGGATCTATTGGACCTCTAAATCTAGACAAAAATACTTCTACCATAAGTGTCCAAGAAGAAATGTAACCATTGGGCAATTTAACATACCAATTAGATGCCTGCTCATTGAAGGTGTAAGGAAACAACCTACACACAACATCCTCATATTCTAACCTAGCCCTAAAGCATGCTTCCTCAAATATCCTAATGTGATCTTCTGGATCCTAATGCAACTAGTATTTAGGACATATCTTTTCAGGATTCTTTGGCATCTCATGATAATCAGTGAAATGTATGGGAGAGTTGACATTAAAGTAAGCCATTGCAGGTACTTGTGCTTGACCTAGACCTTGGGGAATACCCAGATTTCTTGGTGGAATAGGATTCTTGGGAGGACTGGGACCTCTAGGATTACCTGAACCAAGATTTAAAGATCTAAATGAAGAACTGTCAGGACTCACAATGCTATGGATACTAAAAGGTGATCCAGGAGGCATTCCAGATGAACCTCCTACATGTGATATTCTAGGATTCCAAATCAAAGGACTCTTACTTTGCCTTTTATCAGATAATTGCACAAATATATCCCCTAAATTGGATCTAGACCTAGTCACTCTATTACTGTTATGAGCCAACTCTACTTAAAACAAACCCTAACTCCAATCAGGCCCTCCTTCTAGCACCAAAAACTATTGATGATTGTTTTTACACATTCATAACAAAAGTTAAAATTCACAAAATGAACCTAACTGTCTTGAAAGATATGAAGAAATCAATGAAGATTACTTGATCCCAAGTTTCTGTATGGTCAGGTCTTGACCTGTTGCATAATTCAGTAGGTTGATGTGAAGTTGTAGTATGCAAGGGGCCTTACGTGATTTAAGGTTTTTTGATGATTTACTAGACTCAAACTGTGCAAAATATCACAAATATCAACACTTTATCATTCCTTTGCATAAATTTGCTAATGTATCAGAAAGCTCTATACGATTTATGTTAAACAAGCTTTTCTTCTCAAATATTATGAAAACTATCAAATATCAACTCTGTGGTTCATGTTTCTTTCAACTGTCAGACAATTTCCTTTAAATTTCTGCGTTTAAGCTAAGTATTTCAAATGGTTTGGGAAAAGTTAGAGAAAACTAAATTAAACTTCATTCTTCTACAGGATCTAAATGCTCTATTATGCACATTATAAGCAGCACAACAAACTTGATTAAATCCACATACTAAACCCTTGAATGTAAGCCCTGAGCATTTTCATGAACATACACTAAAGATTGCAAGCTTTAAGAGATAATATTTCAAATACACAGAAGAGCCAGAAGACACTCTGAATATAGATGTAGAATTTCAGATTCATTTGTATTCAAAACACATAGTCATAAATGATTTACAATGTATGAATGACTCTTAGCTTCATTAATCAATTTCACAAAAACTTACAACGCTTTACAGATATGGTAAGGAAGCTAGATGTTCCACGCATTCCTTATTGCAGACACAGGTGACCTCCTTCTACTCTAAACTAAAATGTTCTTTTAAAACTGCTAATTACAACTTCCAGCTCTATTCTACCAATTTCAATATGAATCCCTATGTAACCTATTACAGAGTAAAGGGGCTCAATATATAGATTTGATTATCCCCAATACAGTTTCAAAGCCCTAGTTAATCAACGGTCCATATCTCAAGTGTAGCAGCAATGGTGGAAAACAAATCCTGCCAAAATATCTCTAAGCAGCATACTCCATATTGAGTGTAAGGATGCCCTTTGGAAACCCTAACCGCCTCAAAATATCCCCTGTTGATCTTTTAATAATGTTTCTTTCCACCTGCATTTTTCCTCACATTGAAAGCCTTTACCCCTTCGGCTTCATTTGCAATCTTCTGTGACCCGATCCGCCTCCTATGATGTCATTGCCATTAAGTTCCACCTTCTATATATCTGCACACCTGCGAAACAGACATAAAAAAAAAGATTTAGAATTCATATTGTTGTTGCCAATTTACACCTTGTCATAATGTTAGATTGACATTAATTATAGTAATCAATGCGCCCCCCAAAAGTTTGGCCTTCTGCTTTAGTATACCGCGTTCTGCATTTCCCTCCTTGGCATAACTATCCTCAGTCAGGGTAATCCAACAGCTTCCCACGGATCACACTCATCTGTCTGATGCCACTTTACCAGCAAGCATATCTCTCTCATCAACGGGACTTACTTTAGTCGGGGCAATCCACAAACTTTCCATCGATGGCCCTACTCTGCTCGATGCAATTCTTATCATCATTTTGCATATCTTGTTCATCAGTGTAACTCTCGCAGTCAGGGCGAGCTAATAATTTCATACCGATCTCATCCTTCTAGATGATATAGACTCTCAACATTGTATGTATCTTCCTTATCGGCGTGAGTCTCTTCGGTCGGAGCGAGCTAACAATCCTCCATCGATTGCTTATATCTTTCCGATGCCTTTATTTTTTTTCTACCTTGAGCTTTATATACCACAACATTCAAACAATCAAATATACAAGGATTTTTCTATTTTGCACTTCCCTTTGAAATCTAGCTTGCACATTTTGTTCTTCATTTCGGCTTGTATATCACAACATACAAATGCATATGCATACAAAGAATATTCTGTATTTAATTTCTCTTCACATCCACATTGTATCCTTTACTTGTATCTTTTGCTTGTATCCTAGCTTGTATATCGCAGATATACATTGTAATTATACAAACACTCAAACATGCAAAGGGTGGGGTCCACTTTACCTCTTTCGTTTGTATACTAGAAACATACAAAGTCTCTTGTATCACCTTTCGAACTTCAATTTTTATACACCACATTTTACTCACTTTCGGTTCCGCAATGTATAAAGTGCAATGTATCACCCGATATACATTGAGGTATGATGCATTGCCTTAACCAAACTTTAAACTTTCCTGAGTTCCACGCTATGTATAAAACCTTGTATATTCTGATATACAATGAGTCAGGATGCATCCTATATATTAGATTTTAATCCTCCCTCAGTTCTGATGCTTGTATGTTTATCGCGATGTATATCTCCAAAGCATACATACAAAGCACTAAATATACAATGTTTATATTTCACTTAATAACTTTTCGGTTCCACACTATGCATATTTCTTTGTATGTCACTGAAACATACAAGCCCGCATACATACAAGGACTTAACCTTGTTTCATAACGTTTTAGGTCCGCGGCTCACATATAACTTTGTATATCCACTTTGCATGTTTCTTCTTTGCCAAACATACAAGCCTAAATGCATACAAGTATAAAAGTATACAAACAACTTTGTATATGCAACCCGATTTGTATTTGCAACCCGATGACTTAGAAAACTTGACAACCCATTTTGCAACTAACACAAGGACGATATACAAAAGACTTTGCATATACAATGACCCGACATACAAAGGACCTTTTATATGCAACATACAAACCCAATTATATATTTTACCAAAACACACATAATTTGCAAAATACAGGGAATCTTTTACATGGTTCAAAAAGCAACCCCACTCATTTTTAACAAGGAATTCACCCATACTCTGCCCTGGTACTCAATGTTTATTTCCTTTATCTTTAACAAGGTTTGTAACATTCACTTCCTTTTTTCTTTTACCACCCAACAGACCCACACACAAAAGCAGAAAGCAAAGCCACAGAAGGGGTCCTCATTTTGCTAAGGAGTAAAATGGGGCATGTTGTGAGCATCACAACATTAATGATTTAGCTATAAGTTACTCATCTCATATTCCTAAGTCAAATTCTATTTTATGAAATAGTTCATCACGTTCCTTTTCTATATTTTGAATGCCCAAATATATAATTGTAGATTTCACCACTTAACGAAATTCATTACATAACTAAAATAGTAAAAACAACATAAAAATCATACTTCAAGTCATGTAATAAATGCTAAATTGCTTGAAAAATCAAATGAAATCATGCAAACATCTTAATTCTACCTTTGCAACATTCATTTTTACCAAAAAGACTTATTTTCCTTAGGAAATTTTATTAAAAACAACTCTAAGATCAATTTGCACAGATTTCAAGGGTCTCAGACTTTGTCAATAGAAAAGCGTTGAATTTGGCAAGGTCAGACCTAGCGCTGATTTGGAGTTTGCTGACCAAAGTCAGTGGAGGCACATTTCAATGTAGGGAATAGAAACAATTGAATGTCAAGTTTGTCACGGCTTTCAACTTTCTCAGATCGGTGCGGATTTTGGCTCGGACTGACTTTTGTAGAATGATGAGGTCAGTCGATGTTGATTTTAACGCAGGTCGGTAAGGTTGGAATTCAGCGTTGATAGTTGAGACAGACTAATATAGGACTTGGCGTGGATTCCAATTGTGTCAAACTTAGCGTGACTTCGAGGGATGACCAACCAAAGTCGGTAGTGGGTGTTTTGAGCGGAAGTCAGTCGGTGCTTATTTTAACGCTAAGTTTAGTGCAAGGGCAAGTAGAGTTTCCTGAAGTGACCGCCTGACTTTGAATGAGGAGTTCGGTGGATGGTCAAATTGGTGCAAAGTCAGAAACTCAAGATTTTAGCGCTAATTTGAATCTTTGGATCTGGCAGGGATTTCAGAGGTAACCGACTAACTTTGCTTTCTTGGGGATAATTTTAGGTCGGTCGAGGGCACTCTTAGCACAAAGTCCACGAAGGATGATTTTAGCCCAAAGGGTTTAAAACCTTTAGAGGGTGGAGGATTTTTCAAGTGCCGACTAACATAAAGTTGTTCTTCATTTCAAAGGGTCAGTCAGTGTTAATTTTATCACAAATGGTACTAACCAAAAAATCCATTGGTACTTCAAGGGGTTTTGATAAATTTGTGAATGATTTCTTAGGTGTGGGGAAATACATTTTAGTGCAACAAGATTTCACCATTTTCTATTGTCACTTATCGTGCCTTAGGGCCTAAACAGGGGATTTTGTCAAATAATTCAATCATCTACATAGTAAAAACCTCCTACCAAAACCTAACTACTATTTCAACAAATAAACTTATAGACCCAAAACTTCAATTTTTATGCAAAACCCTAGCTGAGATTGATACTTGAATTAGAAACAAAACCCAAAACCTAGAATAGTATAAAAGAAGCATCCTACCTGGTTCTAAATGGGGCTGTAGAGGTGGAAAAATCATTCAAACGTGTCCTAGATCAAATTCACCTTTGCTCCAAATCTGCCCTCCACCACTGATGGACTCGTAGAGCTCTCAAAATATTAGTTTGTGCATAAAATGAGCTCAAAAGTCTGTAAAACATTTATATTATGCATTAATAGTCGCCATTAATGCCATAGGTACAGTCACATACTTAGCGTGTAGTATGCAGGGAAACGCCTTTTAGGTTTTACATGAAATTTAAGGAACACTAATTTTGTGCCGCTTTTGAGATCATCTGACCTTAGCATGAGTTTTGGGGGTCTCGGACTTGGCATGACTTTTGCACCTCACCAACCAAAGTTAGTGACGGGGTTTTCTAGCATGAGTTCGACGGAAGGGGATCTTAGCACTACAATTAGTGGGAGGCAAATTTAGTGCTAGGGCAGTGGATAAGTAGATTAGCGCTTGGTCAGTGACTTATGTTTTTAGCGCTAAGGCAGTAGATCATCTTTTCAGCACAAATGCTCTTTAGGACTTGGATTTTGATAGCAAAGGACACTTGACTCAATTATTTTGCAGACCTAGGTAACTCATTCATCTGAGAGAAATATGACTTTGACTTATGATGGATCACTTGATCAAACATCTACAAACACCTTAGGAACCAACTAGGACAAAGCTGACACTCAAGCCAAAATTTGAAAGAAAGGGGGGCCCATTTAATGAAATGGGACATGTGTGCAAGGCACAACAAATGGTGACTCTGCTAGGAAATGCTTCAAAGCATTCAAAAGATAAACTTAAGTTTCAAACTCAAAACCTCTGCATTGCCCACATGTGAACAAGGAAAATATGATACCATATTAAAGAAGTAGAAACTGATAGCAAGGTGCAACCATCCATATCCTAAAAACCTGAGTGTGTGCAATTGCATTAATTCCCATCCTTTGGCAACTAAGCTCATCTACGATCCTTTACATTAAGCTACGTGATTAGTACACACCTCATGAACTACCTAGACATTGCCCCGCTGCCAGCGAACGTCTATAGCCCCGACGGGTTTGTCTCAAAATTCCACTCAAGCAGAGCCCTACTGCCAGTCAGGCATCCATAGCCCTGGTAGATGTTACTTGATTGTCCATCTAACTGAGTTATAGTGTGTGATTGTGATTTTCTGATTTTCTTTTCTTTTCATAATTTCTTGATATTCCATTAAGCTTAGATTTGGTAGAGTACAATGTAGCACCGCTACCCTTGCAACACATGCTTTTGACCGCACGAGTTATGTTGATAACTCAGGTAGCTGGGTGTGGAATTCCAATGGTGGCAAAGGTGGACCTTAAATTTTTCACTTAATGTAAGATCACCAAGACTCACTTAGGTACTTTTAGGATTTTAAGAGTGTAAGAGATATATGGCTAGAAAATACTTCATGTGCACCGACTAATGATTCACTTCTCATGAACAAACATCATACCATCCAAGTATAATTGTGGGACCCATAGGAGGACCCAAGTAGAAAACTTTAGCTTCTCAAAGAAATATTCCAAAATACTCACCCAACAAAAGTCCACTTGTAGGTCTGCACAACTACCACCACATTCAAGAAACGAAGATCCCCAACAAAGCAAGCATAGCAAGCAAAAGAAAAGCAGAAAAGAACAACTAGCCTAAGTGAAAACAAACACCTAACAACTACGGAAAGCAAAAGTGGAAAGCAAAAACTAATCTAACAGCAACCTAACCTAACCAAAACAGACAATCAACCTAACTATGTACACTAAAAGAAGGCAAAGATCCCTCCTAGGCCTGGAAGAGTACTTCAGAAACTGCACATTGATAGGCAATGGGAGTTCCTCGCCAGTAAGGCTCTTCAGTCGATACGTGTTGTCTCCAAGGATCTCATAAATCTGATATGGGCCTAGCCAAAGTTTGTCAAACTTACCATGTTCACCTTTCTTCTCGTGGGCTTTGTCCCAATACAAGACTAAGTCAAAAATGTGAAAGGCCTTGACTTTAGGCCTTTTGTCAAACCATCATTTCACTACACCCTGATGTTTGGCAAAGTTTTCTATGGCAGCATCACATTTTTCTTATAGGTGCAACAATTGAGCCAAGTGGGATGACATCTGATCATTTGGTTCGAGGTAGTCCTGCATTAATTGTAGCATGGGAATTCTTATATGGATGGGAAAGATAGACTCAGTACCATAAGCTAAGTGATAAGGGGATGTTCCTAATGCAGCCTTGTGTCTGACCCTATCAGCCCATAAAGCGAACCGAAGCTAACTATGACAGTCTCTAGGATTTTTATAAAGTAGTTTTTTGATGACCTCAAGCAGGTTTTTGTTTATTGATTCAGCCACCTCATTTCCTTGGGGATAGTAGTTAGATGAGAATTTTAAAACAATCCCATAGTCAAATGCCTAATTGGAAGTGTAATGAAGAAAATGCAGGGTCGTTATCACACACCAAAGAGAAAGGACAGCCAAACCTTGTGATGATGTGTTTTTCAATAAATTCAATTACTACCTTTGTGGTGCATTACTTACATGCGAGAGCCTTCGACCATCTTGTACAATAATAAGTAGCGGTTAGAATGTACCTGTGGCCTGTTGAAGAAGGTGGGTTAATCATACCAATAAATTCTATCCCCCACTGCACAAATGGTTGTACCTCTAGTACTGGTTGTAGAGGCATAGCAGCATTTTGTTCTCTTGTTACAATTGTCTGGCATGTGTGACAGGTCCTTACATGTGAATGTGCATCTTTGAAGAGTGTAGGCCAATAGTACCCTGCTCACAAGATCTGGTTGGCAGTTGAATGAGCTGACCCATGACTTGTCCCAAACTTTCCATGGAAACCTATCAATACCTGAGTCACTTGTATTTTATCCAGACATCTTATATAGATACCTTCATGGTTCTTTTTGTATAACACTGATCCCTTGATCATAAAACTGCCACTCTTTAATCTGAGGGCTCTTCTCTGGACTAAATTTAGGCGAGGTAGGTAGCACTGATTGAGAAGATAAAATACAATGTCTCTGTACCATTCATCTTTGGATATATCTTCTAACATATACTGCTGAGAGACTAAGCCTGGACCAACTTCTACCATCATTTTTGTTAGTGCCTCACCCCTTACCAATTTCATGGGTTGTATTTCTATATCAAACTCCTGTAAGATTGTGACCCATTTTCCTCTTCGTTCACCCAGCTTGCTTTGCATTAGCAATGCCTTGATTGTTGCATTGGGCACAACTGCGATCACTCAGCTTCTCAAGATGTAATGATGAAACTTTTTCACTACTTTGACTAAGGCATATGCTTTCTTCTACACATTTGGATATCTTAGTTCTGCATCTTTCAAAGGAGTGCTCATAAAAGCAATAGGTCTTTCATCATCAACGGCTCTTTTTTGTGTCAACATTGCTGCAAAAGTATGTTCTGAAGTGAAGGAGTAAATGCATAATGGAAATGTATAGTCAAGGTTCACTAGTACTGGAGCATTGGTTATTGCCTATTTGATTTTTGAAAAAGCAACCTTAGCCTCTAGAGTCCATTCTACCTTAGCATCTTGTCTTAACATAGCACTCAATGGGTGAACTATCTCAGCAAACCCAGTGATGAACTTGTGAACAAAATTGATCTTACCAAAATATGACTTCAGCTCTTTCTTACTGGTTGTGGGCTAGATCTTGAGAATTGCTTGGACTTAGTCAGGGTCAATCGATATACCTTGCTCAGAAATAACATGTCCAAGAAACTTTCCTTCAATTACTCTAAAGATACATTTCTTAGGATTAAGTGAAATCTCATAGTCTTTACATCGCTGCAAGATTTTTCTTAGGTCTGCCACATGATCTTCTCTTTTCTTTGAAAATATAGTGAGATCGTCCATATATATAATGATGCATTTTCCAACTAATCCTTTGAAAGCTATGTCCATTGTGCATTGGAATGTAGCTCATGCATTGATTAATCCAAAGGGCATCCTGTGATATGCATAGATTTCCCATTTGCATGTGAAGGATGTCTTCAATCTATCCTCATACTCTACCATTACTTGGTTATAACCTGAGTAACCATCTAGAAAAGACATCATTTGTGAACCGTTGACTATTTGCAGTACTTCATCCAATGATGACAATGGTTAATTATCCTTCTCTGAGGCCCTATTCAAGTTTTTGAAGTCAACACAGAGCCTGATTTCTCCATTCTTCTTGTGCACTGATACTAAATTTTCCACCCAGGTGGAATGCCTGACGGGAAATATAATTCTAGCAAACAATAATTTTTGTACTTCCTTGAAAATCAATGGTTCCAGTAGGGCATTAACTGGTCGCTGCCTTTGCCTGAAAAGTTTAGCCCCTGGCTTAAGAGGTATCGTATGAGTTATGATAGAGGTATCATATGTCTTGAGATTTTCATAACTCCAAGCTATGACCTCATGGTAATCTCTTAATGCACAAATAATACATGTCCTTTCTTCAACAATACTGGCTTTTCCAATGAAAACATTCTTAACATCCTCGGGTGTTCCCAAATTGTAAGGTTCACATTATGCGCCAAGGGATTCCCCTTATTTCTTCTGAATTCCAAACTTATCTGAATCAAACAATCATTCTAACTCTACCATCCCTCGAGGAATAGTGTTCATCTTCAAGTTGAGGACTCCTAAGTCCATTTCAGCAGGCTCCAACTCCTCCTCATCTATTATCTGGGTAGCAAAACATCTGACGAAGTGAGGAAATCAATTATGTGCTTCACTAGTAGAAAATAAGAAATAAATGACTAAAAAAACAACCAAAAATTGGTCATGTGATCAGTAGTTCGGTCATGTTGTAGGAGTTCGGACAACACTGAGAGGGGGGGTGAATCAGTGTTGTATTAATTTTCAAACATTTTACAACTTTTTGAAAGCTTTCTCTTACAGAACAGATGGAAAGGAATACATTAATGATTTGTTGAGTTTATATGCACAAGACTTACAATAACAGATGTAAACAAAACATGATCAAACCAATAATATGCACACACATAGAAGAAATTAAGACACAACCTTTTTACCGAGTGGAAAAACCCTCAGGGGTAGAAAAACCACTCATGAAGTGCCTCACTGGCTTAACTGAAAAACATGCCTCACTGGCAATACAAATTGTCTCACTGACAAATATTAAGGTCACACTGACCTATAAGCCTCACTGGCTAATACAATGCCTCACTAGCAAACCAAATCACCAATAGAAGTTATAAACCAAATCAGAGGGATACTCTGTTTCCATTCAATACAAATATATGTCTGTCAAATACCCATTCTATTCAATCTGACATCTCAACAATCCTTTATTCTAATCCAATCAACACTGCATTCTAACAACACTGCATATCAAATGTGTATTCTAATCCAACACTTCACAACACTGTATTTTCCATCTCTATCCTCCTTAATATTTTCATCAGTGCACCTGGAAAACAAATTTATACAAGTTGAATGTCTTTTCACTGCCTTGGAACCTTTCACATTCCTTCCTCTGATCACACAAATTTTGCAATTATAAACAACAAGACTTTTGAAATTTCACTTCTCTGCAAAAACACATTTCCTTTTCTTCATCTCCCCTGCAAATAAACTCTTCAATTTTGATTCATATTCCTTAAAAAAAATTCATGATTTTATATTCAAATCTATTGTCTTCATGTAATTTTGTCAATCTGCCTTTAAGATAAAATAAAATCTCTCTTATTCGTATCCTGTAACAAATCATCTTCAAGACAAACCCTTCATCTTCTCTGCAAAAAAGAAATTTCCTTTGTCTTCAAAAAATTTAATCAATCTGCTCCTAAGAGAAATAATATCTTCTTCACAAATTTCATCTGCCCCTGTTTATTTTTCTCCTCAGATCCAAAAGAAAAAATTTATCAATTTTCCTCATCAAAAATATCTTCATAAAGATTTTTCCTTAAAAAAAAATAATAAAAATCTCCTTAAAAAAACATTCCTTACATTTGTCACATAAGTGACCGACCAAAAAGGAAATTACTAAGTTTTTAAAAAGGAAATTATTTATATATGATTCGGGCTTCAAAACTTTCTATAAACTCCTCACAAATCTTAAGGGAGATAAATAGTATATTTCTTAATGCATGGGGCTCCACTTTTGGCGGTAATAGTTTTTAAATTTAAAAAACATTGAGAGCCCGCCCTTTTTGAATACACCGCGGGCCCAAGCATTTTCAATGCTTTCCACATATCATATAAAGCCCGATACTTTATAAAAACTTTTCCAAACGCATAAATTTCTTTCCAATCGAACTCCACGTTTAACATTTGAAAGTCTTATTCCTTCGAGCTTTCTTTTCAAACAAAGGGTAACCGGAATTAATGAGAAGAGAGGTCGATGGGGCCGGTTGCCCACGATCCTTGACACCCTTAAAAATATAACTAAAGTCATAATGACCGCTCCTTCCGGTCAACAAACAAATAGATCATAAAGGGTGTAGTATGCATTATTTTTAAGACTTCAATTATAACTTTCAACCGAACAAGGAGTACCAATAGGCATAGAGCATAGTAGGTATGAAATGCCAACAGGAATATGATATGCATAATAGTATTATCTTCAAGATAATATCAAAATCAATGATCTCTTACCAACAACACCATACCTTTGATTTCATAAGAGTATCATTATGATGCAAAACCTTGATAGAACCTTGTTATGTCTAATGCAAGGATGTAGCAGTGAAGACACAAAACAAATTAACTGGCAAGTGTCTTGATCAACAACTCATAATACTAATGGAATACATTCATAATCCAATCACTTGTGCCTTAACATGAAGAGACCAAGTACTTGTTAGATACACTTTCCACCTCCATTTTAAAGCATCTCATCTGAATCATACTAACACACTTCAACACTGAGATAAGCATCTTCATGAACCATAACTGTGACACCCTGAAGAATATGAAAGCAAATGATTTGGTCTAACCAAAGCATCATATGACATGACATGTATGAACCTATCCATTCCTCTTGGCAGACCAAGATCAGATATCACAACTCACTGCAGTCTAAGCTCATACAACATCTCTTGTGAGAACATATACCATCTCCTGTAAAGCATCTTATACATGATCAACAAATACGAAGATAATAGACAAATCACATGCACACCTTTGGATACCATATGAACAGTATACATCCTAATCTCAACATCACACATCAAGTGTATTCATGTGATCCTTTGAATACCAACAACTGATATCATCAACCTTGTCAAGAACCAACACATTGCAAACCTTTGAATACTAACAATTGATATCATCAACCTTGTCAAGAACCTGATGAATAATGAAGACCATGCCTACCAAGAATATGTCATGTTCACTGATATGACATTGTGAAGAACACATCTCCTGATGATGCAAGATCAAACTTGTGAAGTATAAAACCATTCTCTATTTCTGCAAGATGATGTCTCATGCTCCTGAACACTTTTGACATCAATGACAACCTAACACCATCAATGTGACCATTGGTAGTTTATTGTCAGTCATTTATCTCGCGACCAAATTTATGACTAAACAAATTTTTGTCATTAATTTAGTCATCAATTTGGTAATTTATTTAGTCATCAATTTGGTAGTTTATTTGGTAATTTGGTAGTATATCTGATAATTTGGTAGTATATTTGGTAATATATTTGGTCATTGATTGTTGTTAATTGGTATATTTGGTAATTTGGTAGTATATTTAGTCATTGATTGTTGTTAACTGGTCATTGATCAATAAATGATTAAAAATTGTAGTCACTGCCAGTTCATTTGCATCTTTATTTTAAAAAAACTTAATCCATCTTTATTTTAAAAAAAACTTAATCCACACAATCAACTTTTTAGTTATAATTTGATTAATAAACTTTTTATATTAAATTTTGATGAAACGGAAAGAACAATCCCCTTTACAACAAATCACTCACACCTCACAATCACTCACAAAAATCCACAATACATGAAAACCTTTAAGGCATACTCTGCCTAAACACAATATTTTGCAACACAGACTTTTAATTTTATTGATTTTCAAAACAGAAATATAGATATTCCATTTTAGAAGAACTCCTTCCTCAGGCTGAGCTCACAAGGGAGACGATATGGCCCAAGAAACCCTTGCCTCTGCCGCTCAGCTCGCTCTCCTCACTGAAATAGTAAGAGTCCATTTCTTTTTCTTGGGGGCTCAAGGGTATCCACACCAGTTTTCACGTGCCAGACCATATAATCACACAGAGAAGAATTAAATACAGACATAGCCAACATGCCTAGAGAAATAAGAAAGTGCATAGATTTTATCTATACATTTTCACCAATTAAGTGTTAATCTATTTCTTCTAAGACTTTTATGTATTTTAATTTCTTTTACCCCAAGTGCCTTATAAGGTATTTTGCAAACACCCAATTTACAAATAATTAAATTGTTATTATTATACACACTGGGCAATCAACAAATGAAACATGTCTTAAAAGCTTCATGCATGCATTTTCAAATCCAAGGACATCACAAAAAGGACTGTCTTCCTTTCCACTACCGTATGCCCTACAAGGTCCATTGAATGTTGTTAGTTATTTTTGAGGCCCAGAACCAAAGAGAAATGCATCTTTCCACTTTCATATACCTTTCAATGGTCTAATAGAAATAGGAAATACAACATATCAAAACCATCCTTGTTCATAGTGTACCACTTCTCCATATAGATGAATGAAAACCAAAAGTTGTATCCATTTTTAGATAGAATCCAAATAGGAAACAATAACTTATTGAAAAAAAAAGATGTATTTTGCAAACACCCAATTTACAAATAAGTAAATCGTTATTATTATACACATCCAACAATCAACAAATGAAACATAAATTAAGGAAATAGATCTCCCTATTAAAAATGAATTAAGGAAAGAGGCAATGTAAATATCTTACATTGAAATAAATTTTGGTATATTTTTTAAAAAGGCAGCAATGGGGTTTTCCCCGCAAGCCCACACCATGTGCTCAGACCTCCTTGCGGTGGCTACAGGAATCCCTGAATCGAAGCAGATTTTTAGTTTTTGTGCTTAAAAAACCAAAGAACTGATGCATATACCTTTAAAAAAAGAAGATTTCCTCCACTGCCTTGGATCAATTCCTTGGAAGGCGAATCTTCTGTTTTATGATCGCACTCCCTTCCAACTCACCTCGAATCTTGCAATTTGATATGCTTGCCTAAGTTATTTTCTTTCAACTATTTTCCCTTTCCTTTTCCTTTGAAAAAATATAAAATCAAAATCCCATAGCATCCAACCGGGAACATTTAAATGACATGAGACTTTTTCTGACATGAAGAACAACCACGAGTTTAGAAAATCTTTCGGCATGAACTTTTTTACAGCGTGACAAATTTTTAGTTTTTGTGCTAAAAAAATAAAGAACTGATGCAGATACCTTTAAAAAAAAAGAAGATTGCCTCCACTGCTTTTGATCGATTCCTTGGAAGGCGAATCTTCTATTTTATGTTCACACTCCCTTCCAATTCACCTCAAATCTTGCAATTTGATATGCTCGCCTAAGTTATTTGCTTTCAACCATTTTTTGTTTCCTTTTCCTTTGAAAAATATAAAATCAAAATCCCAGAGCATCCAGTCGGGAACATTTAAACGACATGAGACTTTTTCTGACACGATTTTTTTCCCAGCGTGAGAACAATCGATGAGTTCAAAAAATCTTCTGGCATGAACTTTTTGCTGACAAACATTTCTAGAAGGACATAAAAATGAGATGAAACAAAATAAAAGCAATACCTTTCTCTTTTTTCTCATCTGGTGAGCGGTTGAGTGGTTTAAAGGGACCCTGGAGGGAGCGAAAGGTCGATCAATCATTCTCAGTGGTTTATTTCTTCAGTGGTCTCTATGGCTTATCAACAAACTGAGAGCTTAAGCTCACCCACATGCTACACTACAATGAAATTTTAAGTGCCCTACTTAGCTCCAATCATTCACAGCAAAAATAGAGAAGCTGAAACGTTAGGGTTTTGAGCCTTTCCCAGTTAGGGTTTACCTTTATGGCGCCTTCAAATTTTAATTTTAATATTTTGGCACTCATAGTTTTACCATGTCTCCTTGATATGAAGTCTTATATTAATATTCTAATATTATATTATAATATATTTATAATATTATATTATATTATAAATATATTATAATATTAATATATAATATTATATACTATTATAATATTATATTATATTATAATAACATATCATATTATATTGTATTGTAATATAATATATTATTATTATAGTATATTATAATACAACCCACTTTTTTAATTATCCACTTTAATATCATATTGTCTAATTTTTATTTATCTGATAAATGATCAATTATTTAGTTGTGTTTTTTGCCCAATGACCAAATTAGTCATTTATAGTTGTGTTGCAAAAAGTTTTGGTCACGTGACCAAAAGTTTTGGTCACCTAGTCATTTATTTGCCATATTTCTTCTAGTGCTTGTCGTCCTCAAAAACTTAAAAATTCTTGATGTTATCGGGTATCGAGGGAGTTGAAACAAATTCTACAGTAAACTTCTTCAACCCTGCCATAGATAGTGGCTCGAGAGAACTAGTTGTTTGAGCCAAAGCATCAACAACGTGATTCTGCCTACGTGGGATCAATTGGATATTAACCATCAAAGCATTCAATCAAATCCCACACACGGTTCTGATATTTGTTTAACCTCTTATCATTGCATGAGTACTGCCTTCTTGCTTGCTTAACAGCCAATTCAAAGTCATCTAATACCTGAATAATTTTAACTTTTTTCTGAAGTGCCGTTAGCAATATGTGCACCAAAGATTCGTACTCTGTCATGTTGTTCGTACATGGAAATTGCTATCGGTATGCTGCTAGATACGAACTTCTCATGGGACTGATCAGTTGAAAACCTGCTCCAAATCCTTGTTTGCACCTAGATCCATCAAATCTTAGTGTCCAAATGTGGGAGCCATTGTCCCTATCACTTTGTGCAATTTGTTGTTTTTTATCCAACTAAGAATCATGACCAACTACACCCGTAGTAGCCTAATTTTCCTTTGCGACTATTGAAATCTTTAAATGCCTCTACACTTGTTTAACTACCTCTTGATAGAGTGAGCATGTGAACTTAGAATGGGAGGCATCGTGAAGGTGACACTAGTTTGGCAGTAGCAATTGATCCATTTGTATCTTCCTTTCAACAGCTAACTGATCACTCATGAATTTTGCCACAAACTTTCTGAATCCCTCAAATATTCCTAGTTCTTCATCAGAGGAGGACTCTTGGTTTGACTACACATATGCCTCTGTACTTTCTTGAAATTTTGTAAGTGGAGGATCAAGGAATTTATTGCAATTTAGCATGAGTATAACTTCTACCTGATTAACTTGGGGAAGATAAACCCCCAAGTCTACTTCCGAAAACAAAATTTTGTTGGTTTGATTGTATTCTGTGATCATATGCTTCATTTTTGGCTCTCTTTCAATGCAGATCTGATTTGCCAGCCCCTTCCATGGAAGCCACATGTGAGAAAAGTCTGTTGCCATATAGCTATTCAGAGTCCTAGACCAATCTCTACTTAAAAGCATGTCATACCAATCTGGGATATCAACTACTTGAATGTCTATATACTATTGTACCCTAGGATCTAATGCTAGTTGCATATGTATTCTGTTTAGTTTGCCCATCACATTAACCTTAGTCTTGTCCAACTGCGTGACTTTCCTAGAACATTTTTCTAGAGTGAGGCCCAATGCTTTACATACTGACAAAGGCATCACATTGGTGGAGGCCCCTGAGTCTACTAGAGAGTTATGGAGGTTCTTTCCAAATATCCTAAGAGTCAAGAGGAAAGGTAGACTCTCTTTTATCCTTATATAAAGTGACCTTCTGCTCAACATTTGTCATGTGGACTTTATCTTTCCCCTTGTCTATGTTGTCCTTTGGTGGAACTTCCTTATGGGAAGGATCTATTTTAATGCTTGCTCCCATGTCTTAAAAGAAGGTTGTCCTAACTTCTAAAACTTTCAACAGTTCAAAGACTGACAGGTTGACTTTCATTTTCTTAAGTTCATCAACAACATACTGTCCTCATTTGGCTATCTCAATCCTCTGAGAATTTACAACTATGGCTCCTCAATGCATAGATTGGGGTGTTGCCTTAGGAGGTTCAGGATTATTAGAGGCCTTTGGGTCGGGTGGAATCTAGTAGTTGTTTGGAGGGATTGAGGTGGTGAAAGGACCTTTTGACTTACTACTTCTTAGGTTGTATGGAGTTTTATTATACTGTTGATAGGCATGTACCTCCTCACATTGTTCCTCCTCAAGCTAATTGTCATCTTGGAAAGGAAATGTAAAACTATCGAGTACAAGGGCAATGTCATACCTATGAGTTGGAAAGAGTTCATACCCTGTCAGAGGATTTTATTATGCCTCTACATTTTGGATCTCCATTTGAAAAATACTAGAAGCTATTTGGAACTCTGGACAATCCAATTCTGAGTGAGCATTTGTATTGTGAAGTTTGCACCATGAAGATAGCGTTGCTTCTGCCAACATCACCCAACCAAGTGGATGACTTTTAGCATTTTGATTGTCCAATGGCGAGTGGATGCCACCATTGTTTGGTCTGGTATTCCAAGTTTGAGTTAGCCGCTGAAAATTCTAATTCTGATATTGATTATGGTTCTGACTTCTTTGCTGCAAGTAAGCATTTTGATTTCTTAGATGAGTAACTTCAGCAGTAAGCTTTTTCATTTGTTCTGCCAACTACCTAATGTCATCTCTATCATCCTTAGCTTTGGTTGCTTTAGTTGATTGGAGGAAAGGCATTTGAGCAGGAGGCAATTCTACAATTGGGGCTCCAAGATGGACCACTAAGGCTTGTGTGGCAGTAGAGATTGGGATAGGATTCATCACAAGGGTATGATTAGCTAGAGCCTGATTGATCATAGGTATCTAGTTTGGCATGGCTGCAAGACCCATGTGGTTCAGGGAGCCTATTGCTTTTAGCCCCAACTATGTGTTCATAGTAACAGCCTCAATATATGCTTGAGCCAGAGTGGCTAGAGCTGGGTTAGCTCTTCTCACAAACATGGATGTAAGCCTATCCAGAGTTGCATAGTAAATAGGCAAGGTTGCAGCTTGAGCTAGGGCATAAGGAGCTTGCAATGGTTGTAGGCTTTCTAGAATTGGTTGTTTACAGAACTTATTAACTCACCCTCAGCCCTACATATTTCTACAAAAGACCTATAGAGATTTGTTGGAGTGGTGGGCATCCAGAAGTGGTTCAGAAATGCATTTTTCAAATTTAGCCATGAATTTATGGAAGCAACAAGGAGATTAGTAAACCAATAGTAGGCTTCATCTTGCAGTGAGTAGGGAAACAATCTACAAACCACATCCTCATGCTACACCTGAAGCATAAACATGTTACCTTCAAACATTTTAATATGCTCATCAGCAGTTCTGTCCGGATCATCAGTGCGGAACTTGGAGTAGAACTTGTCAGGGTTCTTGGGCATGTCATGATAAGCATTGAATTGGAATGCAAACTAATCATTAGCAGTGACAAAGGCCATGGTTGGGAGATTGACTAGGGCTACAGTCAGGTTTCTCAAAACAGATTGAGCCCTCAGAGTTCTAGGCATTCATTGATCTCTTCTGGTTCCTCTAAATTCTGTTAGAGACAGCAACTCTTCTCTAGCTGATCTGGACTGGCTATGTCTTTGTCTGGCCCCCAGACTTGCTGATTTTGGGAGGGGATTTTAACTTAGGGCCCTCCTTCTAGCGCCAATTCTGTTGATGGTGGTTTTAGTACACAATAATGTAGGCGAAATAGTGGTATCTCACCTCTCTTGAAAAATGTATCATATCCAAGATAGGACTGCCCCAAAGATAATACAGCTAGGTCTTAGCTTGTACAAATAACTCAATTGGTATGTTTAGTTGTACCAACAAGGGGACTTACATATGATGATAGGATTTGCAAGGTAGTGTCAATAAAAATGCAGGAAACCCTATGATATTTTCAGCTCATTTGTAATATAAATGTTGCTCGAAAATCTAAATCTAACAATTTGTTATAAAGAAAGTGCAAAAGAGTAACGGTTTAGAGAGGGGTCCTAAGTGACATTCACAATGAAAAGACTCATTGATGGTAGACAAATGTTCTGAAATTAAACCACTTTATGTGTTACCAAGCTAATAGATTGCTACAGTACTACAGAAAATGATGTTATCTTCTATGGAGCCTTAAAAATTTTAGATCACATACATCTAACAAATACCCAATTAATGGTGTGATTTAACTAATGTAATGCAATTAAACTCAACACAAAATAATAGCCCAGGCTAACTATACACAGCGACTTACAGTCAGCAAGTAACTAATAGTATGGACTTAGAACATTCATCAAATACCTTCAATAAACTAATGTTACAAAGCACATTATACTAATTAGCAGATCGAGACGTGGACCATGAAACCAAATTGATAACACAAAGAGACAAATTCTCAGAAGAAACTACCGCAACTTGCTTTTGTATTAATTGGAAATTCAGCAGAGTGTCAACAATTCACTATCTAGACTGTTACAATGAGAGAGACAATGGCCCTTAATATAGAAGAGGCACCATACTAAGTTTTTTAATGGATGGCGGAGATTAACTCAACACCAACGGTCCAGATTACATGGCATTTAATACACTACAATAGCTAGATTGCATTTTCGATTCATCATTTGTCATGTAGGAAAAAGATGAAATACAACTCCCAAATACATTGAATC
Source organism: Cunninghamia lanceolata (assembly GCA_027924645.1). Lineage (NCBI taxonomy): Eukaryota > Viridiplantae > Streptophyta > Pinopsida > Cupressales > Cupressaceae > Cunninghamia > Cunninghamia lanceolata. The sequence continues at coordinate 772,090 of BSBN01000206.1, read as the reverse complement.
TGGATATTTTGAATACCCATTAAGTTACACATTGGGAAAAGTCAATTTTCAAGACATAATAAAGACAAAATAGAGTCACATGACCCTCCAAATATAGCATCAATTAATAATGATGGGATTCACATGTGTTTTTACTATTCATCTTCCTCTAGATCAATTTTGTCTTCTTCTGCCCTTTTGTTACAGTATGCAACTAGTGCTATCGGAGTTGGGTTGATATCCAGTGGGTCTGGATCTTTGATATAATCTGCTCTAAACCTCAGGCCCTTGATTTCTGTAGAAAATTTACAGTACACATCTTCTCTTGATTTTCTTCCCCTTTTAAATGCCAAAAATGCAGCTCAGAGAACACTGACCTTGTCAAGTTTACCAACCATATTCAGTGTTGAGTCTCCGTGAATGACTTGATACAATCTATTTTTGCATTGTTGTTCATCAATTGGAGTCTGATCATCTAGACCAGAATCAATACAGTCCCTCAATGTATCACTTATCTCATATATTACTTCCATTATTTTAGTCTTTGTTGTACAAAAGAAGTCTTTCACCTTATCAAAAACACCTTTTCTCAATTTCATCTGTTGATACCACTCTTGAGGTTTCTTCAATCTATCTCTTGTCAAAATATTTTCTGTCAAAAGAAACTCTTTGAACAAGTTCCTCAAAGCTTGCACTCTTGGAAACATGTGGGAATAATACTCATCATATGGCTCACATTCTTCATATAGATCTTCCCATTCTTCCCTCAAGAGCTGAAAGTCTTTATGCAGTAGGAGGCAAATGCTATTACTTCGCATCCCTCTTTGTATACTTTTGTGAACCACATTCTTGTACTGGCAGCAATGGTCTTGATATCATCGAACTTAGTTAACTCATCCTTGGACAGCAGGGCAGGAGTTGCTCCTAGTTCTTTGTCAAAATTTAATGGCTTCATTAGGAAATCTATACATGCTCGTAGCTCTTTATTTTGTGCTTCAGCTCTTGTTTTGTCAATTCATCTTTATTCAGTTGGTCTAGAATTGTCGACACTGTCCCTTTGAATTCATCTATTTTCTACCCCCTAGTAGCTGGCCCCAGATTCACAGTTGTAACAATATAATCTTTAGGTCTGGCTTCATTTTTATTCACATCTACTGGTGGGACAGCCACCTCTGCAATCCTTGACCCTATGGCATCCTTGTATATTCTGGATTAGATTTTTGCTTTCTTTTTCTTCTTTGGTTTTTCCACTCTAGCCAGGAGTGCATCCAAATCCAGTTTCATTATCTCTACCTATGGTTCTTTATCTTGCAACCTTTGTTGTAACCAATTTGGTGCAGTGGAGGAATCCTTGGGAGAGTCAATATGATTGTCTCCTTTATTGGGTGACCCATCAAGAATTTCCAATTCATCCTTATTTTCATCATTCTCTTCATTATCTGAATGTTCCACATTCTTCAAATTTTCCAATATGACCTGTTGATCAATCCCCAATGTAGTATCTAATGTGCCTTTGTCCACTAGACTGTCAGTGAACTCGACTACCTCTATAGTCATGGTTGTTTCAGTGGTAATCTCTCTTTCTTGGGATTCTAATTCTACACAAACTTTCTCAATCCCAGGTAGTTGTGGAATGGCTAATGGGGCAGACTCTGAAGAAGAAATGATGAGATGTGTCAAAGAATCACCTATGGCTGACAAAGAATTGGAACTTAAAGAATGTAAGTGTACATGGGATAAATTAGCAAAAGAAGCAAAACCTAGTGAAGGTGGAATGAGAAGGAGAGAGGAGATGGAAGAAATAGAAATAGGTGCAGAAAGGCTAAGTGAAGGGAGAGGAAAGGAGGGTACCAGGATGGTGGAAATGGGTGGCATTGACATCTGAGTAGAGGCATAAATGGATGAGATGGATGGTAATGACATGGTGGAGATGGAAGGGGAAGAGGAAACTAGAGAGATGACAGTGGAGGAAGTGAGTGAGGAGGGGGAGCTAGGTATACTCACATTTTCTATTACTAGAGATGGTGTTGATGTGGTAACTGGATTAGAGGAAGCAGCGGAGGGGTCTTGTGGAGGAGAAGAAGCAATGGTGACCTTAGCTTGAGATGAAGGAACTTGAGGGGCAGTTGAGGTATTGAAAGGGGTTGTAGTTGAAATATTTGTTGTTGGTACCCTTAACTTCTTAGATTTTGAGCTCTCCCCTTTACCACTGGGTATATCCTCTCTTTTTGTTGTTCTAGTCCTCGTGGTAGGAGGTGGGTCTTTCTTCTATGCCTTAGGAATAACTTTCTTTTCTTTCCCTTTTTTCTGCCAAAGGCACATGTTCTTCACTGTCAATGTCTTTAACCACTTCATGTTCTTCTAAATTTATTTCCTCCAATGGTTGATCATCCTTATCCCCTGATTCTTCTTTGAATCCCCCTCTGTGTATGATAAAGCGGTCCTTGCTTGTGTTAATGCTGCTACTTGACTCCTTACCCAAATCTTACTCAGTTTGGGTTCCTCATGGTCTCATCCAATGAACTTTCTTCTGCATTGGCCCAATTAGGAGGGATAGGATGACCACGCAATGCCTCCCACGGGCCTCTATAAACTACATTCCCATCCTCTACCACCTAGTCTAGCACTTGAATGATATGAAATCTCTTTATTCACTCTAGGGACAGGCAGGACTAGTTTCTTCCTATTACATCATAATCATCCACACAATCTACCCAGAAGTCTTCTAAGTGATCTCGATGAAACAACTTCTTGCTAACATATCTTTCTATTATACCATGCAGATCAAAATGTTTCCTTCTTATTTATGGATAGAGGTTCAACAATTGTAGTTCCTTATCTTAATTCTCTACTGCCCCTAAGGTTATGCAAGTATAAAGGCCCTTACCCAATAAAATTGGAAATTTGATATTGACCCTATGTAGATGTTTTAGCCTCTCTGCACAGGGTAGGAGTTGCCTAGTCAATTCAAGGAGAACCACTTTATTTGTTGGCTACCGAAACAACTTGTATGGTGTACCCGTGAAGCTTTAAATTCTCAAGTATGAAACTTCTGAAACTGTAGGTACCATCTCCCATATTATCGTATGACATTCATGGCTTCAGGAGATATCCTCAGTGCAGTGGTACCTTGGAGTGTTCTAGTGATATGCATGGTGAAAGTATCATTCACTCTCTTGTAATGAATCAATGACTGGGAGAGTGTCAATTGTGTATAACACTTATAAACTTTTAACTATTGGTCTCCATTCCCAGCTTCTCCTAGTTTGGACAGTCTAGGATATTCATTCTTCTTGCTAGTGCATAAACAACATATGAGGTCCATTTGAATGTCTGCTTCTCTTTGAAGTTCTCAAACATTTCATGCATGTTATCACTTATGATATGAGCCTAGTGAAGTTTCTTGTCTCCACGTATTATCTCCTCGATGAGGGCAAACATCCATTCTTCAAAAGTGGAAGCAGATGGGATCCCATAAATTATGCTCAATAAAATCACCAAGTCCCCAATCTCATCATGGAAATCACTTCTATATAAAGTATGGGGCAACTTGTTTATGGTAGACCTATGTTTCATCCAGTGATCATTGATCCTCTTTTTGTACTTTTCCACATCTTTCTTATATGTGTTCTCAGCATCCATCTTGTCTGGTATGGATAGCACAGGGTAGATTGGTATTCTAAAAATCTCTACCAAGGATTGTGTGCTTAAGTCTACCAAAACCTCTCCATTTACAGTTTGAATTGTTCTATTCAAGGGATCATATCTCTTTGCACATATTACTATAAGTTTTGCACATTGTGCAATGGTGGGGAAGGCAGCTGCTTCTGCAATACCATTGTCTCTTATCTTTTTAGCCAATGGTGTAGGATTTTGTCTAAACACCCTGATTCTGAAGTCCTCTAGATCTATGTGACCTAGATATGTGTCTGCTATGTTGTTCCATGTAGATGTTATCTTGGTCTCAGGAGGAACGCCTTTGACCTCATACTTCATGTTTTGAGCTCATGTAGACATTTAACCTGCATGACTAGACCTAATAAGTTAAAGGTGTCTTGAAGGTCTCTGGTTCCTAAGTCTTAGTGATTTATCTATGAGTTACTCATCTCATATTCCTAAGTCGAATTCTACTTTATGAAATAGTTCATCAAGTTCCTTTTCTATATTCTGAATGCCCAAATATAGAATTGCAGATTTCACCACTTAACCAAATTCATTACATAACTGAAACAGTAAAAACAACATAAAAATAATACTTCAAGTCATGTATTAAATGCTAAATTGCTTGAAAAATCAAATGAAATCATGCAAACATCTTAATTCTACCTTTACAACATTCATTTTGACCAAATAGACTTATTTGCCTTAGGAAATTTTATAAAAAATAGCTCTAAGATCAATTTGCGCGAATTTCAGGGGTCTCAGACTTTATCAATAGAAAAGTGTTGAATTTGGCCAGGTCAGACCTAGCGTTGATTTTGGAGTTTGTTGACCAAAGTTAGTGGAGGCACATTTCAGTGTGGGGAATAGAAACAATTGAATGTCAAGTTTGTCATGGCTTTCGACTTTCTCAAACTAGCGCAGGTTTTGGCTCGAACCAACTTTTGTGGAATCATGAGGTCAGTCAGTGTTGATTTTAACACAGGTCAATTGGGTTGGAATTCAGTGCTGATAGTTGAGACAGACTAATGTAGGACTTGGCGCGGATTCTAGTTGTGTCAAACTTAGTGGAACTTCAATGGATGACCAACCAAAGTCAGTAGTGGGTGTTTTGAGTGCAAGCCAGCCGAAGCTTATTTTAGTGCTAAGTTTAATGCAAGGGTCAATGAAGTTTCCTAAAGTGGCCACCTGACTTTGAATGAGGAGGTCGGTGGATGGTCAAATTGGCACAAAGTCAACAACTCAAGATTTTAGTGCTGAGTTGAATCTTTGGATATGGCAGGGATTTCAAAGGTAACCGACTAACTTTGCTTTCTTGGGGATAATTTTAGGTTGGTCGAGAGCACTTTTAGCACAAAGTCTACGAAGGATGATTTTAGTGCAAAGGGTTTAAAACCTTTAGATGGCGAAGGATTTTTCAAGTGCCGACTAACCTAAAGTTATTCTTCATTTCAAAGGGTCAGTTAGTGTTAATTTTAGCGTGGATGGAACTAACCAAAAAATCCATTGGTACTTCAAGGGGTTTTGATAAATTTGTGAACGATTTCTTAGGTGTGGGGAAATATGTTTTATTGCAATAAGATTTCACCATTTTCTACACTCACTTATCGTGCCTTAGGGCCTTGTAGACACCTAAAAATGTCTTCATCATTAAACTGACTCCTAACATACCTAAACATACCAATTTCCCTTCTAATCAATTAATTAAATTTTTATTTAATTAATTATCCCTTCATCACCTAAGTTTCCATCATTAAACCGACACCTGACATCCCTAAACATACCAATTTCCCTTCTAATCAATTAATTAAATTTTTATTTAATTAATTATCCCTTCCTCACCTAATTTTTCATCATTTTTATTTAATTAATTCAATAGTTTAACATTAGCCAATTAATTAAATAAATATGCAATATTTATTTGGTTATTTCTCCCTTTTTTACTAAATCTAATTAATAAGGTAAATCATGTTTATCTAATTAATTCAGCCTATTAATCAACCTATTCCTACCCTAGTTAATTAAATATCTATTATTTAATTACGTAGCCTAACCTACATGACCCTAGACCTAGGATTAATTAAATAAAACCTTATTTAATTAATCTTAACATCCCATTAACCTATTCCCTAGTTTTGTTTCCAGCCATATTAATTAGGCTAATCACCCTAATTAATCTCAAACCTTAATTAACACTCCTCCCCACATCCCACAAATAAAAAATTAAAATATATCTCATATAAATCATTTTTTATACACGTGTCATAACCCTCATTAAAAACCTCTTACACATGTCATAAGCATTAATATCCACTCTTCTCCAAATGAATTTTAAATTTATTTTACCCTTCCCCATGTGAATGTTTAATTCATATAAAATCCATCTCACCCAACCTCATTAATTCACCCCTTTCCCAAGATGAATTAAAAATTCATCTTTATTCCTAGCCCTCCATTTTGTAAGATGAAATATAAGCCCTCCACATCACTTTCATCCTCCACCATTGATCTCACAAATCAATCTCAACCATTGGATCAAAATCCCTCCAAAATGCCTATAAATACAACATCCTCCAAGTCATTTTATCATCCAATTTCTAAGTAGAGTTATCATGCCAAAAATTCTCTTGAGCTAGTTTGTGAGTTGCATTTGAGAGAGCATTTCACATAGAATCATCATCTTGGGTATATCTAGGAGCTCTTGGGTGCAAGCTTCTACAACCCTATCATGGATTTGTGACTCATTATGAAGGTATAATCTTTGTTTTATGCATTAGATTTTGTGTTTTATACTTCATTTTAATTTCACTAATCACATTGCAACGCCCGGTGGGACCCACAAGGTCTCAATCTAACGTCTTGTGTGAGTTTTTGTTTCTTATAGACGTGTTTTACAAGCATTAGCACTATCTTCCTGCGCAGTGGCATCATTTACCCATGTTTTGGCGCTATTTTTGAATATAGTGGCGCCTTTTTGACATGGCATTGCTTACTGAACACTAACTCACATTTTGTGTCTTTTGCTTTTTTAGCATCTTTTGCATCTTTTTTCTCTCAGTTTTGCAAGATTTTATGTAGGGACAGGGGAAGACTATGCCAAAATTTTCTTAAAATCAAACCCTTGACCACCTCTGTGTCGTTTCAGTGCTATCGAGACCCAGAGAGGCGCTATATTTTGCACGCAACCGAACAAACAGACCATCCTGTATAGCGATGCTATAGCATCATCTTTTAACACCTTCTTTAGTATTAGCACTATATTTGTCTATATCAGCGCTATCTTAGACAATAGCGTCATTTGTAACTTTTGTAGTGCCATCTATGTAATTGGTGCCATCTATAACTATTGTAGCGCAATCTCTATAATCGACACAATCTGTAATAACTATAGCATTATTTGCTAAGGTAGTTAGGTTTTGTCCAGGGTTTTGTCAGCAACACCATTATTAGTTTTTGTGATGCAATTTTAGGTCTCGGTGACACAATTTTTCTCTGTTTTATTGCTATTTTTTGTGCTAACATTGGGTTCTGTGCAGGGTCCTATATCTATTTTGCAGGTCATTATCATCTGTCCAAGACCACCATCTCAAGGCCTCTAATAGTTTTTGCAAGGTTTTTATTAGATTAGACAAACATTTCAATTGTGCGCATAAAAAGAACCCTTGTATGTTAGTGTAGAAAACATTTCAATTGGTGCACTAAAATTAATCATTGGCTTGTCAAACAAACAACAAACAAACATTTCATTTGGTGTACCTAAAAAGAATCCTTTGTGTTCCTTAGCATAGAGAACATTTGATTTTGGTGCTCTAAAATTAACAAGTGCTTGCAAACAAACTTAGACACATTTCAATTTGGGATTAAAAAGAACATTAGAAAGTGTTTGCCATGCTTGGTGTGCTTGCACATTTTGTTACCCAAGAGTTAGAATCAAAGTATCCTCTCCCCTCACCTTCAAAAGGATCTTGGGTGAAGATAAATGGTTCTATCCTCTTTTTTCTAGAAAGTGGGTTTGCCCTTGAGACACATCTATATGGAGAACTCATTGGCGACCCTAAGCGGTACTTTCATCTGGTCCGCTATATATAAAATAGAACAAGGTGAAAGCCAAGTCCAAATTGGTATTAGCGCTTACCATTTGATGCTATCTTGAAAGGAAGTAGTACCTTTGTGTATATGAGACTCCTAGTAGAGCTAGTCAAAACCTTAAGTGGTTTATCGAGTGCTCGTAATGTGTTGATCCTATGGATGTACCCCATTAAGAACCATTGTTGTAGAAGCCCAAAACCCTCTACTTATTGATACAAGAGGTCAGAAGATCAAACTCTGATAGTCATCCCACATTTTTGTAGCTTGTGGCAGAGATAGCAAAGTATCTCAAGGTTTGCGAGCCTTGGGGACTTAGAACTTGGTGTACCTGAGAAGTGTGTGCGCTGTAAGGGGGAGCCCGTGCCCCAAGTTCCTAGAGCTATACACCACAAGTAGGTGCGGCTGGGAAACCAAGTGGGAACTCAACAAGTATTGTCCTATCCTCACGTTAGGTTGTGCAAAGTGCTTGTTAAAATCTTTACATTTTTGGTCACAAACAAATCTTTGACTATTGTGTTCTATTGTGCTTGAAGTGTTTGCATAAAAACTTGCCAAGAAACAACAACATTTTAAGACATCATTTCAACATTTGATCAACTTTCATATCTAAAATATCCAAATTTGTCATCAAAATCAACCTTTTTCCAAAGCATCTACCAACACTGACCTATTTTAGCACTATTTATGTCTATTTTGACGCCATTTACCTGAGTTTTGGCGCTATTTACAAACTAATTTGCCTAAGACTTTAGAAAATTATTTTGGCATCTTTAGGGCTTGCCTATCCATAATCCATAACCACATTTCCAAAATATGTCAAAACCAAGTCCATTTTAATCCAAAATTTCTCAATCATACCCCCATTTTGACCTTAGAGAATTAATCATTATTATCATTGGACCCTTTATCATACCTTTGACATCAATCATAATCCATTCATTTCCATAGCTTCTCATCCTCCTTGATTTTTGCATACCTTTTGGACCAAATAATATCCTTCTATAAATCCATTTCCAAATCCATTTTCTTCTTCCAATCACAAACACATCCAAAATCTCTTAATCGAAACATCAATCAAAAACATCAACCAAGCATCCAAAAATCAATCTTGAGCAAAAGTTGAATCTAAGTTTCATCCTTCACATCCTATTTTGCTTGATTGGTCATTAGTCTACCTTCAAGTAGAATAATCATCCCTCTTTGTGTAAGGTCATAAGTCTACCCCAAACAAAGAGAAAATCGTCCATTGTGCAACACCTAAAATCTAGATCTTACTTGAGCTCATTTGTTGATTTCAAAACCCCTCTTCAAAAACATCATCCAAATCTATCATATCAAGCATCTAGGTCACCTAAGGTTTTCCTTAGTAGAAACATCCTCCAAATATCAAATCTCTCCCATCAATTCATCCTCAAACAACCCAATCTATTCTCCATCCTTTTGGTCCAAATTTTTGTGAAAATCAACCTTCTTGATAAACATCACCCTTAGTTTTACACCTTTTGAGATTTATCCCCCAAAAGTCAAGACCCATAATCACACCATAATCCCCTTTCATCTTTAGATTTATATTGTAGGGAGTATGCTCTCTTGCACCTAAATCTCTATTCCATTCCATCACCCTATCCTCTTTGGGTCCAATAAATCAAACCAAATTCTCTAAGGTCTCCATCTTCATCCACCTCACAACCAAAACCTGCCTCCTTGCATGCCCATAACAAGATCTCAACACAAGAAAAACCAAGAGATGGCTAACTCTGGACACAACATGGGCATAGGGATGCCTCCAACCAATGAAGACAATATACCAATCGGTCAACAAGTGTTCAACATACCCTTTGTCTTCCAAACACAATCATATAGCCCCAATGAAAACCCCTTCTCCTTGCAACCACAACCACCCATCCAAAACACCACCACCATTGACCAAATAGATCAAGATGTCCTAAACTTTACACAAGATTTATATAGCATGGATATGCTTGACAAAGTTTTAAGGTCGGATCCAAATAGATATCTTGATTACCTCCTCAAAATCGGTGCCCAACCACCCAACAACATAACATCATCCCAACTATCCACATCTAACAACAATCCTATGACATCCTCCCAACCATCTACATCAAACACCAACCCCAACGTCTCTCAAACCTCAAACCCCGTTGTATCTACCACTCCCACAAATTCAAATGTTTCCACATCTATAACTCCCATTAACGTATCAACCGCATCTAATGTCTCCAACTTACCATCTCCAACCCTGTTGTTACAACCACCACCACAACAAACATAAACCCTTCCATTCTCCAAATCACCTTGGGCATCCATAGCAACCCCACGCACACGAATTCCTCTATAAGTGTGCCTCCACTCAATCCCCACACCATAGTTTACATGAGCCAATTATTTTCACAACCACCTCACAACACAAGCAACCCATCCAATGTCAACCTATCCAATTTCACGTATGTACAAAATCCCATGTATCATCGACACAACATAATCCCAATCCCCAATTTCCACCTCACGTTCTCCAACAAATACATGCTTACCAACAATATCTTACACAACTTAACCAAAACACCATCCCGCAAAACCAAAACATTATGATGGAGTCAGGTTGTCATTGATGTCAAAAGTGTTCAGGAGCATGAGACATCATCTTGCAGATATAGAGAATGGTTTTATACTTCACAGGTTTGATCTTGCATCATCAGGAGATGTGTTCTTCACAATGTCATATCAGTGAACATGACATATTCAATCAGTTGGAGAGATGTGTTCTTCACAATGTCATATCAGTGAACATGACATATTCTTGGTAGGCATGGTCTTCATTATTCATCAAGTTCTTGACAAGGTTGATGATATCAATTGTTAGTATTCAAAGGTTTGCAATGTGTTGGTTCTTGACAAGGTTGATGATATCAGTTGTTGGTATTCAAAGGATCACATGAATACACTTGATGTGTGATGTTGAGATCAGGATATATACTTTTCATGTGGTAGTTGAAGATTAGGATGTATACTATTCATATGGTATCCAAAGGTGTGCATGTGATTTGTCTATTATCTTCGTATTTGTTGATCATGTATAAGATACTTTACAGGAGATGGTATATGTTCTCACAAGAGATGTTGTATGAGCTTAGACTGCAGTGAGTTGTGATATCTGATCTTGGTCTGCCAAGAGGAATGGATAGGTTCATACATGTCATATCATTTGTGATGCTTTGGTTAGACCAAATCATTTGCTTTCATATTCTTCAGGGTGTCACAGTTATGGTTCATAAAGATGCTTATCTCAGTGTTGAAGTGTGTTAATATGCTTCAAGAATGTTGCTTTAAAAATGAAGGCTTTCTAATGGTCATGGTGTCACCATTTGTTTTAAATATCCTAAACATCTCTCATACCCTAAATGGGCTTGAAAGTTAAACAGCCTTGTTTGACAGTCATTTACTCATAGACATGAAGAGAAAAGTAATTTCTTCACAGATATAGAATATGAAAGGTTTTCATGAAGATATTTTTGAGGAAGATCAACAGGATTGAATGATGTTTTTGTCTTATCAAATTGAAGATTTTATTTGCAGGGATAATATTGAATACAGAAATTGTCCAAATTGAAATGTCAAGAATGTGAAGGATCATGTACAAAGAAGAGGAAGATCAAAAAAATTTTAATGCATAGAATTGACGGAAAGATATTTTGTTTTAAAAATAGAGAAGAGAATATGAAGGGTTGTGAAAGTATATTCAAACTTTAGTTAATGATATTATAGATGCTTGTGATTTAAGAGTCTTGTGTATTAACAAGATGAGGTGAGTAATGTTGTGCAGATTGATGATGAACTGACAGGGATCAAATACAGAGATTGACAAGGTGATTAAAAGACAATATGCAATTGAAATGACAATCAGGTGCATGAATCATGAATTCAATTGATCAAGACATTGAGACTTGTAAGACATAAATGAAACAGACAGAGTAAAGTAGTGTTGTTGTGCATATTGGAATACAGGATTGATATTTAGTGTTGTTGAATGGAGGATTAAAATACAAGATTGATATGCAGTATGGATCTGATTAATTTGCAGAGAAAATTGTTTATAGAGATTTGTATATGGAGCTTGTTTTGATTTTAAAATCTAACAGGAGGTATAAGGTTGTATACAATGGTGCAAATCTGATTGAACAGCAATCTTGTCTTGCACACGAAGTTTGATGTTTTGTTTATAGTGATTGTATTAGCCAGTGAGGCTTGTAGGTCAGTGAGACCTATTGGATTACCAGTGAGGTATATCAGTGTTGGAAGTGGGTGCTTCTGTTTGGGATTGGAGTTGGTGCTCCATAAGGAGTTGGTGCTCCTAGATACAATTTGTATTGCCAGTGAGGCATGTTTTTCAGTTAAGCCAGTGAGGCAATTCTGGAGTGGTTTTTCTACCCCTGGAGGGTTTTCCACTCGTGCAATTCTTGTGTCTTAATCATCTCTCTATGATTGTATGTTTTAATCATGAGTTTTGTTTATGTGTTTGACAAAGTTATGTGCATATGTGTTTGACAATTCAATGATAACTTTCTCTTCTTTGTGCTCTGCAAGTTAACTATTGAAAAAGATTTAAAAATTCACACAACACTGATTCACCCCCCCTCTCAGTGTTGTCCTTGACTCCTACACATTATACCCCAAAATCAAAACCTCGTCCACCAAACCCAAACAAACTAATACCAAATTTTGCCAAACCTCCAACATCTCATCAACCAACAAACCTACATTCCACAACCACCACCAACCCCAAACCTATCAAGTTTGGTGCAAATCTTGATCCAAAAGGTAGATGATTTGCAAACTGGGGGCAAGTACAAACAATTTTCCTTTGAGGATATTTGTCCCTATCCATTTGATCAGACACTATACATGCCTCCCTTTCCTAAGAACTTTGAAACACCCAAATTCGACAAATATAAGGGAAAGGGAGACCCTAGGGATCACCTTAGGGAGTTCTATATCACTTGCCTAGAGGTCTCAAACAATGACACATATCTAATGATACTTTTCCCTAGAAGCCTCGTTGGTCAAGTCGTTGAATGGTTTTCACACCTTCCTCCAGCCATTAGATCTTTTTCTGAGCTCACGGAGAAGTTTGTCAACCATTTCTCCTACAATTTTAAACACGAGATATCCATGACGAACCTTTGTAACACTAAACAAAAAAGCAGAGAATCCTTCGCTTCATTCTTGCAAAGGTGGAGAGGCTTAGCAAGCAAACTCCCTTGGCCGATTCCCATGAAACAATTAGTCACCATGTTTGTGGCTAATCTTAACCAATAAATGGGCTTCCACTTACAAATCCTATGTGCGTCCACTTTTGAGGAAGTCATCAACAAGGGCACCACCATCGAGAGAGCTCTTATTGCCAAGGGTTTGATCAAACTATATGATAACGAACCCTACAACAATAGCAACAACAACAATAAAATCAACATCAACACCCCAAAAACAAGCAATAACAACATGCAATCAAATGAGAAACCACACTTTTGGGTAAAAACAAGAACACCCTCAATGACAGGGTCACCGATGTGAAGGCCGTCCAACATGTGCAAAAACAAGCATCCCCAAGCACATACACCGCCAATGTAAATATTCCCAAGGGTCAACCTAAGGAAAATAAACCTTGGAGACAATTTACACCCTTAGGGGAACCACTCGAAGATATCCTTGATAGATGTCTAAAAGATGGTTTAATGACTCTCCCCCTATTAAACCCCACCAAGAAAATCAACTCAAAGCTGTGTGGTATAATGATAATGACTATTATGACTACCACCTCATTATGGGCCATAAGACATCTGATTGCATGAAATTAAAACATTGTATACAAGATCTGATAGATCAAAACAAAGTCAACCTCGAGCAAGCCCCCAACCATCACCCAATGCCAACTTGGGAGCTTACAAGGATCCTCTACCTAATCACAACAAGGAAAAGCCTCATCCTCTAATCAAGCCTACAACATCACTCCACCTCCCGCTTCCTATGATTCCATCTTAGGTTGGATAGTACCATCATCCAACTATATCAACACAATCACCATTTAGGCTCAAGCACCTGATTGTGCTGTCACAATCCGTCAAGGCCGTATGTCTATCTGTACAGCCCCTACCACTAACCAAACACCTCCATCCACATCAAATCCTCAACCAAGTCATCCATCCATTCGCCCATCATCAACCAATAAATATAACCTTTTAGAACATCTAGGAAAGACCCCTGTACAAATCTCCATCCTTGAGCTCCTCCATATGTCACCTCTCCACAAAGAAGTCCTTGACAAGGCTCTAATGGAAACCCAAGTTCCCACCAAGCTAAATGTGGATCAATTCCAAGTCATGGTGGGCCATATCGCCTCACCCCATCATCTCACTTTCTTAGAAAAGGACCTCCCCACCTCCGACAATCTGCATAATGATGCCTTACATATTGAAGTCTGCATCCACAAGCATATCATCAAAAGAGTCTTAATAGATGGTGGCTCCGGCCTAAACCTATGCACTCTAAAATTGTTAAAACACTTGGGATGCTTGAATGTGATTGTGGACACTAGTGAATGCATAACCATCAAGGGGTATGATGACACTGAACGATTATCTGAGGGTACCATCAAACTCCCCATCCAAGTAGGGTAAAAGATATTGGAAAAAAAATGTCAGGTTCTTGATCTCAACCTCTCGTACAACATTCTTCTTGGCCAACCATGGATCCATGCCATGCAATCCATCCCCTCCACATTCCATCAATGTCTAAAGTTCCCTCATAATGGCACGGAAGTAAGTATCTATGTTGATCCCCGCCCCTTCCAATACTGCAATTTCTTGGAAGGACATGACCATACTTTATGTCCATACAACAAATCTATCCCGAACTAATCCTACAACATCCACCTCATACATTGACCCCGCTAACATTGCTACCACTTCATCTCAAGCACCTCCCCTACTCGAGGTCAAGATCAAGATAAGCGACATGGGATGTGGGGAATATGACCTTCATGGTACCTTTTGTGTAGGGACATTACCCAATCCTAAGACGTTTGGTGCCCCGAAAGAGGGAGAAGTCTCCACAGTGGTTATCAAATGCAAGCCATCCCTGACCTTTGAAAAGAAGCACCTTCTTGATCAAGACGTGCTTGAAGACATATCATCTTGGTTGTATAAAGATGAAGAAACAAAGCAAGAAGCCCCTACCATACCATTCAAAATCTATGGCAAAGGGTCATAAATTGTCAAGAACATGGGCTATAAAGGACAAGACGGTATTGGCCTTCATGAACAAGGGATCATAGATCTAATTCAAGTAACAATGAATCCCTATACTTAAGGGTTGGGGTACAGTCAATGACAACGTATCCTCACTAGTGGTGAGTGTATCTTAGCCGAGGTCGCTACGGTTTCCCCTGAAGTTGATAACATCAATGAAGTAGGCCATCAAGACTCCTTTAGTGACTTTGTTGAGTTCTTTGAATCCTCCATATGCACCATCTACACGGTAACCACCCTAGCATCCTCATCTAATGACCTACCCCTTGTATACCCAGACCTCATAGATTGGGACCAACAAGGACCTCATGTTCTTGACATAGCACAAAATGATGAAGCCATAGCAGAAATGATGGGGGTTAGAGATCACTTCCCCCTGGGAGATCATAGATCTGGATACATAATGGAACTTGACACGTCTTCCTATTTCAGTAAGACCACCCATGCTCCAAGTCACAAAAACATAAAAATAAAAACAATGCCCCCTAGTGAAAACCACTCCGTGGCACTTTCGAGCAAAGAAAAAGTAAAAATAAAGGACGTATCTTCTAGTGAAAACCTCCCTGAGGCGCCAAAATATGGGAGCATGGACCTTCCTGAAATAGAAAATGTATATCCTGAAAGATCACTGATCCTTGTGGAGCCATCACAAGAAATGAACCTTGGGATAGAGGAAGCACCGAAAATCACCTTCAGGGCAGAGTCTCTTACTACAACAGAACAAGAGAATTTCTTATTTTTCTTCAAACAAAGAAGCCACAACTTTGCATGGACCTATGTAAATATGTCGGGGCTAGATCCTTCCTTGGTTGTTCACCATCTCGCAACCCAATGCAAAGTCAGTTAAACAAAAGATAAGAAAGATGAATCCGCAAATTGCGCTCCTTATCAAGGCAAAACTGAAAAAGCTTCTAGATGTGGGATTCATTCGACCCATTGACTATCTTGAGTGGGTTTCCAATATTGTACCTATAGCAAAAGTCACTAGGGGCATCTGATGATGCACAGATTTCAGGGACCTCAACAAAGCATGCCATAAAGATGATTTCCCCTTACCTAACAGCGACATCATAGTGGACCTCACTGTAGGACATGAGATGCTATCCCTAATGGACGGATTTTCAAGGTATAATCAGATCAAAATTGTGGAAGAAGACCAGCATAAGACTTCCTTCATCTGCCCATGGGGGACATACTATTGGGTGGTGCTACCATTCGGCTTGAAAAATGCAGGAGCTACTTATCAACGTGCTATGACTGTCATCTTCCATAACCTTTTCCACCACATCATGGAAGATTATGTGGATGACTTGTTGGGAAAATCAAAGACAAGAGAAGAACACTTGGACATACTAGCAAAGATCTTCGACAGACTAGAGCAATAAAATGTGTGGCTAAACCTAAAGAAATGTGTTTTTTGGGTTACTTCAGGAAAGCTTTTGGGATACATAGTCTCAAGAAAGGGAATTGAGGTAGATCCTATTAAAGTCAAGTCCATCATAGAAATGCCTCATCCAAAGACACTGAAACAACTACGAAGTCTGCAAGGGAAGCTCCAGTCTATCCATTGGTTTATTTCTCAGCTTGCTGATAAATGTTAGCCATTTCAGCACCTGCTTAAAAAGAATACAGCCTTTGTCTGGGACAATTAGTATCAGGTAGCCTTCGACTAGTTAAAAGAGTACTTGGCTAATCCTCCTATCCTCACCCCGCCAAAGTAAGGAGAGACCCTTCTTTTATACATCTTAGCAACTGAAACTACTATAGGCACCTTGTTGGCACAACACGACGAACAAGGGAAGGAAAGGGCAATATATTATATCAATTGCACCTAGGTAACCTATGAGCTAAATTACACACCCATTGAATGAGTGTGTTTAGCCATGGTCTTTACTTCACAAAAGTTAAGGCACTATATGCTCAATCACAAAACTAAGCTCATTGTCAAGATTGATCTGCTCAAATATCTGCTAAACAGAGCTGCCCTCATTGGACGAATGGCCAAATGGGTAATGATCCTTAGCAAATTTGACATTGAATACACTAAGAGAAAGGCTATCAAAGGACAGGTCATTGCCGATCAACTGGCTGAAGCACCTATTCCCACAAAACATCCTACACTCGCAGAGTTCCCTGATGAAGCTATATTGACAATAGCACCAGCAGAAGAAACATGGAAAATGTACTTCGATGGGTCATATACACACAGAGGCTCGGGGGCAGGCATCTTGTTTGTTACCCCTCAAGGCGACACCATCCCTAAGTCATTCAAAATTACATTTCCACGCACCAACAACGTGGCAGAGTATGAGGCCCTCATCACCGGACTTCGCATGGCAATCAAGTGGAAAATCAAGAAGTTGACAGTATATGGTGATTCCCAACTAGTCATCAGACAAATAAACAATGAGTACAAAACTAAGGATGATAAACTCCTACCTTACAAAAAGATGGTTGATGACTTCAAAGACGATTTTCATGATATCCACTTTGAACAAATCCCAAGGATAAACAACAAAGCTGCAGATGCCATGGAAACAATTAGATCCTTGGTTGATATGAAGAAAGATAGCAAGAAGTGTGAGTTCCTGATCAAAGAACTCCCTGTAATAGCCTATGATGTTCCCCAATCAGAGCTAGTGTGCAAAATTGTTGGTCCCTTATCCCCGTGGTATCAAGAAACCTATATGTACCTCCATGATAACATCATTCCCCCCAACTTATCTACCTCACAATGAAAAACCTTCATCCGTCGAGCCTCCCGCTTCATCCTTGTAGGAGACACCCTATACAAAAGGAGTCTTGATGGTACGCTTTTATGATGTTTAGACTCAAGGGAAACCTAAGTGGCCTTACAATAGGTACACAAAGGCATTTGTGGGGCACATTCAAGTGGACCTACTTTAGCCAAGAAGATCCTAAGAACTGGATACTATTGGCCAACCATGGAGCAAGATGCCTACCGGTTCATAAAGAAGTGTCTATCATATCAACAACATGGAGATCTCATTCATGCACCATCACAAGAACTGCAGCCAATTGCGACTCTGTGGCCCTTTTCACAGTGGTGGCTCGACCTCGTAGGAAAGATACACCCACCCTCATCTAATGGCCATAAATTTATCATCACTGCTACCGAATACTTCACCAAGTGGGTGGAAGCAATATCACTCACCTTCACCACTAGAATGCAAATATCCAAGCTCATCCTCCATTCCATCATATGTCATTACGACATCCCCCATTCCATTATCACAGATAATGGAAAACCATTCAAGAACTAGGAAGTCTGCACCCTGTGTGAGAAATTCCAAATCCAACATCATTTCTCCACTCCATACTACCCCCAAGCTAATGGTCAAGGTGAAGCTTCAAACAAAACCATCCTCCATATTCTGAAGAAGAGGGTTAATGAAGTTGGTCGTGACTGGCACATTCAGCTCAATCTTGTCCTATGGGCCTATTGCACAAGCATCCACACACCCACATGAGCCACTCCATATTCCCTTGTATTTGGATCCAAAGCCATCCTACCTATTGAGGTTGAGCTCCCATCTTTAAGAGTATCTCTGCAAAACATAATCACTGATAAGGAATACTGAGTTGCAAGGCTGCACGAGCTAGAATTATTGGATGAGAAATGTTTGGATGCATTGAACCATCTGTAGGCCTACTAAAACCACTTGAGAAGAAGCTACAACAAGAAAATCAAGAACTGCAAGTTTGAAGTAGGTGACCTTGTCCTCATGGAAAACCAAAAAAATCTGCAAGAACACCCTAAGAAAGGAAAATTTGAACCCAATTTGTTAGGACCCTATGTCATCACAACCGGCTATGGATCAAGAGCATATCAGCTTGCAACAACTGAGGAGTAGCCTATGGATGAGCCTATGAACATTCTGCATATGAAAAAGTTCTATGCATAACCCATCGAGTATCCCAAGCAAATATAAAAAAATCAAAAAAATAGAAAAAATCAAAAAATAAAGAAAAACCCAAGTGCAATAAAGATGTCCATTGGTGAAAATCACTTCAGTGACATTTTGGATGTTGCAAGTATGAGGTTAACCAGTGTTGTCATTGATGTCAACATACTCATATTGCATTGATAAGAAGGATTGGATGAGCTGTGTGCTGAGGTTATTGAGGAAACTAGTCTCCATCAGGAACAGTGAAGAACAGTGATGAGAAGAAGGCAAAAGTACTCAATAGGTTGAGGATCAGAGGATGCGAATTAACAGGTTTTTATATATGAGTCTTGAGATGTTCCAGTTAAGATTTTAGAGGTTTGCATAAAGATCTAAAGAAGTTATGGTTGTTTGTGTAGAACCGGTTCCGACAGGTGTTCAGAGGTGACAGAGGGTCACAGAAAGGTCCAGTGAGATCTGGAATTGTATTATCTCACTCTGCAGATTAAAGAGAGTGCTGAAGAAGTCAGTGTTAAGTGACAACTAGATTTGTGCATGGTTTGGAGGTCTAGAAGAACCTTTTGCATTATGACAGTAGTGACAGACTGTGTTCTTGAAGTTTCAGATGAAGAAGAGAAGAATTCCAGTAAGTTGATAAAGTGCAGATGTTCTTGATGACTCGGGAAAGGTTTTGGTGATCCTTGGATCGTGTACAATTCGTATTGGCAGTCCGCATTGAAGTTAGAGTTTGGATTTGATGTAATGTCCACCGGTTGTTGGTGTTCTTCTTGAGACAGGCTGACCAAATGTATTACACGTCTTGTGAATGATCTTGTAGGTGTTTTCTGACTTAGATGATTGTTCCTAAGTCGATGCCTTGTATAAATAAGGGTTTGTGAATTCATTTTGTAAGTGTGGAGAGTGGATGTGTGTGGCATAGCGAAGAAGTAGAGCGAAAGGTAGAGTAGAAGTTCGTGGGCTTAAATGGAACTGATCTAGGCATGGTAAAGATGTCAATCTCCAGCTCAAGTTTGTGATTCTTATCACTTTGTAGACAGTGTGTCTCTTTGTAGGTAGTGTGCCTCTTGTGAACAGTGTGCTCGGCCAGTGAGCCCTAATTGGCATGTGCCATCTTTTTCTTATTCTTCTAACAGAGAATAATCCTTGGGTTAATCACCCAGTGGTTTTTCCCTTAACCAGGTTTTCCACATCAAAATCTTGGTGTTTCATGTGTTGATGTTTATCTTCTCTGATGTTTATGCTTTATGCTTTCATGAATGATTAATTGCTAAGCTAATGAATAACAAAGTGGATCTGAATGTTTGAGTTGACAAGAAAGATTAGGATAAATGATTCACCCCCTCTCTCAG
Source organism: Cunninghamia lanceolata (assembly GCA_027924645.1). Classification (NCBI taxonomy): domain Eukaryota; kingdom Viridiplantae; phylum Streptophyta; class Pinopsida; order Cupressales; family Cupressaceae; genus Cunninghamia; species Cunninghamia lanceolata. The sequence continues at coordinate 751,762 of BSBN01000206.1, read as the reverse complement.
TTATCAACATTGGATTGGTACCATGATGAAAACCTGTTTCAGACACCATGTGTAGTGGCCAATTCTACCATCTAATAGGTCCTCTATCCATCGCAACACTTCATACCAAAAACACCTTCCATGGCTTGGAAATCAGAAACATCAATCAGCCACCCTACATCATCCCACCCAAGGCTAATCCATGATACAAAGATCCTTGTAAGATTCCTTTTGTATAGATAATATCAAAATAATCCAAAAACATTAGAAAACTCAAAAATCCAAAAAAAAATCAGAAAATCCAAAATCCAAAAACATCAGAAAACTCAAAAATCTAAAAAAAAATCAAAAAACCAAAAACATTAGAAAATTAGAGAAATTTCAAATCCAATTCCATGACATCATCACAATTTCCAACATCCTCATAATCACTCAAAATCATCATCACTTCATCCTCAACATCCATCCTAAACCATTCACACATCATCAAGTCTTGCCAGAACTAGATAGTCATCTCACCCGCATCTTGAAAGTACCTCGATCCCATGGATACAAGGTATGTAGGCAGTCTGGAATATGAAGGAAGTATCCAGTATTCAGGTACATAAGATGCATCCATCTAAACCATTTCGATGGTCCCTATTTACTGATCTTACTAGATCTAACAAGTGATACACATGCTAAGCATACACCTGAAACATCGCGCCTCACAGAGAAATCATCAATCAACATACCAACTATAATCCAACACATGGCTTGACCGTCCTTTTGCTCACCTTTCAAAAATTATCCAACAAAATCCAACCGATTCGCATCCTAGGATATATCGTTCCTACAATGGACAAGAATCTGTCATCTTATCAACACTTATCTTGGCAAGAGCACACAATAGCTATTTGTATATTTTTGTTGGTCTTTCTGATTATTGATTTTTATCTTCTTGTCTCGCTCTAGGTCATCTCCAAAGCTACTTTGATCTCATTATATCATGGTAAGTCGCGGACAACACTTGGAGTAAACATGGTCATTATTTTTGTATGTTGTGCTTGTGAGTTGGTTTTATTACTCCAAGAATAGTATTCATATCTTGAAGCCCAAGTCAGTTCTAGCATGATGTGCCTCATCTGCATATACAGGCATTAATACATTTTATGTACTATGGGCACTCATTGCTATGAGTCCCCTTCCTCGGCTAGACAAGGTTATACTACCTTGGGCATGCATGAAATCAACCTATTGTTTGTGGGTCTAGTCCATGCAATTGTGGGATATATACATTATCACCTAGATCATCTCATACCTTTGTGAAGTGTATCCTATATTGCTATAATAAACTAAGAAATGCTCTTAATTAATCTTATGCAACTACTATCACTAGCTCACTTCATCTTTCTATCACTCATCCAACCATATTATCTGGGCCTAGATTTCCCCCCATCTATTCCCCCCCCCCAATCTTCTAACTAAACCCCCCCTCTCTCTCACTCATTCCAACCAACCTAACCCATCCCGAACCAAAACAAATCCCCCCTCAAGGACATGGTGTATCATGACCTAGCAACTCCTTCATTCCCCATCCAACTCACTTCCCCAATCTAACCATAACCAATCCTACCCTTACCCGGTCCATAAACCATTCCCCCTCCCTACCTATCCCCCTACCACCAAGCCCCGTCGTCCAGGATTGAACAAAAACATCATGTATATCATGATTTGCTCACTGCATAAATCATTTGCATTAGGCCATTAGTTGCATTATCATAATCATCTAAACCATTGCATTTTCATTTTTTCACTTGCATGCCTAATATATGTTTATTAAGATAAGCATATATTTCCATTCCATTACATTTTGCATCCACCATTTCAACCTTATAATGGAAAAGCTACAACCTTCCCGAAAAACAAAACAATTAAAGCACTAAGCATAGGGTAGTTGCTTTGTATTACATGCATGTGAGAAGCCTGCAAGAGTTAATGATGATGATTTCATGTTCATTCCATTATACATTTTACTTTCGTTGCATCCATCATATATGTTTATTAAGATAAGCATATATTTCTATCCCATTACATTTTGCATCCATAATAAATATTTATTAATCTAAGCATTTCTTTGCATCTCACATTCACATCATAATCCATAGTCAAAACATGCATACATCACATAGATAAAACATATAAACATCCATGATCTATCATTATCATAAATCCTGCTGTTATTACATGTGTGTGGAAATCTAACTAATAATACATGGAAGGTATTGATTTAGTACCTGATATGATATGATTGATCACACAAACCGTAGAGCTATAATTCACATTCTGCATCCATCCAATCTAACTGAACATCCATCATGACATCACCATAGGCAAATCAGAACATTATAACCATCACATAACATCAATAATACATCCATAGCATCTCATAAAATCATCACATCATCATCATCTATACATATAATCCATAACTGCATGGCATCCATAAACATAAACATAATGCATCCATAAACATAATCATCATCAGGGAACATAAGCATCAATACATACATCCATACATAACACATCATAAATGCATAAATCATCAACATCATAGATCATCAAGTGTCATAATACATCATCATAAACATAATGTACATTGCTCAAAATAATACAAGTCATAATACAATAGGCCTCAAAGGGATCAAAATGTACAACACATATATATCAACCCTGGGCTGATGATCCTCTCCCTGACTCGATAGGAGATTCGAGCTGTCGTTGATGCTACTGTGGTAGTGGCTGTGGAAGCTGTACCTGTGGAACCTGTAGTGGCACCTATGATGGGGGGCCCATCGGCTGATGCACTGACTGAATAGATTGAGACCTGTGGGACCCAAATCTCCGAGAGCCACTCCACTGCTGGCTATAGCTAGGAATCCTGTGTCCCTCTGGAATAGCTAAGCAATAGGCTGTGTGATAATACTCAGCCCAAGCTCTTTGCTCTCCCACCTATCCCTACAACTCCCCAACCTGCATTTGTAACTGAGCAATCTATGTCTGCATCAATGTCAGTACAGGGCCCATGCCTATCCCTGCCACAACCCCCTGTAAGCTAGCCACCAACCCCTCTATCTGCTGAGCTCTTCCCTCTACCTATTGGGCTCTAGCCTATGCCGCCTACCGCTAAGCCCTCTCTCCATCCCTCTCGCCTGTTAGGGTAACTATCTCACCCTGTGCCTATGCTAACTACGTCTGTAGTGCACTCATCTGCCCATCTTACCCATCCAGTAATGCAGCCATGCCCCACAACTGCACTAACTCGGCATCTCGACTCTCTAGGGTCTCTTATAAACTGGCAACCTGGCCCCACAAGCTCTCTATCTCATCCTCCTCCTCGCTTCAAGGCCACCAACCTGATGAACACTCTCTCGGCACTAAACCCCCACCTGCCCCCTAGCTCCCTGCCTCAGCTCGCCCTAGTCCTGTGAAGCCCATAGCAGTCTCAGGAATGTGCTGCTACACATTCCTCTGCCTCACCTCTAATATCGGTGCCTATTGTGCCACAATAGCTATCTGTCTAGGCTGCTGCTGTGGTACCTGTGGTGGGGGCATAAGCTCCTTGTCAGTTCTTTGCCTCTGCTACCTAGGTCCCCATTGCTGAGGTGCCCTCTGCCTCAGCACCTCTCCTATCTGTACCTACTACTGGGGCAACTGCTGATCCTCCCCGCCTGTCCCTATCCAGGTACTTGTGGTTCCTCTGCCTGCCCCTCTCCTCCAACTCTTGCTTGCCTAGTTGTTGCTGCTACCAAAACACCAATCAAATCATCATCATCCTCGACCTCCACCTCCTCCACCACAATGTAGTCCTCAATGACCTCATCCCCCTCCGATAAATCCTCCTCATCCCCCTCCGATCTACTCTCCTCATCCCCCTCCGATCTAGCCTCATCTGCCACGACTACCTCCTCTATCGGATCGATAAACTGCATAGGCCGCCACATCTGCCACCAAGTGTCATATGCAAGCGTAGTACCTACATCTTTGACCTCACTCCTCCAATCCCACATCAATGGCTCCCCAAGGCCTCGAAGTCTCCTATGGCAACTTGGGGCTGTATGGCTAGGGACCACAAATGTGCATCTCGAGGAGTCCGTGCAAATATCGCCATCAGTTGCGGAACATCCTGCTGAAATCCAAACTATTGCATGACCCGCAACGGCAGATACATGTCAATAGTACGGTCATTTGACCCATCAAGTACCGTTGTTGAAATGTGTAAGGCATATGAACATCATCGTCTGGCCATAGCTCGACTCCGATATAGGGTCCCCAGGTAACCCGAATCACATCATCCAAAACCTGATGCCAATATCGAACTTGTCCTGTGTACGTATACTCTACATCCCGATACAAAAATACATAGGCCTCAAATCGACGGCAATAATATCCACACCTCAACCTGGTAACCGCAATATGCTCCCAAGCCCATACATGTAGCAAAGCAACTCCAACTGATAGCATTGAATCGCAATGATAAACAACTGTATGCATCTCATGGTATAGCTGTGCTAGCATACAAGGCCCCCAAGCATACACTATCCCATGTCGAAACATCCCCTCAATAACCTCCCCCCATTTGACCGGAAAGCCTCTGCCTCGCTGATGCGGCATCACTATGTCACCAATCAATGCACACAGGAATAACGAAAAATGATCTGCACCCGCCACAAGTGTCCCCTCATAGCTCATCTCTCGACTCTCTAATACCAACACTATCTGACCATGGGTAAATACTCTAAGTAGGGCCCTCCATCCCCTCCTTGTATCATATATCACTCGCTGCCCGTGAATGGGTGTCTTGAGGATGCGATAAACATCCTCAAGTGTGATAGTGATCTCACCTGTAGGAAGCAGAATGGAACATGTCTTAGGGCAATAACACTCTAGGAGAGTCGTCATCAGAGCTCTATGAGTTCGTAACACTAGCATCTGTGCGGGTGTCAAAAGCCCTAGCTGCACCAGTTGACCGCGAGTAGCATCATCAAAAGCATCAAATAGCTCCATCACTGAAGGCACCCGTCGCTCTCGAGAGTACATAATAAAAGACCTCATCACTTGCATCTATAAATGCTTGTCAGAAACCTATCTATTCTTCCAAAACCAAACCTTTCATATCACATTTCTTCTGTTGGAAGCCAAATCAATTTTGGCGCCAAGATTCTTTCCTTTTGCACCAACTTTACAGATGGCGTTGCTCAACCCCCATATGGTGCTAAAACAGAGTATAGCACCACTACACAAAGTTTCTGCGCCATTTCGGAACATTGCGCCACTTTGCTTTTTGGCACTAATCCAAGGGATGGCGTCGTTTTACCCGACCGCACCAATCCAGACGATCACGCTACTTTCTAATTTAGCGCTAATCTAAATGATAGTGCTATTCCTAACCTTTGAGCTGATCCAGAAGATAGCACTACCCCAACCCCCTTTTGGCGCTAATTTGCCAAACCCTAGCCCTGCATGATATTGCGCTAAAATAGACAATGGCACCAAAACGTCATGTTTTGGTGCCGATTCACCCCTTTCCTATCCCAATCGGATAGCGCCAATCAAGAGGATGGCACTAATCCACACCCCTTTTTGCACTAGGTGACCACCTGATAGTGCTAGAACCTAAAACCCCATTTCTCGAAGTAAAAAATTGCAACAAAAGCAAAAAATGACAAAGCCAGGGTTAGGGCCTACCTGCGGTCCAGCCTCCTGTGATCTCCCGTACGGTCGAAACCACTCATAAATGTGAGTCTATCACAGGAACGTGGGATTACGCTCAGCCATATCCTCTTCTCTCCTTCTAAGTGGCTTGATGTGTGCAAATGTGGCACTCTTAGGGCCTACTCTTCTAATTATAGTAAGCCATGTCATCCCTCCATGCAGTTTTTCTTCCCAAGGGTGCAGATCACAACTGAGTTTCTTCATTTTTCTTCCTATCAACTTAATTTACTCTCCCCTATCCGAATTCACCCCCATCACGTCCTTTCGAGAGCTCGCCCGAAAAAAAAAAATTATTTTTTGCCGACCTCTCGAGGGGGCATCCCTCACTCATTTCATTTTTTCCCGACAATTGGGGTATATTTTTCTTTGACCTGACGCCACTTCCCTGCTAGGTCCTGACGCCACGTTAAAGAGAGGCAAATATAGACGCCTAAAAATGTCTTCATCATTAAACCGCCTCCCGACATCCCTAAACATACCAATTTCCCTTCTAATTAATTAATTAAATTTTTATTTAATTAATTATTCCTTCATCACCTAATTTTCCATCATTTTATCCCCCACAATTGAATTAATTTAATTAATTCAATAGTTCAACCTTAGTCAATTAATTAAATAAATATGCAATATTTATTTGGTTCATTCCCTCTTTTTTACTAAATCCAATTAATTAGGTAAATCATGTTTATCTAATTAATTCAGCCTATTAATCAACCTATTCCTACTCTAGTTAATTAAATATATATTATTTAATTACCTAACCTAACCTGCATGACTCTAGACCTAAGATTAATTAAATAAAACCTTATTTAATTAATCTTAACCTCTCATTAACCTATTCCCTAATTTTTTTTCTAGCCTTATTAATTAGGCTAATCACCCTAATTAAGATGGTCAGACTTTGATTAACACTCCTCCCCACATCCCACAAATAAAAAATTGAAATATATCTCATATAAATCAATTTTTAATACACATGTGTCATAACCCTCATTAAAACCTCTTATACATGTCATAAGCATTAATATCCACTCTTCCCCAAATAAATTTTAAATTCATTTTACCCTTCCCCATTTGAATTTTTAATTCACTTAAAATCCATTTCACCCAACCTCATTTAATTCACCCCTTTCCCAAAATAAATCAAAAAATTCATCTTTATTCCTAACCCTCCATTTTGTAAGATGAAATCTAGGCCCTCCATATCACTTTGATTCTCCACCATTGATCTCTCAAAACAATCTCAACCATTGGATCAAAATATCTATAATACAACATCCTCCAAGCCATTTTATCATCTAATTTTTAAGTAGAGTTATCATGCCAAAAATTCTCTTGATCCAGTTTGTGAGTTGCATTTGAGAGAGCATTTCACATAGAATCATCATCTTGGGTATATCAAGCATCTCTTGGGTGCAAGCTTCTACAACCCTATCATGGATTTGTGACTCATTATGAAGGTATATTCTTTGTTTTATGCATTAGATTTTGTGTTTTATACTTCATTTTGATTTCACTAATCACAGACCTAAACGGAGGATTTTTGTCAAACAATTCAATCATCTACACAGTAAAAACCTCCTACCAAAACCCGACTGCTATTTCAACAAATAAACTTACAAACCCAAAGCTTCAATTTTTTTGCAAAACCCTAGCCGAGATCGATACTTGAATTAGAAACAAAACCCAAAACCCAGAATAGTAAAAGAGAAGCACCCTACCTGGCTCTAAATGTTGTTCCGGAGGTGGAAAAATCGTTCAAACTTGCCCTAGATCAAATTCACCTTTGCTCCAAATCTGCCCTCCACCGCCGATGGACTCGTGGAGCTCTCAAAAGATTAGTTTGTGCGTAAAATGAGCTCAAAAGTCCGTAAAAATATTTATATTATGCATTAATAGTCGCCATTAATGCCATAGGTATGGTTGCAGACTTGGCGCGTAGTATGCAGAGAAACGTCTTTTAGGTTTTGCATGAAATTTAAGGAGCACTGACTTTGCACCGCTTTTGAGATCATCCGACAGCGCGAGATTTGGGGGTCTCGGACTGGCGTGACTTTTGCACCTCACCAACCAAAGTCAGTGACGGGGTTTTCTAGCGCAAGGTTGGCAGAAGGGGATCTTAGCACTACGATTAGTGGGAGGCAAATTAAACACTAGGGCAGTGGATAAGTAGATTAGCGCTTGGTCAATGACTTATGTTTTTAGCGCTAAGGCAGTAGATTATCTTTTCAACGCAAATGCTCTTTAGGACTTGGATTTTTATAGCAAAGGCCACTTGACTCAATTGTTTTGCAGACCTAGGTAACTCATTCGTCTGAGAGAAATGTGACTTTGACTTCTGATGGATCACTTGATCAAACATCTACGAACACCTTAGGAACCAACTAGGACAAAATTGACACTCAAGCCAAAATTTGAAAGAAATGAAACCCCCATTCAATGAAATGGGGCGTGTGTGCAAGGCACAATCAGGTAGCTCAATAAGAAGACCATTAAATACAGGTACCCTATAGCCCGCATTGATGAGCTGATTGATGAGCTGCACAGGGCCTGTTACTTCTCCAAAATAGATTTGAGATCCGGTTACCACCAGATACGGGTCAGGGATGAAGATGTGGAGAAGACAGCTTTCAAGTGCCATTATGGGCACTTTGAGTTCCTGGTCATGTCATTTGGTTTGACCAATGCACCAGCTACCTTCCAATCCTATATGAACAGGGTGTTCAGAGAGCAATTGAGGAGATTCGTGCTGATATTTTTTGATGACATATTCATTTACAACAGGACTTGGGAGGAGCACTTGAAGCACATTGACATTGCTTGAGCATTTTAAAGCGAGGGCCATTATATGTAAAAATGTCAAAGTGTGAGTTTGGGATGACCGAGCTATCATACTTGGGTCATATTATCAGTGTTGGTAGTGTGAAAGTGGACCCGGAGAAGATTCGGGCAATCATTGACTGGCCGCCACCAAAGAATCTCTCTCAGCTTAAGGGATTCCTTGGTCTTTGTGGGTATTACCACATATTCGTGAAAGGATTTCACAGTCAGCTACCCCGCTCACAAACTTGACTCGGAAGGATGCATTTAGTTGGACAGTCAGCTACCCCCCTCACAAACTTGACTCGGAAGGATGCATTTAGTTGGACAGGAGGTACACATGAGTGTTTTGATAAGTTTAAGGAGATTACGAGCACTTGTCCTATGTTGGCCATTCCAGATTTTAGCAAACCTTTTGAGCTATAGTGTGATGCCTCAGGAGAAGGCATTGGTGTGGTAATCATACAGGATAAACACCCTATAGCATATGAGAGCAGGAAATTAAGGGGTGTAGAGCGGAGTTACAGTATATATGACAAGGAGTGTTAGCCATCATGCATGCGTTGGCTAAATTCAGACAGTATTTAGTGGAGAGTAAGTTTGTGGTGAAAATCGATCACAAAAGTCAAACATTTCCTTAGGCAGAAGGAACTAAATGAGAGGCAACATAAGTGGGTCAGCAAACTACAAGCCTACGACTTTGACATTGTTTATGTCAAAGGCAAGAAAAACATAGTTGCTGATGCTTTGTCCAGGAGACCCCATTTGTGTGCACTAAGTGCTATTTCAGATGATTGGAGAGAGTTGATATCTGTAAAATATGCTAAGGACAAATGGGCTACTGAGATTATAGATGGCACTATCAAGGACGACAGATACACAGTGGTAAATGACTTGATCATTTACAAGGACAAGATCTTCTTAGTTCCAGGATCGGAGATGAAGCAGAAAGTTTTGAGAGCATTCCATGATTTGCCTATGGCTGGACATCCTGGTTACTTCAAAACATACAAACAGGTCAAAGAACATTTCACTTGAAAAGGCCTCAAAACAGAAGTACTGAGATATGTGAGAGAGTGCCTGACATGCCAGCAAAATAAACAGAAGCACTCTTTTCCTGGTGGACTATTGCAGCCCCTGCCCATTCCTGAGAGGAAATGGGATAGTATTTCTATGGACTTTATCACAGAGTTACCTAAAGTCCAGCGTTGTAATTGCATCTATGTGGTAGTAGATCAATTGACGAAGTATGCTCATTTTTTTGCCATTCCTACTACCTGCACTGTAGTGTAGGTTGCAAAGCTTTTTTTCAAAGAGGTATTCCGTCTACATGGGTTGCCACGAAGTATTGTGAGCGATAGGGACAGTAGGTTCCTAAGCAATTTTTGGCAGAAGCTCTTCAGGTTGACTGAGACAGCAGGTTCCTAAGCAATTTTTGGCAGGGGCTCTTCAGGTTGACTAGGACAGAGCTCACCCCAGCACGAGTTACCACCCACAGACAGATGGCCAGACAAAGATTGTCAATAAATGGGTGGTGGGATACGAAATTATGTAGTAAGGCAACAAAAGGCATAGATTAAGTGGCTTCACATGGGCAAGTATTGCTATAATTCCACTTATCACATATCCATCCAGATGTCACCCTTATGGCTTTATATGGGTATGAGGCACCGAGCTTTGTTGATTTACTGTTTGGTGATAATAGAATGCCTAAGACCAACTACCTTCTATAGGAGAGCCAGGATATCATGAGGTCTTTAAAGGAGAATATACAAAAGGCTCAAAATCAGCAGAAGCAATATGTAGATCAGCAGAGCACTGAGCGATCATTTGAGGTAGGTGACATGGTTTACTTAATGTTGCAGCCCTATAGGCAGTCCACTCTCAAGAAGAGTGGAGCGGAGAAGCTTAAGCCACGGTACTATGGGCCATTCAGGATCTCCAAAAAAATTGGAGAAGCGACTTATGAGCTAGAGTTGTCAGCAGGGAGCAGGGTACACAATGTGTTTCATGTATCTCGCCTCAAAAAGGCGTTGGGGCATAATGTGACACCATCAGCAGAGTTACCTCCTCTTGATGAAGAGGGAAAATTGCTTTTGATACCCGAGGCTATAATTGATACTAGGGAACGCACTTTAAGGAAGAGAACTATCAGAGAATATCTGGTGAAATGAAAAAACTTGCCAGTGAAGAATGCTAATTGGGAAAATGAGCAGATATTGGAGCATCCTATCTGAGATTGCTTGAGGCAAGCAATCTTAAGGAGGGCGAACTGTAATGTCCCCTTTCTAGCTATAGTATTAGTGTATCATTGGGTTCCCATAAACTAACAGTTTGGTTAGGGAACCATGGTGTTTTGGCCTTGGATGGGCAATTCAAAGGTGTCGTTAAGGTTTGGATCCAATTGACAATGTTAATGGTAGTTTGGGGTGCCTTTTGGAGTACTTACTATTTTTAGTAAGTTTGGGATTGGTGCCAGATTGGAAGTTCAGAGTTGGAATAGATTCGTCTCGTCGAGATCTTTCCGACGAGCTAAAGATCATGACATTCCGACTTCGTCTTGACATTTATTTTAAAGTATGAAATTATATTATGTTTATTTAATGGGACTTTATAAATGTTAAGTAAAGTGACTAATAAAAAGAAATATTAAAAGGGGTCGCTTAAGGAGACATGGGCGCCCATCCCAAGGGGGATAAAAAGTATTTTAAAAAAAATTATAATCCCTCCAAAAAACCAACGCCCAATTGGAGGGAAATAAAAGAAGAAAAAAGCAAGTCATTTAGATATGTTATGTTTATGATATTTTCTTCTACTTGGCTCGACGAAAACCTCCCTGAGTAACGGCATTCTACAGATGTGCAATACCATCCAAAGGTGCTATTAGAGGTGAATACAATCAATGTTCACAATTGTGCTAAAATGGAGTTTCATTGGATGAGATTCCAGGCATATTTCCATATCAATTTGTAGATTGTTAGTATTCAGCTGATGCCAAAGGGTTTAATGACAGATTGGAGGCGAGTTGAGAGTGATTGGGACTGTTATTGCTGCACATAGCTGGCCGTACCATTACTAGACAAGTTGTACTGCATTGTGAGGGCATTTGATGGTTGTTTGTGCTCATTAATACCTCATTTGGGTCACTTAGCTCCAAACATTGTTTGCAAACCAATTTCAGGCCTTTACAAGAAAGATTGAGCATTGATATCCGCTGCAAATCAGTTCCAGCCAACCGTACCATGCCTAGGAGGACATGGGCTCTCATGGAGTTGTAACACCTTCATTTCAAGACTTCTATCAATCGTGACTGAGGCGTTTAGAGCCTTAATACTTGCTGCTGTAATCAGTTTATGAATAAACCTCTGCTATTTGTTTTAGTGAGTGATTCCCTTGTTGCATGTAGTTGGTTTACGTACACCCATACTGTCAAGTTGTAGAAATGCAAGTGGGTATTCGACTATATTTCATTTGGAGATATTTCTTGATCTGGGTGGTGGTTATTTTGCTCTGAATCATTGTACCTTTTCTGGATATTCAATATATGCTAGATATTGTATTGTCCGGCAACACACATTTGCAAGAAAACTAAAACCCCTTTTGCATCTTCTCTCTAGTCTAAAAGAACACTGTAAAAATTAAAAATAACACTAAAAAAATTTTAAAAAGGAACCAACACGTACGGCACATTACAAAGTACCAGGGGTCGTTCGATTGGTTTGATCTCAATGATCATCATCCATCGAATCTCACATAAGAAAGCACTCAGTGGTATGCAACGCATCCAAACAAGGCATCACTTATTGGCAGAAGGCATAATGTTGGTCCCAAATAACGCGGGCATGGGTATTTGAACTCAGTGATTTGTCAAGCAACATGTCAAAGGAAATAGCTTTATCGTGTCTTGAAATAGTCTTGAAAATGAAAAATGGAGGTCCAATGAAAATGCAGTAAAATGATTTCCCAAGTATTTCTTAGTAAAAAAAAATGCACACCTTTACCTATTCCAACATTGGAATAGAAACCAGAAAAAGAATAGTTCAATTCTATTCTATTGGTTAGCCAATCAACAGATTAATCACCATTTAAAAACTGAGTAAACGCATTAGTAACCTGCCTGCTTGCATGAACTAATAATTTAGGAAGGAAGAACTTAATAATCTGAAAGAAATTGAGTATTGCTCATCTCTCAGTCCAAATTTAGGAATGGGGAGCTTAGTCCATCTTAATTATGTTTATCAACAGATTTCATAGCAAAGCTTCGAGAAAAATTTGAGCTTTGCTCGTCTATCAGTCCAAACAAACGGTAATTTGTTTATATGAACAGTAGTTTGTTATAGACAAAGCAGGCAATCCAGAGAAAACAATCTAGCAAATATTGCCATACTTGTGAAGAATCATCAGATGTTCGTAAGGAGCGACTCACTCCTGATAATTTCAAATACAGATATATTCCTGAAAAAATAACGTACAAAATTCATGAAAATCCCTAGATTACAGTGCACCTCATCTGTATGCCAGGTAAAACAGTATGCTTGAAAAATTATAATTCAATCCTCCATTGAATTTTACAAGAATATAAACAACACAATTTACAGTTAATTGCCCATCGTCAATCTTTTAGCAACAAGGCGGATCCCTGCATTCTGCTTGTAATCATATATATCAAAACTATAATTTGCATCAACTAATCTTCCATAAACAATAAGTTTATCAAGTTCATCAATATCCACATTGGTAAGAGGAAGTCTTTTAGTTGTTCCAGCTGAATCTCTCTCATATAAATCTGTCAAATATGTTGCTGTCTCCGCAGCACCTTGAGTTGCAATGCTGGCAAAACATCAAGAACATGAAGTCAAGTGATGTATAGCAGAGCACCATAACCATAGTTCTCAAAGAATTTGCAGTTAAAAAATCTGCTGTAAGCCTATTTGGAATATAATAATATATCCGGAATGGTATTCTTTTCATGAGGCGAGCAAAAGGAAGCCCAATAAATACTTACTGCATCCGAATGGTTGGAATGAAATTTACTAGTCCATTTGTAGTTGTCACCAAAGGCCTCCACTCAGAGTTACCGTCACATTCTGAGTACAAATTGCGTGCAAGGTTATCACAAACTTTCAGAATCTCACATGTTTGTTGTGATGGCTCAACAACAAATGATAATTTTGGTTTGCCAGTGGGGATAAGAAATTTTTTACTTATTCCAAATCGTATCTTCAGTTTCTGGGAGGAAAGTTGCAATGGAAGTTCTTTATGCAACAGGGCCATCTTTTCAATTCCCCATTTACTAGGTACAAAATCTGGCTTCAACGAAGATATATTTACTTCATGAGGTTCCAGAAAACAGTCAGAGTCTGCACTTCCTGATTGTTCAGTCACTGGAACTGAGGGAAAATTAATAGGATCCGACAAGATACCAACATGTTCATCTTCCAATGCTTGTGATTTTGAACAAATGCTTGAGAGGATGTCACGCATCGTCAAGTCCAAACTAACCTTTGAATTTAGAGCTTTGAAACCAGCATCTGAGACTTCTTTGGTTTCTTTGACAGGGTCATTCAAAGTTTTTTTGGCACTTCTATTAGAAGGGGATTTTTTTTTAGGAAGAGGTTTCCGGTCTTTCTCTTCAGGAGTTTCAACTGATGCACTTCCTTGCCCACAATTACTACTCGCAGGAACAGGTGTTGACGATATTTGGGCTTGCTCCTGCAAGAAACAAGCACAGCATTCAGTCCAATTACCCAGTTTCATGTCAAGACTGAATAAACTGAACACAACGAGCAAAGTAAACACTGCAACATTTTGTCATCAATTTATTTGTATACGATTGTCATAAAAAGCAGATTTTGACTGACATTGTTGTGCTTTTATTAAAAGAACTTATGGCTCGTATGCTGCATAAATAAATAAAAAATGATGTCCATTTCCACATAAAATTTCTTATATCAGATGAGATGACTTCTAAAACTCTTTTAAGCCAATTTCTGCACTTCCTGATTGTTCAGTCACTGGAACTGAGGGAAAATTAATAGGATCCGACAAGATACCAACATGTTCATCTTCCAATGCTTGTGATTTTGAGCAAATGCTTGAGAGGATGTCACGCATTGTCTAGTCCAAACTAACCTTTGAATTTAGAGCTTTGAAACCAGCATCTGAGACTTCTTTGGTTTCTTTGACAGGGTCATTCAAAGTTTTTTTGGCACTTCTATTAGAAGGGGATTTTTTTTTAGGAAGAGGTTTCCGGTCTTTCTCTTCAGAAGTTTCAACTGATGCACTTCCTTGCCCACAATTACTACTCGCAGGAACAGGTGTTGACGATATTTGGGCTTGCTCCTGCAAGAAACAAGCACAGCATTCAGCCCAATTACCCAGTTTCATGTCAAGACTGAATAAACTGAACACAACGAGCAAAGTAAACACTGCAACATTTTGTCATCAATTTATTTGTATACGATTGTCATAAAAAGCAGATTTTGACTGACATTGTTGTGCTTTTATTAAAAGAACTTGTGGCTCGTATGCTGCATAAATAAATAAAAAATGATGTCCATTTCCACATAAAATTTCTTATATCAGATGAGATGACTTCTAAAACTCTTTTAAGCCAATTTCTGCACTTCCTGATTGTTCAGTCACTGGAACTGAGGGAAAATTAATAGGATCCGACAAGATACCAACATGTTCATCTTCCAATGCTTGTGATTTTGAACAAGTGCTTGAGAGGATGTCACGCATTGTCAAGTCCAAACTAACCTTTGAATTTAGAGCTTTGAAACCAGCATCTGAGACTTCTTTGGTTTCTTTGACAGGGTCATTCAAAGTTTTTTTGGCACTTCTATTAGAAGGGGATTTTTTTTTAGGAAGAGGTTTCCGGTCTTTCTCTTCAGGAGTTTCAACTGATGCACTTCCTTGCCCACAATTACTACTCGCAGGAACAGGTGTTGACGATATTTGGGCTTGCTCCTGCAAGAAACAAGCACAGCATTCAGCCCAATTACCCAGTTTCATGTCAAGACTGAATAAACTGAACACAACGAGCAAAGTAAACACTGCAACATTTTGTCATCAATTTATTTGTATACGATTGTCATAAAAAGCAGATTTTGACTGACATTGTTGTGCTTTTATTAAAAAAACTTGTGGCTCGTATGCTGCATAAATAAATAAAAAATGATGTCCATTTCCACATAAAATTTCTCATATCAGATGAGATGACTTCTAAAACTCTTTTAAGCCAAATTGATCTGTGAGTAAGACCTATCGAAATGCATTCTTGTATAATGATTGTTCCTATGGGCATACCATTTTCAACAGCCCATGATAAAGAAATTCATTGAAGCCATCTCTCCTAAATTAATTGTGTAAGTTTTTGTATCAATATTTTATATCATACTCAGTGATCCATCATAAGGAAGAAAAATTACTCACCAAAAACAACACCGTTGCACAATATTTGACGACTTCCAGATTCATGCGCACATCATCAAGGCTTCTGTAGTTCAAAAGAATAATGTATGGACCAGTGAGTAAACAGCAGTGGATAAATACTTTGACATTAAGCACATATCTATAAAAGGCTTTTAATTTATGGCCCTATGAAACAGACAAAATGCTACACAACGAATCAACATACAGAATTTCAGAAATACATGTCCGTTACCTGTGTTTTTGGATTCCAAGTCCAAAATATTCAGCCAAGGTCGCCATCTGCAAGATCAAACCAACGAATATTATATTTCTTTTTAACTTAATTCTTAACAGCTCTCACAAAACCATTTAATCACAAATGGAGTAAGCCAATCAATGAAATCCATTTTTAAGACTTATGAAACACAAAGCACGCCAAGGATTAAGTTTCTTAATTTTCATGCAGATGTTTCAAATTCCTTCGAGATTTTATTTTTCAGAACATCTAAAGATGACCTTATTTCATTTATATTTATTGTCTCGTTTCTCCTGATTTCTTACATTTCTTCAACACTGAAGTTCCATATCTCATCATAATAAGTAATATCTTTTAAACTAAATTATTGTCAAATTTCAATGTTTAAAAATCTAAAATTCTGTTATCACAATCTCTACATCAAATAAAACCTAATATGCATAATATATTCAATGTGATTAACTGAAATACTTCAGTTTTCATCATACTATATAATTTTCTGGCTTGATCTACGTAAATGTTTGTACAAAACCAAAATAAACCTTGCTACAATTTATTCCAGAAAAATCTTAAATCTTTTACCATCATAAGATTGTCATATTTCTGATGATGCATGCTGCTGCTGTTGTGTCAGGCATGAGGTTGCGGGCCTGATTTTCTGCACAGGTGCTTGGCCCTGCGATTAGCAGGTGCCCTGGCCTTGTTGGCACTTGGGGAGTGTTGACATGGGGTGGGGCCTTCTTTACTCCCATTTCCTTGCTGTTTCTTTCTTTTTTTTTTGTCTTTTTTCTCATGGCAAGGGTTTTCTGTTTGCATGGCGGCGGTTGAGGAACCCCCTCCTTTATATCATGTAAAGATGCCGTTAGAGTTGATGAGACCTCTTCTTCTGAGCATGACAAAATGATTTTTGTTTTTTGGTGCATGCAACAAGTGAGATCAAGGTGGATTAGAAATTGGAAAATCATCCTAGATCAAATGGTTGCCTGGACAAGAGTGTGGATAGGCCTATTTTGGTCATAAATCCTGACCTAATTGCATATGATGTGTTTTATCTCTCTAAACATGCTCTGATCTGTAAATTTATGGGCATTTGAATCTCTGTCTTTCTCTGAAGCTTGGGCTTGAAGGACTTGGCAATCCAAAGGAGATATGAAGATTATTCTTGCTGCAAATGGCTATTTCTTTGTTGGTTTTTCAAGAATGGCTGATCGCAATTTGATCTTTGAGGGTAGTTCGTCCTTTCACAATCAAGTTGGTTTATTCATCAAACCTTGGCATCTGGGTTTTGATCCAGTGGAAAAGCTCCCTTCTAAGATTCCAATCTAGATCTACCTCCTTTGGCTTCCCATGGAATTCTAGAGACCTGATATTCTACAATCTATAGTTGTTATCCTTGGGAAACCCTTGGGCCCCTCTCATCACACACTTGAAAGAAAGGTAACAACCTATGTGCATATTTGTACTGAGATTGATTTGAATAATCCATTGTCTGATTCTTTAGAGATTAGGTTGGGGAACATGCAATGGATCCAACAAATGATTATGAGGCTCTTTCTTTCAAATGTTGTGCTTGCCATGAATATGGACATTTACAAAGAAACTGTCCAATGAAGGCCCCAAGGGTGCCTCAGTCTTATCCAAAGGATTCTACAGCTAAAGTCGATGCAAAAGGGAAAGCTCCAACCCATGCAGAAGAGTCAAATTTGAATGGGTTTATCCTTGTGAAACCTTGATTTAAAGGAAGGAGTATAAACCATCCAAAAAAAGATCTCCCAAGAGGTAAATTTAAGAATAGGTTTGATGTCCTCAAAAATCTTGAAGAACCTGATTCCACTTTGTTTGAAAAGCTCCCTGTTGGCCAAGACTTGGATCTTCTTAATTCGGGTACCTCGTCCAACCCAGCAAAAACTAATGCCTCAACTAGCACACACGTGTTATCCAAAGACGGGGTTTCCCCTTCTCCCAGTCATATTAAAGGATCCATTAGACATCAGGAAACTATTAACGTTGATATTAGATTAATTGCAACATCTCCTATTTTGACAAAGGCTCCTATTGAAGATTGTGCAGATTATGTTATGACAAAAGCTCCTCAAGCTCTAGGTGCAAAGGACAATTTTAAGAGAAAAAATCCAACTTTGTTAGGACTCCAACAAAAAAATCTCAAAAAGGTTGGATCAGATAAGCTCTCCAAAGCAAGAAGAAAAAGAGATCAAAAAAAGGTGAAGATGATAAGGGAATCACTAATGGAATCTGGTGTCATTCGGACATTAGATACTCACTTCTCTATTCCCCAAAAATGATAGTGATTTCATCGAATTCTAAGGGTTTTAGCAACACCCTTTGTCAAAAGGTTGTTCGAGATCTTATCCAAGAACACAAGCCTGATATCATCTTTCATCGGAAAACTAAACTTTTTATGGAAGAAATGGTTACCCTATCTTCTAAGATTTGGAAAGGCACTCAGTGTCACTGTATTGGAGCTCAAGGTTATGTTGGAGGGTTGGCTTGATTGTGGGATCCTAGCCAACTCACTCCTCCTTGTTGGATAGCAAGTAAACATTACTTATCATTGGTGGGTTCCTTCTTTGATTCGGGTAGCTTCATTTTCCTCACTAATGTGTATGCACCTACTGATTTTCAAGGTAAGGCTCTTCTAATGTCCCATATTAGATTTGTTCACTCTGTGGTCTCTTCTTGTCCTTGGATTTTGGCAGGGGATTTTAATGCTATTCTCACCCTTGATGAGAGACTTGGAGGCACTAGTTGACTAGACCCCTCTTCTACCTTGTTTAGAGGTAATTTTGCTTTCCTTAACCTGGTGGATGTTAAACCAAGAGGTGGAGTTTTTACTTGGAATAATAGAAGATGTGGGCTTGCTTCCATCTTTTAACAACTTGACAGGTTTTTAGTCTCTAACTGTCGAATTGGTAACAACTAGATTTCTTCTTCTGATATTTTGGAGAGGAAGGGATCAGATCATTGGCCTACCAAATTTTCTTCCTCTTTATTTTCCCTTCCAAAAAAGCCTCCTTTCAAGTTTCCACTAATGTGGCTCAAAAATCCAATTATTCATTAGTACATAGCTACATGGTGGTTGGCGGGAAAGCCTTCATCTAGTACTGCTATGTATTCTTTCTTCAAGAGACTTCAGATTGTTAAGTTCAAGCTTAAGTAGTGGAACAGATGTTCTTTTGGAAATACTTTTTGAAAAAAGGCAAAGGTACAAGAAAAATTGGGTGGTATCACTTTCCAAATTAAAGAATTTGGAATGACCAAGGAGCGTCTTCTTGAGGAGTCCTTGTGTTCCAAAGAGCATAACAAACGAGACCTCCAAAAGGAGATATTGTGGAAGCAGTAATCAAGAATCAACTGACTTCAAGAAGCAGATAAGAACACGTCCTTCCATAATCCAATCAAAGAAAGAAAAAGTGGCAATGTTATATCATCTCTCATCTCGGCTCAAGGAGATCATCTTTCCTCTTTCCAAGACATTACTAGGGAAGTGGTCCTGCATTTCTCCTCCCTATTCATAGATAGTGGCCCCAATGCTATGGATGAGGAACAATTCATTTTGGACTGTACTCCCCCTTTGGTTTCTAAGGATATGAACGATTTGCTGATGGGGCCAATTTCAATAGAAGAGCTTGAGATGGTTGTGTTTCAAATGAAGAAAGGTAGAATCTATTTTGAAGGCTCTTCTTATTTACAGATTCTTAGTGCTATTGACCCCTAAAAGCTTTTCTCAAGGAATTTGACACTTTCTAAGAAATTCTTATGGGCAAAGAATCTAGGTTCCCAAAAATGGCGTTTAGCGGTTGGAATCAAGTTTCCAAACCCAAGCAAAACAGTGGCCTTGGCCTTAGGCAATCTGAGCTCAATTGTCAAGCCCTGGCTACCAAATTGTACTAGAGATGGTACAAGCATCTAAATTAGTCTTGAGCTTAAATTCTTAACTTTAAGTATTTGGGAGGGGTTGTTGATGATGATGTTCCTCGAATGGATCTAAGTGGGAAAGGTTCACTGGGTTGGAACACCATTAAGTAGGGGACTATGATTGTCAAAGAAGGATTTTTTATGGATTGTTAAAAATGGTCATAGAGCTTTTTTTTGAAATGATTCTTAGGACCTCCATCCCTCGATCCTCTCTTCTTCCCCCCTTCTTAATCCCTTGAGTGAAATCTTTCAAGTGGCGGCATGGTCAAAAGTTGCTAATTTTAAGAACTCTATCTATTTGGAAAATTTTTAGATATATCATTGGAAGGATTCCAATAGTTGGCCTAGGGGTGAAACACATGAATCTCGGGCTACTCTTTCTTCCATTCTTGCAAATCACCCTTGTTGTTCACTAGAGGGAGCTGATGTTCTTGCTTGGGGACATGACCCTAAAGGGGCTTATTCGATGGCTCTTGGTTATCAGTTTTTGGAACACAAGAAAGATGTGAATGGTGACTTCCCCTAATGGAGCAAAATCTAAATAAATTCAACTAGCTAGTGCAATTTATTTATCTAGTTATTGTGTCAGAGCAAATGTCTCACTTGGGATAATATCAAAAAGAGAGGATTTCATGGCCCTTCAAAATGTGTTTTGTGTGGCAATAGTGAAGAAAGTGTTGCTCCCCTTTCTTTTCAGTGCTCCTACTTGGATATTTGGGGCAATGGAACCAGCCTATCATTCATGCTACTTCTTTATCTGAATTTTGGACAAGCTTGGGCCATCCTCTTGCATCAGCTTCTTTCCTTTTGATTGCCTAGGATATTGGCAACATTTTTATTCTATGGCAGATCTAGTTAGAGTGGAACCATCAGATCTTCCATGGTCACTAGAGTCTCATTGTGCAAGTTTGGCATAAGATCATGGATTTGTTCAAAAAAACTATTGCAACCAAATGTTCTTTTGAAGAGACCCTCTCTCCTTCTAACTCTCATCTCTTAAGATATTTGGAGCTATTTTTCCTTAGCTGCTTCCCAAGTTCAATTTGGCTCTAGATTGAAGGCTTCTAGGAAGGTGAGTAGGCCGACAAGTGGTTTCCTCCATTAGGTTTTTTAAAATTAATAATAATGGCTTTTCCCGAGGCAGCCCGAGTGCTATTGAGATTGGAGGGGTTGGCCATGCTAGTGATGGGACAACTCTTTTCTTTTTTGTTCTTCTACTATGGGGATCGGCACCAATAATCTAATGGAATCTCAAGCCATTCTCGTGGCTCTTGAGAAAACTTGTGAGTTGGGTTGGAATAAGGTTCTATGAAACAAACTCCATGATCTTGGTTTCTTTTTTGAACAAAGCATCCATACGAGAGTCCTCTTGGAGGCTGGCTTCTCTTGTTGAGAAGATCCTTCACCTCACTCCTAATTTTGAGGCTATCTCTTTTGTTCATATCCCCAGGGAATGGAATACAATTGCAAATTGCCTTGCTAAATGGGCTTTAGAGGGCAATCATAATTGGCATGTATTTGAGATGAGGTCTTTGCCTTCTAATAAATCTTCACAACTTATATAGCTTCTTCATAATGATCAAACTTGAGCCTCCTTATTTTTCATCTCTTTTGATGAAA
Source organism: Cunninghamia lanceolata (assembly GCA_027924645.1). Classification (NCBI taxonomy): domain Eukaryota; kingdom Viridiplantae; phylum Streptophyta; class Pinopsida; order Cupressales; family Cupressaceae; genus Cunninghamia; species Cunninghamia lanceolata. The sequence continues at coordinate 729,981 of BSBN01000206.1, read as the reverse complement.
GTGTGTGTGGTTTCTTCTTCTCAGATGTTTCTCTTGAAAGTCTTCTACCGGCCTCATAACTTTGTCTTTCCCTTAGGTTGGGTTTGGCTCCTTTTTTCTAGTAGGGGGAGATAAGGGGATTCACTCTATCAAAGAGTATGGTAGTCAGATGATCTATTCTAGTTCCTATTAGAAGTTGGACAGTGGCAAACCTCCTTGGGTTTCCCTCTTCTTGCCTTAATAATGACTCTTTCAATTTGGAAATCTCAATGCGATAAAATGTTTCTGCTCTTTTAATAAATTTCTCTTTTTACCCCCCCCCCCCCTCAAAAAATAAAAGATTGTCATGTTTTTGGTGAAATAATGTAAGCTAAAGAAGTGAAAATATTTTCGCTTCCAAAGTGGAGCCTTATGTTCAAATCCATGGTGCAAAGCTCACAAGACATGGAGTGTTCAAATTACGTACAATACCATAAAATTCCCTTAAGACACTAAAATGCAAGAGACATGATTAAAGTGTAGAAATTGTATAAAATACTACAAAAGCTCCAAGAAAAGTGTTAAAGGGATAAAAACCCATGTAGACACAATAAAACTAAAAACTTTGATATAGTATTACGTCCAACTCCAACTCAATGAATGTGGCACACTCCATCTAACAAGCTTAAAGGCAAGTTTGGATGATTTTGGTGGAAAAGATAGCCCTTGACAAAGTACTCTAACCAGAATGATTACTTCATGTGAAAAAAAATATATTAAAATGACTATAGATTAGCTTGAAATATTAAAATTAAAAAAAAATAAAGATTGTCATATTTCACTAACATCAATAAGACCTAAAAAATTCCATAATAGATCAGAAGTTTAGTATGGTTTCCTCTAAATCTATCATATGTTTACAATTTTTTTCAAATTTTCAGCTAACTTCCTGTGGGATTTCTAAAAATATGTTCGCATAATTTTCCAAAGCCCTCCGATTCTCAAAATATGTTAGCAAATAGAGGATTCAATACAAAGAGTGGAGAGCCAATGCATTAGTGTTATTATTTGGATGTTGTTGGCTGGCAGTGGCTACTACTTCTGTAGATCCAGGGGTAGCCGGATTTGGCTCCTTTTTTCTAGTAGGGGGAGATAAGGGGATTCACTCTATCAAAGAGTATGGTAGTCAGATGATCTATTCTAGTTCCTATTAGAAGTTGGACAGTGGCAAACCTCCTTGGGTTTCCCTCTTCTTGCCTTAATAATGACTCTTTCAATTTGGAAATCTCAATGCGATAAAATGTTTCTGCTCTTTTAATAAATTTCTCTTTTTACCCCCCCCCCCCCCCTCTTCAAAAAATAAAAGATTGTCATGTTTTTGGTGAAATAATGTAAGCTAAAGAAGTGAAAATATTTTCGCTTCCAAAGTGGAGCCTTATGTTCAAATCCATGGTGCAAAGCTCACAAGACATGGAGTGTTCAAATTACGTACAATACCATAAAATTCCCTTAAGACACTAAAATGCAAGAGACATGATTAAAGTGTAGAAATTGTATAAAATACTACAAAAGCTCCAAGAAAAGTGTTAAAGGGATAAAAACCCATGTAGACACAATAAAACTAAAAACTTTGATATAGTATTACGTCCAACTCCAACTCAATGAATGTGGCACACTCCATCTAACAAGCTTAAAGGCAAGTTTGGATGATTTTGGTGGAAAAGATAGCCCTTGACAAAGTACTCTAACCAGAATGATTACTTCATGTGAAAAAAAATATATTAAAATGACTATAGATTAGCTTGAAATATTAAAATTAAAAAAAAATAAAGATTGTCATATTTCACTAACATCAATAAGACCTAAAAAATTCCATAATAGATCAGAAGTTTAGTATGGTTTCCTCTAAATCTATCATATGTTTACAATTTTTTTCAAATTTTCAGCTAACTTCCTGTGGGATTTCTAAAAATATGTTCGCATAATTTTCCAAAGCCCTCCGATTCTCAAAATATGTTAGCAAATAGAGGATTCAATACAAAGAGTGGAGAGCCAATGCATTAGTGTTATTATTTGGATGTTGTTGGCTGGCAGTGGCTACTACTTCTGTAGATCCAGGGGTAGCCGGATTTGGCTCCTTTTTTCTAGTAGGGGGAGATAAGGGGATTCACTCTATCAAAGAGTATGGTAGTCAGATGATCTATTCTAGTTCCTATTAGAAGTTGGACAGTGGCAAACCTCCTTGGGTTTCCCTCTTCTTGCCTTAATAATGACTCTTTCAATTTGGAAATCTCAATGCGATAAAATGTTTCTGCTCTTTTAATAAATTTCTCTTTTTACCCCCCCCCCCTCTTCAAAAAATAAAAGATTGTCATGTTTTTGGTGAAATAATGTAAGCTAAAGAAGTGAAAATATTTTCGCTTCCAAAGTGGAGCCTTATGTTCAAATCCATGGTGCAAAGCTCACAAGACATGGAGTGTTCAAATTACGTACAATACCATAAAATTCCCTTAAGACACTAAAATGCAAGAGACATGATTAAAGTGTAGAAATTGTATAAAATACTACAAAAGCTCCAAGAAAAGTGTTAAAGGGATAAAAACCCATGTAGACACAATAAAACTAAAAACTTTGATATAGTATTACGTCCAACTCCAACTCAATGAATGTGGCACACTCCATCTAACAAGCTTAAAGGCAAGTTTGGATGATTTTGGTGGAAAAGATAGCCCTTGACAAAGTACTCTAACCAGAATGATTACTTCATGTGAAAAAAAATATATTAAAATGACTATAGATTAGCTTGAAATATTAAAATTAAAAAACAATAAAGATTGTCATATTTCACTAACATCAATAAGACCTAAAAAATTCCATAATAGATCAGAAGTTTAGTATGGTTTCCTCTAAATCTATCATATGTTTACAATTTTTTTCAAATTTTCAGCTAACTTCCTGTGGGATTTCTAAAAATATGTTCGCATAATTTTCCAAAGCCCTCCGATTCTCAAAATATGTTAGCAAATAGAGGATTCAATACAAAGAGTGGAGAGCCAATGCATTAGTGTTATTATTTGGATGTTGTTGGCTGGCAGTGGCTACTACTTCTGTAGATCCAGGGGTAGCCGGATTTGGCTCCTTTTTTCTAGTAGGGGGAGATAAGGGGATTCACTCTATCAAAGAGTATGGTAGTCAGATGATCTATTCTAGTTCCTATTAGAAGTTGGACAGTGGCAAACCTCCTTGGGTTTCCCTCTTCTTGCCTTAATAATGACTCTTTCAATTTGGAAATCTCAATGCGATAAAATGTTTCTGCTCTTTTAATAAATTTCTCTTTTTACCCCCCCCCCCCCCTCTTCAAAAAATAAAAGATTGTCATGTTTTTGGTGAAATAATGTAAGCTAAAGAAGTGAAAATATTTTCGCTTCCAAAGTGGAGCCTTATGTTCAAATCCATGGTGCAAAGCTCACAAGACATGGAGTGTTCAAATTACGTACAATACCATAAAATTCCCTTAAGACACTAAAATGCAAGAGACATGATTAAAGTGTAGAAATTGTATAAAATACTACAAAAGCTCCAAGAAAAGTGTTAAAGGGATAAAAACCCATGTAGACACAATAAAACTAAAAACTTTGATATAGTATTACGTCCAACTCCAACTCAATGAATGTGGCACACTCCATCTAACAAGCTTAAAGGCAAGTTTGGATGATTTTGGTGGAAAAGATAGCCCTTGACAAAGTACTCTAACCAGAATGATTACTTCATGTGAAAAAAAATATATTAAAATGACTATAGATTAGCTTGAAATATTAAAATTAAAAAAAAATAAAGATTGTCATATTTCACTAACATCAATAAGACCTAAAAAATTCCATAATAGATCAGAAGTTTAGTATGGTTTCCTCTAAATCTATCATATGTTTACAATTTTTTTCAAATTTTCAGCTAACTTCCTGTGGGATTTCTAAAAATATGTTCGCATAATTTTCCAAAGCCCTCCGATTCTCAAAATATGTTAGCAAATAGAGGATTCAATACAAAGAGTGGAGAGCCAATGCATTAGTGTTATTATTTGGATGTTGTTGGCTGGCAGTGGCTACTACTTCTGTAGATCCAGGGGTAGCCGGATTTGGCTCCTTTTTTCTAGTAGGGGGAGATAAGGGGATTCACTCTATCAAAGAGTATGGTAGTCAGATGATCTATTCTAGTTCCTATTAGAAGTTGGACAGTGGCAAACCTCCTTGGGTTTCCCTCTTCTTGCCTTAATAATGACTCTTTCAATTTGGAAATCTCAATGCGATAAAATGTTTCTGCTCTTTTAATAAATTTCTCTTTTTACCCCCCCCCCCCCCTCAAAAAATAAAAGATTGTCATGTTTTTGGTGAAATAATGTAAGCTAAAGAAGTGAAAATATTTTCGCTTCCAAAGTGGAGCCTTATGTTCAAATCCATGGTGCAAAGCTCACAAGACATGGAGTGTTCAAATTACGTACAATACCATAAAATTCCCTTAAGACACTAAAATGCAAGAGACATGATTAAAGTGTAGAAATTGTATAAAATACTACAAAAGCTCCAAGAAAAGTGTTAAAGGGATAAAAACCCATGTAGACACAATAAAACTAAAAACTTTGATATAGTATTACGTCCAACTCCAACTCAATGAATGTGGCACACTCCATCTAACAAGCTTAAAGGCAAGTTTGGATGATTTTGGTGGAAAAGATAGCCCTTGACAAAGTACTCTAACCAGAATGATTACTTCATGTGAAAAAAAATATATTAAAATGACTATAGATTAGCTTGAAATATTAAAATTAAAAAACAATAAAGATTGTCATATTTCACTAACATCAATAAGACCTAAAAAATTCCATAATAGATCAGAAGTTTAGTATGGTTTCCTCTAAATCTATCATATGTTTACAATTTTTTTCAAATTTTCAGCTAACTTCCTGTGGGATTTCTAAAAATATGTTCGCATAATTTTCCAAAGCCCTCCGATTCTCAAAATATGTTAGCAAATAGAGGATTCAATACAAAGAGTGGAGAGCCAATGCATTAGTGTTATTATTTGGATGTTGTTGGCTGGCAGTGGCTACCACTTCTGTAGATCCAGGGGTAGCCGGATTATAGTTCAACCCTCTCCTTTTCGTTTTATAAAAAATTTGACTATGGCACCCAAAGTTTACTTCAGTCAAGATTCTCCAAAGAAAAAAGCTCCTTTATTGTTGAAAAGTTTATAGGTCTTTAGCTAAGACCTAAAACCATGAATGATTGGATTAATCTCTATTGAAAACTTCTATTAAAAGGTAGAATAAGCATTTGGTTTTGTGGAAGAGGATTCTATAACTTCTTTTTTAGCTAAAAGAGAATAAAGATATAATTTTTAGAAGTAGTCCATATTTTATGGGGGTAAAAGGTTTGTGTTTGAATCACTAGTCCATGGATTTTAATCTGGTTAAAAATATACCTAATGTAGTCCCTATCTGGGTGAAACCTCCCCATCTCCCTCTTATTTTTTGGCATAACAAATCTTTGGCTACCATTGGCAGTACTTTGTGCCTTTTCATTAATAAGGCTGAACCAAAAGGCAACTTTGCATGTGCTCAAATCTATGTGGAGTAAATTTAGAGAAACATATCTCTGAAGCTCAATGAGTAAATTTAGAGGTCTCTTTGAAGCCATTGAGCTAAATCAAGATGGATGATCATATATGTAAAAGCTTGACTATGACCAGTTGCCCTTCGAATGTAATAAATGCCATGAGTATGGCCACTTTGTTAAGGACCACAAAAAGAATAAAATATGAGCCAAAGCAAATAGACATGTCCAACAAAAGAATGGTCACCAGAATCAAAGTATACGCAAGATTATACTATTATTGTTTCAATCAAGTTTGAAATATGAGTAGGAAATATTCAAGGCCCTTGAAGAAATGCATAATCAGGCTGAAGTCAGTTCAAAAGAAATATAAAGGGAGGTAGAACAACAAAGCCCTTTGGAAGAAGAGTCTAAAGTTGGTTTGGGAAAAAAAATAGAATGAGGTAGGGCAGCTGAAAACAAGTAATAAAAAAATTATAGATCCTCCAAAATGGAGGAATTGATTGGTCCTGTTGTAGCTCCAGATAGTGGTGAGGGCTTTATTCCATTTAAAATCGTGGCTCATCCCTCAATTTGGAGCCTTGAAGCTTCTTTTTTTCTAAATTGGCAATTCAAGGAGAAGAATAAAGATGAAAATAGTTGCCTTGATGATTGTTTTAAAAATCAGCAATTTAGAGCAATTTAGGAAGAAGACTAAGGATGGAAATATGTGAATCACCCATTGTCTGATGTTTTGATCAACTCAAGTCATAACCTTTTAGCTTGTCTCTATTTAACTTTTGTTTCCTGAACTTAATGTAGCGTATGAACTTTGTAACATGCTCTCATACCACTTACTTTTTTTTTATAATTAATCTATAATATTTCTTTCAAGTAATATTAACTTTTTTCATCTTTAAAAAATTGTAAAAAACCTCACTCAAATACGCCTATATTAATTAAAACTTCAAGCTTCAGCAATTCATAGTGTTAGACAATATCTCTCAAATAAATTCCATATAAAATGATTACATAATCAATGTCTCGAACCACACATTACATCAAGATGAATCATACTATTAAATTATGAGTTTTTTTGGCTGAGGTTAAAGAACCCTAACCTTCAAATTACCAGCCCGGCGTCCAAATTTCTTCTGCAGCAAGTACAAGGAATCAATAATCCCCTTTGCATTGGGTGCGGGCCGACCTATCTCAGCAAAAGCCTCACGTATTCTGGGACAATCAAAGCAGGTAATATTGTGCCCAGCCCATACTCTGCCTGAACAAAATAATCACATCCAAAAGTCCAAATAAAATTGTGAATCCCTACAAAAACTAAGAAAAAATAATGATAAAATCTAAAATTAAATTAAAAAATTGCGCATTTCATGAGGAGTCCAGAGTATGATTGAAATATCAATAAAATAACTACTATTCAAAAGCTTTCTAAAAATCATGAAAACCTAAAGCTTGATATGAAAAATCTTACCGTCTAAGAGATCGTAAACCTCATCAGCAATTTCGTCGAATCTGCGTGCAGTGGAAACGGAGCTTCTAGTGATCCCATTGCATTTTATGCTGGCTTCAGTTATTACAGAAACATCTGGCGGCTGAATGAGAGTACAATATTCCTTGAGCTCTACGAGCGTGCGGGGACACACTAAAATGGCACCAAATTCCAACAGCACAAACTTCTGCCCCTTTCGAAATGGTATGTTTGTCTCCACATCAAAAAAAACTATTTCAGAATGACCCAATTCCATTTGATAAATCTATGACCCGTAAATTTAAGGAAAATATATTTTAATAAATTCAAAAACCCTAAAACCCTTCCTTTGTATTCAGCAGGATCTAAAACCAACTCAAAACAAACAACAAAAGTAGGATATGAAACCAACTCAAAAAAAAACAAAAGGAGGGTCTGAAACCAACCCAACAAAAAACACAGACAGAAGTAGTTTTGTTACAATTCAAAACGCGTAGAAAGGTTTCTATATATAGTAATGAGAAAGAATGGGCAGCACACTATATGCCTGCCAATTGGGATTGGCAGACAGGAAGAAAAGGTGTATTCTAACTTTGCTCCGTATAGAATCAAAATGATACAAAGGAAACCTGTTAATTATTAGAAATACCCTGCATATTAAATCAGAAGTGCGGGAATCCTTGTATTGACTGTTACCGGTTTAGATTCAATGAGAATCGGGGGCCTAAGGAAGCGGTCCCATGGGAGGGGGCTTCCTAAATTATCTCAGCGGCACTGTTGAGATTTTTTAGGAGCATTCTATAGCCGGTCCCTAGTATGCTTAAAATTTTAATCCTAGTTTTATGGAAGCTTAAAATTTTAAGCTCCTAGTTTTATGGAAGCTAGTGGTCTCATGAAATTTTTTAACAGTAGTTTATGCTAAAAATTTCCCTCCAAATTTTTCCTAAATTAAGTGGCCCGAATGAAAAAACTAGTAGTTAACTCCCTAAGCTGGTGGGGGAAAGTTTCAACCCCACTCCTAAACATTAGTTGCTCTTATTTTGGAGGAAAAGATTTTGATTTAAACATTAGCATTTGTTTTTTTAGTTCCATGGGACCCTTTACTCCACAAAAATAGATCCTCTAGCAGCGCCATGGGATTGCTTCCTAAGTTTGATGTCGTATGACCGTATTGAGTCATTTTTACGAAAATTGTATCACTTGAAAGGCAAGATTTCAGGGATTTGAAGAGCAACTTCAAATAGATGACTATCACAAAAAAATTATTTGATAAATGGTGGACTATCAAATTTACGCTGTGAATAAGATTGTGAGAATGGTTGATTGGTTGTTGATGAATATTTGTTTTTAAGTTGAAAATTTTAAAACTAGTAAAAGTAGGTATTTAAAAGTGTCATTGGATGGTCAATAAGCATTTATATAAATAAAAATTTTCTTTTAAATATTTGACATTTATGTTTTTCCTTAACACCATCTTTTAATGTTTGGTTGTAAGGACTATTTATATATGTGCTTATTGGCCATCCAATAGTACATTTAGGTGATTTTACTAGTTCATAACAATCTATATGATAATTTATCAATATAAATAACTAGCAATGGCACCTTATTGTGCAATGGGTACATGGAGAATGGTTGTGGAAAGAAGCAATCAATATTTTGCATATGGAAAATTGTAAGTATAATTTTTTTTTATATTGATCCATGGATAAGTGCAATAAATAGGGGGGTGTATTTGTAAGAGTAGTAAAGTGGTTTTCTTTTGGTTTTTTTTTGGGTCCATTTTGATTTATTGATTCTTGCTCATAATTTGAACATTAAAAGCATGTAATGATGTGTGTTGTTCTTGTTGGAAAATGAAATGTAGTAAAATAAACATGTATACATGGTTGTAAGTAATTTTGGTTGTGAATAAAAGGAGAGCGCTTCGTAGGTCAATTAACAAATAGTTGTATAAATGATAGACCTTTTTTATCTTTATTTTTGTTGTTCATCCATTTGCACTTGAAATTTCTTTTAATCGCTCCTCTTCTTGCTTTCTTAGTGCAACAAATGGACTATGCTGCATGTGTGCATATCTTTGGAATGTCAAGCTCGAGCATATTTGAAGGCTTTCAAGGTTTGCACTCTTGATATTGCTATGAATGTTAGCCCTTGGTGATCAATGTTGTCGATGTCGATTATTGCCCTTTGAAGTGTTAGACCCTATGATTTATGTATTGTTAAGGCCCAAGCCATTTTTAAAGGAATTTGATGGCAACCTCCATGACTTATTGGGACAATTGGCACATTTTTTTATTGTTGTGATCCCAAGGTGGGCCTATGTAATGCTTGAATTATACCACAACAAATAATGGAACGTTAGGGGGTTTATGTCCATCTTGATATTCAATTCTTTGAACCTAGCCCTATGCATTATTTACGAGGCCTACTTCCACCCACAAATTAGAACTTAGCATAACTTGCTAGCCAATGTACAAGAGAATGTTTACTTCGAGTTGTTCATCATCTAGGTTCTAGCATTATGTCCCCTTAAGTAGCTCTACAGTGGATCTTGCAATGGGTATTGACAAATTTTGGAGCATACATTTATTATGCAATGAAACTAAATCATTTCTTGCAAATAAATGTATTGAGGAAGAAAAATTTGATTGCTTAGTAGAGTTCAGTGCTGAATTTGAAACTAAAACTTAAGTCCCCTTTAAGTTTTAGTCCTTTGTCAATCTATTTTTTTGCTTTTTCCAGTTCTTTCCTCAGAGTCACAACTTCTTCCTCAAGTTTTGAACATTCAACTGCTTTCTTATTGAGCTTGATGTTTAATCAATCTTCAATCCTCTGGCCTTCTTCAACTTTGAATTTCAAATTATTGATCTCAAATTTGAGCTTTCAGTTCTTTTGATTTCATCTTCAATTTTTCAATTGTTTCCTTTGTTTTTTCAACCATATCTTCATATTTTATGTTTAGTCCTTTTGCTTCATCTAGATCATCAAGGGCTGACTTGAGTTCTCCTTCAAGGTCCACTTCACACTCATTTGGATTAAAGTCCCAACCTTCAGGTTCCATTGCTTCAGATCCAGTTTAGGAATGAAAAATACATCATTATCCATAGCTTCAGATTCCATGTGTTCAAGTGCAAGATCCACCTCATTTGTTAGGCTTCTCAAAGGCACTTAGCTTTGATACTAATTGTTGAACACACATAGATGTTGAGAGGGGGGTGAATCAGCATATATTAAAACATAAACACTTCATTTGTAGATCAGATTCATTTACGTAAAAAATAAAAAATAAAATATGGAACACGTTCATCAACACAATGACACCAAGATTTTTACGTGGAAAACCTAAAACTAGGAAAAACCACGGTGACTGTTAACTCATAATATGATGCTCACTGCTATATAAGAGTTTTACAACATTGTTTTAGGGCTACAACCCAAGGAAGATACAGCTCCTTGTTGACTTTTTTTTAGGGATACAACCCAAGGAACCTACTACTCCCTATAGAAATCTCACTTCTATAAATAATTATAATGATATAAAAAACTTATGAACTGTTATGGAAGAAGCATTTGTCATATGCTGATATTGCAGTCCTCTTTTCTACACAATTACTCCATCATATTGATTATGCACACTTCATACTTCTCATTCTTCTCTATCATGTTCGCACACACTTCTACACATCACAAATAAATTTGATCTTCTATAAATACCCTTCGCAACATATCACAACATTGATTAGTTCAGCATCATGAAAATCTTTTAGATGAAACGTGTAACTCTTCAAAGGTCAGCTTCAATACATACAATATGTTAAGGAAACTTGTTGCAGACCTCAGCATCTCATAGTAGACTTCAAGGAACATCATTACACACCTTTCAAAGTTAGAACAATTGATCAGGATCCACCGCATATAACATAAACTAGTATGTCAGCCCAAATTGTACAAACACAACTATCTGTTTATCTTCATACCATAGGGGAGAAGCCAAAAACATCATGCAGACCAAGAATTCAACATTGTACCACCTCAACATCTTTCAACCACCTTTTTACTAAAGTATCATATCAATCTATACATCCACAAGACAAGAGATATGATGAACTATTGGAAACAGAGTATTCTGGACTAACTGTGATACTCCACTATTTAGGATATAACATTGTGGTACATCTAAAACCTTGAAACCTTTAGAGATGAACTTAAACATCATTACATGCATACTCCTATATCCGCACATCCTCATCTATCATTTCCAGAGAAAAAACAAAAGCTAGACTAAGGTATACTGGTGTTTGAATAACAATGATATATATTTTTTCATTGACTGACTTGCTTAATTTGTGCAATACAGGAGATAAGAAGGATTTGCATGCGGTTCGGACTTGAGATGCTTTAAGACATGTAGAATCTCTACACAATCTTTTATGGTTGATCTATATGTATTTCATCTTCTGCAAATACTCAAACATGTGTTCTGAGGCTTCCAGAATAGTCTATATTACCTCTGTTACTTGAATGTTGACCTTACGGACCACCAAGCCACTTGAAGCTTCAATATAACATACTTTATACATCCCCAAGCCTATCCTCAAAACCACATGACCAAACAATTTCTTCCAGAGAAATGCAGAGCATTCCAATAGGTCTCCACCATTGTTTTGCCCTGTCTAAGTAGTAACTGGTACTCTGTCACTTGTAACTTTTTCTGCTGAAAGTGTGGTGAATTGAAATCTTGAATATACAATGTTAATATCAGGATAAACTTATCTTTTGAAGTGCAAGACTAAATCTTGCTCTTTAGAGAAATGCAGACCAAAACATTGTGACTTTGCCTTAGGATATGCACTATGAATGCCTTAGTCAAATTTGTGCTACTTATTACTAAGTGCGATACTCTAAGGTGATGTGATATACATGTAGGAATAAAGGAAACATGTTAGTGTTGAATTTGATAATTAATTCAAGCCACAAAGATCACCTACAAAACCTAAGATTTACCTTCCACAAGAGAAAAAAGCAAAGAGGAATAATTTGCACAATAAGGATGAATTAATGAAATGGATTAAAGAATTACATGTGAGAACTTGCTTTTATATTTGCAAGTTAGAGAAAAACCCTAATATGACTTAAGAATAACCTAAGACTAAAATTAGCCCTAAGTAAACTTAATAAAGTGTAATTAAATATTTAATTACACCAACACCCCCCCATAAGTGCAACTTAGGGAGAAATGAAAAGCATGCAACTAATGCAAGAATGGGTCCCGGCTACAAGGCCATTTTAGGTACCCATGAACAACAAAAATCTCTCATAAAGTGGAGAGAAAGAAAAAAAAACAGTGGGAGAAAACTCCTCTCCAAAAGAGAGAAAAATACAAGTACATAAACATGTGATGGAAGAAGGACTAAAACTAAGACCCCCCAAGAAGTGAATCCATCACAAAAGTACAAACAAGAATGCCGCCACCCATAAGAGAGGAAGAAGAGAGAAGGTCTGATGACCCCCCCAGAAGTGAGAAGGATGAAACCCCATGCAAGGAAATGCTCCCTCCCAAAATAGAGATGAGAAGAGAGACCATGCAGCCGCTCCTCAAGATGACTCCTGCAGTGCTGGAAGATGCTCGACACAGAATAAAGATGAAGACCCATGAACGTCGAACAACATTCCTCCCCTTAGGAAGAAATAGAACTGCAGATGTGTGCATAATATCTTCCCATTCCGGATAGGAATATACAGGAAGAAGGACAAATGTCTCTGAACTCTGCACATGATCCAAAGACAATAATGATGCTCCTAAAAACTGCTCAAATGTCTCCAATCCACTGTCAAACTGTGACTGAAGAAGAGGAGGATGAAGAACAATCTTTGAAGCATATGATGGTGATGCAACTCCATCGAAGCTGTCATCAAAAAGAAGACAAATGTCCTCAATGTGGCCCTCCAAATCTATAAGATGGGACTCTACAAACAAAGATGATATGTCTGCAAGATAGGAATCCCAATGAAGTGGATCAGGAAGACTAATATTGACCTGCTGCACAGAATCACTAGAAGCCAATGATGATGCAACACTGAACTCTGAAGTAGCAGTAGGTGATGGTGGAACAATGATCTCATCAGGAGGAGAAGTGATTGAAAGAAGCATTTCAAAGAGATGATGTGAGAAATGAGGACACATCTCTTTCTCATGTTGATTACTTCCACAATATCTACAAGTAGATTTATGCTGATGGTAGAATCCCATCTCCTTAGATGATTATAGATCAAAAAATACAAATAGATTTATGCTGATAATAGAAGGCTTTCAAAGCAAACAGAAACTTTCCAGGAGGCAGCATGTCCAGGGTATCCAACAGAAGCCATAAAATCGACAAACTGATTTAAAATATACCTAGAGCTAAATTTGAAAACATTATATAGTTGGTTGTGTAGAGCTCTCTGATACCTTTCTAATGCCTATTCATTTTTGAAAAACGGAGATTCTAGGCGCAAGAACGGAGCTCGAAGGCCAAAAAAGATGCCTTAACTTCAAACAGCAATAAATTATATCAATCAGCAAAACCTGGAAAACATACCTACACCACTGGATTGTGCTCGAAACCAGCTTTCCAACGCCTATTTTTTTTCGAAAATCTGACTCTGTATGCTCAAGATATGCTCGATTTACCAAAACTGCTCCTTTAGTGCAAAGAGGCCAAAAAAAACACTATTGAAGCACCTGGGCGCCCATGTGACTAGGTGCTGAGTCTTTGGGGGCTGGCGGCTAGGGCAATGGTCCCTCATATGACCAAGAGCTGAGTCTCTGGGGGCTACTGCTTGGAAGATAGGGCTGGTCCCCCATGCGACCAAGGGTTAAACCCAAGGGGCTAGCCCTCCAAAATAAAAAAATATTTTTTATTAAAAAATTAATAAAAAAATTCAGTTGTACTTGTGCACAGAAATCGAGGGAGCACGGAAATCGAGATGGCACGTAAATCGAGGTAGCTCAAAAATCAAGATGACACGCAAACCGAGGCAGCTCAAAAATCAAAATCAGCTCATATGAGAATGGCACGAAAATCGAGGTTGGCACAGAAATCGAGGCGCCATACAGTCGTACGGATTTCATAAAACCAAATTTTTGAAACCCTAAAAAAACACCTAGAAACTTTTTTTCAGCAAAATATAGAGTGCCTTATATGAAAATAGGGGTTTCTGGGCCTTCTGAGCACAATGGTGAGGTCGATTTTGGCCAAAAATGCTCTGAAGCCTCTGTTTTTCTTCATATAAAAAAACTCTTGAAACCTTCACAGATCTGGCTTCCCCAAACCAAATTCAGCCAAACAAAAGATAGATCTGCTTTTTCCAGCTGCTCTGAATCCAATGGAATACTCTGTTTTACACAAAAAACACACCCAGCAAATGGCTCTTGCTAAAAAATTTCTCTAAATTTGAGAAGGGGCTTGCAGATCCGCTCTGATACCATGTTGAATTTGATAATTAATTCAAGCTACAAAGATCACCTGCAAAACCTAAGATTTACCTTCCACAAGAGAAAAAAGCAAAGAGGAATAATTTGCACAATAAAGATGAATTAATGAAATGGATTAAAGAATTACATGTGAGAACTTGCTTTTATATTTGTAAGTTAGAGAAAAACCCTAATATGACTTAAGAATAACCTAAGACTAAACTTAGCCCTAAGTAAACTTAATAAAGTGTAATTAAATATTTAATTACACCAACAGTTAGGACATAATTTTTTACCTCCGCATCAAACTTAGACACAAGACTAATCACCACATCATACTTAGACAATTTTCTCTTTTTTTGGACTGGTTTCACTCCATCTACTAAGTCTTTCGGACTGACTTGCCTTAGACATGCTAACCCCTTGACTTTAACTAAGTCAAACTGTCTCTCTCAAATCTTCCACTGTCCATCAGCTTCTCCTTCTTCTATACACAACCTCTGTACAAGTTTGTCCTTATATTGCCATATACTATGTTGACATCAATGACAACACATATTGCCGACAAATAAATGATATTTATTTAATTAGCCTAGGTTTAGTCATGGGCTAGGTGGATTAATTAAATAAGTGGACTTTATTTAATTAAATTAGGTTAGTGGCAAAGGATAGGATAATCAATTAAATAAATTATAATATTTATTTAATCAATTATGGACAATGGACTATGGGGAAATGTTAAATTAATTAAATAGATTGATTTTATTCAATTAATTATGGGAAAGGGGACAAATTGGTGCAATCATGTCAGGAAATGGTAGCATAGGTTATGTCATTTTTAGATGTCTACAAATACTAATCATGTTTTGAAGAGGAGTTGCAACTACAATAGTAGTGATTGAGATAATGTCTACCTCATAAGGACACCACCATTAACAAAAATTGGCATGTCCAACTATTAGATACTCATAGTTTTGAACTATAAGATAGCATGGCCTTAGTATGATGACAAATAGATTGGTATTGAGTGTAGATCACTCGCACAATGTATTAGTCTCCCCCATCTTCATAAGAGCTCTAAATGTATCTAAACTTGAGCAATGAACTAATACTAGAAATTACTACCCTAGATAACTCCTCTATTGCATCTCTTTCAAAATAGTAGACTACAAAAATTTTGAAAATTAAATTGCAATATAAAGAGTCCCTTGATGGATCTTAGGTAATATTATCTACTATAGTACATAATGGGCCAAAAGAGAGAAGAGAAAATTGTCCTCTATCTCTACTACCTCATAGAAAATGGGTTCCTTTCATGTTTAATGTTGAACCATTTTTCAAATCATCCCAATGTTGAATATAATATTGAGGTTGAAAAGGTAAAATGTAGATTAAGAAAGGCATGAAGCACAATAATAGATTCTATATCAAATCACCTAGAGGTAGAAGCTAAGATACCTAAGTGCATCTTTAGAAAAGGTGTCAGACAACACTAGATACTCTCATTAAATTCTCATTTTGCAATATTCATCATGTTTAAGTTTGCACAATAACTTCCCACTATTAGTTCCCATCATATGATGCAGCTTGGATTAGCTTGATAATATGGGACAATCAAAATAAGTAGAGTCTTTGATTAACTCCTATGTAGAACTTACCAAAAATAGAATGTCAATCTCATGCCCACTAATTGCGATCGATGAAATAGTAAATTGTTTTTTTAGAAAATAAAACTCAAAGTAAAAGAACTAATGGAAAATATAATAAATGAAGGGATAGGTCCCACTAGGTGTGCTAGAACGTGAGCATGTAATTTAGAACAAGAAATGAAATCAAAATAACAATACTCAATTTCTATTCTAAAATACATGGAAACCATAGATCAATGGTTAGTTTGGATTTTATCATGTTGTTGACATAATTTAGGCTCTCAAATGACCATGCAAGATCTGAGGTGGAAATTTTGATAACTTGATTAAAAAATTTAAAGTTCCTAGAGATATTCAAAGATTATATTTAGCTCTTGCTAGATCTTCAAAGATTCTCATCTATGTGTCTAGCTAGAATAGGATGATGACAACAAAATTAAGGTGGTGAAATCTATGTGTCTATAAATACCTCACCTCTTATGTGAGTGGATCACATTTCTATATAAAAGCATCCATGAACATAATTACAACAATTCATTACCTAAAGAAAAACTTCTTAAACATCATGATTTAGATGATTCAACCATCATAAATCATGCCAACACTCTCACAAGATGAGGTGTGAAAACTTTCTAAGTGGTACCATATAATTATTAAAATGAAAGGGTCTTATCCCAAACATGGATGAATCATAACCTACATAAGAGGATATAATAATTTACAACTACACTCTTATTACAATGGTCTTAAAGACCCAATTTACAATGTTTCAAGATTACTACAAAGAGGAAATATAAGAAGCATCATACCATGGGAGTCTAACATACACTCCATTTCTCATCATCCAAGTCTATCTATCCCTAATAATGGTTTGGTGCCACCCAACCGTGTGGAACCCTTAAGCCCACCCAACTATCCTAAGAGATGGTCAAATTTAATACTAATCACACTTACATAAATAAGGAGTACATGGAAACACTTATACCAATCCAATACATACAAATATATAGAGAAACATTAATTCCAACATGAGCATGAAAGTGAATTCCAAACAACATTCATGCACAAGGATATTCACACCATCAATGCATGCAAATAAATATACATAAATAGAATCTAAACATGCATTCACAAGGATTATCCACACATCAATACATGTAAAATAATGCATAAACAAATACTAACAAGTGTACATGTACGAGGGTACAACAAATCCATCATGGTATCAACACACATTGAATGCAAAATTTGATGAACAAATAGTAGGAGGGTCCTAAAAATAGACCAAGGAGTGTCATCTAGTTTGGCACATTGGCCATGTAGGCTTTTGAGAATTCATCCTTCCTACAAGGAGGTTACTCATCAACATTCATCAATCTCAATGAGTTGTGAAATGCACTTTTCTCGAAGTTATGAATCCCCTTAAGACATTTTCACCCTTTGTAAAGAATTATCTCACTTCTATATACATTACATTTAATTCCCATTCATTTTAAGGTTTAACTTGTTTAAACTCTCACTTGGCCTTATCCATGAGATTATTTGAAACTCAAGCAAGAGATGAGAGGGACACTCCTTCTCTACTCTATACCTCACTCCTAAGTAACTAATGTCCCAAAATTATGATTTTAACTTACCATAAAAACCAATGCAAAGAGTCATGACATGTAGTCCAATGCTATAAATCATAATTAAACATGGATACAACTCACCCAACAAAATAAAACATTCAAACAAAGTCGTAATTTTTAAATTTTATTTTTCAAAATCTAGGGAAAAACCATAAGAAATCCCAAATCTACCATTGATGACATCATCATGAACCTTCAAATTTTATATCCCAAATTACTCAAATTTTCCAAATTTTAAACATACCCTTAGATATAGAAAATGCACAACATTATTTTCAACACACAATAAGATTTTATAAATTTTTTTGCCATAACCATGGATCTAGTTTTTACTTTTTTCAAATTTAAATGAATGAATAAATGAATGCAAAAATTTATTTAAAAGCCATTCCTATAAGGAGGAGTTATATGTCTCCACCCAATATGAGCATGGAAAATGAAAAAAACATTTCAAATGCATAATTAAAAAATAAATACCTTCCTCCTGTTAATGGGGATGGTTGGGATGATCAGAGCCTAAAGAAGAGAAAAATGGTTAGTGGATCCCACTAGATCCAGGATGGCCAAAGTTGAATTTTGATGAGGCCTCACATGGAAATCTGGGTCCTATTAGTATAGGGTGCATTATAAGAAGTGAATTAGGGAAGTTGTTGGGGGTAGGGATCAAACATATTGGTGTTCAAACAAATAATGAAGCAGAGTTTCAATCTTTAATAATGGGGTTACAGTTGGGCTTGTCCCTAGGGATGAAAAGAATTTACATTGAAGGTGACTCTTTAATTACCATCAATGCATTGAGGAGTAAAGAGACCCCAAATTGGAAACTCAACAACATATTAGTTAGAGCAGTGGAGCCAATAAGGAATTTCAGAGACTATAGGATTATTCATATGTATAGAGAGGCAAATAAAATTGCAAAAAAGTTAGCCAATGTAGCCTTTGAAATAGGTGATGAAGTTAAGCTAAGTGGACTCGTTGAAGAGTGGCTAAAGGTTATCTTAAATTTTGATAAGTGCCTAAGCCAAGAAATGGAATCCCACAAAGTATTAGCCATAGTGGATGTTGAGTCATCTCATATGGTAGGGGAGGAGGATGCCATCAGTAGTAGATAGGTGAGTGACAACATAATCAACAACTGGATGGGTATTGAACTTGACATGGGAATGACATCATTCTCCTTAGTGGAGGATGAATTTATTGCGTGAGAAGTGTGAAATTGGAAATAAAGGACTACTGCCATTAATACTCATCATGGATTTCAGTGGCCGAGAATAGAGGCGAGTGCTAAAAGGACTAGTGGAGCGTGCAAAATTCTACTTGACCGATCAAAGGAAGGATTTATACCATTACATTATAATTCCAAATTTCCTACATGATGGAGACATTTTTTTGTCTCACAGGGAGAAAACGACAGATGGCCTTTAATGGAGAGATCACAGAGCAGTGACTAAAAAAGGTTTTCAAAGTGACTTCCCCAGTAATTCTCCATGCGATTGGGATGGTACTCGAGGATACCTTCATGAAGCGGCAGCAGAAGTATAGAGTCAACACGGATATTGTTGCTATGTTCATGGGAGTTTTGTTTGATTTGCAAGAAACCAAAGACACCATTTGGGAAATGGCAAAGGAACTTATCTAGGCATAATGGCAAGGGAATTTGTAGAAAATGATAGAGTTGGCGATGCTAGGAATGGGATTCTGGCCAAAAGACTGGACATGGCATCTCATTTTGTTGGCATACAATGGGCATTGGGTTCCATTTATTGTACCAGTAGTGGGGGTTTGTGAGGATGCAAGGAGAAACGAGGCTTTGTGGGGGTGAAGTTTCTGAAGTTGATGTCAGGACTGGTGGATGGCGATGGCTTTGACTAGGTTGGTGAGGTGGAGTCAAAGGAGTCAGAGGATTTGAAGGATGCAACAACAAATGAAAAAGCCTGAGGTTAGCTTGCAGATATATAAAGATATAGAATATGGTATAGAATATACAGTAGTTGTATATATTGTAATGAAGTTGATAGAGATTAGACACACTAATATAGACTATAATGAAGCCAGTTAGATGGTGATTATAGCAATAAATAAAGAGGACTATTACTATAATGTTGGGCCTCCTTTGTGAGAAGCCTAGTTCAACTTTTTTCTTCTCTGGTTTTATTGGGATAAGGCTTCCTAAGCCTAATTCATGCATCAAATTAAAGAAATATCTTTCCAATCTCGACTTGAAGGTAACTGTTATCACCTAGAATTGCACCCTTCTTGAAGTTTGTTCAAGCATTCCAATGACACAATGGGACTAATCTCAAGGTGTGGGACCTTGGAAATGAGATTAGACCTCTAAAGAAGGTTGGTTCCTCATCCTGAACTTAAGGTTCAGAGAAAATAGCTAAACCTATGCTACTATCACCAAGGAAAAGGGGAAGGAGGAATACAGAAAGGAAATGGTGATGTACCAAGATTTAGGGTGTTTAGTTGAACCTGAACTAATACAACAATAATCTCAAAACTAAAATAGACTCACACAGATTCATAGGAGATATGATAGAGGCTTGGGCATAGAGATAAAACTACGAAAGGGACCACTTTATCCACAATACAAAGCTTACATCTATCAGATAAACATAGTGTAAAGCTTTAGAGAGAGGTAAAATAACAATTTATATTGATCATGAAGGCTAGAAAGACATTACAAAAGAAGAAAGATTCATTGCAAGGGAAATAGACACAAAATAACAATTTACATTCATTGGTGAACAACAACTAGAGATGTCAAAGTCTTAGAATCGAGCACAATGCATCAAATCCAATCAGTTCATGTAAAACATACAAGGTCTGCAGCTACAAAAAATCTCCTACCCATGTAGTGACTCGAAAAAATCATCAACCCCTTAAAAAATGCATCGTTACATGCTTATATATCTTTTCCTACTTACTGTGTAGCCCTGGGCGTTGAAACTCAGTCAACAAGTCATGCCCATGCTATGTTAAATTCAGCCTCAGGGCTCTGTCAGAAGATTTGCAGGTTTTGAATGTTGAGTGTGGCCTAACAAGTTTGAAAGTTCGTAGAGGAATATTATCCGCATGTATGGGTACCTGACACATTAATGAGGGAAGGTTGAATCCTTTTTCTAGTACCTACAATACATGTTTCATCCACTTTGTCCTCTTCATTAAATTCAGGTACATGTGCATTGAAGATTATCATTGTTTCAATCTCTTGTATTTGACTTTGACCTGAAACATTAATTGTTAAGAATACCTCTCCATTTTGCAACAATGGCATGATTTTAGGAGTCTAGGAAATCGTGCCCTTTTAATGAAGCTTTTACAACACTTTAGTTTGAATCTGCCTAATTTTCTTCCTCTTATTACCAACTTCGCCTATCGGCGCACTTCCCAATCGGTGAACTGTCAGGTTCATGAACCATTCCATTAGCCAACTTTCCTTTCTTTTCCTTATCTTCTTTTATCAGTGAAATCATCCTTTAGCAAACTTTTTGATCCACGAACTTCAACTTCATCGACCACATAGTAGACTTTCCTTCTTTCTTTTCCAGTGGGCCACCCTATTGGAAAATAGACCAATCGGTGAACCTCTCAGTTGGTAAACTTCTCAGTTTGTGAACCATTAAATTCACTAACTAGCACTTAATCTTTCTTCTTTCCCTTAACTTGTTGCTTTCCTTCTTCGTCGGTGATTTTCTCCATCAATGAACCAGCCAATCGGCAAACCGGTAGGTTCGTGAAACCATCAACATTTATGACAAAGGCCAACTCTACATCCCTTCTTTGTCTTAGAGAATCTCTGCCTTCCCATTTTATCAGTAAACCGACTGATCGGCGAACCTGCCAATTGGCAAACCTTTTAGTTCGTGAACAACCAAGTTTGCTGATAAGGCAAAAGAAGGTGAAGGCAAAACTTAGAAATTTTTGGGATTTTTGAAGGGGAACCTTCTTCCATTTAAGCTTTCTTAGATAGAATATTTTGATGGAAGGAAGATAGGATTCTAGGGGGTCCTTGGGCTATTTTGGCCTGGGCTAAAATATGACAACATTTTGGTGACTATGCAGGGGTGTTTGCCTGTTGAACACAAGGATCCAGTGGCCTTATCAATCCATTGGGCATAGAGTCAATGGGGATTGCAACAACATAACCATACAAATCTGAAAACTACCTCCATAACAACAAAACAATAGAAAAAAAACAAGGCAAAGAACCTCCTAATGAGGATGCAACCTGTGCAAGAGCACTTATTGAAAGGAAAATTAAAATAGAAACAAGGCCTACTCTAATTATTTACAAGAATCCCAAAACCAAACTTAGAAGTATGGTTTAAGATGAATCCCATTAACTAGGATTGGAAGGGATTCACAAGCCATCTTGGAGAGTTGAAAAGCATTAGCTTGCTTACAACTGGTGATAATATATGGGTCGCTCCAAAAGGCATCAAATTTGAAATGCCTCCCAACCTTAGCTTTGACCTCATCCCATTTCAGCACTAAATATCCATCTTGGAAGACTCTATCAACTGACATTTTATCAAAGGTCCTCTTCACTTGTGCTTTTTACTCTTCAAGGGTCTTCATGGCAGTATCCCTCTTCTCTTGTAGCTTCATAAACCCAGCAAACCTCACTGTCATGGCATCATTTTCCAATAGTTCCAACTGTTGTACAAGATCAAGGCAAGGCAACTCCAGTGATAATGGAAGTTTTTCTTCCCTTCCATAAACAAGCATGAAGGTTGAATTTCCAATGGCCCTCTTGGGAGTAATTCTATTAGCCCAGAGAGTTGCTTTCAACTTGGAATGCCAAGTCCTCTAGTTATCTTTAATTGTTCTCTTGATGATCCTGATCAGGTTTTTATTGGTAGACTCAACTAGGCCATTCCCTTGAGGGTAGTAGTTGGAAGATGTCTTCAATTAAATTTCATATTTAACTGCCCATTCACTAATTTTTGTGCCTACAAAGGCCTTAGCATTATTAGAAATGATGGTGAATGGGAAACCAAATCTTGTAACTATACCTTCAAGGAAATCCAGAATGGAGGCCTTTGTGGCATCCCTCAAAGAAACTACCTCTATCCACCTTGTGAAATAGTCGATGGCTGCTAAAATCCATTTGTGGCTAGCACTAGATGGTGGATTGATCATTCCAATGAAGTATAAAACCCATTGGGAAAATGGTTGATCAGTCTGGATTGGGTGCAAGGGAAGAGCTCCCAACTTTTGTTTTCCTACAAATAATGCAGATTCCTTGCAACTCCTTACCCATCTATGGGCATCTCTAAACAAGTTGGGCTAGTAATAACCAACCCTCATGATTTTCATAATAGTTATCCTTGGTAAAAAATGGCCACACACAGGGTCATGGAATTCTTCCAACACCTTGTTGGTTTGATTTTGCTCTATGCATCGTAAAAGAACTCCATTGATGTCCTTCGCGCCATCAAAAAGAACATAGGGGATGGTTTAAAGTTTGAAATACCTCCTTTTGGTGTGATCCAAGCCATCTAGGTAATTACCTAACTATAGAAAGGTAGCCATGTCAAGATACCAGTCAGTTGGAGTGTGAAATTCAGTTGGTTCAACTGGATCGAGGGCATACACTATGTCATTTACAGTTCCAATGTCTGTTGCCATCTTCTCACACAGTCCCTTACCTCTTACTAGCTTTGTGATGTTAATGTCGACATCATATTCCATGACTTTTGTGATCCACCCATCTCTCTTCTCGCTGACATCTTTGCTCTAAAGAAACTCTTTCACACTGAGATGGTTCACCATTAATTGTACCTTGCTATTTGAAAGCATGTGCCTAAACTTTTTGAGTGCTTTCACCACAGCAAACACCTATTTCTCAACAAAATTTTACATGAGCTCATATTCTTTAAGAGGCTGGCTGAAGAAAGCAATTAGCTGCTCCATTTTTTTATTTTGTTGCGTTAGCATTGCGATATACACTCCTTGCCTCCAAAAGTATAAAGGATAAAATCCTCTTCATAATTAGGGTTCATTAGTGTAGGAGCTTGTGCAATGGCCTGTTTGACAACTTCAAAACTGTCCCTGCCTTCTTTTGACCATGTGAAGGCAACATTTTTCTTTAGCATGGAGGTGAGAGGCTTTGCTATTGAAGCAAAATTAGGTATGAACATTCTTACGAAATTGATCTTGCCCAGGAAGCTTTGCAGGCCTTTCTTGTGACTGGGAAGGGGGAGGGATAGAATTACACTGGTTCTTTCTAGATCAATGGCAAGTCCTTTTGAAACCACATGTCCCAACAATTTGCCTTCTATGACAACAAATACACACTTCTTTGGATTCAATGATATACCATATTCTCTGCATCTTTCAAAGACTTTTCTCAAATGACCTAGATGGTCAGTTGCATGCTTAGAATACACAGACAAATCATCGAGGTATACTAAAAACAATATCATTGATTAGGCCTTCGAAGGCCAAATCCATTGCTCTTTGGAAGGTTGCCCCAGCATTAGTCAACCCAAAAGGCATCTTTTGGTAAGCCAAGGTACCCCATTTGGTGGTAAAGGTTGTTTTGTACTGATCTGATTCTTTTACAAGAATTTGGTTATACCTTGAGTAACCATCTAGGAGTGAAAACCTTTCATCTCCTACCACTATTTGTAAGATATGTTCCATTGAAGGAAGTGGGTAGTGGTCTTTAAGGGAGGCCTTGTTTAGGTCTCTAAAGTCCACACACAGTCTGATTTCCCCATTACTTTTCCTAACCAGAACTAGGGTAGCCACCCAAGAGGAGTGTTTGATTGGATAAACAATTTTGGTCTCTATGAGATTGGACAACTCCTTCCTCATCAATGGTTCAATTTTGGGATTAACTGACCTTTGCTTTTGGTGGACAGGTTTTGCATTGGGATCTAAATCAATAGTATGTTGAATTAAACTGGGGTCAAAACACTTTAGATCCCTATAATCCCAAGCAATTAAATCATCAAACTCATTACAAAGCTCAACAAAACCTTGTCTTTCAGCTTGATCACATACCTTACCATGATTTAGAAATCTACCTTGTGCAATCTTCACCTCCTCATAGTCTTCTTTTTTTACTGTCATGTTCATTTTCTCCTTTTTGGGTTGATCATCAACACCAAATATGTTTTCCAAAGCGATCAATCCCTTGGGCAATTTGTCTGTCTTTAGCTGGATCACTTGATCACCATACTACTCTTGCAATATTGAGTGATTAATAGCAGAAAACTCTACCTCGCCTTGTAGGAAATTAACAATATGTTGATCATTTTCAAATACCTGCTAGTTGAAAATATTATCAGGCACAACAAGTTGTACAACAACCTTCACGTTCTAATCTAAGTTTTGTTTGACATTATTGGGAATGTCAAACTAAGCACCAATTGTAGCCAGCTTGTCGGCATCTTTGTTTCAAGATTCTCTAGGTATTTCCTGGATGTTGAAGGCATCAAAGTCTTCAATCAGATCCCAGACTCTATGTTTATATGACTTCAACAAGTCATTCCTTGAAGCACTTTGTGATCTGATTTGGTGGACAACCAACTCACTATCACCAAATGCCTATAAAAGTTTTATTCCCCTCTTATGTGCCAGTTGTATGCCTTGAATCAAGGCCTCATATTTGGCCACATTGTTGGTGTAGCTGAACTAAAATCTGAAAGCAGAGAAATAACTCTCTTTTTGGGTGAAACCAACACTACACCAACTCCTGCTCCATTTTTTCTCCTAGATCCATCAAAATACATTTGCCAAATCCCACTTGAATCCTCTTTTGACTTTATAAGATTAGGGATGATGGCACCTTCATCATGGATACAATATGTACCCAACCCTATTTCCACTACATGATCCAGGGCATCAAATTGAAAACAATTTGCCCATTCATCACACAATATATCTAGAATTTCTTCCACAAGTGTGGTAGCCTCATGCATGTTGTTGTCATCTTCCTCTAAATCATGGATTGTGCAGTTCATTTTGGTAGGGTTAGGGGAATAAGGCTCTATATGATCTTTGGCAATAGGCTAAGCCTTAATGGTCACCTTAGTGGCATACCTTGTTCTAAACAACATATGGGACCAATCTAAGGATAGGTACCCAGCTATTTTAGCAATGAAATCTCTAGACAAACATATGCCAAAGTATACAGGGAGGTGGATGACTAAAATATCTTGTAAAACAGAGAAACCAGGGCATGGATGTAAGGTAAGCTTCAAATCTTTAACAACACCTACTATCTTAACAGCAGTACCATCTAGTTGCACTACCCCTTTACTCACAAGCTCATATTCAATGCCTAATTGATCAGCTATATGTTTAGACATAACAGAACTACCAGCCCCAGAATCAATCATGCAATTAGGCAAAAATTATCACCAATGATTAGGGAAACATACAAAGGAGGGCCCAACTTACTAATTTTTCTTATGCTTGCCTCCTCTTTTGGTTGGCACAGGTTTACTGGGGCAGCTACTTTTTCTTTTGCTACCCCTTCGGCAGGTTGACTGAATCTTGTTAAAACTTCCTGTAGTAAATCCCTCTAAGATGGAATAGACAGAGCCTCCCACATAGAGACGTTCAAGTCAGTCTTTTTCATCTGATCAACTATACTGAAAGGAACATGACTAACCTTTTGGGATACCTTTGTAACAATAGTGTCAACTTTTGATTATTGACTGGCTTAGGGTTGTCATTCTAGAACTGGATTTACTTTACCAATAGCCAGATCTGCTTGTGTTGAAGGAGTCCTGGCTGCTGCACCTCATTTGTAGCCATTGGGGATGCATGAGAGGTAGATGATTGACCAACTGCAAGAACAAATGCATCCTTAGTCACTCTTCTTTTGGCTCTTGTGTTGTGTGCTATTGGACTCGTAGCTTGATTAACACCACAGAAGTCATCCTGCATCCAATTCACCAAGGTAATTTTTTTTTGTATTTGTTCTTGTCCTCCCCCAATATCTTGACTGATGGGTTTTGCACTGTCAAAGTTTGGCTGAACTGCTGCTTTGGCATAAATTTCGGTCACGAGGCTGATTGCATGGATAGCACCAATCACTGTCCTGAGCTAGATTTTTCTATATAGGCACGAGGGGTCCGAATGTGCTTGCAACATTGGGATTGATGGCATTTAGGGACCTAATATAACTAGGCTAATTTTGTCTCTGCAATATACCTTGGTAAGGTTGTGTATTGGATTGATAGGTCTGGTTAGAGGGTTGATATGATCTATTAGGTTGGGCATGTTGTCTCCTTGCCAATACCAATTCATTAGTCAATCTTCTTATCATGGAATCCTTATACTCCAATTTCTCAATTGAAGGGATAATTAGAGGAATTGCAGGGGTAATGTCTGTAGGTATTGGTGCCATAATAGGATGAATGATAGGCACATCTAGAAATAAGGGCATCGGGGGTCTTGGAGCAATCTTCCCATCTTGAATCAAACAATTTTCTGCCCTTATTGCTATGGCATATGCATCTAGTAAAACAATCCCTCCCATAGATTGAATCATGACAACAATATTAGGATTTAAAGACTTCAACTAATAGATAAAGGCGATATTAGGAGAGGGCTTCACCAACAATGGAATCTTGTCCCATGTCTTCTAACATCTCTAGTTGAAGTCCACCATAAACTCATGGGGAGCCCTTTTGATTGTTGCTAATTGTTCCATTAGAGACAAGTAGTCATTTTTATCTTCAAAGTGTTAGCACAGTTTTGTTCCTAATTCATCCCAATCATGGATGGAATTTGCTGGTAAACCCCTGTACCACTAGAGAGTTTTTCCTTTAAAGGAAGAAGCAAGGAGTCTTATAGCCACATTGTCCTGGGTAACGTTATGGACATAGAACATACTAGTAATATCTTGGATATGTTCAGCAAGTGTAGTTGAGTTTTCACCATTAAAAAATGGAATAGGTTTCAGAGCTGAAGTAGGGATATCATCATATTGTGCTAGGTCGAGAGGGCTTCTCCCTTTGAAGGTGACAAAAGGAATGTTTCTTGCCATATTGGGGATATTCAAATGGATTTTGGGTATATGTAGGGTTCTTCTTGAATACTGGAATCTAACAGGAGGGGGTGTGGACTGAGATCTTGAAGGAGATGATACAACACTCCTATTCTCTCATAGGGGACCTAAATAATCTACTTTTTCTTCTTGAATCAGCATAAGATAGCTCTATGAATTAAAAATTACTTGAAGAAGAAGCTCTAGTTTGCACTACAGCCATGAAATATTGAACTGGTTCAAATCCTAGACCAGAAAAGTCATCAGGTGCTTGTTAAAAGCTTCCACAACAGCAAATGAACTAAGAAAAACACCAAATCTCCTCAGTTCAACTCTTACTCAGAGAAGAGAGTCCCATTGGGCGTGCTAGAAACTATTATCACCTAGAATTGCACCCTGCTTGAAGCCTATTCAAGCATTCCAATGACACAATGGGACTAATCTCAAGGTGTGGGACCTTGCAGATGAGATTAGACCTCCAGAGAAGGTTGGTTCCTCATCTTGAACTTAAGGTTCAGAGAAAATAGCTAAACCTATGCCACTTATCACCAAGGAAAAGGGGAAGGAGGAATACAGAAAGGAAATGGTGATGCACCAAGATTTAGGGTGTTTACTTGAACCTGAATTAATACAACAAAAATCTCAAAACTAAAACAAACTCATGGGAGATATCACAAAGGTTTGGACAGAGAGATAAAACTATGAAATGGACCACTTTATCCACAGTACATAGCTTACATATATCAAATAAACACAGTGTAAATTTAGAGAGAGACAAAACGATAGTTTAATTAATCATGAAGGCTAGAAAGCCATTACAAAAGAAGATTCATTGCAGGGGAAATAGACACAAAATAATGATTTGCATTCATTGGTGAACAACAACTAGAGACATCAAAGGCTTGGAATCGAGCACAATGCATCAAATCCAATCGGTTCTTGTAAAACATACAATGTCTGCAACTATAATAAATCTCATGCTCGTGTAGTGACTTAGGAAAACAACCAACCCCTTAAAAAATGCATCATTACATGCTTATATAGCTTTTCCTACTTATTGTGCAACCCTAGGCTTGGAAACTTAGTCAACAAGTCATGCCCATGTTGTGTTAAATTCGGCCTCAGGGCCCTGGGTCATCCCACAATAATGGGTTACACTTTTTGGCCAAACTTGACATTGAAATCAACATTTTGAACTAAATCTTCACTTTCTGACACCTATAGCCGCTAAACTGTTAGGAATTTGAAGATGATGTGAACTAGCGATTTGTGAGATTTTGTCTATAGATTCTAAATATATATTTAAAAAAAAAATTGGAGTTAAATTGTATTTTTTTGCGTCTCCTTTGATAACTAGTTTTTAATAGTAAACAACATTTTTTAAAGTGATGTGTATTTGTTACACAACTTTTTTTCTACAAAGGATAAAATTTTGATTCTTTTGAATTTAGACTGGTAACGCCGACATCGAGAGGATGCATTTGGTTTCGTAATGTTTTGTTTCAAATATTTGTTTTAATTAAGTTTTGAAGTCAAACTAATTATAATTTAGACATAGGCGTATTCTTTCCAACATAACTTTTTTTCTATGTATCAGAATTCAATTTTTATGTTGGAATAAGGACATCAATACCTAGAGGACGTGTATTTTTTAGAATTTTTTTCTCTATTTTCGTATTTTTTCGTATGTGTGAAACTAAGAAGGTCTTGATGTTCACTGAAAAACCTACATCCACAAGAAATAAAAAAAATATAATAATCAAATTAAATATATTTAAAATTATACTTTTCAGGAAGCTTATAATAAGGACTACATACTTACAATACATAAATTTTAAATGAATTTATTTGATCCCCCAATAGGTAAATCAAAAGTGGGTTTTTATCAGCATTTTGATAGGTGTAGAGGAGACTCCATTATAGGTATGGTTTAAAACTAGCGGGGTTCTATCTAAGGGCATTTGAATCTAAGGGGGTTTGATCAAACCCTCTTCAATTAAAATCCTTTAAATGGAACCTTTCAAAGCTTAAACCATTATATTTTCTAAAAATATGTGGTTTTAGCAAAAAACAGGATGTCCTAGAAAGTGTAACCCATTATTGTGGCAACCCCCCTTGTCAAAAGATTTGTAGGTTTTAAATGTTGATTGTGCCTTGACAAGTTTGAAAGTTCGTAGAAGAAGATTACCCACACGTCTGGGTACCTAACGCATTAATGAGGGAAAGTTGAATCCTTTTTCTAGTACATGTAATACCTGTTTCATCCACTTTGTCCTCTTCATTAAATTTAGGTACCTATGCATTGAAGATTAACATTGTTTCAACCACTTATATTTAACTTCGGCCTGCAACATTAACTATTGGGTACCTCTCCACTCTACAACAATGGCGTGATTTTAGGAGTCCATGAAATCATGCCCTTTTAATGAAGCTTTTACAAGACTTTAGAAGTGTTTAGTTTGAATCTGCCTAATTTTCTTCCTCTTATCACCAACTTCACCTGTCAGTGCACTTCCTAATCGATGAATTGTCAGCTTCGTGAACCATTCCTTTATCCAACTTTCCTTTCTTTTCCATATCTTCTTTTGTCGGTGAAATCGCCCTTTGGCAAACTTTTGGATCCATGAACTTCAACTTCACCAACCACAGCAAACTTTATTTCTTTCTTTGCCGGTGGGTCACCCTGTTGGTGAATAGACCAATTGGTGAACCTCTCAGTCTGTGAACTTCTCAGTTTGTGAACCATTAAATTCACCGACTATCACTTAGTCTTTCTTCTTTCCCTTAACTTGTCGCTTTCCTTCTTTGTCAGCAATTTTCTCCATCGACGAACCGGCAAGTTCACCAACCATCAACTTTTCTGTCAAAGACCAACTTTGTTTCCCTTCTTTTTCTTAGAGAATCTATACCTTCCCGCTTTATTAGTGAACCAATTGATCAACAAACCTTTTAGTTTGCAAACAACCAAGTTTTCCAATAAGGCAAAAGAAGGTGAAGGAAAAACTTAGAAAATTTTGGGATTTTTGTAGGGGAACCTTCTTCCTTTCAGGCTTTCTCAGATTGGATATTTTGATGGAAGAAAGGCAGGATTTTAGAGGGGCCCTTAGGCTATTTTGGCATACACCTGTTATCACCCAGATTTTCACCCATGCTGCAATTGTGAAACCTCAGCAATCTGGAGTAACATGGGAATGATCTCTAAGCGTGGGACTTTGCTAAATGAGATCAGACCTCTAGAGAAGGCCAGCTTCCTTAACTGGTTATCACCTAAAGTCTACTAAATTGCAGAGGAAAAGGGAGAAGGAATGCTTTAAAATGAAGGATGAAAAAAAAAAGCTTGAAAACAAAGGGTGATTCACCAAGTTAAATAAAAGAACTCCCACAGCACTGAGAAAATGCACAGCATAACCAAATACAGCAAGTATGACATACATAGATTGAACTGATCCTAGCAGAGGTGAGAAACAAGACGATTGAAAGGAACATTATGTTCATAGGTAATCCTATGCAGATTCACACTAAATTAAAACTCAATCCAAAGAGGCAAAAATAACTTGCATATATTTGATGAGAAGGAAAAGTTACAGTAGTAGAAAACTCTAATTGGAAAATAGAAAAGCCTGAATGCTAAAAATTTTCCAACCTTATTTACATCTCATGAATGCATATATATAGCATTCCAAAAAAAAGCCCTAAGTCGGTTACACAATTCGCTCAAAGAGCTGTAGCAGGAAAATATCTCCTTGAAGGGACATCCACCTGCATCAGTTATGGTGTCAAATATCTAGAACTGGGCAGATAGAAGATATTTTTGAGTCTTTAATGCAAGTTGTTGCATCATCAATCTACACCCCTGAATCAGTGGAAGAGATTTAAGCATTGAATGCGAGCAGCTTCCATGTCTATATTTAGCCATGAATATATAAAGTATCTGAAACAAGGTAGTGGAGAGATATCTTTTATCATCAATGCGAGTTGTTGAACATCCTCCTGCAACAATGAATGCAACAAATATCTGCATCTGCCCAAAATGGTCACTGAAACGTCCAATCACCCAAAACATGCAAATCCAGATCCAAAATTGAAAAGTGAGAAATTCCCCTGAAAAGCCCGCCAAATGAAAGAGGAGGCAAAAACATGCATTTTGCCTTTTGCAGCATGTGAAAATTTGTTAAAATGGAGGAGATACAGGAGGTTAAAGCTGCATTCAACTGTGTGTATATATTGCTTTGCATCTGTTCTAGTATCAGCCTCTAAAACTACCTCTGAGTCTGCCTTTGCATGTATAAAGTGTCTGTATGTATCGAGCTGTATCGAGTTGTCGGGATGACCTTCAGTCGAGCCGCTGATGTATAAAGTCATGCCAAAAATCCCTTGTATATCCCTTTGCATTCGGCACCTAAACAGCCCTTTGAAATCACCCTGTGTATATGCATCTGAATCTGCATACAAACGTGGGCATTTACCTTTTTGAATTGGCCTTTGTATCACCTACCACGTGGCACCACTTGATTGGTCGCTGAGTCGAGAATGAGAAGCATCGCTGAAAAACTGCATCTTCCTCCTTGCATCTTTTCTTTGCATATTGCATTATATAAACAAACATACAATCGCAAATATACAAACCATATGGAACTCAAAAGATTATGAAGCAAATCTAAATTTGACATCGGGTCCAGCCTTTGTATCTTTTCTTTTGCATATCGGCACATACAAGCACAACATACATACAAGTCGTGAATCCCAAAATGACTATCCGCTATATTTAATTCCCCAGTCAGATCCGCCTTGTATGCTTTCCCATTGCATATTTCCCTTGTATATTGCATATACAATTGCAACATACATGCAAGTTGCGGACTCCAATGCTGAATTCGTCAAATTTGATTTCCCATTTGGGTCCGCCTTGCATATCGTCGATGTATCTTTCTTTTGTATATTGCATATACATGCAAAATATACAAACCGCGGAACTCAGGAAACTATCAATTGGAATGTATGCTCCCTTCAGATCTGGCTTGTATATTAGGAATGCATATTTGACTGTATGTGCAAACATACAATCGCAAATATACAAGTGGTGGGCCCCAGCTTTGAATCACCTTCTTGTATGTTTGGCGAAAGTCCCTTTGTATATTCTACCGATGTACATTTGCAATGTACATCAGCCTTTGTATGTCAACCCTACCTGTGACCTTCTTTGCATATCGACAATGGACATTCACTCCTGCATGTGATCTTTTGCATGTTGACTTAGCACAAGACTCTTGCATCTTTGTCTTTGTATATGGCATTGTATATGTGAATATACAATCTGAATATACATGCAATGCCCCTTGTATGCGGACTTTGCATCCTTATTGATATGCATTCTCCCTCTTGTATGTGTTGCTTGTATGTCCTTCCTTTGTACATCACTGCCGATGTACACTCAACTGTTGCATATGCATTTGCCCCATTGTATGTTTCTCTTTGTATGTTGGCCTTGTATCTTTGACTTGTATGTGCGAACATACAATCGCATATATACAAACTGTTTTGATATACATTGGCCTTTGAATGTTCCACCTTTGTATGTGGCGAATGCATATTTCACTTGCATCTCGCACATACAAACCCCTTTCACTATAGCGAATGCATGTCGACCTCTTTGTATATGCGCCTTGTACATTCCCAATGTATGTCAGACATGCATTCGCCTTTGTATCCTTGCATATACAATGCGACTTGTATGTAAGATACAATCGCATTGTGCATTCAGCGGACCCCACCAATTGCATCTTTGGCCTTGTATGTCGACTTGTATATCAGCCTTGTATGTGCGAACATACAACTTGATATACATTCTCCTTTTGCACATTAACCCTTCCATATTTGTCGATGTACAAAGGATTTTGTATGCATTTCTTTGTATGTGCCCGATGCATGTTTTGCTTGTATGCTTAACCCCTTGTATATCGGCTTTGTATATGCAAACATACAAAGCGAAATATACAAGCCACTGTTACAACTACCTCACTATATCGTACCTGCATATCTCCTTGTATCTTTGGCGAAAGTCCTTTGTATGTTCTGCCAATGTACATTGCAAAATGTACATTCATCCTTGTATGCTTGTCGATTACATCTAGCCCTTTGCGTATTGCGAATGTATGTTCCAAACATACAATGGAGAATGTATATGTGAATGTACATTCAAAAATGTATATTGAAATACAAGCATGCAACTAAGAAATCCCAGCAATAGAAAATACTTGAAGTTAAAAAATTTTTGGGTTTTTCTGGGTTTTTTGCAAAGATTCTCAAGGTGAGATTTTTGGGATTTTTTGGCAAGACATAGCATAAATATTTGAAGTATTTAATCTTGTAGGGTCATTTCTAAAGGATTTTCAAGGAAAATACAAGGTGAACTATTTGGCTCTAGACAGAGGAAAATAGGTCAACAATACATAAGCCATAATCAGATGTTCCCTTCAGATATCTAAAAATTCTTTTGACTGCTACAGCATGAGATTCTCTAGGATCAGCTTGAAATCTAGCAACAAGGCCAATTGAATTCATAATATCAGGTCTGGTATGTGTCAGATAAAGCATTCCTCCAATCATAGATCTATACCTCTTCTGATCTACCTTAAGGGAATCATCATCTTTACTCAACTTGCATCCAGTTATCATAGGAGTACTTACTGGTTTTGAATCCTCCATTCCAAACTTTTTCAACAACTCTTTCACATACTTAGACTGAGATATGAATATGCCCTTATCTGACTGAATGATTTGCAAACCCAAGAAGAAATTCATTTCACCAAGCATGGACATCTCAAATTCACTTTACATCTGATTAGAAATTTTTTTACACATGCTCTCATTTCCACCAAAGATGATATCATCAACAAATACCTCAACAATCAAGATGTGTTCATGATCAATCTTGTAATAAAGATTACTGTCAGCTGTCCCTTTGCTAAATCCTAGCTTTAGCAGATACTTATCTAGTCTTGCAACTAGGATCTTAGGGCTTGTTTAAGTCCATATAATGCTTTCTTCAACCTAGAGATCATATCTCCCTGATCAGACAATTAGAATCCTTTCGATTGCTCAATGTAGACTTCTTCATCCAAATCTCCATTTAGAAAAGCTAACTTGACATCCATCTGATAAACTTTGAAATCTTTATAAGTAGCAAAGGTAAGGAATAACCTGACTGCTTCAATTCTTGCCACCAGAGAAAAAGTTTCTTCAAAATCAATTCCCTCTACCTGAGAATATCCTTTGCACACCAATCTTGCTTTGTTTCTCACCACATCACCATTTTCATTCAATTTATTCTGGAAGACCCATTTAGTTCCAACTACATTTTTGTTTTCAGGTCTAGGAACAAGATCCCAAGTATGATTCTTTCAATTTGCATTAATTCTTCTTCCATTGCTTTTATCCAACTTTCATCATTACAAGCTTCATTCACTGATTTTGGTTCAATCTTTGAAATCAAACAATACTCCTCTTGTTCTTCAACAATTTTTCTTCTAGTTTGAACACCTTTATTTTTGTTTCCTATGATCTAATCTTCAAAATGATTCAACCTTACATACCTAGGAGTTTTAGGAATTTCTTGAACTTCTAATTCTTGAACTTGTTCCTCGGCATTTGCACTAACTTCTTTAGACACTGGATTCTCTAGAGCAATCTGAGTTTGAGGACTTTCATTCTAATCATCTAATTCATATCCACCAAACTTGGAAGGTCTCTCCTTACTTTCATCAACCTTGACATTAGCACTTTCAATAATCTTTTTCAATCTCTTGTTGAAGCACCAATATGCCTTGCTTTGGTTAGAATAACCCAAAAATATTCCTTCATCACACCTTGCATCAAACTTGCCTAGATCTTCATCTCTTTTGATTTAGCATTTACTACCAAAAACTCTAAAGTATTTCATAGTAGGAGCATTACCAAACCATAGTTCATAAGGAGTTTTACCAGTATTACCTTTGATCTGCACCCGGTTAAGAGTGTAGACAACAGTACTCATAGCCTCTCTCCAATAGACATGAGGAATATTTTCTTCCATCATCATGGTTCTAGTAGCCTCTTGAATAGTCTGGTTCTTCCTTTCCACAACTCCATTTTGCTGAGGAGTCCTAGGAGCAAATAACTATCTTCTTATTCCATTCTTTTCACAAAAAGTATTAAACTCACCGGAGGTAAACTCTCCACCTTTGTCAGATCTTAGACACTTTATCTTCACACCAATCTCATTCTCCACCCTAGCCTTGAACACTTTGAATTTTTCAAGACCCTTTGATTTCTCTCTCAAGAAAGTAACCCGCATCATCCGAGAGTAATCATCAATCAGCAACATGAAGTATCCGTCTCCTTGCAAACTCCTAACCCTGGCAAGACCACACAAATTAGTGTGTACAAGTTCCAACAATCCATCTAAAGATTGTACTTTACTCTTGAATGTAGTTCTGCTCTATTTGCCCAACTAACATTTCTTACACATGCTATTAGCAGGTTTTACAAGCTTTGGAAGATCTCTCAGCCTGAGTTGCACTTATCTTGACAATGTTGTCAAAGTTTACATGACACATTCTCCTATGCTATAGCCAACTCTGATCAATTTGAGCAATCAAACAACTTTTACCGGTACCACTTAGATGAAAGATATTACCTCTAGTCTGTGTACCAGATGCAATCTCATTTTTGAAGCTTTCCAAGATTCTGCATTTTCCATCTTTGAATAGGAGATCATACCCTTTGTCAACCAACTGTCCAACACTGAGAAGATTATGCTTCAACCCTTCTACATACCAGACATCATTAGTGTTATTCTTACCATCAAAATAGATGGATCCTCTGCCACGGATTCTACCAGCTAAATTGTCTCCAAACTTCACAAATCCACCTTCATACTTTTCCATACTTACAAACTTACTCTTGTCACCTATCATATGATGAGAACACCCACTATCAATCACCCATTCATCTTTTTCTACAACTTGAGCAGCCAAGGCACTTTCCACATTCACACAACTAGCAGATTCAATAGGCATTGGATCTTCTTCTTTGATGGCAATGAACACCCATTAATTTCCTGAGGTACTTCCCTTATCAGATTCATCATTAGTGACTCCTTCTTCACCAGCTTCTTGGACATAGTAGCATTTCTTCTAAAACCTAGGTCTGTTAGGGTTTGGCTTTGAAACCCTCTCCAGAAATCTTGAAGCAAAATGACCAATCTTATTGCAAGAAAAACATTTGAAAGACAGCTTTCCTTCATACTTACTGTATTCTCTTGGTAATCTTTTGGAAAAAAGGGTTTCAAGTTCTTCAAACCCCGTTTCATCTTCTTCAAGGTTTTTTCTTGCCTTCTCAAAATTGGTTAGTCTTCTTGAAGAGCTTTCATCTGGATCAAATCTTTGCTTCCTGGAAATAGTGGCCTTAAAAATATATTCTGATTTAGGAAGGGAATCACCAAACTCACTCATTTCAAATGTTGAAAGCTTGCCAACCAACTGATCCCTTGTAACAGTTGTCACAGTCCTCATCTCCTCAATAGCAGCAACTCTATGCTTGTATGAAGAAGGTAAGGATCTGAGCACTTTACCAATAATTTCTAATTCTTCCAATGTTCCACTAGCACACCTGATGTTGCACACAAGTTCATTCACCTTCTACATGTAGGAAGTAATGTTTTCATCTTCTTTATCCTCAAATTTTCATATCTGCCCTTTAGGCTCTACAACTTAGCACATTTGACATATTCATCACCTTCATATAGAGTTTCCAGCTTCTTCCAGATTTGATGAGCAGTTTTCAATTCCAGGACATTTGTCATTTCTGTATCAGTTAGGGCACTCAATAATGCTTCTTTAGCCCGAATGTTGTTTTCAGCATCCTTGAGTTCATCTGGAGTTGAAGGACCTTTCTCCGGAGGCTCATACTCATCCTTAGTTATCAACCAATAAGGATCACCCATACATTGTAAATGACACTCCATCTGCTTCTTCCAAAGAGAGTAATTTGTTCCATCAAATCTTGAACTATCCTTTTTGTAAGTCAACATCTTGGATCTCCTGAAGCGGTTAAGCTTCCTTTAGAGGAACCGATTCCGATACCAATTGTTGATATTAGGGCAGACAACTGAGAGGGGGGATGAATCAGTTGTCACAAAACTTTTATCCTTTGCTACACCGTAAACTTCTTTACCACTTATTAACATATGAATGATAATAAGTGGTAAAGCATGAATCAACAACACATGAGCATAAACAAGATTAACACACATAACACTAGGATTTTTACGTGGAAATCCGGTTAAGGGAAAAACCACGGTGGGGGTTAACCCATAAGATTTATTCTTTGTTAAAAGAATATAAAATGGGGAAGGCAAATGCCTTTAGGGCACACTATCCAGAGCTCACCACTCAAAGAGGCTCACTGCCTATAGAAACATTCACAAGTTTATTACAGAAAGATTGAACTAGGAAACAACATCTTCTTCATGCCAAAGTCAGTTCCATTGAAGCACATAACACCTCTACTCTGCCCCTTTACACTTCCTCGCTACTTTCACATCTTCTCTCACTTCCACACATTTCCTCGACTTCACAACACTTATTTATACAAGTCATCGACTTTGGAATGAACATCAAAGTTGACCAAACAATCATCTATTTGGAACATTCTCCAAAATAGGTATTACAATCAATTATAATCACAAGACTTCAAATTTTTCATGCAAATAATCACACTGTCGGCTAAACATAGATGGGACTCAAATCTTTCTTGATCAACACGCCACGCTCCAAAGAACTCTTCTTAGATCATCTGCAACACTCACAAAGCATCCAATTGCCCAAGACTGGGAAGAACAACAACACTCAAAGAAAAATCTTCAACCACGAAATCAATTCCCAATGCAGACCACCAACACAAATAGTCACATGATCCAGAGACCACCACAAGCACAATGAAATCAACAGGAATGACTGCACCACCTCAGATCACCAGAAACACTTGTACCTTCATCTGAGAACTCAAGATCACCAACTGTCATGACTATCACACTAGAAAGATTGCTTGCGGACCTGCAAACCATGAACCACTTGAGTTGGGGACACACACCAACATCCCAAACACACCTCTAGATCCACATATCATAATATTCCAATGCGGATCAATCCGGACCAAATTTCTATAACTCTGTCACCTCTGAACAACTGCAAAACCCGGTTCTACTCAAATGGCCATAACTTCGCCAATTCTCCATGTGGACCTCTCAAATCTTAACTGGAGCAACTTCAGACAATCCTCTACAAACACTTTAATCCATAGACTTTGATCTTCATCCTACTGAAAATGTGGAGCAATCTTCTTCACTGAACTGCACTGTCTTCACTGTCTCTAACAGAGAGATATGTAACTCACTTGTTTCTTCCAGAAAGGCTAATTTTCTCAATATCCTCAACATACAAGTCTTCTAAACAAACAATAGAATGAGATACAGTTGATACTAATGACAACACCGATTAGACACATATTTGCAACAAGCTTAACACTAAAAATGCTTTAGCATTATCAAGTCTCCCCGTATGAACTAGTCTAAATAATAATATATGGTCAAAGAAAAGTATAATATAGCATGAATAATTTGTGACATAGATGGCTTCAAAAATCATATCTAAATGCATGAAGAAACCTATCAACTAGGACTATCATAGTCACTGCAAGGGAGAGTGGATGATATTTACAATCACTTTAATTGAAGAACAAACAAAGCATACATCTAATTAAGTTGAATGTAAATTCTATGCCAGGTTTGGGGCTCTTTAGTATGTGACATATGACTCATTGTGGGTATAGTATTTGACAACTTGGTATAGGAAACTATATCTAGATAGGAAACTTATGTATAGGAAATCTATGTAAGGGAGAGAGACCAGTGGTGGGTAGGGCGATGTTGAGCGAGGGGTCCACGTCAGTAACGTCTGAGTCAAATTATTTTTTTTGGCCACGTCCCTTGACAGTCGAGCTGGCAACCCCCCATTTATATATATATATCTGACTCAGCTATAAGAAAACCTCTTAGCTATATATATCTATATATTTGACTCAACTATATCTATATATCTATCTATAAATATGACTATATTTATATATCAAATTATCTATCTATCTATCTATATATTTGACTCAACTATATCTATCTATATGTTTTGAGCTTTTACATTCTGCCTTTCAATATATATATATACCATTTGGCTATGCTATGAAGGCCTTGATGATTACCCTGTCAAGCTCATCTGATATAACAGGCATAGTGTTTTGGCTAGATGTGTAAGTTTAATGACAATGAACAAGGCTATACATACATACATGCATACATACATAGCTATATATATAGGGGTTGTTTCGGAGGTATATAATGTGACAGCATAAACATGGGATATGAAAAAAGAAATTCGATTCATTTAAATGTAAATGGACAAGGCATTTGAAAGTAATAAATTCATACATGAATGCATAAGAAATACTGAAGGTAGGTTTGAGACTTACCGTAGAAGCTGAAGGAGGAGAGTGCATCGCATTGGAGGAGCTCATTGTCGATCAGGTGTATCCAGCACAAAGTTTAAAATTTAAATTTGTGAATAGGTAGCTTGCATTGCATAATTGAGCATTGCTTGTATAAATAAATGGGTTGATATAATTTGAATTTTGAATTGTGGGAGGGAATTTGATTTGGCATTCAAGGAATTAATGGTAGAAGTGATAGGAACTGGGTACATAGGAATTCTGGTTGGTGATTTGAAATGATATTAAAATTTTTTGTATTTCTAATCAGTTTTAATATTATTTTTTTAAATTTTTATGGTTATTTGAAAATATTACTATAATAATTACATGTTTTATTGATAAATTGCAATGCATAGTGAGCCTGAGAGTTTGTTTTTTCCATTTTTGCAGGTAAATTCACAAAAAGATTGGTGATTATGGACATGGCAGAACCAGTAGTTTGTAAAAATAAGATGAGAAATGGAACATGTTTTAATGTGTTTTCTTAAAAGATATTTACATCTTGTTTATTTGACAATGGCTTCTGTACAGGTCAATTCACTTTATGTACATGTCAACTTACTTTTAATGCAATAAGACATATATTTTGGTTAAAAAATAAACCATTTGCAATAACCTTTTATTGGGAAGGTGGCAAAGATTATTTATATTGTGGAAATACTTTTGTCCACTTGCATTCACTTATTATTGGGATAGTGGCAAATAAATGTCAAGTTGCATTCGCCTACTATTGAGAAGGTGGTAAAAAATACTCTACCTATGATAGGACATATTTTGAATTTTATATGAACTTGTCCAATCATATTAAAAAGCACTTTTGTTATTTTTACTGGCATTTTTATTACCCAAAAGTGGGCCCCAGGTTGTCACATACTATACCCATGATTGATGCTATGCCCACGATTGGGCCCTCTCCCTTATGTTATTACTTCTTGTTGGGGAACACATGGACTAATAAAGAGGCGACTTGTCAATAATACTATTCACATCTGCATTATTGCCCAAAACTATAAAATAAAACAACTTTACACAGTAAAATGTGAAATGAGGGACTTTTAGAGGCATGCACTTTTGACTGTCATGCTTTGTGAAATAGTCTATTGTATTTCCCAGGCCACATTGCATTGGTTAATCATTTCCTTTTACTTTTTATATCAACTTTTAAATCTAGTTCATTTGCAGATTTTGGTTATTCTTTGCAATATATCTATTGATTTGAAACATGATTTGTTTATGTGCTCTTATTTTGTTTAAGGGATTTTTGTAATCATTTTATTTTGTTTAGGTCATTGTGTTTAACGTTGCAAGAATTTTTCTTGTTACTAATCTTTTTTGAGTGCAACGATTATTATGTGTCAAAGACCAAACTCTTCAAAAACTACTAACGTATTCTTGCACGGTCATTTTGTCCAAGATTAATTTCTAATAAAATTAACCTCACACTTCATTTTCTAAGGGAATTAATCTTTGTTTGCATCTTGTTTTATAATTGTGTGCCATGTTTTTGTGACTTAAACCACATATGCTCTCTTCTCTTGCCTTTAGGTGACATTGAAGATCAAAAGTGATTTATTTCATTTGTGTAACCTGAAGATTAAAGAGGACTTCCTTAGTTGAACCTATACAAGCCTAGCTTATGAACCTTTCAACCATTCATATTTGTGATTCCCAAGCACAAATTTTTCACCATCACAATCCCACCATGGTGTTCATGATTATCTTTTCTTTGAAACATCATTATTCCTCTTAGTTTTAACAACTTTTAGATGCAATGACACTTCAAAGAGGAGCAAAATGTAGACACCTAAAATCATCCTAACACCATATGGACATTGTAGAGGAAAAATAATGTGTTGTAGACTTAAACAAAATTTAGGGGTAAACCTATCTGAAGAGTCCACTCTATCATTGCATTCCTACATTGAATTATCGACCAAGGAACATAAGCTTATGATGATGCCTGCACTATATATGCCTTCAAGACTCATTTCTATCCTAAACTAACTCATATAGACTTATTCTGATTAACCTAATGTATTGAAGTTCACAGAAATCTAAGAACAACAAAAGCAGTTTAAAACCTAGTTGCTACAGGTACCTTTAGCATAAGTTGAAGATGACTATATTCAACAGGGAATTACAGAATTAACTCAAAATATTCAGAATGATAAAAGAACTAACACTAACCTCTAGGGGACTTAAAATATGTACTTGTTCATGAATTACAACTACTGGTAATAACAATCAAGATATTTTAATTGTCTCACAATGCAATTGATGAAATAACAAAAAAACAATTTTAACTATGAATGCATAAATAAATAAGGAAATATATGAAGTGAGGGTTAGTACCTTGAGTGGCCAGCTCAGGGAACTATCTCACTTAATCTAGAAACCAAATCTACTTTAGATTCTCATGCATTCTCATAACACCAAATTGTATTCAATTCATATCAGAAACAAAATCTTCTCAGATTTTATTCAAATCAAAACATGTCTGGATAATTAATATTTGAAAAATAGAGTAATGACTAAGTAACTGGAAAGTTAAAGCAACTAACTTAGCAACGAAATTCTCCCTCTAACTTATACAAAATTGGGAGAGTCCTATGCAACCACTAACTAATCCTCAATCAATTCAACCCTAGATACTAGGATACAAGTTGCATGATTTATTTATTAATCAAACTGATCAAAAGAAGAAAAATCTTGTTCAAACAAGAACTCTCATGAAATGGTTTGTATGAAAACCACTCATAGATTGTGTTTAGAACAAGTCTTTCTTTCTGCATTTATTCCAATTCATGATGGTACAGATTTATCCTCCATCTGTCTTCACTCTTGGTGTTCAAACTGCGCTTCACTTAATTCCCATGTCCTGCAACTTGCTGCATTTGCTCTTTCCTTGATGCCATGTCCTTGCTGCACAAGGTTAAGTCTCCAAACATATGCACACAAAATAACTCTCATGTTTAAACCATAGGATTCTATTTATATTACATGCATACTTATAATTTAAATCATTCAATTGATAATATAACCACCATATTCCATATTATCAACATAGGTTTAAAGTCTTTGAAAAGTATATGAGAAACAACATATAGTAATGGTGATGTTTGTAAAGTATCTGCAAGATCATATGGAAAGGTCTTAAAAACATATAAAAACAACATAAAAAGAAGTCAATAATTCAACCCATCATCTCCCCCCAACTACTCTTTTGTGTGCCCTCAAGCAAAATCAAGGAACTAAACATCTAGGGGAGAAGATTATAATGTAGAGTGATTCGTCTGAGGTCCATGACTTCTCTGACTCCTTGTCCCTGTTTGAGAGAAAAACCATTGTAGCAGGCAAGCCTATTCATCCTGACCAATTCTATATTTTTACATTTATCACTCTTTTCTCCTGTCCAGTATGGTACTGGGTAAAGGAGAACAGGAGGGTGAAATGTGAGTGGCATCCATGCTACTCCTGTTTGCTCTGAAATCCTGATATACCTATGTAGCCTCTCAAACATGTTCATGAAATTGTGGAAGGAGTGGGGCTCTTTCCTCTGCAATTTCAAAGTCAAACTATCCCACCTATTTTGCACATACATCTTGCAGTTCTGAATGATAGACACTACTAACTGTTGTATCCTTCTATAATCCATGAGTCTTAAATCCATAATTACCTTACCTGGACCCTTATGAGAGAGGAGTGTAAACCATTGGGTCAGGATCACATCAGGATTTAAGACTTCTTGCCTAATCTATAGTGGCACCTTCTTTTCCTGTTCCTTTATATTTATCCATTAGCTCCCCTCTAAGCTGCTCATTTCTGAGGTAAGACATTAGTGCTCTAACTTGAAAATCACCAGCATAGATCAAGGGGTTCCACTCTGTATCTTTTTCCATCAAATAATTGTGAAAACAGTATTCACACAACTGATCTTGTTCTTCCAAACTGACTTCTTGAAATAACTAGAAAAAATTATGCCTTGAATAGATAGAAATAGATTGATCATTGATGAATCTATGAAATTGAAAAGTAAGAAACTTTTTCTTGAGAAATAATGCATAAAATCTTGGTGGAGGTCTG
This sequence comes from Cunninghamia lanceolata, assembly GCA_027924645.1. Lineage (NCBI taxonomy): Eukaryota > Viridiplantae > Streptophyta > Pinopsida > Cupressales > Cupressaceae > Cunninghamia > Cunninghamia lanceolata. The sequence continues at coordinate 685,533 of BSBN01000206.1, read as the reverse complement.
CATTCAATGATTTGAATTGCTCTATTAATTACCTCTACCAACTTCCCTTCTAACCTTTTGATTACCAAATCCTTTTCCTCAATTGATGCATTAAGACTTTGTTTCTCTTTTTTCTAGTTCTCCTTTTCCTGCTTGGTTTTATGAGTCAGCTTCATTAATTCAAAGCCTAGAGATGAAGTGGTATATGATACCCTGGGGTTTTTGTCATAGGAGGTTGGAGAGCGAGTACTTCATCCTCTTCAATTTTTGTTTTACTTTCAGCCAGTTGTGCTAATAAATCCAAATTGGAACCATGGCCATAAGTCTAAATTTTCTCTTCCAACTCTTGAATCCTTTTCTATTTTTCTTTATCTTTCTCCTCATACCCTTTTACCTATTCTTCTAGATGTCTTATTCTATCCAAAGCCTCTTGAAATTCTTTTCTAATATTTCTATCCTCCAGTAATTCCTTTTCTTTTCCAAAATTTAGATTTTCATCATCACCTTTTCCAGGAATATCAAAAACTTCTTGAGCAGAATTGTCAGGTATAGACTTCCCCATTTTCTTTGCAGTAAACAAATCCTCTGACTCAGAATTAGAAGAAGAAACATACCTTCTTTTCCTAGTAGACATATTGACATTATCACAAGCATTAGCAGAGACATCCTTTGGAGGAATTTCTCCCCCATCTGAATCTATATTTAGTGGAATTAGATCACTGTTCTGCTGGCCTTCATCTTTTTCCTCTAATTTTTGTTCCTTAACAACTTTTTCCTTGGCACTTTGCCTCTTTAGCCTACCTGAGCATCTAGGAGTGACAGTCTCCTACTTATGTTCCTTTTTCCTCCTCTTCTTGTTTCTCTTCTTCCTTCTTTCCTCTGTATTTTCTTCTTTCATTGTGCTCTTGTGCTTCTTCACACCCTTCCTATTCTTCTTTTCTTTACTAGATGCTGAAGGAGTGCTTATCTTATCTTTAGGGTTGGATGATGAGGGTTCTTTTGCTACTACAAGCCTAAATTCTAGAGGATTTTCATCTTGTGGCTCTTCATGCTCAGTTTCATATGGAGGCTCATCTTCTGGTTCAAGTGCCTCTAATAGTGTTGAAATATCCACACATTGCTTAAAAGCTTCCCACTCAACCTGTTGGTACTAAATTCTCAAACTTCTTTTTATTAACATGGGTATTAAACAATGATGGGATAGAGTGGTATCTGACTGTTGTTTCTAGTATTCATAAGACATTCTTTTCAACATACTATATAGAAAATTTGGGACATTGAGTAATTTTTCATGTCGTAGATGATTGAGCAATTTGAAATGTACATTATATAACATGTTATATCAACCATCATAGGTAATATATCTAATAATGTATGAAGCACATTTCCCCCAAAAGAAGGGAAGAGATAATCACTTCGTACCTTGTGTGGTGAAGTCCAGGTGTCCACCCCTCTCACATAATTCCTCCCTTGTCATGGCTGCATCAGCTCTAGCTGGGTATTCAGACCCTATTCGTGGCAACCCTATGACCTGAGCAATAGCTATTTTGGAAGCATCTACAGTTAATCCTTTCACCATTGCTTCATCATACTGTAATGTAAATGCAAATTCCTTTGCCATCTCATCATCATATTCTGTCAGTTTCAGAAAGTAATCTAACCAACCCACTCTTGTAAAGAGTGGAAGAACTATTACATCTTCTAATATTTCTTTATGCACAGAGGGTTCTCTTCTGATTGCGTCCCCTCCCATGATTTCTATAAATTGTAATTGCAATCTCTTCAATGCCAATTTCTGCTAAACAGTGTCAATATTTGTTGCTTCAACTCACCACCCCAAAAAGACAATTTATGTTGCTTCAATTCACCACCCAAAAAGAACCACTTACAATTTATGCCTCTCCTTTCTTCTCCACTGTAACTTCCTTCGGGTAATCTGTTCACTTATTGGAAAAATGGGGTAAGTTCATGGCGTAGGAGGTTTTATCTGGTTTTTCTTGAAAGGCAAAAGATGGTGAATGGCAAAAATAAAAAATAAACCCCTCCCCCCAACTTAATTTTGAAGTGACCTCACTTCACATGTCAATTAATACAGAATGAGGAGTATTGATTAAATGGAATGGTGGATAATATTCTCGCACATATGAAATAAACTACAAGTAATCATGAATATAAAAAGAATGCTAGTTTTAATTATTGAAAGTTACGTAATGCACATATGGAATAGGAAGAAATAATTAACACACCTTGGAATTTGTGAACATATACTGATTAGTTGAGTTGATATGCATGCGACGAATGGTAAGGTGGATGGTACGGTGGTAGAATTATGATGCGATGACGCATAAAGGTAGAGACAAATGAACAACTCATAAATATGAGTTGACACTTGGGGCAATAGAGTGGAGTGATTTTGAAATGAATGTGACATGTGGAATGGGTAGGAAAAAATTGGGTACTATTCACCAAACTATGGAAGAAGGCTGCATACAGGAGTGGCTACGGATGCCACCAACATAAGTCTCGGTGTGTAATTATAGATGCAATATATCAGGGCCCAGCTGAGTCAGGTCCCTACTGTGTGAGTGGTAAACAGGTCCCAGTTAAAGTAATTGTAGTAACCATGGATATTGTGCCATGTGTGCATGTGATTTTAAAGCAAAGAAAATTATGTTTCAACGACAGGGGTTGAATATTACAACTCAACCTCCACATCACTGGACAGTGTTGGTGGATCAACATCGAAAGGTGTATCATTGGTGTTACATCATCTTCATCAGGAGTATCAAGAGTACCATACTGAGCAGCTAAAGAAACAAGAAATTCATCCTTCTGAAGTGGCTTTTTATATAGTTTTAGCCTATGCCCATTTACTAGAAGTGAAAACTGAACTTTATCAATGGTCTACAATTGAACTGCACCATTAGGAAAGACTTGTTTAATCTCATATGGGCCTAACCACCAGGACTGAAGCTTTCCCTTGAAGTCCTTGTATCTTGAATCATAGAGGAGTGCCCAGTCACCATCAATGAATTCTTTAGTCTTGATGTACTTATCATGCCATTTGGCTCTTTATTTCTATATGACCTCTGTGTGATGGATGGCCTCTAATTAGATTTCATCCAAGGCATTCAAATGTTGTAGCCTGTTCTGTTGAGCTATTCTTAGATCCATCTGTAGTTCCACTGATGTCCTTAGGGTTTTGTGTTCAAATTCTATAGGCAGGACTGTTGTATTGCCATAGACCAGTTCATAAGGTGTAAACCCTGTAGTTGTCCTCTAGGTGGTCCTGTATGCCCAGACAACTTCTGGGAGCCTAGAAACCCAATCTTGTCTATGAAGCTACATAGTCTTTGTCAAGATGTTCTCAATTTCTCTATTTGTGATTTCCACCTAACCAGTAGCCTGATGATGGTAGGGAGTGGATTTCTTATGTTTGATCTGATATTCTTCTACTAGTTTGGTGATTAAATCAAATGTAAATTGTGGTCCTTGATTAGTTACTATCTCCCTTGGCACACCATATCTAGTGAAGATGTCCTTATACATGAATTTGGCCACATTGCCATATCTAGCAAACTGTAAGGTTTTAACTTCAACCCATTTAGTTAAGTAATCAGTACATACTAGGATATATTCCTTGTTGTTAGATGTAGGAGATATATGTCCAACAAAATCTAGTCCCCACTTATCAAAAGGGGCCAATGAGATTTGTGGCTATAAGGGCATCTCATCACTTCTTGTAGGCCTCCCCATTCTCTAACATCTATCACAACTCCTAGTGTACTTGATAGCATCTTTATGAAGTGTTGGCCAGTAATATCTTGTTGTCAGTATTTTGAAGGCTATCCTCTTGGTTGCAAAATGTCCCCCACAAGGTTCATCATGGCAGGCCTTCATTATATCAAACACTTCATCCTCTTTGATACATCTTCTCATAATATTGTTTAGGCCAATGTAAAATAGGAATCCAGAAATCCAAGAGTAAGAGAAACATTTGTGAACTAGTTGCTTCTTCTCCCTTGGAGAGAAGTATCCTGGAATCTGCCCTGTAACCAAATAATTGGCTATATCTGCATACCATGGAGTGTGTATAGTTAGAGCAAATAGATGCTCATCAGGAAAAGAATCATCAACCACTCCTTCTGAGGATTGTGTAGGTAGTCTAGATAGAAAATCAGTAACTACATTAGCCTTGCCTGGTTTATCAACAATTGTAATATAAAACTTCTGTAACAACAATAACCATCTTACAAGTCTTCCACCCACTATTGGCTTATTCATCAAATATCTGATGGCTACATGATCTGTATGTATGAATACTTTGTAACCAGTTATGTAGTGCCTGAATTTGTTAATTGCATAAACAACTGCCAACATCTCTTTCTATGTCACAATGTAGTTTAACTCAGCTCCCTGTAGTTTTTACTTACATAGTATATGGCATACTCTTTGTTTCCTTCTTGTTGGCCTCGAACTGCCCCAATGGCAAAATATGATGCATCTTTATGGATGTGTAAAGATAGTGTCCAATTTGGACCTCTGAGAGTAGGGACTTGTGTCAATGATGTTTTTAGCTTTTCAAAAGAAGTCTGGTAATCTGGTGTCCATTCAAATTCACTATCTTTGGTCAGCAGAGTAAATAGAGGTGCAATAATCTTGCTAAAATCTTGAATGAACCTCCTGTAATATCTTGCATGTCCCAGGAAGCTCCTTACATCCTTCGGTCTTTGTGGAATAGGCAGGGTAGATATGATTTTAATCTTCTTTGGGTCAACTTGGATTCCTACACTTGAGATGAAATGTCCCAAGACTATTCCCTGTATCATCATTAGAAAACACTTTTCATTACTCAAAGAGAGGTTGTGCTCTGTGCATCTCTTCAGCACTTTCTCCAAATTGTGTAAGGCTTTATCATATGTGTCACCATATGTGGTGAAGTCATCCATATAAATCTCCATGCTGTCATGGGCAAAATCAAAGAAAATACTAAGGACTGCTCTTTGAAATGTAGCCAGAGCATTGCACAACCCAAAGGGTAAGACAAAATATGCATATGTCCCCCAAGGGCAAGTAAACATTGTCTTATCCTGATCCTCTGGAGCAATCTTAATCTAGTTATAGCCACTAAAACCATCAAGAGAGGAAAAAAATTTCTTGCCTGCCAAAGAGTCAAGAACTTGGTCAATAAATGGAAATGGAAAGTGATCCTTCTTGGTAGCAATATTGGGTTCTCTGTAATCAACACAAACTCTCCATTTGCCACCTTTCTTGGCACTATGACCAATGGTGAAACCCATCATTGTCTGAAATGGGGTATATAATGCCTGCATCCAAAAGTTTTTGAAGCTCAGCTTTCACAATCTCTCTAAGGGCGGGGTTCATGCACCTCTACTGCTGGCTGATGGGTCTATAGCCATCATCAATATATATTTTTTGCATGCATAAGGTAGGATCAATTCCTTTCATGTCACTGTAATCCCAGGCGAATGCTGCTGAGTGTGTATGCAATATTTCATGCAGGGATTGTTGTTGTTCATCAGTCAATGTATTGTTAATATTCAACATCTTACCTAGCTTGATTTCTAATTGTTTGGACAGTTCTTGCACATAAGACAAATCAAGGCAGGGTAATATGGGTAAGCATTGCTGGAGTAATAAAGCATGAAATATTTGGGATACCTCCTGTTGCTTCCCGAATCGGCAGAGGGTTTGCTAACTCCAATGCACAGGCAGATTCAGCCAACAGATACGGGAGGTTGCGTGAGCGGCCTCCCCTTCACTTCTGGTTCTGCTGCACCATGGGGGGTGTCCCTGTTTGCTAAAGATGTAACATTGACTTGCCCTATGACAGGAAGATTTAACTTTGTAATAACAGGCAGAATACTCTCATGTGTGGACCAAGATTTGTGTGATAAATCACAAGGTTGACAACGTTCTTGGACATATTTGTCTGGTCAGGTGTGAGAGTATGCAAGGGGTCCTAATCCTACTCCTACAACTAACAGGTTGAAATTATGGAATGGTTGGTTTGATGGTTTGGATGCAAGACAGGGGTTTTTGGATCATAACTACTTCACAAGGGCAGATCGGTGCCTATCCCAGGGCAAGGAGTCAACTAGACGTATACAAGAGAGTGGCTTGCAACTAGCATTCGAGTTTCAAGGGGTTGGAATTAGTATCTGCCTTACAAATACCACCCAGGAATGGGTATTTAGTTGCCTATACTTACAGACATCCCAGCTGACATACAACCTTCTCCATGTTTAACCTAAAACAATTTAATCCACTCCTTGAATGGAAGTTAGAGATGAAGTATGTGATACAGCAAGACTATACCCTAGAATCTGAGAAACCCTTAGCAACTAGATTCAGAAGAAGAAAATGCATACAACAAGTGGAGACAGATAGATAAACACATGCAATTACGCATTTTTCATATACAATGACAAGAAACTGAATATATGTGCATGATACAACTCAGATGCAACACATAAACTCCACAGAGATAAAATAAATAGGAAAATGCTCTATTTTTCGTTATTCACACAAAAAATGCCCCAGGTCTTCAACCACGACAATGAGTAACACAGTTTGGCCTTTATACCAAGACTGTGTACTCATCAAATTAATTACATGGCAAGTCAAAATTTTGCCAGATACAATGCATGAGAAATGGCACTCAAAAACATTAATGCAGCAGAGAGACAAAGAGGAATGAGCAGGTATGTTCAGGATTTGAGCCGCCGCCCCAAGATTCTCTTCATCAATTCAGGTGTCTGATCTGTCAACATGACCCATACTTCCCTGCACAATCTGCCATTAAAGCCTCAACCACCCGCAACCTCTGAAGACGCAACAACAGTGTGTCCATGGAGTTTTCCCGCTCAAAACAATGTCTGTGGATGCAAAGAAAACCCACCCTGCAACTTTAAAACTTGGCCGTCGATCTACTTCCCGTCGCTGAGATCCACGGCTCAAAATCCTGCAGAAAAGTCAGTAGCCAATGATAACGTGCCATGTAGGCACTCCACACATCTATCGCTGACTTTTCCCCCTTGTATTTTGCCTTTTCGCCCCTTATATATGCATGTTCGAATGCATATACAATCGTCTGATATACAAGCCGGACCCCAAACACTAACCTGCTGTATTTGATTTCCCCATCAGGTTTGAAATGCATATGTTTCATTGCACCTGTCGTTTTGTACATGTAAAAGCATATACAAGCACCTTATATACAAGCTGGACTTCAAATTTTATAGAACAGTTTGAAATCGAGTTCCGTTCTGGCTTGTATCTCCCCCTTTTGCATATCGCATTGCCCATACAAGTGTAATGTACATTCACCTCATACATACAAGGCATGGATTTCAAAAATTATGAAACACACTGCATTTGTCTTGAAATCTGGCTTGCATCTCAACCTCTTGTATATTGTCTTTGTATATCGCATATACAAACGTGATATACAACTCGCGGACCTCAAAATCCATCCATTGCAACTTGATTTCCTCTTCGAGTCCGAAATGTATATTTCCTCCTTGTATATTCAATTGTATATTTTGTTTGTATGTCAAAGATACAAAGGCAAACATACCAACCTCCCTAACATACAAACATGGAATCTTCAGAGAATATGCGAGGAATGCATATTTTACCTTGTATGTCAGAGATACAGAGATCCTTGCATATTTGCGGACCCCGCCGCATGTATCTCCCCCTCGCCATTGTAGCAAATGCACATTCTAAGCCCGATATGCATTTCAGAAATGCATATAACTCATTTTTTCAAAGGGCGATAGAGATTTCTGACCTACCAATTGCACATTTGACCAACATGCATATACAAACACCCTTGTATATACAAAGATACCTGCACCTTGATGGATTCTTTGCATTTTTTAACAACTGTAGAGGCCGAAAGACACAGAATTTTGGAATTTTTGGGAAGGTGCCTGCATATTTGAATGCTTGAAACCTGACTATTCATGTAGGCGGTAACACCTCCTCCGAGGAACTGTTGGGTATGATGCTACTCAAAGGGTCTTGTAAGCAAGATAGACAGTCTTGCTGCTGTGGGTGCCTCCCACAGTCATTTTGTATAACGTGAGCAATTAATTCATCTCATCTGGAATATCCAATAAGGGGATGCATTCAATAGTCATCAGGGTTTGTAGGGAATAGGTGTCCTCATCTTCCAGGCTAGGCCAAATGGTCTACTCAAGCTCATGGTATGGCTAGGCTGGTGGATATAAAACCAATTTCTTGGTCACAATCCCATTGGATATGATCATGTTACCAGACCGACAACCTGTAAATACATCAACAGTGGCAAGCCATGGTCTACCTAGTATAAGAGGATAACTAGCAAGATTAACCTTTGGCTGCAACACTATAAAATTAGTAGGGTATTTCCAAAAATCTAAGGCAATGACAAAATCTTCTATGACTCCTTCAGGTTTGACTGTAGACCTATCAGCTAATTGCAAGACTATCTGAGTAGGCCTAAGGTTGTTTAATTGGAGTGTCTGCATTATCTCCTTGGTCATGACATTAATTACAGCACTAAAATCTATCAGAATATGCTTAATCAGAGTCCCATTGATCTTGACATCCACCACTAGACTACCTGGATCTGTATATTTGGGAATAGTTATATTACCCAACATGATATCAACAAGATTGCCTAAAACATGTAATGTCTAAGGGTCTATTCTCTTCCTTCCTGGCTTCTTTATACAAAGATAGTCTTAGTGTAGATAGGAATATCCTTGATGGCTTGGATTAAAGGTGTAATGTCAGAAAATGTCCCCTTGGGGGCTTTTCCCTCTTAAGGTTTAGCTTCCGGGTCTTTTGCATAATTTAGGACATATTAGTTCATAATTTGGCATCCCGATGGAATGAGTCCTAGGTAACATGACAAATGGGACCTAGGAGGACCCCTTGAGCTATACCCTACCCAATATAGGGGGGAGGACTTGGGCACCCGCGCCCTAGTCCTACCCTATTTTGGGGTAGCCCTAATTTTCGGGTGTCGGTTTATGACCATTATTTGGGTCATTTGCCAACACAGTAAGTTTGAATTACAAAAATTTTGGCGAGAGTGTTTGTAGTTGCATATAAAAGCATGTTTAGGCATTCATTTGTAAACTAGATTTCAATTAGATGGCAATTGTGATGTTCAAGTGTTCTCAAGGTGATTCAAGGCTTTCATTGTGTGGCAAGAGTAGATTTGTGTAGTTTGTGTGTTTGCATTTGCAAATTTGAGCATCAATTTCCTCATGGAATGAAGAGCATCTTCCTCCCATGAGTGATTCACTACAAGGTGACAATATATTATGTTTTTATCATTGATTCCTTTAGTTTTTGCCTCTACCTCACAAGGGCACGCACTCTTTATCTAACAATGGTGTTTGGAGACTTAAATGTCCTCCGGGGCTTGACTAAGGCAAGCCTCTAAACAGCACAACCCCCAAACCAAAGTCTTGTGATTATAGGTTATAGGTGTCGTATTCAGGAGAAGTGAAGTTGCAAGAAGGATTGGCAGGCATCAAGGATTCAGGATCTGAAGAGAAGCAGGACACTGGAACATTTCCAGGACTTGGGTGCTCACTCTAGTGTCCTCCGCAACTAAACTTTCAGAAATAAAAGTTACAAGGTTGATCAGTGTCGAAAGGAGGTCTAGATCTCACAAAGAAGCTGGTACCTTGAACTTGGGTGCCCACTCCAGTGTCCCCGACTGTTCCACCTCGGAACCCCAAAATAGGTATTTTGTGATTTGCTATTTTACTTCCGTCTGCAAGAGCATTTTCTGTTATTCATCAATTTATTGTTGTATTTGCATAATTAGGGTTTTAATGGTCATTTGAGCATAAGAGAAGATAAATTGATAATTAAATTCCCTAATCCAAGTTTCCCTACTTCTCACAGCGATCTAGGGTATGATAGTGCTCGCCACTCGACCCTAGGTCCTTGAATATAAAGAGGAGAGGAGGATTTAAACATCAAAACACTAAACATTAACAAATCCAATTTTCCACTAAACATTTTGGTGAACCCGTGTTTTTGGACTTAAATTGCAACTTGTTGAGTGTGTGTCTTTAGATTTGGATTGATTTCATTCATTCATATAGTCATTCATTTTATTGCATTGAGAAAAATTCAAAAAAATAAAAATAAAAAATTGGAAAAATTCAACAAAAATTGCATTGTTGGGCTTACTAAATTGCATCAATTCTTTCTAAATTTTCCCAATTCATGATTTTTGCATCAGATCTGATATAAGCTACATAAAAATATAAAAATTCAAAAATTTGCATTTCATGCTTATCATTAATTTGCTAGGCTTTTGTAGAAAATTTGACAATTTTCATATAACATAGTAATTCCAAAATCTAGGGTTAGTAGGCAAAATCTTCTTTTAGATTTTTCTACCAATTTTAGAGGCTCATTCAAATTTGCATTTTGCTGTAGTCTTGCATTTTTAGTGTAAATTTTTATTTAGATTTAAAATATTTGTATTTTTGCATTGAAAATTTCAACAAAAACTAGCAATTTTCATGCATTTTCATTAGATTTGCATTGGCATTTTGCATATTAGAGCTTGAAAATAATTTTTAGCTCTGATATTAAGTCATTTTAATCATAAATTAGACTTCAAAACATTCACATATCATTTTGTCCCAAGATCTCAAACCTAGGGCTTCAAAAACAACGATTTTCACTAAATTTGGCCTTATCAACTTTATAAAATTGCACCATATGCGTGTTGTGAAGAGAATTTTTACATTAATTTTCTGTTATTAGGGTAATCATTTTTTTACCCTCCTAAAAATCTTCACAACACCCTTTTAATGGGCTCTTGTATTGAAAATTCGATGAAAAACTACATATTTTGGCTATTTTTTGCCCTAGGGTTTGACCTAGTTTGCACTCCAAGCGTGTTGTGATAAATTTTATGGATTGAGGTGACTAATATAATTGATATTATTTTCTTTACCTCCTAATATTCATTACAACACCTCCTTTTCTAGGTCTTGGAATTGAAAAACCGTGAAAAATAACCTATTTTTGCTATATTTTCACTAGGGTTTTACCTTAAGTGACACTAAAAGTGTGTTGTGTTGGGTATTTTTGCACCAAGTGGCTGTTATTACTGATATTATTTACTTTCCATCATCATTTTCCTCACAAAGCCCTTTTTTATGCTCTTTTGCACTGAGTTTTGGTGAAAAAAGTGCCTATTTTGACATATTTTCACTACATTTTGACTTGGCATTATCTTGGATTTGCATCAAGAGTGTGTTGAGAGTGATCATATTGCTGTTTTGGACTAATATCAGATATATAATTTTCTTCCCTTCATAAAAATCCTTACAACATTCTTTGTTTCATTCATTTGCATTGAAAAAGTACAAAAAATCAAGCATTTAAGGCTATTTTTACATATAGTTTTGCACTTGCCTTTTGTACCAATCTTGGAAAAGCTTTTAAAATCTTATCTTACATTTAAATGGCACCTTCATGTCATTTTTCAATGGTATCTTTGCATTCATTTATCAAAGATCTTGATTTTGACCAATTTTTAACCCTCATGAGTGAATATCCTATGATATTAGAAAGCTTAACTGAGTTATTCTCCATGAGTAGCAAGGAAAGAGTTGATGATGATCCCATAAGTTATCTTATTGATGAGAAGACTAGGGACAGCTTTAGTAATTCCACTGCTCTCCCTGGCCAAGATGAAGCATTAGTGATTGAAGAGCTCCCTTTAACAAAGAACATGCCATGGGTAGAAAATGAGCATTCATTTAACAATAATCAAATTCCTACCTCTGTGGATCCTCCCACCAACCTTCTTCCTTTAGTGGATTGTTCACACACCTTGGATTTCACTAAGGAAGAGAAGACCTTTAATGTCCCTCCTTTGTTTGAATATTCAAGTCATTTGGAAATCACTAAGAGGATAAAGAATAAGCATGCTAGTAAGCTTCAACAAGAAAACATTCCACCTAGACAATTGAACTTTGATCTTGGTACTTCCTCCTCTACAACACAAAAATCCATAACAAAGCAAAGCCCTATGTTACAAAAACTAAGTCGTAAAGCACAACAACGTCAACTTGCAAAAGGGAGGAAGAGAAGGGGACGAGCTTACCTTGCCTCTCAACAAGAAAACATTGATCCTAACATTAAACCAAACAAACATGATCCTAACAATAAACAACATGATGAACAAGACATGAATTGGTCTATGATACCTTATATCCCACCTTCCTCTAACATTAGGGAGTGGGAGGATGATGATGATTTACTTGATGATAAGACTTAGCATGAAGACCCTATAGGTAAGTATCTCTAACCCTTTCTCTCTCTCGTGATGTGCTTCCCCTGTGATGTGTTATGTGTTGTTTAGGCCTCCTGGGATGACCTCAAATTCTCCCATAAGGTCCAGGATACCAGGAGACTGCCTCTGTTGTGACCTTCTTCTATTTGTATCATCATTCTTCTATATTGCCTCTCTCTTTGATTTCATTGTTGTGTGTTGTGTCTTACGTACATAGCATCGTGGTTGGTGACATTTGGGCCACCCTCCTACGTGATTGTCCCTAAGATACTTGTCTGTCCTCTCTTATTTATTGTTTCCCTTCCTGTAGTGTTTCCATCTAGCGGGTGGATGATTACAAACATTTATATTGATGCGGACCTAGTGTCCCTTTCGAGAGCAATCAAAAAATGGACTTAGTTCCTAATATGATGATGGGTTGTATATTTTATCCGATGCTTGGCTAGTGGAAGCACTTGTGCTTTCCGCGTAGTGATTTTTTATGATGTTTCTATCTCATTTACAAACCTTAAGAATACTACTGCTCTTGCACCTTTGTTTGTCTTTGAATCTAGCCTTGGTGGTACTCGATTCAGAGAGCTTCGTTAAATAGCCCTACAGTTATCCTCAAACTCTAAATTCATTGTTTAACCTTGGCTCTTCATGTGGTTAATCATATGCATTGATGTTATTGTTTATCATGATGTTGTAGACACTAACATGTTTCTTGCAGGGATGTGTTTGTGGGAACATTTGGCGATTGTGAAGTACATGTCACCTCCGGGGGGCATGGGCTTTGTGAAAGTCTATGTTCCCTTGCATGTTTTCTTCCCACCTTAACGTGCTTGATATCGATGCATGATATCAACCACCTTAAGGTGGGGGAATATAAGGTAAGTTGTCTGTTGTAGATGTTAGCAATGTGCTTGTCCTCAGGTGTAGACTAGTGCGATGAGTACTTCCTGCATCATGAGTTTGTTTGCAATCAATAAATCTATCTTGAAATCTATTGCGTATACTTCATTTTCACTGTAAGGTGTCTCCGTGATGCGGGTGGGGTTGTGTACTTTTGAGCTCATACCTCCTTTTCACTGTAAGGCATCTCCGTGACATGGGTGGGGTGGTATTCCATGCTTCCTTTTCACTGTAAGGCATCTTCGTAACGTGGGCGGGGTTACATTTTCAAAAGTCCTCTGCAGAGGCGGGAAGCGGTTTTGTGACTAACTCAACCCTTAAGCATGTTTTTGGTGATTGTTGTGGTGAATCCCAATCGTCGATGTGTGCATGTAATGTGCCTAAGATGGTGTTGGACCTAGAAATAGGTACACTCCATCGCTTCTCTACCGTGTTTTCTCCGTGTCTTCAAGTGTGTGTGTTTTGGTGTACTTGTTTTGTTTGGCATGTTTGTTGCCCCATATGCAAAATAAAGACCAGCACCTTAGGGTAGTGCTTCCTGCATTTTGGGAGGTTTTGCATGTCTTTCTTGTGTGTTGCCCCATATATACAGAGACCTACAGCTTAGGGTAGTGCATCCTGTATTATGGGAGGTTTGTTTACTTTCCAGTACTTGCATCTACATGAGAAAAAGAAAAAGAAAAGAAATCATACATGTCTTTCATGCATTAATGTGTCTTCTACGCATTGACTATCTTCTCCATGTTTTGTGTGACTATAACTGTCTTCTCCGTGTTTTGCGTGCCTGTTACTATTTTCTATGTGGTTGGCGTGTCTGCTTCATGCTTGATGTGCTTGTTGTGTTTGTGACCTTACTTTAATGAATGTATTGGCCTCACGTTTATACATACATTAAAGTGGGGGCTAAATGTAACGTCAAAAAATGTCCCCTTGGGGGTTTTTCCCTCTTAAGGTTTAGCTCCTGAGTCTTTTGCATACATTTAGGACATCTTAGTTCATAATTTGGCATCCCGATGGAATGAGCCCTAGGTAACATGACAAATGGGACCTAGGAGGACCCCTTGAGCTGTACCCTACCCAAAATAGGGGGGAGGACTTGGGTACCCACACCCTAGTCCTACCCTATTTTGGGGCAACCCTAATTTTTGGGTGTCATTTTATAACCATTATTTGGGTCCTTTGCCGACACAGTAAGTTTGAATTATGAAAATCTTGGCGGGAGTGTTTATAGTTGCATATAAAAGCATGTTTAGGCATTCATTTGTAAACTAGATTTCAATTAGATGGCAATTATGATGTTTAAGTGTTCTTGAGGTGATTCAAGGCTTTCATTGTGTGGCAATAGCAGATTTGTGTGGTTTGTGTGTTTGCATTTATAGATTTGAGCATCAATTTCCTCATGGAATGAAGAGCATCTTCCTCCCATGAGAGCTTCACTACAAGGTGACAATATATTGTGTTTTAATCATTGATTCCTTTGGTTTTTGCCTCTGCCTCACAAGGGCATGCACTCTTTATCTGACAACGGTGTTTGGAGACTTAAATGTCCTCTGAGGCTTGATTAAGGCAAGTCTCTAAGCACCACAACCCCCAAACCAAAGTCTTGTGATCTTGCAGGTTACAAGTGTCGTATTTGGGAGAAGTGAAGTTGCAGGAAGGATTGGCAGACATCAAGGATTCGAGATCTGAAGAGAAGCAGGACACCAAAGCATTTTCAGGACTTGGGGGCTTGCTCTAGTGTCCTCCGTAGCTGAACTTCCAGAAACAGAAGTTACAGGGCTGATCAGTGTCGGAAGGAGGTCTGGATCCCATAAAGAAACTGGTACCTTGGACTTGGGCGCCCGCTCCAGTGTCCCTGACTGTACTGCCTTGGAACCCTGAAAATAGGTATTTTGTGATTTGCTATTTTACTTCCGTCTGCAAGAGCATTTTCTATTATTCATCAGTTTATTATCGTATTTGCATAATTAGGGTTTTAATGCTCAATTGAGCATAAGAGAAGAGAAAGTGATAATTAAATTCCCTAATCCAAGTTTCCCTACATCTCACAGCGATCTAGGGTATGATAGTGCTCGCCACTCGACCCTAGGTCCTTGAATGTAAAGTGGAGAGGAGGATTTAAACATCAAAACACTAAACATTAACAAATCCAATTTTTGACTAAACAAAAGGAATCTTGATGCTTATATCTTTTAGCTGGCTGAGAAGGACAGTATCAGTTTGGACTATTTGTTTTTGCATGGCCAAGCGCTCAGAGAAAGGAGGAGGCTTCTGATGTAAGGTAGTTTGGGCATCTTGGGTTGATTCAGGTTCCAAAGGTTGTTTATCTAAGGCTTCTTTGGTGGTTTCTTCATATTTAAGTTCTATGATTTGGGGAGATGAAGGCCCTGCAAGTTGCTTCCCTGACCTAAGATGAACATTATTCACTTCCACCCCATAGCTGGGATATGGCATTACCTCATTAGTATAAGCTTGCTAGACAGGCTTGTTGTTAGGGTTACATGCAGGTTGGGCAGGGATTTGGGTAGGTCTAGGAGGTGGATTTTGAGGTGTTAGGGTGACATTATGGCTAGTTGCTGTGGTTGAGATGGAATCATTAGTTGCTGAAAAGATGCATTTTGCTGCCATTGTTGGCTCTTGTTCCATTGAGGCTACCATTGTTGCTGCTAAGTAGGCCACTAGGGGTTATAGTTGGGACCTTGGAAATTTTGCTGAGGCCATGGGTTTGGCTGTTGTTGGTTCCAACCAGCTTGTGGAGTAGGCCATTGTGGGTTTTGCCATGCATTTGGATTACTAGGCCACTATTGAGTATTCCAAGTAGAGAAATTCTAGTTTGTAGTAGGAAAAGGGGAATTAAAATTAAGTGGATTAGTGGGCATACCTTGTCTTTTCTACCAAGCTCTCCTTTGAGCTATAATGAATAGTTGCCCATCTTCTCCTTCAAATGGCTATAATTTTGGCCTTTCAATCTTCTCTTATTGGATACTGACCACCCTCTTGCATTTACAATTGGCCTTCCTCTATCTATAGATGGGGCAATATTCAGTAAGCATTGCATTTGCCTCTTCCTGTTTCTTCTTGATGTGAAGAGTGTCCAGCTATGTAGCCATATGGCTAATAATGTCCTCTTTCATGTTGGTCAGTAGGTTACTAATTTCCACTCTTGAAACCCCATTGGTTGTCTTTCCTGTGATGGATGCTCTTTCTCCCCTTGGTTTTCTAGAAAAGGTTCTAGAATAATTTTTGCAAGCTCTGTAGACATCCTCAAAGGGAAGTTGAGATATATCCCATGTTCCAATGAGATTGAGGGCATCCATGCGGTCATCATTAACTCCCCTCAAAAAGACCAGCTTTAGTGATTCTTCAGACAATCTATTTTGAGGCTTTTTCTTCAAGGCAAACTGGAATCTTTTGACATAGTCTTACAGTGGCTCATCCTCTTTCTGTGACATCCTAAAGATGTCATCTCTCCTCCTATCATGTCCTCTGCAGTAGTCTTTATATTTTTCCAAGAACTTTGTCTTCATGGTATCCCAGTCTGGAATGACATCTTTCCCCAACCCCATAAACCATCTTAAAGAAACATCTTTTAGTGTGGCAGGGAACAACTTGAGTCTGTAAGGATCAGTGGTGTAGTCATAACTCCTACACAAGACATCAAACTCGAACATGAAAGTGTCAGGATCTTCAGTCACAAAACTGTAGAAAACAGACAATGCAGAAGGTGGTATATTTTTCAGAGTAGCAACCCATGCTTGGTCTGAGATAGGGAATTCAAACATTGCTTGTCCTAGAGGATCCTTTACTGCAACATCTGCCATGGTTCTAAAAGTCCCTTCTGTAGCTATGGAGGAAGTTGATGGAGATGTAGGAGGTGTTGATGAAGATGTAAGAGGAAACTCTTCTTCAGCACTTTCTACTGTATAATTGATAAAGTCAGTTGAGTCCTCATTATCCTGAGAAGTTGAAGGGAGGAATCTACCTCGATGATCTCTATACCTCCACATACAGTGGTTTTAGCTTGATATTTCAGAGGTCCTACACGATGTTAGTATAATGTTTGGTGTTTCCTAAAAAATGAATTTATTAATTCTAATGCTAGAATCAAAATTTAAACTATGAAAGCATATGAAACTAATGAGACTATGAAGGTAGCACCATCCCTGACAATGGCACCAAAAATGTAGAGGAAAACTAATGTGTTGTAGACTTAAACAAAATTCAGGGGTAAACCTATCTGAACAGTCCACTCTATCATTGCATTCCTATATTGAATTATCAACCAATGAGAGTAAGCTTATGATGATGCCTGCACTATATATGCCTTCAAGATTCATTTCTATCCTAAACTAACTCATACAAACTTATTCTGATTAACCTAATTTACTGAAGTTCACAGAAATGTAAGAACAACGAAAGCAGTTTAAAACCTAGTTGCTATGGGTACCTTCAACATTAGCCATAGATGACTATATTCAACAGGGAATTACAGAATTAACTCAAAATATTTAGAATGATAAAAGAACTAACACTAACCTCTGGGGGACTTAAAATATGCACTTGTTCATGAATCACAACTACTGGTAATAGCAATCAAGATATTTTACTTGTCTCACAATGCAATTGATGAAATAACAGAAAAAACAATTTTAACTATGAATGCATAAATAAATAAGGAAATATACGAAGTGAGGGTTCGTACCTTGAGTGGCCAGCTCAAGCAACTATCTCACTTAATTTGGAAACTAAATCTACTTCAGATTCTCATTCATTCTCATAACACCAAAATGTATTCAATTCATATCAGAAACAAAATCTTCTCAAATTTTATTAAAATCAAAACATGTCTGGATAATTGATATTTGAAAAATAGAGTAACGGATAAGTAACTGGAAAGTGAAAGCAACTAACTTAGCAACGAACTTCTCCCTCTAACTTATACAAAATTAGGAGAGTCCTATGCAACCACTAACTAATCCTCAATCAATTCAACTCTAGATACTAGGATACAAGTTGCATGATTTATTTATTAATCTAACTGATCAAAAGAAGAAAAGTCTTGTTCAAGCAAGAACTCTCATGAAACGATTTATATGAAAAACCACTCATAGACTACATTTAGAACAAGTCTTCCTTTTTGCATTTATTCCAATTCATGATGGTATAGATTCATCCTCCATCTATATTCACTCTTGGTGTTCAAACTATACTTCACTTAATTCCCCTATCCCGCAACTCGCTGCAATTGCTCTTTCCTTGATGCAACGTCCTTGCTGCACAGGGTTAATTCTCCAAACATATGCACACAAAATAACTCTCATATTTAAACCATAGGATTCTATTTTTATTACATGCATACTTATAATTTAAATCATTCACTTGATAATATAACCACCATATTCCATATTATCAACATAGGTTTAAAGTCTTTGAAAAGTATATGAGAAACAACATATAGTAATGGTGATGTTTGTAAAGTATCTGCAGGATCATATGGAAAGGTCTTAAAAACATATAAAAATAGCATAAAAAGAAGTCAATAATTCAACCCATCAGACATCATGTCATACTTAAGCCTATTCCACACTAACATTCTCATCATCATTAATTAATTAAATATTAATCTAATCCACTACTAATTAATTAAAATAATTATATTAATTAATTTCGTTCACTAGTAATTAATTAAATAATACTAGTTCATCACTAACTAATTAAATAATTTTATTTAAAATTATTCTAACTCAATCTCATGGCAATTAAATAATTTTATTATTTAATTTCATTTCCACCTCATATATTCCCTCTCACCTTTTTAATAAATAAATCATTTAAATAAAATAAATTAATGAAGTTAATGACCATAATAAAATAGTTAACTACCTCATTATCATATTCCCTCCATTTAGAAGCAAATAAACTAATTGCATTCAATAAAAATCAACTAACCCATTAAGGAGTTAAGAACTTCATAAAGTAGTTAACTAGTTCACACTCCCCATGCAAATCTTTTCATTCATTACCTGGACTTGTATTTTTTAATGACACAAGAAATAAGAATCATTAAATCCTTGCAACAAATATTCCACCTTCTCCTTGATCCAAGGAAATCCTTCTCATTCAACCTCCATTGTAGATCTCTCTGAAAACACACCTGTCTATCCTTCCAATCAAAAGTTATAAATAAAGCTTCAAAGCTTCCAAAAAAATAAATGTGAATGGACATGTTTCATTTTTGTGTGTCATATTTTTCTGACTTAAACCATGTATGCTCTCTTCTCATGCCTTTAGGTGACATTGAAGATCAAAAGTGATTTATTTCACTTGTGTAACCTGAAGATTAAGTGTGTATGCTCTTCCCTCATGTGATTTTACAATCTTGGGAATAAAAAACACTCATCTCTTCCTTTTTAATTTTTATTAAGGGTTCTAAAGACTTGGATTTCATCACCAAGCCTCAACCTACATTTCGTGTTTCAATAGGGTATATAAATTTGGGGATTGAGAATCAAAAGACTCTCCCTTCAGGGCAAATTTGTTACTTTGTCTAAGCTTGCAAAGTGAAGGAGGAGAGTGGGTTACCCTCTCAAACTAGACCACTAGATAGCTTCCCTAATTTCACAAACTTAGGCCTCATGTACCTTCAGGTATAAAGAGGACTTCCTTAGTTGAATCCATACAAGCCAAGCTTATGAACCTTTCAGTTGTTCATATAACTTTTTTACCATCACAATCCCACCATGGTGTTCATGATTATCCTTTCTTTCAAACATAAATATTCCTCTTAGTTTTAACAACTTTTACTTGCAATGACACTTCAAAGAGGAGCAAAATGTAGACACCTAAAATCATCCTACCACCATATCGACATCATCATACTTAAGCCTATAATTCCATACTAACATTTTCATCATAATTAATTAATTAAATAGTTATACTATATAACTAATCTAATCCACTAATAATTAATTAAAATAATTATATTAATTAATTTAGTTCACTAGTAATTAATTAAATAATTATATTATTTAATTAATCTAGTTCATCATTAACTAATTAAATAATTTTATTGAATCATTCTAACTCAATCGCATGGCTTTATTTAATTTCATTTCCACCTCATATATTCCCTCTCACCTTTTTAATAAATAAATCATTTAAATAAAATAAATTAATGAAGTTAACTAGCTCAATAAAATAGTTAACTACCTCATTATCATATTCCCTCCATTTAAAAGCAAATAAACTAATTGCATTTAATAAAAATCAACTAACCCATTAAGTAGTTAACTACTTCATAAAGTAGTTAACTAGTTCACTCTCCCCATGCAAATCTTTTCATTCCTTACCTCAACTTGTATTTTTTAATGACACAAGAAATAAGAATCATTAAATCCTTGCAACAAATATTCTACCTTCTCCTTGATCCAAGGGAAGCCTTCCAATTCAACCTCCACTGTAGATCTCTCAGGAAAAACACATATATGTCTATCCTTCCAATCAAAAATTATAAATAAAGCTTCAAAGCTTCCAAAAAAATGAACATGAATGCACAGGTACATGTTGTTTGAAGCAATTTATTTGAGCAACTACATCTTTCCATTAAGCAAATCCATTTCACCATGGAATTTGCATGTGGTAAGTTTCTTTATTTGCCTGTTATTTGAATATAACTTTCTTAATCCTAAGGTTTGCATTTGATTTGGAATAGGATGCAACTTTATTGTTTCCTTCTTTTATTTCTAAATTTAGTGCTTACATTATCAATAATTTTTATTTTCTTTTCTTTTAAATGTCATTTTGAGCTAAATTATAAAATATTATTGTAGTTTGTTTTTTATGTTAAATTGCTGAACATAAGAAAATTGTAGTGTTATTTGTTAATTGTTTAATCTTTACTTTATTCCAACACCAGTAGACCCCTCGTAAGAAAACAAAATCTCACATAGACCCTAATTTTAAGCACAAAAAAACTTAACTAGGTACCTTAGACCTTGGCACAGTTCACTCCCTTTCAATAGGAACTAAACTAGTTCCACCTAAGTTGGTATGTCAAAATGTCTATCAACATGTGTGGTATGGCCTAGTCCAAGACTAGGCCACACAACGTGACCTAGTCTGCCAAATTCAAATTCAATTTTTTGTACCTAAAACTTGACCCTTCCATAGAATATTAGTTATATCCTAATCTCATACATTAAAAAAATCATATTAACAACCATGGTCATGTATATATGGGCACTCCCTAGGTCATTTGAATAGGGATAAAAAAAGAGAAGAATCAATTAAAAAATCACGTGATTCAAGAGTATTCAAAGATAAATTTTACACTTAGGCACCGCATCAATTCACTAGTCCACCAAATTTTGCATTTTCATGGCTTGCTTGTTGTGTTTGTGGCACCTTGTTCTTTTTCTAGGGCTTGACTATCATTGACACAAGCCAAGGATCCTCCCTTCATGTTAAAGCAATTCCCACCATGCTTCATAGTATGACCAAAGTTTGAAGTAGATACAAAAGTGGTTGCAAATAGGTCTTGAAGACTTACCAATATAGGACAAAGTTCCACCATTTGGACCAAACTCCATAACGTGGCCTAGTCTAGGATTAGATAACACATTCTAGTTTATGTCTAGATTTCATAATGAAACTTATTGACCAAGAAGAATTGCTTTTGGATTCGACTGCGTGTATTCTTTTGTATTGACGTTTCAGGTCACACTTAGTGAACCATCATCAAAAAGAGGATTCTAATGAATGGGATTGCAGAGTAGCCTTATAAAAGCATGAAGTGGGGTTTGTGTAAATGAGGGGGGTTTGTGTAAATGAGGTTGGCTTCTTGGTTACTTCTCCAACCTCATTTACACAAACCCCCCTTCATGCTTTTATAAGGCTACTCTGCAATCCCATTCATTAGAATCCTCTTCCTGATGATGGTTCACTGAGTGTGACCCGAAACGTCGATACAAAAGAATACATGCAGTCGAATCCAAAAGCAATTCTTCTTCAATCTATGGACTGTGGAAAGCTCATGCCTACTTATTGACCAAATCACACCTCTACCTAGCTCATAGCATCAAAAATCATTATGCTAATCTATCACAACTTTCTAATCACAAATTTGCATCTATATTTTAGTTTTAGATTGACTATCATTACATAACAATTGGTTGAAAACAAGGTCAACCATCTAGCAAGCCAAATGAGATAAACACTTAATCTCTCTCCAATTACTCCATTTGCAACAAACAATTTATATATATATATATATATAATTTGTTACTAATAGATATATCCAAAACATTGCTAACTAGTGGCCTTCTATGTTCACCTAGTGTTGCTAAGATAACATTGTTGCAAGGATGAGCAGTAAGTCTTGTCATTGATGTCAACACCTAAGGTCAACATCTAAGGAAGTTATTTGGATGAGTTTGAGCAAGTGTCTGAGAAGAATAGTGCAGTGTTTTGCTCTGCATATTCTATAGATTAAAAATCTTTGTCTATGATTTGAAAGTTATGTTAAGGGATGTCTGTAGTTGCTATGTTTCAAGTTTGAGCCTCCAGTGTGAAGATTTGAGTGAGTTATGTTCACCAGAGTAAAAACTATTTTTCTGAGTATTCATTGGTGACAAGGAGAATGTATTTTGCTCTGCATCTCTCCACATTTAGGTTTTATAGTCTGTGGTTCTGAGATGAAGTTTGGGATGATGTTATGTGTCTTCAGTCAAAGTAGTTTGTGATTTGGTGCTCTGCAAGCAACCTTTCCTTTGTGACAGTGGCTAACAGTAATGTTTAAGTGGTCTGGTTTGAAGAATCTTCTAGATAGAGTGTTTGGGGGTTGTGTAGAAGTTCTTGGTGATTGTAACGTGCTTGTGGATGTCTCTAGATTGTGTTCCTACTTTTTGATTGGTCCGCAAAGAGTAATTCAGATCGTGGTTGAAGCATGTTCCTAAAGGTCTTAGTGTTAACACCAATTTTGTCTGACTTGGTTGTTTTCACTACTTGCGATTATGCTTTGGAGTTTGTGATAGTGTGTTGTTGCGTGGGAGATTGCATTTGAGTCCCAGCTAAGGCATGGTGTGCTCCACATTCATTCTTTTACTTCACAAATCTATTTAGGTCCAGACCTATTCTAATGTATGTATGTATGTTGACCTTGGAGATTGTTCCAATGGTTGATGATTGTAATGCCAACCTTTATGTACATTCTAAGGTTGATGAATTATATAAATACATGTAATGAAGTCATAAATAAGTGATGATGTTGTGATGATGTGAAGATAATGATGTTTGTGTGAAGAAGATAGAAAAGAAGAAGAATTAGTGCACTTTAATGGAATTAAACCTTGGCATGGTGTAGATGCTACTATCTCAGTTCACCAACTTCTGGTAGTGAGCCTCTTTTCTTGGTAGTGAGCCCCTTCTTTTTGCAGTGAGCCTTAAGGCAGTGAGCCTTGTTGTAAATTTTGATATATCATTTATACTGTGAGTTAATCCTCACCATGGTTTTTTCCTCATTGGGTTTTCCACGTAAAAATCTAGTGTCTCATGTGTGAATGTGCTTAAGTTTCTGATTTCATGCTTTCATGGTTAAATCATAATAATAGTGATTAAGTGGTTGATGTGTTGATGCTTTAAAGAAGTTAAGTTCTGGTTACAACTAATTCACCCCCCTCTCAGTTGTCTTGTGTATTTCAACAATTGGTATTAGAGTGAGGTTTCCTTAGAAGAAATCCTAACAGCTTGAGGTAGATCTAGGATGGCGCACAAAAAGGAGTCTCCGCAGTTCGATGGAATGAACTATGCTCTCTAGAAGGTACAGATGAAAAGTCATCTCATTTCTCTTGTTTATAGTGTTTGGAAGATGATAGATACAAAGTATACTATTCCTCCAAATGGTCCATCATCTAAAGATGAAGTCAAACAGTATGAGTTAAATGGAAAGGCTAGAGATGATCTATTAAATGCTTTATCTAACACTGAGTTAGTGAAAGTTATGGATCTAGAAATGGCTCATGAGATCTGGGTTAAGTTAAAAAATTTATATGAAGGAGATGATTTTGTAAAGAGTGCCAAATTACAAAACCTGAAGGCGAGGTATGAAGCTATGAAGATGAGTGATGATGAGAACATAACAATCTACACGCAAAAAATTGATGAAATTGTAAATGGAATCAAAGGCCTTGGACGAACTATTGATGAGAATGAGGTTGTGCTAAAGATTCTTAGGTCATTTCCTAAATCCTATAGTCACAAGGTGTCTGCAATTGAAGAACTTATGAGTGTGAACAAGATTACAAAGGATCAATTGCTTGAAAAGTTCACTGCATTTGAGATGAGAGAGTTCAGTGATGCTCTGCCGAAGACTGAGACTGCTTTTAAAGCCAGTACTTCAGAGAAGACCTCAAGATCTAAAAAGTATGTTGTGGAACCAGATGATGACCTTGATGAGATTGAAGCCAACTTTGTGGATAGGATGCAAACAGGTACCGGTAAGTTCAAAGGTAAATTACCATTCAAATGCTTTACTTGTGGTAAGATTGGTCACTATGCCTCCAGGTGTCTAGAGAGAATTGAGAAAGGCAAGAAGAAATTTGAAAGTAGACCTAGGATCATAAAGAAATGCTATTATGTTAGAGATGATGATGATGGTGGTGTAACGGATGATGACTCTGATGATACTAGTGCAAATGAATGCTTGTTTATTGCAATCAAGGAAGAACCTAAATCCACTAATCTTGCTAGTTGTGTGAAGGAAGAAAAACTAGTGGAAGAGAGTGCTTTGTCTATCTGCCAGGTTGAGAAAGATGAGGATGAATGGATTATTGACAGTGGATGTTCACATCACATGACCGGTAACAAAAGTAAGTTTGTAAGTTTGGAAAAGTATGATGGAGGACTGGTTAGGTTTGGAGATGATGCAGCTGGTAAGATTTGTGGAAGAGGATCTATTTCTTTTGATGGAAAGCACAATACAAATGATGTTCTATATGTGAAGGGTTTAAAGCATAATCTTTTAAGTGTTGGTTAGATGTGTGACAAAGGGTATGATCTAAGATTCAAGGATAATGGATGCAAGATCATGGAAAGCTCTGGAATAGTGATTGCTACTAGTAAGAAGACTAGAGGTAATGTTTATAATTTGAGAGGAACTAATGATTATTGTTTGTTGGCTCAGATAGATGAGAGTTGGTTTTGGCATAGAAGGATGTGTCATATCAATTTTGACAACTTGGTGAAGATAAGTTTAGTACAATCTGTGAGAGATTTACCTAAGCTTGTGAAGCCTGCTAATACTATTTGCAAGGAATGTCAATTGGGGAAATATACAAGGACAAGTTTCAAGAGTAAAGAACAATTTTCTGCTAGATTGCTTGAGCTGGTGCATACAAATTTGTGTGGTCCTACAAGAACAAGAAGTCTGCAAGGAGACAGGTACTTTATGTTGCTTATTGATGATTATTCTAGAATGACTTGGGTCACTTTTCTAAAGGATAAGTCAGAAGCCCTAGACAAGTTCAAAGCTTTCAAGGTGATGGTTGAGAATGAGTTAGAATTGAGGATCAAATGCTTAAGGTCTGATAGAGGAGGTGAGTTTACATCAAATGAATTCAATATTTTCTGTGAAGAACATGGGATAAAGAGACAATTGTTTGCTCCTAGGACTCCTCAACAGAATGGAATTGTTGAAAGAAAGAACATGACAGTTCAAGAGGCTGCTAGGTCAATGATGGAGGCCAACCTACCAGAAGTGTATTAGAGAGAAGACATACATACTGTTGTCTACATACAAAATAGAGTTCAAGTCAAAGGTAATGGTACTAAAACTCCTTATGGATTGTGGTATGGAAGAATTCCTACACTGAAATATTTCAAAGTTTTTGGAAGCAAATGTTATATTAGAAGAAAAGAAGAGTTAGGGGAGTTTGATGCTAGGTGTGATGAAGGAATTTTCCTTGGATACTCCATTAAGAGTAAGGCCGACCGGTGCTACAATAAGAGATTGAGAAGATCATTGAGAATACTAATGTGAAAGTTGATGAAGATAGGGAAAGAATACCAGATCTGAGTGGCTATGAATTAGATGAACCTACTGCTACAATAAATGAAGAAAACGTTGAACAAAAAGACAATCAAGTTGAAGAAGAAAAGGATCTGGAAAGTGCTGTTAAGACTCCCAAGGATGTAAGGATTAATCATTCTGAAGATTAGATTATTGGTGATAAAAGCAAAGGAGTATTGACAGGGAAAATAGTTGTAGAAGAACATGTGAACTACTGTTTACTTTCAAAGATTGAACCTAAAATTGTAAGTGAAGCCAACAAAGATGAAAATTGGGTAAAGGCTATGGAAGAAGAGCTAATGAAGATAGAGAAGAATCAAACTTTGGAATTGGTTCCTAGACCTGTTTATAAGAATGTGATTGGAACTAAATGGGTTTTCATAAACAAGTTGAATAAAAATGGAGAAGTAGTAAGAAACAAAGCAAGACTGGTTTGCAAAGGATATTCTCAGGTTGAAGGCATAGATTTTGAGGAGACTTATGCTCCTGTGGTAAGGATTGAAGTAATAAGAATGTTTTTGGCATTTGTAGCACACAAAGATTTTAAGGTGTATCGGATGGATGTGAAGTCTGCATTCTTGAATGGAGAGTTGGAAGAAGAAGTTTACATTGAACAACTAGAAGGATTTCAGTCATTAGACCAAGGTGACATGGTGTGCAAATTGAAGAAATCCTTGTATGAACTAAAGCAAGCTCCTAGAGCCTGGTATGCAAGGTTGGAGAAGTATTTGTTGCAATTAGGGTTCAGTAAAGGTACTCCAGACAATAATCTCTATTTCAAAATCAATGATGATCAAATTCTAATTGTTGTAGTCTTGTTGATGATATTATCTTTGGAGGCAATGGAGGTATGTGTAAGAGATTTGTAGAGGAAATACAAAAAGAGTTTGATATGTCTATGCTTGGTGAAATGAATTTCTTTCTAGGACTGTAGATTACTCAATTAGAAAAAGGAATTTTCATTTCTCAGTCCAAGTATGTGAAAGAGTTGTTGAAGAAGTTTGGAATGGAGGATTCTAAGCCAGTATGTACCCCTATAGTAACTGGTTGCAAGCTGAGAAAGAATGATGAATCACCTAAGATTGATTAGAAAAAGTATAGGTCTATGATTGGAGGACTACTTTATCTAACCTATACCAGACTAGATATAATGCATGCAGTTTGTCCTGTGGCAAGATTTCAAGAAGATCCTAGAGAGTCACATGTGATGGTAGTTAAGAGGATCGTGAGATATTTAAAAGGCACTTTAGACTATGGATTGTGGTATCCTAAAGCTACTGACTTCACTCTTAGTGCTTATACAAATGCAAATTTGGCTGGAGATGTTGATGACAGAAAAAGTACAAGTGGAGGTGCTTTTTTCTTAGGTAATAGATTGGTTTCATGGTTGAGCAAGAAGCAAGATTCAATTTCTTTGTCTACTACAAAAGCAAAATATATTGTTGTAGTGTGTTGTTGTACTTAGGTGCTATGTGTTGGTTTTTTCCCAGACTGGATGCTTATTCCCAGATTTCCCTACAAGGTAGCCATCAGTGATCAACAGGATCTCTGGGCTAGGGGCCAACAGTATAGGAGATAGACTCTATATTTTATCTCCTCTTCTTCTTCAGGCTCTGCAAAACCTAGGGGGGTATTCCCTACTCAACATCCATGAGGATATGCATACAAAGGCTGGGATGCTGACAGAAAGCAGATAAGTCCTCCTGTAAGTAGACCAAAACTGAAAGATAAGAGCAAAGGGGCTAGCTTTGGGCCTATTTGCAGTTGTAGACAGAGGACTGAGGATCCTAAAACTAATTCTAATGTCCTAATGTTTGTTTTAGATTTTGATTTGGATTTTAAGTTTGGATGCAAAGCTGGACATGGTTATAACACAAAAACAAAGCATGATTGGTGCCTATCCAGGGCCTGGAGTCAGTAGACATACACCTGTGAATGATCAACATGAACAGCTAAAACTGGATTTCAGGGGGATGTATGTGATATCTGCCTTACAGATATCTCCCAATACAGAGTGTTAAGTTATCTCTACTTATGGCATCCCTACTGCAGTATACCCTTCCCAATGTTCAACCTGAAAACAGTTTAATCTACCCCTTGAGCAGAAGTTAAAAGATCAGACATTCAACATAGGAATTCTATGCTCTAGAATCTAAACATTACCCAAATATCCAGATTCAGAAGAAGAATACATGCAATACTGGAGATAGAATTAACACAACACATGCTAAGATAGCATTTCTCATATAAGATTAATCATGAAATCAGTGGGTTCATGCCAAACACATACAACAAGAGATACATAAACTCACAGGTTAAGCTGTACAGAGCAACCAGATCAGCTTGTTATGAATTACAGAGCCAAAAATCTTCAACTTTCAACAACCACAAATGAATAACACTTCCTGCTTATAACAGCCAGGTAGTGTACCACAGCAATTAATTACATGGTTGACCAAAAATCCCGCCAGATACACAGTATCAGCAAAATGGCGCTCAACGCATTACCAGATTGGCGCCCAAACATGAATGCAGCAGGTAGGGGAGGAGACAGGAAGAAACCTCGAGCCCTGCGCCACTGTCCGTCGATGTACACCTTCAATCGGGTACCAGATCCGCCCATACCTCTGCAACCTTCGCCATTAATGGCGCACCAACCCGCGGCCTTGGGAAAAACATCTAGCAGTCGATCGCAAACACTTCCCGCCAAGATTCATCGTCATGATATTTCAAATATGCAGGATATCAATTATCCCACATGCACCCCGCGGCGACCTTTTCAACACTTTATATACTAGGCCACGAGCATGTATAATGTCGGTGCTTTTGCTCCTGACGACACTAGTATAAGACTTCATCATCATCCTCCAACAGCATGATATCCTGTCGCTTGAAATATCACCCTGAAGTCAGCATCATATCGCAATATAACCTGCATGATAATCGCCTTCATCGGCACAACCTGATCCATCGGAGGAACATCCTCCTGCTGAGCCTATACCAAAAGTCTGGCCGATGAACATCCTGATGACGTCACCGTCATATCCTGCTGACGTCATCTGCATATCTGCCTACTGCGCACCTCCTCATATCTGGATGACGTCATCATCATGTTTGCAAATATCGGGAGATCTCCACAAGATGATCTGTGTTAGAAATATGACCCCCCCGGACCTTGATGACGTCATCATCATATCGACATCAGGATGATAGTCGGAAGATAACCGGATATTTGGAAATATCATCCTGATGCACAAATATCATGCTGCACTGTAGCTCCACTATAAGATCGGGGCGATAGATGAATATGATGATGCTTGAAAAGATCACCCCCACTAGATAATGCACGAAGCCGGCAGGCGGATATCTCCTTGATATCAGCATCATCATGACGCTGGAACAAACATACATCCGGGTGATATTCAAAAATGAAAATATCACCCCCTCCTTCAGAAATATCATGATGTAGATAGGCAGAGAAATAGATATCACCCTGACATAAGAATGACGTCAGCATCATCAGGATGATAAAACAACGAACATGAAGTGATACAACATCATCAGGATGATATTGACTAAGATCATCCTGACGTTCAAAATATGATGACCCCAGTGAATATCGGGTCATACTTAGAACTCTTCAACAACATCATCAGGATGATCATAACCAAGATCACCCGATGATAAAAATATCACCCCGGCGAAATATCATGCAGGCAAAAATATGATGACCCCCGCAAGCAACACGGTGATAACTGGAAATATGATGATGATGATGACGACCCTTAAGAAAAAAAACAAGTCAGGTCGAACAACTCAGAGAATAATCCCTTCAGAAGATCGGGGTGACATCATCATCATGTTTGGGCAAGGTGATAATTGGAAGATCACCGGATATTTGAAAGATCACCCCCGCAAGCAAATCAGGGCACACTGTAGCTCATCAGCAGGATCAGGATGATATCCAAACATCACCCGATATTGAAATATGATGATCCTGATGAGAAAACCGGTTGACAGAAAATCATGATGATGCTGACCACCATCGAAGCAAACATGATGATGATGACCTCCTCCTCAGGAAAATATGATGCTGCAGCTGAAAAATGCTGAGGAGGTCCAACACTTAGAACATTTTTTGGATACTTAGGGAAAGTGCCTGCATGAAAATTGCTCAAAAACTGTCAGTCAATTCAGGCACTAACACTGGCTCTGTCTGGGGATGTGCAGGTGCAAGACTGCAGTGAGAACCCCAGAACTCTGGGATGCAGACCAGTCCCTTATCCATTGGGCACAGAGTCAAATACTGCACCGACCTGCATCACCAAACACACTTGATGGCCTAAGGCCACCAAGAAAAGAAAAACATGTATCTCCCTTTGTC
This sequence comes from Cunninghamia lanceolata, assembly GCA_027924645.1. NCBI lineage: Eukaryota > Viridiplantae > Streptophyta > Pinopsida > Cupressales > Cupressaceae > Cunninghamia > Cunninghamia lanceolata. Next base: position 654,864 of record BSBN01000206.1, on the reverse strand, counting down.
AAATATCTTGTTTTCATCTGCATGCACTGGGTCAAGCTTGGAGATACTACAGAGATCCACCCACAAACAAACCTTGTCATCTGCACACTCAACCTTTTGATTTAGCTTGTCATTGTCAAACCTGTGCAGATAACCTTCAGCATCATGTGACATGTGGGTGTTGAATGTATCAAGCAATGCATATTCATATGGCATATAGCACTTATCATCTATATCATCATCATGCATTGCAACATGATCTCCTAGCTGGACTGAAAATAGGAAACACTCAAAGTCCACCACACAGCTAGGATGATCAGAGCTCATTGTATATACTGGCACATCAAAAGAATAGCTTTCAAAATCACAATTGTGTACATCATGTACACAACCATCTGGTACACCAAACTGGAAAAGATCAGGCTCTGGCATCTCTTTCAAATCAGGCACATTTTCACAGTCACTTACCTGATGTATGTTGTTTCCTCTTTCATCAGGATGAGACACAGAATCCAAGCCAAAAATAATGTCTAGATCCTCACCATACTCAGACAGATCCTCATCACCATATGTGTCATAAATGGGTGACCCAGGTGCATCAGTTTCATCATAGTATGCCATTTGTTCATGGGCAACAGAGCATGCATCTTCATCACCAATGGATTCCCTCTGTGGAGGAGTATCAGCCTATGTGTCATAAGCAAAACAACCATCAAATGAAAAACAATCATGCTCTGAACTAGCACTTATTTCAATTTCTGACTGCTCTTCATGATCTCCATGTGTTTGAAAGGTAGGCAATGGGTCACACATAGGACTGCTTCTCTGTTTGCTTATATCTTCTCTGTCTTGAGTACAATACTCACAATTGTCTCCACAGGTCCATTCCAAAAATTGCTCATTGCTGTCCACAACCTCGTTATTGTTTTCATGGTCAGCTGCCTCATCATTGCAATGGGAAACCTCATTAATCCTTTCACTGGCATCTTCAACTGGTGAACAATCCAGTTGAGCAGTATTGTTAGCATTATGTTCAAACACAGCGGTCTCAACCTCTATGCTTTTATTTTTATTTTTATCTGCACATGATGCCATAATCATTTGGTCATTTGCAGCTTCATAACCATTTCTCACACCAAGGCCTGGGGACAGGGGTTTCAGCAGGTACACATTTCTAATTTTTTCTATCTTTTCTATGAACCTGTATGCCATCTGCATACTTGTCACCTTGAAATCCCTCAGTATTGCACTAAAGCCCTCCTCAAAAGCTTCAAAGAATGTGCCAACACAGGCTGAAATATCAGGTCTGAAGACTTCTGGGATCTGTGAAAGGGCTATTGCAAACCTATGACTGAAAACAACACATGGCTCTTCATCTTGTTTTCTGATTCTCATCAATTCTGCAACAAGATCAGCCGGTTCTTTTGCAAATTCTTCTTTGAAACAGTCAGCAAGCTCATCCCAACAGGCAAAGGATTTCTTTGGAAAGCTCAAATACCAGTCTTTTGCTTTTGCATCAAAGGACCTAACAAAAAACCTCATCCACATATCCTCATCTCTGAATGAATATTTTCCCATAAAACTGTGAAAAGTTTGGATATGTGCATTCCCATCACATACATTGTGACCACTAAATCTAGGCATCTGACAATATATCCTAGCAGGCATAGTTTCTACTTTATAATCCACCCATGACAAATCCAGTTGGTCATACAAAGGATCAAAAGGGCTGAGAAGAGGTTTAGCTTTCTGACTGGCAGACACAACAGGGTTACTGCTTTTTAACTGGGCCTGCTCAGCCTCTAAGAATATCAACCTATTTCTTATCTCTTCTATTCCTTTATCCAACACTTCACCACTGAGTATGGGATAATTCATACTTGGATTCATAAAAATCTTACTCTTAGACATCCTTTGTCTGTCTAAGACCTGAGGCTACCCCTGGCATCTAACCTATGCAGTAGAACAACAAATAAAGGGAAAGTAACAAGGTACCTTTTCTCATACAGATGCAGAAAAATGAACAACACATTTTTGTCACATCACATACATCCATCTTTCATGTGCATTCAGATCTTTTTTGCAGAGTCGCCACCTCTCCAGAGAGGACAAAATTTTCAATAGCTGAAAGCTACTTTTCCAGGTTCATTCCACCAGCAGAGCATCATTTTTTTGGTGACTCAGATAGGCCACAAGATATAACACTTTTTCATCAATTTTTTTCCCCAGCGGAGTCGCCAATTTCTTGTTGGTGACTCGGATGGGTCACAGATATATTACTGGAGATGATTAGATAGTACTTTTACTTCCCATTCCCCAGTAGAGTCGCCAATTTCTGTTGGTTTTTTCCCAGACTGGATGCTTATTCCCATATTTCCCTACAAGGTAGCCATCAGTGATCAACAGGATCTCTGGGCCAGGGGCCAACAGTATAGGAGATAGACTCTATATTTTATCTCCTCTTCTTCTTCAGGCTCTGCAAAACCTAGGGGGGTATTCCCTATGCAACATCCATGAGGATATGCATACAAAGGCTGGGATGCTGACAAAAAGCAGATAAGTCCTCCTGTAAGTAGACCAAAACTGAAAGATAAGAGCAAAGGGGCTAGCTTTGGGCCTATTTGCAGTTGTAGACAGAGGACTGAGGATCCTAAAACTAATTCTAATGTCCTAATGTTTGTTTTAGATTTTGATTTGGATTTTAAGTTTGGATGCAAAGCTGGACATGGTTATAACACAAAAACAAAGCATGATTGGTGCCTATCCAGGGCCTGGAGTCAGTAGACATACACCTGTGAATGATCAACATGAACAGCTAAAACTGGATTTCAGGGGGATGTATGTGATATCTGCCTTACAGATATCTCCCAATACAGAGTGTTAAGTTATCTCTACTTATGGCATCCCTACTGCAGTATACCCTTCCCAATGTTCAACCTGAAAACAGTTTAATCTACCCCTTGAGCAGAAGTTAAAAGATCAGACATTCAACATAGGAATTCTATGCTCTAGAATCTAAACATTACCCAAATATCCAGATTCAGAAGAAGAATACATGCAATATTGGAGACAGAATTAACACAACACATGCTAAGATAGCATTTCTCATATAAGATTAATCATGAAATCAGTGGGTTCATGCCAAACACATACAACAAGAGATACATAAACTCACAGGTTAAGCTGTACAGAGCAACCAGATCAGCTTGTTATGAATTACAGAGCCAAAAATCTTCAACTTTCAACAACCACAAATGAATAACACTTCCTGCTTATAACAGCAGGTAGTGTACCACAGCAATTAATTACATGGTTGACCAAAAATCCCGCCAGATACACAGTATCAGCAAAATGGCACTCAACGCATTACCAGATTGGCGCCCAAACATGAATGCAGCAGGTAGGGGAGGAGACAGGAAGAAACTGTTGATAACTGAGAGGGGGGGTGAATCAGTTATCCTAATTATTTCTCTATCTGAACTTCCTTATTAATAAATGCAGCATTGAATCAAACACAAAAATATTACCATGAAATAAGAAACACATGACACAGTATTTTTGACGTGGAAACCCTGTTAAGGGAAAAAACCACGGGGTGATTAACCCAAAAATTATTCTCTGTTAGAAGAATAGAAAATTACAAAATGGCACTTGCCAATTAGGGCTCACTGCCCGAGCACACTGCTCACAAGAGGCTCACTGCCTACAATAAGACACACTGTCTACAAAGTGATAAGAATCACAGTCTTGAACTGATTGGAAGCATCTGCATATGCTGGAGTTCAGTTCCGGTTAGGCTCAGTACACTGATCTGCCGCACTTCATCTTTCCTCTGTTCTTTATTCTGCTAACCTTTCACATACCGGATCTTTCTTGCTACTTCTGCTCTGTTCTGGACTTGTTCGCATATGTCTTCGCACATTCACCCCTTTCACAACTAAATCCATCCTTTATATATATCCGCACAAGTAATTTCATCACCTTTCTAGTCGGCATCCGGAACAGTTTAGTTTCTTACAAACTTTGTTCTGTCGGCTGAATCCTTGCTCACCAAGCAATGCGGATCAAGCATATACTTGTAGATATCATCAATTATGTCGGCCAAACATGATTCATGCCTCCACAACCTTTATCATCATCTGTAACACATCCGGAAAGTAGTCTGATACTCTGTCAGTCAGTTCTTCCTCTGTTTTCACTATCTCTCAGGAATCCGGTACTCAACTATTCATATCTTTTTCCTTGTCCATCTCCGGAGGCTAAATCCTTGGTATATACCACTCAAGATAGTCCTCTTGACTTCCCCAAATCCGCACTGCACCAAGACACTTCCTCTGAGAGATCCGGACCAATCTGTCGGACCTTGCCACATGCTCTGTTCTTGTTCACCGGACCACAACAATCTTTAATCTGACTTCCGGTAGAGACATATCATGACTTGTGGATATGTGGGATGACCTTTGTTGCCATCAATGACAACAACCATGAATCCATATAGTGTCTCTTGCCAACAATCTCCCCCTTTGGCATTGATGGCAACACTTAGTGAAAAATGACTAAGTGTTTACACTATGCTCCCCCTTTGCTGATGCTCTGTCTTTATATACAATTTCTGGAACTCCCCCTTAGTTGGATTCCTCATTTTTCACTGCTCCTCACTCCCCCTTTGACATCAATGGCAAAGGGTAGGGTCCGCACACCAAAATTTTCAAAAAATTTTCTATATATAGCCGCATATTTACATACTCACATATACTGAAGAATGTCTGCAAAGGATGTCTGCAGTTGAATCATTTTAGTAGCCCAACTTAGCTTCATTTTGTCCAAAATTGAAATGTGACCACTCAACAAAAATGCAAAAGCTTCTGCCCGCCTGAGATCTGTCGGATCTTTTGTTTGGGCGGTGGTCTGAGCATCACTGATAGCCTCATGCATAGTTTCCAACTTAGGGATTATAATCCTTCTAAGTTCTCCCATCCGGTTGGTGATATTCTTCCTTTCCTTCTCAAGATTCTTTATTTCATTCAAGACTGCAATAGTCTGACATTCTTGATTTATTATAGAGGAAGAGAGAGGATCAAAACTTTGAGATAAGCTTTGAAGCTTGTCCTGTTCCTCTTTTATTTTCTTGTCAATTGCTGCTGTTGCCTTTGACCAGGATATACAAAATTTGTAGATGTCACCGCCATCCTTAAGAGCATTCTCTAAGCTCTTTATTCCAATGCTCACAATCTTCCTATCTTTAGAGATTAATTCTAATATTTCAGAAAATCTCTTATCCAAAAATTCCTTCCGGACCTTCTCTTCAGCTGATTTTTCTAGAGAATCAAAATGTGTATCAACACTGCTGACTAAGGTTTTTAGATTACCGGAAGAGGAGGCTGTCGGATCTATCTGGATTGATGGCATAATCTTTACAAGTACTCCGGAAGCAGCCTCTATCAACTCACAGTCTTCCATATGAGACTTCAGGAGTTTTTCATTTGCCTTGGCATTTGCAAATGAAGCTATCTTCATTGTTTGTACCGGAGAGAGAGAGTCAAAATCAAATGGGCCTTTTAGAAGCTCCGGTTCATCAATCTCTAAAGTTTCTTTGCTCAAAAATTGTTGAACAATTTGTGCAGTGTCTCTTGCCAGAGACAGATGTTTCTTTTCTTCTGCAGTCTTGGAACTGTCAACCTCTTTGTCTTTCACCCCTGCTTCCTTCTCCTGTAATTCCTCTTCTTCTTTGGATCCGGAGACTGTAGGGGAAACCGAAGGAGAGATGTTTGTCTTATGTTTGTCTGTTCGGGGCCCACTTCTTCCGGGACAGATGATTCCGGATCTGCAGCTGTTTCTGTACCTAAGTCCTCTACAACAGGAAGATTGAACCTTTTGAAGGCCTTCCGGAGGATCTCTTCTGTCTCTTGTGCCACTTTGTCAGTCTCACCAAGCATGAGCTGATTCATCCTGGCTTTACTTCTGAACTCATCTTTGCAGTCCTTGAAGATCATGTTCATTGTCTTGGGATCAATTTGAGGATATAGCTGAATAGCTATTTGCTCCCGGATCTCAAGATCTTTTGCATGAGCATTGTTCTTTCTTACTTCCAATTCCTTTTCTAGGCTTTTAGGAATAAGAGATATGATCTCAATGAAAGCCTTATTATATATGTTCAGATATTTGATGGTGGCTTCCTGCAGAGTCTTTTGGTCAGCCTCACTGAAGTCATCATAAGATTCAGTCATTGGTTGAAGGTTTCCATCCACCGTGACCGACTTGATTACATTCTCTAGAGACAGAGTGGGCTTTTCAATAGATACCTCTGCCATTTCATCCTTGTCTTGGCCTGTGGAGGGTTTACCGGATCCTTTCTTCTTCTGCTTCTTTATTTCTTTTACACCCTCATCTGACTCTGTTTCCTCTTCATCCTTTTGGCTTTCATAAGCCCTTGTGGCTTTTGTCTTGGATCTTTTACCGGATGCCTGGACTTCCGGTTTTGAGCTTTTGGTTGTGGAAGGTGCAGATCTCTTTGATGATCTAGTCCGGGTGGGAGTTTCAACCGGAGCACTTTCTTTACTTTTCTCTTCTTCCTCAGCCTTCCTCCTCTTTTCCCGGCTGGCATCAAGTGCCTCTTTTGAGATGCCTAGGCCTTGAGCAATGTGCTCTACTTCTTTTCTCACCTTTCTCTTAATCTTAGGTTCCCCGAGTTCTACATGTATTTTTACACTCAGCTCCTCAAAGGTTCCAAACCTTTCTGCCTTGGGATCTTTGGGCTGGCTTAGCATGTGTTGAACATGCAGCTCCACTATTTGTTCATCCACTTCATACCCCATGGGCATGATCCAGACAATCCTTGGCTCCACTGCCTCCATTAGGCACTGATCAGTGTCAACCATGAAACACACTGAGTCTTTGTATTTTTCAACAAGAGACTGGGGAATTCTCTCTCTTGCTTGCATCATGCTCTGAAAGTTTTTGAAGTATCCCCATAGAGCTGTATTTCTTGCTTTTGCATCCCCAAGTCCATGCAAATAGTCTCTTATCTGGACTGCAACAGGTTTGTCACTCTGCCATACCCATCCACTTGATCCGGGTAGCTCATTCATGAAGTAGAAGAATAGACATACAATAAGAGTACCATACTTAAAGGAATTCTTCTTGTCCTTCTTGATTTTCTGTATATTTTCCATTAATTGGCTTAGCAGTAGTTCACAGAGATCATATTCTGCATTCTTTCTTAGCATTTCATAGGCTGTGTATACTGCAGTTCCGGATACAGAATTCTCCCTGCTGGAGTGATAGATCTTGTATCCTATTATCATGGATGCATACTTGATATCCGGATCCGAAATATCTTCAATGGTCATTGCCCTCTTATCAAATTTTGATCCGGTGGCCTCAGTTACAATGTTGTTCTTGACAGATTTGAGGATAGGTATCCCTCCGGAAGAGTATAGACCGGTTACTGCCCTAATTGCCTCTTTTGTGATCTTGCAGGGTCTATCCAGCCATAGAAAGTTGTCATGCATCCTGCTCAGTACATACCGGACCCATTCATCTTCTTCAAAGCTGGGGAAATGAATAAATTGCTCAAATTGTCTCTTCTGGATACCCTTATACTCTGGTTTAAGCTCAAAAGCATTGTCTATCAGTTGCTTGTGATAGAGGTCTCTTAATTTGAATTCCCCAAATTCCTCAATGCTTGCGTGTATGTAAACCCTAATGTCTTCAGTATGTAAAACTCCGTGAGGAACACTAGAGAAGGCTCCTAGTGGATCTACCTCCAATGATTTGTAAGGATGTTTCTTGAATGTGGGGCGAGGTCTATCAGAGATCTTAACTATATTTGGAGTAGCCATTCTTCAAGGATTTACAGTGAGATAGTGAAAAACGAAGAGTACCTTATGCGTCTTCGGTTGGCACGGAGTGGTTGGATTGATTTCCTTATGCAATGACTTCGGCAGGAGATCCTTGGTGTGCTTGATGAATTTTGTTGCAGAGCTCCACTTTTCGCTTCTTCTTGAGTGCAGAATGAGCAAATGACTTTTGAGAAATCCCTTATATTGCTCCGCAAACCCTAATATCTGTCTGCAATAAATGCTTCACCTGCATTATTCCGGTTTGCCATGTCTGGACAGCTTGGAGTATCCCGGATTAGTCCTGATCACTGAATATCATCCGGATCTTTAAATCATGAATAAATCAAGGTAACATATTACAAGAACATCCCAAACACTCTGTCCAATCCGCAAAACAAGATCGTGCACTTCCGGATCTCTCCGGACCTTTTTGTAATCTTTTATCATACCGGAGCATTTCCCTGAACAGGTCTTACTTGATCGACCACAGCTTCTTCATAATTCCATGCGGACCTCTGAAAACTTGACTGAAGCATCTCAAGACTCATATCTGTAAACCCTTTAATCCGCATCTTGTAACACATCCGGCACCACTTGTTTGGCTGGGGGAACAGGATTTTCTTTGAGTCTCCCCCTGAGCCTGAGCTCACTTTTTAATTTCTGGAAGAAATATCAGCACCAGAGTCTGGTGCGGATCCAACCTCTACATTCTCTGAACTTTTCTTCACCCAAATCTTGCTCATCTGATTCCTAACTTCATCCGCATTCATCTTTTGTTTACCCTTGTCTTGATTCTGATTATACACCGGACCTCTTTTGTCCTGATTCTTGTTTCTGCAGACTTTAGCATTATGACCGGACCTATTGCAGATTTGGCAAATGACATTTCTTTGCATATTTGACTGATATCCCCTTGATCTGCATTGATTAGCCATATGACCTACTCTATTGCATGTAAAGCATCTACCTTTGAATGATTTGTTTACTTGCATAATTCTGCATTCATGGGATTTGTGTCCATACCTTTTGCAGTTGAAGCACTGTCCGGAGAAGGATGAATTAATCTGATTCATTCTTATTCTGCACTGATTAGCTTTGTGACCAAAGTGGTTGCAGCTGTGGCAGTATCCATTGAAGGATGGATATCTTTGAGCATTTGGCTGTCTTACCGGAGGTCTTCTAGGCCTGCTCCTTGGATTTTCTGATCCAAGATTCTTTTGACCGGATCCGGAGCTTTCTCCTTTCTCATATCCCAAACCATACTTGTCATCTGTCCTCTTTTGACTTCCAAGAAGAACTTCAAGTTGAGCAGAACTTATCTTGAATTTCTCTTTATATTCATTTGCTGTTTGAAGGTCTCTTTTGAGAGAGGTAATTTGATCCTCAAGTTTTTCTTCATTATCTTTGGCATCTTCAAGATCAGATTCAAGATGTCTGATAATCCTGTCCATCTGGTGGCATTCTTCTGATTTTTCCTTAAGAGATTGTCTTAGATTGTCTTCAGCCTTTCTTTTTTCTTCAATCTCTTGAGTAAACTTTATAGTTCCTGATTCCATTTCATGTCTTAACATAATGACTTCTTTTGATAACTTTTCACATAACTTGGTTTGCTCAGTCAATTCTTCATTTGTATTGCTTTCTTCACTTTGTCTTGCCAACTGTTGGAGCAGCTCCTTTCTCTTTTTCATAGAGAGACTTAATTTGTCTTTTAATTCCCTCATGAATTCATCAGCCTGTTTGAGTCTTTCTTTTAATTCACTGACTTCAGAATTTGACTGTTCAAGATCCTCAAGGGCAGTCTTGAGTTGCTCCCTTAAACCATATGCACCATTTGAATTCCCAGATCTTCCTCAAGCTGTTAAGCTCTATTAGGAGGAACCTTGCTCTGATACCAATTGTTGATAACTGAGAGGGGGGGTGAATCAGTTATCCTAATTATTTCTCTATCTGAACTTCCTTATTAATAAATGCAGCATTGAATCAAACACAAAAACATTACCATGAAATAAGAAACACATGACACAGTATTTTTGACGTGGAAACCCTGTTAAGGGAAAAAACCACGGGGTGATTAACCCAAAAATTATTCTCTGTTAGAAGAATAGAAAATTACAAAATGGCACTTGCCAATTAGGGCTCACTGCCCGAGCACACTGCTCACAAGAGGCTCACTGCCTACAATAAGACACACTGTCTACAAAGTGATAAGAATCACAGTCTTGAACTGATTGGAAGCATCTGCATATGCTGGAGTTCAGTTCCGGTTAGGCTCAGTACACTGATCTGCTGCACTTCATCTTTCCTCTGTTCTTTATTCTGCTAACCTTTCACATACCGAATCTTTCTTGCTACTTCTGCTCTGTTCTGGACTTGTTCGCATATGTCTTCGCACATTCACCCCTTTCACAACTAAATCCATCCTTTATATATATCCGCACAAGTAATTTCATCACCTTTCTAGTCGGCATCCGGAACAGTTTAGTTTCTTACAAACTTTGTTCTGTCGGCTGAATCCTTGCTCACCAAGCAATGCGGATCAAGCATATACTTGTAGATATCATCAATTATGTCGGCCAAACATGATTCATGCCTCCACAACCTTTATCATCATCTGTAACACATCCGGAAAGTAGTCTGATACTCTGTCAGTCAGTTCTTCCTCTGTTTTCACTGTCTCTCAGGAATCCGGTACTCAACTATTCATATCTTTTTCCTTGTCCATCTCCGGAGGCTAAATCCTTGGTATATACCACTCAAGATAGTCCTCTTGACTTCCCCAAATCTGCACTGCACCAAGACACTTCCTCTGAGAGATCCGGACCAATCTGTCGGACCTTGCCACATGCTCTGTTCTTGTTCACCGGACCACAACAATCTTTAATCTGACTTCCGGTAGAGACATATCATGACTTGTGGATATGTGGGATGACCTTTGTTGCCATCAATGACAACAACCATGAATCCATATAGTGTCTCTGTCCGTCGAGCCCTGCGCCAACAGAAACCTCGAGCCCTGCGCCACTGTCCGTCGATGTACACCTTCAATCGGGTACCAGATCCGCCCATACCTCTGCAACCTTCGCCATTAATGGCGCACCAACCCGCGGCCTTGGGAAAAACATCTAGCAGTCGATCGCAAACACTTCCCGCCAAGATTCATCGTCATGATATTTCAAATATGCAGGATATCAATTATCCCACATGCACCCCGCGGCGACCTTTTCAACACTTTATATACTAGGCCATGAGCATGTATAATGTCGGTGCTTTTGCTCCTGATGACACTAGTATAAGACTTCATCATCATCCTCCAACAGCATGATATCCTGTCGCTTGAAATATCACCCTGACGTCAGCATCATATCGCAATATAACCTGCATGATAATCGCCTTCATCGGCACAACCTGATTGAGCCTATACCAAAAGTCTGGCCGATGAACATCCTGATGACGTCACCGTCATATCCTGCTGACGTCATCTGCATATCTGCCTACTGCGCACCTCCTCATATCCGGATGACGTCATCATCATGTTTGCAAATATCGGGAGATCTCCACAAGATGATCTGTGTTAGAAATATGACCCCCCCCCGGACCTTGATGACGTCATCATCATATCGACATCAGGATGATATTCGGAAGATAACCGGATATTTGGAAATATCATCCTGATGCACAAATATCATGCTGCACTGTAGCTCCACTATAAGATCAGGGCGATAGATGAATATGATGATGCTTGAAAAGATCACCCCCACTAGATAATGCACGAAGCCGGCAGGCGGATATCTCCTTGATATCAGCATCATCATGACGCTGGAACAAACATACATCCGGGTGATATTCAAAAATGAAAATATCACCCCCTCCTTCAGAAATATCATGATGCAGATAGGCAGAGAAATAGATATCACCCTGACATAAGAATGACGTCAGCATCATCAGGATGATAAAACAACGAACATGAAGTGATACAACATCATCAAGATGATATTGACTAAGATCATCCTGACGTTCAAAATATGATGACCCCAGTGAATATCGGGTCATACTTAGAACTCTTCAACAACATCATCAGGATGATCATAACCAAGATCACCCGATGATAAAAATATCACCCCGGCGAAATATCATGCAGGCAAAAATATGATGACCCCCGCAAGCAACACGGTGATAACTGGAAATATGATGATGATGATGACGACCCTTAAGAAAAAAAACAAGTCAGGTCGAACAACTCAGAGAATAATCCCTTCAGAAGATCAGGGTGACATCATCATCATGTTTGGGCAAGGTGATAATTGGAAGATCACCGGATATTTGAAAGATCACCCCCGCAAGCAAATCAGGGCACACTGTAGCTCATCAACAGGATCAGGATGATATCCAAACATCACCCGATATTGAAATATGATGATCCTGATGAAAAAACCGGTCGACAGAAAATCATGATGATGCTGACCACCATCGAAGCAAACATGATGATGATGACCTCCTCCTCAGGAAAATATGATGCTGCAGCTGAAAAATGCTGAGGAGGTCCAACACTTAGAACATTTTTTGGATACTTAGGGAAAGTGCCTGCATGAAAATTGCTCAAAAACTATCAGTCAATTCAGGCACTAACACTATGGATGAAGCAAACATTGAAGGATATAAGAGTTGTGTAAGAAGAACCAAATTCAATCTTTTGTGACAATACAAATGCTATAAACACTTCAAAGAATCTAGTGATGCACTCAAGAACAAAGCATATATCAATAAGGTATCATTTTATGAGAGAAAAGGTAACAAAGAATGAAGTAAATATGGAATATGTGTCTACAAAGGATCAGATTACAGATATTTTCACAAAGCCTCTGCCTACAGATACTTTTGAGTATCTCAGGGAGAAGTTAGGGGTTATTACCCCTCTTGCTCTAAACTAAGATGCATAGAAAGTGCATCAGTCCAATGGTGTCCAAAGTCTCATTTTTGATCTGGATTGATGTTTTAAAGGCTACCTCTCAGGGGGAGTAGGTAGATGTTGCTGATATGAGTTCCTGATAAAGAGCAGTAAGTTTTGCAGTGTTGTTGACAGGGAGAGTAGTGCAGTGGTAACTTAAGATCTAAGTTGAGCCTTGATAACTAAAGAATGCAAGAAGGTTTGGTACCCTTTACCATTGATATCAAAGGGGGAGAGAAGTTCATGTGAAAAACTTAAGGAGAGAAATTTTGAGAAAGTTGTAGCTAAAGAAAGCATAAAGTAAGGGGGAGGCAAGAAGCAAAGCAAGTTTGTCTTGATAGTTTTTCACTTCATGTGTTGCCATCAATGACAAAGGGGGAGATTGTTGCAAGTATGTGCAGTTAGTGTTGTCATTGATGTCAACACCTAAGGTTAACATCTAAGGAAGTTATTTGGATGAGTTTGAGCAAGTGTCTGAGAAGAATAGTGCAGTGTTTTGCTCCACATATTTTGTAGATTAAACATCTTTGTCTACGATTTGAAATTTATGTTAAGGGATGTCTATAGTTGCTATGTTTCAAGTTTGAGCCTCTGGTGTGAAGATTTGAGTGAGTTTTGTTCACCAGAGTAAAAACTATTTTTCTGAGTATTCAATGGTGACAGGGAGAATGTATTTTGCTACGCATATCTCTGCATTTAAGTTTTATAGTCTACAATTCTGAGATTAAGTTTGGGATGATGTTATGTGCCTTTAGTCGAAGTAGTTTGTGATTTGGTGCTCCACAAGTGATCTTTCCTTTGTAACAGTGGATGACAGTATTGTTTAAGTGGTCTGGTTTGAAGAATCTTCTGGATAGAGTGTTTGGGGGTTGTGTGGAAGTTCTTGGTGATTGTAACATGCTTGTGGATGTCTCTAGATCATGTTCCTACTTTTTGATTGGTTCACAAAGAGTAATTCAGATTGTGGTTGAAGCATGTTCCTAAAGGTCTTAGTGTTAACACCAATTTTAGCTGACCTGGTTGTTTTCACTACTTGCAATTATGCTTTGGAGTTTGTGATAGCATGTTGTTGCGTGGGAGATTACATTTGAGTCCCAGCTAAGGCATGGTGTGGTCCACATTCATTCTTTTCCTTCACAAATCTGTTTAGATCCAGACCTATTCTAATGTATGTATGTATGCCAACCTTGGAGATTGTTCCAATGGTTGATGATTGTAATGCCAACCTTGATCTACATTCCAAGGTTGATGAATTGTATAAATAGATGTAATGAAGTTGTAAATAAGTGATGATGTTGCGATGATGCGAATATAATGATGTTTGTGTGAAGAAGACGTAAAAGAAGAAGAATCAGTACACTTCAATGGAATTAAACCTTGGCATGGTGTAGATGCTACTATCTCAGTTCACCAACTTCTGGAAGTGAGCCCTTTTTGGCAGTGAGCTTCTTCTCTTGGCAGTGAACCCCTTCTTTTTATAGTGAGCATTTTGGGCAGTGAGCCCTAAGGTAGTGAGCCTTGTTGTAAATTTTGATATATCATTTATACTGTGAGTCAATCCTCACCGTGGTTTTTCCCTTATTGGGTTTTCCACATAAAAATCTGGTGTCTCATGTGTGAATGTGCTTAAGTTTTTGATTTCATGCTTTCATGGTTAAATCATAATAACAGTGATTAAGTGGTTGATGTTTTGATGCTTTAAAGAAGTTAAGTTTTGGTTACAACGGATTCACCACCCCACTCTCAGTTGTCTTGTGCATTTCAACAAACATCATATACAATATGAGCAAAAACATTACTGACAAGTGTACTTATAATGTTGTATTGCACAAGTGTTCCATGGTAGGGACATATGCCTAACTAATATAGCTATGTTAGGATTAAGGTGACATCAACCTTATAAATCCTATTTCATTTATTTATTCCTAACATTATTTGTAAATTCATTCATAAGGGATGTTGGATTCATTAGCAACTATAAATATTTAATTACGGTACCAATAATAATGCTAGTTTTACCTTGGAATTATTGTAGGTGAAAAGTGGGTGGCCTAGTTTATTATTAGCTTATGACATGGTGTAAGAGTATCTTTTATGTTTGTCTCTTTAATGTTGTAAGGAATCAACTATTTTTAGGGTTGTCATGAGTTAAAATTTTATGACAACCTATAAGAGGCTATTTTTAGCCTATTGTTGACTTTCCCAAAGGTGGGCATTGGGATTTGACTATCTTGGGTATAATATTCATGGAAGGTGGTTATGACATCTATAAGAGGGTAATAATAGTCTAATTGTTGGATTCCCTAAATATGACATTGGATTTTTCCAAGTTTGGGTGCCACATTCTATGTACTGTATCTATTGCTTGTATTTTCTATATAACAAAAGCTAGAGGAGTGTAGAGACATGTTAAGTTTTTTGCATAGATACATAGGCATTGTTAGATTAGATGTTGAAGGAGTGTAGAAAGTGATTGTATTGTATTCTTAATTCAAAGATAATATAGACTTGGCCTCTTTTCTTGGTGGAGTTTTTTTTCCTGAAAGTGTTTCTTGTTAGAAAAGGTATCTCAACCTTGCACCTAATGATAATATTACGAATAGTGTGATTTTTAGGTTAAAAAATAGAAAAACTCAATTTTTGGGCTATAGAGTTAGTTTTTGTCCAAAATAAAAATTTTGGGTTGTTTGTCCTATCACATGGACCTCTTCAAGCTCTACAATTCAAAAAAAAATCCTAATCAACTTCTTAGATTAAAAGTTATGGTCTTTGGAAGTTGGACCTCCTGCATTGGAAATGTTAAAACATCAACACCTAAACAATTTGTAAAGGGGAGTTACACTTGTTGAACAACACATCATAAGACATCTTTGGATGGGGATAATGGAGCCAAACTATAACTTTTAATTTGGTGAGTGAATTATAATGAGGTTATGACAAGTGAAAGGAATATGCTATTTTTGGCTTGTGGACTCATCTTGCAATTTGGGCGTTGGGTTCATAATTAAGGAATTGGGTGCCACTATTTTGGGTGGTTTTAGCTCATGGTTTTCTAATTATTATTTGATGGTTTCATGTATTGTATCTTCTATTTATTGCGTGCTTGAGATGGAGGTTTTTAGGTATTATTCTGTTGTCAAAATTCCTCCATATCTTTGGTTGGTGATACTCCTGTGAAGGTTTGCTCTGCAAGTGTATTGTAACTATATTGTTTACTGAATAATACATTGAGCTAATTGGAGTGTGGGGTTTTTTCTCAAAAGAGTTTTCCTCATGTACACATGCGTTATGGTATATTATTTATTTTATGTTTATACGTGTTTCTACTTTTTGCAATTGATAAAAGATTGAAATTTACACAACACTATCCTTAGAAGTTTAGTGTATGAAGTGTTTTCATGTACCTTGCTTCCTTTTATTTCTCCACATAAATCTCTATGTCATGTGTAAATCTCTTGAGTTTGCTAATTTTACTTGTTGCTGATTTTACTTGTTTAAATCTCCATTTGGCATTCTACTGTTAAAAATTAGATTTGCATTTTAATTTTAGATTTTCATTTCATAGTGGTTTGCCTTCATTTATAACATTTACTATTAGAGATTGCCCAACTTTGCTTCTTGGGTGGAAGTATGAAGGTTTATGTTGTAGTGAGAGTTATGGTTGAATTTGTTTTGTAGATTTGTGTGTGGACACCATGGCTGTATTTACATCTCAGTTAGATATTGAGAAGTTCAATGGAACTAACTATGAGTTGTGAAAGCTAAAGAAAAAGGATCTCCTTGAAGAGAGGAACCAATGGTTAACTACAACAAAGGAAAATAATCTTGACAAAATAGATCAAGATGAGTGGGATAATATGGATAAGAAAGCACAGGGTACAATTCAACTTTGTCTTGTAGATTCAATTTTGTTAAATGTAGCTAAAGAGTCCACTACATATGCTCTATGGAAATGTTTGGGCAAGATCTACCAAGCCAAAAGTTTTGTAAATAAATTATATTTGAAAATAAATTTGTTTACTTTGAAAATGAAGGAAGGTGATTCAATGGTTGAGCATTTGAATACCTTTAATTTGATTGTCAATCAATTATCTTAAGTTGACGTTAAGATAAGTGAGGAAGATAAATCCATTATGCTTCTTTGTTCTTTGCCTGAGTCAAGGGAGAATATCATTCTTTCTATTAGTGCTAATCTCGAAGATCCCAAGTTCAATGTTCTTGTTCCAACATTGTTGTAACATGAAATGAGAAATAAAACTGCTATGGATAGTGTTAGGTCTAAAAAATGTAGGTTGCCAATCCTAAGGGGATGCCAAGCTCTATGTTTAGATTGGCAACATTTCTGAACTAACTTGATGAAATCAACCTTCAAGGTTAGGTCATTTCCTTCACTTTAGGTCCTGCTTCACCTAGGTGGGTAAACCTTGGAAAACTAAAGCAGATTGAATGTGAATGCATAGACTAAATAAATCTATCTACAATGGCACAAGATGTAGGATAGATGAAATGCTTGCTGACTGATTTTAGTTTTAATGTCTAATGAGTAATTGGTAGAAATTGTATAAGCAATATCAAGGTAAAAGGTTTTAAGTAAAATAAGACTAGTGCCTTGTTGGGTAACAGAGTCAGTTTGAAGGACCAGGACTAATGGTTTCCTAATGGTAATAATTCTAGTTGTTTGGCACAGTTTTAGTTTATAACTTGTATAAACGTGCAAGTAAATGACTGACAAACTCTTCTTGATAATCCAACCAAATAAAATTAGATATCTTATAATTCACCAGAAGGTACTTTAATCCTTACTTGAAGGAACCAAATGAAATGAATAGACAAGATTAACAGATAATATTTACTGGAGACAGAATGGCAATCTAATTGTATGGCCCTACTTAGTAATCCAAGCTTAATACTTCCAGGCTACTGTAATTAAATCTGAAGGGTTTAATTCCTCAAATGGATACCAACCTATTTAATCACACAGATACAGCAAATGTGTATTGACAGATCAAATATATACTTTTAATCTGAATATCAAGGAAATGCAGAAATGGAGACAGCCACACAATTGAATAATCTTAACAAACAACTGATACCAAAGCAGAACCACTGAATCAGAGAACTTCAAACTTCTTCTTCAAATAAAATATGCAACATAGTTGTTTTGAAACATTGTATATATGATGTATCTGAATGTATTCTACTGCTGATGATCTCTCAGCATCGATTGTTTGGACTTATATAGATATTTCTATGAAGAGTCATAACTCTTCAATAAGTTTTTTGGGAACTTAACAAACATTAACAACTATACATAATTATGATTAGGCTCTATTTAGCCACAAGTAGACTTTAGCCAAGTAATCCAAGTAATCCTGCTCATGATGAGAATCAGTAAGGTCAACAACACTTCTGGTGATTATATCAAGTGTGATCATGCTCTCCAATTATTTGCAAACTTCTTTAGACACAGAGGCTTTGTCTTTCAGATCTCCTGTGGCTTTGTGTAATATACTTTAACAATCAATAATCCATTCTTCCTTGCTCTTTACCTCTCCATTGTCTTTAAATATCCTGGACACTCCTGCGTTTGAGGCATCATTTCCTTCCTTAGCATCAGCTTTAAGTTTGTCATAATAATTTTGATGCTGTTTGAGAAATGCTTTTGCATCAGAGATATCTGTACTATCAGCAGTACTTCTGTTTTGTAGCTCAGTCAATTTTTCTCGTATTCTCTTTTCAAGTCTTTCATGTTCTTGAATTGCTTTATGATTCTCTAAGAAATTATCCAAAAACTGGTTTAACCACCGCACCATGTTTGCATACCTGCTCTGCAGTATTGTAACAAATGCAGCCATCTGAATTTGGTTTGCCTGATCAGGGGATAACACTTGAATGCCCTGTGAGCTCTCACCTTGAGTTATTCTTTTTGTGGACTGGCCAAAAGTACTCTTAACAGTGTCCTTTAAGTAATCATTTTCTTTTGTCAGTCTTTCACAATTCAATTTGTATGCATCTCTTTCTTTGATCAACATTTGAGCTTGTGCTTTATTCAATTTTGCAACATTGATACCAATGTCTGCTGTAATTATAGGGTCAGTTTCCCCTGCTTTCAAAGTCATAACGTGGCCAAAAGTCTTTTCAGTATCAATGATGGCCGTCTTCTTATGGGGAGGGTATAACGCCCATATCATCTAGGAATTTTTATCATTATTATACCTTGTTCCCATATATACTTCATTAACTCCTTCTGGAGTAAGTTTATACTTATCATCTATGTTATTCAAAAAACTGTCAAAAACCAAAGCAGAATTTAAATCCAGACCAAGAAAAATCATGACCCCTGCATCTTTAAGTAACTGTCTACCCTTGCTAGGTGTCATGTCTTGCATCTCTTTATCTATTGTTTCCTTCAACATATCTAATAATTGTCTTTCATTATCAGCAGAGACATCATCTACTGACTCTCTGATTTCTTTCCCTTTGTATTTATATAAAAATGATTTAAATTCTTTTGATTGAATAAACTTATCATCTGAAATGAAAGAATCATAGGCTGTTTGGCGTGGATCCTCATCAGCAGACCCCTCCTCATCATGTAGTACAACAGGAGGCTGATATTGTTGCATTTTCCTCTTGGACATCTCTACCTTTTTATCTGATGGCTATTCTTGCTCTGTCAGTTCTTCATCTTCAGAGGATACAACCTCAATTTCTGCTAACTACTTTTTCTTTTCATTTAGATCCTTATATTTTTCTACCACCAATTCGACTTCTGCTTCTTCTAAATTTCTAATGACATCATCATGTGGATAATGTATGTGCATGTATCCACTGAGATTCTGTTTTCTTCTTGCAGAGTCAATAAAGCCTTCAGGGTCAAATCCTTTTCTCATCTCAGCAGTCATCATGTTATAATGCATTAATTTATCCAGAATGAGATTGTAACCTTCTTTTGAAACCACAGTAAAATCCCCAAAACATAAGGTGCTGGGCATAAATGATTGTTTGTCATGTGAGCTCAAATGCATCACATTTGAACAATGCATTTGCCTGATTATCTCCAGATATGCAAGCCTGTCAGGGACAGTCTTGGGCAATATGAATGGAGCATCCTCAAAACCATAAACTCTGATCATAGTAGCATTTTCAAAGCAATACTAGTCTCCCCAATTATGAGTGACAGTAGGGGGCCACCAAAATCTTTTGGTCTGAGGAATCTTTTTATTTTAGTTGAAATTGAATATTCACAGGGATGATTAAAATACCTATACAACACTTTTACACAATGCTCTTCAAATTGAGCATAGCTGGAGTGGGCATATCTACTATCCCAAATTCTGGTCCACATTTGTACAGGTATCTTTTCCCCTTTCTTATCTGCAGCAACAACTTGAAACTCACTTGGCCATAACCCTACTTCCTGGCCATAATATAACACCATGTGCATAAGCATTGAGTAATGCTCAAAAGAGCATGCTGGAGCACTGTTCTTTATTGCTGATAGACCAGAGTCCATTCTATTAGCAATATAGGAAGCATAATCAAATTGCCTTGCATTATGACACTGAATGTCAGAGGCTATGACCATCAGAGGAATAGTCATGAACTTGGGGACTTCTGAGCCAAGGACTTGGCCCACAGAAAAATAGGTATGCTGTATGTATGGTTCAAATATGGCTACATGAAAGGGAGGGCCATCATTTTCAGTTAAGGGCATCACTTCTCCTTCAACCTTGGGCCTATGAATGGGCAACCTCCATCCATTATAAGTTGTGTCCATTCTCCAATACTCTTTATCCAGATCTTCATAAATTATAGGGACAGTGCATAAATCATCTAAATCAAAAACCTCACAAATAGCATTTTTTGATAAATGCACAATTGGTTCTCCCTGTGGGTTGCAGATGGCTTTTAGGTTTGAATTATAATGTCTGGCAAGCAATTGAAGGAGTTCCACATTCAGGAATACATTGGGTACAACCAGTTTTCCTAAATTCATGTGCCATGGGTTTGACACAGGAGCATTCCTAAACCTTCTATTATAGTGAAATCTGAAAAGTTCATATCCCCGAATTGGGGTCCAGATATCTCCCAGGCATTTGTGTTTATCTTCTAATTTCTGCACTTCTGCCCTGAGTTGGGTAGACCTTTTGGCCTTGGGAGTTGACCCAGGCAATTGGTCAATTAGGTCCTGATTCAATTTTCTTTCTTTCACTTTCTCCTCAGGGGTTTGTTCAGTTTTTTGTTTCTTAGGCTTACTGGTTTCCCCTTGTAACTTTCTTCCTTTTCCCTTTCCTGGAGTTTCCATTTTAAGACTTTGGTAAAGAATTTAAATACAGGCTATACAGTGGTTTGTGTATATGTACCTGTCGTTCGGTGGCTGGAATTGGAATCCTCTACTTTTGCCTTGAGAGTTCTTCTGTATTCTCTTCTTGGATGATTTTTTGCAACTATAATGATCATATAAATTTCGTAGCTGTTTGTATTTAATTATCTGATCAATTCAATGTTCATCGTTGTGAAATGTCACATCGCCATAACTCTTCTTATCGCGTGAATTTTAAAATGTCTGGGTGACCTTAATGCTTTTATGGTGCAAACAGTCAATCGGCGTGACCCCTCAATTGTATTCCCGACGCTATGTAATGTGATATCTTCAAGTGGGCGCGACCATTGGCATGACTTCCTTCATCGCCATGTGATTTAGTTTTCACTCCGAAGTAATGAGTCTTACCGATATGATTTGTTTATCGGGGTGATTAATACTATCAGGATAACATAATTATGTTTCCTCAACTTTTGTTGTCCCACCGATAGTCATGTTACTTTGGATCGGAATGACTGTTTTAATGTCTTGCCGCTAGAGTATACCCATCGGAATGAAACATACTATCGGGATAGCTCTCAAAAGATAACCCGATCTGAATCATCTCACCGATAGTTCTTTCATATTCTTTATCGGGCAAAGTATGTTAAAGTATCACTGATACCTTTTGATCGCCGTGACTTGTGAATCGGCAAGACCTAATTCCCTTGTCCCGATATGTTGAGTTATCCCGACAGATACTTGTATCGCTGTGAGTCTTGCTGAAAGCTC
The DNA here is from genome assembly GCA_027924645.1 of Cunninghamia lanceolata. Lineage (NCBI taxonomy): Eukaryota > Viridiplantae > Streptophyta > Pinopsida > Cupressales > Cupressaceae > Cunninghamia > Cunninghamia lanceolata. The sequence continues at coordinate 633,002 of BSBN01000206.1, read as the reverse complement.
TCTTATCGCCAAGACATTTAGTATCAGAAACTTCTTTGTATCTTATCCCAATAGTTTACTTTTTGCCGATGGTCGTTTGCTTCGTTACCTCCGCAGGATGTTCGGTGAGACTCTTGCCGAAATACTTTATCGGTATGATATATACCGTCGGGGCAACTTTCAAAAGGTCATCCAATAGTTGTCTGTCATACCGATCGGTATGACCACTCGCTTCTCTTGCCGATGTAAAGTCATCGGTATTACTTATTCCATCGGTGACTTCCATAGATCTCCTTCCGATCTGCCTTCTCACGCCGATGGTTATTTTGAAATGATTCCTTATGTATCGGTGTAAACAAAACAATATCTTGCCGATGGATTGACTTTGAAGAAATTTGGCACTGCTCATCCATAGACACCTTGTGAGATTAAATTTTTATTATGGTCTTTTGGGGTGTTTTTTTAGGATTTGTTCAAGTATAATGGAGTGAAAAGATAGTAAAATTTTCAAAATTTTTACCGTCCTAACAGTGGCTCTGTCTGGGATGTATACTCTCTGTGAGTATAACAAGGATCCAGATCTCTTGGGGAAGTAGACCATATATTTTATTTATTTCAGGGTGAGGTTTTTATGAAAATGGGAAAAGGAAAGTAACAAATGATGGGGAGCGGGAATGATTCCTAAACTACTGTGCATGGAATAAGATATTTTGAGAATTATTTGAAGGTTGTCCATGTACTGGCAACGCTCAATTCTCTTTGTACATGTTTATGAAAAGAACTGCTTCAAATATTGCCCATGTACAGGCAATTCCTGCTCCTCCCCTGACATATTCTGTACATAGTAAGAATCATCACCTCCCTTGCCAGTGATAACGAAAGGACCCAACCACAGGGCTTCAAATTTTCCATGTTTTCCTTTGTCCTGACATCTTGCATTCCACATCAGTACCAGATCATTTACTTCAAACTTTCTATCTTTGGCCTTCTTGTCAAAGAGATATTTTACCTGTGATTGTAATTTAACATTCTGCCTCTGAGCTATTCTTCTTGTTTTATCAAGCTCTGCCAATTGTTCCAACCTTTCCTCCATTGGTTCAGGAATATTCAAGTCTTCCTGGAGAATGAATTTATACACTGGTATAAGATTGTCCAATGGTAATCTTGCTTGTGTTCCATATACCAACTCATAAGGAGATCTCCCAATTGCCCTTTTTATAATAATTCTATCAGCCCATACTGCCATTCTCAATTTTGAATCCCAAGCCTTCTTATTTCTATCCAACATTCTTTTTATGATTTTCAAGAGGCTCTTATTACTTGATTCAGCTTGTCCATTGGCCTGCGGATGGTAGGGAGCAGCATAAGAAACAGTGATACCATGTGTACTGCAAAACCCTTTGAATTCATCAGATCTAAAACACATCCCATTATCTGTAATCAATCTTACTGGAGTACCAAATCTGCATATAGTATTATCCATTAGAAAACTAATCACAACTTTACTTGTAGCCTGTTTGGTTGGGATTGCTTCCACCCATTTTGTAAAGTAATCAGTAGCCACTAAAATCCATCTGTGCCCCCCACTTGATTTTTCTGAGATTTCACCTATAAAATCAATACCCCATTGATAAAATGGAGCCTCAACCTGTATAGGTTTTAAGGGTAGTGCTCCTTGATATTTTAACTTGCCTGAGAACTTCTGGCATGCTTCACACTCTCTAGTGTACTGGTATGAATCATTAAAAACTTTAGGCCAATAGTATCCTGCCCTCAGGATTTTGTGGGCTGTAGTTTTCGCTGAGAAATGACCTCCACACATGCCTTCATGCAACTCCTTCATAATACGTTTTGACTGATATTCATCCAAGCATAATAGTAGAACCCCATCTCTGTTTTTCCAATAAAGATCCCCACTGATGAGTACATATTTTGAAGCTTGTAGTTTGAGTGTCCTCCTTTTGTTATCATCATATCCTTTAGGACATTTCATATGATTTAGATAATATATTATATCAGTATACCATGGAGTGTGTTCAATACTGGTACTTGCATCAACATTACATATCTGAGAGGCTTCCAGATTACTTTCAGTCATCAATTTGGCAAGACCCTGTCCCCTTACCAAATTAGTGATTTGGATTTCAATGTTGAATTCTTGAATCCTATTGATCCACCTACATCTCCTACCAGTGACTTCAGTTTGGACCAATACATCCTTCACTGCAGCATTAGGAACATATGCCGTGATTTTAGCTCCCACCAAATATGGTCTAAAATTTTTAACTGCTTTTACCAATGCATATGCTTGTTTTTCAATAATGTCATACTTCAACTCTGCATTTTGAAGGGACTTGCTGAAGAATGAGATAGGCTGTTCATATCCATCATTGTTTTTCTGTAATAACACTGCTGCTACTATATGATAGGAAGCAAATGAGAAAAGTTGGAAAGTTTTACTGAAGTCAGGGGATACTAAGACTGGAGCTTGCTTGATTGCCTCCTTAATATTACCAAATGCTTCTAGTGTTTCTGTTGTCCACTTTATTTCTGAGTTCTTCTTCAGCATTCTTGATATAGGACAAACAATTTCTGCAAAATTTGGTATAAATCTTCTGACAAAATTTATCTGGCCAAAAAATGATTGTATGGCTTTTACATTCTTTGGAATAGGGAGCTGATCAATTGCTTTTACCCTTTCAGGATCTATTTTAACTCCTTCCTTCGAGACTATATGGCCAAGCAATTTTCCTTCTGTCACAGCAAAATGGCATTTTTTAGGGTTCAATGATATCCCATATTCTAGGGCTTTGATAAATATTTGTTCTAAATGTGTGCAATGATCTTCGGCCCTTTTTGAATATGCAGTCAAGTCGTCTTGATATACTATCATAATCTTATTGATTAATTCAGCAAAAGCCACATCCATTGCTCTTTGGAATGTTGCTCCAGCATTAGTTAATCCGAATGGCATTCTCAAATATACATATGTTCCCCACGGAGTGGTGAATGCAATCTTAAATTGTTCAGACTCCTTAACCTTTACCTGATTGTAACCAGAGAAACCATCCATCATTGACAACAATTCGCATCCAGTGACTTTCTGCAATATTGCCTCCATATTGGGAAGAGGATAATTATCTTTGAGGGAAGATTTATTCAAGTTTTTGAAATCCACACACAGTCTAATGTCACCATTCTTTTTCCTGATAGGTACTAAATTTGAAACCCAGGAAGAATGTCTAATAGGTTTGATTATAGCTCCATCCCTTAACTTTGTAAGTTCTTCTAACATTTTAGGGGCCAATGTAGGATTAATCGGCCTCTGTTTCTGTCTGAATGGTTTAGCATCTTGCTTCAGTGGTATCTCATGTTGAGATAGATCCTCTCTATATGCCTTTAAGTCATCATATGACCAGGCAAACACATGCCTGTACTTCCTGAGCAGGTTGATAAGTTTGCTCCTGATTTTTGGGTCAAGACTTCTTCCAATATACACATTTTTTGGAGTTGTTTGTGTCCCCAAATTGATTTCTTCAAGGTTACTAGGTATCACTGGTGTGTCTTTCTTTTTATACCTGTCATGGCCATCAAATGTCTTTTCTAATGCAATAAGTCCTTTGGGTATCTTATTCGTTTTCAACTGAACCACTTCTTGGCCAAAAAGGGTTTCCTTCCCATCATGTTCCTCCACAAATGCACTGAAATCAATCTCTTGATTCTCATAATAATCAGCACAATGCAAGAAATTGATTATATCAGCATCACTATCAAATACTTGCCAGTTCTGTATATTATTAGGGATGGTAGGTCTAGTTTTAAATTCAACTTCTGTGATTCCTCCTAATGTAACATCATCTCTCTTTAACACAATGTTTGCTAAAAAGTCTGTCATAATGTTTTTAGACCTATCAACCCAGCTGATTGAAAAGGCATCAAATAATTCAACACTATCCCAAACTGCATTTCTGTACTGTCTTAATCTTTTATTTTTAGATAAGTATTTTTCTCTTATTTGGGAGATGACCAGTTCAGAATCACCATAGACAGCCAACTTTTTTATTTTGTGTTTGGTGGCTATGTTTAGGCCAATGAGCAGGGCTTCATACTCAGCTACATTATTTGTGCATTCAAATGTCAATAGGAAAGGGTATTTAAAAATTTTACCTCCTGGTGAAATGAAAATTACTCCAGCCCCATTTCCTATTTTGCTGCATGCACCATCAAAATACATTTTCCACAACTCATTTTCTTCTTTCATAGATTCAGTGCGTATTGGGTCAGTGTTATGCAACTCTGGTGTAGTTTCTCCAACTTTGAAAACTCCCAAAGCTGTGTCACAAAAGAAATTCACCTGATGCCGGTCCATTCTTTCTATGATATTGTCATACCTTGGCTCTCTGCACAATTTGATTTCCTTGTCACCCACTGGTATGGTGGCATATGATAAATCTAACTGAACATTGCCTCCTGCCATTGCAGCCCATTGCCTTGATAAAGGCATCCCATAATACGGTGGGATATCAACCACAGTAATGTCAATGTTATAAGTGGCTTCAGGATGTGAGGCAAGTTTTATCTCTACATCCTTCATGATACCAACTACTGGAATAGATCTGTTATCCATTGCATAACACTGGCCATACGTAGTATCAACCCACATTCCCAATTCTTTCATAACTGCTATAGGCATGATATTCATAGCAGCACCTGAATCAATCATGCAATTTCTGACTATCCTGTTTTTGATTACTAATGTGGTATAGAATGGGTCTACCTACGAGGGATTTTTTGTAAGTGTGTCGCCAAGGTATACCTCAGGCATCTTGAAATTTTCCTGATGCACATTATTTGTTGTTTTTTCAAACCCTTTATGTTTTGGATTTGGTGTATCAGAAATCATCTTGACAACTGTACTCCTCTATTTATCTATTTTCATCATCTCTAGAAGTGGGACTGATATCTTCACCTGAGACACTACATGTGCAATATCAAAAGAATGGGCTATGATCTGGTCATTCTTTTCTGTTTTTGTGTTCTCTTTTTCTTGATTTTCTTTCATTTTACTTTTATCCCCCTTTTCTGGTTCTTTAGATGATGATTTTGTGTTATTCCCTTTGTTATTCTGGTCTTTTATAAATACACTTCCAAGAGTTCCTTGCCCAACATTTGTTGTTCTATTTCTTAAGTTATAAGTGTTTCGAGCTTGAGCCACTGCAGCCACTATGAGAGCTTCTCTTTCATCCTCAGTAGGTTTTCTCCATTGACCATATGACTTGTTGTTATAACTATCTTCTTGGTCTGAGAATACCTCTTGTTCTCCCATGTTGATATGATACTTCTGGTTCCCTACATCATACTCATATCCTTCTTCTTCTGAAGAAGAATAATCTTCTGTCACCACACATGGTGTATCCTGCATCATATTGATGGTGTGATTATCCCTATTATAGTTGTATAGCTTTTCCTCTTGCTGTATGGACTTAGCTACCTCACAGTATTCAGGTAAATGTGGTAAATTACATACAAAACACCAAGGCTTATTTTCTGCCATGTGTGCCATGTTTCTTTTCAGGGGATCAGGAGTATCTTTTCCATATGGTTGCTTTCTGTTGTTATCGATAGGTCTTCCATCCTTCCAATTTGTATTGTAGGGCATATCATGTAACCTAGGTCTATCATGTCTATGCTGACCCTCTGGTTTAGTTTGTCGAACATTTGGATTCTGAGGATTTCTATGATTATCCCTCTTACTGACCATTCCTGCAGCCTTCCTATTATTTTCAATAGTTATGGCCACTTTCTGTGCTTCGGTCAAGGTTGTAGGACACCTGTTTCTAAGTTCATATCCTGTTTTAGGGTCAAATGCTTTCATATAGATACTTAGTGCTGCCTGGTCAGATAACTTAGCCCCATGTGGTACCTTATTATGTAACTTGGAAAACTTTAAGTTGAAATCAAATACTGACTCATTTTGATACTTCTGTATACTTATTAATTCATATAGTGCAAACTCAGGAGCATATTGGTTACCATACTGATCCTTAAATTGGTTATGGAAATCAGTTATTGAATTGATTGATGCATCAGGCAAGCTGTTAAACCAATCTCTGGCATCTTCAGTGAGGGACATCATAAATAACCTCATTCTAATGTCTTCCCAATCCATACCAATATCCTGTGCAAAAGCATTAAAACTTCTGATATGATCTTCCGCAGATATTGCATTATTTCCAGTAAACTTGGGAACCATATTTCTCCAAGTACTATCCATAGGATATGGATACAACTGATATCCAATTAAATCAAATTGACTGCATATATTTGCAAGGTTTTGGGGAGGGAAATTCAAAGGTGGTGGATAGGGATAATAATTGTATCCACCTGGTGGCTAATGATATGCATATTGTTGATGTTGGTTCATGTGGGGGTTTGTGTGATGATTTTGTGGTCTATAGTATTGTTGACTAGGGGGTGGGTAAGTATTTACTATGTGTTGAGATACATTACGTATGGGAGGTGGTCTAGGGTTTTGGGGAATAGTGTTCTGATGACTTCCGGAAGCATGTGAGTTTTGAGCACCACTTGTATTTTGCTGTGTATTTCTTGAAATATTCCCTCTATGCGGGGGTACATATTTTGGGGGAGTTGTTTTGGCTTTATTTTTCCTCTGTTGAATTTCTTGCTGCAACAACTCCCTCTCTTCCTGTATCTTGTACCTTTCAAGTTCCTTTCGGAGCATGAGTATTTCCTGTTGCTCTTCACTCATGTCCTGATTATTTATTTCCTGATGTTTTGGATTATCATTCATCCCTTGATTTGAAAATCCATATCCTACCTCTTCTCCCTGATGTAATGACATCTTGAAATCATGTTTATCTTGGTTCCTATCAATATCCCTCATGACCTTTGCATCATGATCACGCTATTCTTGAGGAGTAGGTCTGTACCTTGCCAAAATATCATCAGTTGCTCCACTGAGGTTCTCGTTTGAATCATGCAGAGGTGTGAATTTGTTGTGAATTGAAATATTTTGTTCTGAATCATTCTCTTGGTTGTCCAGATTATTATCTTGGTGGGAATGCTTTGGATTCACATTTCTTTTGGAAATGTGTCTAAGTGGTGGAGATGACTGCAAATTTCTGCCTTCCATCTAGGATCTCCTACCATCCATTTGATATTGAATTTTTTGTTATAATTGTAACTAGAGTCACCACCTATTAAATAGGAAAAGTTTATATTTTATCTGTAGGGTTCTTGTCACCAGCAGAGTTACCAACTTAAAATTTCTGAAATGACTCTATGAAAGAAAGGATCAATTTCTAAGGTCTTTTACTAATCCCCAGTAGAGTCACCAATTTGTTAGGTCTCAGAAATGCAGGTTGCCAATCCTAAGGGGATGCCAAGCTCTATGTTTAGATTGGCAACATTTCTGAACTAACTTGATGAAATCAACCTTCAAGGTTAGGTGATTTCCTTCACTTTAGGTCCTGCTTCACCTAGGTGGGTAAACCTTGGAAAACTAAAGCAGATTGAATGTGAATGCGTAGACTAACTAAATCTATCTACAATGGCACAAGATGTAGGATAGATGAAATGCTTGCTGACTGATTTTAGGTTTAATGTCTAATGAGTAATTGGTAGAAATTGTATAAGCAATATCAAGGTAAAAGGTTTTAAGTAAAATAAGACTAGTGCCTTGTTGGGTAACAGAGTCAGTTTGAAGGACCAGGACTAATGGTTTCCTAATGGTAATAATTCTAGTTGTTTGGCACAGGTTTAGTTTATAACTTGTATAAACGTGCAAGTAAATGACTGACAAACTCTTCTTGATAACCCAACCAAATAAAATCAGATATCTTATAATTCACCAGAAGGTACTTTAATCCTTACTTGAAGGAACCAAATGAAATGAATAGACAAGATTAACAGATAATATTTACTGGAGACAGAATGGCAATCTAATTGTATGGCCCTACTTAGTAATCCAAGCTTAATACTTCCAGGCTACTGTAATTAAATCTGAAGGGTTTAATTCCTCAAATGGATACCAACCTATTTAATCACACAGATACAGCAAATGTGTATTGACAGATCAAATATATACTTTTAATCTGAATATCAAGGAAATGCAGAAATGGAGATAGCCACACAATTGAATAATCTTAACAAACAACTGATACCAAAGCAGAACCACTGAATCAGAGAACTTCAAACTTCTTCTTCAAATAAAATATGCAACATAGTTGTTTTGAAACATTGTATATATGATGTATCTGAATGTATTCTACTGCTGATGATCTCTCAGCATCGATTGTTTGGACTTATATAGATATTTCTATGAAGAGTCATAACTCTTCAATAAGTTTTTTGGGAACTTAACAAACATTAACAACTATAACATAATTATGATTAGGCTCTATTTAGCCACAAGTAGACTTTAGCCAAGTAATCCAAGTAATCCTGCTCACGATGAGAATCAGTAAGGTCAACAGCACTTCTGGTGATTATATCAAGTGTGATCATGCTCTCCAATTATTTGCAAACTTCTTTAGACACAGAGGCTTTGTCTTTGAGAGCTCCTGTGGCTTTGTGTAATATACTTTAACAATCAATAATCCATTCTTCCTTGCTCTTTACCTCTCCATTGTCTTTAAATATCCTGGGCACTCCTGCGTTTGAGGCATCATTTCCTTCCTTAGCATCAGCTTTAAGTTTGTCATAATAATTTTGATGCTGTTTGAGAAATGCTTTTGCATCAGAGATATCTGTACTATTAGCAGTACTTCTGTTTTGTAGCTCAGTCAATTTTTCTCGTATTCTCTTTTCAAGTCTTTCATGTTCTTGAACTGCTTTATGATTCTCTAAGAAATTATCCAAAAACTGGTTAATCACCGCACCATGTTTGCATACCTGCTCTGCAGTATTGTAACAAATGCATCCATCTGAATTTGGTTTGCCTGATTAGGGGATAACACTTGAATGCCCTGTGAGCTCTCACCTTGAGTTATTCTTTTTGTGGACTGGCCAAAAGTACTCTTAACAGCATCCTTTAAGTAATCATTTTCTTTTGTTAGTCTTTCACAATTCAATTTGTATGCATCTCTTTCTTTGATCAACATTTGAGCTTGTGTCTGCTATAATTATAGGGTCAGTTTCCCCTGCTTTCAAAGTCATAACGTGGCCAAAAGTCTTTTCAGTATCAATGATGGCCGTCTTCTTATGGGGAGGGTATAATGCCCACATCATCAAGGAATTTTCATCATTATTATACCTTGTTCCCATATATACTTCATTAACTCCTTTTGGAGTAAGTTTATACTTATCATCTGTGTTATTCAGAAAACTGTCAAAAACCAAAGCAGAATTTAAATCCAGACTAGGAAAAATCATGACCCCTGCATCTTTAAGTAACTGTCTACCCTTGCTAGGTGTCATGTCTTGCATCTCTTTATCTATTGTTTCCTTCAGCATATCTAATAATTGTCTTTCATTATCAGCAGAGACATCATCTACTGACTCTCTGATTTCTTTCCCTTTGTATTTATATAAAAATGATTTAAATTCTTTTGATTGAATAAACTTATCATCTGAAATGAAAGAATCATAGGCTGTTTGGTGTGGATCCTTATCAGCAGACCCCTCCTCATCATGTAGTACAACAGGAGGCTGATATTGTTGCATTTTCCTCTTGGACATCTCTACCTTTTTATCTGATGGCTGTTCTTGCTCTGTCAGTTCTTCATCTTCAGAGGATACAACCTCAATTTCTGCTAACTGCTTTTTCTTTTCATTTAGATCCTTCTTATATTTTTCTACCACCAATTCGACTTCTGCTTCTTCTAAATTTCTAATGACATCATCATGTGGATAATGTATGTGCATGTATCCACTGAGATTCTATTTTCTTCTTGCAGAGTCAATAAAGCCTTCAGGGTCAAATCCTTTTCTCATCTCAGCAGTCATCATGTTATAATGCATTAATTTATCCAGAATGAGATTGTAACCTTCTTTTGAAACCACAGTAAAATCCCCAAAACATAAGGTGCTGGGCATAAATGATTGTTTGTCATGTGAGCTCAAATGCATCACATTTGAACAATGCATTTGCCTGATTATCTCCAGATCTGCAAGCCTGTCAGGGACAATCTTGGGCAATATGAATGGAGCATCCTCAAAACCATAAACTCTGATCATAGTAGCATCTTCAAAGCAATACTAGTCTCCCCAATTATGAGTGACAATAGGGGGGCCACCAAAATCTTTTGGTCTGAGGAATCTTTTTATTTTAGTTGAAATTGAATATTCACAGGGATGATTAAAATACCTATACAACACTTTTACACAATGCTCTTCAAATTGAGCATAGCTGGAGTGGGCATATCTACTATCCCAAATTCTGGTCCACATTTGTACAGGTATCTTTTCCCCTTTCTTATCTGCAGCAACAACTTGAAACTCACTTGGCCATAACCCTACTTCCTGGCCATAATATAACACCATGTGCATAAGCATTGAGTAATGCTCAAAAGAGCATGCTGGAGCACTGTTCTTTATTGCTGATAGACCAGAGTCCATTCTATTAGCAATATAGGAAGCATAATCAAATTGCCTTGCATTATGACACTGAATGTCAGAGGCTATGACCATCAGAGGAATAGTCATGAACTCGGGGACTTCTGAGCCAAGGACTTGGCCCATAGAAAAATAGGTATGCTGTATGTATGGTTCAAATATGGCTACATGAAAGGGAGGGCCATCATTTTCAGTTAAGGGCATCACTTCTCCTTCAATCCTAGGCCTATGAATGGGCAACCTCCATCCATTATAAGTTGTGTCCATTCTCCAATACTCTTTATCCAGATCTTCATAAATGATAGGGACAATGCATAAATCATCTAAATCAAAAACCTCACAAATAGCATTTTTTGATAAATGCACAATTGGTTCTCCCTGTGGGTTGCAGATGGCTTTTAGGTTTGAATTATAATGTCTGGCAAGCAATTGAAGGAGTTCCACATTGAGGAATACATTGGGTACAACCAGTTTTCCTAAATTCATGTGCCATGGGTTTGACACAGGAGCATTCCTAAACCTTCTATTATAGTGAAATCTAAAAAGTTCATATCCCCGAATTGGGGTCCAGATATCTCCCAGGCGTTTGTGTTTATCTTCTAATTTCTCCACTTCTGCCCTGAGTTGGGCAGACCTTCTGGCCTTGGGAGTTGACCCAAGCAATTGGTCAATTAGGTCCTAATTCAGTTTTCTTTCTTTCACTTTCTCCTCAGGGGTTTGTTCAGTTTTTTGTTTCTTAGGCTTACTGGTTTCCCCTTGTAACTTTCTTCCTTTTCCCTTTCCTGGAGTTTCCATTTTAAAACTTTGGTAGAGAATTTAAATACAGGCTATACAGTGGTTCGTGTATATGTACCTGTCGTTCGGTGGCTGGAATTGGAATCCTCTGCTTTTGCCTTGAGAGTTCTTCTGTATTCTCTTCTCAGACGGTTTTTTGCAACTATAATGATCATATAAATTTCGTAGCTGTTTGTATTTAATTATCTGATCAATTCAATGTTCATCGCTGTGAAATGTCACATCGCCATAACTCTTCTTATCGGCGTGAATTTTAAAATGTCTGGGCGACCTTAATGCTTTTTATGGCGCGAACAGTCAATCGGCGTGACCCCTCAATTGTATTCCCGACACTATGTAATGTCATATCTTCAAGTGGGCGCGACCATCGGCATGACTTCCTTCATCGCCATGTGATTTAGTTTTCACTCCGAAGTAATGAGTCTTACCGATATGATTTGTTTATCGGGGTGATAATACTTGATGGTGATAAGTTGTCATTGATGTCAAAAGTATGTTCAGGAGCATGAGACATCATCTTGCAGATATAGAGAATGGTTTTATACTTCACAGGTTTGATCTCGCATCATCAGGAGATGGTATATGTTCTCACAAGAGATGTTGTATGAGCTTAGACTGCAGTGAGTTGTGATATCTGATCTTGGTCTGCCAAGAGGATTGGATAGGTTCATGAAGATGCTTATCTCAGTGTTGAAGTGTGTTAGTATGATTCAGATGAGATGCTTTAAAATGGAGGTGGAAAGTGTATCTAACAAGTACTTGGTCTCTTCATGTTAAGGCACAAGTGATTGGATTATGAATGTATTCCATTAGTATTTTGAGTTGTTTGATGGAGAATGTCATGCTTATCTCAGATTGCTTCACTATATTGTCTTCAAATCATAATCAGGAGTTTGGTCTTATATCAGTACTGTCTTGGGTTTATCTCAGTATTCAATGGCAATGGCATAGTCTGCAGTTGTGAGTTGATCTCAGTATTCAATGGCAATGGAGGTCACTAATCAGGAGGTAAGTGATTGATTATTGAGTTGATGTTGGGTCTTCATTGTTCATCTGACATGACAAGGTTATCTTGAAGCCAGTGGTGTTATGCATGTCTCTCTCAAGTGGATGTTTTACATATCATAATTCTTCATGCCTCATGCTATGTCCATTTTTATATATCTGTCGGTTTGCTTCTTTGCTTCATGATATGATCAAGTGTTGATGCATGGTGTAGTCAGTTTAAATTGGTATAATGTTCATTACCAAATGGCAGAGATTAAGGATCATAGACATTCTATTAATCAAATATGTGACAATCTTCCATAGGTTGTTGAAGATTCACTTTTGGTCAAAATTTCTCTTTAAGGTTTTTTGAAAAAGGTCTAAAACCTTGAGAATGATTTAAGCACTAACAAATCCTAAAGAGAAAATCATATGATATATTTATGTGTTGACCTGCAAACGAAGGTGACTATTCATTTAAGTTGTAATGAGAAGGGTTCTTCAAACATGCACTTGACCGGCCCCTTGAGTATGACAACATGGAACACCGGTCATCACTTAATGTGTTTGAGCGGGAATATGTATTTCAAAAGGTAAGCGGTGAATAAGTTTGAAAGGAAACAAAACAGATTTTTTTGCAATATGTTTCTAAAAAGGCCGATTCCCATGCCTTTCATGACTTAAATTTTTTTTAGAAACTTTGTTTAAAATGTGGTCGGCCCATACCACATTTAGAATTTTTAAATAAAGATTTTTATTTTTAAAAAAGAAAGATATCAATTTCTTTCTTTATGGTGATAAGATTTTTTATATAATTAGAATTTTTCTATTTTCATATGGAGATGACAATGGGTTTTTAAGGAGTTTTTTTGGTGCTTGTAAAAAGGGAATTTTTTTCTTGTGAAGTTCTTTTTCTGGAGGAAGTCATAAAGACTAATATTTGGAAGATTTTTGAAGTGTTTTTTTTCAAAATAAAAAAAAAAGGAGAAATTGGTGATTTGTTTTAGGTCTTTTTTTGTACAATATGAAGAATCATTTTTGCAGATTGAAGAGTCTTGTGAAGGAGAAGATGAAGGGGTTGAGAGGATCTCAGACAGAGTATTGTTTAGATTTTGTTGAAGATGTTTGGACTTCTTTCTTTTTTGTTTATGCAGGGCAGATGAAAGAATACAAGGGAAGATTGAAAAATAAATTGTTGAAAACATTCAATTTGATAAAAATTGCAGAGAAGATCAAGAGGTTTTGAAAAAGAGAGTATTGCAAATTTGTTTAAAATTTTTTTGTAGGCAGAAAAGATTTTTTGAATTAGAAAGGGCAGTTGTATTTTATTTGACAGAAATGAAACATACAGAAGATGGAAGGTGGAAGGACATTCAACTTGTATAAAAATGATTTTCAAGTGCATTAATGATATATGAAGAAGGATAGAGATGAAACATACTGTGTTGTGAAGTGTTGGATTAGAATACAGATTTGATATGCAGTGGTTGTTGAGTGGGATGCAGAATGCCTGTCAGAGTTGTGTTTGGTCTTGTGCAAATACTTCATGAATAAATCCTCAAGGATGTTTTGATTAGAATACAGATTTGATATGCAGTGTTGATTGGATCAGAATAAAGGATTGTTGAGTATATCCGGATGTCAGATTGAATAGAATGGATATTTGACAGATATATATTTGTATTGAATGAAACAGAGTATCCCTCTGATTTGCTTATTACATTTGTTGGTAATTTGGTTTGCCAGTGAGGCACAATATGCCAGTGTGGCTTGTGGTCAGTGAGACCATTCTATGCTAGTGAAGCTTGTGGTCAGTGAGACCTTAATATTTGTCAGTGAGACAATTTGTATTGCCAGTGAGGCATTTCATGAGTGGTTTTTCTACCCCTGAGGGTTTTCCACTCGGTAAAAAGGCTGTGTCTTAATTTCTTCTATGTGTGTGCATATTATTAGTTTGATCATGTTTTGTTTACATCTGTTACTGTAAGTCTTGTGCATATAAACTCAACAAATCATTAATGTATTCCTTTCATCTGTTCTATAAGAGAAAACTTTTAAAAAGTTGTAAAATGTTTGAAAATTAATACAACACTGATTCACCCCCCCTCTCAGTGTTGTCCGGACTCCTACAATACTATCGGGATAACATAATTATGTTTCCCCGACTTTTGTTGTCCCACCGATAGTCATGTTACTTTGGATCGGAATGACTGTTTTAATGTCTTGCTACTAGAGTATACCCATCGGAATGAAACATACTATCGGGATAGCTCTCAAAAGATAACCCAATCCGAATCATCTCACCGATGGTTCTTTCATATTCTTTATCGGGTAGAGTATGTTAAAGTATCGCCGATACCTTTTGATAACCGTGACTTGTGAATCGGCGAGACCTAATTCCCTTGTCCCGATATGTTGAGTTATCCCGACAGATAATTGTATCGCTGTGAGTCTTGCCGAAAGCTCTCTTATCACCAAGACATTTAGTATCGGAAACTTCTTTGTATCTTATCCTGATAGTTTACTTTTTGCCGATGGTCATTTGCTTCGTTACCTCCGCAGGATGTTCGGTGAGACTCTTGCTGAAATACTTTATCGGTATGATATATACCATCGGGGCAACTTTCAAAAGGTCATCCGATAGTTGTCTGTCATACCGATCGGTATGACCACTCGCTTCTCTTGCTGATGTAAAGTCATCGGTATTACTTATTCCATCGGTGACTTCCGTAGATCTCCTTCCGATCTGCCTTCTCACGCCGATGGTTATTTTGAAATGATTCCTTATGTATCGGTGTAAACAAAACAATATCTTGCCGATGGATTGACTTTGAAGAAATTTGGCACTGCTCATCCATAGACACCTTGTGAGATTAAATTTTTATTATGGTCTTTTGGGGTGTTTTTTTAGGATTTGTTCAAGTATAATGGAGTGAAAAGATAGTAAAATTTTCAAAATTTTTACCGTCCTAACAGATAGCTCAATGGATGCTCTTAATGTTAGGGGAAGGTCTAAAGAAAGAGGTGGATCTAAAGGAGAATGGAAGGGACCTAAAGACAAGTCTAAGGGTAGATCTAAAACTCTTAATAAAAAGAATAGAGTAAAGTATTAGAATTATGGAAAGAGGGGACATGTAAAGAAGGAATGCAAATATAAAAAGAAACAATGGGATTCCTCTATAGAAAAGTCCTCAAAAATAGGTGATGAAGCCTTATTTTCTTCATGTAATATTTTTTATAATAAACATTGGTTGGTTAACTCAAGATGCTCATATCACATGACTCCTCATAAAGAGTGATTTTCCACATATGAAGAATATGATGGAGGTGAAGTTTACCTTGGGGACAATAGTTCATATTTGATAGCTGGATGAGGCAAGGTACAATTGTGTTTCAGTGATGGAAGGATAAAAACCCTCCCTAGTGTTTTACATATTACTAGATTAGCAAGAAATTTAATTTTTATATCTAAGTTAAATGATTCAGGAATGCATGTAATGTTTGATAAGCATGTTTGTTGATTGGTGAGAGGGAGCTTGGTGGTAGTGAGGGGGACAAGATTGGGAACTCTATTTAGGTTGAATGTCACTACTGTTTGTAAATCCACTAACTTGACTAAAAAATCTAAAAATACATCTATGTCGTGGCATCATAGACTAGGCCACATAAGTAATAAAGGTTTAAAAAATAATATGAATAAACAGTTGTTAGATGATTTCTCCTATTCTGATGAGTATTTTGATTTTTGTGAACATTGTGTGTATGGATTTAACAAAAAATAGAGCATCATTTCCTTTAGAAAGTAATAAAGCAAAGAGTAAATTAGCAATTATTCATATGGATCTGTTTGGTCCTGTGGATATTGATTCTATTGGAAAATCTTGGTATTTTGTGTCCTTCATTGATGATGTTTCAAGGTTTACCGAGATTTATTTTATGAGATAGAAATCTAAAGTTTTTTACTAATTTTAAAGAGTTTAACATCTTAGTAGAGAACCAATTAGAATATAAGTTAAAAAATTTAAGATTTGACAAAGGAGGGGTAAATTGTTCTAAGGAATTTGATGAGTTTTGCAAGCATGCAGGTATAATAAGAGAAAAGACTACTCCTTACACACCTCAACAGAATGGGGTTATAGAAAGGATGAACCAAACTATAATGGAAAGGGCCAAAAGTATGCTAAGTGGTGCACAGTTGGATAGATGCACTATTGTTTACTTGATTAGTAGATCTCCTCGCAAGGCTCTTGATTCAACACCTTATGAAGTGTGGATAGGTAAGAAACCTTTTGTTTCACATTTAACGATTTTTAGTTGTGAGAATTTTGTTCGTGTGCCTAAAGAAAAGTGTTCTGAGTTGGATCCAAAAGCACAAAAATGCATCTTCATTGGATATGGTGAAAATGTTAAAGGTTATAAGCTTTGGAATCCTCTAACGAAGAAAGTTGTCTATTCTAGACATGTGATTTTCAGGAAACTTAGAGCTATTTTTGATCTTGAACAACCAAAAGATAAAGAAGGGAAAAAAATAGTGCATTTTGAAATCAAGCAAGAAGATGCACATGTGAAAGAACAAAATGATGGATTTGAGGATGGAGAGGCAAAAGAGGGTTCAAGTGAGAGTTCTGAGCATCATGACTTTGAAGTTATTGAAGGGGTTGAGCATGTGGAAGAACAAGAGAAAGAATCCATTACTCCACCCTTGAGAAGATCCACAAGACAATATAATTTAGTTGATAGGTATAGCCCACTAGATTTTTGTTGTATATTTATTTTGTTAAGTACTAGTGATGAACCTAGATCATGTAGGGAAGTTATTCTTGTAGATAATAGTGAGTCTTGCCAACAATCCATGTAGGAGGAGATGATGGATTTAGACTCTTGTGACACTTGGGATCTTGTTTGTTTTCCCAAATGAAGGTCATTGGATGTAAGTGGGTCTACAAGAAGAAATTTGGAGCAGACAGTTATTTCAAGAAGTACAAGGCCATACTGGTGGCCAAGGGCTACTCCTAGAGAAAGGGAATTGATTTTGGTAAAATATTCTCTTCTGTTGCTAAATTATCCTCCATTAGATTTCTTTTATCCATAGTTGCTACTAATGATTTTAAAATTGAGAAAATGGATGTTAAGGCTATATTTTTGTATGGAGATTTGAAAGAGGAAATTCATATGCAACAACCAAAAGGATTTGAGGTAAAAGAGAAGGAACACTTGATTTGCATTTTGAAAATATCTCTTTATAGTTTGAAACAATCACCTTGGATGTGGTATCAAAAATTTAATTCTTTTATGCTAAAATTAAGTTTTGTAAGTGAAAAGGATCATTGCATTTACATTAGACGTATTGATGATCATATACTAATTGTTGCCTTGTATGTGGATGACATGTTATTTTTCAATAACACCAAGGGTATGATTAGTGAGTTGAAAGCTCAAATTTCAAGTGCATTTAAGATTCAAAGGATCTGGGGGTGGAAAGGTATATATTGAGAATGAAAATCAAGAGGGATTGTGAGAACAAAAAACTTTGGTTATCTCAAAGTATGTAAATACTATTTTGTAAAGATTTAATATGCAAGACTATAAGTCAGTTAGAATTTCGTTACCAGTTGGCCCTAAGCTTACTTTAGATATGTGTCCCAAGTGTGAAGATGATTTTAAGGATATGTCTAATGTGCCATATGCTAGTGTAGTTGGTAGTTTGATGTAAGTAATGGTTTGCACTAGGCCAAATATTGCCCAAGCAATGGGAGTATTGAGCATATTTATGTCTAACCTTGGTAGAGAGCATTGAAATTATGTGAAGAGAGTTAATATATTTGTATGGTACTTCTGATTATTGTTTTGGTTTATTCTGGTACTGATACTATGGATAAGACATTATACACATAGAGTTTTGTTGATAGAAACTGGGTAGGTGATTTGGATAGTCGAAGGTCTACTAGTGGATATATATTTACTTTATTTAGTGGTGCAATAAGTTGGATGAGTAAGAGGTAGACCATGATTGATTTATCCACCATCAAAGTAGAGTATATGGTCACTACCCATGTCTCTAATGAGGCAGTATGGTTATAGAGATTGTGTGTAGGTATTGGTTCTGATTACAAGAAAATTCAGATTGGTTGTGATAGCTAAAGTGTAATTTGTTTAGCTAAGAATCCTATGTATCATGTTCAGACTAAGCATGTTGATGTTCAGTACCACTTTGTTTGGAAAATGAGTGCAAATGGATATATTTAGTTGAAGAAGGTTGACACTTAGGAGAATGTAACAAATTCTCTTACCAAGCCTATGAGTATAGAAAAATTCACTTGGTATAGTGAGGCCATGGACCTCGTATCTTTTAATTAGTTGATTTATGTTTTTCTATGAATGCATTTACAATGTATGATGTCAAGTGGGAGAATGTTGGGAATACAATGCCATCAACCTTGTAAATACTATGTCATTTATTTATTCCTAACATTATTTATAAATGTATTCATAAGGGATGAAGGATCCATTGACAACAATAAATATTTAATTATGGTACCAATAATAATGTTAGTTTTACCTTGGAATTATTATGGATGAAAATTAAGTGGTATAGTTTATTAATAGCTTATGCCATGGTATAAGAGTATCTTTTATGTTTGTCTCTTATATGTTGTAAGGAATCAACTATTTTTAGGACCGTCATGAGTTAACATTTTATGATAAGTTATAAGAGGTGTAAGAGGTTATTTTTAGCCTGTTGTTGACTTACCCAAAGGTGGGTATTGGAATTTGTCTATCTTGGGCACAATATTCATGGAAGGTGGTTATGACATTTGTAAGAGGCTAATAATATCCTGATTGTTGTATTCCCCAAATATGACATTGAATTTTCCTAGGTTTGGGTGCCACTTGATGCTCTATGTACTCTATCTATTGCTTGTATTTTCTATATAACAGAAGCTAGAGGAGTGTAGAGATATGTTAAGTTTCTGTACAAGTACACAAGCACTGTAAGATTGGATGTTTAAGGAGTGTAGGAAGTGATTGTATTATATTCTTGATTCAAAGATAATACATACTTGGCCTCTCTTCTTGGTGGAGTTTTTTCTTGAAAGGGTTTCTCTATGTAAATCTCTATGTCGTGTAAATCTCCTAAGTTTGTCAATTTTTACTTATTTAAATTTGTATTTGGCATTCTACTATTAAAATCAGATTTACAATTTCATTTTAGATTTCTATTTTATAGTGGTTTGCCTTCATTTCTAACAAGCTACAGGAGTAAAAAAGTTAGGAACCAAATTCTAATTAGAAAGGGATACATCCTCCTATAAAAGCTTTGAAATGGAGAAATCCCCTTTAATATTACTAATCTTTGAAGAAAAAGGGAAATGATCAATACCTTCATTAGTAAGATGGTCAACCACCCAATTTATGTTATGAGAGTTATTAGCTAGAACCTAAGTCTCCTTCTATATGTTATAAATTTTTTAGTTTGTTGTTCTCAAAATCAGCCATGCTTGTTTTTGTAGACAACCCCTATGAAACTTCTCTATTTTTTAGCTTACACTCTAAGTTCACAAATTGAGACAAGTCTTCTTGGCCTCATGCGGAGTCATCTGATATCCTAGAATAGTTTGCGACATTTTCCTTAAGTCGATTCTTCAAAATTCGTGAGAATTGATTAGGTTGCAAATCGATCAAAATATCAATTTTGATCATTTTAGGTTGTTAGTAGGTTTTTGAGTCTTCATTTGAATAAGCGGTTAAAAATACTACTCTTGCATATCCTTGATGTTTCAAAGTGTAATGTCAACCCATTTCACCACTTTTACGTGCATGTTTGTTTTTGAATAATATGTATGGGTGGCGAAAATCGCCGCCCATGCATGTTCCTTGTCATAGTTTGATGTGTAACGGCAGTCGTAGGTACCACTCTTGCATAAGGCATCCAACTAATGCATGGTCAGTCATTTTCATCGCCTTATCATGATCTTGCCAAATCTTAAACTCAAGTGTCATTAATGGTGCTCATGTCACCACTAATACATTGTTTCAAACCTTTTTAAAGTATTTTGGTCATTGTTCTTTTTAATTTTTATTCTCAACTTCTCAAAATAAGCCATTTAATCCTTTGCGAAGCTGATCGAACCGTGAAACTCGTGGATTTTGCAGATTTCATGCTTAGTGTTTTTGCTATTATTGCCAGGTAGGATGACATTTCTCCTACTTTCGTTAATTGTTTTTCCTCCTTCTATTAGGGTTTGTTTGTAATAGGAATGCTTGTTTGTGATTCATGCAAATGTTTTTGTTTGATTTGAGTCGTCATTTTGCATGTTTATCTTAAAAACCCTAAGTAGAATGTTAATGTATTTTTCTTCACCGTCTCCCTATTCATTATCAGCAAATTCGTCATGCCCTAGTCTTAGTGCTAGCAGTGGATTTTAGATAATATCTGTGAAAACTTAAGTTTTGCCAATATTTCCCTCATATGTATTGATGGTCTTTTTTGCCACCAATACATATGTTTTGTTTTTGTCTTCCCATATGAAATAGCGGTCTTTTTAACCGACTCTACACTTTAAGCTTTTCCTCCTATATGCATTAGCAGGCATTTTTACCACTTGTGCATACATAATACCAAGCTTGCTTATCCCCTCATGTAAGGGTGGTTAAAACTAACGCCCTTACACAAACTGAGTATTACCCCATTATGCAATGACGGTAGAAATTTCCACTCTCACAGTTAACTTGGAGTTTCAAGAACATATGCCTGAGTGGTCATTCTGACCGACCTCGCATTAGAACACAAGCTTTTCCCTCATATGCATTAGCGGGCATTTTTTTCGCTTATGCATATCTGATCAAACTTGCTTGTTCCCTCATATGTAAGGGTGGTCAAATTGACCGCCCCTACATCAAACATATTTTCCTAGAAGATATGCAATGGCGACCCTTTTCACCGACCTTGCACATACATCAAAGTTTTTCCAACATGCAGGGTCGACAAAATTTACTGCTCTGACACCTGCAATTCATCCCTCTAATGCAAGGGTGACAAATTTTGCCACCTGTGCATTCACTCTCAATTCTCTAACTCTGAGAGATTTTCAAATTTACTTTCCTGAGCCCGCTTGCCCTCGAGCCCTTTCAAGCGTATCCTCATAGTCGTGATCGTCGACATACAATTTTTCCAGATTACCAGTATTTCCCCTAATTGCATGATCATGGCTTTTTGTTGTAGTTTCTTCTGCAGATTTTCTCTCTTCGTCGACATCCTTCTGGTGTTAGCTTTTTCAGATGACTGAGTTGTCTCCAAAGAAGTTGAAAGCAATGAAGTATAAGTATCAGGGTGTTTTTCCAATCACCTCGGTTACTTCCAATGTTGATGACATTCAGGATACAGAGATTGGCCATGTAGACATGGCTGAGTTTGTGGAAAGAACTAAGTCTAATAACCCTAGTTCTGCAATGAAGAATATTGTTGATAGCAACATTCACTTGGTGTCATCTTTCCCAGTGTTAGCTCATAATACTGAGTTTGTTCTCCAATGCACTCAGTTCTACAATAGAGACACTAGGGCAGTGGTGGATACGAATGGCAATGTGATAAGTAGATTGGATCCAAAATTCATTGATAAAGTTTTCATTTGTCCTGCTACTACAGAAGTTGTGAAATTGGATTTTGCTAAAGCCCAAAAGGAATATGATAAGAATTCTCAGAAGGCTAAGAAGACAATTAACACCAAATGGCTTAAGACTCAAGGTCAAAATTATCTACGTGGCTGAGGAATTTTCCCAGAAGTGATTTTATTGAGGAGGTTGGTGATCTCATAACTCTTCTTAGCAGGATAAGGGGGCTGGCTTCTTCCTCTCCTTTTCATGAACGGATGTACCCTTTTATCAAGATTATACTTCAAGGCAAGCAAGCCATCTTTTGGGGTGATAAAATTAGCAATGCTCTGCATGAGCAATTGACTAAGGTATCCACTACTTTCAAATTCTATATGACTTCTTACCTTGTATATATAGCAGCCTCAATGAGGATCTTTCCGGGTTTGACATCTCAAAGGAGATAGGAGAGTGGTTCCTGTATATCAGTACTATCCTCAACTGACATTGAAAGGTTCTATTCACCACTTTAGGAGGGTAAATGATGCTTTCTTCGTAGTGTTCTTGTGTCTTTTTGACCCTCAGTTAGAGAAAAAAAGAGTTTTAGATGAAGCTTGGTCAGTGGTGAATGATTATGGATGCATGTTCTTACAATTTCCTACTTTCTCATATTTAAGGGTTGGCTTTTTCCAAGGTTATCCTTATATGTTGCCAAGGTTTCCTTCAGATAAACTTGTTCTAATGGAATTATGTAGACAAATGATTGCCATACATAATAAGCAAATGGAACTCAAGAAACTAGGATTCAGATTTCTAGTTGAAGTTGGCAGGTTTTCAGTGTCAACTGCTGCAAAGGCTAGAGCCATGGAAACTGAAATGCAGCTAGTGACCATGAAACAGTTCAAATGAAGACCAAGGTTTGATTATAGGGGTGTAAAAGGCAAGATCAAAAGGAAGACCCAGTTTCATGAGCCAATGGTTGAAGACATCTGGGTGGACTTGAGGACAGAAGAGGATATCACAAAATTGGACTATAGCAAGTTATCTCTGGAACAAATTGAGTATCTGGGATTCCCTGATATTCCTGAAGACCTAGTGGATGATGAAGAGCTGATTGATCCTAGGTATAACACTGAACAGGTTGTTGGTTCTCCTCTTCCTCCTATCCAATGGTCTTAGAAAGAATTGACTTCTCTAAGGAAAAGGTTTGAACCTATATTGGCTAACACAAACAAGTGGTTAGAAGGTAAGGGAATTGCTTTGAAAGAATTCCTTACGGGATCAGAGACTGAAGCCCAAGAACAAACAGGTAAGAAGGTGGAGAATAGAACAAAGAACAAGAGTGACATTCCCTCTTCTTCCAAGCCACATAAACCCAGGATCAAATTTGTGTCAAAGAAGTCAAAGGCTGTAGAAAAAGAATCTAAGGTAGAAGAAATGGAAATTGAGAAATAGAATACTGATGAACCAGCAACTGAGGAAATGGAGGTGGAAAATAGACCAACAGAAGAGATGGGAGAAGGACAAGGAGATGAATTTCTGTCTCCATAGGAGAATGTACAATAAGATATGGGAGTCTCTTCTCCTTTATCTACCATACTTGTTTTAGTTCCTCTGTCTGCATCACTTATTGACATCCCATCTTCTGAATCTCCATCACCTTCAAAAATAATTTTTGATAATCCTCAAACTGCTTTTGATGATGTTCTTCATTCTTCTGAGTCTATTCCTAGTCTGTCTTCCTCATCTTTTGATATTGGAGATTCTTCAATATTTGATCACTTTGTAATGGGTTCTGAGCAAGTTTCAAATGTGAATGTGTTAGGTGTAGTGTTTACTAATACTCCATCTATTATTTCTACTTCTAGTGCTAGTGCAGTTCCAGTAACACCAACAATGGAAATAGATCCGAATGTGAGTACTTCTATGCTTCGTCCATGGTTGTCAGCATATACACCCAAAAGAAACAAACAAGCCATCTCTCCAGATGACTTTGATTTTGGTAAGATGGTGCTTGCTAGGGCTAAGACTCCAAAGAAGCCAAAATTTCTTTCAAGAGTGTTGGGAGACAAAGGTCACAAATTTGTGGAGATTGCAAGGCCCCACAGGATGCTACCATAGAAATTTTAGTATGAATGATTACTCTATTTCTAGGATTGAGCTAGGTAAAATAACACAAGAGAGTGCAAAGAGTGACATGCAGTCAACAATGGATATTTTGATTCAGAAGTTTGATAAAGAAAAGGAGATGAAAGATCATTATAAAGCAATGGTAGAGCAATTGACTGCAGTGGTAAGGAAGATTACTTTGAATTCAGAATCAATGACCCTTGAGGCCGTTTCTGTAGAAGATCCTGTCATCCAGAAAGATGAAAAGACTCACCTTAAGGGAAGAGTGCTTGAAGAATATTTGGAAAGGATGCGCACACAAGGAATGTCTCTTCTTATAGAGCTAGCTGAGAAAACAAGCAAAATGGAGAAAATCAGGGCATAACTTGATGATTTCATTGATGTTATTTCTCAGGATATTGAGCGTTTAGAACAGAATCATGATAAGTGGGTAGAAATGAGGAAGTTGAAAATAAGTGCTTTGATATCAATTGGTGTCATTCCAATTAGGGATTCATATACTGAGACTAAGGAGGCCTTGACATATCGGAGCCATGTGCTGAAAGATCTGATCAATAACCTAGAAATTGCAAGGAAGTTGAGTGACCAAAGTGATGTTAGTCTCTTGCACAAGTTGGAGGAGTTGCCATGCAATTTGGTGTCACAGGATAATTGATTTCTTTCTACAGAGGAGATGATCCAAGAATTTGAGAATATGTTTCAGAAGGAGTTTGAGGACAAAAAATTTTCAGTAGCCTCCATGGATAATATTCTTGATAATCAATTAATTTTGGATAATCTGAAGGCCAAGTTAACTAGCCATGCAAAATCAATTACCATAGTTAGAGATGCAATAGTCAGAGCCCGGATGATTTTCAAGAACACAGTTAGTCCGAACAGTCTTGGGATGCAAGCTGCATTCACTATGTATTATTGCCACATGAAGAAAGAAGGCAGTGCAAGTTGAAGCAGCTTTTTCATTACTAGTTTATTTTCTATTTTTTAGATGTACTTTTGGAATAATTTTGGACATATTTACATGTACATTTCTCATATGTAATTACATGTAAAAATGTAGGAAGTCCCAAACAAAAAAGGACTCCTTTGTTGAATAAGTCATAGTTAGTTTTTCTTTTTCTATTTTTGTTCTCGGTTTCTCTTATAAATAAAGAGGACCCCCATTGTAATTATCATCTTTTAGTTATTGAAGTGAAACTCTACCAAATTGAAGAGCATTTTGAGACCTTGTGTTCAAATTGTATAGCATATTTTATCAAGTGAATAGAAATGCAAGCGATTGTTCAATCTTTGCATTGGAATAACTTATGGTGTATTGAAAATTGTTCTTATGTCCTTTTCCTTATGCTATCTTATCCACTTGATCAATTGTAGTGTGAGTAAATAATTTGGGAGATGTTCTAAAGCTAATTTTGGAGACTTTGTGTTGCAACAATTATCTTTAGCTTGTGATTTTACGTTTTGAAGTAAAAGATATTGGAAAGACTTTGAGCTACTATTATCTTTTGTGATCGTATGTTTTATTGTAGTATTCGGTGAAGACTTTCAGCTGCATCTTATCCTACTTGTTTCTAAATTGTAAATCAGTAAAAGAAGCAATGATAGACTTTGTGCTCTCATGGGTTTCTTGGTTATTTCAATTTGTATTGTGAAAGTACTCTTTTATATTGTAAACATCATTTCTGAAAAAAGAGAAATGGATGACATGGTTTCATCATCAAATTAGTTCTTAGTGTAAATAAGTTTGTAATAGTTAACAGGGAACCTCCCCTTGCTGAGAGGAGAGATTTATCTCATTACACTGTGGTTGATATAACCATTTTACCTTCAGTTAGTTGAAGACAAAATATTCACCCAACAATTTTTGGTGACTCTACTGGGGAAGAACGTGCAACTTGAAGCCTCACGCTCTGAGTTGAAGCACTATAGTTCTTTTCCATTGTTTTAGGCTATTTTCAAAATTTTGCTAAGTACATTGCATTTTGGTAGACACACGGTATACAAGAAGCAAGAGAGCTCAAGGTATTATTGATCCTATATTTGAGTTGATGCAGCAAAATAACTTTGGTCTTTTGCCTCCACAACCTCGACTTCAACGAACTAGGAGTTTTCCTCCTACTAACGCCAGGTCTCTAATACCAGGTGAAGCTTCTAGTTCTAGTACTAACAGAGTTTTGTCTATTCGTATTTAACAAAGCTTTGTTATCCCATCCTTTAATCAGTACACCATTGCAGCTCAAGGCCCTTGGGGCAACACTTTTGGTCCTTTGAATTTAACTCCACCATTGCATGAACTACTTTGTAGTTCAAGGAGGAATTTTCCTATGTTCTATGGTGATGGGAAAGTCCACCCGGATGAACACATTGCAGCTTTTTGCATAGCTTATAGTGTATTAGGTGTGGAACATGAAGATGTAGCAGTAAGACTTTTTGTGGAAACACTGCAAGGTGCTACTGTAGATTGGTTTTACCATCTTTATGCTCAAACTATAACAAGTTGGAACACTCTCAAGACCAAGTTCGTAGCCATGTTCAAACCTACAGAAAATGCACATGCCTTGTTAGCATAGCTAATGCAGATGAAGAAAGAACCACATGAACCTATGTGAGACTTCATCGCTAAGTTCAATAAGCTAACAAATAGGATTCCTACAACCGCTCAACCAACATCGGAGAATCTTAAGTGTTTCTTTATCAATACTCAGCTTCACGAGGTAAGTTTCTAAGGCAGGATGGCCCCGTAGATCTTCACGCAGCTCAAATTTTGGCTATGGAAGTTGAAGATGATCTTATCCTTGCGGGTAAGATTAGAAGAGATTCCAACAGAAATAGAGTTCAATCCTCTACTGATAATCCTTCCACAAGCACCATAGATCCTATGGTGCAAAAGTTAGCAAATGAGTTGCTAGCTTTGAAAAGGCAAATGTCTCAAGGTATGTCTGCTCCTCCTTCTTATAGGGATATACCAAGGAGAACATTTCGTAACAATTCATATCAAGGCAATGCTGCCAGAAATCAAGGGCAACAAAATCGTCTTGCCCCCACATAGGGGAAGCTTGCCATCGAAGCAGCACCAACCAACTCAGCAGTTGGCTATTATGAAGTAGAACATGACCATTCTTTCCAACCTGAGTTGGATAAGGAGAATGATGCTAATCTTTTTATAGAAGGAGAAGAAGAATTAGCTGGAGACTCTACCATTGGCTTTTTGAATTACCAAGATGAAGCTGAAAGAGAAGAAGTATTTGATGCTGCATATGCTATTTTTACTAGGTCCCAGAATTAGTCAAATCAGCCAGTTGATAAAGGAAAGGTAAGAGAGGAACCTTAGCCAATGATCTCAATTGCCAAATGGGGAACTCCGTTGCCTTTTCAATCAAAGGACCTGGTTGGTGATAAGTAAGTAAGTACATTTAACAATCCTGTGTCTTCTACTTCTGTCCCTCAGACCAATACTAGCCCTAATAAAACTTAGAATGATGGATTTCCTTCCTCTATATCTAGTTCATTTCAGTTATTTGATATAATAGATCATGCTAGGAAGACCAAAATCCAAATGTCTGAGGTTGAGTATTTACAAGCTAATCCCAAACAGTTTGATAGGTTAGCTAAATACGTTAAAAACAAGACTGTCCTTATAGGACAAGACCTTCCCAAAGTTGCTCATGATTCCTCAAAGAACAAATCCACCCAAAATAATCTTGTCACTACTCACCTTGTTGCCCCAGGGAAAATAGAACCTTTCTATGTTTCTCTATTGGTAAATGGTCACAAGTTGAGCAATTGCATAATAGACTCTGGGGCCTCCGATAATGTTATGCCTGCTAAAGTGGCAGATGCCCTCGGCCTTACTTTAACCAAGACCTTTGGGAGATGTTTCTCCATGGAAAATAAGCAAGTGCCATTGTTGGGCCAAATCAAAGATGCCCAATTTGCATTTGCAGCCTTTCCAGACAAGATGATCAAGATGATTGTTCTAGTGGCTGATGTTCCAGCTTCTTATGGCATTCTGCTTGGGCGTGATTTTTGTAAAGATGTGGATGGAGAACTAAACATGGACCTGTCCGAAGAAAGGATACCTGTTAAAGGTGTCATGTAAAAGTTGCTTCCTGAGAAAGAAACAAATTATATTGTTACCCAAACGGCAAATCCCAAAGCCCAAATTTTGTTTGAGTCCTTAGGAATGGGTAATTATTTCTTGTCTACTGAAGATACTTCTAGTTCATTAGACGAGAGCTCTGACATTTCAGATGCAGAATCAGAGGATATTTCTAGTAAATTAGATGAAAGTTTAGATGAGAGCATAGTGATGCCGGAATCTACTCTTTTTGACGAAGAAGAATCTACTAGTAATAGAAACATCAAAGTAAGATTCAAATGATGTTTGGGTTTTAGAATTTGATGGTAGTTGTTCCTCTATCGGTTTTGTATAAATAGAATTTGATGGTAGTTGTTTCTCTATTAGTTTTGTATCCAGAATTGTTTTGATATCTCCACAAGGTGATATCTTCCCTTTCTCATACAAGCTACAATTTGACAATACCAATAACACTGCTGAATACAAGTCATTGTTGCTCGGATTGGAGGCTACTCATGCTAAAGGTGTTAAAAATCTTCATGCTCAAGGAGATGCCGAATTAGTTGTTTGTCAAGTGAGAAATTTATATTAGAACAAAAATGAAAGGTTGAGGCATTACCACAACCGTGTTTGGGATTGCATCGAAGGTTTTGATGCTTTCAACATTTTTGTAGTACTGAGAGAGTTTAATGATCGTGATGATTCATTAGCTATCTCTGCCACCCTCATGGTTCCCCATAAGGACTTCAAAGGTAACAAGTACACAATTGAGTTAGTTTTCTGATCAAGTGTACCGAATAATGCTGACCATTGGCAGGTGTTCAATGGTGATAATCAAATCATAGATTTCTTGGAAAAGACAGATAGCTTTAATGAGCTCTATTTTGAAGGTAGTGAATCTCCACCACGGGAATACGTTTCTGAAGTAGATTCACAAATTGGTGAAGAGTTTCTTTACCTAAAAGGGAATAAGATTCCAAAAGGTTTGGTTTCCCGAGAAAATCTATTTGATAAGCATGATAGATACATTAAACAACATCAACAACTTGATTCAAGTTCATCTATGGAATTTGAACAAGTAAATTTGAGTTCTGAGGCAGATCCCAAAATGGTCAACATTGGGAAGTGTTGCACTGCCAATGAGAAATTTAAATTCACTACACTTCTTCACCATTACATTGATGTTCTGGCATATTCTTATGATGATTTGAAATCTTTCAGGCCTAAGGAGATTCAGCATGAAATTCCTCTCAAGGTTGGGTCATTGCCTCACAAGTAGAAATAGAGAAAATATAATCCCAAAATATCAGGTACTATTCTTTCTGAGATTCAGAAAATGTTGAATGCAACAATAATCTTTTCTATTCATCATTCTACCTGGATCACAAATATTGTCCCTATAAGAAAAAAGAACGGAGAGATCTGTATTTGCGTTGATTTTAGGAATCTCAACCAGTCTTCTCTAAAGGATAACTACCCCCTACCCATCATGGACCAAGTGTTGCAAACTGTAACTGGTTCGAAAATGATGTCTATGTGAAATAATTTTTTGGGATATAATCAAGTAGAGGTCAGTGAAGCAGACCAGTACAAGACTGCTTTCACAACACCTTGGGGCACGTTTGCATATCGCAGGATGTCATTTGGTTTAATCAATGATGGCAATACTTTCCATAGAGCAATGGACCTCACTTTCAGAGATGAGATGGGGAAATTCATTGTGGTATATCTTGATGATTTGATTATTTTCTCCAAACAATGTCATGATCATGCGTATCATTTGCGACAGGTGCTGGAAAGATGTCGACAAAATGGTATTTCTCTTAACCCTAAGAAATCAATTTTTGGGGTTACAGAAGGTAAGCTTCTCAGTCACATTGTGTCCCAAGAAGGCACTAAAATTGACTCAGAAAGAGTCAAGTCCATCCAAAGTCTTACTTTGCCTACTAGTAAGACTGCAGTTCATTCTTTCTTCAGAAAGGTAAATTTTCTGCGGAAATTCATTCTGGAATTCACAGAGAAAACCCATCACATTGTCAACATGATGAAGGGTAAGACTACTTTCCGTTGGAGTGTGGAAGGTAAAGCAGCATTTGAGGACATCAAGAGGGCCATAGCTCATGCTTTGGTTCTGGTTTGTCTTGATTATACCAAGGATTTCATAGTATATAGTTATGCTTTCGAGCATACACTTTCAACCATTCTTGTTCAGCAAAATGAAGAAGGTGTGGAATCTCCCATTTCATTTATGAGTTGTCCTCTGAAGGCTCATGAATTGAAATATTCAACTATGGAGAAACATGCTTATGTCATGGCCAAGGCGGTAAAGTAATTCTGGTTTTATATTTTGAATTCACATACTGTTGTTTTGGTGCTAGACACAACAGTAAAGTCGATCCTGACTCAATAGGAGTTCGGAACCAAAAGAGGCAATTAGATTGCCAAGATTCAAGAGTTTGATCTTGCTATCAAACCTACCAAGCTTGTGCGTGGCAGAGGTTTGTGTCAGTTGATTGTCGATAATGTACCAAAAGAGGCAGAAGATGAAGAAGAAGTTGAGGATATGCCAACTGTTCTTTTTGTCACTACTACAGATGAGTGGTATTCAAATATTGCACATTTTCTTTCCTATGGTGAGTGTTCTTCTCATCTATCCTATAAGGAAAAGAGAACTATCAAATTGAAGACTGCTAACTATGTCCAATGGGACAATGGTTTGTATAAAAGGAGCCTTGATGGAGTTTTTTCCGTTGTGTGGATAAAACACAACAAAACAGACTTCTGGAGTCTTTTCACAATTTAGCTTGTGGACGTTTTTCTGTGCTTGTGACAACTCATAAGATTCTACGGGCTAGGTACTATTGGCCCACACTGTTTCAAGATGCGTACAATTGGGTACGTAGGTGTGAGTTATGTCAACAGTTTGTTGGAAGGCCTAAGTTGGCTGCATTACCTCTCAAGCCAGTTGTAATTGAAGAACCTTTTCAGTAATGGGGCATTGACTTCACTGGTACCATGAACCCACCATCAAGTGTGGGACACAACTTTGTTCACACCACAACTGATTATTTCACCAAGTGGTTGGAGGCTATCCCAGTGAAGCATGCTACTTCTGAAGTGGTATGTAATTTTCTTAAGGAAAATATTATTTCTCAGTTTGGAGTCCCAAACAAAGTTGTGGCAGATAATGCTACTTGTTTCTCTTCCAATGAGATAACTAGCTTTTGTTATGAACATGGGATCATTCTTTCTCACTCTTTAGACTATTATCCGCAAGGAAATGGTCAGGTAGAATCTAGTAACAAAAATATGGTTACTATTATCAGGAAACTGGTGGAAGATAATTAGAGAACTTGGCATAAAGTGTTGTTTGATACTTTATGGGCAGACAGGATTACCCCCAAAAGGGTGATAGGTATGTCACTGTTTCAACTTCTGTACAGTTTGAATGTAGAGATACCTATTACTTTGGAGTTGCCGGCTTTGAAGTTGGCAAAGGCAGTAGAAGATAGAACTTTTGAAAGTTCTATTGACAAAAGAATCATTTACCTCACTAAACTTGAAGAACAATGAGCTATGGTAGTAGACCGTATTGCTGAACATCAAAGTTAGGTGAAGAAGCTTTTTGACAAGAAGGCGAAGGCTCGTGATTTTCAAATTCGAGATCAAGTCTTGTTATGGGACAAGAGGAGAGAACCCAAAGGAATGCATGGGAAGTTTGATTCCCTATGGAGAGGCCCATTCATCATTCATCAACTTTGTGGTGAAAATAGCTTCTTGTTGGAGTATCTTGATGGAACACCATTCTTGCTGCCTCATAGTGGACAACATCTGAAGCACTTCAATCCTTGAAGTATTAGATAAGTTCATCTGTACATTTGTATAGTTTTGTGTTTTTGTTTAGTCTTTTGTGTCTTTTTCTTTTTGGTAGCTTGACTCTATGGCCCAATGGTATGGATGAAGGTACTTAGAGACTGGATTCTTCTCCCTTTGATTGTTTCAAAGTTTGATCAAAGGAAGTTCCCCAGTTAGAGCCAGCTGTTCTCAAAATCAGCCATGCTCATTTTTGTAGACAACCCCTATGAAACTTGTCAGTTTGGTAGCTTACACTCTAAGTTTGCAAATCGAGACAAGTCTTCTTGGCCTCATGTGAAGTCATCTGATATCCTGGAGTAGTTTGTGACATTTTCCTTAAGTCAATTCTTCAAAATTTGTGAGAATTGATTAGGTTGCAAATCGATCAAAATATCAATTTTGATCATTTTAGGGTGTTAGTAGGTTTTTGAGTCTTCATGTGCATAAGCAGTTAAAAATACTACTCTTGCATATCCTTGATGTTTTAAATTGTAATGTCTACCCATTTCGCTGCTTTTACATGCATGTTTGTTTCTGAATATTATGTATGGGCGGCGAAAATTGCCACCCATGCATGTTCCTTGTCATAGTTTGATGTGTAACAACAGTTGTAGGTACCACTCTTGCATAGGGCATCCAGGTAATGCGTGGTCAACCGCTTTCACCACCTTATCATGATCTCACCAAATCTTAAACTCAAGTGTCATTAATGGCACTCGTGTCTCCATTAATACATTGTTTTAAACCTTTTTAAAGCATTTTGGTCATTGTTCTTTTTAATTTTTATTCTCAACTTCTCAAAATAAGCCATTTAATCCTCTGCAAAGCCGATCGAACCACGAAACTTGTGGGTTGTACAGATTTTGCACCTAGGGTTTTCACTATTATTGCCAGGTAGGATGACGTTTCTCCTGCTTTCATTGATTGTTTTTCCTCCTATTAGGGTTTATTTGTAATAGGAATGCTTGTTTGTGATTCATGCAAATGTTTTTGTTTGATTTGAGTCGTCATTTTGCATGTTTGAGTTTATCTTAAAAACCCTATGTAGAATGTTTATGTATTTTTCTTTGTCATCTCCCTATTCATTATCAGTGAATTTGTCATGCCCTAGTCTTAGTGCTAGTGGCAGATTTTAGATAATATCTGTGAAAAATTAAGTTTTGCCAGTATTTCCCTCATATGTATTGATGGTCTTTTCCGCCACCGATACATATGTTTGGTTTTTGTCTTCCCATATGAAATAGCGGTCTTTTTGACCGACTCTACATTTTAAGCTTTTCCTCCTATATGCATTAGCGGGCATTTTTACCACTTGTGCATACACCATATCAAGCTTGCTTATCCCCTCATGT
The DNA here is from genome assembly GCA_027924645.1 of Cunninghamia lanceolata. NCBI lineage: Eukaryota > Viridiplantae > Streptophyta > Pinopsida > Cupressales > Cupressaceae > Cunninghamia > Cunninghamia lanceolata. The sequence goes on along the minus strand of BSBN01000206.1, from coordinate 599,663 downwards.
AAGGGCGGTTAAAACTGCTGCCCTTACACAAACCGTGTATTACCCCAATATGCAATGGTGGTAGAAATTTCCACTCTCACAGATAACTTGGGGTTTCAAGAACATATGCCTGAGTGGTCATTTTGACCAACTTCGCATTAGAACACAAGCTTTTCCCTCATATGCATTAGCGGGCATTTTTGCCACTTATGCATATCTGATCAAACTTGCTTGTTCCCTCATATGTAAGGGCAATCAAATTGACCGCCCCTACATCAAACACATTTTCCTAGAACATATGCAATGGCAGCCCTTTTCATTGACCTTGCACATACATCAAAGTTTTTTCAGCATGCAGGGTCGGCAAAATTTGCTGCCCTAACACCTGCAATTCATCCCTCTAATGCAAGGGCGGCAAATTTTGTCACCCGTGCATTCGCTCTCTCAATTTTCTAACTCTGAGAGATTTTCAAATTTACTTTCCTGAGCCCGCTTTCCTTCATGTTTTCAACCCGCTTGCACTGTACCCCTTTCAAGCATATCCCCGTAGTCATGGTTGTCGACATGCAATTTTCCCAAATTACCAGTATTTCCTCTAATTGCATGATCATGGCTTTTGGTTGCAGTTTCTTCTATGGATTTTCTCTCTTTGTCGACATCCTTCTGGTGTTAGCTTTTTCAGATGTCTGAGTTGTCTCCAAAGAAGTCGAAAGCAATGAAGTATAAGTATCAGGGCATTTTTTCAATCACCTCGGTTACTTCCAATGTTGATGACATTTGAGATACAAAGATTGGCCATGTAGACATGGCTGAGTTTGTGGAAAGAACTAAGTCTAATAACCCTAGTTCTGTAATGAAGAAGATTGTTGATAGCAACATTCACTTGGTGTCATCTTTCCCAGTGTCAGCTCATAATACTGAGTTTGTTCTCCAATGCACTCAGTTCTACAACAGAGACACTAGGGCAGTGGTGGATACGAATGACAATGTGATAATCAGATTGGATCCATAATTCATTGATAAAGTTTTCATGTGTCTTGCTGCTTCAGAAGTTGTGAAACTAGATTTTGTTGAAGCCCAAAAGGAATACGATAAGAATTTTGAGAAGGCTAAGAAGACAATTAACACCAAATGGCTTAAGACTTCAAGGTCAAACTTATCCAGGTGGCTGAGGAGTTTTCCCAGAAGTGATTTTATTGAGGAGGTTGGTGATCTCATAACTCTTCTTAGCAGGATAAGGGGGCTAGCTTCTTCCTCTCTTTTTCATGAATGGATGTACCCTTTTATCAAGATTATACTTCAAGGCAAGCAAGCCATCTTTTGGGGTGAGCAAATCAGCAATGCTCTGCATGAGCAATTGACTAAGGTATTCACTACTTTCAAATTCTATATGACTTCTTACCTTGTGTCTATAGCAGCCTCAATGAGGATCTTTCCGGGTTTGACATCCGAAGGAGATAGGAGAGTGGTTCCTGTATATCAGTACTATCCTCAACTGACATTGAAAGGTTCTGTTCACCACTTTAGGAGGGTAAATGATGCTTTCTTTGTAGTGTTCTTGTGTCTTTTTGACCCTCAGTTAGAGAAAAAAAGAGTTTTAGACGAAGCTTGGTCAGTGGTGAATGATTATGGATGCATGTTCTTACAATTTCCTACTTTCTCATATTTAAGGGTTGGCTTTTTCCAAGGTTATCCTTATATGTTGCCAAGGTTTCCTTCAGATAAACTTGTTCTAATGGAATTATGTAGACAAATGATTGCCATACATAATAAGCAAATGGAACTCAAGAAGCTAGGATTCAGATTTCTAGTTGAAGTTGGCAGGTTTTCAGTGTCAACTGCTGCAAAGGCTAGAGCCATGGAAATTGAAATGTAGCTAGTGACCATGAAATAGTTCAAATCAAGACCAAGGTTTGATTATAGGGGTGTAAAAGGCAAGATCAAAAGGAAGACCCAGTTTCATGAGCCAATGGTTGAAGACATCTGGGTGGACTTGAGGACAGAAGAGGATATTAGAAAATTAGACTATAGCAAGTTATCTCTGGAACAAATTGAGCATCTGGGATTGCCTGATATTCCTGAAGACCTAGTGGATGATGAAGAGCTGATTGATCCTAGGTATAACACTGAACAGGTTGTTGGTTCTCCTCTTCCTCCTATCCAATGGTCTTAGAAAGAATTGACTTCTCTAAGGAAAAGGTTTGAACCTATATTGGCTAACACAAACAAGTGGTTAGAAGGTAAGGGAATTGCTTTGAAAGAATTCCTTACGAGATCAGAGACTGAAGCCCAAGAACAAACAGGTAAGAAGGTGGAGAATAGAACAAAGAAAAAGAGTGACATTCCCTCTTCTTCCAAGCCACATAAACCCAGGATCAAATTTGTGTCAATGAAGTCAAAGGCTGTGGAAAAAGAATCTGAGGTAGAAGAAATGGAAATTGAGAAATAGAATAATGATGAGCCAGCTACTGAGGAAATGGAGGTGGAAAACAGACCAATAGAAGAGATGGGAGAAGGACAAGGAGATGAATTTCTGTCTCCACAAAGAATGTACAACATGATATGGGAGTCTCTTCTCCTTTATCTAACATACCTATTTTAGTTCCTCTGTCTGCATCACCTATTGACACCCCATCTTCTGAATGTCCATCACCTTCAAAAATAATTTTTAATAATCCTCAAACTGCTTTTGATGATGTTCTTCGTTCTTTTGAGTCTATTATGTCTTCCTCATCTTTTGATATTGGAGATTCTTCAATATTTGATCACTTTGTAATGGGTTCTGAGCAAGTTTCAAATGTGAATGTGTCAGGTGTAGTGTTTACTAATACTCCACCTATTATTTCTACTTCTAGTGCTAGTGCAGTTCTAGTAACACCAACAATGGAAACATATCCGAATGTGAGTACTTCTGTGCTTCCTCCATGGTTGTCAGCATTTACACCCAAAAGAAAGAAACAAGCCATCTCTCCAGATGACTTTGATTTTGGTAAGCTGGTGCCTGCTAAGGCTAAGACTCCAAAGAAGCGAAAAATTCTTTCAAGAGTGCTGGTAGACAAAGGTCACAAATTTGTGGAGATTGCAAGGCCCCACAGGATGCTACCATAGAAAATTTCAGTATGAATAATTACTCTATTTCTAGGATTGAGCTGGGTAAAATAACACATGAGAGTGCAAAGACTGACATGCAATTAGCAATGGATATTTTGATTCAGAAGTTTGATAAAGAAAAGGAGATGAAAGATCATTATAAAGCAATGGTAGAGCAATTGACTGCAGTGGTAAGGAAGATTACTTTGAATTCAGAATCAGTGACCCCTGAGGCCGTTTCTGTAGAAGATCATGTCATCCAGAAAGTTGAAAAGACTCACCTTAAGGGAAGAGTGCTTGAAGAATATTTGGAAAGGATGTGCACACAAGGAATATCTCTTCTTACAGAGCTAGCTGAGAAAACAAGCAAAATGGAGAAAATCAAGGCAAAACTTGATGATTTGATTGATTCTATTTCTCAGGATATTGAGCATTTAGAACATAATCATGATAAGTGGGTAGAAATGAGGAAGTTGAAAATAAGTGCTTTGATATCAATTGGTGTCATTCCAAATAGGGATTCATATATTGAGACTAAGGAGGCATTGACATATTGGAGGCGTGTGCTGAAAGATCTGATCAATGACCTAGAAACTGCAAGGAAGCTGAGTGACCAAAGTGATGTTAGTCTCTTGCACAAATTGGAGGACCTACCATGCAATTTGGTGTCATAGGATAATCGATTTCTTTCTGCAGAGGAGATGATCTAGGACTTTGAGAATATGTTTCAGAAGGAGTTTGAGGACAAAACATTTTCAGTAGCCTCCGTGGATAATATTCTTGATAATCAGTTAACTTTGGATAATCTAAAGGCCAAGTTAACTAGCCATGCAAAATCAATTACCACAGTCACAGATGCAATAGTCAGAGCCCGGATGATTTTCAAGAACACAGTTAGTCCAGATAGTCTTGGGATGCAAGTAGCGTTCACTATGTATGATTGCCACATGAAGAAAGAAGGCAGTGCAAGTTGAAGCAGCTTTTTCATTACTTAGTTTATTTTCTATTTTTCAGATGTACTTTTGGAATAATTTTGGACATATTTACATGTACTTTTCTCATATGTAATTATATGTAAAAGCGTAGGAAGTCCCTGTTGGTTTTTTCCCAGATTGGATGCTTATTCCCAGATTTCCCTACAAGGTAGCCATCAATGATCAACAGGATCTCTGGGCCAGGGGCCAATAGTATAGGAGATAGACTCTATTTTTATCTCCTCTTCTTCTTCAGGCTCTGCAAAACCTAGGGGGGTATTCCCTATTCAACACCCATGAGAATATGCATACAAAGGCTGGGATGCTGACATGAAGCAGATAAGTCCTCCCATAAGTAGACCAAAACTACAAGATAAGAGCAAAGGGGCTAGCTTTGGGCCTATTTTCAGTTGTAGACAGAGGACTTGGGATCCTAAAACTAATTCTACTGTCCTAATGATTGTTTTAGAGTTTGATTTTGATGTTGTGTTTGGATGCAGAGCTGGACCTGGTGTATAACCTCAACACAGAGCTAGATTGGTGCCTATCCAGGGCTTGGAGTCATAGACATACACATGTAAATGTTCAACATAAACATACTAAAACTGGATTTCAAGGGGATTTGTGTGATATCTGCCTTACAGATACATCCCAGAACAAAGTATCAAGTTATCTCTGCTTATGATATCCTTACTGCAATATATTCTTCTCAACACTCAATCTGAAAACACTTTAATCTACCCCTTGGGTAGAAGTTGAAAGATCAAGCATTCAATATAGTAAACCTGTATCCTAGAACCCAAGACACCCCTTAGATATCCAAATTCAAAAGAAGAGTATATTCAATACAGGAGACAGATAACAAAACACATGCAGTATAGCATTATTCATCTAAAACAATAATGAAACTAGTAAGTTTATGCACAAAACATGAGACATGAGACTCATAAACTCACAAAATCCACTGCACGGAGCAACCAGATCAGATGTATTTCATTACAAAGCCAGAAAATGTCTAGTTTTTAACAACCTTAAATGAGTGACACAGTCTGCCTTTTATAGCAAAACTGTGTACTCAGCAAAATAATTACATGGTACATCAAAATTTCACCAGATACACTCTATCAAAAAAAATGGCACCCAAAAATAAATGCAGCAGGTAGAGGAGAAGACAGGAAGGGATCTCGAGCCTTGCGTTGCCGCTCAGGGACACGCATCATCAATTTAGGTGGTTGAGCTGTTCATTCGACCCACGCCTCTCGCAAAAATTGCCATTAATGTTTCAACAACCTGTAGCCCCTAGAAAGTAGCAATGGCGCGCCTCTGGAGTTTCTCCCGCCAAAAACAGTTGCAAACGCGAAGAAACCCACGACGCTGCAGGCTTAAAATATGGCCATCGATATACCCAGTCGCAGAAATCTACGGCCCCAAAAACTGTTGAAAAGTTGCCAACCAATGATACTGTGCCACGTAGGCACCTTGACTCTCTATCGCTGACCTTTCTGCTTCTTCATTTTGCCTTTCAAAAAAGGGACAGGTGGCGGCATCTTTCGTATCGACCATCGGGACAAGTGGCAACCTCCGCAGTCTCCTTTGAAACATTAAGGCCCTTCCACGAAACTCCAGTGGAAGCAGACACTTGGCGCTGTCCGCGGCACTTGAGAAACATTTGAAACAATATTGGGACTCACGTGGATGCCGACACTTGGCAGCGTCCGTAACACTCAAGAAACATTAGAGACCCCAGGAGACTCACGCGGAGGCAGACAGATGGCGGGTTCCGCGGCAACTGAAACTTGAGTTACATAAAGAAACGGGGCCCACAACCTCCCGCGCCAAACCAAAGGAAAATAGGGGCAAGCCCACGGAAGCTGACACTTGTCAAGCTCTGCGGCTATCTCTTGAAACACTAGGAAACTTTTAGAAATACTTGCGGAGATTGACACTTGGCAAGTTCCGCGGCCACCAAAGAAACTGAGAAACTTACCTGAAACATTTCAGCGGAGGCTGCCACTTGGCAACATCCGTAGCAGCAACGACACATCATCGGGACCCACCACCATTCTATACTTTGCATCGTGGGGCATAGAGAGATACATAGAAGTTGACACGTGTTGAGCCCCGCATCATTTACATGATACACATGGCGCCCTCCGCGTGATCAACTTAGAAACAAAATGGACACAGCTTCTGCTACGTGGCACACTCCGCATTAGAGTTACATTCAAAAGCAAAAGTGCGGCAATAAACTGGGGCTTGACACTTGGCAGATCCCGCGGCACAGGCATACTTTTGACCCTCTCAGCCACACTTAGAAACATTTAGGGTCTGAAGCAGTGACCCGATATGCATTTTTTATGCATGTGAGCCATTTTTAACCTTTTTCGAGGGCCGATGGAGATTTCTGACCCGCCACTGCATATTTTGACCTGCACCAATCTGACTTTTTGGTATTTTTAGCACTACAGAGGCCGAAAGACACAAAAATTTTAGATTTTTTGGGAAGAGATCCAACTCAAAACCCCAAACATAAATTATTACTAATAGTCCCAAATCAAAAAGGACTTCTTTGTTGAATACGTCAAAGTTAGTTTTTCTTTTCCTATTTTTGCTCTTGGTTTCTCTTATAAATAAAGAGGACCCCCATTGTAATTATCATCTTTTAGTTATTGAAGCGAAACTCTGCCAAATTGAAGAGCATTTTGAGACTTTGTGTTCAAATTGTAAATCATATTTTATCAAGTGAATAGACAAGCAAACGATCGTTCAATCTTTGCATTGGAATAACTTGTGGTGTATTGGAAATTGTTCTTATGTCCTTTTCCTTATGCTATCTTATCTACTTGATCAAATTGTAGTGTGAGTGTGAATAATCTGGGAGATGTTCTAAAGCTGTTTTTGAAGACTTTGTGCTACAACAATTATCTTTAGCTTGTGATTTTATGTTTTGAAGTAAAAGATATTGGAAAGACTTTGAGCTACTATTATCTTTTGTGATCGTATGTTTTGTCATAGTATTCGGTGAAGACTTTGAGCTGCATCTTATCCTACTTGTTTCTAAATTGTAAATCAGTAAAAGAAACAACGATAGACTTTGTGCTCTTATGGGTTTCTTGGTTATTTCAATTTGTATTGTGAAAGTACTCTTTTATAATGTAAACATCATTTCTGAAAAAAAAGAAATGGATGACATGGTTTCACCATCAAATTAATTCTTAGTGTAAATATGTTTGTAATAGTTAACAGGGAACCTCCCCTTACTGAGAGGAGAGATTTATCTCATTACACTGTGGTTGATATAACCATTTTGCCTTCAGTTAGTTGAAGACAAAATATTCACCCAACACAGTTTAAAACATGTTTTCTATTTATACCATGAATAACCAAAAGCAAGTCCCCTTCAACCTTCAAATTGAAACACAAAAGAGAGAGTGCCAACCTCAAAAGTTTTAGAAGAGCAAGCGCCTCAATACATTTGAGGCCTGCCTAGGAAGAAAGACATTCAAGCATATACCAAAACTAATCCTTACCACCACACTAGCCCTTGCTTATCTCTTAACACACCATTAAAATTGAATTTTAGTAATCTAGCATTAGAGGGATACCACTTAGCTTCTCTTCTCTTTTCTACCTACTCTTACCCTCTTTACAAATGGCCGGAAGGGCAATTTTCTAGTTATTAAGAATAAGCTTCTCCTCGGTAGAAAATAAGGTCTTCACTTTCAAAGGAGAAACCTTAGAATATTATAATATTGTTGTGTGAATCCTATGTCAACAACCATCCCAAGATGAGACCAAATACCAAAAATTCAATTGTTTCTTACAATACAAAGTCCCCATGCTGCATCACAAGACACAATCTACCCAAGAGAATGTAGGCTTAGAGACCCCCTCGATCAAGAACAAAGATTGTCTTTAAAACTACCAAAGAGAACCCAAAATAGATCTATATCTTGTCTCAAGATACGTGTCCAAACTGTGTGTAAAACCACATTGGAAGAATAAATGGTTGACCATCTCGCACGTTGCATGACAAAGATAGCATCTTGACAGACCATGAAACCCAAGTTTCTAGAGATTGCCATATATCAAAACATTGTTACTGCACGCCAACCATACAAATGAACAACTTTTTGGAGGGATGTCACTTTCCCAAAATAGTTCAATCGACCACAAAGAGAGCCGAGGGGATAGTTGATAACTCTTAAATTGGAGTAGCCAGCTTTAACAGAGTATATTCCAAAAGGATTGCCAAACCAAACTAAACTATCCTCATGCTATAGAGATGAGATTTTAATCCCCTGAAACAAGTCCTAAAACATTTCGAATTGATGTGCAGGTGCCAGGAAATTATCAGTGTTGCACAACCTGCAAGAATATATACCACTACAGTTGGATTCGGTGTAGCAATTATTAGCTAGAGAACCCTTCTCCTGCATACAACACAAACAAATATGCGCCAAGGATGGTTGTGCTCCACTAAGAGGTGCCAATCCAATTTAAAGTTGAGATCTATATTATGCAACAAAATATCCTTCAAACTCGTGCCTGCTCGGGAGACCAAGCAACAAACTTTCTCCCATTTCATTAGTTGTCATTCTATTCTTGCATATGCTATTCAGCTCATTTAGAACATCACGAGGGGCTGGAAGGACCGAGAACATGAAGATAGAATGACATGAAGAACCCCCTTTATAAGATTCAACCTCCATACTAAAGTAAGGCATCTACCATGCAATGCCATAAACGTTTTTTTTGGACTTTCAACAATGTTTCCTATCAAAACTAGCTCTATCAATGAGCTTCAATCACATCCACCATACCAAATAAAAGAATGTTAAATATACAAACAATAGTGAAGGAAATAATGAACACAATTCCACTTAATATTAACAAAAGAGTTACTACAAAGTTTTTTAAAAAAAATTATTCAACAAATAAATAAGAAATAACACATAATTTATTTTAGGAATAAAATAAAAAAATCTACCCTAAGAAACCATTACAAGAAAGAAACCCAACAAACAATAGCACTGTTTAGATTACATTCATATAAAATATTACAATAGAGTATGTATTATTTATGAGGTATTCAACATGCATAAGGGTGATCTCATATAGTGTGTCCTACTTTTTGGCTTAAGTGGGACATTGAAATCAATATTTAAAACCAAATTTAAAGATGATGTGACTTGGTGATTTTTTTGATTTTGTGCGTAATATATATATATATATATATATATATATATATATATATATATATATATATATATATATATATATATATATATATAATTTTAAAAAATAATTTGTGTCATTTTTTAACAACTTGGTTTTATGCTTTATAATATTTTCAATGAGTGACATTTATTCCTTAATGCATAACTTTTATTAGAAATAAGATAAAATCATAATTTCCTAAATATGAATCACTAACACTATATGTAGTGCATGCATATTTTTTCATAATTTTTTGTTATATATTTTACTTATTATAATTTTTTAATTTACATTAATTATAATTTAAAGTGATTTTATGCCATAACACATAACCTTTTTTATATATATCAAAATTAATTAATTAATTTTTATTGAAATAAGGACATGAGTGTGCAAATCTTCTTAAAAAAAATTCTACCATTTTCGATTTTTCCACGTGTGTGAAATAAAGACCCTTATATTTGGTAAAATAAACCTATATTCATTAAAAAATATAAAAAAATATCATAATTAAATAAAGTATATTACAAATTATATTTTTGGAAAGCTTACTCCGAGGCCTACAATCCTACAAAATTTCATGTCATGGCCACTCTATTTGATGGTTCCACCCCTACTTCAAAACATAAAAATTTCAAAAAATTTGTTAGCTACAATGGGATGGCGTTGAAGGGACCTTCAAATGAAGGTCAAAACCTTCATTCAAAGGTAACTTCATATGAAGGTCCCTTTTATAAAATATTTTGAACATGGAACATTTAAAAATTAAAAAGTAGATATTCATTTGAAGGTCATGATGACATCACCTTCGAATGAAGGTCCTCAATTCAAAGGTAGGACCTTCATTTGAAGGTATTTTGTAATTTTGGCATCTTGGGCCCATTTTTTTGCCCCCTTCCACAAGTGGAACACACTATTTTAGGATCACTTATAAGCTTTAGCTAGCAACACAACCACTAACTTCCTAAGCAATCTTGGCAACAATTACATACTCCAAACACCATCACACAATCTCCAAACCCAACATTATATTTATAGCTAAAATCTAATAATTATTCACTTAACTTAAGCACCCCAATTTATTCAATAAACTAGGTTAAAGCAAAATCCACCTCCCAAGAATAACATGAGCTTTAAAATAAAACTTTCAATGCAAACAATCTCAACTCCCACAAAATAAGGAATTTAACTTATTGAATAAATAAAAAATTATCTAGAGAAATGCACCCAACTTTAGCTATCCTAAGTGTGAGTTACAATGTTTACAAGCTATGTAAGGTCTAAAACACACACATAATCTAACATTCTCTTACTTGTATACACTGCAAAGGGACTACAACATACATTAACAACTAGTCAAACCAACACATATCTAATTTACATAAGTGGTATTTCTTAGTGCTCACTAGCTTCATCAATAAATCCCCAACATTCTTTGAGTTTTCTGACTTCTAAATGACTACCCTCTTGTCCTGCACTATGTAATGAACAAAATGATATTGCATGTGGTATTTCTCACATTGTGTACAATGACACACCACCATTAGCAAGCTACTGCCTAGCACCCCAAGATTCTCACTACAAAATTACTGGCAATCAGCTTTTCACATCTTCACATATGGCTACCAATGCTCCATAGCATGGTAGTGCAAGTACTATCTTGTCTAGAGATGCAATGAACCCCATAAATCAATATGGGTTTGTCCCACCCTCAAGGCCCTTGCAATTTACTTTTCCTACTGGTGCCCTTGGATCCTCCTAGTAGTTGTTGCTTCCCCTTGCTTCCGCTCCCCTTACTACCCCTTGGTTCCCTTCAACAACAACTCACTTCACTTTCCACTTCATCTACATAACTGCTTATTCCTACCTATTGCAGGCGCAACCCCTTATTGCTTGCTATTCTCACTACACCCTTCCCATAAGGCTTTGAGGCACCTAGGTTTGAAAAGTACTCTAGGAAAGGAGACCCCCAGACACATATATTTGCTTTCACTACCTTGTGCAGTGATTTAATTTTTTAGGATGCTTTGCTCTAGGCAAAGCTATTCCTACTATCCTTGAAGGACATTATGTTGGATTGGTTTTGTTTACTTCCCAACCATTCTATTCTTTCTTTTGATCAATTAGCAAATTAGTTCTTACAACATTTCCAGGCCAACGTTGGGCCACATATCCCATTTACTGACCTCGCCCATTGTCGACAGGGAGCTAATGAAAAAGTAACTAATTTTATCTATCGTTATCAGTTACTCTTCTCACAGATCCCATATGCCTTGCCATACTCTGATGTGTAATGGGTTTTTATTGAAAGCCTATAGTTGCAGATCAGGGATAAAATATTGTTGATAAAGTATCCATCTTTCACACACTTATGCACAACACTTCGTGACTATTAGTAGTTAGTCAGCTAGTATGAGGTATCTATCTCACTGGATTTTGTTGGTTAGTCTGGTGCTTCTTCTTCCTTTACAAATTATAAAAAGAATAAAAACTTCTTTAAGAATAATGCTTTTATGGTTGTCAACAATGTAGTGGCTACATCACCCTCACAATTGCTTTATCCCTCTATGCTCCTAAAAAGTCAAACAATCATAAGTTCACTCCTTTGATGGAGTCCCTCTATTCAATTTTACAATAGCTCCTAAACAACAGTTTAGTGCAGCTGTCTCCTATCTATCCTCTTGATACCCATAAGCCTCTGATGCCTTTGTGTGACCCGAAGGCCTTTTATCAGCTCCATAGAGTCCCTGGACATGATATTGAACAATGTCTATGCATATGAACCACATTGTGCAAGACAACATCGACCAAAATGTCATCCAGGTATCTAGTGTGAATGATAAAGGAAATAAACCAGTTGCTCTGCCCAACCAACATTTGCACATCTACACCAATCCCATGCCTCGTCATTCTTCTAAATTTGTTGATCTTGCTTCTTCCTCCGTGGTGCTAGCTTCAACCTCTGACATTCCCTCCTCTTCTTCTTATGTCGAGATGGTTGGCATGGTGGACATTCGCTCTCACCCCGCTCGAGAGCATCCAATTCTTGAGCCCATCATTTCTTTCTCTCCTTTCGATATCCCTACCAATATATATGAGGGTCCTCTTTACATTACCACTGAGGTTAATGGGAAACTTGTCAAGGGTGTCCTAATTGACCTCGATTACCTAGTACATGTTATAATGAAGGATTTTCTATATATTCATGAATTGCATAACCTAATGTTTATGAGAAATTAGATTTCTTTTTATGATGTCATGATGGGATGTCCCACCCTACTATGAGTTCGATACCTTAGGTGTCCATGTCAGACCCAAAACCTTGGACATTTATTTCTTCATCATTCCCACTTCAAATCATTTTCATTTGAAGTTAGGCCAGCCATGGCTCACTTCTATGAAAGCAGTCCCCTTGATACTTCATAGATGATTGAAGTTTCCCCACGACGGAGTAGTGCATACAATCTGCCATAGCAGATTTACACCTCTTTCCATGCACAAAAAAATCTCCTTGGATTACTTTTAGTCGGCCTTAATTGAGTTGCTTCGACCACACAATGACTTCTTATTTCTATCACATCAAAATTTCAAACCCAGTGAAATCATGTAGTTGTCTAGTGGCCCTTCCTCTTCTTCTCCCGCGACTGCTTTGCCTTCAGTGTCTCTACCTTTAGATGTTGTTTTTGTTCCTTATATTGCCCCTCTAACAGTTTAAGGAAAGCAAAATGTATGGAGTACACCACCCGTTCTCCTGTTCCTAGTTTGTACTCCACGGTACCACCTCTGACCTCCTATTCAAGGCCTTGAGGTCCACCTTTAATATAACCTCATGCACCACATGTTATTGGGACATCTCAACCTTTTATGGTTACTTTTGTTCCTCCTACCTCTTCGGTGGCATGAGGAAATAAACCAGTGCTGAGTGCTCCTTCTCCCCCTCCTCCTATGGTTCACTGACTTTCAGTGGCTACTCCTATTCCTCTTTCCTCTTCAGTGGCACAAGAAAAGCATCCCATGTTGCGGGATCCTACTCCTTCCCCCATGGTTTCCCACAATTTAGTAGTTTCATATGTTCCTCCTTCTGTCCCTAAGGTAGGGGATGAAATGGAGCCCATGTTGGAAAACCCCTCCACTCAATCAAAAGAGGATTTAGCTCACACCTGATGCAACCAACTTGCAGGAGATCATAAGCATCACCATTATGCTACAACTTGAGAGTGTGTTGTAGCTTGAGATCATGTCATTGATGTGCAACCTCTCCCTGAGCGTCCTCCTCCTATGTAACCACTGCCTAACCTCACCTCTCCTTTGGCACCTTAGCCTTCTATTTCTAAGCATGTGTCTCTTCCATCACCCACCCATGTTCCTCCATAGTCAGATGTAGATGAACGCCACCCCCAAAGGGTGCAAGTAGTCTTAGCTCCTTCCATCTTCCTTCCATTTTTGATATGCCACATTTCACTAAGGCTTTAGACCTTCCCAATGTCAGTGTTATCTCTAGTACCATCCTCGTAGCTCTTGTGCCTTTCCAATGTACTCGCCATGCAATCTTTCCTAATATCCTTCACCCTACTACCATTGATATAGACACTCCCCATCTGCTGCCTAAGCGTAAACCTGAGAATTTGCCCACCCCTTTTACAAGCTTAAGTGCATGCCACTGTCTTCACCACCTCTAAGCCCTTTTGCATCACTTCTTTGATCTATGGAGAATGTTCCTCCACCCATGAATCTTAGTGCTCATGTTTCTACCAATAGCACTAATGAGCCATGGTTAGTGCACTATTTAGATAGTGACTCCCTTGATTCCTTCCCTGTAGAGTGAATCATTGAGTTTGTCATAGATATGCCCTCATTGTCCATGATCTTCACAAGATCATTGGCAATTGTTTCTACCATCGTTTTAGAGGATCTTGCTCCTATTGTTGATCCTCTGCACTTGATACCAAGGGAGTCTTCTTGAATCACTCTTGATGTGGTCCCATTGTCAACTCTTCCTCTGTCCCCCTATGATAATGAAGATTAGGACCAAAATGATTTGATTATGCCTGACCCATGAGGGCAGTACCTTTGTCTCATGTGTTTTTATGCAATTGCATGCTTGCTTGTGATGTTTTCCCTATCAATATGTATTTATGTTTGTTAGTTTTGCCTAGAGGACCCGCGATGTGCTAATTTAGACACATGGATATAGGAGGAGCGAAATTGTTGTGACATTCTTCTCTTTGTCCCTACATTCTTCTATATGTTGTATACTTGTTTATTTTTGACATTTTGGGGACAATGCAAAATGTTGGAAGATTTAGCTTCCTTCCATGTTGACCCAAAATTTTTATTTTTCTTTTATTTTCTTGTGACATTCTTCCTTTGTGCTCCTAGTTCTACGTGCTTGCATGATGATGACAATTCTTTTAGTTGTCCCTTGATGATTCCCCTCCCAAATGCATATTGACTCCAAATTACGTAGATCCCTTAGTGTTCTTCATGATGTTACTTGTTTTTATGTGACATGTGTTAGAGTTGTTTGGTGTCATACCATGCTTACACAAGATTTTATGTATCATGCCTATAGCATCACCTTTGTTGTGGTCTCTCTCTTTTTCCTTTTATTGATATGCTTCCTAAAAGCTCTCTTCCCCTTTTCTACCTTAAAATCAATTGCATACTAATGCTTTATGCAATTATTTTAAGGTGGGGGCATACTTTTACGCTTCACACTTTTATACACACCATATATTGATGGTGCGCTATTCGTAGCATTTACTCTTGGTAGTGTTTATAGCTTGTGGTCCTAAGCAGATGCACTTGCTTGGCCTAACCACACTTTTCATCTACTCTCTCTTAGCACTCTTTGTGAGTCACCTAAAAATGTAGTTTGTTAGTTGTAGTGGCTCACAAGAGTTGGTATGGTTCCTAGCTCTTGTAGTGTGCTAGCCCTAGAACCATACTAGGCATCCTTCTAACTCTCGTAGTGTGCTAGAAATACCCCTTGCACTTTGTTTTCTTTGATTTCTCATGTGTGATGTGTGTTAGTTTATTTTTAGATTTTTATAGAATGTGTATTAGATTATATGATTTGCTAACCTTGATGTTTGGAAAAATCATATTTGGTCTAATCCTTTTTAGTATGATTATATATATAATGAAACAACTTGCACAATAGCTAAATATAATAGTAAATACACTCCAAATACTTGATAATAATATGCCACTTCGAGGGGCAAACCTCCTAATCCACTTCGAGGGGGATACCTCCAATAGTCTTCAATGAGAACCAATACTCAATGTGATCATAATAACTAACCTATACCTCCTATATATACCATACTTATGCCATGGAAACCACCTGAGATGACTTAACTATCTATATAAGACTATATCAATGATTATATAAATTAAATAAGTGTTAAAGTAGTCACAAGCTGACTACACATAACCATATACAACTATAGAATTAAGGGCATAACATGCTCCTCACCTTTACAAAAGTGTTGTCCTCAATGCTAATTAGTTGTGGCAGTTTCTTCATATAATCTTCATCATCCCATGTGGTAACTTCAACTAGAAAATATTTCCATATAATGAGGTAGTTTGGAATTGTTGATGTCCTCAACTTCTTCATGTGTGTCTGTAAATATAACTTCAGCTCCAAGATGTGTCTTCCCTTTGCATCTAGCTCTTGATGGTGATGAATGTGTTCTTCCTTTACTCGAACCTTTTGGTGTACCTTAGAGGAAGATGTGAGGAATAGTAGATGGTACCCTTGCATTGGTTGAATGGAATTATCAGGATCACCTTTAGGAAATAATGCTTTTTGAAATGCTCTAAGTAGTGATAATGCATGGAAAGATTTTATGGCTTTTACTTCTCATTCTTTTTCCTCTTCTTCTTCTCTTGATTTTCTTCCTCCTCCTCCTCCTCCTCCTTCAACATCTTTTTCATCATCATCATCATCTTCTATATTCTTCATTTGTAACAGGTTTCTATATCTCATTTGTAGCATGGAATTCATTTTCCTTGAGAAAATATTGAGTTCTTCCTTAAACTTGATGAATTCTTCAATAATTTCATTAGGATAAGTCTCCCCGTCTTTTGTATCCTCTTTGTCTAGGGATTTTCTTGGTGTGATGGAATTCTTTTTGCCTCTTGTGGCAAGACCCTCCATGATTGGGAAAAATAAATTTGCAATAAATCACACAAAACAAATCCAATTAATCTGAAATTTTTACTGTAACTTACCAGGGCCTAGATCTCACTTCACTGGAAGAACTCCAGGAAATTTGTCAATTTTTAGCATTGAGAATAAAATTGGTGGTAAACCTAATTATGCAATAACTCACTTAATTCTACTCCAATTACTCTAAAATTTGGACTATAGCAGCTTCAGGATGTCCTTGAGAAACCTTTAAAAATCTTGAAAAGATTCACCAAAATGAGAGATATATGTGGTTCATAAGAAATAATGGTAGAAACCCTAATTCTTCTATAACTTGCTTAATTCTTCTCTAATTGCTCTGAAAAATGGATTGTAGAAGCTTTAATATGTCCTTGAAAAACCCTTAAAACATCTTGAAAATATTCACTAAAATGAGAGAGATATGCACTTCCCAAAATGACCTCCAAATTAGAAAAAAATTTGCCTAGTTTTTGCCTTCACGATGCCAAGATCGTGAGCTTTGATACCACTTGTAATGAAACAACTTGTACAATAGAAGAATATATAGGAAATATGTTGCAAATACTTGATAATAATATGCCACTTTGAGGGGCAACCTCCTAATCCACTTCGAACACAATACTCAATATGATCAATAATAGCTGACCTCTACCTCCTATATATACCATACTTATGCCATGGATGCCACCCAGGATGACCTAACTACCTATATATGACTATAAAATGATTATATAACTTAAATAATAAGTGTTAAGGTAGCCACAAGATGACTACTCATAACCATATACAACTATAGAATTAAGGGCATAACAATATATATGTGATTTTGACATTGCCTCTTGTGCACCTTTTATTGTCTAATATTGTGGTTTTACAGGTTCTCAGCTTGGGGTTTCATTCCTTTGCTCAAAGAATCCTTTGCATCCTCTACAGTATCCTTTTTGAGGTAGCACTTGTGATGTTATTTCCATTTCTACTTTAGCTTGCATATGCACATAGTGTCATAAGCCTGCTAAAGTGGGGGCTAAATGTAACATCAAAAATTACACACCCTTGCAATTTTACACTACGTTTTATGACCACTTTGGTGTCTGCTCCCCTAGTTTGTTTCTAGGTTCATTTTAGCCTTGCCTTAGCCTTTTTCCTGTAACCACACATGATTTTTTGTTATGCTCACCTCTTTGTGTTTAATTTTGTATAAATTTGTTTTAGTGCTTTGTTTATCTCATCATCCGATGGTGTTCCATGTTACCAAGAATTGAAGTTGCCTCAATGTGAGCACTTAGTGTGAATGTCGACATGGCGCTATAGTGTTCCACGTCTGTTTGACACTAAGTGATCATTTTTTAGCATTACTAGCCACCTCCAGTGATGATTCAAGATTCTATTAATGCTCAGGATTTGTCGGTCAACACGTCTCTTTGGACTCTATCTTTGGGTTTTTCCCTCTTTTGTGTAGAATTTTGAATTTTACTGTTGACTCTCATGCATTGTATTGTGAACTCTCTTGGCTCTACAACTCTAGCTGAACTATTATTAAGATTTCTTTCTCTCTTGGTGATCTCCTACAAATTTCTTAGCACTTCTACAAATCTCTATTGTAGTTGTACTCTTTTGGTGTGTTTTTATGTGATCTCTTGGAGGTTTTGTGCTCTCTTTCATAGGGTTTTATGGAACCATTGTTGGCTGGTTGAACTTCTCCTTTTGGGAAGATTGTGCTTCCTCTATAGGTGATAGAGTTTCATAACGCTCTCTTTAAATTTCTTTATATTTGTGTAACCCCATTGTTTGAGATTGCATTGTGTGGTTACACTCCATTTTCCTTCATATCTTCATAGATATTTGTGTTAGTTTTCTCTCTTAGCTTTGAGAAGATTAGTGCATTTACAATTTTCATTTGTTGTTTCTTTATTTATTAGATACACTTAAGGAATAGTAGCACACACTATTTTTCATTCATCCTTGCTGCTCATGGAGGTTGAAAGACCAAAGTAGGGGCTTGACTTAGGCAAGCTCCATAGCAGCCCAACAATTTTCTTTGTTCTTAGTAGCAGGTACTTTGGGGACAGCGATTCGAATGCATGGAGGTTTTGTTGGTGTTTCTTTCTTCTCTTCATTAGTATTTCATTTTAATCCATTTCAATAGAATATCTACATCATTCTCTTTACCTAGTATCACCTAGATATCACTAGGTTGTTTTCTTGTCTGCTACTATGCTATGTAAAAAGGAATCATACTATAGTAAATTTTTTTTATTTTTTTGGATTTGAGGATGCTAATGCTTAGCGTAGATGTCCCCATAGTGTGCTGTCATCCAGGGTAGTGAGCTCTAGTCTTTGGTGCCAGGTTCCTTTGTTGTTCCTCTTTTCATTCCTGTATTTATTTTTCTAAAATTCTGTTCGTGGTAGTACATTTCTAACATTTTGTTATTTACTTTCTTTCTTTCAAGCAATTAGTTCAATTCCATTTCATTTCTATTAGCATGAAGTGGGTCTGCTAACATTAATCTATCTAGAGAAGTAGATAGTAGCAAACTAAGCATGACCTTAGTGTGGTTGTAGTGAAAAGTTCCCTTGATCGACATGATTGATCAAGGAGTAATTTTTCCCCATCCACTCACCTACGATCTATTAAATATATACTAGTTTATTAGCTCAGGGCATGAAGTCTCTCTTGATGTCGTGTCTTCATATATCAGGCACCATTTTGATAGGCAGGCGACCCAAGGTTAGGAAGATACATAGTGTTCAGAGGGACATTAGGCTATTCTAGGTGATTCTAGAACAACTCCACAGTAGATTCCTGAGTAGGTTGGTGTTACTCCACATTTTGCACTAGGATCATTTGGTGGAATTCTTTTTTATAACATTTCATTGGTTCTAGAGTGACTAGGATCATCATGAACCTTGATTCTTCTAACCTCAGTAGGATTGGGAGGGTCATGGGTGCTACAACATATCTAACATAAATCATATATGATAAGATACATATTGAAATTCATATTTTATAATTTACATGTTTTAATATAGCAATGTTAATTTTAGTTACTACAACATGAAATGGATCATATGTGTTGACTCTTGACCAATCCTACATTAGGTGATTAGAATGGTGGGTAACACTTTACAGTAGGTAGGCTTCAGAAATTTACGGTACGATGGAACTAATCTAACACATCATCTTGAGGTATAAATTACCTAGGTTAAGTATAGTACACTAACTTTACATTTGTATATAAATTTTTATAGACATGAACAATTAAAAAATCTAGCACAAGTTTTATAATTTAGCAAAAAATTTCACATGCATTTACAAGTTTTGGTATCAGCTCATGATTCTACTCAGAGTCATATTCAACGTCCTCTACATGATGCAGGAAGATGTTAGGCAAATGTATTATATGTTATATAAAATATTTATACTATGTATATGCATATGTATATATTTGATATTTATTTTCTATTTTTAAAATATATAATCATACATGTAGTGTCCATGAGCTTAAATATATAAATTCTTATACATGGATATAATTTTATGTGTAGGGCTCTACACATGACTCGTAGGACGATATTCATAGATGGGTAGGATCAACCTCGCTACAAGGATCAACACATGGCTTAGGATAGGGATCAAGATAGGGTTTAGGGCATGATTTTAGTCCTAGGTAGAGTGAGGCTCAATCCACTTGTAGGTGCACACGTAGTTCTATTTGAGTCATGTTTGATATTTATCATGTGTACACTTATGTTTGGACTTATTTATTATCTAGAGGCATTTCTTTATATCATGTACTTATGTTTGGATTTATTTAGATTGATTTTTTGATGATATGATGTTTATCTTATGTAGTTAGACTAATTTGTTTAATCTTATATAGTTAGAGTGAGTTGTTTATTTGATGTTTGTATCATATGCACATGCATTTAACTAAATTATTATACTTTAAAATTTATAGGATATATATGTTGAAATACAATATAAATCTTTAATTTATAATTCAATTCACAATCTAGACATGTTGCAATATACTTTATAATATCTAATTTATAATTTGATGTAAAATAAAATACCTACCATATGTACATTTTTTCTAATTTACAATTAAAATTGACAATTGAACGAATTTACAATAATTTTTAAAACATATTCATTGGTCTATCAAAATTTATAAATAAACTAGATAATTTAAGTGTAAACAAATTTAATTCTAACATTGGTATTGATAGAAACAATTGTACAATTTATCTAATTTATAATTATTATTATTTTTGTTTCGTAACAAAGTTTTTTTGTATATGAAAGATAAAATAAAAAAAACATAAAGCAAGCCCTTTAAATAAGGGGAGCATAGATAAACCATTTGGGCAAACTACACACCACCCAACTACAATTCCACAACTTTTAGAAGTAGCAAATCCAAAGCAACCCAACGGAGGCTACAGAGAAACAAAGATGTAGACCCAGCAGGAAGAAAAACTAAGGCCAATCAACCAAAATCAAGCTAATTTTTACCATTTTTCTGGGAGAAGAGAGCCTCCATGGTCCATTGAGAGCCCTCCTCCACCACTTCTTTTCCTTCGATACAGAGTTTTTCAACCTCCATTTTCCTTCTTTTTTTCTGCTTTAAATCCCCACAATCATGTTTTAAATTTTTGGATTTAGTTTGAAAAAGACCCAATTTTTGAGAAGGAGCCACCAAAAAATCTTGATCGAAAAAATTAGGAATAGAATCATCTAGATCTTCCATAAAAGGGAAAGTGCCATTTGACTTCGAAGCCTCCCCATCCTCCACAACAAGAATAATATCCAAATTAAGGACATGAGGATCAACATGACCAGATATTTGTGCTAAGGAAGGATCAGAAGGAACCACCGAAATGCTCCCTGAAGTGGAAAGGTTGTCAAAGAACTTGCCGTGGTTGCGCCAAATGAAGTCCGCATTCAGAGACCCAGGTTTTCTAATCCATTTTTTGAGGTTGAAACATTTGGAACCAGGCAGTCTTGGACCAGAACATGACCTAATCTTATGCCCCAATGCATTACAGTGAAAACATCTAAATGGTAAACCCTCAAAATTTAAGAATTGCACCCAGGTACTGTGTGAAGAATGAATTTGGATCGAACCAGGAAGGGGTTTAGATATGTCCATGAGGGTACAAACCCTTGTGAATATGCAAGAAGCCTTTTCCTCAGTGTTGATCTTGACAAAGGACCCAACCTGATTGATCATCTGCCCTAAAAGCTCATCATTCCACATCACCAGAGGAAGGTTGTATAGCCTAATCTAGATCAGGAACTCCAAAATTACAGCTGTAGTGAGATCGAAGAAGGGAGTCCAAGGAGTGAGGAACCAACTAGAATTCTCCATAATCCAGGGACCATTTTGAGAAACAAATTTGCAATCCTCAGCAGACGAGAAGGTTAGCAAAAAGAAACTAAAATCCAGGGAATGGACCTCTGGGGGGTGCAAGTTATTCCACATGGACAAGACCCAAGCCTTAACATCCTCTAAGGAAGGCTACTTTCGCAGAAGTCGAATAATAAAAAATCGGCTCCCCACATCGGTTGAGATAGAATTTAACCTATCATCAGAAATGTGAAAGACAACAAGTTCTTCCGCAAAGGTAACCTTCACATCACCAAAAGACAGGTCAAAATTTTCATGAGCATTATACTCCTTTGAATCAAAAGTAGGATCGAGTGGCTTGGGAGGTGGTAAGTTAGGGTTTGATGACTGAATCTAAGCCAAACAAAATTCATTGCATTCATGAAAAGGGTTACCACTATTTTTGCAAGCCTCAAATGATTTCAAATTTATCTCAACCTGCATAGGATCGCCAGTCAGATTGAAGGGGCAAGGGAGCGCAGCATCACCAATAGCCCCGTCCTCACATGAGCCAAACCTCATCTGGTAGCGTTGCCTCCCCACACCTCCACCCTTCGCCTAAGAGGGAGCATGCCCTCCTCTGCCCGCACCATTCCATGCCTTCTTGCTTGCTTCGCCAGCCTTCTCTGTCCTAGCTTTTGCGCAGTCTCCTTCACACATTATCACTATACTAATATTTTACTGATCTAATTTATAATTTATAATTTAAAACAATATTTCTAATTTATGATTTATCAATTTATATCTTGAACATTACTTTATTAATTTATATATGTGAATTTGAATTGAAGTCAAATTTGAAATTCAAATTGATATGAAAATATGAGTTTATTTCAAAATTGATATATCAAATTTGATATTGAAATTAAAATTTAAAATTGATATTGAAATTGATTTATCATTTAATTGATATCTTGAAATTGAAATTTATCAAAAATTTAATATATTGAAAATTTAATTTAAATATATTGAATTTAATTGATTTCTAGAATTGATATCAACATTGAAATTATTGATATATCAAAATTGATATTAATTTCAAGATATCAAAATGTAAATTGATATAAAAAATCAAATTGATATCAATTGGTATTAATATCAAAATTAAAATTGATATTGAAATTGATTTATCATTTAATTAATATCTGAAATTGAAATTTATAAGGCAAGGAAAAAATGAGGACTTGAGGAGGGGTGGGGCTCTAAGAAAAAACTAAGGTTTCTTATGAACCCTCCATTGTCTCTCTCTTGGAGCTCTTTCCCTATCCTGGTGCATGACATTGTTAATTATTCTTCTTTTCCTAGATTGTCAGTCTGGATTGCTTTCCTTTGTTGTGTTTTAGTTTATGATTTTCTTGTAGGTTGTTTGGTTGTGTCTAGTGTTCTTTAGTTTTTTTGTTGATCTAAGTCTTTTTGATTTTGTATTTGGGTGTGATATCTCCCGCCCAAACTCCTAGTGCTGACACCATCGCTAGGTAATGTGTGCATTTACTGCCTTTTTGGCTCGGCAGGCTGAAGGCCATGGCCTTGCTAGCGAGAAAGGACAACAATTTTAACGAGACGCCAGGAGCACTAAATGAAGTGCCAAACAAAGTTAATAGAGAAGTTAATGAGGTAGAGGGAAAGAACAACAAAGTTAATGTTATCAATAGTAGTGTTGAAACCCCATCGAACGTGCAAGAAGGAAGGGTGGTGGCTAAGATATTTTACGAAGCAGTACTGCAAAAGATGCCGTGTCTCCACAGGAAGATGGTTGCTCCAAGGTCGTCAGAGGTCTCCATGGGCTCAGATCCATTGATGGACTTGCCCCCGGAGGAAGTGGTGAATAAATGACAGGATATAAGACTCTGGGTAAGCCATCTTCCCCCTCGGCTAGTATTTCATTAATGCCAAATGAAGCTATGGTTTTTGCTGTTAGAAAAGAAGAATCTAGATTGAAAAATATTGTAGTATTCTTTGTGTGCCTTGATTTAGATAAACTACCTTCGAGATCCTTTTTTTATAATTGGTTGGCTTCGGTGTAGGTTAGAAATTGGGGATTCAAATAAGTTTTTGTAGGATGATTCAAAAGGGCTTATTTGTAATTTTCCTTAAATCCCATAAAATGCAAGAAAAAGTGTTGGAATATTTTTTTGGAATGTTGGGCATTCTTTGTTTAAGGCTCATCCTTAGAGCCCTAACCGTTCCAAAGATGAACTTCTCTTCTGTTTTGTGCCTAAATGGTTTGAGGTCAAAAATGTCCCCAAATAGCTTTGGGTATTTTTACCATGGTTGCTGAGTCACTTGGGAGAAGTTTTAAAGGTTGAGGATGCTAATTTGATCTTACCTCACCTTGACGCCTAAATCTTGATCTCCTTGAGACCTGGTATGTTTATTCTAGAATGGATAGACGTGGGTGGCCTGGGGAAACCTATCAGATGCCCTGTCGCAAGGTTGGGAGGGATAAACTCATGCTTTCTATGTAAACATGATGGGCACCAAAAAAAATCCTACCCGTTCCTTATGAAGAAAAATAATGAGGCTATGGCGCAACAGACTTTGATGAAGCCCTTGAATGGGCATGATGTTTATGCTCAGAAGGATTCCTTAGGTAACAATATGGGTTCCTTTGCCCATGTTTCCACTACTAAAAAAGTCCTTCCGGATGAAGTTTTGGTTGAGTCAGACTTGGGAAAAATGACTGAAGACCTTGATATTTCATTCGTTTCTAGGAAACTTAGTGAAATGAGTTTGGAAGAGGGGGAGGTTGTGGGTGAGTGAGGTTTAATTAATTCTGGTGTGAGGTTGCATGAAATCCCATCGAGACCTGCTGTGCCTCTAAGTGATGACAATGCCGATGTGGAGTCAGTTGTAAGATGCACACTTGAAGCTGACCTTGGCCCAAACACAATTGCCCAGACTATATATTCAAACATAATTGAGAACCTTAATCATGGTTCTCTTCCTCTTGAAGTGCAAACTGATACTTTTTAGGGTTGCTGCCCTGTAGACCCTCCTGAAGGTAAGGAGGAGGATGTAACCGAAACTAGAATTGAGGAAAAGCAGTTAATCAAACAAAAAAGAATGCACAATAGTTGGCTTTAGAAAAAATCAAGGATTTAGTAAAGGAATGCAAAGATAAATAAGAAAATGACAAACTAAAATTATTGGTTGGAAAAAAACTCTTTACAACTGACCCTGTGGGTGTTGAAGGTGTGGACTCCAATTCAAAGCTCGCAGAAGCAAACCTAGCTAGTATTGATAGAAATGAGCAAAGTTTGAAAGACCTGATTTCCTCTCCATTTCAAAATAAAATAGAAGAAAAAAAAGAGGAAGTATGTTAAGAAAAAATCTAAAATAGTTACAAAAAAAGTAGAGAAAGTCTCTGATTGCTTCAAAAAGATGTATAAAAAAGGAAAATGGAAACACCTAAGCCAATGAACTATGGATTGCTATAGTTGGAACATAAGGGGACTAGAATCCCTAGATAGGAAATATGTAATTAGAGATTTTTGCAATAAAATAAAGGATATTGACCTCCTTATGCTTTAGGAGGTAAAAGCTATTGGTTTCACATTAGAAAATAATCTAAAATTCATCTAGAAAGAGGCAGAGCTCTTCTACACTGAACATGAAAAAGGGAAAGGAGGAATTGCAATGTTAATTGGAAAAAAATGGGCTAGTATGATCATGCAAAAAGGGCAGTCACCCTGTAACAGATGTCTATGGATAATAATAAAAATAAGGACTTAATCTTTGGTGTGTGCTCAATTTATGCTCCAAATGATTACAACTGCATGGCTGAGCTTTGGAAATGGATGACTAACAATTTACAGTAGGTCCCATGGATAATAAGTGGTGATTTTAACATGACAGAATGTATAGAAGACAAAAGTGGTGGTATCGAATGGGGCTGGAAAGGTAATGACTCTTTTTTCTGGAATTAGTTTAAAAAATCTTTCAAACTATTTAACCCTTTGGAAGGAAAAATAATTGAGAGCAAAGGCATCTGGTTCACCTGGTGTAATAGCCAATGAGGTAAAAATAGAATATACTCTAGCCTAGACAGATTCTATGCTTCTGAAGACAAATTCTACTTTCTAAGTAAAAAAGATAGCAACTATGTTGAAGTCATTCCCTCTACCCTTTTTGATCACCATTCTATAGAAGCTTCTATAAGGTGGAAAAATAAGGAACCAAAGCTGAGAGTCAAGAAATATAGTCTTTTTAAACTTAATTGTGCCTTACTCCAAGATAGTGACTGTTGTGAAGGGATTATTAGTTTAAGGAGCATTACAAAAGTCTTATACTCCAACTCTCCTAAACATCAGTACCTGAATGCCTTGATCAAAAATTGTAAAGCCCTGTTTCAAACAATAGGGAGAAAATATGCAAAAGATAGGAGAAGGGAAGAAAGCCTGTTGCAAGAACAACTCTTAAAATTTGAAAAGCAGATTCAAGAGAATCCAGTAGATGAAATTACTTTCAAGGAATTGGGGGAAGCAAAACATAATTTGAGGAAGTTTCAAATAGTTATAGATCAAGGATTAAGAGTGAGGGCTAAGTTGAATTAGCTGGCAGAAGGGGACAGAGGGTCAAAATATTTCTTCAACCTATTGAGATCAAAAAAACAAAAAGAAGACATTGGGCCTATTGTAGAAGACAACCTGTGCTTTAAGGAAAATGAAGAATATATGAAATAAGTTTTTAGGGATTTTTATAAAAAAATATTTTCAGATGAGAATGGTTCAGAGGACTATAGACGAGCTCAAAACCTATGTAGAAAGATATGTCCCAGAAAGGTCATAGATGAAATGAAGAGTAAGTTAGAAAATAAAATTTCCAAAGAAGAAATAATAAAAGCTATAAGATTGATGGAGAGCGGTAAATCTCCTGGACTTGATGGATTACTGGTGGAGTTTTACAAATGCAATGGTGACTGGATAGTTGATGATCTGTTAGATGTCTACCAAGAAGCTATAGATAGAGGCACTCTAGGAGAAGAAATCAATAGAGGTGTTATTAAATTGCTACCTAAAGAAGGAGATAAAACTAATATTAGGAATTGGAGACCAATAACACTGTTGAATGTTTCATACAAAATTATTGCTAAAGTCCTAGACATGAGACTTATTGATATTCTTCCAATCATCATTAATCCAACACAAATAGGATTTATAAAAGGTAGATACATCTTGGAGAATCTTATTACAAGCTGGGAAGCCTTGGATTGGGCTAAAAGAACTGAACAAAATGTAGGAATATTGTTATTAGACTTTGAGAAGGCTTATGATAGGATTGAGTGGTCCTTTATAATAATGATGCTTGAAGCTCTGGGTTTCCCAGAATACCACTGTAATATGGTCAAAATATTATTCAAAGATGCTACAGTCCATCTTGATATTAATGGATCCCTCTCCAACCCTTTCAAGCTAGAAAGATCTATCAGGAAGGGGCGCCCTTTGGCCCCTGCCCTATTTGTAATAGCCTCAAAATTGCTTTATTATGTTCTAAGAACAAACCAAATTGACTTAGGGTTTAAGGGCATAATCCTTCCAAACAATGAGCCACTCTTAAACATCCAGTTTGTAGATAACACTGCTTTATTTCTGGTGCTTGAAGAAAACAACCTCTCCAATTTAGAATGAGACTGTCTATCTTTTGCAGAGCTACAGCTGCAAACATTTCCCATGCAAAATCTACTCTCCTTAGTTGGGGGGACTCCCCTCCACTGTGGCTAGACTCTGCCAAGTGGCAGTGGGGAGATTCATTCAAGATGGTTAGATTTTTCAGGATCCCCTTCTCTGTTTCCCCGTCCTTGAAAAATATGTGGGATTGGGTTTTTGGAAAGATTAATAAGAAGCTCAGCATGTGAAGCAAAATATATCTTTCTATGGTTGACAGGCTTCAGGTCTATCAAAAGATTTTGTCACCATACTCGATATATTATGCATCATCATGGTTCTTTGCTAGTTATCAGGTGAATTTAATTCATAAAAATATTAGAGACTTTTTATGGTCTGATGGAAAGGGAAAAAAGAAAAGACATTTGGTTGCTTGGGATTGGTGTTTCTTAAGTAAAGAATTGGGGGGTTTGGGATTGAAGGACCTTAAGATCCAAGGTGCTACTTTGGTAGCAAAGTGGATATTAAGAGTCTTTAGTGGCTCAGAACCTTAGAAAATTCTAACTGTAAACAATCTAAAGAGGGTTGTGCCAAAGAAAGATAAAGATTGGGCAGGTTTGAGTATTTAGGATATTGTATTGGGCAACTTCAGCATCAAGCCCACAGGGTCAGTTGTATTTGGGTCAATTTGGAAGGCTTGGGAATTCATTAAGCCATTTCTAATGGATAGGAATGCTTTTGATGTTAACAAAAATGAAATTGTACAGACCAAATCTATCTGGTGGAATTTGAAAATTAATTGCAAGCCTTTGGCATTACTACAAGGGTGTTCATCTAAAAAGTGGCACAAGCGAAGAATTATTTCATTTGGGGACATTATAAAGGATAGAGTTGCTAAAAATTGGAAGGAATTGAAATCTGAATTCAATATCCCAGAATCTCATAAAAGAATGTATGTTCTTCTTAAATCAATGCATAACTCACTTAAACACGGAACAAATCTAAAACTAGAAAACTAGCAGCAAGTTAGATGGAAAGACGGTTGAAAATTTGAAAAAATAAGCCCAAAAAAGTTGTATAATTTGGTGACTAAGAAGTATGACGTATTTGCACATATCAACCTAGCATGGAAATTGAAATTTATCAAAAATTCAATATCTTAAAAATTGAAATTGAAATATATTGAATTTAATTAAGTTCTAGAACTGATATTAATATTGAAATTGAAATATACCAAAATTGATATCGATTTCAAGATATGAAAATTGGAATTGATATTAAAATTGAAATTGATACCAATTGATATCAATATCAAATTTTATATCAAAATTGAAATTGATATCAATTCGTATCAATATCAAATTTGATATCAAAATTAAAATTGACATAGAAATTGAAATTGATATGGATTGATCTACCAAAATTGATATCAATTGAAATTTAATTGATTTCTAGAATTAATATCAAAATTAAAATTGAAATCAAGCAGTCATATCAAAATTGTTGACATATATTTATTACATCATAATGTTTAATGTCATGTTAATAATATATTCCAAATATTATTAACATTACTAACTCATAACTATCTTAGATAGTTATAGTTGGTTGGTTATGTATGCTTGACCTGGTTGGTTATTTACCAACCTTACCTTTGTATATATTGATGAATTCATTAAATACCAATTTTCTGATTGCCTTGCTCAAATTTAATTTGGTATTAGAGAATTCAAACAATCCTATCCCTATGCAATTTTTGTGTAGTCTATTTAGCATTTGTGGTAGAGAGTAGCATAGAAGAAGAATGCATAAGGAATAAAGGTGTTACAACAATAGTGATACCAATGCGAGCTAATCTAATATGCATGCATCATTACCCCAATCAAAATACAAAATGTGTAAGCATCATTAGTTAAAATCAAGGTCGCTACATGTGAGTCATTCTAAAATGTGTGAGGAAAGAGAGTGACAAGAAGCAAACTTGCTACGAAAGGTGTATTGAGAAGAAGGCTACATGTGTAGAACTAATCAACATGTGAGAAGTGTGAGAATGGAGGCATGTGGAAGAGAAGAAACATCCATTTATTGAAGATTACTATTGTGTATGGAAAGTGCAACAATGATGTGTGTGGAAAATTGCTGTGTGAAACATTTTTTACATCATTTGTTGTGCATGGTGAAGCCTTATGAAGGCATGGAGATTTAAATTTTCTTGTGAGCATTTGCTGATCAGTTTGAAGATTGTTGCATGTGGTACATGTGAAGGTCTAAACATCAAACTTGTGGTACATGTGAAGGTCTAAACATCAAACTTTTAGAGGCCAAAGTGAAGAAAATCAAAACATGGAAGCACGACACAACACCAAGTGTGAGAAATTCACCATAAAGTGCCTGATTTCAAACCCTAAACTGAAATAAAAGGTGCATATCAACATTTTTTTCTTTCACCTTTTCTAAAGTTTGGAAAGTAAATAATCAAAATCATGAGAAGCTTTTTTTTTTTTAGTATATCAAATATTTGGAGCATATAACTTTGGGGGTTGAAATTTTTTTTATTTGAATAACATTTAAATTTTTTAATTTCTTTATCAATTTAAACAAAAAAGAGGAAGAAATTCAAAATATTAAAAGTACAATAGGACACCAAAAAAATTATATTAATTTTTATTGCCCATATTTTTTGGAGAAAAATAAAAATAATTTTTTTAAAGTTACAAGTATTTTAAGTTTTGTAAATACAAACCAAACCAAATTAATAATGTTTAGTATTAATGGTGCCTCTTATTCACATTTATGGATAATGTCATTGTGATGAATTACTACATATAACACCTAACAAAGATGCAACAATGACATCTATGGCATCAACTCTGTAAAACATCGAGGAGGTATAAAGATTAAATTTCTTGTTGGAGAGATAAGGACTCCCAAAACTCTAAATAATGGTTTCCAATGCTCCTAAAATTATGCTTCCTAACTCTCAGCTTTTGAGAGGAGATAATTATGTTCCCTGGAAAACAAAAGTCCAAACTCAATGGGTGCTGCCACAATAATGGGTTACACTTTTTAGGACATCTTGATTTTTGCTGAAATCATATATTTTTAGAAAATATAATGATTTAAGCCTTGAAAGGTTCCATTTAAAGTATTTTAATTGAAGAGGGTTTGATCAAACCCCCTTGTATTCAAACCCCCTTGGAAAGAACCCCGCTAGTTTTAAACCATACCTATAATGGTGTCTCCTCTACACGTATCAAAATGCTGATAAAAAAACCACTTTTGATTTACCTTTTGGGGAGATCAAATGAATTCATTTAAAATTTATGTTTTGTAAGTATGTAGTCCTTATTATAAGCTTCCCAAAAAGTATAATTTTAAATATATTTAATTTGATTATTATATTTATTTTTTATTTCTTATGAATGTAGGTTTTTCACTGAACATCAAGTTCTTTGTTCTACAAACATGGAAAATTAGTAAATTAGTGAAAACAAATTATGAAAATATCTATGCCCTAGGTATTGATGTTCTTGTTTAAAAAAAAAAAGAATTTCGATACATACATAAAAAGTTATGTTTTACGGAATACGCCTATGTCTAAATTATAATTGGTTTGACTTCAAAACTTAATTAAAAAAAAAATTCAACAAAGCATTATAAAACCAAATGCATGCCCTATATATCGGTGCTACCAATCTAAATTCAAAAGAATTAGAATTTTCTCCTTTGTAGAAAAAAAGTTGTGCTACAGAATATACATCACTTTAAAAAAATGTTGTTTACTATTAAAAACTAGTTATCAAAGGAGACACAAAAAAATTTACAATTTAAATCCAATTTTTTTAAAAAATATATTTAGAATCTACAAATAAAATCTCACAAATCGCTAGTTCACATCATCTTCAAATTCCTAATGGTTTAGCAGCTATAGGTGTCAAAAAGTGAAGATTTAGTTTAAAATGTTGATTTCAATGTCAAGTTTGGCCAAAAAGTGTAACCCATTATTGTGGGATGACCTGACTTGAGTTTGAAGACCTATGGGACATCATTTTTGGAAATCTTCCCAAACCTACACAAGTTGGTGCTAATCAAAATAGATTTGATAAGGCCAATCAAAAGGCTAAACTCATAATTTTATCTAGTGTTTTTGATGAGGTTCAACCTCATATTCGAACAACCTTCACTACCGAAGAGGATTTGGATCACCTCAGGACAATTTATGAGGCCAAAAATTAGAATGAATCAAATTCGTCATTTGCAATGTTAGTTATATTTTTTACAAATGCAAAGTGAGAAAGTGGAGATTTTTTTTAGAAGAGTTATAGAGATTAGGACATCACTACAAGTATTGGGGAAGAAGTGTTAGATATCTCTCTTGTACCCATTATCCTGAGAGCACTACCCCTTTATTTTGCATGTTTGTCACATGTTTCAATGTGGCTAGCACAAAGCCATAATTTGAGGAGTTGGTGACTTTGATTCAACAGGAAGAGATAATTCATGGTGAGACCTTAGACTCCCAAGATAATCAAGTCCTCACATCAAAGAAAAAGGGAAAACAATCTGAACATTGGTGTGGTCCATCACGTTCATCCAAATCAAACCAAGAAAACTCTTCTAAAAAGAAAAATAAGTGTCTCATTTTTGGAAGGGACATGATCTCTAGGATTACAGGTACAATTCCTATGCCAATAGTGAATCTAGTCAATGAAAGCCACAAAAGCCTTCTCAGGGGGACAAGAACAAGAATCCTCATTGGTAGAAAAATCCTAACAAGCAAAATGATAATGTTGTATCTATAAGTTATTTAGATGAACAAATTTTTTATATGTTATAGAAACCTAGGCCTCCACTTCTAGCAATCCTATCTAGCATGTTGATTCTAGTGCATTTAGACACATGACAGGAGAACAGGAGTGGTTTTATGATCTCACCCCATCAAATTTATATGGAAAAATTTCCCTTGGTGATGATACATCTTATGAAGCTCAAGGAATTAGAGATATTTCCTTTCCACTCAAAACTCACAAATATAGACTTGCTAAGGTTCTATATGTTCCAGGGCTCACAAAGAACCTTTTATTAGTAAGTTAGTTTCTAGAGCATAAATTAAAGGTTAAATTTGACTATCATAATGGTGAGAAACTTTGTCTCATTTTAGACAAAAAATGCAATGTTGAAGTTGTCTCTTGTGCTTCTAGGGTTGGAAAAATGTTTCAACGTGTTGATGTCACACATGAAGACAAGGCCCTTGCAGCCAAAACTAATGCATTCACTACTCTTTGGCATTAGAGATCTGGCCATCTCAATTTTGGCTACTTCTTACATTGAGTAAGAGAGAAATGGTGTGAGGATTTCCTCCCATGCAGAAAATAGAAGTTCTTTGCTCCAATTGTCCTATTGGGAAGCAATGTTGGGCTTCTTTTCCTACTAAAGAAACATGAACCATTGGTCCTGTTATCGCGCAGGATTGCACCCATGATACAAAGGTGTGAAGCTCAGCAATCCTGTGTAACATGGGATCAAACTCAGGCTGTGGGTGACCTATGGTGAGATTGAACCTCTAGATTATGGGCTGGTTCCCTTATAATTTTCTAATGGGTTAATGAATTTGCAGGAAAAGGGTTTAAAAGACTTCCTAATAAAAGTACTAAAACTAGATTTAAATGTGTGGTGATGTACCTAAATGGTAGAAACATGCAACTCTAACTCACAATAATTTTCAGAATATCTATCCACACAAACCACTTTGGCAATATGACCACAAAAATGATTCTAAGGAAGGCTTGAATAACTTTATTTTTTGGAGGAAATTTGGGTTCTCACAGCATGAAAGAAATGACCATTTCAATACACAACCTAAGACTTGTGATTTTTACTACTTTTCAATGCATGCAAGTATAAATGAGACAAGGATTTTAAAGGTTTTGATTCTAAACACAATAAAATCTCATCAAATCATTCATAAAACAACATAAATGAGAAGGTAGATACTTGTTTCAACTAAAAATAAAGGAACACTTGCTGTAATATATTAATCTACAAAAAATTGAGTTACAAACACTCTTTCTCTCTGTAATGCACAAGAGAGCAAAAATGCAAGAACTAGAAAAACATAAGTTTTTCTCCCAATATATAATCTGCTCACAAAGAAGATAGGTAAAAGGTCAACTGCCTCTAAAAATAATACCTCCAAGATTGATTCACGAGCAAGCATAAAAATCCCTAAAAAGAAGGGCTATAACTAATCCAATTTGAGCTAAAATAGATCCAAACTACCCCTCTCTATTAGTTTGACCAAGTGGTGGACCAAACTCTTCCAAATTTGACCAAAAATCATGCAAAGAACTCTAAAATAGTTCAGTTAACTTCATCTCCCAATTTTGCATGACTTTGGGATGAGAAAACAATGTGAGCAAGTAAAAAAGTAATCAAAGTGACTTACTTTACTGTGTTACAAATTTGTTCTATTTTTTGACTTTACAACTTTGTGACAAATAATAAAGTAACTTATAATTGTATTACTTTATTATTTGTTTACATTCAGTTTATAAGTTGCAAAGTCATGTAAAAATGAGGGATTTTGTCTTCAAAAAGGCTTTAAAAACAAATAACAACTCCTTATATCTCCCCCTTTGATTTGCATAATTACATCATGCATCCTATGATGATGCCAAAAATACATATTCTCCATGCATGCAAAAGTCAAAAGATATCCTTATTTGATCCCTTATATCTCCCCATGCATTATTCATCACATTTTAACTCATTTTCAAAATTCAAAGTCATTACACCTTATGACTCCCATGCAAACACATGCATTACCTCTCCTTGCATTATTACCTTTTGTTTGACTTTGAAGAACAATCAAAAGAAAATAATGATAGCCCTTTCGGGCCTCCTCATGCACACTAGTTGTTATCATGTTTGTTTTGACCACAGTCATGTATTTGGATAACAATGATTTTTAATTTAAGCAAAGTCAAAAAGCTCAATGGTCGAGCTAGGGCACCCATAATCTTTCAAACCCTAAAAATCATTTGACATCTCACTCTTTTGCTTCTTTGGTTTGGAGGGTGCCGCCAAGGGGTCTCAAGCATTTGAAGGGTTTTCTGTCACTGGACTAGTAAGAAATGCGATTCTATTTGTTGATTTTCTGTAGCTTTCTGTATTTATTTCTAGTAATCTGCTAAGATTGTAAAAGAAACCATGGAATCTTCTCTCTCTGTAATCATTATTTTACATCAGGCCAACCAGGCTTGAGGGTTTGAGCTCATTTCTTTATTTTTGTAAAGCAAGGCAGCAAAATGTCATTTGTTTCTTCCTTTATCTGCATTATATCTCTATTTGCCGTCACTATGCT
This sequence comes from Cunninghamia lanceolata, assembly GCA_027924645.1. Lineage (NCBI taxonomy): Eukaryota > Viridiplantae > Streptophyta > Pinopsida > Cupressales > Cupressaceae > Cunninghamia > Cunninghamia lanceolata. Next base: position 564,867 of record BSBN01000206.1, on the reverse strand, counting down.
TTATCCTCTGGGCGCCACCATAGGGAGTTTTCTGCTCCTGTTACACTTCATTTCCTGTATCTTATCATTTTATCTAGAAAACATGAGGCTTTGTTTGTTTTCACAAACCCTAGCTAGGGTTACTGTGAAAAATGATAAAAATCACCCCCCTTTTCTCTAATTTTGCTCCTGTTGTGTTCATTATGGTGCAACCTCTAAGAGGTGATTGAAAGAGTTAAAAAATAAGCACCATGATTCTCTTAATAAGGCTGCTCATTCCCCTCACATATTGAACTGTCTAGCTTTAGACATTATATTAAACACTGCACTCCATTATTGGCAATGGCCTTGCATGGGAGATATCATGGACAACAAAATATGGGCATAAATGAACCCCAATTGAAACATTTGAACAGTTGCCAGACAAAGTAATCATTAGATCAAGATAAGTAACAGATGGATGTTTAGTACCATTGAGAGATACTGACTCATTATTTGTTAGATCTTTGACTGTGAAATCTTCATGTGAATGAAATCCATTATCATAGAGCCACTGACCATGCTTGACCTATTTGTAATTTGGATGTTGCTCTATATTTTGTTGCTGTTATTATTTGCTATAGTAAACCCCTTAACATTTTCTCCAGGCCTTGTCATTTCTGCCTCTGTCTGAGGTCTATTGCTGCTGATTTTGAAGGAACACAGTAAAGTGTTTGACTGTGTTGATGACTATCCCTACAAGCAATGGGACAATTATCCATTTCAGCTAATTTAGTTATTCAAAAAGACCATCCCTTCATATTTGATCCTCTTTGATCCCCTGTGATAGGTGATTTTGTTAAGAGAAATATTGTCATGACTTGTCTTTTGTTATTTGATGATGACTACCTCCTTCAAATAGGCTTGACAACATCTTTGTGTAGTCCTTTGGTTTGTTTACTATGAGACAACACTGCTGCATGAAATCTAATGTCTCCATAATGCTTACCTTCCAGCTTCTGCTTCCTGTCCACAGATCTTAAATCACTTGTGAATCCTTAGGAGAATGTATGGTGCTTTGCAATCTAGATTGTTATTTGTTGAGGGATAAAATATTCTGATCCAGTTTCCTTTATTTTAGACTCCAATATTTCAATCTAGGGTTGCTTGGCTTATTTCTCTACATGATGTTTGACTGAAGGTATGACTGTTCTAGAAGCCAATATGCATATAAATGACTGAACAATGACTTTCATCTTATTGATTGAATTCTCACTATTGACTGTACTTCTTGAATGTCATCCACCTTTGTACTCAATGTATGCTTTGTCTCATTTTTTGGCAACTCCATTTGCTTCTTGGACTGTACCTCCTTGCTTGGTGTTACTATGCACTTTAAATTGTATTTATGACTGTTATGTTTGCATATGCTCATGACTGTTGCCTCCTAGTAGCCCTTGTACTGATGGAAACAAGATAGTCAAGATGACTACCTTCTACCTATGGTGATAACAGTCTTAATTGTGATAGTCCTTATGTGACTGTCATTCTTTGTTAAGTACCATTGACTACTATTTGATGCACTATAATATTGACTGTAGCATGATAGCCCTGTATACTATTATTGCTCATGGTGGTCAATGATGATTGCTTTGTACTAAACTAATGTTGATTGTAATATGAAAAAAGGTTGTTCATAAGCATGTTGGGTTTAACCCTTGTGGGAGCCACATTTTCTCCACATGCTATTTCAGTGTTTGATCTTGATATATTTCACCTATACCTGCACAGTGAACAAACATGTTAGATGTAAAAACATACCTTTTACTACATGATATGATACTTCTTGTGTGGATTTGTCCTTCTGATTTATCCATTGCATCTCTTGATCATCTATCTCTTCTGTTTCTCCTTGAACATTATTTGATATGGCTTTGAATATACTTAATTTATCTTCTCTCTCTTACTGTTCACTAGATGGTTTTTGTTCCATAAAAGTAGGTGGTACTTTTTGTTGATTTGACTATGTGTATGAAAAGTTTTAGAACCCAGAGCTCTAACAAAACTTTTTTTGCAAGTGTTTTGGAGGTCGACAAATGGAGGGAGCTGAAGATCAACTCAACCTCAGGATTCATCATTCACAAGCAATGACAAGTCCCTGTACTTTTCTTATGCATTTTATTCCTTCAAAAAGTAAAATTTACTTTTATGTAGCATGCTCCAATCACTCCCATGGCTTGTGTGGGACATATTTAAACACTCTTTTGAATATAATCAGTTATTTTACTTTATCCAATGACTTATGTATATTTTTCTTTCTGAATCAAATACATAGCATAAAGCAACCGAATCTCTTTTAAAGCACATGTTTAAAACATGATGAAGACATGACAGTTTATAAATACCTCTCTCTTGAACTGCACTGAAATGTACTGCATAATTAGCAACATCATAACTGAAAAAATGAAGTCAGTTAGATACTTGTCATTCTTTGAATGTCTCCTTTCTTGTCTCTAGGGCATTTCACTTATCAGGATGGTTTGACAGCCTAGCCTGAGCTATCATATGATCCTGATAAGTGATGTTTTCTTGTTCTTTAGTCAAGACATCAGACATTTAACTAGATGATCATTGCACATAAAAATTTTCTTTACCCCTTTTGAACAATTGTTGTCTAGGCCTCACTAAATTAGGTTGCAAACATAATTTAGTAACAGGTCCCTTAGAGTTGGTCCTCACTGATCTATGTCAACCTATGCTATCAAGTCATAATAATACCTGGTATTTTCTACTCTTTGTGGATTCCTATTTTAGAAAAGTGTGGGTCTATTGTATGGCTCACAAAGATTAAGATTTTGAGAAATTAAAAGAATTTTGAGCTCTTACAGAAAGTTATTTAGTTCAACCTCTTAGATCCCTTCACTCATATTGAGAGGGGGAATTCACTAGTAAGGAGTTTTCACACTGCCTATAAGAACACACGATCAAAATATAGTTGACCACTACTTACACGCCTCAACAAAATGGTGTTGTAGAGAGGCATAATCATGCTATTGTGGAAATGGTGTGTTGTATGTTAAAGCATGTAGATCTTGCTCCTGCATATTGGGCTAAAGCAGTTTATATAGCTATTTATTTATTAAATCAGGTACCCACCAAAGTGCTTGAAAAATATCACACCTATAGAAGCATGGACCGAGAAGAAATCCTCTATATCACATCTTAGAGTGTTTAGGTGTACAAATTTCATGCATGTTTCCAAGGTACAAAGAATAAGGTTGAATGATAAGTCTTTAAAATGTATTTTTCTTGGGTACAATTTAGAGTTGAAAGGATATTGACTTATGGATATAGTAACAAAGAAGGTGTACATTAGTAGAGATGTTGTTTTAGATGAGGAAATGGGATACAAAACCTCTGCATCATATTTGTTGTAGTTGGTGTAAAGCATGTGACATGGTAAAATCTTGGGGGGCGGGTGCAAAAAGATGGGGGGCCAAAAAGTGGCCAAATTCTTAAAACTTTTTAAAAATCCATAATGTGAGCGCGTTATAGCGTGCTCGTGACCATAACACACTTGCTCTATAACGCGAGCATGTTATTGTTTTCTTTGCATTTTTTTCTTTTTTGCAAAAGTTTGCCCAATGTTTAAGGGTCGAGGGTTTAATGGTTGAAGGATTAGGGTTTAAGGTATATTGTCGAGGGTAGAGGGTTTAGGATTGAAGGTTTAAGGGATGAGGGTTTCAGGTATAGTGTCAAGGGTAGAGGGTTTAGGGTTTAAGGTTTAAGGGTTGAGGGTTGAGGCTTTAGGGATAGGGTTTAGGGATAAGGTTTAGGATTTAAGTTTTAAGGGTTGAGGATTTAGGGATAGGGTTTAGGGTTTAAGGTTAAATGAGAGACCTAGATGGCTAAGGACGGATGGAGAGGTAGATAAGGAGTGACTGAGAAACTTAGAGGGGGGAGAGGTAGAGGTGAGGGGGAGATAGAAGTGAGAGATAGAGAGGTGAGGGGAGAGATAGAATAAAACGAGAGAGTGAAGTTGAAAACTTGAGGGAAAGATGGGTAAGGAGGAGGGAGAGAGGTGGAGAGGAAGGGGAATATCTAGAGATCCCTGAGAGATATACAAGTGAGAGACCTACAACCTAGGGAGAGAGGGGTGAGAGAGATAGGGGAGAGATGGGAGTGAGGCAGATAGGGGAGGAGAGGGGTGGATAAGGGTTGAGGGTTTAAGGGTCAAGGGTTTAGGGTTTAAGCATTGAGGGTTTAAGGGTTGAGGTATTAAGGGTCTAAGGGTTGAGGGATTAGGGTTTAGGGTTGAGGGATTGGGGTTTAAGGTATAGTGTTGAGGGTTGAACCCTAATCTCTCAACCCTTGACACTATACCTTAAACCCCAAGGTTGAGGGATTAGGGTTTTAAGGTATTGTGTCGAGGGTTGAGGGATTAGGGTTCAACCCTCGACACTGTACCTTAAACCCTAATCCTTCAACCCTTAGACCCTTAATACCTCAACCCTTAAACCCTCAACCCTTAAACCCTAAACCCTTGACCCTTAAACCCTAAAGCCTTAAACCCTTAACCCTTATCCACCCCTCTCCTCCCCTATCTGCCTCACCCCCATCTCTCCCCTATCTCTCTCACCCCTCTCTCCCTAGGTTGTAGGTCTCTCACTTGTATATCTCTCAGGGCTCTCTAGATATTTCCCTTCCTCTCCACCTCTCTCCCTCCTCCTTACTCACCTTTCCCTCAAGTTGTCAACTTCACTCTCTCATTTTATTCTATCTCTCCCCTCACCTCTCTATCTCTGACCTCTATCTCCCACTCACCTCTCTACCTCTCCCATCTCTAGGTCTCTTAGTCATTCCTTGTCTGCCTCTTCATCTATCCTTAGTCATCTAGGTGTCTCATTTAACCTAAACACTAAACCCTATCCCTAAAGCCTCAACCCTCAACCCTTAAACCTTAAATCCTAAACCCTATCCCTAAACCCTCTACTCTCGACACTATACCTTATACCCTAATCCCTTAACCCTTAACCCTAAAGCCTCAACCCTCAACCCTTAAACCTTCAACCATAAACCTTGTCTCTAAACCCTCTACACTCGACACTATGCCTTAAACCCTAATCCCTCAACTCTTAAACCCTTAATCCCTCAAACCTTAAACCCTTAAACCCTATATACTCTTTACACTTAACCTTGGACACTCAACCTTGAACATTATCCCTCAACCTTCAAACCTCTACCCTATACCCTCAACCCTCAACCCTAATCCCTCAACCCTCAACCCTAATTTTGATTTTCTTCCATTAATTCAACATCATTGTTGTTTTCCCCATCAGAAACCAATTCATTCAGCAACTTGTTGCCCATTGGTTGACTTGAACTGCATACTCTGTTAGAAAAAGGGCATCTTTTATTTGTATCAATGTTGGTATTCATAAGCTGAAGAGCATTGATATTTTTCACACACCCTGTTCTTTGAAATATCTTAACCTTAAAATATGACTTGGCTATGTTACTTGAAAACAACAAAATCTCCAATCTCCAACCCATGATGATTCACAAAATTTTCCCAACCCTACCTAAATTCTAGTTTATTTATTGTAATCTTTCAACCCTAATCCCTCAACCCTAAACCTAAATGCTATCCCTATTCCTAAACCCTCAACTCTCAACATTAAACCCTAATCCGTCAACCCTAAACCCTAATCCGTCAATCCTAAACCATATCCCTAAACCCTCAACACTATACCTTAAACCATAATCCCTCAACCCTAAACCCTAAACGCTAAACCCTATCCCTAAACCCAACAAAACTGCTTTGCCTTATGTTAGGTTGTTAAACCCATCATTTTTGACACTCTTCTCTTAAAGATATCTAAGTTGCAAGAATATGTCAGAAAAATGGCTATGAACTTTTTTAATGTTAGTAATGTTATATGGCATGTTTTTCTGGCCCATCTGGGGTTCATTGTGCCAATAGGTGTATACACTATGCGAAAAGCTTTGAGTATGGTACATCCACAATGAGTAATTAATTGTTGAAATTAGAAGGATGATCATTATGAGAAAATCTTTGCATTGGGGTACATCCACAGTGGGCAATGAATGGTTGAAATCAGAACCCCTGATCAACATTAAGTGAACATTTTTTTATTAAGATTTTTTTAAAAGATTAGCATACTCTCTCCACCTATTTTCTTGAATTTAAATTGGGGCCATAAAAATGTGCACACATCTGAGCTCCCAATGTATAACCTGGGTGTAATTAAAACCATCAACTAGATAAAATAAACACTTTGGCCATAAAAATAAATCAGTCTTTTAAAAATAGATATTAGTAACTATACATTTTAGTACCGTTTCTTTCTTGATTTTCTATTTTTAATTAACTAATTTTTGTTTGTTTTAGACAAAATATTACAATCCTCATGAAGATCTTTTCTTGTATAATTTTCTCCTTTTATCTTTGGCCTGTATTTTCCCTCCTAGAAGTTCTTTCATAAGGATCCTTATTTTATCTTTCGATCTATATGAACTCTAAACATAAATCCATTTTTTTACTGTCCACCCCACACTTAGGGGAGGTATATTGTTATGAAATAGGCAAATAATCTCCCATTGTTTACTGGCTCTATCCACAAGAACTACTAAACTTTTTTCTCTTGGTAATTGTAGAGGACATTCACCTATTTTTGGCAACTCCTGCATTCCCAAAAAACTAAGTTATTTTAACCCAATAAATAGCTGATTGCATTGATTTAATACTCTACTATATTAAAGCTTAGCATTCACACAAATGTAGATGTTCATATTATAGAAGACTGCATTATATTAGACTATTAGAGATCCCTCAGAAAAATGTAATAACAAAATTGCTTTGCCTTATGTTAGCTTACAATTAAACCCATTCTTTTTGACACTCTTCTCTTAATAAAGTAAGAGTAATAAGAATAGAAGGCAAAGAATTTGATCTTACTAGTATGCATGGTCGGTTTACATTCTATGACTTCATTTTCATTGAATAAAAAGGTAAATATTTGATTTGAAAGGTGGGGCAGAGTTCACTGTCATGTGCTTTTCTAGATGATAGGGTCCATAATGTCCAGGGTTCTTCAAAGAAAGGCTTGTAACATAATTAAGTTTTTGTTATACCAATCCTCTAGGTAAAGCTACAATTCAAATGCCTGCTTTGAAAGTTGAAATAAATTAAATTAGACTTACAATTTTGATTTTCTTCCATTGCTTCAACAACATCATTGTTTTCTTCATCAGAAACCAATTCAAGATCAGCAACTTGTTGCCCATTGGTTGACTTGAATTGCATCCTCTGTTAGAAGAAGGGCATTTTTTATCTGTATCAATGTTGGTATTCATAAGTTGAAGAGCATTGATATTTTTCACACACCTTGTTCTTTGAAATATATTAACCTTAAAATATGACTTGGATATGTACTTGAACACAACGAAATCTCCAATCTCCAGCCCATGATGATTCACAAAATTTTCCCAACCCTACCTAAATTCTAATTTATTTATGGTACCCCCTAATTGTACATCCCACTCCTTCCCACCTAGGCCTTGCAACAACATATGTTCATATGTGTTGTCTATAAACTATGAAACAAATGCAAGAGGAATGCGTTGCCATAAACACATTACACAATTAGATTTTACAAGTTCTTAACAGTGTAAAGGAATTAAAATAATGAAAAATAATGTATAGAGAACTACCAGTTTTTGTGTAAAGTCTCCAAGCATAACTTTGAAGGAGGCATGCCCATTAAACCAATTCAATCAACAACTTGCTGCCCATTGGTTGACTTGAACTACATCCTCTGTTAGAAGAAGGACATCTTTTATCTGTATCAATGTTGGTATTCATAAGCTAAAGAGCATTGATATTTTTCACACACTCTATTCTTTGAAATATCTTAACCTTAAAATATGACTTGGATATGTATTTGAACATAGCGTCTCCAATCTCTAGCCCATGATGATTCACAAAATTTTCCCAACCCTACCTAAATTCTAGTTTATTTATGGTACCCCTTAATTGTACATCCCACTCCTGCCCACCTGGGCCTTGCAACAACATATGTTCGTCTGTGTTGTCTATAAAATGTGAAAAAAATGCAGGAAGAATGCGTTGCCATAAACACATTACACAATTAGATTATACAAGTTTTTAACAGTGTATAGGAAATAAAAGAATGAAAAATAATGTATAGAGTTACTAGTTTTTGTGTAAAGTCTCCAAGCATAGCTTTGAAGAAGGAGGCACACCCATTAAACCAAATCATTCGATAACTTGCTGCCCATCGGTTGACTTGAACTGCATACTCTGTTAGAAGAAGGGCACCTTTTATCTATATCAATGTTGGTATTCATAAGCTGAAGAGCATTGATATTTTTCACACACCCTATTCTTTGAAATATCTTAACCTTAAAATATGACTTGGATATGTACTTGAACACAACGAAATCTCCAATCTCTAGCCCATGATGATTCACAAAATTTTCCCAACCCTGCCTAAATTCCAATTTATTTATAGTACCCCCTAATTGTACATCCCACTCATGCCCACCAGGGCCTTGCAACACCATATGTTCATCTGTGTTGTCTATAAACTGTGAAACAAATGTCAGAGGAATGCGTTGCCATAAACACTTTACACAATTAGATTTTACAAGTTCTTAACAGTGTACAGGAAATAAAAGAATGAAAAATAATGTATAGAGTTACTAGTTTTTGTGTAAAGTTTCCAAGCATAACTTTGAAGGAGGCATGCCTATTAAACCAACTCATTCGGCAACTTGCTGCCAATCGATTGACTTGAATTGCATACTCTGTTAGAAGAAGGGCATCTTTTATCTATATTAATGTTGGTATTCATAAGCTGAAGAGCATTGATGTTTTTCACACACCCTGTTCTTTGAAATATCTTAACCTTAAATTATGACTTGGATATGTACTTGAACACAACAAAATCTCTAATCTCCAGCCCACGATGATTCACAAAATTTTCCCAACCCTTCCTAAATTCTAGTTTATTTATGGTACCCCTTAATTATACATCCCTAAACCCTAAACCCTAATCCCTAGTCCCTAAACCATAAACCCTAATCCCTAATTATAATTTATGGTACCCTAATCCCTAAACCCTAAACCCTAATCCCTTATCCCTAAACCCTAAACCCTATCCCTAAATTCTCAACCCTCAACACTTAAACCTTAAATCCTAAACCCTATCCCTAAACCCTCAACCCTCAAAACTATACCTTAAACCCTAATCCCTCAACCCTAAACCCTATCCCTAATCCCTCTACCCTCAACACTCTACCTTAACCCTAATCCCTCGACCCTCAACCCTAAACGCTATCCCTAAAGCCTCAACCCTAAACCCTAATCCCTTAAGGTCCTAAACTCTAATCCCTTATCCCTAAACTCTAAATCCTATCCCTAAACCCTCAACCCTCAACCTTAAACCTTAATCACTCAACCCTTATCCACCCCTCTCCTTCGCTATCTGGCTCACCCCCATCTCTACCCTCCTCTACCCTCGACACTATACATACATACATATAGGCATACATAGATACATACATACATATAGGCATACATACATACATACATGATTAATAACCTTGAACATAAAAAAATTCAAGGGGGACATAATGCGCTCGCGTTATGGCAAACATGACAAACAATGCACAAACTTTTGTGAAAAAGGAAAAAATGCAAAGTAAAACATAACATGATCGCATTATGTTTTACTTTGGGAATCCCAAGCCTTAGGCTTGGGATTCTCTTTGGATTTCCAACCCAAAGGCTTGGAGTGCCTTCCCAATGTCTAGAGACGTATTTTTCCATATTCTACAGGATTTCACATAATTTTGTTCGTGCTAACCCTCAAATTTGCACGTGTTTCAAAGTCAAACAAATCAAACACCTAGGTAATGTTAGGCTTTCTTTTAGCTATTTGACGATGTGATTTTTTTCACATTTTGGCAATGTTAAGCCTTTCATCTTTAATTTCTTTTGTTTGTGTGTCTGTTTTTGGGCAAAAACCACTATTTGGTCTTTTTTTCATTGTAAATTAACCATTCATTGAAATTTCAAAAAAATTACATATTTAGAAACTAGACTCCATTCTACACATATTAAAAAAAGAAAAAAATGATTTTCAATTAGTTTTCAAAATTTATAGGGGTAGCACGACCAAAATTCTATTTTTTAGGATGTGTCCACTTTGAAAATTAGTAAAAAATCAAATATTCATCAAAAAATTATCAGAAAAATCGAGCATAAACTACATGTTGTTACCTAATTTATCACCAAAGCGATTTTAAAAATACCAAAAAAAAGTTGACCTTTTGAGGGAGCCAGAAAACATGCTATGCTATATTTTTTTGACAGAAACAACACCAATTTATGTGGCTCCCTCTTTTGAACCCCTTAATCTATACCATTTTTTTAAAAAATAGTAGTTTAGAAAGTAGACTCGGAGTACTACGAACATTATTTTGGTTGCATCTCCAAATTTTGAGTGTAACTATGCTCAATTTCTCATCCAAGGCCAACATTTCCTGATTTTAGAAAAAAAGTGGCCACTTAAGACCTCTTTTTGGCCCCCCATCTTTTTGCACTTGCCCTGGGTGGATGACAATAGTGGAGAAGTGGGGTATGTTGGAGAATGATGGGATGTGGAATATGGTGGTTATTGGTAAGGAAAGATAAATGGTGGAACTTGAATGGTGGAGATGTACATTCATTGGAGGAGAGGGAGATAGGATGTAGGAATGGTAGGGGAAATGAGATACATAAGTACTTGAGTGTATGAAGGAATATGTGACAAGATGTAGAGTTGGAGGGGTAGGTGAATTGGAAGATGGTTTAGCAAAGAATTTCCAATGGAAGGAAATGTGAATGGTGGGGTGTTGGGTTGAAGGAGGAGTTGAATGGTTGTGGGATCTTGAGCACTTGATGGGATATCATTGGAAATTGATGTGACACTTGTAGGGGCAATACTAAAAGTCATAGTCTCTTGAGGAGAATTAAAAATGGAGGGGAAATACAATAAGACAAACTTGAAGTCCTAATTCAACTAATTTTAGTCATGGGTGAGTTTGACATTTATATGTCACATTTAAAGTTTGTTTCAAATTTGATTTTAGGATTTGATTTTTTAGTTTTACATGAGTAAATTACACAAAGGGGTAAGATGAAGAAAACATAAAAACAATCTATATTAGTCATTTGGGGGTGTTTGGCATGTGAGCTCACCAATTTATTGATCTTGTTCATAACTAGTGTTAGCCCAATGTTTTAGAGTACTAACTATGAAGGATTGGTACTATACCCATAGCTCACTATCCTGTCTCCAAGACCGTACAGGGTAACTTTCCAAGGCTAACCATTTATTGGTGCATCATATGTTACTAATACCCAATGGATTCCTAATATAGGTTTAGACAAGGCTCAACTAGGGGAGTCCTCAATATACCTTACGGTGCGTGAAGCCCAAGTCCATGATACAAGGTTGTTATATGAGGTTTGTATATTAGTGGGATGAAACCACCTCACTTCACGATGCCCTTAAAACACATAACTGCTTATCCAAAAATGATAGCCCCTCCTTGGAATTCATATATCCCGTCTAAACATGGGCTTTGGCCAATGCTTGGTGATGAAATCCAAGTCACTAAACCCCTACGAAAGAGAAAATAAAAAATGGCATCATTTCTGATTTCTAAGATTGCCTTACAACATGAGGAAAGAGCATAGATGGATGGACTTGGGAAACACAAGTGACTAAGCAAACATAGACAAATTATAAAATTCAAAATAAATTTAAATTTAATTGCAATTTTAGTTTGTTTAATTTTTAATCTTCGTCTAATGTGGTTACATAACAATCATCAGTAGTTTTTTGAAATGAAATTCTTCATCTATGGTGTAAAAATCTATTGTTTTTAATTTCACAATGCAATAAATAAATAAATAACTAAAAGTAAATATTACATTTAATAAAGTATAATTTTACTTGAAAATATGCGAGCTCTTGACCAGAAAATTGCCTCTACGTTATTTTTTCACTTCGTTGTGATAATATTTTTTTACAAAATGAAAATAAAAATAATAACTAGTTTCTGCTAAAACCTTCTCGTTCGGTATAAAACCTACTCGTCCGGTATGTTTGCAATCGACATTGGTTTCAATCCAAATTATGCTGATCAAAATTGATTCTATGGCAGCCCACCCCCTTTTTCAACAATTTCAAGAAATTTTTAACTTCACCTCCAAATTTCTCCAATCACATTGTATTTTTATGAAAATTTAAAAATACCCTTTTGTAGAGTTCAGAGCATACAATCTAAAAATATATATTTTTTATATATTTTGAGTAGTTTTATTATAATTTATTGTAAGTAGGTTATTATAATCAAACATGAGGTTAATTAGAAATTTTAAAAAATAATAAAATATATTTAATTTTTAAAAAAATATATGACACACTAGAGGAGAGAATCTTTTCCAAGAAGGTATAATTTTTTTTAATAATAAAAAATTTAGACAAAAGTTGATGTCTTATGAAAACTACAATATTTTGATTAAATTTGACTTCAAAAAATAATTAAAAAATAAATATTTATCAAAAATTAATATTTTTTCATGCACTAGATTTTCATGCATAACCTAAAAGCTGATGTGTTTGTTGTTTCAATCAAAAGACTATAGTAGAAACTAAGACAAAGGGAATACCAACTATTATTACAACTAATCATTTAACAAATAATTCCAAATTATTCAACACAAATTCCATTACATTTATATAGCATTGTCATATTAAAATTAGCAATGAAATACACTTGCAATCACAAGAATTTAGCTTTCAAAACTAATGACAAGTTTAATTCCATATTCCATAAACATTGCTTTAACATCCTTTTCACTGCTAGTCTTCATGTCTTCATACTTATCAAGAATCTCATATTTAAATATCATAGTTTGAAATAGACCTAAACATGAAAATAAATCTTCAAATTCATCTGACTAGGGTCATAAATTTATATTTAATACAAATCAAATTTGATACCAGTGAGATATAGCACGAGTCATATTTGAGACCAAATTTAAGATTCATGAGACAATGTAAGATTCAGAGTGCATAGCATGTGTCTGGATTACATATGTCATGTTTTAGAGATAAAAGTCTAGAGTTTAAGACAAGATGAAAAAAACAATTTTAATGAAAATCCCTTTAAATTCGTTATCATTAGGTTCAAGACTCTCTTCATTCACCATAGTAAACCATCAAATTAAATTACTCCCAAAGTTCATATTCAATCACAAGATCACAGGTATATTGGTGGCTTGGAGCAATAGTCTTAAATTAGATGATCTGGAGGACACTGATTGAATGAATTTGTACAATTGTCAACATTGTCATATCATCCAGAGTCGAATATGTCACAACTTAGTCCAAGTTCGAATGAGTCAAAAGCTAAAGTAATAAAATACTATTGGACTTGAAATCTGTAGTCAATCCAAATCTATGAGGAGGTCCAGGTCTGCAAACCACTCTGAATGTGAAGGCTAAAACAACCCAGGCCTTTGAAATCTGATGACACATGGCTTGCTTGTTATTTTTGACTATTCTACAAACACTAGACTCTTATATCAGCTTACATATGTAACATGTCACTTGATTAGAATTGACTTGGTCTCCCGAATCTAGACTCTTGATCAAAACTTAAATACATGGATGTGAAAAGGCAACTAATTTTTGACAAAATAGATCTCTTGGGTCTGAAATTAAATGGATTTCTAAATGTGTGATACTCATGGATTTAAAATGATTAGTCAAGCATACATCATAGGGGGAATGGGTCCAAAGAGCCTTAACTCTATTTGAGTCTGAAAACAAGTGGGTGACTGAAATTCAACCTAATATGTTGCTCATGCCTGAAGTAAACCATGACTTGATGGTATGATAGCATAAACACACAGACATGGGCTTTTAATTAACTTGGTTTAAATTATTGCCAGGTCTAGTAGGTATTTCAGGGGCAAAACATGATTCATTTCTGAATGTGAGAGAGCAAATGCAACATATTTTATAATACTATCAGTTCCATAAAACATAAGCACTCAAACTTAAAACAATGAACTCCAAATGTGAGATAAATATAAAACTGGACTCTAAAGGGCTTTCAGGTCCACCAAGAGGCTCGAGATTGCAACTGTGAGTATCCGAAAAGCATGTCTTTAGACTAATTTTGATCTAATATGCTTTCAATTCTGCTAGGAAACTTAGGCTCTAGACTACTTGACATCTTTGGACATGAAAATCATGGTCAAGCATAATCTAAAAGGACTCTTGCGTCTGAACTCATCCTCAGATTTTAAGATTTGTATTCAGTGGACATGAGAAGCTGAATAAACTGATTTATAAGTCTCTTATGTCCACCTAGAAACATGAAGACGTGACTTAAACTCAGACCTAACACATCAAACTATAGATGTGAGAAGGCTCGCTTAGTTAGATTTAAGAAATTAGACCTAGGCTGCAGCCTTAAAAGCAATGTACAAAGACCATTTATAGATTCTAATCGAAATCGCACCCGAGTCTACTAAAATGCAGAGACATTAAGGTTTTAGGCTATAGTAATTGATAAGGAACGTGACGCAAGGAAAATAGACACCAAGAGAAAGATCTTAACCAGTGCTAGCACAAACTAAGGCTCTTGATATACCAATAAATAAAACCATGTCCATGAATACTTGGCATGTTCCAGTTAATACATGACCTTTGATTCACACATTTTCACTGAAGTAAACACTTAATGAAAACATATAGTCAAAGAATACTACAAGGAGTTGAAAGAACCTAAAAATGATTTTTTGATAGTGTTGATAATGGTTCTTTTAAATTGCCGAAGTCAGTTGGCACAAGCTTTCTTTATATATGTCTTAAATTAGATGATGATTGGAGAAAAGGGTCAAGTTAAGCCCATAGTAATAGTAAAGGCTAATCGTTATCAAGGCTATTGGTCAAGGGCTAAGGATCAAGGATCAAGGGTCAACAAAAAAAAGCTACGAGGGAGCGAAGTGAGTAATTTAGGATGCATGCCCCCTATTAAAGTGATTGGTGAAAGGAGATGTCAATAAAAAAGAGCCATTCATTTTAAGGATAATGGTTAAGGAACAAAGAGGATAGAGCCAAGGATTTTATAAGGGGATAGAGCTAAAAATGTAATAACAAAGGGGGACATCTAGGTCATGTCTCCAAGATATAACAAGAGATAAGATCACAAGGGCAACAAGCATTGTATGGCCCCAAGTGAATAAGTGACAAAGTGGTGAAAGAGGGGAACATCTAGGTCATACCCCCAAGAGATAACAAGAGATAAGATCATAAGAGGAACACACATCGTATGTCCCACAGTGAATAAGTGACAAACTGGTGAAAGAGGGGAACATCTAAGTCATGCCCCCAGATGACAAGAGATATAGAGACCACTAGGGGAACAATGGGTGTATGCTCCCAAGTGATGACAAAAGATATTACAATGATCATGAACAAGATGGTGATAAGACATTGAACAACACGAGATCAATAAGGCAAATGAAAGCACATCAATAAAGGGATAACAATAATCACAATAGTGGTGTAAGGATGAATCAAAGAGGAAAACAAAAAAAGACACAATTGTAAACCACATCATGCTATGTAGATGGAGTCATTCCTAATAGTAATATATATGTAGTAACTAATCATGGATCATCACCCTCCATGTCATCATAGTGAGATAAGGCACAATAAAAAACACAAAGGCAAAAGAAAGGAAAAAGAAACAATGACAATCAAGGTAAAGGTGAAGGAGGACAACAAGGAAATGTTCAAGAAATAGGTGAACAACTGAAAATGGGAAACAAAAAGACATATAAGAATGACAAGAAAACATGTAAAGGTAAACAATGAAAATGAGAAACAAAAAGGATACACAAGTGCATATTTAGGATGATGGTTTTGGTCAACAAGCCCTAGTAGTGTGGTCTATGCTTATGCATCAAGGCAAACAAGGAATTTTCTTACTTTTATCTTTAATATGTAACTTGTCCATTCAAGTGGAAGTGGTAAGAGATGTAATGGTGTGGGGTGTGTTGTGAGCACAAAGTGTACGAAAAGGATAAGGGAATCATGAATTGTCTTTATACGAGTCATTTGAAGGTTACAATATGTAGTGATCAAAGAATGAAAAGATGTAGGGGTATGCTCGAAGATATTCCCTATTGAGTTCATGGATACTAAATGCAAGGGGATAGAAGGCATCCTAGCTCAGTGCTCATCCTAGAGTGCCTTATGAAGTGGATATAATAGAAAGGGATAGATAAGAAGAGGGACATCTCAAGTCTAGCATGATATTTGATTTGATTTTGATTTTGCCTTCAAGTTGCTTTGATTTACACTCTTAGGGTTGCATGCTTTGGCTATTGCCTCTATAGCTTAGGCCAAAGCCACCACTCAATAGTACAATTATATTTATTTCTTTAGTTTTTTTTGTCATCCCCATGATCTAATCCCATGCAAGAAGTAAGATGCAAGGGTTCATCACCAAAGATTAGACTAGGTAGTATGGACATTTTAAATCTTTAGATGTCACCCCCATGTAGCTGGTAAGATACAAGGGCCCATCAAATTAGGTGGTGAAGATGAAAGAAAATGTGAAGACAAAACAACATAAAGGAAACTCAAAAACACAAGAGATTTATACCTTTAAGCCTTCAAATCTCCTTTTCTCCTTGATAAGGTGGAGGAGAGATGCACCCAAGTCACTACTAGCTATACCCAAGCATAAAGTATGTGATTGCTCTTAATATTCAACACAATATATGAAATTAATGGAGGATTTAGCTAGCAAATGGATACACATTTTGGCATAGTAAGGATGCATAAAGCTTGAGATGAAAATGGCTTGGATTATGCTTGTATTTATAGGCATTTTGGAGGGGATTTGAGATCAATGGTTGAGATTGAAAGTTCAAATCCAATGGTGGAGATGAAGAGATGAGATGGAGGGCTAGATCTTGATCAACAAAAATGGAGGGTTGTGATTATTTTGGAATTTTTAATTCACCTTGGGAAGACTTTGCATTAATGAGGATTAAGACTTGAGAGTGAATAAAAAATTAGTTTCCATGGGAGAAGGTGGAATAAAAAATTAAGTTTTATTGGTGAATGGGATGACATGTGACACATGTGTTTATTTGGGAAACACATGTGTGAGCTCTTTGCATTAAAAAGAGCTCTAACATGGAAAAGGAAAGGTGAGGTGGAAGGGTCATGTGACCCCTTTGAAGAAAAAAATACTTTCTATTCAAAGGGTGTGGGGAGATGGGTTAATCAAGGTTTGACCCAATTAATTAAGTGTTTAACTTAATTAATATAGCTGTTGGAAATTAGTGAGGGGGTTAATTAGCGGTTAGTAATTAATTAAGGGTTTACTTAATTAATTTGGGTCTAGGGGCTAGGTAGGTTAGAGTAGCTAATTAAATAATTGGTATTTATTTAATTAGGCTAGGTTTAGGTCATAGGCTAGGGGAGATTAATTAAATAAGCATGTTTTATTTAATTAATCTAGGTTAGGGGGTGAGGGAAATTAATCAAATAAATACTAGGCTATTTATTTAATTAATTGTGGTTGATGTTCTAAGGTATAGTAATAAATTAATTGGATTAATTCATTACTAGAGATGAATTTAGGATGAATGGCTAGGGATATCTTAGAATTGTTTTTATTTAATTAATTTGGTGGAAGGGATGATTAGTAGTGTAAGGATGTAGAAAAATGGCTTGTGGGGTCAAGACATTTTCAGGTGTTTACATTTTGCCCCTCTTTGATGTGGCATCGTGACCTAGTGGGGAATGGTGGAAGATCAAAGAATTTTGCCCCAGCTGATGGGAGGAACGAAAATGGATGAGGGATTCCCCTCAAGAGATCAGGTGAAAAAATTAATTTTTGCAGGCGAACTCTCGAAAATGAGGAAATGGTGAAAAAGAGGTTCAGGATGGAAAATGAGGTTGATATAAAAAAAATAGGTGAAAATAGGTAAGATTTGTGGCCTGGGGAGAAGAAACGGCGAATTAGGGCTTATGTGGCAGCTATAGATAGGTAAAAGTGGGCCCAACATGCCACATTTTCACACCTAAGCTTACTAAATTAGAGAGAAGATCAAGAGTAATGGAACAACCATCCTTCCCACATCATGAATATCGATCAGAGTGGGTTTGGGAGTGGCAGAGGATGCTGGAGGCTGGCACATGGGTATGTCGACTAGCCCTGCTTTATGATTTCTCAGGTTTCAGGACATTTATGGGGTGTGAAAGGGTTAGGTTAGGGGTTTAGCTCCAATGTACAGTGCATTAGGTCAGTGGTTTAATGCCCTAGACTAGTTTAACGCATATGATGTGAATAAGGGAGGTGCTAGTTTTAGCACCAAAGGGCAATAGACTGGTGCAATCGTCTTGATTAGCGCCAGGGTTATGGGGAGTTTAGTGCAATCCTCTCGACTAGCATGGACCCTTGTGTATTAGCACAATAGGCTAGTAGATTAACACGAATAGCTAGTTGAGTGCCGAGTTTCAGGGATTTTGGGTCATCTAGGTGAATTAGCACTTGGGGTTGGGCAAATAGCACAATCGTCTTGATTAGCGCCAAAGGGGTGGGTACTAGTGCAATCATCTCAACTAGCGCCTGAGGTCTATGACTTAGCGCAATCATCTCAATTAGCACTTGGGGTAAATGGATTAGCACATTTGTCTGGTTTAGCGCCAGAGGTCAATGGATTAGCACCATTGCACTGTTTTATGGAAAAAAGGATTAATTTGGTGTGATTTCTTAGACGCAAGTTGGCCTGTGAGCTTTACAGTCACGAGAGCAGAAGCCACTAGTGATGGTGTGTAGGGATAGACTCATGCAGGTAGAGTAGAACTATGTGCGAGTGGTTGGGCTCAATTTTATTTTAGAGATGCCCCGATTGAGGGCATATCGTGTGATGATGACAACTCTGGTGGAGAGAGACCTGCACATTTTTGCTACCTACGGGTGAGATGGCCATCACCCTTGAGGATATTTGGAGGATCCTACATATCCCCATTCACGGTGAGAGAGTGATTTATGATGCGGCAACGGGGTTGACAATGCTTCATCGGGTATTTTCTCTAGGACAGGTGTTGGCAAGAGACACTGCTAGGCATGATAAGTGTTCTCATTGATGACAACTAAGTCTCTAATACACATCTACATTTCATAATTTGCCCTTACCAGAAATCAGATTGAAGATTTGTCTAAGTCCAGGAAGTCAAGAACAGAGTCTGTGATAGGGTCCGGTATCTTGGTCCAAATCTCTCCGGGAGTAGATCAGAGTTTGCTGCGGATTTGAGGGAGTCATAAGCATTGTCAGGATAATCTAAATCTAGAGTTTTGACCTTCCGGTGATGAAGGATTCAATAGTTATTAGCATATGAGTATCAAGTTAACAGTTTGATAGAATAGGCAGAAGAAGAACAGGCTGACCTTGTAATTGATCTTGGTTCTAGATGTATGGAAGTTATTGGTTCGACAAGTTGTGATGATCAGTGATAGTACCCAACTCAATTAATGATTTGTGAGTACAAGTCTTGGTCTATGTTACAAGTGTACATGGATTTAGCCGATAGACCATAATTCTCAAAAAAGTTCTAAGTGTTCTTGAAGCCGACTGAAAAGTGGTTGAAGATCAGGATGCGGATATATATAGCAGATGGATTTGAATGATTTCGGTGTGGGTGTGATGCAACTATGGAATAAATGTGAAAAGAGCAGAGATCTAAGATTCAGATGTGAGCAGAATAGTGAAAAGGGCAGAGTGAAGATGAAGTGTATCAAGTCAGTATTTTGTGCTTAACTGGAACTCAATCCTTGCATTGATAGATGCTAATTATCAGTTCAATCTCATTGTAATCTTCTTTCTATAGGCAGTGATCCTTCTATAGGCAGTAAGCCTTCTTGAGCAGTGAGCTCTGGGCAATGAGCCTGAATGCATGTGCATTCTCCTTTGTAATACTTTTAATAGAGTATAATCTTTGTGGGTTAACCCCCACCGTGGTTTTTCCCTTAACCGGGGTTCTACGTCAAAATCTTCGTGTCAAGTGTGTTATTTATGTTTCTGCTCATATGTTATTGATTCATGCTTTAATGTTCATATCACTAATTTGATTAGAAGTTTTAAAAATAGGAATAAAGGTAGAAAAGTTTAAATTATGTGACAACTGATTCACCCTCCCTCTCAGTTGTCCAGACCAATTTCAACAATTGGTATCAGAGCAAGGTTCCTTTGAAAAAGTTTAACAGCTTAAGGAAGATCTAGGAAGGCAGTAAATTGGATGAATACAACCTTCAAGGGCAACTTAATCTCGCCTTAGAAGATCTTGAGTAGTCTAGAGCAGAAGTCCAAGAGCTACAAGAAAATCTCAAAAAGGCTGAAGACTTCATTGATATTCTAAAGGGAAAATTGAGTAAATCAAATGAAAAGGGGAATGAGTGACCTCTTCAGCTGGGAAATAATTATGAAGACAAGACCCTAAAAGAGAAGACAAAGGAATGTGAAAAATTAGCTAAAGAAGTTGTCCTAAAACATGAGATGTAATCTGGGGTGATGAAACTAACCAAGGAAATTGAAGATAGGAAGAAATCTGAAGAAGAGATGAAACAAAATCTAAAAGAGAGTACTAAAGAATGCTACAAATTGGATGGAATAACTGGTCTCCTAGAATCTAATCTACAAGAAAGTAGAGACAATGAGAGAGAACTTGAGAGACAAATTATCACTCTCAGACATAACCTAGAAGTTGCAAATGAATACAAGGAGAAGTTCAAGATAAGCTCAGCTAAACTTGAAGCACTACTTGAAGGATAGAAAAAGGCTGATGACAAGCATGGTCTTGGATATGAGAAAGGTGAAAATTCCGGATCTGGACAGAGAAATTTTCAACCAAGGAATGGGAGAAACAGAACTAGAAAACCTCTAGTAAGATAGCCAAATGTTCAAAGATATCCATCTTTCAATGGAAATTGTTTCAACTACAATAAATTTGGTCATAAAGCTACTTAGTGTAGAAGCAGAGTAAATCAAAATGATCCATCCTTCTCCGGTCAATGCTTCAAGTGCAAGAGGTATGGTCATAGATCCAATGAATGTAGAAGTATGATAATGAATAACTCTAATGGTAATTCTTTCAATGGCTACTATTTTGCTTGCAATGGATTTGGGCACATGGCTAATCAATGTAGATCAAGAGGAAATCAAGTATATAAGCAAGGAAATGTTGTATGCTTTAATTGCAATAAATCTAGTCATATTGCAAGTTTCTGCAGAAGCAGGAATAATGGAAGAAGAGGTCCAGAAAATAGAAAAATGAATGAACTGAGACAAGACAAAGGCAAAAGAAAAATTGATGTGAATGAGATATAGAGTGAAATGAAAAAGATTTGGGTAAAGAAAGATACAATGAAAAATGGTGATGGGTCCGCATCAGAATCCGGTGCTGACAATTTCATTATGAATTAAATTAGGAGCTCTGGCTCAGGGGGAGCTGCATTGAACATCAAATTCCCCCAGTCAGTAAGTGGGTGCTAGGATATGGTACAATGAGAGAAGATATTTTGAAGTGTTTTAGAACTTTTGGAAGGATTTTCAGAAAGAAAAATGTTGATATGGAAATTTGTGGAGTAATTCATGAAGAATAGTTCAAGAAGCAGAGTAACCGGATGGAGTTAGGGCAGCACATTTATTACAATGCAAAATTAGGTTTTGTGAAGGATAAAAGGTCACTTAATCATGCATTTGAACCACTTTGCATTCAAAGGAAACAAGTAGAAGAGCTTCTGAACTGAAAATCTAGAGATTGAAGAACGAAGAGCGAATTCAACCGATAATTGATCAACCCTAACCTCGCGGAAGAAAAAGTACTTCTCTATAAATCTTTGGATCTAATTTTTTTTTGAGATGGCTTCTCCTCATGTTGTTGACATTACTGAAAGGTCTCGACCCATAATTAAGAAACATCATCACAAATCAATAGAAGTCGACCCGCTAGGTGCTTTTTCAAGTGTTCCGCATGGTGTGCTGCATGTTGAAGATATTAGGGTTTATATTCATGCAAACATAGATGAATTTGGTGATTCAAGGTATGTAGACATGTTTGAGAATCATCTCAGGGGTGAAAATCATGATCTTAAACCTGAGTATAAGGCACTGCATGATAAACACTTTATTCAGATTATGGGGTTTCCAACATTTGATGAAGATGAATGGGTCTGGTATGTTTTGAGTCGGATGCATGATGAATTCATTTGGTTGTTAAAACCATTCAAGATTACCAAGGATGTTATCAGAATTGTGACTGGGTTAAACTCAACCGGTGGATTATCCATGTTAAAATATGTGAAAAACCAAACTGTTACTGATGCAACCGGTGCAAAATTTGATAGGAGGGCTATGACTATAAATGAAATTATAGAACCGGATGTGAAGTTTGCTTCCATGGTGATTGGCTACAAGATATATCACTCCAGCAAGGAGAACTCTGTCTCTAGAACTACCATATATGTAGCATATCAAATGTTGAAGGAGAATGTAGATTATGACCTTTGTGAGCTGTTACAGAACTAGCTAATTGAGAACTTGAACAAAATCAAAAGAGATAAGAAAAACATTTTTAAATATGGTACATTGGTTCTATGCTTATTTTTCTACTATATGAATGAATTACCTGGAGTAAAGGGTGTTCACTGGACTAATGATGAGCTAGTTGTCATTCAGATCAAAGATCATCTTCGTAGCATTGGTGATTTCAAAGCTCAGAAAACTACAATATGGGGATACTTGGAACCCAGAACTGTTTGGATCATGCCCATGAGGTATGAAGTAGATAGAAAAATCTTGAATATGTATGCTCAACATCTTCTAAGCAAGCCTAAAGATACAACAATTGAAATATTTGGAACATATGAGGAGTTAAGTTTAAAACTACATACTGAGCTTAGAGAACCTGAAACCAATAGGAAAGTAAGAAAATAAGTTGAGCAGTTGGCTGAAAATTTGGGCCTAACTAAGGAGGTTGTGAGGCAATTCAGGGAAATAACTGAAAAGGCTGAGAAAGAGAAACAAGATAAGAAATAAGGAAGTGCTCCAGTGGATCCCTCTTCCACCTCAAGGACTACTAGGAGCTCTGTTGCTGCCCCTGTTCCTCCTAAGACTACAAAACTGGAAACAAAATCATCCGAAAAAAGGGAGAAAAGAAAGAAAACAAAAGCATCCTAGACCTATGAAAACACAAGAGAAGAAGAAGATACAAATTCTGACATTGAGATCAAAGAAATAAAAGCCACAGGCACAAAAGTGGTCAAGATATCTAGGGAGATGCCCTCTAGAAGCAAAAGGGAAAGCAAGAGGCAAAAGACAGAGGAATATGAAGAGAAGCCTACCCTTTCAGTAGATGACATCATTAAATCTGTTACTGTAGATGGAAACTTGGCTCCAATGATAGAATTCAATGATGACTATAGTGATGCTGACAAAAGAGTACTTGAGGAAGCAACAATAAGATATTTGAATATCTACAACAAGGCTCTTATTGAAATATGTTCATTAATACCAAAAAGCCTTGAAAATATTTTGGAACTAAGAAAAGAGAATGCAATAAGCAAAGATCTTGAGATCTGAGAACAAATATTAATACAATTATGCCCCCAAATTACTTCGAAGCAAATGAATTTGATATTCAAAGAAGCCAAGGATGAGTTCTAAAGTAAAAATTGAATGAATAAGCTTATGCTTGGGGAGACAGACAAGATTACAAATGAAACCAAAGAGATTCTCTGAAGTGCTTTGAAAAAGCACAATCTTCCTATTGCAGAGGAGGTAAGTGTAGAGATTGAGTCCTTAGACATGAATGTTGAAGGATTAAAGATTAATAAGCAATAGACTGAAACTCTAAATTCCTCTGTTCTGAAAGAGGAAGTGCAAAAAGAAGAAGAGGAAGTATTGATAGAAGAAGCAAGTGTTGGCCATGATCCTCTGGATCCTCCTGCTACTGATGACTCCAGAAAGAACCAAGAAAAAGAAGAAGAAAAAGAGAAAGAAAAGGAAGAGGAAAAAGCAAAGGGAAAAGAAGAAGTAACAGAAGGAGATGATGCTAATGCATTGGAGCAAGACAATCCGGTTGTTGCCACTGACAAAGCACAAGGGAAGGAAACTGAAATACCAAGAGACAACGAGGATGTAGTGCAGAGTTTTCTCAGCAAGGAGATGCTAGAGTTAGATGAGCTGAAACTGATACAAGGACCAATCAATTTGGACACTCTCTCTAGACCAAATGCTGAAGATGTCATCACTTACATAGGCCAAGGCAAGGGAGAAAATGCTCAAGTCTCACATAGAAAACAAGGAGTTGATAGGCCTAGCATCCAGAGTACTAGAAAAGATCATGCCCACATATCAAAAGAATACATCTGATTCTCCTTTTGGTAATTTGAAAAATCTTGTGCATTCTATAAATACAAATTTTGAGTCTTTTGAGAAGTCAGCTGAAGTAAAGGTTCGGAAAGAATTTTTGGATAAGAGGTTTAGTGATCTAAAATGCCAAATAGATAATGATAGAAAAACACTCAATATTGGTATAAAGAGTATTGAAAATGCTCTTAAGGATGGTGGTGATGTATATAAGTTTTGTTTATCATGGCCCAAAATAGTAGAGGATATTGAGAAAAAGATAAAGGAGCAGGAGAAAAAGCTGCTAGACCTATCTCAAAGTTTTGATCCTTTAACAGTATCTCCGGTGAGCCAAAAGTGTCAAGCAATTAGCTTAACAAATGAAATAAAGATGCTTATCAAAGAAAAGAAGAACATTATGGAAAGAATGGGTGAGCTCCCGGGACTGATTACTCCTAAGTTGGAAACAATGTTTAACACTTTGTCAGAGGCCCAAAGTACTACCTGGGCAAGCAATCCCTCAGATCTAAGGAAAGTAGAAGCATATGCATTTCTGCTGAGTGGACACATTTCAATTTTGGATGGTATGAAGAGAGGTTGGGCCACTGAATTTGCACTGTTAAAGAGTACTTTTGCAGATATCCTTAAATATATGTAACATATGGACTGTTTGTACATATGCGGCCTTATATACAAAATTTTTGCATGATTAGTGATTGTGGATCCCACTCTTTGCCATTGATGTCAAAAGGGGAGTGAAGAGTAGTGAAAAATGAATAATCCAATGAAGGGGGAGCACCGAAAAGCAATGTGAACAATAGTATGGAGCACAAGCAAAGGGGGAGTTATTCTGACACTTAGTCATTTTTCACTAAGTGTTGCCATCAATGCCAAAGGGGGAGATTGTTGGCAAGAGACACTGCTAGGCATGATAAGTGTTGTCATTGATGGCAACTAAGTCTGTAATACACATCCGCATTTCATAATTTTCCCTTACCAGAAATCAGATTGAAGATTTGTCTATGTCAGAGAAGTCAAGAACAGAGTGTGTGATAGGGTCCGGTATCTTGGTCCGGATCTCTCTGGGAGTAGATCAGAGTTTGCTACGGATCTAAGGGAGTCATAAGCATTATCGGGATAATCTAAATCCAGAGTTTTGACATCCGGTGATGAAGGATTCAATAATTATTAGCATCTGAGTATCGGGTTAATAGTTTGACAGAACAGGCAGAAGAAGAATAGGCCGACCTTGTAATTGATCTTGGTTTCGAATGTATGGAATTTGTTGGTTGGACAAGTTGTGATGATCAGTGATAGTAGCTGACTTGATTAATGATTTGTGAGTACAAGTCTTGGTCTGCGTTACAAGTGTACATGGATTTCGCTGATAGACCAAGATTCTTAATAAAGTTCTAAGTGTTCTTGAAGTCGACTGAAAAGTGGTTGAAGATCAGGATGCAGATATATATAACAAATGGATTTGAATGATTTCGATGTGGGTGTGATGTGACTATGGAATAAGTGTGAAAAGAGTAGAGATCTAAGATTTAGATGTGAGCAGAACAGTGAAAAGGGTAGAGTGAAGATGAAGTGTATCAAGTCAGTATTTTGTGCTTAACTAGAATTGAATCCTTGCGTTGATAGATGCTAATTATCAGTTCAATCTCATTTTAATCTTCTTTCTGTAGACAATGAGCCTTCTATAGGTAGAAGCCTTCTTGAGCAGTGAGCTTTGGGTAGTGAGCCTGAATGCATGTGCATTCCCCTTTGTAATACTTTTAATAGAGTATAATCTTTGTGGGTTAACCCCCACTGTGGTTTTTCCCTTAACTGGGTTTCCACATCAAAAATCTTTGTGTCAAGTGTGTTACTTATGTTTCTGCTCATATGTTATTGATTCATGCTTTAATGTTCATATAACTAATTTGATTAGAAGTTTTAAAAAGAGGATTAAAGGCAGAAAAGTTTAAATTATGTGACAACTGATTCACCCCTCTCAATTGTCTGGACCAATTCCAACAATAGGTGGTTACAGATCAGAAGCAACAAGAGATGTCATGGGATGCTGCTATGAGTGGGGGACTGGGTGATTTTGCCTTGTATCTTTGTGGGTTGGTTGGAGGAGTCTTGATGCTAGATCGACACTCTTGGGGGTTTCTTGTGGGATGGGGAGGCTGCATAGAGCAGATGGTGGCGTGGAGTGCAATGTGCACCTAGGGGACATGATTATTGGCCCAATTATATCATGAGATGCATATGGTACCGAAAGGGGGCCAGCCTGGGTTGTGGTGTTACACTTCTTCATGTGTGGGCATGGGAGCATATTGCTATCATGAGGCTAGTGTGTCTGCATGTCAGACGGTAGTTCCAACCCTAAGTTATGGCTTATACTGGTACTCTCTGACACTAATAGTTGGGGAGCCTGCAATTTTGGCAGCGATCGATCGATGAGGTGACATCAGTTACATGGTGACCCTAATAAGGTGAGAGGACTGGATCGATGATGATGATCATCTACCATATACACGGTAGCCATGGTACCTCATAGGGAGGATCGTCCACATTTTGGACTGATATATCCCATCTCGGGTACTTCGGTAGTTTGGGTTGCAACATGATGTGCCGCAGGTTACAACCATTCTTTCTCGTGTGCAGTGGGATCAACCACTGTGGCCGCTAGAGATGGATATTGGGATGGTGATTGTAGATTTTGATGGATTAGTGGCAGTTGATTGGGACTGGCATTCTGCAATGGTAGATGCAGGCACCATGCCAACATATGATGCATATTGGGCACATGCTATGCTAGTGCAACTTACTATCCCCACAAATCAACCAAGTGCAGATGAGGAGGAGGTAGAGGAGGAGGAGGGGGATGGGGATGATGGAGATGATAGAGGGCATAATGGAGGAGATGGAGGGATAGGTAGGGGAGCTATCGAGGTTTTGGAGGCAGTTGCGGTAGGGGCTACAAGTTCCTCAGGTGCAAGTCCATCTAGTTTTGGGCACTAGGTATGACAGAGTGTGGGGGATGTGGATGAGGATAGAGATACTCTGAGGGCTCGAGTGACGAGCCTAGAGGATCAGGTTTGCTAGCAGTAGGCAGAGTTGGATATGACTCATGTAGAGAGAGATAGTGCTCGTTTGGAGGTGCAATGATTGTAGGGATTATTGGATGGGGGAGCTGCAGGGGTGATGGAGGAGGTGTGGATGGAGAGAGGGCTATGCAGTAGTAGATTGAGCAATAGGTATCCCTACTACAGGCACAAATTACTCAGTTATAGGGACAACTGTAGGCATAGGTTCTATAGTTGCAGTGATAGGTATAGCGCTATCAACAGGAGAGGGATGAGGCTCGACAAGCTATGGGACTAGGGATGGGAGATGTCTTGAGAGGGGTATATTAGCAGACATATGATGCCAGGCGAGAGGCGCATCACTATCACACTCTCTATGAGCGTATGGTTCCTATTGGACAACGTGAGAGTTACAAGAGCCGGTCTAGGGCTTCTAAATCTCAGAGATCAAGGAAGTTTGAGCGCTCTATATAATAGCCATGGTCACAGCAATAGCCACCTCAACAACCACCAATGGGGCCACCTCGCTCACGATCAGCAGGGGCTACAAGGGTCGAGACATCTATAGCACCATGGGGGTTTCCTCCCCATTCTCCCACACCTTCTTATTAGGGGAGCTTAGTGCAGTGATTTTGTATATGCCTTCGAGCTTTTGATATATGTATTTTGGCCCTGTGGGCATATTTTTGTATCATGACCATTATGAGATGTACACGAATATTGACATTTATACGAGGTGATGATTTTTGGTGGCAATATTTATGGATGCATTTGTATGTTTTGGTTATGATTATGATGTATGTGTACGATGCATTGTAATGTACATGTTTATGATGATGGATTATGTTTATCTATGGTTATGGATATTTGTGTTTATGGATGATGCTTTAATGATGTTATTATCGATGTATTATGTTGTTTTATGATGGATGGATGTTTATGGTTATGTTTATGTGTAGTTGTATTATGATGTAGATGTGTATGGTTATGATGTTATGATGATTTATGATGATGTTGTTTTGATGGATTATGCATGGATGATTATGTGGATTATGTAAATTATGATGTGGATTATGTAGATTATGATGTGGATTATGATATGGATTATGCGGATTATGATGTAGATTATGCATAGATGGATAGATGACATGTAATGATGCTAATGATATGATGTGATAATGTGATGTTATGACGTTATTTATTATGACATATGTTGATGTTTATGATGGATATTTATTATGTGATGATTATGGGTATGGATTTATGGATGATGAGTTGTTGTTTATTCATTATGGGATGAGTGATGCTATATGGATAATGTATATGATGATATGGTATGGTGATGATTATGATATGATTTATGGTCTAATGATGATGTTGTGTATGTAGGATGGATGATGTTGGTCATGATACATGTGTTGTTAGAGCCATTTTGAGGGGTGGGAGATGTGTTGGATGTAGGGTTAGTGGATAATTGGGGGGGAGTAGATTGGGGATGATGTATCCTCGATCACTTGACACTCATTGTGATATAAAACCACTTTTGGGTTGGGTAGGTTAGGATTGGATGGTTATGGCGTGGTTTTTTTAAGGTGGGGGAAATGGTTAGGTCTTTTTTGTCATTAAAGCCAAGGTGACATTATTTCTATAATAATCATATGGTTGGGTTGGTGAGGGATAAGGATAGGGTAGGTTGGTGGGGTGGGGGGATTAGGGGTGGGTATTGTGCTGACATTTTTAGAGCAATCCTAAGTTTATTGTAGAAAAGAGGATATTTTCACCAAGGTATGAGAAACCAAGGTGATGTTGTATATCCACCTTTTGAATGGACTAGATCTGCAAACAATAGGATGATCCCATTCATGCCCAAAGTAGTACAACCTTGTCTAGGTGAATGAGAGGAATTCATAGCATAAGCCCTTAGTACACAAGGTATGAAGAACCTTAGATGCAAAAGGAGATCAATATGCTAGAACCGACCCTACAATTCACAAGATATGGATACTAAATTGGAGTAATGAGAATAGCCCACAAGCACAACATACAAAAGCAATGACCATGCCCCATTCTAGGTATTTTTTCCACATACCATGATATAGTGAGACCAAGGTAGTTTTTAAATGATCCTTGAATAGAACAAAAGAAAAAATTAATAATAAAAAAGATCAATTGACCAAATAACCAGTTCCATTGTATCTCTTGCCAAGATAGGTGTGGATTTGATGATTCTTCCTATTGTGGGAAGGATATATTCATTAAGGTAGGGATTCATGGATGATTAGGATAAAGTTGAAAGATGGGGAAAAAGATATAGGCCATAAGTTGTGGTTAAATTAGATTGATGGTTGATGATTTTTCGTGACAGGATGATGCTTTTGATAGTATACCTAGCAAGTGTATTGTGTTTGGATCAAGTGTAGGGTCAGGGAATAGGGACCATCCAAGTGGGATTGGATGGGTGCATATTATGTACCTGCGTATTGGATACTTCCTTCATATTCTAGACTACCTACATACCCTGTATCCACAGAATCAAGGCACATTAAGATGCAGGTGGTGATGATATGTAGTTTTGATTTGTGATGATGATGTGGGATGGACTGTTTTGGTGATGATCTGATGAATGTTTTTGGGATGTTTTGATGATGATGTTGGATGAATGGAATGTTAGGATGACTATTTTTGAGATTTTGGTATTTTTTAAATGTTTTTGGGATTTTTGGATTTTCTATTTTTTTTTTATTTTTTTTATTTTTTGATTATTTGATTTTTTTGGATTTTCTGAGTTTTTGGATTTTTTTGATTTTCTGAATCCACTTAGGTGGGAACTTGCCTTGGGTGGGTTATGAAGGGTGGGATGTTTGATGCTGAATGTTTGTAATACCAAGCCATGGAGTGGAAGTGGTATGGAGTGATTTGTGTAGGTGGAGACTTATTAGATGATGGAATAGGTTTTCACCATGGTACTTATCCAAGGCACTATCGAAGTGGTTTTCACCATTGGACAACTTTATTGCACTCTATTTTTTCTTGATTTTTTGATTTTTTTGTTCTTTTTTTGCTTTTTTTATTTTATTTTTATTTTTTTGATTGGGATATTTGATGGGTTAAGCATAGAACTTATTGAGATGTATGATGTTCATTGGCTCATCCAGAGGCTAGCCCTCATATGTTGCTAGTTGATAAGCTCTTGATTTGTAACTGGCTGTTATCACAAAGGGTCCCAACCAATTTGGTTCAAACTTGCCTTTCTTGTGCCACTACTATAAATTTCTCTAATTTTCCATGAGGACAAGGTCACCTATCTCAAATAGGCAGGTCTTGACTTTCTTATTATATCTTTTTTGGAGGTGATTCTGATAGGGTTGTAGGTGGTTAAGAGTGTTGAGGCACTTCTCGTACAGGAGTTCTAGCTCATTCAGACATGCAACCCGGTACTCCTCATCAATGAGATTCTGCAATGAAATTCTGAGAGAGGGGAGCTCAACCTCGATGGGTAGGATGGCTTTGGAACTGAATACAAGGGAGTATGGAGTGGCTCCTATGGGGGTACAGATGCTGGTTTGATAAGTCCAAAGGGTGGAGTTAAGCTGCAGGTGCCAGTCATGACCAATTTCATTAACTGTCTTCTTTAGGATCCTTAGGATAGTTTTGTTTGAAGCTTCAGTTTGACCATTACCTTGAGGGTAATAGGGAGTGGAAAAGTGGTGTTGGATATGTAATTTTTGGCAAAGGGTGCTGTAGACTTCTTGATTTTGAAATGGTTTTCCATTGTTAATGATGATGGTGAGGGGGATACCATAACGACATATGATGTAATGGAGGATGAATTTGGCTATTTGGATACCTATGGTATAGGTGAGTGGAATAGATTCCACCCATTTAGTGAAGTATTTGGTGGCTGTGATAATGAACTTGTGTCCATTAGATGATGGTGGATGGATTTTTCTGACGAGATCGAGCCCCCACTATGAAAAGGGCCAGGAGTCATAATGGGTTACAATTCTTGTGACAGAGCATGGATTAGATCTCCATGTTGTTGGCAAGGAAGACACTTCTTAACAAACTAGTTGGCATCATTCTCCATTTTTGGCCAATAGTACCCTGTTCTCAGAATCTTCTTTTCAAGGGTAGGTCCACTAGAGTGTGCCCCACATATACCTTCATTTACCTCTTGTAAGGTTGTTTCGACTTCTCTAGAATCAAGACATCTCATAAGGGTACCATCAACACTCTTTTGGTATAATGTGCCATCGATAAGGGTGAAACAGGAGGCTTCACGGATGAATGTGCAACGTTGGGCAGATGTTAGATTAGGTAGGGGATGTTATCATGAAGATAGTGATAGGTGTCTTGATACCAAGGTGATAGGGGACCAATAATGTTGCATACCAATTCAGATTGTGGAACATCATAAGCTAGCATTTGTAGCTCTTCAATGGGGAATTCACATCTCTGACTATTTTTTTGCATGTCTACCAGAGAACCTATGGTGGCCATAGCATCTGTTGCTTTGTTGTTAAGCCTTAGGACTTGCTTGAATTGGATTTCATGGAAATATTCCTTAAAGTCATCGACCATCCTTTTGTAAGGTAGGAGCTTGTCATCTTTTGTCTTTTACTTATTGTTTACTTGCTTGATAACTAGTTGGGAATTGCCATAGACCATGAGCTTCTCTATTTTCTATTGGATGGCCATTCAGAGTCCTGTGATAAGTGCCTCATACTTTGTTATGTTGTTTGTGCAAGGAAATGTTATTTTGTAAGATTTTGGGATATAATCTACTTGAGGGGTGACAAATAAGTTTCTTTCCCCCAATCCACGATGTGTGTACAATCCATCAAAATACATTTTCCATTTTGTTGTAGGTGTCACTGTGAGGATGGACTCATCTAGAAATTTTGAGAGAAGTGGATGTTCTATTGGAATGGGTGAGTCTGCTAACTGATTAGCTATGACTTTTCCTTTGATGGCCTTTCTTTTTGTGTATTCAATATCAAACTCGCTAAGGATCATCACCCACTTAGCCATACGTCCTATAAGATCTACTCAGAACAATAAGTACTTTAGTTGATTGATCTTGGCTATGAGCTTTATTTTATGGTTGAACATGTAGTGTCATAATTTTTGAGATGTGAAGACGACTACAAGGCATGCCCTTTCAATAGGTGTGTAATTGAGCTCGTATCCGACTAAGGTATGACTGATATAGTAGATAGCTCTTTATTTTCCTTGGTCATCATGCTATGCTAAAAATGCCCCTATTGATGTCTATGTAGTTGAAATGTAGAGTAACAGAGGTTGTCCTTGCTTTGGTGGTATGAGAATTGGAGGTGTAGTGAGATATTCCTTCAATTGTTCAAAGGCCTTTTGACAATTTGAATCCCATATAAATGCGACATCTTTGCAAAAGAGATGCTGAAATGGTTGGTATTTATCAACTAGCTATACAATGAAGCATCTGATGGATTGAAGTTTTCCTTGGAGACTCAATGCAACTGTTTCAGAGTCTTAGGAGGAGGCATCTCAACTATTGCTTTCACCTTTGCTGGATCAACTTCTATGCCTTGTCGGGATACGATGTAGCCTAGGAGTTTTCCTAAAGTAACTCCAAAGACACACCTTTTTGGATTTAGACACACTTTATACACTTCTAGCCAGTCAAAGATTTTAGCTAGCACATCTAGGTGTTCTTCTCTTGTTTTTTATTTTCCCAATAGGTCATCCACATAATCTTCCATGATGTTGTGAAATTGGTATGTTTCTCTTGCATTTTTAAGACCAAAAGGCATAACAACCTAGCAGTAGGTTCCCCACAGACAAATGCATGTCTTTTTACATTGATCCTCTTCAGCAATCCTGATTTGGTTATATCCTAAAAAGTTGTCCATGAGTGACAACATTTCATGCCTAGCTGTTAAATTGACTATGATGTCAATGTTGGGTAAAGGAAAGTCATCTTTGGGGCATTCTTTATTGAGGTCTCTAAAATTCATACACACCTAGATGCCCCCAGTGACTTTAGCTATAGGCACAATGTTTGATACCCATTTAGGATAATCTATAGGGCCAATGAATCCCACATCTAAGAGCTTTTTGAGCTCATCTTTGACGAACAATGCTACTTGGGGATTCATTTTTCTTAGCTTTTGTTTCATTGGCTTTGCATCAGGATGTACTACAAGATGTTGGACTACTAATGCTAGGTCTAATCTAGGCATGTTGGCATATGTCTATGCAAATTTTTGGATTTGTTGTTTGAAGAATGCTAAGAATGCTTCTTATTCTATTGGTGTGAGGGAGGCTACCCGAAAGGTGATCTACTGTGATTCTTCTATACAAAGGTTCTGTTGGCAAGAGACACTGTGTGGCTTCATAAGTGTTGTCATTGATGGAAACAAAGTCTATCCCACACATTCGCAATGCATAGTATGCCTATACGGGAAGTCAGATTGAAGATTGTTTTGGTTTGGTGAATAAAAATAGAGTATGTAACAAGGTCTGACAATCAGGTTTGGATCTCTCAGATAGTGTAACTCAGTAAGTTGCAGACTTGGACAAGTCAAGAGGGGTATCATGACTATTATATTCCAAAGATTTAGCCTCCGGTGATAAAGAATGAAAAAGATATGAGCATTTGAGTGTTGGGTTCCAATCAGGTAGAGCAGACAGAGGAAGAACTGACTGACAGAGTATCAGACTTCAATCTGGATGAGTAAAATGTGTTGATCAAGCAATTTGTGGGATTATACATTGTTGGCCAACATAATTAATGACTTCTATGCTTAAGTTTTGGATACGCATCACAAATCAAGCATGGATTCAGCCAACATATCAATAACTTGCAAATATCTTGAGTGTTCTTGTTGCCGACTAGAAATTTGATGAAAATCCTTGATGCGGATATATATACCAGATGGATTCCAACATGTAATAGTGTGAGTTGAAGATGAAAAGAAATAAGGTGCAAAGAAAAGCAGGGATAAGTGTGAGAACAATAATTCAAGTCCAGTATGTGAATAAATAACAACATTGAACAAAGGAAGAATGAAGTGCGTCAGATCAGTATATTGTGCCTAACCAGAACTGAACTCTTGCATTTGTAGATGCTTCTCATAATTTCAAACACTTGATTATCTTTTGTAAGTTCTGTAGACAGTGAGTCTCTTGTAGGCAGTGTGCCTCTTGTGAGTAGTGTGCTCAGGCAGTGAGACCTAATTGGCAAGTGCCATTTTGTACTCCTTTATTATTTTAACAGAGAATACAATCTTGGGTTATTCACCTTGTGGTTTTTCCCTTAACATGGTTTCCACTTAAAAATCCTTGTGTCATGTGTGTTAATTTTACTTATGTTCTTATGATTACATATGCTTTCATGTTTTGATATAACACTGAATATTTAGATAATGAAAGAAAAGAAAATTAAGGAAATTTTGAGATAACTGATTCACCCCCCCTCTTAGTTATCTGCCTTATTTTCAACAATTGGTATTAGAGCAAGGTTCCTTTGAGCAAAGCCTAATAGCTTGAGGAAGATCTGGGAATCTCAATGGATGCATATGGTATGGAGGAACAACTTTAGTCTACCCTAGATGATATTGAACAATCCTACTCTGAAGTCAATAATTTGAGAGAAAGACTCAAATGAGCTGATGATTTCATAAATGAGCTAAAATAAAAACTTAGTATCTTTGTGAAAAGAGAAAGGAACTACTTCAAAAATTAGCTAATCAGAGTGAAGTCAATGATACTAATGAATATTTGAATGAGAAAAATAAGCTATGTGAGAAGTTGTCAAAAGAAGTCATTATGGTAAGGCATGAAATGGAATCAGGGGTTATGAGATTCACCCAAGAAATTGAAGAAAAAAGAAAGATTGAAGATAATCTAAAACAATCCCTCAAGGAGAAAATAGAGGACTACAACAAAATGGATAGAATAATTAGGCATCTTGAATCTGATCTTGAAGAAGCTAGAGATAATGAAGAACAACTTGAGAATTAGATAGACACTCTTAAACAAGATCTTCAAACTGCAAATGAATACAAAGAAAAATTCAAGATAAGCTCAGCCCAACTTTAAGTTCTTCTTGAAAGCCAAAAGAGGGTAGATGATAAGCATGGCTTGGGATATAAGAAAGGTGAAAGCTCTGGATCTGGTCAGAAGAACTTTGGATTAAGAAATCAAAGAAACAGGCCTAGCAGACCTCCGATAAGGCAACCAAATGCTCAAAGATATCCATCCTTCAATGTATATTTCTTCAATTGCAACAATTTCAATCATAAAGCAACTCAGTGTAGGAGGAGAATGAATCAAAATAATCCATCCTTCTCTGGATAATGTTTTAATTGCAAAAGGTATGGTCACAAATCCCATGAATGCAGAAATATGCAAATAAACAATTCATTCAATGGTAGATGCTTTGCATGAAATAGAATGGGACATATGGCTAATCAATGTAGATCAAGAGGATATTAATCAAATAAGCAAAGAAATGTTGTATGTTACAATTGCAATAGATTTGGTCATATTGCTAAATTCTGCAGAAGCAGAAATCAGGATAGAAAAGGTCTAGTGGAACATGATTAGAAACAAGATAAGGGCAAAGGTAAAGTAAATGCGGATGAAGTTAAAAAAGAAATGAACAAGATTTGGGTAAAAAGGGGTACAATGAATATTGGGGATGGATCTGCACCAGAATTCGGTGCTGATATTCCTTTCGGAAACTAAAAGACTAGCTCTAGTTCAGGGGGAGCTATAGAGAAGATCCGTTTCCCCCAGCCAATCAGTGAGTGCCTGAATTCGAAACTTTGAGTCAAAATAAGAGGTTGTGGTTTAAAAGATTTGAGGAGACTCACTTGAAATCATCCAGTCTAAATTTGACAAATCTGCATGCAAATTTGAGCTAGTTATGAGGAGATCCTGTATCGACAGCTATCCGGTAAAGCAAAATTTCATAGATAGATTTGGTATGATCCAAAATTGAAATATTTCAATATGCGAACTCATGACATGTTTGAAAAAGGTGAAAATATGTTGTCAATCCTCATAAACAAATGATTTGAAGATCTGCAAGATAATCCAAGAAAACCTCATTTGAGAAGCAGGGTAACCGGATGACTTAAAAACTTGTGCATTTATTACAAAAGGAAATTAGGGTTTATGCGAGGATAAAAGGGTTCTTTCACTTATTATTTACACACTTTCACTCATGAAGAAGAAAAGAAGAGCTCTACGAAGAAGATCCTACAATTCACTCAAGTTCAACTAAAGATCGAATTCAACCAGAGAATCGTTCTAGTTTCTGCTTCAAACCATAAAGCGTGAAAAAGTATTTCCCTTCTAAAAACTCTCTCTGGATCTCTTACAAAATGGTTACTCCAATGGTTGTCAATATTTCTAATAGGCCGAGACCTAAATTCAAGAAACACCCTTACAAATCTCTAGAAGTTGATCCCTTGGGTGCATTTTCTAGCATTCCACATGGAGTCTTGCATGTAGAAGATGTTAGGGTTTATATCCATGCAAACATTGAAGAATTTGGAGATTCAAAATTGATGGATATTTATCACAAACAGCTAATAGATGATAATTTTGAACTCAAACCTGAATTCAAGGCCCTCCGGGACAAACAATTTGGACATTGCATACATTTTCCATGTTTTGTAGAAGATGATTGGGTCCGGTATGTTCTAAGTAGGATGCATGATAATTTTATGTGGCTAATGAAGCCATTCAAGATAACTAAAGATGCCATCAGGGTAGTGATCAGACTGCATTCATCAGGTGGGTTACCTACACTTAAATCTGTGAAGAACCAAATGGTAACTGAAGCTGGATCAAAATTTGACAAAAGAGCAATGACTATAGATGACATCACAGATCTAGATGTCAAGTTTGCTTCAATGATAATCAACTAAAAAATCTACCATTCGAGCAGGGAGAATTCTATGTCTGGTACAACAATCTATCCTGCATATTAGATGTTGAGGGAAGATGCAGATTATGATCTGTGTGAGCTTCTTCTAAATCAGCTGTTGGAGAACTTGCAAAAGATCAAAAACGATAAAAAAATTCCTTTAAATATGGTAGTCTAATACTATGTCTATTCTTCTATTATATGAATGAGCTACCCAGATCAAATGGTTGGGTCTGGCAAAATGATAAACTCGTTGCAATTCAAATCAGAGATTACATATATGTACTTGGTGATGCACAAGCCCAAAACTCTGCTCTCTGGGGTTACTTCAAGAACTTCCAGAGCATGATGCAAGCCAGAGAGAGAATACCATAGTCTATAGTTGAGAAATACAAAGATACAGTTTGCTTCATGGTTGACACTAATCAATGCCTAATGCAGGCAGTTGAGCTAAGAACTGTATGGATAATGCCTATGAGATATGAAGTCGATGAAAAAATCTTGGAGCTACATATTCAACATCTACTAAGCTAGCCTAAGGACACTGAAGTAGAAAGGTTTGGTACCTTTGAATAGCTAAGTATAAAAATACATGTTGAGTCAAGACAACCAGAGATGAAGAGGAAAGTAAGAAAGGAAGTTGAAGAAATTGCCAAAAGATTTGGCATATCAAAGGAGGCTGTAGATGATAATAGAGAGAAAATAGAGAGGGCAGAGAAAGAAAGACAAGAAGCAAAGAAAGAAAGTGCTCCTATACAAACCTCCTCTTGGACTAGATCCTCCAAAAGCTCTGCTCCTGTCGCTTCCAAAAGCTCAAAGTCTACCAAATTGGAAGTCAAGACATCCAAAAAAGGAGAAAAGAGGATGAAGACCAAAGCCACAAGGACATATACAAGCCTTAAAGATGATGAAGAAACATAATCTGATGAGGAAATCAAGAAAATGAAGAAGAAAACATCCAGGAAGTTCTTTGCTAGCAGAAATGAGGAAGAGAAGGTAGAGGAATTTGTTGAAAAGCCCACTCTTTCCATTGATAACATCATCAAGGCAGTTACTATGGATGGGAACCTGTAGCTGGTGACTAAGTTATATGATGCATACAGTGATGTTGACAAGAGAATTTTGGAAGAGGCTACTGTCAGGTACTTGAACATTTACAATAAAGCTTTCATTGAAATTATATCATTGATTCCTAAGAGCCTAGAAAAGGTACTTGAGGTGAGAAAAGAGAATGCAATGGCAAAAGACTTAGAGATTCAAGAGCAGATAGCAATTCAACTTTATCCTTCCATCACTCCAAAACAAATGGACATGATTTTCAAGGAGTGTAAAGATGATTTTTGGAGAAAATCTAGAATGAACAAACTCATGCTTGGTGAGACTGAACAAATAGCCAATGAAACAAAAGAAATCCTCTGAAATGCCTTGAAGAGATTCAATCTTCCCATTATAGAGGAAATAGATGAAGAGCCCTCTAACATGGATGTTGAAGGATTAAAGAAAAATGATGAAGAGTCATCTCAGGCATTAGATTCGTCTATTTCAGAAGAGGAAGGACATAAAGAAGAAACATTTTCTGACAAGGATGTTGAAGGATTAAAGAAAAATAATGAAGAGCCATCTGAGGCACTAGACTCCTCTGCTCTAGAAAAGGAAGGACAGGAAGAAGAAACAAAGATCAATAAGTAAGTTAGTCTGGATGTCCCCAAAAGGAAGGAAGTAGAGTCTACAAGAGACACTGCAGAGATAGTACAAAATTTCCTAGACAAAGAAATAATGGAGCTAGATGAACCTAAGCTAATTCAAGGGCCACTAAACTTTGACTCTCTATCTTCAGTCCAAGTAATGAAGGTAGCATCTTTTGCTTAGGCTAAAGCAAAAGAGAAACTTCTAAAATCTCATATGGAGGATTGTGAGTTGTTGGAGATTACATCTGGAATGTTGGAGAAGATTATGCCAACCTATCAAAAGGATCCTTCTACCTCTTCATCCAGTAATTCAAAAAATTAGTCAATTCTGTTAACACTCATTTTGAATCCTTAGAGAAATTGGCAGAAACTAAGGTCGGGAAGGAGTTCTTGGGAAAAAGGTTCACTGAAGTACAAGGACTAATTACTAATGATAGAAGAACCTTAGGCATTGGCATAAAGAGCCTTGAAAATGCTCTTAAAGATGGTGGGGACATATACAAATTATGTTTATCTTGGCCCAAAGTGACATAGGACATTGAGAAGAAAGTGAAATAACAAGAAGGAAAACTGTCAAGTTTATCTCAGAATTTTGATCCCGTTACTACCTCTCTGGTTAATCATGAATGTCAATCTATTGCTATAATAAATGAAATTAAAGAACTAGTTAAGGAGAAAAAGAATTTAATGGATAGAATGGGTGAGCTTAGAGGGATAATCATCCCTAAGTTAGAGACAATGCATGATGCCTTGACAGAGGCACAAAATACAATCTAGACCAGTGATCCAATAGACTTAAAGAGGGCAGAAGCATATGCATTTTTGTTAAGTGGACACATCTCCATTTTGGACAGAATGAAGAGGAGTTGGGCCACATAAATCATCCAGTTGAAGACAACCTTTGCGGATATACTTAAGTATATGTAAGTATAACATATGATTTATATATACTTATGCTCCCATGTATAGAATAATTTTTGCAAAATTTTGGTATATGGATTTTGCCCTTTGCCATTGATGTCAAAGGGGGAGTGAAGAGTAGTGAAAAATGTGGAGTCCAGCTAAGGGGGAGCTCTGGTAAAATAGTACAAAAGACAGAGCATCAACCAAGGGGGAGTTACTGCGACACTTAGCCATTTTTCACTAAGTGTTGCCATCAATGCCAAAGGGGGAGATTGTTGGCAAGATACACTATGTGGCTTCATAAGTGTTGTCATTGATGGAAACAAAGTCTATCCCACACATCCGCGGTACATAGTATGCCTATACCGAAAGTCAAATTGAAGATTGTTTTGGTCCGGTGAACAAGAACAGAGTATGTAACAAGGTCCGACAATCAAGTCTGGATCTCTCAGATGGTATAACTTAGTAAGTTGCAGACTTGGACAAGTCAAGAGGGGTATCATGACTATTATATCCCAAAGATTTAGCCTCTAGTGATAAAGCATGAAAAATATATGAGCATCTGAGTGTTGGGTTCTAGTCAGGCAGAGCAGACATAAGAAGAACTAACCGACAGAGTATCAGACTTCAATCTGGATGAGTAAAAGGTGTTGATCAAGTAATTTGTGGGATTATACATTGTTGGTCGACATGATTAATGACTTCTATGCTTAATCTTTTTATACGCATCACAAATCAAGCACAGATTCATCCAACAGATCAATAACATGCAAATATCTTGAGTGTTCTTGTTGCCGACTAGAACGTTGATGAAAATCCTTGATGCGGATATATATACCAGATGGATTCCAGCATGTA
This sequence comes from Cunninghamia lanceolata, assembly GCA_027924645.1. NCBI lineage: Eukaryota > Viridiplantae > Streptophyta > Pinopsida > Cupressales > Cupressaceae > Cunninghamia > Cunninghamia lanceolata. The sequence goes on along the minus strand of BSBN01000206.1, from coordinate 523,923 downwards.
ATAGTGTGAGTTGAAGATGAAAAGAAATAAGGTGCGAAGAAAAGTAGGGATAAGTGTGAGAACAACAATTCAAGTCCGGTATGTGACTGAATAACAACATTGAACAAAGGAAGAATGAAGTGCATCAGATTAGTATATTGTGCCTAAATGGAACTGAACTCTTGCATTTGTAGATGCTTCTCATCAATTCAAGCACCTGATTATCTTTTGTAAGTTCTGTAGACAGTGAGTCTCTTGTAGGTAGTGTGCCTCTTGTGAGCAATGTGCTTGGGCATTGAGCCCTAATTGGCAAGTGCCATTTTGTACTCCTTTATTCTTTTAATAGAGAATACAATCTTGGGTTAGTCACCCCGTGGTTTTTCCCTTAACAGGGTTTCCACATAAAAATGCGTGTGTTATGTGTGTTGATTTTATTTCTGTTCTTATGATTACATTTGCTTTCATGTTTTGATATAACACTGAATATTGAGATAACGAAAGAAAAGAAAATTAAGGAAATTTTGAGATAACTGATTCACTTTTCCCCCGTCTCAGTTATCTGCCTTGTTTTCAATAGGTTCATCTCTTGAGATTCTTCCACAAGGATTGGTGATATTTCCTGGTAGAGCTCTGGGACTTCAGGGAGGTCTATTCTCTCATCACTTGGTGCCTTGGGAAGGTTTTTTCCAGGAGATACGTCCTTTATTTTTATTTTTGTATCATCTAAAAATGCCACATAGTGGTTTTCACTAGGGGATGTATTTTTTATTTTTATGTTTTTGCGGCTAAGAGACGTAGAGGTCTCCCTGAAGTAGGCAGATGTGTTGAGTTCCATGATATATCCATCTTTGTGATTCCTAGAGGTATATGTTCTCTAACCCCTATCAATTTAGTAATTGCTTCATCATTTTGTGTGACATCTAGGACCAAAGGTCCTTGTTGGTCCCAATCAATAAGTTGAGGATAAATGAGTGGAAGGTCGTTGGATGGTGATGGTGTAGTTGAGAGGCTATAGATTGTACATATGGAGGATTCAAATAGCTTGGTGAAATCCTCAAAAGAGTCTTGATGGTCATCTTCATTAGTGATCTCCATTACAAGAAAGGCCTTAACAACCTCACTTAAGATATATTTAAGTTTTGTAGAGGTAGGCTCTTGTTTTCCATACCCTAAACCTTAATGATAAGGGTTTCTAGTTGCTTGGATTGGCTCAAGAATACCTTGCTCATGAAGGCCCATACCACCTTGTCCTTTGTATCCCACATTTTTGAGAATGTCAAGACCTTTTCCATACTTTTAGTAGGTAGGATAGTAGATTTTTGTTCTTCATCTTCATCTCTATATAACCAAGATGACACATCTTCTAAGATATCTTGTTCCATTAGGTGTTTGTGCTCAAAGATTGGAGATGGCTTGCATTTGATGACAACCATAGAGATTTCTTGTGACTTAGGTTTACCAAATTCTTTGGGGGATGTCAGAAGTTGTCCTACACAAAACACACCATGTAGGTCGTATTCACCACATCCCACATCACTGATCTTGACCTTGATCTCAAGCGGTGGTGAGGGTTGAGTGGTGGATGCAATCTTGGATGGATCAATGTAATTAGTGGAAGGATTTGAATTATTATTGTAGGTGGATGGCTTGATGGCATTGTTATACAGGAAAAAGGTTTGTCATGTCCTTCCAAGAAACTGCAATATTGGAAAGGATGGGAATCGACATATATGGTAACCTCAGTTTTGTTGTATGGAAATTTAAGGCATTGATGGAAGGTGGATGGGATGGCCTACATGGCATGGATCCATGAGTAGCCAATGATGATGTTGTAGGGGAGATCAAGATCAAGTACTTGGCATTTTGTCTCTAAGATCTTTTGTCCAACCTGGATTGGAAGTTTGATTGTCCCTTTAGACTGTCTCTTTGTATCATCATATCCTTTGATGGTTATGCTTACACTTGAGTCTACAACCACATCAGAATATCCCAAGTCTTTTATTAATTTGAGAGTGCAAATATTTAGGCTAGAGCCACCATCTATTAAGACTCATTTGATGGTATGTTTGTGGATATGAACTTCGATATGCAAGGATTCATTGTGAGATGAGTTAGAAGTAGCGATATCTTTTTTGGAGAATGTGAGGTGATGTGATGAGGAAAGTTTTTCCACCATGGCTTGGAATTGGTTCACATTCAAGTCATTAGGGATGTGTGTTTCCATCAAAGTTGTGTCAAGGACTTCTTTGTGGAGGGGTGATGTGCGAAGCAATTCAAGAATGGATATTTGTGCAAGGGTTTTACCAAGATGTTCGAGGAGATTATATTTGTTGGTAGGTGGGATGTTTGTGGGTGTGGATGTTGTAGCTTGGTCATCAGTTGGGGCTCCTCGAATGGATATGAGGCCATGACGAGTAGTGATAACACAATTGAGGGTTTTAGCTCGTATGGTGATAGTTGCCACACAGTTAGGAGATTCTTCTATACGTCCCACAATGGAGTTGAAAGAAGATGGAGAGGGAACAACATGATATGCTTGGTTAGATGTGGAGGATTTACCTTTGTCATGGTTAGGAAGTGGATCCTTGTAGGCTCCTAGATTTTCATTGGGTGATCTTTTAGGAGGTTCATCAATGGTAATATCGCCACGATCCATAAGATCTTACTTGTAATTCTTTAACCTCATGCAATCGGATGTCTTATGCCCTTTGACGTGGTGATATTCACAATAGGCATTTTCATTAAACCATGAGCATTTGAATTGATTGTCATTGTAAGGATGAATAGCGGGTAATTGGATTAAGTCAGCCTTAACAAGGTTTCTCAAGACATTTTTGATTGGTTCACCTAAAGGTGTGAATTTCCTCTTATGTGTGTTTCATTTTCTAGGTTGAATCTTAGGAATGCTGACATTGTTATTTCTTGTGGATGGATTTGATGGTGTGGGGGCTTGTATGGTTTGAACATTCTTGATGTCAGTCACACCATCATTGAGGGTGTTTTTGTTCTTACCCCAAAAGTGGGGTTTGTCATAGGATTGATTATTGTTGTTGTTGTTGGAGTTATTGGTGCTGTTGTTAACTTTATTATTGTTCCTATTATAATTATTTTCTCTGTAAATCTTGATAGCCCCTTTTTCAATAAGTGCTCTTTCAATGGTAGTGCCTTTATCAATAACTTCTTTGGCACATTAGATTTGGAGATGGAATCCCATCTCTTGGTTTAGGTTGGTGACAAACATATTGACCAATTGTTTCTCAGAGATTGGCCATGGAAGCCTACTTGCTAGACTTCTCCATCATTGCAAGAAGGCAATGAAGGTTTCCCCATTCTTTTATTTTGTATTGCAAAGGTCTGTCATTGATATTTCATGTTCGAAGTTGTAGGAGAAATGATTAACAAATTTCTCTGCAAGTTCATGAAATGTTTTTATTCTCGGGGGAAGGTGTGCAAACCATTTCATGGCTTGTCCTCCTAGACTTTAAGGGAAACATCTCATGATATATGTGTCATCGTAGGATACTTCCAAGCAAGCAATATAAAATTCCCTAAGATGTTCTCTAGGGTCTCCTTTCCCTTTGTATTTGTCAAACTTTGGTGTTTTAAAATTTTTAGGAAAGGGTGGCATATGAATGGAACGATCGAAGGGATATGGGCAAATATCTTCAAAGGAGTATTGTTTTCTTTTGTGCCCATGTTGCATGTCATCAACCTTTTGGATCAATGTTTGAACAATGTGTGATAAATCCCAAGTGGGTGGTTGTGGTATGTTAGTTTGTTGTTGTTGGATGAGGTGTTGGAGGAAGTTAGGCAATTGTTATTGTGGGGGGTTTTGTTGTTGTTTTTGGTGGGTAATGAGTTGATGGAAGATGTTTTGTGGTATTTTTTGTTGTTGAGGGTTTTGATTTTGTTGAAATTGGAGATGTTGGAGTTGTTGTAGGAGTTTCTGGTTGGTGTTTTGTGTAGAAGATGATGTGGGGGGTTGTGAGATAGGAGGTTGTGTGTATGTGAAGGTGGATGTTTGTGAATTGTTACAAGGGTTGTTGGATGTATTATGTGGTTGTTGGGAGAAGAGTTGGGTCATGAAGGTGATGGTGTTTGCATCAAATTGAGGGACACTTGTGGAAGCATTGGTGTAAGTTGTGTTGTTGGGTATGTTGAGGGTAATTTGTGGGATAGATGTGGCTATGGTTGATGTAGATGTAGATGTTGGATTTGACATTGATGTGGAGGTGTTGGATAAATTATTGGATGATGAAGGTTGTGAGGTGTTAGGGATATTATTAAATGATGATGGTTGGGATGTGTTGGTGGTGGGTTGGTTTGGTACCTTAGCACTATTTTGGATCAAGAATTCTAAGTACTTGGTGGTGGGTTGGTGGGTCTAATAAATCCATGGAGTTGACATCTTGCATAAAGTCTATGACTTCTTGATCAGCGTTGTTACTATTGGATGGTTGTGGTTGGTTTCGCCAAGGATTTATCATGGCATTGTTGTCGTAGGATGTTTGTTGTTGATTTATTATGACATTGTTTTGGTTAGTATTTGGCATTACCCATGGCCTATGTGACTCCATTTCTTGGTTCTTCTTAGTTTGAGACCTTTTTTTGTGGCATACAATGAAGAAATGTGGATTAGTTTTGTGATGATAGGTGAATGAAGGATATGACCTTAGAAATTGATTTTCAAAATTTTGGACCAAAATAAATGGATGAGTTGATGATAGGTATATGGATGATTTTGGATGAATGATTAAGGGGTACTTTGGATACTCTTGATGATGATTTTGGATGAAGGATGCTTTGGATGGTTTTGAAAATGTAGGATGATCAAATCAAAAGAGGGCTCAAATAAATCTACATCTTGTTGATTTCAAAGGGATTTCATCTCCTTACTTAAGGTAGACTAAGATAATTTAGCAAAAAAAGAGAATGGGGATTATTTTACTTGGGGTAGACAAGACCTCCAAGAAAAATATGATCTTTAGAATTCACTAACTTAGGAGTAGTCTAGGCTCCTAACCCAATTTATTCTAAGGTTGATACCTCGTTAATTTATAAAAGACCTTAAGGTAGACAAATGCTTAAGCTCCTTCTAAATTAGAGGATGAGGGATGAGATTTAGATTTAATCTTTGCACAATTTTGATCTAAAGGATGATTTGGATATTGATTTGATTTAATTGACTTTGGATTTAGTTTGGGATAACTTTGATTGATGTTTGGATAATGTTTGATTTAGGTTGGATTTGGACTAAAGCCTGGATGATGTTAGGATTTATTTGATTTGGATGGGATTTCAATGAAGGTTTGGGTGATTGTTGATTTTGATTTGAATGTATGGAATGAGAGTAAAGGTCCAAAGGTGAAAATCAAGAACTTTCTAAGGTCAAATGGTAGGATATGGGATAATGGAATTTTGATAAAGGATGGACTTAAATAGATAATGGATGACTTTGGGATGGTTTTGATTGCTACATCACAATGATAGCCAAATTATGCTTGGGAGGTCAAATATAGGCCAAATGATGATTGTTGGACATGGGAACCAAAGGCACTAAAAGGTGAGCCTAAGGTGCTAAAAAATGAACTGTATGTGTTGAGGGATAAGCCTAAGGCATTGACAAAAGATACTATGGCGCTAATAGGTAAGCCAAAGGCACTAACAGAGAGACCAATGGCACCAAACAAAGAACCAAAGGTGCTACTTGGATGTTCTAAGGGCTAAAGTTGTTTGATTATGTGGAAAATGTTTTGATCTTTTGACTCCAAAATTATTTGGCAAGAGATTAAACAAGCAAGAAGACACAATGGCTTGACTTCAATGGATGGAATTGGTTTCTTAGATTTTTGCTTTTATGGGTTTTGACAAAGAAGGCAGACTATTCACATGAACATCCTATAAATTATTCAAGTAGGTGTGTCATATCCAACAGACCCACTCAGGTGTGACTTCAATCTCCACTTTTAGAAAATGGTGATTTCCATCCCCTTGATACCATCTACCATTGCTTGGATGGATATGGAATGCAAGGTCATGGACCACCTTACACCCCTTACCTTGGAGACAAATGTCTTGCCCAATCCCAACTCAAGACATTGAAGGTAATAGTGTGGGCTCTTCTCCTCCTATGACATCGATGCACTGAAGATATGATGACCAAATATCTTAAGCTAGGATTGAACAAGATTTTAGGGAGTCCTCGATATACATAATGTACATGAGGGACAAATCATGAAAACTAGTTTGTTGAAGGCATCTGACAAGTAAATTCCACTTCACCTTGTGTCCAGAATTACTCAGGGTCCCAAGGTTGTGCCAATGGAAACACAACTAGATTAGGGTACAAGTTTCCTTCTCCCCCCTTTGATATACCCTGCCAATACACATGGTTGAGGTCATCCCTTGGGGCTATGAAATCCCCAAGAAGGCCTCCTAAGAAGAAACCACTCCTCGCTTTTGATCACCCAAGATCACACGAAGCGTAATGGGAGAACATACACAAAAAAGTGACCCCTTCGGGATACAAATAAAAAAGAAGTTTGCAAGTGGACTTTTGATCCCTAAGATGACCCTAAGGGGTGAGGGGAGAGCATACGTCCACAAGAATTAACAAGCATGACAAACAAGATAAATTAACCCCTACTTTAACCTTAATGTGCAACTAAAGACTAGTTATGAAAACAAGGCTTTGACTGTGAATCTGCACAAAAAAAGTCAATAGTTTGGATAATGAGTCTTGGACAAGCATTTTTTACACTTTCAAAAATGTGTTAGACACCTGCAAAAACCTGCAAACTCTATCAAACCAAAAGCACTAAAATAGAGACCAAATGCATTGACAAAAATACCAAATGCACTATGACAGATACCTACTATGTTGAAACAGAAGCCTAAGGTGCTAAAAAAGAAGCCTAATGGGCTACAACAAAGGCCTAAGGTGCTAAAACAGTGGTCTATTGTGCTAAACAATAAACAAAGACAACAAAAAAGGAAATTTATACCTATGGGCTGTCTGTCACAGAGGTCAAATGTGTTGTTCTGGTGTCGTAGGCATTGATATGATAGAGAGGACAAAAACCTGCACAAAATAGAGTTACCCTGCCACCAAATGGTTGCAAAAAGTGCAAAATGAGATGCAAGATTAGCTTAACAAGGTTATACTATATTTTTCAATCCAAAACAAAGTTAATGATGCAAGGTAAAACTAGCCCTTAGTGTTCTTACCAAAATGTGGTGGATTAAGTGATATTTCAGAAAACTCAAGGCCTATAAAACTCTGTAATATCAGAAACCAGAACCCTGCAAACAACAATCAGTGAAAAACCAAATGTTACAAATGTTTTAAGACAAGAAAATTTTCCCTCTGCCGTGACCAAAGGTGTTGAACCAGAGGTTGAAGACACTAAAGCAGTGACCTCTTGTACTGAAATAGAGGACTTTTGCATTGCGACAGAAGCCTTCTGCACTGAAACATGGGCCGATTGTACTGACATAAGGCCCTTATGTGCTAAACAGAGAGCCAAAGGTGCTAAACCTACAAAACATATTGTTGTTAGTTTGAAAAATTGTTGGCATTAACAGAGATGCCGAAGGTGCAACTGTGAGAGCTGAATGCATGACTGTGTGAACCGAATGCACTAAAGCAACCTACATGACAGAATCTTCCAAAAACTCACACAAAAAAGATTAGTAACAAAGATAGGGGTCCCACCGGGCATGCCAAATGGAGATGAAAGAAAATGTGAAGACAAAACAACATAAAGGAAACTCAAAAACACAAGAGATTTATACCTTTAAGCCTTCAAATATCTTTTTCTCCTTGATAATGTGGAGGAGAGATGCACCCAAGTCACTCCTAGCCATACCCAAGCATAAAGTATGTGGATTTCTCTCAATATTTAACACAATATGAAATTAATGGAGGATTTAGCTAGCAAATGGATAGATATTTTGGCATAGTAAGGATGCATAAAACTTGAGATGAAACGGGCTTGGATTATGCTTGTATTTATAGGCATTTTGGAGGGGATTTGAGATCAATGGTTGAGATTGAAAGTTCAAATCCAATGGTGGAGATGAAGAGATGAGATGGAGGGCTAGATCTTAATCAACAAAAATGAAGGGTTGTGATTATTTTGGAATTTTAATTCACCTTGGGAAGGCTTTTCATTAACGAGGATTAAGACTTGAGAGTGAATAAAAAATTAAGTTTTATTGTTGAATGGGATGACATGTGACACATGTGTTTAGTTGGAAAACACATGTGTGAGCTCTTTGCATTAAAAAGAGGTCTAACATGGAAAAGGAAAGGTGAGGTGGAAGGGTCATGTGACCCCTTTGAATAAAAAATACTTTTTATTCAAAGGTGTGGGGAGATGGGTTAATTAAGGCTTGACCCAATTAATTAAGTGTTTAACTTGATTAATATAGTTGTTGGAAATTAGTGAGGGGGTTAATTAGTGGTTAATAATTAATTAAGGGTTTACTTAATTAATTTGGGTCTAGGGGCTAGGTAGGTTAGAGTAGCTAATTAAATAATTGGTATTTATTCAATTAGGATAGGTTTAGGTCATAGGCTAGGGGAGATTAATTAAATAAGCATGTTTTATTTAATTAATCTAGGTTAGGGGATGAGGGAAATTAATCAAATAAATATGAGGCTATTTATTTAATTAATTATGGTTGATGTTCTAAGGTAAAGCAATAGATTAATTGGATTATTCATTACTAGAGATGAATTTGGGATGAATGCATAAGGATGAATGGCTAGGGATGACTTAGGATTAATTCTATTTAATTAAATTGGTGGAAGGGAAAATTAGTAGTGCAAGGATGCGAAAAAGTGGCTTGAGGGGTCAAGACATTTTCAGGTGTCTACAAGTTGAAGACCATATTACCAAGATTAGCCTAATTTACTATTGAACTAGGAGTAAGGATATTATATTGGTCAAGTGCCTTCCCTTTGAAGGAAGTTATAAATAATCTTAGGGCCACATTTTTATCTATGATCTTTTACATAGTGCACATCTTAGCAACATATTGAAGATGCTTATCTAGTGATGCAGGAGCATCCAAGTCCACAGGTGATCCTACATTGCCAAAAAAAATTAGTTGCATTTCTTTATTTTGGTTTGTCTTGGTTGTTCTTGGCATATCTCAACATTAGGAAGCCTCTTATATGATCAAAAGTGCAAAATTTGAGCTTTTATCTTGTCACTATAAGCACAAAAATCATGCACATGCTCCATGAGGACCCCTATGATGAGTCACAATCCTTGTCACGTACATGTAAGCATGAAATAACATCCTCTCAGCAACAATTCTCTTGGTGACATGTCTTTTCTCCCTGCTTGTGTTGTTTTCCCTTTGTCATTTTCTCCCTCTCTTCGCTTTTGACACTTTTCGACACTTGTTATTTGCATTTCCTATGGTTGTGACCTTATTCCTAAGCCTTGTGTGCATCTTGTAGGTGTATTTTCATCTTTTCCCAATGTTTTTGATCCATTCCCACCCCTAGAGGCCTTCTATAGGTCCTCCCTATCCATCTCCAAATTTTAGTTTTTAGTTTCACTCAACCAATCCAAATCTCCCCCTATTATTTCCAGATCTCCCTTGGGAGATCCTACTCTTTCAAGTGTAGATTTGGATTTTCACATATGATTGACTTGTTTCCAGAGGTAGATCCCCTCCTTTTCATCTCCTCTTCCATCTCCCACCATGGACTTTCACCTAGGTTCGCTCCTCTTAGGGTCGCCCATGGGTTTCCCCCTGGGTGACCCTGTCATGTTTGCAGCTATTTGTTTACTTGTTTACTTGACTTGTTTTCAGAGGTAGATCCCCTCCTTTTCATCTCCTCTTCCATCTCCCACCATGGAATTTCACCCAGGTGCCCTCCTCTTAGGGTCACCCATGGGTTGCCCCCTGGGTGACCTTGTCATGTTTCTAGCTATTTGTTTACTTGAGTTTCTAGCTCAAAATAGCTCCATTTTCAACTATTTTTCTTCCTATTTGCATGAAATTTCATGCCAAAGATAGAGATAACTATTTCATGCAACCCACACATGCATATTTATCTCTTTTTCATCTTTAGTTATCAATTCATGCCTTCCCATGTATTCTCATGCACTCCTCTTTCTTCACTTCTTCTTGAGTGATAAGCTTTTACTGGATAGATCACTCTAATTTTAGCCCATATCACTGTTGTGTCTTCCAAGTTAACTCTCAAATAAATTGAGATAACTCTCCTTCTTCTTCACCTCTCATCCCTTCTAATCTATAAATATCCCCTCCCTTAAGCACAAAAGGAGGCCATTTCATTTGTGCACATAGTTCTTGCAGGTTATTGCTCTCCAAATCAAGCATTTTCATGCTCAAATAGGACATATGAGCCTTTTTCTTTTATTTGTTATCTCATCTAGCTTTCATACAAGCTTGTTTGCATCTATACGCTACTCACATCACAAGCCACATTTCTCATCAAGCTCTCATTAAGCTCATTTTAAAGCTTCAAAGCTTCTTTTGCTTCTCTTTTCTTATTGTCGCCAAGAGGATCACCCCGCTGCTACAAGAGGATTAGAGGTTGCCAATACAATGATATCTAAAGGTAGTGGAGGCTCATGTGTCTCTAGGTTCCTTCATGCTTTTTATTTTATTTTCAAGTAATTAGATAATCAAAACTTTGCTCTTGGGATAAGTAAATACATGTTGCTTTTTCCTTGATAGGCTAAGTAGATTTGCATTGTTAAATTAGTTTCCCTTTCCAAAGTTAATAGATTAAAAACAATTTACTTTCTCAAATTAGATTGATCCACATATTCAAAAAACAAACAAAAACATAGATTACATTGCATTAGGTAACTTCATCATAGCTTTCATACATTTTCTAATTCCTAGATTAAGAAAAAGCACTTTGATTTCCAAAAACATAAAAAATCACAAAAAGATGTTTTGCATTCATAGAGGCTTGCATGCATATAAAATCCAAGAAGAACAAAAACATTAGCAACTTAGAAGGGTTACAAACCCTTGTTCCCAACACAAGGTCAAGTCTATCCAATGTAAGTCAAAACCCTTGATTTTATCACAATGTGCAACAAAGTCAACCAAAGTCAAACCTTAGGTCACACAAACCCTAAGTCAAAACCCTAGATCAAGTCAAGGTTAGCTTAAACCGTGTCTCTCTTGTTTAGGCTCACAAATGTGCCCTAGACTTAGAGGTGAGTGGGTGACTCGGGCAATCCATGATGAGATAAAGGAGATCCACCCTAGATAGCAACAAGACCAACAACTTAGTCATTCAACAACAACAAGAAGGAATTAGACAACTCTTGATACAATAAACAATCATCCAATAACACGAACAACAATTAAAAATCAACAAGAACAACAACCAACCCACACAACGTTGGAACATCTGAAATTCAAATAGGAGAACAGTGACTAGTGACCCTTTGAGTCATATATTTATCTTTACAACCATGGTCATAGATCATCGCATTCAAATAAGTGCACAACAACACAGGCCCCCCAGAACTGGTCGACCCCTCTCCACGAAGTCTAGCTTTGCAACGAGCTAGACCACCCTCGTGTCTCACCTCCTCTCGAATGGCTACTTCCATGAGAGTAAGAGTGACGTGGAGGTTCACCTCGTGGCAAGGAGAGAGGGTCCGTGTGTGCGCCAAAGCTGACTCAATCGCTCCTAAGGCCACCAAGTCATGATTTTGAGCATACATATTTTGGTGAACCTGATGTGAACTACAAATACTTCTGGTTAAGCTTTTGCATTACCATTACTTGGACCTCATTGTCTCTAGATTTTAATAATTACCACTTTCTTGTTCATAGTTGCCTTCATCGCTTTCGCTTTTGTCACCTTCACCTTCACTCATTCCATTTATTTTGTGGTGTCTATGGCACCCCTAAATATGGTAGAACCGGACCTAAATGTAGGGAATGTTCCCTTTAGGGAACTAGAAACTCCCTCTTTCAATAGGTACGTGCCACCTGACCCAAATGCACCAATCTCAAATTGCTACGATTACAAAGACTTTGACTATGAGCAAGACCAAAGAGAACCTAGATGTTCTCTATCTTTTAACAATCCTACAAACCCAAATGTTCTCTATCTTTTAACAATCCTACATGTTGTGCCTCGCACACACGCTCCATTTCAAAAAATAGGAACCCCCTCTTTCAAATTTGGTCTAGAGTGTCAAGTAGATTTTTCACCTCCTAAGTGGTCAAGTGGTCAAGGTGCATTTTTGCCATGTTTGAATGGTGATCTTGAAAATCATTTCAAAAATCTGCTAGGTCAAGTCCTTTGCATTATGATCACTAGGTCTGATTTTCCTTTTGCGTTGAAATGCTTCCTAACCGACTATTGCGCTAAAAAAGTCCCTTATCTGACCATTGTGCTAAATTGCCACCTGACTGACTTTGTGCTAGAAGCTTTTGTTATCGACTTTAGCATTGTTTCTGCCCTTGATGGGCTTAGCGCTGAAATCTAGTGTCTGCGACTTGTGTTGCATTGCTTGATTACCGATAAAGTTGAAGGGCACCAAAATCCCCGCACGTTCGAAGCACCTCAAAATCCCGCAAATGACATAAAGTGGGTATGTTCTTGTCGCATTAGAATGACCATTCGCTGACGAGGTTCGTCACACCTGATTTCCCTGCCAAGTCAGAAGTAATCAAAATTCGCGCAAACCTTAACTCGCCGGAGCACTTAACTAACAACTCATATGCTTTGGCAATAATGGCGACTTAACCAGAGTATAAAGGGGATTTTCCCTCTTCTAAAGCTCATTTCACTTTAGACATATACCTTTTGAGAGCTCGTGAAGACCTGTGCTACTCAAAGCCTATGGATTCAAATCGGTGATCGCTCCTCTTGCCTACACATTTCAAGTTCAACCCAATTTAGTCCAACCAGGTAGGAGCCAGATCTTGCACTTAGGGTTTCGAGTTTATTTAGGGTTTCTTTTGTTCTTAAGCACATAAATCTGAGTACATTCTAGGGTTTTGTGATAAACTGTGTTTGCTAATTAGAAACCCTAGGAAGAACAAAAAACTTAGTCTTTAAGACACCACTAGTAAAACAGAGAAAACATGTTAAAATTTTTAGTAAGCTTGAAGCCTTCAGCGTTAAAACCTTGTCCAACCAACCTTCAAAAACCCGAGACTTATCCAGTCAGTTGGCGGACGCCTAAACCCGCGCTAAGACCAAAACTTTGCTTGGCACCAGAACTCGACCCTCTAACGTCCACGATGAAACCAATTTGGTCGGATGGTTTCGAAAGTCATTTTTCTCTAAAAACACTTAGCACTGACTTTGTGCCAAAAGACCTGCTCTCTGACTTAGTCAGATGATCGAGAAAATCCCGCTAGTCAGTAGCCATTAAAAGTCCCACTGGAAACAAGAAAACAACTCTACGCTATAATTAATCCCATCTAACCTTGCGCTAAAATGTACCTTCACTGACTCAATTGGCTGACCTCAAATCTGGTGCAGGTTTGACGAAGCCAAATCCCGCACAATTGTGATCTCAATAGCCTTGCGCTAAAATCTGATCGACTAACTAAACAACCAATGAAAGGTCGGTGACCTTCAAAATTTGCGCAAGTCGATAACATCCAAAACCCACACAAAAGAAAGAAAACATATAAACACTAATAGAACCTTGGCTCTGATGAGCCCATTTTCCTGCTGAGGTCGGTGAACTTTAATTTTAGCACTTTTCTACCTACAGGTCGGTTGACCCTAAAACTAGCACAAATGATGCAAAATGGCTATGTTTTAAGAATTTCCAAAGGGGAAAATGTTAGAAATGATGTAGTTAATGTTGTAAACCTAGATAATGATGTTTTTCATGCTTCCAATGAGATGTCTTGCAACATTAAATATTTTTTTGCATGCATTAATGATGAATTGCTATGAAGTAGGTGCAATGATAATAATTGTTAGATTTGTGATTCTTTAAAAAGGGCATATTAGTAGTGTTAGCAAATTCATTAAATTCATCCCAGACTTAGGAGTTTATGGAATATTCTCAAGGTATCAAACTTATAAGGTCCAGTCCTGCAGATTAGATGACTGCCCGAGCTCAAACCATGAAATACGAATTCAAGGGCATCCCTCTAGAGACTAAGATTCATTTCAGGTGGAGTGATGTAGGAGACACAAATCTAGGTCACATAGACTTAGATGACTTCAGATTGAGAATCTTTGGCCCAAATCCAACTCCTAGGGCCAAAACACTTAAAGACAGTGGTATATCACAGGATGTTGCCTTCCCCACCTCAGTGCAGTGTGTAGAATTGATGGTAACATGTGCACATAGATATGATATCATGACAAGGACAATCCAAAATACTAATGGGGATATCCTAGCTAATTTAAGCCCACCCTCTCTGGTTGAGACCTTTGATATTCCATGGCACACAGTGATCTAGGTGGATCTAGAAAACCTAAAAAATTCATAGTCTCAGAAATCATCCAAATTAGCATCATGGAATAGAGCTCACCAACATGATCCTGACGTAGCTTGGATCGCATCAAAAGGAGGCCGGATGCAAAAGTTATGCATGGTCAAAGTCTGGTCAACTGAAGATTCCAAATTCCCAAGGCAAAAATTTTATCATCTCCAATTCATGTGAAAATGGTTTCAAGTCATAAAGCTGATTGCCACGATTCCAACACCGCTTGAATTATAGAAAATGGAGTCCGTATGCGCAAATGGCACCCGGTCAAAGTTAGCAAAAGAATGGGTTGACTTTTAGGTACAGTCAACATTAGTGCTGACGTGGCATCACAAGGGAATGACATGTGGCAACAGTCTGCTGACATAGCATGAAATGGAAGGTCGGTGATGTGGCACATGAGCATGGATGATGACGTGGCGAGCTGCTGATGTGGACCAGTTGCATGGTGTCACGTGTCAAAGTGATGGCGAATCAAATGTTGCCACATGGTACCCTACGTTTACTCTAATTTTTTTTGTTTGTTAAAATGATGGTTGAGGGATTTGAACTCCCGACCATCGTCTTCCTATCTTCTACCATTAGACCAAAAGTCTGCTTTGCTATAAATAGTGGGGTCATTTTTGTTTTTTGTTTAGAAACTACAATGGTGAATCCCTGTAAAAGTGGTTAGGGTGGTTTGAACCACCAAACTCCCAAATCCCATCAAGTGCTCTCAACCAATGCACCACACACCTTTTTTGGGATAAGACTTGGCGGATATTGATTTTGTTATATGTTTAAGGCGGGTCGTGGAAAGAGGGGCCCTATATTTGCCAGTTCAAAACAATAAAATTAAAACAACACAAACTATATCTAACGGGATACCAAGGAAAATAGATAAGCCTGATTTTTAAAAATAGTCTCATTTGTTTTAAAACTTATAAGGGCTTAATTTAGGTGATAGTGGGGATTTACTCGTTAAGCCTTTTTGGGCATGTCAAATAGTATTTAAAGGGGGGAATTTTGGAAGGATGGGATATTGAAAATTCTTTTGGAGAGAATAATTGTATTATTGGGAAATTATTGGAAAAGCGTGGAGTTAGAATGCCATTGGAGTGTGAGAATTTTTGGAGGAGAAGAATTACAAGGTGTTATTATACACCAAAATTGTAAAAGTGAGAGAGATTATGATGAATTTTATGCAGGTTTTGAAGCTTGAATATTGTAAGAAAGCATTTTTAGGTGCTTGGCGATATTAATGAAAGCTGTCCAACATTGAGAAGTGGACCCAGAGATGTATTCCTTTGAAGGAAAAACTCCGTTATCAACATGCATCTGATCTTTCTATCTCCCGTCTCATTCTTCTTCTATTCTCTCTAATTTCTTTTTTAATATTTTTAATTCAGAATTTGATTTCTAACTACAACAATATTGTAATTAGTTAACCTTTTTCAAGCTCTGTAAAAGTTAATGAACTTAGCTTAAATTTTCAACGGTCAAAAAGCATGATCACTCAATACTGCATGGATTGGGAAAAACTGTAATTCGAATCAATTTACAAGTTAAATTTGTAAACTCTAATTATAGATCACACAGTTATGACCATGCCAAACAAACAAGGATTAGAGGAGACTTACAACAAAGATGTGGATGGATGCAGGAAACACATGAATGATCATTGGGCAAAAAGCAGAAGGTCTGCCCTCATCAAGTTTCCCCAAGTGCTAGATAGAAGTGATTTCCATGATGAGATTGGCGATTTGGTAACCTTTCTAAGAAGAATATATGGATTACCTACAGCCTCCACTTTTGAGGGGTGGATGTTCATTATCATAATTGAGATACTTAAAGGGACTAAGTTTCACTAGTCCCAAATCCTTAGTGAAAACATTCATGAGGCCTTCAGCAACTTCAAAGAGAAGAGATACTTTAGATGGACATCTTATGTTGTCTATGCATTAGCAAGGAGAAATCACTATGTTGGGTTGTCTAAGATTGGAGAAGTTGGAAATGATGAGCAAACCCAAGTAAAAGTATATGAGTGTTACCCACAGCTAACCTCGTCTTAATCTCTGATACACTTTAAAAGGGTGAATGATGCTTTTACAATGTATATAGCCATATTGTTGCAAGGTAATACAACCTTGAGGATTTCCACTGAAGCAATGAATAAAGTAACCAGATATGGTAGATGGTATATTCAATTTCAAAAGTTCACATATCTAAGAATACAAAGCTTCATTGGGATGGCTTATAGACTTCCCAGATATCCTGATGATAAAATAGTGCTTCTAGAATTGACTAGACAGTTGATACCTTGTGCTAAGAAACTTAAGCACTTACACACAGAACCAATGTTCAGTTTCCTATAAGGTTTGGTAAGGGGAATTATGCATGTCCTTCCTTGGCATTAGCTAAACACTCTGATAAGGAACTCCAGCTTCTTAACTTACACTACTACAATGCAAGGGATCATTTCGATCCGAATAAGGTAATGGAAAGATTCATAAGTAAGAAATTGTTTCATAAGATACATATTGAAGACTTTTGGGCCAACTGCATGGACGACTATGAAGTTATGAAGAAGGCTCATTGAAGGCTGTCTCTAGCCTTCATCAGGAAGTTCCACATTATTGCAGTGCCAGATCAGTTAGAAGATGATGATAATGTTATTGTCAGAGGAGCTTGGGAAACCCAATACCATAAACCAATCCCACTACCAAATTGGGCTAATGCAGAGGAAAGCTCTTTAGATACCATAATGAAAGAACCAATCAAATTGAGCAAGGCCTGGGTAAGAGGTTAGGTAGATACTTTGGAGAGATAAGGAGTACAACTTACCTATACTGCATTAGAATGTGACAAGGACTCCAAAGGTGAGGAGGATGAACCAATGAATGTCACAGATGAGGCAAATCTAGTTGAGAAGCAGAAGTCAGATAATGAAGAACATATATCTTTGGTAGAAAAAGAAAAGAAAGTTAAGAACCCATCTGCAAGGCCTTCTTCAAAGAAAGACCAACCTCCTTCCACCAAGACAAGGGCCTCCAAGAAAAGAGATATGCCAAGTGGCCCTAGGGAAGGTTCTAAGACCAAGAAAGTTAGGGTGAAGGAGGTAACTAAGGAGGATGCTACAACACAAGAAGATACTAATCTGCCAACCTCCCCATCTCCTACTGCTCCAAGTGTAAGCATGCCTGCCTCAACCTCTCTAGCTTCTACTACTGCTTCTTCCTCTACTACTTCTACTACTGCTGCACCCACTTCATCCACGACCTCAGCTACCATTGTCAAAGAAACTTCCCCTGCTACCACCTCTCTTACCTCTACCATTTCAACAATTTCTTGCTCATTGAAAATATCTTCCAATGCCCCTAGCAGTCCTATTTCCTCCACTGTTGCCACTTCATGTACTTCTACTACTACTACACCTTCACTTTCTGCTTCTTCCACTCAATTATCCACCCCCGCAACATTACCTCCTATTTCCACCATCCTTTCACCTTCTCTTCCTCTACCTTCACTACCTTTTCCTTCAGCCCTTGCCATCTCTTCTACCTTGTTGGAAATATTAGTTAATCTAACGTAGACCATCGTGCCTACACCACCCATATCCTCTGCAATTCCTATTTCACAAATGCTCACGGATTCAGCCTCTTTGGTCGTACCTCTGCTGCCTAGAATTGAGAAAGTATGTGCAAAATTGGGTTTGCAGAAGCCTGAAGCAGAATTATTACCTGGGGTAGAGAAAGATGTATTGATGGAAGTAAGTAATGAAGTTCCAAATGAACCTCTGACCAACACAGTCAATGTTGAAATCATTAACATATCTGACAGCCCTCTAGAGAAAGGTCAAATAGAGGAAGTTTTCAAGGTAGCCCATGAAAATATAATGATAAATTGGAGAAACTTGGCCAAAGAAGGAGAGAAGGAAGAGGAGATGAGTACAGATAAAGATGAAGAACCAGAGTGAGAGCAAGAACCACTTGAAGAACTGGCTAAAACTAATAATGGTAAAGCCACCGAATTGAACAAATCTTCAACACCCGAATGGTTGCAAAGCAGAGTGGCATATCGTGAGCCACAAGTAGAGATAATGCAGATGGATTTGAGCACTATCTTGTCACAAGCCCAAAGGTGCAAGAAGCAAAAGCAAGCAAAGATATAGTCTAGAATCTATAAGGATGAATCAAGATCCAGAATTGTAGAGATAGCTGTCCCGCCAATAGATGCAACTAAAAAACAAGTCAGAGCAGAAGATTATGTAATTTCCACAGTTGATTTGGGACTTGCCACTCATGCTCAAAGAGTGGATGACTTTAAAGGATCAGTTACTTTGATTTTGTAACAATTAGACAAAGATGAGATGTCTAAGAAGGAGTTAAAACAACAAAATGAAGAACTCTGCACTTGTCTCTAGTTTCTAGTTAGGCCAGTTGATGTGGGAGGAGATATAAGGACCGTGCCCACTTTCTTGTCTACTAATGAAATGACAAGACTGCGCGAGGTAAGGGCCAAGTCCCAAGGTACTAAAAATTGGTTGTTTACAATTTTTGAAAATGGATGCAAGACTATCGATGCCTCTGCTCAAGCACACAAGAAGCTAGTTGAACTTCATAAAAAAATGGAAAGATCTACGCGAAGAATGTGACTCCTTTGATGAATATTACTCTCATATGTTTCCACGGATAAAGAGCATCAGGGATTTGCCTGCCCAGACTCTAGTAGTAGAAAATATTCTAATTGGGGACAAGCTGTCCAAAGCCATTGAATGGTATCAACAACTACTTTTGAGGAAAGAAACTTTTGAAAACATAAAGGAAGCATATAAGCCATCAGATGAGGAGCTATAGTCAATTATATACAATATCAATGATTCTTTGAAGGATTACCCAGAAACATCCTATAATGACTACGACCCTTATGATATTGAGAAGTGTAAAAGAAAATTACATAAGGTAATTTTTGAAAGTACTGAGCTCAGTATGGAAGACAGGTTGGATAAGGTAAGTGACCTCAGAGCCTAATTCAAAGCATTCCACAAGGCTAGGGCAGAGATAGAAAAGATATACAACAAATTTAACCGATAACTAGAGATGTTTGATTATCGAATCAATCATTCAAAGAATCCAAATCCCTCAGAGATCAATCCTGTGCTCAAGGCATGGCTAAACTACTGCAATAAGCTGTTCGATGAAGACAAAATTAATTTAGATGAAGAATCTTGATATTATTTTGAATATTCTAAGGATGTAGTCACGTCATAATTGTAAATTGCTATATTTGGGGCAGCATATGACTCTATTTTGTCTCTTCTATGCTTTAAAAATGTTCTTTTCTATTAACATATTGGGTTGGCTAGTCAAATTGACTAGATTCAATGTATCAGGAGGCTGTTTTTCATCTTTTTCATAAAAGACAAAGTGTAATTGGGAATTGATATGAGTTGTTGTGCTGACACTTATTGATGTAATCTGGACTGTCGGTGTTGAGTTAATCTCCACCGTTTATTTGAAAACTCGGTATGCTACTTTCCTATATAAAGGTCTGCCATTTCCACTTTTTGTAAGAGAGATTTTGATACCAAATTGTTGACACTCTGCCATTTGAAGTAATGCAAAGCAAATTTCTGCAATTATCTTGAGAATTTGTATCTTGTATTGGCTCTGTTGTCACATGAAATTACACCCTACTTGGAGAGAGTACAAGCATTCCAATGACACAATAGGAATGATCTCGAAGTGTGGGACCTTGCAAAATGAGATCAGACCTCCGAAGAAGGTCGGCTTCCTTAACTGGTTATCACCTAAAACTATTGAATTTTCATAGGAAAAGGGAGAAGAAATGCTTTTAAAAATGAAGGATGAAACAGGAAAACTTGAAAATAAAGGAATGATTCACCAAGTTGAATAAAAAAACCCTCACAACACTAACAAGATGCACAACATCACTAGATACAACAAGTAAGCATACACAGATGCAAATGATCCTAGCAGAGGTGAGAAACATAATGATTGAGAGGAATAAAAAGTTCACAGACAATCACATGCAGATTCACACTAAACTAAAATCAGTAAAAGAGGTAAAAATAACTTGCATATATTTAATAAGAAGGCTCAGTTACAGTAGCAGAAAGCTCTGTTTGGAAACAGAAGGACTGAAAGCCAAAAAATTTCCAACCCTATTTACATCTCATTCTATGCATATATAGCATTTCAATTTGACCTAAGTTGGTTACAAAAATTCGCTCCATGGGCTCTGTCAAGAAATATTTGCATTGACAGGACGTCCACCTGCAAGAATGATCTGGAACTGGGGCAGATGGAAGATGTTTTGGGCGTTGAATGTGAGTAGCTGAACATCTTCCTGCAGCAATGAATGCAACAAATATCTGCATCTGTATCGTTGAAAATAATTACACAATCAGCCCTTCTGCAAAACTTGAAATCAACTGCTGAAACATCTTGTCCCAAAATATGCAAATCTAGATCTAGATTATGAAAGTGGGAATATTTCCCTCAAAACCCTGCCAAGTGAAAGAGCAGGCAAAAATAAGCACTTTTGCCTTCTGAATCATGTCAAAAATCGCTAGGGCATGGAAGATACAGGGGGTCAAAGTTATGGTCAAACTGCCCTTGTAGCTGCATATCGCTCTGTATATGCAAACATTTTCGTATGCATCGGGTTGTCGGGGTGAAAAAGAGTTGAACCGCCGATACATTGTGGTCTCGCCAATAAGCCATGTCATGTGCTTTGCCTTTGACATTTAAACGGCCCTTTGAAGTCACCTTTGTAAATCACATTGAATATGCATTTGAATCTCCCTCTGTATATTTGCACCTGCCATGTGTCATCACCTGTTTGGTCGCTGAAACGTTCCTTGGATCCATCGCTAAAAAACTGCATCTTCTATCGGCGGTCAGAATGACTTTGAGTTGAGCTGCCGATAGATCATGTCACACCAAAAACCTTTGTATATCGCATTGCATATGCAAACATACAATGCAAATATACAAATGTACGAACCTCAAAAGACCATGAAGCAAGTTTAAATTGACATCAGGTCTAGCCTTTGTATCATTTCTTTTGCATATCGACACATACAAGCACTTCTACATACAACTTGCGGACCCCAAAATGATTATTCGCTGCATTTGATTCCTCAGTCGGATCCACCTTGTATGTTTTGCCCTTGTCGATTTCCTTTGTATATCGCAACATACAATGAGAATATACAAGCAAAACTGTGCACTTCCTTTACTTTTGTAAACACTTGATTTGGCATATATAGGTAAACTTTGTATATCACATTGTGTATGACCCTTGTATGTGTGAACATATAATGCAAAATATACAATGGAAAACTACATACAAACCATGCATGCAAACATGCATTTGAACTTGTACCTGCCCCTTGTATGCGTGCGTGCATATGCAAAGTCTTTTTGTATGTGCGCTTGGTGGGCCCCAGGCTTTGTATCTTCCTCCTTGTATATGCCCTTTGTATATCAGCACATACAATGCCAATATACAAGCTGCGGACTCCAAATGATTATCCGCTATGCCTAATTCTGCAGTCAGGTCCGGCTTGTATGTATCCCTTTGTATATCAGCTTGTATATCACAACATACAATGCGAATATACAAAGAACAAGATACATACAAGTGGACCTCTGCCTTTATCAACCGGAATGTATATTCATTTCAGGTTCGAGCTTTGCATCTTAGGATTGCATACCCTTGTATGCTCGATTGTATGTGCAAACATACAATTGCATATAAATACAATTGGTGGGCCCTACCCCTTGTATCTTGCCTTGCATGTTTGCATTTGTATCTGCAACTTGTATGTAAGATACAATCACCCAATATACAAACACCTTTGCATCGGCAGACCCCACCTCTTGTATCTCTTCGGCTTGTCTGGCACTTTGCATATTTTCCATCGTATATTTCTTTGTATGTTTGCATATGCAAACTCATTGGCCTATCGGCGGGACTTTGGACCTAGCTGACGATGAACATTGTCACAACGATAATCCCTTTTATATCGGCTTTGTATATTGGTGATATACAATCACCCTTGTATGTTGGCTCTTGTATGCTTCTTTGCATCGGTCCGTTAGGGAAAGCTTGAACCTGGTTGCCAATGAGGCTCGTCACGCCGATGGTCCCCCTTGTACATTGTCCCTCGTATGTGTCTTTACATCGGTGACTTGTATATCCCTCTTGTATATGCGAACATACAAGGTGAACATACAAAGGAACATACAATGCATATGCAGACAAAAAATGACTAAGTACAAAACTGAGAATCTTCTGCGATGGAAAACACTTAAGGACAAAAGATTTTTGAGTTTTTTTGGGTTTTCTGCAAGGATTCTTTAGGCAAGATTTTGGGATTTTTTTCAAGGCATAGCATGAGTACTTGAAAGATATAAGCCTTGTTGGGTCATTTTTCTAAAGGATTTTGGAGGAAAATACAAGGTGGACTATTTAACTCAGGGCAGAGGAAAATAGGTCAACATTTTGGTGACTTCTATGGGATGTTTGCCTGCTAAACAATTAGACTGGTGGCCTTAAGCATCCACTGGGCATGGAGTCAAACAGAGACTAAAATATACCTTGACAAACAATCCTGACCTTAGCAACTTAGCATATTAGCAGTGAAGCACATTTGGAATACCAAAGCAAGACAAAATGCTGAAAGCAACCCCTCCAACTGTGCTAGACAACACTTAGGGAAAACAAAAGAGATCTAAATTATTGTGCAGTAGCACTTATTGAAAGCAAGAAACCTAATCTTCTGCTTTACAAGGTAAGTCATACCTCAAAACACCTCTTTAGGTGTATCCCATTAACTGGGATAGGCAAACTTTCTCCATCCATGTTTGATAACTAAAATGCATCGTGCTCCTTGCATTCAGTAAAGAGAAATGGACCACTCCACATGCTGTCAAACTTGGAGTGTTTTCCTGGTCTACTTTTCAACTCATCCCATTTGAGTACCATATCACCCACTCTAAAATTTCTGGGGGTGGCCTTCTTATCAAAATTTCTTTTTTTCTGAAGCTGATGATATTCCATAGCTTTCATAGCTTTATCTCTAGTCTCTTCAAGCTCCATAAGTTGGGCATATCTAACAGCCATGGGGTCCTCTATTTCAAACATCTCTAGTTGATTCATGATATCAAGTGCTGGTAACTCTACAGACATAGGCAATCTTGCCTCTTTTCCATAAACTAGTACATATGGGGAGTTTCCAATAGACCTTTTGGGAGTTATTCTATCTGCCCATAGAGCAAATTTTAGATTGGTGTGCCAGGTTCTCTGATTATCCTCCATTGACCTCTTAATAATCCTTATGAGATTCTTATTTGTAGATTCAACCAAACCATTACCCTGTGCGTAATAATTTGATGAAGTATTCAAATAGATCCCATTCTTCACAGCCCAGTCAGTTATCTTCAATCCAACAAAGGCTAAAGCATTGTCTGAGATAATTGACTCAGGTACTCCAAATCTAGATATCAAATCATGATAAAAAATTAAAACAACATTCTCATTGGATTCCTTCAGAGCCATTGCTTCAGTCCACCTTGTGAAATAGTCTGTAGCTGTAAGTATCCGCCTGTGGCCTGTAGGAGTTAAGGACAACACTGAGAGGGGGGGTGAATCAGTGTTGTGTAAATTCTTTAATCTTTTTCAAATTTTAACTTTCTGAGCACAAGGAATGAATGATACCTTTGATTTGTCAAATACATATGCACATGACTATGAATGCAGAAAGAGAATAAAACTTCATAAGTAAATTAAACACACACAAGGAAGATCAATATGAATCATAACATAAGATATGCACGAGTGGAAAACCCATTAGGGTAGAAAAACCACTCCAGAATTGCCTCACTGGCTTAACTGAAAAACATGCCTCACTGGCAATACAAATTGTCTCACTGACAAATATTAAGGTCACACTGACCTATAAGCCTCACTGGCTAATACAATGCCTCACTGGCAAACCAAATCACCAATAGAAGTTATAAACCAAATCAGAGGGATACTTTATTTCCATTCAATACAAATATATGTCTGTCAAATACCCATTCTATTCAATCTGACATCTCAACAATCCTTTATCCTGATCCAATCAACTCTGCATTCTAACAACACTGCATATCAAATGTGTATTCTAATCCAACACTTCACAACACTGTATGTTCCATCTCTATCCTTCTTAATTCATCCATCAATGCACCTGAAAAACTATTATATGTAAATTGGATGTCTTTTCACCTTTCACATTCTGCACAATCATTTGCTCTCACTGAAGATCATTTTGTCCTTTCATCTTCTCTTTTTAATGTCTTCAAAAATAATGCATCTCATCTTATCATCTGCAAAAATAAAAGAACATAATATCTAATCCTCAAAACCTTTCACATTCTCCAAATTCACGAAACCAAAATCCCACTAATATTTCCTCTTAGAGATGAAAAAAATTTCTTTTCATATTTGAGACCTTTCAATTCAATTCTCTTCAATTTCCTGATCATTTGCCATTTTTAAGATTTCTCACAAAAATTATTTTCTTCACCTACAAAATAATATCAAAATGAGCCTTCAATCAATCTGCAAAATAAGAGTAAGAAATCATATTTATTTTTGCACCAATCTGCCCTGGAAATATTATCTTTCTCTTGATATTCCTGGAAGAAAATTTAATCATCAAACTTCAAAAATATCTTCAAAAGACAATCTCCTGCAAAATAACAAATCTTTTCAACTTCTTCCTTAAAAATAACCTGCAACAAATCCTGAACCAAACGAATTATATCTCTGCAAAAAAAATCAATTTCTTTTCAATTTTTATTTTGAATATCCCTCCAATCTTTCATTTCCTTCTCAAAAATTTCGTTCATCTTCTCTGCAAACATGATCCTTCATATTCTTTTCAATGATATTCTTCATATCCCAAAAAAAAATCTCCTCAAAATTTTTGATGTTTATCTCTTTTGTGACTTCCAATATACAAAAATATCTTCATAAAGATTTTTCCTTTTTAAAAAAAATAATAAAAATCTCCTTAAAAAACATTCCTTACATTTGTCACATAAGTGACCGACCAAAAAGGAAATTACTAAGTTTTTAAAAAGGAAATTATTTATATATGATTCGGGCTTAAAAAAATATTCTAAATTCTTCACACATTTTTAAGAAAGAAAAAAAGCTTTTTCTTTAAAGCCTCGGCCTCACACTAAACCGTGCCCTTTTAGATTTTTGGCGGTGAAATTTTAAATTCAAACACATTTGAAATCTCGCCCACTTCATAGCCTTTTATAAGCTTTTGCCTGCGCATGTGGATGACTTGTTCTATCGGTGGAAAGGGGGAAAGGGGCCGGTTGCCTTGTGGTATTAAACCCTCCACCAGGTGATGTTTAGTGAAATGACCTTCTGTCACAGGTCAGTCTGAAATTATAACATAAAGTATGACTATTATTGCAAGGGCAGAGAATAGGACTTTATAAACTCCTTTATAAACCTTGAGTTTATAAATAATATCTCCAATAAAAATTAATTCCAATCTTGTTAAGAACTACAACAAGAACTAAACAACCTTGTTCCTCTGCATGAACAACACTGATAATGAATCTTCTTATAACCATCATGGACCCAAAGAAGCATAGTGAACACAATGATTTGATTAGGACATGAACACCAAAAAAGACCAAATGAAATCATTAATATGAACATTGCAAACCTTTGAATACCAACAACTGATATCATCAACCTTGTCAAGAACCTGATGAATAATGAAGACCATGCCTACCAAGAATATGTCATGTTCACTGATAAATCATGACATTGTGAAGAACATATCTCTCCAACTGATTGTATGAACTAAGTAAACCATGAATGAAGATCACACAAGATGATGTCTCATGCTCCTGCTCCTATCAACAACAATCAAGATAATGTACTCCTGATGATGCAAGATCAAACCTGTGAAGTATAAAACCATTCTCTGCATCTGCAAGACACATCGGATTTCAAACAACCAATACATTGTCCTGAATTATGACATGAGGACCAAACACCTTTTTGTCATCAATGAAAACCTGTCACCATCATGGCCTGCACTTGATGGTGGGTTAATGGGACCTATAAAATCAATGCCCCATCTCATTGGCTACAGAGGTAAAGCTAGTAGCCTTTCTTTGCCTACAAAAATGACACATTTTACACATCTTCTAGCCCATGCATGGGCATCCTTGAATAAGCTGGGCCAGTAATATCTAGCTCTCATTATTTTCCAAGTAGTAGTCCTTGGGGCAAAATGACCCCTGCTGTTCCATCATGAAATTCATGCAGCACCTTGTCAGTCTGATCTTTATCAATGCATCTTAACAACACACCATTAAAGTCCTTTCTGAAAAGTATGCCATTGATTAAAACATATGGAATGGACTGCAGTCTAAAATACCTTCTTTTGGTTCTATCTAAACCTACTAGACATTCGCCAGTTTGCAAAAATTGAGTCATGTTATTAACCCAACTTGTGCCCAATGTTGCTGTATCATTCTGATGCTTCTCTTCAATGATCAGAAGCACCTCTTCTTCTTTCTCTATTTCATCTTCAGACCCAGTAGCAAGCTGTTCATTGAGTCCTCTTCCTCTGATAAGCTTGGTTATCTTGATATCAACATCATACTCCATGACTTTGGTAATCCAACCAACCCTTTTCTTATTAACATCCTTTCCTAACAAGAACTCCTTTGCACTAGGGTGAGCAACCATCAAATGTATATTATTGTTAGAAATAAGATGTCTAAACTTCTTGAGACTTCTTACCACTGCAAGGATGCGCTTCTCAATGAAGCTATACCTCTGCTCATAGTCTTCCAGTCCTTGACTAAAGAAAGCAATTAGCTGCTCAAATCCTTCACTTTGCTGCTGTACCAGAATTGCAGAAATTATATCTAGGCCACCATAAGCATACAAAATGAAATCTTTTGAGAAATTAGGATTTACAAGAGTTGGTGCAGCTGATAACACTTCTTTTATGGACTCAAAGCTGAGTTTGGCCTCTTTTGTCCAACTAAAAACTATATTTTTCTTTAGCATAGAGGTCAATGGCTTCAATAGATTTGCAATGTCAGGTATAAATCTTCACAGAAAATTAATTCTGCTAATAAAACTTTGGAGTCCTTTCTGGTGACTAGGTAAATGTAGCTCAAGAATAGATCTTACCCTTTCTGCATCAATGGTGATTCCCTCTTTGACACAATGTGTCCTAAAAGCTTACCTTCATGCACCGCAAAAATACATTTCTTGGGATTGAGATATATCCCAAACTCTTTGCATCTCTCAAATACTAGCCTCAGGTGGGATATATGTTCAGCTGCATTCTTAGAAAAAATCGTGATGTCATCAAGGTATACCAGCACCAATTTATACAACAAACCCTTAAAAGCCATATCCATAGCTCTCTGAAAAGTAGAGCCAGCATTTGAGAGACCGAAAGGCATCCTCTTGTAGGCCATGGTACCCCATTTGGTGGTGAAAGCAGTCTTGAACTGATCTTCCTCCTTGACCAACACCTGATTATAACCGGAATATCCATCAAGTAAGGAGAATCTTTCTGAACCAACCACCACTTGCAGAATTTGCTCCATTGAGGGCAACGGTAGTGGTCCTTCAGGGAGGCTCTATTGAGGTCTCTAAAGTCGACACACAGCCTAATCTCTCCATTCTTTTTTCTCACAGGAACAAGATTGGAAACCCAAGAAGTATGCTTGATTGGAAAAATGATTTTTCCTTCAATCGGTTTGGTTAGTTCTTTAATCATTAGAGGCTCAAGCTTTGGATTTAAAGGTCTTTGCTTCTACCTCATAGGTTTTGTACTTGGTTCTAACTCTATGGTATGTTGCGCAATGTGAGGGTCAAACCCCTTTAGGTTTGAATAATCCCAAGCAAACACATCTTCAAATTCTTGACAAAGAGAAATAAAAGCCCTTCTATCCTCAGGTGAACATATTTTACCAATTTTGAGAAGCTTACCTTTGAATATTTCTAGCTCCTCGTAATGCTTCTCTTTAACCTGCATGCTAGTTTTACTTTTCTTTAGCTGATCATCAGTACCAAAAATGGATTCCAAAGTTACCAATCCTTTGGGCATCTTGTTTGTCCTTAATTGAACAACCTGATCATCATCATATTGGTGTTTGAGTTTATCCTGATTCATCACAGAAAACTCATCCTCTTCTAACAGGAAATGCAGAATCTGCTCATCACTCTAAAAAACCTGCCAATGAATATTATTGTCAGGGATAGAGGGCCTATCAACTATTTTTACATGAGGTTGTACCTTCTCTTGTTGAATATCACTAGGGATGTCAAATTGAGCCCCAATTGCAACTAACCTATCTACATGATAGTTCTGACTCCTTGGAATAGAGGTTAGATTGAAAGCATCAAACTCTTTAATCATATCCCATACCCTATGTTTGTAGTATTTCAAAACATCATTCTTTGTAACATGTAGTCCTCTCACTTGATTCACAATGAGTTCACTGTCACCATGGACCTGCAAATAGTCAATTTTCCTCTTTCTTGGCCACTGTAGACCTTGAATCAACCCTTCATATTCAGCAGTGTTATTTGTACATGAAAAGGCAAAATAGAAAGAAGAATAATATCTGTCACCTTGTGGAGACACAAGCATTACACCACCACTAGATCCATTCCTATTCCTAGAGCCATCAAAGTACATTTTCCATACCTCATTTTGTTGTTCTGTCCGCTGTTCTGCATTCTTTAGCAAGCTTGGAATTGTTGTTTCAGTCTCATGTAGTATGTAAACTCCCATACTAGTTTGTTGAATGTGCCCCTCAGGATCATCCACAATATTTTCTAAGGCCCACTCCTTTAAGAGTACCTCTGGTATGCTTTCAGCTTGTAGTTCTTGAGCAGGAACAAGCTCAGGATCATTAGAAATAATGCAATTTGCATTAACAACACTTCGGACATAAGGCTCTATGTGATATGTGGCAAGTAACTTAGATCTTAGGGTCACTTTTGTGCCATATCTGGTCCTGAAAACATGTGGGACTAGTCCGAGGACAAATATCCTCCTATCTTGGCTATGAACTCTCTTGATAAACACATGGCAAAATAAGGAGGTAAATCTATGATGAACACCTCCTGGGAAATGGAAACATTTGGGTAGGTATGTAGAGTGAGACCTAGGTCTTTTATCACATCCACAGTGTTAACAACTGTGCCATCTAGCTAGAGCACACCCTTCTCTAGGGGTTGGTATTTTAGCCCTAATTGGTCTGCAACCTGATTTGGCATTACAGAACTACTTGCACCACTATCCACTATGTAGTTATGTACTAACTTGTCTCCAATTATTAATGACACATAAAATGGGAGTGGTTTAGCACTTTTGTTTGGCTGTTTACTATTGTCCTGGGATGAATTGGTAAGAACAGTCCTAGTTGGGTCAATAGTTGCATCCTTGGACACTTTTAAATCAGACAAGGCAGATTGCAATATGTCCTTTTGGCCTAGAATGGCTAGAGAATCCCACATAGATATTGTAACATTTGCTTTCTTTATATTTTATATGATATTGAAAGGTGAAGTGACATGTACCTTCTGATGTGATTTTGTAGCAGCAACATCAACCTGTAAATGAGGTAGCTCCTTAGTAGCTGCTTGAGTATTTCTTTGCAAAATATGGGGAATATGGGATGTAGAAGTATCAGCAAGTCCTTTTCCTTTGTTTGCTGCTTGATCTACCTCATAATCCCTCTTTTTAGCTCTTATATTTGCTGCAACTGAGGTATTATCATTGTTTATGCCACAGAATTCACCTTCCTGCCAATTTATGAAGGCAGAATCATTCTGAGGTTGTTCCTGTTGTTGCACAACGCCATCATTAGGTATGTTTGGGTGTGAGACTGCCACATTTTTTACCATTAAAGCCTAATTTATCACTCCATTTGAACAGGCTTCCTAACTGTGTGGTTGATTGCATGGATAACACCATTCATACTCACCTGCAAGGTTATTTTGAATAGGGACAAGGTCCCTAACTGCATTAATGGGTGTTGGATTGTAAGGCTAGAAAGGCCTCTGATTCACATTCTGCCTAGCACCCAGGTAATTGCCTTGATAAGGTGGCCTATTAGCTTGGTATGGCTGATTTTGCCCTTGGATGTGTGGCTGATAAGGTTATCTATTCTGAGACTGTTGTCTTTTAATATTCACCAGATCATTCCCAAAAGTTTGTAGGATGTTCTCTATTTTTTGTTGACTACTCTTTATCTCTCTTAGCTCCTGTAATGAGCTAGAAGCAGCAGTCTCAGGATTAGCAGTACTTGACAATACTATAGTAGCAGGTAAAGGGGGAAAATACAGAATTGGCAAGGGCATTGAAGCTTGGATCTCGGGGAAGATGGGCATAGGTGGTCTAGGTGCTATTTTCCCAGCCTGAATCAAGCTATTTTCTGGTTTAATAGCTATCTCTTAAGCATCAGGTAAACTTGGACCTCCCAATGATTGTATCATTACTGAAATGTCACTATTTAGAGCTTTCAAAAAATATAGAAAAGCATATTCTGATGGAGGCCTTACCATGGCAGGAATTCTGTCCCATGTCTTCTAAAATCTAAAGTTGAAATCCATCATTTGCTCCTGGGGAGCACTCTTTATTGTAGTCATCTGTTCAACCAATGATAGGTTATCTGATTTATCTTGAAATTACTTGTTTAATTTATCACCTAGATCATCCTAGGTTCTTATGGTCTACACTGGTAAACTCCTAAACCATTATAGCACTTTTCCCTTGAAAGAGGCAGTCAACAGCCTGATGGCTACATTTTCTTGAGTTATATGATGAACACCGCACAGAGAAGCTACGTCTCTAATATGCTCAATTAGGGTAGTTTGATCCTCCCTTGTGAAATAGGGCAGACTCTTTAAAGCTGCCATGGGTATAACGTCGTGCACTGTCAAATTCAATGGGCTGCCCCCATCAAAAGCCACAAATGGTTGATTTCTTGCCATTGGAAAAGCTAGAGGTAGGCTTGCTTGAGCTGGTACAAGAACTATAGGTGTAACTGGCCTAAAACTTGGTGGAGTTGATTGTATTCTTTTAGAAACTAAAGTCCTTACCACAGCTCTACTCTGTCTTCTAGGCAGAGACAGCTGCAAGTAATCAAATGAATTTGAACACCTAGTTTGAATCTTTCTCATAAAAATGTAACAACAAAACTAATCTACTTGCCCTTCCTCAGTATGAGTCGCCAGATATGCAGGTTTTAACCTTTTACAGGTCTAAAAATCACTAGCTGCACATCAAAACCAACAATAAAATTGTAGGGTCCCACTAGGCATGCCAGAAACTGTTGTCACATGAAATTGCACCCTGCTTGGAGAGAGTCCAAGCATTCCAATGACACAATGGGAATGATCTCGAAGTGTGGGACCTTGCAAAATGAGATTAGACCTCTGGAGAAGGCTAGCTTCCTTAACTAGTTATCACCTAAAACTACTAAATTTTCATAGGAAAAGGGAGAAGGAATGCTTTTAAAAATGAAGGATGAAACAGGAAAACTTGAAAATAAAGGGGTGATTAGTTGAATAAAAGAACCCTCACAACACTGACAAGATGCATAACATAACTAGATACAGCAAGTAAGCATACACAGATTCAAATGATCCTAGCAAAGGTGAGAAACATAATGACTGAGAGGAATAAAATGTTCACAGACAATCACATGCAGATTCACACTAAACTAAAATCAGTAAAAGAGGTAAAAATAACTTGCATATATTTAATAAGAAGGCTCAGTTACAGTAGCAGAAAGCTCTGTTTGGAAACAGAAGGACTGAAAACCAAAAAATTTCCAACCCTACTTACATCTCATTCTATGCATATATAACATTTCAATCTGACCTAAGTCGGTTACAAAAATTTGCTCCATGGGCTCTGTTAGGAAATATCTACATTGACGGGACGTCCACCTGCAAGAATGATCTGGAACTAGGGCAGATGGAAGATATTTTGGGCATTGAATGCGAGCAACTGAACATCTTCCTGCAACAATGAATGCAACAAATATCTGCATCTGTATCATTGAAAACAATTGCACAATCAGCGCTTTTGCAAAACTTAAAATTGACCGCTGAAACATCTTGTCCCAAAACATGCAAATCTAGATCTAGATTATGAAAGTGGGAATATTCCCCTCAAAACCCCGCCAAGTGAAAGAGGAGGCAAAAATAAGCTATTTTGCCTTCTGAATCATGTCAAAAATTACCAGGGCGTAGAAGATATAGGTGGTCAAAGCTATGGTCAAACTGCCCTTGTATCTACATATCACTCTGTATATGCAAACTTTTTCATATGCATCAGGTTATCGGGGCGAAAAAGAGTTGAATCGCCGATACACTATGGTCTTGCCAATAAGTCATGTCATGTGCTTTGCCTTTGACATTTAAACGACCCTTTGAAGTCGCATTTGTATATTGTATTGAATATGCATTTGAATCTCCCTCTGTATATTTGCACCTGCCACGTGTCATCACCTGTTTGGTCATTGAAACAATCCTTGGATCCATCACTGAAAAACTACATCTTCTATTGGCGGTCGAAATGACTTTGAGTTGAGCTGCCGATAGATCATGTCACACCAAAAACCTTTGTATATCATATTGCATATGCAAACATATAATGCAAGTATACAAATGTGCAAACCTCAAAAGACCATGAAGCAAGTTTAAATTGACATCGGGTCTAGCCTTTGTATCCTTTCTTTTGCATATCGGCACATACAAGCACTTCTACATACAACTCGCGGACCCCAAAATGACTATTCACTGCATTTGATTCCTCAGTCGGATCTGCCTTATATGTTTTCCCCTTGTAGATTTCCTTTGTATATCGCAACATATAATGTGAATATACAAGCAAAACTGTGCACTTCCTTTACTTTTGTAAACACTTGATTTGGCATATACAGGTAAACTTTGTATATCGCATTGTATATGACCCTTGTATGTGTGAACATATAATGCGAAATATACAATGGAAAACTGCATACAACCATGCATGCAAACATGCATTTGAACTTGTACCTGCTCCTTGTATGCA
This sequence comes from Cunninghamia lanceolata, assembly GCA_027924645.1. NCBI lineage: Eukaryota > Viridiplantae > Streptophyta > Pinopsida > Cupressales > Cupressaceae > Cunninghamia > Cunninghamia lanceolata. Next base: position 490,316 of record BSBN01000206.1, on the reverse strand, counting down.
CGCTTGCATATGCAAAGTCTTTTGTATGTGCGCTTGGTGGGCCCCAGGCTTTGTATCTTCCTCCGTGTATATGCCCTTTGTATATCGGCACATACAATGCCAATATACAAGCCGTAGACTCCAAATGATTATCCACTATGCCTAATTCCACAGTCGGGTCTGGCTTGTATGTATCCCTTTGTATATCAGCTTGTATATTGCAACATACAATGCAAATATACAAAGAACAAGATACATACAAGCGGACCTCTGCCTTTATCAATTGGAATGTATATTCATTTCAGGTTCGGGCTTTGCATCTTAGGATTGCATACCCTTGTATGCTTGATTGTATGTGCAAACATACAATTGCATATATATACAATTGGTGGGCCCTACCCCTTGTATCTTGCCTTGCATGTTTGCATTTGTATATGCAACTTGTATGTAAGATACAATCGCCCAATATACAAACACCTTTGCATCGGCAGACCCCACCTTTTGTATCTCTTCTACTTGTCTAGCGCTTTGCATATTTTCCATTGTATATTTCTTTGTATGTTCGCATATGCAAACTCATCGGCCTATCGGTGGGACTTTAGACCTAGTTGCCGATGAACGTCGTCACAATGATAACCCCTTGTATATCGGCTTTGTATATTGGCGATATACAATCACCCTTGTATGTTGGCCCTTGTATGCTTCTTTGCATCAGTCCATCAGGGAAAGCTTGAACCTGGCTACCGATGAGGCTTGTCACGCCGATGGTCCCCCTTGTACATTGTCCCTCATATGTGTCTTTGCATCGGCGACTTGTATATCCCTCTTGTATATGCGAACATACAAGGTGATCATACAAAGGAACATACAATGTATATGTAGACAAAAAATGACTAAGTACAAAACTAAGAATCGTCTGTGATGGAAAACACTTAAGGACAAAAGATTTATGGGTTTTCTGCAAGGATTCTTCAGGCAAGATTTTGGGATTTTTTGCAAGGCATAGCATGAGTACTTGAAAGATATAAGCCTTGTAGGGTCATTTTTCTAAAGGATTTTGGAGGAAAATACAAGGTGGACTATTTAACTTAGGACAGAGGAAAATAGGTCAACAGGCTCATTTTGGTTTTCTTGGTTCGATTCTTACTCTCCCATATTTAGTTAGTTGCGCTTTATAATTTTTATGGTTTGCTGAAAGTATTTGATGAATGCTCTAGTCCATACTTTTGGTTATTTGCTGATGGTAAATAGTTGTGTAAATTTAGTCTGGACTTATCAGTTGTGTTTACTTCAATTGCATTTCGTGAGTTAAATTGTGGCAGTCATTGGGTATTTAATGAATGAAAATAATCTGAAAATCTTTAGATTTCCATTGAAGATAGCATCATTTTCTGCAGTACTGTAACACCCATCTTAGTTTGGTAACTCAAAAAACTGGTTAAGTTTCAGAGCATTTGTCTACCTAAAGTAGAATCTGTGCATTGTGAAAGTCACTTAGGATTCCTTTAAAACCCTATACCTTTTGCATTTTCTTTAAAAATCCTTGGTTAGATTAGGAAATTCAGTAGCATTTTACATTGTTTATCAGCTGAAATCTTGAAGGGTTTATATGTATTTGTTATTCCAACTTGAAGATCTATAGATTGCATGTAAGACCCCTTGTAGGCATAGCTAGAACATACCAATTGAGAGATTCCAAGCAAGCTAAGACCTAGCTATATTATCCTTGGAGTAGTCTTACCTAGGGTAGGATAGTTTTCAAGAGAGGTGTGAAACCAGCAATCACACCTGTGTTGCTTCATGCTAAAACACACATCAACAAAATTGGCGCTAGAAGGAGGGTGGACAAAGAACTATTTCCCTCTATTAAAAAATCAACAAGTTTGGGGACTAGACAAAGGCATACTAGATCCAGCTCAGCTGGAGAAGAGCTGTTGTCTTTGACAGAATTCAGACATGCAAGAAGGGATCAAGGGATATCGAGGGCACCAAGAGCTCAATCAACCCCAAGAAATGCCACTGCACCCCTAGTCATGGCCTTCTTCATAAGAATAATTAGTCCCCATTCTGATTCAATGATTATCATGACATGCCAAAGAACCCCGACAAGTTCTATTCCAAGTTCAGGGTGAATGACCCAGACAGAACTGCAGATGAGCACATTAAAATCTTTGAAAGTAACATGTTTATGCTGTAGGTACAGTACAAAGATGTGATATGCTGGTTGTTTCCCTATTCCTTACAAGATGAAGCATATTATTGGTTTTCTAACCTTCTTGCAGCATCCATAAACTCATGGAGGGGTTTGAAAAGTGCATTTCTGGATAGGTTTGGAATGCCTACTACCTCGGCTGATCCCTACCGATCTTTTGTAGAAATCTATCGAGGTGAAGAGGAGATGATAATTTCCTTTAACAACAGATTTTAGAAAGCTTTCAGTCATTTGCAAGATCCTTACGCTATAGGACAGGCTGCTGCCTTGCCTATTTACTATGCTACCCTAGACAAACTTACCTCCATGTTCGCAAGGAGAGCTGACCCTATCCCTACTACTTTGGCTCAAGCATATTCCGCAGCTATCACTATAAGTACCCAACTAAGATAGATACCTCTGGTCCACTAAATCATATGGGGTCCATAGCCATGCCTAATCAAATACCTATGATAGATCAAGCCTTAGCCAGTCATACTCCTGTGATGAATCCGATTCCAAACCTAGCTACAACACAAGCTTTAGTAATCCATTCAGGGAATCCAGTATCTAAAATGCCTCCTGTACAAATGCCTTTCTTACAGTCTTCAGGTGCATCCAAAGAGAAAGAGGATAGAGATGATATCAAAGAATTGGTTGAGTAGATGAAGAATCTTACTGCTGAAGTTACCTACCTCAATGCTTATCTACAACAAAGGGGATAGAATCAACAACATTTCCAGAACCAAAATTAGTCCCAATTTCAAAATTAGAACCAGTACTAAAACCAAAATTTTCAACAGCGGTCAAACCGATCCTGGAACACCATATCTAACAATGGAGGGGTGGCATCACCATTGGAGAATTAGAATGATGATACCAGACCTCCTGGTCGTGTGATGTTAGCTGAAGCAACTTTGTCTACTTGGTGCAGACTACATAATATGAATGCCCATTCTGAACTAGACTACCCGAAATTCTAGATTGCATCTAGTATCTTCAAGATGGAGATTTAGAATGTTGAAACTCAGGAGACCATGCCAACAGGGTACAAAATTGTTCCTTCTCAGAGGTATGACACTGCTCTAGTACTTGATAGTTATACATTTCCATTTCAAGATGATAACCAACCTAAGGAAGAAGAGTTTGAAGAAGTCAATGCTTATCAGTAGTATAATAAGACTCCTTACAACCTAAGAAGTAGCAAGCCTAAAGGTCCTTTCACCACCTCCATCCCTCCAAATAGCTATCAGATTCCACCAGACCCAAAAGCTTCCAATAACCCTGAACCCCCGAAAGTCACGCAAAAACCAGTATATTAGGGGGCTACTGCTAAATGTTCTCAACGGTCTGACATAGATAAAATGGGGCAGTATGTTGCTAAGGAACTCAAGAAAATGAATGCTAGTCTTTCTGTATATGAGTTACTTAAAATACCTGAGGTTAGGACATCTTTCTTCCAAGATATAGGTGCTGGAACCAAAATTGACTATGTACAAAAAGAAAATGTCACCAAGGATAATGTTGACAAAGGGAAAGAAAGAGTACATGTGATTGATGTGGAACAAAAGATGACATTGTATAAAGACAAGAAGGAAAGTCCTCCTTTCCTCTTAACACTCAGGATATTCAATAGAAACCTTCATAACTGTTTAGTAGATTCTAGTGCTTCCTGTTGATAACTGAGTGGGGGGGGTGAATCAGTTATCCTAAACTTCCAATTCAAACACTTAAATCCACTTTGTTATTTAATAGCATAGCAATTAAACATTCATGAAAGCATAAAGCATAAACACCAGAGCAGATACACATCAACACATGAGACACCAAGATTTTGATGTGGAAAACCCGGTCAAGGGAAAAACCACGGGGTGATTAACCCAAGGATTATTCTCTGTTAGAAGAATAAGAAAAATAGATGGCACATGCCAATTAGGGCTCACTGCCTGAGCACACTGCTCACAAGAGGCTCACTGCCTACAAGAGACACATTGTCTACAAAGTAACAAGTATCACAAACTTGAACTGGAGATTGACATCTTTACCATGCCTGGATCAGTTCCATTTAAACCCAAAAACTTTTGCTCTACCTTTCGCACTTCTCTTCGCTACCACACACTCATCACACATAGACACACTTCAAAATAAATTCACAATCCCTTATTTATACAAGGCCTCGACTTAGGAACAATCATCTAATTCGGCAAACACCTACAAGATCATCCGCAAGGCGTGTAATACATCCAGTCGGCCAGTCTCAGGAAGAACACAAACAACCGGTGGTCTTTACATCAAATTCAAACTCTAACTTTAATGCGGACCACCAATAAGAATTGTGCATGATCCAAGGATCACCAAAACCTTTCTTGAGTCACCAAGAACATCCGCACTTTATCAGCTTACTGGAATTCTTCTCTTCTTCATCCAGAACTTCAAGAACACAGTCTGTCGCCACTGTCACAATGAAAAAGGTGCTTCCGAACCTCCAAACCATGAACAAATCTAGTTGTCACTTCACACTGACTTCTTCAACACTCCCTCCAATCTGTAGAATGAGATAATGCAATTCTGGAGCTCACCAGACCAATCTGTGACACTCTGTCACCACTGAACATCTGCTGGAACCGGTTCTACTAGAGTGACCATAACTTCTTTATATCTTCATGCGGACCTCTGAAATCTTGACTGGAGCATCTCAAGACTCATATCTGAAAACCCTTTAAACCACATCCTTTGATCTTCATCTTATCTTGGACTTTTACCTTAATGTCATCACTGTTCTTCACTATTCCTAATTGAGGCTAATTTTCTCAATATCCTCAGCATACAGCTCATCCAATCCTTCTCATTAATGCAATATGAGTATGTTGACATCAATGACAACACTGGTTATCCTCATACTTGCAACAATATCCCCCTTTGTCATTGATGGCAACATATGATGTGAAAAACCATCAAGACAAGAACTTCTCCTTTCTGTCATAGCTCCCCCTATTAGCAACAACTCTTCACATGTCTTCTCTTTCTTTACTGCTCCCCCTTTGATCAGCAACCACTTATTTTTCACATGTCTTCTCTCCCCCTTTGACATCAATGTCAAAGGGCTCATACTTGCAATTTTAACATATCAGAATCATACCAGCTGCTCCCCCTGAGTAGCAGCTCCCCATCACCAATCTGGATCACAAGATATGACTGTGATATCCACCGGACTGATGCACATCAGTGCATCCTAGTTCATCACTGGAGGGGCAATAACCCCTAACTTCTCCCTGAGAAACTCAAAAGACTCCTTGGGAAGAGGTTTAGTAAAGATATCTGCAATCTAATCCTTAGAGGGCACAAACTCCAGTCTAACTTCATCTTTGTTCACTTGCTCTCTCAGAAAGTGAAACTTAATAGATATATGCTTAGTCTTAGAGTGCAGCACCGGATTCTTAGAAATATTTATTGCACTTGAATTATCACAGAAGATTATGATTCTACTTTAATATCTCTTAGCATCTGCTTCATCCATAAAAATTGAGTGCAACTACCTACTGCTGCAATGTATTCTGCTTCAGTTGTAGACAGAGATATTGCATCTTGTTTCTTGCTTAGCCAAGAAACCAATCTCTTTCCCAAAAAGAATGCTCCACCATTGGTACTCTTCCAGTCATCCACATCTCCTGCCCAATCTACATCTGTGTATGCATGAAGAGAGAAATCATGATCTCTAGGATACCACAAACCATACTCCATTGTCCCTTTTAGATATCTAAAAATTCTCTTGATTTCCATGACATGAGATTATCTGGGATCAACCTGTAATGTAGCAATGAGACCAACAACTTGCATAATATCTAGTCTAGTATGAATGAGATACAACAATCCACCAATCATTGATCTATACTTTGTCTGGTCTGCCTTAGGAGAGTCATCTTCTTTGCTCAACTTGCATCCAGTTGCCATGGGAGTATTCATTGGCTTTGAATCTTCCATCCCAAATTTCCTCAATAATTCTTTCACATATTTGGTCTGAGAAATGAAGATCCCTTTCTTTGTTTGAGTAATTTGCAGACCCAAGAAGAAATTCATTTCACCAAGCATAGACATCTCAAACTCACATTTTCATTTGATTTGCAAAAGTTTTACACATGCTATCTTGTCCTCCAAAGATGATATCATCAACAAATACTTCAACAATCAAGATGTTTTCATGATCAATTTTAAAATATAAGTTACTGTTAGCAGTACCTTTGTTGAAACCAATCTGCACAAGATGCTTATCCAATCTTTCATACCAAGCTCTTGGGGCTTGCTTCAATCCATACAGTGCTTTCTTCAACTTGCAGACCATATCACCATGATCAGACAATTGAAATCCATCCAGTTGCTCAATGTATACTTCTTCCAAATCACCATTTAGGAAGGCAGACTTGACATCCATTTGATATACCTTGAAGTCTTTGAAGGCAGCAAATGCAAGAAATAATCTGACTGCTTCAATTCTTGCCACCGGAGCAAAGGTTTCTTCAAAATCAATTCCTTCTATTTGAGAGTAGCCTTTGCAGACCAATCTGGCTTTGTTTCTGATTACTTCACCAACTTCATTTAGTTTGTTCCGGAATACCCATTTGGTTCCAATCACATTTTTATTTCTAGGTCTGGGAACAAGATCCCAAGTGTGATTCTTCTTAATTTGCAATAGTTCTTCCTTCATTGCCTTAGTCCAGTTTTCATCATTGCAGGCTTCATTTACTGTCTTAGGTTCAATCTTTGAAATTAGACAATACTCATCTGAATTTTGAGCAATTCTCCTCCTTGTTTGCACTCCTTTGCTTTTGTCACCTATGATATGATCTTTAGAGTTGTTTAGAGTTACATACCTTGGAACTTTGGGAGTTTCTTGCACCTCTAACTCTTGATCAATCTCATTGACACTTATCTCTTCTTCCTATCTTATCGGATCAACTTGACTTTGTTTCTCAGAAGAGGCTTGAATACTTTGAATCTGAACACCATTCTGATCATCTTCATCATACTCTTGAATTCTTGAGGGTCTTTCAATTTCTTCATCAACCTTCACGTTTACACTTTCTACAATCTTTCTCAGTCTCTTGTTTTAACACCAGTATGCTTTGCTTTGAGTGGAGTAACCCAAGAAAATTCCTTCATCACTTCTAGCATCAAACTTTCCTAGATCTTCATCTCTTTTAATGTAACATTTGCTACCAAATACTCTAAAATATCTCACAGTAGGAGTGATGCCAAACCAAAGTTCATAAGGAGTCTTACCAGTATTGCTTCTGATTTGAACTCGATTGAGAGTATAGACTGCAGTGCTGACAGCTTCTCTCCAAAACATCTGGGGAACATTTGCTTCCATCATCATTGTCCTGGATGCTTCCTGGATGGTCGAGTTCTTTCTCTCTACTACTCCATTCTGCTATGGAGTCCTAGGAGCAGACAACTGTCTCTTTATACCATGCTTCTCACAAAAGTCTATGAATTCACCGGATGTGAATTCACCACCTCTATCAGACCTCAGACATTTTAGTTTTAATCCAGTTTGATTCTCTACCATAGCCTTGAAGATTTTGAACTTCTCAAAAGCTTCTGATTTCTCTTTTAGAAAGGTAACCCACATCATCCGGGAATGATCATCAATTAGTAACATGAAGTATCTATCACCTTGCATACTCTTGACTCTTGTCAGACCACATAAATTAGTATGAACTAATTCCAATAATCTGGTAGAGGACTGATCCTTGCTTTTGGATGAGACTCTACTCTGTTTACCTAGCTGACATTCTTTGCACAAAGTATTTGTAGGTTTTACCAATTTTGGAAGATCTCTTACAACCTGAGTATTGCTTACCTTGATGATGTTATCAAAATTTACATGACACATCCTTCTATGCCATAACCAACTCTAATCAATTTGAAGAAATAGACAACTTTTATTAGTACCAACTAGATGGAAGATATTACCTTTTGTTTGAGTACCAGATGCAATCTCTGATCCGGAGATTTCAAAGATCCTGCATCTTCCATTCTTGAACCGGAGATCATAACCTTTGTCCACCAACTATCCAACACTGAGAAGATTGTGCTTCAATCCTTCAACATACAATACATTACCGGTTTTGTTCTTTCCATCAAAAGAAATAGTTCCCCTACCTCTGATTCTACCAGTAGAATTATCACCAAACTTTACCATTCCTGCTTCATACCTTTCCAAATCTAAGAACTTGTTCTTGTCACCTGTCATATGGTGAGAGCATCCACTGTCAATAACCCAGTCATCCTTTTCTTCAACTTGGGCAGCCAGAGCTCTTTCTACAACCTTATGATTGACAAATTCAGAGGATATTGGATCTTCTTCCTTGATGGCAATAAACACCCATTCATTTCTGGATTTGTTTCCTATCTCTAATTCATCATCAGCTACTCCTTCATCATCATCTTCTTCATGAACATAATAACAATTCTTTTGGAACCTTTGTCTATTGGAATTTGGCCTTGTAGATCTTTCTGGACATCTTGAGGCAAAATGACCAATCTTATTGCAGTTGAAGCACTTAAAGGATAATTTTCCTTCATACTTACCAAATCCTCTTGGCAGTCTCTTTGCAATGAGGGCTTCAAGTTGAGCTATTTTTGCTTCTTCCATTTCCATATCTCTTCTTGCTTGATCATACCATGATAGCTTCCTTGAAGAGATCTCTCCCAGATCAAATCTTTGTTTGCCTTTCACAGAGGCATTGGCTTTGAATGCAAATTCAGTCTTGGGGGGATTATCTCCAAACTCGGTCATTTCAAATGTGGCCAGTTTGCTAGCAAATTGGTCTCTTGTGACAGTTGTATGGGCTCTGAATTTATCAATGGCAGCAACCTTGATTTTGTAGGCAGCAGGAAGGGATCTGAGAACTTTGCCAACAATCTCATTTTCATCCAAGACTCCACCAGCATTCTTAATTCCACACACCAGCTCATTTACTCTAGGCATAAAGGTAGTAATATTTTCATCATCTCTCATCTTTAGTCTTTCAAATTTCCCTTTTAGACTCTGCAACCTTGCACACTTAACATACTCATCTCCTTCATGCAGAAGTTCTAGTTTAATCTAGATCTCATAGGCAGTTGGTAGGTCAATAACATTTGAGAGCTCTGAGTCAGTTAAAGCACTTAGAAGAGCCTCTTTGGTTTGTAGATTGTTTTCAGCATCTGTGATTTCATTTAGAGTTGTCAGACCACCCTGTGGAGGTACATATGCTTTTATGACCATGGATAAGTATGCCTTTCCCATACACTCCAAGTGACATTTCATGCAACCTTTCCAAAGAGAGAAGTTGGTTCCATCAAACTTTGGACTATCCTTCTTGTATGACGACATCCTGGATCTCCTCAAGCGGTTAAGCTCTTTTTAGAGGAACTTGGCTTTGATACCAATTGTTGATAATTGAGAGGGGGGGTTGAATCAGTTATCCTAAACTTGCTTCCAATTCAAACACTTAAATCCACTTTGTTATTTAATAGCATAGCAATTAAACATTCATGAAAGCATAAAGCATAAACACCAGAGCAGATACACATCAACACATGAGACACCAAGATTTTGACGTGGAAAACCCGGTCAAGGGAAAAACCACAGGGTGATTAACCCAAGGATTATTCTCTGTTAAAAGAATAAGAAAAATAGATGGCACATGCCAATTAGGGCTCACTGCCTACAAGAGACACACTGTCTACAAAGTAACAAGTATCACAAACTTGAACTGGAGATTGACATCTTTACCATGCCTGGATCAGTTCCATTTAAGCCCAAAAACTTCTGCTCTGCCTTTCGTGCTCCTCTTCGCTACCACACACTCATCACACATAGACACACTTCAAAATGAATTCACAATCCCTTATTTATACAAGGCATCGACTTAGGAACAATCATCTAAGTCAGCAAACACCTACAAGATCATCCACGAAGTGTGTAATACATCCGGTCGGCCAGTCTCAGGAAGAACACCAACAACCGGTGGTTTTTACATCATATCCAAACTCTAGCTTCAATGCGGACTGCCAATAAGAATTGTGCACGATCCAAGGATCACCAAAACCTTTCCTAAGTCACCAAGAACATCCACACTTTATCAGCTTATTGGAATTCTTCTCTTCTTCATCTGAAACTTCAAGAACACAGTCTACCGCCACTGTCACAATGAAAAAGGTGCTTCTAGACCTCCAAACCATGAACAAATCTAGTTGTCACTTCACACTGACTTCTTCAACACTCCCTCCAATCCGTAGAATGAGATAATGCAATTCCAGAGCTCACCGAACCAATCTGTGACACTCTGTCACCACTGAACATCTGTCAGAACCGGTTCTACTAGAGTGACCATGACTTCTTCATATCTTCATGCGGGCCTCTGAAATCTTGACTGGAGCATCTCAAGACTCATATCTGAAAACCCTTTAAACTGCATCCTCTGATCTTCATCTTATCTTGGACTTTTACCTTAATGTCATCACTGTTCTTCACTGTTCCTGATTGAGGCTAATTTTCTCAATATCCTCAGCACACAGCTCATCCAATCCTTCTCATTAATGCAATATGAGTATGTTGACATCAATGACAACACTGGTTATCCTCATACTTGCAACACTTCCATGAATGTAATGCCATTATCAGTCTGTAAAGCACTTGGTCTCACTCCAGCCAAGTCTTCTAGAAAGGTGACACAATTAGATAAGACTAAAGTGAATGTAGTAGGTGAGTTGAATAGGATACACATACAACAGGCTTTTGATCCAAGGGTGCAGCAATATATAGATATTCAAGTAGTAGACATTCCAGATCAATACGGTATGCTTATGAGTAGAGATTGGTCTAGAACTTTGAATGGTTACATGGCAACCGACTTTTCTCATATGTGGCTACCATGGAAAGGATTGGCCAACCAGATACATATTGAAAGAGAATCCAAGATGAAACATATGATAACAGAGTACAACCAACCCAACGAGATTTTGCTCTTAGAAGTTGATTTGGGAGTTTATCTTTTTCATGTCAATCAAACAAAGGAAATCCTTATGCTAAGGTGCCTAAGATTCCCTGATCCTCCACTTATAGAGAAACTAGAAAGTATAGAAGCATATGTTCAATCGGATTCAGGAGACTCGTCATAAGAGGATGAATCGGGGATATTTGAAGGATTCCATGATTTCATAACCAAATTCGTAAAGGATCAGACTATTGTTGGAAAGTAGGTTCAAATGGAGGAGCTATTATTGCCTAGTTGGTGCCGCATACATGATACATCACATTCTTAATTTACTTGCCAGCTGTGTCAAGAGGTAGTAAAACAAGTGCAAAGATGATTGAAAATCCCCATAGTTCTGAAGAGGATACAAGTTGTTGAAAAGGAGGAACCAGAGCCTCTGGTTGATAAGAAGAAATCAGTTAATAGAATGATAACAGCAAAGACTTTCGCCTATGGACCTTAATCTTTGATGGACCAAGATGCAGACAAGGGTCCAAAGTAGGGGTCGAACTAATCAGTCCTACTAGGAGCTCATATTTGGCATCGCATAGACTACAATTTCCATGCACAATAAATGTAACTAAGTATGAAGCATTGGTCCAAGGATTGTTGCTAGCACTACAGAAGAAGGTCAGAATTATCTAGGTGTTCGGTGATTCTGAATTAGTGGTAAAACAAGTAAGAAAGTAGTACTCATGTAATTATAAGAGGTTGAATCGATATAGAAATAGAGTCCAGGATCTGATAGAATACTTCGATGGTTTTAACATCCAATTGGTCCCAAGGAGATAGAACCATGTCACAGATGCTCTAGCTAAGACAACAAGTACATTAGAGCTGACATCCATGATAGGATTAAAGAAATTTTATGTTGAATTTGTCGCTACCCCATCTGTACCTGATAATGTTACAAATTTTCAAGTATTTGAAGATGATCAACACATAATTAACTTCCTTACTTCATCTAATTTTTTCACTACTTAGATAATAGATGAAGAAGAAATGGAACCTGCTAAAATGGATTTAGAAGGGGTATTAAACCTAAAAACAAATACAATTCCATGGGGAATGGTAGAATTGGAAAGATTGTTCGATACAGATAATTTAGGAACCCAAAGGAAAGAAGGAGAATCTCTAGGGGCAAGCGTGACCCATTTAACTTGGGAATAGAAGAAAATGTTAAGAATGTGTTCATTGGGAAAGACAATATTGAAGAAGAAAAGACAAGAATCATACATGCATTAAGAGATTACCATGAGGTTATAGCCTTAAGCTATGAAGATCTAAAGACATATGATACCTCGATCATCATGCACACCATCCTGTTGAAGCCAAGAGCAAAGACATTTAGACAAAGACAATGGCCAGTGAATGCCTTATTGGAACCACTGATTTTCAAAGAAGTTCAGAAGTTGTTATTAGCAAGGATAATATTTCCTGTCAGACATTCCACATGGGTAGCAAGTTTAGTTCCAGTCTGAAAGAAAAATGAAGAAATCAGGCTTTGTGTTGACTTTCAAAATTTAAACAAAGCATCTGAAAAGGATAATTACCCACTACCTTCATTGGACAAAGTATTATAGATTGTTAATAGATCCCAGATGATGTCCTTCTTGGACGGGTATTCTGGTTATAACCAGGTAATGGTAGAATATGAAGATAGAATGAAGACATCTTTCACATGCAAATGGGGCATCTATGCATATCGTCGCAGGCCATTTGGTTTAATAAATGCTGGTGCCACTTTTCAACTTACAATGGATGTTGCTTTCAAGGGATTAGTTGGAAAATGTATTATTATCTACATGGACGACCTCATAGTGTTCTCAAAGAGGTGAGAAGATCATGTGGTAGATTTAAGGAAGGTATTGCAGTGATGCAAAGATTATGGTATATCACTCAATCCCAAGAAGTGTATCTTTGGAGTGACTAAAGGGAAGTTGTTGGGACATGTAATATATGAGCAAGGAATATCTATTGACCCAGACTGAATCCAAGCAATACTCAAAATACCTCCCCCAGCTAGCAAGAAGGAGCTTAAGTCATATTTTGGTAAGATCAACTTCATGCGTAAATTTATCACAGGTTTTGTTGAGATTGTTTGACCTCTTAATGCCATGCTGAAAAATGATGCTAAAATGGATTGGACTTTAGAAGCCAAGGCTACCTTTGTAGAAATTAAACAAGCTATAGCCAATGCACCTATCTTGGTAAGTCCCGATTACACTTTGCCATTTCAGATTTACTCATTTGCTTTCAAGCATACTTGTGCTGCAATGTTGACATAAAAGAGATCAGTTGATGATGAAAGGCCCATCGCTTTTATGAGTACTCCATTGAAAGACGTAGAACTAAGGTATCCAAGCATGGAAAAACAAGCATACGCTCTAGTAAAGGCAGTTAAGAAATTCCATCACTACATCTTAAGAAGTCAAGTAATTGCCATAGTCCTAGATGCAACATTTAAAGCATTATTGATGCAAAGTGAATTAGGAGAAAGGAGAGGGAAATGTGTCACCATCCTGCAAGAGTTTGATATAGATATTCAACCCATGAAATTGGTAAGAGGTCAGGCTCTAACTAGAATAATGGCTAAAGTAGGACTAGGTTTAGTATCCCAGCAGTACCTATTAGAAGATGTTTCAAAAGATGAATGGTACGGAGATATCATATTTTATCTACTTAATCAACACTGTCCACCACAACTGAATTTGGTTCAAAGGAGAGCACTCAGACTAAAAAGTAGCAGCTATATGATAAAAGGATCAATTATTTACAAGAAGAATCATGAGGGGATCTATCTGAGGTGTTTGGACAAGTCAGAAGGAAATCAAGTATTGACCAGTTTTCATGAGAAATTCAAGACAGGCCACAGATCAGCCCACTCAACAGCTAATCAGATTCTTCATGCTAGATATTATTGGCCTACCTTGTTCAAAGACACACACTCACATGTAAGAACTTGTCATATATGCCAAACCGCTGTGCACAGAGAGCGACACATTGCCATGTGCTTGCAACTAGTAGTGGAGGTACAACCATTTGCTCAGTGGGGCCTCGACTTTATCGGTATGATCAATCTGCCTTCCTCTGCAAGCCACAGGTATATTCTGACCGCTACTGATTATTGTACCCGATGGTCTGAGGCAATAGCTTGTAAACAATGCACCACAGAGGTAGTTATTGAATTTGTTGAAAAACATATTATCACTAGATTCAGTTATCTATTTTCTTTAGTTTGTGATAATGGCCCTGCCTTTTCATCATTGTGTTTTTCTAACTAGGCATTTGATTATGGGATCACTCTCAAGTTCTCATCTAATTACTATCCATAAGGGAATGTGGTAGCTGAATCAACGAACAAAAATTTGCTCGAAGTCATTAAGAAAATGTTAGACAAAAATCCTAGAGATTAGCATACTCAACTTAAATTTGCCTTATGGGCTGATAGGATCTAACACAAAGCTGCCTTGGGCACATCACCTTATCACCTAGTCTATGGGGTTGAGCGCATCTTTCCCATCCATTTGAGGATTCCCGTACTGTAATTCATGCAAGAGTACATTGAAACTGATGATCAATTGTCCTCCAGGTTAGCCCAGTTGTTGCACCTTGAAGAGAAATGCAACATTGCTATAGAAAACTTTTCTAAACATTAGGGAGTAGTAAAATAGTGGTTCAATAAAAGAGCCAAGGTCAAAGCCTTCCACATTTATGATTTGGTCCTATATTGGGATAAGGCACATGAGAAGAAAGGAGAACATGGTAAGTTTGATAAACTTTGGTTAGGTCCATATCAGATCTATGAGATCCTTGGAGACAACACGTATCGACTCAAGATCCTTACTGGTGAGGAGCTCCCATTGCCTGTCAATAGCTAGTTCCTAAAGCACTACTTCCAGGCCTGAGAGGTAGTCATGCCTCATCTTAGTGTACATAGTTAGGGGTTTGTTCACTTTGGTTAGAGTAGGTTGCCTTTAGTTTAGTCTTGCTTTCTTGCCTTTTCTTTCTATAGTTGTTAGATGCTTTGCTTAGGTTAGTTGTCCTTTTGGTTTCACTTTTTCTTATTGTGCTTGCTTTTGCACGGGGTCTTTGTTTTAGAAAGTGGTGGTAGTTGTGTGAACCTGCAAATGCTTCTTCATTAGGTGAATAATCTTGAGTTTTCTTTGAGAAGCCAAGGTTCAACCTAAATCCCACCATGGTTTCTGCTGTTATGCTAAGGGGTATGATGGTTGTTCATAGAAAATGAGTCATTAGTTGGTGCACCTAAAGTATTTTCTAACCATATATCTCTCACACTTTAAATAATCCTAAAGTAGCTAAGCAAGTCTGAGTGATCTTGTGTCAAGTGAAAAGGTTGACTCCTTATTCTACCACATGCACTATCAATCAAGAAAGAAGGCAGGTGACACCAAGTGTCACTAGCCTATATTGGGTGAAAATAAAAGGTGTTTTTCAACACCAGACCCCTTACAGTGCACTTAAAAGAGACTACCAATTGAAAATTCTCACAAAAGATACTATCCAGAAATAATTATCATCAATTACCATTATATCAGAAGTATTATCTGCCATTTATTTTTCTCAAGACTCGTCACATCTCAAACATTTGAGCATTTCTTGGTGGTAGAATGGTCTCAACTTCCTATCTTGTCGTAAAGGATTTTGGATGAACTTAGTTGCCAAAGGATGGGAATGAATACAATCGCACACACTTAGGTTTTTAGGATGTCGATGGTTTCATTGGTTAGTGATCTTGGATTCTTTGATAGGGCATCCTACTTTTTCATTTAATATGTGGGGAACATAGAGATTTTGTGTTCAAACTGAAAGTTTGTCATCAAAATGTTAGGGAGCATTTCCCAGTAGTCACCATTTGTTGTGCCTCGCACACGCCCCATTTCAAAAAATAGGGACCCCCTCTTTCAAATTTGGTCTAGAGTGTCAAGTAGATTTTTCACCTCCTAAGTGGTCAATTGGTCAAGGTGCATTTTTGCCATGTTTGAACGGTGATGTTGAAAACATTTCAAAAATCTGCTAGGTCAAGTCCTTTGCATTACCATCACTAGGTCTGATTTTCCCTTTGCGCTGAAATGCTTACTAACCGACTATTGTTCTAAAAAGTCCCTTATCCGACCATTGCGCTAAATTGCCACCTGACTGACTTTGTGCTAAAAGCCTTTGTTACCAAATTTAGCATTGTTTCCGCCCCCGATGGGCTTAGCACTGAAATCTAGTGTCTCCAACTTGTGTTGCATTGCTTGATTACTGACTAAGTCAAAGGGCACCAAAATCCTTGCATGTTCAAAGCACCACAAAATCCTGTAAATGACATAAAGTGAGTCTATTGTCGTCGCATTAGAATGACCATTCGCCGACGAGGTCCGTCACACCTGATTTCCCTGCCAAGTCAGAAGCAATCAAAATTTGTGAAAACCCTAACTCGTTGGAGCACTCAACTGACAACTCATACACTCTGGCATTAATGGTGACTTAACTAGAGTATAAAGGGGATTTTCCCTCTTCTGGAGCTCATTTCACTTTAGACATATACCTTTTGAGAGCTTGTGAAGACTTGTGTTGCTCAAAGCTCACGTATTCGAATCGGCGATCGCTCCTCTTGCTTGCACATTTCAAGTTCAACCCAACTCAGTCCAACCAGGTAGGAGCCGTATCTTGCACTTAGGGTTTTGAGTTTATTTAGGGTTCCTTTTGTTCTTAAGCACATAAATTTGAGTACATTCTAGGGTTTTTTGATAAACTATGTTTGCTAATTAGAAACCCTAGGAAGAACAAAAACTTAGTCTTTTAGACACCACTAGTAAAATAGAGAAAATATGTTAAAAATTTTAGTGAGCTTGAAGCCTTCAGCATTAAAACCTTGTCCAACCAACCTTCAAAAACCTGAGACTTATCCAGTTAGTCGGTGGATGCCTAAACCCGCGCTAAGACCCAAAATTTGCTTAGCGCCAAAAATTGACCCTTTGACCTCCACGATGAAACCAATTTGGTCGGAAGGTTCTGAAAGTCATTTTTCTCTAAACAAAATTAGTACCGACTTTGAGCTAAAAGACCTGCTCTCTGACTTAGTTAGATGATAGAGAAAATCTCGCTAGTCAGTAGCTGTTGAAAGTCCCGCTGGAAACAAGAAAATAGCTCTGCGCTATAATTAATCCCATTTGACCTTGCGCTAAAACATGCCTTCGCCGACTAAGTCAGTTGACCTCAAATCTCACACAGGTCTGATGAAGCCAAATTCCACGCAATTGTGATCTCAATAGCCTTGCCCTAAAATAAAACCGACTAACTAAACAACCAATGAAAGGTCGGTGACCTTCAAAAGTCACGCAAGTCGGTAACGTCCAAAACCCATGCAAAAGCAAAAAAACATATAAACACTAATAGAACCTTGGCTCCGATGAGCCCATTTTTCCCGCTAAGGTCGGTGGACCTCAATTTTAGTACTTTTCTACCTATAGGTCAGTTGACCCTAAAACTAGCACAAATGATGCAAAATGACTATGTTTTAAGAATTTCCAAAGGGAAAAATGTCAAAAATGATGAGTTAATGTTGTAAACATAGATAATGATGTTTTTCATGATTCCAATGAGATGTCTTGCAACATTAAATGTTTTTTGCATGCATTAATGGTGAATTGCTATGAAGTAGGTGTAATGATAATAATTGTTAGATTTGTGATTCTTTAAAAAGGGCATATCAGTAGTGTTAGAAGATTCATTAAATTCATCCCAGACTTAGGAGTTTGTGGAATATTCTCAAGATATCAAACTTATAAGGTCCAGTCCTGCAGATTAGATGATTGCCCGAGCTTAAACCATGAAATATGAATTCAAGGGCATCCCTCCAGAGACTAAGATTCATTCCGAGTGGAGTGATGTAGGAGACATAGATCTAGGTCACATAGACTTAGATGACTTCAGATTGAGAATCTTTGGCCCAAATCCAACTCCTAGGGCCAAAACACTCAAAGACAGTGGTATATCACAGGTTGTTGCCTTCCCCACCTCAGTGTAGTGTGTAGAATTGATGGTAACATGTGCACATAGATATGATATCATGACAAGGACAATCCAAACTACTAATGGGGATATCCTGGCTGATTTAAGCCCACCCTCTCTGGCTGAGACCTTTGATATTCCATGGCACACAGTTATGACCATGCCAGACAAACAAGGATCAGAGTAGACTTACAAAAAAGATGTGGATGGATGCAGGAAACACATGAATGATCATTGGGCCAAAAGCAAAAGGTTTTCCCTTAATAAGTTTCCCCAAGTGCTATATAGAAGTGATTTCCATAATGAGATTGGCGATTTGGTAACCTTTCTAAGGAGAATATATGGATTACCTACAACCTCCATTTTTGAGGGGTGGATGTTCGTTATCATAATTGAGATACTTAAAGGGACTAAGTTTCACTGGTCCCAAATCCATAGTGACAACATTCATGAGGCCTTCAATAACTTTAAAGAGAAGAGATACTTTAGATGGACATCTTATGTTGTCTATGCATTAGCAAGGAGAAATCACTATGTTGGGTTGTCTAAGATTGGAGAAGTTGGAAATGATGAGAAAACCCAAGTAAAAGTATATGAGTGTTACCTTCAGCGAACCTTGTCTCAATCTCTGATACACTTTAAAAGGGTGAATGATGCTTTTACAATGTATATACCTAGATTGTTGCAAGGTAATACAACCTTGAGGATTTCCACTGAAGCAATGGATGAAGTAACCAAATATGGTAGATGGTATATTCAATTTGAAAAGTTCACATATCTAAGAGTACAAGGCTTCACTGGGATGGCTTATAGACTTCCCAGATATCTTGATGACAAAACAGTGCTTCTAGAATTGACTAGACAATTGATACCTTGTGCTGAGAAACTTAAGCACTTACACAGAACCAATGTTTAGTTTCCTATAAGGGTTGGTAAGGGGAATTATGCATGTCCTTCCTTGGCATCAGCTAAACACTCTGATAAGGAACTCCAGCTTCTTAACTTACACTACTACAATGCAAGGGGTCATTTCGATCCGAATAAGGTAATGGAAAGATTCATAAGTAAGAAATTGTTTCATAAGATACATATTGAAGACTTTTGGGCCAACTGCATGGATGACTATGAAGTTATGAAGAAGGATCATTCAAGGCTTTCTCTAGCCTTCATCAGGAAGTTCCAAATTATTGCAGTGCTAGATCAGTTAGAAGATGATGATAATGTTATGGTCATAGGAGCTTGGGAAACCCAATACCATAAACCAATCCCACTACCAAATTGGGCTAATGCAGAGGAAAGCTCTTTAGATACCATAATGAAAGACCCAATCAGATTGATCAAGGCCTGGGTAAGAGGTTAGGTAGCTACTTTGGAGAGACAAGGAGTACAGCTTACCTATATTGCATTAGAATCAGACAAGGACTTCAGAGGTGAGGAGGATGAACCAATGAATGTCATAGATCAGGTAGAGCCATTGAGAAGCAGAAGTCAGATAATGAAGAACATATATCTTTGGTAGAAAAAGCAAAGAAAGTTAAGAAGCCATCTACAAGGCCTTCTTCAAAGAAAGAGCAGCCTCCTTCCACCAGGACAAGGGCCTCCAAGAAAAGAGATATGCCAAGTGGCCCTGGGGAAGGTTCTAAGACCAAGAAAGTTAGGGTGAAGGAGGTGACTAAGGAGGATGCTGCAACACAAGAAGATATAATCTACCAACCTCCCCATCTTTTGCTACTCCAAGTGTAAGCATGGTTACCTCAACCTCTGTAGCTTCTACTGTTGCTTCTTCCTCTACTACTTCTACTACTACTGCACCCACTTCACCCATGACCTCAGCTGCCATTGTCCAAGAAACTTCCCCTGCTACCACCTCTCTTACCTCCACCATTTCAACTATTTCCTGCTCATTGGAAATATCTTCCAATCCCCCTAGCAGTCCTATTTCCTCCACTGCTACCACTTCATGTCATTCTACTACTACTACACCTTCACTTTCTACTTCTTCCACTCAATTATCCACCTCTGCAACATTACCTCCTATTTCCATCATCCTTTCACCTTCTCTTCCTCTACCTTCACTACCTTTTCCTCTACCCCTTGTCATCTCTTCTACCTTATCGGCAGTATTAGCTAATCTAACGCAGACCAACATGCCTACACCACCCATATCCTCTATAGTTCCTATTTCACAAATGCCTGTAGATAAAACCTCTTTGGCCGTACCTCTGCTGCACGGAATTGAGAAAGTATGTGCAAAATTGGGTTTGCAGGAGCCTGAAGTAGAATTATTACCTGGGGTAGAGAAAGATGTATTGATGGAAGTAAGTAATGAAGTTCCAAATGAACCTCTGACTGAGATAGTCAATGTTGAAATCATTAACATATCTGACAGCCCTCCAGAGAAAGGTCAAATAGAGGAAGTTTTCAAGGCAGCCCAAGAAAATATAATGATAAATTAGAGAAACTTGGCCAAGGAGAGAAGGAAGAGGAGATGAGTACACATAAAGATGAAGAACCAGAGCAAGAGCAAGAACCACTTGAAGAACTGGTTAAAACTAATGATGGTAAAGCCACTGAATTGAACAAATCTTCAACACCTGAATGGTTGCAAAGCAGAGTGGCATATCCTGAGCCACAAGTAGAGATAATACAGCTGGATTTGAGCACTATCTTGTCACAAGCTCAAAGGCCCAAGAATAAAAAGAAAGTAAAGATACAGTTTAGAATCTATAAGGATGAATCAGGATCCAGAATTGCAGAGATAGGTGTCTCGCCAATAGATACAGCTCAAGAACAAGTCAGAGCAGAAGATTATGTAATTTCCATAGTTGATTTGGGACCCACCACTTGTGCTCAAAGAGTGGATGACTTTAAAGGATTGGTTACTTTGATTTTGGAACAATTAGACAAAGATGAGATGTCCAAGGAGTTAAAATAGAAAAATGAAGAACTCCGTGTTAGGGTTAGCCGGTAGAATATCAATTAAATGCAAATAAAGATTAAACAGAGGAATGAAAAATACATAGAAATAATAATAGTGAGAGACAAGTTTTAGCGTGGTTCACCCAAACTCGAGCTACATCCACCAACAGAGAGTCCAATATTATTATCCAGTAAATCAAATTGATTACAACTAGCAATCCCTACAACTCAATACGGTTGCAAATGCTACAATACAATATATCAAAAGACCCTAACCCTTAGACGCTTTTATCAAGCCTTATGTCAGTTCAAAAAAAAAATTCAGGGGCTGCGCCCTCGAACCCCTACTTCTCGGGGCCCACCGCCCCCAAACCTCGACGAGGATACATGGCTAGTGTACAGTACTTTCCTGATCAATTGCCACCTACCAACAATCTTCGACTTGGAGACTAATCAGGCTCCACACCAAACAATCTCCCACTTGGAGACTGATCCTGGATGACACCGCTGCGCGTGCAGCTCCCACTGGAAATAAACACCCTGGACTCTGTTGTTCTGATTTTATTGTTTTAGTCTTGAAGACCAATCGAAGCTCAAGAGGAGCTTAACTTCTCCCTTGTCACTACCTTTGTAAACATATCCACTAGATTTTCATCTATATGTATCTTTTCTAGCCTTAATTGTCCATTATCCAACACCGATCGAATAAAATGATACCTCAACTATATGTGTTTGGTCTTTGAATGCAAGGAAGAATTCTTTGCAAGATGTATGGCACTCTGACTGTCTATATACAAAGAACTGTTAGCCTGTTATTTACCCAATTCTTCCATGAAAGATTGCAGCCATATCATCTCCTTGCTCGCCTCTGTTGCAGCTACATACTTTGCCTCTATGGTGGATAAAGCAACCACCTTTTTCAACCGTGAGATCCAACTCATTGTTGTCCCACCTACAGTAAAGACATAACCTGTAGTACTCCGCCTGGTATCAATATCACCTGCCAAATCTGAGTCTTCATAACCTGCTAAATCAGTATTAGAGCCCCCAAAACATAAGTGTTTATTGGATGTACCTCTCAACTATCTGAGAATTCATTTTACCACATTCCAATGCTCCAATCCGGGATGACTCATATACCTATTGAGGACTCCTACAACATGTGCAATATCTGGTCTTGTGCATACCATGGCATACATTAAACTTCCTATAGCTGAAGCATATGGTACCTTGGACATTTTTTCTTCCTCCTCTTGTGTCTTTGGGCACATCTCCTTAGTCAATTTCAAATGACTAGGCAAAGGTGTGCTGACAACTTTTGCATTCTCCATATGGAATCTCTGCAACACCTTTTCAACATAAGCATCTTGAGATAGAGTTAATTTTTTGTTCTTCCTATCTCTGCAAATTTTCACACCAAGGATTTGTTTTGCTGCCCCCAAATCCTTCATATCAAATGACTGTGCTAACTGCTATTTTAACTCTCTTATGTGATCCATGTTAGACCTAGCTACAAGCATGTCATCAACATATAAACATAAAATAATGTAGCTGTCATTATCCAACCTCTTAAAATAATCACAATGGTTAGAATTACACCGATTGTAACCTTGCTCATCCATAAAATTATCAAATTTCAGATACCATTGTCGAGGTGCTTGTTTCAGGCCATACAAACTCTTCTTCAATCTGCACACTAATTTCTCCTTACCTTTGACCTCAAATCCTTGGGGTTGTTCCATGTATATCTCCTCCTCCAAATCACCATGGAGAAAGGTAGTTTTCACATCTAGCTGTTCCAAATGCAAATCTTCAGTAGCCACAATACTTAAGATAGTACAAATAGAAGTCATCTTGACAACCGCAGAAAATATCTCATAAAAATCAATATCCTTTTTCTGTGTAAATCCTTTTACAATTAACCTGGCTTTAAATCTTTTCTTACCTCCATCTTCCTCTTTCAGCCTATAAACCCATTTGTTTGGTAAAGCCTTTTCACCTGCAGGCAACTTACATAATTCCCAAGTCTGATTTTTCAGCAAGGAGTCCATTTCTTCTTTCATTGCAAGCTCCCATTGAACCTGTGTATCCACCTGCATAGCTTCATCATACCCTTTTGGTTCACTAGCATCTGTTAACAAAATAGAATACAAAGAGGGAGAAAACCTTTCAGGAGGTATACTTAGCTTTGTTGATCATCTAACATTCATTGGAGTTTGTGGTATTTCTGGTTGCTATTGTGAAGCATGAGGAACCATTGGAACGTCACTATTCTTCTCATGTTGCTGTAATTGATCTTTGTACAACACCTTCTCGTTGAATATAACATCCCTGCTTCTCACAATTTTTTTATTTTCAAAATCCCAAAGCCTATAACCAAATTCATCAATGCCATATCTAATGAAGGTACACTTTTTTTATTTTGCATCCAGCTTAGTTCTATTTTTAGAATCTACATGTGAAAATGCTTCACATCTGAAGGTTTTGAGAAAAAAATAACTCACCTTCTTACTTGTCCATGCTTCCTCTGGAATACCACAGCCCAAAGGAACTGAAGGAGCTCTATTAATTAAATATACATCAGTGTTGACAGCCTCTGCCCACATGTTTAAAGGCAGCCCAACATGCAATCTCATAGTTTTTGCATGCTCCATTATTATCCTATTCATGCGTTCAACCACTTAATTTTCCTGTGGAGTCCCTGGAACCATTTTCTGCCTATGAATTCCATTAAAGGAACAATAATCTTCAAATTCTTTATTGCAATACTCACCGCCATTATCAGATCTGAGACATTTTAATCTTTTACCCGTCTCATTCTCAACCAAGCTTCTCCATTTATAAAATGTTTCAAATACATCAGATTTATGCCTAAGGAAATAAATCCATACCTTCCTAGTTGCATCATCTATGAATGTAACATAATATCAAGAGCCACCGAGAGAAGATACCTGAGCTGGTCCCCATACATCGGTATGCACAAGCTTCAACTTTTCATTTTTTTTTCTTCCCATCCTTGAGAAAATTGACTCTCTTTTGTTTTCCATACACACAACTTTCACAGAAATCCATATTAATACATTTTAGACCTGGTAAAACTTTCTTATAATGAAGTACCTTCATACCTTTTTCACTCATATGCCCAAGTCTGTTATGCCACAGTGTTGTCTCAAAACTTGCAGCAACTGTTTCAATCTCTTCTTGCAAACCTGCAACAATTGTTCCTGACCCTGTTTGTTTTTTCTCTACAACAGCTAAAGTAGAAGGAATAGTATGACCTGTACGAAGATATAAGGTGCCTACTTTCACACCTTTTGCTACTATTAAGTGGTGCAGGAGCACCTGCTCTGTAGTGCAGGGCCATATTTTTTTTTATTGTTTCATAAGGCTCTTAAGCCATTTCATGTTGTAATAAGGGTCAATTTGGTCCCATTGATGTAATTAGGCAAGGAAACATGTGGTTTTGCTTGTTTGAGGAGTAAGACCAACGGCTAACTGATGTGAATATCAGTTTGCACGGTTGGAGGGAAATAAATGTTGTCCCTACATCTTTCTTTTGAGAAGAGTTGTATGTAACACAGGGGTGTGGGTAATGCAACGAAGATTTGATGAATGAATAACAAGAGTTTTCTCGGTGTGATAGATATACTGGTTTCTCTGTGTGTTCTTTGTATTTGATATCTCTGTTAAGATAGTGTGCATCCATGCCCTAATCTAGATGTTATCTGGTAATTCTTAGTGTTCCCATAGTGTGCAGACGGTGTAATATTAGTATTTCCACAGAGACTGGTTTGTAACCTTGGGGTTAGGGTTTGATTCATAAATGAAGACCCTTTCCTCTGTCCATTGAAGTCATGTGTAGAATCAATGTGATGGAGGAAAGATATTTAAGTTTGTTGTTTTCTACATTCTCACCCTCTAGAGAGCTTGACTGGATTTGACTAGACATCTACATGTGGCTAGTCAGAAAATCGATGAGAAGTGATCAATTGTTATTTGGGATCAGATTACTTTAAGAGGTTGAAGGCTTGACTCAGGAATCGGTCAAATCCATTATTCTGTTGAAGGGTTTTTTTTTAGTATCGGGTCGTCACAGAGTATCTTGGAGACCATCAGTGTAACACGGAGTGTCGGGATAACTTTGTGAAGTCCCCCCGATTCCTAGTGTCTAACCGATGGGTGGACATCGGTGACAAAGGGCCCGCATCTTACCGAAGACTGGTATGGTGTCGGAGACACATACAGTCGCATGTTCAAAAAACCTATTGAGACGGTGGACCCCACGCATTACAAAGTGAAATGTATGCATCGGCGTGACCGGAGGCATTAGGCTAAGAAAATTACACTGGGCCGATGGTAGAAGGTTTCACCGATCGATGTGACAATCGCGAAGTATCACCGATGAAGAGTATCGGTGTAAAGAACATCGTCGAGAGGAGACTTGGAAGTCTCAACAAAAGGTAGGGTCTCACTGACAGACAACCTATCAGAGAGAAAGTTCGAGAGTCCCACCAGCAGAGGAGAGGTAGTTGATCGGCATGAGTTGTGGCTTCGACGAACAAGAAGAAAGCCACACCAAAGAGAAGTGTCTCGCCGACGGTCCATGCTCATCGGAGTGAGGTGAGTCATCGGTAGACAAGACTAGAGTTTGAGCAAAGAGGGAAGTCTTCCCAATGCGGGTGATTAACCGTTGAGGTTAAGTCATTGGAAGTCGCGGTCATCGGGAGGATAAAGCGATCGACTAGAAAAGAAAAGGGGAATCCGATAGTGATATGTTTGGCCGATAAAGAAGTCATCGCCAAGACATAAATCGGGTCTGGTCGATCACAGTTGTTGATCCTTTTGCTGCACACTCTACATCAAATTGGTATCAGAGCCAATATTCTGAATCAAAGCCATGTATGTCAGACAAAGAGCTGGAGATAGAGACAGAGGCTAGCACAATGCCTCCCAAGTCAATGAACAAAGTAGCCATCCAGAAGATGGTAGAAGAGATGCTCGAAGAGAGACTGAAGGAAGAAAGATCCAAAGAGAAGAATGGAAGCACTTCTGAGTCAAAGGAGGACAAAGAAGGAGAAACAGGAGAGAATCCTCAAGGAGAAGGTATGTCTACTGATCAAAAGGCATTCCTGAATGCACTCAAGGGTCATGGAGATAGTGGTGATCCGAAAATGGATGTTCCCACGTTCAATGGGAAATTGGATGGAGATACTCTTGTGGACTGGATTGAAGCCATAAGCAATTACTTTGACTTCAAGGAGTACAGTGACAGCAAGAAGGTCAAATTTGCAAAAACCAGACTGAGAGGTTTTGCATTGGTTTGGTGGAACTACACCCAATGTGAAAGGGAGAAGGTTGGAAAGAGTCCAATCACCAAATGGAGTAGAATGGTGGCCAAGCTGAGAATCAAGTTTTTGCCATGTGACTATGATTTGCAGACCATCAGAAAGTTTAATCATCTTAGGCAGAAAGATATGGACGTGGCTACATACACTGAAGAATTCCACAGATTGAGTATGAGAGCCAATCACAGGGAGGAGGAGAAAGAGATGGTGGCCAGATATCTTGATGGTCTAAGATATAATATACAAGACAAATTTAGTATGGTGGTTTCCAAGACTGTAGATGAATGTTTTCAGTTAGCCTCTAGGGCAGAGGATAAATTGAAAAGGAGAGGTGATCAAAATAACATAGGAAGAGGGGGTAGAAACAATAGAGGAAGAGGTAATTTTGGTAGAGGACAGCCAGACAAAGGTGAAGGTTCAAGTTAGCAAGAATCACATTCTGATACAGAACAGAAAGGTGGTGGTTTCAGAGGTTGGAGAAGACCTAATGGCAGAGGCAGAGGTGGTGGTACAGGCAGAGGATCTGGAGTCTCCACTGGAAGATGCTACAACTGCAATCAAGTAGGCCATACTGCAAGTAAGTACCCTAAGAAGGCATCTAGCTCTCATGATGGTGGGAGAAGGAACCAACTATTATAGGATGATGATTGATAGAGTGTAAACTCACCAATTGGTAGTGCTGTACCAGTACTTGAAGGAGAGAGCATGATGATTAAGAGAACCCTAGTGAAGATGCCATTGAAGCAGGAGCCTCCACAAAAGAAGAATCTCTTCAGAACCCAAGGAGTAGCATATGGTAAGCTCTGTAAAATCATTGTTGATTCAGGTTCTACTGAAAATGTAGTGTCTGCTGAAATGGTAGAAAAATGTAAACTGGAAAGATTGCCCCATATTAATCCTCATATAATATCTTGGTTGAATAAGAATCAAAAGTATATGGTGGAAGAACAAACTTGGGTAGAGTTTGAACTAGGTGATTATAGGGATAAGGTGCTATGTGAAATTATTCCTATGGATGATTGTCACCTTCTTCTTGGACGACCTTGGCAATATGATGTGAAGGCACATCATGATGGTGAAAAGAACACATATATGATCACCAAAAATGGTAAGAAGTTTCAGATGGATCCCTTACCGAAGCAGGTTGGAGATAAGAATAGTGACAGCAGTGTCATGTTAGTTAGTGGCAAGGAGTTCCTACAACTCCTGAAGGAGGAGGATACCCAAGGGTATGCCCTAATGATGAAGCCTAGAGATGTATCAAATCAGCAAGGCAAGAAGCAGAAGGAGATTCCATTGGAAGTGCAACAATTATTGGATAGATACCAAGGTCTTGTGGTAGAGGATACACCTGATTCTTTACCACCTATGAGGGACATAAGTCATCAAATTGAATTGATTCCTGGAGCCACATTACCCAACAAGGCTGCCTACAAGTTGACACCATAGCAGAATGAAGAGGTAGGTAGACAGATTCAAGAACTCTTGGAGAAAGGTTTGATTAGGAAAAGTCTCAGTCCATGTGCAGTCCCTAGTGTACTTGCTCCTAAGAAGGATGGAAAGTGGAGATTATGTACAGACTCAAGGGCTATTAATAAGATCACCATAAGGTATAGATTTCCTATGCCAAGAATTGAAGATCTGTTGGACTATCTTGGTGGTTCATGCTACTAGTCCAAGATTGATTTGAAATCTGGTTATCACCAGATCAGAATAAGGCAGGGGGATGAGTGGAAGACTGCTTTCAAGACTAACGAGGGTCTTTATGAATGGTTTGTTATGCCATTTGGTCTTAGCAATGCTCCAAGTACATTTATGCGCTTGATGAATGAGGTATTAGTTGAATTCATTGGTAAATTTGTTATTGTTTATCTTGATGACATACTAATCTTCAGCAGGACAAAAGAAGAGCATATGAAGCATGTTGGCCAGGTGTTGGAGAAGCTACATGAGCACAAGTTGATGATCAACTTAGACAAGTGTGAGTTCATGAAAACAAAACTTGTATACCTTGGATTTGTGATTTCTAATGGCTATTTGAAAATGGATCCCTCTAAGGTTGAGGCTATTTTGAATTGGCCTACTCCTAAGACAGTTGGAGAAGTAAGAAGTTTCCATTGATTGGCAACTTTTTACAGGAAGTTTATCAGAGGTTTCAGTCACATTAATGCTCCCATCCTCAACACCATCAAGGGTGGAGTCAAATGTAGATTCCAATCGACAAAGGAAGCCGATGTTGGCTTTAAGTTGTTGAAAACAAAGGTAGCTGAGTTACCTACTTTAGTACTTCCTGATTTTGATAAGGTGTTTGTTGTTGAGTGTGATGCAAGTAAGCAAGCTATTGGTGCTGTCCTTAGCCAAGAAGGACATCCAGTTGCATTCTTCTCAGAGAAGCTGAATGAAGCCAAACAGAGGTATTCTACCTATGACCTAGAGCTCTATGCAATGGTGCAAGCTCTGAAAAAATGGAGACATTATTTACTGCCAAAAGAATTCATTATTTTCACTGACAACCATGCTCTTAGTTTCTTAAATAGTCAAGAAAAATTGATCCATAGACATGTTAAGTGGGGGGAACAGTTACAAGTTTATACCTTCACAATTAAGCACAAAAAGGGTGTTTCTAATAAAGTGGCTGATGCTTTGAGTAGGAGGTTACTCATTGTTCAGGAAATTCAGTTAGAAAGCATGGGTATTGACTATTTGAAGGGATTGTATAAAGAGGATTCAGACTTCAAAGAGGCTTATGATGTTTGTGTGAACTTGGCTAACACTTTCCATGGTGCATATTCAGATTTTTTATTACAGGAAAGATTTTGTTTAAGGGCAATTTGTTGTGTATTCCTAAGTGTTCCATGAGGGACAATATCATTAAGGAAAAGCATAATGGTTCTTTGGGAGGACATTTTGGCTTAGACAAAACACTGGAACAAGTTACAAGGTTCTATTTCTGGCCAAAGGTGCAATCTGATGTGAGAAGGTATGTTGCTAGTTGTGCAATTTGTTAAAGGGCCAAGGGTGTGTCTTCAAATGCAGGACTATACCAGCCCCTTCCTATCCCCAACAGGCCTTGGGAAAGTATAAGTATGGATTTTGTACTTGGGTTACCTAGAACAGTCAGAGGGGTGGATAGTGTGTTTGTTATTGTTGATAGATTTAGCAAGATGGCTCATTTTGTGCCATGTAAATGCACAAATGATGCATCTCATATTGCAGGTCTATTTTTTAGAGAGGTAGTGAGAATACATGGTTTACCATTGTCAATTGTAACAGATAGGGATTTGAAGTTTGTAGGTCACTTCTGGAGGACATTGTGGAGAAAGTTGGGCACACAATTGTCCTTTTCATCCACCTACCATCCACAAACTGATGGTCAGACTGAAGTAGTTAATAGGTCCCTTGGAAACCTTCTATGATGCCTTACAAAACAGCATGGTTTGGCATGGGATTTAGTTATCAGTCAGGCTGAATATGCCTACAATGATTCAGTGAACAGGAGTACTGGTAAAAGTCCTTTTGAGGTAGTTTATGGTTTTCACCCAAAGGGGACACTTGAATTGAAGGATCTCCAAGGGTGGGATAAAAGGAGTGCACTTGGTGAAGATTTTGCTACTTCCATGAAAACAGTCCATGATGAAGTCAAGTTGCAATTGGAAAAAACAGTCACAAAGTACAAAGAAAGGGTAGATTTGAAGAAAAGAGAGGCGCAGTTCAAAGTTGGAGATTTAGTTATGGCATATCTGAGGAAAGAAAGGTTACCAAAAGGACAGCCAACTAAACTCCTGATGAAGAAGATTGGGCCATGCAAAGTAGTGCACAAATTCGGTCCAAACGCATATGAGATTGAGTTACCATCTAGTCTTGGTATCTCTCCTATTTTTAATGTTTGTGATCTTTATCCTTTTAGACCTCCATTGCATGGTGATAGTGGATCAGATGTGGTGGATGCAGATGCTAATTGGATCAAGGATTTGCCTCCAAGTAAGCCTTTACAGTTGGAATGCATTTTGGATTCCAAAATTGTCAAGAAGACAAGAAAGGGTGTGTACAAAGACTACTTGGTCAAGTGGCAGGATCTTCCTAATTCAGAGGCAACCTGGATGAGTGAAGAAGATATTCTAAAGCATGGGAAGACACTTCAGTAGTTAGCAACTCAAGGGACTTGAGTTTTCCTACAGGGGGAGTATGGTGCAGGAGCGCCTGCTCTGTAGTGTAGGGCCATATTTTCTTTTATTGTTTCATAAGGCTCTTAAGCCATTTCATGTTGTAATAAGGGTCAATTTGGTCCCATTGATGTAATTAGGCAAGGAAACATGTGGTTTTGCTTGTTTAAGGAGTAAGACCAATGGCTAACTGATTTGAATATCAGTTTGCACGGTTGGAGGGAAATAACTGTTGTCCCTACATCTTTCTTTTGAGGAGAGTTGTATGTAACATAGGGGTGTGGGTAATGCAGCGAAGATTTGATGAATGAATAACAAGAGTTTTCTGGGTGTGATAGATATACTGGTTTCTCTGTGTGTTCTTTGTATTTGATATCTCTGTTAAGATAGTGTGCATCCATGCCCTAATCTAGATGTTATCTGGTAATTCTTAGTGTTCCTGTAGTGTGTAGACAGTGTAATATTAGTATTTCCACAGAGACTGGTTTGTAACCTAGGGGTTAGGGTTTGATTCATTAATGAAGACCCTTTCCTCTGTCCATTGAAGTCATGTGTAGAATCGGTGTGATGGGGGAAAGATATTTAAGTTTGTTGTTTTCTACATTCTCACCCAGGAATCCAGAGAGCTCGACTAGATTCGACTAGACATCTCCATGTGGCTAGTCAAGAAATCGATGAGAAGTGATCAGGTGTTATTTGGGATCAGATTGCTTTAAGAGGTTGAAGGCTTGACTCAGGAATTGGTCAAATCCATTGTTCTGTCGAAGGGTTTTTTTTAGTATCAGGTCGTCACAGAGTATCTTGGAGACCATTGGTGTAACACGGAGCATCAGGATAACTTTGTGAAGTCCCCCCGATTCCTAGTGTCTAACCGATGGGTGGACATCAGTGACAAAGGGCCCGCATCTTACCGAAGACTGGTATGGTGTCAGAGACACATACAGTCGCATGTTTAGAAAACCTATTGAGACGGTGGACCCCACGCATTGCAAAGTGAAATGTATGCATCGGCGTGACCAGAAGCATCAGGCTAAGGAAATTACACTGGGCCGACGGTAGAAGGTTTCACCGATCGGTGTGACAATTGCAAAGTATCACCGATGAAGAGTATCGGCGTAAAGAACATCGTCGGGAGGAGACTTGGAAGTCTCAACAAAAGGTAGGGTCTCACCAACAGACAACCTATCAGAGAGAAATTTTGAGATTCCCATCGACGAAGGAGAGGTAGTTGATTGGCGTGAGTTGTGGCTTCGGCGAACGAGAAGAAAGCCACGCCGATAAGAAGTGTCTCACCAACTGTCCATGCTCATCAGAGTGAGGTGAGTCATCAGTAGACAAGACCAGAGTCTGAGCGAAGAGGGAAGTCTTCCCGACGTGGGTGATTAACCGTTGAGGTTAAGTCATTGGAAGTCGCGGTCATCAGGAGGAGTAAAGTGATCGGCTAGAAAAGAAAAGGGGAATCTGATAGTGATATGTTTGGCCGATAGAGGAGTCATCACCAAGACATAAATCAGGTCTGGTCGATCACAGTTGTTGATCCTTTCGCTGCACACTCTGCATCATTAAGGCACCTTTTGAAACCTTCCAATTTTTATCAATAAATGTAACGATGCAACCTTCTTCAGCTAGTTGCCCTACTGAAATTAAATTCCTACTGAGCCTTGGAATGTGCCTTACCTCTTGTAGTAGCCAATGATTCCCATTCTGCAACTTAATCTTGATTCTTCCCTTTCCAACAATTTGACAGGGTTCGTTATCTCCCAAATAAACCAGCGCAAAATTCCCTTGGACATAATCAATAAAATAACTTCTATGGGGCATAGCATGAAATGACGCCCCTGAATCTAAAACCCATGAATCATCAATATTATCTAGGGAAAGAATCAAAGCATCATCTTCAGATTTATTACTTACCACATTTGCCTCCTTATTGCCTTCTTGTTCATCTCTATTTTTTCGAGACCAACAATCTTTCTTTCGATGACCTGGTTTTCCACAGTACCAGCAATCCTTCTGTCCTCTGGTTAGGAATCTCTTATCCTTTGATTTTCCTCATGACTTCCCATGACCTCCAGAACCTTTTCCTCTCTCCTTTGATCTACCCCTACTTTCTGCATTCAAAACACTGCCTGATATGGATCCACCTGAGCTTTTCCTACGAATTTCCTCACTCAAAATAACACCAACAACATCATCAAATTTTAGGGTATTTGAACCAGAAACAGAGTTACTAACCACCATTACCAAACTATTCTAGCTTTCAGGCAATGAACATAATATCAAGAGAGCTCTAACTTCTTCATCAAGTTTTACATTTACAGAAGTCAATTGACTGACAATCGTATTAAATTCATTTAAATGATTTGTCACAGATCCACCTTCAACCATTTTTAGATTAAACAAACGCTTCATGAGAAATACCTTATTTGAGGCTGAGGGTTTTCCATATAATTTAGCCAAAGATTTCATCAGACCATTTGTTGTCTTTGCTTTCGTTATATTGAATGCCATTGATGGTGCCAGGCACAACCAAATGGTTCCCAGTGCCTTTCTGTCAAGAAGATTCCAATCCTAATCACTCATTGTTGCCTGTTTCTTGGCTACTCCTTCCAACGGCATCCATATATCATTTTGATAGAGGTAATCCTCCATCTGCGTCTTCCATAACTGATAGTTCTCCCCATTGAATTTATCGACCTTCAATTTACCCTCATCCTCCATTGCTCACACTCAACTGTGAGACCTTCCTGCAGATGATAATTGAACACAACCCGCTCTGATACCACTTGTTAGGGTTAGCCGGCAAAGATATCAATTAAATGCAAATAAAGATTAAATAGAGGAATGAAAAATACACAGAAATAATAACAGCAAGAGACAAGTTTTAACGTGGTTCACCCAAACTCAGGCTACATCCACCAACAAAGAGTCCAATATTATTATCCAGTAAATCAAATCGATTACAACCAGCAATCTCTGCAACTCAATACCGTTGCAAATACTACAATACAATATATCAAAAAACCCTAACACTTAGCCACCTTTATCAAGCCTTATATCGGTTACAAAATAGGGTTTTTTATGTCAGTCCAAAAAAAAACTACCAACACTCCGCACTTGTCTCTAGTTTGTTGTCAAGCCAGTCGATGTGGGAGGAGATATAAGGACAGGGCACTTTCCTGTCTACTGATGAAATGGCAAGACTAGGCGAGGTAAGGGCCAAGTCCCAAGGTACTAAAAATTGGTTGTTTAGAGTTTTTAAAAATGGATGCGAGACTATCGATGCCTATGCTCCAGCGCACAAGAAGCTAGTTGAACTTCATAAAAAATAGAAATATCTACGTGAAGAATGTGGCCCCTATGAATATTACTCTCATATATTTCCATGAATAAAGAGAATTAGGGATTTGCCTGCCCAGACTCTGGTAGTAGAAAATATTCTAACTGGGGACAAGTTGTCCAAAGCCATTGAATGGTATCAACAGCTACTTTTGAGGAAAGAAACTTTTGAAAACATAAAGGAAGCATATAAGACAGTAGATGAGGAGATGTGGTCAATTATATATGATATCAATGATTCTTTGAAGGATTGCCTAGAAACATCCTATAATGACTATGCCCCTTATGATATCAAGAAGTGTAAAAGCAAATTACATAAGGTAATTTTTGAAAATACCAAGCTCAGTATGGAAGACAGGTTGGATAAGGTAAGTGACCTCAGAGCCGAATTCAAAGCATTCCACAAGGCTGGGGCAGAGATAGAAAAGATATACAAGAGATTTAGCTGGGAACTGGAGATTTTTTATTATTGGATCAATGATTCAAAGAATACAAATCCCTTGGAGATCAATCCTACGCTCGAAGCATGGCTAAACTACCGCAATAAGCTAGCTGATGAAGACAAAATTAATTTAGATGAAGAATCTTGATATCATTTTGAATATTCCAAGGATGTAGTCCTGTCATAATTGTAAATTGTTGTATTTAGGGCAGCATGTGACTCTATTTTGTATCTTCTATGCTTTAAAAATGTTCTTTTCTATTAACATATTGGGTTGGCTAGTCAAATTGACTAGATTCAATGTATCTGGAGGATGTTTTTCATCTTTTTCATAAAAGACAGTGTAATCTGGGAATTGATATGAGCTGTTGTGCTGGCACTTATTGATGTAATTTGGACTATCGGTGTTGAGTTAATCTCCACCGTTCATTTGAAAACTTAGTATGCTACTTTCCTATATAAAGGGCTACCATTTCCACTTTTTGTAAGAGAGATTTTGATACCAAATTGTTGACACTGCCATTTGAAGTAATGCAAAGCAATTTTCTGTAATTATCTTGAGAATTTGTATCTTGTATTAGCTCATTTTGGTTTTCATGGTTCACTTCTTGCTCTCCCATATTTAGTTAGTTGTTCTTTATAATGTTTATGGTTTGTTGAAAGTATTTGATGAATGCCCTAGTCCATACTTTTGGGTATTTGCTGATGGTAAATAGCTATGTAAAGTTAGTCTAGACTTATCAGTTGTGTTTAGTTCAATTGCATTTCATGAGTTAAATTGCACTAGTCATTGGTTATATAATGAATGAATGTAATATGAAAATATCTAGATTTCCATTGAAGATAGCATCATTTTCTACAGTACTGTAACACCCATCTTAGTTTGGTAACTCAAAAAATGGTTAAGTTTTGGAGCATTTGTCTACTTAAAGTAGAATTTGTGCATTATGAAAGTCACTTAGGATTCCTCTAAAACCCTATACCTTTTGCATTTTCTTTTAAAAACCTTGGTTAGATTAGGAATTTCAGCAGCATTTTACATTGTTTATCAGTTGAAATCTTGAAGGGTTTATATGTATTTGTTATTCCAACTTGAAGATCTATAGATTGCATGTAAGACCCCTTGTAGGCACAGCTAGAACATACCACATGAGAGATTCCAAGCAAGCTAAGACCTAGTTGTATTATCCTTGGAGTAGTTTTACCTAGGGTAGGATAGTTTTCAAGAGAGGTGTGAAACCAGAAATCACACCTACATTGCTGCGTGCTAAAACACACATCAACACTACATGGGAACATAACCCTGCCATACCAAATGCACCTCACAAAGCTAGAAGAATCCAACTAAGATCAGAAATCTACTACCTGTATCAACCATCCACAAGTGTCTCAAGTACTCATCTTCATGAGGAAGTAAGAAGGTTGGAAAGAAACTTACAAGAGGCAAGAGATGCCCAAGAAGCATTAAAAGTTTCCCTACGAGAAGAACAAAGATAAAATACTATGCGAGAAGAAGCACAGAATAATGACAACACTCAAAGGGAAAACCCTAGAAATGAGGAAGTGCCTAGATGTCTTACTCTT
Organism: Cunninghamia lanceolata; assembly: GCA_027924645.1. NCBI lineage: Eukaryota > Viridiplantae > Streptophyta > Pinopsida > Cupressales > Cupressaceae > Cunninghamia > Cunninghamia lanceolata. Next base: position 454,311 of record BSBN01000206.1, on the reverse strand, counting down.
ACAGACCTGATTGCAATGCTAGTGCAAAGAATCAAAACTTTGGAAGCAGAACAACTTGCTCCAGAAAGAGGACACCCCTACCTCAACTACTACTCAAGAAATGGGAATAATGACACATTTCTAAATGGGAAACCTCTTGTTCAGAACAATCAAGCAATGCTAGGAAACCAAGAAAATCAGGCAATGACAATGGGTTACCAAAACCTTCTTATAGGATTAATGCTATCAACTCCTCAATCTTAGAGTGACTTTTTAGGCACATACTTGGAATACTTGAAAGAACCAATTGACTTGATAATAATAAATGTTTAGTTGCCTCAACCATTACCTGATCTCCCAAAGTTCAAAGGAGAGGGTGATCCCAACTCGCACACCAAAGATTATACTACTGTGATAAGAGAACTCCTCCCTTGGGATGGGGTTGTCGCCAAGATCTTCCCAAAGACCTTAGAAGGATTAGCACTGGATTGGTATTATCACCTAACAGAGGCCTTGATACACTCATTCAGGTAGTTAATTAGAGAGTTTCTCATGGCTTTCGACATGAAAAAACTCATGAAGACAAGGATTAGAGAATTCTTGACTATGAAACAAGAACTAAACAAATCAGTAGCTCACTTTGTTAGTCGATGGAGACAAGTTCTCTATTCATCAACTAGTGCTCCAAACATGGACCATTGCGAGTTATGCAACCTTTTATTACATGCCTTAAACAAGGATATGAGAGAAGACATTCAAAAGTTACCTTAAAAGTCCTAAGAAGAGGCCTTGGAAAGTGCTTTAAGAATTGACCAAACAACCATTGATAGTGGATGAAGAACCTATGACACTAATGAAAAACTTAAGGTCTTGAAAGGAGCTGAAAAGAGTACCTCAAATATCTCTACAGACAAAGATATCAATGTTGTGAAGAGTACTCCCAATAATGATAAATGGCATAAAAAAGGAAACCAAGGACCAAGTTGTTTCTCCTATGATCCTAATGCATATTGTTGGTTCTATGGAACAAAAGGTCATGAACAAAAACCTGTTGTGGGTACAACAAAGCTATTTCAAAGATTACCCCAGAACAACAACAAAATTTTCTCACTCTCCTACAATCCCAAAGAAAGGAGAAGGAACCTCAGGACAGAAAAAGGAATATCGATCAAAGAAACTTCAATCATGTGGAACTAAGCCAAGAGGTGTTTGTAAGCCAAGAGGTGTTTGTGATCCAAGAGGAGGAACAAATGGGCCAAACAAAAAATGTCTTCTCGTGAGTGATAGATCTATTGAGAGCCTCCCCTTCACACTGAAAACTATTCTTGGAGGTATTGGAGGTGGGATGCTCAACACAAGGGAAATCAAATCCTCTCACATTCGATATTTCAAGACTCCAAAAGGATGAAGGAAATAAGAATAAGGATTCTCTATTATACATACAAGTGCAAGTTGAAGAGGTCATCATAAAAAGAGTAGTAGTAGATGAAGGGTAGACAGTTAATCTCTTACCAATTTCCCTCCTACAAAGAATGGGATACAACAAAATGGGCATAAGACAACAAGCTGCCACCCTGAGGATATACGATAGTCACAACATTCAAATAGTTGGGTAGATCAACCTACTGCTCACTCTAATGTCTGAAATCCTTCCCACAGACTTCTATGTCATCAATAAAGAAACCAATTACAATATGATCCTCAGAAGACCTTGGATTCATGCCATGAAGGCTGTGGCCTCTACATTATTTCAAGAAATTCATTTCCATCACTTGGGAAAGACACAAGTGGTCAAAGATGATCTGGATCCTTTTAGTATTTAGAGGAAGGAACATGAAGAAAAGGATTAAAATTTAAACACACAAGGGAAGACTAAGGAAGAATGTCAGAATCTCCAGCCAAACACAAGTACTCTCAACATATCATATCAAAATATAGACAATCTCAGAGAATTTCCTTTTGATCCCCATGTTGCAAGTATGAGGTTAACCAGTGTTGTCATTGATGTCAACATACTCTTATTATATTGATAAGAAGGATTGGATGAGCTGTGTGTTGAGGTTATTGAGGAAACTAGTCTCCATCAGGAACAATGAAGAACAGTGATGAGAAGAAGGCAAAAGTACTCAATAGGTTGAGGATCAGAGGATGCAGATTAAAGGGTTTGTAGATATGAGTCTTGAGATGTTCCAATTAAGATTTCAGAGGTCCGCATAAAGATCTAAAGAAGTTATGGTTATTTGTGTGGAACCGGTTCTGATAGGTGTTCAGAGGTGACAGAGGGTCACAGAAAGGTCCGGTGAGATCCAGAATTGCATTATCTCACTTTAAGGATTGGAGAAAGTGTGTAAGAGGTCAATGTGAAGTGACAAATAGATTTGTGTATGATTTGGAGGTTCGGAAGCACCTTTCTCATTATGACAGTGATGACAGATTGTGTTCTTGAAGTATCAGATGAAGAAGAGAAGAATTCCAGTAAGCTGATGAAGTGCAAATGTTCTTGGTGATTCAGGGAAGGTTATGATGATCGTTGGATCATGTCCAGTTCATGTTGGTGGTCCTCATTGAAGTTAGAGTTTGGATTTGATGTAATGTCCATCGGTTGTTGGTGTTCTTCCTTAGACAGGCCGACTGGATGTATTACACGCCTTGCGAATGATCTTGTAGATGTTTGCCGACTTAGATGATTGTTCCTAAGTTGATGCCTTGTATAAATAAGGGTTTGTGAATTTATTTTGAAGTTTGTCTTGTGTGGATGAGTGTGGGATAGCGAAAAGAAGTGCGAAAGGCAGAGCAAGGGTTTTTGGGCTTAAATGGAACTGATCCAGACATGGTAATGATGTCATTCTCTAGTTCAAGTTTTTGATTCTTATCACTTTGTAGATAGTGTGTCTCTTTGTAGGCAGTGTGCCTATTGTGAGCAGTGTGCTCAGGCAGTGAGCCCTAATTGGCATGTGCCATCTTTTTCTTATTCTTCTAACAGAGAATAATTCTTGGGTTAATCACCGAGTGGTTTTTCCCTTAACTAGGTTTTCCACGTCAAAATCTTGGTGTTTCATGTGTTGATGTTTATCTGCTCTGATGTTTATGCTTTATGCTTACATGAATGATTGATTGCTATGCTAATGAATAACAAAGTGGATCTAAATGTTTGAATTGGAAGAAAGATTAGGATAACTGATTCACCCCCCCTCTCAGTTATCAACACCCCACACCACCAAGTCTCATGCGCCATTTGGCTTAGCAACCATCCCTTGCATGGATGAATGTGACATCAAGAATATCTCAATTGGAGCAATAGAAATCATCAAAGAAGGGGAAGAAAAGGAGGAAAAGCAAAAATCAACTAACGAATTTGGAGAAACATCCCAATCACAAGATAATCAAGACCTATGGACTCTACACTTTGATGGTTTGTGTTGCATAATGGGAGTAGGAATGAGAATAATCCTTACCTCTATGGAAGGGAAGGTTCTCCCTTTCACATTTAGGTTGGATTTCTTCTGCGCAAATAACATTGCTAAGTATGAAGCCTTATCCTTAAGAGCCATGTTACCTATGAGAATGGGAATCAAGAGGGTCTTCACTTTTGGGGACTCCCAACTGGTAATCAACCAAGTCACAGAAAATTATGAAATAAAATTAGAATGACTACAACCATACAAAGAAACTATTAGAAAATTGGTTCAATTCTTTGATTTCTTTTCCATAAGAGCCATACACAGAGAAGAGAACCAGGTAGCAGACTTGATGGCCATGCCAGCTACCCTATTTTCACCACATGCTCAACTCCAAAATTTAGAATTCATTGTGTCAGTTCATGGAGAACTATTATTGGAAAGTGAAGAGTTACCAAGCATTTTAAACTATATTGTGAATCAAATAGAGAAACCAACTCGAGACTATGTTGAGAATGATGAAGCCATCTTAGAGTATCTACATGCGTATGATGGGATTCCAAGAGTGTACCAAAAGAAAGGATACATTCTCCTTCCTCATCTAATGACTATTTTGGAAGTGAAAAGGAAATCCTCTAGGTTGAAGCAAATTTAGATTTACCACCTGCACCTTAGAAATTTGAAGAGGGACATCCATTACTAACCAGAGATACCATTGATATCAATGTAGGAACCACTAAGAAACTAAAAATGTTAAAATTGGGAAGAGAATTGAATGATGAGGAATTAGAAGAATACACTGAGTTTCTTATTGAATATTTTGATGTCTTTGCCTAGACATATTCAGACATGCCAGGGCTAGACCCAAAAATTGTGGTACACAACTTAGTAATGAACCCTGATGAAAAACCCATAAATCAAAAAGTGAGGCCTATAAAGCCTCAAATAGCTGAAATGGTAAAAGAAGAATGGAAGAAGTTGTTGAATGTAGGCTTTATCAAACCAGTTGACTACTCAAGTTGGGTGTCAAACATCTTCCCAGTTTTAAAGAAGAATGGAAAAACTCATATATGCCTCGATTTTAGGGATATCAATCAAGTTTGTCCAAAAGATAATTTTCCCTTACCATCCATTGATCAGATTATTGATTCAACTGCAGGGTACGAAGTGCTCTCCCTTATGGATGGGTTCATAGGATAAAACCAAATCAGAATCTCAGTGGTAGATCAAAACAAAACAACATTTACAAACCCTTGGGGAACCTTCTGTTATGTAGTCATGTCATTTAGATTGAAAAATGTAGGGGCTACTTATTAGAGGGCAATGATGCACATCTTCCATGACTACATTCATAAGATAGTGGAAACATATGTTGATGATCTTTTGACTAAATATGAGCAAAGATCAACACACGTGGAAGCTCTTCGCATGATCTTCAATTAGCTTTGAGAATAAAAAGTAAGACTAGACCCTGCGAAGTGTGTTTTCAGAGTCACAACAGGAAAATTGTTGGGATTATTTATTTTATGAAGAGGAATTGATGTAGATCTGACAAAAGTTAAAGTAGTTTTAAATGCAGCCCCACCAATGAGTGAGATAGTGGTAAGGACATTTTTGGGACAGTTAGGAGCAATTAGGTGTTTCATACCTGATATGAATTTCAAAATTCACCTAATCAATCGATTGCTGAAGAAGCAAGTTGGCATAACTTGGACACTGGATTGTCAAAACGCGTTCAAACAAGTAAATAATTTTTTGTTGACTCCACTCATGCTAATGCTACCAAGACATGACAAACCTTTCATCTTATACTTCATAACAACTGATATTTCCATAGCATGCATGTTGGCTCAAGAAGATGAAGGTGGAAGGGAAAGAGACATATATTTCATAAGTTGACCCTTGCTAGAATATCAGAAGAACTACACTCAAGCCGAAAAAGAGTGTTTGGCCATAGTTTTTGCAACCCAGATATTATGACACTACATGCTAAACCAATAAACCAGAGTCATGATACAGTCTGAATAGTTGAGAACGTTCTTGAACCAACCAATGTTGTCAAGAAGGATGGGCCAATTTGTGACATTGCTAAGTGAGTTTGAATTAATTTATGTCAATCAAAAATTAGTCAAAGGCCAAATAATAGTAGATTAGCTAGAAGACAACCTGACTCCTCAAGAAGAGCTAGTTAATGAAGACTTCCCTGATGAAGAAATTTACGCAATCAATCTTGAGAAATATGCCGCCTCATATTGGTATAGAGATATTGTAAACTATCTTGTAAATAGAACTTATCCAGAGAACATGACTCCCTTAGGGAAAAGAGGTTTACACATCCTCGCTGCAAGATATGTCTTGATCGATGATGTGTTATATTGGAGAGCCTTGGATGGGATTTTGCTTCGATGTGTTGATAAAGAAGAGGCACATAAAATCTTGGAAGAATGCCATAGTGGAATCTATGGAGGACATTTTGGTGGTCATGCTACAATAAGAAAAATATATTAGCTGGGGTATTTCTGGCCATGTTTACAAGGAGACCTAATCAAGTTTGTAAAAAGATGCCCAAAATGTCAAGCCTACGCACATGTCCATCATGCACCGACAAGAGATTTACAACTTATAGTCACTTCTTGGCCCTTCTCTACTTGGGGCTTGGACTTGGTAGGGAAGATAACTCCCCCATTAATGGATGGAAATTTGTTCATCATCACCACAATAGAGTATTTTACCAAATGGGTAGAGGCCATGCCTCACACTAGAATTTTAGGGACAGTAATTGCCAAATTCATATTGAATCAAATCATATGTAGATTTGGGATTCCCTAAGTGATAGTAATGGACAATGCATCATCATTCAAGAACCCACAAGTAAGAGAATTATGTGAGAGATTTCACAACAGTCATAATTTTGCTTCAGTTTACTATCCTCAAGGGAATGGACAAGCAGAGGCAACAAATAAAACGTTGAAGTCAATATTGGTCAAAATTTTGAAAGACTCTAAAAGAGACTAGCATTTACAATTATACCATCTCTTTGGGCTTATAGAATGAGGGTACGAACTCCAATTGGAACCACCCATTATGCCTCACTTTTGGGCCAAAAGTAGCGTTACCATTGGGGGTGGAATTACCAAGCTTAAGAGTGTCTCTACAAGGCCTATTAGACAATGAGGAGTATCAAGCGGTAAGATTGGTTGAATTAGAAATGATGGATGAAAAATGATTAAGAGCTATTCAAAGACATGACTCTTACCTTGCAAGGATAAAGAAGTAGTATAACAAGAAATTCATCCCAAGACCTTTTTAGGTAGGAGACTTGGTACTCAGAATTGACAATCTAATCAATAAAAGATCTAGTGAAGGATGCAAGTTCAGACCCAACTGGATAGGTCCTTATATGGCCAAAGAGGATGTCATAATGGTGTCTATCTCTTGTGCACAATGGAGGGAGAGGAATTTGGCAAAATAGTCAATGCCTTTCACCTCAAGAAATACTGTTTGAAAATCATAAAAAATATAAAACATTAAAATACAAAAAAATTGCAAAAATAAAAAAATGTCAAAAAGAGTTTTGTTTCTTGCATTTCAGTATCATTTTTTCATCTTGCATTACAGTGAATGACTCACTCTTGCATTATTTTCATTTTAGTAAGGAGTCTAAGGTTGCCTAGGTATATGTGATCTTGTTTAGGTCCTGAGATTCCCTATTTTCACAATAGCCATTATCCCCCTTCATTCCCAGTGATTCTAATCAAATGCTAACTCTTAGCTTTACACTGATCCTAGTATTAACCAACCAAGATGTTAGGTCTAAACAAAGTCAGTATTCAAACCTATAGTGTTCAAAGGAAGCTTGCAAGTAGACCTTCCCAATTCTTCCCTAGTAGAAGAGAAGTCCAACTAGATTATGAAACCTTTTGGTGGCGTTCAGCCCCTTATCTTTCCTGGTCAAAAACATCAGGAGGATCAAAACTCTAAAGGAAGAAATCTAAAATACGAGTGAAGAAAAAAATGAGTGATCAAAATAAGAGTGTTGAGAAAGGTGAGAATTGAGAGATAAAATTATTACATATCTAAAGTTCAAAAGCATTCATTTCATAAAAGTTAAAAATAGCAAAGAAAAAGAAAGAGAAAAAACAAAAGAAGAGAGCTACAAAAAAAGGAGTGAAAGAGAGAAGATTGTTGAATGTATGTACTCTTGGGTGGAGATCAGTCTAAGCTCAAATCTTCAAGGGTGAGATTCTATCAGAGGAAATAAAAGAGAAAGGTACAAAGCACACATGCGTCAACTAAGCAAAACCAAGAGTCTAGTAGTCTTTATGATCATTTTCTATCTAGGGACCCTAGTTCTTTCTCACTTATCCTTTACCCCGGGTCTATCTTCCTTGCCATCTATGATCTATCTAGAGAACATCAATAAAATTTGTTACTTATCTAAGTTGAAATCTTGTCAAATTATCTTATCTAGATAAGGATAAGTGTTTATCCTTTAGCAAAACCCAAATTCAGAAGCACTCCATTTCACTTCCGCTCCCCACTTGAGTTCCAAATCCCTATCTCACAGACTTGAATAGATCTCTTATACTAGGATAACCTGCAATACCCTGGATTGAAAATCATACTAAAGAGTAGTCATATTGTTTGTACCACAATGCATTCATACCAAAATCAGAGAAAGAATTCCAAAGCAATAAAGTCAATGTCATAACTCATGGCATTCTATAGAAGTAAAAGTTTCATTTCAGCATCTCTTATGTTTTTGCATCTGCATATCGTAACGTGCATTTCATATATTCCAAAAAATTTACAAAACCATGTCATCATTATCATACTTGCATTCTTAGAGTTGAAGGTCTAAACATAATCAAAGAGTTCTTAAACTTCCAAAGTGCCAAGAGATGAGTACTCATACAATAGAAAAATAGCCATAAAATACAAACTTTCGTTGATATATCAGAAGTTTACATTCATAAGATTACAAGAGCTAGGACAAAATGCTCTCGAAGGAAAGTAAGGCTCCCCATGCAAGGGGGCACCATTTCAAAAAGGTAAAAAGAACATAAGCTCAAGGGTGGTTCACTCCAATGGAACCCTTAGGACTCCTTCTCCTCTGTCTGTGTGTAGCACTTGTCTCTCCATGAGACCTGTGTGAGCGAGGTGCCCTGCTATAGGTGTGAGAAAGTGAAGGTCCCATAGTACTAGACTCTTGCTACTAAATCCCAAGGTGAGCCATCTCATGAAGAACCTGATTCTCACCCTTAAGGATGAGATTCGCAACCTTCAAGGTAGCAGTCTCCTGACACCCATGATAGGTAGGAGCGAAGACATCAGTGTGTTGCCCAGCCATAGGGGGAACTCCAGGATCAACCAAAAGCATCTCTCGGGTTAGCCTAGTGAAGGGGCCAGCCAAACTGCTATTGACCTCGTGAACAGAACCCCTCACTATTCAGCACTACCTGCAAGGCAAGATAGAGATAAAAGATGTGATGATTCTTGACAAAAAGAAAAGAAAAGAAAAGAAAGGACAATGCAAAATTAGTAAAACAAGAGTAGATTCACGTGGGTCACCAGGCTACCAGGTAGGATCAAATTGCTACATCGCCTCATCAGAGTGAGGAGGTCTAGGCACTATGGAGGAACCCTTAGGTATATCATCCTCATCAGAATCCATCTCCTGTGCATCCCCTGCTAGTCCCTCATTAGATAAGTCATCCCCATCAAGAATATAGTCCTCGTCAATAGAATCAGAGTCATCCATGACAATGAGTCCTTGGGAAGGAGCTCCTCTCCCTCCCCTCTGTTCCCCTCTTGGGGTTGTATAATATTTGGTAATCAAAATCCCAGGAGTCAAAGGGGTCTCAATGACAGTCCTCTGCCCAATCTCACCCATCTCCTGGATAGATCTATAACAAGTAGAAACTGGGGGCAACTCCTCTGGGAAGTCCTCACCAAACTACTGTAAGATGCGCTCGACACGATGAGCCTTGACTAGACCATTACAATCTGAAAGATTTGATATGCTTAGACAATGCTCCCTAATTTGTCTGTCATGAGACCATGCACCCTCCATATCTATGTAGGGGTTGGAGATCATATCAGCATCTGTAAGAGTAGTCACAACATGTAAATAAGTATCAAAGTGGCCCACATGAGCCCACCTAGGAGCTCTCGGTAATCACCAGTCGGGAAGAGGAATCACCTTCTGGTAAGGCCTGATATGCTCAAAGATCCAAGTCATGATTAGAAAGGAGTGGCTAAAAGAAAGAGCCCCCTGCCGCACAATACGATAGAAGTCTTGTTAGACCATAGCCAAGATGTCTAGTCCTCAAGCAGAAACTTTACCCTGCTCAATGCCCTGTATAATTGGTGCCCAACATCATCTCAAACAAGCCGAGGCCTTGTCTCTAGACAACCTTGATGTGATCAAACCAATCAAGAACTTCCCTAGGCAAGGAATATGTGTGAGGCCTAGTTAGCATTATTTTAGACATTTGATATTATATTTTGTTCTGTGTGAGTGTGTAATAGACTTGGTTGATGTTTAGTTCACAAACTATGATTATTATTATTATTTTGGCTATAGGAAACTAAATGTTTTATGTTTTTGATAGATATTTAATTATTTATTTGAAATAAAATAACAAGTTTATTTAATAAAATAAATGGTTATGAAATATTGATGATTATATGTTTGAATTCCTTAAAACGAATATTATTGTTTTGTCATGTGGATTAATGGTTGTTAGAAATGATTAAGTTAAATGATTAAAATTGCTTCGGCTATAATTTTTTAATGTACTAATGTTTTTTTTAAGATTTTTGTAGGTAGAGTGGCCTAGGTTCTTAAAGGATGGAAACAAAACCCATACTGCTCAAATATTCATTTATTTAATTGTTTGGGGAAGGGGTTGTGTTGAAAGTATGTAGTTTTCTTTTATTATGTTTATTTGTTTTATTTTATGTGAGGGAATGTAAAGAGTTGGGGGAAAAGGTCTAATTATAAGGAGGAAATGTGAATCATTTCGTTATCTTAGGAAATCAAAAGTTTTGTAGGTTTCTTGTAATGAGTTCTTTCTAGGATTTGAGGAAAACTATTGTAAGTTGTCTGGAATAGTACATTTTGAGAAGGAAATGAGGCTTGAGGTGGATTGTGGCTAGAAAGTCTAGAAATTGCATCTTCTTGGAAATCTAATGGGTTGATCCTAACTTGGACAACCAAGGTATGGATGTTCTTGTGATCTATTTTCCAATGTATTGTTATTTGTTATGATTGTATGTAAGTAATATGTTGATTCTATGAAAAATTGTGCTTGAATGTGAGGGTTTGGTATTGGGTTACCTCCTGTGGGGATAAGAATGGTGGATGCCTCTTTGGGGATACACATGGAGTTGGTGATGGTGTTGTGGCTGGTGGTGTTGGAGGAATGGAGGATGGAGTTTGGTGAAATGGAGGAATGGGGAATGGTGTTGTGGGGGGGTTTGTGATTTGGGAGCTACAATTGTGATTTGGGAGCTAAATTTATGATATGAGAGCTAAATTTGTGATATGGGGGCTACTTTTGTGTAAAGGGATCTACATTTGTGAAGGGAGCTAAAGGGACCTATGCCCCAAAGAGGATCCCCCTTCTTTATCCACTTACCAGAAATCTAGGTATAGGTTTCCATTTGTATAGACATTTTTTTTATTTAATTTGTTTTCTATTTTTTGGTTTATTTGACTATTGGGGTTTATTTCCAAGCTTGGGGGTGGACTGGAAATTTGTAGTCCTATGGATGGGTGGTGAGCACTGGGTTGCTCTATTGTGTGTTTTGCAGGATTATGAGGAGGATTTTTGATCAATATTTACCTGATGAAGAATTTGGATGTATAAAAACAAAATAATGATATATTCTTATTGTAAAATATTTTTTTCTAATTGTTGAATCATCAGCATGTTGATTATACAGTATTTAGGATAAGAAGATCATCTGGTTGAAGCAGAGAAATCAAGTGATGAAACCCTGTTCATGTAAATTGCTCCACCATCATTATTTATTATTGAATGCAATACTCGTTTTGGTTGTTCAATTTAATAAGTACAAAACTATTGAGATATAAAATAATAGCATAGAATAATCCAAGATTATCTACCCTAGTTGATACATGCTGCAAAATAACATTCCTGTAAGTTGTTTTTTTTCATATTGATCATATTACATTAATCATTAATACCGGTTAAGAGTTCATGTATAAAACTAGAATTTTGATAGTTTCATTGTGGCAAATACATATATATTTCTTTATATTGATTTGATAGTTATATTAGTCATTTTAAAAGATTGCATAATAGGTTGTATTAAATATGGTATTCTCAGCCCACGAAAGAGATGGTTCTGGTTAGCTTAAGGGTTGCCACAGGCTCGGCATAATTCATAACAGTCACCTTTCTTGATGAGACCACTTTATTACATATTTCAAATAGTTTATTATCTTTGAAATGCCAATCAACCTTGTATTAGAGATTTCATTTTAAATTTTATATATAACAATATTATATCTATTTTCACAGATGATGAATAGTGTAGAATAAGAAAAATATTAAATGAGTTCTTTTTTGTAGTTTCACCCACATTGGGGTGGTCGTGGCATCCACAGCGACCCCTGTGTGTAATCATTTGTATGTAGTCAGCCCTTGAGATGCACAAACTAGCTTTATCTACATCTTTACCATTATTTATTGCTCTACTATTGCCTTTACCATGAACGTTGTTGTTCAATCAGTTTTCACTATATTACCGGTATCAATCATAACTATGGATTTGAATTTATAACATATATCTATATTATGCCTTCTCAAATGGGAGTATTAATGATTTCTCAAGCTTTGTTAACGAATTCTATTTAAATTTAGGTAAATATGTTACTAATGCAAATGTTTCTAGTCATAAGGTATTGTTGAATGGCTACGGATGACTCTTGGCCGACATAGTCCGTTCTTTAAATTATATATATGTGTTAACTCTCAAAACCGCACCCTTGCTAAGTTGTAGATCTGAGCATTTTGGAGTAACATGGAAACACTCTCAGGTTGTGGGTGACCTATAGTGAGAATGAATCTCCAGAGCAGGTTGGTTCCCTTGGTGGATCACCTAATCTAAATGACTTTTTGAGGAAAGGGTTTAGAAAGATAGCTGAAAATTAAATCTTAAAACCTAAGGATGATTCACCAGAATTTTAAAATGATTTTGATAATCTTACTGATAAACAATTTCTCAAAAACTTTAACCCTCACAATCTCATTTGAAACATATATCTCAACAAAGATTTGTATGAAGGTTCGAACTGAACACAATCACACAACCTGAACTATATGAAATTTTGTATATAAACTTACAATAACAAGACATAAAAGGATTCAATATTTTGAATCACGATGACATCAAATTGATACTATAAACATGAGAAAAAATAGGAGAAGGAAAGCTCTGTTGTTTTATTGAAACTGAAGGAGTATGCTAGATCAAAATCTAAGTACAAAAGTGTTTACAAAGCTCTTTGCAGATGAGCAAGAGAGGAAGAAACAATATTTTGGATTGAGAAAAAAAAAATTTCTCCCCTATATATAGCCAAAAGGTTTCCAATATTGAGAATGGAAAAAATTTAGTAAAAATCTCTCAAAAAGGCAACTTCCTAAGCCATTTTCGAGCTCCAAAGAAAAGCCTCCAAAATAGTGCCCAAACTACCTCCAAACTGAGTAGAAAAGCTGTCAAGATTCCCTTATCAAGTGGTCCCACCAAAAAGACAATAAAAATTAGGCTTTGCTTGGCTGGAAACTAAAATAGAAACTTCAAATTGCCTAGCTTTTCCCAATTTTGCCCAAAATAGATCAAACTTAGAAAAATAAAAAAATTTCTATACTTGCTTTGCTTTAACTGCACCTAAATAACAATTATTTAAAGCAATTTATAAGGACATTGCTTTAAATAACTTTTACAATGATTTTTGCAGTTTTAACTCTGATTTTCTACAAAAAGAAAGAGATCCAATTTGTTTTGAAAAATACAAGGCTTTTAATGAAGTTTTGTGCCAAGTATTAGATATATTCCTATTTGGGCATTTTGATTTTTTACAAAAATCTCAAAAATATTCTGAGGCATATTGAAGGTCTATTTTCTTTCAAAGGTTGTAAAATAACTCAAAGGCATAAAGCCTAGGTCTATATGCAAATTCAATAACCCCACGGGGGGATTAGTGGGCATTTGATTTTTTGGAAAAAATGTGATAAAAACTCCATGTTTGAATTAGGACAACTTATGAAAGCCGTAAAACAAAACTTTGAGCCCCTAGGTTTTTGGCCTCATTTTGGACTTTGACTTTTTGAGAACTCAGCTCTACTATTGGCTACCCTTGAGCTAGGGTTTGGAGCTTGAAATCCTTCCTTTCTTGTTGTTTCAAAGCATTTTCTTAAAGATTTTTGCAGGAAAATGCAAGGTAAATCCTCCTTTTGGCATCGACCTCCATTTTTTATGCATTCTTAGGCTTCTTGTCCATGGCTAAGGCTTTATTTCTGATGTGTTTTGTCTTTGCTTCACTTTCTGTTGGTGATTTGCTTTCTTTTGGCCACCATGAGAGACTAGTTATGAGTCTTTGGAGGAAGAAAATGGGAAAAACCTGCGGCCTTGTGCGTATTCTCCTCAAAGAATGAAGGTAACTTCTATCCTTTGAATCCATGTATTCTCTTCATTTCAATCTCAAGTCAAACATGATAATGAATGCATCAATTGCTTTCTTACATTTTGGGGAAGTATTATGAAAACCTTTGTATATCTTCTTTATTGTAGGCTGTAACCATGCCTTGTATATCTCCTCATTTCTGAGTGTTTCTAAGCCTACATAGCTTGAATACCCTCTATTTTATCTGCACTTGTGATTTCTTTATGCAAATTCATGTGGGTTTTGATATTTGTGAGGAAAATGTGTTCTCAATCCGTGGCCATGAGAACCCACAATGTATTTCATTATCTACATTTCCCTCTTTATTTTGTGTAAAAAGAGCTCGATTTGAGCCTGACCCATGATAAAATAATGAAAGTATTGTGAAGGGAATATCTTCTTACACCCTGGTTTACCATCTTCTAGGTTCTGAAACCTTTCATGGCCGTGGCCATTCATGCATTTCTAGATATCTCTACAATTTTGTATTGGCTCGATGGCCTGCATGGCTCAAAACCCTTACACAATCTCTTTCATTTTTTGCAAAAATTGGGCTCAAAACCCCTCATTGCGGCATGAAGAAACTTAGAGATTTGTTTAACTTTTCTATGTTCCAAATCCTTGGCACCATCATTATATTGTGTTTATTTGTCTTCAAGAATGTACACTTAGCTTCAGAACATGGCAGAAAATAAACATTGTTTATCTTTTCAGCAAAAATGAAAGGCATTCACTTTATTTTAGATTCACCTCTCCACCTATATTCTTCTTGGTGCAGGAGCACCTACCTGACAGCTGGCCTTCATGAGGCAGTTAGTTGTTTTAGGTCTTGTTTATGTTTCCAAGAAGGTCTGTTAAGACCAAATGCATGTAATAAGGTCATGCTGATCATGATAAGATCATGCTGACCAGGATTTGCTATTTTTAGTTAGTTTGTTAAGACAGTTGTCATGATGTATGATCGGTTGGATCTCCCAGCCGCTTGGAGAGAGTTCCCAGCCGCTTGGAGTCGGGTCAGTAGTACTCGAAGGCAAATCTATTTAAGCATGAGATCGGTTGATATTGGATATACAGATAGATATCATCGATCGGACTGTGCGAGAGTGAGGTAGAGAGAGAGAGAAACTGATCATTGTATTTGCATCTTTTGAAATCAAATAAAGTGTTCCTGTTTGTGTTAATCCTCTGTTGCATTCCATTGCTTAATCGATTTGCTGGTTTGGTAGCTGTATGGATCCACTGATCCATTCGACCGGTTGATTCATCTGATCGGTGGAATGGTCATGTACAGTAGGTTAGGTTGTAGTTTGTTTGTTTGCATGCAGGTGTGCAGGATCGCCGTCGAGAGATGTTGAAGACCCTAGCATGGGTATGTGCTAGGTCAAGCTGATAAGATAGAGTCTGGAAGATCACCCTGAGAGTGGATCGGGTCGTCCCTGGAGGATCGGCGAAGTGAAATTTCGCTAAGGTTGAAAGTTTGTTAAAACGGCATCATCAGGATATTTCTGCAAATATCCTGCAGACAGTTCGGACATCATCATCCGGATGAGTAGAGGAGATCGACATGATGCAGTCGCGTGCATGAAGTAAAGGAGCGTCGGGGTGATCATCATCAGGAGTTGTCGAGGAGTGCATCGGCATAAGATTGAAGATCGGGTGGATCGGGTTGATCGCGGGCCGAGAAAAACTAAGTTTGGCCAACAGCAGGATATGACGTCATCATCATCATGATATACGTCATCAGGATGTTTCAGAGCAGCAGGATATTAAGCAGCTGTGGGTGACGTCATCGTCATCAGGATCTATGTCATCAGGATATCGGGTGATGTCAGCATCGAGTGAATGGTGCGAGGAGTTAAGGTTTTGTCATCATCAGGATAAATGGAAGGAACCGGATGTTCGTTATCCTGTTGATTATCATGATGTTGAATATCATGATGCTGTTGCTTGTGTCGTCGGCTATCAGAGCATCGAAGGGAAGGTACTGAAGTGGTCGTCATCAGGATATTTGGAGCAACCGGATATTTGATATCCTGCTGACGAAGGAGGTGTCGAATGTCATGATGTTGAAGGTAGTGAAGATGGAGGTTGTCGCTGAAGTGAACAATGGACGTCAGGAGGATGTTCGCGCTGGTCGAACATGATGATGCTGCCGAATATGATGATGCTGTCGATAATCGAGTAAGGTGATGCTGTTGATAGGCGAAAGTGCGAAGGCTTGTCTGCAGGAGGATATCGGCCGGCAGGTGAAATATGATGATGATGAGGATGAATATGATGATGATGATGGGCTGCAGACATCCATGCTGTATTGTAAGGTTATAGTGTGGATGCCTCTGCATCATAGTGGTATCAGAGCTCAGCAAAAGGTCTGGGCTGTTGTGTGTTGATTCTGTCACCGAAAGGGCAGAAGTAGAGTTGATTGTGTGTTGTGTGTTGATTGAGAGGTTGACAAAATGCCTCCTAAAGGTAGTGGGACTGCAAGGGAATTGCAGGAGATGAAGGAGAAACATGCCAGAGAGATGAGGAAGATGAAGGAGCTTGCTAAAGCACTTCAAGCCAGGCTTACAGCCCTGGAAAAGAACAAAAAGAGAGAAGTGGAAGACAGTGAGTCTGAAGAAGATGAAGATACTGTTGAAGAGTATGAAGAGGTAGCTGAAGATCTGGATGCTGAAGACCAGAAATTTGTAAAACTATTAAAGGCAGTACAGAGTGAAAAACCTAAGGTAAAGGTTGATGTTACCAAGTATACTAGAAGCTTGAATGAAGATGAGTTGCTGGATTGGATTGCTGCACTGGATAATCACTTTGAATGTGAAGATGTTGCTGAGGATCAGAAGGTGAAGATTGCAAAGACCAAGTTAGGAGGTCATGCTTTGGTGTGGTGGGACTATGTACAGTCTGAGAGAAGGAAACAAGGGAAGTCAAAGATCACTTCATGGGATAAGATGGTGGCAAGGATCAAAGGTAAATTCTTGCCAAGGGATTATGAAATTCAGATGTTTAAGAAGCTGCAATTTTTAAAGCAGAAAGAAAGGGATGTGAAGGCATATACTGAGGAGTTTTATAAGTTGAGTATGAGATCTGGTCATCATGAGAATGAGGTAGAAAAGGTGGCTAGGTACTTGGCTGGTTTGAGATTTAACATACAGGATGAGTTAGTTTTAGCTAACCCTAAGAATGTGGAGGATTGTTACCAAATGGCAATCAGGATTGAAGAAAAGATGAATAGAGGACATGATAAGTCCATGAGAGGAAGAGGAAACCATAGGGGAAGAGGATCAGCCCCTGCACAAAAGCAAACCAATGAGGGTCAAGAAGACACTGGTAAAGGACAGGGACAGTCTGATTTCAGGGGTGGATGGAAAGGTAATAGAGGAAGATTTGGAAGTGGTAGAGGTTCTACTACATTTTCAGGAAAATGTTACACCTGTGGTGAGTTTGGTCATCCATCTTTCAAATGTCCAGAAAACAAAGGTTCATCATCCAGAAATGATAGAACTAGTGACAAGAGAGTACAACTTGTACAAGAAGAGACAGTAGAGCAAAGTGCACAGAGTTCAAACACTTATCAAAAGGATAAGGAGGCTGATGATTGTGCATACCCAGAGAGTGGAGAATCATTGATGCTAAGGAGAATTAATTTGCAGGCATCACAGGATCTGATGCAAAGAAGAGCTCTTTTCAAGACCATATGCAAGAGCAAAGGTAAAAAATGCAAGGTTGTCATTGATACTGGTTCAACAGACAACATGGTATCCCAGGAAATGGTGAATAAACTGAATTTGGAAAGGATTCCACATCCACACCCTTACAAGGCATCTTGGGTAAGTGATAGTCATTCACTTTTTGTCTCTGAACAGGCATATGTGGATTTTCAGATTGGAGCATATCATGATAGAATTTTGTGTGACATTTTGCCCATGGAATGTTGTCACCTACTGTTGGGTAGACCATGGCAATTTGACAGAAGGGTACTGTATGATGGGTATGCTAATACCTACACCATCAAGAAGGATGGGAAGACTATTAAGTTGATGCCATTGCAGGCAAATGCTGCAGTACAGAAGGCAACCCAAATCATTTTAATGGGAAAGAAGGAGTTTGTGCAGATGCCTAGAGGAGCAGGCATAAAGGCAGTTCAGGACACTGCAAGGAAAGAAGTTGTTACAGACAACAAGCTGAAGAAAGTTTCAGTTGTGACTGACAGAGGACAACAGCAGGTTCAGAAACAGGTTTGCATACAGCAACCAGTTGAGAGGAATGACAAGGATGTTGTCATAGTTGGGACTATTGCTTGTCCTATACAAGTTGAAAGGAAGATAGAGTTGAGCATTTCAGAAGTTCAAGAGGTGGTTCAGACAGAGGTTCTGGTCAAACACAGAGACAACCTGAGAAAGGCCTACATTGACAGGCATGAGGCTTTACTTGCCAGAACGCAAGTTACAGTTTAGAAGTCTTGGAGAAGCCAAGAGACAGCAGAGGATAAAGCTGGAGCAGGTCAGACCACTGACAGGGCAAGGTGTAAAGGTGGAGGACTTCCACATACTAAACTCATGGGACATGAGTTCTTTTCTGTTGGGGAGTATGGTGCAGGAGCACCTACCTGACAGCTGGCCTTCATGAGGCAGTTAGTTGTTTTAGGTCTTGTTTATGTTTCCAAGAAGGTCTGTTAAGACCAAATGCATGTAATAAGGTCATGCTGATCATGATAAGATCATGCTGACCAGGATTTGCTATTTTTAGTTAGTTTGTTAAGACAGTTGTCATGATGTATGATCGGTTGGATCTCCCAGCCGCTTGGAGAGAGTTCCCAGCCGCTTGGAGTCGGGTCAGTAGTACTCGAAGGCAAATCTATTTAAGCATGAGATCGGTTGATATTGGATATACAGATAGATATCATCGATCGGACTGTGCGAGAGTGAGGCAGAGAGAGAGAGAAACTGATCATTGTATTTGCATCTTTTGAAATCAAATAAAGTGTTCCTGTTTGTGTTAATCCTCTGTTGCATTCCATTGCTTAATCGATTTGCTGGTTTGGTAGCTGTATGGATCCACTGATCCATTCCACTGGTTGATTCATCTGATCAGTGGAATGGTCATGTACAGTAGGTTAGGTTGTAGTTTGTTTGTTTGCATGCAGGTGTGCAGGATCGCCGTCGAGAGATGTTGAAGACCCTAGCATGGGTATGTGCTACGTCAAGCTGATAAGATAGAGTCTGGAAGATCACCCTGAGAGTGGATCGGGTCGTCCCTGGAGGATCGGCGAAGTGAAATTTCACTAAGGTTGAAAGTTTGTTAAAACGGCATCATCAGGATATTTCTGCAAATATCCTGCAGACAGTTCGGACATCGTCATCCGGATGAGTAGAGGAGATCGACATGATGCAGTCACGTGCATGAAGTAAAGGAGCGTCGGGGTGATCATCATCAGGAGTTGCCGAGGAGTGCATCGGCATAAGATTGAAGATCGGGTGGATCGGGTTGATCGCGGGCCGAGAAAAACTAAGTTTGGCCAACAGCAGGATATGACATCATCATCATCATGATATACGTCATCAGGATGTTTCGGAGCAGCAGGATATTAAGCAGCTGCGGGTGACGTCATCGTCATCAGGATCTACGTCATCAGGGTATCGGGTGACGTCAGCATCGAGTGAATGGTGCGAGGAGTTAAGGTTTTGTCATCATCAGGATAAATGGAAGGAACCGGATGTTCGTTATCCTGTTGATTATCATGATGTTGAATATCATGATGCTGTTGCTTGTGTCGTCGGCTATCGGAGCATCGAAGGGAAGGTGCTGAAGTGGTCGTCATCACGATATTTGGAGCAACTGGATATTTGATATCCTGTTGACGAAGGAGGTGTCGAATGTCATGATGTTGAAGGTAGTGAAGATGGAGGTTGTCGCTGAAGTGAACAGTGGACGTCAGGAGGATGTTCGCGCTGGTCAAACATGATGATGCTGCCGAATATGATGATGCTGTCGATAATCGAGTAAGGTGATGCTGTTGATAGGCGAAAGTGCGAAGGCTTGTCTGCAGGAGGATATCGGCCGGCAGGTGAAATATGATGATGATGAGGATGAATATGATGATGATGATGGGCTGCAGACATCCATGCTGTATTGTAAGGTTATAGTGTGGATGCCTCTGCATCATAGTGGTATCAGAGCTCAGCAAAAGGTCTGGGCTGTTGTGTGTTGATTCTGTCACCGAAAGGGCAGAAGTAGAGTTGATTGTGTGTTGTGTGTTGATTGAGAGGTTGACAAAATGCCTCCTAAAGGTAGTGGGACTGCGAGGGAATTGCAGGAGATGAAGGAGAAACATGCCAAAGAGATGAGGAAGATGAAGGAGCTTGCTGAAGCACTTCAAGCCAGGCTTACAGCCCTGGAAAAGAACAAAAAGAGAGAAGTGGAAGACAGTGAGTCTGAAGAAGATGAAGATACTGTTGAAGAGTATGAAGAGGTAGCTGAAGATCTGGATGCTGAAGACCAGAAATTTGTAAAACTGTTAAAGGCAGTACAGAGTGAAAAACCTAAGGTAAAGGTTGATGTTACCAAGTATACTGGAAGCTTGAATGAAGATGAGTTGCTGGATTGGATTGCTGCACTGGATAATCACTTTGAATGTGAAGATGTTGCTGAGGATCAGAAGGTGAAGATTGCAAAGACCAAGTTAGGAGGTCATGCTTTGGTTTGGTGGGACTATGTACAGTCTGAGAGAAGGAAACAAGGGAAGTCAAAGATCACTTCATGGGATAAGATGGTGGCAAGGATCAAAGGTAAATTCTTGCCAAGGGATTATGAAATTCAGATGTTTAAGAAGCTGTAATTTTTAAAGCAGAAAGAAAGGGATGTGAAGGCATATACTGAGGAGTTTTATAAGTTGAGTATGAGATCTGGTCATCATGAGAATGAGGTAGAAAAGGTGGCTAGGTACTTGGCTGGTTTGAGATTTAACATACAGGATGAGTTAGTTTTAGCTAACCCTAAGAATGTGGAGGATTGTTACCAAATGGCAATCAGGATTGAAGAAAAGATGAATAGAGGACATGATAAGTCCATGAGAGGAAGAGGAAACCATAGGGGAAGAGGATCAGCCCCTGCACAAAAGCAAACCAATGAGGGTCAAGAAGACACTGGTAAAGGACAGGGACAGTCTGATTTCAGAGGTGGATGGAAAGGTAATAGAGGAAGATTTGGAGGTGGTAGAGGTTCTACTACATTTTCAGGAAAATGTTACACCTGTGGTGAGTTTGGTCATCCATCTTTCAAATGTCCAGAAAACAAAGGTTCATCATCCAGAAATGATAGAACTAGTGACAAGAGAGTACAACTTGTACAAGAAGAGACAGTAGAGCAAAGTGCACAGAGTTCAAACACTTATCAAAAGGATAAGGAGGCTGATGATTGTGCATACCCAGAGAGTGGAGAATCATTGATGCTAAGGAGAATTAATTTGCAGGCATCACAGGATCTGATGCAAAGAAGAGCTCTTTTCAAGACCATATGCAAGAGCAAAGGTAAAAAATGCAAGGTTGTCATTGATACTGGTTCAACAGACAACATGGTATCCCAGGAAATGGTGAATAAACTGAATTTGGAAAGGATTCCACATCCACACCCTTACAAGGCATCTTGGGTAAGTGATAGTCATTCACTTTTTGTCTCTGATCAGGCATATGTGGATTTTCAGATTGGAGCATATCATGATAGAATTTTGTGTGACATTTTGCCCATGGAATGTTGTCACCTATTGTTGGGTAGACCATGGCAATTTGACAGAAGGGTACTGTATGATGGGTATACTAATACCTACACCATCAAGAAGGATGGGAAGACTATTAAGTTGATGCCATTGCAGGCAAATGCTGCAGTACAGAAGGCAGCCCAAATCATTTTAATGGGAAAGAAGGAGTTTGTGCAGATGCCTAGAGGAGCAGGCATAACGGCAGTTCAGGACACTGCAAGGAAAGAAGTTGTTACAGACAACAAGCTGAAGAAAGTTTCAGTTGTGACTGACAGAGGACAGCAGCAGGTTCAGAAACAGGTTTGCATACAGCAACCAGTTGAGAGGAATGACAAGGATGTTGTCATAGTTGGGACTATTGCTTGTCCTATACAAGTTGAAAGGAAGATAGAGTTGAGCATTTCAGAAGTTCAAGAGGTGGTTCAGACAGAGGTTCTGGTCAAACACAGAGACAACCTGAGAAAGGCCTACATTGACAGGCATGAGGCTTTACTTGCCAGAACGCAAGTTACAGTTCAGAAGTCTTGGAGAAGCCAAGAGACAGCAGAGGATAAAGCTGGAGCAGGTCAGACCACTGACAGGGCAAGGTGTAAAGGTGGAGGACTTCCACATACTAAACTCATGGGACATGAGTTCTTTTCTGTTGGGGAGTATGGTGCAGGAGCACCTACCTGACAGCTGGCCTTCATGAGGCAGTTAGTTGTTTTAGGTCTTGTTTATGTTTCCAAGAAGGTATGTTAAGACCAAATGCATGTAATAAGGTCATGCTGATCATGATAAGATCATGCTGACCAGGCTTTGCTATTTTTAGTTAGTTTGTTAAGACAGTTGTCATGATGTATGTTCGGTTGGATCTCCCAGCCGCTTGGAGAGAGTTCCCAGCCACTTGGAGTCGGGTCAGTAGTACTCGAAGGCAAATCTATTTAAGCATGAGATCAGTTGATATTGCACAGACAGATAGATATCATCGATCAGACTTTGCGAGAGTGAGGCAGAGAGAGAGAAACTGATCATTGTATTTACATCTTTTGAAATCAAATAAAGTGTTCCTGTTTGTGTTCATCTTCTGTTGCATTCCATTGCTTGATCGATTTGCTGGTTTGGTGGCTGTATGGATTCACTGATCCATTCCACCGGTTGATTCATCTGATCGGTGGAATGGTCATGTACAGTAGGTTAGGTTGTAGGTTGTTTTCTGTTTGCATGCAGGTGTGCAGGATCGCCGTCGAGAGATGTTGAAGACCCTAGCATGGGTATGTGCTAGGTCAAGCTGATAAGATAGAGTCTGGAAGATCACCCTGAGAGTGGATCGGGTCGTCCCTGGAGGATCGGCGAAGTGAAATTTCGCTAAGGTTGAAAGTTTGTTAAAACGGCATCATCAGGATATTTCTGCAAATATCCTGCAGACAGTTCGGACATCGTCATCTGGATGAGTAGAGGAGATCGACATGATGCAGTCGCGTGCATGAAGTAAAGGAGCGTCGGGGTGATCATCATCAGGAGTTGCCGAGGAGTGCATCGGCATAAGATTGAAGATCGGGTGGATCGGGTTGATCGCGGGCCGAGAAAAACTAAGTTTGGCCAACAGCAGGATATGATGTCATCATTATCATGATATACGTCATCAGGATGTTTCGGAGCAGCAGGATATTAAGCAGCTGCGGGTGACGTCATCGTCATCAGGATCTACGTCATCAGGATATCGGGTGACGTCAGCATCGAGTGAATGGTGCGAGGAGTTAAGGTTTTGTCATCATCAGGATAAATGGAAGGAACCGGATGTTCGTTATCCTGTTGATTATCATGATGTTGAATATCATGATGCTGTTGCTTGTGTCGTCGGCTATCGGAGCATAAGGGAAGGTGCTGAAGTGGTCGTCATCAGGATATTTGGAGCAACCGAATATTTGATATCCTGCTGACGAAGGAGGTGTCGAATATCATGATGTTG
Organism: Cunninghamia lanceolata; assembly: GCA_027924645.1. Classification (NCBI taxonomy): domain Eukaryota; kingdom Viridiplantae; phylum Streptophyta; class Pinopsida; order Cupressales; family Cupressaceae; genus Cunninghamia; species Cunninghamia lanceolata. The sequence continues at coordinate 430,534 of BSBN01000206.1, read as the reverse complement.
AAGGTAATGAAGATGGAGGTTGTCGCTGAAGTGAACAGTGGACGTCAGGAGGATGTTCGCGCTGGTCGAACATGATGATGCTGTCGATAATCGAGTAAGGTGATGCTGTTGATAGGCGAAAGTGCGAAGGCTTGTCTGCAGGAGGATATCGGCCGGCAGGTGAAATATGATGATGATGAGGATGAATATGATGATGATGATGGGCTGCAGACATCCATGCTGTATTGTAAGGTTATAGTGTGGATGCCAAAAATGAAAGGCATTCACTTTATTTTAGATTCACCTCTCCACCTATATTCTTCTTCTAAAGCCTTCTATGTCTATCATATTCTTGATGTCATTGTCTTTACTCTGCCATAAGTTGCCTATTATGATTATACTTGTTGCTCCATTCTTTATGCACTTCATATTGTTGTGACTGTGATTGAGTGCTCAAACCTTTGCTAGCATCATCACTGTCCATTGTGTTATACCATGACAATCATTGATATGGCCTGCTTCCTTGGGTGCCTTCATGTAACATTAGAAGTGTCATTTGCAACTTACCAGCTCTAGCATTATCACTGCCACACCAACAATAAGTTCATTGTGAAATAATTTGAAATTACTGTCAATAGACATATATGCTCTTTATTGTTGGTACAGTCTTGATCATGACTGACTTTTGTTCCTTATGGTTTTTTATTGCATTCAAAAGTGACCTTATATAACAAACCTGATAAATATTTGTTCTATTACTCTTGTATATACTATTGCCACATGATGTATCTCTGGCTGTCATTACTCACAACCACATGGAAATTGGATTGAGGCATTGTATAACTTGCCTTGTCATGATTAGATCTATCTCTTATTGGCAACTGTCATCATGCTTATGATAATCTTTATGGACTCCATCTTTTAGACCTCTTTAGCATTCATTTTTTGTAGCACATATATAAGAGGTTTCATGACTGCACCTTACATTATGGATAAGTGAATGCTCCATGATGACTATATGAGTTAATGACAGACTTACTTTATTCTCTAGATCATTATAATTGTTTTAATGCCATTAATTCTTGGCAGAACATGGGCAACACTATACAATACCTAGAAGGATATTCCTTGAATTGACCTCTAATGCTTAATCACATTTATGACTACTTTTGTTGTTTATGTCTCCTATAGATGACACTTCTCCTTTTATGATAGGCTCCTAGATGGCAATGACTTGTAACCTCCTTCAAGACTATACTGCTTCTTGGAATGTTATCATGAACTCCTTGTGAACTGCTCTCTCAGGTAGCTATCCTTCTTTGCATAGCTGTGAATGGTGCCTCTCCTTGACTTGTACACTTGTCTCCTTGATTCAAATGTATACTTGATGTGGCATGTTATATATGGTTGACTGTCTCACACTTTGTGGATGCAAGTATTATATGGTTGTTATGTTCTTCTTCACTACCCTTCTTGTACTCATACTAGTTGTTCTCTATCATGCACTGTATCTGTAGCCTATTCTTGTATGATATTATTTGAGATCATTGATAAGAGTATGTTTAGCAATTCAAATGTATAAGTTTTATGACAGCAAGAAATGAAGATATGGCAGCCAATTAGATAAAGTGATGCCAATGTTGCATTTGCTTAGTTCTATACATTATTTGTTCATTTCCACTTGAAATGGGAATCATCTACTATATCTTGTATGACTGCTTTCCACCTTGGACCTTCTTGGAGGTGATGCATGCCTCATGGCTATGTGACTACTCATTATTTGAAAGGTGATTATTTGCTTGCTCTGGCTGTTCAATCATGGTGGTTGCCCATATCTTGTAGTTTATAGTAGTGATATCATCTAATTTACTACTATAGATGATGAGATATATGCATCTAGTTGACAAATGTAAATATTTTACATTCTTACTCCTATTTCTAAAGCAATACATGAATGTTGTCCTTCTATTGGTGATAGCCTGAACAAGTCATTTGATAACTATGCATATGATATTTGTTTCATTGTTGCCCCATCATTATTAGATTTGTAATGAAAGCTTTGTGATCATTCCACCTTAGCACCTGTGAACAATGCATTCCTTTTTGCCCAATCAGTCAAGATGACTTTGACTGGTTAGATTCTCTTATTATATGCATTTCACATGATGAAAACAACAGGGATGATGTCATGACAACAATGCATGGTGTGAAACCATGATGCAAATGATGCACTTTCATTCAATTTCTACTGTATCTTACCTAGGCATCTTGGACAAGCCCATTGCTCATTTGTATTTTCCAATTCAAAGGGTTGCTTTATGCACTGTTGACTTGGTTGCTATGAATGATCAATGGTTGAGGCTCTTATAGACACATTATGAGTTATTCCCTCAGCTGGATAGATTTAATTTGAGCATTATGAATATGAGCTCCTATCCTATCCCCTCTTGATATTCAGGGGCAGCATGCTGGGCTCAACCCTTGTGGGATCCCATTTTTGCACCACATGCTATGATGTCTTCAGAAATGAATCAGCAACATGATTTCTCCTATACCTGCACAATGAACAAACATGTTAGACAAAAAACAATGAAGCTCAATGCTCCTGTGATATTTTATTTTCAGGCTCTCTTGCATATATATGATGTTTATTATCTAATATAGTACATCATAGGCAATGTATTATGTTTTTGTTGATAGGCACATAGGAAGACTCATATCCGGAGCTCTAACAAAATTTCCTTATCATGATACAAGTTCATTCAGAGATCTGGAGTGAGGAGGAGCTAGCTGCAATGAAGATCAACTCAAGACTCCAAACAGACAATGATGGATATGCCTTTTCCTATATGCTCTTTTCCTTTCTTATCTTCAGATGCATAGTGTATTTCCTATGTTTGTACTGGTTCAGCTATTCCCACAGCTTGTGTGGGACATTTGATCATTTTTCTTTCAATACAACACTTATGCAGTTTTTTGTATACCACTTTTGTGAAATGAATGAACATTGTAAAATGAATGAAAACAACTCTTTATAATTCATGTACTCCCCTTTATGCTGCAAAAACATTGAATGACAAGCTGGATGTTTTCTTTTCTGCTATAATACATGGCATCACAAAATTGCACTCTTTCCTTTTCAAGCACTTTAAACTATGCAATGGTCAAATATGTTAAGAACTTTTCAACTTAAAATGGAAACAAATGTTTCAGCTCTGCCAATTTGAGTTGTAGGTGAAAAATTGGTAACAATATGTATGGCATATTTCATTTACAATCTTCTTCCTAAATGCTTATCTAACACATGGAGTGATTTCATTATCACATGAACATGTTTTTATTTATAATAATGGTCCTTTAGTTAATAAATGATTCTCTGTATGATTATAGTAAGCATATGTAATTACAGAGATCAATTTCTTTTAAGTTAATATATGATATTGAATAGTGACTAAATGATATTTGTGTCTTTATTCACTTAAAACTCACAATTTGGTTGAGTCTTTAATTATTCATTAATAGTATTGTAATGAAAAATAGTTAAACTAAAACTAAGTAGGTTTGGGCATCATTACTATATTATGGAATAATTTTGTTTAAAACGTCTACTCAATAAGTTTTTTTTAGATAGATCTTAATTCTATTGGTATCCTTGTAATCAGATTATAGCTGACAAGCTATCATTCTCATATTTAATATCATTTCTATAGGGAGAATATTAAGTTAGAGTAAGTAATATTTTCTTTTATCATCTTTTTTCCTTATTATTTCTCACATAGTTAATTTATTAATATATTTTTATTAATAACTTTCTTGGGTAGGCATTACAATGTGGAGTCGTGGTACTAAAGTAAGATGAACTCTAGTTTGATCCTTAGGGTAGTTCACCCCCATGACCTGTACGCAAGATGTCTTGTCCTCCAAGGACTCGCTAGATCATAGAACAAGTGGGTGTCCTCTCATAGGAACCCCTAGAATGTGATACACGTTGTAGAGAGTGATGGTCCACTCTCCTAAAACCTATGGAAACCTAAAAGTGTTCCTGTCTACATCCTAGTAAGTCAAAATTTTGCAACAAATGTGTGCCATAGGATGTAGACTGGCACGTGGCACATCCTAGCCAGGCCTGCTCTCCTCAGGATAGCATGATCATTGGTGGATAACGAAGCATACATCTCTGAAAGCCACAACTGTTCATGATTGGCATTCCAATGGATCCTCATATCCTGCCAATTAGAAAATAACTTTAGATTAGATCTCATCAACTTCAAAAATCCCTAAAAATCATAAAACTTGTAGAAAATTTCACAAAAGAGCGTATAAACCTTCAAAATTGCAATAAATAGATAAATTTAGTGTTCAAATTAGGTCAAAGCAGAGTGAAGTAAATGTTAGAAAGCATCAAATTTTAGTCAGAATTGATCTGTTAGGGTCGCCCCTTTCATCAGACCGGATCTCCCCCAGGTGACCCAGATGTTCTGCAGGACCTCCCCCTGGGCGACCCTGTTGCACAAGCAGATCTCCACTGGGTGACCCAATTGCTTAGCCAAATATCCCCTGAGTGATTTGATTAGCAAAAGGGGTGACCCTATGTGGCTATCCGCTGAACTAAAAATGCTCTAAATGTTGGCAAGAGACACTATGTGGCTTCATGAGTGTTGTCATTGATGGCAACAAAGTCCATCCCACACATCCGCAGAGTATAGTAGGTCTATACCGAAAGTAAGATTGAAGAGTGTTTTGGTCCAGTGAACAAGAATAGAGCATGCAGCAAGGTCTGACAATCAGGTCTGGATCTCTCAGAGGATGTATCTTAGCAAAGTGCAGACTTGGGGAAGTCAAGAGGAGTACCATGACTACCACATTATAGAGATTGAGCCTTTGGTGATGAAAGAGTGAAAAGATATGAGCACCTAAGTGGTGGGTTCTTGACAGGCAGAGCATCAGACCTTAATCCGGATGAGGAATTGATGGTGATCAAGCTTCTTGAGGGATCATTCATGGTTGGCCGACATGATTGATGACTTCTATAACTATCTCTTTGATGCACATCACTTAATAAGCAAGGATTCAGCTGACAGACCAGAGTTTGGGAAAATCTTGAGTATTCCAGATGCTGACTAGAAAGTTGTTGAAATCCTTGGTGCGGATATATATACCAGATGGATTTTGATGTGAAGGAGGGTGTGGAGTGATAAAGTGTGTGAAGAAAAGTAGAGAACGGTGTGGAAGCAACTATACAAATCCGGTATGTGATAGAACAACAACACTAAGCAGAGGAAGAATGAAGTGTAGCAGATCAGTATATTGAGCCTAACTGGAACTAAACCTCAGCATATGTGGATGCCCCTGATCAGTTCAAATACCTGGTTACTTTCTATATACCTTGTAGATAGTGAGTCTCTTGTAGGCAGTAAGCCTCTTGTGAGCAGTGTGCTCGGGCAGTGAGCCCTAATTGGCAAGTGCCATTTTGTACTTCTATTCTTTTAACAGAGAATACAATCTTGGGTTAGTCACTCCGTGGTTTTTCCCTTAACAGGGTTTTCCACATAAAAATCCTTGTGTTATGTGTGTTGATTTCATTTCTACTCTCATGTTCATTTATGCTTATATGTTTTGATACTGCACTATTGTTAAAGAAGAAAAGAAAGTTAAGAAATTTAAGATAACTGATTCACCCCCCCTCTCAATTATCTGCATTGTTTCCAACACTAAAAACCTCATTTCTCAGCTGATTTTGACAAATAAAAAACTAGAATTACTCTAAATAGCCAAACAGAGACAATGCAATAGAAATAATCACAAAAAATGGCCAATTTCAAGAGATTTTTTAGAAAATGTAACCTAGGGTTTAGATAAGGGTTTTTCATTGTTTGTGTACCTAATTCTTAGTGGCAGAAGAAAAGGCAACCATCTTCATAATCTCCTCGATGATATCTACCCAACAACTGCTCACATAATCGATTCCATCACCGATTTGCTCGAACTTCACTAATTTGCTCACTCTTTCTCTCTCTTAGCTTAGTTTATCTTATGCATCTTTAGATTAGTGTTTATTTTTATGCATCTCTCATGTGTTCATTTTGCATGCATTCATTCCTACAAGTCTCACTGACAAAGGCAAACAACTAGTCAAGCTCACACGATCTATGGTATGTTTGTCATTTCAGTTTTCATTACTTGTTTTGATATATTCAGATGTCAAACTAATACTAGTTATTGTAGGTACTATTGTGGAAAATTTGACAACAGGTAAGGCCTAGTTTAGGAACAGTATCTACCTTTTATGTAGACTACCGTCCCCAAGGGGGCAAATATGTAAGTACAAAAATCATGCACAACCTCCACGAGGACCCCTATGATAAGTCACAATCCTTGTCATGTACATGTAATCATGAAATGACATCCTCTTAGCAACAATTCTCATGGTGATGTGTCTTTTCTTTCTCCTTGTGTTGTTTCCCCTTTGTCATTTTCTCTCTCTCTTTGCTTTTGATACTTTTTGACACTTGTTGATTTGCATTTCTTGTGCTTGAGACCTTTTTCCTAAGCCTTGTGTGCATCTTGTAGGTGTGTTTTCAACTTTCCCCAATGTTTTTCATCCATTTCCACCCCTAGAGGCCTTCTAGAGGTCCTCCCTAGCCATCTCCAACTTCTAGTTTTTAGTTTCACTCAACCAATCCAAATCTTCCCCTATTATTTCCAAATTTCCCATGGGAGATCCTACTTACAAGTGGAGACTTGGATTTTCACATGAGATTGACCTGTTTCTAGAGGCAAATCCCCTCCTTTTTATCTCCTCTTCCATCTCCCACCATGGACTTTCACCCAGGTGCCCTCCTCTGAGGGTCGCCCATGGGTCGCCCCTTGGGTGATCCTAACTAGTGAAAGGGGCAACCCATGGGTGACCCTATTGTGTCTCCAACCATGAGTTCACTTGAGTTTCTAGCTCAAAATAGCTCTATTTTCACCCATTGTTCTTCCTATTTGCATGGAATTTCATGACAAAGATAGAGATAACTATTTAATGCACCCATACATGCATATTTATCTCTTTTTCATCTTTAGTTATCAATTCATGCAATCCCATGCATTCTCATGCACTCCTCTTTCTTCACTTCTTCTTGAGTGATAAGCTTTTATGGAGTAGATCACTCCAATTTTAGCCCATATCACTCTTGTGTCTTCTAAGTTAACTTTCCAATCAAATTGAGTTAATTCTCCTTCTTCTTCACCTCTCATCCCTTCTTCTAACCTGTAAATACCCCCTCCCTCAAAAATAAAGGGAGGAAATTTCATTTGTCCACATAGTTCTTGCAGGTTATTGCTCTCCAAATCAAGCATTCTCATACTCATACATGACATAGGAGCCTTTTGTTTTTATTTGTTATCTCATCTGAATTTCATACAAGCTCATTTGCATCCATACACTACTCACATCACAAGCCATAGTGCTCATCAAGCTCTCATTGAGCTCATTTAAAAGCTTCAAAGCTTCTTTTGCTTCTCTTTTCTTGTTGTAGCCAAGAGGATCACCTCGCTACTACAAGAGGATTAGAGGTTACCAATACAAGGATATCTGAGGGTAGTGGATGCTCACTTGTCTCCAGGTTCCTTCATGCTTTTTTTATTTCATAGTAATTAGATAATCAAATCTTTGCTCTTGGGATAAGTAAATACATGTTGCTTTTTCTTTGATAGGCTAAGTAGATTTGCATTGTTAAATTAGTTTCTCTTTCCAAAGTTCATAGATTAAAAGCAATTTCCTTTCTCAGATTAGATTGATCCACATATTCAGAAAATAAACAAAAACATAGATTACATTGCTTTAGGTAACTTCATCATAGCTTGCATACATTTTCTAATTCCTAGATTAAGAAAAAGCACTTTGATTTCCAAAAGCATAAAAAAGCACAAAAGGACGTTTTGCATTCATATAGGCTTGCATGCATATAAAATCCAAAAAGAATAAAAATATTAGCAGCGTAGAAGGGTTACAAAACCTTGTTCCCAACACAAGGTCAAGTCTAGCCAACGTAAGTCAAAATCGTTGATTTTATCACAAGGTCCAACAAAGTCAACACAAATTCAAACCTTAGGTCACACAAACCCTAAGTCAAAACCCTAGGTCAAGTCAAGGTTAGCTTAAACCATCTCTACCTTGTTTAGGCTCATGAATGTGCCCTGGACTTAGAGGTGAGTGTGTGAGGGCAATCCTCAACGAGATAAATGAGATCCACCCTAAAAAACAACAAGACCAACAAGTCATTTAACAACAACAAGAAGGACTTAGACAACTCTTGATACAACAAGAAATCATCCAACAACATGAACGATAGTTAAACATCAATGAGAACAACAACCAACCCACACAACGTTGGAACATCCAAAACCCAAATAGGAGAACAGTGACTAGCAACCCTTCGGGTCATATAGTTATCTTTACAACCACGGTCACAGAACACCGCATTCAAACAAGTACACAACAATACAGGCCCTAGGACTTGTCGACCCCCCTCCATGAAGTCCATCTCTCAAACGAGCTAGACCACCCTCGTGCCTTGCCTCCTCTCGACTGGCTACTTCCACGAGAGCAAGAGTGACGTGGAGGTTCACCTTGTGGTAAGGAGAGAGGGTTTGTGTGCGTGCCAAAGTTGACTCAACTACCCCTGAGGCCACCAAGTCGTGATATTGAGCATACAGTCATAGCTTTTAATGCTCCTCATGTTTTATGGAAATAATTGTTTCTAGAAATATGTAATAGTTGGGCTAAAGGGTAAAAGCACGAAGTTGAGTCCACTTCTCGTGGAAGTTTTATACTTGGCTAAAAACCTGAAATCAGGAATAACAAAACAAGATCTCATTATTTATAAAACAGGATCCCGTTATGGATCGAGATCCTGAGCCTAAATTCAAAATGGGATCCCATTGCGGAGCGGGATCTCGAGCCTCGGATCTCGTTTCATAAAAGTGTTTAATTTTTTAAAAATGGCCTGCGACCTTATTTTCACCAATGACTAGAGAAAAACCATAATGAGATCCCAAGTTTGAGAGAGCCATTTCCAGCCATCCAATAGTACAGGTTAGTTATTTTTTCCCTTCTTTTCATTTTCTGTATTTTGTTATTTGTATTTAAGTTTATTTTATGTATTTTTGTAAATTAGGTTTTATATTTGGTTTGAATCTTCCTTCAAAACATATAAACCCCACATTTAATTGAAACTAAAAAAATTTACCCTACACAAAAAATTACCCTAAACTGAATTGAAACAAAAATACTTACCCTTCAAACAAAAATATGAACCCTAAACTGATAATCAATCACGCCTGCAAACCGAAAACAAGTTTTAGTTACCATTTAATGGTAAACTGACTGCCATTTTAGTTTTAGTTCTATTTTTTCATTTGCATTGCTTTATGTTTTAAATTTATATGCAAATATTTCAAAATTAGATAATACTTAATTTATTTGAGAAAAAAATCTAGATTTGTCTAAGTTTATTTCATTCCATTATTTAGCACTCATTATTAATTGTTTAATCTAGCCACATACATTTATAATTTGCAGCACATGGCATCCATATGTACCCATGCACAAACACCTACTCTCTAACATATTAACATGTACATATAGTTTTCTATCGGCATAATCCTTGAACCTCCTTTAGGTACAAGTGCTAGTATATATCCCTTTTTTATAATCGTAATCCCTATGAGGTTTATAGATATGTTGAATTATGAATAAGATAGAAATTAGTCAAACCTATAGACTAATTACTTAGTTTCACATTAAAATATAAAATTAGAATCACACATTGCCATAATCTTATCGTTCCCTACATATACCTAGCCCATATCATTAGGATCAGACATTAGATCCAAGATATAAGAATAAAATTGATAGAAACCATGATCTAGGAATATGTTAGCATGATCATATTGATAATGGAGCATCTAATACTCCCTCCTAAAATATGATTGTTCATTGAGGTTATCCTCCTCAAGTGGCTTAAGGGGATTAAATTTACCTAGAAATTTACATATAATGTTCATGTGAGATATTTTATTCCATGTCATTAATGAAATATATCCATGTGGTTCAATTCAAATTATAGGAATAAAATGTCAATCCATGGCTAACCAAGTTTCATCCTAAATGAGAAACTATAATGTATTTATAAAAGTTGTATACACTCTAGGAATCTTATCTTTTTAGACTTGAATATTTCTATCTATACTTGTAATTACTAGATAAGGAAACATTCATCCTAAATATGCAACAACCAACAAAATAATACTAGATATTAATAACTTTGACTAAGAGAGAACATTCAAAATATAGCTATCCTCTTTGCAAAATGTCTAATCCGTACCACCCAATCTATAAATTTAATTCTCATACTTGTGAGGACCTTGAGAGTTTGGAGTATCCAAATGAGTTTGTAAAATTATTCCATTTTAATATAGATTATTATTTTTAAGCCTCAATGGTTCAAACTAATTGATAAAATGGTATTTCATTGAGAGTTAGGATAAATGCAAAATTTTATATTTTAATGGCAATCAACCCCTTAATGATGGTCAATTGCTTAAGGAGGTAGATGAAGGAATGTTTTAGATATGGGAATGATTCTAGATATGAATAGGTAGATTATGGGGGGAATAGAAATAAAGGATAAAATCAATAGCATTGAAGGACCTCTATGTGGCAAGGTATGCTAGAGTATAGGGAAAGAATTGAGAAACTTGAGTAGGAATTTAAAAGGATACTATGGAGGCTTTAAATTTGGTAGTGCATGTAAGTAGAGAATCATTTAGAATAGTTCTTTAAATGGATATAGAGATTAAGGAAGAAGTATCAATTTTTTTTAAACCTTTCTATAATTAACTTAGGACAATAGTTCATCAAAATGTGGCCCTACAAAACTAGATTTCACATCACATTAACAATTATTTGTTTTTCAAAGGTAGACAAACCACATCTCATTATCAAGGGATGATCATACAATTCATATGATCTCATACCAAATTTTCTCTTTACACACTTAGGTCACATAAGAGGGATACACCAACATAGACCACTTTATTCACAATACACACCAAGTATGTATAGTAACTTTTATTTCATCAATTGGTTTGAGTGAGATTTCAAATAAATATTTTATATGAAGTTCCATTCTCCATTGAAAAACCACAAAATAAATTTCATTATCATCATAACCACAAGCATATTTTTATATAGTCACAGTTTTATCATCCAATACAAGCATTGTGAAGATGGTTGAGGGGTGTTAAATTTTACACTAACATTGATGATGAAGTGTAAAATAAATAATAATAACTTTGACATTTTCCCCTTACACATGGATCCATATACTTATTTTCCCTTTATACATGGATCCATATAAATGTAGCCTCTTCATGCCATAGATTAAGAGGATTTAAGAAAATGGCTTAAGATAAAATCATTCCATTAGAATGGTTTATGGACCTAGGAAAGATGACATGGATTAAGGGGATTTAAGAAAATTGCTTAAGGTCCGTCCTAAGAGGATGTAGATGGTACAACTTTAAATCTATGCATTAATCCCCTTAAGCCACTAATAATAGTCAAATTGATCATTCACATTTGATCAATTTGTATAATATTAGATGCTTGAAGTTTTTACAAACTTATTAAAGATCTATTTATTAAACTTGGTCAACTTAGGAGAAAATCATTTCATTAGCATGGTTTATGGACCTAGGAAATATGACATGGATTAAGGGTATTTAATAAAATTGCTTAAGGCCCATCCTAAGAGGATGTAGATGGTACAACTTGAAATCTAGTCATTAATCCCCTTAAGCCACTAATAATTTAGTCAAATTGATCATTCATATTTGATCAATTTGTATAATGTTAGATGCTTGAAGTTTTTACAAACTTGTTAAAGATCTATGTATTAAACTTGGTCAACTTAGGACAAAATCATTCCATTAGCATGGTTTATGTACCTAGGAAAGATGACATGGATTAAGGGGATTTAAGAAAATTTCTTAAGGCCCGTCCTAAGAGGATGTAGATGGTTTAGGGTTTAGGGTTTATGGACCTAGGAAAGATGACATGTGGATTAAGGGGATTTACGAAAAATTGCTTAAGACCCGACCTAAGAGGATTTAGATGGTACAACTTGAAATATACTCATTAATCCCATTAAGCCACTAATAATAGTCAATTTGATCATTCACATTTGATCAATTTGTATAATGTTAGATGCTTGAAGTTTTTACAAACTTGTTAAAGATCTATATATTAAACTTGGTCAACTTAGGACAAAACCATTTCATTAGCATGGTTTATGGACCTAGGAAATATGACATGGATTAAGGGGATTTAAGAAAAAATTTTAAGGCCCATCCTAAGAGGATGTAGATGGTACAACTTTAAATCTACTCATTAATCCCCTTAAGCCACTAATAATAGTCAAATTGATCATTCACATTTGATCAATTTCTATAATGTTAGATGCTTGAAGTTTTTACAAACTTGTTAAGGATCTATATATTAAACTTGGTCAACTTAGGACAAAATCATTTCATTAGCATGGTTTATGAACCTAGAACATATGACATGGATTAAGGGGATCTAATAAAATTGCTTAAGGCCCATCCTAAGAGGATGTAAATGGTACAACTTGAAATCTAATCATTAATCCCCTTAAGCCACTAATAATTTAGTCAAACTGATCATTCACATTTGATCAATTTGTATAATGTTAGATGCTTGAAGTTTTTACAAACTTATTAAAGATCTATATATTAAACTTAGTCAACTTAGGACAAAATCATTCCATTAGCATGATTTATGGACCTAGGAAAGATGAAATGTGGATTAAGGGGATTTAATAAAATAGGATTTAAGGGGAAACTTCACTATTCCTTGTAAACACTTTAAAGTACATCAAGCCACAAAATTTTACATGCCTTAGACATAAATGAGCCTTACACATTTTGTTAGAAATTTACCTTTTTTTTGGGTATGTTTACAATTTATTTTTTAATATGTACATGTATTAAAATTACATAGTTAGATCTTAAATTTTGAAATTTGTATGTAAGCTCAAGTTGAATGATGTATGTATGTGTATGTATCCTAATTTTTCTTTTAAATGTAGTCATGTACATTTAATTTAAATATTTCTTGTAATTTCTCAACATGTATAATATCTAGTTTTTAATATGTTTATTTATAATTTATATATAGATTCTTGAAAGCTAATTTTGTACTTGTTTGTATATTTATATATATGTAGGTTCACAATTTTTATATCATGGATATTAACTTTGATATTGAGGATTTCCTCAATGTGCCACCTCCACCCCCTTCACCTCAACACCCTCCACCTCCATCTCCTCCTCAAAACCCCCCACCTCCACCCCTGCCTGGATCTGATGAGGCTCGTTTGTGAACTTGAATTAATGACAATATCAGACCCATTGAAGAAAAAATCAATGCAAATTCAAAATGAAGCATTTATGCCACCTCACCTGATGCATTTTGCATCTTCTATGCAAAACATTGTAGATGTTGTCAGATCCATTGATGTGGACTTAGATAGTTTTTGAGTATGGAGAGAGGAGAGGCGACAATTTTATGCTGATGGACGCTTGTATAGGGCGATCCTTGATCTGAAAATCAATCAACCAATTCCCACAAACAAAAAAAGAATATCAATTAGGAGGCACAAACATCTAGAGATGGCCACCATTTTTTGGGATTAGTGGTGGATGGTATTTGATTATCCACCTCATGCTAATTGTGAGGTTCCTCTCTATGTTTTGAGAAAATTATATGCAGAGTTTGTGATGAATAGGAAACCTAAATATTTTGATTTTAGATCATTCTAGGGTGTTGGTGGCGACATGCCACAATAGAGGTTAGGGGCACAGGTTGATCCCCAATGACCTGTGCCTACTCAACCTCTTGTAGACACTCCTTCTGCTACCATTCCTGCACCCATCCAACATTGTGCGGTGGTATCCGTACTAGGAGCATTGAGTGCGCTCTCAGCTAACCTCAATGAACAGACTTCTGAGATAGCAGCTAGGGTTAGTGGGCAAGACCATGGAGTAGCTGATGGTGGAGTTGGTCCTAGTACCACTCCACCTGTGTCAACACCTCATATGTGTACGAGTTGTAATCAATTATGTTATGGACCTAATCAGGCCGCACCCACTTCAACTGCACACAGAGCATCTGATGATATCGGTTCATTTGTTGATTTTCTAATTGCTAAGGATCACCCTATAGATCATTTGACATAGGTATATATACGTACATGTTGAAATTATAACAATTTTAAGCATGTGTTTTAATGAACATATATCAAATAAATTGTAATATTTTAACAATCAAATTTTTTGGCGTAGATGATGGCCACAAGGACATTGACATCTTTTGATCGATTTTGTTTTGTGTCAACACCTGTGCAAGTCAGCCACCCATTCGGGGTATTTTGATTGATTTTTTAAATATATATTAAATAATTTTAACTTGATTTTAATTTGTAATTCAATCTTGAACATGTGTTAAATATTTATGCTGGTTCAGGGAAGTCATCTGACTTCCACATTGGATCCACCATAGGATATGTCGAACGCTCCTCCATTGTCAGGTGTCTCACATGAGCCACTCGTATGTATACTGTTTAAAAAAACTATACTTAGAATTTTGTATTTTAAATTCACTACATCAAACGTGCATGTACTTATATTAAAAATATATGTCTATGTAGGTTGACATGACCATGAGGATGGGTATTGCACACCCGAATGATCCAAGTCAATTTTAGGAGTCAGCTTCATTTTAGGTTGTTTAAAAAATTTTCTATGTGTGCACAATTTGTAGGTCTTTTAAATAGATTAAAACAAAAATTGGGTACACAAGTGAATATATATGTTATAACCTAATTTGTACACATGTGCTTTATTTGACCTTGTAGGACCTTGTTAGTGACACTTTTTGTCCTACTGATGCCATACCACCTACAACAACACATGCAGAGCTAGATGACAGAGGAGATGAGTAGCCTCATACGGTACAATTTAAAATTTAGATTATATTTAAAGTCAATTATAATATACATTGTGAATGACTTAAAGTAAATTTCAATTGAATATATGTTCATGTGTTAATTCTTTTTCTTCTATAGCATCAGACAGGTCCTATAGCAGAGCATGCAAAGTAGGTCGTCAGAGGAGATGAGCAGTCTGATATGGTAATTTTTATGATTTTATAAATTAAAATGAATTAAATCATTTTTAAACATTTTAAATCTGATTTCAAGTTTCTTTCTCTTGTATAGACTGATTTAGATCATCCTAGTTCGCGTGGAGTGAAGAGGTCTCTTGATTATAGGGACGATAGGAGTTAAACATATATATGTTTCAGTACATTTCATATTTTAGTACATTCCATAGACTCTATATATGTTTCAATACATTACATACATACTCTTTATACATGTTTCAATATTTTAGTATTTCATAGACTAAATCTATATATGTTTCAGTATTTCAAGGACTCTATATGTACATGTTTCAGTATTTTAGTATTTCACATGTGGACTAGATCTATATATATGTTTTAGTATTTTCATGGACTTTATATATTGTTTCATGGACTTTATTAATTTCAGTATTTTATGGACTATTATTGTTTTAGTAATTTACACATGGACATTTATGCATTTTAACATGAACAAATTAGTTATCCTTATGAGACCATATTTTATCATTAAATTTCAATATTTTCATACATTATTTAAATTAGGAGTTAAAAATTAATTTAACACTAATGTTTCTAAGGTTCTTATAGTTAGATTTATGAAATTTAATTACTTATAGTAGTGATAACAATAATAAAATATTCACAAGTTAGCAAAAACATAAGCATTTCAAATATTTTTACTTTACATTTGATTCATGTAGTCAAAACATTTGATAGTATTAGAATAGGAATAGGGAATTATACAAATGTGAAGCACATTATATATCATTACTTTTGATGCTATACAAATATTATTTTTTATATATAATCATTAATATGACATGCATTAATGTTACATATATGTGCAAGTATATAAACTGTTGGGAATTAAGGTGTCTCAACCTTATTAATTCCTTATATTTTTATATTGTATTCATTTATTATTTGCCTATTGTATTATTTGGATGCAAATCCTATGTTGTCATATTGTGGGAGTTGGCATGGTGATGTGTCATCCTAGATGGCTTATGACCACATGTACTTTTGTCCTCACATGAGGAGATAGGCATCCCACTTAGTGGTAGGAATATTTTGCCATGTGTCAGCATCTTGGATATTGTGTAAGGGAATATTGACTGAAACGGCCATGACAGATTCCTATGATAAAGTTATGACATGTAAGAGTCAGAAATAGGTGATTCTATGATAGGTGAAGAAATGTGTTGAAGAGCATCTTTGAGGAAGGTATCTTTGGGTACCCCAAGGTGGGTTATGACATGTTGTAAGAGAATATGCTATTTATAGCATGTGTATGACAGATTCTCTTACAGTTGTAAGTCATGATGCTATGACAGATTCTATGACGGTCGTAAGAGTCGTAGAAGCATCTGTCATTACCCATTTTGGGAATAGGTGACCTCTTTGGGATGGGGTGACCTGACAAGTGTCCATACATGTAGGTTTTGTGCCATGAGGCCATGTTGGATGCCCATTCCAAGATAGAGCCAAAATTGCCTTGTAAACTCTATATAAACAAGTGCTTTGAGGAGGTGATGTATTACAGGTTTTATAGGTACTATTATGCTGTCAGATCATCTCTAGATACGAGTGTCGAAGACTGCAAGAGCATTGTCTCTGATTTGTATTGTAACCTTCTTTGTTTATGTAATACAGTTGAGCAGTGTTTTGGAGTGTGGGGTTTTTCACCCGTAAGGGTTTTCCCCACGTATATCTTATGTCTCTCTTCTTCTATCATTCTTTCTTGTTTATGTGTTTCTTGTAATATCTCAATTAATGGTTTAATGTTGCTGTAATTGTAGAGATAAAATGGAATTTTCACTCTCCTCCCCTCATTCGATTAGTGTAGGAAGTGATTTCCGCACACCTAGCTTCCTTTCAGTTGGTATCAAAGCCTGGCTAGTTTTTGGTTCTAGCTGCTGGGTAGGGGTTTTTTAAGCTAATCTTAGGTTGATTAGGAGTCTTGTGCAGAGTATTATATATCTTGTTGCATCAAGGAGATGGCAACTACATCCGGAAGGATTGAGGTGGAGAAATTCAATGGCACTAATTTTGAGTTGTGGAAACTCAAGATGGAGGACCTACTTGTTGATCATGACCTATGGGAAACTGTATCCAATGTGAAACCTACAACAATGTCACAAGCTGATTGGGACCTCAAAGATCAGAAGGCTAAGGGTCTCATAAGACTCTGTTTAGCTGACTCTGTTTTGTTGAACATCCATGAGGAGAAGACAGTGAAAGATCTCTGGAAGAAGTTGGGTGATGTTTATTAGGCCAAGTCCTTGGTAAACAAACTTTTCCTGAAAAAGAAGTTGTTTGTCCTGAAGATGGAAGACAGAGGATCTGTTGCGGACCACATGAATGCTTTCAACATGATCGTTGCATAGTTGACATATGTGGGTGTGAAGATAGAGGAGGAGGATCGTTGCATGACCCTGCTTTGTTCTTTGCCAAATTCATGGGATCACCTTGTCATGGCTATCGGAAGCACCACTACCACCTTCAAGATGGAAGATGTGGTGTCCTTGCTGTTATCTAAAGAAATGAGGAGGAAGACATCCGAATCAGCCAAAGATGCTCTTGTGGTTCGTAGAAGACCCAAAGACAAAGGGAAGAAGAAAGACAAGAACACTGAGAAGGGCATATCCAAATCTCGTGGGAGATCCAAATCTCCTGGAAAGTCCAAGGCTCTCTATTAGAACTGTGGCAAGTCTGGGCATTTCCAAAAGGAATGCAAAGAAGAGAAGAAAAAGAAAAAGAAATCAGCCCTAGATTCATATTCTAACAAGTCACAAGATGATGGTGATGCCTTCATCGCAGCCCTAGCCACCCATGCATTTGATGATGTGTGGTTGATTGATTATGGTGCATCATTCCACATGACCTTGCATTGAAGCTGGTTCATGAAAATGAAGAGTTTGATGGTGGAAGAGTACCTAGGTGACGACTCTCATCTGAAGATTGTTTGTCGTGGAAGAGTCTCAATCTGGTTCCCTGATGGGTGAGTGAAGGGGATCACTGGAGTTATGCACATTCTAGGCCTTGCACGGAACCTACTTTCTGTAAGTATGTTGAATGATGCAGGTGTGTAGGTTGTCATTTTGAAGGATGGATGCAAGATAACAAGAGGATCTATGGTGCTTGCTAAGGGTACTCAGAGGGGTACTCTGTTTCAGCTGGAGGCATGCACTTCATAGTGTAATAGTTCTTCTAACTCAAAGAAATGATCTACTGTCACTTCATCCCCACCATCTAAACATGCATTGAAGAAATCTGTTGTAACCGGTTCTGATGGTAGTGCACATGCCATGGAAGCCAAGCTTCCTGCTGAAAAGACTATGTTATGGCATTTGAGATATGGCCACATTGGTGAGAAGGGTCTGCGTACCCTAAAAAGTAAAAACATCATTGAGGGGTTAAATGATTGTAATCTTGAGTTCAACTTTTGCAAACATTGCATTTATAGAAAGCAAAACCATATTCAGTTTTACTCTAGTTCTCACAAGTCTTCTGGTGTATTGGATCTTATTCATTCTGATGTGTTTGGTCCTGTGAATGTTCCTTCAATTTCAAAATCTATATATTTTGTACATTTTATAGATGATTATAGTAGAAGGACATGGGTTTATTTTATTAGAAGCAAAACTAAAGTCTTTAGTCAGTTTAAGGAGTTTAAAGCCTTTACTAAAAATTAGACTTGTAAAAAGATTAAGTGTTTGAGAACTGACAATGGTGGTGAGTTTTGTTCGGTAGAGTTCGATAAGTTCTGTAAGGAGCAAGGGATTGAAAGGCATAAGACAACTCCATACACTTCAAAGAAAAATGGAGTTGCAGAGAGGATGAACAAGACACTGATGGAGAAAGCTAGGAGTATGCTTAGTGGAGCAAGCCTTGAACAAAAGTTTTGGACTGAAGCTGTTGCCACTACTTGATATCTGGTAAACAGATCTCCTACATCAGCTCTTGCTGGCAAAACACCTATGGAGGTGTGGTCTGGTAAGAAGCCTTCAATAAGGCATCTTCATGTTTTTGGTTGTGAGGCATATGCACATGTGCCTAGGGAGAAATAGTCTAAGTTGGAGAACAAGGCTGTTAAATATATTTTCATTGGCTATGGTGTCGGTGTGAAAGGATACAAGCTTTGGGATCCTATGACTAAAAAAGTGTTGTATAGTAGAAGTGTTATCTTTAGAGAGCTAACACCTTCTTCCATTGTTCTACAGCTAGAACAATCAGAAAATAAAGAAGATGCAGTTCAGTTTCCTTCTACCCCTGAGAAGACTAAACTGATAGACCCTGTGAGACCTGATGATGAGGAGAGCTCTAACAGCTCTAAAAGCTTAGAAAAAGAAGCATAACCTCAACCTCAGCCATTGAGGAGGTCTACATGAACAAGAAAGAAACTTGATAGGTTTGGTTACACATTACTTGATTCTAGTTGTGCTTTTGCTTTACTTACTAACACTGATGAGCCTAGAACTGTGAAAGAGGCTATGGGCATGAAAGATGCAAGTCCCTAGAAGGAGGCCATAGAAGATGAGATGCCTTCTTTGGAAAAGAACAAAACATGAGACTTGGTGCCTTTTCCTGATGGATGGAAACCCATTGGATGCAAATGGGTGTTCAAGAAGAAATTCAGTGCAAATGGTAGTGTTAAAAAGTACAAGGCTATATTAGTTGCGAAGGGGTATTCACAAGCAGAGGGAATTTGGTGCAGGAGCACCTTGGTTTTGATTAAATTGTATGCTTCAACATTGTATCAAGGTTATATTGATTAATTGTTCATGTGTCAAGGTCATTAGGAGGACAACATTTAATGTTTTGTGTCAAGAATGTAAAGATTGTCAATACAAATTTGGAAAAAACAGTCATGTTGCTAAAAAAGACAGTTTTGGGAATATCAAAGGTCATAGGTTAGTTTCCTTCATTGAAAGAAGTTGGAAACTGAGGAGTCAAGCATGAAATGCCTTTAAAAGGCTTTTTAATCTTTGGAGATGGCGTGGGTGATTGTAGGTTTGGAGTTTGAATAAATAAAGACACTGTTTATTGTGTATTTCTTCAGAAATTGACTGTTTTCTGTAGTTGTACGGACCTGTACGGACAATGAATGGTGCCAAATTGGTTGTAAGTGATAGTCCTATCAGTCACCCTCCATTTCCTTTTTGTTGCATGCATTTTCGTGTTGTTTTGTGTAAGATATGTCAATTCTTGTAAAAACTGTCAAAACCCTGATTTAGAGTAACCAGTTTTGGGAAAAACGCCATAACTTTTGTTTCCACCGTTGGATCTTTATGTAACTTGGGAAAAATGACTGTAACTATGTTATCTACAATCTGACCGAAGCGATCGACCTCATTTTGTGTTGTGTGGAAGTTATGGATGACTGTTCGTGGCATTTCACAGTGACATTTCTGAGTTTGAACCCTTGTAGCAGCATTACCAGTCCGTTTTTAGAGCACATTTTCCAAAGTAACCTATACCCATCTTAGAGTATGCTGTGGGGAGGCATAATGGGTATCCAATTCATGTCTTAGGTTGACATTTGGAGGTCTGTGCAAAAAGATAAGAGGACTGTTCTCTTTTTCTAGGGAGACAAGCCATTTAGAGGATTTGTGAAGCAAGTGTATGTTCCGGGAGTGATCTGCCTTAACCAATGGGTGGGATGAGTCATTTGGTACCCCAATACAACCTTTCCATGACCATACTAGAGTTTCCTTCTGCTGTTCCCACTTTTGCATAAAGGTCTTCGTTTTTTGGGCTTGTAGGTGAAGTAGAACCTTGTCTAGTTCGTCTATCTTTCCACATACAAAGTTCCTCTGCATCAGAATTGATTATGGTGAAATTTTCTCTCCTGTTGCAAAGTTGACATCCATTATATTTCTGTTATCTCTTGCAGCTACTTATGATTTAGAGGTAGAACAAATGGATGTGAAGACAACTTTCCTTCATGGTGATTTGGAGGAAGAAATCTACATGTCATAGCCAGAACATTACATAGAGAAAGGTAAAGAAAATTTGGTTTGTAAGCTTAAGAAGTCTTTGTATGGTTTGAAGCAGTCTCCTAGGATGTGGTACTTGAAGTTTGATGCCTTTGTGTTGTCAATTGGTTATCTAAGATCGAAATCAGATCATTGTGTGTATTACAAATTTGACAATGATCGCATTCTCATTATTGTATTGTATGTTGACGATATGTTGTTGATTGGGAATGGTAAGAATATGATTTCTGATTTGAAGTCTCAGTTGTCAGTACAGTTTGAGATGAAAAATCTTGGGGGAGCCAAGTACATTCTGGGAATGGAAATCAGAAGAGATAGAGAAAATAGAAAACTTTGGTTAAGCTAGAGTAAGTATGTGAAGACCGTGTTGGACAGATTCAGCATGGCAGATTGTAGACCATTGTGTGTTCCTATTGGATTGGGGACAAAGTTATCTGTTAGTGATTGTCCAAAATCTTGTAGTGAGGTGGAGGAAATGAGCAGAGTACCTTATGCTAGTGTTATTGGCAGTTTGATGCATGCCATGGTCTGTACAAGACCAGACATTGCCCAAGCAGTGTGAGTCCTTAGTCGATTTATGGCTAATCCTGGACGAGTACATTGGGATGCAGTTAAGAGAGTGTTCCAATATTTGAGGGGTACTTCTGAGTATTCCATATGCTATCATAGTAATGCTATAGGACCTCCGCATTTAGTTTGTATTCATGGATTTGTGGATTCTAATTGGGCAGGTGACATTGACAGCAAGAGATCCACCAGTGCCTATGTGTTCACTATGTTTAGTGGTGCAATTAGTTGGATGAGTAAGTGACAACCTATGGTTGCTTTGTCCACTACTGAAGCTGAGTATATGGATGCAACTCATACTTACAAGGAATCCATTTGGCTTAAGAGATTGTGTTCAGATATTGGTGTTGATGCAGGTCATATTACGATCAGTTGTGACTGTCAGAGTGCGATTTGCCTTGTGAAGAATCCAACTTTCCATGCCAGAACAAAGCATATTGATGTACAGTTTCACTTCATGTGAGACATGGTAGAGGATGGGAAGGAAAATTAGGAGAAGGTAGATACTTTGAAGAATGTTGTAGATGCATTGATGAAACCAGTGGACATGGAGAAGTTTAGATGGTGTTCGGAGTCTATGGGCCTCTCAGCCTATAGCAATTAAATCATGTTAATTCTATTGGCTCTTACAAGGTGTTTGACAAGTGGGAGAATGTTGGGAATTAAGGTGTCTCAACCTTGCTAATTCCTTATATTTTTACATTGTATTCATTTATTATTTGCCTATTGTATTACTTGGATGCAAGTCCTATGTTGTCATATTGTGGGAGTTGGCACGGTTATGTGTCATCCTACATGGCTTATGACCACATGTCCTTTTGTCCTCACATGAGGAGATAGGCATCCCACTTAGTGGTAGGAATATTTTGCCATGTGTCTATATCTTGGATGTTGTGTAAGGGAATATTGACCGAAATGATCATGACAGATTCCTATGACAAAGTTATGACATGTAAGAGTCAGAAATAGGTGATTCTATGACAGGTGAAGACATGTATCAAAAAACATCTTTGAGGAAGGCATCTTTGGCCGCCCCAAGGTGGGTTATGACATGTTTTAAGAGAATATGCTATTTATAGCATGTGTATGATAGATTCTCTTACAGCTGTAAGTCATGATGTTATGACAGATTCTATGACGATCGTAAGAGTCGTAGAAGCATCTGTCATTACGCATTTTGGGAATAGGCGACCTCTTTGGGATGGGGTGACCTAAAAAGTGTCAGGAACATTCTACAAGGTTGGACAACTATCCATAGGCATGTGTTTTGGGCCATGAGGCCATGTTGGACGCCCATTCCAAGATAGAGCCAAAATTGCCTTGTAAACTCTATATAAATAGATGCTTTGAGGAGGTGATGTATTACAGGTTTTACAGGTACTATTATGCTGCCAGATCATCTCCAGATACTAGTGTCGAAGACTCCTGCAAGAGCATTGGCTCTGATTTGTATTGTAATCTTCTTTGTTTACGTAATATAGTTGAGCAGTGTTTTGGAGTGTGGGTTTTTTCACCTGTAAGGGTTTTTCCCACGTATATCTTGTGTCTCTCTTCTTCTGTCATTCTTTCTTGTTTATGTGTTTGCTGCAATATCTCAGTTAATGGTTTAATATTGTTGTAATTGTAAAGATAAAATTGAATTTGCACTCTCCTCCCCTCATTAGATTAGTGTAGGAAGTGATTTCCGCACACCTAGCTTCCTTTCATAAACCATTCATTAGACCAAAAACTAACCAAAACCATTCAAGATCATGATAATCAACAAGATACAAGAATTCAAAAATTGCTTAAGGGGATCAAATAATTCAAAGTATGTCTCATGTTCAATCACAATTGATATAATTAATTAGGATATATATGAATTAAGGGGTCCTAGGAGAAATGATGGCTTAAGGGGTCCTTGTAGGATGGCTTAAGGGGTCCTAATAGGGTGTCTTAAGGGGATCAAAGAATTCAAAGTATGTCTTATGTTCAATCACAATTAATATAATTAATTAGGATATATATGAATTAAGGGGTCCTAGGAAAAATGATGGCTTAAGGGGTCCTCATAGGATGGCTAAAGGGGTCCTAATAGGATGTCTTAAGGGGATCAAAGAATTTAAAATTTGCTTAATTGGATCAAAGAATTCAAAGTATGTCTCATGTTCAATCACAATTGATATAATTAATTAGAATATATATGAATTAAGGGGTCTTAGTAAAAATGATGGCTTAAGGGGTCCTTGTAGGATGGCTTAAAGGGTCCTAATAAGATGGCCTAAGGGGATCTACGAATTAAGGGATCCTAGGAAAACTGTTGGCTTAAGGGGATAAAATTTGGTGAAGTTGCCCAAGGAAACCAAATTTAATAGTAATATACATGACAAAGTGATTATACATTCAAATTTTAAGTTTCAAAGTAGGAAAATGTCATGCCTGCATCTCCTGTGCAGACACAACACACAAATGCCCATGTCACAACCACATTCTCCATGTCGTCATGACACGGGCCACAAAAAAAATTTCTCCCTATCCCTAAGAACCACCTCGCACACGCAAGCGTGCTTGGTGGCATTACGCCTGAGGTGTAAACATGACAACTTATTCGATGAGGTGTAGGTTGTCTAAGGATATACGACACGAAGTGTGTCACTTCTAGGGTTAGGTCGATTCCACCTGTATCCCTAAGTTACCTAGGTGAAGATAGTTCACTGGCATCGATCCCTAACTACTCAGATCGAAAGGTGGAGTTTTATGATGTCATGACAGCGCACGGTAATAACCAGCTAACCCCATAAAACTCCACCTTTCGATCTGAGTAGTTAGGGATCGATGCCGGCGAACTATCTTCACCTAGGTAACTTAGGGATATAGATGGAATCAACCTAACCCTAGAAGCGACACACTTTGTGTTGTATATCCTTAGATAGCCTACACCTCATCGAATAAGTTGTCATGTTTACGCCTCAGGCGTAATGCCACCAAGCACACTTGCACGTGCGAGGTGGTTCTTAGGGATAGGGAGAAAAAAATTTCGTGGCCCATGTTGTGACCACATGGTGAATGTGGTCATGACACGGGCATTTGTGTGTTTGTGTGTCATGTCTACATGGGAGATGCGGGCATGATAGAAAACATGTACATAACAAACAAAATATATCAAATATTGATTTTTATATATAAAACTATAGAGTAATTGTGTATGTACATATACAAATTTAGCATATATGCCAAATCAAAATGATATTTACAAAATGTGGCTATGCCATCTCAAGGAAATCCAAAACTTGTGGCAGATCATCAAAATGTAGCCTTTTCATGCCACCTGATATCAAAATGACAATAAATATATTTTAACTATGCATATAAGCAATATCAATATATCATCAAAACATGTAATTAAATTTATATAAAACTATATATATATACTTACCTATATTTACAAGTATTCCATGTAGGTTGAATTTGCATCCTCTTTTTTGTCTCAAAGTATGTGATGAATGTGATGATGGCTTAAGGATACAAAATGACAATAAATAAATTTTAACTGTGTATATAAGCATATAATACATGAGTCGATACAAATTTTAAGATAAAGGGAATAATATAGAAGGTGACATGAGAATAAAAGAATATATCAAAAACACAAAACATTGATGCCATATGTAACTAGATAACATGTGATATGAAAGATATGAGTATATATACAATTACCTAATGCTTTCACTTTTAGTTGAAGACTACAAAATTGATCTAACAAATTTGTATGGTGAAAACTTGTAGTGACAATCATGCAAAAATCTACTTGTAGGGTACACTTGCAAAATAATGAATGTAAATAAATTAACTATATATATACACAAGTCGATACAAATTTTAAGATAAAGGGAATAATATAGAAAGTGAAATAAGAATGAAAGAATATATCAAAAACACAAAACATTGATGCGATATGTAACTAGATAACATGTGATATGAAAGATATGAGTATATATACAATTACCTAATGCGTTCACTTTTAGTTGAAGACTACAAAATTGATCTAAAAAATTTGTATGGTGAAAACTTGTAGTGACAATCATGCAAAAATCTACTTGTAGGGTACACCTTAAAAAATTAATGAATGTAAGTAAATTAACTATATGTACATGAGTCGATACAAATTTTAAGATGAAAGGAATAATTTATAGAAGGTGAAATGAGAATGAAAGGATATACAAATGTTCATCAATACAATTATGCAGGATCTAGACTTGTAGGGGACCTACAAAAATAATGAATGTAAGGGGAGGTAAGAGGATGGCTTAAGGGGATGTAAGAGGATGGCTTAAGGGGATGTAAGAGGATGCTTAAGGGGAGATACATAAGTCGATATAGATTATAAGATAAAATGAATAAAATAGAAGGTGAAATAAGAGGATGACTTAATGGGACATAAGAGAATGGCTTAAGGGGAGCTAATAGGATGACTTAAGCGGATGTAAGAGGATGGATTAAGGGGATGTAAGAGAGAGGGTCTAAGGGGAGATACATGAGTAAATACAAATTATAAGATTAGCATTTTCATGATTTAAATGATGGTGATTAACCTAGCCACTCAAACTATTTGTCATGTGAGAAAATTAGTTCTATATTTATAGGAAATTGCTTAAGAGGATGGCTTAAGGGGAGCTAAGGGGATGACTTAATACAACTATATTAACTCTCAATTAAATATATACAAGTATATACATACCTAAAAATTTATTCCATTGTATCATCTACATCCTCTCTTTTTTGCAATGCATCTATGATTGTCTCATGCTCTTCCATAGAAATTGTCCATAGCTCTTTATTAGCAGGCCTTCCACGATACCTCACTAGTTTTATATTTGTTGCCACCACCAAATGCGAGTAGTGTATAATCTTCTTATGTGTTTCATTATCTTCGAATGCAAGCAAACCATTCTTCCTTGTTAGGTATTTTCATAGCAAAGTGCCAAAAACCACCACTGAACATGTTGGATAATAAAAGCTATCATCATCTTCTCAAGGTGCTATTAACTTATGTTTAGTCTCCACACATCGAGCCAACCAATATTCTATTTCCTCTTCATTCTCCTCAGGTGCGACAACATACACATGTCTTGCAAACAAAATTTAATTCAATAACTTGTGTGACATATAATTTGACCAATTTCTACATACATGCATTCATATATAATTGTATATATTACAAAATAGTAATAAAGTGAAATAAAATGAAATAAATTGAATTAAATTACCTTCTTGTACAAGATCTGAAACACAATCATAGTCATCCGATGCAAACACTTGATCATTGTCTTCAATTGTTGTTTCATATTGATTATGTGTTTGTGCAAGTGTTCAACCCATTCTGTATTCTCACATGGTTCCTAATCTCCTGAAATACAAAACTAACAAAAACATGAAAGCTCCCTTGTCCATATAGTCCATGTGCTTGCATTTGAACTCTTAAATTAATGCCTTTTAGTAGATCCATTGATTGTCTCACAATCAAGTCTAGGTAGAATTTTCTTTTCTTCAACTAACCAAAAGAATCGTTGAACTGTAGAGTACTCACTTGATGTTGTAGATAATTTTGTATTGCACCAATCCACAATCACACATGCATCTTTGAATTTTATTGCATCCTCAAATTTCAACTATTCCCTAGCAAGAATTCTTTTAACACATGCACTAGCTCCATCATGTTCTCCTTTACCATGTCCAGCTTCAAAAACACTCCACATATATTGGATATTATTTTCCTTGTGAATCCTACTTAACCAATAAAACATCCAAGCAGTCTTGAATTGTCCTGTACAATTATCTGACCATACGAGATATTTTGTCATCTAGATTCCTCCTTCCCAATTTGTATAAAATATATTGAAACAATATTGAACAAACTCTTATGAGTGTAATCGGTTGTCGCTCAAATAGAAATGATACTCCCTCAAAAATTTTCTATCATCCTCTATACTATCATCTGCATGCATGTATACAATATGAACAAACATAGCCTTCTGCACTAAATTGTAATATTGTGATTGGATTTCCTCTTGTGGAGCAAGAGTATAGTTTTCTGCAAAATCAACCACTGATAATATAGTTCCAACTGAAAATGTGTTTCTACATGTGCAAAATTGTCCATCAAGCCATTGAGCATGTTGAGGGTGTTTGAAATATTTTGGTACAATCTTACTCTTAAATTCTGATATGAATGCATGTACACTAATTTTTTCTGTGATTAAATCACAATGCTTTCCAATTTTTCCATCCTTTAAAGAATAGTCAACATTCTTAAATCTTTTAACATCCACTAATTGCTGTCCAAAATTATTTTCAACACTTTTATGCATACAAACTACTAAGAATAAAATATTGCCACAACTAGTGCATTGTCTAGAAATACATGAACTTAAATAAAATAAATGCCCATTAGATCTTTCACAAAATAAACCTGCTATAAACTCCTTGATTGTTTTAGGTGGCATATTAATACCACATTCCTACATAATCATGTTAGTATATAAAGTATAACATATTTATCGAAAAACATCATAATAATAATGAAATTGCACATGTGTTTTACAACAACAAGAGATTCGTTGCTTATTAATTTTGACATATCAAGGTTTACATTTTTCAAATGATCTTTGGCTTATGCTAATATTTCCAGGTAACATTGAATCATCTAAAAATTTTCTATAAAATTTGGTTTGAGTTGTGTCTAATAGGTGTTTTGGATGAGGATTGCGAATTTTGGACTCCACTCTTAATTTCAAAACATCTCTAGCATTAGATGATACCCTAGTATTATCATGCCAATATTTTTCAACCAAAGATTTTATTTCAATATTCAATTTCATGTCAGACCTTGGGAGTTGACCACTAAAACTCTAATATTGGTTGATTGGATCGTTTTCTATACTTTCTCTTCTCTTTGCCATGCTTACCAATGTTTTAGGAGGTATGTTTAGAATTCCACTAATGTTGCTTAACATTCTTTTATCCAAAGTCGTTTTATTAACTATAGTAGTTGTTATAGCTCATCATGTTGCATTCTTATCTTTAGATCGACTCTTCTTTCCAATAGACTCAATGGCACTAGCAGCAATAGATATAGCATGTTTAAGTGATTCATCTTTTCTTTTTGGTTTCACAAAAATACCTAACTTTTTCATTACTTTTCTCATTTTCCACATTCTCATCAATTGCATCATGAGTTGATATTGAAATGATAATTTTTTTCGATGAAAAAATTATTTGTATAATTTATTGGCATACGTGTTAAGAAAAGTGTCTCGACCTTGGAACATCGAAAGGTTACTATTCTTACCAGTTTTGGTCTTTTCGAATACCCTTTATCTTGAAGAATGATCTAGAACTTTCAAAGTTTCCAAAAGGGATAAAAATGGTGGGACTTACTATTTTTTGTAACTTTACATTTGACCTCAGATTGACCTAAAAAATTTCCAAAAGGTGTGGAACAGCTAAGTAAACATCTCAGGCGAGTTTTGACTCAAGATCATACCTGGATCATGAGATATTAAAGTTTTTGTTTTTTGAAAACTATCGAAAAAGTTTCAAACTCAATTTTCAGGCACTTAGAGGTCTCTAAACATTCTAAAAATTGTTGTAACCAATGAAGTGGGTTACAGGGTGATAGATCTCTTCACGAGCTTTCTGACGCATCAAACGGTTCGTCAATCAGACACCCGGATCAAAAATTATGACCTCCTATTTTTGGGAAATGTAAAAATGTGTTGGACAGATAAAACAATTGTAAAGGGGAGAGTTACACATGTTGGTGTGTGTTTTGGTACATCACAAGGCATATTTAATTGGAGATAATTTGGGTGCCACTTTTGGGTGGTTTTGGGTCATGGTATTGTATCTACTCCTACATATCAAGAGCTGGAGATGGAGGTTGTGTGTAAGAATCTTATAGATGTCAAGTTACCTCCTGGATCTCTGGTTGGATATACTCCTATAAAAGCTTGTTCTGCAAGTATATTGTAATCTTCTTAATTCCTAAATAATTAATTAGGCAGCTTTGGAGTGTGGGGTTTTTTACCTGAAAGGGTTTTCCCCACATATATCTTGTGTTGTGAGTTTTGTGTTTGCATTTGGAAGTTGTTATTATCTTTCTGTTAATGTGCATCTTAATATGTAAAGTTGTAAAAGTAAAAAATTTGCATAAATGTTTCCTCAGTAGATCAATTTAGGAAGTGTTTCTGCATACCTTGTTTCCTTTCAATACGTTCTTATTTGTCTCCAAGAAATCTTACCAGGAAGATTATCCCAAATAGTACTTTCAATTTTGTAAGAAATATTTTCATTTTCAACAACACAAGGATTTTCATTTTCACCAACACAAGAATTTTCATTTTCAACAACAAAATGATTTTCATTTTCACCAACACAAGGATTTTCATTTTCAACAAAAGGATTTTCATTTTGACCAACAAAAGGGATTTCATTTTCAATATTCATTTCTACAACTTGTCTACAAATAAAATCGATCTCAACATTGTTATATCCAACTTCTTTTAAATGATCAATACGATTATTATCTAAAATCACATTTTCCATATCATTTAAAGGTGGATTTGAAGATGTACCTGGATTCGTGCCTATTGTCACATTCTCCATAGAATTGAAAGGTGGATTTGAAGACATACCAAGATTAGTTTCTATAATCGAATTATCTTCATTCACCTCTTGCAAATTTGCATCATCTACATCCATGGTCTCTTCAATTTTTTTATCTTCAATAGTCATGGAACTAGATGCTTCAACATTATTCATTGCTCGAATCCTCATTCTTCTATCTCTTTATTATTTTGTCTCCTCTCTCTTTGCTTGAATTTCTTTAGGGGTCAATACCTTCCTATCTTTCCTCTTTTGATGACATTGTGATCCCATGATTACAAAATTTTGAAGTACAAATGAATTTCAATAGTAAAAGCCTTTCCTTTTTATTCCTCCTTCAAATGCATAGAAAATGAACACAATTCCACTCCAAAATTGTCCCAATGTTACCTCCTTCCAAAATTCAAATGAAATTACAAGTTCAAGAGCATGTAGAAGATAAGATTTGATAAAAAAAATTGTAGAATCAGTCGATGTTGACTATACATAGTCATGTAAGATGTCAAGTTGCAGAAGACAACAATTTTTTATTAGTAAAATTTTTTAAAATGGTCAAAAAAGAAACAGGATCCCCTTTCCTATGGGATCCTGTATCCTAAGCAGGATCTCGTTTGCTATGAGATCTCGTATCCTGAACGGGATCCCATTTTGTTTTCCTCCCATCGAAATAATAAAAATGCAAACGAGATCTCATTTCTTAAAATTTAAATTCTAGGCTTGGTTTTTGCTATGGGTTTTGTGTCAGGAAAAGGTTTGGGGACCCCAGCCTTACCTTTGGACTTGCTTTGACCTGCAACTTGAAGGTCATGTCAGTGTCACTAAAAAAAGTCACTTTGGACATATGTCTGAAGATATTTTTTGTAGAATTTTTTGACAAAATTAAAACCCATTATAGATGAGACTATGTAGATTCCAAATATGTATTTTTTTTTACAATTGATTATTTTTTCTATTTTTCAAATAATTTTTTATGAAACTATTCCATAAACTTGAAATATTAGGTTTTCTTGTTATTTTAATAACTTTTTATTAAAATATTTTTTTGAAAAACAAATTATACGTGAGCAATATTCAGACAATTATTTTCAATTTGAAAATAAAAAATAAAAAAATGATAAGGTTAGGTCATCTTATGTGTGACATACACGAGGGATTTTCAAAACAACAATTACGACCAATAAAAAATTAAAAGAAAAATATTTTAAAAAATTACAAAAAAATATCGTGAGCAATCTTCAATGTCTTACAAATTTTTTTCCAAAAGGATTCAGAAAAATACAATTATTTAAGTCAAAATATGGTTGATGTACACGTGCATGGTATGAAAAAAAAGTGATTTTTAAACAGTGGTTTTTAGACATGCCTATTGAAAACAATTTGTATCATCTGGGTATTAAAATAAATTACATATTTGGAAACTATACTCCAAGTGCTACATTTCATATCAATGATTTTTTTAAAGATTCAACATTTAAGTGCTTCAAATTTTTAGGTCAAATGTGATAAATTCTGAAAATCATTGAAAAAACTTCCACTTTTTGGCCAAAAAGTGGACAACTTCTTGCACATACCCTAAAAGACTTTTGTAGGGACATTTTTAAGTGTATTTCACCAAATGTGGCAAGTTTTCATGGCCTTATTCTTCACCAGTAGGGAGAATTTAAAATTCTCTTTTTCTGTCGGTAATTTATGGAAAATATAATTTCTGGAAATTTTTAAAAGCTGGAGTAAATGGTTTTGCAAGGGTCTTTGGGAGGTTATTCCATACAATTTGACCAGTTTTCAAGTAAAGATATGTGCCCAATAAAAAGTTATGCAAAAAAATCATTTTTGAGCTTTTTCAGCATCCACAGGTAATTAAAGGCTCTAAAAAATGTGATTCTTTTATCAAAAACATGGATTTTCTATTATGGAGGCAACAATATTTCATTCCTAAATAGGCAAAATGATTAGAGGATATGCACAATTAATTCTTTCATATGTTTTTTTTAAATGACGGTGCCAAACTTAGAAATTGGCAACTACAAATAAAATGAAATTTCCTCTTTATAAAATGGATGTTAAAATTTGATTCAAGTAGTATCAGAAAAGGACAAATGGAGAGAGATAAAGTGCCAAATATAGTAAATACTAGTGGAAATTTAATAGTGACATGATGGAGGCACAAAACTTGGGAGGTGGGTAGCCTTGAATGAAAATATTTTCTTTATACTTGAATAGGTAATGCCATGTATGGGATGTTTTAGCTGATGTTAAAAGAATTTAGGAATGCCAAAATGGAGTGTGACTGGAGTAAAGCTTTCTCAAAGAAATGTAGAATAAGCCACCCAAGAATAGAGAGGTTTTCATCAAGAGATTGATAGGATTGAAAAGGAGAGAGAGAAATAAGAAGAGTGGAGATAATGAAGAGGAAAGGTACAATAAATAAAAGATAAAATATAGAGAAGAAAATAGAAATGGGTTGCACAATATTTCTTGTAGAATGAAGGAGAGGCCATGAAGGCCACGTGTGAAATGTTTTTGTTACAGATTTTTCCCATGAATGTAATGTTTTGTTGAGTTGTGAATTTAATAAAATCAAGATATGAGATTTGTTGCAATTATTTGTGAGAGTATGGTGAATGGATGTGAAGATTGACGACTCCATTGGGGTTCTCGATCTTTTCTCTGCATCAGATGGTATCAGAATTGTGCATTTGCGACAACGAGTTGAGTGCATATTGCATCAAATGGTATCAAACCCAGAGATCCTGAGTGTCTGGATAGATTGCCGAATGTGAGGCAGTCTATACCAGGAGTTGAGGGTGGAGTTGTGAGGAGGAGATTCCTAAGTGTGTAAATAGATCACCGAATGTGAGGCAGTGCACCAAGACCTAAGGTTGAAGTTGTGAAGTGGTGAGGGTTATCTGAAGAGCTCGAGAGGTCTATTGCATATGTGTGAGGAGTCATAAACAGTAAAGAGTTGAGAAGACATTGAATCCACGAAGAGAGTTGATTGTGTGTGAGGAACAATAGAGAGATGAGAAGATATTAAAGCCACAGAGAGAGTTGATTGTTTGTGAGGGTTTTCTTGCAGGTATGAAAGAGGACCTGTAACTGATGTTTTGTGAGTTTATTTTGTTCATGTAGGTGTGTGCAGGTTGCAGATTAAGAGTGTGTAGAAAGTGTGTGAAAAAATGTCATGGAGGCAAGGAGAGTGTTTGATGATGAGGAAAATGTTTTTGAAGCCAGAGAAAGAGAAGCAGGAATCCATCCAAAGGAGGAATTTCTTTTGAACTATTTGCAAGTTAGGTGAAAAGTGTTGCAGAGTGATAGTGGACAACAATAGTACAAAGAATTTGGTGTCATTGGAAATGGTCGAGAAGCTGAAATTGAAGAGAAGGAAGCATCCTAGCTCGTACTGCATTTCTTGGTTGCAAGGAGATCATCAAATTTGGGTAAGTGAGAAAAGTCTTGTTATTTTTCAAATTGGTAGATACAAGGATGAGATCATATGTGATGTAATGCCCATGGATGCATGTCATGTCCTATTGGGCTGACCATGGATCTATGACAGAGAATTTGTACATGATGGTAGGGAGAACACCTACACCATAATGAAGGATGGGAAGGACTATGTTTTGGCTCCTTTGGAGGATAGGCAAGAGCAATTGGAGAAAGAGTTTGAAGCTAAAGTTGAGGATGAGAAGGTTGAAGAGGAAAATTGGGGTAAGGATGAGTCCCCATTATTTTTTTCATAAAAATTTGTGTGCAGGTGAATTAGTGTGTGCAGAAAAGAAGGACAAAGAAGAAAAATAAGGAGTTGCAGTAGCATGTCTTATTGAAGGCATGGAGGATGGTGAAGGAAATTGTAGCTGAAGATAAAGAAGAAAAAGAGGAAGAAGATGTGAGCAGAGATTGAAGACAAGAATGAGGAGTCTAATGATGTTGTAGCAGATAGCAGTGAAGAAGATGTTGCAACAACAGAAGAGAGAGGTAATAATTAATTCTTCTACATTTTGTAATGATGAAGTGGATGTTTATTTACATTTAAATGGCATGGTTAGAGTGGAAGAATACAAGGGAGTTGAAGAGTGTGAAGAGATGGATGCAAGGGTAGTGGTGAAGGTAGACAAGTGTGAGGAAGAGAAGATTATAGAGGTAATATTTGATTTTTCTAAACTTTGTAATGATGAAGATGATGATGAGATGTATGCCACTGAAGAGGTGAATGCAGGGAAGTAGACATAAATATTTTATTTTTATAAATTTGTTAGTGTAGATTTGTGTGCAAGTGTTGCAGAAGATGGTGTAGATGCATGTTGGAGGAGGATGGATTGTGGTGGGTTAAATCCCACGAGAAAAGGAAGAATGTGGAGATGTATTTTGAAAATGAGGTCAGTTCATGATGGATTGAACTCCATGAGAGGAAGGAGGAGTGAAGAGCAGACTTGGTGGAGGAGGATGAAGATTGTTCCAAATAGATGCTGAAGAGAAGGAAGAAGAATTTTCACAAACTTGTTGCATTGATGGAGTTTGCTACAAGTTGTTTATAACCTAAAAGAGTGATTTGATCATCCAACTCCATTTTTTGAGTCATACAAAAATTTCTTACCCAACGTGTCTTGATTTAGGAGCATCTAGGTCCATAGGTGATTCTATGTCGCCCAAAAAAAATTGGTTTGCAATTTCTTTTTTTAAGATTTTATTGGTTGTTCTTGGTATCTCTCAGCATCAGGAAGCCTCTTATATGATCAAAATTCTGAAATTTGACCTATCCTAGTTTTTAATGGCTCACAGACTATTTTATGGAAACAATTGTTTCTGGAAATCATAAGAGCTAGGGTAAAATCCTTTTTTAGGGAAATTCTTAACTGTATTTCACCAAATGTGGCAAGTTTTTGTGGCCTAACTCTTCACCAGTTGGGAGAATTTAAAATTCTCTTTTTCCACTGATAATTTACGAAAAATATAATTTTTGGATATTTTTAAAAGATGGAGAAAATTGGTTTTGCAATGGTATTTGGGAGATTATTCCATACAATTTGACCAATTTTCAAGTAAATATATGTGACCAATCAAAAGTTATGCAAAAAAAATCATTTTCGGGCTTTTTTGGCATCTGTGGGTAATTAAAGGCTCTCAAAAATGTGATTCTTTTATAAAAACATGGATTTTCTATTATGGATGCAACAAGATTTCATTCCTAAATAGGATAAATGATTGGAGTATATGCACAATCAATTTCTTTCATATGTCTATTTCAAACAAACAATGTCAAACTTAGAAATTGACAGCTAAAATTAAATGAAATTTCCTCTTTATCAAATGGACATTAAAATCTGATTTGAGTAATATCAGAAAAGGATAAATGGAGAGAGATGAAGTGCAAAATATAGTAAATACTTTTGGAATTTAATAGTGACATGATGGAGGCGCCAAACTTGGGAGGTGGGCTGTCTTGAATGAAAATGTTTTCTTTATTCTTGAATAGGCAGTGTCCATGTATGGGGAAGTTTTAGCTAATGTTTAAAATAATTTAGGAATGCCAGAAATGAAGTGTGGTTGGAATAAAAATTTTTTTGAAAGAAATGTAGAAGCTGATGCCCAAGAATAGAGAGGTTGTTGTCAAGAGATTGACAGGATTGAAGAGGAGAGAGAGCAACAAGAAGAGTGGAGATAATGAAGAGGAAAAGTGCAGCAAATAAAAGATAAAATACAGAGAAGAAAATAGAAATGTGTTGCACAATATTTCCTATAGAATGAAGGAGAGGCCATGAAGACCATGTGTGAAATGTTTTTGTTACAGATTTTTCCCATGAATGTAATGTTTTGTTGACTGGTGAATTGAATAAAATTAAGATATGAGATTTGTTGCAATTATTTGTTTTTTCTTTGTGTGGAGTTGATAATGTTGTGAACAACCTGCGAAGATTGCCAACTCCATTGAGGTTCTTGATATTTTCTCTACATCAGATGGTATCATAGCTATGTGTTTGCAATAGTGAGTTGAGTGTATATTGCATCATCTGTTGTCACATGATCTTCACCAATGAAATGAGGGATAAGTTTTAACATAGCTACTAGAATAGGATTCCATACTACTAGTGGAATGAGAGGGATGAAGTAACTTCTAGTATTTCATGCTATGAAGTTATTGGATGGTTGGTTTTGTTTCATAGGCATTGTAGGGGGAAATGATAGTTGTGGATCCCTAAAGTTTTCCTCTCAAATAAAAAGTAAAATACTACACTAGGACTTAAGAATTGTTGACTATGAGAGACACAGTAGCAAGTCTCCTACTTATAGTATATTAGATTTTCCATTCGGTAGTGTCCACCAAGTGAGTGAATGTGTACTTTTGTAGGTAAATATTTGTTGATATGTAAACTAGAATATTAATTGATAATGAAGTTCTAGTCTCACCAAGAGTGCCAAAAACTATTGATGTCTAGACTCTTATCTTACTATTGAACCTCCACTCATGTGAACATTAAGGATTATAATTTTGTGAGTATGTTGACATAACTCACAAAACAACCTTTGGGAAAATAAGGCCAAATTTGTACATAATTTTCAATGAGATCTTTATGACTTTACTTGATATAACTAAAGGGAAAAAAATGGTGAGAGAAAATATTAAAAAAAATCCCAATCTATGTGAACAACCAAGAAGTAATTCATTGGATGATCATGAATATACTATTTTCTATCTCAAAAATTGTATGATATTTCATAATGACAAATTTATAGCTTAGATAGCTCAAATACATAAAATATTAGTCATATAAATAGCAAGAATTAGGGTCCAAAATTGTCACATCTCCTTTATATTTATAATGATTCAATAGAATTGCATAAATGAGTATCTAAATATCTTGAGGACCGAAAACAATGGATAATTAAGACAAACAAGCTTTGAGAATATATGAATTCTTAGAGCTAACGTGAGCATGAGCACCCTAATACAATCTAACTGATGAGTTCACAACTCTTATTTATACCAAAAAAAATTAATAGAAAGATCTTAAGAATGAGTGAGTAATTAATGTCCCAAATGGGAAAGAGTTCTTACTAGATGTAGCCATTTTTTGAATCTTATGTGAAATTGCCTCCTCCACTTGGCACATGAATACCTACCATTTTTGAATCTATAGTGAAAGAGTGAATGTGTTCATAACTTCATTTTTAATGCTTTTAGCACATTAGAATTTTCAATGTCTAGTTACTAAAAAACCTCATATAGCAATCCTTGAATCTAAATTAGATTCAACATATATCATAATGGTTAGCACTATGAATGCTCTAAGAATACCCTTGCATTGATCTCAACTAATAACTAATAGTAATTTTTTTGATTATATGCCTAGCACAGTCTAGCTCTAACATTTTCCAATATACTTAAATGGATTTGTGTTGATAGTCAAATAATTAAGCTCATCACTTGATCATACAATTGGCACAACATACTCAAAACCTAAAAATGAATCAACATACACTAAATAACACTTTCCTAATAGCTTGGGGCCTCACCTTTTATTCAATTGATCTCTTTGACTAAAGGTGCAATAATAGGCTAACATTATTACAAAAAGATTTCATTAACTTTTGCTAACCAAAGGATGGTCCAACATGTTGTTGCATTACACAATTGGCATAGTCTTGAAATATTACGAAGTTTGACACCTCCTCAAAATGCAAGAGATTAACATATTGCTTTTTTGACATTATTATACATCAAACTCATTTACATAATAAAACAAAAGAAGAGGGCTCACCATGACTTTGCATGGATTACCCATGACCAATAGTGTAACACTATTTTGACAACTCCAAAGGTTTTCATAAGATTGTGTGAGCCATTGGATAAAATTCTAATCAAATGGTTTGCATAATAGTATAAGCTCAAAAATATTGAAAACCTTTGTAGATTGCAATTTTTTTGTCATTATTCACCTCACTAATATCACATTTAGTTGAACACATTTCTTCCAGTTCCTATGATATTTGCTATCTTTTATAATATCATTTATAGCATGTATGCTAGAAATCAATGGGGAAATGGTAATTCTACTAGCATCACACTATGACATAGGGATTACACCAGCCATTACATAGAAATCAAATCAATGGATGTGTCTCTCTTCAACAAAACACAACTTTGCAAATTGAAAAGACAAACAATAAAATGGAAACATAACTAAAGAAATGTATGATTCCACCAACACCAAAATAATGATTTCACCTCAATGAAGTGCTTCACCATGCCTATAAAAGTTTCACTCTACAACAAAATATAGTGCAAGATACTATAATACTTAAGATATCTAGTAAATAATTTGTTTTTATTTAACTCATCTAAAATTATTTAAAATTTGAATATTTATACAAATAAAATAGAATATAAATAATATTTAAAATAAAATAGTTCTTAAGTAGAAGTTAAAATTTATGTTTTTATATATATGTAGTAAAATAACATAACTATTAAAGAAAAGTTAAATAACTTTTTTAAGTGAAAGTAAAATTAAATACTTTTTTCTATGCATGTAGTAGTTTATATTAAAAAAATCTCTCTCTCTCTCTCTCTCTCTCTCTCTCTCTCTCTCTCTCTCTCTCTCTCTCTCTCTCTCTCTCTCTCTCTCTCTCTCTCTCTCTCTCTCTCTCTCTCTCTCTCTCTCTCTCTCTCTCCTCTCTCTCTCTCTCTCCTCTCTCTCTCTCTCTCTCTCTCTCTCTCTCTCTCTCTCTCTCTCTCTCTCTCTCTCTCTCTCTCTCTCTCCTCTCTCCTCTCTCTCTCTCCTCTCTCTCTCTCTCTCTCTCTCTCTCTCTCTCTCTCTCTCTCTCTCTCTCTCTCTCTAATTTTTAAAATAGATAAATAGACACGTTGAAATTGATTTTTCTTAGATAAATATATTTAATTTTTAGACAATTAAATAAACACCTACCTTTTTTCAAATAAATATATCCATACTGGTATCACCCTGAATCATAATGTATACTTTGATCCAACCATCATTTTATCTTACACTTCTTTTGATTTGTAATAATGGCCTTAGTTTTCTTGATTTTTATTAGCTAGAATGTTGAGATCCTAAAATAGGTGTTTACATAAGGCTCGACCTCTAATGAGCTTGGTAGGTTTTATACCAATATCATAATCCAAAGTTGTAGTAATCTAATTGGTGTTCTTCTCATTGATCTCACTACCCATGATATATTATCTTTAATACTATTAGAAAATAATGTTATTAGGGGTTTAGACCTTTAAAACATTTATATATTGTTCTAATTGTAGACACTTAAAAAATGTCCAACACCTTGTCATTAGCATGTTTTGCCCTAGGTACCCATGTCAATTACCTAATTAGTTAAATAAATAAATTTTATTTATTTGACTAATTTATTTTATCCCCTTTCAATCCCAACATCCTATCTTCTATAATTAAATAAATTTTAATTATTTATTTAATTATTCATGACCATTAATTCTCTGTAGTTAAATAATTATCTTTAATTATTTAATTAATCACTTATCTATTTCTCTTATTTAATTATCCACATCATCTTCCATCACAATCCAAAATTAAATTAAATAAATTAAATATTTATTTAATTAATAAAATCATCTTTTCTTTCTTTCTAAAAATACAACTCATGCATATCTAATTAATAATCTAATTAATTTATAAGGCATATACCATTTAATACAATTAATAATCTAATAACTATTAGATTATTAATTATTTACAAATGGTGTTTTGAATAGGTGTGACTAATACTCCTTTAGGTATTTTTTCCACCCATCCCTCTATATTTAAGGAGCATTGATAGGTAAAAGAAAAATTGAAGATTTATAGTGAATTCTATCACTATGCACATGAGGTATTATTGGCCATATGGAAGTGAGGAGAAGTGTATCCCAAAAGTTTTGTCTATAATTTTATAGACAATTTTGTGAGTGTTTTATAATATAATGATGCTTTATAGACAAGTTTGTAAGTGTTTAATAATAATGATGTGAGGTCTAACAAGAAGAAACACTTGTAGCCTGGCATAACTTTAAAATTTTGGTCCATCAAAGGAAGTGGATTAATGATACTTCAAGGAAAATCTATTAAAATCCTTGATGCCAACATATAGGCTTATTTATTCATTCTTTTTCTTCACTAAAAACTAAATGACAAACCAAAAATATGTTTTTTTTATTGGAAATATGATCTCAAATTCAATGAACTTCTAGAGTTCCTACTTCAACAAAGGTTATCTCTTGTGATTCATCAATCTCTATCTTTTCATTATAGGCTTGGCATCTAGAGATGACTCTATTGTAGGTTATATGATATCTTTATTATATCCATTCAGTTCCTCATTGTTTTTTTGATAATATAAGGCGGCTAAAACAAGGGGGCCGAACCCTTACAAAAAAATAGAGAGGCCCGAAGGCAGCAAGCATCAACAGTGCCTTTAAACCAAAAAATAGCATATACAACCATAACAAAATACCAGCAAAACTAGGCAAAACTAGCCGCTAAAATGAAAGTCAAAAAAACTGAGAGAAACAGAGTATCAGCAGTATAACAACAAAGACTAAGGAGACAACAGCTCTCCTTTCTAGACCATAGATTTAATAATATCATCCACTTTTTTAGCTAGATCATCACTGTCAGTATTAACAGTAACCCCCAGATTCTTCAGCACAAAGAAGTTGAGGAGAATAGAGGTCCTGAGCACAATGGAGAAATTCTATTCCAGCTTCGTAATGCGATCGCGTAGACCTGCAAGATCAGCCCCCAGACCATCATCAGTCTCCATAGCATCCTCAGCCTCTTCCACAAACATGGCACCCGTTATGTGTCAGCATTTCCAGCAGAGTTAACAGCATCCTCCGTGGTAGCCCCTGTATCATGCGTCTCCTGCTTGTCTTCATCATTACTAGAAATGTCCCTGAATC
The DNA here is from genome assembly GCA_027924645.1 of Cunninghamia lanceolata. Lineage (NCBI taxonomy): Eukaryota > Viridiplantae > Streptophyta > Pinopsida > Cupressales > Cupressaceae > Cunninghamia > Cunninghamia lanceolata. Next base: position 389,145 of record BSBN01000206.1, on the reverse strand, counting down.
TCCACATCCCTGTCATCCTCTCCCCGGGTGGATTCATCCGAACTGATCTCAGAATAGTCAATGAGCTTTGTTGAAGGAGCCAATTTGCCAGCAATACGCCCTGACCCGCCGAACTCCAGAGGAAAGCCCCCTCCCTACAAATCTTCACGAAGAAATCCCTTCTCTGTCCCACCGGGGGTCCTACTAAGGGTTTTTAGGGGTCCCAACCACTGCCTTCCCAGTGCTCATATCACCAGCAACCTTCTGCTTTTTACCCTTCTTAGAGGCAGTAGGGCCCGGAGTATCAATAGGATTTTTCTGCAGGAGTACAAGAGGAAACTTCAATAGTTTTGATAGGAACAGGGGAGGGCCTGGGTTTCAGCAACATCAGGAATATTCTTAGGGTTAGAGGAGGGCTTCCCCATCCCCACTATTAGCAGAAATGGATTTGGAGGGTTTGAGGGCAAGATGATGATTATACAAACAGAGAATGAGGCCTTGGTAAAGAGGGATAGGCTTCATAGCAGTGTTTTTAGCCAGTTTCGCCTAAACCCTAAGGACGGAATGTTCCAGGGAGGAAAAGCAAATAAAATAGAAAACTAATTTTAGCATTGTGACGGAAATGATTTAACAAGGGGAGATGATAGTTATAAAACCTGGTGAAGCACCCCTCGAGGGTGAAATACTTCATGAGGATAAAACACATAGCGTCCCATGGCTCCGGCAACTTGGCTCTGTCAAAACCACCCTGGTAAGGGACTAATTCTTCGCCAACCCCAAGGAAGAGCTGCTGACTGGAGAGGTCTGCGATTTTAGTTTTCTGTTGCAGCTTCAAGCCCTGAGTAGACATACCAGTGGCCAAAGCGATCACACGTTCAGAAACTTCAAATCTGATTCCACCCACCGAAACCCATCTGTTCTGCCAAGGACCGCGCCAAAATTGTTCAGAAAGAGCTTCATTGTACCCATTAAGCCTCTCCAAATAGGGGCTAATCCCACCCTCTTTTGGCAGTAATGCCAAGCTACCAAATTGTCCTTAAATTCATAGCATGAGACGGGTTCAGTTCAAATTCTGTCTCCTCCCATAGCGGAATTACATCTCATGCCACAGAAAACCCTCAGTCTCCTCAGTTGTCTTAACAGGAGAATTACTAACATTAACAAGGCTAATAATAACATCGCACACAAACTCATAATAATGGGAAGCCTTACAAACCCCAATCCCATGCTTAACCATAATTACCCGGCACAGGCCATGATGATCCGGCCATCCGCTCACCTTATGAGAAAATGGAGCGGATTTGACAGTAGAGAAAGTACGAGAGGACTCATACTTCAAAAGACACATCAGCCCCCCTCCCAAGGAACTGACAGTATGAGCTGTCTTTCGAACACATCTGACTCATCCAGACCCAGCCACGTCCTTTAAGAATGAGATTCTTAAGATTTTAAAGGAAGATGATCAAATTGGCGCCAACCCCCTCCAATTTGAATATCGTTGCCCGAGTTCAGCATAGGCACTTGCAACTCCGTTACCCTCATGGTAAATATGTATATGCACATTAGTAATCCTTTGCAAGAGAAACCGAATATCCCTAATAATGTCTTTCAACTGAATGCCAACATTCGACACATTAGTAACGGCATCAATAACCATTTTTAGAATCTCCCTGAATATCCAAATTCCTAATACCAAGTGATATGGCCAATTTAAGCCCCCAAAGAAGAGCCATAGCTTCAGCATAGTTATTGCTGTGACAGCCCAGACCTCCAGCATAGATAGCAAACATCCACCCCTTTATCATCTCGGATGATCCCGCCCCCGCTAGCAGTACCATCAAGCTTAGAAGCCCCATCAAAATTGAGTCTCATCCAGTTAGAAATCAGAGGCTTCCATCTAGTGTTAAGTCTCTGCAATAATTTTGTATTGTTATAAGCAGGAATATGATTGAGGAATCCTCCAGTTTACCGTAATTTGTTCTTCCTCCTGGGTCAGAGGTTTCACTGCGGTGCAGATATGGGCTGTAGTGACACTCTCCAAGAGAGTCTTCATGAAAGTATGAGAGACCTGAGAGGCATCTCTAGCAGTATCCCTAAAAATCTGATGGTTGCACTCTTTCCACAAAGTCCAGCTCAAGCACGACAGAGTTTGATTCCATAACTCAACAAGCCAGGGATGGGAGAAGGGGAGGATACCAATTGTTAATAAACTTCCTGGATATCAGAATTGCAAGCCCACTGAATACCAAAATTGCTAAGGATGAGGCTCCAAATGTCCCTCGCAAAGTCACAGTGGAAGAATAAATGAGAAAACCGTTTCCTCCTTTTCACAGCATAGACAACATCTGTTGGCCAGAGTGAAACCTCTCTTCTGCAAATTATCTTGGCTCAGAATTTTGTTATGAACAGAGGTCCACCAGAACATGTTAATTTTCAGGATCAGTTTGTGGTTCCACACTTTTCTCCATATATCTTTTTTATGAATCTCAGGGACCAATAAGTGATAGGCAGACTTAACAGAGAATCGGCCATTCTTATCTGGCCACCAAAATTGCTCATCTTCATGAGGGAAGAGAGGAATTCTGACTTCCTGAATCAACTTTTGAAACCATCTGAGCTTTAGAGGCGAGATCAGGGCATTGGGGACAGCAATCCAACAAAGTTCTCCAGCTCCTGTGACCATTATTGGTTGACATATAATCACTGACCTTATTGCCAAAAAACTGAGTAGCAATGCTAGCAATCTCACCAGATCCCTCTGAGAGATGAGAGCCTTATCTTTTAGCCAAATATCAGTCCAAAACTTGATACCCATACCATTACCCAACTTCCATCTGATCCCTTGCGTGAGCAAATTTCTAGATTTCAACATTTTGTTCCAGATGACCGATCCCTTAAGAAGACCTTCTTGTTGGAGGAAGTTAGACTAGTCAGGTGTCATGCAAATATTTGGCTTGCATGATTTCTCCCCAATCTTCATGATGATGAATCAGGTTCCAATTAATTTTAGAGAGCAGGGCTTTATTCATACTCCGTATAGTTCTAATATTGAGACCTCCAGGGGATTTAGGAAGACACACTTTATCCCAGCTAACCAGGGACATCCGCTATTTATCTTCAGCTCCCGTCCATAAAAATTTTCTTTGAATCTGTTCCAACTTGGCAGCAAAAGAAGTAGGAATTTTAAAAAGAGAGAGGAAATAGGTAGGTATACCTTGCAAGGAGGCCCGAAGAAGCTGCAATTTTACCAGCACTACTGAGGACTTTTCCTTTCCAACTAATCAGTTTCTGTTGAGTTCTTTCCAAAAGGCTATTCCAGAAATTTGGAGAAACTTCTTTAACCGTAAAGGGGAGACCCATATGGACAGCAGGAAGCATATCTTCAGCACAATCCAGAATATGTATGATTTTTTGGCGGAGAGTAGTGGGAGTATTAAAAAAATACACATTACTCTTTTGGAAATTGATGTTTTGCCCAGAGGCGATGGCATAAAGGTTTAAAATATTCTTCCATCTCCGAGCTTCAATCACCGAAGAGATGCCAAAAAGAAGGGTATCATCAACAAATTGTTGCACAGACATAGGGGCAAGGGAGGAAACAGGTTTAATGCCCACAAGATGCTTAGAGACCACGTTAGCTTGAATGTATCTCCCAAGAGCCTCAGCCATAATGATGCCACAACATGGTTTTACTTAGAACACAAGTTAAGTAAGAAGTTAATTTATTTCTGAATATAAGCTAAATTCTAACCTTCAACCTTCTACCATTATCTATTTCCACCTCGATGTGATCATCCCTATTAGTAGTGAATTTCATTTTTCAAGTACATTCTCACATCATTTGGGATGAAAAATACTCTATAAGGTAATCGATAATTTTAAATTATTGTTAGTTTTCAATTAGAGAATTTGATCTTCATACACCTCTTCTATCTTAGGCAAAATTTTCTCAATGAACTCAACATATTATTGTAAAAAGAGAGAAATATTTTCATCACTTTCAAACACCTTCTAGTGGTCTTAATTTAGAAGTATTATTCAAATTCTCATGTATTCACATGATTGTTATTTTGTTGTAAGTCTTTGAATGGATCAAATAGAGAACCCTAGGTTGTGAGATTTAGGAACAAGCTAAAAATTGAAAGCATTGAACCCCTCAATAATATCCCATACTCTATGCATATATTATTTTTGATTTGGTAGTTCTTTGTTCTTGCTACTAATGTCACTTGTTTTATAAAATGCTTGAAATCTCCACTTGCACTTAAAATTGTTTGGCACCCATATTTTATAGATATAAATGTCCATGAACAAGCATCTCATACATGGCCTCATTGTTTGTATTATGAAGTTACAATATATATGAGTGAGGGGACCTCTTTTTACTTGGAGATATCAAGCATATACCTACTTTAGCACTATTTATCCATCTTGTACTACATTTTTTTCCCATAGTCTAGACCCATCCTTCTCTATGTTTGAGGAGTTCTTTTCTCGGCAACTAACTAATGGACTAGGTTGATCATCATAATATATCCCATATGTACCCAAGATAATAAAATCATAATTACCATATATAAATTTGCATTATCAAGTATTGATAAATCCATCTAATCATGTTGATGAGATATTTAGGTTTCTTCATTGATAAGCTCAATGTGGGACTGTCCTTCATGAGAAAACATGGCATGGATTGGTTGAACATTGACATGTTCTTTGGCTATAGGTTTTGAGAGAATATCTATTTTGGAGCCATAGTTTTCCTTGAGATTATCTTCTTCCAATATAGGTATAGGCCAACCTTCTATTTTAGTTCTATAAATTCTAGAAAGGTAAAGACCCAAAATAGGACGAATATCTTTCATCATGAAATCTTGGTAAGACCATAATGTTTGGGCTGATGGATAAGGTGAAAGGTAGGCCTTTGATTAATTCCATGGACTTAACATGGTAACCATCTAACTACATCAACCCAATTTCCATAGGTTAATAAACTAATACAAGCATGTCCAACTTTGTTCTTGTGCATGATAGAAGTATTGACACATAAGTCTATCATACAATTGTGAAGTATTTTCTTACAAATAATTAGGGGTGCCATAACAACGCATATGTTTACTTCGACTTAGCTTTATGAAACTACTTTAGAGGGTAGGTTTCTCTTCAACTTGAGTAATTTTTTTATCAACAAATTTCTTTAATGATTCTATAATTTGAGATTTCTTCTTTCCTATGTACATTCTTTCATCTCTAGAGCTAAGGATTTTTTTTTCTTGTTAATAGAAAATATCTCCTAGTGAAAGACATTATTAGAAATTTTTTTCATTTTTCAATCACACTGATGGACTAGAACATCTACATCTTTGGTTGACTTCTTAGAAATTTATTTGATATTTATTCCTATCAATAAAAACATTAGTAACTTTATGAAAAAATACATTTCAATCACTTCAAAATGTTTTAAAGCTAGAAAAATGCTCTGATTCTAAAATATAGGAGCACTATGCTTAGGAGTAGTTATGACTTCCTAAATCACTAGGCCAGGTTGAGATATTTGGGTATACCCTTTCCATTGCTCTATCTGTTACCCTTATAAAATAATCGTAATGCACTTGTAGATGTACAAATATGGATGAAACATTACTAAAAGTAATGTCATCTTCCATAGTCTATAAAACTAGAGCGTACAAAGACACAATTTATTATTCTTATTCAATTGACATCCCATGCATCTAGGTAGTGAGAACAAAACTCTACATAGCCATTGATTGCAGTGGAGTCTTTATTTTTTGAGAACCATAAGAAACCATGGCTTTTTACTGAGTGGAAATGACCTATTTGGAGGGTGTGGAGTGGATCATGGCCAACACCACTTATTTGTATCTTCAATCACATTATTTGGACCTAGGGCAATGTCCCTAGAAGGATTATTATTTATTTTCTATAGAGGCATGGTCACTACAACTATTTGGTAATTTTGTAGTTGAATTTAGTTTTGGTTTTGTTATTGGCACTATCCCTAATATCTAATAGGAAAAATTGAGGTCTAGGAACTTGATTATTCTAATAAGATATCCTCAGAGAATTAAGATCTTATTGTCTTTTAAGCTTTATGATCCCATCATAGAAACTCTTAAACATACCCTTTGTGTTGTCCATTTTTGAAAGTGTGTTGAGTAGCATATGGCTACTCATACATTTATACATGGGATTATGTAGGAGTTGGCCCTAAATTTATGGATAGAACATTAGTTATAAAGAGGAGAAGAAACTTCTAGGAATATAGGGAGAGGATTTCTAGGAAGCAATATTCATGCATCTATCAAATTATTCTTATCTTACATAGCTAGATCATAGCCTATGGGCAAAGGATATCCCCCCAATGATTGGATCATTACAACAAAGTGAGAATTGAATTCTTTTAAATAGAACACAATAGCCATATTAGGAGGCAGTGATGCAAAAAAAGTATCTTTTCCCATGTCTTAGACAATCTATGTTGAAGTTGGGCATTACCTTATTGGTAACCCTTTTATTTGTGATAAGATATTTTAGTAAGGAAGATTTATCTTCCTTTTCCTTAAAATAGTAGAAGAACATGTTACCAAGATTAGGCTAATTTTACTATTGAACTAGGAGTAAGCCACTTATATTAATCAAGTGCATTCCCTTTAAAGGAAGTGATAAGTAATCTATGGCCACACTTTTCTCTATGATCTTTTGCATAGTACACCTATTAGCAACATCTTATAGATGTTTAGCAAGTGTGATATGATCTTCACCAACGAAATGAGGAATAAATTTTAACATAGCTACTAGAATAGGATTATATACTATTATTAGAATGAGAGAAATTAAGTGACTTACAATATTCCATGTTGTGAAGTTCTTGGATGGTTGTTATTGTTGCATGTCCATTGCAGGGGGTGATGGAAATTATGTATGTTAAAGTCTTTTTCTCAAAGAAAAAGTAAAAGACTACATTAGGACTTAATAATTGATGACTATGAGAGACCTATTAGCAAGTCTCCTGCTCATATTAAATTAGGATTTTCTATTGAGTAGAGCCACGACATGAGTGAATATGTACTTCTAATGGTGAATTTGTTGACATATAGACTATAATATTAATTTATAATAAAGTCCTAGTCCCACTAGGTGTGCCAAAAACTATTGATATCTATATTCTTATCTCAGTATTGAAGCTCCACCAATATGAACATCAAACATTGGAATTTTGTGAGCATTGCGACATGACTTGAGATGAATTTTGGGACAACAAGGCCAATTGCTTACATAATTTTTAATGATCTCTTTATGAATATACTTGATAGAGGTAAAGGGAAAAGGATGGTGAGAGAAAATAAATAAAAATATAATCTAAGTGAACAACCAATAAGTAATTCATTCAATTATCATTTACTATTTTCTATCTTAAAAAAACACATGATACCTCATAATAAAAATTTTTATAACTTAGATAGCTAGGATTCATAAAATATTAGCTATGTAAATAGCAAGAATTAAGGTCCAAAATTGTCACATATCCTTTATATTTATAATGATTTAAGAAAATTACATATATGAATATCTAGATATCTTTAGAAATGAAACAAGGGGTAATTAAGATAAGAAATTTTTAAAAACATATGAAGTGGCAAGGCTAAGATGAGCATGAGCACCCTAATACAATCTAACTAAACATTGAGTTCACAACTATTATCTATACAAAAATAAACTAATAGAAAGATTCTAAGGAGTGAGCAATTAATGTCCCAAATGTGAAAGAGTGCTTACCCCATGTAATTACTTTTTTGAAATCCTACATGAAATTGCCTCTTCACTTGGAACATGAATTTACCTACCATTTCATCTATAATGAAGGAGCGAATGTGTACAAAATTACATAGATTTAATGCTTTTAGCACATTAGAATTTTCAAAGACTGGTGGCTAAAAACCTTAGATATCTACATTATATTTAGCACTGTGAATTCCCTAAGAATAACTTTGCATTGAGCTCCACTAAAATTATTGAACATTTTTTATTAGATCCTAACTACAATCTAGTTCTACATTTTCAAATATGAATTAAATGGAGTTTTGTGAATAGACAAAACATCTAGCTCATCACTTGATCAATACAATTGGTACACACACTCAAAACCTTTGAAAATGAATCAACACACACTAAATAACACTTGCCTAATGGCATGGGGCCCACCCTTTGCTAAATTGTTTTCTTTATCTAAAGGTGTAATAATAGGCTAACCATATTACAAATGATTCCATGAAATTTTGTTGACCAAAGGATGTTCCAAGTTCCAACATGTTGTTTTAGAACACAATTCACATAATCTTAAAATCTTATGAAGTTTGATACCTCCTGAAAATGCGGAGAGCTTGACATGTTTCTTTGTTGACATCATTATACATCAAGCTCATTTACATAATAAAACAAAAGAAGAGGTCTAACTATAGCTTGCATAGATTATGCATGACCAATAGTGTAATGCTATTCAAAAAACTCCAAAAGGTCTTCATAAGATTGTGCAAGGTCACTAGATTGATTTATGATCAAGTGGTTCACACAACATCATGAGCTCAAAAATATTGAAAACCCTTGTAGATTGCAAGAGTTTGCCACATTTCACCTCACTAATATCGCATTTTGTTGAGCACATTTCTTCCAAGTCCCTATGGCCCTCAATATATTGTATGACATCATTTATGACATGTATGCTATCAATCAATGGGGTATTGGTAATTCTTATAGCACCATGTTGTCACATAGAGATTGCACCAACGAGTGCATAGAATCAAATCAATGGATGTGTCTCTCTTTAATAACACACAACTCTGCAAAGTGAAAAGACAAACAATAAACTAGTAACATAACTAAACAAATATATGACCCCACCAACACCAAAGTAATGATCTCAACTTGATGAAACACTTCACCATGCCTATGACAAAATGTAGTGCAAGACACTGCAATATCTAACACTTGCACCCATAGGAGGTTCAAGGAATACGCCGATAGGAACAACCAACGAGTTTAGGAAAATTTTTCGGCATGAAATTTTTTTTACAACGTGAGACAATTCCGAACACTATAATGCTCACATATAAAATCCTATTGGCTAATTGAGATATCTATTAAGTGAAAGTAAAATTCAATAATGTCAATAGTTTTTCATATATATATATATATATATATATATATGTTGAAACTGACTTTTTAGACAAATACTTAACTTTTACACAATTAAACAAGAGACACATTGCATCAGGTTCCTACCATTGTAATGTTGAATTACTTACTGTAGAAGCCTCTCAGCTTAATAAGTTTAAAGATTTACTAGAAAAAGCATTTAGATTAATGGTTAGTATTTAGGGTATAGAGATTAGTGTTTAGTGTATAGTGTTTAGGGTCTAGAGTCAAAGAAAAGAAAATGATCAATATGAGCATTGAAACTTTCACGGGAGCTTATGGAGAATGAAGCAGTTGGATGCTACTTGAAGAAGATCACTGTGTTACACAAGAAGGACACGATCAAGAGTAGTGCATTCGAAGTTATGGCCACCAAGAAAATTACAACTCCGTCATGTGAGAAGGTCAGTGAATAACTTACAACTACAAATCATTGTAAAAATATGAAATGTAAATATGGTTTGTAGATTTGATCTTTACACTTAAAGTCTTCAGAATCGTATTTTGTCAGTGATATCTAAAAATGGTACTGCTTAGAAGCATTGTTGGAATTTCTTTTGCCTAGGGTAGGGAAGATGACTAGCTTCCCACCTTATGCCTTAGTCAAGTCCCTTGAGGAACAAGTTAGAAGACACACCAAGTAGAAATGTAAATGTATATGTCTACTCTTATGATCTCACATGTTGATGCAATGCTCTAGATAATACTCAAGTGATGTGAATGGTTGATACCTAGTAATTTAAAATGTACCAAGGATTTGTCTTTTTATACAACACTCTAGCATGCAAATTTGAATATTTCATGCTTGAGTTGGTGGGCAATGACTAGTTAGAAGCTAGTAGGCTTAGGTTCAAATTAAATTTGGAAGGTAATCAAGCGGAGAGGGAGCTCTAAAATATTATGAGGTTTATACAATATGGTTCATGCATAATCTGCACCCGAGTCTTCTCTGCATATCATCTATTGAAATGACCTTTTGAAGCTTGTGAAAGTGGATTCAATTAAACTAAATTATTGAAGTGCAAGTTTTACTATTATTGAAATTTACACAACAAAAAAATGAATGGAAAGAAGAATGGTGACAATAGCACCTTGTTATTGGTGAAGAATTACAAAGAAATTACAAAGTTAAAAATGTTGTCGATTACAAAAGTGGTTTCAAACACATTCTTATAAATGGTGAAAGTCAAAACTGTAAGTGAACAAGGGCAATGTTGGTATTTCTTTATAGAGGAGAATTTTCTGTAGGTGATACAAAGAGAGACCAAGAAGAATGCTATTTTTTAGAAAAAGGTCCCTAATGAAATAATATGATTAATCATGTTATAGTATTATAACTTATTATTTTATTATTTCATTATAAATTAAAAGTGTTTAAGCTCCTACCACATTATATAAAATCAATCTTTACATCCGTGCAAATTCTCATATCAATTTTTTAACAATTGTATATTCAACAATTGCCCACAAAACTTAACGAGCAAGGGACATATGAATCCTTGTCCAACTATCTATTTCTTCTCTTACACAAACCTAGGTAATAAAAATAAGGGATGTAGATTATAACAATAATTAATTAATTAATTATAAATAGTGCAATCTAAAGTATGGAAGATACCCTACCTCCATTTACCATATGACAATGATGATTGTAAAAGAATGTTTGAATTTGATTCATTGTAAACAAAACATTAGTCTTGAAGTTCTTTCCATTGCTCATAGGCCATGCCATGTTCCTATATGATTGTGTTGGGGATGTTCCTTCCTAGAATTTCATGTGTGTTGTACTTGTTGCAAGTATGAGGTGAACCAGTGTTGTCATTGATGTCAACTTACTCATATTGCATTAGTAAGAAGGTTTGGATGAGTTGTGTGCTGTTGTTATTGAGGAAATTAGTCTCCATCCGGAACAGTGAAGAACGGTGATGAGAAGAAGGCAAATGTACTGTATAGGTTAAGAACCAAAGGATGCAGATTAAAGGGTTTGTAGATATGAGTCTTGAGATGCTTTAGCTAAGATTTCAGAGGTCCGCATGAAGATTTGAAGAAGTTGTGGCTGTCTGTGTGGAACCAGTTCTGGCAAGTGTTCAGAGGTGACAGAGGATCACAGAAAGGTCCGGTGAGGTCTGAAATTGTATTATCCTAATCTGTGGATTGGAAGGAGTGTTTGGGATGTCCCTTGTGATGTGTCATCTCAAGTTGTGTATGATTTTGAGGTTTGGAAGTACCTTTTGCATTGTGACAATGGTGACAGACTGTGTTCTTGAAGTACCGGATGATGAAGAGAAGAATTCTGGTAAGCTGATGAAGTGCGGATGTTTTTGATGATTCAGGGAAGGTTATGATGATCATTGGATCATATCTAGTTCATGTTGGTGGTCCGCATTGAAGTTAGAGTTGGATTTGATGTTATGGCTACCAGTTGTTGGTGTTCTTCCTGTAACAGGCCAACTGGATGTTCTACACGCCTTGCGAATGTTATTGTGATGTTTGCCGACTTAGATGATTGTTCCTAAGTCAATGTCTTGTATAAATAAGTATTTGAGAATTCATTTTGTGGTGTGGATGGTGTGGAATGAGTGTGGTATAGCGAAGAGAAGTGCGAAAGGTAGAGCAAGGGTTTTTGGGCTTAAATGGAATTGATCCGGACATGGTAGAGATGTCATTCTCTAGTTCAAGATTGTGATTCTTATCACTTTGTAGATAGTGTGTCTCCTTGTAGGCAGTGTGCCTCTTTGTGAGCAATGTGCTCAGGCAGTGAGCCCTAATTGGCATGTGCCATTCATTTTTTTTATTCTTCTAACAGAGAATAATCCTTGGGTTAATCACCCTGTGGTTTTTCCCTTAACCGGGTTTTCCACGTCAAAATCTTGGTGTTCAATGTGTTGATGTTTATCTGCTCTTGTGTTTATGCATTATGCTTTCATGGATGGTTAATTGATATGCTATTAACTAGCAAAGAAGAATCAAGTGTTTGAAGTAAGAGCAAGTTTTTATACAACTGATTCACCCCCCCTCTCAGTTGTATGCCCTAGATCCAACAATTGGTATCAGAGCCAAGTTCTTCTGAAAGGAGCTTAATCACTTGAGGAGATCCAGGATGTCGTCATACAAGAAGGATAGTCCGAAGTTTGATGGAACCAACTTCACTCTCTGGAAAGGTCGCATGAAATGTCACTTGGAGTGTATGGGAAAAGCATACTTGGCCATGGTCTCAAAACCATATGTACCTCCACAGGGTGGTCCGACAACTCTGAATGAAATCATAGATGCTGAAAACAATCTGCGGACCAAGGAAGCTCTTCTAAGCACATTGAATGACTCAGATCTCTCAAATGTTATCGACCTACCAACTGCATATGAGATCTTGACTAAACTGGAACTTCTATATGAAGGAGATGAGTTTGTCAAGGGTGCAAGGTTGCAAAGTCTAAAAGGGAAATTTGAAAGATTGAAGATGAGAGAAGATGAAAACATCACTACCTTTATGCCAAGAGTGAATGAGCTGGTATGTGGAATTAGAAATGCTGGTGGAACTCTGGATGAAAATGAGATTGTTTGCAAAATTCTCAGATCCCTTCCTGCTGCCTACAAAATCAAGGTTGCTACCATTGATGAATTCAGAGCCCACACAACTGTCACAAGAACAATTGGCTGGCAAACTAGCTGCATTTGAAATGACCAAGTTTGGAGATGATCCTCCCAAGACTGAATCTGCTTTCAAAGCCAGTGCCTATGTGAAAGGCAAACAGAGATTTGAACCAGGAGAAAACTCTTCAAGGAAGATGTCATGGTATGATCAAGCAAGAAGAGACATGGAAGAAGAGGAAGCAGAAACAGCTCAACTTGAAGCCCTCCATTGCAAAGAGACTGCCAAGAGGATTTGGTAAGTATGAAGGAAAACTACCCTTTAAGTGCTTCAACTGCAATAAGATTGGTCAGTTGGCTTCAAGATGTCTGGAAAGATCTGCAAGGTCTAATACTAACAGACAAAGGTTTCCAAAGAACTGCTATTATGTTCATGAAGAAGATGACAATGAAGGAGTAACAGATGATGAATAAGAACTAGGAAGCAAATCTAGAAATGAATGGGTGTTTATTGCCATCAAGGAAGAAGATTCAATATCCTCTAAATCTGTCAATCACAAGGTTGTGGAAAGAGCTTTGGCTGCTCAAGTGGAAGAAAAGGATGATTGGGTTATTTGACAGTGGATGCTCTCACCATATGACTGGTGACAAGAATAAGTTCTTAGATTTGGAAAGGTATGAAGGAGGAATGGTAAAGTTTGGTGACAATTCTACTAGCAGAATCAAGGGTAGGGGGACTATTTCCTTTGATGGAAAGAGCAAAATAGGTAATGTACTATATGTTGAAGGATTGAAGCACAATCTTCTCAGTGTTGGTTAGTTAGTGGACAAAGGCTATGATCTCCGATTCAAGAATGGAAAATGCAGAATCTTTACAAGCTCCAGAACTAAAATTACATCTGGTGCTCAAACAAAAGGTAATATCTTTCATCTGGTTGGTTCAAATAAAATTTGTCTGTTTGTTCAAGTTGATCAAAGTTGATTATGGCATAGAAGAATGTGTCATGTAAATTTTGATAACATCATCAAGATAAGCAATATTCAGGCTGTAAGAGATCTTCCAAAATTGGTGAAACCTACAAATAGTTTGTGCAAAGAATGTCAGCTAGGCAAATAGAGCAAAGCCTCTTTCAAAAGCAAAGATCAGTCCTCTACCGGATTGTTGGAATTAGTACATACTGATCTCTGTGGTCCGACAAGAATCAAGAGTCTGCAAGGTGATAGATATTTCATGTTGCTAATTGATGACCATTCCCGGATGATGTGGGGTTACCTTCCTAAAAGAGAAATCAGAAGCCCTTGAGAAGTTCAAAATCTTCAAAGCTATGGTAGAGAATCAAACCGGATTGAAACTGAAATGTCTAAGGTCTGATAGAGGTGGTGAATTTACATCTGGTGAGTTCATTGACTTTTGTGAGAAGCAGGGTATAAAGAGATAGTTGTCTGCTCCTAGGACTCCACAACATAATGGAGTAGTTGAGAGAAAGAACCGAACCATCCAGGAAGCTGCCCGGATAATGATGTTGGAAGCAAATGTTCCTCAGATGTTTTGGAAGAAGCTATCAGCACTGCAGTCTACACTCTCAATCGAGTTCAAATCTGAAACAACACCGGTAAGACCCCCTATGAACTTTGGTTTGGCATCACTCCTACTGTGAGATATTTCAGAGTATTTGGTAGCAAGTGTTATATTAAAAGAGATGAAGATCTAGGAAAGTTTGATGCTAGAAGTGATGAAGGAATTTTCTTGGGTTACTCCACTCAAAGCAAAGCATACTGGTGTTACAATAAGAGACTGAGGAAGATGATAGAAAGTACTAATGTGAAAGTTGATGAAGGAATTGAGAAGCCCTCAAGGTTTTAAGAATGTGATGAAGATGATCAGAATGATCCTCTGGTGCAAGGAGCTCCTTCCTCCTCTGAAATTCAGATCCAGACTGATTCGGTAAATCAGGAAGAAGAAGTTTGTCTGAATGAGCCTGATCAAGAATTAGTAGTGCAAGAAACTCCCAAAGTTCCAAGGTATGTAACTCTAAATCACTCTGAAGATCAGATCATAGCTGACAAAAGTAAAGGGGTACAAACAAGAAGAAGAATTGCTCAAGATTCAAATGAATACTGTCTGATTTCAAAGATTGAACCTAAGACAGTAAATGAAGCTTGTAATGATGAAAACTGGACCAAAGAAATGGAGGAAGAATTGATGCAAATTAAGAAAAATTATACTTGGGATCTTGTTCCCAGACCTAGAGACAGGAATGTGATTGGAACCAAATGGGTCTTCCGGAACAAACTGAATGAAGCTGGTGAAGTAATCAGAAACAAATCTAGATTGGTCTACAAAGGCTACTCTCAAATAGAAGGAATTGATTTTGAAGAGACCTTTGCTCCTGTGGCAAGAATTGAAGCAGTCAGATTATTTCTTGCATTTGCTACCTTCAAAGACTTCAAGGTATATCAGATGGATGTCAAGTCTGCCTTCCTAAATGGTGATCTGGAAGAAGAAGTTTACATTGAACAACCGGATGGATTTCAATTGTCTGATAATGATGATATGGTCTGCAAGTTGAATAAAGCATTGTATGGATTGAAGCAAGCCCCAAGAGCATGGTATGAAAGGTTGGATAAGCATCTTATGCAGATTGGATTCAACAAAGGCACTGCTGACAGTAGCTTATATTTCAAAATTGATCATGAAAACATTTTGATTGTTGAAGTATTTGTGGATGATATCATTTTTGGAGGAAGAGATAGTATGTGCAAAACTTTTGCAAATCAGATGAAAAGTGAGTTTGAAATGTCTATGCTTGGTGAAATGAATTTCTTCTTGGGTCTGCAAATTACTCAAACAAAGAAAGGGATCTTCATTTCTCAGATCAAATATGTGAAAGAATTGTTGAGGAAATTTGGTATGGAAGATTCAAAGCCAATGAACACTCCTATGGCAACCGGATGTAAGTTGAGCAAAGATGATGACTCTCCAAAGGTAGATCAGATAAAGTATAGATCAATGATTAGTGGATTGTTGTATCTCACTCAGACTAGACCAGATATAATGCAGGTTGTTGGTCTTGTGGCAAGATTCTAGGCTGATCCTAGAGAATCTCATGTTATGGCAATCAAAAGAATTTTTAGGTACTTGAAAGGAACAGTTGAGTATGGTCTATGGTACCCCAGAGATCTGGATTTCTCTCTTCATGCATATACAGATGCAGATTGGGTAGGAGATATGGACGACCGGAAGAGCACCAGTGGTGGAGCATTCTTTTTGGGGAAGAGATTGGTTTCTTGGCTAAGCAAGAAACAAAATGCAATATACTTTGTCTACAACTGAAGCAGAATACATTGCAGCAGCAGGTAGTTGCACTCAAATCTTATGGATGAAGTAGATGCTAAGAGACATTAAAGTTGAATATGAGAAGCCTATCACAATTTTCTGTGATAATTCAAGTGCAATTAATATTTCTAAGAATCCGGTATTGCATTCTAAGACTAAGCACATATCTATCAAGTTTTACTTTTTGAGAGAACAAGTGAACAAGGAAGAAGTCAGATTGGAGTATGTTCCCTCCAAGGATCAGATTGCAGATATCTTTACTAAACCTCTTCCCAAGGACTCTTTCGAATATCTCTGAGAGAAGTTAGGGGTCATGGCCCCTCTGGTGATGCACTAGGATGCACTGATGTGCATCAATCTGGTGGATATCACAGTCTTATCTTGTGATCCGGATTGATGATGGGGAGCTGCTACTAAGGGGGGGCAACTGGTATGATTCTGATGTATTAGAATTGCAAGTATGAGCCCTTTGCCATTGATGTCAAAGGGGGAGAGAAGACATGTGAAAAACAAGTGGTTGATGATCAAAGGGGGAGCAGTAAAGGAAGAGAAGACATGTGAAAAGTTGTTGTTGATAGGGGGAGCTGTGACAAAAAGGAGAAGTTCTTGTCTTGATGGTTTTTCACATCATATGTTGCCATCAATGACAAAGGGGGAGATTGTTGCAAGTATGAGGTGAACCAGTGTTGTCATTGATGTCAACTTACTCATATTGCATTAGTAAGAAGGTTTGGATGAGTTGTGTGCTATTGTTATTGAGGAAATCAGTCTCCATCCGGAACAGTGAAGAACAGTGATAAGAAGAAGGCAAATGTACTGTATAGGTTAAGAACCAGAGGATGTGGATTAAAGGGTTTGTAGATATGAGTCTTGAGATGCTTCAGCTAAAATTTCAGAGGTCCGCATGAAGATCTGAAGAAGTTGTGGCTGTCTGTGTGGAACCGGTTCCGGCAAGTGTTCAGAGGTGACAGAGGATCACAAAAAGGTCTGATGAGGTCCGAAATTGTATTATCCTAATCTATGGATTGGAAGGAGTGTTTGGGATGTCCTTGTGATGTGTCATCTCGAGTTGTGTATGATTTTGAGGTCCGGAAGTACCTTTTGCATTATGACAGTGGCGACAGACTGTGTTCTTGAAGTACCGGATGATGAAGAGAAGAATTCCGGTAAGCTGATGAAGTGCGGATGTTTTTGATGATTCAGGGAAGGTTATGATGATCATTGGATCATATCTAGTTCGTGTTGGTGGTCCGCATTAAAGTTAGAGTTGGATTTGATGTTATAGCTACCAGTTGTTGGTGTTCTTCCTGTAACAGGCCGACCGGATGTTCTACACGCCTTGCGAATGTTATTGTGATGTTTTCTGACTTAGATGATTGTTCCTAAGTCAATGTCTTGTATAAATAAGTGTTTGAGAATTCATTTTGTGGTGTGGATGGTGTGGATGAGTGTGGTATAGCGAAGAGAAGTGCGAAAGGTAGAGCAAGGGTTTTTGGGCTTAAATGGAACTGATCCGGACATGGTAGAGATGTCATTCTCCAGTTCAAGATTGTGATTCTTATCACTTTGTAGACAGTGTGTCTCCTTGTAGGTAGTGTGCCTCTTTGTGAATAGTGTGCTCAGGCAGTGAGCCCTAATTGGCATGTGCCATTCATTTTTCTTATTCTTCTAACAGAGAATAATCCTTGGGTTAATCACCCTGTGGTTTTTCCCTTAACCGAGTTTTCCACGTCAAAATCTTGGTGTTCAATGTGTTGATGTTTATCTGCTCTTGTGTTTATGTATTATGCTTTCATGGATGGTTAATTGATATGCTGTTAACTAACAAAGAAGAATCAAGTGTTTGAAGTAAGAGCAAGTTTTTATACAACTGATTCACCCCCCCCCCTCTCAATTGTATGCCCTAGATCCAACAGTACTAGAGATTTATTTGGTGAAGTCTCCTTATGTTGACAATGTTATATGGTTTGTCTATGGGTACAACAACTTTATGTTGGATTTGCCAATCTGGAAATGTTGATATTTTAATTGCTATGCCTAGCTAGATTGAAATGTGGCTATGCTAGCATTGCATTTGAGTGGCTTCCTAAGTGTTATATTGGATTCTCACTTAGAAGTTGATATACTATGCCACACCTTAGCAAGCCTATGCTTGGTTTAAAATATGTTTATGCATTAGTATTTCATTCAATGTCATACATTGGTTACTTTAAAGAAGATTCTTAAGCTATTTTTTAGAAAAAGTTCCCTAAGGAAATAATATGATTAATCATGTTATAGTATTATAACTTATTGTTTTATTATTTCATTATAAATTAAAAGTATTAAGCTCCTACCACATTATTTCATTCAACAAGATAGCCCCAATGCAATTCAACATGAGTCATGAAGTTCGTTACTCTTAATATTAGATTGATTTGGACCTAATATTAAGCTTAGGTTTGTGCCATATCATTTCATTTATAATGCCAATCAAAATATTTATCTATTAGAATTTAATAGTAGTTCCCAACATATCCACAATGCATATGTTAGCATCCAACAAACTAACCAGTACTTAATATTAGGGCTAATTATATTGAATTATATAATTATTATTTCATATTATATTTGCTATGATATTTACTATGGTATAAAATTGATATTAATTCAAAGTAATATAAAAATAACATAATTGACTATCATATCTATTAAAACATATATGAAAGCAATAATAATAAATATTATAAGCAATATAATATAATCCATAATAATGATATTGATGATATGACTATTATAACAATAATAAATAGAAATATAATTTACTATCATAATTATAGCTATCATATAATTAATAATATTATATTACTATTCTTATTAATTAATCACTATTGCCGTAGGAGTCCATAGCTGCCATCCCCTGCTTCCCCACTAGGTTAAGTCTGGGTCCCACTAAAAGACAGTAGGCTGACGAGAATTGCTTACCACCATCTACCGCTCCCCCGCGAGGTACACCACTAAGAGCCAACAGGCTGGCGGGCACTCAAGTCACCATTGCGCTTCCAAATTTTGCATGCAAGAAGGGAGGATGCTAGGAATGGTTGCAAAGTTTGGTTTTACATCCACCAGTTGCATTTGCTAGAAAGTTTTAAAGACTTTTCAACAAATCCATTTTGTGTGTATGCTACAATCCATGCATTCCATGAGACCGCATTTCTTTAAGGCATTTTATCAAATAGTTCACATGCTTTGCATGTGCTTTCATATTTTGCATATAGGTCCGACAAAGATCCATTTTTTATTATGCTTTGTTGAACGTCTATACCTTGTTGCTAATCTCCCATCTTGGCACGGGCTGAGAGTTCTCTTGATGGGCCTTAGATCAAATAGGCTCTGCAAAGAAACTCAGATATAAAATTCAAAACAAGTTCAAAGACAAAATAAAATATTCCAAAAGTAACAAAAGCAAGTGAAAATGGACAATGCAAGATAATTCCTTAAAAAGAAAACATGTAATCCTTATAGAATGAATCTTATGGATCTAAGTACATGAAGAATTTCTTTTCATGAAGAATTTCTTCCCTAATGATCCCAGCATACCACAAAGCTTGAGTTGCAGCTAACATTATTCCACAACAAATCACTCAAATTATTGAGGAAGAAAGTATACAGAAACAGTCTATCTCGCAGCCCCTCCAAGCCAAAGCAAACCATGTGTGGGCTTGCAGGAGGCAGTTTGAGAGTTCCCCACATCCCCGCTAAGAAACCCTAAAGTGTATGCGGTGATGTGGTAAGGATAGTAGGTGAATTTATAATATTTCCTGCATCATTGCATGGAGTTTCAAGTTCGTGTGCAGGACAACGATGGTGCCCTAAAACAATATTTTATTATCTGCGGATGAACCGGAAGTGAAATATGAAAAGTTTTTACTAATTTTTGATGTGGAAGCCTAAAATATCAAAAAGGGTAAATGTTTTGCACGTACGGGAAGAAGGAAAAATCATTTTACCAGAGTATTTCCAACTACAGTATCGAACAAAAATTTTTGTTTCATTATGCTTCGATAGAGGTCCATACTGTGTTCCAATGTTAGGTTGTTTGTATGCTGGCAAATGTGAACTGACGAAAAACAAAACTGACAGAAAAAATAATCAGTATCAACTTAGTACGTATAGTATGGTACTCACACAGTGTTAACTTGGTACTCACACAGTGTCAACTTGGTACTCACACACTGCTTCAACTATAGTCATCTTGCCAAATGAGTTTAATACTTATTGCTCATTGGTCAATTGAATTTTAATATAATTAAAAAATAAAAAATTCTATTTTTCACATTATTGTTCACTCAATTGACCAATAGCAAAACAGATAAATTGCATTTATTAAATCATTAAATAAAAAAATTAACTTTCAACTTTAGGGATTTTGCCAAATAAATTTAATACTGAATTCTCATTAATCAACTAAATTGAATTAATTGCATCACATGAATGCAATAGAATTCCTACCTTGGCATGAACTAATAAACACCTCCAAACTGAACCTTTTCTTAAAATAAATATATCCATACTATAACATGAATCACAAATTATGCTTGAAAAGGTTTGAGTTTGATAAGACCAATGTAAAATCATGTCGGATCAATAACAATTTAAGCGTAAAAGGAGTAAGAGTTTAACAAGATGAATGTAAAATGAAGTCGGCTCAGGCTGTTTTAAAAATAAACACCTATAAAAACAAATACCAACTCCCTCGAAAATCAGACTCAATTTTCTATTTCCAAAACAAACTACTCAACATAAAATTATCTTCTCTGGTTCTCACATCAACAATTGATTTCTGTAGATGGAAATAGAGGCGGAATACAAGGAAGATGAATCTATGTCGTGGGAATTGATACCATAGCACGTACTTGAGATGTGCATACTGCCTCTCCTTCCACTTCACTCTATTTTCAGTTTGAGCAGAGTTTGCAGAGAATGGTATAAATTACTACACAGTTGGGAATTCCTCCGGCCATTTATTCTTGAACAAGAGAGTGCTGAATTGTTAAAGTATTGCCTGTTGAAAAAAGTCATTCTGTGGCCAGAAGGAGTTGAAACCCTGAAAGCGGAAGATGGGTTCCCACTATATACTTCTGTATTTAAGCGGCCATTTCTATTGGCAGTAATAGTACCAGTACAAATTAACAGAATATGGCTTTTGCAGAATCGCATTTATAAGCATGTAATGGATGATCTATCCATGTGCTGGAAAATGATAGCCAAGATCGATCGTCCTATTTCGCAGGGCGAATTTCGGCTCGATGGAAAACAATTTTTATAATAACAATTTGTTCTTATCATTTAGATGTTGATAATATCTTAAATATTTTTTTTATAATTTTGTAAGTCTAACTAGTATAGATATTTTTACTATATTTATGTGTTGTAGGGAAATGTTTTAATGAGCTTAGCTTCTTCCATATTTATGTTATTTCATGATGTTTTTAATTCTCTAGTTTATATTATTTTTCTTTTTTTTTTTGGGTTATATTCATTATTATCATTGAATCTCTTTCTATCTAAATAGCCCATTGTTATTTTTGGTTAAAATATGTATGTTAACTTCTATTATATTTAGTTTAAGTGCAAGATGAGTTTGTGAATTCTTTGTTTAAGTGTGTAGGTACATGGTTTTCCCTAATGGTGATTATATCGGACATTGTTATTTTTGGTTAAAATATGTATGTTAACTTCTATTGTATTTAGTTTTAGTCTAAGATGATTTTGTGAATTCTTTATTTAAGTGTGTAGGTACATGGTTTTCCCTAATGGTGATTATATCGGACATTGTTATTTTTGGTTAAAATATGAATGTTAACTTCTATTGTATTTAGTTTAAGTGCAAGATGAGTTTGTGAATTCTTTATTTAAGTGTCTAGGCACATGGTTTTCTCTAATGTTGATTATATCGGACATTGTATATTTTGATTAAAATATGTATGTTAACTTCTATTGTATTTAGTTTAAGTGCAAGATGAGTTTGTGAATTCTTTATTTAAGTGTCTAGGTACATGGTTTTCCCTAATGGTGATTATATCGGACATTGTTATTTTTTATTAAAATATGTATGTTAACTTCTATTGTATTTAGTTTAAGTGTAAGATGAGCTTGTGAATTCTTTTGCAAACTTGGATTTGAGTTAGGGCAGGTCCTTAGTGCTCAACATTTTTAGGAGTTATTTGTGGAGCTATTGGCCCCGTGAGTATATAATTTTTCTGCTTATTTTATGCAGTTATGTTAAATTGTAGTTTTTTACTATATTAAAAAAATATAAAAAAGAACTTATTAATAAAGAATTATTTATTAATATAGAAAACTTAGCGATAAGATTTAGAAGAAAATTTTAAAAAAAGGGAAGGAATTATTTGCAACCACTTGGCATATTTTTCATTATGTAGTCACCCCCCCTTTTTTTAAAGCTTATTTTCAATCCCTAAAATGTAGCAGCTCCACTATAGTAGGGAAGATTCTAAATTATATGTTATGCATAATTTAAAATTTGCATGGGCCCTCAAATTTAAGTGGTAAATTCATTTAAGAAGTCATATGGGGACAAGGGGTTAGTGGTGGTTTTAAATCTATGCAAATTGGTAATCTGAGTCCTTTGTATGTGGTTGTTTAATCTTCTCACATTGCATTTTAAATTATTTTTGAAATGCATGTTTACAAAATGTTTAATGATGAGTCAAATGGGTTAATATTTATACTTTGGTGGAAAAAAGGGGTTATTACATTATTATAATTCTTGTGGAAAAAGTTATAGTGAAAATTTAATTATTCTTTTGAAATGAAATATTTTGCATAATCTCATTATAGTGGAAACTTAATTTCATTGGATTTTGGAAAATATTAAATATAAGTTAATTATATTGCATTTGTCTTATGTAATTAATTGTATTTATCTATTATCTATGAAAATATCTATATTTGTAAAAGGTAATTTTGAAATAACAAAAATATGAGAAAAGGGATATATTAAAAAAAGAAATGGAAGAAAATTATAAAAAGGAAGAAAGTTACACTTTCCATTTTTTATTGAAACCCTTTCTCTCCCTCCTTTTTCTTCTCTTTTGAAAATGGATTCAAATTGGAGATGCCTAGATTTGGATTGTGCTTGGAGTAGAATGGATGTAGGATTGGATTGTTTGATTTGTCGTTTAAGGTGTTGTTGACCTATTTTCCTCTGTCCAGAGCCAAATAGTTCACCTTGTATTTTCCTTGAAAATCCTTTAGAAATGACCCTCCAGGATTAAATCCTTCAAATATTTATGCTATGCCTTGCCAAAAAAATCCCAAAAATCTCACCTTGAGAATCTTTGCAAAAAACCCAGAAAAACCCAGAAATATTTTTAACTTCAAGTATTTTCTATCGCTGGGATTTCTTAGTTTCATGCTTGTATTTCAATATGCATTTTTGAATGTACATTTGCATATAAATTCGTCATTGTATGTTTGGAACATACATTCGCAATATGCAAAGGGCTACATGCAATCAGCAAGTATACAAGGATGAATGTACATTTTGCAATGTACATTGGCAGAACATATAAAGGACTTTCACCAAAAATACGAGGAGATATGCAGGTGCGACATAGTGAGGTAGTTGTAACAGTGGCTTGTATATTTCGCTTTGTATGTTTGCATATACAAAGCCGATATACAAGGGGTTAAGCATACAAGCAAAACATGCATCAAGCACATACAAAGAAATGTATACAAAAGACTTTGTACATCGGCAAATATTCAAGGTTCAATGTGCAAAAGGAGAATGTATATCAGGTTGTATGTTCGCACATACAAGGTCGATATACAAGTCGACATACAAGGCCAAAGATGCAATTGGTGGGGTCTGCTAAATGCACAATGCGATTGTATATTACATACAAGTCGCATTGTATATGCAAGGATAAAAAAGCGAATGTATGTCCGACATACATTGGGAATGTACAAGGCACATATACAAAGAGGCCAACATGCATTCGCTACAGTGAAAGGGGTTTGTATGTGTGAGATGCAAGTGAAATATGCATTCGCCACATACAAAGGAGGAATATTCAAAGGCTAATGTATATCAGAACAGTGGCTTGTATATATGCGATTATATGTTCGCACATACAAGTCAAAGATACAAGGCCAAAGATACAAGGCCAACATACAAAGAGAAACATACAAGGGGGCAAATGCATATGCAACAGTTGAGTGTACATCGACAACAATGTACAAAGGAAGGACATACAAGCAACACATACAAGAGGGAGAATGCATATCAATAAGGATGCAAAGTCTGCATACAGGGGGCATTGCATGTATATCTGGATTGTATATTCGCATATATAATGCCATATACAAAGACAAAGATGCAAGAGTCTTGTGCTAAGTCAACATGCAAAAGATCACATGTAGGAGTGAATGTACATTGCCGATATGCAAAGAAGGTCGCAGGCAAGGTTGACATACAAAGGCCGATGTGCATTTGCAATGTACATTGATAGAATATACAAAGGGACTTTCGCCAAACATACAAGAAAGTGATTCAAAGCTGGGGCCCACTGCTTGTATATTGCGATTGTATGTTTGCACATACAATCAAATATGCATTCCTAATATACAAGCCAAATCTGAAGGGAGCATACATTCCAGTTGATAGTCTCCTGAGTTCCGCAGTTTGTATATTTTGCATGTATATGCGATAGACAAAAGAAAGATACATCGGCGATATGCAAGGAGGACCCGAATGGGAAGTCAAATTTGACAAATTCAGCATTGGAGTCCGTGACTTGCATGTATGATGCAATTGTATATGCAATATATAAGGAAAATATGCAATGGGAAAGCATACAAGGTGGATTCGACTGGGGAATTAAATACAGCGGATAGTCATTTTGGGATCCGTGACTTGTATGTATGTTGTGCTTGTATGTGCCGATATGCAAAAGAAAAGATACAAAGAATGGACCCGATGTCAAATTCAGATTTGCTTCATAATATTTTGAGTTCCATATGGTTTGTATATTTGTGATTGTATGTTTGTTTATACAATGCGATATGCAAAGAAAAGATGCAAGGAGGAAGATGCAATTTTTTAGTGATGCTTCTCAGTCTCGACTCAGCGACCAATCAAGTGGTGCCACGTGGCAGGTGATACAAAGGCTAATTCAAAAAGGTAAAGGCCCGCATTTGTATGCAGATTCAGATGCATATACACAGGGTGATTTCAAAGGGTCGTTTAGGCACCGAATGCAAAGGGATATACAAGGGATTTTTGGCATGACTTTATACATCAGCGGCTCGACTGAAGGTCATCCCGACAACCCGATACAGCCCGATACATACAGGCACTTTGTACATGCAAAGGCAGACTCAAAGGAAATTTCAGAGGCCGATACTAGCACAGATGCAAAGTGATATATACACATAGTTGACTGCAGCTTTGACCGCCTATATCTCCTCCATTTTAGTGAATTTCCACATGCTGCAAAAGGCAAAAATGCATATTTTTTCCTCCTCTTTCATTTGGCAGGTTTTTCAGGGGAATTTCTCACTTTTCAATTTCAGATCTAGATTTGCATGTTTTGGGCGACTAGATGTTTCAGCGACTATTTTGGGCATATGCAGATATTTGTTGCATTCATTGCTATAGGAGGATGTTCAGCAGCTCGCATTGATGATAAAAGATATCTCTCCACCGCCTTGTTTCAGATACTTTATATATTCATGGCTGAATATAGACATGGAAGCTGCTCGCATTCAATGCTCAAATCTCTTCCACCGATTCAGGGGTACAGATCGATGATACAACAACTTGCATTAAAGACTCAAAAATATCTTCTATCTGCCCAGTTCCAAATATTTGTTGCCATAACTGATGCAGGTGGACATCCCTTCAGGGAGATATTTTCCTACTGCAGCTCTTTGAGCGAATTGTGTAACTGACTTAGGGCTTTTTTTTTGGAATGCTATTTATATGCATTCATGAGCTGTAAATAAGGTTGGAAAATGTTTAGCATTCAGGATTTTCTATTTTCCAAACAGAGTTTTCTACTACTGTAACTTTGCCTTCTCATCAAATATATGCAAGTTATTTTTGCCTCTTTAGACTGAGTTTTAATTTAGTGTGAATCTGCATAGGATTGCCTGTGAACATACTGTTCCTTTCAATTGTCTTGTTTCTCACCTCTACTAGGATCAGTTGAATCTGTGTATGTCATACTTGTTGTATTTGGTTATGCTGTGCATTTTCTCAGTGCTCTGGGAGTTCTTTTATTTAACTTAGTGAATCACCCTTTGTTTTCAAGCTTTTTTGTTTCATCCTTCATTTTAAAGCATTCCTTCTCTCTTTTCCTCTATAATTCAATAAATTTTAGGTGATAACCAATTAAGGAAGCCGGCCTTCTCCAGAGGTCTGATGTCATTTAGCAAAGTCCCACACTTAGAGATCATTCCCATGTTACTCCAGATTGCTGAGGTTTCACAACTGCAGTATGGGTGCAAATCTGGGTGATAACAACTTTGGCATGCCGGTGGGACGCAAGAGTTAGACAACAATCAAATACTATCTCTTATTGCTGGTTTTGATGTGCAGCCAGTGATTTTCTGACCTGTAAGAGGTTAAAACTTGCATATCTAGTGACTCAGACTGAGGAAAGACAAGCAAATCAATGTTGCTGTGACATTTTATGAGAAAGATTCAAACTCAGAGTTCAAGTTCATTTGATTACTTGCAGCTGTCTCCACCTAGAAGATAGAGTAGAGCTGTAGTAAGGACCCCAGTTTCTAAAAGGATACAATCAACTCCACCAAATTTCAGGCCAGTTGCCCCTGTAGTTCCTGTTGCAACTCAAGCAAATCTACCCTCAGTCGTTCCAATGGTAAGAAATCAGTCATTTGTGGCTTTTGATGGGGGCAGCCCATTGAATTTAACAGTACATGACGTTATACCTATGCAAGCTTTGAAGAGTCTGCCTTATTTCACAGGGGAGAATCAAACTACCCCTATTGAGCACATCAAAGACATAGCTTCTCTATGCAGTGTTCATCATGTCACCCAGGAAAATATAGCCATCAAGTTGTTGGCTACCTCTTTCAAGGGAAAAGCATTACAATGGTTTAGGAGTTTACCAGTGCAAACCATTACAACCTGGGATGATCTAGGTGATAAGTTAAATAAGCAATTTCAAGAGAAATCAGACAACTTGTCATTGGTTGAACAGATGACTATAATAAAGAGAGCTCCCCAAGAGCAAATGATGGATTTCAACTTTAAATTTCAGAAGACATGGGACAGAATTCCTACCATGGTAAGGCCTCCAGCTGAATATGCTTTTCTATATTTTTTGAAAGCCCTAAATAGTGATATTTCAGTGATGATACAATCATTAGGAGGTACTAGTTTACCTGATGCATATGAAATAGCTTTTAGAGTAGAGAATACCCTGATTCAGGCTAGAAAAATAGCACCTAGACCACCAATGCCCATCTTCCCTGAGATTCAAGCTTTAATGCCCTTACCAATTCCATATTTTGCCCATTTACCTACTACTGCAGCATTACCAAGTACTGCCAATTCTGAAAAATGCTACTTCTAGCTCATCACAAGAGTTGAAAGATATTAAAAATAGCCAACAAAAAATAGAGAACATCCTACAAACTTTTGTGAATGAGCTAGTAAACATCAAAAAGTAGTACTCCCAGAGCAGGTAGCCTTATCAGCCACAAACTCAAGGGCAAAATTAGCCTTATCAAGGGCAAAACCAACCATATCAGGCCAACAGGCCTCCATATCAAAGCAATTACCAGGGTACCAGGAAGAACATGAACCAGAGGCCTTTTCAGCCTTACAATCTGGTGCCCATTAATGTTGTTAAGGACCTTGTCCCTATTCAGAATAACCTTGCAGCTGAATACAAATGGTGTTTTCCATGCAATCAGCCACACCGTGAGGTGGCCTGTTCAAATGGAATTATAAATCAAGCTTTAATGGTACAGAGTGTTACAGTCTCACAGCCAAGCACACCTAATGATGGGGCTACACAATAGTAGGAGCAACCTCAGAATGATTCTACCTTCATAAATTGGCAAGAAGGTGAATTATGTGGTATAAATAGCAATAATACTCCAGTTGCAACGAATACAAGAGCCAAGAAGAGGGGTTATGAGGTAGATCAAGCAGCAAATAGTAGAAAAGGAAATGCTGATGCTTCTACATCCCAGACTCCCCATATTTTACAAAGAAATACTTCAGCAACAACAAGGGAAATGCCTCATTTACAGGTTGATACTGTTGCTACAAAGTCACAACAAAAGGTAAGTGTCACTTCATCTTTCAATATTATTGAAAATATGAAAAAGATGAATGTGACCATGTCCATGTGGGATTCCTTAGCCATCCCAAGCCAAAAGAGGATGTTGCAATCTGCCTTGTCTGATTTGAAAATGCCCAATGATGCAACTGTTGACCCAACTAGAACTGTCCTTACTAATTCATCCCAGGACAATAATAAATAGCCAACCAAAAGTGTCAAACCACTTCCATTTTATGTGTCTTTGATAATTGGAGACAAGTTGGTACATAACTGCATGGTGGATAGTGGTGCAAGTAGTTCTGTGATGCCAAAGCAAATTGCAGATCAATTAGGGTTTAAATACCAGCCCCTTAAGAAGGGTGTGCTTCAACTAGATGGCACAACTGTTAACACTATGGGTGTGATCAAAGACCTAGGTCTCACTCTGCACACTTGCCCAAATGTTTCTATTTTCCAGGAGGTGTTCATCATAGATTTGCCTCCCTATTTTGCCATGTGTTTGTCAAGATAGTTCACAACCAAGATAAGAGGATATTTATCCTTGGACTAGTCCCACATGTTTTTCAGGACTAGATACGACACAAAAGTAACCCTAAAATCTGAATTGCTTTCAAATCATCACATAGAGCCCTATGTTCCAAGTGCTGCTAATGCAAATTGCATTATTTCTGATAACCCTGAACTTGTTGTTGCTCAAGAATTGCAAGCTGAGAGTATACCAGAAGTGCTATTGAAGGAGTGGGCCTCTGAAAATTTTGTTGATGATCCTGAGGGGCACATTCAAGAAACTGGTATGGGGGTTTTGCATATTGCATGAGCCTGAAATAGCAATTCCAAGCCTTGTAAAGGATGCAGAACAATAGATAGAACAGCAAAATGAGGTGTGGACAATGTACTTTGATGGCTCTAGGAATAGGAATAGATCTGGTGGTGGTGCAATGCTTGTGTCTCCACAAGGCAAAAAATATTATTATGCTTTACATTTTGCCTTTTCTTGTACAAATAACACTGCTGAGTATGAGGGCTTGATCCAAGGTTTGCAGTGGGCAAGAAAGAGAAAAATTGGTTGTTTGCAGGTTATGGTGATAGTGAACTCATCGTCAATCAGGTGAGAGGACTACATGTTACAAAAAATGATGTTTTGAAATGCTACAAGCATAGGGTATGGGATATGATTGAAGAGTTTGATGCTTTCAATCTGATCTCTATTCCAAGACGTCAGAACTGTCATGTAGATAGGTTAGCTGCAATTGGGGCTCAGTTTGACATCCCCAGTGATATTCAAAGAGAAAATGTGCAACCTCATGTAAAAATAGTTGATAGGCCCTCTATACCTGACAATAATATTCATTGGCAGGTTTTTGAGAGTGATGAGCAGATCCTGCGTTTCTTGTTAAAGGAGGATGAGTTTTCCATGATGAATCAGGATAAACTCAAACAACAATATGAGGATTGTCAAGTTATTCAGTTAAGGACAAACAAGCTGCCCAAAGGTTTGATAACCTAGGAATCTATTTTTGGGACTGATGATTAGCTAAAGAAAAGAAAAACCAGCATGCAGGTTAAAGAGGAGCATTACGAGGAGCTAGAAATATTTAAAGGTAAGCTTCTCATAATTGGTAAAATCTATTCGCCTGAGGATAGAAGAGCTTTTAGTGCTCTTTGTCAATAGTTTGAAGATGTGTTTGCTTGGGATTATTCAGACCTAAAAGGGTTTGACCCTCATATCGCCCAGCATACCATAGAGTTAGAACCAAGTACTAAACTTGTGAGGTAGAAGTAAAGACCTTTAAATCCAAAGCTTGAGCCACTAATGATTAAAGAACTAACCAAGCTGATTAAGGGAAAGATCATTTTCCTAATCAAGCATACTTCTTGGGTCTCTAACCTTGTCCCTATTAAAAAAAAGAATGGGGAGATTAGACTGTGTGTCGACTTCAGAGACCTCAATAGAGCCTCCCTAAAAGACCACTACCTGCTACCCTCAATGGAGCAAATTCTGCAAGTAGTGGCTGGTTCTGAAAGATTCTTCTTGTTTGATGGATATTCTGGCTATAATCAAGTGTTAGTCAAGGAGGAGGATCAGTTTAAAACTACTTTCACCACCAAATAGGGCACCATGGCCTACAAGAGAATGCCTTTTGGTCTATCAAATGCTGGTTCTACTTTTCAGAGAGCTATGGACATGGCTTTTAGGGGTTTGCTCTATAAATTGGTGCTAGTGTACCTTGATGACATAACAGTTTTTTCCAAGGATGCGTCTGAACACTTATCCCACCTGAGGCAGGTATTTGAGAGATGCAAAGAGTTTGGGATATCACTCAATCCCAAGAAATGCATTTTCGCTGTGCACAAGGGCAAGCTGTTAGGGACAGTGGTGTCGAAGGAGGGCATTACCATTGACCCTGAAAGAGTAAATGCTATTTTGGAGTTGCCTTTACCCAGTCATAAGAAGGGACTACAAAGTTTTATTGGAAGAATTAATTTTGTGCAAAGATTTATACCCAACATTGCAAATCTTTTGAAGCCTTTAACGTGTATGTTGAAGAAGAGTACAGCGTTCAGTTGGACGAAAGAGGCCAAACTCAGCTTCGAGTCCATAAAAGAGGCATTATCAGCTATGCCAACCTTGGTAAATCCTGACTTCTCCAAAGATTTTATCTTGTATTCTTATGGTGGTCTAGATACAATCTCTGTGATTATAGTATAGTAGCAAAGTGACGGCTTTAAATAGCCAATCGCTTTCTTTAGTCAGGGGCTAGAGGAGTATGAGTAGAGGTATATCTTCGTTGAGAAACATGTCCTCGCAGTGGTAAGGAGTCTAAAAAAGTTTAGGCATCTTGTTTCTAATAACAAGATACATTTGATGGTTGCTCACCCTAGCATAAAGGAGTTCCTATTAAGTAAGGATGTAAATGAGAAAAGGGCTGGTTGGATCACCAAGGTCATGGAATATGACATGGAGATTAAGATAACCAAGCTTGTCAGAGGCAGAGGACTCAGTGAATAGCTCGCTACTAGTTTTGAAAGAGAAATGGAAAAAGGAGAGGAGGTGCTTTTGACCATTGAAGATGCACCTCAGGATGATACAGCAGCAGTGGGCACAAGCTAGGTTAATAACATGACTCAATTTTTGCAAACTGGTAAATGTCCAGCAGGTTTAGATAGAACCAAGAGGAGGTACTTTAGACTACAGTCCATTCCATATGTTTTAATAAATGGCATCCTTTTCCGAAAAGATTTTAATGGTGTATTGTTAAGATGCATTGATAATGATCAGACTGACAAGGTGCTACATGAGTTTCATGATGGAACAATAGGGGGTCATTTTGCCCCAAAGACTACCACTTGGAAAATAATGAGAACTAGATATTACTGGCCCAACTTATTCAAGGATGCCCATGCATGGGCTAGAAAATGTGTAAAATATGTCATTTTTGCAAGCAAAGAAAGGTTGCCAGCTTTACCTCTGCAACCAATTCAAGTTGAACAGCCCTTCATGAGATGGGGCATTGATTTTATAGGTCCCATTAATCCAACATCAAGTGCAGGCCATAGGTGGATACTTACAGCTACAAACTATTTCACAAGGTGGACTGAAGTAGTAGCTCTGAAGGAATCCAATGAAAATACTATTTTGAATTTTTACCAAGATTTGATATCCATATTTGGGGTGCCTGAGTCAATTATCTCAGACAATGCTTTAGCCTTTGTTGGCCTAAAGATAACTGACTGGGCTGTTAAGAATGGGATCTATTTGAATACTTCATCAAATTATTACCCATAAGGTAATGGTTTGGTTAAATCTACAAATAAGAGCCTCATAAGGATTGTTAAAAGATCAATGGAAGACAACTAGAGGACCTGGCACACTAATCTGAAATATGCCTTATGGGCAGACAGAATAACTCCCCAGAGGTCTATTGGGAATTCCCCATATATGTTAGTTTATGGGAAGGAGGCAAGATTGCCTATATCTATGGAGCTGCCAGCACTTGATATCATGAATCAGCTAGAGATGTTTGAAGAAGAGGATCCCATGGCTGTCAATTATGCTTAACATATGGAGCTTGAAGAAATCAGAGACAAGGCTATGAAAACTATGGAGTATCATCAGCTTCAGACCAAAAGAAATTTTGATCAGAAGGCCACTCCCAGAATCTTTAGGGAGGGTGATATGGTGCTGAAATGGGATGAGTTGAAAAGCAGACCAGGAAAGCACTCCAAGTTTGACAACATGTGGAGTGGCCCATTTCTCATTACTGAATGTAAGGAGCACAATACATTTCAGTTATCAAATATGGATGGACAAAATTTGCCTAACCCAATCAATGGGATACACTTAAAGAGGTGTTTTGAGGTATGAGTGCCTTGTGAATTAGTAGATTAGGTTTCTTGTTTTCAAAAAGTACTGTTGCACAATAGTTTAGATCCCTTTTTGTTTTTCCTAAGTGATGTCCAGCATAGTTGGAGGGGTTGTCTTCAGCATTTTTGTCTTGGTTTGGTCTTCCAGATGTTCTTCATTGCTATATGCTGAGTCGCTAAAGTCAGGTTGGTTTGTCAAGTTATATTTTTAGTCTCTGTATGACTCCATGCCCAATGGATGCTTAAGGCCACTAATTTGATTGTTTAGTAGTCAAACATCCCATAGAAGTCACCAAATTGTTGACCTATTTTCCTCTATCTAGAGCCAAATAGTTCACCTTGTATTTTCCTTGAAAATCCTTCAGAAATGACCCTACAGGCTTAAATCCTTCAAATATTTATGCTATGACTTGCCAAAAAAATCTCAAAAATCTCACCTTGAGAATCTTTGCAAAAAACCCAGAAAAACCCAAAAATCTTTTAACTTCAAGTATTTTCTATCACTGGGATTTCTTAATTTCATGCTTGTATTTCAATATGCATTTTTGAATGTACATTCGCATATACATTCGCCATTGTATGTTTGGAACATACATTCGCAATATGCAAAGGAATAGATGCAATCGGCAAGCATACAAGGATGAATGTACATTGGCAGAACATACAAAGGACTTTCGCCAAAAATACAAGGACATATGCAAGTGCGATATAGTGAGGTAGTTGTAACAGTGGCTTGTATATTTCGCTTTGTATGTTTGCATATACAAAGCTGATATACAAGGGGTTAAGCATACAAGCAAAACATACATCAAGCACGTACACATAAATGCATACAAAAGCCTTTGTACATCAGCAAATATGCAAGGGTCAATGTGCAAAAGGAGAATGTATATCGGGTTGTATGTTCGTACATACAAGGCCGATATACAAGTTGACATACAAGACCAAAGATGCAATTGGTGGGGTCCGCTAAATGCATAATGCGATTGTATCTTACATACAAGTCGCATTGTATATGCAAGGATACAAAGGCGAATGTATGTCCGACATACATTGAGAATGTACAAGGTGCATATACAAAGAGGCCGACATGCATTCGCTACATTGAAAGGGGTTTGTATGTGCGAGATGCAAGTGAAATATGCATTCGCCACATACAAAGGCGGAACATTCAAAGGCCAATGTATATCAGAACAGTGGCTTGTATATATGCGATTGTATGTTCGCACATACAAGTCAAAGATACAAGGCCAACATACAAAGAGAAACATACAAGGGGGCAAATGCATATGCAACAGTTGAGTGTACATCGGCAGCGATGTACAAAGGAAGGACATACAAGAAACACATACAAGAGGGAGAATGCATATCAATAAGGCTGCAAAGTCCACATACAGGGGGCATTGCATGTATATCCAGATTGTATATTCACATATACAATGCCATATACAAAGACAAAGATGCAAGAGTCTTGTGCGAAGTCAACATGCAAAAGATCACATGCAGGAGTGAATGTACATTGCCGATATGCAAAGAAGGTTGCAGGTAGGGTTGACATACAAAGGCCGATGTACATTTGCAATGTACATCGGTAGAATATACAAAGGGACTTTCGCCAAACATACAAGAAGGTGATTCAAAACTGGGGCCCACCGCTTGTATATTTGCGATTGTATGTTTGCACATACAATCAAATATGCATTCCTAATATACAAGCCAAATCTAAAGGGAGCATACATTCCAGTTGATAGTCTCCTGAGTTCCGCGGTTTGTATATTTTGCATGTATATGTGATATACAAAAGAAAGATACATCGGCGATATGCAAGGCAGACCTGAATGGGAAGTCAAATTTGACGAATTCAGCATTGGAGTCCGCGACTTGCATGTATGCTACGATAGTATATGCAATATACAAGGGAAATATGCAGTGGGAAAGCATACAAGGCGGATCTGACTGGGGAATTAAATACAGTGGATAGTCATTTTGGGATCCGCGACTTGTATGTATGTTGTGCTTGTATGTGTCGATATGCAAAAGAAAAGATACAAAGGCTGGACCTGATGTCAAATTCAGATTTGCTTCATAATCTTTTGAGTTCCATATGGTTTGTATATTTGTGATTGTATGTTTGTTTATACAATGCGATATGCAAAGAAAAGATGCAAGGAGGAAGATGTAGTTTTTCAGCAATGCTTCTCAGTCTCGACTCAGCGACCGATCAAGTGGTGCCACGTGGCAGGTGATACAAAGGCCAATTCAAAAAGGTAAAGTCTCGTGTTTGTATGCAGATTCGGATGCATATACACAGGGTGATTTCAAAGGGTCGTTTAGGCACCGAATGCAAAGGGATATACAAGGGATTTTTGGCATGACTTTATACATCAGCGGCTCAACTGAAGGTCATCCTGACAACCTAATACAACCTGATACATACAGGTGCTTTGTACATGCAAAGGCAGACTCAGAGGCAGTTTTAGAGGCTGATACTAGCACAGATGCAAAGTGATATATACACACAATTGACTGCAACTTTGACCACCTGTATCTCCTCCATTTTAGTGAATTTCCACATGCTGCAAAAGGCAAAAATGCATGTTTTTGGCTCCTCTTTCATTTGGCAGGCTTTTCAGGGGAATTTCTCACTTTTCAATTTCTGATTTGGATTTCCATGTTTTGGGTGACTGGACATTTTAGCGACCATTTTGGGTAGATGCAAATATTTGTTACATTCATTGCTGCAGGAGGATGTTCAATAGCTCGCATTGATGATAAAAGATATCTCTCCACCGCCTTGTTTCAGATACTTTATATATTCATGGCTGAATATAGACACAGAAGTTGCTCACATTCAATGCTCAAATCTCTTCCACCAATTCAGGGGTGCAGATTGATGATGCAGCAGCTTACATTAAAGACTCAAAAATATCTTCTATCTGCCCAGGTCCAGATATTTAACACCATAACTGATGCAGGTGGACATCCCTTCAGGGAGATATTTTCCTACTGCAGCTCTTTGAGCGAATTGTGTAACCGACTTAGGGCTTTTTTTTTGGAATGCTATATATATGCATTCATGAGATGTAAATAAGGTTGGAAAATTTTTAGCATTCAAGCTTTTCTATTTTCCAAATAGATTTTTCTACTACTATAACTTTGCCTTCTCATCAAATATATGCAAGTTATTTTTGCCTCTTTGGACTGAGTTTTAATTTAGTGTGAATCTACATAGGATTGTCTATGAACATACTGTTCCTTTCAATCATCTTGTTTCTCACCTCTGCTAGGATCAGTTGAATCTGTGTATGTCATACTTGTTGTATTTGGTTATGCTGTGCATTTTCTCAGTGCTGTGGGAGTTCTTTTATTTAACTTGGTGAATCACCCTTTGTTTTCAAGCTTTTTTGTTTCATCCTTCATTTTAATGCATTCCTTCTCCCTTTTCCTCTGCAATTTAGTAGATTTTAGGTGATAACCAATTAAAGAAGCCAGCCTTCTCTGGAGGTCTGATCTTATTTAGCAAAGTCCCACACTTATAGATCATTCCCATGTTACTCCAGATTGCTGAGGTTTCACAACTGCATCATGGGTGCAAATCTGGGTGATAATAGTTATCCTAAGGGTGATGATTTCACTCTTCATGCATATATAGATGCTGATTGGGAAGGAGATATGGATGACTGGAAGAGCACTAGTGGTGGTGCATTTTTCTTGGCAAAGAGTTTAGTTTCTTGGTTGAGCAAAAAGAAGGCAATATCTGTCTACTGCAAAGGCAGAGTATATAGTAGCAACAAATTAATTGTACTCAAGTTTTGTGGATGACACAAATGTTGAAGGATATCAGAGTTGTGTTTGAAGAGCTTGTTACAATCTTCTGTGATAATTTAAGTGCAATAAACATCTCAAAGAATCTGGTGTTGCATTCAAAGACAAAGCACATATCCATCAAGTTTCACTTTTTGAGAGAGAAGGTAAATGAGAATGAATTCAAATTAGAGTTTGTTCCCTCAAAGGATTAGATTGTGGATATCTTCACTAAGCCTCTACCAAAGGACACTTTTGAGTATCTCAAAGGGAAGCTAGGAGTGACTACCCCTCCTATTAGAACTAAGATGCACTAATGTTCATCAATCCGGTGGAACTAACAGTCATATCTTATGATCCAGATTGGTGTTAAGGAGATGCTACTCAGGGGGAGTAGTCAATATGTTTTGAGTTTAGTTTGTCTTGTCTAAGAAACAAAAAGGTGAGAGATGATTGCAAATATGCACCCCTTGCCATTGATGTCAAAGGGGGAGAGAAGTCATGTTAAAAACTTGGAGGTAAGTAGTTGCTGATGAAAGGGGGAGCAGTGAAGAAAGTGGTTGCAAGTATGATAAGAGAAAGGGGGAGAAGTTCTTGTCTTGATGGTTGAAATAGTTTTTCACATCATATGTTGCCATTAATGACAAAGGGGGAGATTGTTGCAAAGATGTGCCGAATCAGTGTTGTCATTGATATCAACATATCCTTGTTGTCATTAGTGTCAACTATATCTCATTCTATTGTTTGTTTCGAAGACTTGTATGTTAAGGATATTGAGAAAATTAGCCTCTCTAGAAGAAACAAGTAAGTTACCTATCTCTCTGTTAGAGACAGTGAAGATAGTGCAGTTCAGTGAAGAAGATTGCTCCGCATTTCTAGTAGGATGAAGATCAGAGTCTGTAGATTAAAGGGTTTGTATAGGATTGTCTGAAGTTTCTCCAGTTAAGATGTGAGAGGTCCACATGGAGAATTGGTAAAGTTATGGCCATCTGAGTAGAACTGGGTTTTACAGTTGTTGAGAGGTGATAGAGTTACAGAAATCTGGTCTGGATTGATCCGCATTGGAATATTATGATCTGCGGATCTAGAGGTGTGTTTGGGATGTTGGTGTGTGTCCCCAACTCAAGTGGCTTGTGGTTTGGAGGTCTGCAAGCAATCTTTCTAGTGTGACATTCATGACAATTGGTGTTCTTGAGTTCTCAGATGAAGGTCCAAGTGTTTCTAGTGATCTGAGGTGGTGCAGTCATTCCTATTGATTTCAGTGTGCTTGAGGTGGTCTCTGGATCATGTGACTATTCGTGTTGGTGGTCTACATTGGGAATTGAGTTCATGGTTGAAGATTTTTCTTTAAGTGTTGTTGTTCTTCCCAGTCTTGGTCTACCAGATGCTTTGTGAGTGTTGCGGATGATCTAAGAAGAGTTCTTTGGAGCGTGGCATGTTGATCAAGGAAGATTTGAGTCCCAGCTATGTTTGGCCGATAGTGTGATGATTCGCATGAAGAATTTTAAGTCTTGTGATTATAATTGATTATGATACCTATTTTGGAGAATGTTCCAAATAGATGATTCTTTGGCTGACTTTGATGTTCATTCCAAACTAGATGACTTGTATAAATCAGTGTTGTGAAGTCGAGGAAATGTGTGGAAGTGAGCGAAGATGCGAAAGTAGCAAGGAAGTGTAAAGGGGCAGAGCAGAGGTGTTATGTGCTTCAATGGAACTGACTTTGGCATGAAGAAGATGTTGTTTTCTAGTTCAATCTTTCTATAATAAACTTGTGAATGTTTCTATAGGTAGTGAGCCTCTTTAAGCAGTGAGCTCTGGGTAGTGTGCCCTGAAGGCATGTGCCTTCCCCATTTTATACTCTTTTAACAGAGAATAAATCTTGTGGGTTAACCCCCACCGTGGTTTTTCCCTTAACTGGGTTTCCACGTAAAAATCCTGGTGTTATGTGTGTTAATCTTGTTTCTGCTCATGTGTTGTTGATTCATGCTTTCATGGTTATATCATTCATATGTTAATAAGTGGTAAAGAAGTTTAAGGTGCAGCAAAGGATAAAATTTTGGTGACAACTAAGTCACCCCCCTCTCAGTTGTCTGACCTAATATCAACAAAGCTATGTTGCAATTATCCACAAATCAGTTTGATATGTTTAACTGTAAAATAGCTTAACCAAAAATGCCTTTGGATAACCAAGTCTCCCAAATGCTACTACCACATACTATCTTACGTTTCTTCATGTTTAACTTTAGGTTTTTGAATGGTTTATTCATGTAGTCAAGTTCTGTAGTGGAATGTAGTCCTATTTGATAGGTTTCTTCATACATTTAGATCTGGCTATTAAAGCCATTTATTTCAAAACTAATTCATGGGTATAGGAGTTGAGAAAAGTTAGTCCAGGCATACTATGCTTAATTAGATGTATGCTTTGTTTGTTCTTCAATTACTGTAACATGTATGGTAACCATTTTTGAAACAACATTACGAAACATTTACAAAACTTGAAACAGTAGTATGATAGAAATATTTCAAACCCTTTTATATATCATATTGCTCTTTCAAGTTATTTCATATTGTTGTTTTAAGATTTATCTATATCATACTGCTCTTGCAAGATATACATATTTGTATCATACTGTTGTTTCAAATTTATATATTTTTGTATCATTATGTTGTTTGAGGAAGGGTTTAAGATGATCACCCAAGTGTTTGTAAGAGGTAGAATTGGGGATATCATAGTATACCATGCATTGCTTGTTTCATTGCACACATACCCCTGATCATTTGCAATCAACTCAATTAGATGCATGGTTAGTTTGTTCTTCAATTACACTCAATCTTACATGTATGAAATTGTTGTTTCAGTTTGTATCATTCTTTCAATTGTAAGAGTTAACTGGTAGTATGCTATTTACTAATGACTAAGTTGGTTTAATGCAGAGGAAGAATAAAGCAACAGTAAATTCCACTCAACCTGTAATAAAGTGACCGCTAACAAAGCGGAGGTGGACAAATCTACCTGCACACAAGAGAGGTGTGCATCTACCACATAGTGATGAGGACATAGAGATTCCTCTTCAGCAACCAACTGAACAACCAATTGAACCTATTCACCAAGTTAAGCAAGTTGTAACAACTAAAAAGGTTGTAGTGTGGCAGGAATGGACCATTGCTGACATGGAACATGCCCTTGAAGATGTTGAAAACAACGACATGTCAACAAGAGGGGTAGCCAAAAAGTGGGGTCTTCCAACTACAACATTATCAAATTGGGTGGGTGGTGTCACCACTACAAAAAGGAAGGGGCCCCCAATAGTCCTAAATGATGAAAGAGGCATTGATTGTCCAATGGTGCAAGGAGATGGCTGCAGTTGGCCACAGTTTGGACATTATCAATCTCAAAGAAGAAGTGGCTCAAATATGTCAAACAAGGCCTAATCCCTTCAAAGATGGGCTTCCCAACAAATCTTGGTGGACGATGTTCAAAAGAAGGCATCCTGATCTATGCTTGAGAACAGCCCAAGGGCAAGATAAAGACAGTACTGTGAATCTTAGGCCTGCAGTTGTCAGTGCATTCTATGAAACATTGGAGTAGACATACGCAACCAGGAATTACGGACCTCAAAGGATTTGGAACTGCAACAAGACAGGACTGCAAGCTGGGTGGAATGATAATATGAAGGTGCTTGCCAAAAAGGGCACCAGAAGTGTTGCATATATTATCCCTAAGAGCCAGGAGTGGATCACTATTTTGGCATGTGTAAACGTTGCAGGTCAGAAAATTCCAGGCTTCTACTTGTTCAAAAGCAAAAATCACGTCCACAACTACATAGCCAACTATGAGCCAGGAACATTAATGGTTGTTCAGTCTCATGCATGGATGACCAAAGAGCTATTTGTGAAATGACTGCGATTTTGTATTATGCAAGTACCTGGGGGATGCTCTCCCAGCTATAGACACCTCCTGATATTTGATGGCCATGGTAGCCATGTAACCTTTTCTACCATTTCCGAAGCAAGGGAACCTGGTATTGACTTGCTCACCCTACTAGTCCACACATCACACATGCTGCAGCCTCTTGATGTCAATGTTTTCTGCTCTTTCAAATCTCATTTCAAAAAAGAAAGAACAAATGGACTACTAAACATCCAAATTTGGAGATAAGAAGGGTAGAATTGGCTACACTTGGCAGCGTAGCTTTTGAAAAGGCTATGACAGTTTCAAACATAACAGCTGGCTTCAAGAGGACAGGTATTTGGCCTCTTGATCCAAATGCATTGGACAAAGACATGAGGGTTAGTGAGACTTTTTAGTTTGATGCCCCCAAGGAAGCATTAGCTACTAAAAACATTCTAAGTCTATCCAGCAATGGTTTGGCAATGAATGAGGGTGACTGTACAGATGGAACAATAGTACTTGGAGACCACCAAATCCCACTTGAAGCAACAAAATCTGTAAGCCACCAAAGTCCTCACAAAGTTCAAGTTTCTCAAACCAACAATCACCGCCAACAACAGTTTTTGGAGAGCCAAATAGTATTGCAAACATTTATCTTTCCCTACCAACTCCACCCGAGGTGCCCTCCTAGTTGTTAGAGGATGCTACTAATCTTGGTTGTGATATGCATGTGGACACTCAGCAAAGTCTTACAATTTCATCTCCACCACACAACATGTGTCCAAATACTATTGTTCATTTCTATGCTGATGGGGGAGACAATGAAGGTGATCACTTAAGAGAGCCATTGGATGATACTGCTACTGAGGAGCAGGAAACAAATAATGAGGATTTGATAGAGCCTTTGGGAGGCCAAACAACTACACACATCTCAAAATTCTTGAAGCTACCAGTTCATGTAATCAAAGACAAGTCTAATAAGGTAGCCTACCGTGGGATTAAACTGCCAAGAGGATCTCAACTCCTGACCGCTGATGACTACTTGGCATTGCTAATTCAGTAAGAGGATAGGAAGAAGGAACTCCTAGAACTAAAAAAGAGGAAGAAGGAACAAAATGAAGAGCGCAGGATAGAAAGGATTGCATCGTTGGAGGTCAAGACTCTAATCAGAATTAAAAAGGAAAAGCAACAAGTAGCAGTAGAGATTGAAAAGGAAAAGCAATGAGCAATAGTAGAGGTTGAAAAAGAGCTACAAAAGAAGGAGACGGAGAAAAAAAAGTAGCAGCAAAGGATAGAAAGGGAAGCTACAAAAAGGGAAAAAGAATTGGAGAAGGCATGAAAAGAGGTTGCAAAGGAAAGGTGACTCAGTAACCCTCAAAATCCATTGCCTGGCCATCATAGGATATTCACAAATTTTTTATATATTCAATGTCCCCAATATTGTCCATCACCTACCCAAAGCATCATCCAACCATTTCAGAGTTGGAGTCTTTCTAATTCACAGTCCTATCCACCATCACCTACCCCAAGCATAACCCAACTAGGCCCTTCTTTAGATTTCAGTTTTCTAACCTTTTTCGATTGATTCTTCATGTTATGTGTGAACTTTTTTGTCTTGAAGGTTTTGAAGGTTTTGTCGTGAAGGTTTTGAAGGTTTTGAACTTTTTTCCTGAATGTTTGTAACTTGAAACAACAATATGATTTGAATACAAACAACATATTTCACCATGTTATAGTTACTGACTATTTGAGTTACTTTAATTGAAGAGCCAGCACGACATACATCTAATAATGCTATATCAGAAAGAGTCAACCATTATCATAGTTAGCAGTAAGGGAGAGGGGTCGATTATTACAGTCACTGTAATTGAAGAACAAAAAAAGCATACATCTAATTAAGTTGAATGTAAT
The DNA here is from genome assembly GCA_027924645.1 of Cunninghamia lanceolata. Classification (NCBI taxonomy): domain Eukaryota; kingdom Viridiplantae; phylum Streptophyta; class Pinopsida; order Cupressales; family Cupressaceae; genus Cunninghamia; species Cunninghamia lanceolata. The sequence continues at coordinate 346,724 of BSBN01000206.1, read as the reverse complement.
AATATATATATATATATATATAAATGTATATATACTTATGCGTATGCATATGCTTATGCTTATGCATATATGCAATATGCAAATACATATAATATGCATCTGCATATTGCATAGATGCATTTGCATATGCATTATATATGCATATATGCAATATACATATGCATAATATATTTGCCTGAAAACTAGTGATATATAATGATATATAGTGAAAGGAGTCTTAAGTTAATAGGAAAGAGCCCTTCTTGCATAATAAGAGTGATAGTAATTGAAGAACAAACTAACCATGCATCTAATTAAGTTGATTGCAAATGATCAAGGGTGTGTGTGCAATGAAACAAAAAATGCATGGTATACTATCACATCCCCAATTCTAGCTCTTACAATTAAAAGAATGATACAAATTGAAACAGATAATTCATACATGTAAGAGTGATTGTAATTGAAGAACAAACTAACCATGCATCTTATTGAGTTGTTTGAAAATGATCAAGGGTGTGTGTGTAATGAAAAAAGAAATGCATGTTATACTACCACATCCCCAATTCTAACTCTTACAAAACAAAAATATTGATACAAACTAAAACAACAAATTCATACATGTAAGAGTGAGTGTAATTGAAGAACATACTAACCATGCATGTAATTGAGTTGATTGCAAATGATGAAGGGTGTGTGTGCAATGAAACAAAAAATGCATATTATACTATCATGTCCCCAATTGTAACTCTTAGCAAACAAATATTGATACAAACTGAAACAAGAAATTTATAAATGTAAGAGAGTAATTGAAGAACTGTTAGGAAAAAAAATAATGCATGTTATACTGTCATATCCCCAATTCATGTTATACTGTCATATCCCCAATTCCCCAATTCTAACCAAAACAAAAAAATGCATGTTATACACTCCATAGTTGAGGGTGCCATGCACCTATTTTTTGGCTGAGTATGTATGTAAGTATGATTGGTTTCCATACATACATGCGTACATCGTAGTAAAATTATGTATGTATGCTCATATGAATGCCATATGTATGGGTGTCTGCATGGCCTACATACATATGAACTGCCATATGCATGTATGTATGTATGTATAGTATCGACACATACATACATATTATGGTTCATATGTATGTATGTACCCATAATATGTATGTATGTGTATTTTCTATACATACATACATACATATGGCAGTTCATATAAATCTATGTATGTGTATATGAACTGTCATATGTATGTATGTATGTATATATAGTAGAGACACATGCATGCATACATACAAACATAATAAACTAGCACTTGTAACTTCAGGGGTGCAAGGGATTCACCGATAGGAAGTTCAAAAGAACATTAAGAAGATTGCGACCAATTATTGGATCCTTCATATTAATATTTAAAATGATAAGAGTAAAACATTGCTACTGTGAAACCTCATGTGGTCAATGATTTAACATAACATATAAATTAGTCAAAAGAGCACAACTTTCAATAGGAAAGGTAAATGTAACCATTAACTTCTAAGTACCAAGATATGGCCTTTTGGCCCTTCAAAGTGTCCTACCACTACCTGGATCACCAAACGAGTTCAATCTCCTAATTTGCATAACATAAAGCAAAAACAATTTTCAATTTTTTAAAACTAAAATCCTAAAATTCTAACCTTGTATAGTGGAAATTTGCCACACAATCAAATTACCATCAGACCTAATCAATAGGGGAAAAGACCTAATACCTGAGATAGTTCCAATGACTGAGATAATATTTGTGTATTTAAGGCCCAATATTTTTAAAAGCTTAACACTAGTAGTTGTGAATATAAAATTGTTAATGTTTTGTTTTTATTAAAAAAATATCAATACATATGATGATATGAATATAAAAAAGCAGCAGAGCTGCCAATAAAAGAAAACTTGCACGGCAATAACTGCTACATCAATTACAACATAGAAAATACAAAATACAAAGCAAATTACTCCTCCTTCAACTAACAGTTGAAACAAAAACTGTCTCACAGCTCATATTACAACATTCACAAACATAGAATCCAGGTAAAAACAAATAACTGTCCAGCAGCACCAAGGGTGTACCACACGCCTAGCAAAAACTTCTATCCTTGAGAAAGTAGCTGTTGAAAAATAGCGAAGGGCAACTCAATGTAGACCAAGCTTAAAAAGAATAAATGAAAGTAGGAGAGAGAAAAGAAAAAGCAGAGAGAATAAATTCCAAAGGCAGTGCGTATTAAGTCAACTGTATGGTGCTCAAGATGAGGCCAGCAAGCAGAGCGACACTGTGAAAGAATGGCTGCAGGAAGTAGGAGATGTTTGCCTTTGACACCGAGGACATAGCTGATCTATGTGCTATTGTGCCTTCCACTCAGTCAGCGACTGGATCTTGCGCCACCTTGCAATGAGGAAGAGGATTAAGGAATTGAAAGGTAGAGTGATGTCTATGATCCAACAAGGAAATCAACTGAAAGTAAGCGTATCCTCTTATTTACCAGGCTGAACATGGCATATTAACCTCAGCCACAAGAAAATCTTTGTTTTTACATTATGTAACAGGACTTTGACTCAACAGACTTCTTAACAGAATCCCTTAGCTGATTGAAACAGCCACGAGCACCCTGACAAAGGCAGAAAAAGAAGTTCCTGAAATAATAGAGCAGCTACTACGAAAAATCTGTGGGCACAATAATAGAATTTATAGATTTTGATGAAAGATATTTTTCAAAATCAACTCAGATCAAATCACATAGGGAGGATTTTTAATTTCAAATTAATCTCTCTACAGCTGTGACCCATTAATTCTCGCATTTAAAAAATCACAACATTGACAGTGATCAAAAGTAGGTGGCAGAATGAATTAGATATTACCACGTGAGACAGTTTTCAAGCAGCGGGGTGAAAAAACAACGGCGGCGTGAGACAATTCCGAGCACTATAATGCACACAACTAAAAGCCTATCGGCTAATTATGTATGTATGTGTGTGTATATGATACATACATAATATTATAATGTTTATTAATATATTAATTTGTTAAATATTATATTAATATGTTATTAATAAGATTAAAATGTTATGTCAATTAAAAGATCCCTATGATTACGAATTTGACAAAAATTATAGAAATAATTTGTTAAATATCCTATTTAAAATGATTACACAAATTGACCACAAAAGGGGTATAGTATGCATATGAACTATTCACAAGAATTTGACCATTCTGGCTGAGGTGATTCTTCTATGGACAAGGCTGAGAGGACGATGGCGGGAGGGAATTGTTGAGCGAGGGGTTCACGGCAACAGTGGAAACAGTCGACTAAACTATAGGTGCATGAAACCCTTAATAGTCGAGCTAGTGAAACCCTTAATTGGTATGTATATGTATACACACAGTCGACCAAAGGATAGGTACATGAAACCCTTAACAGGCAATGTAGTATGTGAATGGTATGTATATGTATACACACAGACAATATCTTCAAATACTGCCACTATACATATACAACTCGCAGAGGTACATAAATGACAAGAAAGGGTTATATTATGGCCAACTGTGTGTATATGTGTGTATACACAAATACATTTGCATATATATATATATATATATATATATATATATATATAAATTTATTTATTTATTTATTTATTTATTTATTTATTTGTGTATACACACAGTCGGCCAAAATATAGGTGCAATATTGGTACAAAATAAAATTTATTCACCGTTTCTATGAGTATATATATGTATACAAATATATATATACACACATATACATATCTATAAACATATCTATACGCACAGAAGCAGCCATGATAAAGCTACAATAAAGCTTCATAAAATGAGCATATCATTACTTGTACAGTGAAGTTATTTACACAAAAAAAGATTGCATGAAAATATGAAAAAAATCTTGCAATGCGTAGTTTCTACCTGTGTGAGGTTGGAACACAACCTCACCTACGTAACCAGAAGGTAAATGGTTTCCTTATGCCAAATTTGGTGTTGATAAACACCGAAAGCTTGAGAAATGTATCACTAGTATTCGCCCATGTCCTCACCACTGTCGGCATCCATCTGAACCAGGACTAGTCTTCAATGCAACCACTCCAAATGCCAATTGTTCTCATGAATGGAGTATTCAAGAAGCTAAAGCAAGACTAAGCAAATGGTGTGCATGTCGAGGTGGTAGGCATTAAGACAATCAGTGGTAGGATGTTGGGTAGTTAATACACATTAACTGGTAGTATGTTGAGCCAGTACTGGCATGGCGTCAACCCATGAAGGGACCTTACACATGTCCACTATTGGTCGATGACAGATTTTTGTGATTTTTGGGCAGTTTTTGAAAAATGCACCATAAACATTGATAAATGTGCTTAAAAATGGCTAGGAGAAAAATGGGGGGGTGCCAGATCGACTGTCAAGGGACGTGGCCAAAAAAAATAATCTAACTCAGAAGCTACTGACATGGACCCCTCGCTCAACATCTCCCTACCCACCATCAATCCCTCTCCCTTAATCCTTAAATATCTTGCATTTTTTCTTCTATTGAGTTTCTCAATCTATGTTAGTGTTGAGGGGTTTATAGTTACCTTCTCTTTGGTCTATGTAGGGTATAGTTGAGGCAACCCATCAACCATACATCCTGACCTTCAAACTTTTCTTAGCTCATCTAAATCATGGCCACTAATAGATTTACAAATCCCATGACCTAAAAGCACATTAACTTTCCCATGAAACAACTTACCTCACATGATAAAATATACCTAAGCCAAGTCTTCATTACCATTAGGCCACTTGTATATCACCATTGAGTGTTAATGATAACAATTATTTATGTATGATTTGACTATCATGAGGTCACTTCATCTATGGCTCTTTCAAAATTAAGGACCATGAATTGTATGAGTTGAATGTTATCGATTATAAGCAATAGGATCAATCAATTTGAATCTAATTTAATAATTGTATGAAGTAGCTATAGTAAATGTAGCATGCATGATTCATAAAGTTGCTATCTAGGGTCCAAAACTAGAAATAATAAATGTGAAGATCCTTGCAAGATTTTTTTTTATAAGAACTACCTAGGGGGTAGTACTAATAGTTTATACAATGCCAAAGAAATTTGGAGAAAGCATCAACTCTTAAACAGGGTGTGCAGGAGATATAATCAATTGCCGGGCTCCTTGAGATGCATCAAGAGACGGAGCCCCTCAGAAATCTTGAAGGCCCGCTACAAATGTTCTAGGGAAAGGAGATCAGCATAATGACTTATATAAATGTTAAAAGTCTCCATGTTATTTCTATACAATCCATTTTTGAAAATCTTGACTGCCTCGGTAGTGGTTTTGTTCAACTTTGTAGCATTAACATTGAAGACACCTCCCACGTAACCTTCATATGATTTTTTTGTTGAGCAACGAAATTGCTCTCTTGATGAGGTCTTGCAGATTTGGCTTGATGAATTTATAGGCAAGACACTTGCCCTAGCTCTTATGTCCTAATTAGAAAAATCTCATATAGAGTGTCGTCATGGACATACTCCCTAGAAAAAACTTTCGGGCCGATTACTTGGAGAATCGCCCTATCCACTCCTTCTTGCATGACCTTGATGTTGAATGTGAAACCCAATAGTCACTTGATTTTTCCCTCCAATGACTCTTGGCTCTTCGCATTTTGTAGTGTTTGCTTATATAAAGCATGTTGTTGTGTATTGTAATCAGATTGGAGAGATTGTGAATAATATATTTCCCTGCTTGGAGAGTGGGTGTAGCCTTTATGGTGAACCACTGTAAATTTGTGTTGTTGTGTTCTTGTTTCTAAATCTCTGTGTTTATTTTTATCTACCATTTATTGTTTAACAATTGGTATCAGAGTTGGTTGTGCTCGATCGTTTGGTAGGAGATATTTGAGTTTGAGTGGGAGCAATGTCGAATTGAAGAAGGAAAGATCAAAAGGTTCAATGGCCATAATTATTGATTGTGGAAGATGCAGATGGAGGATTTTCTATACCAGAAAGATCTGTGGAGACCATTACATGGTAAGGCAAAGAAACCAGCTAATATGCCAGATGAAGATTGAGATATTTTGGATAGAAAAGCATTGGGAGAGATTCGATTGTGCTTGTCTCCATTTGTAGTGTTGTTAAACTTCTGAATCATAGTAAAAACTACTAAATATCCAATAACTTCAATGAAATTGATGCAAATACAATAAACAAAGATGTTACCTTCGTAGATTGATTCACCTCGTAGCTTCCATTATTGCCTATCTCATATTGATCTTATGAATGAGTTAAGCTCTCAGAAGTGTGTACTTCCTTGTTGTTGAAGATGACAATAGGAGAATGGTTGTAGATGGATATTGCAATGAAGGTTAAACTACCAATGCAATTTTGTGATGATGGATGATGGAGATATGGAGACATGATTGGATGATTATGATGATGATGAGGTTATGCAAATGCAATGAGTGGGTTTTGCCAAAGGGATGCTAGTAGGATTTCTGCAGAGTAAGATTGCTAAAGCTTGAGTGATCTGAAATGAGGGAATGAGGGTTCCTTTTATAGGCTCAAGAGAGGCCAAATCCAAGTGTCAATAGATCCATGATTGGAGGAATTACCTGTGAGGTGTACGATTGAGGAAGCTTTGAGAGAATGTGCATGAATCAGAAGAGGACAAGTGTCTAGGCCTCTTTCATGAGTTATGGGAGTTAACAGAATAGATTGAGGAGTTAACTAAATTGATTGATTGGATAACTGATTTGACTAATGAGTTAACTGATCTTGATTAGAGGATAAATAGGGCATGTGGGTGAGGGAAATTAGCTAATTAAATATTAAAATATTTAATTATGTGTGCAACATGGTGAGGTGGAAGATGAGGTGGAAGAATGACATGGATGAGATGATGTGGAATTATGGAACGAGGACCTTGGGATAGAGGAATTTGGGACTAATTAAATAATTTAGGAGTATTTAATTAGATGAGACATTAGAGGACTTAGGATATTTAATTAAATAAAATAATTTTTATTTAATTTTTGGGATAATGAACCAATCAAATAAATTAGAATATTTGTTTAATTGATAGAAGAATGAGAATTAAAATAAATATTTAAAATATTTATTTAGTTCGACATGAACCAATTTTAGGTGTATACATTTTAGCCCTCTTTGATGCAATGTGTTTTATCACATTGTTTCAAAGAATAAAAAATTTTTGACTATGATGCATGCCCTTGTTTGCCTCTAGTTTTAGGTTTAGTGATGATAGGATTCCCCCTCAGGAGATTGGTTGGGTTGGACGACATTGGTGAAAGGTGGACGAACAATCTCACGATATGTAAGATTTTACGACACAGGTTGCAGACAAAAGGTTCGGGTGACAGAGAAAAGCAAATGGATGAAAAACATGCCCCACACTCACAAGGTCAAACACTTCCCATTAGGGTCCATATTGCTATATAAAGGCATGTGGGGTCACAATCCTAGTCATTTGCACACTTTTCTTTTATGGAGAGATTATAGGAGCTCTGGTGTAGTAGCAGCACAAAGCAGTCAGCAGAGATGGATCAAATTTTGATAGTGAGTCACAGATTTGAGAGGATCTGATGATTCGGGAGGCCAACAGATTACAGACCCTCGGTATGTACTCTTTCAAACTTAGTTGATTTTGCATTTAATGTGGTAAAATTATAGGTCAAAGTAGTTGTTAATGAATGCACATTTCTAGGGTTTCTATGCAAATAAGCCAAGAATCTATGCAAACGATGCGATTCTATGCATATAAGCAAGGAATCTGTGGATATATGATTTTGTTGCAAATGATAAGCAATCTTGTGCAAGTAAATAGGGTTTACGCACATTTAATTATTTAGGCACAATCAATCACCATTCCAACGCATGTGTTATAAAGTTGTGCAAGCATTGTAAAAACACGCAAACATGTAGCATTTCAGTGCATTTCTTAATAAAATGCGCATTTGTTATAAAGTAGCACAATGATTCCTGAATCAGCACATGTGGTTAAAGTTGCGCAAATGTTTGGGGATTCGGCGCATCTATCACAAAGTTGTGCATCTAGCAAACAGAGTTGCTCATATGGATAAAGTAGGTAAATTACTCAGTTAACATGGTGAAGTCAGCATCGAGTGTGATGTTGGCCAACTGGTAGGTTGTAGAGGAAAACTAATGCATTGTAGACTTAAATAAAATTCAAGGGTAAACCTATCTAAACAATCCACTCTATCATTGCATTCCCACATTGAATTATCAACCAAGGAGCATAAGCTTATGATGATGTTCGCACTATATATGCCTTCAAGACTCATTTCTATCCTAAACTAAGTCATATAGACTTATTCTAATTAACTTAGTTTACCAAAGTTCACATAAATGAAAGAACAGTAAAAATAGTTAAAAATCTAGTTGGTACGAGTACCTTCAGCATAAGTTGAACATAACTATATTCAACAGAGAATTACAGAATTAACTCAAAATACATAGACTGATAAAAGAATTGACACTAACCTCCGGAGGACTTCAAACATGTATTCTATTCATGGATCACAACTACTAGAAATAGCAATTAAGATATCTTACTCATTCCACAATGTAATTTTTATAAAATAACATAAAACAGTGTTAACTAGAAATGCATGAATAAATGAAAGAAAATGCAAAGTGAGAGTTAGTACCTTGAGTGGCTAGCTCAGGGAAATATCTCACTTAATATGGAAACTAAATCTACTTCAAATTCTCATAACACATCGTTGTATTCACTTCATATCAGAAACAGGATCTTTTTCAGATTATATTCAATAAAACATGTCTGGATAAAAATAGAGTAACTGTAAAAATAAAGTAACTTGGAAAGAAAATCTTCTCTCCTACCATCGAACTCATCCCTCCTATCTTATACAAAAATGAGAGAGTACAATGTAACTACCAACTAACTTGATCATCAATTCATCCCTAGCTATTAGGGTATAGGTTTGAGATCAATTTATTATTCTAACTGAAACAAAGGAAGCAGAGTCCTACTCAAACAGAAATTCCTATTCAACAGCTCATGAATGAAAACACATAAGTTGCGATTAGAATCCTAGAGCAAGTCTTATTCTTCACTTGTATTTATTCCTCCATGATGATCACGTTCAGCTTCAGTTGGCACTTAACTGTGACTTCCTTCAATGCTCTATTTTGCAATGTGTTGCGAATTCTCCTCTCCTTAATGCTACCAACTTGTTGTTGTACAGGGTTAATCCATAAAGCATATGCATACAAAATAGCCTTCATAATTAATCTACAAAATCACATTTATATACATACATACTTATGCCTAACTCATGCAATTGACAAATATTATCACCATGTTTCATGGGCAGATTAAGTTCAAGGTTTGCAAAATATATATATATATTTATATATATATATAAGACAGCATATCATAGTGGTAATATCTTAGAAAAGTATCTAAAATAGCATAGGTATAAAATCTGGAAGCATAATAAATAGCATAAAATAAGTCAACATTTGAATCCATCATTTCCCCCAACTTAGACTTTTACTTGTCCTCAAGCAAAATATTCAATAAAACACCTAGGGGAAAAGGTTATAATGCAAAGTTATCTACCCCAGATCCATATCTTCTCTGACCCCCTTTCCCTATTTGAGATAGAATCCATTGTAGCATGCAAGTTTCTCCAACCTGATCAATTCAGCACGCCTACACTCATCACCTGTTCCTCCTACCCAGTGTGGCAATGGATAAAGAATAATAGGAGGGTGATAAGTAAGGGGTATCCATTCCACTCCTTTTTTCTCTAAGATCTAGATGTACCTGCGCAACCTCTCAAACATATTCATAAAGTTGTGAAGAGAATGAGGCTCTTTCTTTTGCAACTCTCGGGTCAAACTATCCCATCTATTCTGCACATACCTTTTGCAATTTTGAATGATAGATACTACCAACCGTTGTATTCTCCTATAATCCCTGAGTCTTAAATCCATAATCACCTTACCTCAACCCTTATGAGAAAGTAGTGTTAGCCGTTGGGTCAGGATTACTTCAAGATTCAAGGCTTCTTTTCTCATCTACAGTGGCACTTTCTTTTCCTGTTCCTCATATCTATCCATTAGCTCCCCATGAAGCTGTTCATTTCTAAGGTAAGACATTAGTGCTCTGACTTGAAGATCACCACCATAGATCAAGGGGTTCCACTCTATATCTTCATCCATCAAATAATTGTGCAAACAGTATTCACATAGCCGATCTTGTTCTTCCAAACTGACTCCTTGAAATAACTGAAAAAAATCATGCCTTGAATAGATGGAAATGGACTGATTATTGATAAATATATTGAATTGAAAACTAATAAAATTTTCTTTGAGAAACAAGACATACACTTTTGGTGGAGGTCTGCATTCTATAATTTGAATTGCCCTGTCAACTACCTCTATTAGCTTCCCTTCCAACCTTTTTAACTCAACATTTTTTACTATCTACTGATGTATTAAGAATTTGTTTCTCCTTCTCCCATTTTTCTTTTTCTTGTTTGAATTCATCATTGAACTTCATCAATTCAAAACCCATAGATAGAACAATGAGGAATGTTGGAGGTCTTATTATAGGAGGCTACATGATTGGAGCTTCTTTTTCCTCATTTTCCATTTTACTCTCAATTACTTGTGCTAAGAGATCCATGCTAGAGCCATGACCATATGTCTGAATCCTTGCCTCCAATTGTTTTATTCTTATCTCTTTCTCCCTATCCTTCTCCTCATACTATTTCACTTGTTCTTCTAATTGTCTAATTCTATTAAGAGTTTCCTGCAGTTCTTGCCTCATGTTTACCTTCATCCTTACTTTCAGTAACATCAAAGCTTTCTCTAACAAGGCTGCCAAGAACTGTTTTTCCCATTTTTCTTGCAATTAAAATATCCTTTGAATCAAAACTAGAGGATGAAGAAACATACCTTCTACGTTTGGCAGGTACACTAGCATCAGTAGGAGTATTCCCAAGGACATTTCCTTCCTTTTTTGAAGCTGTGTCCAACAATGTTGGATCTTGTCATTGCTGTGATTCCTCCTTTTCTACTTCCCCTTGTCCCTCATCAATTTTTTTTCCTACATTCTACCTCCTCAGCCTTCCTGAACGCCTAGGTGTGACAGTTTTTGGCTTATCCTCACTTTTTCTCTTTTTTTGACTTCTCCTCTTCTTCCTTTCCCCTGTACCCTTCTCTTTCTCAATGCTCTTATGCTTCTCCACATTCTTCTTACTCTTCTTCTTCTTAGAAGAAGTAGAAGTATCATTTCTCATAGTTCCCCTCATGGGTTTAGGGTTAGGAATTGGGGTTTCTTTTGTTGTCACTAGCCTAGTTTCTATAGGAATTTCCTCCTGTGGCTCTTCCCGTTCGGGCTCAACTTTAGGTCCAAACTCTAGTTCAACATCTGGCTCAACATTAGGTTCAACTTCTAATTCTGGCTCCTGTTGAGGCTCATCTACTTCCAGTAATTCAGCAATATCCTTGCATTGTTTAAAAGCATCCCAACTAACCTGTGGGTGTTGGATTCTCAAACTTCTTTTAACCAGTAGAGCTACCAAACAATGATGAGACAATGTAGTCTCTATTTGTCTTCTCTGATACTCAAATGACATTCTCTTCAACATATTGTACAAATAATTGAGAACATTAACCAATTTATCATGGCACAGGTGATTCAGCAATTTGAAGTGTGCAGTATACAAGTTATGTCTACCATCACAAGTGATATATTTGATAATATACAAAGCACATTTCTCACAAAAGAAAGGAAGGGATAATCTTTTTGTACCTTGTGTGGTCAAATCTAGGTTCTCACCATGCTTGCAAAATTCCTCCCTCGTCGTTGTTGCATCAGCATGGGCTGGATACTCAGACTCTATTCATGGTAAACCGGTGACTTGGGCAATAGTTATTTCAGATGCATCCAAAACTAATCCCCTCACTGTTGCTTCGTCATACTGCGGAGTTGCTACAAAATCCCTTGCCATATCATTGTCATACTTTGTTAACTTCATAAAATAGTCTAACCATCCCACTCTAGTAAAGAGTGGGAGAACCAATACATCTTCCAATATCTCCTTATGCGCCAATGGTTCTCTTCTGATTACATCACCCCCCCATTGCACCTATATTCCACACTCTCATCAATTCTCAACTCTATCCAATTTTGCCTAATTTCAATTTTACCACCTCAGAAATCTGCCTATCAATTCTTTCACCCCCCAACTGTAGCTTTTTAGAGTGCTTTGTTAATAAAAGTTTGAAATTTAGCTCTCTCAAGAAAATAACAAGCTCACAATTTAGGGCGGGTTGACTATCATGGAAAATGGCATAGGAAAACCTTGATAGCAGCTTAAAGAAAATTTGATTGATAGTAAAAAGAAAAATAAAAACTTAAAAACTAACCATATACCCCTCCCCCAACTGAAAGGTGAAGTGACCACACTTCACAAATGAATGTGCAGTGATGAAAGAGTAATGATTACATGAAAAGGGGTGATATATTGCCGCATGCATGAGATAAACACTTAGTAATAACGAATAGAAATAGAAATTTGAAGATAATCATTAAAAGGTTACCTTATATGCATTGATTATGAAGAGCATGGAGCGGATCGCCTTGGAAAAAGAGATAAGTACGTTGGCATGGATTTGGCATGAGCGGAGTGATATGCATAGAGTAGATGGAAGGTGGCAGGTATGACAGAATTTATTTGATTTGACAGACCGCAAAAGTTGATGTAACAGCCGCAAATATAATTCAAACAAACATGCTGCAACCATTGGATTATGGAAGGTGATTAAAGCACATGGAATAGTAAGGAAATGTGTGTGAAGAAGAATTAAATGTGTGCTAAATGGTTGAAAATCTCCGCAGACACTCATTGCTATAGGTACCCACAACATAGGTCCCGATTGAATATGTGCAGAAATAGGAAACCAGGGCCCAACTGCGACAGGTCCCTATGATATGTGGAAAATAGGTCCCTCTGAAATTGGCAGTGGTCATCATGTACAATGTGTTGTGTGTGCACGTGATTTTAAAGCAAAGAAAATTATGTTTCAACAACAGGGGTTGAGTATTGCAACTCAACCTCCACATCACTAGACAGTGTTGGTGGATCAGTATCTGAAGGTGTATCATCTGGTGTCACATCATCATCATCATCTAGAGTGTCAGGAGGACCATACTGAGCAACTAGAGAAACAAGAAAGTCATCCTTCTAAAGTGGCTTTTTATACAATTTTAGCCTGTGCCCATTTACTAGCAGTGAAAACCAAACTGCATCAATAGTCTGCAATTGAACTGCACCATTAGGAAAGACTTGCTTGATCTCATATGGGCCTAACCAATGTGACTGAAGCTTGCCCTTGAAGTCCTTATATCTTGAATCATAAAGGAGTGCTTAGTCACCTGCAGTGAATTCCTTTGTCTTGATGTACTTATCATGCCATTTTGCTCTTTGTTTCTGTATGGCCTCTGTATGATGAATAACCTCCAATCGGATTTCATCCAAAGCATTCAAATGTTGTAGCCTTTCTTGTTGTGTTGTGGTCAAATCCAAGGAATTTTTTTAGTGGCGAATCTTTGCCAATTGGCGAATAGTTGAAATAGAGGCCTGTAAAAATGGCAAATATATCAGGCTACAAAGGGGACTAAATCGCCCCATTTTTATAAAAAATAATTCAATATTAATTAATTTGCCAAAACATTATTATTTTAAACTAATAAGTTGAATTATTTCGCCAGGTACATGATGCGTTATTAAATGTGATTTGCCAATAGTTTATAATATAATTATACATCTTAATGGTATTCGCCAGTAATATTATATTCCTACCATTTGGGATAATATTCGCCTTTACTAATAAATTATTATGTAGTTTTAGGGTTATTTTCGCTTTTAATATGGCTTTGTTTATTACTGTTGATTATGAATTTTATCTCACAACTCTAATTTGATTCTGGGGGCCATAAGCACATGCCTTTTAAAAGGCTTGCTTGAGGCCCAAAATTTCTTTCCTGCTGAAATAAAATCAAAGCCATAATAAACCCTAAGCTAGGGTCCCATGCACAGATCCATCCTATCACTAGAAAGAAAAATTTAGTCACAATAGCAGCACGATCACCAGTAGAGGATAGGCAACATAGCCTATAGCATCACTTCCTTCTAGTTGTAGATTCATTGCCAACAATTGATCCAGAATCTTCAGATACCTCTAGTTCAATTCTAGGCACAAATCCAAATCCAATACCAATGTGTTGATCCAGATCTCACAGAGGCCCCTACAAGACAAAATATAAGGTGCAAAATTAGTCTTTTTTAATTTGATTTATTGTTTAGTTTAGTTTGATAAACATATTGTTATTGATGCACAGAATTGCCGATTTCATTACCATTTTAGATTGAAATTAAATTTATGATAAAAAATCTAAAATAAAGAAAAAAATAGAGAACAAAATTCAATAAATTAAAAAAAATTGTAGCATTTTCTATTGGCCCTACTCCCTCTTATCATCATATTTAAAACAAAAAATATATGTTTTAACTTTTTTTAAAACATAAACATCTATGCTTGTTTTTATCTTTTAAATTTTTTAAGAGAAAATGCAAAAACATGTATTCTTTATTTTACATTCTTTAAAAGAATTAAAATAAAAATAAAATCCTTCATCTGCAATCATGCATGGTCATGCAAATAATGTGAAACTTTTAAATCTCGCCCCTCAGATTTTACCTGCAATGTGTAATAATACCAATATCAATTCAAATAAATAAACCATTTAAAAATAATGTTAACCTTTTGCAAAAAATAAATCAATAACAGAGATAAACAAAAGAAATAGAGAAGCCCATCAAAATGGAGGAGGTGAGAAATGGATTTCTCAGATTGACATTTAAAAAATCAATCTACAGCAAACATGAAAGCATTTAAAAATCATTCTACAGCAAAACAATTAGGAAAAAATGAAAGCTTTTAACAAATCATTCTCCAACAAAACAATTAGGAAAAAATGAAAGAATTAGGTAGAAAGAAAAGTATTTGTGTTAACTTGAGTTTTTAGTGGAGTATTGTGCTTTATTATTGTTTTAAAATGTACTTTTAAATTGTGCTTTATTAATTTTTTATATTTTATCAGTGCCTGTAATCATGATAATATTTGACTAAGGTTTAGAAATAAATAATTATTTATTCTTATTTTTTATACTTGGATTTTACTATTCCATGTAGTTTTAAATATTTATTATTTTCAAATATGAAGGTACTTATATTTTATTCCCTTAATTCTTTTAAGGGTTAGTGCAATGAATTTTTTATTATTATTCTATTGAATTAGTTTATCATTTTAAATTGCCTTAGAGAGATGGGTTAAATATAGAGTTTATTTATAACTAATTGATTAAATTAGAATTTCAAATATTTAAATTTTTATGGTTAGATACGATCCTTGACCTCTGCAAGGGGTGTTGTCCCTTGATCCTGTCGGTGGCTACCACCTCGAGGCCCTTGCTTCAACATTACAAAAAACAAAAATATATATAGGGGGACTACGCCAACCAACTATGTAAATTTTTAAAGGAAAGATTCACCATTCTAATTAATTTTTTTAGTGATTATTCGCTAGGATTCACCATTGTAATTATTTTTTTACTAATTATTCATTAGGATTCGCCAAGATTTTATAACAATTTATAAAATGTGCATAGATTCACTGGGAAAATTAATATTTTTTTCAAAAAAAAGAAAGATTCACCAGGAAAATTATAGCACTTAGCTAGGATTTGCCAAGATTTTATAAGTTTTTTAGGGGGGTTCCTTAAAGTTATCACTAGTCAAATCCATTCCTAGTTCCACTGTTGTCCTTAGGGTTTTGTGTTCAAATTCTATAGGCAGGACTGATGTCTTACCATAGACTAACTCATAAGGTGTAAACCCTGTAGTTGTCTTCCAGGTTGTTCTGTATGCCCAAACAGCTTCAGAGAGCCTAGAAACCCAATCTCTTCTGTGAAGCTGCACTGTCTTTGTCAAGATGTTCTCAATCTCCCTATTTGTGACTTCCACCTAACCATTGGCTTAAGGATGATAGGGAGTGGATTTCTTATGTCTGATCCGATATTCCTCAACCAATTTGGTGATTAAATCAGATGTAAATTGTGGTCCTTGGTCAGTTACTATCTCCCTTGGAACACCATACCTAGTGAATATGTCTTCATACAGGAATTTTGCCATAGTGCCACTCTGGCAAATTGTAATGCCTTCACTTCAACCCATTTAGTTAAGTAATCATTACATACCAGGATATACTCTTTTTTATTGGATGTAGGAGATATAGGACCCACAAAATCCAATCCCCACTTGTCAAAAGGAGACAATGAGATTTGTGGGTGCAAGGGCATCTCATCACTTCTTGTAGGCCTCCCCATTCTCTGACATCTATCATAGCTCCTAGTGTACTTGATAGAATCTTTATGAAGTGTTGGCCAGTAAGACCCAGTTGTTATTATTTTGAAGGTTATCCTCTTGGCTGCAAAATGTCCCCCACAAGGCTCATCATGACATGCCTTCAATATATCAAACAACTCATCTTCTCTGATACATCTACACATAATATTATCTGGCCCAGTATAAAATAGAAATCCAGAAATCCATGAATAAGGAAAACATTTATGAACTAGTTGCCTTTTCTCCCTTGGAGAGAAATATCCTAGAATCTACCCTGTAACTAAACAATTTGTTATATTTGCATACCATGGAGTGTGTATAGTGAGAGAAAATAGATGCTCATCAAGAAAAGAATCATCAACCACTCCTTCTAAAGATTGCGTAGGTAGTCTAGATAGAAAATTAGCAACTACATTGGCCTTGCCTGGTTTGTCAACAATTGTAATATCAAACTCCTGTAACAACAATAACCATCTTACATGTCTACCACCCACTATTGGCTTGTTCATCAAATATCTGATGGCTGCATGATATGTATGTATGAATACCTTGTAACCAGTTATGTAGTGCCTGAATTTGTTAATTACATAAATAACTGCCAACATCTCTTTCTCTGTCACAGTGTAATTTAACTTAGCTCCTTGCAAATTTTTACTTACATACTAAATGGCATATTTTTTGATTCCTTCCTATTGGCCTAGGACTGCCCCTATGGCAAAATCTGATGCATCTGTATGGATTTGAAAAGGTAGTGACCAATTCAAACCTCTGAGAACAAGGGCTTGTGTCAAGGATGTTTTTAGCTTTTCAAAAGAGATTTGACAATCTGATGTCCATTCAAATTCATTGTCCTTGGTTAGTAGAGTAAACAGAGGGGCAGTAATCTTGCTCAAATCCTGAATGAACCTCATATGATATCCTACATGGCCTAGGAAGCTCCTTACATCCTTCTATTTTTGTGGAATAGGCAGGGTAGATATGATCTCAATCTTCTTTGGGTCAACTTGGATGTCTACACTTGAGATGAAATGTCCCAAGACTATTCCATGTGTCATCATCAAAAAACACTTTTCATTACTCAAAGAGAGGTTGTACTATGTACATATTTTCAACACTTTCTCCAAATTGTGTAAGGCTTCATCATATGTGTCACCATATGTGGTGAAGTCATCCATATAAATCTCCATGTTGTCATGGGCAAAATTAGAAAAAATACTAAGGATTGCTCATTGAAATGTAGCTAGAGCATTACACAAACTAAAGGGTAAGACAGAATATGCATATGTCCCCCAAGGATAAGTAAACGTTGTCTTATCCTGATCCTGTGGAGCAATCTTAATTTGGTTATAGCCACTAAAACCATCAAGAAAGGAAAAATATTTCTTGCCTACTAAAGAGTCAAGAACTTGGTCAATAAATGGCAATGGAAAGTGATCCTTCCTGGTTGCAGTATTCAATTCCTTGTAATCAACAAAAACTCTCCATTTACTAGCTTTCTTAGGTACTATGACCAATGGTGAAACTCATTCACTGTCAGAAATGGGGTATATAAAGCTTGTATCTAGGAGCTTTTGAAGCTCGGCTTTCACAATCTCTCTGAGAGCGAGGTTCATGCACCTCTACTGTTGCCTGATGGGTCTATAGCCATCATCAATATATATTTTATGCATGCATAAGGCAGGATCAATGCCTTTCATGTCACTATAATCCCAGGCGAATGTTGTTGAGTGTGTACGCAATATTTCATGCAAGGATTGCTATTGTTCATCAGTCAATGTATTGTTAATATTCAACATCTTACCTAGCTTGATTTCTACTTGTTTGGACAGTTCTTGCACGGAAGATAAATCAAGGCTGGGTAATATAGGTAAGCATTACTAAGGTAATAGTGCATGGAAGATTTGGGAGACTTCTTCTGATGAACTACTGGGTATTATGATGCACAAAGGGTCTTGTAAGCAAGATAGGTAGTCTTGCTGTTGTGGGTGCCTCCCACAATTATTTTGTATGTCGTGAGCAATTAACTCATCTTCAAATGGAATATTCAATAAAGGGCTACATTTAATAGTCATCAGGGTTTGTATGGAATAAGTGTCCTCATCCTCCAGGCTAGGCCAAATGGTCTACTCAAGCTCATGATATGGCTGGGTTGGTGGATATAAAACCAATTTCTTGGTCACTATCCCATTAGATATGATCATAATACCAGACCTGCAACCTATAAATGCATTAGTAGTGGCAAACCATGGTCTACCTAGTATAAGAGGATAACTAACCAGATTAACCTTTGGCTACAAAACTATGAAATTAGCAGGGTATTCCCAAGAATCTAATGCAATGACCAAATCTTCTATGACTCTTTCAAGTTTGATTGTAGACCTATCAGCTAATTACAAGACTGTCTGATTAGGCCTAAGGTTGTTCAATTGGAGTGTCTGCATTGTCTCCTTGATCATGACATTAATTACAGCACCTAAATCAATCAAAGTATTCTTAATTAGAGTCCCATTGATCTTTACATCCACCACTAGACTACCTAGATCTGTGTATTTAGGAATAGTTATATTACCCAACATGATATCAGCAAGATTACCTAAAACATGCATTGTCTGAGGGTCTATCCTCTTCCTTCCTGGCTTCTTTATGAAAAGATCCTTAATAGTTTTGGTGTAAATAGGAATATCCTTGATGGCTTGGATTAAGGGAATCTTGATTCTTACATCTTTTAGCTGGCTGAGAAGGACAGTATCAGTTTGGGCTATTTGCTTTTACATGGCCAAGCACTCAGGGAAAGGAGGAGATTTCTGTTGTAAGGTAGTTTGGGCATCTTGGGTTGATTCAGGTTCCAAAGGTGGCTTATCTAAGGCTTCTTCAGTGGGTTCTTCATCTTCAAGCTCTGTAATTTGTGGAGATGAAGGCCCTGCAAGTCGCTTCCCTAATCTAAGATGAACATTACTCACCTCCACCCCATATGTGGGATATTGCATTACCTCATTAGTATAAGCCTGTTGAACAAGCTTGTTGTTAGGGTTAGGTGCAGGTTGGGGAGGGATTTGGGTAGGTCTAGGAGGTGAATTTTGAGGTGTGGATGGCGGCATTATGGCTGGTTGTTGTGGCTGAGATGGAATCATTGGTTGCTGGAATTATGCATTTTGATGCCATTGTTGGCCCTTGTTCCATTGACGTTGCCATTGTTGCTGCAGAGTAGACCACTAGGGGTTATAGTGGGACCTTGGAAATTTTTTTGAGGCCATGAGTTTCGATGTTGTTGGTTCCAACTAGCTTGTGGAGTAGGCCATTGGGGGTTTTGCCATGCATTTGGGTTACCAGGCCATTGTTGAGTATTCCAAGTAAAGAAGTTCTGATTTGCAGCAGGAAAGGGAGAATTAAAACTAAATGGATCAGAGGGCATACCTTGTCTTTGCTGCCAAGGTCTCCTTTGAGCTATGAAGAACAGTTGCTTATCTTCTCCTTCAAATGGCTACAATTTTGGCCTTTCAATCTTTTCTTATTGGATACTAGCCACCCTTTTGCATTTACAATTGGCCTTCCTCTATCTACAGCTAGGGCAGTATTCAGTAAGCATTGTGTCTACCTCTTCTTGTTTCTTCTTGATATAAAGAGTATCGAGCTATATAGCCATATGGATAATAATGTCCTCCTTCATGTTGGTCAACAGGTTACTAATCTACACTCTTGAAACTCCATTAGTTGCCTTGCCTATGATGGCTTCTCTTTCCCCCCTTGGTTTTCTAGAAAATGTTCTAGAATAATTTCTGCAGGCTCTACAGACATCTTCAAAGGGAAGTTGAGATATATCCCCTATTCCAATGAAATTGAGGGCATCCATGCTATCATCATTAACTCCCCTCAAAAGGACTAGCTTCAGCGATTCTTCAGACAATCTATTTTGATTGTTTTTCTTCAAGGCAAACTAGAATATTTCCACATAGTCTTCTAGTGGTTCATCCTCTTTCTGTGACATCTTGAAGATGTCATCTCTTCTCCTATCATGTCCTCTGTAGTAGTCTTTATATTTTTCTAGAAACTTTGTCTTCATGGTATCCCAGTCTGGAATGACATCTTTCCCCAATCCCATAAACCATCTTAAAGAAACATCTTTTAGTGTGGCAGCGAATAGCCTGAGTCTGTAAGGATCAATGGTGTAGTCATAACTCCACAAGACATCAAACTTGAATAGGAAAGTGTCAAGATCTTCGGTCACCAAGCCATAGAAAACAGGCAATGCAGAAGGTGGTATATTTTTCAGAGTAGCAGCCTGTGCTTGGTCTAGGATAGGGAATTTGAATGTTGCTTGTCCTAGAGGATCCTCTACTGCAGCATCTTCCATGGTTCTAAAAGTCCCTTCTGTGGCTATGGAGGAAGTTGATGGAGATGTAGGAGGTTTTGATGAAAATGTAAGAGGAAACTCTTCTTCAGCACTTTCTATTGTGTAGTTGATAAAATCAGCCATGTCCTCATTATCCTAAGAAGTTAAAGGGAGGAATCTACCTCGGTGATCTCTCTACCTCTGCATACAATAGTTTTAGCTTGATATTTCCATGGTCCTACACAATGTTAGTAGAATATCTGGTGTTTCCTCAAAAGTGAATTTATTAAGTCTAATGTTGTAAATAGAATCTAATCTATGAAAGCACATAAAACTAATGAGATTATGAAGATAGCATTGTCCCTGGCAACGGCACCAAAAATGTAGAGAAAAACTAATGCATTGTAGACTTAAACAAAATTTAGGAGTAAACCTATATGAACAGTCCGCTGTATCATTACATTCCTACATTGAATTATCGACCAAGGAGCATAAGCTTATGATGATGCCCGCACTATATATGCCTTCAAGACTCATTTTTATCCTAAACTAACTCATACAGACTTATTCTAATTAACTTAGTTTACTGAAGTTCACAGAAATGAAAGAATGGTATAAATACTTAAAAATCTAGTTGCTACAGGTACCTTCAGCATAAGCTGAAGATAACTATATTCAACAGAGAATTACAAAATTACAGAATTAACTCAAAATACACAGACTGATA
Source organism: Cunninghamia lanceolata (assembly GCA_027924645.1). Taxonomy (NCBI): domain Eukaryota; kingdom Viridiplantae; phylum Streptophyta; class Pinopsida; order Cupressales; family Cupressaceae; genus Cunninghamia; species Cunninghamia lanceolata. Next base: position 325,166 of record BSBN01000206.1, on the reverse strand, counting down.
AAAGAATTGACACTAAGCTCCAGAGGACTTCAAACATGTATTATATTCATGGATCACAACTACTAGAAATAGCAATTAAGATATCGTACTCATTCCATAATGTAATTTTTATAAAATAACATAAAACAGTGTTAACTAGAAATGCATGAATAAATGAAAGAAAATGCAAAGTGAGAGTTAGTACCTTGAGTGGCCAGCTCAGGGAAATATCTCACTTAATCTGGAAACTAAATCTACTTTAGATTCTTATAACACATAGTTGTATTCACTTCATAACAGAAATAGGATCTTTTTCAGATTATATTCAATAAAACATGTTTGGATAAAAATAGAGTAATTGTTGAGTAGCTGTAAAAAAAAAGTAACTTGGAAAGAAAACCTTCTCTCCTACCATCGAACTCATCCCTCCTATCTTATACAAAAATGGGAGAGTATGATGTAACTACCAACTAACTTGATCATCAATTCATCCCTAGATATCATGGTATAGGTTTGAGATCAATTTATTATTCTAACTGAAACAAAGGAAGCAGAGTCCTGCTCAAACAGAAATTCCTATTCAACAGCTAATGAATGAAAACACATAAGCTACAATTAGAATCCTAGAGAAAGTCTTACTTCACTTGTATTTATTCCTCCATGATGATCATGTTCAGCTTCAATTGGCGCTTAACTGTGACTTCCTTCAATGCTCTGTCTTGCAATGTACTGTGAATTCTCCTCTCCTTAATGCTACCAACTTGCTGATGTATAGGGTTAATCCATAAAGCATATGCATACAAAATAGCCTTCATAATTAATCTACACAATCCCATTTATATACATACATACTTATGCCTAACTTATGCAATTGACAAATATTATCACCATGTTTCATTGGCAGATTAAGTTCAAGGTTTGCAGAATATATATATAAAAGACAACATATCATAGTGGTAATGTCTTAGAAAAGTATTTGAATTAACATAGGTATAAAGTCTGAAAGCATAAGAAATAGCGTAAAAGAAGTCAACATTTGAACCCACCATAGGTCATCTTGGAGATTGATAGAATCTCTAGAAAAATGATAGGATAGGATCATGATATGATACCTAAGTAACTTGTTTGATTGGATAGAAATGTAGCCTGATTATGGTGTGTTTAACACACTTTGTTATCGATTGCAGGAGATTCTAGATCATGTACTGATGTCATGGGAGAGATTCCCTCTGACACAGCTGCTGAGGCCCTATTTGACTAAGACTGACCACTTGGTACTTGGATCTGCTAGTTTATGGTATGTTTGCTTCATGCCTGAGATATAGGTGAACCTTAGATTACTGACTACGCTAGGTGAGAGGTACCACAGTGAGATGGGCACGTTTCACCTACCCATAGGAGAGATGATGGTGACCCTAGAGGATGTTCATCAAATTCTATGGATACCAATTTAGGGTGCATTGGTCAAGTACGAGTTGGCGATAGGAGCTGGTTTGGTTGAGTGCAGATGAGTGTTTGACGACCCAAACCTAGAGGGTATAGAGATCAACTAGGCAGACATTGCGGAGTACTATGAGCCCCTGCCAGCCATATTAGCAGGCTTGATCAATGGTGTTATGTGCCCTGATAGAAGATCATGTGGCTTCTAGGTTAGATGGGGATGGACCCTAGAGAGGATGGTTCAGGAGGGGACATGGTTTGCCTGGGGTCCTTGTACCTTGGCCCATTTGTACCATGATTTGCATTAGTTTGTATATGATGGAGCTACTAGTCTTTCTACTGGTGTGTTGTTGCTTCAGATATGGGCTTGGCTGCATATAGGAGTGACACGGCCAATTGGCATGGGGGTGAGGGGACATGATAGACCTTTCTCTTATATGTTTTAGGAGACTCTCTCCTAGCGCAAGTTGGGAAAGCTAGAGTACTGGTGTCACACATTGGATAATGTGGACGAGGTGACATGGTGACCATACCTAGACTACAAGGTGTGGGACGAGGATGCAGCAGAGTTGCCTTACTGTTTCTAGACTTGATGGATGATAGGGAGGACTCCCTACATACTAGAGAGCCACATTGTTACTCGTGTGCTCTAACAGTTTGGCAAGATTCAGGGCATGCCCCAGGGTACTACTATTTTTGCTCGGACGCACAAGGAGAGTCCACTATGGGGTCCTGTGGCTTCATATGAGACAGCGAGGACATATTTTCTACAAATTCCCTACCAGGCATGGGATATGATGCGAAAGATAGTGTATGCATTCATGACTATAGATTTTGAGGTGCACTTCACTACTCATCCGGTTCCTAGATACTCTGGTCCCAGAGAGCTGGCACTGAGACTTGAGGATGAGGATGATGGTGAGGCAGGAGGTGTGGCCAAGGTGATGGAGAAGATGATGGGGATGATGTTAGGTAGAGGAGGGTTAGAAAGAGGAGAGTGCCTCAGATGCAGGCATAGGCACAGGTACATGCATAGGTGGAGCCACAAGTACAGGTTCAGGCACAGGGTGGACAGGGTGATAGAGAGATAGTAGCATTACAAGCCCAAGTGGCTCAGTTACAGACTCAGGTGGCATAGCTATAGGGGCAGGATGGTGGTGTGATGGCAGCTTATGAGCCCAAGTGGCTTAGTTACAGGGGTAGGTGACACAGCTGCAGGGGGATGTCTGCACTGCGATTCTTGAGTGAGACACAACCATACAGAGATATACTAGGGCAGAGACCCTATTACAACAGGTATAGTAGATGGCATCCCAGGGTCCACATAGTCATATTGTGACAGATATGGTTAGGGTAGGACAGGATATTTTTTACTAGAGAGGGTTGTATGAGCAGGATATACCAACAGAGCAAAGGGTCAACAGTTTCCACCCTAGTTCACATAGCAGGTCAAGATGGACACAGACAGAGAGCGTAGGGATGAGGCCACCACTTCCTTGTGGGCCATTAGGGATGGGTCCTACAAGCATGACAAGTCCTATAGGGCCGCAGCCTCCCCCTCAGCAGCCACAGGATCCCGCACCATCCGGAGCCAGTTCCACATAGCCACTATTTTGGAGACATTCATCATGTGTTGAGCATTTTTTTTGTTTGTTTACACCATTTTTAACCAGGCGAGATAGATACTTTTATGACATCATTGTATACTTGGACATTATTATTATTTTTGATTTATGATTATGATCTACATGAGTTCAACGTACTACATGCATGTGTTCCTATGGATGGATGTTATTTATATGTGATGGATGTTATCTATTATGCTTATACTGTGATGATTCTAATGTGTTTATGTGACTCTATGATGCACTTGATATCTATGTGACATGATGTTTTTATGTGATTCATGATGGACATGATGACTTATATGCATGCTTATGATCCTATATGCTAACATGTTATGATGACCTAATGTACACTGAAGGGATATTATAAATGCAACACATGATGGTTTAATTGCTTTATATATGAATGATGATCTATTATGCAAACACTATGATATCTATGTTTTTGTAGATTTTTTATATGAAATGTTATGTATGAGACCTATTCAGATTTTATGACGTCACTAGTATGATCTAAATGTTTAATACAACTAATGCACCTAAATGATAATGACTTGATGATGTACAAACCTAGAATATGCAAAATGATAATGATGTATTTTTATTATGCCAAGTGTACTCAATCATAAATGAAACAACACTTAGAAGAATTTAGACAAAAGATTTGGACGAATGGTTAACTGACAGTCAAGACTCAGATCTTATGACACTTGGATAAATGGTATGTATGGAATGCTTATAAATGGAATGAAATGCAATTGGGTATGTATGATAGTGGATTTTGTCATCTTCTTGTACAAGGTTTTGAAGTACTTTGTTTCGTCATTGAGCTTTTAAAATGTTGTGAGAAAATACAAGCATCTAGGTATAATTAAACCATGATGACCTGAGTATTACTTACATGGATTTTGATTTAGCAAGTTAATACAAGCATCTAAGTATAATTGAACCAAGATGACCTGAGTATTTCTTGCATATCAATAGACAAGGATTGCCCCCTTTCATCCTTAGATCCATAATGTCCTTGATGATCTTTTGTTGATCATGTTGTTAGACAAAGTCGTCACGGTACTAAAGACTAATCCACAAATAGAAAACGAAGGAAAAATAATCATGCCCCCATCATAGATGCTCTAGTTTTTAGACATCCTCGAGTAGCATAGGAAACATGATAACAAAAATCAAGACTCTGAGACTTACATGTATAACAAGCATCAAATTTTCTTGCCATAGATATGTTTTCTTATCACAAAATCAGATATAATCATCATGATAGTTTAGGCTCATTGTTGTCTAATATAGGTCAAGTTCCTATGTTGAGTATTTTGTTGAAAAGGTTTGTTTGTATTGTTGCATGTTGTCTAGAGATAATATCGCAATCTGGTTTGTTATCCTCTAAGATTTTGTGGCATTCAAGAATCCAATTCTCAACTAGGTCAAGGATTTTGCCTCCAGTCAAGTAAAGGATCGATTTATTATGGATGAACTAAAAATAGATATGAAGAAATGGGCCCTAAGGGACTGACCTAGTGCCTTAGGGGCTCATTGATAAATGGCCTTGCCTATGTGACGATGCAGAGGCAACATAGTTTGAGGTGTGGACCTTGTGGACCTAAGACCTAGAGGGTGAGAATTGGGTGGATAAAAAGGATGGGCGATAAGGGATGGAATGGATGGGAAGCCCCGGGTATCATCAATGATGGCCTTGCCTACGTGATAACTCAGAGGCGACGTAGTTCAACAATGATACAATGGATAGGTTCAGGACGAACGACAAGATGGACGCAAGGTTAGATCAACAGCTTGATGGGACAAGGTGATAAAGGCAAGCCAACAACAAGCCATGGTACGTATCCCGATGTGATGGATGTGGTAAGAAAAGACTGGATGAGGACTGATGTCCTAAGAGATGGAGGGATCAGTTTATCACAAATAGCGCCTGTTTCTAGGTTTTCATCACTTGCTTTTATTTGTACGATAACTTAAAATACACATGATGCATATTTGCCAGGTTTTCATCATGGTACCTATCCAAGGCACCTGTTTACCAGGTTTTCACCAGAGGATGATTTTTTTGTTATTTTTCTATTTTTTTGATTTTTTTTGGTTATTTTGTTAGATTCAAGATAGACAACTGAGAGGGGGAGTGAATTAGTTGTCCAAAAATTTCTTTCAATTTAAACACTTAAATCCACTTTGTAATTTAGTAGCATAATAACAATTCAATCATGAAAACACAATGCATTTAAACCAAGAGCAACAACACATCAACACATAAGACACCAAGATTTTGACGTGGAAAACCTGGTTAAGGGAAAAACCACGGGGTGATTAACCCAAGATTGTATTCTCTGTTAGAAGAATAGAAAGAACAAAATGGCACATGCTAATTAGGGTTCACTGCCTGAGCACACTACTCACAAGAGGCCCACTACCTACAAGAGACACACTGTCTACAAAATAGTAAGTATCACATACATGAACTGGAGAATAGCATCTTCACCATGCTTGAATTAGTTCCATTTAAGCCCAGTACTTCTACTCTGCCTTTCGCTCTCCTTTTTGCTACCACACTCTCATCTCCACCAGATACTCATTGAAATGACTTCACAGTTCCTTATGTATACAAGACATCGACATAGGAATAATCATCTAAGTCGGCAACATCTACAAGAACATCCGCAGGATGAGTAACTCATCCGGTCAGCCAGTCTAAGGAAGAACACCTTCATCTGGAAGTAATTCTTCAAATGTGAGCTTAAACTTCAATGCGGACCACCAACATGAATTGGACATGATCCAAAGACCTCCACAAGCTTTCTTGAATCACCAAGAACATCCACACTTCATCTGCTTATTGAAATCCTTCTCTCCTTCATCTGAAGCCTCAAGAACATAGTCTATCATCACTGTCACAAAGGAATAGATGCTTGCAGACCTTCAAACCATGAACTAAATGAGTTGACACTTCACAAAGACTTCTGAAACACTCCCTCAAATCCACAGAATAGGATAATGCATTTCTGAATCTCACCAGACCTATCTGTATCACTCTGTCACCTCTGAACACCTATCAGAACCAGTTTTACTTGAGCAACCATAACTTCTTTAGATCTTCATGTGGACCTCTAAAATCTTTACTGGATCATCTTAAGACACATATCTACAAACCCTTTAAACTGCATCCTTTGATCCTCATCTTAACTTGGACTTTTACCTTACTGTCTTCACTGTTCCTGATATGACCAATTTTCTCAATATCCTCAGCAAACAAATCATCCAATCCTTATCACTAATGCAACAGGAGTATGTTGACATCAATGACAACACCGGTTAGGCCCATACTTGCAACAATCTCCCCCTTTGTCATTGATGGCAACATATGATGTGAAAAATTGTTTTGACCATCAAGACAAGAACTTATCCTTACTGTCACAACTCCCCATATCAACAACAACCATTCACATGTCTTCTTTTCCTTTCCTGCTCCCCCTTTGATCAGCAACCACTTGTTTTTCACATGTCTTCTCTCCCCCTTTGACATCAATGGCAAAGGGCACATACTTGCAATTTCACCACTTCAGAGTCATACCAGCTGCTCCCCCTAAGTAGCAGCTCCCAATCATCAAGCTGGACCACAAGATATGACTGTGATAACCACCGGACTGATGCACATCAATGCACCTTAGTTCATCACCGGAGGGGCAATAACCCCTAACTTCTCCCTGAGATACTCAAAAGAGTCCTTAGGTAGAGGTTTAGTAAAGATGTCTGCAATCTGATCCTTGGATGGCACAAACTCTAATCTGACTTCATTCTTGGTCACTTGCTCTCTCAAAAAGTGAAACTTGATGGATATATGTTTAGTCTTTGAATACAACACCAGATTCTTAGATATATTTATTACACTTGAATTATCATAGAAGATTCTAATAGGCTCCTCATTCTCCACTCTTATGTCTCTTAGCATTTGCTTCATCCACAAAACTTGAGTACAACTACCTGTTGCTGCAATATATTCTACTTCTGTAGTAGACAGAGATATTGCCTCTTATTTCTTGCTCAGCCAAGAAACCAATCTCTTCCCTAAAACGAATGCTCCACCACTGGTACTCTTCCGGTCATCTACATCTCCTGCCCAATCTGTATCTATATATGCATGAAGAGAGAAATCATGATCTCTAGGATACCACAATCCATACTCAACTGTCCCTTTTAAATATCTAAAAATCCTCTTGATTGCCATGACATGAGATTCTCTAGGATCATCCTGGAATCTAGCAACAAGACCAACAGCCTACATAATGTCTGGTCTAGTTTGAGTAAGATACAACATTCCTCCAATCATTGACCTATACTTTTTCTGATCAGCCTTAGGTGAGTCATCATCTTTGCTTAATTTGCATCCGGTTGCCACGGGAGTATTCATTGGCTTTGAGTCTTCCATCCCAAACTTCTTCAACAATTCTTTCACATATTTGGACTGAGAAATGAAGATTCCTTTCTTTGTTTGAGTGATTTGTAGACCCAAAAAGAAATTTATTTCCCCAAGCATGGACATCTCAAATTCACTTTTCATTTGATTTGCAAAGGTTTTGCACATACTATCTCTTCCTCCAAAAATGATATCATCAACAAACACTTCAACAATCAAGATATTTTCATCATTAATTCTGAAATACAAATTACTGTCAGCAGTACCTTTGTTGAAACCAATCTTCAAAAGATGCTTATCCAATCTTTCATACCAAGCTCTTGGGGCTTGCTTCAGTCCATATAGTGCTTTCTTCAATTTGCAGACCATATCACTATGATCAGACAATTGAAATCCATCTGGTTGCTCAATGTAAACTTCTTCTTCCAAGTCACCATTCAGGAAGGCAGACTTGACATCCATCTGATATACTTTGAAATCCTTGAAGGCAGCAAAAGCAAGAAATAGTCTGACTGCTTCAATTCTTGCCACTGGAGAAAAAGTTTCTTCAAAATCAACTCCTTCTATTTGAGAATAACCCTTGGAGACCAATCTGGCTTTATTCCTAATTACTTCACCAACTTCATTTAGTTTGTTCCAGAAGACCCATTTGGTTCCAATCACATTCTTGTTTCTAGGTCTGGGAACAAGATCCCAAGTGTGATTTTTCTTAATTTGCATCAATTCGTCCTCCATTGCTTCAGTCCAGTTTTCATCATTGCAAGATTCATTCACTGTCTTAGGTTCAATCTTTGAAATCAGACAATACTCTTCAGAATCTTGAGCAATCCTTCTTCTTGTTTGTACACCTTTGCTTTTGTCACCTATGATCTGATCTTTAGAGTGGTTCAGTCTTACATACCTAGGAACTTTAGGAGTTTCTTGCACTTCTGATTCTTGATCAGGCTCATTAAAACTCATCTCTTCTTCCTGATTTATCGGATCAGTTTGAATTTGAATTTTAGAAGGGGCTTGGGCTCCTTGAATCAGAACACCATTTTGATCATCTTCATCATATTCATAAAACCTTGAGGGTTTTTCAATTCCTTCATCAACCTTCACATTTGTACTTTCTATAATCTTTCTCAGTCTCTTTTTATAACACTGGTATGCTTTGCTTTGAGTAGAGTAACCCAAGAATATTCCCTCATCACTTCTAGCATCAAATTTGCCTAGATCTTCACCTCTTTTGATGTAACATTTACTACCAAAGACTCTGAAATACCTCATAGTAGGAATGATGCCAAACCAAAGTTCATAAGGAGTCTTACCGGTATTGCTTCTAATTTGAACCCGATTGAGAGTATAGACTATAGTGCTGACAGCTTCTCTCCAATAGATCTAAGGAACATTTTCTTCCATCATCATGGTCCTAGATGCTTCCTGGATGGTCTGGTTCTTTCTCTCAACTACTCCATTCTGCTGTGGAGTCCTAGGAGCAGACAACTCTCTCTTTATTCCATGTTTCTCATAGAAGTATATGAACTCACCGGATGTGAATTCTCCACCTCTATCAGACCTCAGACATTTCAATTTTAATCTAGTTTCATTCTCTACCATAACCTTAAATATTTTGAATTTCTGAAGAGCTTATGATTTCTCTTTCAGAAAGGTTACCCACATCATCCAGGAATAGTCATCAATTAGTAACATGAAGTATCTATCACCTTGCACACTTCTAATTCTTGTTGAACCACATAAATCAGTATGAACTAAGTCTAATAATCTGGTAGAAGATTGTTCCTTGCTTTTGAATGAGACTCTGCTTTGTTTACCCATCTGACATTCCTTGCACAAACTATTTGTAGGTTTCACCAACTTTGGAAGATCTCTTCCTGCCTGAGTATTGCTTATCTTGATAATATTATCAAAATTCACATGACACATCCTCCTATGCCATAACCAACTCTGATCAATTTGCACAAACAGACAACTTTTACCAGTACCAACTAAATGGAAGATGTTACCTTTTGTTTGGGTACCGGATGCAATCTTTGTTCTGGAACTCTCAAAGATCTTGCATTTTCCATTCTTGAATCTGAGACCATAGCCTTTGTCCACCAACTGTCCAACACTGAGAAGATTGTGCTTCGATCCTTCAACATACAGTACATTACCAATTTTGTTCCTTCCATCAAAAGAAATAGTTCCTCTGCCTCTGATTCTACCAGCAGAATTATCACCAAAATTTACCACTCCTCCTTCATACCTTTCCAAATCTATGAACTTATTTTTATCACCTGTCATATGGTGAGAGCATCCACTGTCAATGATGCAATCATCCTTTTCTTCAATTTGGGCAGCTAGAGCTCTTTCCACAATCTTATGATTAACAGATACAGAGGACATTGGATCTTCTTCCTTAATGACAATGAACACCCAGTCATTTCCGGATTTGTTTCCTGTCTCTGATTCATCATCTATTACTCCTTCATTATCATCATCTTCATGCACGTAGTAACAATTCTTTTGGAACCTTGGCTTGTTAAGATTTGGCCTTGAAAATCTATCCGGACACCTTGAGGCAAAATGACCAATCTTATTGCAGTTAAAACACTTAAAAGGCAATTTCCCTTCATACTTACCAGATCCTCTTGGCAATCTTTTTGCAATAAGAGCTTCAAGTTGAGCAGTTTCTACTTATTCTTCTTCTAGGTCTTTTCTTGCTTTTTCATACCATGATAGTTTCCTTGAAGAGTTCTCTCCCGGATCAAACCTTTGTTTACCTTTTACATAGGCACTGGCTTTGAATGCTGATTTAGTCTTTGGGGGGGCATCTCCAAACTCAATCATTTCAAATGTAGCCAGTTTACCAACCAGTTGATCTCTTGTGACAGTTGTATGGGCTCTAAATTCTTCAATGGTAGCAGCTTTGATTTTATAAGAAGCAAGAAGGGATCTGAGAACTTTTTAAACAATCTCATCTTCATCCAAGACTCCCCTAGCACATCTAATGCCACAAACAATCTCATTTACTCTTGGCATAAAAGTGGTGATATTTTCATCTTCAGATTTTCAAATTTCCCTTTCAGACTCTATAACCTTGCACATTTAACATACATGTCTCCTTCATGCAGAAGTTCTAGTTTTTCCCAAATCTCAAAAGCAGTTGGTAGATCAACAACATTTGAAAGCTCTGAATCAGATAATGCACTTAGAAGAGCCTATATAGTCCGTAGATTATTTTCAGCATCTGTGATTTCATTTTGGGTTTTTGGGCCACCCCGTGGAGGAGTATACTTTGTTGAAGCCATGTTCCAGTACTACATTCCCATACATTGCAAGTGACATTTCATGTGACTTTTCCAAAGATTAAAATTGGTTCCATCAAACTTTAGACTATCCTTCTTGTAGGATGACATCCTGGATCTCCTCAAGTGGTTAAGCTCCTCTTAGAGGAACTTGGCTCTGATACCAATTGTTAGATTCAGGATAGACAACTGAGAGGGGGGGTGAATCAGTTGTCCAAAACTTTCTTTCAATTTAAACACTTAAATCCACTTTGTAATTCAGTAGCATAATAACAATTCAATCATGAAAACATAATGCATTTAAACCAAGAGCAACAACACATCAACACATAAGACACCAAGATTTTGATGTGGAAAACCTAGTTAAGGGAAAAACCATGGGGTGATTAACCCAAGACTGTATTCTCTGTTAGAAGAATAGAAAGAACAAACTGGCACATGCCAATTAGGGCTCACTACCCAAGCACACTGCTCACAAGAGGCCCACTACCTACAAGAGACACACTGTCTACAAAATAGTAAGTATCACATACATGAACTGGAGAATAGCATCTTTGCCATGCTTGAATCAGTTCTATTTAAGCCCAATACTTCTGCTCTGCCTTTCACTCTCCTTTTCGCTACCACACTCTCATCTCCACCAGATACTCATTGAAATGACTTCACAGTTCCTTATTTATACAAGACATCGACTTAGGAATAATCATCTAAGTCGGCAACATCTACAAGAACATCCACAGGATGAGTAACTCATCTGGTCAGCCGGTCTAAGGAAGAACACCTTCATCCAGAAGTAATTCTTTAAATGTGAGCTTAAGCTTTAATGCGGACCACCAACACAAATTGGACACGATCCAAAGACCTCCACAAGCTTGTTTGAATCACCAAGAACATCCACACTTCATCTGCTTACTAAAATCCTTCTCTCCTTCATCCGGAACCTCAAGAACACAGTTTGTCATCACTATCACAAAGGAATAGATTCTTGTGGACCTTCAAACCATGAACCAAATGAGTTGACACTTCACAAAGACTTCCTAAACACTCCCTCAAATCCACAGAATAGGATAATGCATTTCTGGATCTCACCGGACCTATCTGTATCACTCTGTCACCTCTGAACACCTACCAAAACTGATTTTACTTGAACAACCACAACTTCTTCATATCTTCATGTGGACCTCTGAAATTTTTACTGAATCATCTTAAGACATATCTATAAACCCTTTAAACCACATCCTCTGATCCTCATCTTAACTTGGACTTTTACCTTACTGTCTTCACTGTTCTTCACTGTTCCTAATATGACCAATTTTTTCAATATCCTTAGCAAATAGATCATCCAATCCTTATCATTAATGCAACAGGAGTATGTTGACATCAATGACAACACCGGTTAGGCCCATACTTGTAACATATTTTTTCTATTTTTTTGTTATTTTTGGCATATGATCGCTTGCATTGGGATTTAGGTGTAGAACTTGTGAAGATGCATGTTGTTGATGGGATTATCGAATAGTTCACCTTCTGATGTTGCTAGTTGATAAGCTCCAAATCCATAGGCCACAACGATGACATAGGGACCAAGCCAGTTGGCTTCAAACTTACCTTTCTTCTCTCTGTTTTGTTGATTTCTGGGATTCTCTTTGAGGACGAGGTCACCAACTTGAAAGACATGGGATTTGACTCTGTGGTTGTAACTTCGTGACATTCTCTATTGGTAGGCTTTCAGATGGTTGAAGGCATGTTATATTTGTTCCTCCAGCAGCTCTAACTCCTAAAGTCTAGAAACTCTGTATTCTTCATCTAATATGAGGCCTTTTAATGATACTCTCAAGGAGGGTAACTCGACTTCAATGGGAAAGATGGATTTAGAGCCATAGACTAGTGAATATGGTGTTGCACCTGTGGGAGTGCAGATGCTTGTATGGTAGGCCCACATAGTGGGATTTAGTTGCATGTGCCAATCATGGTTGGCATCATTAATAGTCTTTTTCAGGATTTTCAAGATGGTTTTATTGGATGCCTCCACCTGCCCATTGCCTTAGGGGTAATATGGGGTGGAAAAGTGGTGTTGGATGTGGAATTTGTCACATAGTTCTTTGACATCCTAGTTTTTAAATGGTCTTCCATTATCAGTGATAATGGATACAGGGATGCCATAGCGGCAAATGATGTAATTTAGGATAAATGAAGCGATTTGTTTTCCTGTGACATTGGCGAGGGGTATGGCTTCAATCCACTTTGTAAAATACTCAGTGGTGGTGATTATGAATTTATGGCTACTGGATGATGGAGGGTGTATCTTGCCCACTAAGTCGAGTCCCCATTGATAGAAAGGCCAAGGAGTCATTAACGGCTGCAGCTCTTGTGCTGGTGCATGTATTAGGTTCCCGTGGATTTGGCATTTCTTGCACCTCTTCACAAAATGATAGAAGTATTTTTCCATAGTTGGCCAGTAGTATCCCATACGTATGAGTTTCTTAGCCAAGGTAAGACCACTAGAGTGGGTCCTGTATATACCTTCATGAACTTAGCTTAAGGCAGTTTGATATTTCTCACTATTGAGACACCTAAGGAGATTACCATCTAGTCCTTGTTGATATAGGGTGTTAGCGATTATGGTATAACAAGAGGCTTGGTGGATGAAGGTTCATTTTTGGTTACTAGATAGATCAGATGGTAGGGTGTTCTCTTTCAGATAGGCATATACTTTTTTGTATAAGGGAGAATCAGATCCTACGATATGGCAAATGATGCGGGTTTCAGGGATGTCGTATGTAGGATGGGATATTGGCTCTACCAAGAACTCATAGCGTGACTAGTTTCTAGGGATCTCGAGGAGAGATGCAATGGTTGACATGGCGTCTACTACTTTGTTCTCCAACTTGGGTATCTGCTCAAAAGAAATCACAACAAAGAATTATTTGAAGTCGTCAACCATATGCTTGTACAGTATTAACTTCTCATCTTTAGTTTGATAGTCGTTGTTCTCCTGGTTGATGACAAGTTGTGAGTCACCATACACATGAAGTTTGTTGACTTTCTATTCTACTTCCATTTTGATACCAATGACCAGTGCTTCGTATTCGGCCACATTGTTGGTACATGGAAATAGTAGTCTAAATGACTTTGGAATTGTGTCTCAATTAGGTGTGACCAACAAGATACCTACTCTGGACCCATGCTGGGTATATGATCCATCAAAGTAGATTTTCTAGGTTGTTGTTGTGATGTGAAAGATAGACTCATCTGGAAATTCAAAGCTTAAAGGGTTGTCATCTATCAAAGGTACATCTACCAGCTAATCTACAATCACTTGTCCCTTTATTGCTCATTTATCTACATACTCGATGTCAAATTCACTAAGTATCATGACCCATTTTGATATTCTACCGATTAGGGTAGCTTTGTTGAGAAAGTATTTCAAAGGATCGATCTTCGATACTAGCTTGATAGAGTGTGAGAGCATGTAATGTCTCCATTTTTTAGAAGCAAATATGGTAGTAAGACATGCTCTTTCAATTGTTGTATATTGCAGCTCATAACCTACTAATGTCTTGCTAATGTAGTAGATTGCTTTCTCCTTTCCTTCATGGTTTTGTTGTGCTAGCAAAGCTCCCAGAGCTGTTGGTGTAGCTGAATGTAGAGTAGCAACGGTTTGCCCTGGATTGGCTGCATCAAGACAGGTGGATTCATTAGATACTCCTTTAGATGTTGAAAAGCTTGCTCACATGAGTCATCCCATTTGAAATGAATGTTTTTGTGTAGGAGATGTGTGAATGGATGACAATTATCAGCCAGCTGGGAGATAAACCTTCTGATGGACTGTAGCTTTCCTTGTAGAGATCTTAACTGACTAAGATTCTTGGGTGGTGGCATTTCCATGATTGCTTTTACCTTGGCCAGATCCACCTCAATTCTGTTATCTGACACTATATATTCTAGAAGTTTGTCGGATGTGACTCCGAAAACACACTTCTTTGGATTTAAGCATGCATTGAATTACTCTAATCTTGTGAAGATCTTGTCTAGGACTTGAAGGTATCCTTCTCTGGTAATTGACTTGGCTAGAATGTCATCTACATAATCTTCCATGATGGTGTGCATCATGTCATGAAAGATCATAGTCATGGCTCTCTGATATGTTGCCCCCGCATTTTTCAGTCCAAATGTCATGACGCACCAACAATAGGTACCCCATGGACATGTAAATGTGGTCTTGTGTTGATCTTCTGGTGTGATTTTGATTTGATTATAGCTGCAAAATCCATCCATTGGTGATAACATAGTGTGCCCTGCTGTTAGATCTACAATAGTGTCGATGTTGGGCAGTGGAAAGTCATCCTTGGGGAAAGCCTTGTTTAGGTCTTTAAAATCATTACATAGTCTAACCCTTCCATCCAGTTTGGAGACAGGAACTATATTTGAAATCCACTCTGGATAATCAATTGGTCTAAAGAAACCAACATCTAGTAGCTTCTTCAATTCTTCCTTCACTAAGAGTGTGATATGCAGATGCATCTTCCGTAGTTTTTCATTGACTAGCTTAGTTCCTGGAGCTAGTGACAAATGATGCATTATAAGGTTTGGATCTAGTCTTGGCATATCTGCATATGACCAAGCAAAGTTGATTTGTTTCTGTTTGAAGAATTTGGTGAACTCTGCTTCTCTTGTGCAGATAAAGATTTTTTCATGTGGATTATCCTTGGATTATCATCTGTGCCGATGCTGATAGGTTCTGTTGGTTCAATCAAAATTGAGGACCTCTCTTTATATGTCAGATTGGGAAGAGTGTCAAGCCTTTCATCCTTCGGTGCCTCAGAGAGGTTTCCACCATCAGATATGTCTTTTATTTTTTTACTATTTTCATGATCTAACACTGCCACAGAGTGGTTTTCACCATTAGATCTATCTTTTATTTTCACATTTTTATGACTGAAAAACTTAGCACTCTCTCTAAAATATTCCTTATCATTAAGTTCTATAGCATAGCCAGTTTTGTGATCCCCTGTGGGTAGATGGTCTCTAAGTTCTAGATAATCTATAATGGCATCATTATTTTGGAAAGTATCAAGCTCAGGGGGTTCATCTTGCAAATCCCAGTCTATGAGTTTAGGATGCATCAAGGGTAATGGGTCATCGGGTTGATCGGGTTTGTGGGTAGTGATGGTTATGATAGAGGAGTTGCCTAGATGTGTTTAAGTATGGACAAAGTCTCTAATAGTACTCTCCTCAAGTTGATATGTCAAGTGTGACATCATTCTTTCTTCAGGAAACTCATTTTTAGTATTTTATAGAATGAACTCTAGAGGCCTAGACCTAGAGCTTTGTCCCTTATGAGGTGTATGAGTAGAGCTATATTGTTGAACCACATCAACATATTTCTCATCACAAGATAGTTTAGAAAGACTATCCCATTCATATTCATTTGAGTCTATCTCACTCCATTCCTATAGTCGGTGAAATTGTTCTACGAAGTTAGTAGTAGTTGTTGCTTTTTCTTTTCCTTTGTGTTTGTCTTTTCTTTTGATCTTTTCTTTGCCTCTGTAACCTAGCCATGTAGTGTCTTGGGCTATTAAAGAAGGAGGTTGGATAGGTTTGATGATACCTTCTTTCCTTAATCCTATGGGACCATGACTGTCATATCCCATTCTTTGTAAGATAGAGAACCCTTGACCATATTGTTCTGTTTGCAATTGGGCTTGAGGTTCTTGTGAGTTGGGTTCCCTATCTTCATCTTTATAGATCCATTGTAGAATGTCCTTCTCATCACTCTCATCTGATAGGCTTTCCCATTTTACAAAAGGACCTTTAGGAGTCTCCACCGACTTGGGTTTGTTCATGGAGGGTTTTCCATAGGACTTGGGAGATATAGGTAGTTGTGCTAGGTAGAAGGATTGTGTGATGGTATACTCTCCTACACCCTTGTCTTTGAATTTGAGTTTGAGTTCGGATGTCTTAGATGTAGAAGGTAGTGAGGTTGGGTCAACACAGGATGAAGATGAGGTAGATGTATGGTTGGTGGGGATTACAACTTCGGGCTTAGATTGGATGGAATTGCAATATTGGAATGGATTAGGATCACCTTGGATAGTGATTTCTTGGCCATTATGAGGAAACTTGATATACTAATGGTAGGTGGAAGGCACAACCTTCATCGCGTGTATCCAAGGTCTACCAAGGAGAATATTATATGCAAGTTCCATGTCAAGCACTTGACACACCACATCTTTCACTACCGGTCCTACTCTGATTGGTAAAACAACGGTTCCTTTTGGTGTCCTTTCTTCTTCATCGTAAGCCTTGATGGTAATTTTTTTTTAGGATCAATGGCATTCTCTGAAAACCCCAATGTAAGGATTAACTTTAAAGTAAAAATATTTAAACCTACCCATCCATCTATGAGGACCTGTTTTATTTTATGCTTATGGATGAAGGTCTCAATATGGAGGGATGCATTATGTGGTTGGGTGATTGACATATCATCTTTTTCTGTGAATGATAAGAAATGGGGTGTGGTTAAATGACCTACCATGTCCTGAAAGTGCTCTTCAACTAAATTGGTTGGGATAGTAGTTTCCAAGAGAGCTTGGTTGAGAATGGCTTTGTGAGATGGGGATAGATGCAAAAGCTCCAAAATGGATATGTGTGCAGGTCTTGTATGGAGTTGGTCAAGGACATTATATTGGATAGACGTGGAGGATGGTTTGGACGAAGCCCCTTGAAGAGTAACCTTTCCAGCGCGAGTGGTCATGTTACAATCAGGGTTTTTATTTATAGCGATCACATTGATATGTGAATCACTTTCGAAGATGTGGTTAACAACATAGTCATATGACACATTTGTATAGTTGGCATTGTTACCACCACTTTTGTTTTGACTTAAGGAACTTCCTTTTTTGTAGTTGGGGAGCAGATTCTTGAATGCCAAATGGTCCTAATTAGATGTGTGTCCCTCCACTTTTATCACTTTTTGATTAACCAAGTCTTGAATGGTATTCTTTAGCCTTTGGCAATCTTGGTCTTGTGACCTTTGCTTCTATGATATTCACAAAAGTCTGAGTCTTTCCACCAAGGAGGTTTAAATTTTGGTTCATAATCACACATCGTTGGAAGTGTTATGAGATTGTTTGATATGAGCTTTCGCAGGGCAGATTCAAGTGATTCCCCTAATGGTGTGAATTTTCGATGAGGAGGAAAGTTTGTGGATCGTGGTTCATTGTTTTACGGTTTGTTTGATGGTGTGTTGTTTTGTGGGTTTGATAGATTAAAGATCTTTTTTTTGGGGATCACTTGTTTTTCATCAACAACACCATCATTTACAATGTTTTTGTTTTTAGTCCAAAATCTTGGAACCGTGTTATTACTTGAACTAGGGGTGTCCTTGTAGAGTTTGATTTGCCCCTTTGCTATCAAAGCTTTCTCTATGAGTAGCCCCATTTCAATGACCTTACTAAAAGTAGTTGGACATTGTATTTGGATTTGATAGCTTAGTTTCGTGGATAGATTGTGAACAAACATTTCTATCATTTGCTTCTCCGGTATGTGGTAGAGACACTTGCTTGCAAGTTGTCTCCATCTTTGTAGGAAAGAGGTGGAGGATTCTCCCCCTTTTTGCTTGTTATTACAAAGGTCCAACATGGAGATTTCATGTTTGATGTTGTATGAGAAATGTGTGACAAATTTATCCACTAGTTCATCAAAAGTACGGATGTTGGGAGGTAGGTGAGAGAACCACTCCATAGCTTGTCATCCTAAGCTTCTTGGGAATAGTCGCATAAGATATGTTTTGTTGTGTGCGACTTCTAGACATGCAGCACTAAATTCCCTTATATGATCTCTTGGATCACCTTTTCCTCTATATTTGTCAAATTTTGGAACCTCAAACCTTTAGGGAAAAGGTATCATGAGTAAAGATTTATCAAATGGATAAGGTGAGATGTCCTCAAGGGAATAGTGTTTTGTGGAGGCTCCGGTTTGAATTTCTGCGAGTTGTTGCAAGACTTGGATTTGTTGTGTTAATAGGTCTAGAGGGTTTGATGTGTCCTTTGTCTTGTCATTTTTGGGAACCTCTTATTCATCTTTGGGAATTTCTGTTTTGGTTGAAGAGGTTGTATCTCTCAATTTAGAGATGTCAAAATTAGATGGAAGTTTAGTCCATTGTTGCCCTAGCATGAGAAAATATTTTTGGGGGTCCATGTTTAGGACCTTGTCCATCATCCTTTGGAATTTCGGATCTTGCAAAGCACCAACAAGTTCTTCGTGTGGGACTTCTTCTTCTCCATCACTGTGATATGGAGATGGTATATTTTTGTTCAATGGATCCATGTCTTGTTTTTCTTTGGATTTGTATCTAGTTGCAACCATAAAAACTTTAGATGTTGGTGGATGTTGGATTGTGAGACTTGGTGGATTTGGTTTTGGTGTTTTGGTATGAAATGACTTGAGGGTAAATTTGGTTGGATACATTTTTGCTAAGGTTTTATATTGATCTACGTTGTTCAAACAATGTGCTCTTGAGCGAAAAGGTAGTCAAAATAGGGATAGTTGATCACCACTATTGATATAAACTATTCTTTTATCAAGATTACACTTGCACACTTTCAAGGTGAAGGATGATTGATCCTGTTTATGAAACTAACTAGATTTTGTTTGAATTTGGTAGAGTCTCAATAACACCTAGATGAAAATCTTAGTTTTTTGAATGTTTTGGGATGGCTAGGTATGTTATGGTGAGTGGAATGTTTGGAAATGGGTACGAAACATATTTTTATGGTTTCATTGAGGTCACAAATTGAATCTAAGAAATAATGGGTATCAGGAAATGATTTTGATTTTCTCTCAAACTATTGGGAAATGCTCTCTGTTACAGATGCGCAGGTTTATTTGCGTAGAAACAGGGTGTAGATGTGCGCTTCTATGGCTTAAATGCACAGTTTTGAATGCGTGCTTCTACCACCTGAATGCACAGAAATATTTATACACTGAAAGATTTAGCAAATGTGCAACAAGAATGTTTCAATGTGCTGCAGAATTTGGATGCGCTGAAATATTTGTTAAATGCGCAGGAAGATGTCTCAATTACGCGGTTATGTTTTTCTACTAGTTTTACTCAATTTTTCTTGATTTTCAAGGATATTTTTCGAAGCAAGTCAAGTGTTTTTACTGATGATTTTGTTTAATTTGTTGCAAGAAAAACACAACAGACAAGAAGATTCCATGTTGTTATACAAGTTTTGATAAATGTAAAAACAAACAAGTACAATCCTAAGGATGGCAAGGACAATATTCATTGAATTCCAACTTGGATTTTACTCTAGCCACTTACATAAAGACAGACAGTTACTAACTTGGTAGCATTGGCTCCCCCTTATAGTGCACTCACTTCTCATGCACACCAAGTTACAGTTCCTCCGAAGAGTTGATCTTTCTGTCTCCACACTAGATGAGTGTATGACGTTCGACGGCTTCAGAGGACTTCCTCCTGTGTCAACAAATAGGGGTTTTGGGCTTTCTAAAATAATTGGCTTTTTAGTTTGGGCATCCATTCGAGTGGTTATACGTGCAGTGATTCACTCTGATAAGGAGGCTTCCCAGCCTACAGAGGTTACGCTCCACAGGGTTTTAGGGGAAACATTCATCGGTATAACACAGTAGCACCCATTGTTTGTGCCTTTTGACACAAACACAATTTATTTATAGCGACTAGGAAGTGGCTTGGCTTTAGCTTGTTATCTCTTGAGGTAGTCCCACTTGGAAGAAATGCAATCCCAAGGGCAGGCCTCTTCTAAAGGTTACACAAATAAAATGATGATTTTGGCATTTTGGTCACCCAAGAAGGGGAGAGCATAGTCCTATCATCATTTTCAAGCACAGTAGACACTGGTTCTTTATCCTCCTAGAGTTAAAAACCAAAAACTAGATGTGTTTTAATCTACCAAGCACACTTCATTGACAAGATAGCAAAACCTTGGAAAAGATGGTTAATTTTATCCTCCTAAACAAGTCTGTGAAGATTGTTGTTGAAGAATTAAACAAATTACTTTCCACAATTTAAGTTGAATGATAGTTTGTAGTGCAAGATAGCAATGAAAGATTTTTTTAGTATTATCCACCTAGGTTGGGACTATGTGCGAGTTGTACGATTAGTTTTGAATTAAATAGATGCAAAGTTAAAACGGGGGCCTTGGTAATTTCAAGGTGTAGCAAATTAGGCAACCTGTATGTAATAGAGAATCGTGCTGAAGTGGGAGTTGTTCATCCTACTTCAAATTCATCATTGTGTGAAAATTGGATTGCCCAGCAAAGGTTTTTGGATCAATTAGATGCTGAAACCGATTCTATTATTAATGATTTTCTTAGTATGTTTGACAGTGAAATTTTTGGGGATCAGTTAGATGATGGTGAGCAGGTTGATGCCAAAGAACCTGGGGAAGATGAAATTAATGACGATGAGAGTGAAAATTTGAAGGTGAATAAAGATGAGACCATTTGTAATGGTGATCAGAGTGAAAGTTTGGAGTCAGTTTGTAATGGTGCTGGTAGCGAAACTTGTGCATCTGGAAATATGTCGATCAATATGGAAGAGGGAGCAGCTAAATCTAAGAAAATTGTTGTCAAAGTTAGCGGTGAATTTGGTGGAATTGCTAGAATTGTTGTGTTATTTGAATCTCTGATATTATTTTTGTTTATCTACTGTATATTTATGTGTTTTGTGCTTGGAGGAGTTGTTGCAGTTGGAATTGCAGGTGGAAGAGGCTTTGAATTTGGTGTTGATCCAAATTTGGATCTAGAATTGCCTTTGGCTCTCCAAGTGTCAATGGAAGAAGAGAGGGCAAGACAAGAGACTGTTGCTTCAAAGGTTACACAAGAAGGACGGATAGCTACAGATTTCCAAAATATGATTTGCCAGGTTGATATGGATGGTGATGGGATGGTTAATTACGCCGAGTTTAAGGAGATGAAGACATTGTCTAATGGTGGGGTTGATTTTTCTTCTTTGTTGAGTGGTTTGGTGGGCACTTGTTCTAGTCCACGGCTGGAGGACTTGATCAGGGTGTTGCAGCAGAATCTTCCACCAAATAATGAAGATGAAGAAGGGTCTTTTTCCAGATCTAGGGACTATGATGCCATGGGGTCACAAACCATGTTTGTGCAGTGTCCTGATAAACAATTTGCTGGTACTACTGAGAAAGGCGAGCCATGGGATAGGCTTGCAAAATTTTCAAAGTGATGACAAGAATGGAAATGCAAGGGATATCATTGTTTGTAGCAGCAACTATTGGGTTTCAAGTGGGAGATTGTTGAATGTGAAACCCAACAGTCACTTGATTTTTCCCTCCAATGACTCTTGGCTCTTCGCATTCTGTAGTGTTTGCTTAAATAAAGCATGTTGCTGTGTATTGTAATCAGATTGGAGAGATTGTGAGTAATATATTGCCCTACTTGGAGAGTGGATGTAGCCTTTATGGTGAGCCACTATAAATTTGTGTTGTTGTGTTCTTGTTTATGAATCTTTACGTTTATTTTTATCTGCCATTTATTGTTTAACACTTGAAGATCCTAAGGATCTGTGTGTTTGGGTCTTCCTCAATACACTTACACTCCACCTCTAGCCCCATGCTCAGTATCACCACACAATGAAAAACCTCTTAGATACAAAGACCAAAATGGTTCCATCATCATGTAGCATATCGCAATTTGTAGAAAAACCCATGGCATTCTACTAGGCAAATGAAATCCATGTGAGAAGTTCGTCTCATCTTGTGAATGGTCTTGGGATTACAAGAATTTTTTTTGATAATTTATAAAATTCACCAAAAAAACTAAAATCTATTTATTTATATAATTGGAAGAGATATAGAAGAAGTAGAGTTTAAGCGTAATAAATTGGAAGAGGTAATAAAGAACTCATGAGAGAGGGGTTGAAGGATATTATTATGATTATGAATAAATTTTCAATTTATTGATTTCTATATATCAATAGCAAGCAAGATTTTAGCAAAATCCATATTGACGGGTTGCCAGAATGTAAGCACTAAATTTAGAAATAAAAGAATGAAACAATAAAGTTGAATCCTATTCCAAGTTAAATGTAAACCTTAAGATTAAGCAAATGAAATTATGCAAATAAACAAAGTTACCATATGCAAATTCCATGGTGAAATGTATTTACTCAATGGAAAGATGTAGTTGCTGAAATAAATTGCTTCAATATGTCAACAGTGTGTACCTATGTATCACGTTCATGTTTTTTTGGAAGCTTTGAAGTTTTATTTATGTTTTTTGATTGGGAGGATAGACAGTTGTCCTTTTTAGAGATCTATGGTGGAGGTTGAATGAGAAGACTTAGCTTGGATCAAGGAGGTGGAATATTTGTTGCAAGGATGAAACAATTCTCATTTCTTAAGTCATTAAAAAATACACGTGGGTAATGAATGAAGAGATTTGCACGGCGAATGTGAAGTAGTTAACTCCTTAATGGGTTAGTTGTTTTTTAAATGCAATTAGTTTATTTGCTTTTTAAATAGAGGGAAGATAATGAGGTAGTTAACTATTTTATTAAGGTAGTTAACTTCATTAATTTATTTTTATTAAAAAGATTTACTTATTAAAATGGTGAGAGGTAATATGTGAGGTGGAAATGATTAAATAATAAAACTATTCAATTAGTTAGTGATGAATTAGATTGATTATTTAATTAATTGATGATGATGAGAACATTAGTATGGAATGGGCTTAAGTATATGATGATGTCGATATGGTGTTAGGATGATTTTAGGTGTCTACAAATAACTCTAATCTAATTCAAATATTAAAAATAAAAAAATAAAAGATGAAATACAAAAGTAAGAAAGAGAGTAGGGAGGAAGGATCCATATCCGTCGTCAATTTCCTCTATTAAATCTGAAAGGAAGCAAGGTACGTAGAATATGCTTCCTACATCATTCTAATGAGGAGAGTTGTACAAATTTTTATCTTTTAACAATTACAGTAATGAAGAAACACAATGTAAGGAAGAATATAAAACATCACATGCAAATACAAATGCTCACAACACAAGATGTACGTGGGGAAAACCCTTTCGGGTAAAAAACCCCACATTCCAAAGCACAACCCAATCTATTAATTCATAAATAATGAAGGTTATAATACTTCTAGAGACAAGCTCTTACAAGAGTTCACCTCTATTGATATTCAAGAGTAATTCTGGCAACATAACAGTACCTACAAATGAACCATACAAACTACTCCAACAAGCACCTTATTTATAGACAATATCAAGCGTGAAGGAAGCTTCTAGAGGAATGTACAAGAGGTGGACGTCCAAATCGACCTGGCACACATTCCAACACCTCTTTTGCAAAAAATGACACTTGTGCAATATTCTCTTACACCTCTTACAACTCTTCAAACTTTGGCACCCCAAATTTTCCTGAAATACATATGACAGATGCTCTTACACCATCATAAAATCTACCATATATGACAATACTTACAACCGTAAGAGAATCCATCATAACTTACTATTAATAAATGATTCTCTTACAACTTGTCATAGTTAAACTTGGGCACCTAAATATACCTTATTCAAACATGCAAAGATGCTTCATGACACATGTCATACCTATCATAAGAATCTTCTATTTTCATGTCTTACATGTCATAGATTTTGTCATATGTCATAACATCTTACACATTGCTCACAATATCGACACATGGTAAATTAATGCCACCTCAAATGGGATTCCTTCATTCTCTCAAGTTGACATGTCCATCCAAGTCACCTTCTAAGTTGGATGACAACTCACCATGCCACCTCACACTAAATGACGAAATAGGATGTGCATAAAAAATACAATATAAGAAAATTATAAATAATTAATTAAGTACCAATGTTAGGAAATTGCAAAGGTTGAGACACCTTAATTCCCAACATCCTCCAACTTTTCAAATACCTTTCAAGAGCAAATAGAAAGACAAGATTTTGCTGAGAGGCCCATAGACTCCGAGCACCATCTGAACTTCTCTGTGCTCACAGGTTTAGTCAAGGAATCTGCAACATTCATCAAAGTATGAACTTTCTCCAAATTCACCTTCCCATCCTCTACCA
Source organism: Cunninghamia lanceolata (assembly GCA_027924645.1). NCBI lineage: Eukaryota > Viridiplantae > Streptophyta > Pinopsida > Cupressales > Cupressaceae > Cunninghamia > Cunninghamia lanceolata. Next base: position 300,281 of record BSBN01000206.1, on the reverse strand, counting down.
TGTCACAACAAAATGGTATTGGACATCAATATGCATTGTCCTTGCATGGAAAGTAAGATTCTTCGCTAAACATATGGCACTCTGACTATCACAACAAATAGTAATCTTCCCTACATCAAACCCAACATCAAAACACAATCTCTTAATCTAAATTACTTTCTTACAAGCATGAGTTTCTACCATGTACTCTACTTCTATAACAGATAAAACAACTACAACTTGCCACTTACTTATCCAACTAATAGCACCACCGAACATAGTAAAAACATAACCACTGATGGATCTTCTACTGTCAATGCTACCTGCCCAATCAGAATCCACAAATCCATGAATACAAATTGAATGTTGAGGTCCTATAGGATAACCATGATAACATAGGGAATATTTGGAAGTACCCCACAAATATCTAAACACTCTCTTCACTACATCCCAATGTACCCATCCAAGATTAGCCATAAACTGACTAAGGACTCCCACTGCTTGGGCAATGTCATACATCAAATTGCCAACATCACTAGCATAAGGTACTCTCGTCGTATCCTCCATCTCAGCAAGAGATTTTGGACAATTCTCTATAGATAACTTTTTCCCCAACATAATAGGAATAGTCAATGGTCAACAAGCTGCCATGTTGAATCTCTCCAACACAGTATTCACATACTTACTCTAGCTCACCCAAAGTTTTTTTTTGGTTGCCCCTAAATCTTTCATCTCAAACTATGCTGACAACTGGGACTTCAAATCAAAAATCAAACTCTTACTATTCCCAATGAATAAAATATCATCAACATACAATGCAATAATGAGAATGCGATCATTATCCATCTTATAATAAACACAATGATCAGATTTCAATCTCAAAAATCCCAAACTCAACACAAAGGTATCAAACTTCTGGTACCACATCCTAGGAGACTGTTTCAAACCATACAAAGACTTTTTCAACTCGTAAACCAAATTTTCTTTACCTCTCATAGTGTAGTTCTCAGGTTGTGAGATATAAATCTCCTCCTCCAAATCACCATGAAGGAAATTTGTCTTCACATCCATCTATTCAACTTCTAAATCATATGCAACAGCGAGTGATAAAAAGAATCTTATAGATGTCAACTTTGCAATAGGAGAGAAAATCTTACCATAATCTATTCCCTCAACCTGGGAATACCCCTTCGTGACCAAGCTTGCCTTATACTACTCAACATTGCCATCTAAACCAAATTTCTTCTTGAACATCCATTTGCATCCAATAGGTTTACGTCCATCAGGCAAGGGCACCAGATCCCACGTGTTATTTTTCTTTAATGCAGCCATCTCTTCTTCCATGGCCTCTTTCCAGGAATCTACATCACTCATACCCATAGCCTCCCTTATGGTCCTAGGCTCATTAGTGTTAGAAATCAAAGAAAAAATACAACTAGAATCATCTAATGAATATCCAAACCTATCAAGTTGCCTCAAAAGTTAAGGTTGAGGTTCTTCTTCTTCTAAACTTTTAGAGCTACTAGAGCTCTCCTCCTCATTAGGTCCAATAGGTGTTTCTGGTTCAACTTTCTTAGGGGTCGAAGGAAGCTGAACCACATCCTCTTTCTTCTCTTCTTTTTCTAGGTACTGAACAATGGAAGAAGGATTGATTTCTCTGAAGATCAAACTTCTATTGTATAGAACCATTTCGGCCACTAGATCCCAAAGCTTGTACCCTTTCACACCAATGCCATAACTAATGAAGATACACTTCACTACCTTGTTCTCCAACTTAGACCTCTTCTCCCTAGGCACATGTGCATATGACTCACAACCAAATACTTGAAGATGTCTCAATGAGGGTTTTTTACCTAAACACACCTTCATAGGTGTCTTCTCAACAACCACTAAGTAGGAGACTTGTTAACCAGGTAGCAAGTAGTAGCAATAGCTTCGGCTCAAAAATTCTGTTCAAGGTTAGCTCCACTAAGCATACTCCTAGCCCTCTTCATCAACGTCCCATTCATTATCTCTACAACTCCATTCTACTGAGGGGTATAAGGAGTTGTCTTGTGCCTCTCAATCCCATGTTCTTTATAGAACTTTTCAAAATCTATTGAACAAACCTCACCACCATTTTTAGTCCTCAAACACTTAATCTTTTTATCCATCTTATTCTCTACAAGAGCCTTAAACTCTTTGAACCAACTAAAGATTTTAGATTTGATTCTAAGGAAATAGACCTGTGTCCTACTATAATCATCTATGAAAGATACAAAGTAAATAGATTTTGAAATCGAAGGAACATTCATAGGACCAAAAACATTAGAATGTATCAAGTCCAACACCATAGAAGATTTATGAGAACTGGAATAAAACTGAACATGGCTTTGTTTTCCATAAATGCAATGTTCATAAAAATCAAACTCAAGGTTACAATAATTCATACCCTCAACAATATTTTTATTCTTCAAGGCTCTAAGATCCTTCTCACCAATGTGACCAAGTGGTGCAGGAGCACCTAAGGAAACATCTTGGAATCAGAAGACACCTATGATCATGAGAAGATCCTATGGAGATAACCAAATCAATTGGAGCATTTTAAAATTAGTTATGACAAGTGGTAATGGTCAAGGTGATATAATGATCAAATGTCCTGAGGGTCCTGGTAAGGACCCTAGGACCAAAAAGGATGTAATTTGGGCCAATAGTGTCTCTAGGGGCAGGGGCACCTAGCTAATTTAGTTAGTTTCTATTTTTGTAGTCCATAAGGTCCAAGAGACCAATTGTAAGGCCTGAGGGCTGTATGTGTGTTCGAATTAGTCATGTCTAGTAGTTAAAAGATGTTGTAACTGGCAAAAGATCTTGTATGTAACCGTGTCATGGACAGTTGCAGAGCGATTGGCATTCCCACCGGTACAACTACCATCCACACAATGAAGCATAAAACTAGTCTTGTGAGATCGAGAAAGCATGTAGAGAGAGTAATAGAGTGAATTGGAATCTGATTGCACAATAAACTAAGACATTCCTGGTATTTCCTTTCAGTTTGACAGTTCTGTATTGTTTTTGTTTTGACTGGTGCAAAGGATCACATATTGTTCTTATTCTATTTTGAGGGTAACAATGTCATAATGGACCGTTCCGTGAATGTAAGATTCCGATCCTCATGGAATGAGTCCTATACAAATTGTATGATATAACCCTAACAATAATTGTGTAAGAGGAGTGTGAGTTTGAGTGGTGATCACCGTCAAATTATAGAGTCGAGACCTCAAGAAGGAGGATTCAAGTGTGAAGCTGAGGAGTCTGCATACCTGTGTTGGAGAAGAACATGTATCGGCGTAAGACGTGCTGTCGGAAGAAGCCTTAAAAGTTCCAGTGAATGCTGGAGTCACACCGACAGGGAGCATATCGGAGAGAAGGTTGCGAAGTCTTACCGACGAATAGCAGCATGAAGGAGATATCGGTGAGAGATAGGCATCGACGGAAGTAAAGAAAGTCTGGTCGAAGAGTAAAGTCTAACCGACAAAGCTCATCAGAGTGAGGGGAGTCATCGGAAGATCTGAGTAAAGTTAGGTCGACCGAAGCATGTGTCACCGATGAAAGAAGACCGTGGGTTAAGTATATCAGAGAGAGATGGAAGATCAGAAGGTGAGGAAAAGCTTTCACCGATGGTCTAAGTCACAGTGATGGTAAGCATCGATGTGAGAGGGGACGTCGGGGTGAGAAAAGTGTGTTGGATCGACAGTGGGCACTTTCACCGATCGGGGTGACAACTGCAAGTGTCACCAATGGTGAGTTTATCAGTGTAATGGGAGTGCGTCGATAGGAGTTTGTGAACGGTTGCCAATGGAGAGTGTGACCGATACGTCGGAGAGACAATAACCATCGGGGCAACATTTTTGAAGGAGGCTGATAACAAGTGTTAGGCCGATGAGCATAAGGGTTTCGGTGAGAGAGAAACCATCGAGAAGAAAGAACGAGGGTAGGCCGACAAGGCAAGTCAGGTCAATAGGGATAAGAATAGGATAGTTTCAGTGAGACATAAGAAGACTCTTGCCGATATTGATAGAAAAAACAAACATTTGGTACATTTCTGCTGCGTACTCTGCATCATATTGGTATCAGAGCAACAAGTAGGATCTTGAGGGAGTAATAGGATCTGGTGAAAGAATTAAGGATTGGTGATATTTGTGAAGATGGCTCCTAAGAATCAGATGGCTAGGGAGAACAATGAATTGAGAGAAGCCTTAGAGGCTAGAGAAAAAGAGTGGAGGGAAAGAAGAGAGCAGGATGCTGCAAGGGAAAGAGAGTTGAGGCAAGTAAGAAGAGAGAATGCATCAATCTTGGCTAGATTGGAAGCATTAGAGAAGAATCCTAGAAGGGATGAACAAAATGATTCAAAAGGAGATGAGGATGCAGATGAGAATCCTCCTAAGGATGAGTTGGATGCTGAAGAGAAGAAATTTGTGAGATTGCTGAAGGCAGTACAAGGAAGTGGAACAAAGGCAAACATAGAGTTACCTATCTATTAGGGGAAGATGGATAGTGAAGAGGTCTTAGGGTGGATAGATGCCCTGGAAAAAAAATTTGAGTATGAGGAGATGAGTGATGAGAAGAAGATCAAATTTGCAAAAACAAAACTAAGAGGTACAACACTTACATGGTGGAGTAGTATGCAAGCAGAAAGAGTGGCTAGAGGTGCATCAAGAATCACTTCTTGGGGTAGGATGAAGGATATGATGAAGGATCAATTCCTTCCATCTGATTACTCCATTTAGACAAAAAGGATGAGGCAGAATCTGAAACAGAAGGACATGGATGTTATGTCCTATACTGAGCAATTTCATAAGCTTAGTATCAGAGGGCGATTGGAAGATGAAGAAGAGAAGGTGGCAAGGTACCTTAATGGGCTTAGGTATAACTTAGATGAAATTGGTTTGGCAGTCCCAAAATCACTTGGAGAATATTTTCAGTTGGCCATCAGGGCTGAAGAGAGAGTGAAGAGGAAGCAAGAAAGACAAGGAGGTAGTGGAAGAGGATACAAAGGTAGGGGCAGACCTACTACTGAAGTTTAGAACTGCAATGAGAAGGGTAAGGAGATTTCTGCAAATCAGAGAGGTGGATATAGAGGTGTAGGTAGATTTGGATCAGGAAGAGGAGTGTTTACAGGTAGATGTTACCATTGCAATGAGGTGGGACACACATCTTTCAACTATCCTAAGAAGAATGGTGTTGACAAGCCCAAGGATAGAAGAGTTCACTTGGCACAAGAGGAGGAGAAGCCAGAAGAACCGAAAATATTGTCAGCCTCTCCAATGATGGTTGGAGAAATGCTTATGGTGGAGAAAGGTAAAATGCAGCAACCACCATAGGTATCTATTTTCAGAACTAATTGTTTAAGCCATGGAAAGATATGCAAGTTGATTGTAGATTCAGGTTCTCATGATAATCTAGTTTCTTGGGAAATGGTGAATAAGTTGGGATTGAAAACTTTTGATCATCCTAGTCCTTACCATGTCACTTGGGTGAGTCAAGAATAGCAATTCAGGGTTACTAAGAAGGCATATGTTGATTTTACAATTGGTCCATATCAGGACTATGTTTTTTGTGATGTTATTCCAATGACATGTGGGCATATTATTTTGGGTAGACCATGGCAACATTTGAGGAGGACAATTCATGATGGTTATACTAATAACTATTTGGTGCACAAAGATGGTAGAAAGTTCAAATTAGTGCCTTTACCTTGTGAAGACAAGAAGGAACATATTACCATTTGTTTTGGAGAGAAATTACAGTTGAATGTGCAGGTTCAAGATGATGGGAAACAACCGGAACAATTGCAGCAGAGGAAGGTGGAAGACAGTCCTAAAGAACAGTAGGTTTGGGACTTGAGTTATGTCAAGATTGGGGACATTGACTGCCCTATAAGCAGGCAGAAGAAGGAAGGCAAATAGTAGATAGTACATAGAGGAATATATTAGAACCACAAGTTGGGAAGAACAACAGCATTGCAGCAGCAGGGTCCTAGACAAGGACATCAAAACATATTTTATGATACTAACACTTTTGGTAAGAACCATGTAGGTTGGAGAAGGAGGAAGATAACCCTTGGAGAGTTCATGTTCCCTGTTTCAACTCAGAGGAACCTTTCAAACAGACTACAGGATGTTTGGAGTAGTCCACCAAACTCTTGGGACAAGAGTTTTTATCATGCTAGGGAGTATGGTGCAGGAGCACCTAAGGAAACATCTTGGAATCAGAAGACACCTATGATCATGAGAAGATCCTATGGAGATAACCAAATCAATTGGAGCATTTTAAAATTAGTTATGATAAGTGGTAATGGTCAAGGTGATATAATGATCAAATGTCCTGAGGGTCCTGGTAAGGACCCTAGGACCAAAAAGGATGTAATTTGGGCCAATAGTGTCTCTAGGGGCAGGGGCACCTAGCTAATTTAGTTAGTTTCTATTTTTGTAGTCCATAAGGTCCAAGAGACCAATTGTAAGGCCTAAGGGCTGTATGTGTGTTCAAATTAGTCATGTCTGGTAGTTAAAAGATGTTGTAACTAGCAAAAGATCTTGTATGTAACCGTGTCATGGACAGTTGCAGAGCAGTTGGCATTCCCACCGGTACAACTACCATCCACACAATGAAGCATAAAACCAGTCTTGTGAGATTGAGAAAGCATGTAGAGAGAGTAATAGAGTGAATTAGAATCTGATTGCATAATAAACTAAGACATTTCTGGTATTTCCTTTCAGTTTGATAGTTCTGTATTGTTTTTGTTTAGACTGGTGCAAAGGATCACATATTGTTCTTATTTTGTTTTGAGGGTAACAATGTCTTAATGGACCGTTCCGTGAATGTAAGATTCTAATCCTCATGGAATGCGTCCTGTACAAATTGTATGATATAACCCTAACCCTAACTGTGTAAGAGGAGTGCGAGTTCGAGTGGTGATCACCATCAAATTATAGAGTCGAGACCTCGGGAAGGAGGATTCAAGTGTGAAGTTGAGGAGTCTGCGTACCCGTGTTGGAGGAGAACGTGTATCAGCATAAGGCGTGCTGTCGAAAGAAGCCTTAAAAGTCCTAACGAACGGTGGAGTCACGCCAACAGGGAGCATATCAGAGAGAAGGTTGGGAAGTCTTACCGATGAATAGCAGCGTGAAGGAAATATCGGCGAGAGATAGGCATCGGCGGAAGTAAAGAAAGTTTGGCCGAAGAGTAAAGTCTGACCGATGGGTCAAAGCTCATCAGAGTGAGGGGAGTCATTGAAAGATCTAAGTAAAGTTAGGCCGACCGAAGCATGTGTCGCTGATGAAAGAAGACCGTGGGTTAAGTATATCAGAGAGAGATGGAAGATCTGAAGGTGAGGAAAAGCTTTCACCGATGGTCTAAGTCACAGTGATGGTAAGCATCGGTGTGAGAGGGGACGTCGGGGTGAGAAAAGTGTGTTGGACCGACAGTGGGCACTTTCACCGATTGGGGTGACAACTGCAAATGTCACCGATGGCGAGTTTATCGATGTAACAGGAGTGCGTCGGTAGGAGTTTGCGAACAGTTGCCGATGGAGAGTGTGTGACCAATACATCAGAGAGATAATAACCATCAGGGCAACATTTATGAAGGAGGCTGATAACAAGTGTTAGGCCGATGAGCATAAGGGTTTTGGTGAGAGAGAAACCGTCGGGAAGAAAGAACGAGGGTAGGCCGACAAGGCAAGTTAGGCTGATAGGGATAAGAGTAGGATAGTTTCGGTGAGACATAAGAAGACTCTTGCCAATATTGATAGAAAAAACAAACATTTGGTACATTTCTACTGCATACTCTGCATCACCAAGTCTTTGGTGCCATAACATTGTCTTCTCACCTGGAAGTTTCATCTCCATAAAATGAGCACCCTTAGGTACCTAGAAAGAATGACCAACAGAAGTAGATGCAACAATCCTCTTTGTTATTGGTTCCAATGGCGAGGATGAAGACTCTAAAGTTCTCTTCTTTGAAATTGAAGAACTATTGCATTGAATAGTGCATGCATCAATCTTGTATAGAGTGCCAATCTAAACACCCTTAGCTAACACCATAGATCCTCTAGTCATCTTGCATCCTTCGAGAAAACAACCTACACACACACATCATTTAAATTACAGATAACAAGTTATGTGCCAAACCAAGGATATGCAAAACACCATTGATCCCCTTCACTCATCCATAAGGGATCGAATCAAGACTCTTCCATAGCCAACAATCTTTAAATGAGAGTCATCACCCAAGTGTACCTTCCCACCATCATATTCTTCATACTTAGTGAACCAACCTCGATGAGAGGTCATGTGAAAAGATGCACTAGATTCAATAAGCCTCATATCCTCATATGTATGTGTTTCCAAGGCAGTGACAAATGCTTCTCCATCATCTTGAGAGGATTTGTTATCATCCAAATCATAGTTCTTCTCTTTCTTCTTCTCCTCCTTGCACTCATTGCAGAAATGCCTAGGTTTTCTATAATTCCAACACAATTCCTTGGACTTTCCAAGAGACTTAGATCTCCCATGGGATTTGGATTTTGACTTCTCTTGCTTCTTGTCCTTTTTTTTCCCTTTCTCTTTATATCTACCATGAACTGCAAGAGCCTCCTTAGTAATTTTAGAAGATTTTCTCTCCATCTCTTCAAACAGTAATAATGCAACCACTTCATCCATCCTGAATGTGGTAGTGGTACTCCTAATAGCCATAACAAGGTGGTCACAGGAATCCAACAAATAACATAGAAAAGTCATACATCAATCCTCCTCCATTTTTACACCAACGGAGCTCAACTAGGTAACAAGCATGTTAAAACTATTCAGGTGATCTGCGACAAATCATCCATCTTCCATCCTCAGAGAGTACAAATTCTTCCTTGGGAATAGTTTATTTACTAGGGATTTAGCCTGATAAATCTAAGCAATTTTAGTCCACAAGTTTGTCTTTGTAGTCTCTTCATGGACATTCAATAACACAGAATTAGCCAAACAGAGTCTCACAAGACCCTTAGCCTTCTGATCCATCAGATCCCAATCTTCTTGTTTCATGCCCGATGGCATCTTTCCAAATATAGCAATCCACATGTCTCTATCAACCAACATGTCTTCCATCTTGAGTTTCCAAGACTCAAAGTTACCTCCGTTAAACTTTTCCATCTCTATCCTCCCAGATGTGCTCGCCATCTCTTTTCTGTGACAAAGATTTCAAAATCCTCTACATAAGCTCTCACTCAAATAAAGATCGGTTCAAAAAACCCTTTGTCCAACAACTAGAACCAAAATTGATCAAGCTCTGATACCAACTAAAAGGAAGCAAGGTACGCTAAATATACTTCCTACATTGATCTAATGATGAGAGTTGTACAAAATTTTATCTTTTAATAGTTATAGTAATGAAGAAACATAATGCAAGGAAGAATATAAAACATCACATGCAAACACAAATGCTCACAACACAAGATATATGTGGGGAAAACCCTTTCAAGTAAAAAACTCCACACTCCAAAGTACAACCCAATGTATTAATTCATAAATAATGAAGGTTACAATACACTTATAGAGCCAAGCTCTTATAGGAGTTCACCACTATTGATATTCAGTAGTATTTCTGGTAGCATAACAGTACCTACAAATGAACCATACAAACTACTCAAACAAGCACATTATTTATAGACAATATCAAGCATGAAGGAAGCTTCTAGAGGAAGATACAAGAGGGGGGCGTCCAAATCCACATGGAACACATTCCAACACCTCTTTTGTAAAAAATGACACTTGTGCAATATTCCCTTACACCTCTTACAACCCTCCAAACTTGTGCTCCCCAAATTTACCTAAAATAGGTATGACAAATGCTCTTACACCATCATAAAATTTGTCATATATGACAACACTTACATCTGTAAAAGAATTCATCATAATTGACTATTAATAAACATTTCTCTTACAACTTGTCATAGTCAAACTTGGGCACCTAAATATGCCTTATTCAAACATGCAAATATGCTTCATGGCACATGTCATGTACCTATCATAAGAATCTTCTATTTCTGACTCTTACATGTCATAGATTCTATCATATGTCATAACCTCTTACACTTTGCTCAAGATGCCGACACATGGTAAATTAATGTCACCTCAAATGGGACACCTACATTCCTTCAATTTGACATGTCCATCCAAGTCACCTTCTAAGTGGGATGACAACACACCATGCCACCTCACACTAAATGACAAAATAGGATGTGCATATATAAATATAATATAGCCACATTATAAATAATTAATTAAGTACCAATATTAGGAAATTGCAAAGGTTGAGACATCTGAATTCCCAACAAAATATTTGGCCACTAAATGTCTCAAGTCTATAAACCGATCATGTGGTGAGCAGGGCTTGTATAATCACCAAACACAGTTGGTGGAAGCTTGTAAGTAACTCATTGTGAAAGATATCTCTAATGTCACTAATCAATGTGTGCAAAAAAAACATTTAGAATTTAATAAAAGTGAAAGATAACATAAGCATGCAATATACTTTATTACACAATAGATGCTTAAAGGATTTGGTCTTTGTATGGATAACTAAATACAACAACTCAGAAAAGCATTAACAATGTTAATGTTTCTTAGGATTTCTTGTCTTTACCAAGTGAGGTAATTGGGTATATAAATAGACCCCCCTTCCTTTATAGCCACACAAATAATTACAAAATGGTTCTCATTTTATTTGTTGAAGCTTGTTGTTTCCATTCAAAAACTCATGTACTATTACAACTAATTTTGTTTGGGCTCACCATGTGTCTCTAATATTAGTCTACAAGAAAATACCACATGCCACAAGACTTGAAGCTTCATAAATTCTTCATTTGATCACATAATCACTAATAGGAAGAGCCTCTTGTCCCTAGGGAAGCATGCTTACTAGATTGAAGAGCCCAACAATTTATTGAATTGAGTTTTGAACACATAATCAAGGATCAATGTAATCTAGGGCCTACTCAAATGGCAAACTAGTGATTGCTCCCTAATAGCTTTATGTCTCTATTTTTATCCAGTGACCTTTACTATTCTCTCCAATCTTAAAACTTTTTATTTTTAAGGATCTTTACTTTTAAATTTTGGTCATCAACAATCCTATTTAGCTTTACCTAAACATGATAGCTTTGTTAACTAGATTAAAAGAATATCTTGCACTGGACACCTTCTTGCATTCTAGAGTCCTCTTTTGCAACAATATTAGATGCAAGATGGTGTTATAAATTAGGTTTCACATACACCTTTAATATGCTTTCTTTTCTTTCATGTTTGTCCCTTACACTATCTTTTAGGTCTCACACACTACACATCATCATGATGGAGTGTTCAATGTTCACACCTTGGTCATAGTTGTGGTGAGTGAAACTCATGCAACTTCAACTATAAACTTAGTTTTGTGCCACACTATTTTCATACTACACCTACTTTATGACAATTCCATAATCATATTGCACTATTTGCACCTTTGATTATGTGTGCCACATGGCATCATGTCACATTGCCTACACATTGCAATCAATATTACTTTGTTATTAACTTCGGTTGGAATTTGTTATTGCATCATTGTTCCTATTGGGCTTTAGTTTTAATTCTTTACGACATGAGGATGTGATAAACCTAAATCATGTAATAATCCAAGGTAGAAATCTAACCCCAATGATAAAACCATGGTAAAGTAGGGTACAAATCAATTAAGAACTTCATAAACAATTTAAAATAAATAAGGCAAGCTTTAAAAACTTCTCATGCCTATCTCACATCTTGTATTCATAAATGACACTTATATAACATTGTAATGTGAGAATGTAAACCATACAATGAGCTTGGGTTAGATTCAATTCCCTATGATGAACTATGGTTAGCATTTAGCTCAAGATAAATAATAAATTCATGGCCAACATCAAATTAAAAATACAAATGTGATTAAACATTACAATCAAATTAAAAATAACCCAAGAACCTTCATAAAATTGGCATTACCCATGGGATCTAGTGGTAATAATATCAATCGAATGTGATAGATCAAATTAACTTGTTTTAAAAGATTTCCCACATCCTTCGAGCATGTAATGAGCCACCCAATTAACAATAACAAATAATAAAAAATCTGGAAATTAAACACCACAATTTGAATTTCCTTTTTCAAAACATAAATAGATTCCATATTTCAAATAAAGATGTCATCATTACATAGACTTCCATGATACAAGTTTACAAATAAAAGAATAATAATATATAATTTTGGATTAGGACAATTGTCCTAATCCACCTGAGTACATCAGTTATACAAAATCTTTGACTTATTATTACAAATAATTGACCATTGGTCATAGTATTCTCATCAAATTGCAAGCAATATAGTTGTCAATTTGTAGGAGGAAGAGAATCATCCAAGTGCTTTATCTCCAACCACAGACTTGGCAGTCCCTTGTACGTCTTCCTATTGAAAGAGGCTCGACCCTTCGATGAGGGTGATAGATAGGGACATTTACAACAAAACCAAATCTAAGAACTAAGTGCAAATGTGAATACCCATCACATGTAGTCAATCAAGCAATATCTAGATACCCTCTACCTACCATGATTTATTACTAACATGAGTCTACGAATATAGTGAACCGACAATGCTTTCAGCTATTGCATCACCTTGACCAAAGTGTTCAATTATTAGTCACATAAATGTGGGTCATATGTTCATGCACTACTATCTCTTGCTTGACTCTCCCATAAATGCCCAATGAAAACATAAAGTATAAATCAACACGCAATCTCATAAATATATTTATTATCACCAAGTTCCCAACATACCCTACCCTTGAGTTGGTCTTATATATTTAATAACACCAAACTCTTGGCATACCCTACCTCTAAGTTGGTCTTATCACATGCAATAACTACTCCAAACTCCTAGCATACCCTGCCCCTGATTTGGTCTTTCTAGTTTTTATTATATAATATTGTCAGTCTATTGTACAAGATAAATAATCTTATAATACAAAGTATAGATCAAAATATACAAATTGTTGATTTCCAAACTCCCAACATACCCTACCATTGAGTTGGTCTTACTAGTTTGTTTGCATAAATAATATATATCATCACATAAATTGGTTGTTTGATTATCTGACTCCCAGCATACCCTGGCCTTGAGTATCATTTTCAAGTGAACCATAATAATCAATTCTATTATCTAGTTTCCTCCCTAGGAAACTTAATACACAACCATGTTAAATTGACCAACCAATTTGGTACATTCTATATCCCATTACCAGGTAAGTAACTTTCCATCATCTTGGACTTAGAAGTGTGGCTTTCATTCCAAGTTGCATATATTTAATTTCTATCTAGTATGACATCATATTATCTACATTACGATTTATTCTTCTGTTCAAAGTATCACAATATGCTTAAACTCCAATAAAAAAGACCTTATTGTCAATCTTCCTAACTTTCCAAAATGAGCATTTTGCTTTATCAAATAGTACAAATCAACATGCATATATAAATTATTGAGTTCCAATCTCCTGGTATACTCTACCCTAAGATGGTCTCACTTTCTTTCAGTATATAATATGATCAAGTATATAGGCTAACCTATATTTTCCAACACCTCAGTATATGTTACCCTAAGTTAGTTATATCAATAATACCAAGTATAAGAATAACTATTGTCCCAATCTCTTGGCATACCCTTTACCCTTGAGGTGGATTAATGAAGATAATAATGCAAGGTATTATGTTTTCCAAATCTCTTGGTGTACCCTTTACCCTTGAAATGACTTAATGAATAATGAAGGTGCAAGAATAACTATGGTTTCCAAATCTCTTGGCATACCCTTTACCCTTGAGATGGATTGATGAATATAATAATGCAAGGCACAAGAATAACTATGGTTTCCAAATCTTCTGGTATACCCTTTACCCTTGACATGGATTAATTAATATAATAATTGCAAGGTACAAGAATAACTATGGTTTGCAACTAAGGAAATACACCCACATAAAATATTGACATTATTGATAATACATTGTACACCCAAAATTGATGCTAACATACACATATATGTAATTGCATGCTAAAATAGTGGTTCTCTCGACTTGTCTATAAACTCATAGTATAAAAGAATAGACATTGGTGAAACAATAAGACTATGCTAATCCACTATACTTTACCATGGTCAAAGGAGACATTAAGCAATTGATAATCTTCTTCATCAAGGGATTTGATTTAACCCTCATTTAGAAATGCTAATGAGATAAAAGGGCTATTAGAATCCCATCCACATATCACAATAATGATGATAGGCTTTACCAAAATATGTTAGTTCCTACCAAACAACATAGTGAATGCCCAATGCTTGGTCTCATATGACCAGTAAATGCCTAGATGACCAGTAAATGCCTAGATGACACTCTAATATAAACATGATCATAAGAGTGACATGCAATTGGTTACATATGGATCATAGGGACATTCGACCCTATCTTCAGGTTCAACACTTATTAACAAGGATAGTTACATTGAGTAACACACAAGGTTTAAATTCTTTCAATAGCAATGGTAGCAAGATAGACAATACACTAGATTTATATCTAGTCAATAACATGTTGAATAGACTATGTAAACAGTCACAATGACCCCAAAAAGGTTTAAAGGATCTTAAAATAGGTAATGATAACATCTGTGGTTAGGTAGAATGAATAATCTATGGTTAATAGTGATGACATTGTGGCTAAGGTGATCAACGATCTAAGTTGATTTATAACCAGAGATCAAATCGATATCAAAGTTTAAATTGGTATTAAACCAAATATAAATTGGTATTAAACCAGAGATCAAATCAATATATACAACATAGATCAAAATATTATATGAACAAAGATCAATCGGTATAAATGACAAAGATCAAATGTAGATTTTTGCATCACTGCAGACAATAGTATTATTGTATAGGAGGTTAATGGAGATACACGATGCTCAACCTTGTCAATAGGTTAGTTTTAAACACAACACACTGGATTTATGACACATCTAAATAGACTATCCAATGATATCAATGGTAATCAAGAGGATTCAAATCATCGAAGATAAATAGTGGTGACATTTGCAGTTAATAAGAGTGAATTATCTATACTTATCAATGATAACAAATGTAGATAAGAAGATCGAATGATCCTTATAAGGCCTGTTGACCTATTTTCCTCTACCCAAAGTCTAATAGTTCATCTTGAAGATCTCCTTGAAATTCCTTGGAATATAGCCTTGCAGGCCCTAAATCCTTCAAATCCCAGTGTTCTTCCTTGCAAAAATCCCTAAAAACCCATCTAGAGAATCCTTTGAAAAACCCCCCAAAAACCCAGAAACCTTTAGCCTTCAATGTTTGCCTTCACAAAGTTTTTCATCTTCATACTTGGTTGTTTCGATATGGATATATGTTGTCTGGATATCTGGATATTTTCCAATATCCAGATCTTAGTTAATATTCAGATATTGTCCTAATATCCAGACCTTAACTAAGATCTTGATATTTCTCTAATGTTCGGACCTTGGTCGATATCTGGATTTTTTATATCATCCAGATTTTTCCTAATGGACATCCAGATCTTCCCCAATGTCCAGATCCTTAAGCGAATGTCCTGATGACATCATTCAGTCCCCTCCCCAAAGAAGTGCATATGACAATGACATCATCAAGACATTCCACCACCGACATATTATCCTTCAATGCTCACATCATGATGACATCATCAGGATATTCAAGGGTGGTTTATTAAAAGTTAATATCCTGATATTGGATATCCATGCGGATGACAGTTTCTCCATGCCATGAAAGTAAATTTGATAGGTGCACCCGGATATCGAGATATAGAAATTATTGTGTTCAATTAGGCTATATCATCCAGATGTTTGTGAATGTGTAGACCTTGAAGATATTCATGGATATCCATATGACCATTGACCACAACTTTGACCGTGAATAGTTTTTTCATCCTAAGGAATTTCTACATGATACAAAAGACAAAATTGCTTAGAATTTCATCCTCTTTCATTTGGCAGGCTTTTGAGGAAGATTCACACTTTGAATTTTGATCCAAGATTCATGATCTAGTTATGGATATGCATATCTAGATATCAGGATAAGTTGCCTAATAAAGAGGAATGTGAAGACTCAACCGACAAGACATATCAGAGACTGACTTGAAGTATTGTAAAAGCTTTCAAAAAGTGGATATTTTGCATTGATTGTTGAGGTTCATGATTCAACAGTTTGTATCAATTGCACGAATATCTTCAATCTACTTGATGGATTTGGATATTTTCTACATTGAATTCTTGTAGGTAGACGTCCCTTCTGGTGAGGAAATATATTTGATAGGCCCATGGGTGCATTCATTATAGTAGGTAATGGCTCTCCATTGTAAATGCTATATAAAGCATGAAACGTAATGTATTCAGATTGGCTTTTGGTCTAAAAACCACATCTCTTGCACTTGTAACCGTGCCTCTTTGAGAATAGACATCAGATTTTTACCTTCTCATGAATTGTTCTTTGCTCTGTGTGTTTTTCTATTTGATCTCCATCTGTGAATGCATCTTTTCTCATGGATTTCATTTAGTTTCTCTTACCTCTACAAGTAGTTCATGATTTGTGTATGTTGATCTGTTGAATATTGTTATTCTTTGCATACATGGTTGTTTTGAGGGCCTTCCCATATTCAAACCTGGTGTATCACCTCCTTTTAATTTTAGTTTTACTCCCTCTTCCTCTTTTCATAAACAAGTGGATAGATTAGGTTTAGTCTTAGGATTGTTGAATCTCTTATTTAGCAAAGGAACCAGCCTCTCTATGGAGATTTGACCTCCCTATAGGGTCCCACACCTAGAGGCCATCTCAATGTTTCACCAGATTGTTGGAGCCCTAAAAGCCTTCAACATTGGGTGCAAATCCATGTGACAACAGTTTCTGGCACACCCGGTGGGACTCTAAGCATAAGTAAACCAATGAACTAAGCTAAGAACCTGGTGTGCTTCTCAATACTCTACATTTTGGTAGACTTTTCATGCACCCGATGACTCTACATCCTCATGGTTTATGATCAATGCCACCTTTTATGCATGTGCAAACTAGGGCATCTTCAAGAGGTAATTTCCAATTCATTGAATTACCTGTTGCTGCTTCAAAGAGAAGGTCTAGGTTATCCAGGTCTCCTGTGAGAAGGAATAGAAATATTGCTTTACCTCATCCAACAGCTCAATCTACACTAGCTCTTGTTAGGTCTCAGCATACAAGTAGAAGCTTGTATATCCCTAGACTAAATTTGAATATCCCTAGGATGGCAAGGAATTTGCCTTTTGTGACCTTGAATGGAGGTAGTCCTTTAGACTTGGCTGCATACAACGACATACCAGTTACAACCCTAAAAAGTGTTTCACCCTTCACGGGTGATGGTTCTATAACTCCTACTGAGCACATCAAAGATATATCTAGTGTATGCTCAGTTCATCATATCCAGCATGAGGATGTGACCATCAAACTCTTGGTCTTATCTTTTAAAGGGAGAGCTCTTCAATTGTTCAGGAGCCTGACCCCTATATCCATACATGATTGGGATGAGTTAGATCAAGCCCTCTACAAATAGTTTGGAGAGATGGCAGTTAATGTTTCATTGCTAGACCAATTGACAACTATCAAGAGAGCCCCAAGTGAGATGCTAGTAGATTTTAATTTCATATTCTAGAGGACATGGGAGAGAATCCCAGCTACCCTCATGCCATCTCCACAAGGTGCTTTTTTATACTTTTTAAGAGCTTTGGATTTTGACATTGCAGTAATGATGCAATCCATGGGTGTTGAGACTCTACTAGCTGGCTATGAGACATCTCTTAAAGAAGAAAATTATCTAATATAGGCTGGGAAAATTGCTCCCAGGCCTCTTGTTCCACTTTTTCTAGAGCTTCCATCCTCATCTCAGCAGCCCATTATTGCTCCCATCCCAAAGCCTAAAGCTTCAACATCCTCTCTTTCTCAAGAAGAGAATGATCTTAAAACCCTAATGTCTAATTTGACCAACAAGGTGAATAGTATAGCCATCCAAACTGCCCCCAAACCCCATTAGAATTATAATCAGGGGCAGTCATCAAACCAAAATTGAACCAAGGGTATAATCCTAATAGAAATCAGAACTGGAATCAGGGTTACCAGCAAAATAGATACCAAAATCCTAACCCTGGACAACCCTTACAAACAATTTGACCTATCAAACAAATACCAGTTGTAAATCCAGTTAGAGCTTTAGTCCCTACACAGAATAATTTAGCCCAAGAGGCAGATTGGTGCTACCCCTGCAACCAACCTCATAATTAGTCCTCTTGTGCTTTTAGAGCACAAGAGAGGGCTTTGATGGTGCAGAACTTTCACACTCAGTAGGCATCATTATCAGAGGTAGACAATAACAACCCTGAAGTATCAAATGAGGCTACTACTGATGCCAACATGATGCCATGGACTTCAAAGGATTTTTGTGCTATTAACCAGCCCATGGACAGTGTTGTTATGCCCATTGTAGAAAACATTAGGTCAAAAAAGAGGTAGTTGGAGGCTAGCCCTATGCCTACTGTGTTACAAAAAGGGCTTGTTCCAAAGGCAAAAGTGGCCAGTGCCACAATTCCAGTACAGAGGAGCAAATCTGCTGCTACAAAAGAAATTCCATCGGGCTTAAAAGTGCCTAAACAAGTTGTATAACAATTAAAGAAGGGAACATGGATTCCCTCCATGCATAAGGTAGCCACTGTTCCATTAAATATTGTGGAATAGATAAATAAAACAAGCATAAATGTCTCTATGTGGGAGGTAATGCCAATCCCTTCTCAAAGGGATCTGTTACGAGAGGCCTTAAGGCACTTCCCACCTACTGAGTTAGTGGCATCAAACTCATCATAAAAACAAAAAGAGAAGACTCATGTCAGTCTTGTGTAACCAAGTGAAGGACAAGTAAGTATAGTCAAGAAACCATCTCCTTTCTACTTATCTTTGATCATTGGCAAGTTTTTAGTGCACAATTGTATGATCGATTCAGGGGCCAGTGTTTCGGTCATGCCCAAGAAGATAGCAGAAGCATTAGGCATCAAGTATAGCCATGTTTCATCATGATTATTGCAGTTCAATGGCACCTTTGTGAACACTGTAGGAGTGATCAAGGGACTGGACTTGACTCTACATGCATGTCTAAACTTGACTTTCAAGTAGGACATTTCAGTCATTGATCTTCCTCCTTTCTTTGCCATTTGTTTGTCAAGGGACTTCACAGCCAAGGTAGGTGGCTACCTTTCTTTTGACTAGTCTCACATCCTACTGAGAACTAGATATGGCATACGGTTCACCATCAAGGATGAACCAATTTCAAATTACCAGATGGAAAACTATGAACATAGCTTGGTCAACCCACATGTTATGATTTAGACTGAGGAAGTGCATGAACCTATTGAGGTAGAATCTTCAGTTGTTCCAACCCCTGATCTATTTCTTGATGAGTGGGCAAGGGATCATTCTAATTTTGATCCTTATGATACTACTGAAGCAACTGACTTGGGAAACTATATGATCCATGAAGGGGATTATTTAGTCCTTTCAGTACTTAAGCCAGATGATGACTCCAATGGCCCATGGAAGATGTTTTTCAATGGTGCAAAGAGCAAAAATGGAGTCGGTGCAGGTTTTACTAGTCTCTCCGACTGGTAAGAAGTTGTATTTTTCTCACAGATTGCACTTTTATTGCACCAATAATGTAGCAGAGTATGAGGCATTGGTCCATGGCTTGTTGTTAGTAGAAAAGAATAAAATCAAGCATCTGGAGATCTTTGGTGATACTAAATTGGTGGTCAACCAGGTCAGAGAGAGGTGTGCAACAAAAAACTAGCTTCTAAGAGCTTACAAACACTGAGTTTGGGACCTGTTTGAGAGTTTTGATGCCCTTAAATTGTAAGTAATCCCAAGAAAACTAAATGTTGATGTTGCTCAATCGGCAATGGTGGGGTATCAATTTTCTCCACCTATAGACTTATTTCAAGGTCCCAATCAGCACGTGAGGATTGTTGTCAGACCATCTATTCCTGATAATGATATCCATTCACTACAACAGAATAGGCAATTAGTACCTAAAATAGCACTGGAATTTAGTGCAATTGAGCTCAGGAATTGGACACTTTTCCTGGCGCAAAACTCGGTTTAAGATTGCATGCTTACTTCTGCGCCAGATTTAGCGCTGACTTTAGCAACGACTTTAGCGACGACTTTAGCTTCGAAAAGCAATAGCCAAATTTGGTGCCAGATTTAGTGTCGGATTTGACACCCAATTTGGCTTCTGGTTTTGCTTTTTGTTTTGCTTCCATTTTTGCTTCTAGTGTTGCTTCTAATTTTGCTTCCAGATTTGCTTCCAATTTAGTGCCGGATTTGGTACCCAATTTTTCTTCCAATTTTGCTTCTGGTTTTGCTTCTTGTGTTGCTTCCAAGTTTGTTTCTAGTTTTTCTTTTGGTTTTGCTTCTAGGTTTTCTTCTGGTTTTTCTTCAATTTTGCTTCCCATTTTGCTTCTAGATTTGCTTTCAATTTAGCGCCAGATTTGGCACCCAATTTGGCTTCCAGTTTGGCTTCTGATTTTTCTTCTCATGTTGCTTCCAAGTTTTCTTCTAGTTTGTTTCTGGTTTTGCTTCAATTTTTGCTTCCAGTTTTACTTCCCATTTTGCTTCCATATTTGCTTCCAATTTAGCGCCAGATTTGGCTTCCAGTTTGGCTTCCAATTTTCCTTTTGGTTTGGTTTCTTGTGTTGCTTCCAGTTTTTCTTCCAGGTTTGCTTTGAGTTTTGCTTCCAATTTTGCTTCCAGGTTTGCTTTGAGTTTTGCTTCCATTTTTGCTTCCAGATTTGCTTCCATTTTTGCTTCCAATTTTGCTTCCAATTTTTCTTCCATGTCTTCTCCCATTTTTGCTTCTAGTTTTTCTCTCAGTTGTGCTTCATATTTTGCTTCTTTTATGGTGTCAAAAATAGCTTCTTTTTTGGCTTCCTAATTGATGCCAAGTTTTGCTTCCATTATGACCTCCTTTGTTGCTTTAGGTTTTGCTTCCAATTTAACAAGATAATTATAAAAAAAACAAGATAATTATTATAAAATAACAAGATAATTATTATAACATGATCATCATCTATAATTAAAACAAGTGAGTCAAATATCTATAATTTAATTGAATTTTACAACATCCATCCAAAAATCATCAACCACTTTCAATATATATAAATTGACAAGTTAATACTGATAAGATCATCATCATATATAACTAAAACAAGTGAAAGTCAAATATGCTAGTAGATCAATAACATGTCAAAATGATACATGTCCAACAGTCGACATAAGTCAAAATGATACATGTACAAATGATATAAGTAAAAATGATAAATTATGTAACTCAAAATGATACAAGTCAAGATGATACATGTCCAAATGATATAAGTCAAATCGATACATGTGAAAATGATACAACTCATTAATATGGTATTGCAGGCCATGAAAATGATACATATGATAGTAACCATGAAAAGAGGCATCATAATGATATATCAACAATGATCCATATGATCATGAATGTCACTGGCTATTACCAGCAATTGCCTCATCATCATCATCACCATCATCATCATCATCATCATCATCATCATCATCATTGTCATTGGCCTCGTTGTCTTTTGTATCTGCATCATCATCTCCCCTGCCATGTGATATGTACCAGAACCAATATAATCTGGATCTATATCATCAGGATCATCTTCATCTTCTAGAAGACCCGTGTTCTGCAAAAAAAATATTTAAAATGAAAAGTTATTATTTATTTCATGTAATAATTTATTTTTCTGTTATATATCTAATATTCCAACATATGAAACGAAACCATAATCGTATTACATCATATCAAAGTACACATACCATAATAAAATTTCAAAAAAGTTACAGCTAATATGCCATTCCAATGATGTAAAACATACAACAATTCTAATAAACGTTACTAAAGATCATAAAAAAATTTGTTCTACAATTTAACTATCCACTATAAATTCTATTACATAACCTTATGTGCCACAAATTGTGTGGTCAATGTATGTTCTTTTTCACTATTAATCTAATAACCTATATTAGATAGAAACATTAAAGAGTTTTTAAGTAGCAGTTGATTAAATTCTCTTACATGTCATTAATGAATGCACAGTTTTTTTTCAATAATTATTTATCTTAAGGTTCATGAGTAACCTTAAGATAAAGGTCTAATAGTTGTTTCATGGGGCATGTTTAACAGACCAAATGCAATTGCCAACTTTTCACGATGATGGCAGAGAAATAATTTTTGTTTCCCATCCTTCCATAGCATTAAGTAAATTCTTGAATCTGGAAAATACCTTGCCGCCTTCATCTTCCAAGCCAATTTCTCTAATTTTGCATAGGTCTCCTTTTATCTATGGATGTGATCTGTCTCCTACACAAAAAAGCATGTACCATTTTATGCCCTTCAATCCAACTACATCTAGGCATTTTTTTAATTCCTCTATCTTTCATCAATCTCCTGACCTCATCACACCTACCCACTTATGGATAGATGTTTGACAGAAGAACATAAGTTGTGCAACATTTTTAGGATCCAAATCAAAAAGCAATGTTGCTGTAAATATTCCTAAGCCTATATTCATATGTGATCTACAGGCACCTAGAAAACACATGCATACAACCAGCACAAATTTAACAGGTATCTCAATGATAAAGTTTAGGGTGTCTTCAAGATAGCCAGCACAGGCAAGGAGGTCAACCATGCACGTAAACAGAGAGGCCAACGAGGTGGCCAATCTCCTAGTGAATTGAGGGGTTGAGTAGGAAACGAGGGAGGAATGCTTTTTCGAAGGGCAATATTTCGAGGATCTAAGAAAGATGCTAATCAAGGACGATGGGGATTTACAAAATTTGTAGGTACAGCTCAAGGCAGGAGATCTCAGAAGAATCGATGGCAAGCATGGCTTTCTCCAAGATAGGAAATCTTGGAGGAGATAGGAAGGACTATCCCTAGTCTGGTTCGATTAGGGAAGAGTCAATCAAGCATTCCTTCCAAAAGTGAGGACGGTTTAGACAGGAAAAAAGCATCATAAAACCTACAACTTTCAAACAATGTAAGTCACGAGGAAGGTAATCGAGAGAAACTTCCTATTTTAGGAGGATGGCTCGAAGTCTCCCATAACAATGGCTGGAAAAAACACTTCAGAGTCCGCTGCGAGTGCTTGGACAAGTCGGTGGACCAGAAAGTCTACCGCTTATTTAGTACAGAGGAGGAGGGACTATGCAATGCCATCAAAGAGATTGTAGGGATAAGGGGAGCGCATGGCAGCCATATCCATGACAGTGTCCTTTTAGAGCATTTCTACGTGACTGTCATCCAAGCCACAGGGTCTCTTTCCAGAGCGTCAAGATTTATGGGTTTTCTAGTCAATGAGGGGATCAGGGATGATGTTATTATTGCAGGCCATCACACCAACCCAAATCCAAAAAAAGGTTTCATCTATGGAGTCTTCAACGTGGAGGTAATCAAGAAGAAGAAGAAAACTGAAGAAGCCCTCAAGATCTTTAGAGAGGGACTGGAAAACTGCGACATGACTACTTTTGCAAACTTTGTAAGCCTATATGGTGATCTGTTCTCAGTAGAACAGCTAGAATGAATCAACTCCCTCGTGGATAGGATAAACTCCATCTTAGAGGCTATGTAACTTTTGATATTTTGATGTAACTTATCATCCTCATGAATGCAAACATCATCACAAATGTTGGAAACACATCCTTGGTTCAAATTGACATCGAGCTCATTAACAAAGAGATTAGAAACTTTAGGTATACCAAGAAGAAAGTCAAGATCATGTATCTCAAGTTCGACTCTTACATCCATGCTTTCCTTAGCGAGACTATCCTTAAGAGTACACTTGTAGTAGCTGAAAACTCACATTTACATGACCAACAATAAAAAAAAATTTGCATATATCATGATTAACACTAAGATCTACAAGTTTTGTCCCCATGGAGTGTATATTTTCAACACTACACAAGCACAAAAGTCTTCAATTACATCTTCAAGATGGTCATCGCAATCATCTAGTTCATCATACAAGGAAATTGGCTGAAGAGGAGTTAGACAATTAACTTCTAGGAACACTAAATGGTACCCTTCCATCAGCCTCAAGGGTTCACTAAAAAACATAGTGGCCCTAGTTAGCAGGTTGTATGGGGAGAAGGATGCTTCTCATTTTCAAGAATCCTAAGTCTCATTGCTACAAATGTTGCTTAAAGAAGGGCCAATTTTAAACTAGGTAGTTATTTTGTCACTCACTTTGTGGAATGAAATGACGAGAGTCGAGTCTCCTTATATCACTGAAGATTTGTATACAGCAACCTCCAATACAATAACACCGTACAATGCACACTTAACTTTATGGTACCTTATCCCAGACATGATGCTATAGAAATCTGAAGGTACCTCCTACTAAAGATGTCATGCCATAGACCAGACACCACTGTACAGTATATATCATATCTACAGTAACAAGTTCCTTCCAAATGTAGGGTTACAGTCTATGATTAACATGCATAGACCTTTCTAGTGTTTACAAGATAATTCCTTAGTCAACACCATACTAGTGTCCACAAGATGTTTCCATAGTTTGTAAACAATAAGCAAGCCTTCAAAGAGGTTAAAGTTTCCATTTACATCCATGCACAATAACTTAATCAACCCTTAGGATTTTATGGACAATGAAATAGAAGGTCCTATATTCCATTTATGAGTCCTCTATCCAAATGATGCAGTGATCACAAGTACATAATATCTACTATTTCATGGGTAGTGCTCAGTCATTCAAACACAGGGAAGTCCATACTAAGATAAATTTGTTCACAAATAGTCTCAAATTTAATAAATACTAGTTTGAAATCACATTTCTAAGTTACTGCAAGTCATTACAATGAACTCAAAGGTCATTCTCATCAAACGAATGCCTTCACAATAGACTGTTCTAGTTACAAGTACAATACAACTATGGCAATGTTACACAACTGTATGTAATTGACAAAACCCATTCTTTCCGAGAGTCAACTGGTAATCAAATACAATCATGTAGTGTTGTTTCAACATTGTATTCCATTGTGGTTTCAGTAATGCAAACCTCATAACCTTGGAGGGAGTGTTGGGGGGAGTGGCATTATTAATCCCAAGAAGATATCGCATCCACAATTGAGAGAGTGGACATTTATAGGTGAAATACCAACACCATTAGGATTTACAACCATGTCAAAAAAGATAACCATGAACCAGGCCAGGTTTCCTCAAGACTCATGGTATGTTGCAATGATAGCATTCTCACAATTCTAGCCAGGGTTTGAAACTCCACCTCAAACTGTGACCAAATTAATGTAGATTCCTTCATGATAGAAATCTAAAACATAATAACCAACAATTTGCCACAGTTCGTAAGTCCCATGATCTTAAGTCTGAATTCTCATAGTTAATAATATTTTCCTCATCCAAACCCTTCAGCATAGGCTTTCACAAGACCACATACAGTTACACAAGTTAAAGGAAATGTTTCACCAAAATGGTCAGTGTACTTTTACAAGAATGGATGACAAGGAGCTTTACTTCAAAGAAAGGTTAGCTTAGTTGAAGAAGACCAGTTGGTGATTTGATTCTTAGTCTCCAACCCAAACAATAAGACACTCAGCCAACATGATGAGCACACCCAAAGTCTCCCTTCCTCTAAATCACTTACAGTCCAACCATCAACCTTCCTTCCTTGACCCCAAGGCAAAAAGAAGAATTCCCCCCCAAAATGGTTCCCCACTCCTTCCTTTTCTCCCTCACATACCCCAAAACCAAGCACATTAAAGACTAGTACTTCCCAAAGCTATTATGGCAGAGGAGAGTTAATGCCTACTATCAATGATGGCTCCTTCTCAACAAAAAAAATGTGCATCTTAAAATTTAAATATCCACTATTATATTTCAAAGGTTTGAAATATAACCAACAACGTAATTGTAATGCATGCCCCCCTTTAAGTCTTATAATAAAAGGTTAGGAAAGAAAGACTTGAGATAAACCCTTTGGTCTATTCACTTAGGAGACCACCTGAAAACTCAATGATAACTACATCAACATGATCAATAAAAATGACAAGCGAACTATGAATAACAATCCACTTGAGTCAAAAAGACAAGAAGACCAATAGAAACCAAACACAATAAATAGAGTACAACTGTAACTATTTGTCTCAAGTATCACTCTATAACCTCCTCAAAGATTATTGAAACTCAACACAAAAAATGCAAATTGACATATTAACACAACAATATCCAACTAAGTTATTGAAAGTCAACTATTGATACCTCGTTCTCCATCTAGATTACAAAATCGGTCCACTTTTTGCTTTGTAACATTTCCTTTTCAAATTGTGTTGTTTGCCAGCCATATTTCTCCTCCTGTCAAAACATGGCACATGGACTAGTTAAACTAATTAATATGCAATCATTTATTTTTTCCTAGGAAATAAAAAAATATCATTTAACATATTAAATATACTTACAAATGTACAGATCAAGCCCTGTAAACCTTTCTGGCCACTATGATGAGTGGCACGAAGCTTGTCAAGCCTATCCTTGGAGGCCTTGTCCTGAAACATATACTAATTCAATTTAATTATGCACAAATAAAATTTAAAAATTGTTTAATAAATTTGATAAAATCTTATGAGCAAATTCAAATACCTGCGCACTCTCCTCACCAGACTTCCTCTGTGCATCAGACTTCTCATATGCTTTTACAAGCTTTTTCCATACTTTCAGACTTACATCAATTGGCCTTTTTTTGAGCCTTAGCTTGAGAGGGATTTTTTTTTATTTTCTTTGTTTGGTTGCAACGAAATCTCTTGTAGTTTTGAGACATTCGTAGCTTTATTTTCTTTACAGACTAACCTGTGCCAAATTCAATCTCCATGTCATGGATAACTACTTTTTGCATGTGGATGGGTATCTTTGAGAATGGAAAATGTAGATGGTCTTTGAACCATTGAAGGCATGATTCCTTCAACCTATTCACAAATGTTTTTCCAACATCTGTCATTCGGACTTCCCCTGAAACCACATCGTATCTATCTTGGTATCATAGCTACCTTGATGCAAGATGCAAAACATGGATTGTTGGTCGAAGAAGTCTGTGTCCCAGGAGTGGTTGGGAGAGTGGAAGCCTCTACTCCCTGTTCGACATTCTTAGAAGTTATTTATATTGATTTCCTCCTGGATCTTTTGCTCGATCCAAGACTGGTTGGGGAATCAATTGATTCCCTTTGACACTGTTGATTTGGTTGCAATGTTTCAAGGGTTTTACTAGATCATTTTTCTATGTATCTGGCAAGCATTGTCAAGTCCATACCATCCAATTTGTTCACTGCCTCTACCCCCAATATGGAAGCCAATGCCTCTTTATCTTTGTCAGTCTCATGTCTTTTAAATTTAGAAATAGAAAACTAAATACTAAAAATCAAAGAAACAATGGAAACATTTACAAATCTATAAATTGACAGTGAATTACCTCATTGTGGCCGGAGTTTGCTCCCTTCCCTCTATTGCTTGACATTTTGAGGTGACCTAGGGCAAATTATTTTTGTCTAGTCTGTGGAGGCAATCATAGCTAGGTATGAATTAATGGCATGCTTCACCAATCGTAGCCAAAACAAATATGTAGCCAAAAACAAAACCTCACAGGTCGTATTTTGGGTATGATGTAAAAAGAGACCTTATTTGACAGGCCTTCCAAAAATGGTAAATGCAAGTTATACTATAAGCAAGGATAATTAACAACATTACTACTCAAATTTACCCTAAAGCGTGAGTACAACCCTAAAGCGTGAGTACAACATCTTTGAGCTCAAAATTATATCAAATTTGATAAAAACCTAGGTCAATAGTAAATAGCTCAACAATTGGAACTTACTTGCTAAAAGGTAGATGAACAAGCTTGATTACATGGCTGAGGTAGCTAGAAACCCCAAATTGAGCAGCCATCTAAAGCAATTTTTTATCTTCTGGATGTCTAGAACCAAAAATAAATAAAATACAAATTCACAGATCCATTGTAGAAACTTTCCAGTAACTTTCATTTTCGACCTAATAAAGTCATCGCTTCACAGCCTACAATTCTTAGCAAGATACCTAAAACAGAGGCAGAGTACACTGTGTTGTGGGCTTAAATGTATTAACTTGAATTTGTGTTTTTTTTGTTGAGTATGTTTTAACGCAGGCGAGAATTTTAAATTTTTTTTTTGGATTCATTAGTCGACGCTAAAGTCGAGGTCTCTAACACTAACTTTAGCGCCAACTTTCAGCCCTAAATGTAATCTCTTTGGGTCACCAAAATTGGCACGAAGTCCACCTAATTTAGCGCATAGCTGTGCCAAACCAAAATGGTCCTCATGCCAACATGCCATTTATACCTAGACGACAATGAATGTTTTGTTGCAAGTCACTTGCACAATTGATGGACTGGCATGCAAAGAACAAGAGTAAAGATTTAGGAGTAAAGATTCCTAAACTCTAAACCCTAATCCCTCAACCCTAAACCCTAATCCCTTATCGCTAAACCTTAAACCCTATCCCTAAAGCCTCAACTCCCAACACTTGAACCTTAAATCCTAAACCCTATCCCTAAACCCTCAACCCTCAACACTATACCTTAAACCCTACTCCATCAACCCTCAATCCTATTCTTAAAGCTAAACTTAAAGATTCCACTCATTCCGCCATCCCCAATGAATCCAAAAATTCAAAATTAGATGCCTCTACTGATAAAGCCAAAAATCCTACGGGTCTTCATGCCTTACGACATAAAAACAAAGAATCAAAGAAAAATCAATCCAAAAAGTTATCCAAACCCATACCTCCACAAGCAAAGTCCCAAACCAAAATGGTATGGGTACCTAAGCAACAAGAAATCAAGTTAAATGAGGCATCTACCTCTAAAAAATCCCAACCATCTACTCCCATCTCAAATTCCCATTCCTCTCAAAAGTGTCAAAACATTCCATCCCACAAGCAAAACAAAAGTAATAAAACGCCTAAGTCTATGTGGGTTCCTAAAGCCCTTCATCATCCATCTCCTAAGAAAACATCTCCATTGCACCCTACACCACATCTGCATCACAAGCTTCAATGTTTATCATGATGTGTGCAACCATTGGTCATGGTTCCCTTCCATTCTACAATAAATCTACCATCATTCATTCACTATCCTACATACCCTCCACAAACCATCCCTATGATCCATGCTTTGGCATAAGTCTGACATAATCCACATCATAATCCACTATTTTCCATACATAATCCACATCATAATCCACTTTTCTCCCCTCTAGAATCCACGTCATAATCCACTATCTGCCTAATACATTTGTCTTAACATGTATCCATTACAAACATCGATGAGGGCACTCGACATAGTCCATGCGAGGACATTATTCTCTAATGGACTATAACCTTTCAATGCAGCATAACGCATCCTTCAACCCTCAACCCTAAAAACTCTACCTTAAACCCTAATCCCTCCACCCTAAACCCTAATCTATCAACCCTAAATGCTACCCCTAAAGCCTGAAGCTTCAACCCTTAAACCTTAAACCCTAAACCCTATCCCTAAACCCTCAACCCTAAATAGTATACCTTAAACCTTAATCCCTCAACCCTAAACCCTAATCCCTTAGCA
This sequence comes from Cunninghamia lanceolata, assembly GCA_027924645.1. NCBI lineage: Eukaryota > Viridiplantae > Streptophyta > Pinopsida > Cupressales > Cupressaceae > Cunninghamia > Cunninghamia lanceolata. The sequence goes on along the minus strand of BSBN01000206.1, from coordinate 270,422 downwards.
CTAAACCTTAAAACCTATCCCTAAAGCCTCAACCCTCAACACTTGAACCTTAAATCCTAAACCCTATCCCTAAAGCCTCAACCCTCAACACTTGAACCTTAAATCCTAAACCCTATCCCTAAACCCTCAACCCTAAACATTATGCCTTAAACCCTAATCCCTCAACTCTAAACCCTAATCCCTAAACCCTAAACCCTAAACCCTCAACACTATACCTCAAATCCTAATCCCTCAACCCTAATCTTAAAGCTAAACTTAAAGCTTCCACTCATTCCACCATCCCCAAGGGATCCAGAAATTCAAAATTAGATGCCTCTACTGATAAAACCAAACATCCTAAGGGTCATCATGCCTCAGGACATAAAAACAAAGAGTCAAAGAAAAATCAATCCAAAAAGTTATCCAAGCCCATACCTCCACAAGCAAAGTCCAAAACCAAAATGGTATGGGTACCTAAGCAACAAGAAATCAAGTTAAGTGAGGCATCTACCTCTAAAAAATCCCAACCATCTACTCCCATCTCAAAATCCCATTCCACTTAAAAGTGTCAAAACATTCCATCCCACAAGCAAAACAAAAGTAATAAAACACCTAAGTCTATGTGGGTTCCTAAAGCCCTTCATCATCCATCTCCTAAGAAAACATCTCCATTGCACCCTACACCGCCTCTACATCACAAGCTTCAATGTTTATCACGATGTGTGCAACCATTAGTCATCATTCCCTTCCATTCCGCAATAAATCTACCATCATTCATCCACTATCCTACATACCCTCCACATGTCATCCCTATGGTCCATGCTTTGGCATAAGTCTAACATAATCCACTATTTTCCCTACATAATCCACATCATAATCCACTTTTCTCCCCTCTAGAATCCACATCATAATCCACTATCTCCCTAATCCATTTGTCTTCCATGTATCCTTTACCAACATCGATGAGGGCACTCAACATGGTCTATGCAATGACATAATTCTCTAATGGGACTATAAGCTTACAGTACAGCGTAACACATCCTTCAACCCTCAACCCTACATAATATCCCTAAAGCCTCAATCCTTAAACCTTAAACCCTAAACCCTATCCTTAAACCCTCAACCCTAAACACTATACCTTAAACCCTAATCCCTCAACCCTCAACCCTAATACCTTATTGCTAAACCTTAAACCCTATCCCTAAAGCCTCAACCCTCAACACTTGAACCTTAAATCCTAAACCCTATCCCTAAACCCTCAACCCTAAACGCTATGACTTAAACCCTAATACCTCAACTCTAAACCCTAATCCATAAAACCTAAACCCTCAACCCTCAACACTATACTTTAAACCCTAATCCCTCGACCCTCGACCCTCAACCCTAATCTTAAATATGAATTTAAAGCTTCCACTCATTCCACCATCCCCAAAGGATCCAGAAATTCAAAATTAGATGCCTCTACTGATAAAGCCAAAAATCCTACGGGTCTTCATGCCTTATGACATAAAAATAAAGAATCAAAGAAAAATCAATCCAAAAAGTTATCCAAACCCATACCTCCACAAGCAAAGTCCCAAACCAAAATGGTATGGGTACCTAAGCAACAAGAAATCAAGTTAAATGAGGCATCTACCTCTAAAAAATCCCAACCATCTACTCCCATCTCAAATTCCCATTCCACTCAAAAGTGTCAAAACATTCCATCCCACAAGAAAAAGAAAGTAATAAAATGCTTAAGTCTATGTGGGTTCCTAAAGCCCTTCATCATCCATCTCCTAAGAAAACATCTCCATTGCACCCTACACCACCTCTGCATCACAAGCTTCAACGTTTATCATGATGTGTGCAATAATTGATCATGGTTCCCTTCCATTCTGCAATAAATCTACCATCATTCATCGACTATCCTACATACCCTCCACATACCATCCCTATAGTCCATGCTTTGGCATAAGTCTAACATAATCCACATCATAATCCACTATTTTCCATACATAATCCACATCATAATCCACTTTTCTCCCCTCTAGAATCCATGTCATAATCCACTATCTACCTAATCCATTTGCCTTCCATGTATCTCTTACCAACATCGATGAGGGCACTCGACATGGTCCATGCAAGGACATCATTCTCTAATGGGACTATAAGCTTTCAGTGCAGCATAATGCATCCTTCAACCCTCAACCCTAAGCACTATAGCTTAAACCCTAATCCCTCCACCCTAAACCCTAATCCCTCAACCCTAAACCCTAATCCCTTATCGCTAAACCTTAAACCCTATCCCTAAAGCCTCAACCCTCAACACTTGAACCTTAAATCCTAAACCCTCAACCCTAAACACTCTTCCTTAAACCCTAATCCCTCAAATCTAAACCCTAATCCCTAAACCCTCAACCTTCAACACTATACCTCAAACCCTAATCCCTAAACCCACAACCCTCAACCCTAATCTTAAAGATAAACTTAAAGCTTCCACTCATTCCACCATCCCCAAGGGATCCAGAAATTCAAAATTAGATGCCTCTACTGATAAAGCCAAACATCCTAAGGGTCCTCATGCCTCATTACATAAAAACAAAGAGTCAAAGAAAAATCAATCCAAAAAGTTATCCAATCCCATACCTCCACAAGCAAAGCCCAAAACCAAAATGGTATGGGTACATAAGCAACAAGAAATCAAGTTAAATGAGGCATCTACCTTTAAAAAAACCCAACACTCTACACCCTTCTCAAATTCCCATTCCACTCAAAAGTATCAAAACATTCCATCCCACAGGCAAAATAAAAGTAATAAAATGCCTAAGCCTATGTGGGTTCCTAAAGCCCTTCATCATCCATCTCCTCAGAAAACATCTCCATTGCATCCTACACCACCTCCGCATCACATGCTTCAATATTTATCGCAATGTGTGCAACCATTGGTCATGATTCCCTTCCATTCCGTAATAAATCTACCATCATTCATCCACTATCCTACATACCCTCCACATACCATCCCTATGGTACATGTTTTGGCATAAGTCTGATATAATCCACATCATAATCCACTATTTTCCCTACATAAGCCACATCATAATCCATGTTTCTCCCCTCTAGAATCCACATCATAATCCATTATATGCCTAATCCATTTACCTTCCATGTATCCCTTACAAACATCGATGAGGGCACTCGACATGGTCCATGTGAGGACATCATTATCTAATGGGACTATGACCTTTCAGTGCAATGTAACACATCCTTCAACCCTCAACCCTAACCACTATACCTTAAACCCTAATCCCTCCACCCTAAACCCTAATCCCTCAACCCTAAACACTATCCCTAAATCCTAAAGCCTCAACCCTTAAACCTTAAACCTTAAACCTTAAACCCTATCCCTAAAACCTCAACCATAAACACTATACGTTAAACCCTAATCCTTCCACCCTAAACCCTAATCCCTCAACCCTAAACCCTATTCCCTTATTGCTAAACCTTAAACCCTATCCCTAAATCCTCAACCCTCAACACTTGAACCTTAAATCCTAAACCCTATCCCTAAACCCTCAACCCTAAACACTATGCCTTAAACCCTAATCCCTCAAGTCTAAACCCTAAACCCTCAACCCTCAACACTATACCTTAAACCCTAATCCCTCAACCCTAATCTTAAAGCTAAACTTAAAGCTTCCACTCATTCCACCATCCCCAAGGGATCCAAAAATTCAAAATTAGATGCCTTTACTAATAAAGCCAAACATCCTAAGGGTCCTCATGCCTCATGACATAAAAACAAAGAGTCAAAGAAAAATCAATCCAAAAAGTTATCCAAGCCCATACCTCCACAAGCAAAGTCCAAAACCAAAATGGTATGGGTACCTAAGCAACAAGAAATCAAGTTAAATGAGTCATCTACCTCTAAAAAATCCCAACCATCTACTCCCATCTTAAATTCCCATTCCGCTCAAAAGTGTCAAAACATTCCATCCCACAAGCAAAACAAAAGTAATAAAATGCCTAAGTCTATGTGGGTTCCTAAAGCCCTTCATCACCTATCTCCTAAGCAAACATCTCCATTGCACCCTACACCACCTCCACATCACAAGCTTCAATGTTTATTGCAATGTGTGCAACCATTGGTCATGGTTCCCTTCCATTCTACAATAAATCTACCATCATTCATCCACTATCCTATATACCCTCCACATACCATCCCTATGGTCCATGCTTTGGCATAAGTCTAACATAATCCACATCATAATCCACTATTTTCCCTACATAATCCACATCATAATCCACTTTTCTCCCCTCTAGAATCCACATCATAATCCACTATCTGCCTAATCCATTTGCCTTCCATGTATCCCTTACAAACATCGATGAGGGCACTCGACATGGTCCATGCGAGGACATCATTCTCTAATGGGACTATAACCTTTCAGTGCAGGGTAACGTATCCTTCAACCCTCACCCCTAAACACTATACCTTAAACCTTAATCCCTCCACCCTAAACCCTAATCCCTCAACCCTAAATGCTATCCCTAAAGCCTGAAGCCTCAACCCTTAAACCTTAAACCCTAAACCCTCAACCCTAAATAATATACCTTAAACCCGAATCCCTTAACCCTAAACCCTAATCCCTTATTGCTAAACCTTAAACCCTATCCCTAAAGCCTCAACCCTCAACACTTGAACCTTAAATCCTAAACCCTATCCCTAAACCATCAACCCTAAACACTATGCCTTAAACCCTAATCCCTCAACTCTAAACCCTAATCCCTCAACTCTAAACCCTAATTCCTAAACCCTAAACCCTCAACCCTCAACACTATACCTTAAACCCTAATATTAAAGATAAACTTAAAGCATCCACTCATTCCACCATCCCCAAGGGATCTAGAAATTCAAAATTAGATGCCACTACTGATAAAGCCAAACATCCTAAGGGTCCTGATGTGGTGCAGGAGCACCCAATCCGCGGTGGCCTCCATAAGGCATTAACTATTTACAGTTCATCTTGTTGTTTCCAATAAGGTCCTAAGCTGACCATTTATGTAATAAGGTTTGTTTGACCAATGCATGTCATTGTAGTTTCTATCTAGGTTTGTGTTGTAAGTCCCAAGGACACTTGTCGAGGTGTAATCTCGAAGGTTGTTAGGCAGTTAGAGGTTGTTAGTCAGTTGTGATCTCCCAGCCGCTTGGAGTCAGGTCAGTACTGTTGGTCATGATGTTAGTCACAAACAAACATAGAATAAAAGTACACATTAACCTTTATTCATCTTGAAAGATACAGTGAATTCAAAGAATTCATGATCCCAAGTCTCCGGTGATTAGGTCTTAATCGACTGATGTTACTCAGTGGTTGATGTGTGTTGCTGTTTTCCATTCAGGGGCCTTACGTATTTCTGCAAAGTTCATCATTATTTCTCCAAATATCCTGCTCTGTATGTCTGCTCTGCATAAATTTCCAATATTCTACCTCTGCACTGTGAATTTAGTCAAATAATGTGCCTACAGGCTGATATTTGCATGATTTCTACCATTATTTATGATTCTTTGCATGATATTTTCAATACTACATGCATTTAACTCAAATATGCTAAGGATTTTCAGTTACCTACGGGATGTCAGCATATTTCTCTATTGTTTGCTTAAGATTATCAGTTTATTTGCAATTGTGATAGTGAGATGCTCTGAAATTGAAAGAAATTAAAGGAAATACTTCTAATTAAGTTGAACCTTTAGCTTTTGATCCACATACATGCTTGATACTGTCATGAGGAGAAGAAATCAAACCATATGTTCACCAGGACATTCCACAGCTAGATACAGTTGATGCAAACTTCAGAGGATAATGAATGAAAACAATACATGCAACATGATGAGCACTCCAAGGGACGCAGCAAATCAAAGCACATATCCAGAATTCAGACACGGATTACTCAAGATTTACGAAGATTTGTAATCAAAACACTCTTCTCTTTCATTAAGTATGCAAAAGACATGTACATATACAGCAGCTTTGAAATAAGTCCTGAATACTTCAGCAATCAAATTTCAATTAAGTTTCGAATGAATACAACAAGGCATTCCACCACCTTTTATAGAATAAGGTGAGGAATCTGTTACAAAAGATCCACGGATCTGATTTATCAATACCAATCAACAGTCATCACTTCATGACTTGTCAATTTTACAAAAAGGCACAAGTTGCCAGCTGGCAATTATCTATATTGCATATGCAAGATATTCCCCCCTTCATGATGTATCTTCATCATGCTCTTCATCTGATGCATGCGGGTCATCATCATGTGCATCACTTTCTGAACTTTCGCTATCCGGATGATGATGCCGCTGCATATGGGGCTGCATGCTGCTCTGGATCTGTTCGTATGACCGCACAACCTGATCCATTCCTCCGCCATCTTGAGTCTTTGCCTTGATAATGGCGTGTTTATGTGCCTCATACTTATCCCTACTGTTGTCTAGCTTATTCTCTCTATCCTGCAGTGTCTCATTATAGGTCTCCATCTTGACCTTGATCCTCATCATTTTATTTATTATCTCTTCTGTCAAGTGGACTAGCGAACCATCATCTTCCACTTGGAAGTTATTACGCAGAGCCTTGAGGGCGGAATCTTCATCTTGATTCTCTATCTTCCCTTCCACCTTGCCCTCTAATGTTTCGAGCATGTCTGCTTCAATGCCCATTAAATCGCGTAGCCTCATGCTGATCTCCCTCAGCTTATTATTGCATCTCTTGAGGACTCCGCATTCAAACTGTACATCCTTATACCAGATATCCACTAATAATGCAGTATTATTATTTAACACCTGCTTACTGATAAGCATTTGTGGATTTATCTGCCTTATTTCGTCCAGCAGGCTGAGGACTCTCTCCAGTTTATAAGACCTTTTTCCGGTCTGCATCTGCAACATGTCCACCTTGGTTTTGGAGTCACTCAATATGCTCCATCTCTTCAAAGAACCTTTCATTATTTCAATGGCATCATCCAATGTGGATGACACCCACTTTCTTATTACGGAAACCTCATGTTTCATGAGATCCAGTTTATTTATCTCCTCTTGAGAAATGGCAGTCAATGGGACTGCAGCTTCACTTGTAGTATCCTCAGGATTGGTCAAGCCTTTAATGTATGCATGCAACTGAGCAATGTGCTCTTTATGTTGCTTATTCTTCTCTTTCTCTCTTTTCACTTTCTGAATCAGAGAGTCAATGATATCCTTTCCCTCCTGACCTTCCTGCTCTTCATTGGCAAAACCCAAATCAACTGTGCTTATCTAGAATTCATCCATAGTGATTTTGCCTTTCTCTTTCTCTACCGCAAGTACAGCAATTTGTGTGGTCCTTCTCCCTGTCGCCGGATCTCTCTTGATGGCCGAAGTCATCCTGGCCTTCCTCCTGGGTTTCATTGTATCCACGGCGAACAGGGTGGAGACGTCAAACTCCTGAATCCCCAGTTCCTCCTCAACATTCACTTCCTTTTCTAACCATGGAGGCACCTGATCATGCTTTTCAGCATCATGATGCTGTTCACTTCTATCTCCCGTTTCCACCAACAAGCGTTGTGGAGATGGTGATTTTTCTTTTTCTGGCTCTTGATGCTCACCTTGCTGCGAATCCTGTGGTGCCTCCTCCTGTTGAGGAACTTCCTTCTCTGGGGGAGCATCTTCTCTGTGTGGGGAACTTGGCGGTGTACCTGTATGTGGATCATGATGATCATGATCTTTCTCCATCCTTTCTTCACCTGTCCCTAGTTCTTTCCCTTGTGGAGGTTGATCATCCTCCTCTTGCTTCTCTATTTCTGGCGGCATGTCCACCGTATTCGATATCACTGGATCTACCCGAGGTGATGGCATCTGTTCCGCAGCGGCTATCTGTTCTGTACCTGCAGCATCCACCTCTTGTGCCTTATCAGCAGGATCCTCTATCGCTTCATTCTTCTCATCATCAGCCTTTGCTTCTTGGACCTCTACTATAGCAGGTCCTGCTGATGTATCTTGTGGGCTTTGTTGGCCTGATTCAAGAACATGGTACTCTGCTTCGGCCATCTCTATCTCCTTTGTCAGGTGGCCCTTATTAGGTGATCCTGCTGGCTGTTCAGGACTTGCATCCCTTTTCTCCGTCAAGTCTACCACTGCAGGACTTGTCACCTCGGCAATCAGTGTGTCCAGCCCTATGTCCTGAGCTACCTGCTCTGGGCTCTTCTCTGGTTCTAGGCTCTTTTCTCGCTCTGCTTCTACTTGTTCCATCTCCTCAAGCACTATTTGAACCGTTGGAGGCTTGTGAGGAGTCACACTGGTGCCAGCAGCCGCAAGTGTTTCCATTTCTTGTGCAGCTACATCCTACACCACCTCATCATCAGACAAGTTTATTGTCTCGTCTAGCGAGACATGCTTTTCTGCTTGCGCCTAGGGTGCTTCCTTTTGTTGCTCTTTTGCCAGTTCAGTTTTGAACTTGACAATGGTAGGAAGTGGCACATTGTGCTGAAGTTCCTTCTACACTTCACTACCTGCCCCTTGTAATTGCACTGGGGGTTGACTCATCTCACCTCTCATGGAGGTTCTTGTTTTCTTAGGTGTGGTAGGAACCAACACCTGCGGAGCTCTCCTCTTTCTTCTGATTATCAATGGAGCTTCCTCCTCTTCTTCAGGCTCTTCCTCCATGAGGATATCCTTGCCTGGTTGTATGGATGATTGACCCACTTCTCGGGTCTCTGTGGTTCCAGCCTCTGCTGTCTTGGCTTTCTTGGGCTTGGGAGGAGAATCTGATTCTGATCCTGCTTTGACTGCCTCCTCAGCCGTAAATACTACCCTTTCAATTATGACCCCTTTAGGTCCCTTTTCCACCTTCTTGCCCCTTGGGGCTCTCTTGCTTGGCTGCTGTGGTGGAGGAATCCTCTCTCCCTTAGTCTTCCGCTTCTCCAGCAGGAAGTCATCATATTCGTTTGTGGGGATGTCCTGCCCCTTCTTTTTGCTATCTATTGTGATGGCAACACCCTTTTTCTTCAATGCCTCTACCTGTGCATCTACCCAAGCTTGGGTTAAGTGTATGGTTCTGGCAAAGAATGGGTCCAAGGACATATCCTCCTGCATGGTGAGGTCAGGTGCAGAAATGGTATCATTGTATATCTTCTTCTGCTCATATTCATCTGCCATGATCCTGCCGTCATCACTCTTTAGCTGCTGAGGGAGGGGTATGCAGTCAAATGTTCTAATCTGGTTCAGAGTTAACCTCTGATACCTCCTCCTCCTGGCCTCTGCCTCATCTTCGCAGTCAGCCCAAAAATCTTCTAGGTGCTTCTGGTGAATAGGCTTTCCTAGGATCTTCTGCATTCGGCCGTAAGGATCATATGGTCTTGTTACTGGGAAGGGTAGTAAATTCATCTTGTTCAGAGTGACCATCACCTTCTTAATATTGTCAGAGTCAAGGCACATGTAGTTGCCGATGCTGACTAGGAACAGAATTGGTGGCAGCTTCTTGGCATCCTTATACGTCTGTATGATGGTGGAGCCCTGCCTGATAAATTCCATTAATACTACTGCATCTGTAGGATACCTTGGCAGCATCAGGGGATGCCCTTCAAAACCTTCTATCCTAATGTAGGAAAAGGTGGCAAATTGGATGTACCATGCCCCATGCCTGTATACTGCCTCCTGAGCTTCCATGCTCAGTCTTTTAGTTCTGTCATCTTCCATGGTCCTTACCAGATGCATAGAGAATGCATCATTGACCAGTTTGTAGTCCTCGATGTAATTGGTTCTTTGCAGCTGGGGATGATGATCCCAGATATATGCTGCATTCGTGCCCGTCAGTTTTCCATCTGTGGCTAAGGCATCAAACGTACCTCTATATGCACAGGAATAAACAATGTAAGAGGTCATATAGAAGGCACAATCTGAACCTCCCAGGTTTAGCAGCTGCTCATGCAGAGCATCACTTATGATTTGGCCCCATAGTGGCTTGATGTCTACATATAGGCACATCATTATTATGCCGTACATCCAGTCTCTGAATTCTCCAGTATCAGACTGGCCAGTCACCCTGTTCAGTAGGGCAATCACATACTGATATTCCTCATTAAAATCAAACTTGAACATGTGCACAGGGAGCTTGGCCGCTGCATTATATGTGTTGTTCTCGGCCCGCCAAGCATACATGTTCTTTCTGGCCGTCTTCTTGTTGGCCTCATATTCTCTTTCAGACTTCTTCAAGTCTACACTCTTTACCTTGCTGCCCATTGGCAGTCCAAATGTTTGGGATAGACCTTTGATGGATAGGTCTGCATACATTCTCCCATGCTTCACCACCTACCTCGTCTGAGGGTTGTAATTCCAGGCGCACTCAATAACCAGCTCCGGAGACTCCATGGAGTAGGGGAAGCCAGCAGCGTTCCACATACCTGATACAAACACAGCGTCCAGCACCAGACTCTTATCCTGCCCATCATTCAGCTTGGCTGACCAAGCCTCCAGGTTGGTACTCCCCTGATGGGTGTCTGTAATTGCCCCAAATTTAAACAGGACCCCTCTCTGAGAAGAGAACATAGGCCTGCTGAATTCTTCCTGACACTTGACTAAGCGTTTTTCAGCCATGGGTACCTGCAATTAACAACATTTCTTCTCACAACGGGATATGCATGTATACATATTGCAAATATCATGCCTACTGCATCAATTTCACATTACCTGCTTACATGGATATATAACCAGAACTTACAACATTATTTAGAAACAACATGATGAGGGTTTCATTTCACTTACCTGGTTATGCAGATATCTTTCTATACCAGTATATCATTGAGATGCCCTTAATTCGGCTGCTGATCACCTTCTTTCCTCAGTTTATGAGCTCCAGTCGCGCAACGGTAGCTGTTATGCAGATATGGAGGCTAGTGCTCTGTAAAACAATTTTAACGCAGGTGAATGTAACAATGGCGGTTGAATTACCTTTTAACCTCGTAGTTAGGGTAAACTTAGGGTAACTCTGACAAGTTGGATCGCAATCTTTGATCATTCGTGCGAAAACTCAAGATCTCGTCAGACGTTTCATTGGGTTCCGGGGTCGGCGGGAATCACCTACCATATCCGCGCGCATTTAATGGCAATGGTGGCAAAGGGAGTAGGGGGATATTCATACGACAAGATATCATGAGGGCAGGATGATATTTCACAAATATCAGGTTGAGTTTCGATATCATCCTCCCCAGCATTGGAACTGTTATCGCGACAAAATTCGGGTGACAACGCACCTTTGTTTACACTTTAGCACATCAGGAGGATATTTCAGTCTATCAGGTGATATTCCAAAATATGATGATGACCTTCAAACTTACTCATTCTCCTTTCGGAATATCAGGATGACGTCATCATGATATTTGTTCTTTGTATTGGAAATGTCTTATGATGTCATCGTCATATTGGGTGAACATGATCATGTTTACAAAATATCCTGTCGAAATGTAAATATGATGATGATGTCATCAGGATGTTTGTTTCTTTGTTTATCGGATTCATATGATGTCATCAGCATGTTTGTTTTGGGTGATATTTTGCATCAGGATGATATTAACGAATATCGGGTTACTTTCAAAATATGATGCTCGCTATAGAAAAGACCGTTCGACGGGGAAGACTTACTATCACTTAACGTTGACGTCCAGATATTTGAACCGTAGGATATTATCAGGGGGACGTTTCAAATATGATGATGATGTTCTTCAAACATCACAACTAAGTTTATAAGATATGACCCTCTTCTTGCGAATATCAGGTTTGACCAAGACTTTGACTGTTCATAACTCTCACATCCTGATGAATATCAGGGTGATTGAAAAGGCAAACCTGCATGAATTTTAATGCTCTTTCAGAATATGTGTTCATATATATGAAATACGAATTTTGACAGACTGACCTCATATTGGGACTTACCTCATCTTGACTCCACAGGATGATGAACATGACTGATTTTACCAAACCGCCAGAAAGCAGACAACACAAGCCAAAAGAAAAGTTGGGTCCCTGTTTTGGCCAAGTCAAAATGGGGCGTGTTGTGTAACCACACAACAAGTACTAGTCAATGCGAGTAGATAAATACCCCAAGATCAGATCGATTTGATATCATATCGTAGACAGATTGAATTGTATTGAGTTGTGCAACTGTTAAAACAGAGCGTCTGTATACATTTCTGAAAGCATAATAAACAAGGTCCTATTTGTGTTGTATATCTTTCTGGCATTCGGTTCCTTTAGTTTTCCTCTATGCAATCGATTTGTTGTTTTGTGGCCGAGATGGATTCTTAATCCATTCCACCTGTTAGATTTCTTTGAAATCAGTGGAATGGTTGTATAGTGTTTTCATTGTGTTTTGTGTTTGTCCATTTCATGCTTGCAGGATTGTGTATGGAATGCATTGACAGATCCTAGTGCCATCATGTGCTAGGTTGATAGGGTGAAAGGTCTGTAAGATCATCGAAGAAGCAGATCTGTGATGTTACAGGAGTCACAGAGCTGCAGGGGAGAATCGGCAGTTAGGCCGAAGGTGTCTTGTATGATCGACACAGGAAGTCGGGTGAAGATTTGTGTTGTTTCTCTAGGTATACATTCTGTGTGTATATCGCTAATGTTTGTCGGGGTCATTTCATGTATATATCGCAATTGTATGTTCCTGTGTATCTTGCAATTGAATGTTGTGGTTGTATGTGGTGAATGTGCCTTTTTGTATGATACAAGGAAAGTCAGCAGTCAAACTTTATGAACACATGTTTTGAATGCATCTTTTGAATGCATGTTCTGCGAAGCATATTGTGAATGCATCTTGCGAATGTATATGCATATTCTGAATGTACATTGGGTAATGTATCTCTCGGCAGATACAAGTATTGAAGACATACAAAGGGAAATGTAGGCTAGGGTGTTTGGCTCTGCATCATAGTGGTATCAGAGCCTGAAAAAGAATCAGGTGGAAAATCAAATTGAGGATTTGTAGGAGTGTTGGCGTTTGGGTGTTGTCTGTGAATGTTTATGTCAGACAAGGAAAGCGAGATAGAGGCAGAGAGGATGCCTCCCAAAAGTATGTTGCAAGATGCCATTAAGAAGCTGATCAAGGAGATACTTGCATTGTAGTTGGGAGAGTTCAAGCAGTCCAAAGGTAAAGATAAGGAAGATGACAGTGACACTGATGAAGAAGATACAAAAATTGGTGAAACTAGTAAAAAGGCAGAGGAGATACCAGAAGACCAGAGGGCATTTTTAAATGCATTGAAGTCAGTCAATAGGGACACCATAGATGGGTTACCTATGTATAGTGGAAGTATGGAAGCTGAAGAGGTGATTGATTGGATTGAGGCATTGGACAATCATTTCGAATATAAAGAAATCCCTGATGATAAGAGGGTTAAGTTGGCAAAGGCAAGATTGCAGGGATCTGCTCTTGCATGGTGGAATTATGAATAAGGAGAGAGAGTTAAGGAGGGGAAGAATATGATAACCTCCTGGGAAAGGATGAAGACCAAACTCAAGGCATAGTTCTTACCCTTGGACTATGATGTGTAGATGTATAAGAAATTGCAGAACCTCAGACAGAGAGACCTTGATGTGAATGCATACACACAAGAGTTTCATAAACTCAATCTCAGATCAAAGAGACAAGAGGAAGAGTCAGAGAAAGTGGCCAGGTACTTAAATGGCCTAAGGATGAACATCCAAGATGAGATCAACATCTTAGCACCAGAAATAGTGAACAAGTGTTTCCAAATGGCATTAAGAGCTAAAGAGAAGCTAAAGAGGAAGAGTGAGTAGAACAATAGAGGAGAGGTGACAGAAATTTTAGACGCAGTTTTGGAGGAAGAAGTCCTAACCAAAGGCCTAGTGGTGAGTCTAACCAAGAAGAGACTAGTAAAGTACAAGAGCAATCTAATTTCAAGGGTCGATGAAAAGGTACAAAAGGTAGATTTGGAGGTGGTAGATGTGCTAATGTTTTCACTGGGAGATGTTATCATTGTAATGAAATTGGTCACCCAGCATTCAAATGTCTAGAAAGGCAAGGTTCATCATCAAGAGGTGATAGGACAAATGCCAAGAGGGTTCAATATGTGCAAGAAGAGAAGGTAGATGAAAGTGTTAACTCTCCAATGGGAAGTGCAGCCCTAGATGAAGATGGAGAATCATTGATGCTAAGGAGAACAATCTTGAAGACATCCAAGAACATGTTACAAAGGAGAGCACTTTTCAGGACTAATTGCAAAAGCAAAGGTAAAAAATGCAAGGTAGTAATAGATTCTGGTTCTACAGATAATATGGTATCTCAGGAAATGGTGGATAAGTTGAAACTAGAAAGGATTCCTCATCAAAATTTTACAAAGCATCTTGGGTAAGTGATAGTCAATCACTTTTGGTAAGTGAACAAGCATATGTTGATTTTCAAATTGGAGAATATCATGATAGGGTCTTATGGGATATTTTTCCCATGGAATGTTGTCACCTACTTTTGGGTAGGCCATGGCAATTTGATAGGAGAGCATTGTATGATGGATATGCTAACACATACACCATCAAGAAGGATGGGAGGACTTTTGTGATGACACCATTACAGGAGGATGTTGAAACAAAGAAGGCAACCAAGATTATTTTGGTAGGAAAGAAAGAGTTTGTGGAGATGCCTACAGCAAAAGGCATAAAGGCAGTTGAGGATACCTCAGGGAATGGGATTACTAAGGATCACAATTTGAAGAAGATTTCAGTTTGACTGATGGAGATCAGATGGATCAACAGAAGGTCAAAGAATAGATTTACAAGCAGTCACAGGTTAATTGGAAAGAAGAGGATGCTATCCTCGTAGGGACTATTGTTTGTCCTCTAGAACCAACAAGAGTTGAAAGATAAATATATCCTACCACAGAAGCAGTACCAGAAGCATTAACCAAGGTTTCCAATGCAGGTGTTCAGACAGAGATGACAGTAAGAAAGAATGGCATGAGTAGAGCCTACAATGCTAGGCATGAGTCTTTGATTCCATGGAAGCAGGTTGCAGTCCAGAGATCATGGGAAAGACATGAGATAGTAGAGTATACAGCTGGATCAAGACAAAGAATTAACTCATGTGGCATGAGTTCTTTTCGCGGTGGGGTGTATGGTGCAGGAGCACCCAATCCACAGTGGCCTCCATAAGGCATTAATTGTTTACAGTTCATCTTATTGTTTCCAATAAGGTCCTAAGCTAACCATTTATGTAATAAGGTTTGTTTGACCAATGCATGTCATTGTAGTTTCTATCTAGGTTTGTGTTGTAAGTCCCAAGGACACTTGTCGAGCTGTAATCTTAAAGGTTGTTAGGCAGTTAGAGGTTGTTAGTCGGTTGTGATCTCCTAGCCACTTGGACTAGTCTCCTAGCCGCTTAGAGTCGGGTCAGTACTACTCAAGGCAACTAGATAAATACCCCAAGATCAGATCAATTTGATATCATATGGTAGACAGATTAAATTGTATTGAGTTGTGTAACTGTGAAAACAGAGCATCTGTATACATTTCTGAAAGCATAATAAACGAGGTCTTGTTTGTGTTGTATATCTTTCTGGCATTCAGTTCCTTTAGTTTTCCTCTATGCAATTGATTTTCTGTTTTGTGGCTGAGATGGATTCTTAATCCATTCCACCGGTTAGATTTCTTTGAAATCGATGGAATGGTTGTACAGTGTTTTCATTTTGTGTTTTGTGTTTGTCCATTTCATGCTTGCAGGATCGTGTATGGAATGCATTGACAGATCCTAGCACCATCATGTGCTAGGTTGACAGGGTGAAAGGTCTATAAGATCGTCGAAGAAGCTGATCTGTGAAGTTACAGGAGTCGCGGAGCTGTAGGGGAGAATCGGCGGTTAGGCCAAAGGTGTTTTGTATGATCGACACAGGAAGTCAGGCGAAGATTTGTGTTGTTCTGCCAGGTATACATTCTATGTGTATATCACTAATGTTTGTCAGGGTCATTTCATGTATATATCGCAGTTGTATGTCCCTGTGTATCTCACAAGTGAATGTTGCAGTTGTATGTGGTGAATGTGCCTTTTTGTATGATACAAGGAAAGTCAGTGGTCAAACTTTCTGAATGCATCTTTCGAATGCATGTTCTGCGAAGCATATTGTGAATGCATCTTGTGAATGTGTATGCATATTCTAAATGTACATTGGGTAATGTATCTCTCGGCAGATACAAGTGTTGAAGACATACAAAGGGAAATGCAGGCTAAGGTGTTTGGCTCTGCATTATGATGCCTCAGGACATAAAAATAAAGAGTCAAAGAGGAATCAATCCAAAAATTTATCCAAGCCCATACCTCCACAAGCAAAGTCCAAAACCAAAATGGTATGGGTACCTAAGCAACAAGAAATCAAGTTAAATGAGGCATCTAGCTCTAAAAAATCCCAACCACCTACTCCCATCTCAAATTCCCATTCTGCTTAACAGTGTCAAAACATTTCATCCCACAAGCAAAGCAAAAGTAATAAAATGCCTCAGTCTATGTGGGTTCCTAAAGCCCTTCATCATCCATCTCCTAATAAAACATCTTCATTGCACCCTACACCACCTCCACATCACAAGATTCAATGTTTATCGCGATGTGTGCAACCATTGGTCATGGTTCCCTTCCATTCCGCAATAAATCTACCATCATTCATCCACTATCCTACATACCCTCCACATACCATCCCTATGGTCCATGCTTTGGCATAAGTCTGACATAATCCACACCATAATCCACTATTTTCCCTACATAATCCACATCATAATCCACTTTTCTCCCCTCTAGAATCCACATCATAATCCACTATCTGCCTAATCCATTTGCCTTCCATGTATCCCTTACCAACATCGATGAGGGCACTCGACATGGTCCATGCTAGGACATCGTTCTCTAATGGGACTATAACCTTTCAGTGTAGCGTAACACATCCTTCAACCTTTAACCCTAAACATTATACCTTAAACCCTAATCCCTCCACCCTAAACCCTAATCCCTCAACCCTAAATGCTATCCCTAAAGCCTGAAGCCTCAATGCTTAAACATTAAACCCTAAACCCTATCCCTAAACCCTCAACTCTAAACACTATACCTTAAACCCTAAACCCTAATCCATTATTGCCAAACCTTAAACCCTACTCCTAAAGCCTCAACCCTAAACACTTGAACCTTAAATGCTAAAACCTATCCCTAAACCCTCAACCCTAAACACTATGCCTTAAACCCTAATCCCTCAACTCTAAACCCTAATCCCTAAACCCTAAACCCTCAACCCTAAACTGTCAACCCTAAACCCTCAACACTATACCTTAAACCCTAACCCCTCAACCCTCAACCCTAATCTTAAAGCTAAACTTAAAGCTTCCACTCATTCCACCATCCCCAAGGGATCCATAAATTCAAAATTAGATGCCTCTACTAATAAAACCAAACATCCTAAGGGTCCTCATGCCTCAAGACATAAAAATAAAGAGTCAAAGAAAAATCAATCCAAAAATTTATCCAAGCCCATAGCTCCACAAGCAAAGTCCAAAACCAAAATGGTATGGGCACCTAAGCAACAAGAAATCAAGTTAAATGAGGCATATACCTCTTAAAAATCCCAACCATCTACTCCCATCTCAAATTCCCATTCTGCTCAAAAGTGTCAAAACATTCCATCCCACAAGCAAAACAAAAGTAATAAAATGCCTAAGTCTATGTGGGTTCCTAAATCCCTTCATCATCCATCTCCTAAGAAAACATCTCCATTGCACCTACACCACCTCCGCATCACAAGCTTCAACATTTATCACAATGTGTGTAACCATTGGTCATGGTTCCCTTCCATTTTGCAATAAATCTACCATCGTTCATCCACTATGCTATATACCATCCCTATGGTCCATGTTTTGGCATAAGTCCAACATAATCCACATCATAATCCACTATTTTCCCTACATAATCCACATCATAATCCATGTTTCTCCCCTCTAGAATCCACGCCATAATCCAATATCTGCCTAATCCATTTGCCTTACATGTATCCCTTACCAACATCGATGAGGGCACTCGACATGGTCCATGAGAGGACATCATTCTCTAATGGGACTATAACCTTTCAGTGCAGCGTAACGCATCCTTCAACCCTCAACCCTAAACACTATACCTTAAACCGTAATCCCTACACCCTAAACCCTAATCCCTCAACCCTAAATGCTATCCCTAAAGCGTGAAGCCTCAACCCTAAACCATATCCCTAAACCCTCAACCCTAAACACTATACCTTAAACCCTAATCCATCAACACTAAACCCTAATCCCTCAACCCTAAACCCTAATCCCTTATCACTAAACCTTAAACCCTAATCCCTTATGTCATCCTGATAACAATAGGAATGACTATTATTCGTTGGAAGGACACTCGGTGACGACCAAAAGGATTTCTAATAATTTAGATTACCCTGATATTGGGTAAACTTCATATTGTTCTCCCTAAAATGTTAAGTAAGACAAAAGGCACCTATGCAATATTGGTGAGATTACTAAATGTTTTCCCGACTGAATAAGAGAACTAAAGGGACACTACGTATCAAAAAGACATTCAGTGAGTCTTGGCGATCAGTTATGAATATATAAACAAAGATGACACCAAATGAAGCACACAGATCGGCTTGAAACTAGGAGAGTCCCACCGATGCAATCTGACATTTTGAAATTCAAAAAATCTAGTGCATTCATTTCCAGTGATGGACATTAATGGCTGCGCAAATGAACATTACATGAACAATTTTGATTGAAAAGGGATTGAACTTGTTAGAACTAGAAAAAATTTTACATCTCTCACCAACCTCTTCACACTTATCCTCTTTATACCGTGGAAATTGGCCACATTATAATTTTGTGATTAAAAAAAATTATGAAAATTTGTGTGACAAAATCCTATCAAAACAATTACATTTATGAAAAAATCCTCATAAAATCTTTTCCTAAGTGTATCGACCTAGCAACACTTCATCATTGGAACCCTATTTATAGCTCCACCAACAGCCCTATGAAAAATAATTTACAGCCTTATCTATCTAAAAATACCCTGTCAGGCTAACCTTTGAAGTGCTTCCCCCGATAGATCGATATAGCCAACTACAGTGAGCTCATCATTGCAACACATAGTCATCGGTAGGATAGATATTCATATTCCCCCGATGACCTGATATAAGTATGGGTTGTCCAAAATTAGACATAATCGGCCGAACATGCCCTCATCGTTGGAGTTCCCATCATACTCCCACCAATAGTCCTATAAACATAACTCATAGCCATATAGGGCTAACAATATCCAATCGGCCTAACTCTTTAGAGTCCCTCACCGATAGACCGATAAAATCAACAAAAGCTAGCACATCGTTGTGACTCATAAACATCAGCGGATCAAATGTTTATGTTCCCCCGATAACCCGATATGACTATAAGTTACCCAAAGGTGCAATATTGCTCAAGCTAAGGTACATCAGGGTAACATTACCTATCGTCCCACCGATACATTGACACAAAGAGTTCATCGATGAAGGAAGCTGACATCAGTGAAACATAAATAATAGTCTCAACGATGCAGCGATAATAATTATTGTGACATCCCAAGGTATCGTTCAAATATTCAAAATAAATGACCTCCTCCTATGACATGAAAAAAATGAAAGGTGCATTTATGAACCAGGAATAAAAGTGAGTTACACCACATTTTGATCACATAGCTCCTGTAAAACTTAAACAAATTGCAAAAGGGGCTGAAGGAGAAGGGGACTGAAGCTCTCACACAGTAAAGTGAAGAAAAACCAGTGGGAAAGTGAAATTCAAGTAAGTACACCGATCCCAGCTAAGAAGTTCTGTCTCTTAAAGGTTTGAATTCAAGAAATAGGAGATAGTGCAGAAAAACCTACAAATAAGAAACAAAAAACTGAAAAGAGACCATTAAACCAAGACTTGATAGATCAAGCAATGGGAGATAGTGCAAAAAAACCTAAAAATAAGAAATAGAAAACTAAAAAGAGACTATTAAACCAAGACTTGATAGATCAGTGTCTTGGATCAGGACCAAGACCAAAAAGAAGTGTATAGATGAACCCCTCACATGATCAATTGTTAGGCAATCACAAGGACTTGGGGTACAGACTCCACTAGAAGGGTACGAACTTTTCTCATACCACTACAGAAAACAATATAGGTTTTTACCAATCTGTAACCCATGGAGGCTGAACCTAGGGAGATTAGTTGTGCCAAAGGTGTTTGTCAACGTGGAATTAATCAAAGCCCTTGCCAGTAAATATGATCCGAAAATGAGAACTATTCGAACACACAGTGGTGATAATTTACTGGTTATTTCAAAAGATCTCATTTCCAATGCATTTCAATTACAATGTGGTTTTGATTTACCATTCACAATTAGAGATCTATTGCTAGAGTATCGTCATATGGATACTAGCTATAAAAGGTGGAAGTTGGCATTGCATAGGCCTAAGCATAGAGAAGGACAATTAAGGAAATTCTCTAGTAATGAGAATCCTCCATTTCATGAAGATCTGTTTGAAGAGTATTTTTGATACACCTATTATGTAGTTGGTAAAGTCTTGGGAGTAGAGGTCCCACCTCTAATGTCAATTACACCAATGGTTTTAGCCGCAGATGTACAGACTAAGTGGGCCAGGCCTTTTGACTATTCTATCTTTGTGGCTAATGCCCTAAATCAAGGGCTTGAAAAAATTAAAAATAACAGTGATAGGATCAACTTCAAACACTATTCCTTATTAATGCATTTGCTTTTGTATGAGAGACATGATAGAAGATTTTGGAGCAGTGAACTGAGGATAAGGGATTCTTTTGATAATGGGGATCCTAAACTTGTACAAATGTGGACTTCATTATGGGATAGCTGATTTGGTAGATCTCACTACCTCTACTTTGAAGAGTTTTTGTAAAACCTTTAATGGAGTTACTGGGATATCCCCAGGATTGTAACCTATCCCCAAGGATGCAGAGATTTCTAAGACCCAAAGAAAATGACCCTAAAAGTAAAGTGGACCATAACTGGGGAGATTGGTATGCTTTCCCTAGCTACACAGTGATTAGAGTTTATGGATTTGAGGGCACCCCACATTTGTTGCCACGAATAGTTCCTGATCGGATTGCCTATCTAGAGATTGTGAGGCAATTAGCAAAATCTGATGCCATACACCTCAAGAAGCATAACAAACAGTCAATCATTTCCAGCACTGTATGTTTTGGAGATTTCACAGTGGTCATGAATGAAGGGTATGAAGAAATAAATACTAAATTGGCACAGTACAATCTTCCTATAGGTAATGAAAGACAAAATTTTGATTCAGAGGGTTTTATTCATAAAGCAAAGATTTCACAAGGGCTCTCGGGAAATGAACATTTATTTTCAGAGGAAGATGTGATTAGAAACTGTGATGAGGCCTCTACTATCAACAGAATGGGTACATTCAACAAAGTGATACTTGTTGATGAATGGAAAAGAAAACATGTCCAATCTTATTCAAAAATGTTTTGTGAAATATAGGATCCACTGGCAAGGATTGAGCAATTGATTGCTCATGCAGATGAAATCATAAAAGATGTGCCCCCAGTTGTTTTTGATACAACTTATACAATCTATTCAGGAACACAAGCTGAATACATAGAGCCTCTGGGCTATGAAGCCTCACAGCCTACCCCTGAAGTATGTTTTTCTGTAGATACTGACATAAGTGAAGAAGGGGAAAGTGATGAAGAAAGTGAACAAATGAAGCGAATAAATGCTCCTGAAATAGCACAATATGAGCATCCTCCTGAATTGAATGATGTAAAGTTTAAGACATCAGATGAATTATCTGATGACATTAGAATCTTGGTTCCACAGAAATTTATTTCTGATGATGATTTTATTAGAACTCCCAAATTAAGTCATTTGTCTATGAGTACAAAGGAAAAAAGGTAAGAGAAAAAATGCAAGATGTCACTTCTGAACAAGAGGTTACTGCTTTGGATGAATTAAAAAGGGAAGTTGATAAAGAGATGGAGTCCATCACTCCCAAAAGAGGAAGGAAGTTGCTTCAAGAACCCAAAGTATTGCTCTTGTTAGGGTGGGATATGAGTTCAATAATTGTGTTTGATAGCTTTAGGAAGAGAGAAGACAAAACAATGAATTTGACTGAAGAAGCCAGTGATAAGAAATACTCAGGATCTAGCTATAATGTAGATGAAGCCACTCTACTCATTTGGTAACTTTACCCATAGGATAAGAGACTAGCAATTTCTAATAATTCAAATCAAATGCTCGGTCATCTCTTAGTCAAAAGGGTAGGGGATATTGACTCCACGGAAACAGAAGAGCTCAACATTAATGTGGCAAAGTTCAATAAGGCACAAGTTGAAAAATTTCTTAAAGAAAATGTTAGACTAAAGAAGGAGCTATTATATCAAAAGGAAAGATCCTCTTCCTCTTCTATATCACAATTCTATCCTCCAGACCTTTAGAATAAGAAAGTGTTGGATGCACTTACTAATGCATCTTATTGGAAAAATTGCCATCTAAAATACCAAGGGAAATGTAAAGAGCTGGAGAAGGAAGTAAAAACTATCAAATACAATATGGTATCTAAATTAATCAGGCAAAGATTCAATAAAATGATGAGCTGTATTGATACCTATTGGAAATTGTTTAAGCTGACACTCTCAGCAATGGTAGAAAATAAAAGATTATAGGGGAGGATGACTGAAAAGAAAGAAGACCTTTTGGGCAAAGGGATCTTCATGGGACAAACATTACAGGTATATAATGATTTGATAGAGTCACATGATGAATATCATGACAAGCTCAAAGAAGAGCTTGATTATTTTAATCTTTCTCCACCACTTCATGATAATTTTGGGAATCTTTGAAAATATGATGATTAGAAGGAAGAATTGGTCATGGTTCTAACTAATGCATTACAGGAGATCAACGATGAAGAGATGGTCTTGAAAAATACTCATAAGCAGTTGGAAAAAATGATGAGAATGGAGTATGATATGAAGGAAGTGATTATCAATGTGAATACCTATGCATAATAGGACTGCATCCATCATCTCTTTGCAATAAATCTATTTATGAATCAAACCATGAACGAGCCAAATACGGTAGGACAGTCATTGGATGGAGGAGATCAGTCAACAGTATGATGGGCATCATATCAAAAAATAGAAGCTTTGCATAGGCCTTAGATGGTCACGGGCCTCTATTTGGAGATTAACGGATCAGTGCATCCATTTAATGAAATGTTTTTCTTTTCAATTATAATTAGTTATCAAAAGTCGTGTCTTTTTGTAACGGGTTTGTAGCTTGTTTCCTCTCGCACATAAGAGAGACCAAGACCCGAGAGAAAAAAGGAGGGTAATAGTTCTTTCTGAAGTATTTTAGGGGACTTAGTAAGAAGATAGATTACACCCATCCCACTCATCCACTTTCATGTTCCAAAAACTTTGCAATTAATTTATATATTATGAAGCAGTATTATGGAGAAGACTGTACTTAAATGGTAACCTTTTTTTAGTGTTCAACTGTTGTGTTAATTATCATGTTTATATGTTGTTGTACTGTCTCCAAAGTGATTGAAAAAAGATACAAATGATTTGATGATGATGGTGATGATGCTTGTAATTTGGATGATGTGGATGCTTGTAATTTGCTCATACTATAATGAGAACCTTTTGCTTACAATTTTACAAATGAGAAGAAATCTATCAAATTATGCCAATGCAAGAATAATGAGCTTACCAGTGAAAGTGATCACCATTCTTTCACAAATTAGGTCACCTGCTTCTTCCCTTTTCAAATGTTGTTAAAGGAAGAGATTTATTTAAATATGTCATCATGCATTGAAAACTGATGTAGTATTTTCCTCTGTTTAGTGCATGGACTTCAAAGTCCTATGTCTAAATAGTCACCATGTATGGTGAATGGATCTTCAAATATTCATATACATTTCACTCTAAAAGCTAAGTGGATATGTGAAAACCTGCATCGTTTCACCGTGTTTGGTAATTGAGTACTCAAGGATTCAAACCATCTCCCTGTGATTTTTTAATCATGAATGCAAAAACTCAAATGAATTCACTGTACCTACAAATTGGTTATACAAGGATTCAAACTAGTTCACTATATTTGCCAATGGGAATGCAAGGATACAAATCATTTGCATATAACAACTATTGGAAAATTTTAGACCTAGGAGTGGATGATGTGGATGCTTGTAATTTGCTCATACTATAATGAAAACCTTTTTCTTACAATTTTATAAATGAGAAGAAATCTATCAAATTATGCCAATGCAAGAATAATGAGCTTACCAATGAAAGTGATTACCATTCTTTCACAAATTAGGTCACCTGCTTCTTCCTTTTTCAAATGTTGTTAAAGGAAAAGATGTCTTTAAACATGTCATCAGGCATTGAAAACTGATGTAGTATTTTCCTCTGTTCAGTGCATGGACTTCAAAGTCTTATGTCTAAACAGTCACCATGTATGCTGAATGGATCTTCAAATATTCATATATATTTCACTATAATAGCTAAGTGGGTATGTGAAAACCTGCATCATTTCACCGTGTTTGGTAATTGAGTACTCAAGGATTCAAACCATCTCGCTATGATTTTTTAATTGTGAATGCAAAAACTCAAATCAATTCACTATACCTGTAAATTGGTTATACAAGGATTCAAATCAGTTCATTGTATTTGCCAATGGGAATGCAAGGATACAAATCATTTGCATATAACAACTATTGAAAAAAGATCCACCTATCTAGCACATCTACTTCCATAATCATCATTCATCCATTGACTCAATTCACCCAATAGAATAGGCACTGATTAATTTTAGAACATTTTATCCAAATCCAATTTACAATCTTGATACTTCAAACATTTTTAGGAATTAGTAAGCAAGCTCTGTATCTACTCCACACATATTTGCCACTGTGCAGGCCAAATTAATTCTACACTAATCATTAAGGTATACCCACCCAGGTCTGGCAGAGCTTGAAGTGAAGGGGGTTTAGCCATATCTACCTCGTGTCAGTTAGCCAAAAATGTCAAGAGAGCCTGGCAACCTCTTAGGGTTAACGACCTACGTTTTTGAGACCTAACAGATCTGAAAGCAATTTTCATAAATTGCAGCAGAGAAAAAATAGGGGATTGAAGTGGAGGTCAAGGAGTTCAGTGCACCCACAGTATACAAGTAAGCATCCAAGATATCCCTGCAATCGCTATATTATAATTCAGTTCTATAGAGAAATAAGATGGAAGGTCCTACAAAAAGAAAAAATAAGAAACAACAGGGTGAAACTAGTCAATCCAAAAATAAGAAACAGAAAACTGAAACAAGGAGAGAATTGAAAGAAAAGGAACGCAAATTAAACCAAGACCTAATTGATCAATTGCCTAGCTCAGGGCCAAAAGCTAGGAGGTCTGCACAATTGAGGGCTAATGTAGAAAGGTTAGAGGATAAATGCAAACATATAGGAAATTTATATAATCTGTCATGACACATTTGTTGTTCATGTGTAGTTATCTTGATTGGTTTCTGGTTGGAGTGAATTAAACATCCTTTCAAATAATTCATTTTGATTGGTTCTCGCCAAGGATTAAAATCCTTTTAAATGATTATTGTGATTAGTTTCCCTCAAAGCCTTATTTAAAGTTTATTTACTTTCTCAAAACTACAAGTATCAACATTAGGAACAACTCACAATCTTATAGCTACTTCACACATCTTTGCCGTTGTGAAGGTCAAATCAGGTCTGCACCAATTATTAAGGTATACCCACCTAGGTCTAGCAGAGCCTGAAGTGAAGGGGGTTTAGCCATATCTGCCCTGTGTCATTAGCCAAAAATGTTAAGAGAGCTTGGCAACCTCTTGGTGCACAGCTGTTATGTGACTATTGTCATTATTGTGTATTACAGGATCTAGAGGAGGCCATGGAGAGAGGACGTGGACGGCATAGAACTACTAAATTGCAGAGAGGAAAGTGGGTGGAAATAGATATGACAATAGAATCTACAGATACAATAGAGGTAAGAAGAGAAAGCAATCTCAACCAAAGGAGGAAGGTGTTTATGAATTCACAAATGCTACAACATAGAGGAGATAAAGTCATTTTTTTGTCCATGAGGCCTCTGAGGTCAAACTTATTGGTTGAAAATGCACAGAAATGGTGATTAAATGTGATTCTATGATCAAGGGAAAAGTTTGAAAATTAGGATGGCCAAAACATGATATGAATATGTCACATATATGACTAAAGTGAGGTTTTGTGTTGGATAGCATATTCATTGAAATGATATAATTGGTGTACTAAACATTATTTACTATGTTGTGTATTATAGCGGCCAGACGAGGCCATGGCAACAGATTGTGTCATATCAAATGAGGACACAACGGATGAAGCGGGACATTAGGTACTCAAATTTTGACTTAACTTAGGAAAAATTGATCTGATGGCATTTTGTGATACGTCCATCTTTTTTCACAATATTATTGAAATTTATAATGTACTATCCAATCTTGATATAAATTAATACATGTTGATTATTTTAGATGGAGATTGGAGCAAATGCAGAGCCTGAGTGTTCAACTAGCAAAAAAAAAAAGATATGTATGTGGACATGGACCTAAAACTGTTAAATCACGTAGACGACAATGGGTGGAAGAGGATATGACAATGGATCCTATAGACATAACAAATGATTGCACTGAACAAGAGGTTGGTCATGACTATAGTACATGGGATGAATACTTTGAGAAAATTGTTGTTTGTGGATTTTCTGTATGTTGTGGAAAGAAACAATTCAAACAAGTGATTGTATAAAGACATTACATATATGATGAGCTTCTAGTCGATAGTGTGCCTCCTACAATCGATTCAAATCCAATAGGAATTGTGGTAAGGAATTTTCCAATTTGATATAAATAACATGTATACTTTGTTTAAACATTGTTTTATATTATTTAAATAACTAATTTTTTTCTTAATGGATACATACAGGATAAAGTTCTTGGTTTAAAGTTTCCTGGATCACCGACTTCTATCCTAGAGGGCAATGATCATTCATCAGATGATACATCTAACAAAAATATGTGCCAATATACCAGCTCCAAAGATGAGGAATTGATGAAAACCAGTAATAGAACAAGAACCGGTTTAAAGATGCATAATTTGCTTAAAGATAAGGGGAAGGTGGACTACATACCCTATGAGAATGAATGTGATGGAGATGATGACTTGCCCTTGAGTTTGAGATCAATTTACAAAGAGACATTTGATTGTCGACTATATTGTGCTTGGCCTAGTGATCAACAACTACCTAGAGTGTACGAGGTGTTTCAATTTTGGGTATACAGCTACACGATATGACCCTCCAATATTCATGGAGCGAATCTAGGCCTCTTTATCGTCCAAAATATACATGTGGGATCTAAACATAGAAACAATTCAGAACAAATCACTAGGAGATTAATGCCATATTATGGTCCATCATATTATAGTGGTGAATGGAGAAGGCTAGCAAAATATAAGCCTAGCATGTCAGCATATGGTCTAAATTTGAATATGTATACACATCGTCTCCAATTGGAAAGTGGAAAAGAAATGAATAGAGGTCATCTTATGTATATAGATGGACGTGCATACACAAAAAAATATTGCAGGATTTATAAATAGTAGTAAGGGAAGGGACCCTACGGTAAGACCAAATTGTCAATTTGTTGAGGTTATAAATGATAAAGATGGAGATATGGAAAGAGAGGTTGATAGATTGATAATGGTTGAGGCTATTATGGACCTTACCATTGCGGATGAGTTATTGATTGATTACCCCTTCTTAAAACATACTCCTGCACGAAAGAGAAGGGAAGAACAAGGTCTCCCTAAGGATGTTCTTAAGGGCAGAAAACCAAAGAATAATAAATGAGTGTGGACTGATGTTTTATAAACTATGTTGTCAAAATTGTGTTTTCTTTAAATTATTCTATAAAAAAGGTAGTCTATAAAATAATGTTCCATTATTTAATTGATGTATATATGTTTATACAATTTATATTTTGATTTTTTAAGCCATATTTGATTATATTTCTTTAAAATTGATACATTTTGAATTTAGTGCAATTGTTGCCAAACATTAAATAATGCTTGTGTTTGTTGATAGGTAGAAGATGTTGATGAAACATTTACTAATACCCAAGATCCAACTGGGTTATTAAGGTTTGGACGGGATGATCCAAACCATCCTTTAAACTATACCAGGTAGAAAAGACCAACATTGAAGAGAATACTAGCAGTTGAGAAATTTAAACTGCTGATGAGATCTGCATACACTGATGACATGCCAGCTAGCCTTAATGATGATGATCATGATAGTGAAAATGTAGTGCATGAAGAAGGTTTGAATGAAATGCTTATAGGTTTCTTTGGGGATGGAAATAATGATGACAATAATGATCATTGGTTGACAATAACGATGATAATAGGGATAATTACCACCAACGTAATGTTGATGATAACAACCTAAAAGACTCCATCAAGCAAGCAGTGAAGACACCCTTGTTCAAATCAGGTGCAAGTAGAACTTCAAAACTGGCATGCACATCAATATTATTAGAAATCAAGTCACTATTTGGTTGGTCAAACAAAGGATTCACTACCCTACTAAAGTGAGTTAAAATCTATTTCTTACTTTGCATTGTCAATTGGTGTACATAATTTGTAAACATTCATCAACTTCATTTATATTTATTTAAGGGGAATTTAAAACCATATATTGTATATAAACAGCCCTAGTATAGATTGACATATCAAACATGTTCATCATAAGTCAAACATTCAATTGATTTAATCTCTGGCAATCTTACAGGGCACTAAAAACTAAAATATTCCCTAAAGAGAATGTGTTTCCATCAACTTGCAAAGAGGCGCATCTATTGTTGGTTGAGTTGGGGATTGAATATAAGAAAATTCATTCATGTAAAAATGATTGCATTTTATATAGAGATGAATATGAAAACAAGGTAGAATGCCCTATATGTAAAGAGAAGAGATATCATACAGATGTACAAGGTCCTACAGTTCCAAAGAAGGTTTTACGTCACATGCCAATTATAACTAGACTTCAACGAATGTTTCGTTGCAAGTCACTTGCACAATTGATGGACTGGCATGTAAAGAACATGAGTAAAGATGGATTCATGCAAATTATGGCTGACTCCAAAGCAATGAAACACATAGAGGAAAAATGGCCAAGAAAATTCAAAGATGAACCCCGCAGTATCAGGTTTGGTCTTACAATTGATGGAGTGTGCCCATTTTCTTTCCTAAGCTCAAATTATAGTGTTTGGCCAGTTGGATTGATAGTATACAATATTCCCCCATGGATGAGTGTTAGAAAGGAGCACCTTATGCTGACTCTCATTGTTCTAGGAAAACATCAAGTTAAAAACATGGATGTTTATCTTGCGCCTTTTATTGATGAGATGCAACTGCTATGGTAAGGCATAAGAATGTATGACATATCACGTCGCCCATCAAATAGGTCCTTCATGTTGTATGGTGTTCTATGTTGGACTATTCATGATTTCCCAGGACTTAGTGTTTGTTCTGGTAAGATAAAATATTTACATTCATAATTTATTTCCATCCCAACTTTCATACTTAGTTTTATACTATTTTTTGATGTTATTAACATTACTTATTGAATTGCAGGGCTTCAAACAAAGGGGATTTTTGTATGTCCAAGATGTGTAGAACAATTTCAAGGGTGGTATTCTAAAGATCTACATAAATTTATTTACGCAAACAACAGGGTTTTTCTACCACTAGATCATAAGTTTAGAAATCGCCTGAAGAATCAATTTGATGGAAAAGTTGAAAATAGAGGCCCTCTCATGATTATGGGTCCAGGTGATTGGCTTAAGAAGTATGAAGATGTTGAATTGAAAGCTTGGGAGGATTTTTTTGATCGGGGTGATTCAATTGAAGAACCAGAACAAGTTGTAGTTAATATGCCAGAAGGAATGAAAAGGAAATCCATATTTTATGAGCTCCCTTACTGGAAGGATCTATTAATATCTCACCTATTAGATCCTATGCACATCTTCAAAAATGTCCCAGATTCTATATTTCAACATATATCAGACAAAGAGAAGGACACCTTGTATTCGAGGAGAGAGATTACTCTTTCGCGTACCGAAATTGATAGAAAACATTTGTGGCCAAATAGGGAAAATGAAACATATGCAGAAGCTCCATGGATTTTGAAAAAAAAAGAGCTAGACCAACTAAAAAATGTCATCCGTTCAATAAGGACACCTCCTGGCTATGGGTCGTCATTGGCTAAAGCTTTTACAGTTGATGGACATATCATAGGATTTAAAACACATGATTTTCATAATTTTATGAAGGTATTATATATCATCATTTAACATTTATTGGTAACATTGATTAAGTACTAAATATATTTTGATATTTTGTTGTGTGAGAAAAATTACTAATTACTTTTTCATAAATGTGTTTGATAGCATAGCATGCCATTGGCAATTAGGGGGGATTCATGTCTTACAATTGACTTAAGGAATGCCATAAGTCGATTGTCAGCATTTACAAGGTATGTGGTTATATGAAATGTTCATGTGTGAGAGACATAGAGATATTATATTGCATTTTAATTTTTGACTAAAGGTTCATACTAATTTACTATGAACTTATATTAGGTGGGTGACCTCCAAGGAGATCCACGAATGTGAAGTGCCAAAATGGAAGAAGGAAATTGTAGAAATTGTATGTGTATTTGAGAAGGAGCTCCCTACAAGTTTCATGGACCTACAAGTCCATTTACTTATACACCTAGTCGATGACATTGAATTGGCGGGTGTCGTATCAACGAGGTGGATTTTTTCTTTGAAAGGTATATGAAAACTCTAAAAAGATATGCCTAACAAAAGGCACATCCAGAGGGTTGCATGGATGAAGGGTATGTATTGACTGAAGCATTTTTCTTGTTGTGTGAATTCCTTGGTAAGGATTTTGAAGATGGGCCACGCTTCTGGGATGAAGAACGAGCATAAGATATTATTGATGGAGAAAAACCACAATCTAATGGTGTTCAAGTAGAAATTAGTAAGTAAATTCATGATTAGTGTGGTTGTTTTTCTTGCAATCATTAATTTACTCTGTAATTTATTTGTCAAATTAACAGCATGACATTTGGAGTTTGAAATAAACATGTTGACGTGTAATAGGTGTAGACGAAAGTGTTATACTTGACAAGTTCATTCTGTACCACATGGACTTTATGAATAAATGGACCAATCTGTATGATAAAAAGAGAGAAGAAGTGTTAGAAGCAAGGAGACAGTTTAAGAGATTGAACCCAAGGAATACTCCACTTCCCACTGATCTGCTTGGGAATGGGGCAAAGATTGCACACTAGAATGTGTTGGCAAGAGATACTGTGTGGCTTCACGAGTGTTGTCATTGATGGCAACAAAGTCTATCCCACACATCCGTAGTACATAGTATGCCTATACCGGAAGTCAGATTAAAGACTATTTTGGTCTGGTGAACAGGAACAGAGTATGCAACAAGGTCCGATAATCAGGTCTGGATCCCTCAGATGGTGTAACTCAGCAAGTTATGGACTTGGATAAGTCAAGAGGGGTATCATGACTACTATATTCTAGATATTTAGCCTCCAGTGATAAAGCATGAAAAAGATATGAGCATCTGAGCATCGGGTTCCAGTCAAGTAGAGCAAACAAAGGAAGAACTGACCGGCAGAGCATCAGACTTCAATCCGGATGAGTAAAAGGTGTTGATCAAGCTATTTGGGGGATTATACAATTGTTGGCTAACATGATTAATGACTTCTATGCCTATGCTTTTGATACACATCACAAATCAAGCATGGATTCAGCGGACAAATCAATAACTTGTAAATATCTTGAGTGTTCTTGTTGCTGACTAGAAAGGTGATGAAATCATTGATGCGGATATATATACCAGATGGATTCCAGTATGTAGGTGTGTGAGGAATATAAGTGATGTAATAAGTGTGAGGAAAAGTAGGGACAAGTGTGAAAGTAGTAGATCAAGTCCGGTATGTGACAGAGCAATAGTATTAAAGCAGAGGAAGAATTAAGTGCATCAAATCAATGTATTGTGCCTAACCAAAACTGAACTATTGCATTTGTAGATGCTTCTCATCAGTTCAAACATCTGATTACTGTTGATGATTGTTTTTACACAGTCATTACAAAAGTTAAAATTCACAAAATGAACCTAACTGTCTTGAAAGATATGAAGAAATCAATTAAGATTTGCTTAATCCCAAGTTTCTGTATGGTCAGGTCTTGACCTGTTGAGACAATTCAGTAGGTTGATGTGAAGCTGTAATATGCAAGGGGCCTTACATGATTTAGGGTTTCTTGATGATTTACTGGACTCAAACTATGCAAAATATTACAAATATCATCATTTTATTCATTCTTTTTTGTATGAACTTATTACTGTATTACAAAGCTCTGTATGATTTATATTATTGCAAGCTTTTCCTTTTCAAATATTATGAAAACTGTCTACTATCAACTCTGTTGTTCGTATTTTTTTTTCAAATATGAGACAATTTCCTTTAAATTTTTGCGTTTTAAGCTAAGTATTTCAGATGGCTTGGGAAAAGTTAGAGAAATCTAAACTAAACTTCATTCTTACTATAGGATCTAAATGTTCTGTTATGCACTTTGCAAGTAATGCAACAAATTGATCAAATCCACAGATTAAACCTTAAATGTAAGCCCTGAGTATTTTCATAGACTTACAGTCAAGATTGCAAGCTTTAAGAGATATTGTTTCAAATACAAAGAAGAGCTAGAAGACACTCAGAAAATAGATGCAGAATTCTAGATTCATTTGTATTCAAAACATACAGTCATATATGATTTACAATATATGAATGACTCTTAGCTTCATTAATCAAATTACAGAAAACTTACAAAGCTTTACAGATATAGTAAGGAAGCAGGATGTTCCACAAGTTCCTTATTGCAGACACAGGTGACCTCCCTCTACTTCTAAACTAAAAGGTCTCTCTATTTTAAATGCTGAGATAAATTACAAGTTCCAGCTCTATTCTAAAAATTCCTATGAATCCCTGTGTAAAGTATTATAGTGTAAAGGGGGCAATATATAGCTATGACCATCCCCAATACAGCTCCAAAACCGTAGTTAATCAACGATCTGTTCTTCAAGCTGTAGCATCAACAGTGGAAAAATCCCACCCAAAAATATCTCTGATTAGCATACTCATAATGGGCGTAAGGATGCCCATTAGAAACCCTAACAACTCAAAAATAACTACTGTTCCATTTAATAATTTTTCCCCATCTGCATTTTGTCTTTCGCATTGAAGGCCTTGACTCCTTTTGTCCCTTCACGATCTGATGTGATCTGATCCGCCGCCCGGTCAGGATGTTAGATTGGCCATTAAAGCTCCGCCTTTAATATCTACCTGCACGCCACCACTGTGTCGGCAACTCTGCATTTTCCAGCTATTCGAAATGGCTTCAGCAATCTGCAATAAACAAGCAAGAATTAAGTATCATCATTTACTAAACCAACAGGAAGATAATCATTTTATTAAATCCAGCTCTAAATGTGCAAACACAGATATCGAGCCATGAATTTTTAGCATATGCAAGCAACCGCATATCTGAATGCACATACAACGTCAAAAATGGTTGAGTCAACCATCGTTGACCAAAAACATGCATTGGGCCTTAAATCAGCTTCAAAAAACCTATCGCTTTGCCTTCCCACCCTTTTCTTACTTAAATCCTTGTATATCGCAAATGTATGCTTTAAATATACAATCGCAGTGAATATACAAAGCATTTTTAATATTTAATCTTCACTTCACGTCCGGTGCTTCTATATTAGCTTGTATATCGGATATACATTGTAAACATACAAGCTAATATGCAACTTGTGGGGTCCACCTTACCCTTTAACTTTGCATCTCCTCGATGCATATAACCTTTGTATCTCACCTTTCGATACAAGCGAGGATGCATACAACATCCTTTGTATCTCTCCTTTGGACTTCAACCTTTTAAGAAATTGCATTCAACCTACTTTCGGATCCGCTATGTATACAACGTAATGTATCTCTTGATATACATTCAGGCGTAATACATTGCATTAATCGGATTCTAAACTTCTTTGAATTCCAACTTTGTATGTATCAAAAGTAGTGTATGTTTCGTAACATACATACAAAGCGCAGAATATACAATCGTTTAACTTCATTTCATAATATTTGGGTTCCGGCACTTGCATGTGGCATAATGCGTATCAGCAATGTATGCTGGATACATACAAGCCGAAAACATACAATGATTTAACCGCATTTCATAAACATTTCGGGTCCGCCTGTTGTATATCCGGCAATGTATATCCCGAAACATACAACGCGCGATGCATACAAGGATTTAACTTCTTTTCATAACTTTTTGATTCGGCCATTGCATATTACGGGCCTTGTATGTATTGCAATGTATATTATCAAAACATACATATAATGCGAAACATACAAGGAATTAACCTTGTTTTATAACATTTTTTATCCTGCCATTTGTATGTATTGTTGTATATTTCCTTTGTATGTTAGAACATACAAACATAAGATGCATCCGCCGGACTTAACTGAACATACATTTTAACTTTTAACTGTGTCGGGTCCGTGGCATGCATATAGTGCAATGTATCTTTTGATGTACATTAAGTTCGATGCATTGTTTATATCGAATTTAAATCTTCTAAAAAAATTGCCTTGTATGTATCAAAATGCATGTATCTAACATACATACAAGGACTTTACGTTATTTCATAGCCATTTCTGTTCCGCAACATGTATGTTCCCTTGTATATTTCATTTGTATGTTCACTTTTGCCAAACATACAAATCTAAAATACATTCAACAAACTTTAAATGATTATGCATTCAAATTTTGAACTGTTTCGGATCCGACTTGCATGTACAGATAGAATGTTTAACAAAATGCATACAAGTATAAAAATTATACAAACAGCTTTGCATATGTAAAGCAATATACAAAAGACCTTGTATGTATGGGACTTGTATAAGGACCCGATATACAAAGGACATTGTAGATAAGCGACCTTGTATGTTTTGACCTTGTATATGAAACCAACAAACCCTTCCCTTGTACATTTTATCCAAAATACTCATAACTTGCAAAATACTTAGAATTTTAACATGGTTCAAAAAGCAACCCTAGCTCATTTTTGACAAGGAATTCACCCATATTCTGTCCTGGTACTGAAATGTATTTTTTCTCTAGTTTTAACAAAGTTTGCAATTTTCACTCGCTTTTTCCCTTTACCACCAAACAGACCCACACAAACCAAACAAAAGCAAAAGCCACAGCAGGGGTCCTCATTTTGCTAAGGAGTAAGATGGGGCGTGTTGTGAACATCACAATAACTAGCAACCAAACAAAACAATCAAAATTTAAAACCATTAAAGAAAACTGAATGAAATAAATTCATAACTTCCAACTATCTTTTCTGCAAATCATCATTTAACTTGAGACTCAATGTATTCAATAAGGTGCATGAATTTTCCTTTCAGTTTAAGTGGGTGCACGTGATTAATAATCCTTATCTTGAAAATCAGTTGAACAAACCAGTGGTTGATATTAGCCTACATAGTTGATGTCATTCCCTCATAGCCAACTGGATAGAGCCTTGCTGCCAGCAGGCATCCATAGCCCCGGCAAGGTTATCGTTACAATTCTCCTAAGTAGAGCTCCACTGCTAGCGAGCCTCTATAGCCCCGGTAGAGTTACTTAGATGGCTTAATCTAGATTTTTAGTAAAATCCATTTTATTATTTCATATATATATATATATATATATATATATATATATATATATATATATATATATATATATATATATATATATATATATATATATATATATATTGTATTTGATAGAGATTTCATAAGATATTGCAATTGTAACTTCATGATGCAAGGAATGGTCACTTGCTGAAATTAAGCTGAGAATTGTAATGGTAGCAAGGGTGACCTCAGATTTTTCACCTAATATCTACACTGGTAGGTTCAACAAACCCAAGGATTTTAGGTGTGTCATTATGAGAAACTTCCCTTGAATACTCAACCCACTATTATTGAATACAAAATTTAACAAGTAAAACAACCTTCTACATTCATGATAGTCACAACAAGTTATGCATAAATTGCAAATAATTATCCTGAATGTTCTGAATTTCCTATTGTTTTCAATGGTTGTTAGTTTGCTCCTGCATATTCTAAATCAAAACAAAGATCCTTGCTGAGGAAACAACAAAACAAACAGACTGTACAAACAAAAGGAAAAAACAAAAAGGACAAAATAGAAACAACAGAAAACAAAAGAAAAACAAACAAAACTGTACATTACTTACACTGTGATACATAGAAACTGACTGCCCTCACCTCAAGCCTGGAAGTAATGTTTCAAATGTTGGCCATTAACTGGTAATGGTACATCTTCCCTAGTCAAGGTCTTGAGTCTAAATGTATTGTCTCTAATTATTTCTGAGACCTGTAATGGACCTAACCATAATTTGTCAAATTTTCCATGATTTCCTTTCTTTTCATGTGCTTTATCCCAGCATAGCACTAAGTCTGATATTCTAAACATTTTGAGTCTTGCTCTTTTATCAAACCATCTCTTGACTACTGCTTAATGTTTGGCAAATTTCTCAATGGCTTGATTTCTTTTCTCATCTAGTTGTAACATTTGTATTACTCTGGCTTCTCTATGATCATCAAAGCCTAGATATTCATTAGCAGACTTCCAGACTGGTATTCTTAGATTCACTAGAAGTATGGGATCAGTCCCATAAACTAAATGATAAGGTGCATTGCCTAAGGATGACTTAACTTTAGTTCTATCTACCCACAACATATATTTCAACAATGTGTTCCACTCTCTAAGATTCTTTTCAGTTAGCTTCTTGATTATATCCAATAAAAAAAAATTTGTAGACTCAGCTAACCCATTCCCTTGAGGATAATAATTTGAAGAAAACTTTAAAACTATCCCATATTCAAATGCCCATTTAGAAAATTGCAAAGAAGAAAATGCAAGGCCGTTGTCACATACCAGCGAATATGGAGTTCCAAACTTGGTTATGATGTTTTCTTCAAGGAACTTGATGACCACCTTAGTAGTAGAAAGCTTGCAACATGTGGCTTCAGTCCACCTTGTACAGTAATCAGTCACTGTCAGTATAAACTTGTGTCCTGTAGATGATGGAAAATTTATAACTCCAATGAAATCCAAGCCCCATTATGCAAATGGTCTAGACTCAATCACCGGCTATAATGGATTGGCCTGATTCCTTCCCTTATCTGCTGCAGTTTGACAGGTGTGGCAACTTTTAATGTGACTCTCTGTATCTTTAAACATTGTAGGCCAATAGTATATTGCTCTCAATATCTTATGTGTTATATCTAAATGAGAACCATGGCCGGTTTCGTTCTTATCATGCAATTTTGTCAACACCTTATCCGCTTCAGCTCTGTTTAAACATCTCAAGTATATTCCTTCATGGTTCTTCTTGAATAGAAGACCTCCTTATACCATGTATTTCTATGCTTTAATCTTTGAAGCTCTCCTCTGAGAAGCTTTCATCTTATTTGGATATTTGCTTGATATTAGAAAAATGTTTAAATCATCATACCAGCCTGATGCGTCATAAGAATTCAACACGTACTGCTGCTTTATCAAACTTGGATCTATGTTTGCTATGGTCTGTACTAACGCTTGTCCTCTGACCAACTTCATTGGAAAAATTTCCATATCAAACTCTTGCAATGTGGTGATCCATTTGGCTCTTTTCTCTCCAGGCTCGTTCTGCATCAACAGCATCTTCATGGCTGCGTCTGGTACTATGGCATTAACTTGACTGTGTAAGATATAATGTCTAAACTTTTTTACTGCTCTTATCAGTGCAAGTGCCTATCTTTCTGTATCAAGATATCTTAGTTGTGCATCTTTTAGCGGTGCAATCATAAAGGCTATAGGTTTCTCTTCATGATCTTCACCCTTTTGCATCAAAGCAGCTGCAACAGAATGTGAAGATGCAAAAGAATAAATGTAAAACGGCTTTGTGTAGTCTAGACTTGTCAACACAAGAGTGTCAGAAATGGCCTCCTTAATATCTTCAAATGCAGCTTTAGCTACTGGGGTCCACTCTATCTTTGCATCTTTCTTCAACATGGCGTTCAATGGTTGCACAATTTCTGCAAACCCTGTAATAAACTTCCTGACAAAGTTAATCTTACCAAAAAATGACTTTAGTTCTTTCCTATTGTTTGGTAATTGCAATTTCTTTATTCCTTCTATTCTATCAGGATCAATAGATATCCCGTTTTTAGAAATAACATGCCCCAACAACTTTCCTTCAGTTACCCCAAATGAACATTTCTTAGGGTTGAGAGAAATTTCGTACCTTTCACATCGTTTAAGTACTTTTCTCAGATCTTCAGCATGAATGAATGCATCTTTAGAATAAACAGTTAAATCATCCATATAAATTACAATGCATTTACCTAACAATCCACGGAATGCAATGTCCATGGCTCACTAAAAAGTGGCACCTGCATTGATTAGACCAAAAGGCATTCTTCTATATGCATAATTTCCCCATTTACAAGTGAAAGTGGTCTTTAATCTATCCTCTCTATCTATTAAGACCTGGTTATACCTGGTACAGGAGCACCAAAACATCTAGGATTTGGTTAGATTTTCAAGTAGTTTGTTTTGTTTAATAAGGTCTTTGAGACCATCTACATGTTGTAATAAGGCTTGCATGCCATACTTGTAAGGGACTATGTCCAAGTAGCTAAAATCTATCTTCATGTTGTAGTCCTAAGGAGGACAGTCTTATTGTAGGGGGGCAGTCATTTAAGTTTTCATGTTTGGTAGCCTATAGAGGCATGTCAAAGGTTTGGAGGTGTGTCAAAACCTTGTCCAAAGATTAAAAACTAAATGTTAGAAAGCTCATTTAGACAAAAATAGTCACTACAGTCCTAAAGAGGACAGTTACTAAAACAGTCTTTAGTGTTGCAGTTAGAAATCAAGAAAAAGCTCGATGGTTGGGTAGTTTCTTAGACCCCAGCCATCCCAAATGACTTCTTTCAAATGTATGAGGCTTATTTGAAGCCAAGAGGGATTCATTGTAAGGGGACATCCGATGAAAGTGGAATAAGAGCAAAGAAATCACTATTTTTCCTGCTTTTTCTGTGTTTTTCTGTGTTTATTTGCTGTTATCAGTCTGTACCCGTGCCTATATAGATTTGTCATAGGCCATGTATGCATTGGATGGTTAAAGGTTTGAAGTAGATTTGTTTTGAATCTTGTTTGGAGACTTGACACTGCACTAGGAGGAAGAAATTGTTAGTTTTCTATTGACTGTCCTAAAACCTAAGTTAGGGTTCTACTGAGCAACCCGATGGAACTCTCCCCATTCCATTGATCTTTTTCTATTTTTGCTCAATGGAATGGGTTGTATCATAGTCAGTGCTAAGGCTTGTGAAGGATAGTGGACGCAGGAGAATGGTTTGGATTGAGATTACCATGTAGAAGACACTGCAAATCCATGTGTTAGGATGGAGTGAAGGACAGCAGCAGTTAGATGATGTCCACTGATTGAGGAAATGGAATGTTGATGAATGAAGGTGTTGAGACTGGTGGGAAAATCCCTAGATCTGATCATGGATCCATAACAGGGAGTATGAAGAGATTCCTCTAAGATAACTGTCCATTTTTACCTTATGTTACCTCTGTCAGTCCTCCTGGAGACAGTCTCTATAAAGAAGGCTTGGAGACAGTCACAGCAAAGAAGGTAATAAGTTTGCTTGTCATGTTATTGATTTGCCAAATGAAGGCATTAGGTGTTTGGTAAGTTGTTGAATTGATATGCTGCAATGAGATTGAGTTTGTGTTGATAGAGGTCATTCCAAGGAGGTTATTGGGACTGTCTTCATAATGGAGCAGTAGTGTTGTGACAGTCCATGAGACTGCTATCCTGCAGACCCTGCATAAAGGGTTGTATGGAAACATTGAATGGAGTTAGACACCCTGAGATAAGTGTCCTGAAGTCCCTCATCTTGTATGTCAAGAACAAGTTAGTTATTGTGTTGAAGCCCCTCCTTGTAAGAAGTCTAATCTCAGTCAGAGACAGTGAGCATTGTGAGTCATTTCATTGGAGTTCTTGAGGTGTCATACTGCAATCTAGATGCTCTGCACCATATTGGTATCAGAGCCACTAGTAGTTCTTTGAGGAAGTAGTAGATCTTGTGAAATAGTAAGGGTTGGTGAGAGTTGTAAGGATGCCTCCAAAGAATCAAATGGCTAGGGAGAATAGTGAACTGAGGGAAGCCTTAGAGGCTAGAGAAAAATAGTTGAGGGACAGAAGAGAACAAGATGCTGCAAGGGAAAGAGAGTTGAGGCAAGTAAGAAGAGAGAATGCATCAATCTTGGCAAGATTGGAAGCATTGGAGAAGAATCCTAGAAGGGATGAGCAAGATGATCAAGAAGGAGATGAGGCAAATGAGAATCCTCCTTAGGATGAGTTGGATGCTGAAGAAAAGAAATTTGTGAGATTGCTGAAGGCAGTTCAAGGAAGTGGAACAAAGGCAAACATAGAGTTACCTATCTATCAAGGGAAGATGGATAGTGAAGAGCTATTAGGGTGTATAGATGCCCTAGAAAAAAATTTTGAGTATGAGGAAATGAGTGATGAGAAGAAGATCAAATTTGCAAAAACAAAACTGAGATGAACAACACTTACATGGTGGAGTAGTGTGCAAACAGAAAGAGTGGCTAGAGGTGCAGCAAGAATCACTTCTTGGGGTAGGATGAAGGATATGATGAAGGATCAATTCCTTCCATCTGATTACTCTATTCAAACAAAGAGGATGAGGCAGAATTTGAAATAAAAGGACATGGATGTTATGTCCTATACTGAGCAATTTCATAAGCTTAGTATTAGAGGAGGATTGGAAGATGAAGAAGAGAAAGTGGCAAGATACCTTAATGGGCTTAGGTATAACTTGCAAGATGAGATTGGTTTGACAGTACCAAAAACACTTGGAGAATGTTTTCAGTTAGCCATCAGGGCTGACGAGAGGGTAAAGAGGAAGCAAGAAAGACAAGGAGGTAGTGGAAGAGGATATAGAGGTAGGGGCAGACCTACTAATGAAGTACAGAACAACAATGAGAAGGGCAAAGAGTTTTCTGTAGATCAGAGAGGTGGATATAGAGGTGGAGGTAGATTTGGTTCAGCAAGAGGAGTGTTTACAGGTAGATGTTATCACTGTAATGAAGTGGGACACACATCTTTCAAATGTCCTAAGAAGGATGATGTTGACAAAAGCAAGGATAGAAGAGTTCACTTGGCACAAGAGGAGGAGAAGCCAGAAGAACTGGAAATGTTATCAGCCTCTCTAGTAATGGTTGGAGAAATGCTCATGGTGGAAAAAGGCAAAGTGCAGCCAGCACCACATGTATCCATTTTTAAAACTAATTGTTTAAGCCATGGAAAAATATGCAAGTTGATTATAGATTCAAGTTCTCATGATAATCTAGTTTCTTGGGAAATGGTGCATAAGTTGGGGTTGAAAACATTTGATCATCCTAGTCCTTACAATGTCACTTGGGTCAGTCAAGAACAGCAAGTAAGGGTTAGTAAGAAGGCATATGTTGATTTTTCCATTGGTCCATATCAGGATTATGTTTTGTGTGATGTCATTCCAATGACATGTGGGCATATAATTTTGGGTAGGCCATGGCAACATTTAAGAAGGACAATTCATGATGGTTATACTAATGACTATTTGGTGCATAAAGATGGGAAAAAGTTTAAACTAGTACCTTTACCTTGTGAAGACAAGAAGGAACATGTCACTATTTGTTTTGGAGAGAAATTGCAGTTGAATGTGTAGATTAAGGATGATTGCAAGCAGTAGGAACAGCTGCAGCAGAAGGAGGATGACAGTCCTAAAGAATAGCAGGTTTGGGACTTGAGTTATGTCCAGATTGGAGACATTGAGTGCCCTATAAAGAAGCAGAAGAAGGAAGGCAAATAGCAGATAGTATAGGGAGGAAGAAATCAGAACTTCAAGTTGGGAAGAACAGAAGCATTGCAGCAGCAGGGTCCTAGACAAGGACACCAAAACAAGTTTTATGGTACTAACACTGTTTATAGGAGCCATGCAGGTTGGAGAAGGAGGAAGATAACACTTGGAGAGTTCATGTTTCCTAGTTAGAGGAACATCCCAACAAGATTGAAGAATGGTTGGAGCAGATCCCATAACTCTTGGGACAAGAGTTTTCATTATGCCAGGGAGTATGGTGCAGAAGCACCAAAACATCTAGGATTTGGTTAGATTTTCAAGTAGTTTGTTTTGTTTAATAAGGTATTTGAGACCATCTACATGTTGTAATAAGGCTTGCATGCCATACTTGTAAGGGACTATGTCCAAGTAGCTAAAATCTATCTTCATGTTGTAGTCCTAAGGAGGACAGTCTTATTGTAGGGGGGTAGTCATTTAAGTTTTCATGTTTGGTAGCCTATAGAGGCATGTCAAAGGTTTGGGGTGTGTCAAAACCTTGTCCAAAGATTAAAAAACTAAATGTTAGAAAGCTCATTTAGACAAAAACAGTCACTACAGTCCTAAAGAGGACAATTACTAAAACAGTCTTTAGTGCTGCAGTTAGAAATCAAGAAAAAGCTTGATGGTTGGGTAGTTTCTTAGACCCCAACCACCCCAAATGACTTCTTTCAAATGTATGAGGCTTATTTGAAGCCAAGAGGGATTCATTGTAAGGGGACATCCGATGAAAGTGGAATAAGAGCAAAGAAATCACTATTTTTCCTACTTTTTCTGTGTTTTTCTATGTTTATTTGTTGTTATCAGTCCATACCCACACCTATACGGATTTGTCATAGGCCATGTATGCATTGAATGGTTAGAGGTTTGAAGTATCTTTGTTTTGAATCTTGTTTGGAGACTTGACACTACACTAGGAGGAAGAAATTGTTAGTTTTCTATTGACTGTCCTAAAACCTAAGTTAGGGTTCTACTGAGCAACCCGATGGAACTCTCCCCATTCCATTGATCTTTTTCTATTTCTGCTCAATGGAATGGGTTGTATCATAGTCAGTGTTAAGGCTTGTGAAGGATAGTGGAGGCAGGAGAATGGTTTGGATTAAGATTACCATGTAGAAGACACTGCAAATCCATGTGTTAGGATGGAGTGAAGGACAGCAGCAGTTAGATGATGTCCACCGATTGAGGAAATGGAATGTTGATGAATGAAGGTGTTGAGACTGGTGGGAAAAGCCCTAGATCTGATCATGGATCCATGACAGGGAGTATGAAGAGATTCCTCTAAGATAACTGTCCATTTTTACCTTATGTTGCCTCTGTCAGTCCTCCTGGAGACAGTCTCTGCAAAGAAGGCTTGGAGACAGTCACAGCAAAGAAGGTAATAAGTTTTCTTGTCATGTTATTGATTTGCCAAATGAAGGCATTAGGTGTTTGGTAAGGTATTGAATTGATATGTTGTAATGAGATTGAGTTTGTGTTGATAGAGGTCATTCCAAGGAGGTTATTGGGACTGTCTTCATAATGGAGCAGTAGTGTTGTGACAGTCCATGAGACTGCTGTCTTGCAGACCCTGCATAAAGGGTTGTATGGAACATTGAATAGAGTTAGACACCCTGAGATAAGTGTCCTGAAGTCCCTCATCTTGTATGTCAAGAACAAGTTAGTTATTGTGTTGAAGCCCCTCCTTGTAAGAAGTCTGATCTCAGTCAGAGACAGTGATCATTATGAGTCATTTCACTGGAGTTCTTGAGGTGTCATACTGCAGTCTAGATGCTCTACACCATTACCCTGAGAAACCATCCAAGAAAGACATCATCTTAGCCCCATTCATTGCTTGTAGCACTTCATCGATGGGAGGTAGAGGATAATTGTCTTTTTCAGATGCCTTATTTAAATTTCTAAAATCTACACACAACCTAATATCTCCATTTTTCTTTCTCACAGGTACTAAATTAGCTACCCAGGCTAAATGTCTGATTGGGAAAATTATCCTAGCAGACAGCAATTTTTTTACTTCTTCAAAGATCAAAGGCTCTAAAATGGCATTCACAGCCTTTGTTTCTGCCTAAATGGTTTGACCTCTAGTCTCAAAGGTATCAAATGAGTTATGATGGATGTGTCATATGTTTTCAAATCTTCATTTGTCCATGCTATGACATGTTTGTACTCTTTAGAACATCCACAATCTCTTTTCTCAGTTCTTCAGAGCAAGCCTTTCCAATAAGTACATTTTGTGGACTCTACTTTGTTCCAAGGTTACATAGATTACACTCACCTCCCTCAGTTTTGGGCAACTCCTTCTGTCTTACTACCCCATCAAAGT
The DNA here is from genome assembly GCA_027924645.1 of Cunninghamia lanceolata. Taxonomy (NCBI): domain Eukaryota; kingdom Viridiplantae; phylum Streptophyta; class Pinopsida; order Cupressales; family Cupressaceae; genus Cunninghamia; species Cunninghamia lanceolata. Next base: position 225,828 of record BSBN01000206.1, on the reverse strand, counting down.
CAAAAATATGTTCTAACTCAATCACCCCCTTAGGTAAGAAATTGCTTTTCAGGTTGATTATGTCTTCTTCATCCCAAGACACATCAAACCTTTCCTGTTCATCAATAATTTGAGCCTCAAATACCTCATTACAAGTTAGAAAATCTACAATTTGCTGATCCCCTTCAAATACCTGAAAATGAGTAACATTATCTGGTCTGCTAGAAACATTTACTAACTCAATAGCATATCTTTTTAAACCTGACAATGTTAAGGGCTCTAACGAGCTAGCAGCAACTACTAATGCATCTGGTCTATGGTTTAATTCTCTAGGGATATGTTCTATGTTGAAAGCATCAAATAAATCTATCAAATCCCACACCCTATGCCTGTAGCAAACCATCTTTTTATAATTGCATGCATACAATTTCCTTACCTGTTTGACTACTAACTCAGAGTCTGAAAATACTCTGATCATTCTTACCTTTTTCTTAATAGCCATGACCAGTCCATAGATTAAAGCTTCATATTCTCCCACATTGTTAGTGCAAGCAAATTGTAGCCTATATGCTACTAAATATGACTTACCCTAAGGATCTATGAGTTCTACACCTGCACCTGCCCCCTGTTTAGATTTAGATCTGTCACATTTTAGTGTCCAAATGCCACCTTTACTCTTTTGACCTTTTACTTTGGCATGTTTTGCTTTTTCTGTCACATGGGAGGTGCTACCTTGTTCATTCATAGGCAATTCATTTTGACTTACTTGTAAATTTATTCTTTCAATTTGTAAATCAGAATGGCAGACACTTATGTCTTTTGTTTCCCTTTCTAAATCCGGAATTGATTCATTTATGTTGTTCTGAAAGTATCTCTCTGTATGACTAGGATTAACCTTTCCTTCTTGCATTCCTACTCCTTTTGTGCATTTTATGTATTAATATTCAATAATATCTCTCCACATTCCACAACTCTCTTCAGAATGTGGCTTATCATAAACTCTACACACGCTTTTGTGTAATTTGCATTGACCTGGAAAATTTTGTTCAATGCACCCTTCCATTTCCTGTCTAATGACCTGACCGAAATTATTCATTGCATTATTTTCTTCATCAGAAGAATTTCCATCAGACTCAATGAATAATTTTGTTTCCTTACTGACATGTTTTTCTCTAAAATTTAACATCAGGATTTCTTCAATTTGTACTCCCTTGTCAGTGATCCTATAAACACCAGGGTCAATAGAAGCATACAATATCTCATTAGTCCTATTGTATTCTGCAATCATGTGTTTCATCCTGGGTTCAGCTTCTATCCTGATCTGATTTGAAACACCTCTCCAAGGTAACCACATATGTGAAAAATTAGTGGCCATATATCCATTCAATGTTTTAGACCAGTATCTACTCAACAACATCCCATAATTCATAGGTATATCTACTACCTGAATGTCAATAACCTGACTCACCCTAGGGTCTGAGGCTAATTGCATCTGAATATGCATCAGTTCTCCTATCACATTAACCTTAGTTTTATCCAATTGTGTAACAACTTTGGCAGATTTGGCGGGGGTCAGCCCTAAAGTTTTGCATATTCCCAAAGGCATTACATTAGCTGATGCACCAGAACCTACCATACAGTTATGTATGTTCTTTCCACACATTCTAATGGTTAACAAGAAAGGAGGAACATCCTTCTTATCTGCGTACATTACCACATTAGTGTTGGAAGGCTGTTCAGTCTTCCTACTCTTTTCTCTGGGTTGTGAACCTCTACTAGGAATATTCACATCAACAAAAACCTCAGCTATCATAGATGTATCCAAGGATTCTATAAAAGCATTTCTGACCCCTAGACTTCTCAACAATTCACACAAAGGTATACTGACCTTAATTTTCTTTATCTCTTCAGATAAATAACTCACCAGCCTCATTGTTCCTGTTGTCTCTATTTTACTTGTTTGGACCTTTTGTGCTACTGTTTCACTATTTGCCTGATGATTAGCCCTTAGTATAGCAGGGTTATTACTAGCGTTTTGATCTGGGGGAGTATTGAGATTGTTAGGAGGAGTGGAAGTAGTGAAAGGGCCTCTTGGCCTAGTGTTATTTCTTAAATTGTAGGTGTGATTTTTGTTTGATTGCTAAAAAGCTTGTACCTCTTCTATTTCATGTAACACTTCATTTTCAGTTTCAAAGGGAAACTGAAATGCATTTAGCACAAAGGCTGATTCAGAATATAGATTTTCACAAAAATAAGGTTCATCCTCTAACAATTGATCCCCCTCTTCTTCAATTGCAAAGGTAAAAGTTTCTAAGACTAAGGAAGTGTCATATCCTGAGCGCACTACTTCATTACCTTTAGGAATGAGAAACTCAGAAGTGGGAGCCTGTACATCTACATTGAAAATACTGGCTGCTAAATGGAACTGAGGACAATCTAGTTCAGCATGGGCAATGGTATTATGAATTCTGCACCAATTCTTTAATGCTACATCAACCATTTGAATCCTAGATGTTTGTTGTGTATCCTGGTTATCTAAATTCTCAAATGGAGAAGCTAGAGTACTATTATTTGGCCCTGTGTTCCATGTCTTAGGTGGCCTTGGCTGATTTTGGTTCCTATTGTTGTTACCCCCAGCCCTGTTATCTATAGCAGGTCCTCTATTTTGCACTGCTTGTCCTTGATTATGATTTTGAATTTGACCATAATTCTAATTTTGATTTGAACTTTGACCTTGGCTATAATTCTGATTGTGATTCTGGTTATAGTTTGGGTTGTAGTTCTGACTGTAGCTTTGGTTTTGGTTTTGACTGTATCCTTGGTTGTTTCTACCATAGAAATTTTCATTTCTCAGTTGTGTCACTTCGGTAGTCAATCTTTTCAAGTGTGCAGTAATCTCTTTGATGTCTTCTCTTCCCTCTTGTGCCTTTGCCACAAATGTATCCTGAGGAGGTTGGAAGAAAGATTGACCATTACTCTGATTATTATTGGTAGTGTTACCAGTATAAGGGGCTATGGCTTGGATTGGGGCAGGATTATACACCGGTGTGTATGTAGGAACTGGATTCAAAAATGGAGTACTATGTGTAGGGACTCCATTCCAAGGTTGTGTTTAATTTTGTATCCCAAGATTTCCTCCATTTGGAAATGGATTATAAGTTGTTTGTCTCATCTCCTGGTTTATTGAGGCTGCCTCGTTGTAAGCCTTGGATATTGTATCTATGTTAGGCTTTCTTTTGACAAACATAGTAGTTAATGGATCTAATGCAACATAATACATGGCTAGCAATGTATCTGCATTTACTGTATAGAGAGCTACTATCCTAGAATAGGCCTTCTAAAATCTATCATTAAAATTATCAATCAGCTCTCTTTCACTTCTCTTAATTGTAGCCAATTTGTGATATAGGGTGGAAGGATCTATTGGTCCTCTAAACCTAGACAAAAATGTTTCTTCCATAAGTGCCCAAGAAGAAATATAACCATTGGGCAAGTTAACATACCAGTTAGAAGCCTGCTCACTGAAGGTGTAAGGAAACAATCTACACACAACATCCTCATGTTCTAACATGGCCCTAAAGCATGCCTCTTTGAATATTCTAATGTGATCTTCTCGATCCTGATGTAATTGGTATTTAGGACATATCTTTTCAAGATTTTTGGGCATCTCATGATAATCATTAAATGTTATGGGAGAATTAGCATTAAAGTAAGCCATTGCAGGTACTTGTCCTTGACCTGAACCTTGGGGAATACCTGGATTTCTTGGTGGATTATGATTTCTTGGAGGATTAGGATTTCTTGGAGTACCTAAACCAAGATTCAGAGATCTAAATGAAAAACTGTCAGGACTCACAATGTTATGGATGCTAAAAGGTGATCCAGGAGGCGTTCCAGATGAACTTCCTGCGTGTGATATTTTAGGATTCCAAATCAAAGGACACTTACTTTTCCTTTTATCAGGTAATTGCACAAATGTATCTTCTAAACCTCATCTAGACCTAGTCACTCTACCACTGTTATGAGCCAGCTTTACTTAGAACAACCCTAACCCTAATCAGGCCCTCCTTCTAGCGCCAAAAAACTATTGATGATTGTTCTTACACAATCATAACAAAAGTTAAAATTCACAAAATGAACCTAACTGTCTTGAAAGATATGAAGAAATCAATTAAGATTTACTTAATCCCAAGTTTCTGTATGGTCAGGTCTTGACCTATTGAGACAATTCAATAGGTTGATGTGAAGCTGTAATATGCAAGGGGCCTTATGTGATTTAGGGTTTCTTGATGATTTACTGGACTCAAACTATGCAAAACATTACAAATATCATCATTTTATTCATTCTTTTTTGTATGAACTTGTTACTGTATTACAAAGCTCTGTATGATTTATATTATTCCAAGCTTTTCCTTTTCAAATATTATGAAAATTGTCTACTATCAACTCTGTTGTTCATGTTTTTTTTAAAATATGAGACAATTTCCTTTAAATTTCTACGTTTTAAGCTAAGTATTTCAGATGGGTTGGGAAAAGTTAGAGAAATCTAAACTAAACTTCATTCTTACTATAGGATCTAAATGTTCTGTTATGCACTTTGCAAGTAATGCAGCAAATTGATCAAATGCATAGATTAAACCTTAAATGTAAGCCCTGAGTATTTTCACAGACTTACAGTCAAGATTGCAAGCTTTAAGAGATATTGTTTCAAATACAAAGAAGAGCCAGAAGATACTTAGAAAATAGATGCAGAATTCCAGATTCATTTGTATTCAAAACACACAGTCATATATGATTTACAATGTATGAATGACTCTTAGCTTCATTAATCAAATTACAGAAAACTTACAAAGCTTTACAGATATAGTAAGGAAGCACAATGTTCCACACATTCCTTATTGTAGACACAGACGACCTCCCTCTACTTCTAAACTAAAAGGTCTCTCTATTTTAAATGCTGAGATAAATTACAAGTTCCAGCTCTATTCTAAAAACTCCTATGAATCCCTGTGTAAAGTATTACAATGTAAAGGGGGCAATATATAGCTATGACCATCCCCAATACATCTCCAAAACCATAGTTAATCAACGGTCTATACTTCAAGCTGCAACATCAACGGTGGAAAAATCCCACCCAAAAATATCTCTAATTAGCATACTCATACTGGGCGTAAGGATGCCCATTGGAAACCCTAACAGCTCAAAAATAACTACTGCTCCATTTAATAATGTTTCCCCATCTGCATTTTGTCTTTCACACTGAAGGCCTTGACTCCTTTTGTCCCTTCGCGATCTGATGTGATTCAATCCACCGCCCGGTCAGGATGTTAGATTGGCCATTAAAGCTCCACCTTTAATATCTACCTGCATGCCACCACTATGTCAGCAACTCTGTATTTTCCAACTATTTGAAATGGCTCCAGCAATCTGTAATAAACAAGCAAGAATTAAGTATCATCATTTACTAAACCAACAGGAAGATAATCATTTTATTAAATCTAGCTCTAAATGTGCAAACACAGATATCGGGCCATGAATTTTTAGCATCTATAAGCAACCACATATCTGAATGTACATACAACATCAAAAATGGCTGAGTCAACCATCGTTGACCAAAAACATGCATCAGGCCTTAAATCGGCTTCAAAAAACCTATCACTTTGTCTTCCCGCCCTTTTCCTGCTTAAATCCTTGTATATCGCAAATGTATGCTTTAAATATACAATTGCAGTGAATATACAAAGCATTTTCAATAGTTAATCTTCACTTCACGTCCGGTGCTTGTATATTAGCTTGTATATCAGATATACATTGTAAACATACAAGCTAATAAGCAACTGGTGGGGTCCACCTTACCCTTTAACTTTGCATCTCCGCGATGCATATAACCTTTGTTTCTCACCTTTAGATACAAGCGAGGATGCATACAACATCCTTTGTATCTCTCCTTTGGACTTCAACCTTTTAAAAAATCGCATTCAACCTGCTTTCGGATCCGCTATGTATACAACGCAATGTATCTCTTGATATACGTTCGGGCGTAATACATTGCATTAATCGGATTCTAAACTTCTTTGAATTCTGACTTTGTATGTATCAAAAGTAATGTATGTTTCGTAACATACATACAAAGTGCAGAATATACAATCGTTTAACTTCATTTCATAATATTTGGGTTCCGGCACTTGCATGTGGCGTAATGCATATCAGCAATGTATGCAAGATACATACAAGTCAGAAACATACAACAATTTTACTGCATTCCATAAACATTTCGGGTTCATCCAATGTATAAAGCAATGTATGTTTCGCTTGTATGTTTAAATATACAATCGCCAAATATATAACAATTTAACTCTGTTTCATGATCTTTCGCGTCCGCGGCTTGCATAATGTCTTTGTATATCCTCAATATACAAAGCACAAAAATATACGACTTAACTATCTTCAATAACTTTTTGGGTCCGCCCGATGTATGTAACCTGTTGTATATCCGGCAATGTATATCCTGAAACATACAACGCGCGATGCATACAAGGATTTAACTTCTTTTCATAACTTTTTGATTCCAGCCATTGCATATTGCGGGCCTTGTATGTATTGTAATGTATATTATCGAAACATACATATAATGTGAAACATACAATGACTTAACCTTGTTTTATAACCTTTTCAATTCCACCATTTGTATGTATCGTTGTATATTTCCTTTGTATGTTAGAATATACAAACATAAGATGCATCCGCCGGACTTAACTGAACATACATTTTAACTTTTAACTGTGTCGGGTCCGCGGCATGCATATAGTGCAATGTATCTTTTGATGTATATTAAGTTCGATGCATTGTTTATATCGAATTTAAATCTTCTTAGAAATCTGCCTTGTATGTATCAAAATGCATGTATCCAACATACATACAAGGCACGAAATATACAAGGACTTTACATTATTTCATAGCCATTTCAGTTCCGCAGCATGTATAATCCCTTGTATATTTCATTTGTATGTTCACTTTTGCCAAACATACAAACCTAAAATACATTCAACAGACTTTAAACGATTATGCATTCAAATTTTGAACTATTTCGGATCCGAATTGCATGTACAAATAGAATGTTTAACAAAATGCATACAAGTATAAAAATTATACAAACAACTTTGCATATGTAAAGCGATATACAAAAGACCTTGTATGTATGCGACTTGTATAAGGACCCGATATACAAAGGTCATTGTATATGAGCGACCTTGTATGTTTTGACCTTGTATATGCAACCCAATTTGTATATGCAACCAGCAAACCCTTCCCTTGTACATTTTACCCAAAATACTCATAACTTGCAAAATACTTGGAATTTTAACATGGTTCAAAAAGCAACCCTAGCTCATTTTTGACAAGGAATTCACCCATATTCTGCCCTGGTACTGAAATATATTTTTTTCTCTAGTTTTAACAAAGTTTGCAATTTTCACTCCCTTTTTCCCTTTACCACCAAACAGACCCACACAAACCAAACGAAAGCAAAAGCCACAGCAGGGGTCCTCATTTTGCTAAGGAGTAAAATGGGGCATGTTGTGAACATCACAACAATTACCTTCTATAAGTTCTTGTAGGCAGTGTGCCTCTTGTGAGCAGTGTGCTCGGGCAGTGAGCCCTAATTGGCATGTGTCATTTTGTACTTCTTATTCTTTTAACAGAGAATACAATCTTGGGTTAGTCACCCCGTGGTTTTTCCCTTAACAGGGTTTTCCATGTAAAAATCCTTGTGTTATGTGTGTTGATTTTATTTCTGTTCTTATATGCTTATATGATTTGATGCTGCATTGTTTATTAAGATAACAAAAGAAAAGGTTAAAGAAATTTTGAGATAACTAATTCACCCCCCCTCTCAATTATCTGCCTTGTTTCCAACAATTGGTATCAGATCTAAGTTCCTCTAAACAAAGTCTAACATCTTGAGGAAGATCTAGGAATCTCAATGGATATTTATGGTATGAAGGAACAATTTCAGTCTACTCTTGATGATCTTGAACAATCCCACTCTGAAGTCAATAACTTGAGAGAAAGACTCAAACAAGCTTATGATTTCATAAATGAGTTAAAAGAAAAACTGAGTATCTCTGTGAAAAAGAGAAAGGAACTACTTTAAAAATTAGTCAATCAGAGTGAAGTCAATGATACTAATGAAGATCTGGATGAGAAAAATAGGCTATGTGAGAAACTGTCAAAATAAGTCATTATGGTAAGGCATGAAATGGAATCAGGGGTTATGAGATTCACCCAAGAAATTGAAGAAAAAAAGAAAATTGAAGATAATCTAAAACAATCTCTCAAGGAGAAAACAGAGGACTGCCACAAAATAGACAGAATAATCAGGCATCTTGAATCAGATCTTAAAGAAGCTAGAGACAATGAAGAACAACTTGAGAATCAGATAGACACTCTTAAATAAGATCTTCAAATAGCAAATGAATACAAAGATAAATTCAAGATAAGCTCAGTTCAACTTGAAGTTCTCCTTGAAAGCCAAAAGAGGGTAGATGATAAGCGTGGCTTGGGATATGAGAAAGGTGAAAGCTCTGGATCTGGTAAGAAGAACTTTGGATTAGGAAATCAAAGAAATAGGCCTAGAAGACCTCCGATAAGGCAACCAAATGCTCAACGATATCCATCCTTCAATGGATACTGCTTCAATTGCAAAAATTTCGATCATAAAGCAACTCAATGCAGGAGGAGAATGAATCAGACTAATCCATCCTTCTCCGAACAATGTTTTAACTACAAGAGGTATGGTCACAAATCTCATGAATGCAGAAATATGCAAATAAATAATTCATTCAATGGTAGATGTTTTGCATGCAATAGAATGGGACATATGGCTAATCAATGCAGATCAAGAGAATATCAATCAAATAAGCCAAGAAATGTTGTCTACTACAATTACAATAGATCCGGTCATATTGCCAAATTCTGCAGAAGTAGAAATCAGGATAGAAATGGTCCGGTGCAACATAATCAAAAACAAGATAAGGGCAAAGGTAAAGTGAATGCAGATGAAGTTCAAAAGAGGATGAGCAAGATTTGGGTGAAGAAGAGTACAGAAAATATTGGGGATGGATTTGCACCAGAATTCGATGTTGATATTCCTTTCAGAAACTAAAAGGGTGAGCTCTAGCTCAGGGGGAGTCAAAGAGAAAAATAAATTCCCCCAACCAGTTAATTAGTGCCTAAATTCGGCACATGAAATGCTGTGGATTAAAGGGTTCTCAGAAAAAAAATCTACATAACCTTTAATAAAAATATGAAAGATTCGCATGGAGTTTTGCAAAAGTTTAACTGCTTAAGTTAATCTGGATCCGACAGCGCTCTGGTAAAGCAAGATTTTCACAGACAGATCCAGTATGATTCAGAATTGAAATATTTTGATTTACAAACCCATGGCATGATTGAAGTAAAGAAGATTACATTGTCAATCCTCACTAACAATGATTCTAAGATCAGTACAATGACTCGAGAAGATCTCTCTCAAAACAAGGCAACCGGATAACTTATGTTGTGCATTTCTTACAAAAGGAAATTAGGGTTTGCGCAAGGATAAAAGGGTTCATTCACTTATTATTTGCACATATGCATTCGAGAAGAAGAAAAGAAGAGCTCTGCAACAAAGTTTCTACAACTCACTCAAGATCAACTACAAAATTGAATTCAACCAGCGATCTGTTCTGGCTCCTATTTCGAACATTAAAGCATAAAAAGGTACTTCCATTCTGAAAATCTCTCTCTAAATATTTTGCAAGATGGCTACTCCAATGGTTGTTAAGATTACTGATAGGCCACGCCCAAAACTCAAGAAACACCCTGTAGATTAGGTAAACAAATAAAATAGAAACACAAACTAATATGCATAAAAACACAAAAAGCTATACCTCACATACAAACCCAATCTCATCAAAGGAGTAAGAAGCATTTGCACCCAAAAGAAGCTCCTAAGACATGATGGTCCCTAGACAAGTGATTCAAATGTGAAATGCTAACTAAATATGCAACTCACTAAAACTAGCTCAATTGAGATTTTGGCATAATAACTTTGCATAAAACTTGGATGCTTGAATGGGTTGAGAGATGTATTTATAGACTTTTTGGAGGAATTTTGATCCAAGTGTGGAGAATGATTTGGAAGATCAATGGTGGAGGATGAAGGTGATGTGGAGGGCCTAGATTCAATCTTGAATGAATGGAGGGCTAGGAATAAAAGTGAATCTTTTATTCATTTTGGGAAAAAGGGTATTAAATGAGCATGGGTGGTGAAGGATTATTTTTGAATTAAAGATTCATATGGGGGAATGTAAATGAATTAAAAATTTATTTGGGGAAGAGAGGAAATAAATGAGTATGGGTGAGGTAAGGGGTTGTAAGGAAAATTAAATGTGATGTAGGATGTTTTTTAATAAAAAAATGACTTAGGTGGAATTGTTTCAATTTTTTATTTGGAGGATGTGGGGAAGGGTGTTAAACTAGGTTTGACAACCCAAATGAGAGGTTAGGATTAATTAAATATAGGTTTTATTTAATTAATCCTAGGGCTAGGATGAGGTAGGCTAGGGTAGGCAATTAAATAATAGCTATTTAATTGTCTAGGGTAGGGATAGGTCAATTAGTAGGCTAGATTAATTAGTTAACATGGTTTTAACTAATTAATTAGATTTAGTGAAAAGGGGGAAATTGATTTAATAAATATTGCATATTTATTAAATCAATTAGCTAAGGTTGGGACTATTGAATTAATGAAATTAATTCAATTGTTGGGATAAAATGATGAAAAATAGGGTAATGAAGGGATAATTAATCAAATAAAATTTAATTAATTGGTTTAGGAGGGAAATTGACATGATTAGGGATGTCGGGAGTCGGTTTGATGGTAGAAGACATTTTTAGGTGTCTACATTTGCCCCTCTTTGACGTGGCATCAGGGCCTAGGAGGGAAGTGGCGTCAGGTCGAAGAAAATATGCCCCAGCTGCCAGGAAGGAATAAGATGGATAAGGGATGCCCCCTCGGGAGGTCGGCGGGAAAATAAAACATTTTCCAGGTGAGTTCTCGAAAGGATGTGACGGAAGTGAAAGTTGGATAGGCGATGGAAAAAGAAGATGGCAGGAAGAAAAACAGAGAAAAAAGGCTAAGATCTGTACCCTAGAGGAAAAAAGAGGGGATGGGAGAATGACATGGCCCACTATATTAGGAAAAGTGGGCCCCAAGAGTGCCACATTTGCACACTTTGACTTTAGAGAAGAAGAAGCGAAGGAGAGATGGCTAACAACAACCCCCAGTTCCTACGACTTCGACACATCTCAGAGCGGTTCTGATCATTTGGCCGGGCACCGGAGGTAGGACCTCAGGTAGGGTCTAACCCTAACTTTGTAATTTTTTTGTTTTACGTGCATTTTTGGGGTTCGAGGATTAGGGTCTAAGCGCCTAGTGCCAAAGGTTAGGCGGATTAGCGCCATCCTCTGGATTGGCGCTATCCGCCAGGATAGGGTTAGGGCAGTTTGCCGCCATTTTCTGGCTCTTTTAGCACTATCATCTGGATTAGTGCAATGTTGAAAAAGCTAGGTTTTTGATGTTTTGGCGCCAGACTAGATTTATGGTAGCGCTATGTTCTAAAATAGCGTTATAGTGTAGAGTAGCGCTATGCTATGTTTTAGCACAATGGGATGTATTAGCGCAATATAGAAATATCACGCCTTTGGTGGAATTGGCGCTATTCTGTGGATTAGCGCCAAAAGGCAGGGTGACACCATTTTGCAAAATGGCACTATGTGTGTTGTGCAGTAGCGCCATATTTTGGTTTGGCGCAAAGTCTATTACCCAATGGCGCAATTTTCTATAATGGCACCATTTAGAAGAATTATTAGCGCTATTTATGAAATGGTGCGAAATATTATTTGTTTTAGCACCAATGATTTGGGCTTTCAACATTAGAAGAAAAAGGGGTGATTTGGAAGAAGATAAGTCGATATCTAACCAGAAAGTTGTGGATGCAGGATACATGCTGATTTATATTGCATTCACGAGAGCGACAAGTTCCATCCGTGATGGCATTGTTCGACCATTTTGATGATGCTTTGCGGGCCAGACTGGCTAGGTTGGGGCTTCTAACAGTTGCGTCGACGCCCATTCTACGAGCTCATCAAGCTTTGATGACAGCAGCTGTGGAGCAATACCGCTCAGAGACCTGCAGTTTTCTATTGCCGACTGGTGAGATTACCATTACACTTGAGGATGTTTATCGCATCCTCAAGCTACCTATTTGATGGCGACGTGTTAGATATGACACGAGGGGGTAGAGTGCCCTGATCAGAGTGTTTGGAGAGGACCATATTGTTCTCTCAGTGGATGGGAGAGAGATGAGCTACGAGGGGACACTGGCTGTGGGTGCAGATCCTTTTGCCTTATTCCTATGTGCTTTGATTGGAGGTGTTGTGATGCCTGACAGGCGAGGCAGGGGCTTTCCAGTTGGCTGGGCGGATGATAAAGGGGATGGTGAGGTATGAGACCGTCTATGCCTGGGGACCGGCGATGCTAGGGCAGTTATACTATGAGATGCATACAGTCGCCTATCTACATGATAGAGCATTGTCAGCTGGAGTTACTCTACTTCATGTATGGATTTGGGAGCACATCACTGTTACCTGGCTGACATGTGAGTATTATCAGTGGCCTTTTGAGGCTTTTGTATTTTTATATCGAGATGCAAAGTACACGTATACTGGATAGGTGCGGTACTGGAGGAGGATGCTAGATAATGTTATTAGTGTGACCTAGCGACCGTATATCAGCGTAGAGCCGTGGCCAGATGATGATATTCATCTACCGTTTGCGTTTCAACAGTGTTACCTGATGGGTCGAGGAGACCATACTATAGAGATGTATCTACCCTTGCGAGTCATGCGGCAGTTTAGTTTGAGATAGGACACTCCGCAGCAGATGGCCATATTTGCACGGACTCCTCGAGATGCACCCTTCTGGCCTGCAGCCATACAGACACAGGTTGCCTTAGCTGACTTTGGAGCTCTACAGCCAGTGCGGTGCGATTGGGGGAGCACTGTTAGAGATGCAGGTACTACGCCTGCATATGATACATGGTGGTAGATGCATCAGCCCACTCGGTTTACGGACCCGGATGAGGCAGTGTCAGCGGAGGAGGCAGCGGGGTCAGGTGGTGATGATGATTCTGATGATGGAGATGGCCCAGATGGGGATGACATCCTGGGGGAGGGAGAGGCGATCCTAGAGGACTATCTAGTGGAGGTGGGAGTGGATGGAGAGGAGAGGGTGGTTGGAGGGGAGAGACAGCCGATGGATGTGCCAGTGGCAGCAGCAGTTAGACAAGTGCCCCAGCAGCATGTTGCAGGGCAGCAAATACCTGTTCAGTAGGTACCAGTTGAGCAGGTGCAGATTGGAGTGGGGCGACAGCCCAGAGGGCCTCAGCGTCATGGGGGATAGCCAAGGGTGGATAGGGGTGATCTACCCCCACCACAGGTGGCACAGCAGCAGCAGGGGGAGGCAGGGCCCTCAGGGACAGCTGGAGAGGCAGAGATAGGGAGGCTCGTGCCTCGTCGACGGCCTCAGGGTGAGGAGGAGGAGATGGAGACCCTATGAGCATAGGTGGCCAGCCTGGAGGAGGCGCTAGAGGGTCGTGATGCAGAGTTAGTGCAGTTGCGGGGAGCATTGGCCTTTGCAGGATCTACCTCAATTCCTCTTCTGGAGACTATGTATCCCAGAAGTTTGCCTGAGGTGACGCCGAAGACGCACTTCTTTGGATTTAGGCGAACATTGTATTGCTCTAACTAGTCGAAGATCTTGGCCAATACATCCAAGTGTTCTTCTCTTGTCTTTGATTTCCCTAGCAAATCGTCCACATAGTCTTCCATGATGTGGTGGAAGAGGTCATGGAAGATGACAGTCATAGCTCTTTGATATGTAGCTCCAGCATTCTTCAGGACAAACAGCATTACGACCCAGCAGTATGTTCCCCATGGGCATATGAAGGCTGTCTTATGCTAATCCTCTTCAACAATTTTGATTTGGTTATATCTTGAGAAACCATCCATGAGGGATAACATTTCATGTCCTGCCGTGAGGTCCACTATCATGTCGATGTTTGGTAGTGGGAAGTCATCCTTCGGGTAGGCCTTGTTGAGGTCTCTAAAGTTGGTGCAGCAGCAGATTTGGCCATCTGGTTTGGCTACTGGTACTAGGTTAGAAACCCATTCAGGATAATCAATTGGGTGAATGAACCCAACATCTAGTAACTTCTTTAGTTCTGCCTTGACTAGGAGAGCCACCTGAGGATTCATTTTTTTGAGCTTCTGCTTGACTGGTTTCGCATCAGGGCATACTGCAAGGTGATGAACAACCAACGCGGGATCTAGCCCTGGCATGTCTACATAGGTCCATGCAAAATAGTGATTTCGACGTGTGAAGAATGCTAGGAAATTTTCTTGCTCGACTGTGCTGAGGGATTCTACCCTGAAAGTAATTTTTGGTTCTTGTCATGTCCTAAGGTTCATCTCTTATGCTGGCTCGACTAGGACAAGTGATCGGTCTCGATAAACTTTGTCTATCTTAGGTAGGCCCATGCTTCCATCTCCTAGTGCCTCATGGAGGTTTTCACTAGGAGATACGTCTTTTATTTTTACTTTTTTAGGATCTGACACTGTCGCAGAATGATTTTCACCATTAGATCCATTTTTTATTTTTATGTTTTTATGACTAGAAGTAGGGGTTGTCTCCCTGAAATAGGCATTCGTATCAAGATCTATGATGTATCTTGTTCTGTGATCTCCTAAATGGAAGTGATCTCTTACCCCCATCATTTCAGCGATGGCCTCATCGTTAGGTGCGATGTCGAAGACAGGAGGTCCCCGTTGGTCCCAATTAATGAGGTCGGGTAAACTAGTGGTAAGTCATTGGATGGTGAAGTGAGAGTGGTGACTGAGTAGATGGTACAAATGGATGAGTCGAAGAAGTCAGCAAAGTCACTAAAGGAATCTTGAAGGCCCATTTCATTAACATTATCGATGTCTAAGGAGACCGTAGCGACCTCGGCTAAGATACACTCGCCAATAGTGAGAATGCATTGTGGTTGACCATACCCTAACCCTTGAGTATAGGGGTTTCTTGTTGCTGGCAGTGGTTCTACGATCCCCTATTCATGAAGGCCAATACTGCATTGTCCTTTATAACCCATGCTTTTGACAATTTCAGAGCCTTTGCCGTAGATTTCGGTTGGGATGGTGGGGACTTCTTATTCAGGATCTTCGTCCTTATATAGCCATGATGAAATATCTTCAAGTACATCCTGATCCAGAAGGTGTTTCTTCTCAAAGATGGGTGAGGGTTTGCACTTGATGATGACCGTGTTGGCTGCCTCTATTTTTGGGATGCCAAAGGTTTTAGGATTGGGTAATGTGCCTACACAAAATGTACCATGTAGGTCGTACTCCCCACATCCCATGTCACATAGCTTAATCTTAACCTCAGGTGGTGGTGGTGCTTGAGATGAAGTGGTGCCGATGTTTGTGGGATCAATATATGAGGTGGATGATGTTGGATTGGCTTTAGCGGTAGCTTTGTTGTATGGGCAGAAGGTATGGTTATGTCCTTCCAAGAAACTGCAGTATTGGAAGGGGCGAGGGTCGGCATAGATAGTGACTTATGTGCCATTGTGAGGAAATTTGAGGCATTGATGGAAGGTGGATGGGACGTCTTGCATGGCATGAATCCATGGTCTGCCGAGAAGAATGTTGTAGGGGAGGTCAAGATCAAGAACCTAACATTTTGTTTCGAGGATTTTCTGTCCCACTTGAATAGGGAGCTTGATGGTGCCTTCAGATAGCCGTTCGGTGTCATCATAGCCTTTGATTGTGATGCACTCGCTAGTGTCTACAACCACATCAGAGTATCCCGAGTGTTTTAATAGTTTAAGAGTGCATATGTTTAAGCTGGAGCCACCATCTATTAAGACTCTTTTAATGGTGTGTTTGTGAATGCAGACTTCAATGTGTAGGGCGTCGTTATGTATGTGTTTAGAGGCAAGCAGGTACTTTTCTGAGAAGGTGAGATGGTGAGGTGTGTCGATATGTCCTACCATATCTTGGAATTGGGTTAGATTTAAGTTGACGAGGACCTGAGTTTCTAAGAGTGCTTTATCAAGGACATCTTTGTGATGGGGGGATGTGCGGAGCAGCTCAAGTATGGATATCTATGTAGGGGTCTGTCCTAGATGCTCTAGGAGGTTATACTGGTTGGTAGGGGATGGGTGTGTGTTCAAATGAGGGGGGACGGGATCTGATGTAGATGTTGGTGTTTGTTCGGTGGTAGGGGCTGTGCGGATAGATACACGGCCTTGGTGGGTTGTCACAGCGCAATCAGGTGTTTGTGTCTGAATGGTAACTGTGTTAACATGGTGAGATGATGGCTCTATCCGCCCGACAATAGAGTCATAGGTTGCAGGAGGTGGGGTGACGTTGTACGCTTGATTAGATGAGGATGCTTTGTTATGGTTAGGAAGCGAATCCTTGTAAGCTCCAAGATTAGCATTTGGCGAGGCTTGTGTAGTTTGATCAAGACTGACAAGATTTTGATCTATAAGGTCTTGGATGCAATGTTTTAGTTGCATGCAGTCTGTTGTCTTATGACCCGCAATGCGATGGTATTCGCAATAGTCATTTTCATTGTACCATGCTACTTTGAGCTCATTCTCTTGACATGGTCTAATAGGTGGGAACGTGATCAAACTTTGTTTGAGACATCTATCGAGGATGTCCTCGATGGGTTCCCCTAAGGGTGTAAATTGCCTTCGAGGTTTGCGTGGTTTAGTTTATCTCCTAGGGTTATTGACATTGGTTGCATATGTATGTGCAGGTGTTTGATTTTGTACATGTTGGACGGCTTTCACATCTGTGACGCCATCGTTCAGATTGTTTTTATTCTTCCCCCAATAACGTGACTTGCCATTTGATTGCGTGTTGGCATTGTTGTTTGTATTAGAGGTGTTGTTATTGGATTTGTGGTTGTTGTTGTTATTGTTGTTGTACTTGTAGTCGTACAGTTTGATGGAGCCCTTGGCAATGAGGGCTCGTGTAATAGTGGTACCTTTGTTGATGACTTCTTCAAAGGTAGATGCACAAAGGATTTGTAAATGAAACACTAATTCCTGGTTGAGGTTGGTCACAAACATGGTGACGAGTTGTTTTTCTGGAATTGGCCATAGAAGTCTGCTTGCTAAGCTTCTCCACCTTTGCAAGAAAGAAGCGAAGGCTTCTCTGTTCTTTTTTTTGGTGTTGCAAAGGTCTGTCATAAACATTTCGTTCTTGAAGTTGTAGGAGAAATGGTTTATAAATTTTTCTGCAAGCTCAGGGAAAGTCCTAATGCCTGGTGGAAGATGTGCGAACCATTCGACGGCTTGACCACCGAGGCTTCTTGGGAATAGTCTCATTAGATAGGTATCGTTGTTAGAGACTTCTAAGCAAGCGATGTAGAACTCCCTAAGGTGGTCCCTAGGGTCTCCCTTTCCCTTGTATTTTTCAAATTTTGGCGTTTCAAAGTTCTTGGGGAAAGGGGGCATGTACAATGTGTGATCAAATGGATAGGGGCAAATATGCTCGAAGGAATAGTGTTTGCGTTTGCCCCCAGTTTGCATGTCATTTACCTTTTGGATCAAGGACTGTACAACGGTTGTGAGGTCCTGTGGTTGTGGTGGTTGGGGTGTGTAGGCTTGTTGATTGGTGAGATGTTGGAGATGGGGTGGGATTTGATGTTGGAGATTTGTTTGGCCGAGGTTTTGGTACTGCGGATTGGTGTTTTGATTGATGAGTGCTTGATGTTGTTGGTATGCGTGGAGTTGTTGGAGAATATATGGTGGTATTTGGGGATTAGGATTATGTTGATTTGATGATGTTATGGGGTTATGTGGATACGTAACATTAGATGGATTGATGTTGGATAGGTTGACGTTGGATGGGTTAGACGTATTGTGAGGTGGTTGTGAGAATAACTGTCTTAGGTAATCGATGGTTTGAGGGTTGGGTGGAGGCACACTCGTGGAGGTACTTGCCTGCGTGATGTTCCCTTGTATGCCTAGGGTGATTTGTGAGACAGAAGGGTTTATGGTAGTTGTGGTAGTTGAGGTGATGATGGGTTGGGAGATGGTAGGGATGGCAGTACTTGTTGGAATTGTGGATGTGGTAGCGGTTGAGCTTGTGGAGGTGGTAGATATGGTAGGTGTGGATGTTTGAGAGGCGGTGGGTTGGGTATGTGATGTAGATGCTTGGGTATTTGATGGGGTAGGAATGATTGTAGAGGTGGATGGTTGTGATGATGTCGTGATGGGGGGAGTTGAGCACCAATTTTGAGAAGATGATCAAGATATCTACTTGGCTCTAACCTTAGGATTTTATCAAGTAGGTCCATGTTATCGGCGTCTTGTGTAAAGCTCAAGACATCTAGATCATCTTGGGAAATGGTGGGGATGTTTTGTGGTGGTGGTGGTGGTGGTGATGGTTGTATTTGTTGTAAGTAATGAAAACGATTTTTGTTGGGGCCATATGAGGGGATGTAAGAGTATGTAGGTGGGTTGTATGTTTGATAGATGGGTATGTTGCTGCTGTTGGTTTTAGGCATGCCAAATTGCCAATGTTCTGCCATTTCTTGATTCTTTTTGTGTTGTGATCTCGTGATGGGCATACGCGTATGGGTTTGATTTCTAGAAGTAGAGTGGAATGGGGATGGAAACCTTAGAGAATCAGATTGATTGTGTTGGACCTAAAGATGGATGTGGTAGTGAGAGTGTAGTAAGATGGAGGATTGATGAAAACAAAAAGGTGTGAACCTATGGGTGGTAAGAATGAATGGTTTTTTAATTTTTTGCACAGATTTGGACCAAAGATGGATGATGATGGATGACGCTTGTTTGATTTTGATGTTTGATATGGGAGATTAGGATGATGTTTTCCAAGAGGTTTTGATGGTCAACAAATTGAGCTTTAGGTAAGATCTAGATTTGGTGTTGGCACAAATGGATGTTTCTTTGTTTAGGGTAGACTAATGACCTTATGCAAAGAAGGATGATGATTTTTTACTTGAAAGGTAGACTAATGAATTTTCAAGCAAAATATGATGTGAATGATGAGATCTAGATCTAACTTTGGCTCAAAAGGATGACAAGATTTTTGGTTGATGGTTGGTTGATGGGTGTTTTGATTTAGATTTGGATTTTTTTGGAATGATTTGTTTTGGTCCAAGGCGATATGTAAAAGATCAATGAAGATGAGTGGGTATGAAATGAGATAGCAAAAGGGGTCCAACAATCATAGTGATTGATCCTCTAAGGTCAAAATGAAGGTATGATCTGGAAAATTTTGAGAAAAAAAAATGGATGGACTGTTGTCAGATTTTTGGAAGGTAGATATGGATTATGGCAGAGCAGACAGTAAAGATCACAACTAAATGAGTCTTAGTTTTCAGCAAGTCAATCTGAACATAGCGCCAATCCATAGGTGAAATGGCACCACAATCAGACAGATATGGCGCTAAAACTAGGCAGTGTTGGTCGGGTCCTGAGAAAGACAGATTTTTGATGGCAATTTTGGATTTTGCTTTGTTTGAAATTTGATCAAATTATTTTCAATGTCTCTTGGCAGGTGTTTGAAATAAATTTAAGCTCATTAACACACAATTAAGCACATGAACACACAATAACCAAGATTTTTTATTTTTTTTGTGAAATGACGTGTGATTTTGTTAAACAAGCACTTTTCACAACCTAAGGCGAGGATATGACAGTATTTGTTGAATCCCCTAGCTACGCCTATTCAAAAGCGGGTAGCTCCAGGATCTTGGTAGCACCGGCTCCTCCTTACATTTGCACACACTTCTCACGCATACCAAGATCTGGGTTTCTTATAAGGCTTGTCCCTCACCAAACCTTTAGATTGTCCCTGCTACCTCAGCTAAGAACCGCATGAATCAGGGCCACTTCAAATGTTTCCCTTCTGCGTCAACAAATAGAAGAATTTTGGCTTGCTAAACAATGGTTCATAGTAAGGGCATCCATTCATGTGGTTATACATGCGACAGTGCTACTCTCCATTATGGAGTCTCCCAGCCTCCAAGGGTTACGCCTTAGAGGGTTTTGGAGGAGGTTGGTTGTCGGTATAACAAAACAACACCTATTGTCTATGATTTTCGTCACAAACACCTTATTTTATAGAGCGGCTTGGAAGAGCTTGGCTTTAGCTTGATGCTGCTTGGGTCCTTCCCACCTTTCGAAGAGGGGTGGTAGGCCCTCTAAGGATTAACAAAAGCAACACAATCACAAAAATACTTTTGATCCCCAAGTTCATACAAAGATGCGAGGGGAGAGCATACGTATTCTTTATGATTGCATCACACTAAACATGGTTCATTTTATTTCTTTAGATTATGTTGGGGGTGATTAATGCAAGTATTGTGAGGAGCTTTTGATTCCTAAGGTCACCAAATGGTGCGAGGGAAGAGCATACACTTCTCACGCTACTTAACACAAACCACGAAAATAATTCACACAATTCAAAATGATTTTCTTGATTAAATGAGTGAAGAATGTAAGATTGTTGTGCTTTTTAACCTAATGAATTCGTTGATGCAATTTGTGGTTCTTTTTAAAAGCCCAAATTGAATTGTTTGGATTGTTGTTGGCACACAAATTTGTAAATTTTAGAACACCAAATTTTAAATGTTGGGGCACACACACAAAAAAAAGATTTGTTTGTTTGTTCAATTTTATAGCACCAAATCAAAATGTTGTGTAACTAACATGCAAAAGGTTCATTTTAGATTTCTAATTGAAGTGTTTTTGCTAAACTAGAGATAAACACATCCTAAAAAAGTCTGTTAGTATCCACAAAATGATAGTACAGACCTGCAAAAACACTTGTCAGTACCTGCACAGACAGCAAAGTTAGTTTCACAAATAGTGCTAAAACAAAGGACCGATGGCGCCACTGCAGAGAGACAATGGCAACACTGACAGAAAAAGACTGAGAACCCGACCCTACCGATAGTGCTAATTAAACAAATAGCACCAATATCTGACCCTTAAGGTGCCAAAACAGAATATCGCGCTACAATATTACAAAGAAGGTGCTAATAAAGTACATAGCGTTAATACAATATAGAGAAAGTGCTAAAGGGGAAAATAGTGCTAAAAGAGGTCTATGAATGCGCCATTGTGCGACTTGCCAGACAGTCTGGTGACACCTACGGATAGCGCTAATCTGGGCGGATAGCGTTGATACGGGGCTGAATGCGTCTGACCTGCAAAAATGGAGACCTCCTTACAAAAATAGAGCGTTATGCTGCACACACAAGATGTCCCATTAGCATTGTTAGTTTGAATAAATGAAAAACAAGACAAAAATAAAGCCAAAACGCATGTTTAGTCTTTTATGAAAATTTTGACATAGCTTCCCCTTGTTCGATCAATATTCTTGCAGAAACAGAGAGCACCAAGATATAAAAACAACAGGGAGATCATTTAAAAGAATAGAGATGTGAGTGAGTTTTCAAAAGAGAAACATGCTGCGTACAAATAGCGCTAAAATAGATAGTGGTGCTAAAAAGAGCCAGTGATGGCATCGCTACATAGGTAGGATGGCGTCAAACCTATAAAAACATGTTTCTCACACCAAAAACTCACAAAAAGGATTAGATTCAGACCTTGTGGGTCCCACTGGGCGTGCCAATGTAGATTAGGTAAACAAATAAGGTAGAAACATAAACTAATATGCATAAAAACACAAAAAGCTATACCTCACATACAAACCCAATCTCATCAAGGGAGTAAGAAGCATTTACACCCAAAAGAATCTCCTAAGACATGATGATCCCTAGACAAGTGATTCAAATGTGAAATGCTAACTAAATATGCAACTCACTAAAACTAGCTCAATTAAGATTTTGGCATAATAACTTTGCATAAAACTTGGATGCTTGAATGGGTTGAGAGATGTTGTATTTATAGACTTTTTGGAGGGATTTTGATCCAAGGGTGGAGATTGATTTAGAAGATCAATGGTAGAGGATGAAGGTGATGTGGAGGGCCTAAATTCAATCTTGAATGAATGGAGGGCTAAGAATAAAAGTGAATATTTTATTCATTTTGGGAAAAGGGGTATTAAATGAGCATAGGTGGTGAAGGATTATTTTTGAATTAAAGATTCATATGGGGGAATGTAAACGAATTAAAAATTCATTTGGGGAAGAGAGGAAATAAATGAGTATGGGTGAGGTAAGGGGTTGTAAGGAAAATTAAATGTGATGTGGGATGTTTTTTAATAAAAAATTGACTTAGGTGGAATTGTTTCAATTTTTTATTTGGAGGATGTGGGGAAGGGTGTTAAACTAGGTTTGACAACCTAAATGAGAGGTTAGGATTAATTAAATATAGATTTTATTTAATTAATCCTAGGGCTAGGATGAGGTAGGCTAGGGTAGGCAATTAAATAATAGCTATTTAATTGTCTAGGGTAGGGATAGGTCAATTAGTAGGCTGGATTAATTAGTTAACATGGTTTTAACTAATTAATTGGATTTAGTGAAAAGGGGGAAATTGATTTAATAAATATTGCATATTTATTAAATCAATTGGCTAAGGTTGGGACTATTGAATTAATAAAATTAATTCAATTGTTGGGATAAAATGATGAAAAATAGGGTAATGAAGGGATAATTAATCAAATAAAATTTAATTAATTGGTTTAGGAGGGAAATTGACATGATTAGGGATGTCGGGAGTCGGTTTGATGGTAGAAGATATTTTTAGGTGTCTACACACCCCTATAAATCTCTAGAAGTTGATCCTTTAGGTGCATTTTCTAACATTCTGCATGGGGTATTGCACGTAGAAGATGTTAGGGTCTATATCCATGCCAACATTGAGGAAGTTGGAGACTCTAAATTGATGGACATCTATCACAAACAACTAATAGATGAGAGTTTTGAACTCAAACCTCAATACAAGGCCCTCCGGGATAAACACTTCAGACATTGTATACACTTCCCCTATTTTGCAGAAAATGATTGGGTCCGATATGTCCTAAGTAGAATGCATGATAATTTCATGTGGTTAATGAGGCCCTTCAAGATAACAAAATATGCCATCAAGGCAGTAACTGGACTGCACTCATCTGGTGGGTTACCTACACTTAAATCTGTCACGAACTAGACAGTAACTGAAGCCACCAGATCTAAGTTTGACAAAAGAGCAACGACCATAGATGACATCACAGATCCAAATGTCAAGTTTGCCTCAATGATAATTGGGTATAAGATCTATCATTCTAGCAGGGAGAATTCTATGTTTGGGACTGCAATATATGTAACATATCAGATGTTGAGGGAAAATGTAGATTATGACCTATGTGATCTTCTCCTAAATCAACTATTAGAAAACTTACAGAAGATCAAAAGGGATAAGAAGAATTCCTTCAAATATGGCTATCTAATACTATGTCTATTCTTTTATTAAATGAATGAACTACCCAGATCAAGTGGTTGGGTATGGCAAAATGACAAACTGGTTGCCATACAAATTAGAGATTATATGTATGGACTTGGTGATGTTGAAGCCCAAAACATAGCTCTCTGGGGTTACTTCAAGAACTGTCAGAGCATGATGCAAGCCAAAGAAAGAAATCCTCAATCCATAGTCGAGAAATCCAAGAACACAGTATGCTTCATGGTTAACACTGATCAATGCCTAATGGAGACAGTTGAGCCCAGAATAGTGTGGATAATGCCTATGGGATACGAGGTTGATGAGAAAATCTTGGAACTACATATTCAACACCTGTTGAGCCAGCCTAAGGACCCTGGGGTAGAAAGGTTTGGAACCTTTTAAGAACTAAGTGTAAAAATACATGTTGAGCTAAGACAACCGGAGATAAAGAGGAAAGTTAGAAGGGAAGTTGAGGAAATTGCCAAAAGATTTGGCATATCAAAAGAGGCAGTAGATGCAAACAGAGAGAAAATGGAGAAGGCTGAGAAAGAAAAACAAGAAGCAAAGAAAGGAGAGGTTCCGGCACAAGCCTCCTCCCAGACTAGATCCTCCAAGAGCTCTGCACTTACCACTCCTAAAATCTCAAGGGCCACCAAACCGGAAGTCAAGACATCCAAAAAAGGAGAAAAGAGGATGAAGACCAAATCCACAAGGTCATACACAAGTCTCAAAGATGATGAAGAAACATAATCTGATGAGGAAATTAAGAAAATGAAGAAGAAGAAGACATCAGGAGAATTCTCTGCTAGTAAAAACAAGGAAGAAAAGGTAGAAGAATTTGTTGAAAAGCCCACTTTTCCTATTGATGACATCATCAAGGTAGTTACTGTGGATGGGAACCTACAGCCAATAAAGTGTTCTATGATGAATACAGTGATACCGACAAGAGGATTTTGGAAGAAGCTACTGTCAGGTACCTGAATATTTACAATAAAGCTTTCATTGAAATTATATCCTTAATTCCTAAGAGCCTAGAAGAAATACTTGCACTGAGAAAAGAGAATGCCAAGGCAAAAGACTTAGAGATCCAGGAACAGATACCAATTCAGCTTTATCCTTCTATCACCCCAAAACAAATGAACATGATCTTTAAGGACTGTAAGGATGAATTCCAGAGTAATAAAAGAATGAATAAACTTATGCTTGGAGAAACTAACCAAGTAGCAAAAGAAACAAAATACATCCTCCGGAATGCTTTCAAAAGATTCAATCTTCCTATTATAGAGGAAACAGATGAAGAACCTTCTACCATGGATGTTGAAGGATTAAATGTAACAAATGAAGAATCTTCTAACAAAGATGTAGAAGGATCAAAAGAGCTAGATGAAGAGAAGTCTAAGGACTTGGATTCCTCTGTTCTGGAAGAGGAAGTTCATGAAGTAGTAATCTCAGGTGATATCTCTCCTTCGGATCCCACTGCAAACATTCCAGATTTTGAAGTTGAAGGAGAAGGAAGAAAAGAGGAGAAAGTAAGTCAAGAAGAAGAGGTCAGAGGAAAAGAAGAAGAACAAGCAGAAGAGACAAATGTTGATTGTTCTGATACCCCAAAAGAAAAGAAGTCTCAATCATCGGCAAGAGACACTGTAGAGGTAGTGAAGAACTTCTTGAACAAAGAAATCATGGAGATAGATGAACTTGAACTATTTCAAGGGCCACTAAATTTCAACTCTCTCTCTCCGGTCTAGACAATGAAAATAGCATCTTTTCCTCAAGCCAAAGCAAAAGAAAAACTCCTAAAATCTCACATGGAAGATTGTGAACTACTGGATATGGCATCCGAGATGCTGGAGAATATCATGCCATCATTCCAAAAGGATCCTTCAGCCTCACCATTCGGCAACCTGAAATCCTTAGTAAATTATGTTAGCACTCACTTTGAATCTCTAGAAAAATCAGCAGAAGCAAAGGTCTGGAAGGAGTTTTTGGGAAAAAGATTCACTAAAGTACAGGGACTCATTGCTAATGATAGGAGGACCCTAAACATTGGAATAAAGAGCCTTGAAAATGCTCTTAAATATGGTGGGGACTTGTACAAATTTTGTCTATCTTGGCCCAAAGTGACAGAGGATATTAAAAATAAGGTGAAAGAACAAGAAGGTAAACTGTCAAGTTTGTCTCAGAATTTTGATCCCCTTACTACCTCTTTAATGAATCAATAATGCTAGGCCATTGTCATCATAAATGAAATAACGAGGCTGAATAAAGAAAAGAAGGATATAATAAACAAAATGAGTGAACTCAGAGGGATAATTATCCCTAAGTTAGAGGCAATGCATGAGGCCTTGACAGATGCTCATACCACAGCCTAGACCAATGATCCAACAGATCTCAGAAGGGCAGAAGCATATGCATTTTTGTTGAGTGGTCACACCTCCATTTTGGACAGGATGAAGCAGAGCTGGGCCACAGAGTTTGTATAGTTGAAGGCCACTTTTGCAGATATATTTAAGTATATGTAAGTATAACATGTATATATACTTATGCGGCTATGTATAGATTAATTTTTACAAAATTTTGGTATGCGGATTCCGCCCTTTGCCATTGATGTCAAAGGGGGAATGAGGAGTAGTGAAAAATGTGGAATCTAGCTAAGGAGGAGCTCTGGTAAAATAGTGCAAAAGACAGAGCATCAGCCAAGGGGGAGTTTACTGAGACACTTATCCATTTTTCACTAAGTGTTGCCATCAATGGCAAAGGGGGAGATTATTGGCAAGAGACACTGTGTGGCTTCATGAGTGTTGTCATTGATGGAAACAAAGTCTGTCCCACACATCTACAGTACATAGTATGCCTATATCGAAAGTCAGATTGAAGACTGTTTTGGTCTAGTGAACAAGAACAGAGTATGCAACAAGGTCTAACAATCAGGTCCAGATCTCTCAGATGGTGTAACTTAGCAAGTTACGAACTTGGATAAGTCAAGAGGGGTATCATGACTACTATATTCCAGCGATTTAGCCTCCGGTGATAAAGCATGAAAAAGATATGAGCATCTGAGCATCAGGTTCCAGTCAAGTAGAGCAGACAGAGGAAGAATTGACCAGCAGAGCATCAGACTTCAATCCGGATGAGTAAAATGTGTTGATCAAGCTATTTGGGGGATTATACAATTATTAGTTGACATGATCAATGACTTCTATGCCTATGCTTATGATACGCATCACAAATCAAGCATGGATTCAGCTAACAGATCAGTAACATGTAAATATCTTGAGTGTTCTTGTTGCCGACTAGAAAGTTGATGAAATCCTTAATGCGGATATATATACCAGATGGATTCCAGTATGTAGGTGTGTGAGGAATACAAGTGATGTAATAAGTGCGAAGAAAAGTAGGGACAAGTGTGAAAGCAGTAGATCAAGTCCGGTATGTGACAGAGCAACAGTATTAAAGTAGAGGAAGAATGAAGTGCATCAAATCAATGTATTGTGCCTAACCAGAACTGAACTCTTGCATTTGTAGATGCTTCTCATCAGTTCAAACATCTAATTACCTTCTGTAAGTTCTTGTAGGTAGTGTGCCTCTTGTGAGAAGTGTGCTCGGGTAGTGAACCCTAATTGGCAAGTGACATTTTGTACTTCTTATTCTTTTAACAGAGAATACAATCTTGGGTTAGTCACCCCGTGGTTTTTCCCTTAACAGGGTTTTCCACGTAAAAATCCTTGTGTTATGTGTGTTGATTTTATTTTTGTTCTTATATGCTTATATGATTTGATGTTGCACTGTTTATTAAGATAACAAAAGAAAAGATTAAAGAAATTTTGAGATAACCAATTCACCCCCCCTCTCAGTTATCTGCCTTGTTTCCAATAGAATGGGTTACTGAACAAATTCAAAATCAAATAGAAGATGCAGGTATAGATTCAAACATAACAGAAGATGAAATCAACATGTCTAGAGGATGTGAAAAAAAGGTACAGTTGGAATTTTACAAAATGTTGTTTCCTTACAGTTTTGACACTATTAACTATTTTAATATTCATCATTATATTTATTTTCACTGAAATAAATGGTCTTTCACAGGTGAGGAAATATCCAACAATGTGGTCATATGGTTGACATTATCATGTAGAAAGTGTAGATGTAAAGAGATGATCCTTCGATTGTGGCATCATGGTTGACTTCAAGCAATCCAGTCAATCAAGCTTAAAAGATAAGAATATAATTGAAGGGGATCTATAATATGTTGGGAAAATACAAGAAATTATTGAGTTGGATTACTGCTCTTTTATATGTTGTGTTTTTAAGTGTAGATGGTATGAAGCATTTGAGAGGACACGAAGACATGATACCCATAGTGGAATGTTTTCTATAGATTCCTCATGTTTCATACTGGAGGATAAGGAGCCTTATGTTCTACCAATTCATTGTGAGCAGGTATTTCGTTAACTCAAACAAGAAGCGGTTTTGATCATTAATCTATTAATTCATAGTTTATTATGAATATATACATGTGCTTATTAATCAATAAAATTGTTATACCATACGTCTAATATATGTATGTCATTCATGTGCAGGTATTTTTCTATCAAGATATTTTGGACCTGAAATGGATATTTGTCATACATTATGATCCAAGATTAAGGCATGTATTTGATGATGCATTAGTGCAAACTGAGCAAAACAATGATGGCCAACAAAATGAGAGAGAGGGACTAGAGAACATTGAAGAAATTGACATCCATGATGATGTTGAAGATGGTTATGTTCAGGCACAAGAAGACAACAATCCAGAGTTAGATGATGTTATGGAAGACAAAAATATGGATGGTATAGAAAATGATGATCCAAATACATCTGGTAACAATATAGATGGTCTATAGTCAAATTTCAATGATGATAAAGATGATGCAGGTCAAGATGAGGATGATAATAATATTAAATACTTGAAAGAACATATGAACATTGACAATGATATACTTGATGACATTGTAGCAGACAATAATGTTAATGACCAAGACTTCTAAATTTTTAGAATTATTTGCAATCCATGTTTCAAAAAGGATGATTCTTATGGCCTAAACTTTGTAATGCTTCAATAATATTATTTGTGTCGATACAAATTACCTATTGCAATATTCTTAAATTTTCAATCTTTGGTATGAATTGTTGGTAGAAAAAATTAGGATTACTTTGATGCAATTTCCTTTTCATTGCTTTATATTTTTAATGAAAGGAGTTTTAATTCTATTTTGAAGGAAACCAACCAAATGATCTAATTTAAAGGATTTTAACTCAAGGCAGAGACCAATAGATATAAATCATTCAGATGGACTTAAATCAACTTCAACCAGAAACCGATCAAATAACCACACATGAACAACAAATGTGTCCTAACAAATTATATGAATTTGAATAATTTAAAAGAACCACTCTGGAGATAGCACATCAACATGTAAGCATGAAAATTAACACAACAATTGAACATTGAAATAGATCACCATCTGAGAATATTCTGCTCCATTATATTTTCTTCAAAGTATATATATATATATATCAATTTGCATAAGTCTTATGAAAGTATGAGAGATGATGGATGAAAAGTAATTTATTAAATATGCTTCTACTTCCTACTATTGCCTCCTTTCTCTATCATAAAATGACTGACTTATATAACAATATTTTGAAGAGGATTTGCCTCTTCATAAGTGTCTTTTGGAACTTAATAACAACTTAACAATAATAAACAACACTTTAAGCTCTAGTTAGCCACAAATGGATCTGGGACATATGATCTAAGTA
Organism: Cunninghamia lanceolata; assembly: GCA_027924645.1. Taxonomy (NCBI): domain Eukaryota; kingdom Viridiplantae; phylum Streptophyta; class Pinopsida; order Cupressales; family Cupressaceae; genus Cunninghamia; species Cunninghamia lanceolata. The sequence goes on along the minus strand of BSBN01000206.1, from coordinate 196,507 downwards.
CTTTTGTCTTAGGTGTGTATCGACATACTCCACAACATTCCTTGCTGCTATCTCCATTGATATCATCTTCTCCAGATGTTGACAGGCTTCTCCTAATGTCGGATCCTTGTCTTTGGCTACCTCCAAAGCTCCCTGTAATATCAATTGGCATTCCTTTGTCCACTCTTCCTAATTTTTCAAATCTTTCTTATCACTGAACAATGTAGGAATGCCTTCTTTTGAAGCCTCTATGAATTATTCACCCTCTACTTGAAGTTTTTCATGATACCTTTTATGTTTCTTAATTAAGTCTTCATCAGTGGTGATTGCTTCAATATCAGGAGCTTCTCTATTCTGTAGTTCAGAAAGTTTCTCATGGAGCCTATCGTTTATCCTATTATGCTCTTGAATGATATTGTGATTTTTGGCATGTGTATATCAAAACCTTTTCATCCAAACCATCATGTTTGTATACCTCTTTTGAAGTACCACAGAAAGTGTGTCAATCCTAACTTGAGATACCTGATCATCCAATTGTAATTCTTTGCCTTTGTTTTTTGCTTGTGAACCCTCTCCCTGAGTCAATCTTTTGGTAGATCCTCCAAATGCATCCTTTAGAAAATCATTTTCCTTAGTCATTTTCTCACAGCTCAGCTTGTACATATCTCTTTCCTTGATCAACATTTGAATTTGAGCTTTGTTTAATTTGGCAACATTTATGCCAATATCAGCTGACTATAGGATCAGTCTCACCTGCTTTCAATTTCATGACATGTCCAAATGCCTTTTTTGTATCGATGACTGCAAGCTTCTTGTGTGGAGGGTACAAAGCCCAAACCATAAGATAATTTTCATCAGCATTATATTTTTCCCCAGTATAAACTTTTGTCACTCCTTCTGGACTGAGTTTGTATTTGTCATTATCACTATGTAAAAAACTGTCAAAGATTAAAGCAGAATTCATGTCTAAACCTTGAAAGATCATCACACAAGACTCCACTAATAATTGTCTTCCCTTATCAGGATTCATCTCTCTCATCTCATTTTCCACCTCTATTTTCAATGCATCCAACAAAAGATGTATCGTTTGGCAATTTTATTCTGTCGAGAGGACTTCTTAGTTTTTTGGTCGATGTGCTTGTCTTTTACCCTTAATTCTTACCTTTTCGAGGAGACATTGTAAAGCTTACCTGATGTACTAGTTGGAGGAATGATTCATACCGTCATCGGTGTAACTTGAACCATCGCTATGAGATTCACATGCCATTCTGATGCTTTGGGTCTTCCCGACATGTTTCTCCATTACTTTATTCATCGGTAGGACTCTTCCTGAAATATCCTTGCAGTTTTCACTATCGGCATAACCCGCATAGTTGAAAAGATCAAATGAATTCACTCCGATTGTATATGTCCCTCCGATGTGCATCCTTTGTTATTCAATGTGATGGGACAAGTCGGCAAGACTCTTATTGAAACTTTGTGGTCTTTATCATTGGAGTGACCCATGCAATCGGAGAGACCTAGGGAGCTTGCTCCGATTATATATGTTTCCCTGACACAATTGTTAAATTATTTTTCTCTGTCGATGTGAGTGTGCACATCTCTTCCCGATACACATCCATTGGTATGAGACACAAGATCGGTATAACTTGGAGATCTTGTTCTGACTATCTTGTTTTTGCCAATGAATATTCATTGGTAAAATGTTAAGTGACATCTTGCCGATCATTTATTCTTGTTGTCTATGGACCTCTTATTATGATCATGGAAATCTTTATCAAGGTCAGATTGATGGGATTTAACAAGGGTTATAATATCGATCTTGTCACATAAATTTTAGGCTAAAATGGATCTTGTCACACAAATTTTCGCAATTTGTATTGATCATAAAATTACATAGTGGCCAATTTATGTGTGGTATATATCAAGGATAAGCATATGGGGACTAAGAAAATTGTGAGATTTTTCAGTCCTAACAGCAATATAGGCCTTTGTGAACCTAATGATAACATTGCCATTTCCAGACAAGACAGACATGGTCCTAGGGTCATACCTAGTTGCTACAGCTCTCATGAAGTCGGTGTTTATGAAGACATCAGGGCATATTAATTTGGCTAATTCAAGGGTCCAAGCATGGTAGATTAGGGCTCTGTAATCAATTCGCTTGTGCCAATGCTCAAATAGACTCCAAGAAGACACATGGATCCTAGCATCTCGACAATCTACACAAAGGTCATATATTTTGTCATATTTGTCAACCTCTCCTAATTTTGTCAGAGGTTTCTTAGACAATCTGGGACATTGAATCATGATATCCTCATCCAAGCTGCATTTTGAGGTTGAAGCTTGACCTGATTGACTCATTTTATATTTGTGCAAGTAACCTAGGGTTTATGTAATCAACAACTACTCTAAATGCTTCAGAAAGTACTCACAGATAGAAAGACTAAGTGCAAGGGAGAGACAATAACTTTGATGCAGAGGTAAACGCAACGGTTACTAATTAACAGGAAGGAGGAGCCAATAATACAAACAGCATGATAAAAATCCCTATCGGCTCAGCATCATCATCATATTTCCTGCAAACACCAACAGCATCATCATCATATTTCGGACGAGCACAATTATCCTCCTGCCGACTACTGTTCACTTCCTCCGTTTTCCGCCTATCATCATCATCATGATATTCAACTGGCGCAAACATCCTCCTGTTGCACTGTTCATCGGGCGCCAAACTCTAGCGGCATCATCATGATCTTCAACACTCCCTTCGTCAGCAGGATATCAAATATCTGGTTGTTTCAAATATCCTGATGATGATCACCTTCAGCACCTTCCCTTCGATGCCCCGATAGCTGTTTATACAAACAACAGCATCATGATATGATTTATCCGGTTCGGTTGAAACATCCTGATGATGTTTAAACAAACTTTCTGCCGAGGACCTACGTCGATACCTAACACTTAACGACAGCAGGATAAACTTGCATGGGGTGATATCTCAATATCCTGATGACGATGACGTCATATCCTGATGACGATGACGTCACACAATATCCTGATGACCTCTTCAATACTTAGCCAAAAATGGACTTTCACTCCCGCATCTGCTAGCGATATGCGGCTGATGGGCACACACGGAAGATGATCCTGACGGCGATATATACACTGAGTATATACCTGACTTATAACATCCTGATGCACTTGCAACATGCAAACTTCGACAGTTTCATGACCCGATCCGGATGGCGATGAGTTCGCAGATGACGATGCGATTCACTCCGACTGGAAAAGCACATGCAGACTCCTGTATATCCGTCCGCTGCATGCAAACACTCAGAACCGCACAATTTCACAAAGACAGTATGATGATCGGGTCGGATCACGTTCAAACCAAAATTTAACAGCTTATCTTTCTAGACCTAGCACATGAGGATGCTAGGCTGATTCACAGCATGCTCCTAACTGATCTCTTGAACAATGCAATGCATAAACAGAAAACACAAATGCAAGCTAAGCTATAATACAGGACCATTCCACCGATTCACAGGATCAACCGGTGGAAGGGTTGAAAGTATCCATTAACTTGCAAACAGAATGGAAATCAAAACAGATACAGCTGATAAACCAGATAATGCAAATGATGAGATCTTATTCAAATGAAATTCAAATGTACTGTTTCTGCAATACTGTCAAACAACAGTGCTTCTCAATATCTGGACGGTTCTCCTGAATCTCAACTCAATAACATAACACAACTAACATAACATATCATGTCTAATATGCTAAACCCTAACAGATCGAAGGTATATATAGAAAAATCCTTCGAGTACTACCGACTCACTTCCCAGTGGCTGGGAGCTTCCAAGCGGCTGGGAGAAGGATAGCTCAGACTACCTGATCACGATCTGTAACTGCCTACACACACTCCTAGGCTGATCTATTACATAGCATTGGTCCAATGGACCTTATTACATGATGAAGTCAAACATACTAAAAATAGACTAATGCCCTGTCATCATGTGGACAATTAACCTATATCCTGATCATGTACGGGTGCTCCTGCACCATACTCCCCAGCAGAAAAGAACTCATGTCCCATGAGTTTGGGTTGTGGAAGTCCTCCACCTTTACACTTTGCCTTAGCAATATGCTGATCTGCTCCAGCTTTGTTCGCTGCTGGCTCTTGGCTGCTCCAAGACTTCTGAACTGTAACTGGCTTTCTGGCAAGTAAATCCTCATGCCTGTCAATGTAGGCCTTTTTCTCACATGCCCTTTGTTTGTCAGGTTGTCTGACCAGAACCTCTGGCTGAACTGCCTCTTGAACTTCTGAAATGTTCAATTCTGTCTTCCTGTCAATCTTTATAGGACAAACAATAGTCCCAACTATGACAACATCCTTGTCATTCCTCTCAACTGGCTGCTGTGTGCAAACCTGTTTCTGCACCTGCTGCTGACCTCTGTCAGTCAAAACTAAAACTTTCTTCAACCTGTTGTCCTTAACAACTCCTTTCTCTGCAGTGTCCTCAACTGCCTTGATGCCTGCTCCTATAGGCATCTGCACAAATTCCTTCTTTCCCATCAAAATGATTTTGGCTGCCCCCTGTGCTGCAGCATCTGCCTGCAATGGCATTAACTTAATAGTCTTCCCATCTTTCTTGATGGTGTAGGTATTAGCATACCCATCATACAGTACCCTTCTATCAAATTGCCATGGTCTACCCAACAGTAGGTGACAACATTCCATGGGCAAAATATCACACAAAATTCTATCCTGATATGCTCCAATCTGAAAATCCACATATGCCTGTTCAGAGACAAAAAGTGATTGACTATCACTCACCCAAGATGCCTTGTAAGGGTGTTGATGTGGAATCCTTTCCAAATTCAATTTATCCACCATCTCCTGAGATACCATGTTGTCTGTTGAACCAGTGTCAATGACAACCTTACATACTTTACCTTTGCTCTTACATATGGTCTTGAAAAGAGACTTTCTTTGTGGGGATTCTTTGTCAGGTACCTTCATGGTAGTCACTGTTCTTCTCATCATCAGAGACTCTCCACTCTCTGGGTATGCATAATTATCAGGCTCCTTATCCTTTTGATAAGTGTTTGAACCCTGCACACTTTGCTCTACTTTCTCTTCTTGTACAAGTTGTACCCTCTTGTCATTAGTTCTATCATTTCTGGATGATGAACCTTTGTTTTCTGGACATTTGAAGGATGGATGACCAAACTCACCACAGGTGTAACATTTTCCTGAAAATGTAGTAGAACCTCTACCACCTCCAAATCTTCCTTTATTACCTTTCCATCCACCTCTGAAATCAGACTGTCCCTGTCCTTTACCAGTGTCTTCTTGACCCTCATTGGTTTGCTTTTGTGTAGGGGCTGCTCCTCTTCCCCTCATATTGTTTCGTTCCTGTTTTCTTTTTAACTTCTCTTCCACTTTCAATGCCAACTGAAAACTTTTCTGAACTGTATCTGGATTATGCAGACTTAGATCTTCCTGAATATTAAACCTCAATCCATTAAGGTATCTGGCTACCTTCTCTTCTTCACTTTCTTTTACCTTTGTTTTCATACAAAGTTTCATGAATTCTTCTGTATATGAGCTGACATCTAGCTCCTTCTGCTTCAGATTTTGCTTCCTTTTGTGTAATTGGATACTATAATCTAATGGAACATATGCTTCCTTTACTAATGCCATCATTTTCTTCCATGTGGCAACTCTACGTTTTCCTTCCTGTACTCTATCATCTTGAACAAAATTCCACCATGTCAAGGCAGCTTCTTTCATCTTTGACTGTGCTATCTTCACTCTCTGTTGTTCTGGTATCTCCTCTGTTTCAAAGAAATTGTTCAAACAGTCTATCCACTCCATCACTGAATCAGGGTCCATCTTGCCTGTAAACACTGGCAAATCCAGTTTCACATCCATGGTTCTCCTCTCCATGGCCTTGAGGGCGTTCAACAGTGGTCTCTGGTCTGCAGGAACGACCTCCTCGCTCCAATTAGGGATCTCTTCTTCTTCCCTATCTTCTTCTTTACTAGAACCTACTCTGCTCCTCAACTTTGCTAACTCATCTTTCAATTCCTGATTCTGAGCCTTCACGGCCTTGCTTTCTGCAATCTATTTCTTCACCAGAACTGCCAACTTAGCGTTGGTCATCCTTGCTGGAACCTCAGATGTTCCTTCTTCGTCTGACATCCTGCTTATCTTTTCCAAAAGATCCTAACCTTTGCTCTGATACCACTATGATGCAGAGGTAAATGCAACGGGAGCTAATTAACAGGAAGGAGAAGCCAATAATACAAACAGCATGATAAAAATCCCTATCGGCTCAGCATCATCATCATATTTCCTGCAAACACCAACAGCATCATCATCATATTTCAGACGAGCACAATTATCCTCCTGCCGACTACTGTTCACTTCCTCCGTTTTCCGCCTATCATCATCATCATGATATTCAACTGGCGCAAACATCCTCCTGTTGCACTGTTCATCGGGCGCCAAACTCTAGCGGCATCATCATGATCTTCAACACTCCCTTCGTCAGCAGGCTATCAAATATCTGGTTGCTCCAAATAACCTGATGATGATCACCTTCAGCACCTTCCCTTCGATGCCCCGATAGCCGTCTATACAAACAACAGCATCATGATATGATTTATCCGGTTCGGTTGAAACATCCTGATGATGTTTAAACAAACTTTCTGCCGAGGACCTACGCCGATACCTAACACTTAACGATAGCAGGATAAACTTGCATGGGGTGATATCTCAATATCCTGATGATGATGACGTCATATCCTGATGACGATGACGTCATATCCTGATGACGATGACGTCACACAATATCCTGATGACCTCTTCAATACTTAGCCAAAAATGGACTTTCACTCCCGCATCTGCTAGCGATATGCGGCTGATGGGCACACACGGAAGATGATCCTGACGGCGATATATACACTGAGTATATACCCAACTTATAACATCCTGATGCACTTGCAACATGCAAACTTCGACAGTTTCATGACCCGATCCGGATGGCGATGAGTTCGCAGATGACGATGCGATTCGCTCCGACTGGAAAAGCACATGCAGACTCCTGTATATCCGTCCGCTGCATGCAAACACTCAGAACTGCACAATTTCACAAAGACAGTATGATGATCGGGTCGGATCACGTTCAAACCAAAATTTAACAGCTTATCTTTCTAGACCTAGCACATGAGGATGCTAGGCTGATTCACAGCATGCTCCTAACTGATCTCTTGAACAATGCAATGCATAAACAGAAAACACAAATGCAAGCTAAGCTATAATACAGGACCATTCCACCGATTCACAGGATCAACCGGTGGAAGGGTTGAAAGTATCCATTAACTTGCAAACAGAATGGAAATCAAAACAGATACAGCTGATAAACCAGATAATGCAAATGATGAGATCTTATTCAAATGAAATTCAAATGTACTATTTTTGCAATACTGTCAAACAACAGTGCTTCTCAATATCTGGACGGTTCTCCTGAATCTCAACTCAATAACATAACACAACTAACATAACATATCATGTCTAATATGCTAAACCCTAACAGATCGAAGGTATATATAGCAAAATCCTTCGAGTACTACCGACTCACTTCCCAGCGGCTGGGAGCTTCCAAGCGGCTGGGAGAAGGACAGCTCAGACTACCTGATCACGATCTGTAACTGCCTACACACACTCCTAGGCTGATCTATTACATAGCATTGGTCCAATGGACCTTATTACATGATGAAGTCAAACATACTAAAAATAGACTAATGCCCTGTCATCATGTGGACAATTAACCTATATCCTGATCATGTACGGGTGCTCCTGCACCAAACTTACTGGTTTTTTTATGTCGCAGAGACTCAAAATTACTTCTCCTTTCTTGTTTTGATGATTCTCTGGCTCTAAACGTGATTGCTCCTTGAAAAATGATAGGAAATGCTTAGAATTATGTTGTTATAACATCAAATTCCTGTACCACTCTGTATTAATGGAGGTCACTGCAACCATAACTCTACTCGTGCCAGAGTCATTCAAAAATCTCCTTTGTTTGCAAGTTTGAATTTGGACCGTTGATCACTTCATGCCTTTCTGGAATCCATGGCTTCAATTCATTGACTAGATTTGACAATCTTAGTCATCTTTGTTGACAAGTCATCGCCTAATGAAAATGAGCCAAATCATTAGTACCTTCCATGTAGTTTATGTCATCCTTAGCCCAGATTGGACGCATGTCACCTTTTGGTGGCATCGCAATTAGGGAGGGCCCACCATATACCTACCGTGCGATGGTGCGATATAGCATCCATGCACCTTTATTATACTTTCTTTTCAATCGGTGCACGCCACGTGTCATTATCTCACTGCCTCAGCAAATATTCCTCCCAGAAATATTCCCTTGTGCTGGAGCATAGCCATTGGATCTTAGGCTTGCTCTGTGGACATGTGGCAGAGGACAACTGGCTGAGGTAAGATTTTGAAGTAAACACCTCATAAGCAGATTGGACAGGTGGCAGTCTGTCACGATTGGGTGCTGATGTCATCTGATATGCTTCGCGATGGTGCGATATTCACTTTATAAGACCTTTGGACATTTAAACATTGATTAGGTGCTAAATTTGGTGCTAAATTTGATGCTAAATTCAGCACTAAATTTGTCGCTAAATTTGGCACTAAATTCAACGCTAAATTCAGAGCTAAATTGCACCTAATTTAGCACCTACTTGTTCTGATCGGCACAAAAAATGCCAAAAATAGAGCCATCCCGATAAATAGCACTAACTTTTTTTAAAATTGGAGAAAAATACATTAAAACAGTGGGTGGGAACAAAAAGGGAGCTAGTCACAAGGATTTGTTGTAGTGATTGGCAGGTCTTTGATAGCAATGAGTAGATTGTGGGCATCATTCAAAATGAAGCCAAGTTTTCCTCCATGGTGCAACCTAGATTGTAGGAATGCTATGGTGATCAGATCATCCAGCTCAAATCAAATAAGATTCCCAAGGGTCTAGTCACCCTTGAGGCCATCTTCAGCCGTGATGATGAGTTCAGGGGCAAAAGAAATAACATGACCTTCAAAAAGGAAGATTACCAGAAGGTAACCATCGCCCAGGACAAGGAGTTGCTACTAGGAAAGGTATGGGGTAACATAGAAGAGCAAGAGTTCATAAAGCTTGCCCAGAAGTACGGTGATGTCCTGGCATGGACATATGAGGATCTTAAAAGGTTCAATCCAGATGTAGCTCAATATGCCATTGATCTAGATCTTAATTGCAGTCTAGTTCGCCAAAAGCAGCGGCCCATAAATCCAAAGATTGAGTTGGTCATGAGAAAAGAGCTTGCTAAGATCATACAAATGAGGATTATCTTCCCTATCAAGTATTCTACTTGGGTTGCTAATTTAGTGCCTATGAGGAAGAAAAAAAAAGAAATTAGGCTCTATGTAGACTTCAAGGACATGAATCAGGCCTCTTTGAAGGATCATTACCCTCTACCCTCTATAGATCAAATTTTATAGACTGTTGCATGGGTAGAGAGGTTTTCATTATTGGATGGCTTCTCTGGCTATAATTAGATCTTTGTCAGAGAGGAGGGTAGATTTAAGACAACATTTATAACCAAATGGGGAACCATGGCATATGAAAAAATGCCATTTGGTCTGTCTAATGTTGGTGCCACATTTCAGAGGGCAATGGATATTACCTTCAAAGGATTTATAAACGGGTTCATCCTAATTTATCTGGATGACATTATGGTCTTCTCCAAGAAGGGAGAAAACCATATGGAGCATCTGGAGAAACTGTTCCTATTAAAGGCACAAGATAACTGAGAGGGGGGTGAATCAATTGTATCAAAAACCTTAAATTCTTTCAAACAAAATCACATTCACATTCACTAACTTCAACACATTAATCTGTTATAAAGATTAAACATGAAGTGTAGAATCAAAACTTAAACACATCAACACCATACACACATGAACACCAGATTTTTACGTGGAAAACCCTATAAGGGAAAAACCACGGTGAGTGTTAGCTCACAACATAATGCAGTAACAATACTGAATAACAAAAGAGGCTCACTGTCCAAAAGATGCTCACTACCGAGGGGTGGCTCACTGCCAAGAACTGATATAATAGCATCTACAACATGCCTGAGTTTAGCTGCATTGAAGCGCAATACATATCACCTTCTCTGCCCTTAAAACACAAACACTTTCAACTTTGTATCTTCACACTCACACCATCTACACATGGATTTATTACATTTATTTATACCAATCATCAACCTAGAAACATACATCAAGCTTGAAAATACAATCTACAACCTTTGGAACAATCTCCAAGGTTGGCAAACATACATGATTCAAATTAGGTTTGGACCTAAACAAACTTGCAAATCAAATGAATGAAAGAAGAACACTTCATGACTTAGCTTGGACCCAAATACATCTTCACACACTTGAATGTATGCTTCTACAATCCACGAAACACATCCGTAAAGAGTGTTAGCACCAAGTCAGCCAAACTTGTGCAAATACCAAGAATACTCAGACACACTTCCAAGAACTTCATCATGGCTTGCAGATCAAGCACAAGCCTTCAACGTAATCTGGAGACATCCACAAACAACATAAAATCACCTGGAAGATGACAAATCCAACCGTGCAATAGATCTCACTTGAAGACAACAAATATCACTTGAAGACAAATCACACATTGCTCATAACAAACACTGTAGAACTCTGCTAATCTATAACTTGCTTTCTAGAGACCAAATCATAAATCCTTTGGAATGAAGATAGCTAAGGACCTTATAAAAATGTGTCCAAAACTACAAGACCAACAACCAAATTTTGCAGAGAAATGCAAAGCAAAATACTTTCTCTTTGTCACATTGTAAATGCTGCCAGACAAAGTCTTCAAACTGGTGAATAGAAATTCTATTGCACACTGATCCGGACCACCAAATTTTAGATTTAGCATCTTCAAACATTTCTCTAAAACATATCTAAATCTCACACTCCAGTCTTCAACACAGAAGAAATGCAGAGCAAAGATGCAGATGGTATCCTATAAGCTAGAATACATCTTCACAACTCTATCTTCAGTATGAACCAAATTTTCTCAAAAGCACTTGGAAACTCAATATTAGGAGCATATTATTATCATTTTCAGCACTTGTACAAGGCAATACAAAGCAACTAACTCATCACAATCAAGTAACAAAATAAGAGCACAGTTGACACTAATGACAACACAAACATGTTGACATCAATGACAACATTGGTTAGCACATACTTGCAACAATTTCGAAGATACAGAGAGTTTGGGGTGTCTTTCAACCATAGGAAATGTATTTTTGTTGTTGCCCAAGGCAAGATTTTGGGCCACATATTATCTAAGGATGGGATATCCATAGACCTCGAAAGGACATCTACTCTCCTTTCTGTTCTCCTGCCTGCTCGCAAAAAAACTTTGAATCTTTTCTAGGGCAAATCAACTTTGTTAGGAAGTTCATTCCTAATTGCTCTAGCTTTGTGAAGCCTCTAACCCTTATGCTCAAGAAAGATGCAATCTTCAAATGTACTAAGGAAGGGAAGGATGGTTTTGAGAAGATCAAGGAAGAGATTGCTTAGGTAACCACTCTCATGAACCCAAATAATGAGAAGGATTTTGTCCTTTATGCATATGGAGGAGAGAACAGTATTGTTGTTGTCCTGATGCAACAAAATGAACAAGGAATGGAGCAACCCCTAGCCTTCTTCAGTCAGACCTTAAAGGACTATGAGGTAAGATACGACCCCATGGACAAACATGTATTTGTCATTGTTAGAGCTTTAATGAAATTTAGATATATGTTGGCAAATAATCATATTGAAGTTTTAGTTTCTCACCCTAGTGTGAGAGATTACATAATGGGGATGGAAATTTGTGAAAAGAGAGCTTGTTGGGTCACCAAGATTCTGGAGTATGATGTGATCATCAAAGCCACTAAGCTGATTAGAGGCAGAGGATTGTGTGAACAAGTAGCTTAGACATTAGTAGATGAAGAGAGTTCATCTTACCATTTAAATGAGGAGGAACCTACAGCTGAGCCACCAGTTATGAGTTCTTGGATAGCAGATATGGCTAGTTTCCTATCCACTGGTGAGTATCAATATGGACTAGACAGAACCAAAAGAAGACATTTCAAACCGTAGTCTATCCCTTATGCATTGGTAGATGGTGTTCTCTTCAAGAGAAACTTGGATGGAGTCTTACTGAAGTGTATAGAAGAAGATCAAATTGATAGACTTCTTAGTGAGTTTCATGCCAGCCCAATTGGTGGCCATTTCTTTGCTAGAGCTACAACAATGAAAATAATGAGGGCAGGTTACTTTTGGCCCACATTATTCAATGATGCCCATGTGTGGGTAAGAAAATTCAAAGAGTGTGCTCTCTTTGTTGGAAAGAAAAGATTGGTAGCACTTCCACTCCACCCTATTCAGGTTGATCAACCCTTTTCATAGTGGGGATTAGATTTCATTGGCATGATAAATCCCTCTTCCAGTGTTGGTCATAGGTGGGTTTTGACTGCAATGGACTACTTCACCAGGTGGGTTGATGCCATCCCACTCAAGGAAGCCACTGAGTCAACAATCATGGACTTCTTGGAAGAAATCATGACAAGATTTGGAGTTCCTCATACCATTATTTCTGATAATGGAAAAGAATTCACTAGTTTTAGAATTGCTGATTGGACTCTTAAGTACAATGTGTTCTTAAAGACTTCATCCAACTATTACCCCCAAGGTAATGGGCTGGATGAATCCACCAATAAGAACTTGATCAGAATTCTAAAGAGGACTATGGAGACAAACCAGAGGTAATGACATAATAAGATCATATTAGCTCTTTGGGTTGATAGGATCACATACAAGAGAGCCATTGGAAACTCTCCTTTTATTCTTATGTATGGAAGAGAGGCTAGATTGCCTATATCTTTAGAGCTTCCTGCATTAGATTTGACTCATTAGTTGGGATTGGAAGGAGAGGATGCAAGGTCTGTCAGGATGGCCAAATTGACTGAACTAGAAGAACAAAGATAGTTAGCCATGATCACATTAGAAGAACATCAGAGGCAGACCAAGATATATTTTGACAAGAAGGCCAAGGTCCAGACCTTCAAATAAGGTGATCTTGTTCTAAAGTGGGATGCAGATCGATCCAAGCCTGGGGGTCATGCCAAGTTTGATGCACTTTAGAGTGGGCCTTATATAATCATCACTTGCAAGTCGGCCAATGCTTTTATTATTTCAAGGTTAGATGGTTAAGTTCTACCGATCTTAGTCAACAGGATCCATCTCAAGCCTTACCATTAAGGTTGGTCTAAGGTCTTGTACATACTATTTTAGTTTATTTCAGTTTAAGGTTTCCCTTTCCCTAAGTGCTTTGGCACAGGTTGCATTGTCATTAGGAGAATGCAAGCCTCTTTCCTTTTTGTTGTGTTTTAGGAGGCAAGTATTAGTTGTTTTGACCTATTGCAGTTCCCCTTTTTTTAGACTCCATGGCCAATGTATGCTTAAGGCTACTGATCTATTTGTTTAGTAGGCAAACATCCCTGAGATGTCGCCAAAACGTTGATCTATTTTCCTCTACCCATAGTCCAATAGTTCATCTTGAAGATCTCCTTGAAATTCCTTGGAATATAGCCCTATAGGCCATAAATCCTTCAAATCCTAGTTTTGTGCCTTGTAAAAATCCCTAAAAACCCATAAACCTTTAGCCTTTAATGTTTGCCTTCACAAAGTTTTTCATCTTCATACTTGGTTGTTTCAGTATGGATATCTGTTGTCTGGATATCCAGATATTTTCCAATCTATGGATCTTAGTTAATACCTAGATATATTATTCTAATATCTAGACCTTAACTAAGATCCTAATATTTCTCAAATGTCCAGACCTTGGTCGATATCCAGATTTTTTTATATCATCCAGATATTTCCTAATGTCTGGATCTTCCCCAATGTCTAGATCCTTAAGCGAATGTCTCGATGATGTCATTCGGTCCCCTCCCCAAAGAAGTGTAGATGAAGATGACATTATCAGGATATTCCACCACCAACATATTATCCTTTAGTGCTCACATCCTGATGACATCATCAGGATATTCAGGGGTGGTATTGTTACTAAATTTTGTTCACACTATATTTAGTTAGACCTAAGTGCAGTTGTTCAAAACGAATAAAAGAAAACTTTTAAGTTATTGCATTTAATGAATAGTTGAGGTCTTGACAAAGCAAAGATAGCTATTTACTTGCCAGGATAACCCATCAATCCAATCACGACTGATGAATCATCATAACAAGTGAATCATGATGTCAAGGAATCAATCATTCAAGAAATACAGTTGATCTAACATAGTGTTATCTTTCAGGAGTTATAAGATAGATTGATTATTCAGTTGATCATGTTTGAAAGACAGAAAGAAAGGTATTTATTCGAACTAATTTTCAAGTCATATTAGGAACATACAATTCAGTATCTGTTACTTTATCCTATGCATTGATTGAAAAAGAAATATACATACATAAAGTGCATAAGATAAATTAATTGATCATGTTTAAAAGAAGTGTTCAAATGTGTCCCACACAAGCCGTGGGAGTAACTAAACTAAGCAATGCAGACATTTGCAAGCTATACATCTGATGATAAAAGAAATAAGGAAGAACACATGATAAAAGTAAATATACACCATTGCTTGAGAAAGGAGGTTGTTGAGTAGTTGGATAGTTGATCTTCAGTCCTCATCTTCAGCTCCAGTTGTATCAATTGAACCTGCAAAAAAAAATTAGGGAAAGTCTCTTAAGAGCTCTAGATATTTAATGTTATCATATGCTTTTCTCAGCAGACATATCAACTTGTCACATCATGCATTTCATATGAAAGATTAAATCAGACATGTTCTATAAACCAGAATATCGTGAAGAGGATCAATCAATACCATCAAGTATGTTTTTATGTTAACTTGTTTGTTCACTATGCAGGTATAGGAAAAGTAATGTTGCTGATTTGAAGACAAATAAACATGTGGAGAAAATGTGGCTCCCACAAGGGTTGAGCCCAGCATGTTTCCTTTTTATTCATTTAAAAAGGAATATAAAAAAAACACAGGATGCATCATTCAAAGTACACCATACATCATTTAATCAACTTACAGAGAAAGTGTGTCATCATGACATTAATTGCAGTTGATTGAAACAAAAAAAATAAAGACACATATGCCAATCAAATCTTAAATGCATATCAGATAGAAAGAGCAGGCTACAGGAGCCATCTTAAGGTACAACATGTATTTATTTCATCTCAAAGTGATTAAGTATCATGGACAAATGATAAATGCAGCTACAATGAGAAGATATGCTACACTAGTGTTCATTGTTCATACATATGATGTTATAGTTGAAAACAAGTCACAAAATCACACTTATGTATGTCATTGAGATTATTAGTCATCTAATTGTGTACATTGCTACCTAATGAAGTTAAGGTTACAGAATAATGCTTACAGGAGACAAAATTTGTGTATCATTGACATGAGTTACAGGTTATAAACATGAAAAGCATTATCTGATTATGATCAGAAGGATAATTTAAAATGATCAGATACAGGTGTTCATAGAGATCAAGTACAGGTATCATTATCTCTGACAGAATGGTAAAATCTCTACATATATCTGATACACAAGAGAGATCAAAACAACAAGGCAGTAATACCTCTGACTGGTGACAGTCAAGTATTTCTTATTCACACTTTATAGCTGCTAGTTGTTACAATGATAGAATTTAGGAAATAGTAGAAGACTCATGATATGCTATATGCTATAGTGATACTGTTGACAAAAACACAGGACAAGTATTCATTATTTCATATACCATTATTTCTATTTGATAGAGTTATGATAAGCATTTGCCATGATGGAGGACAGATAATGAACAAATGACAAGATAGGCATGCTACAGGAAATGATCAAAATGCCAAAGTAAATTTTAGAGAGCAAAATGATGATGATTACCTGTTAACTGACTAGTCAATACAAAGTGAAGTGCCAAGATAAGAATTCATGTTCAGGAGAAAAGATTCATGCATACAGGACTGTTACTATATATCTTTTTGTAGAAAAAGAATATATATTATTGTTCAAGGTTACAGAAATGAAATTGTTATCATTCAGAATGTTCAGAAGCTAGAGAGGAAGTTAAATAACTAGAAGAACAAGTATGTACTGTTTTTATATGGAGCCTAATCAGACTCAGAGGTTATATTTACCCCACTTTTATTGGTGTGGTTTCCCCCAAATTCCTTCGGGGTCAAGGGGCAGCGCCCCCAAGATGCCCCCGAAACCTCACACGATTTTTTATTATTTTATAAAGCACCGGGAGTTATTTTTTCATTGACCAACATAAGAAA
Source organism: Cunninghamia lanceolata (assembly GCA_027924645.1). Taxonomy (NCBI): domain Eukaryota; kingdom Viridiplantae; phylum Streptophyta; class Pinopsida; order Cupressales; family Cupressaceae; genus Cunninghamia; species Cunninghamia lanceolata. The sequence goes on along the minus strand of BSBN01000206.1, from coordinate 180,028 downwards.
ACCCTATTTTTGTAACTGACAAAAAGCTTGATAAAAAGCGGCCAAGGGTTAGGGTTTTGATATTGTTTTGTAGCATTTGCAGTGGCATTGAGTTGCAGGGATTGCTGATTGTAATCGGTTTGATTTACTGGATAATAATATTGGACTCTCTGTTTGGTGGATGTAGCCCAAGTTTGGGTGAACCACGTTAAAACTTGTGTCTCGCTATTATTATTTCTGTGTATTTCCATTTCTCTGTTTAATCTTTATTTGCATTTAATTGATATCTTCTGCCAGCTAATCCTAACATGTACAACATCAGAAAATATTTATGTATTATAGCATTTGAAACCTTAGTTCCAAATTTCTGAACCAAGTTTTATCTCATGCACAGAAATGAAAGAGAAATGATCAGAATAGAGAATGAATATCATGCTTGTTATAGTGGAGCCTCTCAAAATGAAAACACATGGAGAAGTATAAAACCCTAACACATTTCATGCATACAGTGAAAATAAATAGTTACAATGCATTTGTTTGCCATGGCTGTGACCAAAAGGTAGGGTTTTGTGCCTGAGTAAAGACACCCAGTTGTCCAAATTTTGAAACCCTCATTTTCAATTATGAAACCCTAGTTTTCATCTTATGTGCACAATGAAAGTAAAAGTTACAGAGAAGAGTTTTTATGTCATAGTCGTGCCTGAATGAGAACTTTTCTAAGATACCCATATAAGTTTTCCATGAAACCCTAGCACATATTTTGCTATTACAGAAAAGAATGGAGATACAGTTCATTTCTTTCATAGCTGTGCCATAAAATGGCAGATATCATCATTTGAAGTTAAAACCCTTGTTGCAGGTTTGAAAGCCTTATTCATTTTTTACATAAGACGGTCAAAGAGGAAGTTCGGAACATGTATTTTCTGGTATGGTCGTGTGTATACATTGCATTTATATGCAATTTTGAGCAAACCCTCATATAAAAAGTTAAAGACTTCGAGCTTTATATGTTAGAAAACTAGAGAATGTGCTATAGAGAATGATAGTGGCCACAACCATATGAAAAAAGAGAGAAGGAATGAATAGCCAGATGAAGAATTGAAACCCTTGTTTCTTTTTGAAATATGCAAAGATATTCAAGTATCTACAACAAGGAGAAGAATAGAGTTACCTTCAAATGCAAAGAAGAAAGTATGTAATGGCCGCGACCTGTTTTAGGAGGTTTTTCTCAGATTTTCTCACATTTTTGCAGATGTTAACACACAGAACAAAAGAATATTGTCAAAGAAATGCTACAGAAGGAGAAACCAGAGATGGTCGCAGCCATTACTATTGAAAAGATCATAGAAATGAAAGAAATACCGATCAAAAGTCAAAATACCATACTCACCATTATCTGCAACCTCTTTCACTTAGGAAATGCAAGAGAAACCATGGAGTTCGACACAAAGAACTCAAAGCCGAGAGAGATCAAACCCTAATGCCAAGAAGTTGCAGAGCGGCCGCTGACAAAGAAGAGCAAATGAAATGACAAAGTGATTAGGGTTTGTTTTCTCTTTTGTTTGAAGTTCCTTTCTCTTCTTTTGATTTTTGACTTCTCTAATATTAAATCATTACCTTATCTAAATTTCGAGCAGGGTCAAAACCTTCAATGATATGTCTCCTAGCAATCATGGAGAGGAAGAGGCCTTATGTTTGCATAATGATGCATATGGCAAAGTGGTAAGGTGACTTAGGGTTTTTATCTTGCATGCTGAGGATATATGGCAAAAAGGCCATTTTGCATTGCAAATTGGAGTCATAAGGGTTTGTAATGTGATGCCTTAGTTTTTTCATGCATTTTTATGATGTATTTGGAGAGATAAGGGTATATTTTTTCCTTGAGGCGCATTGGCATGCAAATGGATATTTTTTTTTCACAAGGGGCTATAAGGGGGTTTTATTTTCCTCTTAACCCTATTTTTGCTCAAATCATGCAAATTAGGCATGTGTAAATTAGAGAGATAAGGAGTTTATTCTTTTCATGCATGATTTTACAACAAATCAAATGTAAATAAATAATAAAGTAATATTCTTCAAATTACTTTATTATTTTTCACAAATTGTAAAATTAAAAGTAGTACAAGTTGTAACCAATAATAGAGTAATTATTTTAATTACTTTATTATTTACTCAATCAATTTTGTAAATGCAAAATCATGCAAATTGATGAGTTGAGTTAACTAGGCCATCTAGGGGTTTCTTGCATGATTTGAGGAGCATTTTTAGGGTTTTTGGTCAACTTCTTGGTCAAGCATATGGAGAGGTCCAAATTGTTGCTATTTTTGCTTGATTTGTGGTAGTTTGAGCCCTTATTTTTGGGGATTTTTGAGTTTTCTCGTGGATCACTTTGGAGGACTTATTTTTAGAGGCAGTTAGTTGCAGTTCACTTTTTGCATGCCTCTTAGTGAGAGAAAGCTATATATTGTAAAGCAAAACTTGGATTTTGCTAGTTCTTGCCTTTTTACTCTTATACACTTTTAGAGAGAAGAAGGTTTTGTAGCTCATTTTTGACAGTTTTATAGAGATCACAGTGGGTTACAGGTTCCATTTTTGTCTCTCTTGCAATATTTCTCTTATTTTTTGGAATCAAGTAGTTGCTTTTCCATTTAATACTAATTGTATGAGGTGATTTGATGAAGTTTTACTGTGTTTAATTATCAAAACCTTTAAAACTATTATCTCATTCTTACTTACAGTATTAAGCATAGTGATATTACAAGTCTTAGGTTGTGTTACAGAAAATAGTTCTTTTATGTTGTGAAAAGTCATTTTCCTTCATAAAGAAGTTTATTTTCCAGCCTTCCTCAGAAATATTTTTTGTGATATTTATGCCATGATTGGATTGTGTGGGTCAGATTTATGAATTCTATTGTGAACCAAATTGCAAATTTTCCATCGTTACTAGGTGCATCACCAAATTTTACAGTTTTATTTCCTTATAGTTTCCTTCTTACCCTTTTCCAAAATAGAAAATCATAGTTTCAAAATAGAATATTTGAAGGGAACCAACCCATAATCTGGAGGTTCAAACTCATTATAGGTCACCCACAACCTAAGTTTGTCCCCATGTTTCGAAGGATTGCAGAGTGTCACAGCTTTGTATAAGGTTGCAATCCTCATCGACAACAGTTTTTGGCACATCCGGTGGGACATTTGAACTGATTTTCAGTTCAATATAACTTATTTTTTCTACTTTTTTGGTATGAACAACAGAATTTTAATCCTTTTAAGGGTTCATTTTCAAGTACATGGTGACTCTACTACTTTGGTTTTATAGATTAGATCTTGCAGTTTATGAAAAAATATCAAACAAGGTCAAATAAAGATTCTGACAAGAAGCACATCCAGTTATCTCCACCAAAGAGGAGAATAAAAGTAGATAAAGTAATCAAATCAATAGATTCAACACTTGTTTCAGATCTGCCAAGTACACATCCAGAGTTTGCTTCTCACCAGAATCCATTATTTGCAAGTTCATCATCAGAATTTCATAGTTCTCCACTAGTAAGCCCAAGAGAGTTGATTCCTATTTTCCAAGAGGAACTTCTTCTTTTAGAGCTTGTAGATGAAGAACCTGTGTTACAAGAAATATTTGAAGTAATTCCAATCCAAGTACTAGCTCAAATACCATCTACTCTAATGTCTCTACTCGGAGGAGGAGGAGGAGGTGGAGGACCTATTCCACCTCCTAGAGGAGTAGTAGGAGGAATACCACCTCTCGGTGGAGGAGGAGGTGGAAGAAACCCACCACCACCTCAAAATCAACCTTTTATTACATTTAATGGAGGTAGTCCTTTGAATCTAAATCAGCATGATGACATATCAATGGCTGCATTGAAGAGTTTACCAAGTTTCACAAGAGAAGATGGGACTATACCTATTGAGCATATCAGAGATGTGGCTTCTTTGTGTTCTGTTCATCACATTACCAAGAACATAGCAATCAGGCTATTGGCAGCATCACTAAAAGGTAAAGCTCTTCAATGGTTTAGAGGCTTAATAGTCAATTCAATTAGATCTTGGGATGAATTAGGTGCTGCTTTGAATAGGCAATTTTAGGATAAATCTAATCATTTATCATTAGTTGAACAAATGACCACTATTAAAAGAGCTCCACAAGAGCAAATGTTAGATTTTAATTTCAGATTTTAGAAAACATGTAATAGAATTCCTGAAACAGTGAAACCCTCACCAGAACATGTGTTTTTGTATTATTTGAGGGCATTAAATTATGATATTGCTATTATGATATAATCTATGGGTGGGGTAACTTTACCAACTGCTTTTGATATTGCAATAAGAGCATAAAATAGTTTAATACAGGCTAGTAAGATAGCACCTAGGCCACCAATGCCAATTTTCCCAGATATACAGTGTTTAATTCCAATTTCAGCCCCACATATTTCACCAATACCATCTTTTGGTTATCAAGCAAATGCAAAAAAATAGTACAAATCCCATTCATTTTGAGCTTCAAGAGTTGAAAGAAAACTAGCAAAGTATAGCAAAAATATTGTAGACTATAAGCAATGATTTAGTAAGTCTAAAAATTCATGCAAACCAGAATAACAGGACTTACCAAGCCCCATACCAAGCAAATAGACTTGGTTATCAGGAAGATTATCAGGGTCAAAGAAGAAATTACAACAATAGGCCAAATCAGCAATATAATCCAAATGTTGTTAGTACATCAAAAGAAATAGTGCCTATACATAATAACATGGTTCAAGATTATGCATGGTGTTACCCATGTAATCAACCTCATAACCAAGCCACTCTCCTGAATGGGATAGTAGGTCAAGCTTTAATGGTACATAATAACTATGCTGCTACTAAAAATTTAGCAGGTGATGTGAATAACTAGCTGGATACTCAGACTTAGTATGTTAATCCTGATGTAGCTTTGATGAATTGGTAGGCTAATAAATTTTATGGTGTAAATCAGTTACTAGGTCAAAAATAGTCTTTTACTAATATTGCAGCAAACACAAGATCAAAAAAGAGAGTTGTTGACTTGCAACAACAAGCTGGAACTACAAATTAGCAAGCTGATATTGGTAAACAACAAGCTGGAAATGTATAGCAGCAAGCTGATAAAGGTAAAAGTATAGTTTCTACAAGCCAGTAAGGGCAGAATCAAGTTTCTACATCTAATGATCTGTATATTTTGTCAAGAAGACAACCAACTACAGAAAACAGACAGCCAGAAACAAATAAACAACCAACTAGAGACCAACAGAGGTTACTGTCCCGAAAATACAACAAAAGGTTAGTGGCCCCCAGTTTTCAATATTTTGGATCATATGAAAAAAGCAACAATAAGCATGTCTATTTTAGATGCTTTACATATTCCAGGACAAAAGGATTTATTACAAGATGCATTATCTCAGTTGTCTTTGTCAAATGAAGTACAAAAATCACATCAACCTCAAGTTATGTTTACAAATGAGGCAGAAAAAAGAGTAGAACAACCTAAACCAGTAGGCAAACCTCCACCATTCTATGTCACTTTGATTGTAGGTGACCATTTAGTACATAATTGCATGATAGACTCAGGAGCCAGCAGCTCAGTTATGCCAAAACATCTAGCTGATAAGTTAGGCCTGAAATATGAACCTATTGTTAGGGGTGTTGTACAAATGGATGGAACTGAGGTCAATGCAATTGGAATGTTTAAAAATTTAGGCCTTACTTTGCATGTCTGTCCAAACTTTGTTATATATCAGGATATTTATGTCATTGATCTGCCACCTACCTTTGCTATTTGCTTATCCAGAGATTTTACAGCAAGGTTAGGAGATTATTTGTCTTCTGATTGGACGCATTTATTCTTCAGAACTAGATATGGAACCAAGGTTACAATCAAATATGAGCCATTAGCCAAAGATCACTTTGAACCTTATACACCCAGTTCAATAAATGTCAACCTTTCTATTTTTTATCAAGAAGATCTGATTCTTGTTCAAGACCCAAGTACACCTTTGGAGGGAATTCCTGATCTGGTTTTAGAGCAATGGGTAGCAGAGAACCATGAAACAGATCCATTTGAGTAGATGGATGAGATAGGCCTTGGTGTATATATGATCGAGGAGAAAAATATAGTCATTCCAAATCTAATTAAAGGAGAAAAACAACAAACTATTGAAGCTGAAAATGATGTTTGGGAACTTTATTTCGATGGTTCTAGAAGAAAGATTGGTGCTGGTGGAGGAGCTGTTCTTATTTCCCCCACAGGTGAGAAATACTATTCATCTTTTAGATTTGCTTTCAACTGTTCTAATAACTCAGCCTAGTATGAAGCTTTAGTTCATGGACTAGAATGGGCAAGAAAATGAAAAATCAAATGTTTAAAGGTCTTTGGAGACAATGAATTAGTTGTTAAACAAGTCAAAAACCTTGCTACTACAAAGAATGACTTGCTGAAATTATATAAGCATAGAGTTTGGGACATGATAGAAGAATCTGATGCATTTAATCTAATATATGTACCTAGAACTGATAATAAGCAAGCTGACAAGCTAACTGCCATAGGAGTTGAATATGATATTTTTGCAGAAATGAAGAATATTCATTCTCCTTTATATGTCAAGGTTGTTGTAAGACTATCAGTCCCAGATAATAATATCAGCTAGCAAGTGTTTGACAGTGATGAATAGATTGTAAATTTCTTAATGGAAGAGGTTGAATTTTCTGTAGGTAATCAGTAGAAATTTATGCAGCAATATGATGATCAAATACTTCAGCTAAGATCAAACAAGCTACCTAAGGGCTTATTGACCTTAGAATCAATCTTTAATACTGATGATCAAGTAAGAAAGGATAAGGCCAACTTGTTAGTAAAACATAAACACTATGAACCTATTGAAATCTTTAAAGGGAAGTTACTCAAGCTTGGAAAGATATGTACAAACGAAGAACAACAAGCATTCATCCAGCTTTGTCAAGAGTTTAGTGATATATTTGCATGGGAATATAGAGATCTGAAAGTTTCAACCCAGAGTTGGCTTAGCATACAATTGAGCTTGAACCCAAGGCAAAACCTGTCAGATAGAAGCAAAGACCACTAAATCTTAAACTGGGTGCTTATGAAGACTGAACTCAATAAACTCATTGAAGGTAATATCATTTTTCCTATCAAACATATTTCATGGGTTTCTAAGTTAGTTCTTGTCAGAAAAAAGAATGGAGAAATCAGATTATGTGTTGATTTCTGTGATTTAAATAGAGCATCTTTAAAAGATCATTATCCTTTACCATTTATGGAACATATATTGCAGGTTGTTTCTGGATCAGAAAGATTCTCTTTGTTGGATGGTTATTTAGGTTATAAGCAAATTCTTGTAAAGGAGGAAGATCAATACAAGACAACTTTTACCACAAAATGGGGCACACTAGCATACAGAAAGATGTCATTTGGCTTATCAAATGTATGTGCAACATTTTAGAGAGCAATGGACATGGCCTTTCAAGGTCTGATTAATAAGTTTGTGCTTGTATACTTAGATGATGTGACTATTTTTTCTAAAAAAGTTGAAGAGCATTTTCATCATTTAAGACTGATTTTTGAGAGATGTAGAGAGTTTGGGGTATCACTTAACCCAAAGAAGAGTATTTTTTATGTTCATGAAGGTAAATTGTTAGGACACATAGTGTCTAAAGATGGGATATCAATTGATCCTAAAAGAATCACTGCAATATTGGCATTACCTCTTTCTGCACATAAGAAAGGCTTACAGAGCTTTCTAGGAAGAATTAACTTTGTAAGAAGGTTCATTCCTAACATAGTAGCACTTTTACCTCTTACAACAATGCTAAAAAAGAATATCCCTTTCAGCTAGACCAAAGAAGGAAAGCAGAGCTTTGAAGAGATAAAGGAGGCACTTGCTGCTACTCCAACTTTGATAAATCCAAATTTTGATAAAGACTTCATTTTATATGCATTTGGTAGTGTGGATACTATATCATCTATGCTTTGTCAGTAGAATGATGAAGGATTGGAATAGCCTATGGCATTTTTGAGCCAAGTTCTGCATGACTATGAGGTAAAATATTCTTTTGTTGAAAAGCATGTATTGGCTATTATCAGGAGCCTAAAGAAGTTTAAATATATGCTTTCAAATAATAGAATTCAGTTAATGGTTGCTCATCCTACAGTGAAAGAATTCTTTCTTAGTAAGGATTTAAGTGATAAGAGAGCAGGGTGGATAACAAAGGTTATGGAGTATGACATCCAAATTAAAGTCACCAAGCTGGTCCGAGGCAAAGGACTATGTGAACAGCTTGCATAAAATGAAAAATACAACAAGGAACTTGAAGGAGAGCCTGAGACAGTGATTCAAAATGATGAAACAATTGTTGTCCTAGATTCCCCTACAAGTTGGGTGCATGATATGATCCATTATCTACACACAAGTGATTGTCCTCATGGCCTAGACAGATCTAAAAGAAGATATTATAGATTGCAGGCAATTCCCTATGCTGTGATTGATGGAATCTTGTACAAAAGGGACTTTAATAATGTTTTATTAAGGTGTGTGCAACTAGATTAGATTCAAAAGATTCTAGAGGAATTTCATGATGGACCTTTTGGAGGTCATTTTGCAGCTAGAACAATAGCTCTAAAAATTATGAGAGCTGGTTACTATTGGCCTGACATGTTCAAGGATGCACATGAATGGGTAAAGAAATGTTTAAAATGTTCAATTTTTGCAAGCAAACAAAGACTTGCAGCCATGCCCTTACATCCAATTCAAGTAGAGCAGCCATTTGGCAAGTGGGGATTGGACTTTATTGGTCCTATTAATCCACCTTCCAACCAAGGACACAAGTGGATTTTGACTGCTACTAATTATTTCACTAAATGGACTGAAGCAGTTGCCTTGAAAGACGCTAATGAAACATCAGTCCTAAATTTTTATCAAGATCTAGTGTCTAGGTTTAGTACTCCTAACTCTATTATTTTAGATAATACTTTAGCATTTATTGGATTAAGAGTATCTGATTGGTTTGTCAAAAATAATATATTTATGAATACTTCATCAAATTATTACCCTCAAGGTAATGGACAGGCTGAATCAACTAACAAAAATCTGATTAAAATCATAAAGAAAATAGTTGATGAAAATCAAATGTCTTGGCATGATAAGTTAAAGTTAGCCTTATGGGCTGATAGAATTACACCTAAAAGAGCAACAGGTAATTCACCCTATGTGTTTACACATGGAAAAGAGGCCAAGTTACCAATATCAGTGGAGTTACCAACACTTAGTTACATAAAAGAGCTAGACTTACTTGAAGAACAACCAATGGAGGTCAGGCTTGCACAACTGATAGAACTTGAAGAAATCAGAAAAGAGGCCTTGAAAACATTGGAAATACACTAGGCCCAAATGAAAAGGAAATTTGACAAAAGTGTAGTCCCAAGAGTCTTTAAAGAAGTAGATCTGGTTTTTAAATGCAATGAGTTAAAGAGCAGACCTGGTCAGCGTACAAAGTTTGATGCAATGTGGGATGGACCATACATAATAACAGGATGCAAGCAACACAATGCATTCCACCTTGCTAAGTTAGATGGAGAAGTGTTGTCAATCCTAGTTAATGGGATTCACCTAAAGTTATGCTATTAGAGATGCAGCCTTATGCTGCAAATAAGTGCTTTTGCACATTTAGTTCAGTTATTGTTTTGTTTTCCAAGAAGTGTTGATGCACATGTTTCTGGCTTTGTTTTAAACAAGTCAGTTAGTTTTAGTTTTTAGTTTTGTGCTGTTGTAGAGTTTCAATTAGTTTTGATTTGCAGAAGAAGACTCCATGCCCAATGGAATTGCAAGGCTATTGGTTCTAAGTTGTTTAGCAGGCAAACACCCCTGAGAGGTCGCTAGAAATGTTATTAAATTTTGTTCACACTAAATTTAGTTAGGCCTAAGTGTAGTTGTTCAGAAGGAATAAAAGAAAACTTTTAAGTTATTGCATTTAATAAATAGTTGAGGTCTTAACAAAACAGAGATAGATATTCAGTTGTCAGGATAACCCATTAGTCCAATCAGGACTGATGAATCATCATAATAAGTGAATCATGATGTCAAGGAATCAATTATTCAAGAAATACAGTTGATCTAACATAGTGTTATCTTTCAGGAGTCATAAGACAGATTGATTATTTAGTTGATCATGTTTGAAAGAAAGAAAGAAAGAAAGAAAGAAAGGTATTTATCCGAATTGATATTTCATGTCATAATTGAAACATACAATTCAGTATCTATTACTTTATCCTATGCATTGATTGAAAAAGAAATATATATACATCAAGTGCATAAGATAAATTAACTAATCATGTTTAAAAGAAGTGTCCCACATAAGCCGTGAGAGTAACTAAACTGAGCAATGTAGACATTTGCAAGCTATACATCTAATGATAAAAGAAATAAGGAAGAACACATGATAAAACTAAACATCCATCATTGTTTGAGCAAGGAGGTTGTTGAGTAGTTGGATAGTTGATCTTCAGTCCTCATCTTTAGCTCCAGTTGTATCAGTTGAACCTGTAAAAAAAAATTTGCAAAAAGTCCCGTAAGAGCTCCAGATATTTAATGTTATCATATGCTTTTATCAGCAGACATATCAACTTGTCACATCATGCATTTCATATGAAAGATTAAATAAGATATGTGCTATAAACTAGAATATCATGAAGAGGATCAATCAATACCATCAAGTATGTTTTATGTTAACTTGTTTGTTCACTATGCAGGTATAGGAAAAGTAATGTTGCTGATTTGAAGACAAATAAACATGTGGAGAAAATGTGGCTCCCACAAGGGTTGAGCCTAGCATGTTTCCTTTTTATTCATTTAAAAAGGAATATCAGAAAAAGATAGGATGCATCATTCAAAGTACATCATGCATCATTTAATCAACTTACAGAGAAAGTGTGTCATCATGACATTAATTGCAATTGATTGATACAAATCAAATAAACACACATATGCCAATCAAATCTCAAATGCATATCAAATAGAAAGAGTAGGCTACAGGAGCCATCTTAAGGTACAACATGTATTTATTTAATCTCAAAGTGATTAAGTATCATGAACAAATGATAAATGCAGCTACAATGAGAAGATATGCTACAATAGTGTTCATTGTTCATACATATGATGTTACAGTTGAAAACAAGTCACAAAATCACACTTATGTATGTCATTGAGATTATCAGTCATAAGTGTGTACATTGCTACCTGATGAAGTTAAGGTTATAGAATAATGCTTATAGGAGACATAATTTGTGTATCATTGACATGAGTTACAGAATATAAATATGAAAAACATTATCTAATTATGATCAGAAGGATAATTTAAAATGATTAGATACAGGTGTTCATAGAGATCAAGTACATGTATCATTATCTCTGACAGAATGGTAAAATCTGTACATATATCTGATACACAAGAGAGATCAAAACAACAAGGCAATAATACCTCTGACTGGTGATAGTCAAATATTTCTTATTCATACTTTATAGTTGCTAGTTGTTATAATGATAGAAAAGAAAACAGTAGAAGACTCATGATATGCTAAATGCTATAGTGATACTGTTGACAGAAACACAAGACAAGTAGTCATTATTTCATATACCATTATTTCTGATTGATAGAGTTATGATAAGCATTTGCCATGATGGAGGACATCTAATGAACAAATGACAAGATAGGCATGCTACAGGAAATGATCAAAATGCCAAAGTAAATTTCAGAGAGCAAAACGATGATGATTACCTGTTAACTGACCAGTCAATACAAAGTGAAGTGCCAAGATAAGAATTCATGTTCAGGAGAAAAGATTCATGCATACAGGACTGTTACTATATATCTTTTTGGAGAAAAAGAATATATATTATTGTTCAAGGTTACAGAAATGAAATTGTTATCACTCAGAGTGTTCAGAAGCTAGAGAGGAAGTTAAATAACTAGAAGAACAAGTCCGTACAACATCAAAAAATATTTCTGTATTATAGCATTTGAAACCTTAGTTCCATATTTTTGAACTAAGTTTTATCTCATGCACAGAAATGAAAGAGAAATGCTCAGAATAGAGAATGAATATCATGCTTGTTATAGTGGAGCCTCTCAAAATGCAAACACATGGAGAAGTATAAAATCCTAACACATTTCATGCATACAGTGAAAATAAATAGTTACAATGCATTTGTTTGCCATGGCCATGACCATAAGGTAGGGTTTTGTGCCTGAATAAAGACACCCAGCTGTCCAAATTTTGAAACCATCATTTTCAATTATGAAACCCTAGTTTTCATCTTATGTGCACAGTGAAAGTAAAAGTTACAGAGAAGAGTTTTTATGTCATAGTCGTGCCTGAATGAGAACTTTTCTAAGATACCCATATAAGTTTTCCATGAAACCCTAGCGCATATTTTGCTATTACAGAAAAGAATGGAGATACAGTTCATTTCTGTCATAGCCGTGCCATAAAATGGCAGATATCATCATTTGAAGTCAAAACCCTTGTTGCAGGTTTAAACCCCTTCTTCATTTTTTCTAGAAGACAGTCAAAGAGGAAGTTCAGAACATGTATTTTCTGGTATGGTCGTGTGTATACATTGCATTTATATGCAATTTTGAGCAAACCCTCATATAAAAAGTCAAAGACTTCGAGCTTTATATGTCAGAAAACTAGAGAATGTGCTATAGAGAATGATAGTGGCCACAACCATATGAAAAAAGAGAGAAGGAATGAATAGCCAGATGAAGAATTGAAACCCTTGTTTCTTTTTGAAATATGCAAAGATATTCAAGTATCTACAACAAGGAGAAGAATAAAGTTACCTTCAAATGCAGAGAAGAAAGTATGTAATGGCCGCGACCTGTTTTAGGAGGTTTTTCTCAGATTTTCTCACATTTTTGTAGATGTTAACACATAGAACAAAAGAATATTGTCAAAGAAATGCTATAGAAGGAAAAACCAGAGATGGTCGCGGCCATTACTATTGAAAAGATCATAAAAATGAAAGAAATACCAGTCAAAAGTCAAAATACCATACTCACCATTATCTACAATGTCTTTCACTTAGGAAATGCAAGAGAAACCATGGAGTTTGACACAGAGAACTCAAAGCCGAGAGAGATCAAACCCTAATGCCAAGAAGTTGCAAAGCAACGACCGACAGAGAAGAGCAAATGAAATGACAAAGTGATTAGGGTTTGTTTGCTCTTTTGTTCAAAGTTCCTTTCTCTTCTTTTGATTTTTGACTTCTCTAATATTAAATCATTACCTTATCTAAATTTCAAGCGGGGTCAAAACCTTCAATGATATGTCTCCTAGCAATCATGGAGAGGAAGAGGCCTTATTTTTGCATAATGATGCATATGGCAAAGTGGTAAGGTGACTTGGGGTTTTTATCTTGCATGCTGAGGATATATGGCAGTAAGGCCATTTTGCATTGCAAATTGGAGTCATAAGGGTTTGTAATGTGATGCCTTAGTTTTTTCATGCATTTTTATGATGTATTTGGAGAGATAAGGGTATATTTTTTCCTTGAGGCATATTGGCATGCAAATGGATTTTTTTTTCACAAGGGGCTATAAGGGGATTTTATTTTCCTCTAAACCCTATTTTTGCTCAAATCATGCAAATTAGGCATACGTAAATTGGAGAGATAAGAAGTTTATTCTTTTCATGCATGATTTTACAAAAAAAAAAATGTAAATAAATAATAAAGTAATATTCTTCAAATTACTTTATTATTTTTCACAAATTGTAAAATCAAAAGTAGTACCAGTTGTAACCAATAATAGAGTAATTATTTTAATTACTTTATTATTTACTCACAATCAATTTTGCAAATGCAAATTCAGCAAATTGATGAGTTGAGTTAACTAGGCCATCTAGGGGTTTCTTGCATGATTTGAGGATCATTTTTTGGGTTTTTGGTCAACTTCTTGGTCAAGCATATGGAGAGGTCCAAATTGTGGCTATTTTTGCTTGATTTGTGGTAGTTTGAGCCCTTATTTTTGGGGATTTTTGAGTTTGCTTGGGGATCACTTTAGAGGACTTATTTTTAGAGGCAGTTAGCTACAGTTCAATTTTTGCATGTCTCTTAGTGAGAACAAGCTATATATTGTAAAGAAAAACTTAGTTTTTGCTAGTTCTTGCCTTTTTACTCTTATATACTTTGAGAGAGAAGGTTTTGTAGCTCATTTTTGATAGTTTTATAGAGATCACAACAGGTTACAGGTTCTATTTTTGTCTCTCTTGCAATATTTCCTTTATTTTTTGGAATCAAGTAGTTGCCTTTCCATTTAATACTAATTTAATGAGTTGATTTGATGAAGTTTTACTATGTTTAATTATTAAAACCTTTAAAACTATTGTCTCATTCTTACTTACAGTATTAAGCATAGTGATGTTACAGGTCTTAGGTTGTGTTATAGAAAATAGTTCTTTTATGTTGTGAAAAGTCATTTTCCTTCATAAAGAAGTTTATTTTCCAGCCTTCCTCAGAAATACTTTTTGTGATATTTATGCCAAGATTGGATTGTGTGGGTTAGATTTATGAATTCTATTGTGAACCAGATTGCAAATTTTCCATCCTTACTAGATGCATCACCAAATTTTACAGTTTTATTTCCTTATAGTTTCCTTCTTACCCTTTTCCAAAATAGAAAATCATAGTTTCAAAATACAATATTTTAAGGGAACCAGCCCATAATCTAGAGGTTCAAACTCATTATAGGTCACCCACAACTTAAGTTTGTCCCCATGTTTCAAAGAATTGCAGAGTGTCACAGCTTTGCATAAGGGTGCAATCCTCATAGACAATAGGTATATTAAAAGTTAATATCCTGATAGCGGATATGCATGCAGATGATAGTTTCTCCATGCCGTGAAGGTAAATTTGATGGGTGCACCCGGATATCCGAATATAGAAACTATTGTGTTCAGTCAGGCTATATCATTTGGATGTTTGTGAAAGTGCAAACCTTGAAGATATTCATAGATATTCATATGACCGTTGACCACAACTTTGACCGTGAATATTTTTTTCATCCTAAGGAATTTCTACATGATACAAAAGATAAAATTGCTTATAATTTCATCCTCTTTCATTTGGCAGGCTTTTGAGGAAGATTCACACTTCAAAATTTTAATCCAAAATTCATGATCTAGATATGGATATGCATATCTGGATATCATGATAAGTTATCGACTTAAGAGGAATATGCAGACTTGGCAGACAAGACATATCAGAGGCTGACCTGAAGTACTATAAAAGCTTTCACAAAGCGAATATTTTGCATTGATTGTATTAGGTACATGATTCAGTAGTTTGTAGTAATGGCACAAATATCTTCTAGTTGCTCGATGGATTTAGATATTTTCTACATTAAATTCTTGCAGGTAGATGTCCCTTCTAGTGAGGAAATATCTCTGACAGGCCCATGGGCGCATTCATTACAATAGGTAATGGTGCTCCATTGTAAATGCTATATAAAGAATGAAACGTAATGTATTCAGGTTGGCTTTTGGTCTAAAAAATCATATCTCTTGCAATTGTAACCATGCCTCTTTGAGAATAGACATCAGATTTTTACCTTCTCATGAATTGTTCTTTGCTCTGTGTATTTTTCTGTTTTATCTCCATATGTGAATGCATCTTTCCTCTTGGATTTCATTTAGTTTCTCTTGTATAACTCTGCAAGTAGTTCATGATTTGTGTATGTTGGTCTGTTGAATATTGTTATTCTGTGCATACATGGTTGTTTTGAGGGCCTTCGTATATTCAAACCTAGTGTATCACCTCCTTTTAATTTTAGTTTTACTCCCTCTTCCTCTTTTCATAAACAGGTGGATAGATTAGGTTTAGTCTTAGGATCTCTGAATCTCTTATTTAGCAAAGAAACCAGTCTCTCTCTAGATATTTTACCTCCCTATAGGGTCCCACACTTGGAGGCCATCTCAATGTTTCACTAGATTGTTGGAGCCCTAAAAGCCTTCAACACTGGGTGCAAATCCATGTGACAACAAGGACACAATTGATATTCCGCAAGGCTCAACACAACTAGGTCATACACCCAAGCACATGTACATCTAGTTTGACAAGCAAAATGACTACTCATCGCTACAAATTGATATCACAAAAATTCCTTGTCACCCAGTCAGTTATTGAATGACTAAGGATTTTCCATAGTAAAATACTGAGAATAAAGGAACTAACAACTACATACATGAATGGTCTACACTTCATTCTCTCCCAACTATGGGCTCTCCCTTTTCACACCAACTCTCGTATCACTATCCTTCTGCCTTACGCCCTGAGAATGGCCTTTTACGTATGGCCTCCCTATAGCTAAGATAATCTTATTCTAGTATTTTTCTTAGTTACCAGTCTATAAGAATGAGTGTATTCTCATCCAGGATACCCCCCAAAGAAGGGAAAATAGAGTGCTTTAAATGCCACTATTATTTTCCTTCTAATCTTCCACTACCTTTGGCTATTCTTAGCCTCTCCACTATGAAGAATCAACAATAATTTCTCCACGATAACTCCCCCACTCTTATTGGCTATTTTTAGCCTCACCACTATAGGGAGTGTACCATAACGACACCACTCACCCATTCCAGTAGAGGTTACAGCATGCTGGAGAACACATTAGAAATATAATAAAACTATAAGCACATCATTCTAAAAATTGATTTGGAATAAGATCATGCTATAAACAATATTAAATAATTAGATCGATTATATTGACACTACGCTTACGAGTGTCCACACAATAAATAAATCATAACTATATTATGCTAATAATAAAAATCTTGGTAATAATAATCGACTCCAAAATATTAAATCAACTCATAAAATAAACTATTGTGACTCTGCTTCGATAACACCTAATATGCTCCTATGCACCTATCATACATCAACATACAATCATATTACTGACTCATGTAGGTGTGTGTGGTTCTTAGTTAATTTGGTTCAATTATTTACTTGTCGCCATCTATCATCCTCTCATGGATGATACTCTCCCTCACTGCATGGGTGGGGAGAATGTTATCCTGCATCCACCTTGTTTCCAACCAGACAATATCTAGTTCGTTAGGAAAATAAATCAAAATCACAATTTTAAATAGATATTAATTGCATGTAATCAACTTTGATATTATGAATATTCTGCAAAGACAAACAAAGTATCATTTGTCTCATTATAATGTGGTACAAAAATTAAATAATAAATATTAAATCTGCACATTATTATGTTCCAAATAGATAACCAAAAATGAGGTGTGACACTAGATAATGTGTTTAAAAACAATAATTTTATCATGCAATAGAGAGAAAATTAATTGTGCAATAATAATTAAAACTCTAGAGTTAGGGTAAATGAACATTTGACTAAGTGCTTAGATATATGACTTCAGTAATAGACTAAACTAGGTTTAAGAGTTTGACTATGCCAAATCTGCTTAGTTCAACCTTGTGCTATTTTGTTCCATGTTATACCTCTGGGGTTTCCCTACCCGTGGGGCTATATCTTTTTGGTCTGTTATTCTAGTTCTTTATTCTTTCTTGCAATCTTTGAAGACTACTTTATTCCTTGTATATATTTGCTTTGTTCAATAAAAGCAAGAGTTTGACTATGCCCAACAAGCTATTGTAGTTGAAAGGATTAAGTTTCTCACATGATAGATTGAGAAACATATTGCATGATAAATTGTGATTAGAACCCTAGTTTAGATTTCGTTTAAATGCAAACATTGTGATGACTAAGTTCTTGACTCCAATCATGTTTAATATCAAAATGAAACAAGATTAAAGGTTATCTTACATCTATAAGCTTATTGCATTTGCATATGCCAATTTTTTTGTGCAATAGCACAAGAGTGTAACTGCAAACTTGAGTTGACATCAAATTCATCATGATAAACCTTGTTTGGATGAGGTTAAAATTGATTTAAACCAAGGTAATAGAACTAAAGCAATGGCAATCCAAAGGAACAAAACCAAGAAAATGAACTAGAGAAAAGCCAAAGGGGTTAAGAATCAAACCAAATGCTACAACTATCTATTTATGATATGTTATACCATATTTTTTTATTGATTTTTTGTTGAGATTGTTTTACAACTCATGGTAGTGGGAGCATGAATGAATCAAAGTTGTACGGATAATTGACCTCCTTTTTATAAGAGCCAAGGACTGAGGGTATCCATTCTCCAAAATCACCATGGGCACAATCCCAACATCATCCCTTAAGTGTAATGGGCTTTGCACTTAACAACACCTAATATGCTAATAATCGACATCAGATTTCCACAGTCCATGATAATGTAGCAATTTGCTTCTAGATTAAACTGTGTGAGAATATTTTTCCCTCAACGTTTCAGATCACACTACATGATCCATCATCAGGAGAAAGAAAGCAAGAGAGGAGAATAGAATAGATACAATTTGCAAACCTCACAGGTTAAATAGAAAGGGAGAAAGGGAGTGGCGCAGGGACCCGTAGATTACAAGGAAAACAAAGACACAAGAAGCTAAGCACATAAAAGGCAGCGCACTAAAATATAATAATAGCAAAGAAATTAGAAAATAAAAACCAAAACTAACTACCAATATAAATAAAATAATTACATAAGTAAATAAAATATAAAAGATAACCAATATTTATAACTAAATCAAGAAATGTATATATATATATATATATATATATATATATATATAGAGTTTGCAAATAAAATTATGATTTATAAATACACATATAAATATATATATAAAAATAAAATAAATATCTATATATACATATACAAATAAATATATATATATATATATATATATACCTATAAGTGAGAGGGAATAAAATATAAATCAAGTTACAATTATATATAAAATATATACCTATAAGAGAATATGAAAGAAATAAAAATATGCAAATTCTCAATATGTATATACAAATATAAATAGCAAAAAGATAAGATAAAAAAAGAACAATAAAATGGAAAGGAAAAAATAAATACCAAAAAATATAAAAATGGACCACAAAGCATGGCATCAAGAGAGAGAGAGAGAGAGAGAGAGAGAGAGAGAGAGAGAGAGAGAGAGAGAGAGAGAGAGAGAGAGAGAGAGAGAGAGAGAGAGAGAGTTGAATAACCAAATTGGACAAAGAAACAACACTACAATTGAAGGGACAAGAAAAGAGGGTGAAAGACACCAATATTTATATATATATCATCAAAAGAGAAGAAACAACGAAGACTACAAGAGAAAGAAAAGACATACAAGGGAAAGAAAAACAAGAAAGAGGAACGGAACCCAAAGGAAAATTTAGGTAAAGCTACAAGAGAAACTAAAGGGAAAAACAAGAGGGATAGGGCTAGAGGAAGGAGGAGAGAAACGGGGTTAACATGACAACAAGGAGTAGAAAGAGGTGAGAACCTACGCTAGGAAGGGAGGAGGGAAAGATGAGAAGGAGCAGGAAAAATGAGGGAACAAACCAGCGGGAGGGAAGGGAAGAGGAAAGAAGAGGGAAGGGGAAAAGCCAAGAGGGGGCACCAACGGACAAGGAGGGGAGGTCAGGGAGGGGGGTGGGATAAATTTCTGAGCTGGGTGAGAAGGGGATACCAAGAGAAGCTTAATTTTAGACCATCATCTCGATTGAGATTATCCAAATGTTTATTGATCTCTATGGCTTCTTTAAGTTTTCTCTTGAAAAAGTTATCTTGGTTGGCTAAGATCTGGGAGTTTGCTAAACAGATGCGGTGTTTAGTTAGGGTTGAGTGCTCAACCAGTGTAGATTTGTTGACACGTTTAAGTCTGATGTCTGCACTATGCTTTTTGAGTCTAGTGATAAAGGAACGACCCATCTCACCAATATAGGGAATGCCACAAGAGCAAACAATCTTGTAGACCCCCGAGTTAAGAAAGGGGTCTACGGGGTCTTTGGGAGCAGGGATTTGGTTTCTCAATGTAGAAAAGGGTTTAAAGGTACATTGGAGGCCCTTTTTGCGAAGAATCTTAGAGATCTTGTTGGAAATGCCTTCAATGTAAGGAAGGGTGGCAACATGGAGGTTATCCTCCTTGGTCGTGGGGCTGAGGCAGGATCTGGCTTGCTTGAAAGCCCTTGAGATGTGCTTTCTCTTGTAGCCATTTAATTTAAAAACTTTAGAGAGGTGGGCCGACTCTTGGTCTAAGTTTTCCTCATCACAGATGCGAAAGCCCCAAGTAGCCAAAGTTTTAAGGACACCAACTTTTTGAGCGGGGTGGTGATGAGAAGAAGAGTGGAGGTATAGGTCGGTGTGGGTGGACTTGTGAAACACACTATAACCAATGGTAACATTTGGTTTCCTGATGAGAAGAATATCCAGGAAAGGGAGCTTGTTGTCAGATTCAAGCTCTTTAGTGAAGGAGATACATTGGGTTAACTGGTTAAGGTGTGAGTAAATTCTTCAAGTTTGTCAAGGCCATGGGGCCAACATATGTTCGTATCATCGACATAGCATTTCCACCATATTGGTTTGAGGGGAAAGGAATTGAGGGAAACATCCTCGAAATGCTCCATAAAGAGCTTCGCCACAACCAGGGAAAGAGGGGATCCCATGGCAACTCCATCGAGTTGCTCATAGATTGTTCCTTGGAAGGTAAAAAAGGTAGATTGGAGGCAAAGCTCGACCAAGGAGGTAATCTCATCATTGGTCTTGCGTCTAATAATTTCGATGGAGTCAGGGATAGGGACTTTAGTGAAAAGGGACACCACATCGAAGCTCACTAGGAGGTCATTATCTTCCAACTTTTTGCCTTTGATGAATTCAACAAAATGGGTTGAATTCTTGATGAAAGAACTCGACTTACCCACCTAGGGAGATAGAAGTTTAGCCAAGAAGGCGGCAAGCTTATACGTGGGTGAGCCCATGGTGTCGACAATAGGGCAAAGAGGGACAATGACCTTGTGGATTTTAGGCACACCATAGATGCGGGGAGTGGACTCTTTGGTGGGAATCAGACGCTTCTTGGTGGCATCATCGAAAGAGGAACAAGAGATGGCAGTTTTAACTTTTCTCAAGATTTTAGAGATCGGGTTAAGGGTTAGGACTTTATAGCTACTTTCACCGGAAAGGAGATTTAACATCTTAGTGATGTAGTCATGTTTGTTCAGGATGACTGTAGCATTGCCTTTGTTTGCCTTGACGATGATGAGGTCTCGGTTGCTCAATAAACTCTTGAAGGCTCGTAGTTTAGCTTTGGGGATATTGCACTTTGGCGGCTTAGCATGGCTAAGCGCGACGACACAGTCTTACCTAATTTCTTCAGCAATTTCCTCAACAATATTCTATTATCCTCTCTTGCTTTCTTTCTCCTGATGATGGATCATGTAGTGTGATCTGAAACGTTGAGGGAAACATATTCTCACACAATTTAATCCAGAAGCAAATTGTTACACCTAATATGCTCTTTGTGAATCATTCAACTTTACTAGTAAACCAAAAAGTACTTGACATTATGTCATAATTTTCACATGTAAAATTTTTGAAGAAAGATGTGGACTTTCACAATACTTTTATCACATAAACTTGTGGCCATCAAATTTTCATAAATTGGCAATTTATTTTCATAGAAATTTTTTAAAGGAAAGGAATGTTTAAAGTTGATATGTTCGGACGGATGCACATTAATATGTAGCTTACAAAGGAAAAAATAAAATCATCCTTTCGTTTGTATATATCCTTTGGGAATTTTATGTGTTTTTCCCGCATCAACTCTGATTAAAGTGACTTTAAAAAGTATAAATTCCACGCGAGCCGGGCGACTCTTCAAAATAAGAATCTTATGGTGGCTTTCAAAATTATCTGTTGACCTAAATAAAATAATAATAATAATAAAATTATAACACGCCATCGCAAGCATTTTAAGTTGTGATGGGAATAGTTGTAGGCGACTATGGTTTGTTACAAGAATGTTAGTAGACTTTTCCTAGGAGGTGGAGGGTAAGATGTGTAAGGTTAGGGTTAGGGTTGGGTAAGAGGGGTACCGGTGTGGTGGTTGTTGGATTGTTGATTATGAGGTTTTGGTTGAAATTATTGATGTGGTTGACTTTTTTGTTTCAGTGAAATTAAGAGTACTAAGATAGTTTATTTGTGTTTTTTTATTTTCTAGTTGATGATGTATGATTAGTTTATATAATGTTGTCGATGATTAGAATATGAAATTTATTATTAAATAAATATTGTTCTGATTGTCAGAAAATTTTCAAAGAAGTTTGCTCTACTCTTGAATTGGGTCACGCTTGTAGTTTAGTCTTCCTAGCATAGTTTAGTCTTGGTGGCACATAAATGTCATCTACTCCTTTGAATCAACAAACCATGTTTATCTATCTGTTTGAAGATGAGTGGTGTTGAGAAACACTTTGGGGAGATTGTTGGTGTATAGAGGGAAGTGTAGAAACTCCCTTGATAATTAGTTAGTTCATATTGTTGATAAATAAGGTTGGAAGACACACCACACAAAGATGCTTGGATGATAAGTTGGTGTGTAGTATTTATTAATGCAAGATTTAAGTCTCTATTTGATGTCGTGTGAATGAGATGCCTGATGAAATAATATGATGAAAACCAATGACCTAGGGTTGTCCTTAAATAAAAGATCCTAGGTATTCATTTTGAAGTGTTTTGGCATGCAAGCCATTGGGTAACTATCATATTCTCTAAAAGGGCCAACTCGAGCAAGATGGAAATAATATTTTAATCAAGGGAATAGGTTGCAGGTGCAGTCCTATCTAAGAGACATTGTCATGCCCTTAGTCTAATATGAGGTGATAGAAACCTACTAAAACGAAGTAAACATAATAAGGACTAAGTTTAGGATTAGAGTTAGTTTATGTGCAAGACAAGCTAAATTAAGGATTAGGATAATATATTTATGAGAAGATTAAAAGTGAGTGTAAAATGAAAAGTAAAACGACAAGTAAACTCTTTATCCTTTCTAATTTATTTCTAACAATTGATTTAAAAATAAAATTTGAAACTTTAGCTATTTTAGTTTAAATTTTTTAAAATACATTATATATAGACATGATAAAGAAACTACATATATATTTTTATTTTAAATTGTATATTTTATCATGTAAGACATTTATTCATTAATTTTTTAATAAATTATTTAATAAAATATTTTATTCATGATATTAAAACTTTGTGACCATGAATTCTTAGTTTTGTAATCATTATTTTTCAAACAAAAGTATTATAATTATTAAAAGAAGAAAGTTAAAATTTTAAAAATTGCATACCCATTCCCTTTTCCCTTATGTTTTTCTTATATTAAATTTGATTCACAGCCTTATCTTAGCATAGCCCCCACCATCATTCATCCCCAAAAACCAATTTCAATTCCAAATCTCTCATTTGCCACCTTGGTTTAGATTTATATGTGGGAAATTGCCTCGTCATTTCCATGCTCATGGATTTGAAATTCAAACTTTTAAAATTTAGAATTCAAATTGTACCTTGCCACCCTTTTCCTACCAGTCATTTGTGAGCCAACCTAGTGCATGTTTACGTGAATTTGTGTGCTATGTTGTTTTATTTGAGAACTAGCTATAATTCATTTGAATCGTCTAGATCTAGGAGCATTCAAGATACATTCATAGATAGCATAACTAGAGCATCTACATTACATCATCTATTTACATCATCCTAGACATACTACATACTTTCCTATTGTTGTTGATATTTGATCACCGCTATTAAATTGGTTTGCCTAGGGGCTTGACTAAAAGATAGTTCAATCTTTATCTAATATGTTCCCAAATGGTATTTCTCGACACCACCCCACTTTAGACATGTGTACAATAAGGCATGGTGAATTTGCAATAGTTGCTAATTACCTACTAATTTACTTTTGCAAGTCAAGTTTAGTTTCACTTGTCCAGCTCATTTTTATAGGCACGAATATGAACACGAATAGATTTTAGTCAATTTTTTTAGTTATAATGCACTCATCTAACACAACCTAATTTTTTTGGCTCGATGAAAAATTGATTTTTGATAGCTATCACCACTATTTCTTCATCAAATTTAAAACTAAATACAAGCATTGATGAATTGGATTGGAAGGACATAAGGGGGATGGGAATCCTGGTGCAACAAGAGAAAATTTTGAAACAAGAACTTTTCAAAAGAAAAGTCTTTATCATAGAGGGAAATGACAAAATTAAGTGGAGTTGTGCTAAATCAAGGAACTACTCTATGAAGCTAGGTTACATTATTGGGAATGTTAGGACACCCAAGGCTAATGCTTTTTCTTGGACTATTCTTCACAAAAAAAAATTAAGTGATGAATTCAAGAAACTTGGCTATCAAGGGCCCTTAAGATGTGTGATGTGCAAAAGGGAAGATGAATCAATAAACCATATCCTAATTAATTTCCCATTAGCTATCAAATGTTGGCAATGGCTTCATGCAAGGTTAGCCTAGTTAGGAGCACTCCCTAATGATATGCTTTCTCTATTTCAAACATGGCCCAACATTCAAATATCTTCACTCTTCTCTTACTTATGGATTGTGAGCCCCTCACTATTAGTCTAGGAGGTTTGGAAATAAAGAACATACAAACCTTTCAAGAAGAGACAATGTCATAAGACATTTTTCTAAGAAAGCTTGAAGTAGCCATTAAAGTAGTAGTGAATTCTAGAGTTCTCCATCAATTGTCTAGAAATCAATCTTTTAGCTTCAGAGGTGGAAAGGTCTCAAAGTCCCCACATTCATTGGGTTTCTAGAAATAATTAAGGCTCTAACCATTACTTGGAGATTAGTTGGATCCCCTAACATGATGGATGAAAATGAACTTTGACGAGGCATCTAGAGAGAACCGGGCAAATTAGGTGCATGCTACATTATTCAGGATGAACATGGGAAACTCATTTGCACGTCTTCCAAGAAACTAAAGGATGGGACCAACAATGAAGCTAAGACACATGCCTTTCTTTTAGGCCTTAAAATATGCAAAAGGTTTGAAGTTTGTCTTGTGCAAGTAGAAGGCAACTTGATGGTGCTAATCAATTCGATCCACAAGAGAGGCTCATTGAATTTGAAGATAAGCAACATTCTACAAAAGGCTTGGCCCATCTTGGACTCTTTGATAGACTTCACAATTCAACATGTTTATAGAGAGGCTAACAAACAAGCAAATTTTCTAGCAAATTTGCCATTGAAAAGGATGACACACTCATACTTGACAACAAGCCCACAACATGGGACTCTTTTGGAACAGTGTTTAAACTATAGCCACTCACATTAATCATTTGAGTGGGATATCTATCCTCCCCAAATTTAACACTTATCATGTACATCCCATGTGAACAACTTGGAAGTATCATTAAATGTTAAATTGAGATGATTTTTGGTTTATGTATGTGAATCATACATGTCACTGGTTGTTTACAGATTTGGAGTACCTTGATGTTTAGAGTAATCATTTTATGGTAGTTGGATGCATTATTAATAGCCTTAGTACTCTCCATTGAAGTCATTTGCTTTCTTCCATTGCTAAGTCTCATTGATAAGCTCTCCTACTAGTGCGATGGATATTAACGTTAGGCTAATGGCAAAGAAGCAATAGATTGCATTCCTAGGATGTATCTTTGATCTTTGCTTGAAGAATTTTAAAAAAATGAAAGTAGTGATCATGATCTATGTGCTAAATCTAGTGTTGGGTGAGGAGTTCTTGTTTGCGGATCATGGATATTGTGTTAATACATATGTGGCTTCCATGTTGCTCGATGTGCTACTCGACATAGTGAGATCAAAGGATACTATTAGAACAATTACCAATTGTTTGATCTGAAGGCAATGACACTTGGGATTAGAACTAATCTTGAAGAATGAAATTCTTGGTTTGGGGTTCCCATTGAAAGTTGTGTCCATGTAGATTAATAATGGAGTAATCATGGGTCCATAGACTCCATTTATTCTCCTAGTCATTGTGCTTCCTAAAATAGATTATAGAAGTAGGATAGGCCTTGGCACCAACTTTTTAAAATATGCTACATGAGTTTCTTCTACAACAATAGTTGACTAGTCATTTGCATTTCTAGCAGAGGAAGCAGATGTTGGAGTCGAGCCTACACGAAGTGATCAAGTTTGAATGTGCTTAGCACACATGGGCCTTTTTATTATCCTAATCATTTGTGTTATAGATTAGTGATTCTAATTATATATATATATATATATATATATATATATATTTTAACCCAGAGGTATCCCCTAGCCCTGCCTCCCGAGAGAGACAGGAGCGTTGCGACTCCGCCCAGCGTTGCCCATAGCGCCTTGCCTTGGGCTTACATTTTGTGCCGAGTTGGGGCTAATAACCGTGGGGCGAGCGGAGGCGAGACTAATCCTCAGGGGACTGCCGAGGGGGCCCGCACACCCCGAACAACCATTGGAAATCCAGGCAGAGAGAGTTGACCTCGGGACCTATATGGGACAAGCCCAAAGCCCTTAGCCAACTACGCCAATATGCTAGACAAATATGGCCAATCTGACACTTAGATTTTAGCTTTTTGTCCTCCACTTTCACATAAATTTTTGTACAACCACACCTTCCTAAATTGAAACAACACACCACGTATAACTTTTTACACATATTTTAATATAAAGAAAGTAGTCCGTAAACTACACTTCATTGACCAAAAATAAATTACTATATTAATTTTAATATTCATTACAATATCAATTCTTAATCCCAAACTTTAAAATCTTATTCTCATTGCAAAAATCTAAAATTGATAAACTTTTTATAATAATATTACTTACTTTTTTATTTTGATATTTTCATCATTTAGAAATGATCATATTATTAATTTTAACATTTTCTAAGCTTAGACGTTCTAAACTTCAATAATTAATATACAAATAAGTTAAAGAGGATATGATTATGTTGACGGAATATCTATTATATCGTAATCCACTTTCAATAAATAAAAGTACAGTTTATAATTTTTTAAAATACCATTTTAGGAGATGGTTGAGAAGTTGCTCATATTGTCTTGTCTTATCAAAGAATGACCATCTTATCCTTTACATCACTAAATCCAAATATACAATAAAAAAATATTAAAATAAAAAATATCATCGGCTACTCATTTATATTTAATAATAAGTATTTTAAATGTAGGTAGATTGACAATTGAGTTAATTAATTGGAAAAAGAAAGCCTTGTTTACAAAATTAATTTTAAAAAATTATAGTTGTGTTTATAAATAATTTATCTTAATTTGACATTTGTTTAGTTTTGTAATTATATTGATTTATTTAATTAAAAATAAGAAAGTTGTGTTTATATTTAACATTTGTTGAGTAAAATTAAAGTTAGGTTTGATTTTATGTATTTTAAATAAATGGGTTGATGGAAATATTTAAAATGGGGTTTAGTATTTAATCAATTTTGACAACATAAATTATTAAGTATAATTAAAAATGAGTTTGATTCACAAGTGATTTGATGAATTAGATTTTTAATATAACAACCTCAAAATTGAATAGATAGAAAATTCTTTTTGTAAAATCTCATGTATCCACCTATACATATAATATTGTAGAGGAGAAAAGTGCATATTTTGCTCCTTTCTCCTCTCCCTTTGTACTCCTTTTTGCATTGTCTTGAATACATCATCCTAACGTTCAATTTGTCTAGTTTTGCATGTAAGTTGGCCTTGAACCTAACACTTACCTCTTTATTGCCACTATCTTATTTGCAAAATTGGGTCGGTCAAGTCTCTTATGACTTTTTACCATTTAAACACAACCACGGGTGTGCTTACATCCCCTAGAACTAATTCTAGATGCATTTGTGACTTACTTTTCAAAATTAAAATTATTACTCTGAAGATGACATTCCTAAAATTTTACCATTAGTCATCGACTTGTGTGCCATTTTTTGAATTGAATGTAAGGTTGTGTATCTAAAGACAAGTCCAAGGTCATTGGTAACGTGAATCATCAATGTAAATAATGCATGAGAAAGGCTTGAAAGATGTTATAGATAATTACTAGCTTGCATCAACATTTCATGGATAAATACAACTCTTATTGCAATAATTTTACATTCTTGTCTTGCATGTTTTTTATCTTATGAAATCGACAATGAGGGTTGATTAAGGGTTAAGGAAGTTTGATACTTCAATTCTAGTAATGCATACCTCGAAAGGTGTTATTTGACACTATATTGTGTGAAATTAGGTACCATTCACAAGCATGTAGATTTCAAGAGTGTGCAACTATATGCACCAAAATGGGCACACACATAAATGTCCATGTGGTTAGATGAACTAATGCTTTATTATTGTGAACAAGACAAAAGTTGGTGAAGTGGTATTGGTGGAAGAATGATTGGATTATTTGTTTGATTTTGGTCTTCTTGTGGTAATAATAAATGGATAATAAGTAGTTGAGGTGTTAATTGAATGAGACATTGAGTTCTAGGAATTCTCTAAATGATTGTATTTGATAATTGAGCCTCTAGGATGTCAATTTGTTTAAGGAGAAGAGCTTGGGACACATGCAAAACCTCTTCCAACAACTCACTCACGAGGTTAGGTCACGACCCAGGACACATGTAAAATCTAATCAAGATCGTTTGTTTGGTATTTAAATGTATTGTTTCACTTGTTTGCAAATACTTAGATGTATTTGGTTGGTTTGTTTCAATGTTGATACGCTCGTAGAACAATTTAAAAGATGACACATGTTTTTATTTTTATGTTATAAATATATTGTATTGTCTTTGAAGGTTTCTTTTGTATTTTAAACGGAGAAAGTAATTTTGTCTAATTTAATAATTAAAATAATTATATCTAATTTAAATGTTTTAATGAAACTAAATGAATTTGCAATTTGTTTTTA
Source organism: Cunninghamia lanceolata (assembly GCA_027924645.1). NCBI lineage: Eukaryota > Viridiplantae > Streptophyta > Pinopsida > Cupressales > Cupressaceae > Cunninghamia > Cunninghamia lanceolata. The sequence continues at coordinate 151,103 of BSBN01000206.1, read as the reverse complement.
TGTTTTGTGAAATAAATAAATCACTTAAATAGCTAAGAAATATTAATTAAATGTCATTAGTTAAATAAATGAAGTTATCTACTATAAATGAGAATTTTGTTTTTTCTAAATTTTTATACGAAAACAATAAAAATAACAAAATTAGGAAATTCAATCTTTCTAGGAAAAAAACAATAACCAGAGAAGCTTCTTTTACAAGCACACATAGAGAGAAGAAATTCAATCTTTTACAAGCACACAGAGAGAAGAAATATATTACTTCTTTGAATATACATAATTAAAAATTTAGCTATGAAGTTTTAAGCTTTTATTGTTTGATTAATGCTAAGAAAAATCCTAGCGTTCTCTTAGACCTTACCTTTGAGACATCTTAGACTTGCTATGTTGGCATTTTTATTTTTAGGCACTTATAGTGATATTAAGAGATAAAATTGTGATGGCTACATTAAAAACACATCACTTCATACAAGATCTAGCGGGTCACATCTTGATATAAAACAAAAACCTAAACAATTCTAACCTTTCATTTATTTTGTCAATTTATAAGACTTATTGTATTTACCTAGCTCTAATTTACAATAATGATTATTTTAGTTGTAAACGTAAATATTTACTTGTAGAGACTTTAGAGTTTGCTTGTTTTTCATATATATAAAATAATAATTGGAAAAATAGTCTTACTCATATAGGCGCTGTGCAATTCCAAGACACATAAATGTACCCAACTTAAAGGAAAGGGCTTTTTAAAGGATTTTTTTAGTTGTACGAGGTTATTGTAATGAAAAATAATATGCTTTCAATACAATTTACCCAAGGTAAATAATTAGTCAATAAAAGCTTAGGATTTAGAGATGGGATTGAAATTGATAGTACAATAAATATTGAAATTGAATGCAATAATTAAATAAATGAAAATAAATATACTTAACTCTCACTCTTGTGAAGAAATAACTATGATGAATATTAGAAATAAAATTTCCATGCTACCTGAAAATTAAGGCCTACCACATGATTTCTACATAATTTGATAAATGACTTACAACTATTTAGTTCACTTATGCAAGTGTAGAAACTGTACCTGTGCACAAAATTGATTTTGGGTCACGAATCTAAACTTATCTAATTTGGGCATCTATAGCCTGTATTTGGCCTATAACAACTGAAAGGTAATGTTTAGAAACACCATTGAGGAGTTTGTTAGGCAAGGGGATTCTCCCTTGATCAAAACCCTATGCAAGTTGTTCCAATGGCGATGAACAAAATTTAGAGACAACAAGCAGACATGCAGTATGCCTAGGACGATGATACAATTAGGATGCTCTATGAAACTCTCATGTGAATGCTTATGACTCTAGATCTCTCACGATAATAATAAATTAGGGCATGTCCTTGAGTACACCACCTTAGAGTGTTTGATTTGAAATAATTCACACTTTAGTTAGATCTTAATTAGTCAATAGGCTTTTATATGTGAGCATTATAGAGCTTGGAAAATTGTCTCACGCGGTAAAAAAAATTCATGTCGGAAATTTTTCTAAACTCCTCGTTTGTTTCTATCAACATATTCCTTAAACCTCTTATGGGTGCAAGTGCTAGTAACTAGTACAAAGGAGGGAATATGGACCCAATTTAAAAAATTAAATTAAAAAGTTTGAAGTTTAATTATATGCAAATGAAAGCAACTCATCTTAATTCTACACCCACATATAAAATAGGTGACCAACGTGGAGATCTAGACTCTTGAAATGTGGAAATAAAAAAAAAGTTCGAATAAGATTATTTGCCAACTCACACATAAAAATTTGTCAAAATGACAACGAATCAAAATAGAACTTAAGGGCCAAGGTGTATGGCATGTGCCATGAAATAAGTGATAAGGATTATATACGCGTACCAGGGGCCTAATTAAAGAAAGAAATGATTAAGGATATTGCTGAACATTGTCTCCTCACTTGTTCACTCTGAAATAACATTAATGCTCCACTATCTGAACATAACAAAAAGCATCCTTACTGTTTTACTAACATATTTTATGTCAACCACACGTCACAACTTTACGCCCCAATTAAAGAGCTTCTTGGATTCTGCGGAAACATAACGCAAACAAATTTTGTGTGAGGTAATAAAAAACAAGAACGGATTAAAAACTGGTTATAATTTTGTAGAGATCAAAGCAGAAAATAAGGCGTTGTGTGTACAGAGGAGATCAATGGGCAGCAAGATAGAGAAATGCAGCGATAGCAGCGGTTCAAACAGTTCGGAGAGAGAGGAAGAGCGCACACGTGTGACGCAGACGTCACTGGTGCTGTGGCACGCGCGCCACAACGATGCGGTTGCTCTGAAGAAGCTGCTTGATCAGAACCCTTGCCTCGTTAGCGCGCAGGACTACGATGGCAGGTCTCCTCTGCATGTGGCCGCCCTCTATGGCTGCCGTGATGCTGTTCAATGTCTTCTGGCCCATGGCGCCAATGTTAATGCCCTCGACCGCTGGGAGAATTCCGTAATTTCTTTCTCCCTTTCATAACTCATCACGCTTAATTAGGTATATAGCACCAATATCCTTGATTATAACAATCTATAATTGGGTCTGTAACACGAATATTTGTCTTTAATTGGGTCTGTAACACGAGTATTTGATGATAATGTTGTTTAATTGGATATGTTATAGAGAAATAGATCAGTCTTTGTGTGTTAGATTATGATTTTGATGATGATGTTGTTTAATTGGGTATGTTATAGAGAAATAGATCAGTCTTGTGTGTTAGATTATGATTTTGATGATAATGTTGTTTAATTGGGTATGCTATAGAGAAATAGATCAGTCTTGTGTGTTAGATTATGATTTTGATGATAATGTTGTTTAATTGGGTATGTTATAGAGAAATAGATCAGTCTTGTGTGTTAGATTATGATTTTGATGATAATGTTGTTTAATTGGGTATGTTATAGAGAAATAGATCAGTCTTGTGTGTTAGATTATGATTTCTAGTTTTCTACGATATTCATTCTGTCAAGCAAGTCTGAGTCGAATCTATTTACTGAAATATTGTTGCCCTGGGAGAATTTGGTATACCATTAGTCCATCGGTGACTTGGGTCTGTAACATGAATCTTTGATGATAATGTCGTTTAGTTAGCTATGTGATACGGGTGAATAGATCAGCCTTGTATGTTAGATTATGATTTCCACAGAATTGACTCTGTAAGCCAGCTCTGGATCTAATGCGTTTTTGGAAATGTTGTTGCCCTGGGAGAATTCGGTATGCCGTTCTTCCATTGACAATTTATGATGTTTAATCAGCTGTCTTAACACCAACATCCTTGATTATAACAGCCTTCAATTGGGTCTGTAACATGAATCTTTGATGAGAATGTTGTTTAATTGGGCATGCGATATAGAGAAATAGATCAATTTTGTGTATTAGATTATGATTACCACGAAGTTCACTTTGTAAGCCAGCTCTGGATTCAATGTGTTTTCAGAAATGTTGTTGCCCTGGGAGAATTCGGTATGCTTTTCAGCCATTGTTAACTTCTGATGTTTAATTAGGTGTATGACACCAACATTTCTGATTATGACAACCTTTAATTGGGTCGGTAAAATGAATCTTTGATGATAATGTCGTTTAGTTAGTTGTTAATGTAGAGAAATTATCATGAATCAGTGATGATAAGTCGTTTAGTCAGGGATGGAGATATTAGACTTGGTAACATCAATGACAATACTATTTGCTAGATCTGGCTCATCTACTAGCTGTGTCCAGCACTAATTTCCACTGCATGGTATTTTCTATGGGTAGTTTTTTTGTTGCATATAATGGATGTGGTTTATGTTTGGACAACATTGTCAATATTTATAAACAGAGATCATGTTTGAATGTACCCATAAACAAATAAGTGTACCTAATGCACCTTGTGACGTGCACAAAGGTTATGGGCCACCTTATTGTTGCAGGGGTTTCACTCCGAGTCATACTGTTAGAAGTTGTCTCCACTACCATTACATCACAACCCTTTGAACATGGATGATTTTTTTGACAATTGCCTAATTTTTTACAATATTTCCAAAAGTTAGATTTAGAAAACAACATCAGACAATTTTTCTATATAAAATATAGACAAAGTTACAGTAAAAATTACCATTATGGTATGTTTCCTCCAAGTATTGAACTAGGAATACAAGGCATATGTTTTTCTTTTGAAATAGAAAGATTTATGAATCATTTCCTGAGAAATTTTTTTACTCCAATCTGCTGCCAAATTGAAGTCAATTGGATTGGATTTCAACTCAATACTACTACACACTTTTTACTACCAGAAGGTTAGGCCACCTAAGTGATCCTATCTTCCATTGTAACTGATTCCCTAAAAGGTTTTATGTCATCACATTGTCCTGTCTTCTAGGTTTCAGACACGAGGAGATTCGCACAGACTGATTGACAAATATGTGATGGCCCATTTGGAATTTTTGTGTACAATTTGTTGAATCTCAATGTTCAGTCTCTTCTTTTTTTAATTTTTGTAATAACAATAATCAATCTAAAGCCTCAGATTGTCCCAAATAATAAATTTTACCCAATCACATATAAATCTTCTCTTATGAAACAATAGATTCACCAATCATTTCAGACTTAGAAAATTTCTACTCCGATCCACTGCCAAATTGAAGTCAATTGGCTTGGATTTCAACTCAACGTTAGTAGCCACTTTGTACTACCAGAAGGTTGGGCCGCCTAAGTGATCCTATCTTCCATTGTAATGATTCCCTAAAAGGTTTTATGTCATTACATGGTCCTGTCCTCAAGGTTTCAGACACGAGGAGGTTCATACAGATTGATTGACAAATACATGATGACTCATTTGGAATTTTGTGTACAATCTATTGAATCTTGATCCTCAGTCTCTGCTTTTTGATTTTTGTAATAACAGTAATCAATCTAAAGCCTCAAATTGTCCCAAATAATAACCTTTACGTGATCACTTATAGATCTTCTCTCACGAAACAATAAATTTGAATTAGGAGTAAAAATTAAAATGACTCATACTTTGTCCATGTTACCGCCACAATTCTTGGCAACAATAGATGGACCGGATACCATTGCTTTGAGCAAGCATTGTAATAGCTTTCCAATGGTATATCTTAAGCCCATTTTTAGGGAGAGATGCCTTGTGAATCCAGCAAGCCACTATGTGCCCTGATATCTAGACCTTCCTGTAAAACATAGGGTAAAAAGCAAATTAGTAATAGAAACAGAATTGTGGAATGCCAATAATGCCATCAGAAAGTAGATTTAGAGAGCTTTCCAGCCATAGGCAATATGATTGTAATTGATTGAACTAGGGCATCATAAAGATGACCAGAAAGGTTATCCAAAACCAGATTATCCGGCCAAAAGTGAAGAGGTTAGATGAATTTGGTGGTATCCTTGAAATTCATATAGATATAAACCAAATTCATCTTTTTACCATGCATTCAATTTGTGATAGTCTCTATTCTCTAGGGTGACATCTGGCAGCTGCATGCCAGCTTTAAATGTTTTGATTCATGTGGAAGCTCTAGTCCTTGTGGAGAGCAATACAGCGAACTAATTATGGCTACACAAAAGCCACAAATCAACTATATTTATGTGTGTCAGATTACTCCCAAGTGCAACAAAAGCTAAACGTTTGTCTAATTATTTGCAAATCCTACTTCCATGGTAGTGAATCTCCTTCCCGAGTTATGTTTTTAGATTAGCACTGACAAAATGTGCATCTCAGCTTGATAACTGTTGAAAACTTGCAATTTGTGGCTTCCATCACCGCGGAACAAAGTTGTTTATAAATCTATAGATAGAGAAGAATAAGACTGTGTGTAGGCTGAAACTTGTAAATTCAGATTTATGAATGTATAATTTATGTTTAATAATGTATATAATTTAAGAGTTAAATTTAAAATTTTGTAAATGTTATCATGCAAGAGTTCTCGGAAGATGTTTGGTGTCTACCGGAGATTCATTCCTATTCCTACATTTCTTGGCCTGTTGAGAGTATGTGATAGATCAAGACTGACCATAGAATAAGTTACCTTTGCTCTTTTCCGGGGATGGAGACAGAGGAATACTTTATTTTAAGGTGTCCTACTACTTTATTACTTGTATGAAGATTCAAGAGGATTACCTGGTATGTTTTTAGGCTTTCTCAACCAGAGATGCCTGGCTCTTTACCTTGGGAAAGCAGTCACTTTCAGATGCCAAGACTTATAGGGGACCCTGAGAATTAACAGATTAATTACCTCTTTTCAACCAATTGTAGTTGGAGGTATTAAGTGTCCTTCTGATGTTACAATACTAGGAGCAGGAGGATTGTACAATGCCAATTTCATATGTGAAATTCATGATGAGGCTACATAAGACTTTATCCAACAGGTTGCAGATGGAATCACAATACTTTGTACTGGGCTATGTGCACGCAAGGGAAAAATGTGAGAGAACTCAACTGCAATAGTACATACACATAAACATTCCAATGTTAGTTATCAAAATCTAATAGGTCTCACAAGAGGAAGACTGAACTTATTCCTTGATTCTAAATTCCAATAACAGCCATGAGTTAGCTCAACTGAGTTTTTCATCAGCTGACAGGCCTTGAGTTACCTGAACTGATCTTCAGCTTAGCCAACAGCCTGTGTTATCTGAACTAACCCTTAATCCATCCAATGGTTCATGAGTTAAGTCAAGTGAAACTTGTACTCCTTATCCCCACGAGTCATCTCGATTGAGGATCTTAAACTACAATTATATAGTCAAATTCATTAGAATCATTTAGCTGCAGCTATCATTATTCATCATTAAGTGCAATTCAATAAATACAGCAAGTCAAACTAGTCAAGATTGTCAACTTACCTGGCCAAACAACAGAATTTCGTTCAGTGCAGCAGTACTTGGTCAATGCAACAGTTTTCTTGAGTGATCACTGTTATTTTGGTTATTGCAGTTATAAATGAGGTAAGATTGAGGTCAATTGTTCGGTCAAAGGTCATCTGTGTTAAGGTCAAGGATATAGTTGGCCCTAGAAATCCCTTCTCTGTTCTTGGAAGGTTTAATGGTCAAAAGAGAGAGAATTTGACGTAATTGATTTCATTAATGAGGGTTTGTCCTTTTATTAATTTGAATTTATTAATTTAATGAAAATTTAGAGGTTTCACGTGGCATCAGTTGGCCCAGTCTGCTGAACCATCATAATTAACTTTGCAATCAATGGTAGTAATGAAATCAAATTGTGAATTGAGGTCATTAGCCTCTCCTACGTATCATTTGTAATCTTGGTGTCTGTCATTTCAGGATTTTTGCTCATTGATTAAATGCTAAGTTACCAGTTTCTGCAGTATTGCCCCCCATGCCCGTATGGTTTTGGTACGGGGCTGGGATGCCCAGGGGTTTGCCCAAGGTCTGCCCAGGGCTAGAATTGGGATGATCCGGGTGTATGGGGGTGAAAGTCAACGAAAAAAATGTCGAAGCGGTGTTGTTATCCAAGTGTTGAAAGCTCATTTTGCCATCAGTCATTGACTCATCACTGTTTCTGCATGAGAATTATTTTGCCCTGGTTAAGGGGACACACCATGTTCGTTTCAAATGGTGGTCTCCATTTTGTACGTTTTTTTATAGAATTATTTTGCCCTGGTTGATTGTAATTTTCATTTTGTATTGACATTTGACAAATCACTGAATTATGAATATTTTCATTATTACAAATTATGAAGTATTTAAATATTTTTTTTTTATTGACAATTATGAGTATTACTGTTTTTATAATTTTTAATTTTTTAATATATATAAAATTATAATTTTATTTATATATATATATATATATAGCTCTACCCCTACTTGGGCAAAAAATTTGCCGTATCTACCAGTGATAACTTTAAGAAACCCCCCCTAAAAAAAATATAAAATCTTGGTGAATCTTTCATTTTTTTGGAAAAAAATATTAATTTATATTGGCGAATCTTTCCCTTTTTTTGAAAAAAATATTAAATTTATTGGCGAATTTTTTAAATCACTAGAAATTTGTAGAAAATCCTGGCAAATCTTGATGAAAAATAGGTAAATGCATTAATTACCATGGCGAATCCTTCCTTCTAAAAAATTAAATTCCTATGGAAAAGTAAGGGCCTAAGTGTGGTAGTGATTGAATAGTTTAAGGTGTAGTGCTTGTGTCTATTATTCCTTCATTCCTTAATATTTTAAATCAAACATTGAATATATTAAATTGGCCCTAAATTCTTTTTCACCACCATTGATTTTATTTATAATCTAATGGTTTGGGTTCTATTCCGTGGGCCAAAACGTACCTGTGGAGCTCTAATGCCCATGAGGCCTAAATGCAATTTTAGGCCCCGTGGGCATTGGAGCTCCATGGGTATATTTTGGCTCGTAGAATTTAACTCCAACCATTAGATTATAAATTGAGATCAACAACACATATACAATTTCAGGCTCGATGGGTATTGGAGCTCCGTGGGTACATTTTAACCCATGGAATACAACCCTAGCCATTAGATTATAAATATAATCAACAGTGGTGATTAAAAAGTTGGCGATATGGCCCTAAAGTAACCAATAATTATATATTATTATTGGTGAATTAATTTCATTTTCTACTATAACTTATAAAATTTAGGCGAATCTGATCTAATTAGGCATCGAATATTGTGGCGAATTTTTGAGTTTACAAGTTTAATAAAATAAATTTTCTGGCGATTTAACCTGGACTAAAATAAAATTTTATAAATATGTGGTGATTCGGGTCGCCTTACATCTTGTACTATTAGCCAAATTTTGAATCCCCAATTTCAACTATTAGCCAATTGGCGAATATTAGCCACTAAAAAAATCACTGGTATCTATGTACCCGAACCTGTGCCCGTATCCGTCTCCGAACCAAGATCGGTAATGTAGATTAAATGGGCAATTGCTTGCCCCTTTCTGAAGTGAAAGGTTACTTGGAGCTATGAAAGCTTACTAAATATTTCATATTTTGTCCTTTTATTAATTTGAATTTATTAATTTAATGAGAATTTAGAGGTTTCATGTGGCATCAGCTGGCCCAGTCAGCTGAACCATCATAATTAACTTTGCAGTCAATGGTAGTAATGAAATCAAATTGTGTATTTGAGGTCATTAGCCTCTCCTATGTCTCATTTGTAATCTCGGTGTCGCTTATTTCAGGTTTTTTGCTCATTGATTAAATGGGCAGTTGCTTGTCCCTTTCTGAAGTGGAAGGTTACTTGGAGCCATGAAAGCTTACTAAATATTTCATATTTTTTGTATGAGAGTAAATTCGTTTTTTCCTTTAAGCATATGGGACTTGGATTTCATACATTCTTATTACTCAGTTACATATACTAATAGAAGGAGATTCTAACTTCTGAAATTCTTATTCTTTTTTTTTTTTGATTCATACTTGAGTGCTGGAGGTCACAAGGGGGACCTCCTCCCCATCCACATATTCAACATAGAAACCACATAATCAACTGAGAAGCCACATAGAAGCCACCGATGTTACTTGGGGGATTCGAACTTGGATCTCCAACGTGAGAACCTTATGGCCTTGCCATTTAAGCACAACACCTTTCGCCTGAAATTCTTATTCTTATTCTGCTGTTATTCTTATTCTTATTTCTTTTGGATTTAAAACATGTTAACCATTATAAAATGCAGTTCAAAAACCTACAATAAACTAATCTCATATTTATTCTAAAGAAAACCATGAAATCATCTATTAGAAATTTAGAACTCTTGAACTTAACAGTACCTTTTATGACTTATCCAATTATAGCACAGAAAAACAAAAGCACAACTCAAAAACAAATAAACTAACATATTCACAAGAAAGGGCAAGTTGAATCATAAATATTTGAAAGTAATTCTTTGTTTCTAACCTTGGAGAAGCAGCTTGGGACTACCTTTAAACTAAATTTATGTTTTATATGTTTGAATTTGATATTTTTGGTTATCCTGTTGGTCTGTCTTTGAACTTATTTTTGGTTCTTTTTATCACTATAACTAAGTGTTCTCGTGCTTCTAACAGCCACTTGCAGATGCAGAGGGCAATAATCATACTGATACGGTCGAACTTTTGAAATCGTATGGGGGCCAGTCATTGGTAAGCTTGAACTTTATATCCTTCTTCCTAGTTTCCAATTACTACCACATCCTTGTTTATAAACAATATCCATAGATGACTAGGTTTCATCAATACTTGCATTAGAAGATGCAACTGCTTAGGAGTAAAGCCTTACAAAATAACTAAAGTTGCTTAGTCCAAAGGTTGCTGCAAATTGGAGTATACCATTGAACACAGTGTAATGGATTTTCAACAGTGTACTACATTATACTTTTTGTGCAAACCAGAAACTACTTGCATCATCTGACAGATTTTGTATGTATGGAAACTCTTTTAAGAAGTGAGAGATAGGATATACAGTACAAGAACAATGCATGTACAAATTTCCAAGACTAGTTGACCTTCGTTTTGTAAGTGCCATCAGTACAGGTTCAATAATATTATGACTCAATTTAAAATAATTAAAACCTATTTCAGTTATCAATCATGGACAACATTCACATGCCCAGTGGCACATTAGGAGTTTAGGCTACGTAGGATACCTGTTTAGCAGCTCTAGACATGATAATTGGTGGATTGGTATTGAGCTTGAGCTTATGCCCTAGCACTTATCTATTAGACAGTACATTAGAATTATGTTGAGTACATTTAGGGCTTGCCATTGTTTTTTTGGATAATATAGCTGTGAGTTCTATAGGGGACTACTCTGAAATAAAAATGATTACAATATAGCAAAAAGTTGGAAAAACTATATAAAGATAAACTATATAGAGTGACACTGATTATAACAAGCATAGTCAAAATCATGCTGAAAAAGATGATTTAAAAACTACAAAGGAGCTGGGACTGCTGCTGCCCCTTCATTTTTATCCACTATCATCACACCTGGTTTGATATACTCTTTTTGAACAGCTTGTTCTACACTGTCCTTGGAGAAGAAAGGAAGCATAAACAAGCTCGATATCTGAACTATGGCCTGACGTCCTCTGCTCACCATCTGAACTATCCTCAACTTGCCACAACAATGATTAGAGATCCTCTCATGAACCACCACCCTGGCCAGAGAGAGAGAGAGAGAGAGAGAGAGAGAGAGCCACTAGATCTGCCACCCTGGCCATAGGTTTAGTTGCGAAGTCTATTGTAATTGTGTTAATATTAAAACAGAATGATATTACTCAATGATATTACTGAATGAGATAAATTACATGATAGAGCAAAGCTCTATTTAAAGAGTTTACAAGATGTTTCTATAAAGGAATTACAGCTAATATAGCAATGTAAGTAGAAACATTCTAAGCTATCGAAGCTAAAACAGAAATAGAAATAATCTAATAAGATGACCATTAATATTTTAATACCCTCCCTTAATGGTCATCGTACAAACAAAAAAAAACCAAGTCAACCCATAATCAGATGGTGAGCTGGTCCTCAAAATGCAAAATATGCAGACTCCTTCTCAGTATACTCCGCCACGTGAGCACTTTGCTGAGACTCTTCCTGGTTGGACTTCTCATCGGCCAACCGCTTTTTGCAAAACTTCTTGATATGACCAATCTTCCCACAGTACAAAGACGCCAAAGACGCCATCCCTCCCATTTTCCAAAGCACGAAAAAATGAGGTAACTCGGTGAACAGCTGGCACAAACCCTGAACAATCAGCTAGCACAACTCACGATTTTTCAAAAATCGTCTAAAAAGAGGCTCAGAAACTGTAAGATTTTTCAGAAAAACCTTCGAAAACCCTGGGCGTGGATAAATCCCTATGTTGGCCGTGACTTGGCACAATAAGGTTGTACGACCTCATGCAAACTCCCAATTTGAACAAAAAACGTGGTAAAACACCAAAAATGACTGAAGATAAACTCCACGAATAGAATTGTAACGTGTATCACCTGAAAATCCACCTCTGCAACCTGTATGACGAATTCATACAAAAGAAAAACACGTTTTCAACCCAAACAAAACTTAGATGCGATTTGCAGAAACCCTTTTGAAATCCTTCCAAACAAAAAACACGATTTTGTAGAGATACAAGTAGGACGAGATTTTCTTTCAAATTCGCCAAAAACAGGAGCCTCCCTTGCACGAAAAACCTGAAATCACTTCATACACTTCAGCAAACCCGCAACCATAGACGCGATTCGAAGGGAAAAAAAAGCCCGAACTGGCGCGATTTTATTTAAAAAATCCGCCCAAAAAACTTCTTCAAAAAATCCATGATTTTTAGAAGAATACCCATGATTTTTGTCCAAAAAATCGTCCAAAATAGAAACTTGCGTGATATTTTTTATAAAAAAATCCGCCAAAAACTTGTGTGATTCAATCACACGAAATCCACGATTTTTTATTTTAAAAAATCCTCAAAAAAATCTTTCATTGTGTTCACATCCCAATCGACTTGAGCTCTGATACCATGTTAATATTAAAACAGAATGATATTACTAAATGAGATAAATTACATGATAGAGCAAAGCTCTATTTAAAAAGTTTACAAGATGTTTCTATAAAGGAATTACAGCTAATAAAACAATGTAAATAGAAACATTCTAAGCTATCTAAGCTAAAATAGAAATAGAAATAATCTAATAAGATGACCATTAATATTTTAATAAATTGAGGCCTTGATTTGTAACTCTACTATTTTCTTGCCCATCAAACCCAAAAATGACGTCCACAAAAGCCAAAGAAACATAATCACCAATGTTGAAGAGCCAAAGAAACATAATCACCAATATTGAAGATATGCTTTAGATGCTGGTTTGAGAACATGCTTCTGGTCCCTGCATTGTGCCTACTGAAAGCTCTTGGTATCTTGTCCACTTTGCAAAAAACTTACTTTTCCTAAGCTTTGTTATGGTAAAATCTTAATAATTAATAATAGAGACAAAGGCTCTATATAAAGAATTACAATACAAATGTTTCTAAAAGAAACAAAAGCTAACAAAGCAACAGAAATAGAAACAATCTAAACTAATAAGATTAAAATATTGACCATTAAATAAACTATGCAAATATTATTATAATACCCTCCCTTAATGGTCAATCTATCAACTACACCAAGGTGCCCCCTAAATTTGACAAACTTATCCGAGCGCAGAGACTTGTTGAGAATATCTGCAGTCTGGTCCTTAGTTGGAACATATTGCAACATCACTAATCCATCTTCGACAAGCTGGCCGATGAAATGACAATAAAGTTCAACATGCTTGGTCTGTTCATGGAAGACTGGGTTTTTGACAAGTTTCAACACCCCTTGATTGTCACAATATAAGGGGGAAGGCCCTGCTTGAGACATTTGCATGTTAGAAAGCATCCTTCGAAGTCAAACTGCCTCACAAGCTACTTTAATAGTTCCCCGATATTTAGCTTCAGTCGAGGAAAGAGACACTGCCTGCTGCTTCTTGTTGGTCCATGTAACTGCACTTGTACCCAAATTGAAAACATACCCAAAAGTAGACTTCCTGTCATCAACAGAACCTGCCTAATCTGAGTTTGTAAAGCCAATCAGCTTAGGATCTTTGCACCTGCCATACAAAATGCCAAAGTCGGAAGTGCCTTTCACATATCTTAGCACACGCTTCGTTGCAACCTAATGTTCAGCTTTAGGGGCTGTCATGAAGCGAGAGATTTAACTCACAGCAAAATTGAGGTCAGGTCTAGTGGCATTGAGATAAATGAGGCTGCACACTAGTTGGTTGAACGTTGATTCATTCTCCACAGGTGAATCTGAGTTGGCGGATAGTTTCGGCCCTTTCTCCATAGGTGTGTAGATGCAGGTTTGCAATCATTCATCCAGAACTTATCAAGCAGACTTCGGGCATACTTGGACTGAGAGATAAAAATGCTACCATCTGTTTGCGAAACCTCTACACCTAGACAATAATACAGAAGTCCCAAATCTGTCATGTCAAATGATTGACTGAGATTATCTTTGATCTCCTCAATCAAATGTTCCGAGCTACCAGTAATGATTAGGTCATCAACATAGACAACAAGAAAAAGAATATCATCACCAGATTGTTTGACGTACAAATTAGAATTAGGACTCCTCTGAAAACCATGATCAACTAGGTACTTATCAATCTTCATGTACCATGCCCGAGGAGCCTGTTTAAGGCCATAGAGTGCTTTCACCAGTTTGCATACCTGGTGTTCTTTACCAGCAACTTTGAAACCAGGGGGTGCGTCATATAGACTTCTTCCTATAACTCACCATTGAGGAATGCACTCTCAATGTCCATTTGATGGACTTTCCATCCAAACTGGGCTGCAATAGTGAGGACAAGCCGAATGGTTACTCATTTTGGCTGTGGGAACAAAAGTCTCCTCATAATCAATGCCCTCTGTCTGTGAGAACCCTTTAGCTACTAATCGAGCCTTATATTTATACCTAACTTTATACACCCATTTGCAGCCAATGGGCTTTTTCCCAGGTGGAAGATTGGAGAGGACCCAAGTGTTGTTCTTCAGAAGACTATGATGTTTAGCTTTCATACCTTGTTCCCACTCAGGTATGTCTTTAGCCTCTAAATATGTCTGAGGCTCAGAGATGCTGTGAATGTTGGCCATAAGAGCAAAATTAATTGTATTCTGCTGCTTGCTCTTTTTCCGAACATATCTACCCTCAATTAATTCATCATCATGAAGATCACCTATGGTCTTAGCCCACCATTTAGGTCGGAGAGTAGAAGTACCAACATCTGAAACAGGGGGAACAACATCACCTAGGATGGCTGGAACAAAGTCATCTGGATGAAGATCCAGATTGTCTTGAGGAGGGACGGGTGGTGTAACATTATGCCGAGGTGCTTCCACAACTGTAGAATCCCTCCCATCAGGTGATGCTAGGGGAAGGCGAACACCCAAATCAGAAGCCTTCAGAGGTTGATCCTCAGGGCCCACAATAGGAGAAGACAGATAAAAGGGCCCACTAGCTTCATCAACCACAACATCACGACTGAAGATGAGACGATCTGTATCTACATCAATTAGCCTATATGCCTTATGATTATCACTATAACCAGTGAACATGAGTTTCTGGCTCTTGGAATCTAGCTTGGTGTGCTTGGCATCTGGAATCCACACATGAGCAGTAGAGCTGAAGACTTTCAGGTGGCTGACCTTAGGCTTGTGTCCAGACCAGGCTTCTTCAGGAGTCATCTTCTTAACGACATATGTAGGAGACCGGTTCAGAAGATAAACTGTAGTGTAAATTGCTGCAGCCCAAAACTTCTTAAGGACATTTCTATGCTCCAGCATAGAACGAGCCATTTCAGTAATGGTGCGATTCCGACGCTCAACGACACCATTCTGTTGAGGGGTGTAGGGTGTGGTAAGTTGGCGCTTAATGCCATGTGCAGCACAGAAACTGGAGAAGTCAGAAGAACAAAACTCCCCCCATTATTAGACCTAAGAGTGACTATCTGAGAGCCTGACTCTTTCTCAACTAAGGCCTTAAACTGTTGAAATATACTGAACACCTCTGATTTGTTTTTAAGAAAATACACCCACATTCTTCTACTAAAATCAACAAATAACAGAAAATACCTGGACCCAGTAACTGAAGGAGTGTGCATTGGTCCACATACATTAGCGTGAACCAATTGTAATACCTTGGAAGTTCTCTATGTGTCACCATCTGAGAATGGAGTCCGATGCTGCTTTCTAGCCTGACAAGCTCCGCAAACTCCATGATTCTGAGTCTGAATCTCAGGTAGACCACCAACCAGACCCTCCCTAGATAACTGAGAGAGATAATGCACATTCAGGTGCCCATACGCTGATGCCAGAGGTTGCTGATGGAAGTACTTTTGGCTGCCATGGCATGCTCTTGAGAATCACCTGAATCAACAAGTCTATAAAGACCATGATCCTCAAGTCCCTTAGTAACTATAATGCGAGTCTCTCTATCAACAGTGCTGCATGTATGCAAATTGAAAACAATATCTAGCTGAGGAGAGTGACGCATAATCTGACTAACTGATAGCAGATTCAACTCTATGGCAGGTACAAAGTATACATTGAGAAATATTAAATTTCGCCCTCCAGATTGAATCTGCACGTTGCCCTTTCTGACAACAGTATACTCTTCACCTCCTTCAACGATAATAGAATCTCTAAATGGCATATACTCAGTGAACCAATCTCGACGATAAGTGAAATGCCGAGATGCACCTGAATCAAAATACCAGGCAGAGGATTTAACATGATCTGCTGGTCTCTTGGCCATAAAGGCATAGAAAGCAGACTCCTCCTTAGTGTGCTCTGCAACATGGGCTTTAGGTTTAGGCTCTCCTTGCTTGGACTGTTCAGAAGCCAAGCGTTTCCGGCAATCTTTCTTCATGTGACCATACTTGTGGCAATAATTGCATTGAATATTCTTCTTCTTGGAGGTGTCCTGGGATTGACCTTGGCTGGTTTGCTAAAAGGGCTGACTTTTGCCTTTATTCTTTTGAAATGCATTGGCAGTAAATGCTTGTTCCGTGGAGGATGAACTAGCAACACTTCCAAACTGCTATTTCCAACGATCTTGCTGCAAAAGTTTGTTGCACAGATCAGGAAACTTCAGGTCAACATTCGTTGATGTAATGTTGAGCTTCTCGATAAAGTGTTCATATTATTTGGGCAGACTCTTTAGAGTTATGACCACCATATCTTCCTCCATTTTCCGACCAATAGCCTCTAGCTGATCACGGATATCCTTGATCTTTGTCACGTGCTCCTGTAGAGTTGTCTTCTCATGCATCATGATGGAGAACAACATGTTCTTCAGAAAGAACGCCCGGCTCTTGTCGGATGTTTCATGAAGATCATTCAAAAGATCCCTGATCTCTTTAGCAGTTTTGCTAGACAACACCTGAGGCAATTGATCATCAGTAACTGAAAGTTTGATAAGCATTACGGCTTCCCGGTTGCGCTCATCAAATTTGTCTTGGTCCTTTCCGGCTGTTGTAGGGCGAGATTCTGTACCTAGAACGATTTTATCAAGGCAATGATATTCAAATATCGTCATCATGTGTTGCTTCCACGTGTTGTAGTTGCGGCCATTGAACTTCTAACTATTTTCCAACAAAATGTTGGTTAAAGATGCCATCACAAATACCGAGTTCACGCAAGATGAAAATACGCTCAAATCCGCAGCTTCAAACAGAAGAAAAAACACGGGCTAGAGATTTTCCTGCCGAACAAACAAATCGCCCGAAGACTGCCGAGCTTAAAGACTCCGATGTTAAACTAGAACAACGACCATTACTATTTAAACTGTCGATGGCATTACCACCAAAACCGTGACCAAAGCTACTAACTGCGACTAAGTAACAAATCTTTACAACAACTTCAAACGGCGACAGAACCCTTAAATGGCGACCATGCTTATTAATGCCGGTGTTTGAACTGTGACCAAAGCGGCGACCAAACCACGGTAAAGACCACCGACAGAGACATGACTGCCGACTATAACCTTGAAGCCGAAGATTGAAGTTGACGTTGCAGGAGGAAGAGCCTGCGCAGAGAGAGGCCAAAAGCCGAAGCCTATGCAGAGGGCCGAGGAGCTGTACGGCCTGTACGGCCGTTCGTATGGTTTTTTTGCAGAGAGCGCGAATTTTTTTTTTGAAAGATAATTTTAAAAAAAAGTTGTGTTCCCGCTCGAACCCGCTTTGATACCATGTTATGGTAAAATCTTAATAATTAATAATAGAGACAAAGGCTCTATATAAAGAATTACAATACAGATGTTTCTAAAAGAAACAAAAGTTAACAAAGCAACAAAAATAGAAACAATCTAAACTAATAAGATTACAATATTGACCATTAAATAAACTATGCAAATATTATTTTAATAAGCTTCACTATATACCAAATGAAAAACATTATTGGAATCTTGTCCGCTTCACAAAAAACTTAATTTTCCTAAGCTTCATCACAGACCAAAATGAAAAACATTATTGGACAAAGCTTCCTCTCAAACAAGATAAATAGCACAGAGCACATCTATCACAAAACAAAACAATCTTGCATGTGTAAAAAATAAATTCCCACATGATGACAAAGATAACATACAAATTGACATCCATTGTTATTATTATAAAGCAAGCCTAAGCTTGACCTTTAATGCGGTAGTGAAAGGAAATGTCATGCCCCCAAGGAAGATTATAATTAGAAAAAGAATTAATAAAAAGAAACCCATCCATAATAACAAGGCAAGTGCTAGAAGACAAAGAGAAGTCAGCGCTAAAAGAAAGGATTAAACTTTAACTATTGTTAACAAAAAGGCAGTGGTGATGCTTAAAAGGGTATTTACCCTTTGGGAAAAGGCAAAGGCTGTATGTAAGAGGTGCGATTCCATTCCAAGGAGGATATAAATAAAAGAAGAAATAAAGAAAATAATATATATCTACAGCAAAAAAAGAGAATATATATAACAGCAGAGAATTATTTATTGCAGCCACTGTATCATTCTATTCATAGCAGATTTCAGAGCAGTAATATATGTGAGGAGTATTAAAAGATATATCTTATATTTAGAGATGAAGAACAGTGACTATCATTTCTGGAGGACAGTGATTATCATTGGCAAAGAACAACAGTGACTATTTGTGAAGAATAGCAATTATTATCATTGAAGGACAGCGATCATAAAGAGTGCTTCGATCATCATCAAGGGATGAGCAAGTAAATATATCTTGGCAGAGATAAATCTGCAAGGCATATATCAGCAGTGATATATGATATGCAATAATTGATGACAGCAGAGATAATGTATATATAGCAGCCATTCTATTGTTCTATAACTCTATCATCCTCTCATTAGATTAATCTATTATTCCATCATTCTATTATTCGATTATTATAGCCTTCTATTATTCTATCATTCTATTGTTCTATGATTCTATCATTGAATCTATCATACCAGCAAATATCTGAGATATCAATTAGCAATCAAAGAAAACTATCTTCATTGGAAGAGGGTCATATAAGGATCAAGCAAAAGGAAATATATCAAGTTATATATATATATATATATCTCTGCTATACAACAAGTGTTAACAACAAAGAAAGATATATTGCAATCCTTGAACTGAACTTGAAATCCATCAAGAGGTACACTGTATCAATCATCTAACAAATTCCTAAGCAATCCATATTAAAGCTAAGGAAATGTTTGCAGGTAGGAAGGATGGCCATTCCAAGTTCACGAGGGGTGAGTGGATGGGGTGTGCCCTCCCGCATGCTCTCATCAAGTCAGCCAAGTAGTGAGGGTGTGTGGCCCTACCATGTTCTTGAGCCTAATCAAGTAGGGTGTGCCTCTTGAGCTTGATCAAGGAGGGTGTGCCTCCAGGGCGAACTGGGAGCTGTTAGGTGGACTGACCCCTTCAATATTGCTACTTGCAAGAGTTCCTAAGGAATTCACTATGTGATTGGCTTGAGGAATTGTGTTATGATGGATGGAACCAAATATTGATTATGCTATGATGATTTGATCTCATTATTTATGTTATGAAGTATTGATCTCATTATTAATTATGCTATGATAGATGAATTTATTTATTGATAATTAATATTTCTGATGTCCTTTTCTAGTAGTTATTATTGTATGCAGGTAAAGAAATTAGGAATATCCTAAAAAGGGACATTACAGGAAATGCGGTGGAGGAGGTGGAGGCTCACACAGATTTTCACTATCAATACCTTCTTCAGTCTGCCACTCTTTAGGATTGAAGCTAACCTTTTCTGAGAATGGGAATTGAGTGACTCGATTAGCCAATCTATCCGTTATCCTATTGCTTTATCTGAAACAATGCTTATAATAGACATTTTGAAAATTGCTCCCAATGAGCTTAATTTCTTCTATGGTAATTTTCAAATGCCAATGTTTAGTTTGACCTTCTATACAGTATACACCCATTAATTATAACTTGAGAATCACCCTCGACCTCCAGCAGCTGACAATTCATTGATTTAGTCAATTTTATACCTTCCCAAAGAGCAAGAGCTTCAGCTTTAATATTAGATTTTAATACTAGAAAAAATGAACCACCTTTAACAAATGAACCACTAAGAGGCTGTAGAACCACCCTTGCACCAACAGGCCCCAAATTACTTTTTGTCACACCATCAAAATTGAGTTTAATATACGCTTCCTTAGGAGGAGGCCACTTACTATTTTTCCTCTTATTCCTTTTTATGATTACCCCTTTAACGAGGGTAGGGCTTGCCATTGTTATTGTTAGGATGTTTTGCAAATGTAATTGCACAACAATAATAAAAAATCAACAAATAAAAAATTAGACGTAGGGTTCAAGAGATAATTAAAAGATAAGAATCTTTTTTTTTGATTGGTAAGTTGTGGGAATTATAGTTCCCACGACCTTAGGAGCATAAGTGGGGTAGGGGGCCCAATCTTCGAGCACAACATGCACTTAGTACACACTTAGTTCAAGCGGTAACTTAGGGCCGAATTTCGTGACACTATCTCTTAGGGCATGCACACCTCTAATCTAACTCAATGATTCTTGGAGGAATTGGTCCCAGGGCTTCAGTGGGGTAACACTTTGTTTTTACCACTCGGTAGAACTTAGGAATCTTTCAACATCCACCATTTGTTAATTATTAAAAGATTTTGTTGCCCATTATATATTACTGTAGTAAGACACACATAAGAATAGACTAACCAAGGATATGAAATTGCCTATCACAAAACTTGTAGTATGCATTGTTGTATATTCAACTTCCTTTTGAATTGTTGGATGGTTTCTAGCTAAATAAGAACTTAACAATTGTGAGGATACAAACTGAAATGCACTGTGTATGGCCATACATTACAATTCACCTCTTTGCAAGCACCCTTTTCTACTATTATTGCCAAGGCAAATGTGCGTCACACTTGATCATTCAAATACTTGTTGACTCTTTTTTGTCTTGCCATATCAGCTGATTTGATCTCCTCTTAAAATCATTCTCTGATTCTCTCCATTTCCGGAGTCACCATCAGTCAGGAACCTTTTCATCAATCGTTTAACCTCAGGCAATCTGCACAAATGGTTAGTTGAAAAAATGGAACATGACCAGACCACTTAGCAACTTGATGGGGGGGGGAACTCAACAAAGATGACCAGATTAATGACAACAAATTGATCAAAAGCAATACAAAAGCCAGGTTTTGTATGGGTACCAACAGACCTACATTATGGAGTCTGTGAACATGATGAATACATAGTTCATACATAAATGGAGACATTACCTCTTCATATATTTGGTTTTGTTCTTTCATGATATGATGATGGATGTTGTAAGTTCTGGTAGATGGTTTCTGTTCTTGTACTTACTGGTGGATATTCTGGCTGTATACATTTATTTAATGTATTTGATAATTCCATATTGAGGGTACATTGGCACCACAAAAACTTCATTATCTTAGATTGTATGAAAAGTTTAGCACTGCCACAGAATTCTACAATAGATAGTCTTTCCATAACATTTTCTGGTGAAAAAGTAAAATAACAGCTGCATGTTCTTTTAAATAGCCATCTGGTTTTATTGAGTATGGTTGTATTGGAAGGCTGCTCATAAATATCCATTATATTGAGGGCAACTAAGAATCTTGCATACTATTAGAAGCATTTGCTGAGGAAGTTGTGTAATGATTGGATTTAGCTTGTGGAGTTTCCATTGGCCTGTTTAGGGTCGGAGGTGTACCTGCTCAATATTTGATTCTCAAGATACAACACCTGACCAGTTGGGGCCTTTATAAACCTCCGAGAGTCAGGTATTAAGATGGCTTATCAACCAAAAGAAAATAATAGTGAACTAAGACTTATATGATAAATTAATAACTCATATGTGTTAGCATACTAAACATGCAAATTGGATTCTACAGCATGAGACTTGAAGTTTTTCTTTAAGTGGAGGAATCGATTTTTATAATGGTAATTATTCTTAGGTTTACTGTAGTGAAAGGGAGTTTTAGGAGTATTGTATGACAATATTGTTAGTGCATTAGTTTAGTGATACTTTAACAGACAGATAATGGAAGGTTTCTTAAGAAATAGCTAAATCAAAGGGATTGAAATGTATATAGGGGGACATTGAAATGAATGGGGATGTTTTCCTCAATAAGTCTATTTCCATCATATTTGAAATTATCAGACCTGCGTTTTGGAGTCTGGATATGATGAATACATAGTACATACACAAATCGAGACGCCTATTCACATATTTGGTTTTGTTCTTTCATGATATGATAATGAATGTTTTTAGTTCTGGTAGATAGTTTCTGTTCATGTACTTATTGGTGGATATTCTGGTTGTATTAATTTCTTTAATGTAGTTGATATCTCCATATCGAGGATATACTGAGCATCACAAAAACTTTGTTATCTCAGCTTGTATGATAAATTAGTACTGCCATGGAATTTTGCAATAGATACGTCTTTCCATACCATTTTCTGGTGAAAGAGACAAATAACAGCTGCATATTCTTTCAAATAGCAATCTGGTTTTATAAGCATGGTCGTATTGGCTGCTCATAAATTTGATATATAGAGGGCAACCAAGAGTCTTACATGCTATTAGAATCATTTGCTGAGGAAGTTGTGTAATAATTGGATTTAGCTTGTGGAGTTCCCATTGGCCTGTTTAGGGTTGGAGGTGTACCTGCTCAAAAGTTGATTCTCAAGATTCAAAAGTGGACAAGTTGGGACCTTTATAAACCTTTGAGAGGTAGGTGTTAAGATGGCTTGTCAACCAAAAAAATTAACAGTGAACTAGGACTCATAATGATAGCTTACGGAACAAGCAAATTGAATTCTACAGTATGGGACTTGGAGTTTTCATTGAAGTGGAGTTGTTGATTTTTATAATGTAATTATATGTAGGTTTCTGTATTGAAAGGGAGTTCTAGGAGTATTGTATGACAATATTGTTAGTACATTAGTTTAGTGATTCTGTAACAAATAGATAATGAAAGGCTTCTTTTAAAATAACTAAGTCACAGGGATTTGAAATGTGTATGGGGAGATTGCGAGAATTTAACAAGTGTAAAAATGAGAAACATGAGCGCCTCTTATTGGTAGATTATTCATTGCACTTGTATAATGTAAGTATTTATTCAATTGATAAATATGCATCATGTTCTATGTTTCTTTGTATGAATGTTGATTTGCATTGTATTTCCTGAGAATCAGGCTTATTATCCTCAATGAAATTGGCACCCACTGTTTTCTCTTAATCATGAAACACTAGAAGTTATCCATTATGCAAAGTTTAGGTCTTCCAGGTTCTTTCTTTTGATTTTATTTGGTAATGTGATGCTGAAGGGAAACCATGGTAGCCGATTTGAGGCCAAAACAGTTGCCCCTCCTCGTCCGCATAGCTGTGATTGGGAAATTGATCCTTCTGAGCTAGACTTCTCAAAGAGTGTTATTATTGGAAAGGTTTGGTTCACTTTGGCATTGTTTGCTTCAACTGTTTATGTTGTATGCTTGGTCCACATTAAGTTTGAGTTGTGATTACATTAGTGACTTTTCTTACTATCGGTCTTACTTCTATGATTGTCAAAATTTTTGTTTTGTAATATTTATAAATAAATGTAATTGCTTGCATTTATAGATGATAATAACTTTGTAATTTTGTATCTTTTGAGAAAAGTTATTGATAAAGTTGCCTGGATAATGGCACGCTCAGTTTATGATATTTATTTGTCCTTAGGATTGATGTATTTTTGTGCACATTTGAGAATGAGCTGGTAATTACTATGATAGTCAGGGATCTTCTCTAGAAAATTATGTTTATCGGAAAAACTTTATATACAAATTCCTGATAATTACTATTACAGTCAAAAATCTTCTTCAGAATGTCGTGTTTATAGGAAAAACCTGTATGCAAATTCCTAGTAGAAGTGATACAATCTATATTTGGTTCTCAGTTCTTCCCTATTTATTCAAAACCACTAAAAATCAAAAAGATGTGCCAAATTGTGAGTGAACTGTGCTATCAAAAGTGACAATTACAATGCTTAAGGGAAAAGGTAATATTTTCATGGCATTTGTACATTTTGTATGCATTTTTTTGCATTAAAGAAATCTAAAATAATAATATATGTAAAAAAAAATGAATCAAGTGTATTGAGACCTAGGTGCTTCATTGCATCTTTTCCAATCATGTTATTGTGGCTGTCACTGTAGATAATGACATGAAAGGGCTGACCTTTGACCCAACACTTCATATAGAAGAGTTGCTCTCATTCCTTAGAGGAGTCGTAGCTTAGACAAAATAAGAAAAAACTGAGCAAAGTCAACTTCATATAGAAAAAGTAGTCCTAAAAAAAGACCTTCATGCTGTTCTAAAACTGGATGAATAAAACTAAAATTAGGGTAAAATTCCTATGCCAAAAACAACAATAAAACGACTAAATTTAACTTCTTAAATCTGCTCTAATAGTATCTACTAATTTTGACTTAGTCCAAGATTCCAGTGAGCTAGAAAGTCATAAACACATCTTTAGCAGCAGCTTGTCATCTTCGTCAGCAACTTCGTTAGCAACTGACAATCATCTTCAGCAACAACTGACTGGCATCTTCAACAACAACTAGCTATAGCTGTCATCTTCAACAACAACTGAAATATCTTCAACAACAACTGGAGTTCGACTTCATGAGCATCAATAAACTTTGTTAGCATAACTTAATCCACATTTTGTTGTTTGACATCAAAATTTTTTACAATATCCCCTTTGATGTCAAATCCTTCCATCTCCAACTTTGTCTTCAAACCTGAGTGTATTATCTTTCCTAGCCCTTTAGTCAATATATTTGCCAACTATTCCTCGTAACCTGCAAAACTGAATTTCAACTTTCTTGTTTTTTACCAACTCTCTCACGTAATGATGTTGTAGTTCTATGTATTTTGTCCTTACATGAGATACTGGATTTTTACTCAACTGTATTGCTCCACCATTGTCACAAAATATCATTGAAAGATTTCTTTGTTCTTCACAACCAAACTACTTGTGTACATGCTACTATTAATGCAACATATTTTGCTTCTGTACTTGATAGTGCCACTGTATTTTGCTTCTTTGAACTCCATGTTATCAATTCACTTCTTAGTGTAAAACAATGCATTGATGTGCTTTAGCCTCTTTCTATCATTTGATGATCTTGCCCAATTTGCATCTAAATATCCAACCAACTTTGAATCTTCAATTGAATAATAATGAATTCCATGGTCCTTTGTTTTTTTCACATACCTTGGTATTCTCTTTGTTGCTTGTAAATGTCTTTCTGTTGGTTCATATTGACCTATTTTCTTCTGCTCAAAGTCAAATAGCCCAACTTGAAAATCTTGTTGAAATTTAACTCTGCAAAGCCTTAGATCCTTGTTGGTAAACAGATTTGTTGCTTGAAAAGAATCTTCTTGAGTAACTCTGTTCGCCCTTCTTCACAGGTTGACAGGCAGCCCAGACTCAACCGAGTTTGAAATGTGGATGTATCTCTTCATCATTGTCATATCCGCAGGAAAACAATTTATTGATTGGGGCCGCCTTATCAGTGATTGCATACATGACCAGCTAATTCACTTCAAGACTAGTCAACGATTCCACATGTCATCCTACTTGGTATATGCAATTGCCAATTTGAGATCATGGCCTGGTTTGGCTACCACAGGTGTCCTTAATCAGGAAACACAAGTTTACGATTACTACAAGCAGTTGCAGTTAGAACAAAGCTTTGTATGCTTCAGACGAGTGAATGATGCTTTCACAATGCTTGCAGTAAGGTTACTTCAAAGAAATACAGCTCTCAGAATTTCAAAAGAGGCATCATTGTTGATAAAGAAGTATGGTAGCTACTTCATCCAGTTTCCAAGGTTCACCTATCTTCGAGTTGGAGGATTTGATGGTTACCCTTCTAAATTGCCAAGATATGTGGATGACAAGCTTGTTTTGGTTGAGCTTTGCAGACAGCTGGTAGTAGTTCAAAAGAAGTGTTGAGATAGGAAGAACAAGGGGGTGGCATTCCCTATTTGTCTCAGTCACTACAAGTGTGAATCTAGCTCGAGGGCTGAAAATATGGAGAAGGCCCTGGCCATGATCAACTTGTATACATACCAGATGAGATTCCCCTTTGACAGCAAGGGATATGTGAAGAATAATTTGAAGCTTGGTCCTGGATACCTTCATTTCCCCAATCTTGAAGACTTTTGGGAAGATTGTGAAGACGAGTTTGAAGTCAGAAAAAGAGACTGGACGAGGTTTACTCTGAAGCAGATTCAAGATTTTAAGATGGAATGGGTCGTTGAAGGCATTGAAGATGATGAATCGGATCTGATTGATCCCTTCTATTTTAAAGAAATCCAGGGTCAACCTCTTCCTGCTCTTAATTGGGCAGATCCAGAGGTTAGAGATGTCAGAGAAAGAACCAGTTTTGTGATCAAGAAGTCAGAAGCCTGGATCAAGAAGAAGATATCCCAGATGACTGCAGCAAGACCAGTAAGTAGGAAAGAGACAACAAGAGGAAGAAGTGACCAAGATAGTTCCACGTCATCAGTTCCTTCCCACACACCAGTTATTGACATTCTTTCTCACCAGAGAACCCAGGGAAGTGGTGGAGATGAAGACCCTCCGAGGAAAAGCAATCTCCAAAACACATGTGGAGATGAACCCAGGCAGAAGAAGAAGAAACCAAGGTCGAAGGAAAAAGAGATAGGTTCTACTTCAAGAGAAGAAAAAGAACAAGAAGAAGTCCTATTTGATCCAGAGTTTGATGAAGCCATACCAACCACATCTTCTTCCATACTCATTGAATCCCCTCTCCTTGATGTACCACATTCTACTTCAGTTATCGAGCCTCCTTCCTCAAAGGATCCAGTGTATCAAACAGAAAAAGATGAAGAGAAAGCAGCCTCACCAATACCTGAAAAACAAGATCTCCAATCAGGCAATGCACTTGAGCTATCAGAAGATCTTTCACTACCATGGTTAGAACAAAGCCTATTGAAGAAAAGGAAGGTAAAAGAACTAGTGATTCCTGAATTCAGTACAGTTTTTGATCTCTTCAGGAGATCTGAGAAGCCGAAGAAGATTAAGGTGACTTCAAGAATAAAAACCGATGCCAATTTAGGAAACATGTGCCTTGAGATAGCTCAACCCACTTCTGAAAGAAATGTGAATGAAGCCACTCCGGCAGACTTTGTTGTGTCAAGGATTGATATGGGCCCATCCACTCATGAAGCCGACATACAAAACTTCAATGTCGTAGCTGCAAGGCTGGTAGAAAGGACCAAAAGGGAGAAGCAGTCAAAAGATCAGTTAAAACAACAAGTACAGAGTTTGTCTTCTTACTTGAAGACCATAGTTGACACTTCTACCATGCCACTTAGCATTGATCATCAGTCAACCATCTGGGGCCAAGAAGGAGAAATTGAAAAAGGTACTATTGACAGTTTGTAGAAATATCAAGTTTATGGAAAAACCACTGAGAATTGGGTGAACAAAATCAAATCTATTGCATTTGATTTCATTATTAAGGCAAAGGCATTGCATGATGAAGCCTTAATAAAAAAGGAAGTCATTGAAAAAGAGTTGAAAAATGTCAGGAAAGAGGAAGCTGTTTGGAAGGATATCCTGAAAGATTTTGCAAAAATGATGGAGATTGATGTTAATATCCTCGTGGTAGAAAAGATCCTACCTGGTACAGAAGAAAATTACTTGGAAATTTGGACAGAGAGCATAAATTGGAAATTAGTAATTATTGGCCAAGTTTCAATAGAACAGGAAAAGCTAATGCTTGCTTGTGAACGAGTATCTGCAAAGCTTCAGGATCAGCTTGGTGCCATCCTCTTGAATGCATCATTGATGGGAGAATCACAGATAATTCAAGATGATTTTCAGAATTTGATTGATCGACAACTTTTTAACAGAGAAGTTTTCAATGAGAACACAATGGACAAGTTGGTCGATCTCTATACTTCATTGAAGATTTCCATCTCCCAAATACCAAGCATGGTGGCAGAATTGAGTGATGTCCACAAGTGTTTGAAAACTTGGAAGATGAGGATAGCAAACACTTTGATTCCTAAGGGCAAATCTGTCACCCCGGCCATTCGACTTTTCAGAATGTTTAGAGAAAGAGAATCCGGTCTGCAAAATCAGTTTCTAGAGTTCGCCATTCCGTCAACGATGCCATTGACAAGCAGAGAATAAATGCAATTTTGCATATTGTATAGTTTTCATTTTTGTTGTGTTTGTGTGTAGCTCAAGTCATGATTTTTGGCTTGTTTTGTAAATAGTGATCATGATTGAGTCTTCTACTTCGAGTCTAATCTTTTCTCTTTTTTTTGATTGTAAAGTTAGGTTCATCCTAACTATTTCTCACATAATAATTCTAACATTCCTTTAAGGATGAAGTAATAGAGAAATATAAAAGTAATAATCTAAGTTCATCTTCCCATATCATCTTTCTTTTATTCCTTAACCATGGATGGGGAAATTATATGTCTAGGGCGCGTTGAACCCTCTCCAATGCAATTGGGAATGGAATTACTCCGCCTCTCCCTAGCATCCTTGTCTAGGGCGCGTTAAACCCTCTCCAATCCATCGTGATGGAATTACCCCGCCTTTCCCTAACAAGACCGCCTCTCCTATAGTTATAGGAAATGGAAGTGATGGGATGGTTATGTTTTTCTTTTCATAATGTATATATATGTTCATATATGTCTCAATCTTGTTTCTTTATTTAAGAATGTACTTTCCATCAACTATTTGTTCACATAGTATAGTTCTATTTTGATATAGGGATCGCATACATATATATATATATTTATTCTTTAATATATAATAGTCTTACTATTTATTTTTACCAATTATAGATTGAACAAATTAAATATAAATACTTACTTGCCTGCTGTAGATTTACCTGGAATTCTACTATGTTGCCGTAATATAATTTTTATTGTTTTGCTGTTGCCGTTTATATATTTTATAATATATATTTCACTCCCTTTTACTGCTGATGTACAATGTATTTATCCGATACTATTTTTTATATTTTCCTCTGATGATGTTTTCCTTCTATCTCACAACCTTTATTTATTTTCCTTTCAAGGGATATGTTCGAAGAGGCACATCTCTTATTATGCTTGGTGGTAAAAGACATACTTACTCTCTTATAATTTTTATTACTAATTCCCTTTTGTGGTAAAACTAGTTCTAACCATACGTAACTCCTTTATCACAAGAGGATAGGTTAAAAGATGTTTATTTATATTATTATTTATTTATATTATTTGTATTTATATTATATCATTATAATAAATGATATATTATTTATATATTATATCATTTATATCATAATAAATAATATATGGTTTATATTGTATTATTTATATTTATATTACAATATAAGATAATAATAATAATATGTGTATTTATATTATTAGATATATTTATAATATATTATTTATTTATGTGATCGTTGGTGTCAACCAACTTAATTGCTGCACTTATAAATATCCTCCTTCGGCCTCCCCTTAATCTTTTTAAAGTACATTATTTATATAATATATATAGTATAACATTTAAATAAATACATACATTTGTTATTAAGTATGGGAGCTCTTTTATCTTATTTTATTCACAAGCATTACTTTGCCTTATTCCAAATTACTTTACTTTCTAATTGTAATGGGTAAGACTCTTCATAATATTTATTTTTCTATATAATAATATATCTTATTAATTATTCACATAAATATTATATTAAAATATTTATATTTATAATATATCTAGTTAATTAAATATATATATTTTATAATATTTAAATTAATAATACATATTAATAATATATTTATAAATAAATATATTATATATTTAATTCATATAAGGATAACTTATTATTTAAATAAACGATTCAATTATAAATCATTATAGGGACATGACAACTGTAATGTCCCCTTTCTAGTGGAAACACTTAAACTTAAATCTACATTCAAAGTGATTCTCAAGGAGACATTAGAAATATTATAGATTAATAATTTTCGATGATAAGATGAATGATAATGTATTCACATCATTCCAAAAATTATTTATTTCCTAATTGTTACTTGCTATTGATAACTATTCTATAATACGTTCCATAATTCAATCATGCATATTTTCCTTATTACTCTTCTTCATAGAACTAGGCTTTACATGTATAGGGCGCGCTAAAACCATCTCTTGACCCAGCCTACGGGAAACTATGTCCCAGCCTACGGGCCTTAATACGGATGGAATTACTCCGCCTCTCCCCACAATACCTAACATTCCTTTAAGGATGAAGTAATAGCGAAATATAGAAGTAATAATCTAAGTTCATCTTCCCATATCATCTTCCTTCTATTCCTTAACCATGGATGGGGAAATTATATGTCTAGGGCGCGTTGAACCCTCTCCAATGCAATTGGGAATAGAATTACTCCGCCTCTCCCTAGCATCCTTGTCTAGGGCGCGTTAAACCCTCTCCAATCCATCGTGATGGAATTACCCCGCCTTTCCCTAACAAGACCGCCTCTCCTATAGTTATAGGAAATGGAAGTGATGGGATGGTTATGTTTTTCTTTTCATAATGTATATATATGTTCATATATGTCTCAATCTTGTTTCTTTATTTAAGAATGTACTTTCCATCAACTATTTGTTCACATAGTATAGTTCTATTTTGATATAGGGATCGCATACACATATATATATATATTTATTCTTTAATATATAATAGTCTTACTATTTATTTTTACCAATTATAGATTGAACAAATTAAATATAAATACTTACTTGCCTGTTGTAGCTTTACCTGGAATTCTACTATGTTGCCGTAATATAATTTTTATTGTTTTGCTGTTGCCGTTTATATATTTTATAATATATATTTCACTCCCTTTTACTACTGATGTACAATGTATTTATCCGATACTATTTTTTATATTTTCTTCCGATGATGTTTTCCTTCTATCTCACAACCTTTATTTATTTCCCTTTCAAGGGATATGTTCGAAGAGGCACATCTCTTATTACCCTCTTATAATTTTTATTACTTTATATTAATTCCCTTTTGTGGTAAAACTAGTTCTAATCATACGTAACTCCCTTATCATAAGAGGATAGGTTAAAAGATGTTTATTTATATTATATCATTATAATAAATGATATATTATTTATATCATAGTTTAAAAACTCGGACTCGGCAATTACTCGGCGGACCCAAAAATTTTAAAAACTCGGGACTCGGCAAAAACTCGGGGAAAAACTCGGCAATAACTCGGCAAACTTATCGAACATTAAAAAATACATTAATTTTTAAAAATATGCTTAAAAAACATTCATATTACTGAATTTTGTGAATCATAATATCATATTACTGATTTTCTTCATATATAGATCAAAATTAAAGTTCAATACACATCATAATGACATAAACCAAAAACTGAGTTCGAATTTCAAAGTTCGAATACATATAAAATTCTAGTTTCAACTTTCAAGTTTCATCATCAACAAAAAGTTCAAATCATAAATTTCTTCTGCGACTAAAACTCAGAAAAGTATGTTGTCGCTGTGTGGGTGCCGTGGAAGTCGATGGGATCGCTGTAGGCTCCTCAACAGGAGCCTCAACAGGAGCCTTGGCCATGGGACCAATCCCTGTATCCTCTGAATCTCCCTCTGATGACTCGCTAGACTCACCTTCTGAATCCTCATATGCTGCCACATTTGCTTGCCATTCAGCTTCCTCTCTCTCCAAATCAGCAATCTCATCACTTGTAAGCAAACTCGTATCCACATCCTCACTAATCCAATCTGAATATGGATCAATCTCATCGAGGTCAAGTGTTCCATATGAATCCTCCCCTTGTACCTTCTTTTCATGCAGTCGAAGATTGTACCGCACAAACACAAGGTCATTCAAGCGTTTTTGAGTCAATCTGTTGCGTTTTTTGGTGTGAATGGACTCAAAAACACTCCAATTCCGCTCACAACCTGAAGCGCTACAGGGCTGAGATAGAATGCGGATGGCAAGCTTTTGAAGATTAGGCGTTGAGGCACCAAAATCTTCCCACCACAAATCTACAAGGATGACATTTGTAACTTTGTAAGATATTAGGAATTTTAGTAAGCTTAACATTTTAAATAAATTGTAAACTATAATTAAACATAATGTTTTTCTTACCTGGTTGCAAAGTGTCTCTCCTACGAATGCATACAGGTGCAGAAAATAATACCCCCTCCGCCCTCTTATACATCTGTAGCTCATCCTCTACAAGGTCTCGAAGTTCATCATTAGGAATCATCCTGTCAATACAAGTGTGGAGGCCATGCATAACCTCTGTATCCCCTCTAAATGAAGACGAGAAGAAAAATTTGGGGTTCAAATAATATGCAGCAGCATGAATATGTCGATGGAGTTGTCGGTTCCACCTCCGATCAATAATGCGCCAGATGGGTTCATATTTGGTTCTATTAGACCCATACAAGTGTTGAATTGCTTCTTTGGCCCTATCCATGGCCTCGTACAAATACCCCATGGGGTTTTTATCCCCATCCACCATCCGCAGAACCCTAACCAACGGTTCTGACACCTAAAACAAGATAGTGAATGAAAACGGAATTAGTTAATTAAAATAAATTAAAAATTTTAAAAGGAAATCAAAATCAGCAAATTAAAATATCAAAACATTTAAAAACAGCAACTTGTAACATTGTAAAAAAAAATTAAAAGAAGAAAATTATATTAAAAAACTTACCTTTATGATCTCATCCAAGGTCTTGGCAAATGTATGATCAAATATGGTCTTCACGACCCTTTGTGCTTCATCCTTCTTGCAATAGGGACTCTCCAACCATCTTTCGCTCACAAACATGCGCACGAGGTTGGGCAATGCGGTTGCTATACTTTGCAAGGTAAGGAAATTGGTTGCAAAGCGTGTCACTCCTGAACGCACGAGCTCCTTGCCATTAGTGTGCTCTCTCATAAGATTCAGGACCCATGTGTGATTGTAGATGTATTTGGTTATGTTTCTTCCTTCTTCCACCGCATTCTTCACCCAACTTAATTTCCCTATGTCTTCAAGGAGAAGATCAAGGCAATGGGCCGCACAAGGGCTCCAAAACAATGTAGGGTGTCTCGCCTCTAATAGTTTGCCGGCTGCCACATATGCGGATGCATTGTCTGTAATTATTTGGACAACATTATCCACTCCCACTTCCATCACCACCTCGTCCAACATGCTACACAAGGTCTCGGCAGTTTTTGCTTGACTAGAGGCATCCACTGACTTCAAAAAGACCAATTGCCCCCCTGAAGCCACTAAAAAGTTAATCAATGTCCTGTTTCTACCATCTGTCCACCCATCAGATAAGATGCTGCAACCTTTGCTTTTCCAAATCTCTTTTTGTTGCTCTACTAGTTTGTATGTATTTTTGACCTCATCCTCCAATAATGGGCCACTCAATTCGTAACTGCTTGGGGCCTTGAACCCCTTACCTGCCACGGTCAATGCAGTAACCAATTCCTTCCAATAAGGACTAGAAGCAATGTTGAAGGGAATACTATTGTAGTACCAAAATTTAGCACATGCTAACTTTGCTTCATGATGCAATTCCTTATTCCATGAAGTACCCTCCAACGAAGGTTGTGAACCGGGAGTGTTACGAGGAACAAAAAAACTAGATGCACCGCTGCCCACCTTGCTTCCTCCTCTTATTCGTGGCCCAAACAAGAACTAGTGCCCCTTGTATCTGTTGATTCTCTCCCAATGGCTCCCATTGCCTCTGCTGTCCTCTTTTTTGCTTCTTTTTTCTGCTCATATGCTTCAAGGAGAGCTCTTGCCTCATTCTGAACCTCCACAGGTGCTTCAGTACATCCCGTAACATCATGGCAAGCAACTCGTGCAAGATGATATTTCAGCCTATTTATACCTCCATTCATTTCTTTCTTACAATGGAAGCAAATGATATTCCCTTTTCCCGAACCTGGTAACGCATGTTTCCAACAAGGGTCTTTAGGCTTGCCTCCTTTCCTAGCAGGTGTCTGAGACGTGGATGCCATATTCTTTTAGAAAGCAGGTAATAAAGCCTGCCAATAATTGTGCATAAAAGAATATATCAGATTAACAATTGATAAATCATAATTTAAAGATGACATAGTCACATAGTTTTCATTATGTTTGGAGGCTTCAACAACCAGCTTCTCTTTCTCACGTACAACAGTGTATTCTTCTGCAATTATCATTCTTCCTCAACCAACTAAATATGTGCATTAATGATTAAGTAACAGACTCCAACTCCACAATGCAACATTGCAACTATATCACTATGCCTTTGATTGGAATTATAATTGTTATTAATAATATTTAATTTTATAACAGACTCCAATCAAATTATTTATTATTTTTAGTTTTATTCCTAGAAACACAAATCTTTTTTATAATAAAACTAAACAATGATGCATATTACAGAATACAGAGTCCAGACATTTATTATTTTTATTATTTTCAAGATATAAAATTTATAATTATTATTTTTAATTTTTAATCTGCAAAAAATTATATGTGAGCATTATAGTATTCGGAAAATTATATATGAGCATTATAGTGCTTGAAAAATTGTCTCAAGCCATCAAAAAAATTCACACCGGAAGATTTTCTACACTCATCAGCGATTTATAAAACAATAGATATCAATGTATCATATAATAAAAAATCGCCTACAGAAATCGCGTTTAAACTCTGAGGGTCGGGATTTACATTGTAAATGGAGGGTCGGGTTTTAATTAAATTTAAAGAAATCGCATGAAAGCCCTTACCAGTTAGAAATCGCGTGAAAACCTTCGCAGAAGCTCTGCGCGCACGGTAGGGTTTTTCGTCGGCCGCGAAATGAGAAAAACGAAGTTCGTTTTTGACTTTTACTGTTTTACTTTTAAATTTTAAGTTTTAGTTTTAGCTTTATACGCCAAAAAAAATAGGGTTTTTTTTTTCATTGGGCGGGTTTTGGCGAGATTTGCCAAAAACCCGCGAATTTCTGATTAAAAAACGTCGCACGTTTTATGCATAACTCGCCCGCGAGTTTTAGCAGCGATTACTCGCGGCTTCAAACGTTGTGCGAGTACTCGCGATTACTCGCGAGTCACCTGCGAGTTTTTAACCTATGATTTATATTATATCATTTGTATCATAATAAATGATATATGGTTTATATTGTATTATTTATATTTATATTACAATATAAGATAATAATAATAATAATATGTGTATTTATATTATTAGATATATTTATAATATATTATTTATTTATGTGATGCTGGTGTCAACCAACTTAATTGTAATATTTATTTTTATATATAATAATATATCTTATTAATTATTCACATAAATATTATATTAAAATATTTATATTTATAATATATCTAGTTAATTAAATATATGTATTTCATATATTTTATAATATTTATATTATATTAAATTAATAATATTATTTATTAAATAATACATATTAATAATATATTTTAAATAAATATATTATATATTTAGTTTATATAAGGCTAACTTATTATTTAAATAAACGATTCAATTATAAATCATTATAGGGACATGACAGTCTTCTCCTTCGAGTCTAATCTTTTCTCTTTTTTTTGATTGTAAAGTTAGGTTCATCCTAACTATTTCTCACATAATAATTCTTTTAAGTGCTTAAGTGAGATAGTTATTTTAAGCAACTAGCTTTGTAAAAGAAAGTTAGTTCTTCAAAATCAATGCACTTAAAGGGAGTTGGATACTCCAAGTAGTTATAAAAAGTGGTTGAGGTAGTTACCCTAGGTGGTTACTAACCTCACCTATATATACTTCATTGTATTTCAATCAAAGGGGGTTCCACTTTTTCACATGACAGTGTATGAAAGACTCGAATAGTGTTATTCAAGTTTGAAAGCAATAAAGAAACGTTTTGAATGTGTGTTCAACTCGATTTCATGTGTTGTTATTGGTATTCGTATGTTTCATCAATAATGATCATGTGCTTTCCTTTCAAAGTTGCATTGTGAGAAAGATATTTCGCATCAAGTTTTGGTATCTCTACTTTGATGCATGGAACTTAAAGTCATAAGTTTAATTCTTATTTAATCATTAGTGTTTGTTATTTCTTTGTTTTTGTTCTTATAATTCCAGAAAATCCAAATACCCCTATCATACGAGGGAGCTGCCCCTCTTAAATGCAGAGAGCAATCGACATAGACCTGCGATTGTTCAACTGTTGTGAGCAGGTTGTTGCTAATCCAAGGGCGAACAGAGTTACTCAAGAAGATTCTTTTCAAGCAACAAATCTGTTTACCAACAATCCTTCAAATCTCAGTGTTCTTGTAAAAATCCTTGAAAATTCATTTGGAGAATCCTTGCAAAAAACCCAGAAAAACCCAGAAAATTTGAAGCTTTTGCCTCATTTTCCCCCCCCCCCCCCTTTGGCCTTCATCGGCAAAGTTTCAGTTTCTTGAACTAACCAAAAAATGACTAAGGCATGGAGTAGCTCTTCCCCCT
Organism: Cunninghamia lanceolata; assembly: GCA_027924645.1. Classification (NCBI taxonomy): domain Eukaryota; kingdom Viridiplantae; phylum Streptophyta; class Pinopsida; order Cupressales; family Cupressaceae; genus Cunninghamia; species Cunninghamia lanceolata. The sequence goes on along the minus strand of BSBN01000206.1, from coordinate 114,447 downwards.
TTATCGGCAAAATTCAGGTTTTATGAACTCTTAAAGAGTTTGATTTTTCACAAGTTTGCCGCTTGGGCGATTTGCCGATTGAAGGAAAGGGAGTCGGCCTTTTCAAAAAATTGTCTAAGAGGTGGGAGGAAAGTTCAAAAAGTGGCTAAGTAAAGGATTTTTTTCCTTTATCGGCGAAGTCTATCAAATGCAAACTTTCCAAAAGTTCACTTTTTTGCCGGTTCGTTGATTTGACATTTTGCCGATAAAGCAGCATAGGAGTGTGCTTCTTGCAAAATAGTCTAAGGCAAAAGAGGGATAATGGAAGGCTTGTCGGCAAAATCAGCGAAGGACGAACTTTTCATAAGTTCGAAGTTTCGGCGGTTTGTCGATGAGACTAATCGCCGACAAGGAAGGCAAAGAAGAAAAGGGCCGAGAGTGAAAGGCTCAATAAAAGGTAAAAGAGCCGATAAAAGCAAAATTGGCTAAGGCATTGAAGGTTCGGTGTTGCAAAGGTTTGCCGACAAGGCACTTCGTCGAGAAGGGCGAAGGAGGAGGCAAAGTCAAATGGTTCGGCAAAATTGATTTTTGCCGACAAGGTGGGCCAGGTTCAAATGGGTCACATTTTGCCGATAAAGGCAAAATAGGAAGCACAAAAATTGACTAAGTAAAGAAAGAAAATGCCCCTTCTATCGGCAAATCGAGCAAAGCCCAAACTTTTCACCAAGTCCAAAAATTCATGAGTTCGTTGATAGGAGGGATTTGCTGATAAAGAGAAGGACAAAGGCCAAAACGAAAGTTCAAAAGGGATGATTTTTGCCGATAAGGCAAGAATAAAGTAAAAAGATGGACCAAAAGAAAAGTTCAGCCAAATGACTTTTTGCCGATAAAAGGAGCAACCAAAGCAAAGTTCAACAAAGTAAACTTTTGTCGATAAAGCAAAAGTGGGCTTGGTTCAAGATATGTAACTTTTGCCGATAGGGCAAAAAGGAAGGCAAAAGAAAGTAGGTTCGCCCAAAGCAATATTTGCCGATAAGGGCAAAAATGATAAAGGAAGAAAGGTTCGGCAAAATGATATTTTGTTGGTAGAGTTAGAATGTAAACCAAGAGACTTTTACCAACAAGGAAGAAAGATAGAGAACGAAAAAGTTCAGAAAAGATGTTTTTTGCTAATAAGGCAAAAATAGAGAGCAAAAGATGAAGCAAAAATAATTTAGAAAGATGACTTTTGTCGATAAGGCAAAAGTATGCAGAAATGCAATAACAGGCCACAGTTCAGAAATGACAGAGTTTGCCAACTGAAAATAGAAAAATGCAGTTCAGAAATGACAGAGTTTGCCAACTGAAAATAGAAAAATGCAGAAAACAAAGACAGAATGGTCTGTAAATGCCGATTTTTGCCGACAGGGCAGAATTTAGGCCAGAATTTCCAGAAAATGTAGAAATCAATGAAAAATAGAGAATTGAAAATGTATTGTAAACTTTAAATATCTGAATGTGGATATTTGAAGTGTTGTAAAAGCTTTGAGAAAAGGGATTTTGGAGGGAAAATTCATTTGAATTTCTTCATCAACCATTAATGCAGATCTGATCTGCTCAACTACCCTTTTCTAGATATTTTTGCATTTATTGTTGTAGGTTGATGAATCAGCTGTTTGCATTGAAGGCAAAATATCTCCCAGTTGCTTCATGATCCAAGATATTTTTTGTTGTTAATTTTAGCAGCTAGACATTCCCTTTGACAGGGATATTTTCTAATAGCCCATGGGGACGAATTTATTGTGAAATGATTGAGGTCAATGTAATCAAATGCTATATATGCATATCTGAAAGATGTAATGAGGGTTGGAAAACAGTTGCAAGATAGATGAATTCTTGTTTTCTTTTGTATTTTCAAATAGAGCCCTTTGCTGTAACCTTGCTTTTTTGATGAAATACACACTGTGTTTTACCTCTTCATGCTTGTTTTTGATCATTGTGTAAATTAGGATCGATTTGTATGTGAATGCTTTGTTCCTTACAATTCTGTTCTGCTCCTTACCTCTGTTAGAATTAGCTAGATCTGTGTAAGTTTATCAGTTGTATCTAGTTATTTGTGCATTCTCAGTACAGTGATAGATTAGGTTTAGTCTTAGGAATAACTGAATCTCTTATTCAACAAAGGAATCAGCCTCTTTCTAGAGATTTGATCTCCCTATAGGGTCCCACACTTGGAGATCATCTCAATGTTTCACTAGATTGTTGAAGCCCTAAAAGCCTTCAACATAGGGTGCAAATCCAAGTGACAACAGTTCACTCATATACCTTGAAACCAATGATACTACAAACATAATAGCTGGCCTTGTAGCTATCAAATATATTAGGCTGCCAAGATTACTTCCATATTTTCGTTCATCTACCTTTGGTGACCCATCTTATTTCATCAAATTTTCTCCATGTGCAATTGGTGTATCAACTCCTTTACAATTCAACATATTAAACTTTGTCAACCTATCTTGCACTGTTGCACATACTTGGCTTGATAAATAAAGATCTTACCATGTGATTGTGCTATGCCCTTAATTCTATAGTGTGCATAGGGTTATGAGTAGTTAGCTTGTGGCTATCTTAAGTCTTAATTAAGTTATATGATAATCATTATAGTCTTATTTACATAATTAAGTTCCCCTAGGTGTTATGGTTAGGTATCTAAGTCGGCCTAGGTGGCATCCAAGGCATAAGTAGGGTATATATAGGAGCAAGTGGTTAGTTGATCATAATCATAGCATGAATTGTGTTCTTATTGGAGATATTTGGAGGCTTGCCCCCTTGAAGTAGCTTATTATTCTCAAATATCATCAAGTATTTGTTACATATTTCTTATTATATCGTTCTATTTTACAAGTTGTTTCATTACAAGTGGGTCAAAGCATGATCTTGGCGCCTATAAGGCAAGAATCAAGGCAATTTGTTTTGACTTAAAGGGTCAAGTTGAGAAGTGCGTATCTCTCTCAAATTGGTGAATTTTTTCTTGATTCTGAAAATTTTATTCAAGTCCATTTTGAAGTTGCTAGAGTCCAGGTTTGAGGCCATTTCGAGCAGATTTGGAGGAGTTATTGTGAAATTAGGGTTTCCACTAAATTTGCTCCCAAGGCTGCAAATTAACAAATTTCTTGGACATTTGTTTTTTAGAGGTGAGATCTAGGCCCAAGTAAGTACAGTAAAAATTTCATATTAGTTTGATTTGTTTTGAGTAAGTTATCGTGAAAACTATTTTGGTGTCATCATGGCGGGGCTTACCACCAGAGGCAAAAAGAATCCTATCGCACCTAGAAAATATTGAGACAAGGATGATATAGTAGTTGAGGAGATTCATCCTAGTGATATTGAATTTATAAGGGAAGAAAACATCAAGGTTTAGCATGGGATTTTAGCATTATAAAAGAAATTGATTCCCTTGTGAATTATATAGAATCAAAGGGAGTAGTTTCATATCATAAGATTTGGGAAGTAGAAGTGTCTTACAAGTGTAACAGTAAAAATTTGAATGATCTATTATTTACAAAAGAGCAATGCTCTTATAAAGAATACAATGTAGATGTTTCTAAAAATACAGAACAACTAATAAAGCAATGAAGTTAGAAACAATCTAAAGTACAAAAAATAGAAACTATCTAATACGATATTGACCATTAAATATAACTAAATATTATTTTAATACCCTCCCTTAATGGTCAATCTATCAACTACACCAAGGTGCCCCCTAAATTTGACAAACTTATTTGGGCTCAGAGACTTGGTGAGAATATCTGCAGTTTGGTCGTCAGTTGGAACATACTGCAACGTCACTGATCCGTCTTCGACAAGCTGGTGAATGACAATGAAGTTCAACATGCTTTTTCCATTCATGGAAGACAGGATTTTTGGCAAGTTTTAGCACCCCTTGATTGTCACAATACAAGTGTGAAGGCCCTGTTTGAGACATTTGCATGTCTGAAAGCATCCTTCGAAGCCAAACTGCCTCACACGCTGTTTTAACAGCTCCTCGATATTCATCTTCAGTCGAGGAGAGAGCCACTGCCTGTTGCTTCTTGCTGGTCCTTGTGACTGCCAGAAGTAGACTTCCTGTCATCAACAAAGCCTGCCCAATCTGAGTCTGTAAAACCTATCAGCTTTGGATCTTCGCACCTTCCATACAGAATGCCAAAGTCGGAAGTGCCTTTCACATATCTCAGCACATGCTTTGCTGCAACCCAATGTTCAGCTGTTGGGGCTGTCATGAAGTGAGAGATGTAGCTCACTGCAAAACTAAGATCAGGTCTAGTGGCAGTGAGATAGATGAGGCTACCCACTAGTTGCCTAAATGCTGATTCATTCTCCATGGGTGAATCTGATTTGGCTGATAACTTCAACCTTTTCTCCATAGGTGTAGATTCAGGTGTGCAATCTGTCATTCAGAACTTGTCCAGCAGACTTCGAGCATACTTGGATTGAGAGATAAAGATGCTATCATGAGTCTGCCAAATCTCAACACCTAGGCAATAATGCAGAAGTCCCAAATCTGTCATGTCAAATGATTGATTGAGATTATGTTTGATCTCCTCAATCAAATGTCCCGAGCTGCTAGTAATGATCAAGTCATCAACATAGACAATGAGCAAAAGAATATCATCACCACACTTTTTGACATACAAATTTGAATCAGAAGGACTCCTCTGAAAACCATGATCCACTAGGTACTTATCAATCTTCATGTACCATGCCCGTGGAGCCTATTTAAGGCTATAGAGTGCTTTCACTAGTCTGCATACCTGGTGTTCTTTACCAACAACCTTGACCAGGAGGTTGCATCATGTAGACTTCTTCCTGTAGATCCCCATTGAGGAATGCACTCTTGACATCCATTTGATGGACTTTCCATCCAAACTGGGCTGCAATAGCGAGGACAAGCTGAATGGTACTCATCTTGGCTGTGGGAGCAAAAGTCTCCTCATAGTCAATGCCCTCTTTTTGTGAGAACCCTTTGGCTACCAACCGAGCCTTATACTTATCAAGGGTTCCGTTAGCATTATACTTAACTTTATACACCCATTTGCAGCCAATGGGCTTCTTCCCAGGTGGAAGATCAGAGAGGACCCAAGTGTTATTTTTTAGAAGACTATGATGTTCAGCTTCCATAGCTTGTTCCCACTCAGGTATGCCTTTAGCCTTTGAATATGTCTGAGGTTTTGAGATGCTGTGAAGGTTGGCCATAAGAACAAAATTAACTGTATTTTGCTTGCTCTTTTTCCGAGCAGATCTACCCTCAATCAGCTCATCATCATGAAGATCGCCTATGGTCTTAGCCCACCATTTAGGCCGGAGAGTAGAAGTACAAACATCTGAATCAGGAGGAACAACATCAACTGGGGCAACCTTCAAACGCTGATCCTCAGGGCTAACAGAAGGAGAAGACAGATAGAAAGGCCCAGTAGCTTCATCAACCACAACATCACGACTGAATATGAGATGATCTATGTCTACATCAATCAGCCTGAATGCCTTATGATTCTCACTATAACCAGTGAACATGAGTTTCTGGCTTTTGGAATCCAACTTAGTGCACTTGGCATCAGGAATCCATACATGAGCAGTAGAGCCAAAAACTTTCAAGTGGCTGACTTGCGTCCAGACCAGGCTTCTTCAGGAGTCATCTTCTTGACGGCATAGGTAGGAGATTGGTTCAGAAGATAAACTGCAATGTAGACTGCTTCAGCCTAGAACTTCTTAGGGACATTTCTATGCTCCGGCATAGAACGAGCCATTTCAGTAATGGTGCGATTCCGACGCTCAACGACACCATTCTGTTGAGGGGTGTAGGGTGTAGTAAGCTGGCGCTTAATGCCATGTGCACCACATAAACTAGAGAAGTCAGAAGAACAAAACTCCCCCCCCATTATCAGACCTAAGAGTGACTATAGGATAGCCTGACTCTTTCTCAACTAAGGCCTTATACTGCTGAAATTGTGATGTCCCGATATTGAGGCATTGTTTAAATTAAAGATTTAAACATCATGATAAACGGTGAAGTTACTTTCTCGAAATATGGTGTTTATCGTCATGCCCCCGTAATTATAAAGTATTGAATAAATATTAAAAAGGACAAATATAAAATTGCAATTTTATTATAATTATAATTGTTATAGAAAATGTCGTAATTATAATAGTGATAGTATTATATATATATATAAATAAGTATTGAATCATAATATGAATATAAGTGATTAAATAAATATTATTATTATTATAAATATAAGCAATTGAATAAACACTAATATTATTATAAATGAGGCTTGAATAAATATTATTACGATTATAAATATAACTGAATAATATTATTATTGTTATTAAATAAACATTATTATAAAATACTAATCATAAAGAGCATTGAAAAGTCAGCAACTCAACAAAGAGGCATCGGGCATTATGAAAGGAGGCGATCCATACCAAGAGGCATATTGTTGAGTATAAGAGGCTGATCGGTGGGGAATGGAGATATAGAAGGTAACAAATATTCATTGACTGATTTAAAATCTGCAAAAAAGGAAAATCAGGAAAGTTAGACGTCAGTGGAACCAAGGGAAAAAAGACATCAATATTAGAATTAAGTCAGCAGGGAATAATATCAGTCAGCAGTCAGTTTAGTAGGTGGATTAAAATATAGTACAGCATGCAGTTAATAATTGGGTTATTAATAGTATACTCATTAATAAATATATACATCGGGAGTAGGAAATATATATGGGAAGTACAGATTGGTGAGAAACGATGGGAATGAGGAGCATAGAAAAATAGGGATTTAAGGAGGAGATAACAATAATAAGGGAAGAAGTCTAATTATATTTTTGGGTGAATATATAAATCTGGTATAGATAGATCTGCACTTAAAGAAGAGACATCAAGAAGAATATATATCTTGGATGTGGGAATTTGAAAGAGTAAGGAAAAAATAAGGGGTATAACTCTGAGTTGGAAGAAAATACTTCTGAATTAAATTATATATATTTCTGATATATGTATAACATCAGCAAGAGAAAAATATACATACATATCAGCAATCAAGGTATGATCTGCATATGAGAGGAATAAGAAGATTAGGAATTAGAAGAGAATATCATTTTGATAGCAAGCTGATTTAGAGCCGGTGAAGACCAGACTGAAAGCAGAAATGTAAAGGATAGAAAGAGTATATTTGAGAGTAGACTAAAGGGAACTGTGAGTTTATATAATTGTGATAGAATGTTTATATGATGTTGTCTAAATCTGATTAGTGGTCTTGCATATCATCATCAATAGTTCATGCACATTATCATGTACATGTCACCTTCAAAATTCATTATGCATTGTTGATATGATTGTTTGCAACTATGAGTTTGATTAGTTTATTATGCATTAATATGGATTCTTGTATGAATGTTATGATGAGGGAATTAAGGGCCTACGAGGAGGGGAAATAGCGTTGGAATCATCTTCTAAGTACACCACCCCATGGTGGATGGCTGAGGCCTACCACATGTGGGCCAAGGGGGCATAAGAGGTCGCTCTTGGGCTTAGGAGTGATTTTCGGGACACCTTGCTATAGTTGCTCCCTAATTCTCCATCATAGGAATTCATTGAATCATAAGAGGAAACAAAATGGTTTTGGTAGGGGTACGGTGATAGGACGCCTCACTAGGCACGCCACCCCATATGGATGGCAAAAGGCCACATGGGGCCAAGAGGGGTGGAGCACCCGCTCTTGGCCCTAGGGTAGAGGGTTTCTTGGGCACCCTATCAAACCATTTTGTTCCATGAATTAGAAACCCTAACCCTAAACTTGTGGGATTTGAATTTTTAGGGTAAAATTAGTATTGTTCCAATTGGGGACATTACAGAAATATACCAAACACATCTGATTTGTTTTTCAAAAACTACACCCACATTTTTCTGTTGAAATTATCAACAAATAACAAAAAATACCTGCACCTAGTGATTGAAGGAGTATTCATTGGGCCACATACATCAGCGTGAACTAATTGTAATACCTTGGATGCTCTCCATTAATCAACATCTGAGAATGGAGTCCGATGCTTTCCAGCCTGACAAGCCTCGCATACTCCATGATTTTGAGTCTGAATCTCAGGTAGACCACCAACTAGATCATCTCTAGATAACTGAGAGAGATAATGCATATTCAGGTGCCCATAACGTTGATGCCAGAGTTTCTTGATGGAAGTACTGCTGGTTGCCATGGCGTGCTCTTGAGAATCACCAGAATCAACAAGTCTATACAGACCGTGATCCTCAAGTTCCTGAACAACTGTGGTGCGTGTCTCTCTATCAACAATGCTGCAAGTGTGCATGTTGAAAACAATATCTAGCTGAGGAGAGTGCCGCATAATCTGACAGTCTGAGAGAAGGTTCAACTCCATACTAGGTACAAAGTATACATCAAGAAATATTAAATTTCTCCCTCCAGACTGAATCTGCACGTTGCCCTTTCTGACAACAGTATACTCTTCGCCTCCTCCAAAGATGACAGAATCTCTGAATGGCATGTACTCCATGAACCAATTTTGACGATGAGTGAAATGCTGAGAAGCACCTGAATCAATGTACCAGGGAGAGGATTTGACATGATCTACTGGTCTCTTGGCCATAAAAGCATAGAATGCGGACTCCTTCTGCTCAGTGTGCTCTGCAACATGGGCTTTCGGTTTAGAATCTCCTTGCTTGGACTGTTTAGAAGCCAAGCATTTCTGACAATCTTTCTTCATGTGGCCAAACTTATGGCAATAATTGCACTGGATGTTCTTCTTGGAAGGGTCTTGGGATTGACCTTGACTGGGTTGTTGAGAGGGCTGATTTTTGCCCTTATTCTTCTGAAAGGACTTGGCAGTAAATGCCTGCTTTGTGGAGGATGCACTAGCACTGCTACTGAACTGTTGTTTCCAACGATCTTGCTGTAGAAGTTTGTTGCAAAGCTCGGGAAACTTCAAGTCAACATTAGTTGAGGTAATGTTGAGCGACTCGATAAAGTGCACATAGGACTTTGGTAGACTTTTCAGGGTGATGACTACCATGTCTTCCTTCTTCATCTTCTGACCAATCGCCTCCAACTGATCACGGATGTCCTTGATTTTCATCAAGTGCTCCTGCGAAGTTGTCTTCTGTAATGTCCCCTTTAGCAAGTCAAAATTTTCTTAACCTTGCACAGAATTTAAACTTGTAAAAGAGAACATTAGTAATCAATTCTTCTTATAATATGAACGTATATCAATAATTCAATTATCCAATCCTTAAGTGGATTCATACTTAGGGTTGTCTATTATATGTTAATTTTATTTATTTTCAAACCCTAGTGGAGATGGGGTACTATCTCTTGTTAGGTTGCATGAATCATCCTCTGCGGGTAGTGCCTTTGTATGATGTATCACATGCCCATTCCACCTTAGGTCTTACTAAGTGCCTTTGTATGATGTAACATATGCCCATTCCACCGCAGGTCTTACTTATTACCTTTGTATGATGTAGCATAGTCCATTCCACCACAGGTCTTATCCATTGCCTAAGTATGATGTAACATGGTCCATTCCACCGCCGGTCTTATCTACCTTTGAGGTATTAATGCTACTTATTACTAACAAGTTTACCTCCAATCTCTCAATGTGTGCTATGCTCTTATATAAATCAAATACGATTACTCTTTATTATATTTATTTATTTTCAATATCAAAGTTGTATTTAACTCAAAAGTGTTCTCTTAAAAAATATCTTTTTTTCCTCTGATGATGTTTTCCTTCTATCTCACAACCTTTATTTATTTCTCTTTCAAGAGATATATTCGAAGAGGCACGTCTCTTATTATGCTTGGTGGTAAAAGACATACTTACCCTCTTATAATTTTTATACTTTATATTAATTCCCTTTTGTGGTAAAACTAGTTCTAACCATACCTAACTCTCTTATCATAAGAGGATAGGTTAAAAGATATTTATTTTATCTTATTATTTATTTATATTATTTGTATTTATATTATATCATTATAATAAATGATATATTATTTATTTTGTATTATTTATATTATATCATTTATATCATAATAAATGATATATGATTTATATTATATTATTTGTATTTATATTATAATGTAAGATAATTATAAGAATATTTGTATTTATATTATTAGATATATTTATATATATTGTTATTTATAATATATTATATTTATATATATTGTTATTTATAATATGGATATTATATTTTAATTATAATAAAATATTCATACAATAATATTATTTATTAAATAATAAATAATGTATGTAATTATTTCTATCATCCGAAATAATATTTTACAAACCATCTTTATCATGTTCAAATCTTTACTTTAACAATATCTTGATATGGGGACATGACAACCCTCCCCACTCAAGATTGCTTGTCCTCAAGCAACTATAATTAGGTATCCTATAATATTTTATTACATTATATTTTATTAGGTTTCCCTTATATAAAATAACATTACACTCACCAATAATATAAAATAACCTCTATAAAATGTAACAAATTAATATAGCTAATAAACTATAATGCCATAAAATAATAATTTATAAATCAGCACTAATTTTTATAAATAATTTATTTTATAACTATATTTTATTAAGGTTTATGTACACCATAAATACTTTGGGTAAACAATTGTTTATGTATATTTTAATTTGTTTTTTTTTTTCACTCGTAGGTTACCCATAGATGAAAATAACTGTGAAATATATTACACTAAATAGAGATGTTTAATATATATTTATTTATAAATTATATTTTAATTATTTTATTTTACTATTTCATTTAATATAATTTTATTGTTATTAAGAGTAGTTTTATTTTTATTTATTTTTTAACCTGATTTACTCATTATTTATTAATTAAATATCTGTAAGTAAATTTTAATTTTTTAATGTTGCATCATAACATATTGAGTAAATTTTATTTTTTAATGTTACATCTATGTATTTAAAATATTTTATCAATGTATTAAACACTATTTTTCTAGCAAATTCATACCTGGGTGGTTTTCATTGATTCTTGTTTTTTTTTTTTTTAAATTTTTAAATTTTTATTTTTATTTAACTATTATTCATAGGATGGTAGGATCACTGCTCTGATACCACTGTAATGTCCCCTTTAAGAAGATCCTTATTTCCCACCTTGTACATGAGAATTACTTCTTAAAGGAAACATTAGTAATAGATGAGATCAATAAATCATATTAAAATAATCAAATCAGGGTTGGTAACCACATAAATAGTATCAACATAAATCAATAATTCAATTATCCAATCCTTAAGTGGATTCATACTTAGGGTTGTCTATTATATGTTAATTTTATTTATTTTCAAACCCTAGTGGAGATGGGGTACTATCTCTTGTTAGTTTGCATGAATCATCCTCTACGAGTAGTGCCTTTGTATGATGTAACACATGCCCATTCCACCTCAGGTCTTACTAAGTGCCTTTGTATGATGTAACATATGCCCATTCCACCGCAGGTCTTACTTATTACCTTTGTATGATGTAGCATAGTTCATTCCACCGCAGGTCTTATCCATTGCCTAAGTATGATGTAACATGGTCCATTCCACCACCGGTCTTATCTACCTTTGAGGTATTAATGCTACTTCTTCCTAACAAGTTTACCTCCAATCTCTCAATGTGTGCTATGCTCTTATATAAATCAAATACGATTACTCGTTATTATATTTATTTATTTTCAATATCAAAGTTGTATTTAACTCAAAAGTGTTCTCTTAAAAAATATCTTTTTTTCCTCTGATGACGTTTTCCTTCTATCTCACAACCTTTATTTATTTCTCTTTCAAGAGATATATTCGAAGAGGCACGTCTCTTATTATGCTTGGTGGTAAAAGACATACTTACCCTCTTATAATTTTTATACTTTATATTAATTCCCTTTTGTGGTAAAACTAGTTCTAACCATACCTAACTCTCTTATCATAAGAGGATAGGTTAAAAGATATTTATTTTATCTTATTATTTACTTATATTATTTGTATTTATATTATATCATTATAATAAATTATATAATATTTATTTTGTATTATTTATATTATATCATTTATATCATAATAAATGATATATGATTTATATTATATTATTTGTATTTATATTATAATGTAAGATAATTATAAGAATATTTGTATTTATATTATTAGATATATTTATATATATTGTTATTTATAATATGGATATTATATTTTAATTATAATAAAATATTCATACAATAATATTATTTATTAAATAACATATAATGTATGTAATTATTTCTATCATCCGAAATAATATTTTACAAACCATCTTTATCATTTTCAAATCTTTACTTTAATAGTATCTTGCTCAGTGTGCTCTGCAACATGGGCTTTCAATTTAGACTCTCCTTGCTTGGACTGTATAGAAGCCAAGCATTTCTGACAATCTTTCTTCATGTGGCCAAACTTATGGCAATAATTGCACTGGATGTTCTTCTTGGAAGGGTCCTAGGATTGACCCTGACTGGGTTGTTGAGAGGGCTGATTTTTGCCCTTATTCTTCTGAAAGGACTTGGCAGTAAATGCCTGCTTTGTGGAGGATGCACTAGCACTGCTACCGAATTGTTGTTTCCAACGAACGATCTTGCTGCAGAAGTTTGTTGCAAAGCTCGGGAAACTTCAAGTCAACATTAGTTGAGGTAATGTTGAGCGACTCGATAAAGTGCACATAGGACTTTGGTAGACTTTTCAGGGTGATGACTACCATGTCTTCCTTCTTCATCTTCCGACTAATCGCCTCCAACTGATCAAGGATGTCCTTGATTTTCGTCAAGTGCTCCTGCGAAGTTGTCTTCTCATCCATCATGATGGAGAACATGTTCATCAAAAAGAGCGCTCGGCTCTTGTCGGACGTTTCATGCAAGTCCTTCAAATGATTCCAGATTTCTTTGGAAGTTTTACCAGACGGAACCTGAGGCAGCTAGTCATCGGTGATCGACAATTTAATAAGCATTACCGCTTACCGATCCTGCTCATCAAATTTATCTTGATCTTTACCTGCCGCTGGAGGACGTGTAGTTTTGCCCAGAACAATTTGGTTGAGGCACCGATATTTGAAAATAGTCATCATTCGCTGCTTCCAGGTGTTGTAGTTACGGCCGTTGAACTTCTGATTGCCTTCCAACATGATGTTAGACAAAGAGGCCATTCTTCATATTTTTCGAGGCATGAAGAACAAGGTAAGCTGACGGCACAAACCTTGAGACAGAAAAAATAGGCTCAAAACCCTAGCACGGATTTCAAGACACAAATCCCGAGGTTGAAACCTTACAAACAATGAACCCTAAACTGCCAAATGGAAACCCGCCAAAAGACACCTTCAACAGCGATCAAAAGACGAAGACGTCTACACAGGTCGCGGACAAGACGTAGACAGGTCGTAGATAGGACTCGGATAGGTCACAGACAGGTTGCGAACAAGTTGCGGACAGGTCGTGGACAAGTTGCGGACAGAGGCCAAGTTTTGTTCTAGGACAAAGGCTGACTTGTGAGTTGCCAGAGGGTTGTACGAACAGGTATGGCGCCGTCCGTACGATGTACGGAATTGCAGAGGGTGCCGAAAAAATTTCAAAAAAAAACTTTTCCCGCTCGACCCGCTCTGATACCATGTAATGGTAAAAATCTGAAGGATCTATTATTTACAAAAGAGCAATGCTCTTATAAAGAATACAATGTAGATGTTTCTAAAAATACAGAATAGTTAATAAAGCAATGAAGTTAGAAACAATCTAAAGTACAAAAAATAGAAACTATCTAATACAATATTGACCATTAAATATAACTAAATATTATTTTAATAACAAGGGACATGGTGCTTTTGGGATTGACTCAGATCTGAAAATGGATCATAACCCAAATAATTCAATGACTACCATTCATATGGGATCTCAGAACCTGTTACCAATGAAGAATATGCAAGAAGAAGAATGAGGAGGAGGAGGAGGAGGAGTAGAAGAAGAAGATGAAGAAGGAGAAGGAGAAGAAGTAGGAGTAGAAGAATAAGATGAAGAAGAAGAGGGAGGAGGAGGAGGAGGAGGAGGAGGAGGAGAAGAAGTCAAGCCGATAGCATCTTGCCATGCATTAGCACTACTTGGAGAAATTCAAAAAGGATTGCCTCCTAAAGGAGATTCTGGTTAGGCCATTCAATCAATGCTAGGGTACCATCTACCATCCTTCTTTTCTTTGTCAAAGGTACACCAAAAGGTTAGAGAAGTGGAAGAATGCATTCAACACTAGCAAAAGGTACCCTCTAGTCTCAAGGAGAACCAGGCAAGGGCATGAAATAGAATGAAGAGGCAAGCAAATCATTGCAAAATTCTATCACAGATAGTGCTACCAAAGCTAGATGCAAAGGGAAGATCCATCTTGGAGCTTGAGTTAAATTTTTGCACACGCATGAAGAAGTTGAGGACTGTGAAGTATTTTCCGGTCGAAGTTACCACATGGGAAGATGATTTTATGTAGAAGCATCCACAATTGACTAGCATCGAGGTCAACGCTTGTGTGAAGAGAGGGGGCATGCTACGCCCTTAATCCTATAGTGTGCATAGGGTTATGAGTAGTTAGCTTATAGCTACCTTAAGTCTTAATTAAGTTATATGATCATCATTATAGTCTTATTTAGATAATTAAGTCACCCTAGGTGTTATATTTAGATATCTAATTTGGCCTAGGTGGCATCTAAGGCATAAGTAGGGTATATATGAGAGCTAGTGGTTAGTTTATCATCATCATCATCATCATCATCATCATATTGTGAATTGTGTTCTTATTGGAGATATTTGGAGGTTTGCCCCCTCGAAGTGGCTTATTATTCTCAAGTATTTGTAGCATATTTCCTATTATATTCTTCTATTGTACAAGTTGTTTCATTACAGATTGGTGTACCTCCATGCCAAGAAAATATTGCGTCAACCTTAAATCAGTCATTTCAAACTTTCTCATCATTTGCCTCTTTGAATTCTTTCTTCGTTCTATTTGAGCTCCTTGTATAGATTAGATCACCAACAAGACAAACATAAAATGTTTCATTACCTTCCTTATTGAAATATAGTGTGGGCTTATTCTTGCTTTTCACATATCCATTTGCTAAGAACCATGTATTAGTTCTTGAATACCAAGTTCTTTGTGCTTGTTTAAAATCATAGAGTGCTTTCTTCAACCTGTAGATATATCCATGTTTGCCTTATTTAAATCCTTGTGGCTGTTCCACGTATATTTCCTCTTCAATGTATCCATTAAAAAATGCACTTTTCACATCTAGCTGGTGTACTTTACATCCTTTTTGTGCTGTCAATGATAGTATCAATCTTATAGTGTCATACCTTGCAATAGGTGTATAAGTCTGTTCATAGTCTATACCATACCTTTGAGCTTATCCTTTTGCAACCAATCTAGCTTTGCATCTTTGAACTGTTACATCACTTTGTACTTTACCTTGTAAATCCATTTAGTTCCTAGCACTTCTTTGTCTTTGGGCAGCTTTACAAGCTCCCAAGTTATGTTTCTTTCAATAGCATCAATCTTTTCTTTCATTGCTGCAATCCATTCCTTCTTTTAAACTGTTTATTTAAACTTAGTAGGCTCCATCTCAATACTTGAGTAAAGTGCATAATTAACCAACTCGTCATCTTTATTGTTTTGTCTAGTTTGTCTTCTTGTTAACCTTCTTTAAAAATTTTAACCTAACATCTGATTTGGAGGATGAGTTTACATTTCCCTCGTACTTGTAACAACATTGCATGAATTTGATGTAAGTTTTGAACTTTCATCTTTTTCTTCTTGATCCCAAATTATTCCTTGACTAATTGGTTCTTTCGCTTTTTCAAATGATCTTCATATACTCCTCTTTCAACAAATATTGCATCTCGTGAAATAATGTTTTTCCTTCCTTGAGGGGAATAGAACTTGTAGGTTTTGCTTTCGGCACTATAACCTGTAAATTTACATGTTTCACTCTTTGCATCTAATTTCTGCCTTCTCTCATCACCTATGTGAACATATGCTAAACAACCAAATACTTTCAAGTGTGCCCTTGTAGGCTTTCTTCCATACCATGCTTTATGAGGTGTCCTAGCTCTTACTGCAATAGTTGGGCTTCCATTCATGATGTGAGCAGCAGTATTAACTGCTTCAGCCCAAAACATCTTGTTCATACCCTTTGCTTCTAGCATTCTTCTTCTTGATTCCATTAGTGTTATGTTTTTTCTCTTTGCCACACCATTTTGTTGCAGCGTATAAGGTGCTGTTAATTGTTGTTTGACTCCATTTCTTACACAAAATTCATTAAATTCTTGTTGAACAAAACTCACCTCCTCTATTTGTTCTCAGACACTTTATACATCTTTGACTTTTTTTCCAACCATAGCCTTAAACATTTTTAAGGTTTCAAAAGCATCACGCTTATTCTTAAAAAAAAAACCCATACATATCTAGTAAAATCATTGATGAATGTGACCATGTAGTGTTTCATACTTATACTTGCCTTGGTCATGGGACCACACAAATCTGAATATATAAGCTCCAATTGCTAGCTAGCTCTCTATGCACTTCTGGGAAACCTATCCCTATGGTGTTTGTGAATTGCACAATCCTTGCACACTTCCTTTCCTCTTGCTTGAATCTTTGGTAACCCATCTACCATGTTTCTTTGATACAACATATGCAGTCCCTGAAAGTTAAGATGTCCATACCTTTGGAGACATAACCAACTTGCATCCTCAATAGTAGCATAACAAACACTTGATTCCCTTGCTTTGATTCTGAATGGAAACGTTGTGTAGCAATCAGCTTTCCTCCTTTTATCATAGATTTTACACACTTTATTATCATTAGATTATGCCTTAGCTGTGGTGAGTAGTATACATCAGCAATTTCTGCTCTTCCTTGTCTAGTGTTAATGTCCAATTTTCTTTTTCCACAAACTTCTATCACTTTATTATTACCCAACCTTATTTTACTTCTAAAATTTTTATCAATCTTTGAAAAAGCTTCTCTACAACTTGACATATGATTAGAACAACTTGAATCTAGAAACCATACCTCATTATTTGTGTTTTTAACTTCATTGCATGAAATTGAGAAGTGTGGTGGATTTTTATCTCTCTTGCCTTTGACCTTCATTTGGATTCCTTGTGTACTCTTGTAAATAGTTTGCTCTTCTTCCTTCTTTTGAACTCTTCAATGTGCAATCTCTCTCCAATTGACCAATCTTCTTGCAATAATAACATTGTTATGTGCTGCCTTCCTGCATTAAATCTGCCTCTACCTCTTGGGTTTCCACGACCTCTACTTTGTCCTTTTCCTCTATAATTAGAACTATACCCTTGATATGAGTTCTCCCCCTTATTGCCTTGAGGGAAACTTGTATTTCCACCTTGATCATTACTGTTTTTTGCTTTTGACATTAATGTTTGATCTAGACCACCCATACACTTTATCTTCTCTTCATGGGCAAGTAAAGATCCAATCAGCTCTTCAACCTTCAAAGTACCTAAATCTTTGCACTCTTACAAAGTAATCTTTGCATCCACTTGGGTGTAAGATATCTCAGGTTTTTTCACAACCACATCATCTTTCATTCTTTCACCAAATGTTCTCATCTTATTCACTGTATATGTCATTGTAACACAATAATGTTCAACTTTTTCATTATTCTTCATTCTTAAATTCTCAAAATTTATTCTAGGGTTTGAAACTTTGCAACCCTAATTTGATCAGTACTTTGATATGAGCTTTTTAACCCTGTCCATGCTTCCTTTGCTGTTTTACAACATGGAATTCTTGGATCTATTGCACTTTGAATATAGAAGAATGTTTGAGCATCGTTTTTCACTTCTTCTTTCTTGTCTATCTTCTCTTTTGCACCTAATGCACTCCAGTCTTGTGGTTCAACATACTTGTTGTGACCTAATCACACATCACCCCATTGCAAATGGGGACCCCCCTTTTTTTGAGCTTTGATGCTTTGCATGAAGTTTTGATGATGTCTTTAGTTTATTGCATGATGAAGTCAGTGGTGTTTTAGTCCTATAGTCCCCTGATGAACTGATCTTGATGTTTGAGATCCTGAAAATGACTAAGTGTGGTATCCTGATCCTAAAAATCCTGAAAATTGGCTAAGTTTGAAATCTGGTGGATCCTCAAAAATCTAGAATCTACATGTTAAATCTGGTGGATCCAAGACCTATCTCAAACATCCTGAAAGGTATATTGAAAAATATTTAAAGTATATTCTTATACTTAAATATATTTTTCAATATACCTTACCCTCTGGGACTTCCACTTCTAGGCGCAAATTCACTCTAAGTACTTAGGCGCATTTCTCTACTTGTACAAACTCAAAACTCCGCCTAGAACTCCAGGCGCCTTTTATCATCTAGACAACCTCAAGATCGCACCTTGGGCAAGGAGAGCTTAAAACCAAAGCGCCTTGATCATGGAGTGAATGAATAACATCTAAATTTGCACCTAATGTAAGTGGTTTGACTTAAAGTTTTCGAAGAACACTAATAAGAGTCTAGGCGCCTTCTCCTGCTCCTAGATCATCAATTTGCATCTAAGGGTCATCAAAAGAAGATAGGCGCCTATTTCAGCTCATTTCACCTTACATGAGCGCCTTGAGTTGAAGATTGCTTTCATTGTGTTTAGGCGCCCTTCATGTAATTTCCTATCAACTTTGAGCGCCTAGGCATGAGGAAGCTTAAAACCATGCAATTTGATGTTACCTTGATCCAAAATTGAAGAAAACAACTAAGTAAGTGAAGGCGCCAATTTCCACTTGAACAACCTAAATGGGCGCCTAAGGAAGAAATTACATCTAGGAGTGGGCGCTTGAAAGAGAGAAGCCTTCTAAGGCATGTTTAATTGATTGAAATCACAAAGTGGCAAGCATAAAGCTAAATAAATTAAGGCGCACTTTCACCTATCTGCAAACCTAAATGGGCGCCTAGGAGGAAATTACATGAAATGACAACTGGATTCCTTGAGGAGGATAAACATTCTAAGTCATTCCCATTGTTGAAGATCACATAAATGGCGAGTATAAGGTCATTTAGGCTAGGGCGCACTTTTGCACTTCTACAACACTAGATGTGCGCCTAGATTAGAGAAAGGTTATTCATATGTTTAAAGTTATTTCTTTGTGTTATGAGGTGATTGATGTTGTTTCCTTGTTTGTTTTGCAGGAACGTGGAGTGTTGGTGAAGCTAAGGAGTCATCTCAAGAGCAAGCACCTAAGTCACCTTTAAGTTGCAGAGGAAACACCACTTCAAGAGGTAGCTGCTCCAAGAGGTCACAACAAGATACGTCTCAAGTCTTCTTCATCAATGACATCATGTTAGATCAGATCAAGTTCAAGTATACTTCATCAGTTGCATCATGTTCAAAGACATCCATGCAATTTCAAGTTCCTCGGGTCATTCAAGTCTCCATGAGAAGTCATCTACCCTACATATAAGGAAGGTGTTATCATCAATATCTACACTCCAAAGAATTGCCTTCAAGATCATCAAGTTGCAGCACATCTTCATCTGCAAGGACATTTATCCATAAGCCTTCAAGTTCTTTCAACTTAAAGTCTAAGAGAGATCTCCTACTCCAAGTCATGAAGCAGCATCATCATCATATATACACATTATCCTTCATGAAGAAACATCAAGGAAGATCATTCCTACATCCTGCAAAGAAGAATCACAGGTTATTCAAATGAGCTACAAGCATCATACATATCCTACTTACAATGAACAAGGCAAGATCAACAAGATACATCTCAAGTGTTCATCATCAGAAGCAACCACATTGAAGACATCATACAAAGATGATACAATTTGGCAATATGCCCAAAAGCATATTTAATTAACATTTGAAGTCCACAAGTTTGCTGAGGTGGCATCTATGTGGCAAGTACACATCATCCTCCAATCATAATCAACCCCATCATATGACTACATTCAATGTATCATTTAATAAGAAAGACGCCTATGTGGACGCCTATGTGGAAGATGCTCTAAAAGATTCCATTTCTATCTTATCTTCTTGGAAAGCGTGCCTTCATTGCCTCTCTTTTGTACTGAAAATAGCAAGTTGTTGTAACTACTTACCGAGGTGGCATGATCTAAGCCCTTGGCTATATGGAACGATCCTAGCCATTCATTGTAAATTTGGACTTCTATATAAAGGCCTTGTTGCCTCATTTGTAAATTATTAGAGAAGAGATTATAAATTAGATATTAGATTGTAGGCAAGTAGAGTAGAATAGAAGAGACTCTCAAAATTCTCTGAGAGGACTAGAAGTTGTTGTAAATATTTCTCAAGATTAATGCAAAGACATTGGAATTCATTTGGTGTTCAAGTGTTGTCTTGTGGAATAACGTGGTTTCTTGTACTTTGATGAAGTGGAGAGATGTTTCAAAGTAGATTAGAAGTAGATTAGAAGTTCACTGATGTAATGTATGTTGTATTAAATATTTGATCAACTCCTAGCTCATGCTTTTAACATTCATCGTTGGTGAAGTGTTGTGTAAAGCTAGTCTGAGCCTTATCATTTGCATAAGTTCGATTATGGATGCTTGTTTGAGCTGCGCCGTTTAATGGGTGTTCATATGAGCCTTCATGATTTGAAAACCATTCGCGTACCTTAGGAGATTGCACCAACTTCATGTAGTTGTAGGCATCCTTGGCGAAGTGGAGTTAAGTTTATTTAGGAGTTTGTCTATTCAAGCATCATCATTTACTTCATTGACCTTAGATTAGCCTTTCTGAACCCTTATCTTTTGCTTTTCTTTATTATTGATACATCGTCCGCACTGAAGGAGGAATAAGCTAAGGAAGTATGAAGAAGTCTAATGTAAGTCCCTTTGTGATTATCAGCAAGATCACATGTAATCACTGAGTTTACCCATCATGAATCATAAATAAGGAACCTTGGAGTTACTTCACTGGATCACATAATTCAGCCTGTGGAGAGCTTTATTCAAGAGAGAGTGGGATACCCTAGTGTTTTACTCTATTGTTGACTTGTCTAAAAACAATCATCAACATTTTTGGCGCTAGAAGGAGGGCCTAAATGTGGATATTCTTTATTTCAAGTTCATTTCAAGTAGAGCAACCAAACACTCCAAAGTGGTGGATTGATTTTTTCAAAAAATACAAAAAAAAGTAGAAAATTTAAAAAAAAATACAAAAAAGTAGAAATTTCAAAAAATCCAAAAAAAGCAAAAAATCAAAAAATATAAAAAATCAGAAGATGGATTTCTCAACCATAGATTCCAGTTTGAATATGCGGCAAGTTGTTGGGTATGATCCTGCAAATTCAACTCCAGTTGTTCTCCAATTATTGTGGTCATTGAATGAGCATCTTGGTGGCAAGAGTTTGAAAGACTTCGAGTGCAAGTATGGATGTCGTATTCACAATACAAATGATCATAGAGAAGCAGATTGTATAACGTTCTTATCAAGGATGGACTTAGCGGTGTAGAAGAAAATTTCATTCTTACAAGTACATGAGTCGGTAGTGTTTTCAAAGATAGATCCTAATACTCCTGTCGATGGTGTAGCATTCAAGAAGTTGAAAGAGAAAGTTAAGAAAGATTTGAAGAATGACAGAGATTTAGGTGTCGATGACATATTGCTCTCCAGAAATTGGTGTAGGGTGCATGATATAGATCATTTGGAGTATACTTGTGAGAATTGCTGAGAAGCAATTCATCAAGCCGTGCAGGAGGTAGAAGCTGGTGTACCTGTTGAAGAAGAAGTCTTCACTACAAAGAACTTTGAGAAGCAATGTACCGGTGAGAAGGAATATGAATACGAGTTTATCAATCTTGAAGAGATAGAAGCATTTGGACAGAGGTTATCAAAAGCATTAGAAGATTGTACACAGGGTTTAACAGATGTTAGATCACTCGAAGCAGCAATTGAGGAAGAAAGAAGTTCGAGCTTGTGGCAGGAACCTGAATTTGATGAAGACAAGTTTCTTGAGGAATATATATCTGTACTACATCAAGAGATCCTTGAGAATGAGCTACAAGAAGTACAGAGAGCGTTATTAGAAGATCATAAGCTG
Organism: Cunninghamia lanceolata; assembly: GCA_027924645.1. NCBI lineage: Eukaryota > Viridiplantae > Streptophyta > Pinopsida > Cupressales > Cupressaceae > Cunninghamia > Cunninghamia lanceolata. The sequence continues at coordinate 92,301 of BSBN01000206.1, read as the reverse complement.
GAAGCTTTGCAAAAGAATTTAGAAGATGTCATTCAAGATTATGCTGATGAAGAACCTGTGAGTAGACAAGAGCAATTCGGGTCGACGCTTGACACTTCTTTCATTATACAAGAAGATATCAAGCAGAAGAGAATGACAATTGAAGAACATGCTGCTGCTACGGATGCTGAGATTAAGAAGCTGTTGACACCACTGCTGGAGATCGCAAAAGAACTCGATGATGAGATCCAACAATATGAAGAAGACGAGAAGTTCATCAACATCAATGGCGACCTCCTAACGGATGTATAGAGTACGATCAAATGCTTGGTAGGCCATGTTTCATTGAAAACAACAAGCATCAGGTTGTATCTTTCCCTTCTATTGATTGGAAGAACTTGGAATTTGAACATCATGAACTTCTAATTGATAGCACTGATAATATTGATATTGATAATGATCTTGAACATGTTGAACACATTGAATATGAGTTTGATTATGGAGGTTTGGGTAGAACAACCTGCATTTGGATAAATCATGGTCCCGATGAGAATCCTCAATTGATCATAATACCACCAAATTTTTTTCCTACATTTGAGGTCTGTCACCTGAAGAGTCAATGGTCTGAGTTCAAGGATGAATTTGCTTGGTTGAGAACTGTCACTGTTGCATTGCTACTTTTGTACATATTGAATAATCATGTTAGGGCATGTATATACTCGGTGTCTTGGATTGCATCCCTCTGTTTCTTGTACATAGCTAGGTCAGAATAGGGTTTTCATTTCATGTCGCATCTTAGATTACATTTGCTCCCTTGATGTGATTTGACTCAAGTGTTTGTTTGTCTTTAGCCTAGTTTTGCTTTGATGTTGTTTGCTTGATATTGTTTTTTTTTTCCTTAGTTTAGTTATTGTTGTTTTGCTTTCCTTAGCTTAGTTGTTGGTTTGTCTTAGTTTAGTTCTGCTTTCGTAGATTAATTGTTTGCTTTCCTTAGTTGCTGGTTTGTCTTGCTTTCGTGGTTTAGTTGTTCGTTTTTTTCTTAGTTGTTTGTTTTCGTAGATTAGTTGTCTATTGTTTAGTTTAGTTGGTTTGTCGTGTCGGGTTTCCTATTTGTAAGAAGGTGATGTTATCTTAAACACACACTTTGGTGTTGATTTAGGATATTATGTTAGCTCATTTCTTAGACATCCATTCATGAAAGTCTTAGAGTCCAAAGACCTTTTTACTTTCAGTTTATCATCTTGTTAGATTTTGAATTTGACTTGGAAGTTAATCATATATTGTGTCTTGACACTGCTATTTTCTGATCATAATGTTTTAAATGCCAAATCTAAATTTTATGAATTCTTATGTCTTCTTTTGAGAAACATGGATCATGACTGATGGATTTCCCGTGGATTCCATCGCTAGTGTCAAATAGCAGGACTGCTTGCTCATGAAGGATAAGTCAGTTGTTTAGTATTACTTGAAGTATTTTGAGATCTTATACCTTACACACTTAACAATCCTGAAGTACCTAAAAGAGTCTTTGTGAACTTACATTAAGTGAAAAATCTAAAGGTCCACCTTTGCCGCCATCGCAAGTCCACACTCGCTAGCTGAGTTGTCAACGTAACTCGTGCCATCAAGAGCATGTGTTGCAGGGGTAGTGGTACTGCATTGTACTCTTATCACATTTAAGCTTAATAGAATATCAAAGAATGAAGCAAAGAAATGCAAAATCACAAATCACACACTATAACTCAGTTAGATGGACAATCGAGTAATCTTTACTGGGGCTATGGACGCCTGACTGGTAGTGAGGTTCTGCTCGAGTGGAATTGCGAGACAAACCCGTCGGGGCTATAGACGCTCGCTGGCAGCGGGGCAATGTCCAGGTAGTTCATGAGGTGTGTACTAATCATGTAGCCTAATGTAAAAGAGCTCAGATGATCTTAGTTGCTAAGGGATGGAAATGAACTCATACACACACACTTGGATTTTGGAATATGGATGGTCTTGTTGGCAATTGGTTGTGATTTCATGATCATGTAGTTTTGTTATTTGGTCTAATGTGTGGGTGTACATGGAAATGTTGAAACTTGATTTTGTTTATCTTTGGAATGCTTAAGAAACTGTTTTAATCGAAATCAATCTTTAATCACACATCAGGAGATGTAGTGTCTTGATCCAATCTATGATTGTTTTCCTTTTCGATTTCATTGTCTAGCTAGTTGATGAGTAGAGGAGTGTCTGAAGTTTCTGGGGTTTGAATTGAGTCTTGGTCTTTGAAATGTTCAGGAACATTTATTTGGGTTGACGCTAGATGTTGTGACCTAATCACACATCGCCCCGTTGCAAATGGGGACCCCCCTTTTTTTGAGCTCTGATGCCTTGCATGAAGTTTTGATGATGTCTTTAGTTCATTGCATGATGCAGTCAGTGGTGTTTGAGTCCTATAGTCACTTGATGACCTGATCCTGATGTTTGAGATCTTGAAAATGACTAAGTCTGGTATCCTGATCCTGAAAATCCTGAAAATTGGCTAAGTCTGAAATCTGGTGGATCCTCAAAAATCTAGAATTTGCATGTTAAATCCAGTGGATCCGAGACCTATCTCAAACATCTTGAAAGGTATATTGAAAAATATTTAAAGTATATTCTTATACTTAAATATATTTTTCAATATACCTTACCCTCTGGGACTTCCACTTCTAGGTGCAAATTCAGTCTAAGTACTTAGGCGCATTTCTCTACTTGTATAACATCAAAACTCTGCCTAGAACTCCGGGCGCCTTTTATCATCTAGACAACCTCAAGATTGCACCTTGGGCAAGGAGAGCTTAAAACCAAAGCGCCTCGATCATGGAGTGAATGAATAACATCTAAATTTGCGCCTAATGAAGTGGTTTGACTTAAAGTTTTCGAAGAACACTAATAAGAGTCTAGGCGCCTTCTCCTGCTCCTAGATCATCAATTTGCACCTAAGGGTCATCAAAAGAAGATAGGCGCCTATTTCAGCTTATTTCACCTTACATGAGTGCCTTGAGTTGAAGATTGCTTTCATTGTGTTTAGGCGCCCTTCATGTAATTTCCTATCAACTTTGAGCGCCTAGGCATGAGGAAGCTTAAAACCATGCAATTTGATGTTACCTTGATCCAAAATTGAAGAAATCAACTTAGTGAAGGCGCCAATTTCCACTTGAACAACCTAAATGGGTGCGTAAGGAAGAAATCACATCTAGGAGTGGGCGCTTGAAAGAGAGAAGCCTTCTAAGGCATGTTTAATTGATTGAAATCACAAAGTGACAAGCATAAAGCTAAATAAATTAAGGCGCACTTTCACCTATCTGCAAACCTAAATGGGCGCCTAGGAGGAAATTACATGAAATGACACTTTTGACTGGATTCCTTGAGGGGGATAAACATTCTAAATCATTCCCATTGTTGAAGATCACATAAATGGCGAGTATAAGGTCATTTAGGCTAGGGCGCACTTTTGCACTTCTACAACACTAGGTGTGCGCCTAGATTAGAGAAAGGTTATTCATATGTTTAAAGTTATTTCTTTGTGTTATGAGGTGATTGATGTTGTTTCCTTGTTTGTTTTGTAGAAACGTGGAGTGTTGGTGAAGCTAAGGAGTCATCTCAAGAGCAAGCACTTGAGTCACCTTCAAGTTGCAGAGGAAACACCACTTCAAGAGGTAGCTGTTCGAAGAGGTCACAACAAGGTACATCTCAAGTCTTCTTCATCAATGACATCATGTTAGATCAGATCAAAGAGGTAGCTGTTCGAAGAGGTCACATGCAATTTCAAGTTCCTCCGGTACATTCAAGTCTCCATGAGAAGTCATCTACCCTACATATAAGGAAGGTGTTATCATCAATATCTACACTCCAAAGAATCCCCTTCAAGATCATCAAGTTGTAGCACATCTTCATCTGCAAGGACATTTATCCATAAACCTTCAAGTTCTTTCAACTTAAAGTCTAAGAGAGATCTCCTACTCCAAGTCATGAAGGAAGCAGCATCATCATCATATACACATTGTCCTTCATGAAGAAACATCAAGGAAGATCATTCCTACATCCTGCAAAGAAGAATCACAGGTTATTCAAATGAGCTACAAGCATCATACATATCCTACTTACAATGAACAAGGCAAGATCAACAAGATACATCTCAAGTGTTCATCATCAGAAGCAACCACATCGAAGACATACAAAGATGATACAATTTGGCAATATGCCCAAAAGCATATTTAATTAACAGTTGAAGTCCACAAGTTTGCTGAGGTGGCATCTATGTGGCAAGTACACATCATCCTCCAATCATAATCAGCCACATCATATGACTACATTCAATGTATCATTTAATAAGAAAGAAGCCAAGAGGACGCCTATGTGGAAGATGCTCTAAAAGATTCCATTTCTATCTTATTTTCTTGGAAAGGGTGCCTTCATTGCCTCTCTTTTGTGCTAAAAATAGCAAGTTGTTGTAACTACCTATTGAGGTGGCATGATCTAAGCCCTTGGCTATATGAAATGATCCTAGCCATTCATTGTAAATTTGGACTTCTATATAAAGGCCTTGTTGCCTCATTTGTAAATTATTAGAGAAGAAATTAGAAATTAGATATTAAATTGTAGGCAAGTAGGATTAGAATAGAAGAGACTCTCAAAATTCTCTGAGAGGACTTGCAATTGTTGTAAATATTTCTCAAGATTAATGCAAAGACATTGGAATTCATTTGGTGTTCAAGTGTTGTCTTGTGGAATAACATAGTTTCTTGTACTTTGATGAAGTGGAGAGATGTTTCGAAGTAGATTAGAAGTTCATTGATGTAATGTATGTTGTATTGAATATTTGATCAACTCCTAGCTCATGCTTTTAACATTTATCGTTGGTGAAGTGTTGTGTAAAGCTAGTCTGAGCCTTTATCATTTGCATAAGTTCGATTATGGATGCTTGTTTGAGCTGCGCCGTTTAATGGGTGTTCATATGAGCCTTCATGATTTGAAAACCATTCGCATACCTTAGGAGATTGCACCAACTTCATGTAGGTGTAGGCATCCTTGGCGAAGTGGAGTTAGGATTATTTAGAAGTTTGTCTATTCAAGCATCATCATTTACTTCATTGACCTTAGATTAGCCTTTCTGAACCCTTATCTTTTGCTTTTCTTTATTATTGATACATCATCCGCACTGAAGGAGGAATAAGCTAAGGAAGTATGAAGAAGTCTAATGTAAGTCTCTTTGTGATTATCAACAAGATCACATGTAATCACTGAGTTAACCCATCATGAATCATAAATAAGGAACCTTGGAGTTACTTCACTGGATCACATAATTCAGCCTGTGGAGAGTTTTATTCAAGAGAGTGGGATACTCTAGTGTTTTACTCTATTGTTGACCTGTCTAAAAACAATGATCAACAATACCTACTTGCTACAATGTCCCATACACCTTTCCATACTAATACCTTTTTCAATTGATCTTTCCAATAATCAAAATTCTCACTTTTGAATTGTGGAACTGGCACTGCACCATTGTTGTTATTATATCTATCAAACAAGATTGAGATTTTCTCACAAAGCCTCAGAATCTTTGTACTTTGGTGAAGGAGTCTTCAAATTTGAACTTGCAATGAAATTCTCACTCATTGTTTTGAATCTAGCTCTGATGCAACTCCTAACTTATTTTGTATGGGACAGGGGCTGCTGAACAGAAAATCTGAAATTTAACACACCAACATAAAACTTTATTAGTTTTGAAAATTGACTTCTTTAAGTCAGTCTACAAGCTTTCTTCTTCTGCAACTTTTTATTTACAAAACCCTCTTACTGTGCTTATTTTTTGCTCAATACAAAATTGAAAACGAATGCCTCTAATATAGATTTTTATCTCCTAAGAATAACTGATAAAAAATAGAAAAAACAATTCTCTAAATAAGACCTCACATGCTATTCTAATACTGGGTGAATAAAACTAAAAAATATTGTAAAATTCCTACGCCAAAAACAACAATAAAATGACTAAATTTAACTTCCTAAATATGCTCTTAAACGTTTAAAACAACATCTACTAATTTGACTTTGTCCAAGATTCTAATGAGCTAGAAAAATCATAAACATTTCTTCAGCAACAACTTGTCATCTTCAACAGCAACTGGCTGTAGCTCTCATCTTCAACAACAACTGAAATTCAACTTCATTAGCATCAATAAACTTCGTCAGCATAGTGTAATCATCATTTTGCTATTTGACATAAGAATTTCATGGATGGTTTTCTTGTGAGCTTTGTCATGAGTTTCAAAGTTCAAACCTAAGGGATACCAATTTGAAGCAATGCGTGGCTAAATTGAAATTATTTCTTTGTTCATGCAAATAAGCGATACCTCAAGTAGGGGTGTTGGCTAGATTGGAACCAAAGAACATGTCCTTTACCTTTTGTCTTCCATACTCATTTTCATAATTTGTATAAAATGTTGATGTTCTGAAGTTTATCTATTTGATATTTCATATGTGTGAAATTAATTTTAAAAATTACCTTCCCATTAAATATGCTACTTTAAATCTATGTGCAATTGTAATATTGGTATTGCTTGTCTCACAATTGTGCATGTCTTTAGGGATCCTTTGGAGAGATTTTGCAAGCCAATTGGCGTGGTACACCAGTTGCAGTAAAGAGAATTTTGCCTTCTCTTTCGGATGATAAGTTGGTGATGTAAGCAGAATTTCATTGCAGATTACCTCCGTCAGTTTTTTTGTTATTAGTTTAAATCCTTAATTTATGTTAACATCGTGTAATTTATTTTTTCTCAATTTTGATTTGGTTTGATAACATATTAAGGCTCTTTGAAGGCATTGTTTTTAATACAAAATGCATAACCTGGTTGAAGTTAACAGATTGTAAAGAAAAAGTACAACCTACATTTGAAAATCTCTTTGGTGTCTTCTCATGGTTACTTGAATTTCTAATTTCCAAGCCTCTACGGTTTTCCTGAAAACATTAAGAACAGTGTTACGTACAACTTAAGGTGCATGCCTACAAATGGTCCATTCAAATCAGATTTCATCAAATTATCTTGCTATAGGACTAACATTTGTTACATTACCATTTGAGCTACATTGTTGACTATAGCTCTTATTTGCATACAAGCAGATGATAGCTGTTTGAATTACAATTTTGACAAGAAGGCTGTTACATTTTGTGTCGATTGTTGCTAGACTCCACAAAAGAATGCCAAATGATTTTCAATGTTCCATCAACTACATAATCTGCATGCATTGCTCTCTGTTTTTCTTCTTTGAGATGGAAGCAGGCTTGGATTTTTGTTGTCATCAATTCAATTCAGTAGACTTCTTTGAGGAGGCAATGTGAAGGGAATCTTTAAATTTTGTTTACAAATCCTCTTAGCGATCTACCACTTGAGATTGATTGGTCAATCAATCAATCCATTTTATTGGACTAATAATCCATATTGTTAACATAAGAAATGATACAATTTTATAGTTGTTCTGGCAGCATTAGAAATGTCGGTTCTGAAAATGTCTTTCATCCAGATCAACGTTCATACAAATTTGTAAATGTTTTATTGAATGCGTTCTTCCACATGGACATGAACTCAGTCATATTCTCCCTTATCAATCTAACCATATATTTTCTTTCTTTTATATGTTGTGTTCAATTACTTTTCATATCCTAGGTCATTCTACTACAGTGCTTCTTCTTAAAAACCTGTTTGTACTCAGAGTCTTGTTGACCTACTTTGGTCATCTGTGGATATTACTATGATTTCTTTGTTTCTTTGTAAACAGATTGTTAGTGGGGTGATGCATATGTAAAAGGTACCTGGCTCTAAGTCGATGGAGTGTTGAACTGATTTGTACATTTATACTCATGTAGTGAAGCACCTTTATCATGCCATTAGGCTAGACACACATAAATATGGATTACAAAACTTTGAACTAGTTTTTTTCACTTGAGATACACACCTATGGCGCATACAACTCTGAAAAATCATTCATAAGCTCATAGTCTATTGACACCATGGTTGTCATCGACTGATATGGATCTGGGGGACAATGTTCTAAACCATAGAAACAACAATCTTTCTCAGGAATAACTCAGCAAACCAAAAGATAAAGTTTTCAATTTATTAGGAAAAAAGTGGGATAAAAATCTGGAACGCAAAAAACACAAAAACTAAACAAAAAAGAGAAGAGAAATAACTGTTTTTAAAAATATTTAAAGCCATTTTAATTGAAAAGAGAGTGAGAGAGTGAAAGTAGAGGAGTCTCCACCATGAAGTTTGAAATATGGATTTTTCTCATTAATTTTGATATTGTTGATTAGAATGCACACTGCATAGTACAATACTATAGTTCAACTTTGAAGATCGAACCTCAAAACCAATTACAAATTACAAAATATAAATGTCAACTTACAAAGTACAATCTAGAAAGTAACACAGTGGATGGAGCCAATGGGGCTAGCTGCTACAAGTATGATTCACTAGGGGGCTGCAATTCTTGATGATAAAGCTCCAAATTCTGCTCTTTCCTAATTCAGTTTAGCTATTTTTCATCAAATACCTTGGCCTCCCTTGACACCAAACTCTTCCTTTGCCAAAGGCAGCTCCTCTTCAATTGCAATCCATTCCAAATCTGGATCAATTTTGTCTAGGTCAATTGATTGATCATCCTTGAGGCTCCTTGATATAATCAAATCGAATGCATTAGTTTGCTACCTATACAAAATAAGTATTCTAATTGTAAATTGCAAGAAAACAATAATTAGAACTTACAAATGGAAATGCATGTTTTCCTTACCTTGGAGTTTTTGAATCCGAAGGTGGTGGTTGTGGTGAACAAAAATCAAATCATTCATCTGTTGTTGAGTCAAAAAATTGTGTTTCTTGGAGTGTGATTAAACACACTCCAAGAATGCTCAAAAGCAGATGAACTAGATGGCTAGCTCAAAACGCGCATTGCCATCCATTGTAAGTTTTTGGCATCTTTGCCAAAACAATTCCATCAGTTGGCTAGCAGAAAACAAATTTTGTCAACGTTCTATTATCATAATGTATTTTGAATTTCAAAACAAACTTTAAACTTTCTAAGAGTTAAAAAGGGAAAAGTTGATTGCAAATTGCCAAATACTTGGTTTCAAAGTGATCCTTCTATGATAGAGATAGTGGCAAAAAATCCCTTTCCTTGTTGGTATGTGAGCAACCCTGCAATTTCTGCCCATCAATCTTGTGATTCAGGGAAAATTTTTTTTGAGGCATTGGAAGAGGCCCACATTCACCTGTTTAGTGAGATTGAAGGAGTCACTATAAAACAATGTTGGATTCAAGAAGTATCTAGTGACATGGAGGGCACAATGCATTTGCTAATCCCATTTGTCATCTATGATGCCTCATATTTGCACATGCCTGTGTTTCTCATGGTCCATGATTGCTCTGATAGCCTCTTTGGGCATATCCATGGCCTAATACAAGTAGTCCATTGGGGTTTTCTCCCCATTGACTAGACGCAAAACTTTGATCAAAGGCTCTGAAAATTACAGTCTCTTTTACCTATGTCCAAAAACATATGGCAAAAACATAACCCGCCATGATCTGACCATCCATAGTATCGACAAAGCTAGAGTCTAACCACTTATTTGAAACAAACATTCATTTCAAATTCAACTTCTGTGCACTAAGAGTTTGCAATTCAAGGAAGTGGGTGCCAAATCTTGAATTGGAAACTCTTAGTGCACAGAAGTTGAATTTGAAATGAATGTTTGCAATTCAAGGAAGTGGGCGCCAAATCTTGTCACCCCTAGTTGAAGAAGTTCCTTCCCATTTATGAAGGTGTGCATCACATGTGACACTCATGTGATTGTAAATGAACTTTGTGATAGTTTTAGCCTTGTCTAATATAGATTCAACCCATTGAATTTTCCCAATGTCTTTAGTAGTGTTACACGTGGACTCCAAATCAAAGTGGGATACTTGTCCATTAGCAAACTCCCAACAATATTATCTGTAATAAATTGGACATGTTGTGGCTCCACCTCAATTACCACTTGACTCTATTTGATGCGTCCACTAATCTTTAGAAACATAGTGCCAAGCTTTGATGCAATGAGGGAATTGATGATAATACAATTCTTCCTATTCATACACCCTTTTGACATTATCATGCAATTTGTCCTTGCCCACTCCTGGCAACAATTTGCAAGGACATTGCTCAAATCCTCAACTACATCTGTTAACACGTTATTTCTCAAAGTCTTGTAGGAGAGGGATTTCAACTCAAAATCTGCAATTGCAATGGCATCCACCATGGCCTGTTGTTATGGACACTTGGCAATATGGAATGACATGCTAGAATAGTACCATAAATTAGCAATGACCTTTTTACGCTTGTGCATAGTCTTCTTCCACCTTGTACTCTCTAAAGATGGTTGTTTCTCTAGGTATAGTACATGGTTCAAAGAAGTTGTTAATGTTTTATCCCTTGTGTTAGGTCTCTGTGATGCATACCAAGTTTTTATTTGATGCAATCTATTGTAATGGCTCTGCCTCATCAAAGTGATTTGACTTTGGCCTTAGAAGAAATTAATCCAATTGGTTTGCCTATCCTTGCCATCTTTGCTTTACATTGTGAATAGGCTTAAAGAGCCCTCAAGGATTGATGGATGACATTTGGAGGGAACCCTTACATCATGACTTGATTGCTTTGCCAAATACCATATGAAGTGAAAAATTCCTCCATTGCACACAAGATTGCAAAAATTGCACTTTGTTTGAATTAGGGATTGATGTGCCATATGTCTATGCAAAATCTCTCTCATGCAACATGATGACCAAATTTGCAAAAAAAGTAGGGTTTAGGCTTTTTAAGTGTTTGAAGGTTTTAAATTTTCCTTTAATCACTCCTAGAAGAAACCCTTATCACTCCAATCTTGTCACTCTTGGCTTTTGATATACCTTTATCCAATGCAAGCTGCTCTATATACCACACTTTCTTATCTACCCAAAGTTATGTGGAAGAGTGATGGTATAGAAGAGCAATCCTCTCAGTATACCAAACCTTTCAATATATCTTCTAGTATGTGGAAGCAAAGTAGTATGGTACGAGAGTGTTAGCGTCTAAATGTGCACCTTTTAGTGCAACATAAAACATAATAGATGTGTAGTAGAACTTCTCTTCAAATTAGAAGGGGAAGATCTATGTAAAATAAAAACTAACCTAAAACTGGACAATATGTACTTGCTATTTACGATCTTTACAATGTTTTCTGGGGTGGTTCACATTCAGGATGAATAAAATATAAATGTGTATAATTTTGGGTTTGTCTAGGATTAAAGGTTGAGACACTCTTTCAACACAAAGCAAAGGATTTATGCTTTTTTAACTGAAACTAAATTCCAAGACTAGATGCTTGCACTATACAGTTAAACACGGAGACTAAACAATGCAAGTACACAAATGGATAGGTTAATACATAAACACGAATGCTATTGTAAATTAAATGCATGAATCGATACAATGCCACGATCTATATCTTCGAGCTAACCTGCAATACAAAGCTTGCAAATTCGCCAAAGCAATTTAATCCTTAGCATACATTATGAGACATCTCAATAAACATTTATTAGCAAGATTATAAATGTCATTGAGTGAATAATAAATAACAATAACATTAAATACTCAATGAATAACAATTCTAGCAATATGTAGACATAAGAATTACCATTAGAAATCGAAGTGTAAAAAAACACTTATTTATACTGTTTTACAAAACCATTGCTTGAAAAAAGAAGCTAATTGCTACTTCTACTTTAAGAATAACTGATTGCATGAAATACAAATTTTATTACAAAATCCTATCAATTAATTCTAAAACTAAGACCATGCAACCTCCAGTCAAGTTGTAGATTGAATTTATTACAAACTATGACTTAATTCTTACATCTCTTGCATGGCAAGGGATCTAAAGCTAGAAGATTTAATGATAGTTGTCTTACGCCTATAAATAGCGAATGCTAAAAGTAGTGGAAGGATAAAAATAGCATGGGCTCCTTGCGCTAAAAATAGCACAGGATATAAATAGCTCCAACTAAAAATAGCAAATCCCAAAATATGCTCTTTTCTTTGAAAAAGGTGATTGTTAAAAATAGCCTTCTAGATAGGTGGTTTTGGATGAATTTGATGATTCTACAACTTTTCATCCAATCTTGAAAATCTTCTTTGATGTTTTGAATCCCTTTGATAGATGCACACTTCTGCTTTACACACACAAAACGATACACTATAATGTAGACTTTGAACTTGCACTTTTGTTTTCTTTTGTATATGTGTGCACTTCATTACCAAGTGCACACTTATAACATAATTTTTTGAAATTTGAAAAATCCCTTTGATGAGGTGCATGCCATGCCCCTCATGTGCACTTGTACATTAGTTTGGATCTTTGCATTTAAAATTTGAGTTTTCCTTTAGGAGGTGTGCCTTTGCCCATAGGTGTGCACCTGATAACTAGGCTTTGAACATTGAATTTTTCCATTATTGAGGCGCCCCCATCATCCTAGGCGCACACCTATACATTGTGGATTGAATTTTCTAAATGAACTTGCCTCCTTTATGAGATGTGCCCTCTAGATCAAACACGCGCTTAACAATTGATGACAAATTTTGACAAAAGTTACTCTCTTCATATAGGTGCATAATTGCCTCTAGGCGTGCACCTAACAATGGAGTTTTGTAAACCAATCATTTTTTCCCTTTATGAGCTACATCGTTAGTCTTAGGCGTGCACTTGTGAATGGAAGTTATTGAATGCTTGATTTTCCTTATTTGAGGTGTGTCTTCTTGTCGAGGCATGCACCTATACATTGGAATGTGATCATGACTCGCACGAATTTCCTTAAGATAGATGTGTACATATTTTCCCATGTGTGCCTATCCATTGGCCCCTTGTTAAGGTGTGAATTTGCTTCTCTAACTAAGGCACACCTTTACATTTCCTCACATGCTTGATCATTAAAGACATTTTTAATTGAAAATTTCCCTTTGTATAGGTATGCACTTCATTCTTGTGAACTATGACCATGAAGTTTGAATCCTTCATTCAGGTGCATCTTTGCCTCTACATGTGCATTTGAATAATGAGTTGGATTCTGTCTTGAAACAAAAGAAAAGAACTTCCTTCTAAGATGTGTGCCTACATTTCCTCACATGCATGAAAAATGACTGCTTTGTACAAACACGTTTCGTCTCTCAGATGTGCGTCCTTGCATTAACTTAAAAGGATTTTGAAATTTTACAGCTATTATGAGGCATGCATTTTCCTTGAGCTGCGTGCCTATACACTATATATTTTTTTTGAAATTTTGTTGCCTTTATTGTGGTGGGCACTTAGCACTTCAAGCTCTAAGTGCGCCTAACCATTATTGCATTGCAAACATTTCTTTGCTTAAGTTTGAACATTTTTGGAAGTTTTACTTTGCATAGGTGCATTTTTAGCTTTAGGTGTGTGTTTGAATACTATTTTTTGCATGTTGAACCCAAAAATTAGATTTCTTCCTTCAGGTGCATGCTATCCCTTGTCAAATGCACCTTTATACTGACTTTGTTTCTTCCTTGTATAGGTGCATGTTTGTCTCCTAGGTGTGCAACTCTATGAAAGTCTTCGAATTTCAACTTAGATCGTTTTTTGATGAGGTTTGCGATGGCTCCCCAAGTGCATTTCTAGTGCATTGTTTTGAATTTGACCTCAAACCCCAATGCTTAGCTGTGTTCATTTCTCCAAGTGCATCTCCTATAACCAAAGTTCTCTTTGAAAACTCATTCCTTCTATTAGAATGCTCAATTCTACGATCTTGTGAAGATTAGAAAAGGACAAGGGACGATAAGACACAACAAACAAGATGAGTCTTGAAGGCTTTGTACATAAGACAACTTGAAATTCAACACAATACAATTTTTTTATATGGGTACAATAAAGAGTAAAGTGGCATGAAAAGAGATGGTACATAAAGGTCTTAGGTTTGTCTAATGGCACACTTGCTCACAAGAGGTAGTCCAAAGTACGAAGGCATGGTTGCCTATTTGACACTATGATTCTTCCTACACTAGATTTACAGCCAAATGATAGATTACTAGAAGTGAAGAGAAGAATATACAAAGATAACTACAAGGAAAAGTCTTTGTAGTCTCCTTGTCACTCCAACCTATATAGCCCTCAAATATACATTAGGGGCATGACTTCCAAGGATATGAAAGGGGCTTAAAATTTTTTTTTTGCTTTGATATATTAGATATTTTGCAAATGATTTTAGTATTTTACAACAAAATAAATATTTACATGCTAAATATAAAAAAAACTAACCTCAATACTAAACCCTGCGAAAATCGGGGCTTAGGGTTAGGGTTAGGGTTAGGACATACTAAACTAAAGCATTAAAAAACCCTAACCCTAATCACAACAAAAGTCAACATTTAGAGTTAGGATTTTTTAATACTTTATTATTGCCTAACCTTAACCGTGAACCTTGAAAAAATTCAGGGTTTATAGTTAAGGTTAGGTTATTACCAAAGCATAAAAAGTCTAACCCTAACCCTAAACCTTGAAAAAAGAATAAGAATTTAGGTTGGGGTTAGGGCGAAGCAAAGCAATAAAAAACCCTAAACATAAACCTAGAAAAAATATAGGTTTTAGGGTTGGGGAAAGGGCGCACTAAAACATTAAAGAAAATTAGTGTTTAGTGTTAGGTAGTGCATTGTGCATACTTCTAGAGCCTAGTAAAAAAATCCTAACCCTAAAGCCAAACCATGAAAAAATTTCAGGGTTTAGGGTGTAGAAAAGCAACATTTTTAATTAAAATGAATAAATAAAAATCAATTTATACCCTTACCTGGAGACTGAAGGCCCAAACAATTGATCAGTCATTCAGTGTGCCCTAAAATCTGATATATACGCTTGAAAGTTTGCTGGAAATCATGCTGCAAAAACCTAAAAAATACAGACTGAAATTTGTCAAAGAAAACTGAAAGAATGACAAAAATTGCGGGGGGCTTTTTTTATGCAGAAAAAATCATGATTACTCACCAAAAAATTGCCTTTTTTTAATTGCGATTTCTTGGCAAAGAAAGGGTCTAAAAACCAGAAGAAATGCATTCACTTGATACATTCGATTACTTGTGAATTTTTGGGGAAAAAGTGGCAGAGCTGGTGATAAATGATTTATTGTAAGAAATCATGATCTTTTAAAGATATATGCATATATTCTGTAAACTACATAAATCCAGATGTGTTATAAGTGGAAGCAGTATACTGTATTTACAATGAGTCAAGAATGATTTGGGAGAGATGTGCAAATGGACAATGATCCACTCCAAGTTGTAGCATGTCCCACAATTACCCTTGCAATTTTGGACAAGTTGAGTTGATATGCAGCATGCCACATTGCAACTGCATGTACAGATGTTGCCTCATCTCTTGAGAGTGTTTCAGCCTCAACTCTGCACCAAAAGATTGGTGCCACCTAGTGCCACTCCACATCCAGCATACAACTTGATTGGACTATCAGAAGTTAGTTCACGATACACACACCTTTTGCATGGTTAACATGCCAAGTTGGATCTTTGTGTCATAGTGCCAGGTTGGATTGCGCTTCAATGGTCCGTGCCACATACGCTCAGTTATTCATGGAACCTCAAAGTGGAAGACCATTTGCCATACCTACAAGAAAGTAACCCATTAGCAATTACTTAAATTGTTTTGTAACCTCATGAACTATACCATTCTTGTAGTGTAACATATACCTTTGAAACATACATGGAATAGAGAACATAAGGACATAGAGATTTGATATCCAGTTCGCATCTAGACATGCATAGGCATAACTAGAAGATAAGCTATCACACATTTCTCTCTCGAGTATACCATGTACAAAGCACATAAAGGAATACAGTTTGCTGTTTCAGTTTTGTATCTTCTTTGCATGTCTTTCTTTGACAATCTTGATCATTGTTTATATCACGTTCACTCATACCACATCTAGATTTCAATGGTTTAAACTTTAGAGTGTTGTCCCCTGAAGTCTTTTTGAGATCCGCATCATTGATATCAAAGAGATTTCATCAAGTTGCATTCCTAAATTGTTTGTAGTGAAATTGTTTGTATGTCAGCACCTGTTCACAGTAGCAAAAGGAAGGAACACAACTGGTGTCTGTATTGGTCTACCCAAACGAATGCAAATGAATCTGTATGAGTAGTTGAGTTCCCATGTCTTGTTACAACGTTCTGTCTTGTATGCCAACACACCTTTTGAGCATCAAGATCCATTCAAGGTCTAAGGGAATCTGGACATTCCTGTGTTTCAAAGAAAGATTGATGCCATTGCATTGTACAGATGGATACATGAACTTGAAGTGTATTTCTTTGTCATCTGCTTCATTGATGTTGAGAACATTGCCTTCATCAAGTTTAAGATGTCCACATCAGTTTCACATTAGTGGGAGGTCTACAACACCTAACATGAACACAAATTTGAACCTTGTGACACATGGGAAATTTTTTTCAGTGCCATACACAAAGAATACTGTTCTCTCAAGCACTGTGAGGATGAGCACATAAAGTCCCAACAATTGTGCCAATGCAAGGATCAATTGATGCAAGGTTATACATGTTACAAACAATTTCCAGGACTACCTCGATCAACTTCGTGTTGCATTAATGGAACATGATAAGGTGCTTAAGTACATTGGTGGAATTTATCCCTATATCCGTACTCTACTTCTGTATCTACACCAAGATGGAATTTCTCATCCTTGATACACTGGGGCAAGTCTATCATCATGCCTCCAAGATTGAAGCAAAGGCCAAGATGAAATAGAAATTCACTTACTTTTCATTTGGTGCTACATGTAAGACTCAGTCTACGCTTGGTTATCAAAACCCTCCTAGGTAGAGGCAACAGATTTTGTGCCAAGGAAAGCAGCCACCAATAACATAACAAAAGGCTTTATCAAGAAGAAGCTATAAGGTAAGCGCTGCCATTGACATGAAAAAGCACCCACAATGATTCTAAGTGTCGTGCCAATAATCCTTGATTTTGTGTGGTCTACAATAGGTTCCGTGCAAGTAGAAGACACAGATCTAGATGCTACTTGTCTAATCATCAACACCATTGTCTATGACATGTCTAAGAAAAGAATATGCCTTTTCCATACCAGGTTTTGGGTCAACGTTCAGCCTCTTCATGTAATCATTGAGAGTGGAATGCGAACAAGCATCACCATGCAAGATGTAGTGAAGCAGCTAGGTCTTGCAATTGAAGAACTCCCTAAACCATACTCTCGCTGTTGGCTGCAGCAAGCTAAAGACATTCAAGTGCACTGCCAATGCATGTTTGAATATTGAGTCAAGCCCATGTTGGATGCAGTCACTTGTGATGTCGTGCCACTTTAGGTGTGTGACTTTCTTATTCAGCAAGCCGTGTCTATGACCTTGATGGTTTCTATAGAGCTATTCTATAGATCTAGATTGCCAAGATGAAAGTCTACTTCTACAACATTAGTTTGGTATTAGCTAAACAATGCTATAACTTTGTGTTTCTCATGGTTTTCCTAGACCCACCTATGTGCTAGGATAAAAAGGCATAGAAATCATACTGATGGTTGTGTGTAATGTCGTAAGTTTATGTTTCTCATGGTTTGCCAAGACCCACTTGTGTGCTAGGGTAAAAAGGCATTGGCGGCATACCAACAGTTGCGTGCAATGCTGCAATGACATATTGATCAAATACTACATTGATAAAGCATTAGATAAAACTTATACTAGGATCCCTTCTTCCAAACAACCCACTGTGCAATAGGTTCATTTGGGAGAATTATTATATCTGCCAACAAATACAAGTGCTCCTAGATCAAGGAGATATTAAGCCAAGCTCTTCTCGATGTGGTAGCTTGATAGTTATCGTGCCAAAGAAGGATGGTTCTTGGCATTTATGCATTGACTATCACACACTTAACAAGATAATGATGAAGAATTGACATCCCTTGTCACACATCGACGACCTTTAGGACCACTGTTGGGGTGCATAGTACTTCACTAAGATGGATTTGAAGTATGGTTATCATCAAGATTTTGTCAATCTTGAAGATGTTTGGAAGACAACTTTCAAGGCAAAGGAGGGATTGTATGAATGATTGGTTATGCCTTGTAGCTTGACCAATGCACTAGCCACATGGATGTGCCTAATGAATGACATCCTTAGACGCTTAACCAACTTCTTTGTTATCATCTACTTGAATGATATCTTTGTATTCAGAAAGATTTGGAAGGAGCGTATACATGGCGTCATGCACATACTACATACCTTACACCAACACAAGTTGTAAGCCAACTTAAGCCAGTGTATATTTGATTTTACATAGATCCTATACTTGAGATACATCATTGACCGAGAAGGCATTCGAGTAGATCCAAAGAAGAGCAAGGTAATCTCAAATTGGCCAACTCCAAGCAATCTCATTGAACTGAAGAGTTCTCTTGGATTCACAAACTTATATTGTAGCTTTGTCCTTGGATTTTCACACCTATCCTAGCTGCTGAATCAGATGACTCTTGTTTATCTAAGATACCGGATTCTTCCCCTAGGCGCTCGATTCTGATCTTGATTCGATCTGGATACAGATTCTGATCCAATTCACCTTGGATACTGTTGTGACCAAATCACACATCGCCCCATTGCAAATGGGGACCCCCTTTTTTTTGAGTTCTTGTGTTTAGTTCTGGATGATGTCTTAGGTTCGTTTCCTCTGCCTATCCAATAATAAGCCTCTCTCCTAGAAGGTTTTGCTTTATAACTGGAGGTCTCATCTGGAACATGAACTTGCAGTAATGAAGAGTCTTGATCAAATTTCATCCAATTCATGAACACTGAGACCGATCCTGATGTATGTTTGAGATCTTGAAAATGACTAAGTCTGGTAGCCTTATCCTGAAAAATTGACTAAGTCTGAAATCTGGTGGATCCTCCAAATTCTAGATTCTACATGTTAAATCCGGTGGATTCGAGACCTATCTCAAACATCCTGAAAGGTATATTGAAAAATATTTAAAGTATAAGAAATTCATTCTTATTCTTAAATATATTTTTCAATAGACCTTTACCCTGAGAGACCCTGAAAAACGGCTAACTGCTCTGGAGGATCCAAAATCTTGATCCAATGCGACAGGGTGTAAGAGTGGCGCAAAATCTTGATGAAGTGCGCTTTCAATCAGAGAACAAGATGGTGATCTCTTGTGCCTAGACCAATGCGCCCAAGGATGAGATGATTACTTTCAAGTTTTAAAGCGATCATTCAAGAGGATTCACAATTCTGATCTAATGCGCCATTGAGGTGAAGAGAAAATCAATATCTAGAAGTAATGCGCTACTTGTGGGGAAGTTTGATCCAATATCAAGGCAAGCTTTAAAGAGGATCTAGATTCCTTATCTAGTGTGCCCCAACTACTAGTCTCAAGGAGACATCAAAACTTCAATCCAATGCGCCACTACAAGGTAGGTAACCCTTTTTTGATGATCAAAATGTAATTTAAGATGAAGATCCTAAGATGTGGATCTAATGCGCCCAAGTCATAAATCAAGTTTTAGGAAGAAGTTGTCGTGATGTTAGAAAATAAGAGGAATTCAATACCTTGATCTGATGCGCCAGCCTTTACAAGATTTGAAAGTTTGATTTAAGGCACTTAAATCAAGGAGAGATCAAATATCTGATCTAGTGCGCCAGCTTGTGGAAGATTTTGGAAGGGTCATCTAATGCATTCAAGGCAAGAAGAACTCAATTCTTCCATCCGCTGCGCCTTGTCTACAAGGAAGATCCTAAGTATGATGAAGAACTCAAATACCCTATCTAATGCGCTGATCTTCATAGAAGAACATGAAAATTCTATCTGCTGCGCTAGGGGTAATGTGAGGTTTTCAAATTGTAAGGAAGAATCAAAATTCCCAAGTAATGCGCTTGGATGGAAGGTAAAGTTAAGACTATGTCAAGAAGATCTCTGTATGAGAAGGGGATTCCTCAAACTAGATCTGCTGCGCTAATCAAAGAAGATTCTAAACTCTTTATCCAATGCGCCAAAAGGTAAATGAGGGGTGTTCATAAGGATCCAATATCCTTCTCTAAAGCGTTGTTCTTTAAGGATTCAAAGATTATATCTAATGCGCTTGGAGGGAAGGTTCGTTACAGGTTTGAGCAAGTATCAAGATGAGATCTATTCTCCAAGACTTGTCACTTTCAAGACAAGCTTAAAGACGATTTTAAAAAGCACATCTGCTGCGTCAAACAAGATAGAGATCCGGAAAATCTTAATCAATGTGCCATAAGGAAAGGTTAAGGGGAGATAAGGTAGGAGGATTCAAAGATACCAATCTGCTGCGCCACATGTGAGGTGAGATTGCTAAGTGTTTTGAAAGACTTTCAAGAGGAATCAACTATCCTCATCCAATGTGCTAACCTCATTGAAGACTTTAAACATTCCAATCTGATGCAATCTGATTTGAAAAATAACTTGAGCTAGATTTAAAATCCCTCAAAAGAGATAAAGACCTTAAATACTTAATCCGTTACGCCATCTTGAAAGGGAGGATGATTGATTAAGTTTAGATGAGAGGAGGATTCAAGTCTTGGATCTAATGCGCCAACCCTTAGAGGATTTAAAATCTCAATCTGATGCGCCACAGCTTTGAAGGTCCTAAAATCATGATCCAGTGTGCTCATAGCAAGAAGGAAACAGCCATACCCAACCACTGCGCCCTTATGATTTCTTAACATTTTCTAGAAAAAAGCAAGATTTGTATGGGAATTTGCATTACATTAAATATAGAGGAGATCAAATTAAATGTTTTTGCACTTCATTTAATAGGGTCGGCCTAGGCAGTTAGACAAATTCCAATGCAAATTTTGTATTTATACTTGCTGTTGCCCTCATTCTCATCATCATTAAGGAGTGAATTCACTCTGGAGAGCAGAAATAAGGTAATTCTTATAAAGTGCAGATCTGACTTTGTCAAAATTGGATTGAAGCTTGATCAAATCTTAAAGATTCTATCTAAAGTCAGCTTGTTTGGTATGTCTGATCTGGATATACCTGATCTATTTATTTATTTTACTTTTAATAAGGGCATTGAAAATTGCTAGATGTTAGGAAGATAAGTGAGTTTATGATGAATTCCTTGAGTCTAGATGATATTATTTTCTTTCAAAGACTTTATGTTAGGAGGATAAAAATCAGAAGTCTAATGCGTTAAGGAAGCTGAAGTAAATTGTTGATCATTTATTTTTGAGGTTGCTTATTCATGTCAAGTTTGTAGGGTCATGGCAATGACTTCCAAGGAGAGACAAGCAAGGATCCGCATGGATGCTAAGGGCAAAGTTCCGGAATCAAAGCTCGTTTCAAGGTGGACAAACGTCAGGGACACGAACATGGGCAACAACAATCTAGAGGATATCAAGTCTGTGCTTGAGGAACCCACTGGAGGTAGTCTTGCTAGAGCCATCGTGAGGAGTGGAGCTATTGAAGCTGCTTGTTTTCGACCAGCTCTACCTTGTTTAGAAATGATCATTGAATGTGTTAAAAAGTATGACATGGATAATAGGCAAATTGTGGCCAAGGATGGAACAGTGTTTGCTTATTTGCAAAAGGAGGCAGTTGGAGACACCTTCAACATTCCAACTAAGGACAGGATGGTCAGCATTTCTATACAGCAAGGCCAACAAGAATATGAAGCTGATTCAAAGACGAAGTTGCAGGAAATGAAGAGGGATTGGATGGCCATCCATAAAGTTCAATACCAATAATCCTCCACAGTTTCACAAGTCAGACTTTCATCCAGAAATCGGATACTTGATCATGTTCCTTAACAGAGTAACAGGAATGCCACAATCAGCAACCTTTCAATCTTGGATGTACTCTTTCATCAAGTTAGTCCTCAAAGGGAAGATGATTGATTGGGCTGGGCTCATCAGTCAAAGCATACATGAACAGTTTATTAACTTTTCAAAGACTAAGTCATTCTATATGAGTTCTTATATAGTCTATCTTCTAGCAAGGAATGAAGTTTATTCGGGTCTGACTAGAAGAGGAGAAGTTGGAATTGGGCCTAATAAGTACTTGTCGCATCAGTGTTACCCTCAGTTACATTTCAAGAATATCAATCATTATACAAGGTTCAATGATGCATTTGCTATGTTCATATTGAAGAAATTAAGAGGAGAGTTCCACAAAAGATTGTCAAATGCAGCAAGGGAGTTCATTGCGGCATATGGACATTGGTATACTCAGCATGAAAGGTACACTTACATAAGGATCCAAGGTTTCACATCTTATCAATACAGATTACCAAGATACCCAACTAACAGGTTGGTGATGTTAGAAGTTTCAAGGCAACTCCTAGAACTCATCAGGCTTCAAAAGTTGAAGAAGAAAGGAGGGATCCAGTTTCCACTTCTTCTTGGGCAAAATTTGGAGTGTCCATCATTAGCAGCAGCTGAATATTCTGAGACAGAGCTTCAGGCATATCATTTACAAACTCATGGCACCAAAAGGTTTAATTTTGATCCTTTTCAAGTTTGCTAGAAATATAACAGGGAGTACAAGCATGTCATGTAGTTGGAAGACCATTGGGCTAGTGTAAAAGATGAAGATGATCTTCGAACACTCTAGTGTTCAAGACTCACATGGGATTTAGTTAGAGCATCCAAAGTATTCAGAATCCAGGATCAGTTCATAGAGGCTGACACTATGTTGTTAGATGAGTTTGAAAAGATAAAGGATTTACCTTATACAGTTGATTGGTCAAGGAGGGATGTATCCGAAGAGGAGTTGATGGAGCCAGTCCTAGCTATGACACAAGCATGTATAACTCAACTGCTACAAGAGATGAATGAAGAAGGGCAAGTTCTCACATACAACAAGATGGATGACAAAGAGTCAGGACAACATAGTGCACATAGTGGACTCCAGCACAGTGGAGGTGATCAAGGTGATAATCTAGTTAGAAAAAGGAAAAGGCCTAGTCAAGATCAAGGAGAATCAAGTCAAAGACCCAAGAAGAAGAATAGCCAATCTACTTCATCTAGTCTATCGGAAGGTACTTCAGATATTCAGAATCCAATACAAGAAGTTGAAGTGGTGGAAGAAACTGCTTTGATTCTATCCGAAGAAATTCATTCAAGTCCAACTATTGTAATAGAGGAAGATGATGTTGCTGATCAAGATGAGGAAGGTCAAGCAGAATCTGATGAAGAAGTAACCCGTGTACAATACAATCAGGTACAAATGCAACAAGATCTTTCTGCATTTCTACCTTGGTTGAGGCAAAGAATCGAAGAAAGTACAGTCATAGAGACATATCAACCTGCTCCACTAGAAGAATTGCTCATAAGCACACAGAAGAGTAATCAAAAGAAGAAAGCAACTGTCTTTTCAAAAATTACTCAGGATTCTTCTGGAAATAGAGAGGTACATGTAGCTGTTCCTAGAGTTGAAAAGGATCTAGAAGACATGGCACCCGAAGATTACAATGTGACTACTATTGGCATGGGTCCAATTACAGGGAACAGATAGAGGAGGAACTTCAAGAATCAGTGAATAGTGTAAGAATCATGTTAAAACAAGAAAGAGAAGCTAAGCTAAAGGTTGAATAGGATTTCAATACACTAAAGCAATACATCCAACAAGTTATGCAACCCATCCAGCAGAAAGAAGCCACTCCAGTACCTCTATCCATTCTTCCACAAGAAACAGTATCTCAAGTTGAAAATATGAGAACTTCATCTCGGATAATGAAGGGATGGATAGAAAAGACAGAAGAGAAAGCATATACTTATCTTGAAGAGATTGTGCAAGTTTATGATAGAGTCATTAATCTCAAGGATAGAGTTCAAGCTCTGCTAAAGATATGTGCTAAGTTCAAACCCATCAAGGAGCAATACATGCCACAGCTCAAGAGTTTGATGGAAACTCCCATGGAAGATCTAGTTCGAGAAAAGGTGGTTGATCAAAATACTCTACATGACTTCACCACTTGGTATTTCTCCTTTCACAACAAGGGACAGCTGATTGACAAGATTGAAATAGATATGTCAAGGATAAGGAGTGTTCTTCTAAGGACATAGAATCATGTACATACTTCATTGACCACAATATGCAATCCTTATGGAGATATCACCATTGAAAACATGAAGCAACAAGTCAAGACATTCTACTTTCAGGATGATGGGATTGATGAAGGACAGTTGGATACCATATTCACACTTGCATTTCATCTTGGAGCAAACAAATCTTGGATAGCTGACTCGGAGAAGACACTTGGCATCTATGAGTCAGATGTGACAACGACATAAGGGTCCATTAATGCTGCGACAAGTGTACCAATTGGAGATGTTGCTCAAGTTGTGTCTAGATTCATTGCATCTCATAGTACTATTATGTGAAAGGGATATGATGTGGCATCTTTATCTTCTTAGAAAGCGTGCCTTCATTGCCTCTTTCATTTACTAAAGATAGCCTCTTTCATTTAATAAAGATAGGAGTTTGTTATAACTACTTGTGATGTGGCATGATCTGGTCCATTGGCTTTGCCGATCAATCTTGACCCTTCGTTCATTTTGAGGTCTATAAAAGGGCTCTTGTTGCTCTCATTTGTAAGGTTGAAGACTCTAAAAATTGTTGCAAGAGCTCTCTGGAATAATATAAGACTCATTGTTTTGGTGATTATATATATGTTTCTAAGTGTTGCATGGTTTGGATTTCTTCAAGCGAGTATTAAGATTAGATTAAGTTTCCTTTAAGTATATGTTAGTTGGTGGAAGGCTTCATTATTGTTTGTGGTGAAATCTATAAGTTTACATCATTTGTAGTTTGCGGCTTGCAAATTGCAGTTGGTTTGAACGAATTGAGCTTAAATTTGATCTCTATGTTGAATCCTTCATGAGCATAAGTGATTTAAATATCTTGTATAACCTTAGAAGATTGCATCAATCTTGTGTAGTTGTCTGACTTGGCGAAGCAAGATTTGGTTTGATTTCACCTAAGCAGTAATTATCCTTGCATCTAGGATTAGATTAGTTCACTACACCTTTCATCTTTTGTCTTTTCTTTATCAATTTAATTAGAGTTAGGATCAAGAACATCATCACAACATCATACGTCATAAGCTGTAGTACTTAGATATTCTAGTGTTTACCTTCTTTGTCATTGAATCAACAACTTGTCGAACAATTGCGTAAGTCCCTTTGTGTTTATCAGCATAATCATACTTAGTCACTGAGCTATCCCTTATGAAATTATAAATAAAGGAACCTTGGAGTCATTTTGTTTGATCACTTTGTTCAGCATTCGAGAGACTTTGCTCAAGAGAGGGTTAGATACTCTGTATTTCACTCTATTGTTGACTTGTCGAAAAACAATCATCAACAGATATGTCTAGGAAACAAATGAGCTATGACATTTGAGATTGACTAATTGACATTGTAGTATTTTTAATTTTTATTGTTTTATGGAGTTTTTGTTTATTAAAATTAAATGATCATGATGCTATGTGGTATTCTGAACTTAATTACTGCTGCAAATATGTATATATTTCTGATTTTTATATGTGTTTGTATTAACGAATCCAAAACAAATCCACACCAATTTTTTTTTTGGACCGAATCCATGAATCGAACCCATAAATCCGAATCTGAATCAATATCAGGATCGGTAACTTAGTTGTTTATCAATGGACATTTGCTCAGCAATGTACTTTTGAGGAGCTTAGGCAGTGCCTTTGTGCCACACCAATCTTTGCCATGCCAGACTTTCTGCTACACTTGGAGGTTGAGACCAATGCATCAGTTTATGCTCTTAACACCATTCTCACCTAGCATGGACATATGTAGTATTTGTTTATTAAAATTAAATGATCATGATGCTATGTGGTATTCTGAACTTAATTACTGCTGCAAATATGTATATATTTCTGATTTTTATATGTGTTTGTATTAACGAATCCAAAACAAATCCACACCAATTTTTTTTTTGGACCGAATCCATGAATTGAACCTGTAAATCCGAATCCGAATCAGTATCAGGATCGGTAACTTAGTTGTTTATCAATGGACATTTGCTCAGCAATGTACTTTTGAGGAGCTTAGGCAGTGCCTTTGTGCCACACCAATCTTTGCCATGCCAGACTTTCTGCTACACTTGGAGGTTGAGACCAATGCATCAGTTTATGCTCTTAACATCATTCTCACCTAGCATGGACATCCGATCTCATCTCTCAGAGACATTTAATGATGCAGCACGGCAATACTCCACCTATGAAAAGGAATTGTAGACAATAGTCCAAGCTGCCAAATAATGGTGACCCTACATTCTTGGGAAGGAGCCACCATTCACTTAGAGGTAGTTTGCTTTAGTTTTTGCATAAAGCAAGCTGGATAATGCATGCCATATGAAGTTGATAACATACTTGCAACAGTTCCATCTAGTCATCAACCATAAGAGAGGAAAAGAGAAGGCTGCATATCGCCTCAGTTGACCTTCTGTCCAGATGCTTGACATAAGAGGCCATTATTTCTCAGATTGTCTTTTTTGTAGCTCAGTTGATTGAGACTTTGTACAAGCTTATGCAACTCTCACATAGGATAAGCAGGTTGTCGATTATTGTTTGTCCATTCAGATTCTCTACAAGCTTTCTTTGCACTCCTGAAGGCAGTCCTCGCCAATGGCTCATATGGGAAGCACACTATTCCAAGATAATAAGATACTTTGCCATAAGCAAGATAGTCTACACTTTAATAGTATTTCTTTTGGCCTCATGTATAATGATATAGAGTACCATGTCAAGTCTTGCATCCTGGTGTTGCATTGGCAAGCCAACCAGCAAGAATCTTGGAATGTATACGACATTGCCAGTTCCAACCAGACCATTGGAAGCTATTAGCATGATTTCCCATCCAGGTTGCTGACCACAAAGCACCATTATGACACTGTTTGTTATTCGGGACTGTTTTTTTAAAATAGGCATTATGTTTGCATGCAAGAAAAGCATCAACTTGTCTCTTCTTAGAAACTTGCTCATATAGATACATCTCCAAAGTGATGATCTTGTCAAGTAATGAAGTCTTTGAGCATCTGGAATGGTAAATGCTTGGCGGGTACAGTATCAAAGGCCTTGTGGAAATCTACAAAACAGCACCAGACTTAATTCTACTATTGCATCTACTATATTTATGCATTGATTGTAGCAAATTTTTAAACAAAATGAGAACAAGAACTTCTATTCTTGTTCTATTTAAGATATATTTAATAAGTTTATCTTCCATTGGTTGATAGAAAAGTTCTATAACAGTCTGGTATTTATTTCAATCTGCCATAATGTGTGAATGTTATATTTAGATGGGGCAGCTATTTACTCTTGAGAAAAATGCTGTGTTGGAGTTAGGTAACAAAGCAAAAGGTACAGAAATCATAGCCAAATCGACTGTTAAGGTAGATAAAGAACAGTCCTGTCTGTTTCACTGATTGTCTTGATTCCTCCTATTAGCTTGTTTGTTCACTATTGTACTTAAGCTCTCTTTTGGAAAATTGCTCTCATTTCAAGTAATTTTACAGTTGCAATCGCATAAGATGAAATTCATTGCAGTTAATATTGATATCCAAATGAATGATAAAATATGCAGATATATTCTTGATGTAAAAGTCAAAAAGATTTAGCAGTGATAAATGAGAATCTTATTAGAAGGGTTTATATATTATCCCCATGACAACAAATCCTTTAGATTCTAATCCACAACTTCCATGTTTGTTTGTTGATTTCTGAGACAGTCAGGACTTCAGACATGAGGTTGATTTGCTAGTGAAGCTACGGCATCCTAATATTGTCCAGTTTCTTGGTGCAGTCACAAAGAAGCCTCCTTTGATGTTTATCACTGAGTACCTTCGTGGGGTATGGAAATCTGTTTACAGTTGCTCTTTCAGAAGTTGTATATTTTTGTCTGCTTAAAGCATGTAATTGAGGGAGCATGTACAACAGTATAGTCAAGGCATTTAAATTTGGAAACAATTGTTACATGAGATTTTTTCTAGTTGGTTACATCTTTTGCCAACTTTGAATAAAAATTCCTTTATTGTGTTCTGTAGGGGGATCTTCATCAGTTTCTTAAGGACAAAGGTGCATTGAGTGCATCAACTGCAGTTAACTTTGCTCTGGATATAGCAAGGTACTTGAGCTGTGTTCAATAGTGCAACTTAACTTGTAGAATTTTTACTTTTCTATTATATAGCAAGTTTATGGCACTTCACTAGTTATCTAGCTGTCTTCATTTATACAATTATTTCCTGAATGCAGTCGATATGGAAATAAATTAACATTGATAGGTAGGTTATTGACCTTTTTGTTAGAATTTCTAAGCATATGTATATTTCTGTACTTTTTCCTTTTCACAGTCATTTTGCATGGACCAGCTAGGACTCAAACCTAGGATCTCCCATATGACCATGCTGGCAAGCTCTACCACTAAGTTACTGACCCTTTGTGGTTACCAACTTTTTGTTGGTAAGGATTGACAATGAAGAAATGAGAATGAGAAAGCAATGGGGCACTACAGAACATGTGTAGTTCCGATTATTTATTTAATATATTATGGAGGTTAGAAATCAGTTATAATGTAAATTTATAACAAGAATGTGTACGGGAATGCTTGATTAACATGTTTATATAAACAACAATTATTATATTTATAAAAACCTATACAATATATTTAATACCCCCATAATGACTAAATCAGAAACAAGCCCAAGTTTGTCCTGAAATTTGACAAAGAAAATAAGACCGAGAGGTTTAGTCAATAGATTAGCAAACTGCTCCTAAGATGTGCAGTAATGAAGAGAAATGTCTGCAAGATCAACTAGTTTCTGAATATAGTGGTGATGAATTTCAATGTGTTTGGTGGGAGCATGATACACTAGATTCTTCACCAACTTCAATACACCTTGATTGTCACAGAAAAATGGAGTAGATGTATCTTGAGGGAGCTGGAAATCAGCGAAAATTTGGTGTAGCGAAACTGCTTCACAACTGCCATTAACAACTGCTTTGTATTCTGCTTCTGTGGAAGATAAAGCCACAGTTTGCCAAAGCTTACTCTACCAAGAAGCAACTCCTGAACCCAAGGAAAAGAAGTACCTAGTAGTAAACTGCTGAGTATCCATCGATCCCACCCAATCAAAGTTTGTGTATCTTGTTAATCCAATATTTGTTGTCCTTTGATATAGTATGCCAAGTCAAGAGTTCCTTTGACATATCACAAATTTGGCTTTGCTACTATCCAGTGAGTGAGCTTTAGTTTTGTCAAAAGTTCAGAAAAATACTTGGCAGCAAAGTAGAGATCCTATATAAGGCTGCCCACCAACTCTTTGTATAGAGATTCATCGATTGGGGATTAATCACCATTGGCTAACAACTTCAACCCGACCTCCATAGGTGTTGAAAATGGATTGCAATCTACCCTTCCAAATATCTCCACTATTTGCTTGGCATATTTGATTTGAACCATGAATATGAGATGATCATGTTGCTAGAATTTAACATCTTGGCAATAGTGTAGGAAGCTTAGATCAGCCATGTCAAAAGCCACACACAAATCATATTTCACTTGCTGAAGAGTAGTGGCTCCACGACTGTGATGGCAAGATCGTCAACATATACAATTAGGATCACAATGTCATCACCATCACTTTTGACATAAAGATTTAGATGACAAAGATTTTTTGTTGAATCTAGAATCTTGGAGATGCTGGCCAATTTGTATATGCTAGGCTTGTGGAGCTTGCTTAAGCCTGTAAAGAGACTGAATCAACTTGAGACAAGATGATCATGACTAGGTACTTGGAAACCCTTAGGCTACACACCATATAAACCTTCTCATCCAAATCTCCATTCAAGAAGGTCCTCTTGACATTTGTCTGATACACCTTCCAACCAAATTGAGTTGCTATGGAGAGAAGCAACTAAAATGTGACCATCATAGTAGTAGAAGCAAAAGTCTTATCATATTCTATCCCTCCTATTGCAAATATCCTTTTGCAACAAGAAAAGCCTTTTACTTATCCAAAGTACCGTTGGCTTTGCATTTGACCTTATAAACCCATGTACTCCGATGGGTCGTTTATTGGGAGGCAACTCCAACAACTCCAAGGTATGATTTTTGATCAAGACATCATACTCAACCTTCATGACAACTTCCCATCCAGGGTGTCCTTGTGCTTTTGAATACCGTTGTGGTTCAAGCACTTGACAGAGATTTGATGAAAGAGCTAAATGAACATGCTCAGCTACCTAACTCGCAATTTGTTTCCCCATTCACTGAGGTTGTGCGTCTAATTGAGAAAGTTCATCCACACACACCTAAAGTCAAATAATACCACTTAGGCCTTTGATGCTGATCTGAGCACAAGGAGGTCCCTAAGGACTTCCATTTAACTGTGGAACTGAGTAGTCCTTGGTTATGTTCCAACAAGTTTCCAGGATGGGGACGATAAAGGATAGGACACGTTTGGGGATAGATTTTTTGGGAGGCCATTTTTTAGGGGATGACTATTAAAGAAAAAGGAAAAATTTTAAATATAGGAAAATTCAAGTATTCATATGATAACATTGATAAGGCATTCATCATATACATTATAGAAGCTTAATACATAACATTAGAGTTGAATTGAGATTTCACATGAGAGTTGGTAAATGAATTAACAAAATTTAATTGCTTTCATTGGCAATGTGCATATATATTGGATAAAAATTACAACAAAATGCCCAAAGGCTGCAAGTTTAAACTACAAAATGACAAAAACATAGAAAATGTGATGCTGGCCTTAATCAACACCTGTTAACATTGCATCAAAATTGAAGTCTAAGTCTAAGTCACCGCCACTATGAGGGACTACCTCATCCAACGGAACCCCAACCAATCCCTCTTATGTCTCCTCATCAACCTGTGTGGCATCTTTGAGATCAACATCCCAAGGTGTGGTTGGAGTCTAACATTCCTTAAGACTATGTTGATGTAATGTCCCCTTCTAGACACATGGTTAGTCCATCATAGAGTTCCCGTGGGCTAGCAGTTTGGTTAGGGAACCGTGGTTAGTTGGCTCTGGAGGTCCTTGTCAGTGAGGGAGTTATGGTTTGCATTCAGTGGATCTAGTTGGCACCCTCGTGGTCGGTTCAGTGGGCTCTTGGTCATTACTTACTATTTTTAGTAAGTTTGGGTATTGTGTCGGTTCGGGATTTTCAGAGTTGGATCAGATGCGTTTCATTGAGACCTTTCCGGCGAGCTAAAGATCAGTGAATTCCGACACCATCTTCATACTTATTTTAAAGTCCGAAGATTTAATAATTAATATTAATATGGACTTTATTATATTTTGCGGGAAAAGTGAATTATTGGAAAATAAAGTCTTTTTGCAAGATGTGACCTTGGGCGCCCATCCTTAGGCAAGTAAAAAGTGTTTTTAAATGATAAAACTCCCTCTTGAATTCCAATGCCATCTTGGAGGGAGAATATAAGGTGAATTGGGAGCTCATTTCATTTTATGCTATGTTTTGATATTTGCTTGTGAGAGCTCTGCTAGGGTTTCTGGAGTTTGAGAATTTGCATCAAGCTATTGGAGACGGAAACCTCCATTAGTGACGGTATCCCACAGGTGTGAAAGACCACCCAATGGTGCCATTGACGGTGGATGTATTCGGCATTCACATATGTGCTGAAATGGAGACATTTGAGGTTGTTTCTTGTGCTGAGTGAAAGATCTTTTTCTATTGCTGTTATAAGTTGATAATGGATGGTATAGAAGGCAGAAATCAGAGTGTTTGAAGTAGTTCCTTGCTACTGTACCTTTCCATTGCTTGGCCGTACTGCATAAAGAGGAGTTTGGAGTATTGTAGGGAAGCTTTTCTCTTTGCTTCTACTACTCATTCATGGTCTTTGGGAGGTGTTTAGTGCTTCAGTTGTTGCTCTTATATTTTGTATGAGTCATTTGTGACATTCTATGGAAATTTGATGCATTTCCAGCCATACCCACTTGCTGGTCCATTTCCGGCGACCGTACCAAGTTGCATATTTTCATATGGGTATGTGATAGTAATTGTTTCCTGGGTATTTTACTATCTGGGTTGTCTTTAGTTTCTTCAGATTCATTGTATATTTTCTGGGTTTAGATTCTATGCTATATATTGTGTGCTCCGACACTACATCTGCAGGAAAACGTAAAACCCCCTTCTGCATCTTCTGTCTATCTGAAAGAACACACAAAAATCTAATAAAAATCACACAATTAAGATTTTAAAAAAATACAAACAGGTACGGCACATTACAGTTGATCCTAAAGTTGCAAGGGACTATGCACAACCACCAACTTCTCCAATTGTCGAGTGGTAAGCCTATTCCTCTTGATTAATTATATGAAGTTGTAAGTGGCGTTGAGGGGTAGCTTTTGAGACCACACAAACCTTCAAAGTGTATGCCATTTTTCATAATTTTATCGCTTTTTGTAAGATACCCGACTAATACAACTAAAATTTTTCCTTATCTTAGATAAATTTACTTGCTATCAATTCATCAACTACTTCAACAATACAAAGATATACATCAAAGACAACTACTTGAATGAGAGTTGGGTACTTGTCTAATTACTTGATTCAATCAACTTGCAATGTCTGATTACATGGATAATGCTTTCAATAGCATGAAGCACAACTTATTCAATGGAATTACAAAAGGAAAGGCCTTGAAGCCTTGATGTTTACAATATCTCCTTTACTTGATCAACTCAATTGAACTCAATGATGTCAACTGAATGCCAACATCTCACAATATCACAAGGGAGCATCACCTTGCTTGTTGAGGGAGCATCACCTCAACACTTGAAACTCGCAGGCCTCAAGATTACAAGCTCAATAGCTTTGCAGAGAGAATTTTGTCAAATGAACAGATGCCAAATGAATGAGAGAGCTCCTCCTTTTATAGGCCTTCCAAAGGCAATGAAGGCACATTTGTCAATGCACAAAGAGGAACCAAGGCACGTTTCCCAAGAAGCATATCCAAGGGAATATTCCATCTGATGACTCATTCTGAGTTGGCAAGCTTATCTAGAGACCTCGTCACGGATCCCAAAGTCATCCTGTCGACCAATGAGAGCTTAGGTAGTTCCAACTACCTTATCTCTGACTAGGCGCCCATTTAAAGCAATGTGATCATGGAATGGCGCCCAATGTGGAACTAGGCGCCCAACTGAGGTAGTAGAGGCAAGGATATGCGCCTAGAGGAACTTGATAACTCCATATGCCCTCAAAACACTTAACAATGTTCAATGAAGATCTCTTAGACTTCAGGCGCAAAAATGATATCACATTTGCAATATTTTCAAGGTTAGGCGCCAACTGAAAGGTAGTGGGAACTAGAATAGGCGCCTTTCCAAGCTAGGTGCTTCCCTGAGGTGGCAGAGACTAGGGAGTGCGCCTTAACAATAGAACTTGTCTTTTTGATACTTAACCACGTATCCCTTATAGGTGCAAACTAGAATACTTCTCTTTGCAGTGGATGAAGAATTTAGGTGAGGCGCATAACCAAGGTGGCACAGGAGGCAGAGTGCGCCTTGGGCATTTTGATGTCTCCTTGTCATTTGATCAAGATCTTGGCTTGATGAAAGAACCCTTAAGCCAAATCAAACTTCTCCAACAAAATGAAAAGTTAAGTTGTAATTCAAAAAGCCTTGACTATCTTAGGCGCATTTTCAAGGTTCTAGAGTCATGGATTAGCGCCTAATATCCTGGAAGCAAATTTTAACTTTATTCAAGTCTACCAAGGGGTTTCCAAGTTAAGATGCCAAGGTAGGGTCACGGATGAGTAGAACTGCGCCTTCTGGATCCTAGGCGCCATTTTGAGGTGGCAAAAGCTTGGATTTGCGCCTAGTGGAGTTTAATACTTTCAAACTCTTAAACACTTCCAATCTACACCCATCAAGCTTAGGCGCTCAGATGGAGAATCCCTGGAATCACATATGGGCGCCTTGTTGCTTTAGGCGCCTAATTCACTCAGAAGACTTCATTTTGGATACTGATCAACTTTCCCTACTGAAGCGCCAATCCATAGTCATAGGAACTTCTTCTAGCGCTTTAGGCGCTCATTCTGGTCTGCATAAGGAGGAATTTGCGCCTAGGTCATTCTCCACTCATTTTGAACTTAGAAAAATCAAATCAAGTGGTTGGAGGCCATTTCACATATCAGGCGCATGCTAAACTGGAGTCCAAGCATCAACAGGAGGTAAGAGAGAGAAAGATTTGCGCCTAACTCGCTTAGGCACCTCTGGGAAGTGATGGGGATCCAGAAGTGCGCCCTCATCTTTTCCATTCATGGATGATCATTTCAATTGATAGAAGGTTAATTCAACAAACAAGAATCCTTTTAATGACCACTTCAACCTTGGAGAAGTGCGCCTAGAGTTTACTTAGTCAAGTTCTTTGAAGAACTGCAATGTATGAGTCCCTTTGATGATCTAAACATTCTTTTCTTCCCAGGCGCCCTGGTGGATATGATAGAAGCGCTCTGTAGCTTGGTGATGCTAGGTTAGGCGCTCTTTTGTGAATTTTGATATAGGATGTGCGCCTAGACTCCAAGAGTCCATTTCCTGCATTTCTTGTCTTCCAGACTTAGCCAAATTTCAAGTTTCTAACTTGTCCCTGCAAAACAGTAAAGTTAAGTTAGTCAAAAACCAATTCATTCCCTCATCATTCTGAATTAGCCTCCGGGAATGATCAATAGGCTAATCCAATCTTAATCTGATGATCAAGCCGGAAACGGGGACACGACACTTTTGAGTTAATGATGTAGTGTTGATGCACTCTTGCCTTCTCATTGCCATTCTCTTCTCTTCTCACAATTGTTCTTTTTTGTCTTCTTCACAATATGAAATTTTTTGAAATGAGTTCATTTTTGTTTTTAGTTGTTAGTGTGAATTTTTTAGGTTTAGGGTTGGTGTAAAGGGATGTAGGGGTACTTGTGGGCCCTCTTAGGATTTGGGTGATATTCACTTGTAGAGAATCCTTGTAGGAAAAGTTTCTCTAGCTACTACTTTGTGGTGAAATGCGATGTTACAAATGTTGTGATATGACAAACATGATGATTAGCATGTGGTAATGCTATTGCAGTAAGTTGCAGTGAAGCATATATGTTGAATCACGTGTGGTGGTGCTCTGACAGGAACCTCAAGGCATTTGGAGAAGAACTCACAACCACATATGGAAAACAATGTTTGCTAGAAGCATGAATAGTGATGCAAGAGCACTTGTGGCAAAATTGGAGTTCATTCAACATGATATGAGAGTAGGATAATGTTCTAGAAGATGGCACAAGGTACCGCAAGCACTTTGAAGTGGAGTTATGTTTGTAGATGCTACCACAAGCAAGGAGTTGATAGTGGTGGTTATACTGGAAACATGTTTGTATCCTACAATGTAAAGGTTGTAACTGTTGATTCATGGTATGTTGTGACAAAATATACAAGGTGACTATCCACATCGAGACATCATACTTGGTGACTTATGTGGTATGCTAATGTCATGTTATGGTTGGATTATGGTTACATAACTCTTGGTTTCTCTCGAGTTGGTGGGATAGTTAGACGGTTGGTATTTCCATTCATACGTCTATATGTATCAGTTTGTGTGAATGTGCCAAGATTATGAGGTTAGAAGATTGGGCAGTTGGATTATACATTGTTGGTGTGAACATTAGAGCAATTGCAGAAGTATGCTTTAGATTGACACTATGAAGAGTCCAAAGACTTTGTTGTATTGAATCTGTTTTGATTTTGAATAATATAACTGTGAACATCTTTTGGTGGTGGGTTTTCTGTTGAAAGTGGTTTCCACGTAAATGTTTGTGTTTTGTGTAATCTTGTGAATAAGTACCATTTCATTTACTTTTGTGCATGTTAGATAGGTTTTGCAAGTGTTGTTGACTGTTATTTGAATACATAATCTTGAGTTTTCTTCATCTTAGTCTATCAATCATCTACAATAGGGGTTACAATCCCAACATTTGGTATCAGAGCAAGGTTGTTGTTTGGGTGGTTATTATTATTTGGTATCAGAGGAATCTAATGTAATACAAGTATTGCATACTTTCTCTAAGGAGAATTAAGTGACACAAACCTCTCAAAACCAGAATTGCAAACCAGAAATCAAATATACTCAAGAAGACAATGATGAATCCAATTACTTTTTATCATCATTTGAAGGATGGTTCGAAGAGTTTGCATCAAATATAATCAAAGAAGAGCAATACAAGGAAGATATTTTTCTCTCAGGGGTCTTCGACTTCAAAATCAGAAATTTCCATAAGCACTATTGACGAGGAATTTCAGAAGATACCTAATGAAGAAACCAAGTATCTCATGTTAGAAATTGGTGTTCTTCAACATCTAATTCCAAACTAAATGATCCTTTATTTGATGAGGTTGTGGCTACAATTTTTGTGGATGCAAAGAGTGATTTCGATTAAAAACTTAAGATCCAGGGGGTTGATATTGTTCATGATATCCATGACGGCTCACAATTAGATGAACAATTTCTTGGACGTAATTCAACTTTGGTGGCACCCGACAGATTAGAAGACCATGAAGAAGATTCTTTATCAGATTTTGATAGTTTTCTACAAGTACTTGAGAGTAAAATTTCAATAGAGGACACAGTGGACTCTATTGAGTTTTGACTCATCATCTTTGATAAACTCCATATATGTCAGTGAGGGAAAATTGGATCTTTTTCTCCAAGATATCATGGAAGAAGAAGAATGGATGGTCCAATAAAATGAAATG
This sequence comes from Cunninghamia lanceolata, assembly GCA_027924645.1. Taxonomy (NCBI): domain Eukaryota; kingdom Viridiplantae; phylum Streptophyta; class Pinopsida; order Cupressales; family Cupressaceae; genus Cunninghamia; species Cunninghamia lanceolata. The sequence goes on along the minus strand of BSBN01000206.1, from coordinate 55,412 downwards.
CCGTTAGAATATCATATTCATACTCCTGCCTCAATGATAGGAGATAACAATGGTATGATTGATAGTGGAGAACCGAAAGACATTAATTGAAGATGATTGCACTAGAGAAATTCAGTTTATGCAAGAGCCAACAATGTGGAATAATGGATGGCGAAGCGAGCTACCAGAAGATGATACTTTTCAACATGTGTATTTTGATAACGACTTAGAACTGGAAGATTCAAACCTTGATGGTCTTTTAGATTCAAACTCTGTAGTGTTGATGTTTGTTTTTAGACAAGTCAACAATAGAGTAAAACACTAGAGTATCGCACTCTCTCTTGAATAAAGCTCTTCAAAGGCTGAACTATGTGATCCAGTGAAGTAACTCCAAGGTTCCTTTTATGATTCATGATGGGTTAACTCAGTGATTACATGTGATCTTCCTGATAATCACAAAGGGACTTACGCAGACTTCTTCATATTTCATTTAGGTTATTCCTCCTTCAGTGTGGATGATATGTTTACAAGGTCTCAATAACAAAGGAATAGAAAAGGTGAGGGTTTAGAAAACTGTAGTATCCCTTTCTAGGATATTTTGTTGCAATTTTATAATGAAACCCTAGACTGATTTCTGATTTCTTTATCTCAGAACTGAACATTCAAAATACATCAAATCAACTTGCCAAAATGAACTGTCAAACCCTCATTGAATTATATACTGAATTTCACACTAGGTTGATATGATGACCAAATCAAAATCAAACTCCACTGCTATGAAATCAGACTTATCCAATGTTACATTGCATCAATTGCATGGCCAAATTACTTCAGTGTGCGGCTGTTACAAAAATCAGAGAATAATGATGATCTAAACATACCAATAGTGATGTCAATTGCCAAAAGCAATCTCTACCAAATCAGATTGATGTCATTATCTACCCGTCAGATAGCTGCCTTGCTGATCAGTCTTCTGGATGTCAAATGCAAAGGAATCAAATCTGCTGCTAGAGATAATGCCAAGGAATCTCTATTGTTGTTTGCTTCACCGCATGTGCTGATTGCCACCTCCAACAATACTGGTCAATACAATCCAATGATACTAGGTTTAGACAATTCCAGTACAAACTCCAGAATGCTGTTGCAGACAACTTCAATAACCAGCAACTTCAATGTCTTAAAGACACTTTCACTCAGAACTCTTCTCCTTGTAAAATCTGGGCAGCTACCTTTACAATTCAGATCTGCTGTGATGAAAATATTCAAGTGGGGTCAAGGTACTGAGACAAACCATACAGAGTTTACCACTGTCCTCCGAATGATGATAAATAGATGGCCTGCCAATACAAATTGCTGCCTCTTAGGAATACTGTAGCTGATGAAATTATCTCAGATAGGCCCTAATGCAGATCTTCCAGTCTGTAGGTGAACAATTGTGATGTCAAGTAACCAAACTCAGTCCCAAAAGCAATATGAACCTTTACAACAATTCAGCGCTCCTCCACATCCTTCACTTAAAGGAATACTTTGCACATAATTTTTGAAACTCACAAAGGATGCAGTTGACTAGTTTTTTGAGTGGATGCTGTTGCAAATCAGAAATGAAGACATATCAAAAAACCCTTCAACGATGGTGAATGATATTCCAAACTGACAGCTGGCCTCCAAACTAAACACAAAATGGTACGGACACTGTAGCGATGGTACGGATCACTGTAGCAGAGGTACGGATTACTGTAGCAATCTTTAAAAAATCATTGAATCTCTAAAATCTTCAATTCCAATCAATCAAGCATTCAAACCCTTCTCAAAGATGCCAATTTAACTTTCAAAACCCACAGAGAATGTAGAACAACACTTTGAAGCACAATTGTGAAGCCTAAAGCAACTTCACCTCAATGCTGGTAAGGGAGCATCACCAAACCAACAACTACCAAGGGATCATCTCCTCGGTACAGCGAATGCAAGGGAACATCACCTTGTCAATCAGCGGAATACAATTTGTCAAAAGACAAAACATAAAACCAAGCATAAGCATCTCAAAAAGCATGCTCAACAATGACTCTCAGGCTTGCTTTTAAAGCCATTACATTAATTAGGCCCAGCCTAACTTTATTAAATGAGAGTTTACATGTACACATCAGACCAAAGCATTTTAAATGCTTTTACATGAACTTTATTAAATGCTTGCATTTGTACTTTTTTTAAATGCTTGTTCACAACACTTTTAATAAAGTGTAGTACTACTGACTTAGTAACTTAAATAAAATATTAATTTTATAAAGTAAATAAAATACTTTACAAAATTAATTTACAATTAAAACAATTTTAAGTTACTCTAAAATTGGGGACATGACAAAAACTAATCTAAGGTCAATGAAGCAATGATAATGTATTGAACAGACAAACTCCTCGATTAACCTAACTTCACTTTGCCAACGGTGCCTACAACTACATGAAGTTGGTGCAATCTCCTAAGGTTACGCGAATGGTTTTCAAATCATGAAAGCTTATACAAGCACCCATTGAATGGCGCAGCTCAAACAAGCATCCATAATCGAACTTATGCAAATTATAAGGCTCAGACTAGCTTTACACAACACTTCACCGGCGATGAATGTTAAAAGCATGAGCTAGGAGTTGATCAAATATCAAACACAAACATGCATTACAACAAAGAACTTCTAATCTACTCGAAACATCTCTTATTCAATTCAAGATACAGGAAACCATGTTATTTCGCAAGATAACACTTAAACACCAAGTGAATTCCAATGTTCTTTGCATTAATCTTGAAAATATTTACAACAATTTCAAGCCCTCTCAGAGAATTTTGAGAGTCTCTTATTCTACTCCTACTTTCCTACCAATTGAACTCTAGTCTATGAACTACTGAATTACAAATGAGGCAACAAGGCCTTTATATAGTGCTCCAGAATACAATGAATGGCTTAGATCAATTCGATAGCCAAGGGCTCAGATTATGCCACCTCACAGGTAGTTACAACAACTTTCTATTTTTAGTATATCATAGAGAGGCAATGAAGGCACGTTTTCCAATGTGATAAGGTAAAATGGAATCATTTAAAACATTCCTCCACATAGGAATCCCTTTGGCTTCTTTCATTAAATGATACATTTAATGCATTTAAAATAATGTGTACTCGCCACATAGATGCCACTTCAGCATACTTTGAAAATTGTATCAACTTGTAATGATGTATTCAATGCGATTGCTTGAACTTGTATGTTTAGGAATACAACTTGTAGATCTTGCCTTGTTTTTTTGAATTGTAAACTAGATGTATGATACTTGTTGCTTCACTTGATAACTTCATGATTCTTTCTTCTTCTTGTAGGTAAGTTGATATGATGATCTTCTTTGATGATGCTCTTGATGTAGAGTGAGTAATAGAGTAGATGATGATGATATATACTTCCTTCATGTAAGAGTAGATGATGAAGCTTGCTTTATGAATCGGAGTAGAAGGCTCTTCTCAAAGACTTTAAGGTTGAATGGAACTTGAAGTAGAGTGGATGAATGTCTTTGCTTGATGTAGAAGTTGATGAAGTGATCTTGCATGATGATCTTCGAAGTGACCCTTCGGAGTGTAGATGACAACACCTTCTCTGGATGTGGAGTAGATGACCTCTTCAAGGATACTTGAAACTTGATGAATCTTTGAAGGTTGGAAGAACTTGACTTGAAGCTAGGATGAATGAATGCCTTGTCTTCGAACATGATGTAAATGATGAAGAGTTCCAGTAGATTGATGAAGAAGTTAGCTGATACTTGAAGTGATGTAGATCTCTTGGAATGATTCTTCCTGGAAGATGATCTTGAATGAAGTAGAATATATAAAATGCTCCAACTTAATGATAACACCTTCTTTATGATGGAACAGCTACTTGATGACTTTTCCTTGAAGTAGAGTGGATGCCTTCGGAAAGTCTTGATGAAGATGATGTCCTTTGGATGGATGTTTTCTTGTCTTCCCTTCTAGCAATGAAGGTGATTCCAGCCCTTAGCTCTTTTGATGACTCCTTAGCATCATTCACATTCCTGCAACACAAGGGAAAAAATAATATCAATCCTTTTAACAACTGATTTCATAATGCATAGAAATCTTCCAAATACATTTAAGCATTCAACAACCTTTATCACTTTTGAAAACAATAGGAGATGACAAAAATAATGATACTTCAAAGAACCTGACTTAAACATAACATGGAGTGCAGCAGATAGGAATTTTGTCTTCTCCTAGAACTAGCGCATTAGTTCTGCAATTTCATCTTCCGGTTAGAATTTCATCTCAAACGATCAATAAAGACCTCCCTATCTAGGCACATTAGTTAAAGATTTTGGATCCTCCTTGAAAAGGTCTTTGAAATTTGTATTGAACCCTTTCCTTCCTCAAGCGCAATAGATAAGATTTTTGAAATCTCCTTCAAAGTGTATCAAAGCCTTCCCACATGTGGCGCAGTGGATGAGAGGTTTGATTTCTTCTTGATCTTTTCTTACAAACCTGAATTCTTCTCCTCCTTCTAGGTCAATTGGATGGGGACTTCAAGATCTTCCTGAAAATGTATATTATATTCTTGCAAATTAGTCTTGAATCACTTCTAACTTGGTCGCTTTGGTTGAGGGTTTTGAAATCCCCTTGTATTGAGCGCATTGGATCAAGGGTGTTGAATCTTCCTTAAAACCTTACCCTCTCCCTCACTTTTGGCGCACCGGTTGAGGTGTAAGAGATCTTCCTTCTAGGTTTAGCGCATTGGATGCCTATTTTGATTGCTTCTTGTTTTTAACTTTAAAATGAACTTCTTTCCTCTGTCGCATTGGATGAGGGTTGTGATATCCTCTGGAAACATTCTAAAATTTGCATTCTAACACTTAGAAGCTGCCGCTCCATCTTGGCGCATTGCTTCAAGATTTCAAATCCTTTGGAAAGGTGTTGAGCACATTAGATCAAGGTTTTTGAATTCCCCTTTGATTTGCCTCTAAAATCTTGAACTAGACCACCCTATCTAGTGGCGCATTGGTTGAGGTCTTCAAGATCCTCTAGAAACAACATGAAATTTGCACTTTGACCCTTAGAAACTGCCTATCATCCATCTTGGCGCATTGGTTGAGAGGTTTGAGATCCTCTTGCTATTTGCGGATTAGATGAGGGTCTTTGAATCTTCTAGATTGGCGCACTAGTTCATACCTTTTGAATCCTCATAGCATTGGTGCAGCAGTTCAAGGGTGAAGGATCCTCTAAAATTCCACTCATTTTGGCACATCACTTCAAGGTGTGGAATCCTCTGGTAAGTATGCCTTAAAACTTGAAAGGAATCATCCCATTCTTGGGCGCATTGGATCAAGGTATTGGTTTCCTCTAAATTAGCACACTAAATGGGTCGCATTGGATCAAAGGTTCGAAATCCTCTTCTATCCTCTATCTTTGGCGCATTAGATTGGGCGCAATAGATCATCAACTTGATATCTTCTTGAAAACAGCGTGATTTATCATGATTTTGCGCCACCTTAATATGCCGTCGCACTGGATCAACTTTTTGAATCCTCTGGAGTAGTTGGTCATTTTCAGGGTCCTTGAGGTAAAGGTATATTGAAAAATATATTTAAGTATAAGAATTTCTTATACTTTAAATATTTTTCAATATACCTTTCAGGATGTTTGAGATAGGTCTCGAATCCACCAGATTTAACATGCAAAATCTAGAATTTGGAGGATTCACCAGATTTCAGACTTAGTCAATTTTTCAGGATTTTCAGGATTTCAGGCTACCAGACTTAGTCTTTTCAGGATCTCAAACATACATCAAGATTGATCTCAGTGTTCATTATTTGGATGGACATTTGATCAAGAGTCTTCATCACTGCAAGTTCATGTTTCAGTTGAGACTTCCAATTATAGAGCAAAATCTTCTAGGGAAGAGACTCATTATTGGATTGGCAGAGGAAACGGACCTAAGGTATCATCAAAACTTCATGGAAAACATCGGAGTTCAAAAAGAAGGGGGTCCCCATTTGCAATGGGGCGATGTGTGATTTGGTCACAACATGTAGGTTGGTTAGTAGCAAGATTGGTTGATGACGACGATCAAGAGGTGTTCTCATCACAAGGTGCTCCGTTGATATCCATTGTGGATCTATTAAGTCTTGAGTTGGTGAGCGAAATTTTCTTTCAACAACTTCAGCCTTTCCTAGAGGTTGATAGTTGGATTGAGTTCAGGATCACATATGTTGAAGAGATAGTTGGAGAAGATCAATTCTGACATGTAATAATTACAATGCTTACAAATGTACTATGGCCATAGGATCTTGCTAGATATCTGCAAAAGGAGGCTCAATATCTTCACTTGCTAGAGAGGTTTCTCATTATGGATGACAATGATCTAGAACCAATGCATATCAATTAGTTCGTCTTGAACTTCTCATTGCATGATCGTGTTTATCCACTTGAACCATGGCACTTTGAGAAGGTGTTCCCACGACAGGGTTCCTAGCTCAACAAGAGGTTATTTTTCCTAGCCTGTAAATAGTTTCGTGTAACCTATTTGGTAGTCCTTTGTTACCACTTGTAAAGAGTATCTATGCTTTTATTATTTGTATTGTGTTTCGAAATTTGTGAAGTCTTTGTTATGTCGTATAATTTTTCCCCTTTTTGTGATGTAAACTCGTCTTTTGTCGTTATCTGGGTGATTTAGGAACATTCTGACTTTGTTGCCCAACTGATAAAGCACCAATCTACTTGTAAACCAAAGATTTTGAGGCCCTCCTATGCCACAAGTATACGCCATGGTCCCCAGCTAGAGGCAATTGTTGTACCCATATGCAACTTTCATATGCTATCAATTCTATCAAGCAAAACCTTGTTTGTTTGTCCCTAACTTATTCTAAAAATGTTGCTTCCTATATTTTACTAACCTTGCAGAGGCATCAAAGCACTTGATCAATTCAAGGATACCATTTCATCCATTTGTTCACAAATGTAGTGTAAAAGCGTGCCTCCTTGGAGCCTCACGTGCCTAACCAAAGAAAAAGTGCGCTTGATGTCACTTTGGTGCGCCTTTGGTTTAGAAGTGTGTTTGGTGTTCACTAGATGCGCCTGGACAAAGTGAAGGAAGTTTCAAGTGTTGAGGCGCACGAGATGATCTTCCCACGCACCTCTATAGAGTAAAAGTGCGCCTTCCATTCCTCTCACCGGCTTGTACAAGACTAAAAGTGTGCCTGTAGGACCTTTAGCGTGAATAGACAAGGAAAATGATTTTGCAGTGTATAAGTGCACCATGCCAAAGGTGCATGCCAAAACATGGGAAGAATAGAAACAAAGTTAAAGCGCATCCCTGCAAGGTATCACGTGCCTAAACCAAGGAAAGAGGTTGAAAGGTTTGAGGCAAAGAACTTGTAGTGCAAAAGTGTGCCAAGAAGCATTTGAATGTGCCTTTCCTAGATCGAAGTGTTTTAGACTATTGGCGCACCTGCCTGAGTTCAAATGCGCCTCAAAAATTGAATGTGAGTTTTTGAACAAAAGCGCACCTCTCAAATCAGATGCGTTGCATCAAACGAAAAAGGAGAATTTTGAGAATATTGGCATGCCTTCAAGACACTAGACGTGCCTAACCAAAGACAAAAAGCGCGCTCACCTGCAAATCCACATGCCAGAATGAAGAAAAGCATGCCAGGTAGAAGTTCATCACGCTTGAAGCTTGCAAAGACACGTAGTTCAAAGGCGCGCCTAGGTGGGGACAGGCGTGCCTGAGCAAAGAAAGTGAGGAAAAGGTCACCAAGAAGGATTAAACTGTGCCTAAACATGGAAAGTGATCTTGGAAGAGTACAAGCACACATGTCTCACAGCAAACGCGCCTGTCTAAAGAGAAAAGTGTGCCTAATTGAAGTCTCATGCGCTTATACAAGGAGAAAAGCGTGCTTGTTGAAGATTCGACGCACCAATACGAAGGAAGGCAATTTTCAAAGCTAGTATGTTGGTGCACCTAACAATCATCTCGTGTGTCAATACAAAGGATACATTTTAGTGTATTGGTGTGCCTAGCGACAATGGAGTGTGCCAATACAAAGGAGAGATGAACGAATAGATTTTCAAGGTTTTTTAGGGGGTTTGTTGCAGAATCATCAAAAATCATCTAGAGCCAGCTATCCACCCATACTAAAAATAGATTTGCTATTTTTAGGAGGTCACCATTTTCAAAGAGAAGAGCATATTCAAAGGCTTGCTATTTTTAGCTTAAGCTATTTATAGCTCGTGCTATTTTTAGCGTTGACTTGGAGTTGGTTTTTTGTTTGATCATCATGCAAGAGGATGTGAGCATGAAGTCATAGTTTGCAACAAATTGATCTTCAATTTAACTGGAGGTTGCATGTTTGCATGTTAGTTGAGCTACAGTTGCATGGTTTTAAGTTTTAGTTCTAGTGGAGGAGATAAATTGTAATAAAATTTGCATGTCATGCAAACAACAGTTAGCTAGGATAGGAGTTCCATTAACTATTTTATTTATTTTCATGCATTTGCTTTGTAAATAGTATAAATAAGTGCTTTTGCACATAGACTTGGGTATTCGTTATTTTTAGAGTAGATCAAAGTTAGAGAAATCAGTTGTATCAGTGAATGGACATCAATAAAAGGACAATTCTCATGCCTTCGTTACGTTAAAATTGCTAGTTGTCTGGTGTTCAACGTGGTTGTGATCTTGTTTGTTCAATAGAATTTATTACGCTTGTTTATCTATTGTGTTGTGTCGTCATCTGTGCTAAAGTTAAGTTGTGTTGTGTTGTGTCGTAGGCAAAATTGAAAATATAAGTTGTGGGTTTGTACCGTCTTATATGCGATCTAATAATGGCATTCGTGATTATGTGTTTGTGTTAATTCAATCTATGTGTATTTTCCCTGCTTAGTCTTTGAATTTAACTGAGTGGTGTAAGCGTCTAGCAATAGAGTTTTCAATTTCAGTCAAAAACACAAAACCTTTGCCTTGTGATTGAAAGTGCGTCTTTGCCTTTTTCACGTCGCAAACCCAAAAAGATTGCATATTTATGTTTTATTCAGCGTGAATGTGAAAACACCTTTGAAACATTGTAAATTTTGTAAATTGCAAGTACATGTATAGTTTTAGGTTAGGTTTTATTTTACAAGGAGATTCCCCTTCTAATTTGAAGAGCGGTTTTATCGCACATCTGTTTTGTTTTGCGTCGCACTAAAAGGTGTGAAATAAAACACTAACATGCTATTGATTCTTTGACAGAGCCTATAAATACTGCCAAGTTCATGTGGTGTAGGAATGAGTTGGCTTGTCTCGGTTCTGAGCATGAGGTTAATTTCTTGAGTTGAATACTGCATACTCTCTTGCGGTAAATATCAAGTGGGAGAATGTTGGTATTTGGGTGATATTCACTTGCATAAAATCCATGTAGGAAGAGTTTTTCTAGCTACTTTGCGGTGAAATGTAGTGAATTACAAATATTGTTGTACAATAGACATGATGATTAACATGTGATAATGCTATTACAGTAAGTTGTGGTAATACATATATGTTGAATCATGTGGTGGTGTTGTGAGAGCAACCACAAGGCATTTCGAGAAGAACTCACAACTACATATGGAAAACAGTGTTTGTTGGAAGCATGAACAGTGATGCAAGATAACTTATGGTAGATTTGGAGTTCATGCGTCATGATTTGAGAACATAATAATGTTGTGGAAGATGGCATAAGGTATCGCAAGTAGTCAGAAGTGGAGTTATGATTGTAGATGCAATCGCAAGTGAGAAGTTGTTAGCGGTGACTATATTGGAAACATGCTTGTATACTGATAGTGTAAAGGTTGTAACTATTGATTCATATTATGCAACAATGACAGAATATACAAGATGACTATCCATGTGGAGACATCATACTTGGTGACTTATGTGGTATGCTAATGTCATGTTATGGTCGGATTATAATTACATGACTCTTGGTGTTCCTCAAGTTGGTTAGATAGTTAGACGGTTGGTATTCCCATGCGTATGTCTATATGTATCAATTTGTGTGAATGTCCCAAGGTTATGAGGTTAGAATATGGATAGTTGGATAGTAGATTGTTGGTGTGAACTCGAGACTTTGAAGAGTCCAAAGACCTTGTTGTATTGAATTTGTTTTGATTTGAATAATATAATTATGAACGTGTTTTGGTGGTGGGTTTTCTCTCAAAAGGGTTTCCCATGTAAATTTGTGTCTTGTGTAATGTTGTGGATGCATACTATTTCATTTACTTCTGTACATGTTAGATAGGTTTTGCAAGTGTTGTTGATTGTTATTTGAATACATAATCATGAGTTTTCTTCATCCAAGTCTACCAGTCATTTGCAATAGGGATTACAATCCCTAACAAGCCCCCAATCCCTTTTTTACTTTTACTTTTGTGTTTTTTTTTTAAAAATTGACTTTTATCTCGACTAAGTTGTAGGGGACAACACTTACATCCCTTTGTTAAACACACCAGGATACTGAGAGGGGGGGTGAAGCAATATCTAAACAATCTTCAAATTCTCTGGAGCAGATTAAAACTTAAGCATTATAGCATAAACATAAACATGAGAGATCAACACAATGCACATCAACACATAACACCAGATATACGTGGAAAACTCTAGAAGGGGAAAACCACGGTGAGGATTAACTCACAATTTATGAAGCCCAAAATAACAACTTTGTTTTAGGGCTACAACCTGTTGATGATTGTTTTTGGACAAGTCAACAATAGAGTAAAACACTAGAGTATCCGACTCTCTCTTGAATAAAGCTCTTCAAAGGCTGAACTATGTGATCCAATGAAGTAACTCCAAGGTTCCTTTTGTTATGATTTATGATGGGTTAATTCAGTGATTACATGTGATTTTGCTGATAATCACAAAGGGACTTACGCAGACTTCTCCATACACTTAACTTATTTCTCCTTTTCAGTGTGGATGATATATATACAAGACTTCAATAACAAAGAAATAGAAAAAAGTAAGGGTTTAGAAAACTAATCTAAGGTCAATGAAGCAATGATGATGTTTGAATAGACAAACTCCTGAATTAAACCTAACTCCACTTCGCCAAGGGTGCCTACAATTACATGAAGTTGGTGCAATCTCCTAAGGTTACGCGAATGGTTTTCAAATCATGAAGGCTTAAATGAACACCCATTAATCGGCGCAGCTCAAACAAGCATCCACAATCGAACTTATGCAAATAAAGCTCAGACTAGTTTTACACAACACTTCACTAGCGATGAATGTTAAAAGCATGAGCTAGGAGTTGATCAAATATTCAATTACAACATTCATTACAACAAAGAGCTTCTAATCTAATTGAAACATCTCTCCATTTCATCAAGATACAAGAAATCATGTTATTTCACAAGATAACACTTAAACACCAAGTGAACTCCAATGTCTTTTGCATTAATCTTGAGAAATATATACAACTTCAAGCCCTCTCAGGAAATTTCGAGAATCTCTTCTACTCTACTCCTACTTGCCTACTGACTACTCTATTCTATCTCTCATCCCTTACAAATGAGGCAACAAGGCCTTTATATAGAGCTCCAGATTACAATGAATGGCTCAGATCAATGTGATAGCCAAGGGCTCAGATCATGCCACCTCACAGGTAGTTACAACAAACTGCTATTTTTAGCACAAAAGAGAGAGGCAAGGAAGGCACGTTTTCCAATGTGATAAGATAAGGCGAAAGCATTTAAAACATCTTCCACATAGGCGTCCCTTTGGCTTCTTTCATTAAATGATACATTTAATGCATTTAAGATGATGTGGCTGATATGATTAGATGACGTGTACTTGCCACATAGATGCCACTTCAGCATACTTTGAAAATTGTATCAACTTGTAATGATGTATTCAATGTGATTGCTTGAACTTGTATGTTTAGGAATACATCTTGTAGATTTTGCCTTGTTTTTTGAATTGTAAACTGGATGTATGATAGATGTTGCTCCATTTGACTAACATTGTGATGTTTCTTCTTCTTGTAGGATACATGATGATTTTCTCTGGATGCATCTCCTTGAAGAGTGTAGTAGTAGATGATGATACTTGATTCCTTCATGAAGAGTAGTAGACTCTCTTGGACTTGAAATTGTAAAGTCTTGAAGTTTAGATGGATGAATGCCTTCGCTTGATGTAGAAGTTGATGAAGTGATCTTGCATGATGATCTTCGAAGTGACCCTTCAGAGTTTAGATGACAACACCTTCTCTAGATGTGGAGTAGATGACCTCTTCAAGGATACTGAAACTTGATGCATCTTTGAAGATTGGGAGAACTTTACTTGACATTTGGATGAGTGAATGCCTTGTCTTTGAACATGATGCCACTTGAACTTGAAGGTGATATAATGCTTCCTTGAAGGTGACGTTGAAGTAGAGTGGATGAAAGGCTTGGAATAATGGCAACACCTTCCTTATGATGGAGTAGCTGACTTCCCAAGGAGACTTGAAAGCACCAGAGGTATTTGAAACTTTGGAGAAGTCTCTGGAATGCTTAACTATGATGAAGATGATCCTCTTAGATGAATGTCTTCTAGATGATCTTAACATGATTTCCTGAAGGAGCTACATGATGCCTTGAAGGTTGAAAGATCTTGAAGTAGAGTGTGGATGAAATGCTCCAACTTGATGATAACATCTTCCTTAACTCCTGCAACACAAAGGAAGACATAATATCAAACCTTAATCTTACAACACAAAATAATCATTATAAATCCATTTCTAACCTTTCCAACCTTAAGTGCATTGGATGCCAAATTAGTTGATTTCTTGAAAACAATTACCAATTTCAAACTAAGTATCAATCATTAGAGGCGCATTAGATAAGGGGTATGAGATCCTCTGGAAACTTATGAAATTTGCACTTAACACTTAAAACCTGCCTCAAGCTCTTGAAGGATTTTCCTGAAATTAGTGCATTGGATAAGCATTTTAATTTCTTCTACAAATCAGCCTTTTGGCGCAATGGATGAGGTGTTTAGAATCCTCTAGAAGTTGGCTTAGACTTATAACGGACCTTCCCTCCAAGCGCCTTAGATAGTCATATTAAAATCTTCTTTTAAAAAAAACTTATCCTCCCCTTGCATTTGGCGCGCCGGTCAAGGTCTTAGAAATCTTCCTCACTAGGTTTTAGCGCATTAGCTACCCATGTTAAAATCCTCTTGCATGGCGCTTTGGTTAAGTGTTTTGAATTCCTTGTGACTAGAGCCCTTGATGTAGCAAAAACTCCTCCTTAAGTGGCGTGCTAGTTGATGACTTTAAATTCCTCTAGATCCTTTTAAAATTTTACATTTTACCCTTGAAATTGACCCTTCTATCCTAGCGCATTGGATGGGGTATAAAGAATCCTCTAAAATTAACACCTTCCAATGTCTTCCGCAATTTCTTTTATCTTACTTTCAAAATGGCGCATTAGATCAACAATTGGGTTTCCTCTAGAAACATGCCTTCAACACTTGACTTTACTCCCCTCCACAGGGTGGTGCAATGGATAGGGGTCTTGATTTCTCCTTGAAAATCTCTGGAATTTTTTCCTTTTTTACCTAAATTTTTAGACCTTGATGTTGAATCCTCTTGAAGTGGCGCTTTAGATCAAGGGTGTGATTTCCTCTAGAATTTCGCTTTAAGTCTTGACTTTGGATTCTTCTTGAAGTGGTTGCAGTGGTTGAAGGTGTTAGGATCTTCTAGGATTTACGCATTAGTTCACACCTTTTAAATCCTCCTTGTGTAGCGCACTAGATGAGGGATTTAAAATCCTCTAAAATTAACACACTAAATGGGTCGCATTGGATAAGGATTTCGAAATCCTCTTGATTTTCTTCACAAAATTTACATTTCGCCATCATCCAAAGGTGGCGCATTGGATCAAGAAGGTGAATTCCTCTTGATTTTCGCATTAGATAGGCATTTCAAATCCTCTAGAATGTCTTTCAAACACTTACCTTATCTTCTCCTTAGAAGGGCACATTGGTTAAGACATTTGATTTCTCCTAGAAATGTACTATAAAACTTGACTTCAAACCCCTCTTTGGCGCATTGGTTGAGGTATTCAAAATCTTCTAGGATTAGCGCATTGGTTGAGGTGTTCAAGATCCTCTAGAATTTGGCGCACTAGATCAAAATTTCGAAATCATCATCTTCTTCTATCCTTGGGCGCATTGGTTCAAGCGCAAGAGATCATCAACTTGAGATCTTCTTGAAAGCGGCGCAATTTATCAAGATTTTGCGCCAACTTTGTCTTTTGTTGCACTAGATCAAAATTTTGAATCCTCTCAGTACTTAGTCGTTTTTTCAGGGTCCTTGAGGGTAAAGGTATATTGAAAAATATATTTAAGTTTTCTTATACTTTAAATATTTTTCAATATACCTTTCAGGATGTTTGAGATAGGTCTCGAATCCACCGGATTTAACATGCAAAATATAGAATTTGGAGGATTCACCAGATTTCAGACTTAGTCAAATTTTCAAGATTTTCAGGATTTCAGGCTACCAGACTTAGTCATTTTCAGGATCTCAAACATACATCAGGATTGATCTCAATGTTCATGAATTGGATTTGATTTGATTCTTCATTACTGCAAGTTCATGTTCCAGATGAGACTTCCAGTTATAAAGCAAAAAACCTTCTAGGAGAGACTCATTATTGTTTGATTGGCAGAGGAAATGAACCTAAGACGTCATCTAAGACTAAATGCAAAGCATCAGAGCTCGAAAAAAAGGGGGTCCCCATTTGCAATGGGGCGATGTGTGATTTGGTCACAACACAACCCAAGGAAGCTACTACTCCCTGTTGACTTTGTTTTAGGGTTACAACCCAAGGAAGCAACTACTCCCTGAAAAAAACTTTGCTTTAGGGTCACTCCCAAGGAAGCTACAACTCCTTGAAAACTTTGTTTTACGGCTACAACCCAAGGAAGCAACAACTCCCTGATTTGAGAAACTTAGAAAAGATTACAGTATGACAATCCTTCTACTGCCTGAAAATTGACATTGAAGTTCACACCTTTGATAATTGCAATTCTGCTTCTTCTGATAATTGGATCAATTAGGCACACTCTTCACTTCTTTGCTGTCACACAAATGTCTTCAAGATGAATTAGGACAACTTCTAACACATCTGCTCTTTCTCCTTCAGTCGCACATCATAATGTATTTATTCTGCTCCTTTATCTTGCTTGCGAACCTTATCGATCACCTTGCAATCACACCTCGCCTAACTCAATTTGATATACAATTTATACATGATATTACATTGATTACATTGCTTGTCGGCCAGAGACAACATGAAAAATATATTTACAAGTCGGCTAGATAACACACAACATGAAACGTGTAGAGGCAAAGTCCTAAACAAGACTATATGCTACACCAACAGAAGACCCATGCCTTGCGGACATCAACACTTGCTTAACCAGGTCCAAAACATCCTTCACAACATCAAACATCAAGGAATTACATCTGCACACTCCGCTCATTTGAAAATAGGACAGCCTTAAGCAAAGACATGAAACTTGAAGCATAATGACCACAACTTGATGAAAACCTTTTGCGGTATTGGAAGCAAGAAAGATCTTCATGAAACTCTTCCAGATGAGTCTATAGGATTCATACAACATCTCCAAACACTCCTTTATCTCCAAACATCAAAGATTTTATGCCACACATCTTCAACCATGAACTCTGAGAACAGTTCCTTACTTTGTTAGAACACATGCCGGTACTCTATCATGCATAACTTTCACAACGGAAGGAAAAATGATCTGAAACTTTGGAATTATCACCTTCATAGCACCTTGAACATAGTTCTAAAATCGCATAGCCATAACTACAAATGCGGAGGAATGCGGAGCATTCCCTTACTGTATAGAATGTCTTCTTTTGAACCAACACTGCCTTCAAACTGTCAATTGCAAAACATCCTTCCGGTGATTTGATCATCTTAGTGCTTCTAATTCCCATATTAATATGTCTTCTTGATGCTTCTAATTCCCATCTTAATATGACTTCATACTCAACTCTGTATTGATCAAGGCATGACATCCAACCATGAACTTCAGTAACCTCGTTATATTCAACATGACATCCAACCATGAACTGTATCTTCTTTGTTGGATAGGACATGACATCCAACCATGAACACCATCACACATCCGTGATAGTGTTGACATCAATGACAACCTTAGGAACCATATGTGTAACACCCCCTCCCTCAACGTTTCCTAACCAAAAAATCTCGTCCCTGAAATGTTTTTGATTTTTTGTTTTGAAATCAAGGATTGGGTGGGGACAATTTCCTACCCATCTCCGCGTCCCTGAAATGTATCCTATAGGGGACTAGGTTAAATTTTGCAGGGGATGCGTCCCAAGGGAACATAGTATTAGAGATGTTTAGTACTTAGTTTTGTAATAAAGTTGTTTTAACAACTTAAAATAGGTTAGTCTTAGATTAGACTTTATGCTTTAATTAGTTTTTGCTATTTTTTAGCTTAGCTGCTATTTTTAGCTTAGTTGTTATTTTTTAGCTTAGTCACTATTTTTAGCTTAGTCGCTATTTTTAGCTTAGTCTGTTTTTAGTTCGTTGTAACCTATATAAGAAAGCGTTTGCTTCTTATTTCATTATCGAATATCTTGGTAATCATTCTTTGTTTGATTTTTGTTATATGGTATCAGAGTAGGTCACATGTTTTAATTTTGTTAGGGTTTGAAAAGATGTTTTAATTTTGCTAGGGTTTGAAAAAAAAATTTAGGGTTTCCAAACAACTAGGGCAGAATTTTTTATTCTGTTTGTGGAAAGAGTTTGCGAGTATTTTGAAAATTTTCAGGTTCATTGTTTGGGTTTGTTTATTTTCCGGAAATGGAATTTCTATTGGATAAATATTCCAGTTTCAACTTTCACACTTGGAAAGTTAAAATCCAGATGCAATTGATGCACAAAAACTTGTGGGGAATCGTAAACGGAAATGAGAAACTTCCTACAGATGCTAGTAAGGTACTGGAATGGCAAAGCAGAGATGATAAAGCCAAAGCAATTATTGGTCTTGCTCTTTCCGATTCAGAGTTACATCACATAGATCTCGCAAAATCATTTAAGGAAATCTGGAAAAAATTGAACAAGTTGTTTGGAGCAAAAGCGGTTAATGCTAAATTTTCTTTAAAGCTTCATCTTTTCAAGTTCAAGTTGACTGAAGGAGTCACTTTGTCAAGCCACGTAAACAATCTGAGATCTCTTCTTCGACAACTAGCAGAGGTTAGTGCCACAATGGATGATGAGGATGCTAAAGCCATTTTATTGAACAGTTTGCCTTCAAAATTCAGTAATGTCATGTTTACACTTAGTCAACTTTCTACTAAAACTCTGGAAGATATGATTTCAGCTCTCATAGCTGAAGAAAAGAAGACTATTGCAGGAGATGCAGAGGACGGACCTCAACTTGAGGTAGCATTATATGCAAATTGTAGAAGATTTGATAAGGACAAAAAGGGAACAAAATGCTATTATTGCAAGAAAATGGGTCACACAGCTTGGAATTGTAGAAATCGAGCAACTGTTGTTCTGAAGGGAAAGATCAGAGAGGCTAATGTAGCCATTGTTGAAGATCCTCTAGATGCTGACAATGGTGGAGGTGGAGAAGTTTTTTATGCATTCTAAAGAATCTCGGTTCTTTGAAGACAAGAAGGAATCTAGTGTAGTTGAAGCCTAGTATTGATAGTTGTCAAATTAGCTTGGGAGTTTGTGGATTTGGGGAGTCATACCCTTACGAGGGTCATGAGACAACATGATGGAGCTCTGTGAGTGTAGCTCAACATGGTTTGCTGTCCAATGGTTCGAGGGATTCGTAATTCGAGAGTTTGGGGAGGTGGTAATCTGGGAACTCGGGAATTTAGCTCGGGAGCTATGCCTTTACAAGGGTTATGAGGCAACTTGATAGAGGTCTACCTAGTTGAAGAACTGTTTTCAGAGAAAAGCTTCTGAAGAATTTATGATTCTAAGTGTTTTTAGTTTGCTTATGATAGTTTGTTTTGTTTTAGTGCAGTAAATCTTAAGAGGGTGTATTAGAGATATTTAATACTTTTGTAATAAAGTTGTTTTAACAACTTAAAATAGGTTAGTCTTAGATTAGACTTTATGCTTTAATTAGTTTTCACTATTTTTAGCTTAGCTGTTATTTTTAGCTTAGTCACTATTTTTAGCTTAGTTGCTATTTTTAGCTTAGTTGCTATTTTTAGCTTAGTCTATTTTTAGTTCGTTGTAACCTATATAAGAAAGCGTTTGCTTCTTATTTCATTATCGAATATCTTGGTAATCATTTTGTGTTTGATTTCTGTTATACATATGTTATAGTCAAATACATTTATGCAATAAGTAAGCATTCCCAATCAAAAGATAAGTGCAACATTAATGTTAGTTGCATAGCATGAAGGTCATTGTCCCATTTGACAATGACTCTCACCATTCAAATTGCTCATCCTAGTTTGGTGCTTGCACAATTGAGTGTCCCCAACCTATTGCTTTACTTAATTGGCATACCTTGAGGTAGCATACAACATGGAGGATTTTGGGATTCTTGTAACTATATGTAGACATTTATATCAGGGTTCAATTGTGTAGTTTGAGTTAAACTCATTGACCCATATTTCATAAGCAATGGTTGAATCGAACCCATCTCTCATGAGAATGAATGGTCCACTTAGCGATGGGTGACCTCCTGTGAAGTCCCGAATCTCCCGATGCTTCACCCCTGTGAGCATCACCTAGATGCAATGAGTGCTAAGTGGACCATTCATTCTCATGAGAGATGGGGTCGTGTACAGCTCATGAAATATGGGTCAATGAGTTTGACTAAAAAACTACACAATTGAATCTTGATATAAATATCATAATTTGATACACTGCGGAAAATACCTCCTACTTGTCTATATGTAGACAGTTGTGTGCTAGTGCATTGCCGAGATGAACCCTTTGTGCGTTAGCACAATGCCAAGATGAATATTGCAGTACTTACAACACTTTGCATCACCATGCAATCTTTAACAACTTTTTGTGCCTTCCACAAGCACCTTCGTTCTTTCACGTGCTACTGCACAAGTCTCGACAACAAGTTTCGTGCTCCCCTAATCCTTCATGCAACACTTGTCATCATGTGCCCCTGAGCATGACTCAGTGCATTGCTCATCGCACTCTCGTACACGACTTTGCATAACTTCACACAGGCACCTAGCGACTTAAATAGATCTACACATGGATGACTCTGGCCATGTAACAAAACACCAACTATCAGAAAATGCAACAGACAACCAGTTGGAAGTTTGCAACTATAATGTTATGTATTCTTTTATATTTGTGCGAATTCCTCACGTTGAAGAGGAGGAATACTGTATAGTAATGTGCAAACTAGTCAGATGTGTTTTCGCTTTCTGGTCACAAGAATCGTCATTCCTAGTTCTATTTCTAGACATTCCTTGAGAGGAGGACCAATCAATGAGCGATAGATATCAACATGCTCTGAGTATTTGGTATTTTATCTATTACAATCTAGGAAAATTAGATTGGACATGTTACACCCTTTATGTTCATGAGAATTCCCATTCTCAGCCTTGCTAAATTTTGTACTCATATGTACTTTACCCTATTCTGAATAGAAGTAGCTTTTTTTGCTAATCTCTCGCAATTTTGAATGTGCAATAATTGTTCTGCATCTTGTCTAAGATTTTATTGCATGTTTTACAATTTGCAATTTTGTTTGAGTTCTATTGCTTAGATAAATTGTAGATTGTCCTCCATGTATCACATAGGCTTGACATGGATCATTGGTATTAGAGCAGAAAATCTGTTACCTGCTTGTCTTTAGTATCTATGTTGAGCCAAAGAATCGATATTAGTGCGTGCATATCTTCGCTATTGCAATCATGGGTAAGAAGAGCAAGAGAGTGCACAACCTTTAGATGAAAGAATCCCTTCCAATATACTTAGACGAGAATAAGCGTTTGCTTGAGGAAGTGCAACATCTCCAATGCCAAACTCAACAGTTGCAAGATGCTCTCCAATCAAAGTAGAAAAGGCTCAGCCTTATCATGGAGTGGCTAACAAATCTCATAGAATGCAGTGCTTGGGTTACTAATCTTATCTTGTAAGGTCTTTCTGAAGTCGAGGATAGATGTATTCAAGCCACGTAGAAGCTACAATAGGAGCTCTCCACAAAAGAAGAGGAACTCATGCGACTTGAGTTTGAGTGCACATAGTTCCCAGTGTGTGATGAATTAGACATCACGCACCACCAGGCCTAGTTGAGACTTGTGATTTGCAAACAACGATTGATGAGAGTTTGGTAAACCTATCATTTCCCCCTATTCGATTCAATAATTTTGTTTGGTAGTTTTGAGAAATACACCAAAGTAATGGGTTCCAAGTTGCTAAAGCAAATTGGCTATGAAGGCCAAGGTCTCGGCAAGGATGGCCAAGGACTTATCAATCCCCTCCAGATGGAGATGAGATTGAGCAATGTTGGTCTAGGCTACGCTAGTTTCTGCACAAGTAGAGAAGGTGCTATACTCTTCTCGCTGCAGTCCAATGTCGATGAAGCATCTACATCACGCCCTTTATCCAATAGTCCAAGTGCCTCCACTTGTGTGACAAGTAGCTCCAACCCAGTAAAATATACGTGCTCACCCCAACAGTGTCTAACACATTAGAAGGTTCACACTTCTCATTGCCCCATGTAGAAGGAACCTCACACAAGCATGAAGATTTCTTAGTTGTCCCCTGCACAATGACAATGTCAACTATGACACGTGGGCAAGAACATCACACTATTCGTACACACAAGGAAATACATCCTTGACAGAAGCACACACCACATACCTTAGTTACATGTAGCCACTGCTTATGTAGAGGGCATACAACTAGAGAGTGTTGGGATATTCATTCTTGTGGTCTTTGTCAAAAGAGCAACCATTCGCAATCCACATGTTGGCTTTTAGACATTCTTGCACAAAGGACTACGCATTCGCTACAATAACACTATGGGTGGATGGACCAAGACAATTGGGGAAATATCACTACCCATCTACAACATGGTTATAGGCACAAAGCTTTCTACACTAATAATGTGTTGGATGTCGACACATCTTGTTACATGTTCATGCATATATTGCTGAGTATAGAGCATCAACAAGAAGCTCCACAATTCTTCTCATAGCTAGAGCACATGAGGTTTCTCAACTGCACTCCTATATCAGCTCTTGGTAATAGACACCAGACTTGCAACACACCAAACAACATTGGCATCAAGCACTACTCTGATTAGATCATCTTGGGATTAGTTTCACAAAATAATGATTTGGTAGACCCCAAAGTTTGCACCACTGCATTAGTTTTGTGCTATTTTACTTGGATTATCCTAGAATCAACACAACTACAACATTTGTGTTGATTGTTCATGTGATCCACACTCATGTACATGGAGTCTTCACACACCTCATGAGGAGGCAAGAAGGGTATGCATACATGCCTCTTCCTAGCACTAGAGTATAGGGATATCATAATACATCCCTCAGCATTCACAGGCATTCACATTAGGAGCATTGGTTTAGCATTGTCACTTAGAGATTGAAAACTAACCACAATGAGGATCATTTGCTCATCAATTGGTGATGAATGTTTTGAGCACAAGGAGGTCCTCAAGGACATCCACTTAATTGTGGAACTCAACAGTTTTTGGTTACAACCAAATACATTTACACAATTCTATAGGAATTCCTTGGATCAATAGATTAGTGTTAGCCATGCAACATGAAGATCACTATGCCATCTCATTATGACTTGCGTCATCTGAATGGTTCACCCCAGATCGGTGCTTGCACAATTGACTATCCCTAGCTTATCGCTTTACTCTTTTGTCATACTTTGGGGTAGCAGACGACATGGAGGATTTTAGGATTATCTTAAATTATCTTCTTGGGGTAGCACAACACCAAGTTGAACCCCTTATATCTAGCATAGTGCCAAGATGAACATTGTAGTATTGCAACACTTTGCATCATTGCGTAAGCTTTAACAACTTTTTATGTCTCACACAAGCACCTACATTGTTTTGTGCACTATTGCACAAACCACAATAGTCCTTTGCACTCTTGTGCATGCACCTGCATTGCTTCATGCAACACTTGTCATCGTATGACCCCATGCATGACTCAATGCATTGCTCAGTGTTGTTGTGACCAAATCACACATCGCCCCATTGCAAATGGGGACCCCCTTTTTTTTTGAACTCCGATGCTTTGCATTTAGTTTTGGATGATGCCTTAGGTTCATTTCCTCTGCCAATCCAACAATAAGTCTCTCTCCTAGAAGGTTTTGCTTTATAACTGGAGGTCTCATCTGGAACATGAACTTGCAGTAATGAAGAGCTTTGATCAAATTTCATCCAAATAATGAACACAGACCAATCCTGATGTATATTTGAGATCCTGAAAATGACTAAGTCTGGTAGCCTGAAATTCTGAAAATCCTGAAAAAATTGACTAAGTCTGAAATCTGGTGGATCCTCCAAATTCTAGATTCTACATGTTAAATCCGGTGGATTCGAGACCTATCTCAAACATCCTGAAAGGTGTATTGAAAAATATTTGAAGTATAAGAAATTAAATACCTATATAGACCTTATACTTAAATATATTTTTCAATAGACCTTTACCCTAAGAGACCCTAAAAAACGGCGAAGTACCCCAGAGGATTCAAAATCTTGATCCAGTGCGACGGGATATTAGAGTGGCGCAAAATCTTGATGAAGTGCGCTTTCAAGATGATGATCTATTGTGCCTAGACCATTGCGCCCAAGGATGAGATGATTACTTTCAAGTTTTAAAGCGATCATTCAAGAGGATTCACAATTCTGATCTAATGCGTCATTGAGGTGAAGAGAAGATCAATATCTAGAAGCAATGCGCTACTTGTGGGGAAGTTTGATCCAATATCAAGGCATCTCAAGTTACTAACCTCAAGGAAGATCTCAAACTGCTCATCCAAAGCGCCCATCCTTTAGAAGATTTAAGATTAGCATCTAATGCGCCACATATAAAAGGAGGTTATTAATTGGTTTTTTGATGCACTTTTAAGGTGAACTCACTATCCTTATAACATGTGCCAACCTTTAGAGGATTTTGAAGAGGATTCCAAAACTCAATCTAATGCGCTAATGTCAAGAAGAGCTTAAACTTTCAATCCAATGCGCCAAAGCTTTAAAGAAGAACTCAAATCTCCTATCTGCTGCGCCCTTTCAATCTGCTGATCCAATGTGATGAGGAATTCAAATAATCTATCTAATGCACTGATTACAAGGAGAATCAAAAGTTCTATTTGCTGCCCCAGGTCACTTGAATCCATCACCTTCCAACTAGGCTTGCAAGGATAATATAAAGTTTGATGTAATGCATTGATTACAAGGAGAGCCAAAAGTCATGAAGTGATGCGCCAAAGCCTTGAAGATCACAAAAACATGATCTAGTGCCCTTGTAAGAGAAGTGAACATACAAGTGTCAAGTGGTGCACCAAGAGTAATATGGCGTTTTGGGGAGATCCAAAGACTTATTCCTATGCGCTTGTATAAAGGCCTCAAATGTGCTGCCACAATGAAGAATGTGAGGAGGTTTTAAATGTGATTTTCATAAGGATCTAAAAACCTTATCTAATGCGTTGAGCTTTATAGGAGAACATCGAAGTTGGATCTGCTGTGCCAATGCTATCAAGAGCCTAAAAGTCCTTATCCAATACACTCTGATTTGAAAGATAACTTGAGCTAGATTAAAAATCCTTCAAAAGAGATAAAGACTTCATCTTAAATGTAGAGGTGATTGATTAGGCTAGATGCAATTTGAGCAAGGGGATTCAAAAATTAAATCTCCTACACCTGAACTAATCCCCAGCCTTAGAGAGGAGTCTTGTTTGAAGTGTGGTATTGTTTATTATGAAGATTTTAAATATCCATCTACTTTGTTGTAAGACTTGTCACTTAAAGACAAATATCAAGGAGATCCCAACATCTTGATTTAATGCGCACATATCAAGGAGATTTCAGATTTTCAATCCAATGCGCCATTATAAAGAATGATCAAGACACTCAAGTGAAAGATGAAGAAGTTGGTTTATGAAGGATCTTAGACTCTTATTTGATGCACCAGCTTTTGGGAGAAGAGAAATGTTATCAAGAAGATCCAAAACCCTCAAGTGATGCGCCTAAGGTCAGATAGGGGGAGTAAGGAAATGAGACTCATTTGATAAGGATCCAAATCCCTGAACTGCTGCACCTAGATCAAAAGGGCTGATAGAAGAAATTTCAAAGCAAAGATCAAGACCTTATCTAATGCCTTACCCTTTGATGAGGATAAATTGGAATTTTGTGAAGAATTTTGGAAGAAGAGATCAAAATAGTGATCTGCTGCGCCACTTTGAGTTGGGGGACAATTTAAGCTAGAAGAAGGTTCTAAATCTTGGATCTAATGCGCTCATAACAGAAAGAACCTAAAAGCCTCAAGTGATGCGCCAAAGGTTATCACCTTCCAAATCTGTTTGCAAGAAGAACACAAAACTCCCAACCAGTGCGCTCAAAATCATAAGGCATCTTTCAAGAGGAGGTTTTAATAAGGGTTAAGAAGAGTCGATATCTAGAACTAATGCACTTCAATGAAAAATGTTAAGAATATTTTAAGAGTTTCAAACAAGGATCCAAATACTTCAAGTGCTGCGCTACATTAAGATGGAATTTTAAAGTCATGTCATGAAGAACTCAATATCTTGATCCAATGCGCCAGTATTAAGAAGATCTGAAATATCCATATTTACTGTGTCAAGAAGGAGGAGTTCAACAGTTAAAGGAAGATTCAAAGACTTCATTCAATGCTCTATTTTCTATATTGCTTTCATGTTTTGATCTTCTTTAGAGTTTGAGCAAATGATTCTTAATGTGTTATAAAATCAAGTGTTTATCAAGAGGATTGATGTTGCCTCTTTCCTTGTTTGTGTTGTAGGAGCTAGGAAATCATCCTAGGAGCTAAAGAGTCATCTCCAAGCGAGGGAGGAAGCTAAGGAAAGGAGCTAAGGGTTGGAATCACCTTCATGCTAGGAAGGAAGTCAAGAAGTAGTCCACAAGAAGAAGGCATTATGTAGCCAATCCAAAGGGCCTCCTTCAGGAATCATTGAATTGGAACCTTTCATCATCCTTGTGTTGGAATTCTTTGGCATCATGTTAAGATCATCTAGAAGACATCCATCCAAAAGGATCATCTTCATCTTAATCAAGACCTTCCAAAGGCATCCACACTCTACTTCAAGTTCTTTCAAGCTTCAAGATGAGCATGTAGCTGTTCTAGAGGAACTTCTCTTCATCATTAAAGGCATCTATAAAGTTTCAAGTTCCTCTGGTGCCTTCAAGTCTCTTTGAGAAGTCAGTTTCTCCATATACAAGGAAGCATTTCATCATCTACATTAAGTTCAAGAATGTATCATCATCCAAAAAGCATTCATCCATGGGATTACACTTCATCAAATCATTCCAAGGACACTTCATCTCCCAGACCCTTCAATCTTCAAGTCTAAAGAGAGATCATCTACTCTATATCATGAATGAGGCATCATCATCTACATATGAAGAGGATGGGAAGCATCATCATCATCTACTACATTACTCTACATCTAGATGCATCTAGAGAAGATTATCATGTATCCTACAAGAAGAAGAAACATCACGAAGTCATGCAAGTGAAGCAACATGTATTCATCCAGTTTACAAAAAGATGAACAAGGCAAGATCAACAAGATACATCTCAAGTGTTCATCATCAAAGCAACCACATCGAAGACATCACATACAGATGATACAATTTGGGAATATGTTGAGATGGCACCTAGGTGGCATGTACACATCATCATCCAATCATAATCAGCCACATCATTTCAACTACATTCAGTGTATCATTTAATAAAAGAATCCAAAGGGACGCCTATGTGGAAGATGTTTTAAATGATTTCATCTTACCTTATCACATTGGAAAGTGTGCCTTCATTGCCTCTCTATGATGTACTAAAAATAGCAGTTGTTGTAACTACCTGTTGAGGTGGCATGATCTAAGCCCTTGGCTACATGAATTGATCTAAGCCATTCATTGTAACTCTGGACCACTATATAAAAGCCTTGTTGCCTCATTTGTAACATATAGAGATTAGATATAGTTTTTTAGGAGTAGAATAGGAGAGACTCTCGAGATTCTATGAGAGGACTTGAAGTTGTAAATATTTCTCAAGATTAATGCAAAGACATTGGAGCTTATTTGGTGTTTAAGTGTTATCTTGTGAAATAACATGGTTTCCTGTATCTTGATTGAACGGAGAGATGTTTCGAATAGATTAGAAGTAGATTAGAGCTCTTTGTTGTAATGTATGTTTGTATTGGATATTGATCAACTCCTAGCTCATGTTTTTAACATTCATCGCCGATGAAGTGTTGTGTAAAGCTAGTCTGAGCTTCATTTGCATAAGTTCGATTGTGAATGCTTGTTTGAGCTGCGCCGTTAAAAGGGTGCTTGTATGAGTCTTCATGATTTGAAAACCATTTGCGTAACCTTAGGAGATTGCATCAACTTCATGTAGTTGTAGGCATCCTTGGCGAAGTGAAGTTAGGTTTATTCAGGGGTTTGTCTATTCGTACATCATCATTGCCTCATTGACCTTAGATTAGTTTCTTAAACCTTTATCTTTTTACTTTCTTTATCATTGTAAGTCTTGTACATATGTCATCCACACTGAAGGAGAGATAATCTAAATGAAAGAAGAAGAGTCTAATGTAAGTCCCTTTGTGATTATCAGCAAGATCACATGTAATCACTGAGTTAACCCATCATAAATCATAAAAAGGAACCTTGGAGTTACTTCACTGGATCACGTAGTTCAGCTTGTGGAGAGCTTTATTCAAGAGAGAGTGGGATACTCTAGTGTTTTACTCTATTGTTGACTTGTCGAAAAACAATCATCAACAAGTGTGAGTTACTATGCATGACTTTGCATAACTTCGCGCAGACACCTAGAAACTTCAGTAGATCTACATGTGCATGATACCAACCATCAAGAAATGCAATTTTTATAGGCAATTGAAAGGTCAACAATTTAGAATGAGTTGTTACACTTCCGATTCTTGTTCTACAACTGCAATGCTATGTATTCTTTGCATTTGTGCGAATCCCTCACATTGATAAGGAGGATGAATATTGTATGGTCATTTGCAAACTAGTCAGATGTATTAACCCTTTCTAGTCACATGAATTTTTATTCCTAGATGAACTATTTGTAAGCATCCTTGAGAGGAGAGCCAATCGACAAGCAATATATATCATCATGCTTTGAGTATCTAGTATCAAATCTGTTATAATCTAGGCAAATTAGATAGGATGTGTTAACTTCCTTTTCTGATCATGAGAATTCTCATTCTTAGCCTTGCTGAACTTTGTACTCTTATATACTTTACCCTATTCTTCCATTGAATAGAAGTAGCTTTATTTGCTAACCTTCTCGCAATCTCAGATGTGTAATAATTGTCTTGCATTTTGTCTTTAAATTTCTATTGCATGTTCTACAATCTGCAAGTGTGTTTGAGTGAGCTCCATCGCATAGATAAGTTGTAGATTGTCTTCTGTCTATCACTTGGGCTCGACATGGATTGGATGCACCTTAGGCAAACTTTGTGTTGGTGAAAATTCAATCGGAGTCTTATGTAAACTTTGTGTTGGCAGAACCTCACCCGGAGCGGAGACCACTTCAAATTTGTATCTTTGATAGACCAATGCTGAAGTGAGTATCGACCAAAGATTGACACTAGAGGGTTCATCTTTCAAAGACACTACAATACTAGACTCTGGATTTTCATTGATTGGCTAATGAACACAAGCAAAGGATAACTCTGTTTCCTTCACATCAACATTTTGACTAACTATTACTTTGTTGGTAGAAACATCAATGAGTCTTCAGGGGTTGGATTGATCACTATAGCCAGCATAGAAATATATGTTACACTTGGAGTCTAGTTTAGTCCTATTCACGTTAGGAACTAAAGCATATGCAACTGAACCCAAACCATGCAAAATTGTTACCTCAACTTTATTATGGAAGTTTTGATCTAACTTTTGATCAATGCCTTGTATTTTACAAATGCACCAAAATAGTCTACTTTCTTTTTTAAGAAGTAGACCCACATCTTCTTGGAGAAATCATCACCGACAATAGAAAATACTTCACACCAAGGATAGTGGGAGATTTTTAGGATAGTTCGCATAGGTCTGCATGAATGAGATCTAAGAGTTCCTTTGCATGTCATGTCCCTTTAGTAGGAAAAGGTTTCCACTTCTGCTTACTAGCCAAACAACCTGCACACATATCCTATTTTTCTTGGATAGTAGGCAAATTTTGAACCATGTTGGCTTTGTGGAGTTTGACCAAATACTAAAGGTTAAATGTCTATACCTATCATGCCATAGAATATTGGTATTCTTTTTTACAACTAATGCATGCAATTAGCAATGATAGGATCAATGAGGTTGTACAACTTGCCTTGCCCAATGCTTAGGGGAACCAATTTGTCCTAATTCAAATTAGAAATAATGCACTTCTTCTCACAAAAATTCACTTGCATGTAAGATTGTTAGTAAGTTGAAATGTACAATAATTTTCTTTTCATTCCCGGAACACACCTAACATCATGAACTATGAATTTGAAGGCATCACTTAGGACAATTTTGACATCACCAATCCTTTCAACTATGATCTTTCATCACCTAGCGGAAAAACAAACCAGACTGCAAACTGTAAAGTATTAAATACAGTTGTATAGGTTTATATAAACACAATAATGGTTGTTAATATAAACATGTTAATCAAACATTCCCGTTATCACTTTATGTTGTTATAACTGATTTGTTACCCCCATAATATATTAAATAAATAGTGTAGTGCCTCATTGCTTTCTCAATCTCATTTCTTCATTGTCAAGTTGACAGTGTTGAGGGTCTTATATTATGACATGCTATAAGACCTCACAAGCTAGAAGCCCCAAGTTGACGGTCTTAGTGCTTGGGGCTTCTAGCTTGCGAGGTCTTATAGCATGTCATTTTGCATCAACAAGCTAGGAGTTGAACCTGGGACCTCCCATGTGCATGCTGGGTTCTATACCACCGAGCTACTGGCTCTTTGTGGTACTGGTACCTTTTCAGTTTGCAGTGTGGTTTGTTTTTCTTACAGCATTCATGTTTTTCTTCTACAGAACAGCCAGAAACAAAGAGTTATAAAGTTCTTTCTTAACCTGTTTCTATTTTTAAATTTTTCTGTTGCTTTGCTTGAGATAAAATATGCATAAGTGGTCTATGTTCTGGAAAGACTGTCTATTGATCTGAGTCATGGTATTTGGGTCTTTATTTTTGACAGGTCTCTAGGAATAATCATTGAACAGCAGACATTACTGTATTGGATTATTGGAAATTCTTGCCATGAAATTATCAAGTTTTGATCCTCATTTGTTATTTGTAGGGGAATGGCTTACCTTCATAATGAACCCAATGTCATTATTCATCGTGATTTAAAGCCAAGGTAAGCTTGCCGAATAATTCTGTTTCAAATTATGATATGATAACACTGTAGCATGAATGATTGTCAGTGATTTGAGCAACCGTGCCTTGTATATTCTTCTGACTGGTCAGATGAGGCATCTGTCTCAAGGCTCAAATTGAGGGAAAACACATTTTCATGAGGTTATTGTTTGCTTAGTAAATTATATATTTTTTATGTTTTTGTTATTCATGTTTCTTTGACATGATTTTTTCATTGAGCTTCAGAAATGTACTACTGGTGAATGCAAATCATTTAAAGGTTGGAGACTTCGGCCTAAGCAAGCTAATCAAGGTGAAGCATGCTCAGGATATGTACAAATTGACTGGTGAAACTGGAAGCTGTGAGTTCAAAACCTGTCCTGACATTATTTAGTTAAAAATTATATTGTATGCCTGAGAATGCATTACTCTTTTAGCTTATAAGCTATATAATGGAAAAATGAGTATTCATTACAAAAGACAGTTTCTGATATTAGTTCTTGAAATGTAAATACAGACCGTTATATGGCCCCAGAAGTATTCAAGCATAGGAAATATGATGCAAAAGTTGATGTATTCTCCTTTGCAATGATTCTTTATGAGGTAGTGAAATTACAACTCTGGTCTTCTATCTTCTTTTGTATCAACTGCTTCATTGTTAAAAAGTGGAGTTTATCTGCCTCAGTTGAGAACTTCAACTCACTTAATGTTAGGTATTCTTGCTATATTTTTTGTTTCCACTTCATCACTGTCTGTCTTTGATTTGCAGATGTTTGAAGGATATCCACCTTTTACAAACTATGATGCATATGAAGCTGCAAAGATAGTGTCCAAAGGAGATCGACCACTCTTTCGGGCAAAAACTTACACTCCAGAGATAAAAACGTGAGAGATCTAATATTCATTTCATCTTTACCAGTATCTTATAGTTGCCATCATTTGTCTTTCCCAACTGTTATGTGTTGGGTCTCATAAAAATATAATGAATAGGGTATTAGGACAGGGGAAAGCTATTTTGATTTCTTTTTGAGCTGTTACAGGCTTTAGCTACTGAACTTATGCATGTTGATATTTAATTAATTATATTTTATGTCTTGGCTTACACAAGGTTGATTGAGGAGTGCTGGAGTGCCAACAACGACCACAGGCCTTCTTTTTTGAATATTCTTAACAGGCTTGAGAAAATCAAGGAAACATTATCTTCAGAACATCATTGGCCTTTCTTGCATCATAATTGAGTGGTTGTTTCTGTATCCTTAAATGCTATGGTATGATCTGATGGGCAGGCAACCGAGCTGAGCATCAAGTTTATTGTTCAGCAATTGCGATCTCTTGGATTACAGTATTCGAGGATTTCAAAAATCTTGCTATAAATTCTAACCTTGAAGTCTAATGTTCTGTATCCTTGACACTCACCTGTTTGCATGTTTGATTTATTATGAAAGAGAATGTTATTCTATCTTATGAAACAGCAATGTTTCAGTAACTGAGACAGTTGTTTCCAAGTGCCGTTAATTTTATTCCAGAAGACTTAAATGATCTATAAGCTCTTGAGCTGCTGTAAATTAATGTCAAGTTACCTTTCCTTTTCCAGTGCCATCTTAGACATTGTGACAACAATTTGATATCAAAAAGTTCTAACCATTAAAGAAGTTCAAGGATAGAGAATTTGCTAGCAATTAAAGAAAATATAACCTTTGACAGAATGGATGGGTCTTGGGGTAATCTACTTGTTGATGCTAATGAGAGTTGCATATTTTATAAAGCCCAATCCTGGCCGGTACTCTTAGTTACAAAACTTGAGAATATGCATGTGTATAGAGCAAGAGGCATAGGATACCATTAGTATTTATACATTTCAAACTTAGCAATGCACACTTCATAAAATATTTTAGAGATGTTTATGAAAGAACTAAAAACAAAAACATTGAGTACAAAAGGTTAAGATAAATTCCTAGGTATGTGAGACTTCATACACCCACATACATTTGTATTTCCTAGGTTTTGACTTCACGATCAAGCTTGGTAGCGAACTGAGGTTTTTTACATTCTGCATGCCTATAGTGAGGCAGAGGTTGGCAATGTAGTTTTCATTGAATATGAACTGAACATGATGTAAATTTAGCTTACATGAATGAATGTTGTAACAGAAATCAATAAAAGCTAGATTATAGTATTATACTGAAAGAGAACCGAAACAAATACAAGTAAAAAAACTTCTTTTTCATACCTCTTCGATGAGCAGAGTATCTTTTAGGTAATTTAACCTAGAAAAGCTATGACTAAATAGAGATTAAGGGCATTTTCATCTATAAGAGGTTGTGTGGTTGCAAATAGTGTTTTTATTTGCCAAAGGGTCAAGAAAATTGCCACTTAAGCAGAATTTTGGACCATGACAAAAATCAACCATGCATTGTATATTGATAGTAGATCGAATGGTAGAATGACATAGTCAACATTCATGTGCATGTTGGTGAAGTTCATGCATGTTTATTTTTGGTGAAGACCAGCAAATAAATAGGCGATGATGGCCATAACTGTAGACTAGAAAGTGGGTGTTATACTAGGAGTAGGATGTATTGGATTTATAACTAGAGAAGACAAGTATTCGATTTGGTTCCATTCTTCCCCTTCTGATAAGATTGAGTCACATTGATGTAGTTATGTCATTAAGCAACTCTTCATAAGCCGTTAGTTTTTTTTTCTTCTAAGGTGGTTAAAATCCATTAGTACTTTTCTGTACGATCATGACAAGTGCCTTTAACTTTCCTATTCACTTGATGCTAGCTAGGATTGTAAGCCTTGGTTATAACTGTCTATGATTTTACCATACCTTTTTGTGATTTAGAATTTATATGTGGCTTCGTCCATAGGGTATGCTACACCTAGAATTGGATGTGGCAGTTTACTTGATTCAACAGTCAACATTTATACATTTTAGCATGTAACATGTCTTCTAGGGATTTTGACCCATGCCTCTACAATGAAAGCCCTAATAATTTACCACTTAAGCTCATCTAATATGACAATTCCATCAACTAAATTATCCCAACATCTAAAGCCATTTAACCTCAGCCATATTCGTTTCCTTAACGAGGGACAACTAAATCTCTATTGAGAGCATTAATAGGGTGGGAAGACTTTTCTGTAAATGTAGTTGATATATATCCTACTTTATTAGATGTGTGATACCAAGGTCCTATGTTGTGTGTAAAAACCTAATAAAATATAAGCCTCGACTTTGTTGCTTGTACCATCTTGAATGTTACACACAAGTCCTAACATTGAAACCATGAACATTAAAATAGAATCAAAAGCCTTGACATACAAAATGAGGAATTTAGTGATGAAAAATATCAAGTAGTGGAGTGTTACATGCATATTAGAATATAGTACCTTAAGATTATGAAAGGAAGGATCAAAGAAAAACTAATTAGTGATTGTCCCCTGGGGCTTAGTTGGAGAGCATTAGATTCACAAACATATTTGCTTGGTTATATGCTGACATGCCTGGGTTAGATCCATCTCTAGTGGTACATTACCTTGTTGTACATCCATATGTTAAACCTGTGAAGCAAAAGTTAAGAAAGATGCATCCCAAAATTGCTCTCCTAGTCAAAGAGAAATTTCAAATTTAAAAACTTTTAGAAGTTGGTTTCATTCGCACCATCGATTACATTGACTAGATATGTATAGATTTTAGAGACCTTAACAAAGCATGTCTAAAGGATGATTTTCCCTTGCCAAATATTGATATGATAGTCAATCTCACTATAGGATATGAAATGTTGTCACTCATGGATGGATTTTTTGACTATAAGAAAATTCAAATTGCACCTGAAGATCAACACAAAATAATTTTATCACTCCCTAGGGTACATTCTGCTATCGAGTCATGCTTTTTGGTTTGAAGAATGTCGAAGGAACCTATCAGTAAGCCACATGACAATAATCTTTCATGACATGCTTCATGATATTGTGGAAGATTATGTGGATGATTTATCAGGAAGTTGAAAACTAGAGCTACGCATCTTAAAATCTTGCAACGTATTTTTCAGAGACTAAGGGAATATGAAGTATGCTTTAATCCTAAGAAGTATGTATTTGGTGTCACATTAGGAAGGCTATTAGGTTTCATCATTTCCAAAAAAAGGTATAGAAGTGGATCCTACCAAAATCAAAGCAATTACATAAATGTCTCCGCCACAGAATCTTAAACTTTGTAGTTTACAACTTAAACTTTATAGTTTACAAGGAAAGCTTTAGGCTATACACGGATTCATTGCGTAGCTTGTAAATAAATGCCAACCATTCTCACATCTCCTAAAGAAAAATGTCAATTACCATTGGGATGAGTCGTGTCAACACACATTTGATTAGATAAAATAATATCTTGCCAATCCACCAATTCTCATGGCACCAATAATAAGCCATTGATTCTTTACATTTCAGCTACACAAGTTGCTTTGGGAGCCCTTCTAGCACAACAAGATGAACAAGGGAGAGAAATGGCTATTTATTATATCAGTAGAACTTTAGTTGGATATGAATCCAACTATACACTCATGGAAAATGCATGTTTGGTTGTGGTCTTTGATTCACAGAAAATTAAGGCACTACATGCTCAATCATCAAACTAAGCTTATTGCCAAAATTGACTCGTTGAAATATTCTAATAGGCGAAATGGCTAAGTGGGTTATGTTACTTAGCGATTTTGATAGAGTATGTTGATCAAAAGGTAATTAAGGGACAATTAGTAGTGGATCAGTTGGCAAAAGCACAATTGGTAGATACTCAACCATTGAATTTTTGACTTCCCAGATGAATCCATTCTAGCCCTTGAAGAGTCACTTGAGTGGAAGCTCTTCTTCAATGGTTCCTTCACCACCCATGGATAAGTATTTAGTTCCTCATAGCACATGGTGACCTTATACCAAAAGCATTCAAGATTGAGTTTCCTTGCATCAATAATATTATTGATTATGAAGCATTAGTTTTAGGTCTCAAGCTCGCAGTCCAATGGAACATCCAACACTTGTTAGTTTTTGGTGATTCCCAGCTAGTCATCAAACATGTCAACAATGAATAGCAAACTAAGGATGATAAACTCATCCCTTACAAGAGAATGGTTGAAACCTTTCAGTAATATTTTACTCATTCAATTTGAGCAAGTACCTCATCTGAATAATAGGGCAATTGATGCAATGTTAACCATTGGTTCTTTTTTTAGCATACATGAAGTCACTCTGAAATGTTAGTTCTTGGTTGAGCAACTCATGATCCTAGCATATGACATCCATGCATCAAAAATGATATGCGAAATTGTTGGTCCCAACTCCTCGCAGTAT
Source organism: Cunninghamia lanceolata (assembly GCA_027924645.1). NCBI lineage: Eukaryota > Viridiplantae > Streptophyta > Pinopsida > Cupressales > Cupressaceae > Cunninghamia > Cunninghamia lanceolata. Next base: position 20,411 of record BSBN01000206.1, on the reverse strand, counting down.
CACGACATTTACATGTCCCTACAAACTAAAACCCTTCCATTCAACCTTTCATCTAACTTGCACAAATCCTTTATCCAACAAATATCTCATTTCACTCTCCTTGGAGGCACACTTTATTATAGGAGTTATGATGGCACCTTGTTATGATGTTTAGGATCACATGAAACAAATTTAGCTATCAACGAAGTTGATGATGGCATTTGTGGGGCACACACTAGTGGCATGGTCTTAGCAAAAAAACTGTTAAGAACATGATATTATTAGCCCACCATGGAACATGATGCATATCAATATGTTCCAAAATGTACAGCATGTCAAAAACATAGAGATCTAATTCATGCGCCCTCTCAAGCATTTCAACCCATCACGATTCCATGGCCTTTTTCCACATGGGGGCTTGATCTCATTGGCAAAATAAATCCCTTTTCCTCCAATGGCCATAAACATATTATCACTGCCATTGAATACTTCACTAAGTGGGTTGAAGCAATTTCTTTTACTTACGTGAATGGCCAACAAAATTCCAAGTTCATCTTCAACCACATCATCTACCGCTATGGTATCCTTGCTGCCATTATCACAAATAATGGAAAGTCCTTTAAAAATCATGAAGTCCAAGCCCGTTGTGAAAATTTTTACATCAAACACAAATGGTCTACACCTTATTAACCACAAGGGAATGGTCAAGTGGAGACATCTAACAAATCCTTATTAAAATATTAAAAAATATTGTCAAGGATGCTTGCCATGATTGGCATATTCAACTCTATCCCATCCTATGGGCCTATCAAACTAGCATTTGTACACCAACTGGCGCTATTCACTATTCCCTCATCTTTGGCACTAAAGCCATCTTGCCAATTGAGATTGAGCTACCATCCTTGCACATCTCTTTATTTGACCTCATTATTGATGAAGACTACAAAGTGGCATGATTGCATGAATTAGAGCTTCTTGATGAACACCAACTCAGTGCTCTAAATCACCTCAAAACATATCAAAATTGGTTGTCATAGCTACAAGAAGTGCATAAAAATAAAGATAATTTGAAGTTGGTGGTCTTGTGCTCAAACAAAATTAGAAGAATACGAATCAAGACTATGAGAATAATTTTTTTTTTTGAGCCAAACTGGATGGGTCCCTATGTCATCATCGCCAAATATGGATTAGGAGTATATAAGATAGCAACACCTGAAGGTAAAGAGTTGGAGGAACCTATGAATATTGTGCATCTTAAGCGGTTCCATGCATAATCTAGTAGTAATAGTTTCATAAAGCAAAAAAAAGTCCTAAAAAAATAAATTAAAAAGCAAAAAAGTAAAAAATTGTTCCTTGATGAAAACCATGTCGACGACACTTTGGGCAAGTACCATGATGGAAACTCGCTTGCGGTTGTCATGTGTAAACACCTAATTTCCATTATCCATGGACATCCTTTGTACTTGGGGGGAAGTTAATGTACACTCCACCTTGGTTGTTCTATATAGTTACACTTGCATCCTTTTTGCATTCATCCACCCATGCCCCTTTTGGCCTTTGGCTAGGCCTTGCCTCATGTCTTGGCTCATGCTTTAGATATGCACATTGATTATCCCTATAAGAAATTTTGACATTATGACATGTACCCTATTATTACTTTGTCCCTAGTAGCCATGCCACACTAACATGCACACCCTAAAAGCTTCACTATGCATTCACTCTTAGGAAAACAATCACTTGGACACACTCACTTGACTTCACATAGACAATTGCCTTTTTCTCTTGACAAAATCCTTGTCTAGAGTTCCATCATATCATTTACTAGAAAATATCATTCCTAAATCTGTTATCACTACTCCTTATCACAACAATCAGTAACTTAGTTTTTCAACTTGACAGGAGGCAACTCATTGTGTCTTTTTTTGTCTGCCTTTTCTTTCTTATTTTTTAAAAATCTTCATCCCACAACATACTCTACCAAGGCATCATGGTCCGTTATATTATGAGGTGTCTACATGATATGTTTGTTGGGGCATTTTTAAACTGTTTGCATTTTTGGTTCCCTACACGAGTCAATCCTTCACACATGATAAAACATCATCAGGGTTCCTTATACCTTGGTGCATACCATCATATGCTATATCAAATTTAGTTTGCCCAACACATTTGGAAATTTCTTCGGCATGTACCTATCTATAACTCACAACATTTTTCTCACTAATTAGCCAAGGTGGCCATCGCCTATTCTTCACCTCTCCCCTCCATTTTTCTTTTCTTAGCCCTCCTTTCCCTTTCCATCTTGGCCAAACCTCTTTCTTGATCCATTTCTCTTTTGAGAGCCCATCCACGTTCTCCACACCTACTTGCCTTCTCGAGGGGGAACCCTTGCACTATCCCTAATTCATCTTTAAATACTTGGGGCATCTTAATTTCAAAATCCAATCGATCAATCCAACTCAATCAATCAATTGATCAAACAAAATCCAATGTCAAAAACCCAAGTACAACTTTTTCACCATCACCGTTCGACTATGGTGTTCATGTTTATCTTTTCTTCAAAACACGTTACTCCTTTTAGTCTCAACGATGTTTGGAAGAGGAACAAAATGTATACACCTAGGTTTTATTTATTATTGTTCCTATCGACATTCTATTGACATCATCTCAATTAAACCTATTCCATAATAATGTTTTCATCATTAATTAATTAAATAATTATATTATTTAATTCATTTAGTCAATTATTAATTGATTAAATAATTATTTTTATTTAATCAACCCATCATTAATTAATTAAATAATTATAATATATAATTAATATATTTCATCTCATACCTAATTATTTAATTTCATTTCCACCTCACATATTTCTTCAGTTTCTACTTTACATGGCTAATTAATTAAATAATTTATTTTCTTTTCATATTAGAAGCACAGTTAGGTGCTTGCTGCATATTGGGAGTATGAGGTAGTCTCATATGTTATAAGCCACATGTAGACCCAAAATCAGGGCACTCACATGTAGATTATAAAAGGATCCATTTCCATTTCCATTTCACCATTTTACAACTAATTGCTCTTTTCCTCCTATTTTTAATTGCAACTAATTATTTATGATTATTAATTTCATTCCTTCATCTTGAATAAACCAAATCAACACCCTTAATCTTCTCCTTGATCCGAGAACAATCCTTTTCCTTTACATGTATTTTTGTTTAAATTTCATTTGCTTAATCTTTAGGTTTACATTTTCGGAATAGGATTTAGCTTTAGTTGTTTCCTCCTTTTATTTCTGAATTTACTTGCTCAAAACAAACCCTTTGATCTCGAATGCCGATGGAGGGGTAGATGTCATAGTAGGCCTTGTGATTTGTAAATAATTAGAGGGGTAAACTTGTTATAGATAGGCGCAAATGTTCAGGAATATAATGTGGATTTCTCTAACAAAGAGCAATACTTTGATTTCTATTTCGACGACTCATTTTAATGTATCCTAGCTAGTTGGCTTACACATTGTCTCAATGATTTGAGTTACAGGTAACTAATTATGGCACCAGGGAATGCTTGTAACTATTCGTTTATTAGCAAGAGAACGATTCTTCTGCATAGCAAGAAAATGCCTGTTTTTTACACAGAATCCAGATAATCTCAGAGTTTACATTAAATCCCTTTAAAAGGCAGTTCTATGAATGGTAACTTCTCACTGTCAAGACATTCTAGTTGCAGTGTAGTTTTTTCTTTTAAAGTTCTCATTCTAAATTTTAGTACATTTATAATAATGGGCATCATGGATGCCACCAGAGTCCACTGAGACAACCTGTATTATCAACCGGCTTTGAATATGGAGGACACATCCAACTGCTATCTATCCACAGATCTTAGAAACTCCTATCAGATTCCTTCCATGTACCTATTTTGAAAGATCAACATTAAATATACAGAACGAAAATTACAGGATGTTTTGACAGTAGAGAAAAACTATGGTCATAGGATTTGTTTCACATGCTTGTGAGCTTTTATTTGCAGTGAAGAAATTAAGATTGATTTATATCCGGAGCAAATAAATCATAGATTTACACAATTTTATTCATCCTAGTATTGCTCCACAAAAATACTCCCTCTGCTAACATTATTGAACTAAAAATGAAAACCAAAATAAAACTGGTAGTTATATAATGAAAATCCTTTGATATTATCATTATTACTGAATTTATTTTGTCTATTCTAAGACAGTTTACACCCAATTGGAAGGAAGATCAGCAGTCTTCAATCTTAATTCAGAGTTTCTAATCCTGTTTACTAATACTTTGTCATTTTATGTTCAGAGGCATCCATGGCTGCTTTGGCTAAAACTTAGCGAGGTCACATAGGAAAACGACAGTTACGTCCAAATATGTCACCGTCAACTGCCGCCAATCTCCTCCCATCGCAAACTACCAGTCCTATGTAATTTAACATCAATTTTTCCAACAAGTAACACCACTGGTGCATACAGGATTTGAAAAAAAAACAAAAAGCACGCCTTTTGTAATCTAATCTTGCCACTTTCAAACGATTTTTGTAATCTACCAGTACCACTTTCAAACGATTTCTGTCAAAGTGGCTTAGTTTTTGTTTTCTGTCACTTGACACACTTGAATAAAATTTTTGTTTTTTCTTTTCCACCAGGTAAATTTTATTTTTAGGTATTTGATTCCAAGGTGGTCACCGCTTTTGAACAACATTACAACTACTTTCTTTTTATTTATTAATTTTTTCTGGGTATAGGAATTGATCAAAGTGGGCCCAGTTGTAATATTTTATTGTTGCAATTAATATTCAAAATATTTTTAAAAAGAGCACAAATATGCACCAATCAATGTAGAGATCATATTGTTTATTCATTAGTATTTATTTAATTCATATTAGGTGGCATAGATAAAAGATTTACAAGGATTTTAAAACATAAATGCAACTGACATGGTTTGTACACATATGCAGTTGAACACATCATGAGACAGATGAATAATATATAGAGTATATATTAAAAATATAACAGTACTTTCTTCCAACTACAAAAGCAGCGATCAACCACTACAAAGTACTTCTTTTGTTTAACAAAAATAATTTCAAACATAAAACATTCAAAAGTGTCCTATCACAGATATTGACTTGTCCCAGAATATAGTACTATTTTCTAAACTTGGAGTCCTAAGTAAACACAACCCATGGCCAAGTGTCACATCCAACAAGCTCTTCCATCCCATAACTCCTCTTCAAGTGCATAATTTCAAGTCAAATTTGACCAACTACTGGTCCCTTCTGTATGAATACCTATAATAAACAACACACTAGAAGGTGTAAGGCTCACCAAACAAGCCGTCAAAATAAGATGACATAAATTAAATACTCTAGCTCCCAAACAAGCATTCAACCAAATCAATCAAGTCTAAAACTTATTGAGACACAATCGAAGGTTTAAGGCTCACCAATCAAGCCATCAAGAGAACAAGACATAAAGTTAAGACTTCAAACCAAACAAGCATTCGACCAAATCAATCACCTCTCAAACTTATTACCAAATTTAAAATTTTTAAATCCATCAAATCCATCAAACGAATCAATCCACACAAAACAATTTGAACCAATCAAATGGAGTGCACATATCACCAACATTTCCTTCCACATATACATAAACCCCATTTTTTCTAGTTCAATTTTCCAACATCCCATACAGAAAATGTTGGCAAGAGACACAATGTGGCTTCATGATTGTTGTCATTGATGGCAACAAAGTTCATCCCACACATCCGCAGGACATGGTGTGCCTATACCGGAAGTCAGATTGAAGAATGTTGTGGTCCGGTAAGCAAGAACAGAGCATGTGGCAAGGTTCGACAGTTAGGTCCGGATCTCTTAGAGGAAGCATTTTTGTAAAGTGCAGACATGGGGAAGTCAAGAGGAATACCTTGACTGATAGATTCCAAGGATTGAGCCTCCAGTGATAAGAGAGTGTAGAGATATGAGTATCTAAGTATTGGGGTCCGGTTTGGCAGAGTAGACAGAGGAAGAATTGACAGACAGAGCATCAAAATTATTCCGGATGAGATATTGATGGTGATCAAGGTTCTTAAGGTATCATCCATGATTGGCCGACATTTTAGATGACTTCTATAAGTATCTCCTTGATCCGCATCACTTGGTAAGCAAGGATTCAACCGACAGACTAGAGTTTGGGAAAATATTGACAATTCCGGATGCCAACTAGAAAGAGGATAAAATCTGTTGTGCGGATATATATACTAGATGGATTTGGATATGAAGGTGTGTGTTGTGGTGTGCGAATAAAAGTAGAAGAGCAGTATAACAGCAGTAAGGGAGGTCTTGTATGTGAAAGGACAACAGCACAAAAGAAGAGGAAGAATGAAGTGCAGTAGATCAGTATACTGAGCCTAACTAGAACTAAACTCTAGCATATGTGGATGCTTCTCATCAGTTCAATTATCAACAATTGGTATCAGAACTGATGAGAAGCCCACTCAACTGAATTACACTCAACTGGTGAGATGCCCACTCTCAAATATGTCAAAAGCCAAATTGTAAGTGAGGCTACTGGATCGAAGTTTGATAAAAGAGCAATGACAATTGAGGATATCACAGATCCAGATATCAAGTTTGCATCAATGATAATTGGATATAAGATATATCACTCCAGCCGGGAGAATTCAGTATCCGGAACTGCTGTATATATTGCTTATGAAATGTTGAGGAAGAATGCAGACTATGATCTTTGTGAGCTTCTTCTAAACCAACTCTTGGAGAATCTACAGAAGATAAAGAAAGATAAGAAGAACTCTTTCAAATACGGTGGTTTAATACTCTGCCTATTCTTTTACTACATGAATGAGCTATCGGGATCCAATGGATGGATATGGCAAAACAACAGACCGGTTGCAATTCATATTAGAGATTACTTGCATGGACTTGGTGATCCCAAGGCACAAAACACTACGCTATGGGGCTACTTCAAAAACTTCCAATGCATGATGCAAGCTAGAGAAAGAATCCCCTAATCTCTAGTTGAGAAGTATAAAGATTCAGTGTGCTTTATGGTAGAAACTGATCAGTGCTTAATGGAGGCTGTGGAGCCTAGAACAGTATGGATCATGCCAATGGGGTATGAAGTGGATGAGAAAATTGTAGAGCTGCATGTTCAGCACATACTAAGTTAGCCCAAAGATCCCAAGGCAGAAAGGTTTGGAACCTTTGAAGAATTGAGTATAAAGATTCATGTGGAACTAAGACAACCGGAGATAAAGAAAAAAGTGAGAAAAGAAGTAGAGAATGTTGCCAAAAGATTTGGCATATCAAAAGAAGCACTTGATGCTAACATAGAGAAGTTGGAAAGGGCAGAGAAAGAGAAGGAAGAAGCAGAAAAGGAAAGTGATCTGGTAGAAGCACCCTCCCGGACCAGATCCTCTAAGAGGTCTGCACCTACCACTAATAAGAGCTCAAAGACATCAAAACTGGAAGCAAAATCATTCGGTAAAGCAGAGAAAAGAACTAAGACAAAGGCCACAAGGTATTACATCAGTTAGAAGGATGATGAAGAGACTGAGTTAGATGAGGAGGTAAGGAAAATGAGGAAAAAGAAGAAAGTATCTGGTGAACCCTCTACCGGTGAAGACAAGGAAGAGATGGCAGAAGAGTTTGTTGAAAGGCCCACTCTGTCCATTGATGATGTAGTCAAATCAGTCACTGTGGATGGGAACTTGAAGCCAATGAATGAATTTTATGATGACTACAGTGAGGCTGATCAGAAGATCCTGTAAGAAGCCATAGTCAGGGACCTTAACATTTATAATAAAGCATTCATTGAGATTATATCTCTAATTCCAAACAGCCTAGAGAAAGAACTAGAAATCAGGAAGAACACTGCCAAGGCCAAGGACCTTGAGATCAGGGAACAAGTAGCTATTTAGCTCTATCCCTCAATCACTTAGAAACAAATGAATATGATTTTCAAAGATTGCAAGGATGAGTTCTGGAGCAAAGCTAGAATGAATGCTTGGAGAAACTGACAAAATAGCTAAAGAAATTGATGAAATCCTCCGGAATGCCTACAAAAGATTCAACATTCCTGTCATAGAGGACTTAGGTGATGAAACCTTTGCCATGGATGACAAAGAAGAATCTACTGAGGTTGTAGCAGAAGAGGTAAAGGAGACAGGTGAAGAAAAAGATAAGGAATTAGAATCCTCTGCTCTAGAAGAAGAGATCCATGAACAAGCAAACATCTCTCTGTTTTTTCCTGTAGACTCCAGATCTAAAGGAGAAGAAAGAATAAAAGAAAAATCCAGTCAAGAAGAACAAGTAAAGGAAAGAGAAGAAGAGTCAAGGACAGAAAAAGCCACAGATGACATTGGTAAGGCTGCAGAAGGGGAGAAAATTCTGTCTCCGGCAAGAGACACAGCAAAAGCAATCAAGGATTTCTTGACCAAAGAGATGATGGAATTTGATGAACCAGAGTTGCTTCAAGGTCCATTCAATTTTGATTCCCTCTCTCTGGCACAAACCATGAAGCTAGCATCCTTCACTCAGGCAAAGGCAAAAGAAAAACTTCTGAAGTCTCACATGGAAGACTGTGAACTCGCAGAAGCTGCATCCGGTGTATTGGAAAAGATTATGCCATCTTTCCAAAAGGATTCTTCAGCCTCCTCATCTAGTAATCTAAAGTCTATTGTAAATTCTGTTCATATGCATTTTGATTCTTTAGAAAAGTCAGCAGAAGAAAAGGTTCGGAAGGAGTTTTTAGGAAAGAGATTCTCCGAAGTACAAGGTCTAATAACTAATGATAGGAGAGTTATGGATATTGGGATAAAGAGCTTAGAAAATGCTCTTAAAGATGGCGAAGATATATATAAATTTTGTTTATCGTAGACTAAAGTAACCAAGGAAATTAGGAAGAAAGTAAAAGAGCAAGAGGATAAACTGACAAGTTTATCTCAAAATTTTGACCCTCTCTCCTCTTCCATAGTAAATCAAGAGTGCCAGACTCTTGCAACTGTAAATGAAATAAAGAAGCTTGAGAAGGAGAAGAAAATAAAAATAGGCAGGCTAAGTGAACTAAGAGGGATTATTGTCCCTAAGTTAGAGGCCATGCATGAGGCTCTAACTGATGCTCAGACCACAGCCCGGACCAGTGATCCGACAGATCTCAAGAGGGCAGAAGCCTTTGCATTCCTATTGAGTGGTCACATCTCAATTTTGGACAAGATGAAGCAGAGTTGGGCAACAGAACTTGTCTAGTTGAAGACAACTTTTGCAGACATACTACAATATATGTAAGTATAACTTGTTTATATACTTATGTGGCTAAGTATAGTTGAATTTTTGGGTAATTTTGGTGTGCGGACCCTACCCTTTGCCATTGATGTCAAAGGGGGAGTGAGGAACAGTGAAAAATGTGGAATCCAGCTAAGGGGGAGCTCCAGTAAAATGTACATTAGAACAGAGCATCAACCAAGGGGGAGTATAGTATAACACTTAGTCATTTTTCACTAAGTGTTGCATTCAATACCAAAGGCAGAGATTGTTGGCAAGAGACACAATGTGGCTTCATGATTGTTGTCATTGATAGCAACAAAGTTCATCCCACACATCCACAGGACATGGTGTGCCTATACCGGAAGTCAGATTGAAGAATATAGGCAAGAACAGAGCATGTGGCAAGGTCCAATAGTCAGGTCTGGATCTCTTAGAGGAAGCATCTTTGTAAAGTGCGGACTTGGGGAAGTCAAGAGGAATACCTTGACTAATAGATTCCAGGGATTGAGCCTCCAGTGATAAGAGAGTGTAGAGATATGAATATCTAAGTATTGGGGTCTGGTTTGGCAGAGTAGACAGAGGAAGAACTGACAGACAGAGCATTAGAATTATTCCGGATGAGATATTGATGGTGATCAAGGTTCTTAAGGTATCATCCATGATTGGCCGACATGTTAGATGACTTCTATAAGTATCTCCTTGATCCGCATCACTTGGTAAGCAAGGATTCAGCCGACAGACTAGAGTTTGGAAAAATATTGACTATTTCGGATGCCGACTAGAAAGAGGATAAAATCTGTTGTGAGGATATATATATACTAGATGGATTTGGATATGAAGGTGTGTGTTGTGTGTTGTGGTGTGCGAATAAAAGTAGAAGAGCAATATAACAACAGTAAGGGAGGTTCGGTATGTGAAAGGACAACAGCACAAAAGAAGAGGAAGAATGAAGTGCAGTAGATCAGTATACTGAGCCTAACCGGAACTGAACTCCAGCATATGTGGATGCTTCTCATCAGTTCAATTATCAACAGAAAAGTCCTGTAGGGTTCAAATTGCACATTGGTATTAACAATACTGTAAGTTCAAAGTATACTTTAAATGCCTACATGTTCTATATGATCTAATATGTTGTTTTTACTTAAAATGTAGATTGCAACATCTGTTAGAATGTAAAATGTTGTTTTTTCTTAAAATGTAATTGCCTATCTATTAGAATGTCATATGCTTTTTTTGCATAAAATGTAAATGCCTATCTATTAGAGTTTTTCGTTGGAAAAAGAGAAAAACAAATTCAACATGTCCTCCTAAGGACCTCTCCATTGGAAATGCCTATCTGTTAGAGTTTTTCATTGGAAAAAGAGAAAAACAAATTCAAGCTTATAGAATGAGTTGGGTTTAGGTTAAGTACCAAGTTGCCCAAAACATGGGCCACTGTTGTTCGAGGTTTTTGTTAAGGACATTACCCTACATATACTAAACTAAGTTCTCTTATAACTTCATGTTGTGAAAAAGATAGAAACCAACTCCTGACTCTTTGGGATCATGTTTAAGATTTAGTTCCAAAGTAACTTTGCCAAAAGAACATATTTAGTAAATCTCCTTATATGCCTACAAATTCACTTCATTTTGTTTTAGCAATATGCACCTAGTCAAGTTCCCTATTAATAAGTTTAGAATTGCATTCCAAATACTTAGGATATGCTATTGTAATTCGACCTATGGTTGATATTGTTGTTGAGTAAACTATCAAACTTCTCAGATTTTTCTCAGAAAATAATGTAGAGTGTCATCAAAGAGTAGGACTGTCAGTACCATGAGCCAAGTCCATGACACTAAACACCCATTATTAATTTATTATCATCTACATCTACAATATAATTTTTTATCCACCAAGCTTCACACAAATCAAATGATTATGATCCCTAATCTTAAGCATGTTAAATCCCAAAAGATACTTAGGATTTAAGTTTTACCACCAAAACCTTTTGCTTGGGATCAAAGCACCTATAGGGTTCTTTTGATTGGCTATGAATCTTTTAAATCCTTGAATTTGATATAAAGAAAGAAAAAAATCAAACCCGATAATGTTGTAAGTACTTCTCTGTAAAAATGTAATCCTCTATATGTAGCCTATCTGTTAAGACTTTTTATAATGTAAATGTCTATTTGTTAAGACTTTTTATATTGTAAATGCCTATTTGTTAAGAGTTGTCATTCTACAGTACTCAATAAAGGGTAAACATAACAATTACATACTATAAACATCAAATTGTAAAACTTTCAACATCTAAATGTCAAATTGTAAACATCAAATTACCAAACTTTCAACATTAAAATGTCAAACTCTAAAATCAAACATAGATCATCACAAATCTTCTGTTCAAATCATCATTGTGAACTCTCAAACTAAACATACAAACTCAAGTTGCAAATTGTAATTAGAAAGATGAAGAAAATGGTATGACAAATGCTATATTGTTTGTGAAAAATGTTATTAAAACCATTTGAGTTGATTATTACTCTTTATTGTTATCTTGCTTCAAAGAGTTTAAATTGTCAACCTCATTGCACATGTGGCTGAGTAAACAATATTTCTCTACCTGTCATGTACAAGCCCAAGTGGAACTTGATAGTTAGGTTGCACCACCTTGCACGCCTCTCTCCTAATCAACACAGGTTGGTGGAATGTCTAGTTCAATTATTATGGCTCTTTGTTTCGTTAACTTTGTACTGAAAAGATTCAAAAGATTCCAAAATTTAAAACTAGTGTTCAAAGGTGTATGTTCCAATGTGCAGATGAAGAACAAAGCTCAAATGTAGACCTACCATGGCATGATGTGATTGAGGACAATGATGCCTCCACAAAAAAGAGTTAGATTCCCACCGAATGAAGACACTCAAGTTGCTAACGAGGGCACTCCTCAACTAGTTGAGGCAATTGTTCAAGTGAATGCAACTGTTAGAAGCAAGAAGGTTTCAGTTCAATGGGAGTGGACGAAAGAGGATATGGAATCAGATCTTACAGATGTGGAGGATAATGTGATTTTGACAAGGAGTGCAACAAAGAAATGGGTAATCCCTACCACAATGCTCAACAACTGGTTAGGCGGTTTAAAATGAACTTCAAAAAAGGTCTTCCCACAGTCTTGATAGCAGATGAAGAGGCTTTAATAGTTGAATGGTGTAAAGAGATGGCTGCAGTGGGCAACGGGCTTAAGATTATTAATCTCAAAATAGAAGTCGTGCAAATTTTTCAAACACGATCAATCCCATTTAAGGACGGGCTGCTTGGTAAGTCATGGTGGACTAGATTTAAAAGGCATCATCCTAAATTGACATTGAGGACAATAGAAGGCCTTGATAGAGACAAATCTCTAAACCTCAAGCCTACAGTTGTTGCTACATTTTACAAGACACTATCCAAAGCCTATGAAGCCAACCCATATGGTCCTCAAATAATTTGGAATTGTGACGAAACTAGAATTTAGGCAAGGAGAAATGGAGCAATGAGAGTGTTGGCCAAAAGAGGTAGCAAAAGTGTTTCATACATCATATCAAAGAGAAGGGAATAGATAATCATTTTGTGTCGTGTTAATGTTGCTAGACATAGCATACCAGGGTTTTATCTCTTCAATGGTAAAAAACAACTTAAAAATTACATTGTTGGCTACGAACTGGGTGCTTGCATGGATGCCCAACCCTATGCTTGGATGACTAAAGAGATGTTTATGAACTAGCTACATACTTTTTCATGATTAGTTCCAGGTGGTGTATCGCCAAAAAATAGGCACTTGCTGATATTTGATGGCCATGGAAGCCATGTAGCTATGACAACCATCCAAGAAGCTAGGTCTTTGGGTATTGATTTGTTGACACTACTAGTGCACACCTCAAACAAATTACAGCCACTAGATGTGAGTTTATTTTTATCATTTAAATCATACTTCAAATTGGAAATAACAACGTGGCTAGCAAGGTTTCCACACAGAAATAAAAAGAGCAGAATTGGCAGAACTGGGAAACAAGTCATTTCATAAAGCATTAACAGTTTCAAACATCACAACTGGATTTATAAGAATAGGTATATGGCCCCTCAATCTAGAGGCACTTATGGAGGACATGCACCTCAAAGACACATTTCAGTTTAGCGAGCACGATGACACTTCTACGATGCAGAACATCCTTAGTCTTTCTGGGGTTGATGTTTCACAAGTGGAAGTTGCCAACACATTGCTATTAGGCCTTGCAGATGTTGGATTACATTCTACAACAACAAACATAGTGGGAGAGGAAACTATGTAGGATTCAACTCAAAGTACTTTTCATGATTCACCTGAAGCTATGGTGGGGGTCAACTATGTGTTGACATTGCAGAAAGTCAACAAGAACAAAGTGAAGATGGACTTAGCCTTTTGTCTTAGCCAAGCCATCCATCATGGTTGGTGGAGGAAGCCATGAATTTGTGAGTTAATTTGCATTCCCAGCAAGAAGACATCACATTTTCCTTCCCTTCTCCACCGCTCACGTTGAATGTACTTGAAATGGTACATTACTATGCTGAGTGTGGAGAAGTTGATGGTGAAGATATTACAGATTTGAGACAAGATACTGAGGTAGTTCGTAACAAAGGTAAACATACCATTCATGGAGAATCCAACCAATCATTGGGTTCCCAATGCAATTCATGCATAAAAAAATTCCTTAAACTACCCATTCACATTGTGAAGGAAAGACCTAGGACTGTAGAGGATAGTGGAATTTAGTTGAGATGACAATCCCAACTATTAACAATAGACAACTACATGAACCTTTTAATGTAGCAAGAGAAAGGAAGAAATAAATTGAAGAGATAAAACTATGAAAGAGACAACAAATTGAGGACATAAAGGCAGCTCGTGTTGTTGCAAGGGATTGTAGGATCAAGCCAGATTAGATAGAGATGTTGCACGACAAGAAAGAGAACATCAAAAAGTTTTACAAAGGTAGGAAAAGGAGCAAAAAAAGGATTCAAAGGGAGCAATATAGAAGGGAAACAAAGCTTGAAGTGGCAAGGAGGAATTTAAAGAGATAAAGGAATTTAAGAAACTCGCTAAACCCTTTGCCAGAAAATTTTCATTATTTAGGGACATGATGAACATTCATGTCCCTAACTATTCTGCTACAATTAATTCTATAGGTCTGACCCCATCCCATGTGAGTAGAATTCCATTTCCAACTCTAACCCCATCCCATGTGAGCAACACTCCAATTACACCACCAAGCGAGGAGAACATGGGTGGGATTAATTTGTTAGGCAACTAGGCAACAACAAGATCTGTCACGTCAAGTCCACTTGTTTTTCCAACATGGTTTCAGTGAGATTGGGAGCAACCAATCATTGTACACAGACATATTTGAAATTGCAGCCCAGGGAGGCATTTTTTTGCATTTTATATGTCAGTCCTAACAACATGAACTACCACAATTTCTATTCTGGCTTATATTAATGAAAGGGGATTTCAAATCTATGTTTGGCATATGTTAATGATATGCATTTTGTAAATATCCAATGCTCAACATAAAACTTGTTTGAGTACAATCATATGTTGAGGGAATGATAGTGGTACAACCTAACTTTCGAGGTTGACACGGGCTTCAAATTCTTTACTGTTTTATATGGCATTTCTTTATTTTAGTCCTACAAATGTTTACTCAAACATGCATGCAGTGAGATGGATAGGTAAAATATATCGTTTGGAGGGGTTATTTATTTATTTTTCCACGTGGATGATAATGAATGGTGGCGGGATCCAAATTCCAAGCCTTTTTAAGGATAATTGACAGTTGGTCTCGAGGACCCCCGGTCGCACTACAAATTATCTTGGATAGTACTCAGTATGTCATGTGTCATGCAAATAGATCGCCACCTTTTTTTCCTACCGACTCACATTAAACACGCAACGCTAGCTCTTTCCATTCTCACTTGCCACATTAATTTCTCTGCACTCCACATTTTATTGTTCGGCATGCCGTGTCAATTCAAAGCAATGGAGCCTTCAATGGTCTAGTACATTCCATTGATCAATCGCCGACACCCCACTATAGAGGCTTGTCTTCATGAATGGTCTTTGTAAACTGCACCAAAAGATGGTCACTTAGGCTCTCTATTAGTTCAAACTAGTTGGGATGGGGAGACTTGATAATGCTAAAACATTTTTAGTGTTAAGCTTTGTTAGAATTATCCAAAAATCAGTTTGATATGTAAACTGCAACATAGCTTAACCCAAAATGCATTTGGGTAACCAAGTCTCCCCAATGCTACCACCTCATACTAGCTTACGTTTCTTTATGTTTAACTTTAGGTATTTGAATGGTTTGTTCATGTAGCCATGTTCTCTAGTAGAATGTAGTCCTAGTTGATAGGTTCCTTCATGCATTTAGATCTAGTTTTTGAAGCCATCTATTTCACAAGTTATTCATGCTATATTATAGTTTTCTTTGACCCTATATTATAGTTCAGACTAGTTTAGATGGGGAGACTTGATAATGCTAAAGCATTTTTAGTGTTAATCTATGTTGTAGTTATCTATAAATCAATTTAATATGTAGACTGCAACATAGCTTAACCCAAAATGCCTTTGGGTAACCAAGTCTCCCCAATACTACCACCTCATACTAGCTTAGGTTTCTTCATGTTTAACTTTAGGTATTTGAATGGTTTGTTCATGTAGCCATGTTCTCTAGTAGAATGCAGTCCTAGTTGATAGGTTCCTTCATGAACTTAGATTTGGTTTTTGAAGCCATCTATTTCACAACTTATTCATGGGTATAGGAGTTGACCAAAGTGGGGCCAGCTGTAGTATTTTATTGTTTCAATTAATATTCAAAATATTTCTAAAAAGAGCACAAATATGCACAATCAATGTACATATCATATTTTTTTATTCATCAGTATTTTTTATTCATATTAGGTGGCATAGAGAAAAGATTTACAAGGATTTTAAAACATAAATACAATTGACATGGTTTATACACATACATAGATGAATACATCATGGTTTTCTAGGACAATTAAGTTTGTAAAACAACTCAAGAAATGTATATGAGATAGGAAATGTATAACAAAAGGACAATCAATCTTTTTTTAAGATATTGGAAATGTATAGGACAATCAATTTTTTAAAATTCTTTGACTGACGTGGCACTCTATATGGACCTCAAAAGTTAGGGTGACACACTATGGGGGCCTCTCCCCTATTTCTAATGTAAAATAGAAAAAATGGAGAGGTCTATCGTGAGAGGTTGATTGACTTGGTTGAATGCTTGTGTGGTTTGAACTCTTAAATTTCTGTCCTCTTATTTGGTATGAAATTGAAATAGAATTGTGTGGATCAAATCATGTGAGAATGAGGGATGGATTTGATGGATGTTAAAAAATTAGAATTTGGTAATAAGTTTGACAGTTGATTGATTTATGTCCTCTTGTTTTGACTACTTGTTTGGTGAGCCTTACACCTTCGAGTGTGGATGCTTCATATGTCAAGCTCTTCAAATATGTATGTAATGTTTATATATACATACATAAACATTTAAACATAAATATATATACATACATATATGTATAGACATCTACATACATACACACACACATATACATATGTATATATATATATATATATATATATATATATATATATATATATATATATATATATATGTATAATTATATATACTTATATACTTATATATGTACACACACACACACACACACACACACACACACATATATCGAAAAAGGAAGGTTCTTTTGGTTTTTTGTGTGGTTGTATCACTACTGAAGTGACCCAACACCGTGTGTAATCATGAGGGTTCTGTATTTAAATGGGGTTCTTGTTTATCCATGCATATTAAGATACTTTTTACTATTTGCAATGGGAATTCTTTCATCTATTGCTGTCTGTGGTCGTAAATGGAAGGTTGTTTTCATTTTATGTGTCTACACACACAGATATATATATATATATATATATATATATATATGTATGTATGTATGTATGTATGTATGTATGTATGTATGTATGTATGTATGTATGTATGTATGTATGTATGTATGTATGTATGTATGTAAATATGTGTATGTGTGTGTATAGATATAGGAGATTAGTCTCATCCACTAGTATACCAATAGGAATTATATGTTTAGATCATGTTAATTTATTCAAAATGAAGAGCATTGTCCAATAGAATGCATGAAGAATGAAGATTGTGACTAGAGGATGTAGATTGCTAAAGCAAGAGCGTGAACAATATAAAGATTGATTGCTACATGGACTTGTGATAGAAGAAACATTGGTGTATCAAAATATGCTACATGAATGTCTTGATTGATTGTTAAATAAGACCATGTTCAAATGATTTCTCATGCCTAAGGAAGAGTAACTGAAGCATGGTATGAGGATTATGACAAGTATATCCTAAGAAAATCTTATTTGATGAGCATGGCAACGAAGAGAAGACTTAAAAGGAGATTTACATATGAATATGTATCAAAAGAGGACGTAAATCTTATTCCAATAAAGATGGTCAATGGGCTCGAGTGTTTTATTAGGATATTGATCTCGCTAGTGGATATTTTATTTTATTACAAAGTCTTATTTGGTGAGCATGGCAATGAAGAGAAGACTTAAAAGGAGATTTACATATGAATATGTATCAAAGAGGACATAAATCTTATTCCAATAAAGATGGTCAATGGGCCCAATTATTTTGTTAGGATATTGATTTGGCTGGTGGATATTTTATTTTATTACAAAATCTTATTTGATTAGCATGACAATGAAGAGAAGACCTAAAAGGAGATTTAGATATGAATATGTATCAAAACATGACAAATCTTTTGATAAAGTTGTTTGAACATGAAAGAGAAGATCATTCAAGTTCTTTGTTTTGGGATTGTCCTATAGAGGACCTTGGACCAGTAAATTGACCTAGAAGGATCTATCATTCATTATGAGATAGCAATGCTAGGCCCTGTTTGAAGGTGAATTATGAAGTTAACATGCTTTTACAAGGAATTCAATATGATATGTGAATAACTAGTTGCCTTGGGAATTTTTTCAGACCAATTGTGAAATGAAGAAATAGTTTAGAGGGATTGCTATGAAAAACTTATTGTCACATGAATTAAGTTATGCCTTACTAACTTACTATTTTTCATTGAGATCGTGTAATTAGGCTTAAATTTCAATTGGAAGATCAATATAAACATTACAAATAGAGTTATACATGTAATTCAATAAATATGAAATTCATATAAAATCATGAGTAAAAGTTCTCATTCTAAATTTTAGTACATCTATAATAATGGGCATCATGGATGCCACCAGAGTCCACTGAGACAACGTGTATTATCAACTGGCTTTGAATATGGAGGAAAGATCCAACTACTATCTATCCAAAGATCTTAGAAACTCCTATCATATTCATTCCATCCACCCATTTTGAAAGATCAATATTAAATATACAGAACGAAAATTACAGGATGTTTTGACAATAGAAAAAAAACTATGGTCATAGGATTTGTTTCACATGCTTGTGAGCTTTTATTTGTAGTCAAGAAATTAAGATTGATTTATATCTGGAGCAATTCACATGAAAATATTTGTTTCAGTCATCTAAATTCTCTAACACATGTTCGTGAAATAGGTGTTGTCCTCTCAGGCGAGGCTGACATACTGAGAACATTTAAAGCTTAGAAACACATTATTTGGAAAGCAATGTACATCCATGGTTGCTTTGGCTAAAACTTAGCAAGGTCACTTTCAAAAATGATAGTTATATCCAAACAGGGAAGAGGAACCGAAATGTACATGGGGGCCTTAATGTGCGATAGGACTGGTGCATGTTGGGGTCCACAATGATATGCCGGTCCTCCACAAGTTAGGAAAATACACTTGCATAAAAAGAATGATGAGATCAAACACAAATCAGATATTAAATGCACATTTAATCATATATTTGTCAACAAAACAAGCTAAGGCTGGTAACCAAACATGTGTAAGTGTTTTGAAATTGTATCTGACATATCACCGTAAAGATCCAACTTGGAAATAAAACAACTGTATCATAAAAGTTTGCACCCTTCCCCATAAACATTCAAACCTAACTATCACACCAATCTAGGCATCACTTACAGATTAATCACAACTACACAACAAAATAGAGGTGCCATGTCAACACAATTCAATCCCATGTGTCCCATCTTTGACTGAAATGCTAACCCATTACAACCATGTTTCCCACCATAGCATAACCTAAACAACACACAAATGCATCCACCTATCTCATCAAACATGAGACCTACAACACGTATCAGTAGGAGTCTATCCCATCTCGCCAAGTAGGGTGCGCACCTACTAGCTCCTTCATCTAAAAATCCACCTGCATCTAAAAATACTAGTTGTAAGACATCCATTATTCATAAAAAAATTATGGAAACAAATGCAAACAATCCACCAAACCAATCAACTCAAGAATTAATGGCCGAAATCAATCAAATCTACAATTCATCACCCATAATTCAAATTTGAAATAGGACAGGGATTTAATTCGCCACACCAAACAAGCATCAATCAGATTCAAATAATTCCCAATTCAAATAGCCGTGAAAACCTTCAAGTATTCACTTATTTTGCAGTGAGTGACATAAGAAAAGGAGTGAAAAGCACATAATTGATCGACATAACAACAAGAGGAGGCAGTAGCACAGATTCCAGTCCAACAACTTCCATATTGTTCCAGGTATTCCTCTTACTATTTTCCATTCGTAAGCTTTATATTGTTCTTCATTACAACCATTAAAGTCATAGGTTAGTAGTTGTGTTTCCATGTCATAAAATGTAACTGTGGTTCCCAGATTGTTGTGTGTGAGTATGTTTATGCTGTACATGCCTTTAAGATATGATATTTTTTAATAGGCAACTTATTGTTTTCCATCCGTAAGATTTATATTGATCTTCATTACAGTCATAGGTTGGCATTTCTATTTCCCTAGGGTTTATATTGCAAATATTACAGTCATAGGTTAGAATTTGTGTTTCCCTAGGGTTTATATTGCAAATATTATAGGTATATGCACAAATATG